>CM063263.1:10364973-13256267 GCA_032158295.1 Pycnopodia helianthoides | reverse complement strand
AATGGTCTCTTTCAGTTCAAGTTTTGTTCATGAAGAATTTGTCTTTTATCCTTCTCTAATACCCGACGTACCTCAATGGCATTGAGTTTATTCAACACTGGATGTTTGAATAATTCATCCATTGCCTCCATATCTATTTCCATCCCTCGAGATGAGATAGACACTGGACTTCCTGGTCTTCCATCTCCGTCCAGTGACTCTGGTTTAGTCTCAATCCCACGGTCAGATGGTCTTGATGATGTAGGTGTGACATCACCAGGGTCTGTACGACGAGCAATCACAAGACGAATGTGAGACCGAGGAGATTTATCTCCAGCCATGGAGCGACGAAGGATATCCATAGCGCTGCTGTTTGAGATGCTGATGAGGGATTCTTCATTGATGTATAGTAGCTGATCATTAGGACGTAGTCTCCCATCCTGAATCAAAATAAATAGCACAAGTACAAGTCATTAGGACGTAATCTCCCATCCTGAATCAAAATAAATAGCACAAGTACAAGTCATTAGGACGTAATCTCCCATCCTGAATCAAAATAAATAGCACGAGTACAAGTCATTTGATCAATTAGTCCTCACTGAGTAACATGTGTGATTGGATTCTTAAGCTGTTGTAATTACTGCATTAAGAATAATGAATATACTTTGATGTACAGTCAAACTACTGATTGGATAGTCAAGGCAGATGCTTTGCACACAACTTGCTTAATGCTTCATTACTTAGTTAACTATAACCGTCTTCACTTACTTTAGATGCAGCTCCTCCGTGAATCACACTTTTAATGAAGATTCCAAGATCTTTTGATTCTCCATCTGTTCCATTGCCAGACGTCTTACCCTTTACGCTGACCCCTAGACCAGCTGACCCTGTGTCATTGAGTGGAATATCAAAGACAACTACTGCTTTGTTCTTAGCATTGGTGGGGTCATCTGAGGTTTTCTCTTCAGGCTGTAGGTAAAGAATCAAGAAACAATTCATTACAACCATCACTCAAAATACCCCAAGTTACTCCTACCACTACAATCTCAAAGTCTTGAGTGGTGTCCTCGGTCAATGATGTCACGACAGAGTTGTCCCCAGATGACGAATTTGAGAAAAGTATACTCAAAAAATTTTCAACCAAAATTTTGTTGTAAAATGTAAAATACCTTTAGAATCTGAACTCCTAAATGATCAAAAATATCATGCCAATTTGTTCAGTTTACCTCTCCATGGATGGGACATAAATGCATGAGTTTGGTATCTTTCTGTGAACTCACCAATTCTCTAGGTAAGACTTTCTCTGGAGTAGCAGCAGCTCCAGATTCTTGACGAGAAAGTACAAGATTGACAACTCCTCCAAGTCTGACGCTACGTAGGATTGAAACAGCTTCACTCTGAGTCTTGCCTGTCATCTCAATACCATTCACCTAATGGAAATATTACAATGGAATAATTCATACAACATTAACAGTTCTAATTTAACAATGCTGTGAGCATCAAAATATTGTAGTATCAGAAATAGACTCAAGATTCAAATAAGACTTCCATGTTAGTTCAAATTAGACTAGTGCCTTTTATACTTCAAAGACCTTTCAAGAGGAAATGACAGTCCGTCTGGAAACCAGAGGACTGTGGCTGATTCCGATGATATGTGATTTATTTCCCACAAAACCATTTTTGCTACCTAGTTATTCTAAATTATCTAGTAAGATTCATGTCTGCTAAGCTTATTTTATATCTGCAAAACATCATTAAACTGATACGCTTGATGATAGTCTTACCTCCAGCAATCTGTCTCCTGGTTTACATCTTCCATCAGCAATAGCCGCTCCTTTAGGTAAGATGTTCTTAATGTAGATTGGATTCTTGCCTCCTACTGCGTTATCTCTTGTAGTGATGCTGAATCCTAGACCCTGAGGACCTAAAGAGATAAGATGTAAGAATGATTGAAGACAGAAATGAGAATGTATGGAATGATGGAGGAGTAGACTTGATTGAGTTAACTCCTTGTTGGTCCTTGTTTGTGTAAGATTTGAGACATTGCGTGGTGAAGATGGATATGAGTGCACTTTCAACGGATACACCGTGAAATAATGTCTATCTGGAGAAGTTAGTTTGAATTAGAACTGTTTGTTTGTTGGGATGTTTGTTTGTTTGTTTGTTTGTTATTGAGAAGTAATTTCTAACCTTTCATTAGTTGGACATAGAGCTTCCTGCCGATTCTCCTAGTATTAGTAGGTGCGATGATATTATGAACCTTCTGTGATTGACTCTCTTCTTTGGAAAGAGATGTTGCCGGGGCACGTGCAGGGACATCAGGGGGTACCCTGGGCGATTCAGCAGGTTGATTCTGATTGGTCAATAGCTGATCATCTAATGGCTGTTTCTCACGTTCTACAGTAAGAGTGACAGACTCTGTTCGCATTGCATCACGCAATAACTCCTGAGCACTGGTTTTACATTGAAAAAGAAACAATAATTAATTAATGAGGAAAGAATAAAGCAAAGATGAAGACCAAATAAAATAGTTATGCTCTCCCGCCCCCTCCCCTGTCCTCCTAAAAATCAAGTTAAGATATTGTTATTTACTTTATATACTGTTCTACATTTTATCAAAAGCTTCTGTACTTTTCTTGTCTCCAAATATAGATTTAACTGTAAGCTCCTTGTACAGTTTTTGTTTAATATTTATGTTAGCTATTTTATGAATGCAACTTATCTTTACCAATGTCTGGATAAACCAGCACTTGGTAAAGTTTGCCGGCAGTGAAATTATACACCAATGATTTCACTCAGTGGATAGTCTTACAAACATACACTGTTGAAAGTAACACTTCAAATCATTCATCATATATGACAGGCTTGATACGGACAACTAATACACTAGAAATATGACCCAGACAGATTGAACCTAATCTTAAGGTTGTAAGGCAAAAGGATTGATATCATAGTCTGTCACATTGTGATAAATACCTGCTGTAAATTCATTGTTAGGTTGTAAGACAATTAGCAACAACCAAGAAAGAAAGGGTTTGGCTGCCAAGTCGAGCATGATATTTGGAGCACTGTGAGGGTTCAAAATGACATAAATCATTCCTCTATGCATGTCAGCTATGCCGGTTTGCAAAGAATTTTATTCATGGTAACAATAACAAAGGATGAAATATTTCAAGGCTAATTTTAAAGCTTTGAGTTTTAACTCAATAAGCCCTGAAGGTTTTACAGGTGAATTTACTGGGTTTCTCTGAATATATGGTACCAACCTTTATCTTAGTGTTTTATCTATCATCTGGCACTTTATAACAGCTATCTTGATAATTTAACAAAAAATTAACCATGGCAAGGCAAATTACCAACTTAAAATCCGAATTTACTTTTTCGAAGGAAACCTTGGTCTCTTTGAAAGATTTGGCAGAATTCTTCAATGTATACTTCTTCTTCCTGTTACTCAAATTACATTTTCCTGACTGGTTTTATCATGGTTTTTGACTGCCAAGACAGACACCGGGTAAATATGATGCAACTCTTGTTAAACATGGCAAACTTTCAACTAAAATACAACATAACAAACCACCTTGTGCTGTATACTGGATTCACTGTCTCATACCATAACACCACTCCACCTCTCCATAATGTAGGGTCAAGGTTCAAAAGGTCAAGATTCATCATTTGGAAAACTAATTACGACGCCAGCAAAAATGTGGCTAAGTAATTATGGAATATGCCCCAAGAGTCTTAAGGACTCATACATTATCAACATTGGATTCTTAGCTCCTAAAGTGCATTCCTCTATTACTCAAACAAGATGTTTATTTTTTTAAACAGAATAAAAATCCAGCACAATTTTTTTTATTGTGTTTAATATTACAATTTGAGGCTAAATTGTTTCATCAATAATAACCTGCTACTTTAGGATTGCTCTTAGATTTCATAAAGAAAGGAAACCAGCAAAAAGTTCCAAACAGATTTCTGACTGATGACATCAAAAGCAGATGTACAAATTCTGGTAACTATTTATGAAACCAGATATAGTATTTGTACATGAATGTACATGTAGTAGTTTTTTGTGAATGCTACTTTGTTGTAAGTTTGTTTTCTATATTAAGCCCCCCCCCCACCCCCCCCCCCCCCGAGTGGTGACCTTCTGACACCTATTGCAACTTGAGCAAGCCCCAGCAATTCTTTTCAAATTTATGTTTTCCGAGACCCTAGAATCAGTATTTAAAACATGATATGCATGAAACCTTTCACCTAAGAAACTGTAAATATTGTGTGGAGATTACTTTCAATACTACACTATGTTTTCAAAAGTCATAAAAAAATATGCAGCTGGTTTATCTTAACTTGGTTAATAAAGTTAGTGCACACCTGTAGTTTGTTGATTCAGATTGAATGCTGAGTCAAAACAAGTGTCAGAAAGTTTCCATTGTGATAACAAATAAAACATATCTGAACTACTTCCTGCAACAGATGCTGCTAGAGTTGGTTTCAATATTACAAATGAAACCCCCCCCCCCCCCCCCGAGTGAATTAGTTTTACAATGGCATTCTTTTTTTTTCAATTAAATATCAAACAAACGAGAGCCTAGCAAATCCAAATCAGATAGTTTCAAACAAAATCCTCTTTTGCATATCGGTATAAATATTTTGACTTTGCAACTTCAGTGAAGAAACAGCTGAATATTCAGTTTGTGCAGATGAGCATGGCACACTTAAAAAGTTTGAATTATTTGAGTATTCAATCAAATGAAAGTTAAGGTGTAACACTGAAAGCACCTGTCTACACATGTACTGTCTACACCCACAGTCCCCCGAGTGTCAACTCAATAACCACTTTGATCTTACATTAACACAATAACTACACGAGTTGACTACGGTCCATTGCAGAATGAAAGAGGTCCACTGTGACCATGAAGCTATAGCTCCCATGCTCTGACTGACTGATATAGAGAAACTTGATTGATTCATTTTTTAATTTCATGGTGGAGATAATTGCAGCTTGCTGTCCATCATCACATCACCCCAGCAATGCTGCTCTGGTTCCTTACCACTTAACTCAAATTTACAACTAACCAATTTACAGCTCAATTTTAACTAAATTTGACGCCAAATTTTTCTGCCATAAAAGAGTGTACTTGGGCCGCCTGGTCCCTGCAATAATTTATCACCCACAAGAATTGTGTTATTTATTACCTTTATAGGTCACTGACTCTACTGAAGTTTTCTTGCCTGTAACTTGACCTACACCCTTTTTCTCCTTTACTAGGATTTTTTTTTAATTTACAGCCCTCTCCCTTGGACTAGTTCTTGAAAGAATCTTGAGTGTAAAATAATACTTAAAAACCAATAAAATACAAGCTAAAATAACTCAGCAAACTGCTTAATGTTTGGGTTTACTTGAAGTGCCATCTTTTGATAATCATAATTGCATTTTTAGCAAAAAGCACCAAGTTCACAAGGTTGAAAATTCATAAAATAAATTGTTAATTTTCTCCCTACCTCCTAAAACTTCAAGCTGTAATCGTGTGCATTATTTTTCCTTTTGCAAAACTTTGTGAATAAGGTTTTCCCTTAATAAGCAAATAATTTGTATTAAAAAAAGGCCCCTTACCCTAATTTGTTTTTCAATTTCTCAGCCAATCTCCTCTAAGTAGCATCATCTTGATGGAAGTATTCAATAAAGAAATTTACTACTGACATTGATATAAACAACTGTATCAAGAAGGTGAAGATACAGAACGTGATTAAACTTACCCATCAAATGTCATTTCAGTGATGTCCAGCTTATTAATAGTCAGTATGTGATCACCTTGCTTCAGTCTACCATCTCTTGCTGCTCTGCCTCCTGTCTCAATACCATGGATGACCAAACCATAGGCACTGGACAACAAAATAAAAACAAATCATTCCAAATAGTGGATGTATCCTCAGGCATGATGGGGCAACAGAGGCATAGGCCTCCATGCCCCTGGTCACTGTCTAACAGAGGCATTTGCCTCCATGCCCCTGGTCACTGCCAAACAGAGGCATTTGCCTCCATGCCCCTGGCCAGTTCCTTTGAAATGTTCCAGTAGAAATGTATTAGTACATAACGGACTATCCAACCTTAACATCAATACAAACTTTTGATTTAAACTTTGATATAATAAACCAGCACAGTCAGGATACTCAACTGTAAGAAGTTGCCCTCTGACCTCTGACCTATGACCTTCAACTCACCTGTCATCATCATTTTCAACTCTTGCAATAATCTGAATACCTAGCGGTGTTCCATCATTCTTAATAACAATCTGTTCTCTTTCCATATCATCATCCCCTTCAGATTCCTGTCTTCCATTTGTCTGAAATCAAATAACCAAGAATTATGACAAGAAAGTAACAAATATGGAAGTATTCAGAGCACCTGAAAAAATTACCCAAACCATTAATTCTGGGTGGTAGAAAAAGGAATGTCAACTTGCACATTAACAACACAAACACTCTACTATATCCCTATGTGGCTGAAGGCAAGACATCTAGTTTGTTGATATAAGACAAGACATCCCACAAGACTCAGTCAAGAAAACTTGAAGACTTCTTTTGGAATCCATCCAAACTCCTTACAATCTAGATTCTTGTCTCAGCATTGAAGAGTCAATGGGTTTTAAAAAACTGAAAAAAGTACCATCCTCAATGTGAAGGGGTCTTTAGTTTTCTTAAACTACTGTTTGTTGAATTTGTGGTTTTTACTCTGCCATGACAGTTGACAAGGCTTCACCCGTAAAGTTCTTAAATGCAACCCATCTAGGGTTGCGGTATTTGCTACCCCCCCCAAAAAAAAATCCCTTAAAATTAAACCTAAATAATGTCCAGGACATCCATTAAGTATTTCAGGCCTCACAGGTGGCTGTACTTATCAACAACTAGGTGAAGCAGCATTCAATTTTAACCTGGTGGTCAGGGCTATTTATGGCCATTGTTTCCAGACAATTTGACTGTTTAAATAAAAACCAGAAGAATGTTATTATTTATAGTTCAGTGGTTTTCATTTAGCAATTACAAGTCAAAGGAATGGCGATTCAATAGGCCCCCTAAACTCTAAAATATGTGAACAACAATTTCACTGTGGACAGGACAAGAACTCCAAACAGAATAAACAAATTTAAGACACTTGTAGGATTGTTAACTGTAAGCAAAATACCACCATTCCTGTTTCGCTTACTTAAACACGTTCAAATTTCTACTCCTTGTCCGCATGCATCCTTGACCACACACTGTTGTTAATACAATCTTGTCATCACGACTGTCTTTATTCTGTATAAATGTCATTCCTATATGAATTACTCCTCTCTGAGTTTACAAACACTTGGATTTATGATGGACCTCTTCAGAGAACAAGTTGAAAATAAACAACCGATAAAAAAATCTGTGAGAAATACTTGGTGAAATACTACAATGGTGTTACTGTTGAGATACGTGTGTATGGTAGTGAATTTATACATGCAGTCCAAGTAACACCAAAGTTGTACATTTATTTCACTTAGTATTATGGAGTTGTTAAGGTTTATTGTGAAGACCCAATCTTCACCTTAGATCTAGCAGTCCTTACTTATAAGACAAGGTTAAGTTTCTTTAAAACTGACTACCCGGTACAACAGTAAACCTCCTCGGTAGGATGTGTCTACATGTCCGGCTACGGCTGTAACTAAGGGCATAGATACACACAGTTTGTGGTCAAAGCTGCAGATTAAGCTGAGAAGTTTAGAACTCCAAACTAGACTGGTCATGATTTGTAAAATATATTCACTCTATAATTTCCCATGGGCAGTCTGGGACCTGCATGCTACTTAGACAGACACCTTGCACTATGTTAGTGTGATATAATAACTATCAACCTGGGAGCCAGACCAAGGGTGGTGATCTTACCTTATTGTCAGTCTTTTGTTGAGCTTCTGCCCATTTGTACATGTTATTATGAAGAATTCCTGAGATGGACTGTCTGGAAGAATCACGTCCAAACCTAGAGAAGGCACTATTCAGTTCATCTTTACTTCCTCTACGCTTCTCAATTATTTCTTGGCTTGGTTTCTGTAAATCAATCAAAACAGATAAATGATGTGGCATAGAATTGGATAGGATAACAAAAAGATAACCCAACATCTTGGCTAGGTATGTGAGTAATTACAATGAAATGAAATACAAACGGAGGAGGGTAACATAGCACTGATAATATGATAAAAATAATTGGTTCAAATTTCAGTCATATCACAAGGTATGAGATACCAGAGACATGTAAGGGCCAGATGCATTATTAGGCTGTGTCTAAATCAAGCGACTTTGGCTATCCTTATGGCTATGGCTGTCCGACTGCAGCAATAACACTGAGGAATAAGCCTTTTCAGCGATCTGACTGATATAAGAGATATACTTTATTACATTGTTCTCACTCAGCCAAACAAAGGATTTAAAAGATGTCCTTATGAACAAGCCACCTATTTTCAAAAATAATGTGGACATTTCCTAAGCTTCTTTCAAACCATGAAGTGTTGCTCTTTGAGACTTGACTGGAATGAAGTTAATAGTTACCTTGTCTGGCAAGGTGTTAGCGTTAGAATCCATATCAAGCTGAGGATCACCACTCCATTTTTGAGGATCACCATTCATGATTGGTATGATGGGATCACTCCCTCGTCTTACATGAAGCTTGGGATCTAAAAAACAAAAATAAAAATCAAAGAATTATAAGTAGAAAATGATTTGAACCTTACAGTTACTTACGCACCAAATATAAAGTTACATGGATGAAATTTCACACAAAAGGTCCTTCAACTTGGCAAGTAAACATAATAGACCATCAAAATAACAGTTTAACTTGTGAGTGGTCCTTTTGCTTAGTGTTTCTCACAGCCTACAATAACAAACAAAAGTCACCACGATAACTCTTTAACTGTTAAATCAACACAGTCCAGCATACTTGAACTTGATGGTCATGTCCCTTACCCCTTAGCCTTCAGTTAAGCATGCCTATGATAATATTGACCAAGGGATCTGACTAGAGGGAATACCTTTTAAGAGGTTGGTTGTATCTGTCGGGAAGAGGATTAGGTACCATGCCAACGTCAACAGAGGTGGCTTGGGTTGAGAAAGGGTTCATGTGCCTACATGGCCTGAAAATGGCAGACTGTACTATGTTCATGTTTTTACTGCTGATTAACATGGTTCAAATTTGTATTAGATCACTGTTGATGGTCTTCTTGTTGTCAGAATAATGTAGGAGTGAACTGCAATGTCATGTGGTGGATTGTGAACTTATACAACCTGTTACAACATGATTCAAACTCCTTTTCATAGTTCAGTGGAATAATGTCCAATGGCAGGCCTGGAGGGCAAGGCCATTTTCATTTTGCAAAAGGTAGTTCCATTGGAAAATCCTAAAGTCTACATGTATAGCAAACTTTTGAAGGGCACCAAGGCCAAGACCAGAGCAAAAGGGGTCATGGCGTCCATGGTCTTCGTGTTATTCCAGGCCTGCAATGGCAAGTAAATTCATTTTGGGGTAAGGGAAAATGTGTCTCCTTTACATAAATGAGATTATATTAAGTTTTCTCATGTAACATTCACACTCCATCCATACAAACACCTGAATTCCTATCCAGGTAACTCTTATATCATACAGCCCCCTCATAAATCTACAATGGAACCCTTTGTGGTTACACTAAATTACCTGGCCACTGCAGAGTGGCAAGAGAGTCACAACCTTTTAGTTATCGCTATAAGTTTGTCTCTCTAGGGAACTTAACCACAGACTCTGTAATGCATCCTTGCTAGAATTACAAGAATGTCAGGAATTTCTGATCTTTTCTCCACTCTGTTTAACAAACCTAGTCTAATTTTTATTGAACACATAAAAATAGAGTCTTGTTTCAAGTGTCTAGATTAAATCTGAGTTAACTTTTTTTTTAAATGTGAAAAATATACCTTGATTTTCAGATGAATCAAGAAGCATCAAAGCAAACTTTGTCTGTTTTACCATTAACCAGAATAGTACTGTTGGGCGCGATCGGTCAATCTGCGCGATCAACCGATCGCGCTGCGCTATTGAAAGATCTATTGTTCGCGCAGCAATCGGTCGATCGCGCAACAATCGGTCGATCGCGCAACAATCGGTCGATCGCGCAATGAACATCTTTGCGCGATCGACCGATCGCGCTACAAGTATTTTTTGCGCGATCGGCCGATCGTGCAGGAATGACCGATCGTCCCCTAACCCAACCCTAACCCTAACACTTACCCTAACCCTTACCCTAACCCAACCCTTACCCTTACCCGAACCCTTACCCTAACCCTTACCCTAACCCTAACCCTTACCCTAACCCTAACCATGCCCTAACCCAATCGGCCGATCGCGCAAAACAATTCCTGCACAATCGGTCGATCGCGCCAAACCAATCCTGCACAATCGGTCGATCGCGCGTGTTTGTTGCGCGATCGACCGATTGTTGCGCGATCGACCGATTGCTGCGCGATCGACCGATTGCTGCGCGATCGACCGATTGCTGCGCGATCGACCGATTGCTGCGCGATCGACCGATTGCTGCGCGACCAATAGATCTTTCAATAGCGCAGCGCGATCGGTCGATAGCGCAGCGCGATCGGTTGATCGCGCAGATTGACCGATCGCGCCCAACATCACCATTACTGAATACTGAGTATCAAAGGAATATTTTCATGTGTACATCTATTCTTAGTCTCAAGACAGACTGCATCTGTCTAGATTTATTCAATTGGACCATGGTTGGACAGTCCCCTCCTTCATGCAGAGCCTGAACCAGGGAGATGTCCATCTGCAGTTCATTTACTGCTCCAGTAAAACCTCATTTAATTCAGGTCTGTCATCACTTTGTGAACAATGACAACATTAATGGCTCTTATTTATTGACTGAAACATCTGTGAGTTAAGGACAAGGGAGTGTATCCCACCACAGACTACTATTCTAAAGTAAGTCTATTGAATTAGACTGGTCACTTTTTTCTTGTTGGACTATTATTGGTAATTGACTTTCACATCACCCTCCTCATGGTTGTGTGGAATTTCATATTTCAAACAGTTTGACAAACTGTACCCTTTAAAAATAGCTAGTGACATACTGCACCCTTTAAAAATAGCTAGCCAATAGATGGGGGGATTCTGATCTTCAAGTATGAGAACATGTAGGTGTACTTTTGTAGGTGTACTTTTTGCCTTCATAAAACAATGTGAATTTAAGTGTAAAACCTCTTCTTGATTGCACCCTTGCTCTCTGATTGAACATTGCTAGGACCATGCTAGGACATACAATGTACATGTAACCACTCCCTCAATATGAGCCTGTCAACCCATTATCCAAGAAAGAAGACAAGGTGACTGTTTTCAAATATCTTGTGGGCATTTCTTGACCTCCTTCCCTCAAGCCCAGTTCTAGCCTTCATTAATTGTCTTGAATCTCAAGGGGTACTCAAGCCTGGCCACCCAACCCCTTCTTACTGACCCATTGGTGAAATCATCAAGGCCCTGAAGGCTATGCATTCCTGGCTAGCTTTAGGAGACATTAAATTGATTGGTGCCCCTCTTCAACCTGTCTGCACCCCTCATCTTTATATTCAAAAGTCAAACTTTTAATGCTCTTTGTTTCAGTCAGGGCAGCTGTGTTTCTAAATCATTTCAGATATTTCGGGAGATAATTGAAAGTGACTATTGATACATCTTTTAAGATTAATTATTATCTTCATTTTGAAAAAGAGGAGATTAGAAATCTTTTTAATCAATGAAAGAAAGATAAAGGGTTGGTATGGCCAGTCCAACTCTACCTCCTTGGTATGGCTGAGTAGTCTTCTTGCATTATATCAATGAAAGTAAAACCATCTCTATCCTTTAACAATGTATGAGGAAACATAAGAAACCTAATCAAGAGAAAAACTCTCCCAATTTTACTGACCTGAAGATATTTCATCTCCTGTGACAACAACATCCACTTCACTAGGATCATCAAAATCTCCATAGTGACTGGACAACATCTTGTTATTACTATTATTCATCTGTCCATTGGTATCTAGACTGTTGAAATTGAGTAAGGGACTAGCTGTGCCTACAGAGCTTGTACAGGTGCTTGTACCATCTGTTATAAGATGACCTGATGGGCGTGGTCTGTCTTGCTCATCAAAGACTGCAATCAGCTGAAAGAAAAACAAAATGGATTTTTTTTTTATTAAACATACGCTTTAACTTGTTATCAAGTAATAAAGGACAAGGGGAAATGCAGACAGGGCTCCAAAAACTTTAAAATATTTACAAACTATCCAAACATTTACCTCAGTATTATTGTTAGAAAATAACCAAGTGATGTGGTCCGCTAATTATAAATTCCAACCTAAGGTTGCCAATTGCCATCTGGTGTTTGACCTTGTAAGAGAATGCAGTTAGTAATGCACACTCCAGTAGTTCCCAATGTAAACCAGTATGTGTGTGTTAAAACTTAGCGCTCTGTACAACAACCACCACAAAGACTGGGCATTTATTTGTGTGTGGATTTACTGTATACACACTACTGATAAACACACACAATGTGTTTATAAAGAGATTGTGTCAATGTATAGAAAAGAGATAACATTCCATCTGCTCTTCATCCAGTTATTGCAAGGTGGTATTTTCTCAAACCTCAACACAACTTGTTTCAACATGTAGTGAACTTTTTAAAGTACCATACCTATACACAAGTACAATGCCCAAGTTTTATTGTGTGTTTTGACTGATAATACAAATAATTAGTTACTAAACAAGAGTTTGAATTATTGTACTACTACAGAAGGACTAGCAGGGAAAGCCCCCACTCCCCCCTCCTCTATCTCTCTATCTAACATTAGTGTCAAGTTTCTTGTGCATGTTGGGATCAAATCTTTATAATCCCATCTGATAGATGAGGAGAACTATGATGACTATGACTAGTCCAAACACTGTACAGGGTTTGCCTTTAACTCTTTTAATGACTGACCAGTAGGACCAGTTAGCTTGTCATTTTTATCGTCCGTCAGCTTTTCCACTAGACAATATTTTAAATGAATAAGAGATGCTTTTCAAGACTGAACTATCCAACAAGACCACTTGGAGGGAATTCTGACTGGTCCTCATGTGTTCTAAACTAGCATTTGGCCAGTGGAACACTGATGCTGTTTAGGGTGAACATTGACACAATGACAACACACACACACACACACACACACACACACACACACACACACACACACACACACACACACACACACACACACACACACACACACACACACACACACACACACACAACACACACACACACACACACACACACACACACACACAACACACACACACACACTCAGTACAAATGGAAAGGTAATCCATACAAGGTATACTACTATCAAGCAGTTAATACTGTTAATTTCACGCCTCTGGTTCTTCCATTCAGCTACATAATTAACAGGAACAAGTACTAATGTGTGCACAATTGAACTTGTACCATAAATTTTTAGGGTCTATGATACAGTTTTGTACAAAAAGGTATATTTACAGCTGCCTTGGGTTAATGCAGCACACCACCTCTGTAACTAGCTACACATACTGTTGCACTTGAGCATGGCAGTGTATAAATGTACTTGTTATTTTATACCACAATCACCTCCATGCACCTAGTCATTGCCTTGGTGCTTAATACTTTAAGGAGGCAACAGAGGCAATGACCTACATGCCCCTACTTGGTCATTGCCTTGGTGCCTCTTGCAGGCCTGAGACTTTGAGACAACAGAGGCAATGACCTACATGCCCCTACTTGGTCATTGCCTTGGTGCCTCTTGCAGGCCTGAGACTTTAAGGAGGCAACAGAGGCAATGACCTACATGCCCCTACTTGGTCATTGCCTTGGTGCCTCTTGCAGGCCTGAGACTTTGAGACAACAGAGGCAAAGACTCATGCCCTACATGCCCCTATCTGAATATATGTGCCCTCCCATCATTGCCTTGGTGCCTCTTGCAGGCCTGAGACTTTAAGGAGGCAACAGAGGCAATGACCTACATGCCCCTACTTGGTCATTGCCTTGGTGCCTCTTGCAGGCCTGAGACTTTAAGGAGGCAACAGAGGCAATGACCTACATGCCCCTACTTGGTCATTGCCTTGGTGCCTCTTGCAGGCCTGAGACTTAAGAGGCAACAGAGGCAATGACCTACATGCCCCTACTTGGTCATTGCCTTGGTGCCTCTTGCAGGCCTGAGACTTCACAGAGGCAACAGAGGCAATGACCTACATGCCCCTACTTGGTCATTGCCTTGGTGCCTCTTGCAGGCCTGAGACTTCACAGAGGCAACAGAGGCAATGACCTACATGCCCCTACTTGGTCATTGCCTTGGTGCCTCTGCAGCCTGAGACTTCACAGAGGCAACAGAGGCAATGACCTACATGCCCCTACTTGTCATTGCCTGTGCCTCTTGCAGGCCTGAGACTTCACAGAGGCAACAGAGGCAATGACCTACATGCCCCATGTCATTGCCTTAGTGCCTCTGAGGCAATGACCTCCATGCATTGCCTACATTGATGATTCCCCAGTAGACATTCAATTTTACCTCTTTATAGAGGTGCAAGGACAAACAGCCTTTCCCTTTTAATAGAAGAATGAAGTTTAATACATGAAACGGGATTCATCTTGGTTTTATCAAAAAATGGATCCTAAACAATCTCAAGTGCTCTTGTGTGCTAACCCAATTTCAGCAAACTTACCTGTACTTCCAATCAATAAGTTGAAAAGAAAGAATCTTTCCTCATCTGAAGAAAGATTATCTTGTCTTCCTCCGTGCATATACCCCACCACCAATAGGCCCCTCGAAAACTAGTGCAGAAAAGTCAACATCCTTATGCAAGCTTTCCTCCAGAGCTATCATCTCATTCTACCCCGCTAACCATCCTCCCTGGTAGTGGTACACTAGCAACTGTAAGCCTAAATTGATGATGACACTTAAATCCCAATGAAGTAAACTCCTAAAAGGCTGTAACAAATTATGACCAATATGCCAAGCGTTGTTGGTCCCCATCCAGTACCTAGACTATGTAATATGTCCCACATGTCTACCTGTTGTGTAACTTTCAATTATAGGGACAAGGTAGCTGCCAACTTCCTTTATCTGATAATTGAGTAATGCTTCATGTTGTGGAGGCCTACATGTACTTCAAGATAAAAGGTTAGGATCTATTAGCCAATACACAGATGGATGATGGAACCATGCTGTCTTGAAGGTAGTCTAGACATGATGGAATACGTCCTTCAAGTTACATCATGTATCAACACAAAACTGACACCAAAAAGTTTACACAAGTGTGATGTAAAAAAAATAATAATCCTCATTTGATCAGAAAGGACTCTTTCATGTAATTCACAAATGCCATTGCTGCCATTAAAATGGGCCCAATTACATCAAATTGCTAAGCAAAGACAAATTGCTTACCATCTAAAAAATAATGTAAGTACTACATTTGTGACTGGTCCCTGATATTTTTTGCTTAGCAGGGACAGTTTCATGCAGTTTGGCTCTGGTAGTCCACATGATTGTCTACAGAGATGTTATGATTTGCTATAAATTTTAATTTCAGAAGAAAGTGAAGAAGTGCTGTTAACATTGAGGTAAGAAATAAATCTCCACTGCCTAAAATGAATGAAATCAAAGCAAGAGCCATGTAAGAATGGAGTTAGATTTCAAGAAAGACTCTGCTAGGGTCGAAATGTCAGGCCATTAAAGCTTTTTACACATTTATACCTGCCACAGGTCCTTTTGGTTGGTAAGCTGTTTGCAAAAGCTTATTTTATTTTAAACAAAAATTACAAACACTTTTCTACTTCAGGTCTACAGTTGAACACTATTTAAAAGTTCTACATTACATTTTGTCAGAAACTTAGCAAAGAATAACTTATTTCTGACTGAGTCTAAAAGTAAACCATTGACCAACGGTGTTGACCTACTTCACTGAATTTACATGTAACTAAGCCATGTTAAATCTTCAAGTTTTTTAAGCTTGTCTTGTCATCAACTGAACTAGTTCTTATTATTAGCCCTCAGTTTCAACAACTGTCAGAATTTTCATCTTAAACCTAACAAGTCATAACCCTTGACCTAACTAAAATAACAGGTCAACAATTAATGATCACTTATACCATTCCAACAAGTGTTTCACAGTTAAGACCTATAAAGGGTTGGTGTTCCTGTGGCCTACATCTTGAATTACTGAAATACCAGCCAAGCCCCTGTCTTATGCTCTAAGTAAGGCTAGAGTGAGTGTATTAACCCTACCTTCTTGTTGCCAGACAGCAGACATACAATCGATTATCTCAAGGTCCAGACAAAACTTGTAAGACCTGTCCACACTTCAAGACATTCTTGGATTTGAACCTTTAAGTATTGCTGAATACTGCCCACATTCCTGATGACTTCTCCCACAGTGTAAGGAACCCGATGAGGAGGAGGAGGAGGTTATGTTGAGATGGCAAGTCCATGGATCAACACATTGTAAGCTAAGAAGCTAAGCCAAGAAGCTTGTCAGCACTATGCAACATGATCATTCAGTCATCTACCATTTATAGGAGAATACCACTGCACTACTTTGACTACAGTTAACCTTACTGTATGCCACAAATGACAGAGGGAAATGCATGTACATGCATGTATGTCCACATGAGACAGGTGCAAAAAGGGTCACAAGACAAATGGGAGTCTAACTAAAAATACTCCACACTTCAAAAGATGAAATGATTTACAATAACATGTTTGGTCAAGCATGGTCTAAGGTTGAATAACAAATTGACCAATCTTATGTATCAGAACTTGACAAAAACCATTAAACAGTATTTTTTAACTGTCCTCTTTAACTGTTAATGTATATGTATTCTGTTAATTATTGTAAATGGATCACAAATAACAATGTTAATTGTAGCTGAACCAGGTTGGTAAGGATCCCATTAGTTTCAGCATTCACAATGTTTTATTCCCTGATGGAATCACAAATATCACATAAACCCCACACACAATGCCAGCCAAGTCAAGTACCATCCAATCCAAGCACTAGAGGGCGACAAATAAACAATCTTGTGCTATTACTCTTGGGAGATGTCACTTAAAGGTGACGGCTTAAACAATAAATGAAACACTAAATAGCAAAAGTCCATTTAACTCTCCACTAAATTAGACCTTTAAGTATTAACTCTTGTCTGATTCAAGCTAGAGATACTTTGAATGTTTACACTATAGAACCAAACAGGTTGGTTTCAAATCATTTGATTGTTTTTAAAGGAATTCCTGAGATAACTGGTGAAATAGATCATCGATGCTGCTTCTAAGATAATGTGTTGGGTGTAAGTGTCAGGAACCACCTGTTGTTTCACAATCTCACAACACCACACAAAGCCTTCTCACAATACATTCCATCATGAGGTAGTGTTATCTTTAGTTCAGGTTGGCATTAATAAGATTTCAACATCCACTTTCATGATCATTGATAATTGAGTAATGTCGCTTCAACTTGTATGTGATGATAACTGTGTTCTAATTAACAGCCAAGTCATCATGAAACATCACAATCAAGAGTTTTCAATCACTCCCACCTTTCCCTAAATCAAAATATTCCTGAAACCTTCATCCATCACGCTGAGAGACAAGACATCCAAGGATCAACCTCCCCCCTCTGGATACTGTGTGCCTTGTACTTCTACGTGTCAGTATTTGAAGTTAGTCCTTGTATACTTTTGTTAAGTTGTTTTCTTTCATCCAATGCACTTGCTGAATGAATACAGCTATAAGAGGTGAAGTGACTATACTAGATGTGAATGAACCAAAATGGTAGAATCCATGTGATACAGGGATTAACTGGAACTGCAGGACCTCAACTCGCCATTCCCAGACTTTACCCACAGGCAGGTTACAAAACATTGTTGGAGTGAATAAAAGTTAGATGGCTGAGGTTGAACATGCAATCATATCCTGAAGCTAAAGCTAAGTTGGAGAGAAAAAGCAGCTCAGTATCAGAGTCAGTCAAGGTCCAATTCCCAAGTGAAGTTTGACAGCCAATTCTATCGGTGGTATACTGCTTTATAATGGAAACTAAACCAATGTCTTTCTTTATACTTGGCACATTTTTATGGTAACAAACTATAATACAAAGGTAGTGGCTGGATGTTACAACTCAGACACAAAGTGCATGGTGTGTTTTGGATTTTTTACCTCAGTCCAGAAAATTTTTAAGCAATTTGTAAGTCCAGGTAGTAATCTGTCATTAGAGACATCCTGAATGTCTACTTGCCTGTGGCACACTAATCTTGACTGATCATCTCATAAGACACAATCCTCCTTGCAAACCAACCCTACCTATCCATTAGGATCTTAAGATACTCAATCTTGAGTGGCATGTAGTAACAGGGTCACAAGATGTCAAGATGTATTCTGTGTTTATTCCATGTTTACAATCAATCTCAAGTGGTTGTAAACAAAAGTTTGATAATTTGGAGGGCGATTGATTCTTTACAAATCAACATCATTGAACTTGAACCCTACTTTTTCTGAAGTGATCCAGTGACTGCTTCTTAAAGGCTAAAGGACTGTCATCAACTTCCTCAATAAAATATTACTAATATTAGCTTTGATAAATATAATCTAATAACTTAAATACCTAAATACTTTGCTTTATAAGTTTTTTAGGTTTACTTTGTTTGTAATTTTATTTTATTTTACCAATTATGTTTAAAATATAAGTAAACTGACTTGATGATTGATCCAAATTTCAACAGCCAAGATATTCTAATCTTAATTGACAGCTGAGAGAAAACCAAATAACAATATCCTTAACATAGGGATCAAACAATCCTAGATTCTGGTCCTACCAGCCCGCCAGTCCGTCTACCAGGCAGACAGCAATGGAACCACAATTGAGGCCTCATGGAACCATGGACACCTTCATTTTGTGCCAACCACCTGTGCCAAATCAATACCTGTCAGTCAGACTGCATGGCTTAACAACTCAAACTCACACTCAGCAAAAATAAAACACCTGTTGCTGATCCTACAAACTCGTTTACATTAATGTTCAACCTAAGCAATTACAAACAACCTGTAATACCAGTAGACATGCCCTGTTCATACAGCTCGCTTCAAACAAATAGGAATTCACGTAAGTGCAAATGAGAAGGAAATATTGTTTTCTCACAAGTCTTAGCTGTAATGGTTGAATGTCTTAAATCTTTTTTTTTCCTTTTAGTAAAATAACCATCAGTTTCCTTTTAAAACATGTATGTTGAAGATTGTGCCCAATGCAGGGGAATCACTATACAATACGCCATTTACAGTTATTGGATAGGAGAGACCATTTTCGCAGTGAACCATGGGGAAAAGGTTAATAAGTTTTTGGTAGTCGCTGCCCCCACCAATTTGCAGTATTTTTGAGCGTGAAGGCGTGTGTCAACCAAATTTACATGATGCTAAACAAGTGTGATGAACTGGTTTTTTTTTTTTTTCATTGCTTTTATTATTATTGATATTATGTGTTTGGCCATTGACACAAGAAAAAAACATACAGGAAATCAAAATAAGATAAAACTGAAATTGTGATGCAACGAAATTCGCCATTGAAAGCGCCCACATGCGGTCCAAAATACAGTCAATTGCTTAAGTTTGTGTAGAGGTTTGCATGCTGATAAAGCAAATTTTTCTGCTGTTTTGTATCAGTAAGATACTGTTTGTGAGGCTGGTAAATGTGTTTCCATTCTACTTCTATGTTAGCCATTCGAAGGTCAACTGTCTATGCAGGCCAAACTGAGATTCAAGTGTGATTTTTCAAGTCAACCACTTTTCGGAAGATGGCCTCTCGTACGTAAGCTATAGGGGGCACACTCTACTGTGGGTTGCCTACATATTCCAACACCTTGGTACTCCGCACACTCTACTGTGAATCGCCTATACATGTATATTCCAATACCTTGGTACCCAGCCACCATGCATTGATCCCAATCACACCATCATAAATCTCTTCATAACACTAGGAACAATAATATTTACCACAGAGTATATGTGGGTCATTGAAAGGTGTGGAATCTGTAAATCTGCACCTTCGCATCTGAGAACAAAAGCTTTGTAGCCCAGTAAATTAAGGAATGTTGGGATTTTACATCAAATGAGCTTTGGGAGTTTTCTCCCTGTGATCTACTGGCCAAATTCCAGATAAACTTCTCAGTAATTCTGTTTGGCTGGCTACTTCTTACAAATACAATACTTCCCAAAGCTTCATTGTAATTCTCTCCATATTGTTCATTCATGAAGTCCCTTCAAAACAACGCTATTAAAAGATAATCATAAGAATTGGTCCAGTGAAAAAGCTGGATGACTTGAGAGGAAAGTTTACTGGTTATGTTGGCTAGTCACTATAAGTTCATAGCACCCTGAAGGTTTGTTATGCAGGACAACTATTCTCACCTAGAGACTGTAATGTACACATCAATGTACAGACTCTAGTACCTCCAACTGAGGTCCCTTTTGCCCACCCATGTGTGTTTGTAATGAAGGGGTCACAACCCATTCCTAACATCTCAAACCTCAGGATAGAAATGCAACTCCTTCTCTACTGTAATTGTCACTAAGAAATCAGTAGGAGGTTTGGAGATCAGGAAGTACCGATTACTAAGTGACATTGCAGATTTACACTCTCGCAGAATATTTCACTCAGAAGTTGAATTTGTGGTTAATTCCCAGTAGGGATTGACCCTGACATTGGGTACCACTTAAGAAATTAGATATGTAGTAAGGAAACCCCGGGAATTTTTGCCAATCCCGTCCACACAAATGAAGTTATTGGAATACTTGATGGTGTTATCATCAGTTTTACATCTTCAATCTATGATTTTCCCATGAGGAAACTTATTGAAAAGTTACTGAAGCCTTTTTCCCCCTGTAGGGTGGGGGAGGGGGGCTCTGTGAACTTATTGGTACACACAATAGCAATACATCTGTTTCATTCGTCTCAGAAAGCTCCAACTTTTCAAACATTGAAATTGTGAACTTGTTTTTTTAACTAATCACACTCTGTACAAGAATTTCCCATGTTTAGTTTATCAACAAATTCAATGTATTTCTTGTCTCAAAATACTGGTAGATTAAAGTTGCTGGTTATGAATCATACCTTCTCTCTGTCGTCTGCAACATCACAGACCAAGTCATCTACGTCTAGAATTCCATCTTCTCCTTCACTCTTCAGACTCTTTATTCTGACCCAGTAGTCATCATTCTAAACAGAAAACAAAAAGTTAACATTTATTAGTTGAATAATTAATAGACATGGCTCGAGAGTGATTGCTCTTTGGAGATGTAAACGCAAGAGATTTTTAAAAAAAAACTGCATCATACCAGATGAAGAGAAAGCCTCAATACAATTCATCATCAGTAAGTAACAGATTTGAGCAATTTACTTATCTCATAACAAGGTGTCAAATTACAAACCCTCTCAACTTATGTTCTGATTCCTTCAACGATTTTTAGTTTTCTTGAGACAACCCCTTTACTAAATTATAATACTTTCAATACATGAAGAGTATACCTGTATTAAAACATTTTAAACTGGCAGTAAATATAAGCATTCTGTTGACATCTTGACTTGAGGTTTATGCACCAGGTATCTATATATCCAAACATGGCCTTGGGTAACCATTTCACTTAGACAGTCAGTGAGTGATTGGCTATATTACAAGATTTCAAGAAGAAGAATGTTTTCTTCTTGCCACCCTCATCCATCTTACTATGTAAGATAGTGTCATCTACACTCCTCAAAATTTATCATCTCCTTCATGACAGGTAGGCACTGGGGTGGCCATTCTCAATGATTCTTAGTATTACTTCTACAAGCTGTGATGTAATTTATTGATTGACAGTTGGAGGTTTTGTGAGTAAAATGTGTTGGCGCTAAAAGCATTTTTGTAGATGGATGCTACCTGCCCTTACTCCTTGGACACCTGTATTGGATCCAGACAAACACATAAACTTGTTTCTCTCAACTTTAAAGAAATGATTCACCACTGAAAATGATTATGGTTTGCCAAATTCACCCCAAACCAGTGATATATTTATCAAATCAGTGATTTAATGACTGTAGTTCTCTAAGCTCAGAACCACATTCTTAATTTGTCAACACTTCAAGCAATAAATTATCTTTGAACATCAAATCAACTCCCATGATTTTTCCTCATGAGTCAATTTAAAGAACAAGAACTGCATTTAAACATAATAACTCAGTAGAAATTGTAAACTAAAACCCTGGTAAGAGTTTCAAGACACAGTTACACTGAGGGAATAACAAGGACCCCCTGTGCCTTTAGCGAGGCGCCCAAGCAATAAACAAACTGTGTGGGTAACACCATTGTCAAACATTAACTGGCGTACCTGTCATCTTTTGTAGCTTGATGTGACCCAGTCACACTAAATCCAACAACCCAGTCACACTAAATCCAACAATACTGGATATATTGTGTGCTAAACTATACAATTATGAGACAAATATTTCACTGTGTTACTGTTACTCCATGGAGGTAGAATTAGTCATGTTCCCTTATAATTATAAGAGTCCCACTGGGATCACATTTGATCAGAGAAGTTTTAAGTAGACAAGTTGTTTCTGTTATATAAGTTAAAAGGCTAGATTGAAAATACAGCATTCCGGCACTCCTTTGATAATGGTGATATGATGGACAGTTATTTAATTTCAATGGAAAAGAATTTCTCTGAGTAAATGTAATCACTTCGTTCCATTACAACAAATAGGTTTCCTGATAAAGTTGGATAATTTACAGCATCTTGGCATCTGTCTTATTGATAAATGATAACATTCTTCTGAGAGTGGTGTGGCTTACATTATCTAAGAGCTATCAATGATATACAAGTATGTAGGCTTTCTTTGTCTAGACAATGTATCAAATGAATTATAACGACAGATTGATCCTTCTCATGTTCTTCCATTGTGTCTGTGAAGTACCAAGCTTCTAATGTGCAGTTTAGATGTTCTTGGCGATAACAAAAGATTTTGGCTTGATGCCAAACAATGTTCTCAAGGATGCATATCAGCATGGGATCCTTTCAATCATCACATCTTACACTTGGTGTCAAATATAAAAGAACATGAGCAACCAAACAGTTCCCCAAAATCTGCAACCAATTTCTAAGTTACTCCCTTGCTAATCCTCTGGTGCATCTTGGGGCTATGTGGTATTTCAAAAATAACCATTTAACAAGTTAACTTTTTACATCATGACCGCAAACTTAAGGGACTGTCCTTACAATAGGGAGGGCAGGTTTACATTGGAATACAATAAAATAAGAAAGAGCAACGCGTTTGTGTCTCAAAGCCTTGATACATTGTTAGAAATGTTGCTCTTGTCTCATCTCTATGGTCTCACAATAAACAACCGACTTGACGCCAGCCCCAGCCCCCATCCCCTTCAAAACATGTTCTGTGAATTACATACTCATTTTTTTTTTATTACCTAGCAATTTTCCTGAAAACAAATTCAAATCCATTTGGTATTTTAACTGATGGTGCCTTTTGTTATATGTAGGCCTACATGTACATGTACATAACCTTGCTTAGGAAATGACATACAAATGTATAGAACAAGTTCTATACAAGTGAAGGCATGGCTAAACCATATGGCAATGTACAAGGTTATGTTTCACCTTCAAAAACAACCAGGAAAAAAGGCTATATAACGTCAACCGTACAGAATTGCAAATGCTCTCTAATGCAGTTTGTGGTATTTTATAGCTTTAATTTTAATTACATTGTGCTGTAGGTTGATGACAAATGAGCGTTGTGTTGGAGAAACAATATGACAACATCTGTTGTTCTGTTGAATAATATAATTCAGTTGCAACTTGCAGTAGACATAAGGTAAACTTAAACAGTAAATAAAAATGGTTATTGAAAAAAGATGAGTTGTTCATATTGAAATGAAGCTTGTGTCAAGTGTGAAACCGACACAGGGAATAGATGCACATGCACCTGACTTAAATTTACACAGTACAATGTATTATAGATGTACGTGTACCTAAATGCAGAACTTTTAGTTTTGCAGTCTCTTTGGAAGAAAAGAGTCAGTCTTTCCATTACAATACTTAAGTCAAAACTGACACCATGGAGGTAGAATTACAGATATCCAGTAGCAGTTTGATGAATACATATAGGCACAAATTAGTACACACACTGGGAGAAAAGAATTCCATTCATATTACTTTTGTTTTACTTTCCTTTAAACTTTATTGAATGAAAGAAACTGTGAAATACACATGGAATGGAATGTTTCAATGTCCTTCAGTAACAGTGTCACAACGACCTTAGTTTTTCAAGAGAATATTCTACAAAGGGTAAACATACCTGAGATTCCATGTAAATTATCTCCGATTCCTGAACATAACTGAGTACATGTGAGGCTTACATTAACTCTACAAATCAGGATCTGAGAGTGTGAAATCACCTCACATTGGCAAGACAAAATGATCTGCACTTGTGAAACTACAGCCAGCAAATGAGCAATGACAGACAAGCCTTACACCATAACATTACATTCCAACTAGGGTCATGTCACCAGCCACAAAACAATCAGCTCAAATTCAAACCACATGGTTAAAGAGAGAAAGCAGCACTATTCAGTCCCTCAGTTAGCTAAGATTTAAGGCCAAAGGATAGATCCCTGTGGAACCCTAACATAAACTATACAAATTTCACATGAATCTCACTCCTTCCTCAAAGAATATGCACTATAGCCTATAGTCAATGGCAACAAAACAAAATTTTCCGCTGTATTTTTACATGGGATTTAATTTCTTTAGCACATAATCTATCTTGTAATGGCACCCTTAAACATCAATGAATAAATGCCATCCTTTCAATTACACTAAACCATAACAGAATGTTGTGTTTCCAGATATCTTCCCCCTCAAAGATCCCAGGGCAAAAAACTGATCCCTGAGGAACCCCAACATAAATGATACCAGTTGCCATCCCTCCTGCAATAGCACAGGCTCCGCCCAGGATACCATTTTAAATACCTCAGAGATTTCAGGGCACCAGTTTATAATAGACCCATCAACATCTAGTTATCTTTTAATAGGTTACCATTGATCTCTGTCATCCCATGGGTGCTTCTTAAAGATTCCCAATCTACAATCAAGTAACAAATCAAGGGTAAGACGTAATCAAAATGTCCCTGAAACAATGGAAAAAATGTGTTTTAATTGAGCAGAATAATGCAGGGGAGGGAAGGCCAGTCAGCAGGTGGGATGCAGTAAATAAAGGATGTAAGAAGACTTTGACTGTAGGCTAGTGGCTTGAGACTAGGATTAAGACAGCTGTTGAGAGTCTTGGGTTAAAAGACCAATCCAGAGGATCCATGACTACTTGCTGTTGGCAAACAGGTTGTCTCTTGTGATTACAATGCCATGAACAAGCTTTAGTTTATGGCTGCAGCAGCACAAATCCTCTACCTGGTTTATCAACTTAACAGATTGACTAAAAGACGGTCTGGGAAATATTATATTCTTATGTTTTTATGGAAGGTCGCCCCTAGCAAGGCTAAAAGCCACTTTTGGTAGGGGGCTACAAGAAGAAAATATTTAAGATGAAAGTAAGTCAGGGGAGCTGAAGGTAGGAATTGATATTCCTCTTTAAACAGTCTAGATTGTAGGATGGAGGGAAACATGCACCAAGCAAGGAGTTCCGAAGAGATGCAGTACGTGGAGTAAAGCTGTTGGAATGGCTGTTTGTTCTATACTCAGCAAAGTAAGAGTGTATGGGTGAGAAGAAGCAGAAAGCCTGGTTTAACGCTCAACATCAGATCCTTTACTATTTTACTAAGGCGTCATATTGATGATAAAATACAACTCAGTAGTTCTGTACCCACTGATACTAATGTCCCAAAAGCCCTGTTAATTTGAAGCTGTTGATAACATCATAAGGTTACAGTTTGGTGTAGTCCTATGTATAACATTTTTTGTGTTGTACACCATACTATTTAAGAAACCTTATAATTACACAGTGAAGAAAGATGTGTCTGCCACTCAATTCTTAAATTTGTGAATGGCTAAAAACATATGCATCTTATTTTTCTCTTGCAAGACTGGAACTGTTGCCCCAGAACAACTCGGAGTGTTAAACACTACAGTTGTAGAAAGGATATCCAGCTGTCAAATGATACAGGTAAATGTCAAAGTATTGAATTATGTCTACATAGTGCAGGGTCTATACTGTGTACAAGGATGAATACCCAAGTGAAATGCATCTTGCATGAATGTGAGTTCACCAGCTGGTCAAGGTTTTGCACAGATACCAATGTTCTTCTATAGACTGTCATTTTATCTGATGTGAGTTTATGAATTGTGTGTATTTAATGGTTACCTAGAATGAAATAATTCACAGGCTTTTGGATTTAAGGCTCGTCTACAAGTGTGATTACCATGATATTTACAATACTGTCTTCTTTTAAGCATAAATAGCTTTTAAAGAAAGACAAGAAATGATTGGTGGTTTATTTTTAACATTTCAAAACAAGTAGGCCTATAGACGATGTGACCTGTGACATCTCATGTTTACAAAAGAGCCACAGAGCCTGGACTTCCTGCAGGCACGATTTGTACACAGCTCAATGGAAGAAAGCATAAAATCTTATATTTTATGGAGCTTGCACTGTCTAATTCTTATCAACTTTTGATATGATGAAAAGGGGCACATCTAAAAACTTGTCCAGCTTTTACTTTCATAACTCTTGGTTTTATGTGGAAATTATGACACAAAATGTCAACTTTCCCATAGGACCAGTGTAGTATCTTGCCTGCCAGAATACTCAAAGAATGTACAAGGTCACACTTATTGTAAACAAGTTCACATGGTCTATAGTACATGTATGTAGCATATGCTCTTAACAGTCCATGAACGATGAAGATAGTGTAGTAAGAAATGAAAGCTCAGGCTGTTTGGTTGACACAACCTGTACTTTTTATTAGTATATTATTAAAGCCAACTTGTTTGTAACCGATGAGTACAGATGTTATTTTTTAAATGCACTTTTGTTTAAAGTAAGGCACCAAAATACAGAACTATTCTACACTGTAGGTGGTCTTACTAACCCCCCCCCCAACCCCCCATCTGTAGATAGCTTATTTTTTTGGAGCCATGTGGCTTGAATTTATGGTCCCAGCAATCCTGAAATGGTCATTAACAGCATCTTGAAGCTAATAACTGTTTCTCTTTTACTGAGTGTGTGACAGTTTGTAAACAGTAAGTGGATGCAAGAGTGGTTTAAGTACTACAGTAATGTGAGGAAACCAATTAAACATGGATCTGGTCTAATTGTTATTTATTACACATCAATAAAATGCCAACCTGTCATAACGTCAAATTGTACAAAGATATCAAAGAAAAAAAACATATTCTCTCCCATAATTAGGGGTAGTAAAACTTTACATGATCATACCTATAAAGAAATTAAAGTACTGCTGGTGACTGATAAAACACAGGAATACTGAACATGCATGTTTATGTGTACATGTAGCAGGTAAAGTCATTATTGGGGGAAAAATTCTCTGGTGTCAGTGCTCAGTGCAACCCCTTTCCAATCTAAGGCCATGACAGTGATTAAATTGAGCATACTTTCAAGTAATCCGGCTAAATCTTATTCTGTAAACCACCTGTCATCGGTTTTGGGCCTTGGCAGAGACCTGTAAATCCTCCATCCTGAAATGCCTCATTGGTAGACCCATATTAGAGGGAGACTAAACAGGAATAAGAAGTTGATTTCCCCTGACTACGTACTAGTACTACTCAACCTGTCTGGAAGGGTTGTGAAATTACATGATCGAAAAGCACTATATGCATAATGTACTTTAACATTTAGTAACGTTTGAGACATACGTAAAATAGAGTAGACAATGTGCGTTGTATACGTGTGTTGTGTTCAATGTATGAAAGAATACTTTTAAAAACCAGATAATTACCTGCACTATAACAGATATTCTGAATTAAACGTAACTATAACTAGTAAACTTGCCAGTAAAACCATATGTGTAAATCTCTTTTGGGAGGAGTGTTGGCTCTGAAAAGAGTCGGTAGAGACCACACCGGCTCTTTTCAGAGCCAACACTCCTCCGTAAAGAGATTTACACGTGGTTGTACCCAAAAATTTACTAGTTATAAAGTTACTTCTTATTTATTCTGAAAGTTGCCATTCATTTGTGAGACAGCCATCACTATGGTATGTCCCTTATCAACTGCAAAATGCCAATGAAAATTAAAAACTGTACAGAGCTACATGTAAAATATCTGCCAAGTTAACCTTAAAGGTCACTGACCCTAGGTCATTGTCAAATGTAAGGTCCTTAATCTACCCCAGAAACTTTGTAATTTGTAAATATTTCATCCCATCTGATTTATGATTTGAATTTATGGTAAACTGTCAAAGTGTACTCATAACCTGTGGCAATGGTAAAGATGCACCTATGGATGCACCATCATCACTTTTTTTATAAAGTTTAACATGTTAAATTTAGAGTAGTAAAATAGTGGCCGGCATGAATTATCCCTGACAATCAAACTACTGAAAACAAATTCTTAGGTTAGTAATTTAAAGAATGATTCACCGGTGACCCTGAATAAGTGGCTAAAAACAAAGGCATCAATTCTTTTTCAAAAAAGTGCTAACAAGCAAGGATTGTTAAGACAAAAAAAGTGAAGGAATGCATAGGTTTATTATTGAATCCATGGATCTGTGTAATTTAGAATTCCATTATTATCTTTCCCAACATTCCTAAGATACCTCCCTGGTTTACTGTGCATATGAGCATCTTTACATTCAATATTGACACCTAAGGATTGGTCTCAATAATGTTAATAATCTAACAGTGCCTTGACAAAATAAATAAATAGATTGTTAATTAGTATATCATCACACCCTGTGTGTTTATCATCACTTAGTGGTTTACAGTCAACCATTTTCAAACACCAGACCTGCCCTTTGACCAATAATTGTTTATTTTGGAAATTAGAGAAATAATTAGTAACTGGACAGGGCAATGTAAACAAAAAGGTCAGACTTGGGGCTTGTGATGATGCCTTTTATGTGAAGGCCTGTACAAAACTGGTTCAGACAAACATTTAATTAAACCATGGAAGAAGGAAGCTGATGTCAAAATGTTCATTCTTATTAAATGTGACTTTGCTCCATATCTGGAGATAACTCTCAGTCTCTGGAACAATCACATTTTTTAAAAACTGGTTTGGTTTTAAACATTTTATTGTATGTATATATTAATGACAAGGACGGTAGATGGTGCTTATATAATTTATTTAACATCAAATTGACAAAAGGTTTAGTTTTTTTTCGTTTTAAAAGTAATAGGCCTACCTATGGTCTTTCGTTTAGACACAGTACCTGATAACACCTGCACATGGATATAAATGTAAATATTTATCCTCATAAATTTTGATCTCACCACTGCAATATAAACATCTGAAGCTCCAGTAAAAATTAGAAGACAACCTGGATGACCTGTGACCTTGGATGACCTCATAGCTAGCTTCTAGTGATGGACTTAGCAGTATAGAGCAAAGAGTGTGATTGATTAGGTAGGGGTAGGCTGTAGGTATGATTACTTAAGCACATGAACATATAATAAACCAATGAGTTTCAATCCAATGTCTCAGCATTGACATTCTCAAGGATGAACAATGTACAATATAAGATGTCTAATAAGGTTTCTTTCTTGTCTCAGCATAGTCTAATCAAATTCCTACCTGTATTTATGCAGCCTACTGAATCAATATCATGTAAATAAAAAAGGCTTCCTCATAGAAGGCACACTGCTCTTTCTCTTGAAAAGGAACCATGAAATCACATACAGTAAAAATCCATTATCTGGTAATAGAAATAAAAATATTCCATTTATGCAATTTAAAAACCATTAAATTGTGCAATGAAAATTCCTTATAAAATGTTTAAACCGGAACGAAAGGATAGTGGACAAGTACTGTAGGTCATTGCTAAACTATTGTTGGAGTACGTAACACTGCGGGATTGCAAATTGCTTATTTTAGTCTTTCCTCCTCAATAAACTACAAGAAATTACTAGCCAGGTTTTTACTTCCTTCTCATTACATTTTAATATGTTTTGTAAAGAACAGGAAGTGATTAAAACCAACTGCATCCTGAATTACACTTCTTGTTTCCTGGTAGCTGTAGCATAGAGGCAGTTTATGTCACACATCCAAAATATTTCAAATGATGTGAACGCTTCAGTTTGAATATTAATTGTTATCAATTTTTCTTTGACCAAATTGAGACTTCCTTCTCTCTTTTTCTACTTTCATTCATACATTATTCAGGCATGCAACTGTAACTTCACCAAAAAGAGGAAATTACAAAATTTTAATGATTTTGTACAGTATTTTTCAATTTTGAATGGTAAAACTGAGAATAAAAAAAGAGGAAATCAGCTGATCTGAGGAAAAGTTGCATGCCTGATTATTAATTACTTATTACTCATAAACACATTGTAAAGTAGTCTAGACCAAGTCAGAAAGTATTAAAAATGAGAACAGCAAATCAATTGTACATGTTTATCATGTACAACTTTGACTGTCCCAGCCCAGTGTTGGCAAACACAACAGGTGCATTCAATAGATTTGTGCCAATATCCATTGATTCATAACAAAAAACCATTCAATTATAATCTCTCTAGTCCAACACAAACACAACAGAATATTGTGTTCATTTTCATATACCACACACTAAATAAATATAAAAAAACAATGCAAGGTCAGTTGGCAGGTCCAATCCTGAAAAAGCTGAGAAATAATAATGTTATCTGACAAAGCGTTGGAGGTCTTCCAATCAAGGAACAAATCATAAAGTTTAAAAAAAAAAAAAGTTTAGTTGTCATCTATTTGTAAAGAGCTAGGCTATGATTAGCATACTACAGACAGTATCTGTTTCACACAATCAGTCTGCTGTATAGGACTCAGGAGGGGCAAACCATTACTCCAGTCAAACCTACACGTACACACGTTTTAGTCATATCAGTTCCATGGTAATTATGTACACCCTACATTACTGAAATCGAGATGAGATGAAATAAATGCTGGTCCTTAAAATGATAAGTGTCAACCCTGGGAATGGTTAGTACCAGTAGGAATATGTGCTTTAAGCATTTAAAAAAACACATTTTAATCTTGTCATAAAACAAGTTTAGTTTTGAATAAAAAAGGACTCTGCTCAAGTCTCAACCATCACACGCTGTCTTGAGACACTCAAGCATATGAATGATGATGCTTATTAAATTGCCAGCATTATGCCAATGGAACCCTTCAATATTGCATCACCAGCAATTAATTTGTGCAAGATGAAGGACAAATGACTTGGCACATGTCTCAAGCCCATGGTGAGATCAGATCACACGCTTAGTAATCACAGATGGTTATTACTGGCCTCTTCGTGTACTGCATGAGGGAGGAAGATGTTGAATGTTAATAAGTCATCTTCGGTTGGATGAGTCATGATGGGGATGGGACACACCCTAGGGATGTTGACATGCTTGGTTGATCATCCACCAAGAGGTGTAGCAAGTAATTGTTGAAGCTGCTTACAGTTAGGGAACCCTGTTGTAACATGTGTAAGATGTGTAAGATGTGTGAACACTTTGATGTTCACAAGTTCATTTCAAGGCCCCAGACTATAAATTGTTCTGCAAATTACAGAATTGTCTCTTGATGTACTTTTTTGTGTGCTTGATACAAATCTATAAAATGTTTAGTTTAAGCTGCTACACGAGCCTTAAATGTCATCAACATTTTCACGAAGGGACGGACATGTCAAAAATAACTTTTTCTACATTTTTTTAGTTTGCCTTTAAGTATGATTTCAAGCCATACTTAATTACTGCCTAATCAAAATTTTGCTTCATTTATTAACTACATTAATTGGTAAATGGGCATTCATCTACATAAGTAATTGCTTTTTTCGATTTCACGAAGAAACGGGCATCCCCAAACATGTGCGAAACACATTGTAAAAAAAATTGAATTGACAAGTACATTTCGGTCAAATCGAATTTGCGTTTTCACAAATAAATGGGCTTGTCATGTGACATGTCCGTCTTCACTGTGTAAAAACATAATATACTATAGCATAGATGTGCACAAAAGTAGGTCATCATGATTTTGCGTTTTCACAAAGAGATTCCATAGGCATGTTTAACTAATAATTGTGCTAATTAATCTATGTTTTGGTATTTATTTTGTATACTTTTGATAAGGTTTAACTCTTAGAAAAACACATTAAGGTCAATTATACTGCAGAAGAATGTATTGATACTGCAGAGCTTTCAGTTTTCAAATGCATAGAAGTAGTCTTGTAATGCATTTTGACATACGTAGTCCCTTCCTTGTAACTTTAACATTTTCAAAACAGATAAATATGTTTGTGTACACTACATGTATGTATTTCATGTCAGTTCATCATGGTACACCCACCCATGGAGGAATGATAAACCAATACTGACTGGTTTTTAGTTTGCATTTTGCATGCTCTGCATAACACTGGTCCACATTATGCACACTGGAGCACACACAAAGGGAGTAGTACCACTTAATAGTTGCTATACAATGACTACCAACTCTGCATACATTCTAGCATACACTAATACATGACCTCACATAACCTTGGTGACTTTGTTTACAAAAATACCTAAGAATAATTCTTTATGTTTACATTTCTTTATTGTCCACGGTCTGAGACAAAATGCAAAAGTGTGGGAAAAAACACAGTCCTTGCTGAATGCTGTTTAGTATACATGTAGAAGCGAGCATTTACCTGCAACCAACCATGGCTGAAGATTTGGAACCATTCCACTGTTCATTCATACAGTCACACTTGCAGCCTGTTTGATTTTTAACTAAAGTAAAATCTTCCATAAGTAATATTCTCTGCACAGTCCATTGGTTAATGTGAATGATTAGTTTGAAAATACTGGTGTAAACATGAGGGATCACATACTGGCAGTGAAACTCCTGTACAACTACACACATTTAACTTCATGTTGATAAACTCAGACACAAGAAACCTAAATTGACTAAAGCTTGCTAATGCTAGTGCTGTGCTCCTGTGAATCCAACAGACAGAATTTAATTCCTGTTTTCAAAATGAAGTCCTGCCAAGAGCAATTTAATACAGAGAGGATTCTCACGAGAACCTTCAATTTCAAGTGAACTGTGAAGATTGCTCAAGCAGAACGACTTCCTTATATTTGTAATTTGTTTTCCCAACTAAAAACACAAGACACATGTGTCAGCTCATAACATTTATTTGAAAAGTCCACTGAATGGTGGAGGTATAGTTACAGTACTAATTTGGATTATTTGGTTGAAGCTAATTAGTGCATTAGTGACACAAGTGGACATGAGCAGGACCCAATTTCATGGCTCTGCTTACTGCAGTTGTGCTTGTGATTACCATTCTTCGCTTACAGGACAAGCATCCCATTATGCTACATGTAGCTGTGTAAGCAAAGAATGCCTAGTATTCGTGGAGTATGCATGCACACAAGCAACAATTCCCTGCTTACCTGTCCAAAAAGCTTGACGTAAGCACGAAATTTCCTGCTTCCATAAGCTCGGATTCTTTTCTTTTGGTAAGCAAAGCCATGAAATTGGGCCCAGATGTGGAAAATTCTTTTTTTTACAAAGCTGAACTATAGGCCTAGATAATAAAGTACAAACTTACTTTTTTTCATTTCAGGCTTTAATTCAGATCAATAACATTTGTTTGTAAATATGTTTTCTGTAACTTGTTTTATTGTGTTTATGAATGCTATTCTATCCGAAAAAGATCAAATCAGAATTAGAAAAGTAAAAAAAGCCACAACAATTCCAAGTGCTTTGACAATAGAAAATTTGCTTTTTGAGCAAAATGTTCAGCCAAATTGTAAGCCAATCTCTGTTGAATTTGAGTGAATTTGAGTGAAATTGGCTCCAGGTTGTGAAATAAAGTAGACTTTGTTTGTTAATGATGGATCCACTTAGCATAAAATGTCACAAGAGAGTTGAGTCTAGTCTGAAGTACAAACAAACTAAACCTCTGTTCTAATCAACCATTCACAGCCAAACATTGACCTCTGGTCAACGCAAAACAGACTCACATCAAGATGTTGGTCTTACACAAAAGCATGCATACTGTACATTTTTTTGATAACTTGGCTTGCAGTAAGGACTGTAGTGTGTTTTGTCAACTGCTAAAAAACACTGCTACAGACTTTGCAAGTCTTGTGCGTTCAAACTTCCAGGACCAAGTTGGTCCCATCCATATTATTGAGTTTTACGTGTGCTTGATTCTGCTTCTTCAAATTTTTTGTAGTTTAACGGTAGAGGATGGATAAATAAAGATTATACTATAGTGTTGGGAAAGTACAATTTAGCCATGAAATAAAGAAAGTAAAATCACTTTAACAAATCAAAAAAGAACACTAAGAGTAAGACTTGACGTCCATTTCCTGTTCCTTGTCAACAATAAAGAATTTTGCCCAATTGACGTTAAACAAAAGTAATGGTCGCACAAATGTTGTCGTGATTGCAAGCATCCTTGTCCCAAGTTTAAATATTGTTTTAATGTTAATTTATAATAAAACAATCATTAGTGATAATATCTAAAAATAATATCTAAAAATGTATTTGATAAATAACATTGCTGTGGTGTTTTTCTTTTCAAGAATTTTGTATAAAACAGCAAGAATTTAATTTAAGCAGATTTGATTTCATGGAAAAATATAGTCTCCGTTCCAGTTGTTTTCTCATTTTTTATATGTGCAAGACTGTCTTGCACAGTCACAGTCTTGCACAGTCTCTTGTAAATTACAGCATGGAGGTAGGTTACAACTTACGAGTGCCTTTTCATGTCCTAGGGCCTGCTTAATCTCTAAAATTGGACAAAACCTTTTAGGAATTCCGGATGTAAATTGGAAACAGTTAATGCATAATTCACTCAGTCACCAAATGACTTCACGGATGAAGGTCAATCCAGACAATATCAATAGCCATGGAAACCATTAATGTAATTCCATCTAAACCAATGACCTGTGATCTCTTAATTACCCTACCCCAATACAAATAGATCCAGTCAATCTGACCGTTAACCTTTTCAATCCCAGACATGGGACTGATTATGGAAGAGATTAGTGTCACAAATACCTGAAGTTCAATTGATGTAACCAGGTACTTGTATTTGGTGGTCTTGCTTAATATACCTCCTTGATGAATGTCGGTCACTTCGTACCCAAGTCATTTCATACCCAAGTCATTTCATACCCAAGTCACTTCGTACGCGCAGGGCTCGCCCTTAACACTAGCCCGGCGTACATTGTCTAGTAAAAAATGCTATGGGCTAGTAAATACCACTTCTCAACTTGCCCTGTGGGCTACTAAAAACTGTGCAACCTACTTGTCTAAAATGCTTATTTCTTCCTTTTCTGATGTGAATAATTAATGTATCAAATGTTTTAATCGTTATTGAGTGTGTGGATATAACTTCATTTGATCATTTATTTGGTTGTGATTGTTAACATTAACACATCAGAACATTACATTTACGGCAATTCCTGTTTAAAATCTGGGCTACTAAAACTTCCTGGGGGCAAGTAAAATGCAGTTTACTGGCCCGGTGGGCTACTTTACAAAAAGCTTAAGCGCAAGGCCTGATGCGTATGACGTGACTTGGGTACGATTGTTTATAACCAACATTCGTGTATTCAAACTTAAAGTGTCCCATTGTTGATCTCTTCAGATGGGCACACAGTTTTGGGGCACACAGTTTGGGCACACAGACCGGGCATACCACACAGTTCTAAAATTTTTCATTAAACCCAAATTCTGCAACGTAAATTATCACGCACGCACATGATAGACGTGTCTTTTGTCCGGAAAGGTCTTTTTTCCAGTTTGACTGCTGGTGGGCCGGCCACATTACTCCGAAAATTGGGGTACGAAGTGATTTGGGTCTGAAGTGACCGACATGCCACAAGGTCCATGAATAGGGACAATTTCTCACAAAAAAATAATTGCATTTGGGGTATCCAACTATCTACTCAGAGGGTGGTATAAAATTGGGTCGCTAGCACTAGCAGTAGCTAATACCTAGTACTAGCGACCCAAATTTATACCACCATACGATACATGTCCATCTGAATGGTCGTAGCTAAATTTGGCGGGGACTGGGGTTGACTTTGGAGAATTTTTTCACCTTTTAAAGTAATTCCATCATTTAATTTAGATGTATGATGGCACTCGACTTGTAATTGTAATTAAAAATATTGCATAGGGTGGTTAAAGGAAAACTGTGGTAAAAAAAGAAAACTTCTTCACTTACCCTGCCTGTAGCTTTTCGGTATCTTTGCACCGATTTCTCCATCAATTCAGTCACTGTAATATCTCCATTCCCACATGGAACCACCACTCGCACCACTCCAAAGCTTACTGTCACCTTCATCTTGGCAAACTTATTCGATACAAATCACAAACAATCAGGATGAAATGTACACTTCATCTGTTGAAATGTTTAATCTAGTCCATAATTTCAGTCACAACAATCAACTTTATTTATTGTCCCACTGCCACGGTATATTCGATGAACGAAGCTGGTGGGTGGTTCGGGCGTTCTTCACCGCTGAGTCACAAACGGGCAAGTTGCTCCTGTTGCACGGCGATCCGTCCTTATCATATGCCGGCCGGTAGGGTAAAACCAGCCAGTTTCACATCGGCGTTTCGGTCAGTGTCTACAAGAAAAATGCAAAACAGACGACTCAACTTAAAGACAAATTATTAAAGAGGTACCTCGTATAGTTAAGCTAAGTATAACAAGATTTTACGTTGAATGGGTAAAAAACGAAGAACGGTCATTTATTCCCTTCAGTCACTGCTGAACGGATAAAAACGGATTCATAAAAACATTACGTCAAACAATGCAGCTAAACAGACAACAAAAAATCACATCTTCGTTCACACAGATGCACGTCAAACTCACCAGTATTCTGACTGAAACACTTCTACTCTATCCTCCATCTTATTCCAAAATGTTACAAAGAACCATATGAAGAAGAAATCAGTTACTACAGTTCGTCAAGGTGGTTAAAAGAGGGGTAAATTTGGCTAGGTAACGAACCCTTTTGCGAGGAAACCAAACTTCCGACATTCGTCAGTTGTGGGTAAAGGGATTATACCATTTATAAGCAGGGGGTTAATTCTAACACCTGTCGTAAACAGAGTGCAGGTAGAATCAAACGAAACTTTAAAACATCTACACACACATAAAGATATGTTGCAACCGTTTCAATTGACGCAGATAATTATCAAAATTTAAGATATATTAAAACAAAAACAATATCAGATGTACAATTGACGCTCTCATCAAGTGATACGAAGACGCTAAAAAGATATTTACCGCAGGTTTTTTAAGATCGTCCAAGTTATAAGCTTCGCAAGTCAAACCAATAGAGGGCGCCTTTACCAAGTAGCGTCAGCGACGTGTCTTATTGTTGCACTGATTTTGCTCATTTTTGTGCTGGGTTTATAAAATACAAAGCATGGTTTTTAAGTCTGAAATGATCATGACAGTAAAAGTCAATATTTTGCACATATTAAATTACTTTCGTTTCTTTTTTTAATTTGAAACCCTCTTCCACCCTAAGGTGTCATACCAAAGTAACTTCTGCTGAACTCCCTTACCTCCCATAAATAGCGGGCTGCTTCATGTTCACGCCAAATAAACACAGTTTTTAGGCACAACCACGGTGTTTTTATGAACTGGCGACAGACAATGAGCAGTCTACGCCCTCTAAACTAAGTTCCTCAACGGTTACACGATGACTGAACAAAAAATTGCCGATGTTAGAAGAAAACGTGTGACTTCTCTCTCTCTCTCTCTCTCTCTCTCTCTCTCTCTCTCTCTCTCTCTCTCTCTCTCTCTCTCTCTCTCTCTCTCTCCTCTCTCTCTCTCTCTCTCTCTCTCTCTCTCTCTCTCTCTCTCTCTCTCTCTCTCTCTCTCTCTCTCTCTCTCTCTCTCTCTCCTCCCTCTCTCTCTCTCTCTCTCCATCTCGACCCGTCATAATTACACCTCATGGCCCTGCCTGTCTTCTGCTTCGGGGATGTTACACAAAGGTTACTGGATAGTACCTCTGATGACAATTATTTGTTTTTAAAGTGTGCTGCGTGGGAGCAGATAAGCGACGATTGTCCCCCAAGCGTTACATGACTGTATAGAAAGGGTGACAATCCGGGGGTCCATAGCCCATTACCGTCGCCATTTCGTCACCAACTCTAAACGTGGCCATTGATGGTTGAGGCCAGTTTCCTCTGGCAAAATCAATTCTCATGTGAATAAATTAATGTGTTTCAAAGGAAGGACACAATATATTTGTTTAAAGTCTTCAGTTTTTTGCTATGTTGGCTAGCCATAAATGCACAGCATCATAAATCATAATCGGTAGGGCTACATGCATGGTGTGTGAGCATGGTGCGAGTCAGATGGAAACAACCATAATTGCTCTTGCTGATCTGAACATGTTACTCAGTCTTTACTACTAAATATCACAGTAAAGAAAGTCAGAAATATCCCAGAAAGTGTTATGTCAATAAATTTGTTTATAAAAATTGTCGGAGTGTTTCCCCTACACCCCCCTCCCAACTATCTTTAGGCATGTTCTACCTCCATGCTTTATGCCTACCGACCGAAAAAGAACGTGGTCAAACAGAGGCCTGCTATCGTAAGAAGGTACGCCGTAAGTCATTGTTCTCAAGTACATCATATGCTCGGATAGATCCGACAGCAACTCCTTCAACCAGTGATTAGATAATCGGTTTACAAAATGGAGAAGCAACTCTCTTTTATAAACAATTAACAAAGTCAACGAAGTGGATACAATGGCTGATTATCAACACCATTAAACTGACTTCAATTAAACTAAACAAGAACAGGTGTCTCATCACATGACAACATGTGGATTGACTACAGGTAGGTTCCCCACCACGCTAACTAAATGAGCCGTGTCCATCAAAAGTTACATACGAAAACATTATCCGTTATTGGGTTATTCTGTCTGAAATCACGTAGTAGTGGAGGAGGCAACATTTTTATTGTTATGAAAATGATAGAAATTTTGGCGAAACAACTAAATTAACCACGAATATTTGTTGCGAATGGATATCTAAAACCACTCGTGCCTCTGGCCACAGGAAAGAAACCAGAAGTTCGTGGAAAGTAGTAATAATAACGTCTGGAATTGAGTGTAACCATTTCGCTAACCCTATTTATTATTATGCTCGAGGATATCTATGTGACCTTTCCCGGTTCAAGGAAAACACGAGACCTATCGTCAAATCGTCATCATCATCAGATTTTCAGAGGAAGGGTAATGAGATTGACAGAGTTGGTCCGGGTGGTGATGGGGCCGTAACGCCCCGAGCGAGGCACCGCCATGATGGCACGGTGTAGTGCCACAGTGATGGGATTGGTCGGTGCTTTGAGCATACTACGAACAGACTGAAAACTAGTTAACTCTGGACCTTTGCCCGTCAGTGTTAGAGTGAAATCAAAATAACACTCCTCTCGACCCTTTTAGGCGTGTCACGTGGTGAAATAACAAAATCCTGACGGCATAATTATTAATACAAGTCAGTTTGATCATAATTATACACTCAATAAAAATATATTGCACATAATGATACTATGACCATGGAGGTATAGGAAAGATTCACCTTATCTGTTGTATTTTGCCCTTTTTACATTTGTAAAATATTGATTTTTGTTGTTGTTATAAACAATTATTAATTCAATCTGTGGCTGCCAACCATGTGTTCGTTTTGATAAAAGAGAACCATAAAATAAAAAGTTAAAAAATAAAATTTTTAAGTATGATTCTGAAAACCTTTCATTTATAGTTTTCGTTTGAAATTGAAGTCTGACCCTCTGAGCTAACCAGTTCGAAACAAGAGCGTCGCACAACGTGAAATTAGACCTCAATCTCCTACCATGGTTCTACCTACATATGCTCATTGTCCTGCCATGGTCCTACCACCATAGAGAACACATCATAGTCAAAGAGCAAAGGGGCAGGCTTACATTATTATTTTATGTTGAGAATGGAAGCGAAGTCGGTACGTTTTCAACCATTCAATCCGCCTAAAGCAACATTGTAAGACATACACAATAATAAAGCAGGTGCAAAACATTGTGTAACCAGATTAATCCATTATAATAAATTAAAAACAATAATTACCTTGCACAATGAAACTCACTTTCCTTTACTTCTGTTGTTCAGTTGAAGGACTGTTCGTCACTTTGTTTTATCACCAATCAGTGCAGCAAGACGCGTTAACCACAGAGAAATATGCTTTAACTACAACCGTAGAGAATTACAACCATGGAGCCTAACTCTATGCATGGAGCTATAACCACATCCTATGCCAATCTTGTCAAATTAACACGACTACCCACTGGGACTTCAAACCCTGGAGGAGTAAGTTGGTGACCACTTTTTCCTAGAGGTCCGTATTGGTATCTGATTGGTCAAAGTAACTGCTGACGTCAGAGATAAACAGACGCCTTCTGCTAGCTGCAGCCACTGTAGTATTACAGCACTTACTGATGACGTTTATTTCTGTATACCGCGGTACGGGAATTATACCCTTGCTCTATGGAAATATACCAACAAGACATCCATCCATGATCTGGTTAAGTGATTTAGAAGCTTCCGGATAGCTTAGGACCATCGTTTAAAAACGACAAGGATCTTTTCTGAGCCATGGGTTCATCACAACCTTACAGCAAACCATTCATTATTAAGAAACGTAAACAAGAAATTCGGTCAGTATTCAGAATTGGAGTAGATTATAAATCAGCTTTCTAAGTAATGGGAATTAGGATATCACGAGCCAAGGAGATGGTCAGACTTCCAGGGTCAGACCGTGATGGTCAGTTCTACCCTCGCTCTATGGTTCTACCTCCACGGTCAGCAGACCATGGTCAAACCATAGAGTAAGGACCCACCTCTATCACCATGGTCACATGTGGTCACGCTGACCTTTTCCTCTATGGACTACTGACTAACTTCCAAAAATATTCGGTAATTCTTCATAAATAATTAGCATAAATCATTCAGATTAATAAAATCTGGCAATTTTCAATGTTCGTTCTGCCATGGTTCTGTGCATGGAGACCTCCATGTTCTGTGGCTGAAGTGTGTTTTCAGTTTCGTAATCGTTGGTTGACGTAAACTTCCGCTCTGCTGGTAAAAACCCATCTTAGCGTTGTTAATTGAGTGCACAGTCGAAATGTTTGCACGGGTACCCCCCCCCACACACACACACGCACACACACTACAGCAGTGTATAGTGTATAGGCCTACTATGAGATGAAAACAACATTATAAATGGTATTATCATACAGAGAATTAGGAGCAGAGTTCGGAGAAGCTTTCGATAGCATGGAGGAATTCCTCCTTCATCCGTGCTTTATGTCACCATGTTTTAAACCACCCTCAATTCATAGTTCATTCACTCATTCATTATTAGATGCGGGTCAAAAATTAAGATATTTCAAAACATCTATCTCAACCAACAACCCTTCTTCAAAGTTCAAACGACTTCAGATAATTTATGCCATCTTATTTCTCGAGAAAATGCCGGTTTTGGGCGCATGCCGGCAGGATCAGTACCGCTAACTTCACTTCCAATTTCAACAAATGTTATCTGTCATTTTAGTTGAATACACAGTCAACAGTGCTTCCCATTGGATTTAAGAAAACGCGCGCGTCAGTCGTTCTCATTATGTCGTCATGAATGGTCTCCGAGTGATGCGCGTATGAGTTGATAGCAACGCGCCTGTTTCCGGGAATTTTCTTTTACTTTTTTACACCTACACCATGTACCAATGTGTGAACGTGTACATGTACTGTGTGTATGCACTGTTGATATTCTTCTGCTGGTCACACCAGTACGGACGGCGACGATGGTGGTTTTCCCCGTCCAAACAAGCCATCTACAATAGGTCCGATTCTGGACGAAAACCTTCTTGTGTTATGGGATATGGGAGCCAGTGATCTGAAGTAATTTTGATCTCATTCACAATGGCGGATGAATTGCAGGCCGTCGAGGTTATATCGGACACCCAAGCAGCGGGTTAGTTAATAATTATAGATAAATATTTTATCGTCTGAAATAATTAAAAACAGAATCAGAAGTTTAATTTTTAGAAAAGAACAATTTACATTGCCATTTTAACAGCATAATTTATGTCAATATAGTTTTAAAAAAAAAATGTAAAACTTCATTCCTTGTAAAAATGGAGTCCTCCATCTTGTGATAATGAAAAATTAGTTTTCATTAATTTTGAAATGATTGATATGATTCAGGTCTTGCACAGAGCGACAGTGCCGTGCTGGCAGCTATGGGTGTACAGATGATACCTCCGAGTAAACGTCGCAAATCTTTTGTACAGAAGTTGAATAATAAGACTTTATTCCATGCCTCAAATAAAGACTTCGTCAAAAGAATTTACCGAAGCGAGAAAGCACTCAAAGATGAGCAGCTTCGGCAACAAAGATTCCGACATTTTGTCATCCACCCACTCAGTAATTTCAGGTTAGTAAACGTTTTTGTAAATAACTGAGAAACTGTAACCTGCCAAGAACCTCTCACTGTAAACAATCATATGTACCAGGGGTTTTAATTCGGCAAACTTTGTAAACTTTCATCATAACAAAAATATACAAATGTAATTTTAACACGATTTTAATTACCTGTACTCGATTACAACAATGGTGTTTTAACTAGTGTGTCAATTTCTACTTATAAACATGTAAATATTTTATTTAATTTCAGATGGTGTTGGGATATGTGGATGGTGCTATTGATGTCCATTACGTTAATTATCTTACCAATCAACATCGCTTTCTATAGTGATCAGTTCTCAGCAACGTGGACCATAGCAAACTGTTTCACTGACAGTTTCTTTTTGATCGATATTTTTCTCAATTTCTTCACTGGAATTATCGATCATAAAAACGAAGAGGTATGCTAGCTTGATAAACAATCTTGCACTGCCTATTAAGTTGACGTCACATGTGCAAACTGTTGATACTTAGTACACATTGATTGTCAATAATGATAAAACTCTAACATTTACACCTAATTGTTGCGCCGCTCTACATTTTCCTGATTTTTTTCCTTATTGACAGGTTTGCTTATTTCCCGCTCGTTTCGAATTCCCTAATGTATTTATTTACATCACCAATCTGTAGTTCATTTAGATCATTCAACAATCACGCATGCGTCTTTGACCATTGTTAAAAATGCAGGGGAATTAAAAAAATTTAGAAGGAATAAAATTATAATAGGCCACCTAATCATCATCACCATAATTTATTTTAAATGTAAACTTGTTGATTTTGTTTTGTTATCTACTCAAGGTGATAATATTACGAAGACGAATTGCTGCGTATTATTTACGATCTTGGTTCTTTCCTGATTTGATCTCATCTTTCCCGTTTGATTACATCTACATCTTCATGAATGGAACCGAAGGGTACACGTCTGACTCCACTGCACTGACTCTCCGTGTATTCCGGTATGTTATGGTTTCCACCAATAAACCGTCTCTCACGAGGCTCTATCCCAATACTTTCACCTCTTTCCAATTTCAGTCATTTAAAAGCAATAATTATTCAGTGAATTTTTTAATGTTGTCCCTTCAGATTGGCCAAGATCTTAGGGATTCTACGACTGTTGCGTCTTGCTCGACTCATGAGATACGTTAACAAGCTTGAAGAGGTGAGTTTGTATTGTGACGGATATTTCCTGCAACTTTTAAAACGCAATTGAGCGACGGATTTTTATTCGCTTTCAATTCATTAATAATTTCATTCATAAGTTTATGTGAGGTATGGGGGGATAGCATCCCTTACATTTATAAAGCTTAATATTTAAATTAATAAATTCAACCTGTTTGGATTCTTTAGTTTTGGTTTGGAAACTATTGCTAACAGTTGTAGTTGTCATTTCAGAAGTAAAATAAAATAAACATCTTGCGCGGATCGTCTTTTATATCTTGTCAGATCTTCAATATTGAAGGTGCAGTGATCCGGATAGTCAACCTTAGTCTTGTCATGTTAGTTGTGATACACTGGAATGGTTGTATACAATTCTTCATTGCATTTGCACAGGATTTCCCAGAGGATAGTTGGGTCACTATCAGCGGCCTTGAGGTAAAAAAACTAAGCCCAAAAATGTTTAAGAAAAAAGAGAAAAACATGATTTTAAACTTGGTAATAAATCTTTTGGTTTGGGAACACAAGAAACCGTTTCAAATTAAGTGCATGCAATGACATGTACCTTGGAATCAGTAATTTACCAAACTCCGAAAAAGTACGAAAAATGTGAGTTTAGGAAACCGTTTCTCAACAATCCAAACAGTTAAAATAATCTGTACACTGTAGCAAGTCGTTCGTATTTCAACCCTAGAACAAAATATGATAACAATACCAGCCCACAGCATCTGATTGATCTTTTTCTTTGTTTGTTTGCCAAATTGCAAGGTCTAACCAACTTTGAAACAAGTAGACGTATTACTAATTCTTGTGCTTTATATCTCTAGAATGCTGATAAGTGGGAACAATATTCCTGGGCATTCTTCAAAGCAATTTGTCATATGCTTGGGATTGGATTTGGTCGTCACACTCCACAAAACCTGATAGAGATGTGGGCTGCTGCTCTTAGTATCATGCTAGGGGCTTCATTCTACGCCCTCTTTGTTGGTCAAATGGCCACTTTGCTTCTGTCTATAGGTGCGTCAGGAAGAATCTACAATGAAAAGGTAAACCTCTTTTGTTTTTGATAATTTATTAGTACAGTTTATAACTGTACTGTTTATAAGTTCAGAAGCCCTTCAGTAAGATCAAGTCTCATTCCTCTTGCGTCCATTTCCAAAGTAAGGTTTACTTTGTTTTATTTTTATTTTTTCACTATTGACTAATTTGCATATAATTTGAATAGATCAACCAAGTCAAGGAATATATGCGCTATCGCAAGATACCAGGGAAAACACAGAAACGTGTACTGGACTACTACGATCATCGTTACCAGCGTAAATACTTTGATGAAGATTTGATTATCAAGGAGCAAAACACTCCAATTCGAAGGGTAAGGAATGTCATTAAAATAACATTAATTCACATTAATTCATAATCGAAGATTATTTACCGCAAAAGCCGATTGCTATTCAAATATACATTGAAATATGAATTTTCAATGCTACAGAAATCATTTCAACGGTTTACGTAGACAATTATTTGCATAATTGAGATGAATATAGTAGGTATTGATCAAAGTAATGCATTCTGCTTAGTTTCCAAAACACGCCCTTTTTCTCCTAAAACAGGAGATCATACAGCACCGTCTCAGCTCTCTTGTCAGCAAAGTAGGTTTTCTCAACAAAGGTAGTCAAGATTTTGTCATCGATGTTATTGAGAAACTAACATTTGAAGTCTACCTCAAAGATGACATGATCATAAAGGCTGGTCGTCAAGGTAACACCATGTATTTCATTGAGCATGGCTCAGTACAAATTGAAGTCGAAGGCAGGGTGGTTGGCAAACTTCACGATGGAGACCATTTTGGTGGTGAGAATTTCAAGTTTATCATTCACTCAACATGATTTCTTTCTTAAATTTGTTGTGATGTGAACTGACATCAAGTAATCTAATTTCTGGAGTATTTGGATGGATTTGTTGACAGAGATTGCCTTGTTGATTGAGGAGCGACGTGTTGCATCTGTTGTGGCCAACTCTACCTGTGACATGTACAGTCTCAACAGAGAAAACTTCAATCAAGGTATTTATCCTTCAATCTCTCTTATTCATTTGGTGGGAATTTTTCCCCATACTTATAGGTTTGATTTATGAAAATCATTACAACCATTTCATTTATTTTTTTAAATCTTATGAACCAATATATGCAAACTATTATCAGTTTTAGAAGAGCATCCTGATATGCGAGGAATGATGGCAAATGTTGCTAAGGAACGACTTGAGAAGATTCTACAGAGTATTAATGAAGAAAGTGGAGAAGAATCTTTTGAGACTGCTGAAGATTGAGGGTAATCAATGAATCATATCATTGAAATCAACGTAATCAATGTAAGCATTATGAATCAATAGCAACTTAATACTAGGAACAAACAAGAACTGATACAGTTCCAAAAATCAACAAAAACTGGAAACATCATAAACTATAACGATTCATTGTAGTCTGAGTGAATCAAGAAAGAATTGAGAAAAATCATTGGAAACAACAACAGCTTCAGAAGTCAGTTCAATCCTGCAATAGAATTTGAAAATCAACAAAATATTAAGCAATCAAAACATGGTAAAGATCAACAGAAACTTTGAACAATAGACATTAAAAAGGTGCAGTATTTTTTTTAAGGAAAATCATAAAGGAACAATGGAACAACTGAAAACACAGATTCAGACTTTTTAGCTTTCAATCCAACAAATATTTATTGGAAAACAATCACAATGTGTATGTACAGTTGAAATGCCAAGCGGTCCAACTTAATTCAACGTTAACAGGTAGTTTACTTCAAACATAGCTACTTAATTATTGTGATGAAGATGTACAAGTTCTTATTGTTACCGGTCGCTTGTTTTTCAAATCATTTATTTAAGTAATCACTCTTGGAAGTAACCCATAAACAGTCTAGTAAATTCTTTCTCTTGATAGTATGTTACTGGCCATAAAATTGTTCTCGGGTGAAGAAACTTCAAATAAGATTTTTTTGTTAATGAACCACATCAATGCTTAATGTTATAGCCATTCAAAACATCTTTGTACAGCAAATATTTGTAAATGAGTGTGATGCTATTAATTTCATTCAAAGTGTTTCTGTATTACTGGAAGTTGAAGCCAATAAATATGGATCACAAATCACACATCTTGGTATTTTAATCGAATGTCATTGACTTGATCTTTAAATTAGTTGTAAAAGAAAATATGACAATTAAATGCAGTAACTTATAATATAAGAACTACAGACGACAAGTTCCACATGTTGAAATGATTGTTTTTCAAGATCAACTTGAACGAAATCACTCAAACTAATTTGACTATTTATCCTTGTTTATTTTGTGTTTAGTTATTTGGTCATAAGATTTTCTCTCTGTAATTTTGTTAAAATTTGATAGAAAACTAGCCGCCCCCCTCCCCTTTGATTTTTGAACTAGTGTCATTTTCCTGCCATTGGCAGTGCCCCGCTTGGTTCCCAGCAATGACCCATAAAAATGAAATCAACAATGAAGTACCGGTGCCTCATAAGACCAGTGTTAAACCGGTCAGTGCCGTGACGTAAAATACAACACACCATGGATTGGATGAAGGTTGTTCATCTGCTTTGCTAATCATTTTGCATTGTCTTCTTTGAATCCAATCCGTAGTGTGATATCACAGTGCTGTTTTAATTTCTAAGAGCTTAGGGGCTTTTTCATGAAACTCTGCACTTTTGCCCAGCGAGACACTGATCAAAATGTTGTTATTTTATGTGATGAAACCATTTTTATTGAGTTTTACTCAATTGTATGTAATCATTACACACTCGTTAAGCTTTTAATAATGTTAATTTCGTTGAAGTTGATCTTCAAAGTAGAGTTTTGTGCGTCATTAAACAGTAACATTGTAGTGTTCAAATAGTTCAAAATACTCTGGGTATTCTACATTTCTCTGCAAACAACCGAAACACAGTTTCAAACAAAATCCAACCCCTAGTCTGAAACTGTTACTTGTCAGTTTATTGTTGCTTGTTTGGACATACATTCTGGTCATTGTTTAAACAGTTTCAGTTCATTTTTCTACTTAACACTGGAAACAAAGTTTCAAACCAGTCTTGCAGTTATCCAGCAACTGATTTGAAATTCTAACTTGTCAGTTTTTTGTTGCTAGTTTGAACAGATATTATGGCCATCGTTTAAACCCTTTTACTTCTTATCATATATATCACTCCTACAGGAAGCTCCACCTTATTCCTGTAGACTCCTTAAATGACTAATTACTTGCCTTGATTTCACTTCTTGGCTACAGCTTCATTAACTGCCTGTACACACTTTGCCATAGTGAGGGAAGCTCTGCTGATAGGGTCAGTCATATAGAAGTCTTTCAGGGAAACTTGTTTGGCCTCGAGAGGGTTACTAGACAGCTTAGCTTGGGCAACCTGAAGGAACAAAATAAATATGGTGAAGATTAAGCCATGTCTGAATTGGCTATGGCTGGATCAATGCATCATTATGTGTTAAGTATAGGATGTCCTTAGCAACAGTCGTAGCCATCAATCAGGATACAGCCTTAGTTCTAAATACAACAGATCTGAAAGGTTGTTTGTACATCGTTTTAAATATTGTAATCTAATGATCACAATTTTGTGTAAACAGCTTTGAGGTTTTACTTTCAGTCTATACATTTTTCAAATTGTTCAGCCATTTTTTCACTCTGATTGTTATTTGTTACAAATGGAGATAGAATATGCATTTGGCTTACAGTAGAAGTTAAATGGTTAGCAACTTACATTAGCCATTGCCTCTGCCTGGGCAAAGAAGTTAGCTTCCTCTAAATCTCCATATCTGGTTAGATTAGGAGAGACTTGTGTAAGTCTATTTCTTATCTCCTGTAGCTCATCATAGGGTAGTGTCTGGCCTGCAACCTATCACAGCAGTGAGAGAGGATAATAAAGTGAACATTAGCTGGAAGTTGATTCACGTTTGAATCTGGGCATTCATAACCTACAGTTCATCTCATGAGACAAGGAACAAGATGTCTTCCTAAAAGTCTTGATTCTTAAAAATGAAAACTGGATAACATAATTTTTGAAAATGAACAGTTCTGTTGGGATTTTAGTTGTATACTTTCACAAGTAAGTATTTTCATTGGAAAGTTTTAGGCTCTTTCTTGTTATGAGATACGCTCTCATACTGAACAGATTTGTCATAATTAAATTTTGAAAGTATATCAGAAAGTACATCAAAATACAAACAAAACATTGGGGGGAAAATACACATGAAAAACAGGAGAATCTGGAAATGAGACATACATGAACAAAAAGACAAACACAGACGCAATAAAACAGAGATGCAGGCCTTAGGGATTGCCTCAAAAGCTAATTAAAGGCACTGGACACTATTGGTAATTAGTCAAAATAATTGTAAGCATAAAAACTTACTCGGTAACAAGCAATGGAGAGCTGTTGATAGTATAAAACATTGTGAGAAACGGCTCCCTCTGAAGTAACGTAATTTTTGAGAAAGAAGTAACATTAAAATTAAAAGACAGATAACATACCTCTGCTAGAGCTCTAATAATCTTCCAATCTTCTCTAGCATAGCCTGGTGGGGATACAGCAAGTCTACAAAGAATAAAACAAATATTGGTAAAGGTAGGGTCATACTTTGATACTGACCAAGAAAAAAATGTGTGTAGTTTCTATCCGAAAGCCTCCTTGTCATAAAGATGGTAATGGTAGTAAGCATCCTGTGAAATTAATTGTCTGAAATGCCCACATTGATTAGAAATCATTAAAAGTATGTCTACAAATTTGAATCATGGTGTTCGTTTGTGAATGCTACGGCCAAAGATGCGGATGATACCCGCTATCACCTCGCTAAACGTTGATGGATTCAACATTCTTGATGAAAATACCGTGAAAGTTTTTTTCTGTTTTCTCAACAAGTAGACACTATTCAGCTGAAACTTTCACAGGTGACTTTTATTGTATCTTTCTTTATAATTTTGCCTATAAATAAGAATTACATTGACAAAAACTAATCTATGACCCTACCTTAAAAAAAACCACCAGTGTAAAAGTCACAATTCAAAATGAAATCCACTGAGAAGAAGGAATTACATGTTCAAGCAATGATTGTTTTACCTCGTTTGTTGTGCTCTGCCCTCAGTGTTGACATATGTAGCTGTCTTTTCAGTATATGCTGCTCCAGACAATACAACATCAGCAATTGTGGCGCCCTCATCACCATGGTGACCTGTAAACAATAACAATTAGAAATTGTCAATCATTGTAGAACATGACCAATTTACAATCCAGTTGGAACCCAGTACAGTTTACCACACTTTGGTTTTTCACACTACGGCTCCATTTCACAAGGCCCTAAGATTCATCTCAAGATGAGTGATCAACATCACCATAATAGTTTGAATTGTGACATCACACTTTGCTTAGCAACTAAGATTGATTTGCACTCAACATCAATCTTAGCTCTCTATGAAATCAGCCCAGCTTTTGTTTCCTATTGTTAAGGTATAACAATCATGATATAATAGACGAGCATCTAACCTTGATAGACAATGAAGCAATCCTCAGGGAGGTCAGCTCTGGTCACAGTTCCTCCATCTGCTCCAAGAAGGAATAACACCTTGGGTGGTTTCTCCCTGATGCAGTCTACACCTGCCTTGTAACCAATATCTAGAGCTGCAACCTGGCTAGCAACCTATACATCCAAAATATCAAATCATAATCTTAGTAATAGTTGACACTTCACATGGCTTTCATTTAAATTCTAACAGCATTGCTATCTCTCTATGATCATTACCCATCTGAGACTCTCAACTGTTACTTCAAAAACTTCAGAAAGTTTCTCAAAGTAACAACATGTATAAATTGTGTAACTCTGTCAACTAGTATGGTCCTATTCAGTAACTTGAGTCACTTGACATGTCTAGTTCCTAGTCTACTTACCCTGTGAAGGACATTAAGAATCTTCCAGCCCTCCTCTGCCTGACTTGCAGCTCTTGTCTTCTGTGCAAGGGATGCAACCAATGCATGTATTGTTGCACCATCGTCACGCTGCAGAGCACCACTACCAACAACAATCATGGGATGTTTGGCTTCATTGAGTATCTTACTAAATGGGTGTTTGCCATCAATTATATCTTGAAGAACACTCGCACTATCACCAAGATGCTGTGAAAGAAATTAAAGTAATGTTACAATCATGAAAAATGGAAACTCGTAGAAATTCACAACACAATACTCCTTGCCATGTAGTTTTATGCAAAGCAGTAGAAACAAAACAATATATCAAACTTAAACTTGCCTCATACTCGTAGGTCAAATCCACCTTGTTACCAACCATCGCAACCTGAAGATCATTATGAATCCAGCTTTTGCGCAGTCTGGTGTTAAACAATGGAGCTTCAAATCGTGGATTGGTTCCAATCAATAGAACTATATCAGCTTCCTCAATGCCAGCAATACTTGTATTCAGGAGATAGTTAGATCTCAAGTCAGTTCTGCAGATCAAAATGAAATATTGCACATTTACTTCAGTGATTACAAATTATTTCAAATAATTTTCAGTCTTATCAAATAGCACCTGTACACTAATTAAACAATAGCATATACGCATGACCCAATGCGCAAGATCGGCGCACAAAGGATTCTGGGTGAAATCTAAATGCAAGCAACATGGCGCACAGATTTTAAGGCAATGCGGTACACAACTATAAAACCTGGCATAGTTACATGTAAACTACAGCATGGCGTCCATCTTGGCAGCTTGATTTATTCTTTCGACTGTAGTGAGTTTTCTAAGATGCATTACGGTATATTTTTAAGATGAAGCTTGTGCATATGGGCTATATTTCTGAGAAGCACGTACAAATCGGCCCTCGTACTCTCTTACTGTTTGTCTTATTCATCTCACATATTATTAACTTACCCAGCTGCATCCATAGGGAAGATTTCTTCTGTGCACAGTGATTCAGATCCAAGTCTGTTAAGGAGATCCTTCAGAGCAACTAATGCTTCAGCATCTACCAATCCACCTGCTATGGCTGCTACGTCAGACCCATCAGTGCTACTTAACTGTAGAAAAATAGTCCAATCAAATGACCTTAAACATCAAATAAACCAATTCAACTCAAAACAAGAGCAAATCAGGCATTACACATTGGGATTTTGTTATTAAAGAGAAAGAATTGCCTCTGATTAACTGTAAGTACATGTATTGGGAACATGAATGAATTGCACTGGTGTGACGATTGGCTTAGCATAATGACAGGTTATTCATGAAGCACAATGATAACTCAATCTACCTTAGCAGCTACTCTAGTAAGAGCATCTTCCCAGTTGGTTGGAGTTAGATTCCCTTCATCATTCTTAACCATCGGTACAGTCAATCTCTGACGTTTTAGTCCATCATAAGCAAACCTTGTCTTATCTGATATCCATTCTTCATTGATGGACTATGACAAATACAACAAAAAATAATCAAGTTACCATGACATTAATAATAAAAGCAAGTATCAGCATTCTATATTGACTTCAATAACCTTCCTACTGTCTGACCATTTATTTCTTGTTACTGAATAACAGATGTTCTGTGTCTGCCTGCAATATAATATTATTGTTATGTGGTGTATGTTACTTAGTAGTTTACATGTATACACAATTGGTTCTATGCACAGATGTTCCACCAAACACAAACTGTGCAAATGAATGGTTTTAAAGGTATAGAATGGTACGTACTCCAAAAATTAATGACCATAAAAACTTACTTGGTGAAAAGCACTGCAGCTGCAAAAAAAAATTGGATTTGAGAAACGATTTTTCTCGGATTTCTTAGGGATGGTGTCCCTTTTGCGAATGCTGCGGCCAAAGATGCGGTTGGTACTCGCTGTCACCTTATTAAACGTGGATAGATTCGACGTTCATGTGAAAATACTGCGACAGTTTTTGCCAGTTTCTCAGCAAGTAGACCCTATATTCAGTTCAAACTTTCTCAAACATATGACTTTTATTGTATCTTTCTTTATACTTTGCCTATAAATCATAATAACGTTGACAAAAACCAATCTATGACCAACCTTTAAATGTTTAGTAAACTCACTGGAAAATGTTAAGGAGAGAAAGAGGGTTAAGTCTGTGTGGGACTTCATCAATCAAAACTAACAGACAAAATGGTCTGATCCCTTTTAAGTGTCAGCATTATAACAAGTGTCCAGCGTATAGGAAACCAGATTAAAATGGCACAATTAACTGACCTCATTGAGTCTGGGTAGGATCCTCATGACTTCACCACTGCGTGTACTAACAACAATATTACTCCCTACAGCGTCTAAAACATCAATAGATTCAGTCTTTCTTGTTTCCCAAGGTCTAGCCGTAAAGGCATAAGGCTTAGATGTCAAAGCTCCAACAGGACACAAATCTAAAAGATCAAATACAAACGGAATTAGCTCTTTATCTTCTGAAATAATTCACTGTGGGTTATGGTTTTTGAGGCATTGCTTGGTGAGGTATCAATGTATATTCGGTTTCCGGTAACACCATCTTCTTGTTAACCCAAGGCTTTCAATATGGTCTTTTCCCATGAAATAAATTGCACATCACCACGCATTCCGCATTCCCACTAACTACTGGTAGGCAAAATGAGGTAACATTGCACCTTTTTGTATGGGGCTAATGGTGGCGAGACCGGACGCGTTTATGCATCTGCCTAGTGCACAACTTTATGGCGTTTGACAACCAATAGTGGCTGAATGTAATTAGCATATATTTTACAGGAAAGGCTAATACAGTCATGGTTATAAAAGGAGAGATTATTCACAGAAAGGTCGGACTGAAACTTCACTCACCAATTACATTTCCAGACAACTCTGACATAAACATCTTCTCTATGTAGGTGCCAACCTAAGGAAAAAAATAAACAAGAAACAATTCAATCACAAAAATTAACTCACAGTGTAGACAGTGATGGACCAATTTAAGGAGAATTCGAATTAGATTTAGAACTATAAATTTTATTGTCTGCATCATAAGAATACAGAAAACTAGTGTCCATTGGCACATAAGAATAGGACATTAATTTAGTTAAAAACAATATTTTATCGCTCCTAGAGAAAGATGCGTCCAATATCCACCTGCAATTTGATGTAAACATTCTAGTCTCAGTGTGTTATGAGCAAGTCATTATTACCTGCATGTCACCACCTCTTCCTGTAGTACCAAGATCATCAACACCTGCAACTTCACTTGCAAACCTGGATTAGAAACAAATACTGCATGCAGTTATACTAACAACAGCATATCTGAACTATTGACACTTTATTTAGTTGAGACTCATTTGGTGCTCAATATGTAGCATGGTGTACCCCCCTCCTAGTGTGTCTTCATTGTGTTCTGGGAATCGTAGGAATTCTTTAGAGGATTTACTTCCGTACAAGAGGAAAAGAGTGTGTTAAAGTATGGGATTATTTAGGGGGAGGGGGACACCCTCTGCCACATGATGTGTTAAAAAACTCATAGAGTGAAAACTAAAAGCATACATACAAACTTATTTGTTGATGCATTCATCTCACTTAGTGACAATCCAACATGTTTTAGTGTTATGGGAATTTAGAAATAAAACAAAGCTATAAATAAAACTTACCTGATGCATCGTGTGCAGTGAATACACCTTGTCATTATGGTCTTAACAAGTGGTCCAACATTCTTATCTTCCACAGATCTCTTACCAGTGAATTGGTTATCTGTAAAACGACTACGATCACTACCAAATGCCATCGACTGATCCTGAAAGGTCAAAAGTCAAGTGTGGAATTCTTAAATAATCATTTGTCATGAGCCCTTACTCCCTAGGCATTGTTGCATACATGTGACCTCTATCCTCCAATAGCCTCCCTCTTATGTCACTCCAGTCCAAATTATTTAGACTTACATAACATTGTAATGCCTGACTCAGTGATAAGCAATGTTATTTGGGCCTACTGGCCCAAGTCCTGAATCCTTCATATCGGCAAAGAGGATTTAGAAGGATTTGAGAGGGTAAGGGTTAATTGAAATGTGCTAAGAAAGAGCAAAACTTTTAAAAAGTTTAAAATTTCAGAAAAAACTTAGATAATCAAACAGAAGAGAAAACATTCATCTAACAAAATGTGAAAATGCAAAAAAAAATTAATGACCTGGGAAAATGTGAAAATAACAAATAAATACAAATAACCTTTGACCTTTACTGCTTATTTACCTGTAAGTCACATTCTCCTCCCTGGTCGCAAATGGGACAGTCCAATGGATGATTCATTAACAGGAATTCCATGACACCCTCTCTGAAACGGTAAACAGAAAACTCAACGATGACAAACAGAATACTCCCCAACACAGACAATATTTGTCGGATTTCTAGGAAAACTGTTTGGATTCATACATGAAATTCAAGTTATCTAGAACTTCTTTAAACTACTTTTTTAAATTTGGAAATGAAAATAAACACTTTTCTGAAGAATTCTGAAATTCATTAATAATTCTGCTATTCATTAATAATACTAGATAATTATAACTTTATAAGTAAAACATACCTGGCTTTTCTTGTCATCTCTGAGTTGGTTTTAATTCTCCATCCTTTCATTACTGGCATAGCACATGCAGCTACAGGCTGTTCAATGAATCAATGAATGAATCAATCAAATAAGAATCATTTTACACATGTCTTTGTATGAATGCTACAGGCTGTTCAACCAATCAAATAAGAATCATTTCAATCAATGTCCTTATATGAATAACATATTACTACATTTCGGATAATCATATAATCTTTGGATGTTTTGGGATGACTACCTTACCTTCAGAGACTTTTCCACTTCAACAAGACACATTCGACAGTTTCCAGCAACGGAGAGTCTGTCATGATAACAGAACCTTGGGATCTCAACACCAACCATGGCACATGCCTGTATGTACAGATAAGTATTCAGAATACAAACTGAGGCGTTAAAAGGTTTTAAGACAACAGGTAAAGAGTCACTCTATTTCCAGATTGATAAATCCATCAAAGAATCAATCATATTTGTTGCATGGAATCTACAGTGTTCTTTTCTTGCTACTTACCTGCAGAACTGTTGTACCTGGATCCACTAGCACACTCTTGTCATCAACAAATACCTCCACTTTCTCTGGTGCAGCTGTTGAATTAAGCCGGTTACCAGAGAGACTTGGAGCCAGCTGCCTTGTAACCAGCAAAGCACGCGACAGTGGTGCCCTTAACATGGCGACTACTGAAGTCTGTGCAAAACTGAAAAATACATTTGATGATAAGTCAACCTTAGTTTGAGCATGCTAACCTACTAAAAAGTAAATCATGAATTTCAGACATGCATTTTACTTATCACACCTCAAATTAAACATCAATATAATTTTACCCTCAACTCCAGAATACCCTTCATGGTATCTGCACACCCTGAATAGTTTGGCAGCCAAACATTATTGTCTGATTGTATAAGGTGTGGAGCATCATACTTGATTACCTAACTATGACTGTTTTGTACAGTTCTGAGATCTTGCCCAAGTTACAAAGTGTTCTACAAATTAGGACTATATGTACTCTCAATTTTAAATTGGGCTAACGAAGTTTCATGCAAAGCCAGGTCAAATCAAACGCAAAGCTACAAATAGACCCGCTTGTGTTATTGTTAATACGTGCCATGTTGAATCTGCCCCGTGCTGGACTTCCTGGACTCCTATCGCTTCTTGGCCCTACGCCAACATAGCATCAGGAGGTGAAATGATTTTTCGGACAGAAACCCATGATTTGTTGCCAAGATTTTCCCCCAGTTGTCACTCACCATTGCGCAATTGTGGACATCACGACAAATAAAAAATGTGCAACCTCGTTTTGGTGTATATTATAAAAAATCTCAGACTTGGAGGTGTCAATCACTTGATTAATTATCGTCTAGAGTAAGACTAGAGCCATGATGTTTACTGATGCGCATGTGCCATGGTCATGAGTGCTGATTTGATTCACTGAAACAGCGGCATTACCCCTCCATATGTGCACATATGTAGTCTTTTTCAGGTCGCTGCAGCGCGCAGTGCACCGTTTTATTTCGCGCTGCTTCGTGTTCAGCGTTGGTGGATGTGTGTGAAGACGGCCTTGACTTAAGTCAAGACTACTCTCATGGCAAACATGGCAATGCACTGTAAACATCATGACACAGGTTCAAGACAGGTGGCACATACCAGCAAATGAAGAAACGGTCTAGTCGCCAATGTAATGTTAAAAAGCCTTAATACCATGTTCATTCCACCCTGCCCATGAGTAGTACTAGTAGGTCGAGTCACAAGCCTCAACAACAGTCATTCTTTTATGCTAAAAATTTGGACGAGCTTGTATTTTTTTGTAAGTTGTATGACTGCTTAAGTTTTTTACAGAAACTAGAAAACCAATCCCTTCTTACGAACTAAACGTGAAGAATAATTACAGTGTATTATACCTCCTTCTTAAAGAATATATTTCATTAATCAAAATATTATACAATCGTGCATAAAATGCTCACCTAGATGACGAAAAGGGATGTTTTGGCGCTGTTACATCACTACGACGAACCGGTTTTCGTTTATAAAGTATAGGACAAGTACGTTAGCATTCATTCTGAATGGTGTACAACCTAACATCGTATAAAATCATGTGAAGCACGGGTACCAAGCAAAAACATTGCCATGACGAAAATGAACGAATGAGGGCGCCATAACCGATCGTCGCGTGGCCACTTCTTTTTCTTTACCGTCCTTTACGATCTTGCTCAGCAATCACCAGGCGGCCGGTTTCCTTCACTGTGAATTTTCTGACATTTCCTGAAAATGGGATTCGGCGACTTGAAAAAAGCAGCAGGCCTGAGTGCCCTGAATGACTACCTTGCTGACCGTAGTTTTATTGAAGGGTAAACTCATCTTTAAAATGTTATTTTGGGGGATTTGTATTTTCTCATTATTCTCAAGTTTGCCAAAAAGTAAAGCCTGCTAAGGGAAATACTGCCCACGTGTACGTATTATATGTACAATGTGTACACTGCATATTGAATATAACGGTACTCGGCTGTGCATGATCTGTGTGTGTCCCCTAAAACATAATGGTCTGTATTTATTATAACGTTTTGCGTAACAAAATGAAACTGCACTGTAGGCCAAAAGTGAATTTGGTTTTTCTTTTGCTAGAAAGAATCTTAAGCTAAAGAATTGTATATTTTTATAGTAAAAATACAGTGATTCTTATTCAGCTATTTTGAATTATGTTTTTCAAATTTGTTCAGCATTTTCAGTGTAACTGTAAGCTACATATTGATTTAAACTTGCCTATAATTATTCTAATTTCTAATGATAAATGTTGTTTTCTCAAATCAGGTATACTGTATCGCAAGGTGATGTGGTTGTATTTCAAGCCATGTCTGGCGCCCCCAGTGCTGACCTCTGTAATGCTCTTAGATGGTACAACCAGGTCAAATCATACAGCTCTCAGTTCAAAAGGTGAGAAGCAACTAAAACAAACCATTACAGATGTTGAATTAATTAATGTATGAAGAGTCACTGCAGTCATTTTTAGATTTGAGTCATGAAGATTGATTTGTGTTTATTTCTGTTCTGTTTTTAGTTTACCAGGCGTAAAGAAAAGTCTGAGTGAGTATGGGACACCAGGAGATAAGAAACCAGCAGCAGCAGATGACGATGATGATGACAGTGATGTTGATCTGTTTGGTGATGATGATGATGATGATGAAGCTGAGCTGAAGGCAATGCAAGAACAGAAGAAGGCAGCAGCACAAGCAGCAGCAGAAGCATCCAAGAAGAAGAGTAAGAACGGCTTAACATTCAAATATCATACATTTGTTGCATTTTTTTTCCTGAAAATTGTCAGAATAATTTTGATGTTTTTTTGGCAGGTTACAGTTCATTATCGCAAGTTGTTACTGGAGGATAGTGTAGACTTGACCCCTAAAATTAAGATCTCAAGATATAGCCAGAGAAGTCAGGGAAGCTGAGACAGTTTTGTAGATTGATGCCTAACATGTGTCAGCTTGAGTTAACTTTATTTTATTTTCAATTTTTTTATAGAGAAAGCTGTTGTGGCAAAGTCCACCATAATTCTTGATGTGAAACCATGGGATGATGAGACCGATATGGCTGAAGTAGAGAAAATGGTTCGAGGCATCACTTTGGATGGGCTTCGATGGAATGCTTGTAAGTAGAATTTGCTGGAAATCGTTTAAGCAATCTTAGATTCAACCTTACTGCATTGAGTGTATATAGCTAACTAGCACATCAACTACATTTAAGTTCTCATTTAAGACTTCCAGGGTTCCAGTTATTGTGATATTCATATTTCTTGTAATTTTGTTTCTTTTTTCTGTCAACAGCTAAATTACTCCCTGTTGGGTATGGAATCTTCAAGCTTCAAATCAGCTGCGTGGTTGAAGATGACAAGGTACATAAACAATCTCAGTATTGTAACATGATCCTGACTAAGTATATTAGATTGCTGGAAATAGATTTGTATTCACTTGAACAAGAACAATTTGCTCAAACACACTTTGTTTTTCATTTGCAGGTTGGTACAGATGACTTGGAAGAAAGAATCACATCGTTTGAAGATTTGGTTCAATCCATGGACATCGTTGCCTTCAATAAGGTCTAGAACCATGGAAACAGACTGGACAATACTACAACAATGATGAACAAACTTGACAAATAAAAAAAAAAGCTCAAGCATGTGTTTATTTTTGTCAGCCATTCAGTACAAGGTTATAAATCAGATCCATTTTAAATAAGATTTGAAACTGAATGAAGTTATATACATGCAGTGGCATTGACTTTGTGGTATTTGTTGAGTTTTTCATCTATCTTGCTTGAATGCTGTGGGGACGATTGTCATGAAGTTAACCTCACAAATGAAGTTCTTCCTTAAATCACTCACTAAAAAATAAATAGGAAAATCATTGATTCAGAAGACCAGCATTTTTGTATACAGACACTTGGAAATTGAAAATTGGATCAAGTTCTATCAATTACTTTTAATACCAACTGGGCCCATATTCATAGAGCTGCTTAAGCAGAAAATATTGCTTAAAAAGATTTCCGATAATACACATGAAATGTTATATTAACTGGTAACCCTTTTCTGGTAAGCATATTTTGTTGTGCTTAGCTAGTCTTTGTGCTTAAAAAGCTCTATGGAATTAGGCACTGGTGCACAAGCAAACCATTGGTACACCGTTAATATAGTGGTTTTCCATACAGTGCTTGAGTTTGATGTGCAGGTATTAATTTACTTGTGATTTAACACTTGAGGAAAATAAATCAACTTTTTAGTAGCATTTATGTCTGGGCTTATCACCAATTATTTGAGAATAAAGTGACACAGTAAAATTGACATGATTGACGTGTGGTGTTTACATTTGTGTTGTATGGACGACAGGTGCAGAAAAGTAGCAGTCAAAAACAATAGGCTAAACTAATATCTAGGTCTTTTTAAAATAAAATCAGTTGTTTTCATTGCATGGTCGGGTTTTCTTTGATCTTGAAGGGTGAAGTTGGCAAGAACATTTTAACATTTCACTATTCATTTCATTTAAAAATGCTGTAAATGACAACAGCATTGAAAACAATTTGGCAAATATTTAACAATGTTGTGGAGAATCTTTGAGATAAAAAAATAGTAAAGATATTCAGTTCAAACTTTAGCTTTAAAACAATACTTGATTGCTAATTTAACATATATTTAATGACCTATATTTAATTGTTATTAAGTATATATTTTGGGTTGGGGATAAACTTTACAAAGACCAACCTGTAACTCTACATTTGTCTCTGAAATCCACCACTGCAAGATAAAGTAAATGATTTAGAATGAATTTCTGCAAGTTTTAATCAACAATCTCCGTCTACATTCCGCTGCAATATGAGATCCATATATGCTCCTGAGATAAGATCACTGGGCTGGATGCGAAGTTCTTCCATTAAATAATCTGCTATTTTGGTTCCTTCTTCTGGCGATTGATCTGGCTTCATCACGACCTGAACATGGACAAAAAAGTTTTATCAGTCAAATGAGATCAGGGCTCCAAATTTACGCTGAATCACAGGCCAGAGATTTTAGTGTCGGGTCAGTAAACTCAAGACAGGACAAGTCCGGCGGTCTTGTGTTTTCAATTCACTGTGTAATATCTTTAGAATTTGATTCTGTTCCAGTAAATATTTTGAGCTACAAGCCCCAAATTTTAAGGACTGTTTGCCCAAGTTTAAGCCCTGTAGATTCTATACAAGAATATACAGTTATAAATGTAGATTATTAGCCTTTTGGTATTTGTTACTGTAAAGTGTTAAGACAAACCTCAAGTTCCATAAAGCTGCCAAGACCATCTACTTCATCAATATGCACCCTGGTCTGACCAATCATAATCAGTGTTCTTGTTTTCTTGACAATACCTTGAACACCTAATGATTGTGTGAGGGTAATCTGTGGGACAAAAAAAGAGTTTATTGTTCTCCAAAATTCTACAAATACTAAGTCAAGTTGACTTCCTGAAATGATAACAATCACATGACTCACAGAGGAGACCTTTCTCCATGCAAGAATGTATTAAACAATCAATCACTTTAGTAATGTTTAAAGCTTTGCATGGTGTTGAAAAAAAGGACGATCCTATCACTAGTTAACTTGCAGGCACAACCATGTGTAATCCCTTTTGGGCAGAGTGTTGGCTCTGGATAAAGCCGGTATGGTCTTGACATTTCGAACAGAACGCGAGCAGAGTGTACTGTTTGAAACGTCCAGACCATATTGGTTTTTTTCAGAGCCAACCTCCTCCCAAAAGAGATTTACACTTGGTTGTACCCACAAGTTTACTAGTTATAGTTACTTCTTAGTCAATCACTTGTTAACACATTCCTTAAAACTACCAAATATTACTTCTCCTTAGCATTTTTACTTCATCTAAAGATAATCATTCAAGTTCTGTCGGATTTTATTTAAGGATAAGTAGGAATTATAATTAGTGGAATCTTTTAGATTTTCTTTCCTGATGATTTAATTTAGTAAAATCTTTCAGTGATGTTTTACCTTGAGTTGATCTGGATGATGAGATTCTGTCATTGAAAACTTTGAAAGCTTTGGTCCTGTGGTATCTGGTCGGTCATAGAAAACCAGTTGAGACAACTTTGTAGGATCTTCCTGAAGTAAAAAAAACAACATTAAGATGTCAAGACATTGTGTCAAAATAGTTGATGTCTTCAAAATGGAACCATTAAATTATTGGGTATACTCTGTTTGTATGATAATAAAAGTACCTTAAACTCCCTGAGTTTTAGTCGACCATTGGGACAATGAAAGAATGTGTCACACTGATGTAGAATCTCCGTCTTGTCACTCCCACTTAGCTCCAAAGCTTTCTTTCTTACAAACTCCGGACTTCTAAGATGGGCTTTGATTTCAATATTAGAGGGCATGATTAGAAATGTGTTTATGGAGAGTAAGCTGCTGTAGCAAAACCTGGGTGTGAAAGAAAGAAATATGTCCAGTATGAGTAACTTTATGTCTCGGCAGCTATTTTGAGAAATACATACATAACTCTACTCTATGTGTAGGGAGTTAAGACATACATAACTCTACTCTATGTGTAGGGAGTTAAGACATACATAACTCTACTCTATGTGTAGGGAGTGTTAAGACATACATAACTCTACTCTATGTGTAGGGAGTGTTAAGACATACATAACTCTACTCTATGTGTAGGGAGTGTTAAGACATACATAACTCTACTCTATGTGTAGGGAGTTAAGACATACATAACTCTACTCTATGTGTAGGGAGTTAAGACATACATAACTCTACTCTATGTGTAGGGAGTTTAGACATACATAACTCTACTCTATGTGTAGGGAGTGTTAAGACATACATAACTCTACTCTATGTGTAGGGAGTGTTAAGACATACATAACTCTACTCTATGTGTAGGGAGTGTTAAGACATACATAACTCTACTCTATGTGTAGGGAGTGTTAAGACACCATTTTGAACCTTGCCTAAAACTGTAATCATCACATGCCCATGCGATGCATGATGGCCTCAATACCCCATCAACATTGATAGTTACTAGGCGTTTTGTGCAGTACCAGGTGTGGTGTGCAGTACAAGACAGAACAAGACAAGACATTGACAGGAAAAGACATAAAATCTGGAATTTCCATAATCGGACACTGACTTTAATTAACATAGAGCATGGAGGCAGGAAATATAATTTCCTTTTCCCTGATGAAAAAGCGAGGTCCTTTCTATTTGCGATAATCGTGGGAGGATGGAGGGTTATGAATATGATTATCGCAACTACTAACTAGGTCCTTCCAAGTTCCTGTACAACATAAATATGGAAAAATAGTTGTTTTTTGTTATATTAATACTTAATAGTGTAATAGCACTAGCGCAGCACTAGCAGTGCTCACACCTTAGTCACTCCCGAGTCCTAGTGTTAGTCCTAGCACTGTATGTAGCACGTGCACTAGCTGGTCACCTACACGTACGTACGTAGCAGACGACACTCTCACTCCCAACCGAGACTGTCTGACTGTAGTGAATTATGTACTACTGTTCTTACACTTACAGTCCAAGGTGCAACTTACATGCAGTACTACTATCTTTGACTTGAATCGACTGCAAAGATGGCAAACTAAGGTTCAAAAAAAAGGTTCTCCAAAACATAACATTTCGTCTCTTTAAAACTTTATTTTGCAATTTAAGCCATAAAATAACTACTCACCTAAAACCTTATGGCGCGAAGGAAGGATGTCCATCCGGTTTTGTATTCGGTGTGTGGTCGCGGGAAGGAATGAAAGTAGTCAGGTAGTCGGGTACATATTACGTGTTGAAAGTGTTTTAACAAGTCTGGCAACAATACCTCTGTTGTCAGAATTATCCCTCAACTTGTTACAAGTCGCTTTGACGAGTGAGAACCAAAACACAAATTTAATGTTCGTCGGTTTTTTTTTTAGTTGCCACCGATGCATGCTGAATGAAACAATTAATAATTTATTGGATCTGAATACAAACCATGGAGAAGTGAGCTTAAGATCACACAGTAATGATGTTCCTTTTTTAGTCCACTACATAATAATGAAGACTAGAAGTAGTGCGCCCTCTGTCAGAGAGTTCTAACTCGTCTTAAACTGAGACTCAAAATAACCTCTATTAAGTCACAAAAAGGCAAAATTATCTTCACAAGTACAAACTTTATAATCTCAATCAACAAACATCAACATCTGTCTTTATTTTCAAGCTTCATGTCAACTAAGACATTTGGGTAATACATGTAGTGCTAAAAAAATCAGCCATTAAATAATGCACACGAGACTGACATGGTAGATGGAAACTTTCTTTAGGAAGTTCAGGACAGTGAAGTACCTCATGTGTCTTCAGATACATGGATTAAACACTTTCACTAAACTAATTGAGAATAATTACATGTATCTCATTCAATTTAGATGTTATTTCGAGATCTAAAAATATTGAGATCTAAAAGTTATGGAACCCAAGAAATAACAAGTCAATATTAGAGACAAGTTCATTTGTTAAAAATACATGAAACATTGAACACAATAACTATTTTCAGACTGACAAGGGGTAAGATTATGGTTTGTAAATATTAAAATGTTGGAAATTATAATGCTGAAAAATAAAGAACAAAATAAAAATAAAAGTGCTTGATTTAAACGGGTGCGTCTAGTAACTTCAAAGCCTTGTCAGATTTCAAAGTACATAACAAGTGGAAATATGAACAAATAAATTTTCTTGTTGCATTGACAGATACCTATTGATGAGGTGTATTGCTTTTTCCACCACACTTAAGTATTTTATAAATGAATTCCAACAGTGAATAAATCAAAAACCAAGAGTCCCAAAATGAATTGAAACACAAGTACAGAGCCCCTCAATGGACATATGATGAAAACAAAGAAACATACCAATAAATCATTTGTTCTTTAAAGCGCTCAAAATAAACTATTTCCAGCAAATATTTTGAGCACTCAAATCATTCTGTGTGCTCCAAACAAATTATTTTGAGCATCAAAATGATTTTGAGTGCGCTCAAAATAAACGATTTGAGGGCACAGACTGTTTTTGTGAGCATGGAATGATTTTGAGCACACTAAATAAAGAACTCAAATTATATCTTGTTATGTAAATTTATAAATGTTCCTTTAGGGGCTCTGTACTTAAAAGTTAGTTACATCACTCATATTCAAAACAGAAACAACATTTTAAAAATACGCCAACCAAATCCACACAAATGTATTAATACCTGTTTTAAAAAATTCGTTCACAGCAGTTTGGAATCTGTTGCTACCATAACACTGTTATATTGCTATTGGTAAACTATATCACAGCTATGTCAATATAGTGTCTATTGGATCAGTTACAATTGGAGGGAATAATAATCGTTAGGAAAGTATCTGTATATTCACACAAGTTTGTATTTTATTGTTTGACCTCTGATAATATAAGACAAAAACCTACAATGACTTTAAGTTAAAATAATTTGGCAAGCTCCAAGTGTTCAAAAAATTCTCTCATTTCTCATTGTGAAATGTTTTTTAATTGATAACATTAACAATTTTTGTTGGTAACAAAATGAAGAAAGGAAACTTGCAACTTCACATATATATGGATGTCTGCTGAAAGGGAACAACTGAACAGTAGCTCTATGGTGCCCAAAATCTAGTTATTTAATATAAATAAATCTATTTAAACATTTCCCGGTTTATGTCACAAATATATTAAAATATTCACAAATCATTGTTGATACAATTTTAAGAATGAGACAAGTTTAAGTTGTGGCTGCAGAATGGAAGAGCGGTCAACTAATACAGAAAGCCAACAGATTTTGATGCTGTCTGCATTAATAGTCACAAAAGCAAGAGAAGATAAATAAAACAGTTATGTACAAACACACATTAATCAAGGAATAATACGCGCTTACTTTCTTTCTTTACCAGTGATGATTAATGTAGTTTTTCAGACTTTAACTGTGGTAAGTTACTGCTCCATGGAGATGCACTGGCAAAATCTTGAAAACTTCACTTCATAAAATAAAATGGAAAACCGAAAAGTGTAAAGGCAGCACAGAACATTATTGTCTTAGACATCAGAGGTCAAAGGTTATAAGATGATGCAGCAATGGTTACATTTTCCCCTGTGAGGCTGCTTCCAGATATGATATAAGATCCTCTCGTTCCTTCTTCTTCTTCAAGCCAGCGAAGACCATCTTTGTTCCTGGGATGTATTTTTTGGGGTTTTCCAGATAAGTGAACAATGTCTTTCTCTCCCATGTTACTCCTATTCATGCAAAAAGAAAACGAGAAAAACTACATTATCTCTAATCAAACTTGAATCCTTGATTCTGATTCAGATACCTATATTGCATCGCATCTCATCCCAGACCGCAGCCCCATATTAAACCCTGTTCTAACACCAAGTATTGTGATTTTAAGATAAGCGGTAAGTTTGTTTGAACTTTAAAATTCGTTATCACACGCGCTCGTGGAATACCAGCAAAATATCCAACTCGTCCTTTGACCTAAGTCAGTGGACATGGGACACAGAAGCGCTCTGTTTTTTTATATTCCGCTTACGCTTGTGTGATAACTATTAAACTAATAAAATCTTACCTTTGTTCTTATTTGCCTCTGTATAGCTAAATCCTACTGCTTGGCCTGTTCTTCGTCCCCACAGCCCCATTAGATTGGGCCCTTGCTTGTGTTTGCCTGTATTATCTATGACGTGGCATTGGGTACACTTCTGCTTGAAAATGGCAGCACCCTTTGTAGCATCTCCTTGTTTGATTTCAACCTCAGGCATGTTGATATTGATGTGTTATATCTTAGCTGCACACACATAAGATAACAGACAGAAAAGAAATTGTCATGTCTTTCTTAATACTTTAACAGCTTTACAAAATAAGCTTTACTGATACTGGTTTATTTAAAGTGTGTGAGGGGCTGTGGGTAATTTTGTAATCTTTGACCCACATGGTCATTGTGTTCACCAACAGTTCACCCTTCCCTGAACAGAGGGTATATGCAAGGCCCCATTCACAAATATTCTTATTGGCAATTTGCCATTGTCCACCTTGCATAATCCATGACAAGGTCGTTTTTAGACAATGCTATTTACATAGTGTTGTGATTCGTATGGGGAAACACCATTAAACACTTGTTCATCTGGGTGATGACATAAAATGGAACTATGATGACATCATCTTTTATGACTGGGTATGACTACCCTCCTCTGTTCGTTGCATAAACTTTTCAATCTGAGATTCTTGTAAATACAAAGTCGTTATCAAATGATTTAGAAATAATTTGTAAAAGTTCTTGAAAAGGACAGTATTTAGTTGGACTGGTCTTAGTCTGGTCCTTGATCTAGGGTTGGACTCAGAGTCTTGTGACACTTCATACTTCATCCTGTATGGCCCATACTTCACCCCGTATGGCCTCAATTTAACCTTGTCATTATGGCCTTAGAGGAAATTCAATTAATGTGATTTTTGGATGATAATGTTCATAGTGGATTCCTCAGCATGATAAAGGAAGCCAGATTTTAGACAAACAAGAGGGCTAGCTATCAAAAAATTTAAAATATCATGCCTTTACTCTTTAGTTTGGCTTTATTTTACTCACAATTGATTTCCGATTTAAACAAAAACCAAATACACTTTTTCAGATAGTTGTGATTTATTGTAAACCTCAATCCTCTCGACGGATACAACTGTCAAGAAAATCGAGGGTTACGATTATTGCAACAAATATTTCAGAGACATCAAATATGAACTTAATCAAATTTTCTAAGCCAACTTTCTTTAATTTTGATGGATTTTTAATGCAGAACCACTGCTCCCCCCCCCCCAATTTCGGGCAGATTTGGCAACTACATGTGTTGCCGTCTGCAACTCGGCCCTCCAACTTCCATCATGTGTTTGGGAAGTTCTTGTGCCGAGTTGCAGGCAGCAGCGCGTGTTCGAAATAAACAAATGTGCCCCTCCAACAAGATGGCGCAAATAATATCATGTGAAATGATCGAACCTGCTAAAAACTGTACCGTGATATTTTATATAAATAAAAAATACTAAAAAAATTAGCCTACAGATTTATTAACAAATTAGTAAATTACGGAAGGCAACCCCCCCCCCCCACCATAGTCCATACCTCGTCATAACCATTTCTACACCCATGGCCATGATAGAGCATATCCATGAAAATATAGTTATAGTTTTATTACAATATAATCGTATTGGACTGGTACAGAAAGGTCCACACAGTCAGTCGTCAGTCACGGAAGGTTGTGTAACGTGTCGTGGAATCCCTTTCGTGCATGAAATGCACCATGCAATAACGGTCATACCGTCACCTTCGGCCCCCACTGCATGTACATGTACAACAACCAGGTATGTAATGTCTAATGATGTAAATCATAACGGAAACTACACTCCGATAAAACCAACAATATCTTGCTAAATATACATACAATCTTAATCAAACTTTGCTATACCAGTAATCAACTCTTTCTTTATAAAATTGTGTCAAGAATTTGTGAATATGTATGAAATTTTAATGAAAAAACTTACCGAAATTACAAGAGCTTGTTCACCTGGAATTCTTCTACACGCGGACGCTGAAAATGGAATTGCGTAAGTAATGCGCACGCGCATGCGAGTTCCGCCCGCTACTTACGTCACCCTTTCGTTCCTTATATGGAAAAAGCCGGTAATACGGCATTTTCATTGGTCAGTTAAAGTTCAATTTGAGTCAACAGAAACTTCCATCTCACCTTAACCCCATGGTCCACCAATTATCATGCCTATCCATATACCCTATCCCCCAGTTAAATTGTTTTCGTATATAAAAGTCATGACCTCCAAAATTAGGGTCAAATTTACATTTTCTTAAAAGCGATTCTTACGGCAATCTATTATATTGTATATCACCGACGTATGTCCAATTGCATCATTCAGCAAAAAAAGGATACTCAATGATGATAGAAGCCTCAAAACTCAAACACCGTTGAATTAAGGAATACATAAAATTACCAGCTATTCAACTGCATTTATTCATATGAACTTAACAACAGCATTACAAGATATCCGTTTATTTAATAAGCTTTAGTTGAACTTTCCTGTTCAATACCTTAATAATTTACAATTCATTTTTGGCCAAATACAACTATTTTTTGATGATTACAAAACATTACCACATACAAAACATTACTACATAATAAAAAACAACTCCAAATATAATTTATAACTTATCTCACTTGATTTTATTATTATTTTTTAAGGCAATATAATATATAGATATTCTCTCCAACAAACACCCAAATTATTTTGTTTGTTAAATTCAGTTACAGACAAATGTAGATGAATATTTGTACAGGTTTTAAACAGATATTTACACATGTGGTATGGCCAGACAAAAAGTTTAAAGCATTTAATTTAAAACAGATCAAACGAATTTTAAACACTTCTTTCTGATGCCTTAAGCCAAATCAATGTTTTTCAAACTAGACATGATATTTGGTCCTTGGAAAACAGTAGGACAATTTTATCAAGTACTAGGGCTGGACTACATGTACACATAGTGTAGGCTCTTACATACTTTAAGGCCTTGTTATTAACATTTTTTCTTATTTTTTGAAGAGCAACATAACCAGAAAAGGACTCAAGTAGGAAGTATATCATGACTGTCAAACATTCGGCTTTCTAATGAAATCAACAGACCCCAATCCCATATATTTTGTAAACAACTATTTTATTAAACGAAAATGTAGTTCTTTTATCAATAAAATAGATTTGTCGTACACAAGAACAGAAGCAGCAAACAAACAAACAATTAAACAAATTGAAGATTGATGTTGTTGTCATGACGCTGTTACCTTTTATTAATTCGGAAACTTTAATTGCCACATTCTCAAAATAAAAGTAGATAAAGAGCACAATGTAGACAATTGTGGTATAAACAAAGGGCAGGTGAAGCTTATGAAGGGACTGCCTTTTAAATGTAGAGATAAATTATTAATGTACAAGTAAAGTTATGACAGCCAAACAGATAGACTAGAAAGACACATAATAAGACATAATTTGGTGCTAGAAATGTGGCATGATGCTAGAAATGTGGCATGAAATGGCCTAGAAATGTGGCATGATGCTAGAAATGTTGATGCATGATGTCAGAAATGTGGCATGATGCTAGAAATGTGGCATGATGCTACAAATGTGGCATGGTGTGCCCCCACCCTTCCTGTTGTGTCTTTGTTGTGTTCTGGGGGTCTCCAGAATTATGTAGAGGATTTATTTGTTTATTATTTATTTGTTTACTTAGTTATTTGTTTAACTTTCAATTTCCAATTTTTGTATTATTTATTTATTTAATTATGTCATTATTATTTGTTTAAATTAAAATAGATAATTAAATAATTAATTTATTAACTAAAAAAACTTATTTATTATTGTTATATTTTTTGGGGGTACTTCGGTACAAGAGGAAAAGAGCCTGTTAAAGTATGGGAACATTGGGGGGGGGGGGACCCTCTGCCAGCCACATATCGGGCATGGTATACATGTATAGAGGACTATTAACTGACATAGAAAGATTGACTCAATCTGAAGATAATAAATAAGAAATGAAATGACATAAACATAAGACACATCTCCCTCAGTTAGTGCCACTTATGATTAAATGATTCGGAAATACCACAGATGACCTTAACGGCTGCAGCTCAGAACCTTGTCTCTGTTAAACAGAGAAACGAACAACCCAACAAACAAACAAATCAAAGATATTTATGCTGTTGTCATAACAAAAATATATCAAACAAAATACATATATGCCTTAGTTACTGCCACTTATCCTATGATTCAATGATTCAGCAACGTCGTCGATGACTTTAACAGCCGCAACTGGAATCCTCGTTCCTAATTAACAAATTAATCAAACAAACAAGACATTAATAAATTGCTTATCATGAAAGAGTCTGATTGACACTCGTGCTTACTCATAGAGTAAAATGCAAGAGCTTTCCTGCTGCACACAGTCAGCCACATAACAATTATCTCAAGGCACTTCTCTGATTCTTTGGATAAAACAAAAATCTTAGAGCTGTCACTGGCATGACAAGTTAAATGTACATGTGGATATACACAGAGGCTATGAATAACAATAAATTGATGACCAATTGTGTTTATGAATAGGATGTCCCAACTTACCGGGACCAAAGATGCTTTTAACTCCTTGATCAAAGAGGAACTCATAATCCTGTGGAGGAATGACCCCACCGACAATCACACAGATATCACTGTAAATCAATAGAACAAAATCATTAGAACATTGATGTATCTGGAACCGACAATCACACAGATATCACTGTAAATCAATAGAACAAAATCATTAGAACATTGATGTATCTAGAACCGACAATCACACAGATATCACTGTAAATCAATAGAACAAAATCATTAGAACATTGATGTATCTGGAACTGACAATCACACAGATATCACTGTAAATCAATAGAACAAAATCATTAGAACATTGATGTATCTGGAACTGACAATCACACAGATATCACTGTAAATCAGTAGAACAAAATCATTAGAACATGGATGTATCTGGAACTGACAATCACACAGATATCACTGTAAATCAATAGAACAAAATCATAAGAACATTGATGTATCTGGAACTGACAATCACACAGATATCACTGTAAATCAATAGAACAAAATCATAAGAACATTGATGTATCTGGAACTGACAATCACACAGATATCACTGTAAATCAGTAGAACAAAATCATTAGAACATTGATGTATCTAGAACTGACAATCACACAGATATCACTGTAAATCAATAGAACAAAATCATTAGAACATTGATGTATCTGGAACCGACAATCACACAGATATCACTGTAAATCAGTAGAACAAAATCATTAGAACATTGATGTATCTGGAACCGACAATCACACAGATATCACTGTAAATCAGTAGAACAAAATCATTAGAACATTGATGTATCTGGAACTGACAATCACACAGATATCACTGTAAATCAATAGAACAAAATCATTAGAACATTGATGTATCTGGAACTGACAATCACACAGATATCACTGTAAATCAATAGAACAAAATCATTAGAACATTGATGTATCTGGAACTGACAATCACACAGATATCACTGTAAATCAATAGAACAAAATCATAAGAACATTGATGTATCTGGAACTGACAATCACACAGATATCACTGTAAATCAATAGAACAAAATCATTAGAACATTGATGTATCTGGAACTGACAATCACACAGATATCACTGTAAATCAATAGAACAAAATCATTAGAACATTGATGTATCTGGAACTGACAATCACACAGATATCACTGTAAATCAATAGAACAAAATCATTAGAACATTGATGTATCTGGAACTGACAATCACACAGATATCACTGTAAATCAATAGAACAAAATCATAAGAACATTGATGTATCTGGAACTGACAATCACACAGATATCACTGTAAATCAATAGAACAAAATCATTAGAACATTGATGTATCTGGAACTGACAATCACACAGATATCACTGTAAATCAATAGAACAAAATCATTAGAACATTGATGTATCTGGAACTGACAATCACACAGATATCACTGTAAATCAATAGAACAAAATCATTAGAACATTGATGTATCTGGAACTGACAATCACACAGATATCACTGTAAATCAATAGAACAAAATCATTAGAACATTGATGTATCTGGAACTGACAATCACACAGATATCACTGTAAATCAATAGAACAAAATCATTAGAACATTGATGTATCTGGAACTGACAATCACACAGATATCACTGTAAATCAGTAGAACAAAATCATTAGAACATGGATGTATCTGGAACTGACAATCACACAGATATCACTGTAAATCAATAGAACAAAATCATAAGAACATTGATGTATCTGGAACTGACAATCACGCAGATATCACTGTAAATCAATAGAACAAAATCATAAGAACATTGATGTATCTGGAACTGACAATCACACAGATATCACTGTAAATCAGTAGAACAAAATCATTAGAACATTGATGTATCTAGAACTGACAATCACACAGATATCACTGTAAATCAATAGAACAAAATCATTAGAACATTGATGTATCTGGAACCGACAATCACACAGATATCACTGTAAATCAGTAGAACAAAATCATTAGAACATTGATGTATCTGGAACCGACAATCACACAGATATCACTGTAAATCAGTAGAACAAAATCATTAGAACATTGATGTATCTGGAACTGACAATCACACAGATATCACTGTAAATCAATAGAACAAAATCATTAGAACATTGATGTATCTGGAACTGACAATCACACAGATATCACTGTAAATCAATAGAACAAAATCATTAGAACATTGATGTATCTGGAACTGACAATCACACAGATATCACTGTAAATCAATAGAACAAAATCATAAGAACATTGATGTATCTGGAACTGACAATCACACAGATATCACTGTAAATCAATAGAACAAAATCATTAGAACATTGATGTATCTGGAACTGACAATCACACAGATATCACTGTAAATCAATAGAACAAAATCATTAGAACATTGATGTATCTGGAACTGACAATCACACAGATATCACTGTAAATCAATAGAACAAAATCATTAGAACATTGATGTATCTGGAACTGACAATCACACAGATATCACTGTAAATCAATAGAACAAAATCATAAGAACATTGATGTATCTGGAACTGACAATCACACAGATATCACTGTAAATCAATAGAACAAAATCATTAGAACATTGATGTATCTGGAACTGACAATCACACAGATATCACTGTAAATCAATAGAACAAAATCATTAGAACATTGATGTATCTGGAACTGACAATCACACAGATATCACTGTAAATCAATAGAACAAAATCATTAGAACATTGATGTATCTGGAACTGACAATCACACAGATATCACTGTAAATCAATAGAACAAAATCATTAGAACATTGATGTATCTGGAACTGACAATCACACAGATATCACTGTAAATCAATAGAACAAAATCATTAGAACATTGATGTATCTGGAACTGACAATCACACAGATATCACTGTAAATCAATAGAACAAAATCATTAGAACATTGATGTATCTGGAACTGACAATCACACAGATATCACTGTAAATCAATAGAACAAAATCATTAGAACATTGATGTATCTGGAACTGACAATCACACAGATATCACTGTAAATCAATAGAACAAAATCATAAGAACATTGATGTATCTAGAACCGACAATCACACAGATATCACTGTAAATCAGTAGAACAAAATCATTAGAACATGGGTGTATCTGGAACTGACAATCACACAGATATCACTGTAAATCAATAGAACAAAATCATTAGAACATGGATGTATCTAGAACCGACAATCACACAGATATCACTGTAAATCAATAGAACAAAATCATTAGAACATTGATGTATCTGGAACTGACAATCACACAGATATCACTGTAAATCAATAGAACAAAATCATTAGAACATTGATGTATCTGGAACTGACAATCACACAGATATCACTGTAAATCAATAGAACAAAATCATTAGAACATTGATGTATCTGGACAACAAAAATCAGCTGTTGCGTTTTTTTTTTCCAGATATATTTTTCTTGAATATGGCTTCACTTTAGAAGGAAATATTTCACAGAAATAATGGTTCTAGTATGAACTTCCTAATCAGTAAGCTTTCAGACTAAAATTAAACAATGATGCTCTTTATCCTTACCAATCTTACATAATCCCTTTAAAAAGAACATGAGAGATTATTTGTCCTGTGCACTTACCCTCTGCCCATATTATTCAGTGCATTGATGAGCTCTGGTACCAATGTCTTATGACCTGCTGCTAAAGTACTCACTCCAACAACATGGACATCAGAATCTATGGCTTGCTGAGCAACTTCTTCAGGAGTCTACATTGTCAATCATAAAACAGAATAATTCCCTTTTAGTAGTGCAATAAAAACTTACCAAATCTCACTAATAAGCTCAGTATTATTTAATCATAGCAATAAACACTCTTAATAAATGACAGTTCAGTAAAGAAACTTAAAAAATTAACAAAACATTCCGATCATTACCTGGAAGAGAGGTCCAATGTCTACATCAAATCCAATATCAGCAAAACTTGTAGCCACTACTTTTGCACCTCGATCATGACCATCCTGTCCCATCTTAGCTACCAGAATACGCGGTCGACGTCCCTCCTTCTCCAAAAACTCCTGTCATCAAAATTTTCAAAATGATGACAGTGATTAAAACTAAACAGTTGTATAAGTTAGGTCGGACATGAAAATAAAAATGCATCAACTGGTAGCAAATATCCATGACAATTATTGATCAGAAAATTAAGAATATCATCAGAAAAATAAGGTTTATCAAAAAGGACTCCTATAGTCATTAATTTGACATTACTGTTACATTGGACTTTAAAACCTTTCCCCACTCTACTCCAAACTCCTTAATGGCTGCTAGATGAACACATAATCATTCATTCTAATTGATCCCAAATACTGGACACAAGCCTCACTATGAGTCTCATCAACTTGTGTGTTATTAAACAAACATGGCTACTGTTTAATTACTGAAGCATCTCTCTGTAATAGTTACCTCAATTCTAGAGATGCAAGCTTCTAGTTCCTTGTCTTCTCCATACTCTGATTTGTAAGCTCCGCTCACCATTCGATCAACAGCAACATGACGAGAGAAGACTTTTTCCATAGCATCTGAGATCTCACCTACACTGCATCGTGAACGAGCTGCCTGTAAATCACAATACACAGTTACGGTCACAGTGTATTTGGTGTCAAGGCAAAGTGATTCTATCAGAGTAATTCTACATAATAAAGTAGCATCAACTATGATCAGTGATTGTAAGACTAATCTCTATACTTCAACTGAAAGGCTCGATGACACGTGTTTTTCCTACATACAAAAGTTATCCCCAAATTAAGAAGCCAATTGTTCAAGCAAAATATCAAGAACTTAACCATTCAACCTTACAGAGTGAGAACAATCTTGCAAGATTATTTGACAACCCTGAAACCGTTTAGAGTACAAGTCTTGATTCCCTACTTACATTGACACACTTTTCCAGAAGGTTTCCTTCTCCACTCCGAGCACATTCAGTCAATTCATCTAATGCTTGCTGAGCCTGAAACAAGATCAATAGATTTGATCCTTATCAGTCTACAAAGATCTAACATTTTGTGTTTCGAGGAAAAAACACCAACCATACATCATTATGTGAATAGGCCTGTGGATTTTGTATTTATTTTCTTTGTAAATAAGCACAGGTAGATACAAGGCAACTCAGAAATAAAAAATGACCAACCCCATATACATTTTCCCTTGATAACCTTTGCACAGTTTGAGTACACACTGTAATGATGATGACCATTCTACAACAAAGTTAGCAATATTTATATGATTTATTGTTTAACTCACAGCAGTCTGGTTCCTGGTCTCTCTGATGTTTTTTAGCTTCTGAATCTGTTGTTCTCGTACCATAGTATTATCAATTGAAAGTACCTCTATGGGATCTTCTTCCTGTAGCTTATACTTATTGACTCCAACAATTACCTCTGAAGTCAAACAGTAAAACAATTCACACATTTTATTCTCATACAATATGACTAAGGTCACAATTTCAAATCTTTGGCAAAGTCATTATGACTTAGATGGGGTACCATACCTTGACTTGAGTCAATGCGTGCCTGTCGTTTAGCCGCACATTCTTCAATCTTGAGTTTAGGGTAACCTTCAACAACAGCTTTAGCCATCCCTCCCATCTCTTCAATCTAAGACGAACAGAGATACACCTTTAAATCAAAATATTTTCAAAACAAGGTACCTTCCAAATTTAGAAAAAAGTATATGCATTTTCAAGCTACTTCCTCAAACAAACAATTCTTACAAAAAACTCCAAAAAGGCTAAGATAAAGGCTCCTATGAAGTATATTATTAAGATGAACATTGATAAATTACTTGCTAACCTCATTGATGATTTTCATGGCCTCTTCATACATCTCATCAGTCAGGCTCTCCATCATGAATGACCCTCCCCATGGGTCAGCCACCTGGTTATAGACGCAACAATACAAATGGTGTTAAACAAGTATCCAGAACAAACTTCCAAGATGAATGATCGTAGGTTAGGATCAACTTAGTTGTTATAGATGTTCTTTATAAAATGCACTGTACAACCTTGTAAACAAATATCCATGAAAACTGATGTATGTGAATGGCCTAAGGTAGTCCACGAAATATAACTACTTTCCAAAGGAAGCTAGTTAACTTGAATTCCTTTATCACAAATTTTCTTTAACTGAAAACTGGATGCACACTGACTTTTGCTGAGATACTAACGTCTTCATAGAATCTCCAGTGTCAGAATTGTAATGTATTGCAACAAGGCTTATTCACTTTACCTTAGGGATTCCACTCTCTTCTTGGAGTATGATCTGTGTGTTTCTTGCAATCCTAGCACTCTTGACGGTTGGTAACCCTAAAGCTTCATCAAATGAATTAGTATGAAGGGACTGGGTACCGCCAAACACTGCTGCCATGGCCTCTATAGTTGTACGAATCACATTGTTATACGGATCCTGTCAAAAATGAATTAAATACAATTTGATATTGAATAAACTGAAAGATGTTTCAAGTCATAACACAATCCAGCACAGATTCAAAGACCATTAGACAATAAATATTTTACAAATATGTAAGTGAGCTGCAACCTCATACAAACTAAGCTCAAAATGACAACTAGACCATTGATAAATGTAGATTAAATGACTCACTTGTTCTGTGAGGGACCACCCCGATGTCTGTGAATGACACCTAAGTATCTGTGATTTAGGGTTCTTGGGTTTGAAGTTGTCTCTAATCATATGGGCCCAGAGACGTCTTGCTGCTCGCATCTTGGCAATCTCCATGTAGAAGTTCATCCCAATAGCCCAGAAAAATGACAGACGTGGAGCAAATGCATCTATGTCCATACCAGCTGATAGGCCTATACATCCAAAACATAACATTATTATGGTAGTTGGATCACACCATCCTAACACTCTCTACACAGTCATTATAACAATACTTCTAATTTTATGTGGTGTTCTGTTTTCAATCACTGATAGCAATTTATTTATTATCTCTGGTTGTGAAGCCAAGGATTCTCAGAAAAGCGATTTTAATCGCTACTAGTCAAATACCCCGCTGAGAGAAGACAAGGAAGGAAGTTTCAGTTTTAGATGTGGGAGGAAAACCCCAGAGATCTATTCCAGGGAAAACCCATGCAATCAGGTAGGGACTGAAAACCCAATCCACATAGTGCCCCCGACAGGATTCAAACCAGGGTCCCAGAGGTGGAAGGCGAGGAAAGATACCACTACGCTACTCTGTCCGCCCCAATCTACAATTCCTTAAATTTTTATCAGAATGAATTACACGGGGGCCATGTCCTTCATTGCTCTTGTCTTGGCCTCGGTGCCCCTTCAAAAGTTTCCCATAGACTTTAAGATTTTCCAACCAAAGTGCCCTTTGCAAAATGAAAATAGCCTTGCCCTCTTAAAGATGAAATTACAGGCCTGGAATCTGCATTTTAAAAGAGCTACACACAAGATTAAAAACCGATAAAAAAAAGCCAAGACTGAATTTAAAAACCTGTTCTGCAATACTGGAGTCCATTTGCTAAGGTAAAGGCCAACTCCAAGACATTATCTGCTCCTGCCTCTTGAAGATGATATCCCGATATTGAGATCGAGTTGAACTTGGGCATGTGCTGGAGAAAATGAAACATTTAATAACTCACTATCGTTCTAATAGAAATTAACCATTTTGTTTACCTAAACACGACTCAAATGTTCCAGAGAAGATTTGAGAAATGCAAAGTTTTTTTTTGAAAGTTTCTGACAGCTACTTCAGTAAGATTGATACAAATATCCCAATCATAATAATTATTATCCAAAATCTTGCTCATATATTTGAAAACACTCCTGGATGACTTACCTTGGTTGTATAAGAAAAGATGTCTCCAATAATGTGCATAGATGGATCTGGAGGATAGATGTACGTATTACGAACCATAAATTCCTTCAATATATCATTCTGTATTGTGCCTGTCAATAACTCTTGCTTTACACCCTGAGGAAAAACAGACACAAGAAAGTCACAGTGATGTCTCATCTAAATTGTCATAATTATAACCAAATTGAAAATGTCATCATAACATTTTTTAGAGGAGTGTCTTTTTACCTGTTCTTCAGCAGCGGTGATGAACATTGCCAAGACTGGTAGAACAGCTCCATTCATCGTCATGGAAACTGACATCTTATCCAGTGGGATTCCATCAAATAACATCTAAAAAGGTTTGAATATAAAGGTACAATGTAATGAGATTCACAGAACAAGATTATTCACCATGCAGTGGACATTTTTGTTTGATTCCCTGAATGATAGTATGAGCAAATCCCTTATAATCAATATATATACTAGGTACCAGTCTATTTCAGCATTGCTTTGTGATATGTATGGAAAAAAGACATATTAAGTCTGTAAAGTCACTATGGTTGTAACAAATGACAAAAATTGCCACCTTACCTTCATATCTTCAACTGTATCTATGGCAACACCTGCCATACCAACATCACCATGGACACGAGGATTATCTGAATCATACCTTGGAGTAAAAAGCAAAAAAGTTATAAAGCTAAAATGAGGTAGACTGACATACAATAGAGTATAGTGAGATACAAATGAAATTTAGGCACAGTCGTGAGGTACACTAAGGTGTTAATAGGCACTATTATGAGGCACACTGGGGTGTATATAAGCAAAGTCATGAGGCACACTGAGGTGTATATAAGCAAAGTCATGAGGCACACTGAGGTGTATATAAGCAAAGTCATGAGGCACACTGAGGTGTATATAAGCAAAGTCATGAGGCACACTGAGGTGTATATAGGCACCGTCATAAGGCACACTGAGGTTTTCTGTGAACCTTGGGTTCCAACATAGATTGCTTTAACCTGCACCTGTGATAGACACAAAATGCCCCCTTAATTTTCAAATATATGGCTGGGACTTCCACAGCCTAAAAGAAAGAACAGGTGGCAGCATACCCTCTATGAGTAGGTAGGTCAAACGCCACACTCAATCCCTGCTGTCCTGCCTTGATGTTTTCTCTATAAAACTTGTTACTCTCTTCCACTGTACTGAAACCTGCATACTATTAGGAGACAAAAATAAATAAAACTAAATCAAATTGAAAACTCTTCCACTAAATATAAGTCTAATCCAAATTGAGTAAGTTAATCAGAAATTTAAAATTGAGTTTGTTAGTTTACTCACCTGTCTAATTGTCCAGGGTCTCTGTGTATACATTGTGGGGTAGGGGCCTCTTGTAAAAGGAAATTTACCTGGAAGCTCTTCATCATGTTTTGCAGTGTCTTGCCTTGTGTATAGAGGTTTAATGTTGACTCCCTGAATAATACACAATCAACTTATCAAGTAACAAACATACAATAAAATGAATAAGTTACAAAATGTACAAAGTATTTGATAACAAACATTTAATGACGACTCTCTTCATTGAGTCAATGTTCTCTATGTTTATACTGTTAGGACAAATTGTGGTTAAGTGCTTTGAGTAAGACTGGTCTCCCATTGGAGATCATGAAAACTGGTATGGGTGGAATGTCCTTCTTAAATACTTTACATACCTCTGGTGTCCGCCATGTGAGTTTTTCTTCAGGGTCAGCCCCCCTCAGTTGTTTCTTGGCAAGCTCTGCCCATTCTTCATGTAAAGGTTCACGACTGATGTACCTCAGTGGCACATGAGTGCATGAGGCAGATGGGAATATTGTCTGAAAACAATTCAAAAACTTGCTTTTTTAAATTCAAAATTTATCACATTCACAATTCTGAATTAAAAAAAAACAACCCATTAGTCATGACTGATAAAGTGATAGGAACTCCACTATTGTTAATTTTTGGCCCTAACATTTGAACAATACATTCTGCTAGACAGTCACTGAGGCGTTGTACTCCTCTTATTGAAATGTTGAATTGAACGCTAGTACGACTGTCATTTCGACTTGGCAGGTCGTATTAGCTAGTAGTAGAGTAGTGTAGTAGTACTACTGTCCCAAGTCGAAATTTCAAATTTGAGTACAGCGCTCCAGTTACTGGCAATACTGGTTACTGGTCAAACATTATGCCTAAGCTAAAGTTAAAGTAGCCCTGGTAGGACGTAAGTGTCCATTGCACTGTATCATGGTATGCAACGGCGGGCTGGAGGAGAGTCCAACCTGGGCTGGGCTAAAGTTAAAGCACACATGGACAACATTTAAATACTGCCAATGACCTGCGTAACTGCTCTTTGTGTGACCAAAATTTAACATTTGCTTTACATGAAATAACAAACCTAGGTTTAAGTAAGGGGGAAAGTTAATGGCTCACAAGAACTAGTGAAGTAAGAAGGTTTAATTTTAAAATGTTTTCATACTTTCTTTTAAATTTTTGTTTGAGTTTTGGACATGTGCGATCAAAACTTATTTCTCAAAAACTATAGCATTTCCACCATAACTATCTTTACACCATGAAAATATTAGGACACAGTATTTATGTTGTGCAGTTTCAAGTTAACATTTTGTCTTTTGCTAATTTAAAGCCGAGGTTGTTGTAGCCCTGGTAGGACGTTCAGTATCATCGGAGGAGTCCAACCTGGGCTGAGGTTGTGTTGTGCATGCATGCACACAGCGCACACCCCGTTTTCGTCAGGCTAAACTTTTTAAGAAAGAAATTCAAACTTCAGTTCAAGGCCTATAATATTAACCGAAGAAAAATCGTGTCAGCTTACCTTAGTCAACAACCTTAAATTTTGGGCATGTACTACTCCACGTAAACGCAACATTTTGCGCTTATTTCTTCTTAACCCTTCCTTCGCGCGCACGGCACCAACCAAGTACCCTTTTATTTTGCACGTACAGTATGTAACTACTTGCACGACGTAAACAAGCACGTAGTCTGGCTCCGTTTCGTTCTGTTGTTATAACACATTGTATATGCCTTTTGGAAAGGTTTGGAACTAAACATAAAATTAACCAATGTGTTAGCGCCCTCTTAAGTCTAAGTTTATAATTATTTCCTCTGCATTATGTATTTACACCTTCATTCTTTCTGTATTATTTTGTAAACTTTCTCGTGTTTGGTATTGGAAATAAAGTTCAGTTAATAATAATAAGTAGTTGATAGAAAACAAAAATAAACACTATGGTTTTACCCATACACGAATGTGTGAAAAGCACTGTATTCTCAGCATTTTCCCCCCGAGTCCTGTGAAAAAAACCCACCACAGGCATATTACTCGGGTGGGATTCGAACCCATGACCTTTACCATTTATAGCAGATGTCCTACCACTAGATCACTGAGATTAGCTAGAGGCAGTAAAAATCCTATATTTTATAACCACAAGTCGCAGGTTCAAGTCCCGCTCTAGTCAATGTTCTTTGTTCAACCCCAAATATAACAGAAGTGAATTGCGCCAAGACTAAACATTCACCTGAACAATCCAGACACTGTAAACTATATTTCTCAAATTGGTTTGAACCATATAATTTTTCATCTTTTATTGAGATTTCTTGATTTTCGTTTATCATTAAAAAAAATTCTCTTTTAATTATCTCAACTCTCTTTTTTTCAGCGCCAATTGCAGAGTGAAAAAAAAAACAAAAAAACTTATGTCTTTTTATTGGAGACAAGACTTATGCTAATTCACTTCATTATTCAAATGAGGGCGGTCTTCGAAAGTAGTTTGAAATGTTTGAAATAACCAAGTAACTTCTTATAGGTGCTTTTATGTGGGTGTGGTCAAGAAGGGGGTAGAAAAGGCAAGTTTAACACATAAGTTCAAGCGCATCTTGTTTTATTTCTGGGTGAAATACTTAACACTTTTGCAAGATTAAAATTATTCAATAGAGTTGTAATAATTAAATATTAACTTTTTAAAAATTCTGCCAATATAACGATTCTTTATTCATTTAATTTATTTACATACAGGTTATATACAGTACTGTAGTCGAGCTCCTTGTTCTCCGAGTACGAGTCCCTGTTGTCCGAGTCTGAGTCAAGGTGCTCTGAGACTGACCCGTGTCCACAAAAAATGGACTCAAGACCGGTCTACGAGTTCGAGACCTGACTCAAGTTCTCCAGCATTGGCTATATAACAGTTCCACTTACACAACAAGGCGCCTTTATATATATTATATTTTAAAATACCAACAGCAATTAAAGGAATGGCAATAAAAATGTATATTTGGAAGAAATCAAATTTACATTAAATTTGTACAACAAAACTGCAAAAACTGTAAGAAAACACACACACACACACACACACGTTTGTGAATCCCATAAATCAAGGACTTCTCTTTGTTCACCCATTGTTTGGATTCCCTTTTGTTAAAGTCCTTGGTTTCAACGGGCAGACACGCTCACACACACAAGCAACCACAACAAATAAACAATAAATTGAACCAGTAAAAAGTAGCAAAGATGTGGCTATACTTGTGATTTTGTTAAACCATAGTGCTGTTGGCATATTATTTGAAAGTGTAGAAACTAGTTTTTTTATCAACAACTCACTTATAAAGTTATTTTTTATCAAAAGCTGATTTATAAAGCCATAACTTCTGGGTTTATGTTTACTTTTTCTGTGAAGCCAAACAGATAATTAATTGTATTTTACAATCAGTACTGTTTTAAGATAATACAGGTAATCCCTAGAAGAGTCCAAAGGCATTTATTTTATGCACAAATGAAGTTCTAAACTGAATCCATTATCAAATGTTATTCTAGCAGGATGTTCAATTACCTTTTTTATATGATTTTTACAAAGTTTACAACTCAATAATTTAATAAACCATTTGAAAAGTCATTTTACTTCCTTATAATTATACACTACTTTTGTATTTAATAATAATACGTAGTTCTTATATAGCAAAGCGTTTCAAAGTGCTCTGTATTAATTCTTTTTGCCAAACCAATACTTTGGAGACCACTCTTGATCAATTAGCTCCATTCTTACCAGAAGCTACAAAACATGCAAAAACCAATTTTATGAGCAAGTCAAAGAAGGCGTCATTATGCAAAGCATTCAGCTTATATTTCTATCATCTGATACAGGCCTGGAAGTCAGTGTGATGCTGCTCAAAGAATTCAAAAGCTTTCTCTCTCACAATGTGTTTACTGGATTATTTAATGTTACACAACATACAGGACCTACATTATTATTGCCAAACCCACAGGCCAGAGCAATGTATGCTTAAAATGCTTACCCTGAGAAGCAAAGTGTCTTAGCCACGAGCAGTCCAGTGCATTTGACTTACTCAGTCAACAAACTCCATTAACAACAGTGACAACAACTACATATAAGGACAGATTGACGACTATGATAAAAAACCACCATAGATTAGTTGAATCTAACAGAGTTTATTTAGTTTATCATGGCCTAGATTAGTTGAATCTAACAGAGTTTATTTAGTTTATCATGGCCTAGATTAGTTGAATCTAACAGAGTTTATTGAGTTTATCATGGCCTAGATTAGTTGAATCTAACAGAGTTTATTTAGTTTATCATGGCCTAGATTAGTTGAATCTAACAGAGTTTATTTAGTTTATCATGGCCTAGATTAGTTGAATCTAACAGAGTTTATTTAGTTTATCATGGCCTAGATTAGTTCAATCTAACAGAGTTTATTTAGCAAAAAATTAGTTAGTGGCCTGACGTTTCGATCCTAGCAGGGTCTTTCTCGAAGGCTAAATGACAAGACAACACGCATACATGCATACATACAAGGGTAACAAGAGCAGTCAAGTGTTTATTTAGTTTATCATGGCCTAGTTGAATCTAACAGAGTTTATTGAGTTTATCACGGTCTAGATTTGTCTTATCGTCATCATCTTCTTTCTGAACTGTGCAGAAATTAAACCTCTGGTAGAAAATACTCACACTATTATTGCCTTAGCAGAACTAGCTTGGTGACAAATCATTCTCTTGAGGTTTCTCTTGATTTTCTATCATTTGTTCATTCGCAGCTTCTTCCTCAATAAGTTTTTTCTTCATCATGGAAACTGTGTTGCGATTGAAAAATCCAAGCTGTGATGGAAAATGAAAAAGAGATAACCAGTTGCATTTATAGAATTTGTGAAGAAAATAAGTTCATGTGAATTATGGGTTTGAGAAACTGAAGGAGGGTGAGGAGAAAGACAGAACTAGAAGCTGGACAGGTACAAAGATGTTCAGCTCAAGACAATTACATAATACATTTATTTTAGATGGCCCGTCCATTTTGATATTGCAGTGGGTTTCTTAACAGATTGTTTTGGTAAAGTATGTATGTGGGGAGTTTATTCCAAGTAAAAAGCAAAGAATCAAGTAGAAACTAAAAGAAGAGATGGAAATTTGTTAACTTTTGGTTGAACTACTTCCAAGTGGCTAGCCAAGCCAAAGTCAACAAATACCAAGTATTTATAAAGAAAAAAGTCGTCTTTACTTTTGCCATTCCAATCACCATCAGTATTAGGAGTAACAATCCAAGACCTGCACTGACTGGGATAACCCAACCTTCTAGAGGAGTCTCGCCTGCTACAATGTTCTCTCTGGACACTTTCAAAGTAATCTGTAAAAAATAATCCAAACCATTAACTGAACTATAATTAAACTATGCAGATTGAAGGATTCAGATAAAAACTCAAAGATAAAATGTTTCTTTCTAAAGGGTAGATGTGATAAGTGGTTTGTTGTTTAAAAATGTCATAGCTTCTTTGTAGCTTCACAATCTGACCCTAGAGCAGGGTCTTCCTTAAAGGCTTTTTAAGAAAGACTCAAAGGGTCTTTAAGACGGACTCAGCTAGGGTTAAAGGCCATTAAAAATGTTGCATTTATACCGCAGATCTTTTTGGTTGGTAAGCAGTTTGCAACAGCTTCTGCCCATTTTCAGCTTCTTTTTTTATAGGATAATTAATTTAAAGGATACTCTTCTAGACCTAATGGTCACTTATGTTGAAATGAAACCAAAAAGGTTGAGGAAACAGAGTTCATAATAATAATTGTGTGAAACTTACCAATGCTTCATCTGGTTTGTGGTTATCAGGCTGAGACAAGAGATCTTGAGGATTGTTAATTTGGACTGCTACGTTTGATACGATTGATGTTAATCCATATCTAGTCTGTAAAATTGAAAGAGGAGTTTTTTAAACAGTTTGTACGAACAAAGTTTATGACGATGAAGGCGATCATGATACTCAACTGATTTTGGACGAAATAACTTCTTTAAATATGATATTCAAAGATTGACCAATTAAATAGACACTCGCTCAGATATTGAAGGCACAAACAGTTAGTATCTTTTGCATGACAGAAGAACTGTAGAAATTGTGTGTGTTGTTTCTCACACCTTTAAACTTCATCAAGTGTTGCGATCCATTCGCTTTCCAACAGTTAAAGTCGTTATGAAAATGGATTTTTTTAAAGTCTCTAACCTCACATTAAAATGGTGTAAAATCCCACTGTGTTTGACACACTTTTCACATTTCACTCTGAAAGAGTATAAAATAAAAATGACATTTTACATCATTTTATTGTGAGGTAATTAGAGACTTAGAAAATGAGCGCTTCACATTAAAGACCCTCTTTAAGAGCCTGAAGAAGGCTAGGGAATACTGCTTACTTTAAGGAATGAATGCTTCCACAGTCTTGCTCGTAGTTGAACTACTGCACTAGCTAAAGGCAGCATTGGTTGGACACGACAATGTATTGTGACACACTCAGCAGAAACACAGTCCTACAAATAAAATGATATTCTCAAGACTCTCAATAAACAAATGATTGTACTTGTAATTAAGAATTGGTTTAATCTTACAGTCTTCTTTTGGTCTGTTTGGGAAATGAAAAATAGCATATCTTAACAATAATTCAAACAAAAAGCCATTTGGATTTAAGCAAGAGGAATGAACTCACAAATCTTGTTGTGGGTATTTTAGAGTTGTCTGTGAGTTGTTCTTCCTTAGGTCGTTTGTCCATTCCGTCATTTAGTTTGGGTTCATAGTAAGCTAAGATGTCTTGGTGTTGTTGCTGTATAATACTTGCCGTGTCACATCCTTCAATACCATCCTTTCCCTGAGCGTGTCAAAAAAGAATCTGTGTCATTAATCATCAATTTCATAGCCAAGTACAAACAAATTATGCTTACCAGATAAAGCTTGTTACCAGCCATATGTACCATCTACGACTGGTATATTGCTCATTTTTGCTGAGCAGAAATGTTAAACAACATTTTCTGCTCAAGCAGGACTATAAAATTTGGCCCAGATCATTTCATATACCTCAATCCAGTAAGTATACTATTCATTGCGAACTATAAAAATATTTGTATTAAAAATGGAAATAGCATTTTTTGAAATGGCATAATTTATCAGTTATTTTATAAAACTCTACGACCATATTGAACCATGGAGCAATTTGAACATACCTGGATCTGAGTAATGAAGATTAACCAATCACCTGAGTGTGTTCGCCATGGAATGGAGATATTCAGCTGACTGCTGTATGGGATACGACTTGGGCCATTGTTAACAACCTGTCATTGGGAATAAAACATTGACACAGAATTAAAGATCTGCCATTGGCTTTGGACATTGACCCAGTGTAATGACCTGCAATTGGGAATAAAACATTGACACATAATTAAAGACCTGCCATTGGCATTGAATATTGACCCAGTGTATGTGACCTGCAATTGGGAATAAAATATTGACCCAAATAGGCCCAGTGTTAGTGACGTACTATTAGACATTTCCATGTTTGTTTATCTCAACAATCTCTCTCCATTAAATTGATAAAACTATTAAAGCAAATGACATACTGTACTTGACCATTCTCCTACTTACATTCAATTTGCTCTTAAAGTATTTGTTGAGAAAAGGTAAATTAGTACACATTGATCAATTGTTTAAATCAAAGAGGATGTACACTAATTAATGGAAACTATTGTAAGCTTGTTCTTGTTACACTCACAAGCCAACAGGTGCCCCATCAATGTATCAATTCAATGCCCACCAAGATGACTAGTGTCTATAGACTGGCTGTCTAGAACTTATGTTCTTTTATGACCTCTGGACCACCCTCATCGATCTCACTGACCATGTCACACTGACCCTTCCTGACTAATATAAAAATGTTGTATTTTCCATTCTTAATCATTCTATTCTTGCTTTCAAAACACTGCTCTTCTACTCAATGTCTTTGTATTATAATAGCCACACAGTTGTTGTAGTAAAACATTCTGTATCTTAAGGAGAAGACTCAAGTCTATATATGTATGAGTTTCATTTCTATCCGTTATCGGCCAGCTCTTTGTGACCCCTTCATATTATAAGTATTACACTATACCAATGATTACCTCAAACTGATGGATGAATGATGGTCCTATCACAGTTTCATTAACTAAGGGTTTTTCTTGTACAGGAGGGAGTCCTTGTCCAGGAGGGCTGAGGGTTGTCAAGCTCAATTCCTGATCTTGAAGTTCGCTTTGCCTTACAGCACCAGAGCCCATACCTGAGCTATCTTGATTTGATGATGCCATTGTATCTCTAGTATCAGAGAGGTGTTTAACAGCTTCTAGGATGGATTCCATGTATTGATCCGACGATGACACATCTTTGTCTTCTTTATACACTAGCTGTGCTGGAGTTGATGCACTGATTGGAATAAATACAAAGCTAGGAGATGAAAATTGCAAATGGAAATGACTCACCATCGATCAAGCTGATGGTGATCAGGCTGATCAGAAAGTCACAATGAGGGTCAAATGTTCCTGGAAAGCTGCAACATCTATTTAAAATTATTTTAACAATTGGAATAGTAAAATGTATCTACTTGAAGCACTTTCATTGATAAGTTTCTATAAATATGACAATGTAAATTGATTAAATGACAACATCAGTGAGGCATAAGTTTAACGTTGCTGTAATTTCTTACCCGTTGACCATTATATCTGCTAGTATACTGACCGGTACACTAGCAAAAGCATTATTATTGTCCATAATCACTTCTTCACTGTTTGTTGATACAGTCAATGACACATTCAATTCTGTGGCACTTGCTGCCAATGCACTGATGTCAAGACGGACCTTCACCATCACCTGTTAACATAGGAAGCTTAATATTATGACTCAATCTAATAATAAAAGGTCAGTGGATCTATCCCATTCTGACAACCATTTTCATGGTCACTGGTTCTAATCTCTCTTCCACTCTTCAGTGCTTGAGTAACCAACATTGCATTCCGGCCATGGTCACTGGTTCAAATCTCTCCCACTCTTCAGTGCTTGAGTAACCAACATTGCATTCCCATGGTCCCTGGTTCTAATCCCGTCCAATCTTCGGTGCTTGAGTAACCAACATTGCATTCCCATGGTCCCTGGTTCTAATCCCGTCCACTCTTCAGTGCTTGAGTAACCAACATTGCATTCCCATGGTCCCTGGTTCTAATCCCGTCCACTCTTCAGTGCTTGAGTAACCAACATTGCATTCCCATGGTCACTGGTTCAAATCCCGTCCACTTCAGTGCTTGAGTAACCAACATTGCATTCCCATGGTCCCTGGTTCTAATCCCGTCCACTCTTCAGTGCTTGAGTAACCAACATTGCATTCCCATGGTCCCTGGTTCTAATCCCGTCCACTTCAGTGCTTGAGTAACCAACATTGCATTCCCATGGTCCCTGGTTCTAATCCCGTCCACTCTTCAGTGCTTGAGTAACCAACATTGCATTCCCATGGTCCCTGGTTCAAATCCCGTCCACTTCAGTGCTTGAGTAACCAACATTGCATTCCCATGGTCCCTGGTTCTAATCCCGTCCACTTCAGTGCTTGAGTAACCAACATTGCATTCCCATGGTCCCTGGTTCTATAATCTCTTCCTTACCTTTGCTTGAGCTCTCATTGGATTACCAATATTGCATTCTATGAATGGAATCTCCTCTGCATACACTGGCTCACACTTGACAATCAAACCGTCAGTACTCTGAAAAGTAGAAAGCTTCTTACTGAGTTTATGTACTTTATTATATCCATTAGCATATTTTAATCAGACTTTACTGCTCAGCAAAGAGAAGATAATTGCACTTTTTTATCAGGAAAATATCAATGATAAATGTTAAATCCATACTTTAAACATTGTTCACATTTTGGATCAGTATTCAGATTTATCCAGAAATTGCTTTCTTAAAGTGAACCATAAAATTGCAGACCATCGATAGTCAGGTTATTTGACAACTTGTTTAAGGACGTGTTTGGAGCTCGGTTTTTCAATCTTACCTCTAACGTTACAGCTCCTTCAAAGACTACAGTCCTTGGGTGATTAATGATCAGCTTAGATTGATGAGCTTCCTCTCCATTATTGACTACCTCAGCAGTGATACTAATACTGGAATCACCACCAAGATATATCACATCAAGACCACTGCAATCAAGAAAAGTAGGTCCTAAAAAACTTTGAGTATATCCCACTCAGAATTGGAAAAAAATTGTTAAAAGATACTATTAATGTTCCTCATATAAACATTATCATAACTACAGCAGCCAACTAGTCATTACCTAGGTAACATACAATACAAAATTGTGCTAATTGTACAGACACGACAGAAAGTGATGACAATATTTGTTTTATTTGAAGCGTTAGTATAACATGAGACTTGAAATTTGGATCACAAACCTGTCAAGTTCGCCGAAGTACCGAGTAAGATGTAGATCTGTCTGACAAATATTGTCATCTCCACAGCTTCTACCAAAACCAATCTACAGATCAAGAAACAACATCCTTGAGAATATCTTGAAGACCAAGTTTTTATGGTGTTTAATTTTCAGAAAGATGATCCATAAAAGGGAAAAAATCATGCTGTGATTTATATGATCAGAGTGACCTCTGACCTGGGTGGCTTTTCCAAATCATGACTTCAGCATGAGCTGCATCAGTCACTGTAAAAACATGTACGCTCCGTACTAAAGCTTCATAATAACAGGATTGGGTTGATAGAGACAATGCCATAGTACCACACGGATGATGGCAATAAGGACCCCTGACCCGGATTCAAGAATTGAGGACTCAAATACAAGACTGGATGTTAGTCTTGTACTTTTTTGTGTCAGTGACAGATTGATGGGCAAAAACTAAAGTTCCCAAATTCTTAACCCCACATAATATTTCAAGTGCTGACCCCACCCCTTTATTTACAGTATCTGTTATTAAAGGTATCATACAGGATTGGTATAAACAAAAAATCATTGTTTGATTTTAGTCTGAAAGCTTACTGATTGTAAAGTTCATACTGGTTCATTTTTTTCTGTGAAATATTTCCCTCTGAAAACCTTTTTAAAAATCAGCTGATTAGGGTTTTTACAACCAAAATTAAGGACAATGAGTTTACATGCTAAAAACTTTTTATGCTTTTTCACTACTTTCTCCTGAATAAGCCCAAATTTTCACAAGTTTGTTATTTCATGTACATGGTTGATCAGACAAACCATGAACACTTCCTGCGACTATTTTGTCATCTCTACCAATCCTGTATACTACCTTTAACTTTACCTGTTTAGTAATTCTTTGTGATGTTGCTGGATTCAGTGTGGGTGGAAATGGAGATGAACTGTCAGCAAGAGAGAATGACAAACGGACAGGAATTGGACTCAGAAGATCTTTTACATATCTCTAAACAAGAAAACAGAGAAAAAATACAATTTTAGATGCACCTTATATATAACTTTATTTCTTACTTTTCTTGTTTGTTTCCTGTTAAAAGAATATTTCATATTTTGAATTACGTACCTTCAGAACTAGTGTATGATTATTGCAATGCGTAACACTATGACGGAGAATCTGTGATTGATGAATGGAGGCAGATGATGAAGATACAAAATTAACACGAGAAGAAAGGATTGATGACACTTGGTAGTCCGCTTCCAAAGAATAATCAAAATCTGGTGGTATAATACAATACAAATTAAGATGTAGCAAATTGTATACCAGTTAGACATTTAACATTACAGAGTGACTTTATCAAGTGCAAAATTCTCAATCATTGTTCCTAGATATATTTCATTGTATCTAGTTCTTCAGGAGATTAAAGACACTCAGAGTATACTATAATCAAAGCATCAAGCTGTTAAACCACCAGTTCTTTTCAGAACCACCACAACTCTACTAACATATGGCCTTATAACCAAGAACAGAACAAGGGCCACAGTAGTGAGAGGCATGCGCTTTACGCACAAGCCAACCATGCCATGCAAATGATACTTAAAGAATAACTACTGTACCTTGACTGTCACCAACATTGATACCACTGTAGGTGAAACACACCAATACACTCACTTCAGGCATGTTTGTTTTATCTGTGGTGTTTTTAATGATAACACTTGGATGTAAAGTCATGCTGGCTTGCATAGTGATAACAGGACGACTCCTATTCAAAAGAAATCACAAGCTTATGTTTATTTTGATATGTCTATAAAGGAACTTAATAAATTCACTCCCTATGGCAACAAACAGTTCAGCAAAATGGACTTGACGTACGTACTTTCCACTAAACATGGCAAGTGTACTGAATAGTTCATCTGGTATCCTTTCCACCAAAAGCACATCATACTCCACAAAGAACGGATACCAGCCTTATTTGCTTACACATAATGTTCCTACACACTGCTAAAGTAAAATACAAATTTATTGAAGCAGTCAAATTTAAGTAACCTTCTTTATAGCCTCCTTTTCAATGTTCTGTAACATTTATTCATATTCACTGATTGGATTATTTTGAAGCTATTCTCACCTCAGGTAGACAACTGAGTCATTTTGATGAGCTCCAACAACCAAATCTGGATAGCCATTCCCATCCAGATCCCGAGCACCAGAGAGGGATGTGCCAAAACTTGTAATGCCAAACCTTCTTCCTGATATGCGCTGAAACAATATAGCATCCACTATTATCATCAAGTCAAAACATATATCAACCAGTTTTCATTGGGTCAAACCTTAAGCAGGGGTTTGTTCACCTTTATCAAGACAGATAATAAGTAAAAGAGTTACATATCTCTTTCAGATGAATTTTTCCCGGCATGATTTTGAGAGCAAGTTTAAGGACCTGTAAAGCTGACCTTTTATACTATAGTGAAATATCCTAGACTGGTCCTAAAGTACAAATTAAGTTTTAGTCACAAGGACCACTGTATCAAGTTGTTATTGTAAATTGTTTCAAAGAATAGAGGTTTATTACCTGCGAGTACTTTGAGTTGATGCCAATACTGGTCCCATGATAAATGTAGACAGCACCAAAGTTGTCATCTTCATACGGGGCACCAATGGCAACATCTAATGGTAAAGTAACAAACATACAAAAAGGTCACACAGGATATGTGGACAATACAAAGTTAAATGTAGAAAGTAAATGATTTTGTATGTTTATTAAAAAAAAAAAAAATATCGGACATGCACTTTCAAGGTTACCTTTAAAGCCATCTTTATTTAAGTCATCAACATTCTCGATTGCAGAACCAAATCGCGCCCTTATGGCATTCGATCCGTAGAGTTTTACTTGCAACTGTAGTTCGCCCTGAAAGACATTCATTTAAACAAAACATAAAGCATTTATTCTACTGGATGAGGTCTTAATACAAGTACTGCCGAAAACCAGGGAAAAATTTCATAGCGCTGCTTAAAGGCCCTGTACACTATTGGAAAGATTGAAAAACACAATGTTCACAGATTCACACATAACTTACATGATTCAAAGTAAGTATTGGTAGAAAGGGTTCCTTAAAATATTTCTGCCTAAAATGCTATCGTTTCTGAGAAACGAGTAAATTTAAAAAAACAGAAAACACATCAGATCTCTTATCACCATTTTCTCGTGACCTCGATGACCAATTGAGCTCAAACTTTCACAGGTTTGTTTGTTCATGAATACGTTTAATCACACAAAATGTGGACACTGATTTTGAGCTGTTACCAAAAGTGTACAATACCTTTAAGCACAAAAAGTAATTAAACACAAAACAAGTTTGCTTACCTGAAAAAAGTTACCAGCTCAAAATACCATTTCATTTAAAATTGTTGACTTGTTTCCTTCTTACTTTTGCTTAGCAGAAAAGGTATACCTCGGCCCAATTTCAAAGAGCTGCTTAAGCAGAAAATATTGCTTAAAAGTTTTCTCTGAAGCAAAAGAGCAGAACACCAGTCACAAATGGTTGTGACATGGCACTTTTGCTGGTAGCCTTCGGGTAAGCATAATTTTGTTGCTCTTAGCTGCTTTTTGTGCTTTAGTGGCTCTGTGAAATTGAGTCCTGGTTCTTAAAGGTAGAATCATACACTGATCATCACAACGCTGAAATTTGTTTTGCATTTGCTTTTACTTTAGACAAGAAACAAGCTTAAGCGTTAAGCAATTGATACATATCTAAGTATAAACTTACAAAAAGGAAACTTTTAGAGATAAATTTGAAGCAGATTTACTTGGTAAATTTACTGTTCTCCAAAAGGTCGCTATATAGAGTTCCATGAGATATCTTACCATCTCATTGATGTAAACATAGACGCATCCTTCATCTTCTTTATTTGCATAATTAGGAGCACCAACCAAGAGATCTGAGAAGCCATCATTATTGAGATCGACGGCCTCCACGCTAGCTCCAAAGTAAGTATTTACCTAGACATGAATATAATCATAACTGTTAAGAAAACAACAATAATTCCCAACCAACTCTAAAAATAAACAACACCTTCAATGGAATTTGAGAAAAGCAACTTTTCACAGTAGTTTTTTTTACAGAATAGTATCAGAGATCTTTGATAGTTTTCTGAACTTATAAGATCAACAACTTGTAGCCTCTAAATCACTAACCGGTTCCCCTGTGAGTTCCCTGGTGACTGTTCTTTGATGCAAATCAAAGATATAGACACGCCCTAAATCTGCAAATCTAGGTGCACCTGTGACTCCCTCTACTGCTGTTGGGCTGGAGAAATGACCCGAGGTCATTGAATATCCTGTAAATCAGACAAAATTACACCAAACCAATCAGCTTTGATTAAAGTAAACATGGTTGAAAATCAAGATGTGCACATTACACCACCATCATACTTGGGAGGAGCGCAGGGTGTCTTAACTATAATCAATCAGTCTTCATCTATGTTTCTTGTCACTCAGTTAGCATGAACAGATACTGGTTTTTCATCATTATGAAATCTTGTCTCACTCACCTAACCAAGGATACTGGTGAAATACATATGGAAAATTCCATGTACCCCGTGGGAATAAAGTTGTCTCATCAGATCCACGTCGAGTAATTACAGAACCTATGACAAGGAGTAATTAAGGATAGGTTTACAGTGCAACATTGTCTAAAAATTAAGGAACATTTCAACCCGAAACCAGATTTCTTTATAAATGTGAACATCTTAAAGAAAGTTGTTTGAGATTTTCATCCTTATAGAGTCTATCTCTTAGTTGTGATTGAGTCTAGAAACATTTATCAAGGGCAATAAAATAAAAAATAAAAAAACATGTTTAGCATCCTGCCTTTTTGAACAAAAGAGGAGTTTTTTTTTTTTTTTTTTTTTCAAATGGCCGCCCGACACATTTTTCAAGATGGTAACCAGTTGTTTTTTTTGCTTTTTTGTGCTAAAGTCACAAAAAATGATGTTATGTACTTAGAATTGATTTTTTTCTTAGAGATTGTAAAAATTGATCCTTAAAAAAGAAAGAAAAAGGAGGTGGCCTCCAAAAAGGGGCTACTCAACAACCTTTTAAAACATTTTATTTGGCCTTGGTAATTGGAGGAAAAGTATCAATCATCATTCATTACAGTTGGAGATGAAGAATAATGAATGAATAAAGTATTGTATACTTGCATATATCAATTATAAGACATACCTCGGAAGTAGTAGGCCCCCGGTGTGCCAATCATGAGTGTCTCACCATCTACAGCAAAATGAGCACTAGCTCCAGCCATACACCAATTCCAGTCACTGCTTTCTGAAAACAGTAGAATTATATGTCAATGAGTTTGTTAACAACCTGATTGAAAATAAACTAATTACAAAATCATTCTGTCAAAACTATTTTCTCATATACGCAAAAGTAAAAACAACTCTCACAACTTCAAATTCTGATATCACCACCCAAAGCATTTACCATTTGATTATCACATTACATAGAGTCAACTAGGAAAAAGATAAACATGTAAACAAACAATATAACTTTATATTCTATTTGTATATACTTAGGTCTAGCCTTGCCCATTTAGTCCAATTTATTTGCAATTTACCTGAAATACAAGGTTGTATCTCCTCCACAGATTGCTTTTCTAGATTGGAGTTCATTTCAATATTGAAACATACTCCCACATATAAATTTGCATACGTAAAAACAAGGTATGTGTTAGCTCGAAGATGACCACAAACCTATAAACAAAACAATATAAGGGAAGAATCAGGTCATAGGTTAGTCTTTAAAGAGAAACAAGACTTTGAAGTAACTGCTCTACATACTTTGTTATCTCTTGATCACAAGTCTAAGTGCTGGTCAAGAGAAGAAAACAGTTTGTAAGAATAACACTTGCATGTATTCAAACCAATGTCCCCGTTTGTCCGCTGCTTGACCATTTATGACCTCTTTACTTCTATAATGACCTTTACTTACCACAATCCTGTCCATCGCCCCTGAAAGTCCAGGTTGGCTGACCAATGACATTCCAAGAAACTGATTTACTTTTCCCTCCTCTACTCCTCTACCACTGGGCAATATATAACTTTTATTACCTGACAAAACAAAGAACGCAACTATCTAAATACAAAAGAATCTGTTAATAGTTTGTATTTAGTCAGTTCCTCCTGGAAACATTTAAACCTCATAGGGGTTTATTATGGTGGCCCTGAAGGGACATCGCATATGTATATTGTATGCGCACATATTTGTGATATGCGATGTCCTTTTAGGGCCACCATAACTTATACTAATCACAAAGCTATGGAAATCAAAGTAAAAAATGTTATTAGCACATGTATTGATATGGCTTATTGGAATGTCTAACTTTCCCAACGCATCATAAGCACCCTTAAACGAGACACGTTGTCAGCACATGCTGTTTGGCCAAATAAATAAAAAAACATGTTTAGCGCCTCTGCCTGCTTCCTTTTTAGAGTCCGCCTCCTTTTTTCCTTTTTTTAAAAGATCAATTTTTACGATCCCTGACGAAAAAAAAAAAATTAAAAATAATAACATCATACTTTTTGACTTTAGCACACCGAAAAAAACACCCAGAAAAAAAGCTGGCAACCATCTTGAAAAATAGTCTGACCGATTTAAAAGAAATAAAAAAAATAATAAAAAAGGCACGCCTCCTCCTTTTTTTTCAAAAAGGCAGGACGCTCAACAGCGTTTTTTTGCCTTATATTTTAATATTTCCATTGTAAACACAGGTCAGCTCATATGCCTAGTCCTAGAGGGGGGGGGGGTGTCAATTTTGATTAATGTGTCGATAACTTACCTTCTTCATCAACACAAATTTGTTGGCAAATACCATCAGATGATAATGGACACTTGTAGAGTGCACCGGAAGGACCTCCCAGCTTTCCCTGTTGACATTCTGATGTGCTGTTAGGAGACCCAACTAAAATCCTGAAACAAATGACATGCCACAGTAAGAAGCCGACTGATGCCTAGCCCAGGTTGGACTGATCCTCCTCGCATAACAGACACTGTCGTCCTACCAGGGCTAACTGATGCCATGATGGGAAGATTTATAAATAGAAACAAAGTGGCTTTCTTCATCACGAGTACTTTACACAATTTTCCAATTTTTAATTCACTCCACACACAAAATATGTAAGTTTAACCATGCCAAGGAGGAAGGAATAGTATGGTTTAACCAAATGGCATATACTTAGAAAAATCAGAACAAAAAGTTTGTTTTATCAAATCAGTTCTGCAGTCATTAATCAAGGGGTAGCACTAAATGGTAATTTTTTTATACCCTTTTCAGCAACTAGAAAATACTGAACAATCACTGATGGCTGTGTGATAACAGTGATAAATTCTTTTAATTTTTGACTTTGTTTTTGATTACCTAGAATTGAAAGTACTACCGATCACCCGCTGCTGGCTCTCTGATATTAACACTTTGGCCAAGCCCATTTTGTGTAACTAAATTAGAACTTTACCAATCACTGTTGACTGTAGTGATGATACTGTAATGTAGTGACAATCTTTTTGAGTAACTAGAAATTAGAAAGTACTCACCAATCACCGTTGGTCGTGTGATGACCGAGGACTGAGAAGCCAAACAGAGAGTTTGTCGGTCCTTTGAACATTCTTGGATCTTCGACATCAACATTAAATCCAAATACTAAACTGAATAGCAAAGCTATCAACATCACCGACATCAACATCACTACGAAATTCTTCATCTTTCTTAATCCGTGCCAAAAATCAAAGAGACTAAGCCTACTTTACTTAAAAATAAAGAAGACCTACAAATGAAACCAAGTAAGATCAAAGCTCGAAAGCGGAACTACGAGTACGACCCAGCTTCACTTACACGGCGCGTCAAATCTAGACTGACACTACAGCTCGGAGATTCTACAGCTCAGCTAGTACTAGTAGCTACAAAAAGTACAGGCAATCCCGGATGGCATCCAGGATTCACGGTAAACCACGCCCACTCGTTTACTTTTGGAAATTTCATAGACTCTTCACATTCGTTTTGTGAACGTGTAGCTAGCTAGCCGAATAGGGTAATCTGTCCTTCGGAGAATCTGTCCCCCCATATGGGAAATTGACATGGGCTGAAGGAGGATGATTCAAAAGAGGGCGCTATCAGAAGAAGCTTGTACACAGTTCGCCGTATGGGGGACAGAATCTCCGGGGGCGGGGGGACACAGAATCTCCTGCCACACCGGCCACGATGATATCGCAACATGAATAGACCGATCCATGAAGCCCCACCCCCTTAACATATTGACCAATCATAGCATTGGCAGTATTACCACTGCACACGTGGGCAGCATGTGCATCTCTCTCCAATGTCACACACTCACGACAAGACTACTCATGTGACGGCAGCTGTAAGCCATGATATAGAGCAATTCATCATAATGAAATAGCGACGATCGATTGAATTGTTAATATTTAATAATATTGTTATCAGCAGTTGAAAATCTGCAAACGATAGGCCGAAAGCTCCATGGATTTGTACTCTTTTTCATTCTTAGTCCAATCCTAACGCTGGTGTCACAGAGGATCCAGGCAACAAATTAATGGGTCCTTAACATTTCAAAGAGGAATTTTTGCGCCAGTTAAAAGGTCAAATTCAATGTCGTTTTTATTGAATATCAAAGTTCAGGAATGATAATGGGAAAAAATCTTTCTACACAAACATTTGAAAAGAGACAACAGAACGTTTTTCGATTTTGGTACACATTTCCACTTAAAGGATATCAAAACACGTGGCGTTTTAACCCCCAAAAGACTTGCAATTTTTACCACATTTTCACAAGGACTCTCTCGTTTGGAAATTGAGTGGATCACAAAACTGAATTTGACATTGAAACCCCTCTCTAAAGGCAAAGTATACCTTTGATTTTTTAGAACCGTTCGATTATTTTAAACCTATATAAAATGTAGATAATTATATACAATAAAACCAATCAGTGAAAATGTAGTTCAAAAGGTGGTAGCGTTTTTTGAGATATTGCCGAAAATCAGGAACGGTTTTGTCAACGCAGAAAGAATAATCTGTAATTGGAATACACAATCTGAGAAACGCTTCATGCATGAAACGTTTCACAGATTGCAATTTGTTTAAATCCTGGAAGGGACGCATTCCTTAAAATGTTAGGCCTATATAGGCCCACGTTATCAACAGCTGCAGTGCTTCTTACCAAGTTAGTTTTTGGGGGCATTAATTTGTTGAGTAATTTCCAAAGGTATACCCTGCCTTTAAACATTAATATCCCGGTATGGAGTTTATTAATAATTATCAGCGAGTGCAAGTAGATGTGTTTCGAGAGTTCACTGGAGAATGAGAAAGTATAGATGCGAATAGCCCCCCGCCCCTTTAAAAATAGAAATGTAACCTGGTATTCTTCCCACGCAACGTTACAATGATAATTTAGGTATAGAGAAAGATAAGGGTGTTGGAACACGCGAAGACGCAAGGAGAAAATGACAAATCTTGGAGATGACGTCAGAATTACAACAGACAAGTTTGTTGACAGAAGAGATATGCTCAGGCATGGCCAATGATGACACCAAGAAATTTGGCTGGGGAGAATCTAGTAATCTATTAGCAAGGCAGTCAAAAAGAAGAGTCATCTACCAACACGATACCAAAATATAAAATAGAAAAGGAGAATTCCAACTAAGGGAACAAACTGTCATGGAAAGGGAAGTGAAACTGAAAAACAAAACATGGGAAATAATACCACAGGATAACCACATCCAATGGGTTCAAATTTCAACATGACTGACCTAAAAACAAAAAAAAACTTTTCCGCCACAAATTAAAAACAATCCTCTCAAGTACTTTTTAATTATTAGTTTATTTTAGTAAAAAAAAAGCTCAAATCTCCATTTTACAGAAAAATACAAGCTGGTTAAATCTACAATTACATTAAGATGATGCATACAAAGCAGTTATCCCAAATCAAAAATAAAATTGATGTCCAGTTAACAAGAATATGAGTTTCATGTATATAAGTAAATTCATAGTTCAAGGTGAATGAATAAGCTCTAAATGATGAAACATTATTGTGGTTTAACCCTGCACCAATGTGTGATAAGCACTGTATACTATGTGCTTTCCCAAGTCCTGCAGAAAAGAATTAAAGAGGCATACTATACTCAGGTAGGACTTGAACCCATGACCCTCATTTTTCAAAACAGATGTTTTACCACTTGCCCACCAAGCATGCCTGGTGACGAAAAGCCAATTCAAATTTTGTTGTTAGAAGCAGGTACCATTGAAACAATTCCCTATCTATAAAATGATTGTTGTTTGGAATGATTTGGAGAACAAAAGTCAAGACACTCTTAGTGAAATTCAAGGTGTTAGAAGGTAATTGTATTTTTTGTAGTCTAATATTATAAATGGAGACAAAACTCCTGCAATGAAAGCTTCTGCAATGTAAGGTTACATGCCTGACTCTAAGCTGCGATAACTTAATCCAATTCGAGTCACACTAACTTGACAGGGCCAAATTTTATAGAGCTGCTAAGCACAACAATTTGCTTAGCATGAAATTTCTTCCTTGATAAAAACAGGGTTACCAACCAAATTTCCATGTGTTGCATATTGCTTGTTACTGGTAATCAGCTGTTTTTTGCTTATCCTGAAAATAACGTGGAAATTTGGTTGGTAATCCTGTTTTTATCAATGAAGAAATTTCAATCTATGAAATTGGGCCTAGGTGTTAACTTGATCAAGAACATATTCCTCTGTGTTCTTTTCCTCCATGTTCAGTTAGCATTCTTAATTTACCATGACTCCTTTACTCTATTGAAATTTGTACTTTTAGAACAGTTCTTCTGTGGTAATTTGACAGTTATGGTAACTTTACAAATATTTGCATTGACGCTGTAAATTGCCAAGTTTACTATATGACATTTTACTTTAATTAACCCACATTTTAAGGTCTAATGCAAATGTTGGTCAAGAGTCAATAGTTTTGAATGTTCTTGTAACTCTTCATTTGTTTACAGACTAAAAATGCTACCTTTTCCGAATGTTGTAACCAAAACCCACTTGAAAAAGTCATACAAAATGTTATTAATTACACATGTTTTAGTTGTAAATTTGTTTCAAGAATCAATGTTAGTTGACATGGTCAATGTGACACTATGTAAAAGATTAGCACTATGCACTTCCATATTCTATTTCAGGCAATTTTGTTTCATAGTATAAAAATAGCATTGGGTCATAATATTATGAGACAAACAGCTAGATCTACCTTCAATGAAACACTAAAATTAAAAATCATGGTTTTGATCTTGATCTATCTGAAAAATAGTTCAAATGAAAAGCACCAAATTTGAACGCACGATAATTTACGAATAATTATAAACTAAGCCTAAATGGAGTAAATAGTCAGCTAAACATACTCTCCAGCATTCATCATTTGTCCTTTTTTTATTTTGTTATGAAACTAAATTAAATAAGATTGTCTGAAACTGAAATCAGTTTGGTGAATCAATACTGAATGGACAGGCTATCTTTAAAGGGTGTGTACAATATTGGTAATACAGTATTGACAATATAAATATTCACAGATTTGCACATAACTTACATGGTATAAAGATGGTCATAGTGGAAAACTTCCTTTGATTTAGTTTTGCTTGAAATGCTATAGTTTTTAGGAAATGAGCAAAACAAATAGTCTTTATCACGCATGTCCAAAACCAGATTTTTGAAAACAATGAAAACATATAACTGGGTTTTTCACTGTTTTCTCATGACTCCGAAGACCGATTAAGCTTAACATCTTACAGGTTTGTTATTTCATGGTTATGCTGGTTCACATAAAGTGCAGGTACTGGTCTTTGACAATTACCAATGTTGTACATGTGCTTTAAATAGATGATGTGAAACAGAAATAAATCATTTAGTTATGCTTGCTTGATCTTCAAATATTTTGAAAGCTTTGCAAAACAAACAAACTCTTTTGCATTTGTTTTTGTTCAGAACTGACAAGAGTTTCTTGAGGAACTGGATTTCACACATTATGAAAAATTAATATAAAAGTAAGTCTTTCACTGCATAGATAAATGTATGTGTTACATAATGTAAGGTTCTGGAAGCATGTTTATATACAGCAATAAAACAGAATAAACAATAATATTTATTTACAAAGTGTTAGGTTTCTAGGTTAAAAATGTATGTCAGTGCACCTCTTTACTTGCATAGTAATGGATTCTTTACACATTTGTAATTTGTCATCTGTTTAAACATCAACATCTTTTCATAACAAATTTGACTACAACTGGGACCTAGATTGGTCTAAACATCCAGGTACCCTTAAGGAAAGAGGAAGACAATTTTTTTAATTTTTTTTTGCACGATTACAATAATAATAATCATAAGAAATTAATCCAATATTGATAATAATAACAACAAATTCTAGAAAAGAGTGAGCAGCCCAATGGTGGTTGGTCAGCTTGACAGATTTCCAGCAACCTCCAATAATTGTACTTATCTTCATTATCACAACCAATTAGTTATAAATTACATAATAACAGGTGCAGGCACATACGCTAACACTAAATAACCAAAAACTGCTTCAAATGTAAATACACTCAAAAATCTATGTTCAGCTTAAGATGTTAAATCAGAAATAAAGTATAAGTTCAGAGTGTTTAACTTTTCCAGTTACCTAAGAGAAAAAAAGGTGCTGTTTGTGAAGAAGTCAGAGTGAGTATATAAATTTATGGAAGGTAAGCGTGGTGTACTAAGGCACCAATGTGGATATTTATGGAAGGTAAGCGTGGTGCACTAAGGCACCAATGTGGATATTTATGGAAGATAAGCGTGGTGCACTAAGGCACCAATGTGGATATTTATGGAAGGTAAGCGTGGTGCACTAAGGCACCAATGTGGATATTTATGGAAGGTAAGTGTGGTGCACTAAGGCACCTATGTGGATATTTATGGAAGATAAGCCTGGTGCACTAAGGCACCAATGTGGATATTTATGGAAGATAAGTGTGGTGCACTAAGGCACCAATGTGGATATTTATGGAAGATAAGCGTGGTGCACTAAGGCACCTATGTGGATATTTATGGAAGGTAAGTGTGGTGCACTAAGGCACCAATGTGGATATTTATGGAAGATAAGCCTGGTGCACTAAGGCACCTATGTGGATATTTATGGAAGATAAGTGTGGTGCACTAAGGCACCAATGTGGATATTTATGGAAGATAAGTGTGGTGCACTAAGGCACCAATGTGGATATTTATGGAAGATAAGTGTGGTGCACTAAGGCACCAATGTGGATATTTATGGAAGGTAAGCGTGGTGCACTAAGGAACCAATGTGGATATTTATGGAAGATAAGCGTGGTGCACTAAGGCACCAATGTGGATATTTATGGAAGATAAGCGTGGTGTACTAAGGCACCAATGTGGATATTATGGAAGATAAGTGTGGTGCACTAAGGCACCAATGTGGATATTATGGAAGGTAAGTGTGGTGCACTAAGGCACCTATGTGGATATTTATGGAAGATAAGCGTGGTGTACTAAGGAACCAATGTGGATATTTATGGAAGGTAAGTGTGGTGCACTAAGGCACCAATGTGGATATTGCACTCAGAACTTTGTGCATCCAAAATAAACACAAACATAACTGGTTCTTGGAGAAAACACAAAATATTATGCTTTGAAAACATTAGTTTATTTTAGAGCAGACACTGATTTCACAAAAAGAGCATTTTCTGCTAAAGTGTCACTCATAAATGTACCTACAATATGACTATGCCATAGTCTTGGCAAAAGCACACAGGTCTAAATCCCACACCAGTCACTAGTTACAAAAACTACATTCTGCATTATACTTATAAGATATTGATAATATGCACCTTTTAAATGTTTACACACACAATTCAAGTAACAAATTAAACGATTGTGTCAATATGCAATAACCTGAACATATCACGTCCATGTATTTTATATGAAAGCAATTGCTATGCAATGGACAAAACAAATATTACAAAGCAATTTTGTTTAACAATTTAGATTTGGCATGCAAAAAAACCAACAAAACAACAACAAAACAAACTATTTTTTTTCCCCTCATATTGGACATGTATATGAATCAGTGTGATCCAATAGACCTTCATTGACATCATCAAGCTGTCATCTTAGAGGTAAAACGATGATGAAACAATGGAAAAGGCACATCTATGTACGCACAGCGCACAGGATCAGCCAATGAGATTTCTTCTTTTGACCTCTAGCCGAGGGCGTCCTACTCAAATGTCCACATGTGCATAAGGTCTTTTCTCTGTTTCATATCTCTTTATTTATTCATAGTAATCCCCAAAGTTGACAGAAACTTTACAAACTTTTACCAAACACAACTTTTATTTAAAAAAAGATGAGTTACTTGCCGTACAGAGGATTCTTGTAAGTGGAAGTAGACGGTTTGTAGATTGGATTCTCACTCTGCAATACAATGTTTAATTATCAAGAATTAATTTACCTCCATCAAGCTTTAAAAATTAACCACAGCCTTACAAACTGATGTTTTCAAATTGCTTATCTTTTTTATTTATCAATTCCTAATGTCTAACAAGAGTCCAAAAGAGAATTTGATGTCTGAAAATGAACTAAATTTAAAACAGATGTGGAAGTCAACTCTAGTCATGTCATTATTTGAAAACTGCAATTAACTTTTATGTTGACCCTTTTTTAATGGCATAATGATTTCATTTAATTTAATTTCATTTCATTTATTCTGGTTGTGAAGCCAAGGACTCTCAAAAAGCGAACTTAATCACTATACTAGCCAAGAACCCCATGGAGAGAAGACAAGGAAGGAAGTTTCAGTTTTAGATGTGGATGATAAACCCCAGAGAAATATTCCAGGAAACCAACTCGTACACCAACTCGTACACCAACTCGTACACCAACTCGTACACCAACTCGTACACCAACTCGTACACCAACTCGTACACCAACTCGTACACCAACTCGTACACCAACTCGTACACCAACTCGTACACCAACTCGTACACCAACTCGTACACCAACTCGTACACCAACTCGTACACCAACTCGTACACCAACTCGTACACCAACTCGTACACCAACTCGTACACCAACTCGTACACCAACTCGTACACCAACTCGTACACCAACTCGTACACCAACTCGTACACCAACTCGTACACCAACTCGTACACCAACTCGTACACCAACTCGTACACCAACTCGTACACCAACTCGTACACCAACTCGTACACCAACTCGTACACCAACTCGTTAACCAACTCGTTAACCAACTCGTTAACCAACTCGTTAACCAACTCGTTAACCAACTCGTTAACAAACTCGTTAACAAACTCGTACACCAACTCGTACACCAACTCGTACACCAACTCGTTAACCAACTCGTTAAACAACTCGTTAACCAAACTTGTAACAAACTCGTTAACCAACTCGTTAACCAACTCGTTAACCAACTCGTTAACCAACTCGTTAACCAACTCGTTAACCAACTCGTTAACCAACTCCTTACCTGATCCCATTTCGCCTTGGCCCGGTCTTTCTCAAAGCGAGCAAACTCTCTTGAGTCATGGATGTATGTGAGTATTCTCCAAATGACGAGTAACAGAAGACCAATCAAAATGATCCCCACAACAATACCAGCGATGATAATGGTACTGTTGACCGGTACTGGGCACACTGAGGTCAAAGGTTAAAGATTAAAGGCTAAAGATTATAGGTTAATTCAATTTCAGGATATACCAACACTCACAATGATACTGGTATAACAATAACATTGTCAACTTAAATTGCATTTCAAAAAATAAGTGAAACCACTAATAAATTCATGTCATCACTACACCTGATAGCATTTATTTTATGTTTCCAGTAACATGCTGGAAAAAAGAATTGCCAGTAGGTAGGGAACATTTAATTTAAGGAAAAAACTTTACATGTACAAAGGGTTAGATGAGGATATCAAGGTTTTTTTACCATTTTATTCAATCAGATTTAATAAAATATCATAGTTAAGTCTTGCATTCTGATGGTCGGTCAGGAAACTTTTCAAGTTGTTTATAAAATTGTTAACAGTCGGTCTGATTTGTCATCGGTTTCGGTTGGTTTCGTTTAAAGGTTGGTCTGTTTTGTCATCGGTCTGTTTTGTTAAAGGTTGGTCTGTTTTGTCATCGGTCTGTTTTGTTAAAGGTTGGTCTACTTTATCATTGGTTGGTCTGTTTTGTTAAAAGTTGGTCTGTTTTGTTAAAGGTTGGTCTGGTTACAGAATTTGTTTCTATTCTTTCTTCCTACTCACCAGGTTTGTCTTTTACAATTAGCAGGAATGTCCCATTTTCTAAAGTCTGATATGTAAACAGAACTGAGCAGTCATTTTCATCATGGTATAAGCAACGTTCCTCAACTTCATCAACTTCAAAAAGAAAGAAAAAAAAAATTAATTACTCAGAATTGGTTGTGTTATTTTTGTTATTGGTTTAATAACCATGGCGGCCAGAAAGCTGAATTGCGATGCATACAGAGAATAAAAACAATACAAGTTTTAAATTTCACAAAATTGCACAAGAAAACAGGTATATAAATTGCAACCACAAAAACATTTAGGTACTGTGATAAAGGAACTTAATGACTAAAAAAAAAATAAAAACACAAGTTTTAAAAACACGGCAAAAACACAGATAAAAAGGCCAACATCTGTGGTTGAGCAGACTTGTTAATTTGGGAACACAGCTGTTATAAATGCACAAGTAACTTATGTAGTGATTTGTCATTAATCATGTTCTCATTGGGTCCTACAGGCCATATTCTTAAAAAGAATCCTTTCAATTCCCCTGAACTAACGCCAATATTGATGGATAGAACTATCATTACACTGCCATTTGATAACTAATACTAGTGTCCTAAAACATAAATGGAATTAAAGGGCACCCCAATCAGGAATTTCTATTGGAACATTTCATGGAAAAAAATGGCATCTGTGAAGTATCAGGCCTTGAATTCCGCAGTCTTCTGTTCCCAAACAGTTCAAATATCAAAAGGATATGAAATATGACCCAGTGATAACATCATTTTTAAACAGTTTCTATTTTTCCAGTTTGATTGGATTGTTTTTCCTCATAGGTAGGTTGAACCTTTTGAGTTCTACGTTGCAGGATGTTGGTTTTCCTTCTGAGCCTTCCCTTCTCCACATGATGCCATTAGTTCAATATATTTTATCTTGTCCAATGTACTTTATGTTGTATTTTATCCGTTGTATTTTTGAGAAGTGAGAGTAAAATAACAATACATCATACCTGTAGGAAGTTCGTCAACTACAATTACAGGGAACGGACAGCGATCACACTGTTCTGGACTTAACCCAGTCATGAAATGTTTGCATTCTACACAATCTCTGTTCACCTCACATTTGCCTGGACATGCCTAGGAAAAATCAAATACATTAACAATCCAACAGTTAGTACATTGGGAACCAGTCCTATTTTACAGACAGCCATAAAGGCTGCGGATGCGGCTACAGTTACGTCTGTTGCTAAGGGTGTTACTATAGGCACCCTATGTTTCAATGCAAGTTCTCATGACGATCAAGCCACAGCTACAGATTGGGTTCCCATGTACATTGCATTAATGGGAGAAGGAAACAAAATAACACACTTTAATCAATACGGACAAGACATGTACAATCAGGAACTTAAAGTTAACAAATAAAACAATAGACTGATCAGTCTAATTGCTTGCAAGATAAGACTGTAAGAGGAAGTTCTCAATTAGTAAATTCTTGTTATGAACTTTTGAACTTTGACCTTACCGGGCATTCCTCACACCTTTCTCCTCTATACGGTGTTGTTGCATTACATTCAATCTACCACACTTGCATTCACCGTGACCATTGCAAGGAAGCTATCGATCAAAAAAAGAAATTCAATTATACAAAGAATCACATGAAATGTGTTAAAGAACATAATGACTTGTTTAGTTCAAGATCATATTTATTAATAAAACATTTATCTTCGATCATGACAATTAATTTCCCTATGGACACTTGGGTTGACGTGTGCAAATCCCACAAAGGGGTTTTCCAAAAGTCTTTGAACACAAAACCATATCTCTTCACAGAAAGAGAGAAACTCTTTGTGACATACCCCATTAGATGCTACACAGGTCTCAGTTCTAGTTGAACATTCACAGGCATCTCCCTGAAACTCTGATTTACATTGACACTTGCTTCGTTTTGTCTTCTCATCACAAACACACACTCCATGATCAGGACCTTTGGGATTAATCAATTAATCAATGTATTTGTAGTCATCAATATACTTGTATTAATCAACTTATTTTAATTGGTAACAGTGTGGGGAGCCAGTCTTCACTGCCTTGTAATGACCGGGCTGGTGGCTGGCCGCTGTTAACAACAAAGGTCATAACCACACAGTGAAGGCTGGCTCCTCACATTGTTATTGCCATTAATAAATACCTTTAATGAAAAATGTATTCACTATTTCACAGAGCCGGTCTTTATATCACATGGGGACCAGTCTTTGACCAATCAGAGTTCACAAACTCTCTGAGGTGTTGTTTAATAATGCAAGATGCATGATCAATCCATCCCTATTGTTTACTTCAGTTTACTTGATACTGAACAATGAACTCAAATTAAATCAACATTGATTCAGAATCTAACAGTTTGTACTTAGATGAGATGGCTTCATGTTTAATTTCCCAACCAATTTTACCCAATGAAAACAGGTTTTGTACAACCCCAACCACCCCCACATACCTCCACAAAGCTCTCCTTTATACCTGTCACAGGAGAAATTATCACATTCACAGTAAGTTGAAGACACCTGCTCTTCCTTGTTCTGTAAGGGGTCAAAGGGCAAAGGTTTTGATATATGAGAGATAATTTCCATCCCCAAAATACAATAAATACTATGGTAAAAGAACCCATGTAAGAGCACATAAATCTAAATTTGTACTGATTTAAAATTGTAAACGTGCTTTGAAACTTGATAACTTGACTTTTTTAACCAAAGTACCATGACAAAGTAAACTTTTAGTTCCTTTTAAACTTCTCAAATTACAGTTATCATAATAACCAAGCTTATCGATATCACTATTTTTTCAATTCACTTCCTTGTTTGATCAAGTCATATTTCCGTTTATTGAACTGAATGACACTGTTGTTTGAATAAAGCGGAACCATGTTCTACTTGAATCATTTTACAGACAGTGACGTTACAAAAAAAAAGAATCAAACTTACAGGTCGTTCAAAACAAACACATTGTCCACAAACACACGATCCTCGGCCTGAACATACAATGGATGAATTCCCACTGGAAAAAAATTAATTAACATTATTTACAATAATTTTTATCAATTTGAATTATCGCTGACAAAGATAATTAACAATTATACAGAAACACTTATCACTTACAATGAAGTCATGTTTTTAGTCAATTAATATGGAATTTAAGCAATGCCTAAATAAAGAGTGTCTCTGGACAAATTTGTTGTATCTGAGCTCAGTTTCACAAAGCACTAAGATTCATCTTAAGATGAACTGCTAATATTGCCATAGTGATTTGTATTGTGACATCACACTTTGCTTAGCAATTAGTTTGGTATGCAGTTAAGATCACTCTTAACTCTTTGTGAAAATCGGCCCCCTTGGTGATTTCATGTCAGAAAGAAAAATGAAACTAACAATGTGTTTAAGGAAACATTAACGCCTCATTTCAAATGTGTTAAAGAGAATCAAAAATTATGTTATGATGGTTGTTACAGAATATTCTTCTTGAAAAATTTGTTGGATGTGAGCACCTATAGAAATAAATCCCAAGAGTGCCTTCAATTGTCCAATATTTGTGAGTTTTGAATTCCAATTCATATATTTGTATTGACAATAAAATGGAATTGTAATAATGGCTTACGCTCTACATGATGAGTCATTATCACCTAGATCAGCATCACTGCTACTACATTCACAATCCTGACCATAGCGTCCGGGATAACATTTACAAGATCCACACTCTAATGTACCGTTGCCCATACTGCATTGGTCACTGGTAGGTACCTGCAAATTACAACCAAATACACTCATCAACATTTCTCTCTTCTTCTTCTTCTTCTTCTTCCTTTTGAGTGCAGCCTTCAAATGATTGAAGATAAATGCACTGCCAGTTGGCTTTACATCCCATCCGAAGGATGCAGCAATAATGGTCAAGTGTCTTGCTTAAGGACACAAGTGTCAAGACGGGTTTCGAACGCACACTCTACAGAACAACAGAGCTTGAGTTCGGTGCTCTTAACCGCTCGGACAAGACACGCCATGACTCTTGCTTTGCTATGATGTGATGCACTAAATCAGGGGGCAGTCCAAGGAGTACAGCGAAGGGGGGGGGGGAGGCTGTGCAAGACTTTTCTTGGGGGTGAGGCTGGGGGGGGGGTTCTATAAAAATGATATTACTCCCCTTCTCTTTGCAATAAGTGTACTTGGTTCTTTTACGTGCATTACACAACACATAGGGCCAACAGCTTTACATCCCATCCGAAGGACAAAGCAATATTGGTTAAGTGTCTTGCTTAAGGACAGAAGTGTCACGACCAGGACTCGAACCCACACTCAGCTGATCAGAAACATCAGAGCTTGAATCCGGAGCTCTTATCTTATCTTATACGTCTTGTCTTATACAAAAAATTAGTAAGTGGCCTGACATTTTGACCCTAGCTGAGTCTTTCTCGAAGGATTACACAACTAGGGTCGAAACGTCAGGCCACTTACTAATTTTTTGCATTTATACTACAGGTCCTTTTGGTTGGTAAGCAGTTTGCAACAGCTAATTCTATTTTCTCATCTTGTCTTATACTTACACTTTGAGATTCACAATCACATTCACACACCACTTCTACAGTCACTGTCATTTCCTCATTAAATCCAACAGGTCGTACTGTAAACCTGTCATAAAAGGACACCAAAACTACAACTGATTCTTTAGACAACAAGGGAGCCGTCAGTAAAACAGTTCTCATAATTCACTCTCGATGTTATGATATATGTACCATACACCTGAATAAATAAAACCACAGATCTCAACAAAACACATTTAACAACATATGAAACCTAATATATGTATCAATTATAGCCTCTGATTTGAATGCAAAGACCATTCACAAATGATTTATATTATAATCATAATTCTTACGAAAACCACCCAAGGAAAAGGCAGATTTAAAAGACTTCAAGAGGTTGAAATGTGAAACAGTAACTTGGACCCAATGAATATACTTTCTTAACAAATATAAAGCATTACATGTAATTTGCAAAGGAGCTTGGTTAAACGTTAGATTTTGTGAAGTCCCTTATAAAATGAAATCCCACACAAAATGACGGCGTACTTACGTTTGCAAACGCTGTTCAGGACATTTTTCTGCAGTAATAGAGAGGGTAAAGTTGACAGTATCACCAAGTTTGAGATCTCCACATTCCTTTGACCCTGGGGTGACCTCACCTCTCAGGCAATGAGCAACATATTCTATTGAAATGTTCTGTGGGGCGTTGTCAACAATCTGAACTTTGGATGTGATTTTCTGAAGTGTTGGAACAAAAGAAGTTCAGTTAAATACTGAAGACAAACCAAGATGGACCAAAGAGACTGTCTTTATGAGTGACTGTGCCATTTTTATTTAGTTACTTTTACCACATACATTTTATTTCAAATATTTCAGCATCTTACCTCATAATTTTCCTTAATTAGATCAACAATATTTCTCGAGTCAGCTGCCAAGATGCCAGCTGTGGCACCCTCTATGAATCTTGTTAAATTCTGAAAAAGAAGACAATCACAAGCTGTAAATAAAAAACTTACGTGGTTTAAGACGGTTGATCAGATATTAGTTTAAAAAGAGAGTACAAAATGATGCCTGTTTCAGACATTATTAGTTTTTATTTCATAAAGGTGTTAAACAGGATTGGTAAGGATCAAAAACATAATTGTTTAATTTTAGTCTGAAGGCTTACTGATTATGAAGTTCATACCAGAACCATTTTTCTGTGAAATATTTCACTCTGACATGAAGTCATACTCGAGAAAACTGTATCTGAAAACCTACAAAAATGCAACAGCTGATTTTGGGTGCATTTTTTTCACTATTTACTCCTGACTCACACAACAGATTCAGTGCAAACTTCGACAGGTTTGTTATTTCATGTATATGATTGATTGCACAAAACATGAACACTGTCTGCGACTATTTTGTCAGCTCTACCAATCCTGTATAATCCCTTAAAAGTTAATGACTGATTTAGTAACTCTGGGCGGTTCAAAGATTTCAACAACATTCATGAGAAGAAGATGAAGAGACTTACAGAGTAGATTTGTATCTCAGACGAGGTTACAGCAAAGATGGGAATGATGCTGTTTTTCTGCATCTTGGAATTCAGCTGACTGATGGATGGGTAATCCTACATTTAACCAAAATACAATCATTTCTATCAAGTCAATACTTTCATCCAAAAGGAATGTTCCTCTAAAGAATAATATTCTCATTGGCAACAAACAGACATTCAAAATAAAACATCTGAAGGTCATATTGCAGGTCGTCAATGAGGTCATCATTAAGGTCATTAAAGAGGTCTTCTTTGAAAAGAATATTCCCATTATATTATTAAAATAGAACGTCTGAAGGTCATAGTGCAGGTCGTCAATGAGGTCATCATTAAGGTAATTAAAGAGGTCTTCTTTGAAAAAGAATATTCCTGTTATATTACTAAAATAAGAACATCTGAAGGTCATAGTGCAGTACCAATTAAAGAAATATTTTAAAAAACTGTTCCCTGTGGTTCATTCTAAGTGGCCCAAGGGGAACACCCTGGAATTTCCTCCATGTTCTTAATAGTCCATAATGGAATAGTCCATAATGGAATAGTCCATAATGGAATAGTCCATAATGGAATAGTCCATAATGGAACATTCCAAGTGCTCCCCAAGAGAGGCCCTCAAATTAATTTAGATTTTTAAAACTTCTGAATCAAACTTACAATAAAATACAATTGGACACTTTAACCAACCAAACAGGTGCATCACTGAGGTTAAACCATTCAGTTTTTTTCTCATATAAAAAATGCATCACTCCGATGATTGGCACAAAGGTAATGTTAATAAATGAAAGACTGCTTACCAATTCCTTAGACATGAGGTACTCGGTTGGACTAAGATGACAATGACCATCATTGGGGGTTACAATACCACCAAGCTGTCAACAAATAAGAAACCTTTTTCAATTATTGACATTATTACTAAAAGAGAATCTAAGAAAGCATTCAGACCCCTTGATCATCCTCTATTCCTCTTCAATCAACAAGCTGGAATTGTCAGTCAGTTTCTTTTATATACACACCTTGCCATCTCCTGCATAATGAAATGGTGCATCAGTGGTGAATATCACTAAATGACGAGCCTGATCACGCCATCCAATCTCACTCTAGAAAAGAAAAAGAGAAAATGCATCATCAAGGTCATAATTGAGGTCATAATTGAGGTCATAATTGAGGTCATAATTGAGGTCACCAATGAAGTCACCAATGAGGTCACCAATGAGGTCACCAATGAGGTCACCAATGAGGTCACCAATGAGGTCACCAATGAGGTCATCAATGAGGTCACCAATGAGGTCACCAATGAGGCACAGACACAGTAACATTTTTTTTTAAAGCGGACATCTATATACAAGGGAACAAAATACTGTAATAAATAAAGTAAAGTAAAGAATGAAAAGAGAGCAAAATCTGGCTATGCAATACACAGATAATCAAGAACAGATGTAGTTACAGACTATATTACTGTAACTAATCAATTATTTCAAAGTCGTCAAAATGTAGTGGAAATCAAAGCACATCTTATTAAATAATAGGACATACCGTACACACAGTAACCTGCATAAGAGCATCCAATCCACCCTCTGGTGCGTCCAGATTCCCTGAAGCATTTTGTGATCTCACAATCCTCTGCAAGGTCAGACAACAACAATCAAAATAGTTACATAACAATTTATGTGGTTATTGTAAGCTTAACATAATGTTGTTGAAATATGACTTCAACTTATTCTAAGACTCTATCATTATAGTTATTTATGTGTGTGAGTTTCCTCATCATTGTATCGCAGCAATATGTCGTATCACAATTTTGGAATGAAGGTGCATTTCAGACAAGAAAGAGTCCAAGCAAAAATGCTAAATATATAACCAAGATAGCTTTGGTGAGATAAAGCTTAGTGCACTTTCAAATTTGCATTTTGCATAGATGCTACTTTTGTACTGACACGATAACAATCAGTTTGACTTCTATTTTCATAAAGATGACTTAATTTCATTGTTTTCTACTGTGTTCCTTTGTTGCTGTTATCTTCACCTTACATGATTGATAATGATCCAGCTTGAATTTCAATTGACATTTGGAAACAGGTGTTTTATTAGACCCCCTTGCATTGGCCGCCATTGCTGAGGTCAAACAATGGAAGTGTGCACATGTGTATGCGCCGTGCACAACTCTCAGCCAATGATAGGTCTTCACTGACCTCAGTGAGGGCGCTGCTAGGGTCATGTCACCCCATATGCAAGGAGTCTAATACTAGCCTCAGCCTTGGGTCAGTAACAGTTTCCAAGTCAATGATTAAAACCACAAAGGTTCACATTTTGGTTGTAACAACATATATTTTACTTACAGTAAATTTATCGGTGTTTTTGTCAAGGGGTAGAAATTTTTGAAACCATAGGGGGCTTCACATCCACTGCATGGATGGAGCAACCTGTAATATTAAAGTAAAACAGGTAAATCAAACATTAGTACACACCATAATAACCTCTACAGCTTAAAATAAGAAAGAAATAGCACACTTAGGAGAAAGAGAGAGATGTAGAGAGTAGGGTTGCAAGGATGCACTTACTTTGATGGCACAGTGCTGACATAGGGCATAACAGTCTTGTCAACAAACGACCCAAATCCAAGACGAAAGTTACTGGTGATTGCTTTCATTTCAGTTGCTACAAAAAGAACAAAAATTAGATGAATAGTTTGATACAAAACTACAAGAGTTCTTGAGTAAAAGAAATGGTTTTGACTTTAGGATAATAAGAAGATCGTTGTTTAATTGTTACTCACCGAGGATGCTCCCAAGCTCCTTCAAATTATTGAGATCATCTTCCATGGATTTAGACAAATCCATTACATAGTAAAGATCGACTGGATAATCCTCTGCTTGCCGAACACTCATCGTTATCTCAGCTGGGAGCCCTAGAGACACGTATACAAGGAATGTCATCTGTTTTCTTAAAGTGTTCAACTTAAATCAAAGATAAGTAATAACAAGTGTTCCAAAAACTTGACTAACCTGGTCTGAGCTTAAGACGAACCTCTTGAGGCTTGACTTGTACTGCTCTAGAGGTAGACTGACTCCCTGCATCACTCAGGGGTTCATCCTAAGGATAGAATCAAAGTGAAAAAAGACCTCAAAACATGAACACAATAAACAACTTCAAATAAACAGAAAAGAGTTCACAGGTCCAACTTACATCTTTTTAGCTATAAAGCAATCTTTTTTGTTCGTCCAAGTGTTGCAGGCCATGGCTAACTATGCTGGGATGCTGGCAGCACAAGGATTTGTACACAAAGACATGAGAAAACCATTGTCTTTTTAACTTTTTGCTTAAATTAGGTGTCGTGCCCACCGATTTAAACAATAAACAGGACTGGTCTAAATTCTAGATGCCTTAGTTTTGTTTGAAGTGCTCATGGGATAACCAGTATCCCTGTAGCCATTGTGCTTTAGGGATACCTTAGTTTTGTTGGAACTGCTTATGGTATAACCGGTATCCCTGTAGCCATTGTGCTCTAGATACGTTAGTTTTGTTGGAAGTGCTCATGGGATACCTGATATCCTTACATCCTGTTCTACAAACCTTAGTTTTGGTTGAAGTGCTTTTTGGATCACTGATATCCAAGCAGCCATTCAGTAGTAGATTAGTGTTGAGGTCACATCTTGGATAACTGTTTCCTTCTCCATCTTTGTACATCTGAATAAGACAACCCAATACAAAAGTTTTAAATCAACTAAAGTGGTGAAGGATTGAAACAGCAGTAATTTAAATTGAACAGTCCTAGGCTGGATTTCATCTTAAGATGAGTTGTCAATAATTAATGCCAATGTGATCAAACAGTTTGATTAATATTGATGCACATCTAAAGATCAATCTGTGTTCTTTGTTAATTGAGCCCTGAGTTACTTTTAGAAATTAAAGAACAAACATGAATACCATGATATTTGGCAATGAATATTTTGATCTCTCAAAACTGTGTAAACTGGTAATGGCCTGGACTTAAGAAATATGTTACCAATACATGTAATAAGGCTACCTCAATGGTTATCCAGTTTATGGCTAACTGGTTAATGTGCTACCTCCATAGTTGATAACCAGTTCATGGATTGTGTCTGGTTAATAGGCTACCTTCATTGATCCAGTTTATGGCTTACTGGTTAATGGGCTACCTCCAGTTAATAACCAGTTCATGGGTAAACAGGGTACATCTATGGTTATAACTATGGTTATAATAACCAGTTTCATGGATAACTGGTAAACGGGCTACCTCCACTGGCTATAGTGGCTAATGGACGTACATCACATGTATATTACTCCTAGAAACATTCCTACCTCTGTTGTACACCATCCACAAGATGGATCTAGTACAATACAAGCACCGCAGGTCTTGGCATCAGAACAAATATTTGCTGGAAAAAAAGAAAGAAACATACATAGCTGATCATGAGGTGTGACTAAATGAACTCATTGCAGTAAAACCTCGTCATAATCACTACAGAGCAGTAGACGATCAGAGCACATTGGTCAAAACGTTGAGTAAAACAACGGATTCTTCTCCAAGCCAAAGCTACTCACAAGCGATTATCATGCTGCATGGTGCTCCAGCAAACCTTACCTACATGTACATGTATGAGCATTAACTACCACAACAAAACATCCAATACCAAACCTTCACTATTACCGCAGACTTGTGGACAAGTCATTTTAAAATGTTTTTAGCGGTGACAGCGTACCGAGTCTTTGAATCTTGCGACACTGGTGATATTCTCACAAAACTGCTGGCTCCCGCGAGACTACATGTACTGCTCTCCTGACTACAGCCCCATTTAGCTAGTGGGACAGGCTATAGTGTGGAGCCAGCAGCCTCACCAAAAGCAGTAGTCTTTGGAGAGCAGTCTCCCGAGGCAGTATCAAAAAAGTAAAACCATTGGAGAGCTGTTTCGCTATCATCGCAACAAACATTTAACGATTTGTCCAAAAGTCTACCATTCAGATTGCCCATGCCGAGAACAGGGTGTTACTTTCTCAATGTAGCATGAAGACGGTTAAACATTACGCGTAAATAACACTCTACAATTCCCGGTACATTTTGATGATAACTAAATCATCTTGGGTAGTAAACAAACATTGATCTTTGTATTCTAAGCATGATGATTGTGTCTATTGTAAATTCCACATGAGTATAAAATCTACCTGCATAATGCATTTTTTTATAAACCAGACACTCTACTGTAGCATTTCATTATCAAATTCTATGTTTTCATATCCCTTTCAAACCTTTTTCATGGTCGCAAACACAGTTTGAAAAATTGTTATTCAACTGAATTGTTGTTCATACTCTCTTAATACTCTTCATACTCTCTTAGTAATTTCCCAAAGTATTAGATTTCATTTTAAGAAAATTTCTCATATTCTAAGTACTATACGAAGTAACTGAAGTAATCAGGAAGTTGAAATTCTAATGCCAACAATATTTACATTGTAATAAAAGTTAAAACATCATGCTTACATAAAGGAAAAAACAACTATCATATACTCATGCCATCACCTTCCCCGAACTACATGTATCCATGTTTATTTCACATTTAATTTTATGAAGCACAAGGGTTAAAGCTTCATTAATTTAAAAGTTTGTGTACTTCCAATAAACTATGTAATTATATAGTTCAAGTCTGATACTTTGTTCATTGTAAGGGCAAGGCAGTTTTTCCTTAGTAAAGGGCACCTCTATGAGGGATTTAACTTTTCTACTTGAACATTTCAAGAGGCATGGAGGCAATGATCGGGGGCATGGAGGCAATGACCAGGGGCATGGAGGCAATGACCAGGGGCATGGAGGCAATGACCAGGGCCATGGAGGCAATGACCAGGGCCATGGAGGCAATGACCAGGGGCATGGAGGCAATGACCAGGGGCATGGAGGCATTGACCAGGGGCATGGAGGCAATGACCAGGGCCATGGAGGCAATGACCAGGGCCATGGAGGCAATGACCAGGGCCATGGAGGCAATGACCAGGGGCATGGAGGCATTGACCAGGGGCATGGAGGCAATGACCAGGGCCATGGAGGCAATGACCAGGGCCATGGAGGCAATGACCAGGGGCATGGAGGCAATGACCAGGGGCATGGAGGCAATGACCAGGGGCATAAACAGGGACATGGAGGTGATTGCAGTATCAGGCCTGATAATTGGCACAATATTGACAAACAATGTATACAATGTACATTCGAACATAATTCGGGATCACTTAAAACGCTGTAATGGATTAAAATTAAGCAAATGACAACAAATTTGGACATTCAAGTTGCTTTAAAAAACGATGTTAAAACAGTGACACTTCAACATTGAAGACAGGAAACACAGTAAAGTGTACTACTTATCTACCATCCCGTTAGCAATTTTTTCATTGGTTATAAAACTGTTTTGTAAGACAAGCCTGCATGTCCATTCAATCTTTTGGGTGGTTTCAGGTACTTTACACTTACAACCAATGGAAAAAACTGCTGATAATACCCTTTATTGTGTTTCCTGTCATAATGCAAGTTATTGGAAATGCTGAGACTGACTTTTTGTGAACGTTTGATGTACTTGGGGATAAAGTATGGGATTAATTTCAAGAATGTTGAATATTACAAGAATCTGAGATAAACTTACATTGTGCAAAGCATGATGCAAATGCTACTGTCATCAAAGCTGCTTTAAAAATCAGCTGCCTTGGCAACCAGCCACTGTTTATCACTGTCATCGTCGCCTTGTTTTGGCTAAAAGAAAAAAGCAAGAGACCTGCCATGAGACTTAATAATCTAACCGTACAAACTGTTGGTTCCTTGTTCCATTAAAGTACCTGATCTGTTAAAACAAACGTCAGGACATGGTTCTTTTGATTTTGTGGGCATGAACAAGTTGGGGCTGGCTGCTGTTAATTAATGATACAGTTTTCTCAAATATGACTTCATTTCAGAGGGAAAAATTTACAAACAAAAATTGTTCTAAAGTATGAACTTCATAATCAGTTAGCTTTCAGACTAAAATGAAACAATGATGTTTTTGATCCTCGCCAATCCTGTAGGATACCTTTAAAGGGCAGTCAAAGAAATGAGTGTAGGTTTCATGTAAGTAGAAATCCAGATGACTGATAATTGGATTATAATAGAAGCCAACTGCCAACTGTATGAAATCATGAAAGACTTTGTCCATGATGAAACACGTTCAGTAACAGAGACACAAGTATACTCTCTGCCTCTAAATATGTACATATAGAGAGACGGACATGTACACAGTAGCACTGTATACAATTACTAAGAGATGCTAGTGTACCAGACTAGTGTATACTGTACAATGTAAACTTGCTAGTGTACCAGACTAGTGTATACAATGTAAACTTGTAAGAGATGATAGCAAATCATACTCTTGTTTCTTTCTTTCTCTGCTTGGATTGTAAATATACGCATTCAAGAATTTCAAAGTTTATTGCTGCACGATATCAAACTTGCATGAAACTTGCCTAATAGATAGATAGAAAGTGTGTAAATTCTCAAAGTAAACCTTTAAAAAAAATAATAAATGTTTGCTAAAGGTATACAATTATTGTAGCATTATTGTTTTAGTGTTGGAAGTTTGCTACAAATATAAGGAAATCATTCATCATGTTAAAATTAAATGAGTAAGTTGTTTTGCACAAGGGCTTGATAAGAACTTCAGTGCTATTTTAAGAGTATCTAATCTGCAGTTTTTAAACAAAAATAAATCCCCCCAAAATGATAAATTCAAAGAATCAAAGTAACAATTCAAAAGATTAAAAATGAAAAATTTCAGAATAAGACGATAACCACATCCACATTACTGACACATTACTGATCACTCAGGATCAACTGGTATGTGATGTGCCACAATTAGATTAACATGACAAAGCATACCATGATGATGTCATTATCTTGTACTTTACCTAAAGGTCACATGAGGTCAGGGACATTCTTCAATGTCTTACTATTGTACTGACTTCCCCTTTAGACTGATTATAATAATAGCATTATAATCTTACAGGGACACAGTAGTCCATATTAGGTGAAATCAAGGATCCTGTCTGCTTGGATGCACCATGGAGGAAGGACCTCTATACATGAAGTAAAACCATGGCTCAATGCTAATGCATTGTGTGGATTAATTACTATAAGTCAAGTTTCAATAGTAAATCTTGCAGTTACAACCCTGTGTAAATCTCTTTTGGGAAGGGGGAGTTTTGCCTCTGCAAAGGATCGGTTGCCTGGTCTCTACTTTTCGGACAGTCTGCTTCCTGAAGATGATTAGAGTACACTTTAATCAAATAGAGATTTACACATGTTATGGCTGTACTGTCTCTTTGGTTGTATCCGCATATTACTAAAAAATGACTCCTCATGCTAAATGCTATTGAATGACAGTGCATTTCCGGTGACATCTTACAACCAGAATCTGGCCTGTGAATAATAAAACAGTATTGTTCAAAGGCTTGGTTCTGGATGTGAACAACACAACATGAAACATGATACATACAGACACATACAGACACACTACTGAATACAACAAGTGTACATATTATGTACAGAGTATGAAGAGTCAGCAAGTTCAACAGCCCTCAGGAAAATCATGAAATGTCATCTTAGTTTTTTTTTCAATTTGATATGAAGCAATTCAAACAAAACCTTGGTGTAACATCCCAAGCATGGTGACGTCAGGAGCTAAAAACAATGCCCATCACTAAGGTCAAAATAAGCTTTAAAGGCAAACTATACCTTTGGTTTTTGGATCCGTTTAATTGTTGTAATCCTTTATAAATGTAAATATACAAAAGAAATAACCTGTGAACATTTAATTTCAAAAGGTGTTTTTGAGATATCGCCAAAAGTCTCCAGTGGTTATGTCCACGAAGGAAGAATAATCCGTAATTGGAATACTCAATCTGAGAAACGTTTCATGCAGAAACGTTTTTATGGAAATGTTTCAAGAATCCTTTTCTCTAAAACCACATTCCTTTGAAGGGATTCGTTTCTCAAAATGTTATACATTATGAACAGCTGCAGTGCTTATAACCAAGTAAGCTTTTAAGGTCATTCATTTTTGGAGTAATTACCAAAGGTATACCCTGCCTTTAAAGCTTCAAGTACAAAGAGACCACATGTTTTGTTATTCTGGGTATCAGGCATAGAACACTTCCTCTGTTCTTGAAGTTGTGGTTACACACAAAGTCATGACAATTCTAAGGTTAAAATACAACAAGGTAGTTTAGTTGTAAAGTGGTCACAAACAGGACATTGGCTTGATATATGTTTCCAATGATTGCTGTTTTTTACCATTAACTTCCCACTTTTAACACACAAAAATTGCTGTTTTCCCATTAAGTTTGTTCTGGGGGTCATTTATAAAGATTTAATTTTGTTTTAAGTTTTAGAGATAAAAGTTCCTTAGTTGTTTAATTCGTGTATCTTTCCGCAAACACAACCAATCCTTTATATTGCAAACTTGATCAACAAATTATTAAGTTTTAAATTCCTGTTTGCACCAAGATCTTTTTTAATATAAAATGTGGACCAGTGAAAAAGCTGGTTCCACTGGCTAGTCATTGAAAAGTTTAAGACAAACCCGGATTGTTCAGACCAAGGCAATAGAGGTAGAATCCTGTGGTTCTCTAAATCATCAGAATTGTCACACAAAATTTTTATTTTATTTTAATTTTTTTTTTTGGGGGGGGGGTCAGTAATAAACCACAAGGGAAACTGTTTCCCAGTCTCCTTTGTGATTTATTCCTTGACATTTTAAATAAAATAGTTGCATCCCCTTAAGGTAATCTCCTGGCTTGAAAAAAGTCTACCAAACAAACTGGTACTCCGTGCGCAGCAACGCTGGTCCCGGCAACTGTGGGTTGGTTTTGTACACAAATCGTGCAGGTGCAGAAACGTAAATTGGCAAAAAGTATAAGATTTTGTACATGTAGCTCTATGAGGTTCATGGAGACGATAGAAGTAGACACCAGGCATATATGCCTTGACTTACAAAAAATGAATTAAATAAATAAATAAGTCCACAGTTGCCATGGTTGTGATAATCGTGAGGGTTTCCAATGCCCGAGTACAGCTATAGCTGAAGCCCATCAATCATTGAACCAAGATGAACAGAAATATAGACTTCTGTTCTGGGCTATTTTCCTATTTTTATCATTTAATTCATCAGACACGATTCTTTCTTAATACTTGACACAGTAGTTGATCATACAACATTCATGTAATGAATTGTTAACGAGCAGACTTTGATGGATTTTACAGCAGTTCTTGGTCACTCCCTGCTTTGGTGGGCATGGTGGGGTTTTTAATTGGGTAGGGCATTTGTACTCCTAGAAATATGACTCATGGCATAGCGGATCGAACCTCATACTATGAGGTTCGATCCGCTATCTTCTCGTTCGTAGAGACGATAGCAAATCGAACCTCATAATTCTAGGAGTAGGGCATTTGCACATGTATACAGTCAGTGGTTTCAACAAACACAAGCATTCACTCGGACCCTACATACGCCAGATAATGTCCAAAACACCCAAACTTGTAAAGTTGGGTCCAATAACTTGGATTTAACACTATTTATATACAAACATTTAAGTTAAAATGTTGTCAATTGTATTAAACAATATTAGTCCACAGCACGGACTAAAGCAACTAGTATGTACCCAATATCCAGTCTGGCTACCTAAACTAGTGTTTAAACATTCATTAATCACTCGGTCTGATTAGTGATTTAATACTGAAACTGAAACCTCGTCGAATTGTACTTACCGGAACAAAATCCAATGTATAAAATTCACTTCTTTCTCTCTTGCCGTTAGAATGAAAATAGAGCAACTAGAAGTAAAAGGTGACTCGCTGGTTCATAAGGTGATCAGTAACAATCGTGAAATGAGTTTAAATCTACACACAAAAGGGAAAAACTTATTGTCCGACTCGCCGAACTAGTTCAGAGTTTTGTGAAATCTCAAACTAAATCCATTTACTTCCGGTACGTGCGGTTTGATGGTATCCTAAACTTGTGTTATGCTAAGCTACGGTGCAACCATGGATGACGCGCAGCAAGTCACTCCTGTGTAATAAAGTGCATTGGGTGGGGAAACATCGCCAAAGAATTTTACAACAATGTACCAGTGGGGAAGTTTATTATTAGTGTGACGTATAAGCAAGTGATAAACCACTTTCAACAGAGGGCAGTATTTGCAATGTTTGGCGTGCACTGATCCCCCGCCCCTCCCCTCCCCCGCCCCTCCCCTCCCCATTTCCATAACTTTCCGGTTGGAAATGGATGTAGAATGAAACACTGCGATATTTTCAAACTTTGATATTTAAATCAGTTAATATTAGTATACATTGGACCACTAAGGACTAGCCACAAACAAGTTTGAAACTCATAAATAATGAATTCCAATTTAAAGGGGCTGTGCCTTCATGATCAATCCAATCAGGCCTGTGCGCTGTATGTGGAATTATTTGCTGTGATAAGTTTGCGCAGAGCAAACTGCATTATTTATACCAATTTGCGATTTAGGAGACGCTTGCCGAGCTGTTTATGGTTTAAATGTTTCGGTAGAAATTGAAAGGACGCTGTAGAATTTACAAATAGCGCCCTCTATGTTCAGGGGGCAACAGTTATTGCTGACAAAAATACTTCTGTAACCCGAATCCAAAGTTTATGAAATAATTATGTTGAAATTGTGGACTTTCCACCTTTTGGCAACTGTGGGAGTTAACTATTTGTATGAGCTTCTGTGAGCAGTACCCTCTAGCTCAGCACTTAAAAAGTAGATTAAAGAGCAGGATTATTTTATAATTATCTAAATAAAATAACAGCTTTTCTTCACTACCAGGAAGGGGCCACCTTCAGAGAGCTGGTCATGTACAAAAAGTAGCTAAGCGCAATAATATTATGCTTACCAGCTGAAATACCATGCCACAAGTACCATTTGTGACCGGTATCCTGCCAATTTTTGCTTAGCAGAAACTTTATGCAAAATACTTTTTGCTTAAGCAGCTTTATGAAATTGAAACCATGTTTGAATTTAGACAAATCCTGGAATTTCTCATCCCCAAATTAATTAATTAAAAGTTAAATAAAACTACACCCCCCCCCCGCCCAACCAGCCAGCCCTGGAAGCATCTTTTTAAGTAAGGAAAACTCAAGACCCCCCTCTCCGAACAAACCTAAAAACCTCAGAGTCGAAAAGAAACAACCTGAAAGACTGTTCTGTCTGATTCTAAGTTATTTATTTATTTTTTCTTGTAAACATCATCTGATTCGTTCTCTTTTCTTACAAAATCATTTTACATGTTAATATTGATTTTAAGAAGCCTGTTACACACAAGTTTGATTGTCTTAGTGTCGAGTACAAAGTCATCACCTCTACAATCTTGAGACAAGTTTCTCCTGTTTAACAGTGCATGTCGCAATGATCAAGAATATTTGACAGAAAGAAAGATTTATGCAGACACATCTCAGAGTTCTTTTTGTCCAGTTTCAAGGGGGGGGGGTCGATAACTCATAGTTTCCATCATTTTAAAAGCTCAATTTTTTCGTCACCTGAACCGTTTCAAAAGAGTGCCTAGCTTTTAACAAACAAAATCTGGGATGTAAAATTTAATGATGTTATCACCAATTGCATAATATAATATAATTTAAATAAAATATAAATTTTCTTACAGAAATAAACATAAAATAATTTCAGACCAAACTGTGAATTGTTTTTTCCGGTTATCCATCTTCTGTAGTTCAGGCAGTTGACATCTAAATTCCTTGTTAGAAATAAATTTGTCATAGTTCACAAATCATAATGCTTTTCTTGCCGAGTACATAACCATAACCAACTTCTGAGATTCATACAATTTTGTATCTTTGCAAAGATCACAGGATGATTAATTAGTGAAAGATAATTTCAATGTCTTATTTTATTCTTGACAAGACAGGGTGTTTTTGTGGCACATGTAACTTCTATAAATACAATTAACTACTCTACTTTTTAATATTTTTAAATTACAAACTACAGTTTCTTATTTTCTACGCTAGTGTTGTTAAACTACAATACATTTTTAAAAAGTGTTGATTTTGCAACAAAGTTTAGGTTGTTGTTGGATGAGCGAATGCACTAACTGTAACCCTACAGCAAATTGACACAAATTAAGGGTCTTTTGTTACATAACATTGACAACAAAATTCAACCCGAAATTAATCTACACCCATGACAAAATTTGCCTGTTATTTTCTGAATAAAAGTAAAAAAATTAATCTGCATTTCCCACAGTAGTACACATGAAGGTATTGATCTTTCATTGTCTTAGAATTGCATAGAAGTCTTGACATCCAAACAACGGTTCCCACAAATATGGAATTCTACTCTGAACAGAAACCCTTCCCCATAGTTAAAAATTTGACACTGAATCAATGGAGATATATTATAAATGTATTTCCTGATCGGCTTATTACCTAAACACATACTTTGTCTGCGAGTAATTTCCCCACAATGTTGACAAAATCAACTGATGAATACAAACCTTCTTTACATTATTACTGATTCTTACTTTTTGTTTTTTTCTTTCATTGGTATATAAAACAATAGATCATATTAATTTTCATAGTAGTCATACACATTATATACATTTTGTTTTTGGTAAAGAATTGTCTATTGTCAATATTTTCTCATGTGTAAAAATAGCCCTTCAATGAACATCAATGCAAGTGCCCTTTACAAAATCAAAATGGACTTGCCCCCCCCCCCCTCTCAAAGATGAAATTCCAAGCCGGTTTGTAAAATGCCTTATCAATCTATGTTCCTTAATATCAAGAAGTTGTTCAGAAATAACCCGAGCTTCCCTTTGAACAGTTTTACACTCAAGAAAATATCAACAATTGTAGAAAACCTTTTTATTTAATTTTGTTTTACCAAGGCACATTCAAATTTATCAATATCTTGCCAACCCATGAATATCAAACAACTTACAAGGTATGACAATGAAAGTTACATGCCCCTTTAAATGACATAGAGTATTTCTGTGACCAATGGCAGAAATATCATTTAAAGGGATTCATTGTATTGTTGGCAGCAAGATAAGGTATTGATATTATCAATCATTAATCATCATCATTGCACATCATTTCAAGATTATTCGACTTTCAATAACTGAGTGTTCCAATAGGTACATTGATTAATAATGAATCAGCATTAATCACATATCAATTTTATATACAGTTGAAATTGCTAAAATGACAATGTTCTGTTGACCCCTGGAAGTCCTTTTTGCGGGAGTTGTGATTTACAAAAATCTGTCAAGATCGAAAAATGAACACAGCGCTTAAGGCTAATAATCAATTGCTCCATGGAAAAGTTATCCAAGGGTCAAAGTCTAAAAGCTTATTTCTTTTGTAAAATGCATATTTTAGATGGAACAGGTGTTACAGATATTTTTGCAACCTTATGAATATTAAGACATTTACGATGAACAACTTGAAAACAGCGTTTATGAAGAATGGACGGAACAACAATAATTACAATATTATACATAATCTTAAATGCAGCTAGCCAATCAATAAATCAAACTAATTACAGTACAGTTTCATTTCTTTTTATTTTAAGATTGATGTCAATCATGGGTCGTTGGCCAGAGGATGTTGGAAAAATCTCTTACCCTATTTTAGATTAACACATCTAGCATCATAGATTAACAGTTTTTTTCTGGTTTCGCTGATCTCTATGACTGATAAACACTGAAAAATCTTTCCTCTACACAAAACATTTCTGTCTTAAGGAAAATTACCAAGTATGGAAAAAAGGTCAAATAGTTTAAAAGGCAAATTGCCACAGTTTTTCCGGACATCTTTGGATACAATACAATCATGAAAACTTCATCTTTACTTCTGTTTAAAAATGTAGTAATATTCTTATCATAATACACTTACATCTTGAGAATTTGTTAAAATGTCACTTCTACTTTTTCCTCCTACTAAAAAACAAACAAAAATAATAAGACGACTGGATCGGTTTTTAATGTGCACATTTCAAACAAAATAAACACTTGATGTTTGATAAAATTTTCCCCAAATGTTTACAAGCCAAAATAATGCTCTTTTCTGGATGTGAAGTTGAGGCCATGACAACAAAAGATGCATACCACAGTTTTGTTTTCAAAAAGAAAGAAGCCTTGAATTATAACTCCAGAAAACCACTTTTGATGCATTCTATGATTCTATGAATTGGAAGTAAATTACAATCCATTTCAAATTCTTTTTGAAAGACAAATAAAAACAGTTCCCTTCCTTCCAGATCAGCCATCTTTGTTTGATTCCTTGACTCTCATCACACAAAAAACTGCAACATAATATCACTTTGCAAAGCACCAGTGTATTAATTTGAACATCCATGAACTAGGCTGGTTCATGTTACAGGGCTCCGTGTTTTTGGGGTTTTTTTTGTGGGGGGGGGGAATCCACAAGACTGCAAAGCTTGTTTTATTGGACCTGAATCAAGCACTGAGGGAAGATTTGTCATTTGTCCTATGTGTAAGTGCATTTTGACATTCAAGAGAAATGAAATTAGATATTGATCAGATCATCAAAAATTTCCACAAAGGTATCTATCACACAGTGACATATTATTATGCAATTGAAAAACACAAGACTACTGGGCTTGACTGATTGTGAGTTTACTTTCACACTAAAATTACTGGCCTTGAGCCTGCTGTCCAGTATTAATTTTGAGCCTCACAATGCTTTCATTTTGTTGGTCGATTCAAACTGTCTTTAGGTTACACACTAATGTACATTTTCTTAAAATCATGGCAACAACAAAATGAAAATAGTTAAGAGCAGATGGGCTTTTTTTTATGTTTTCTGTAAACCAAGTTAATATGATTTTCCAAAATTAATGAGTAAAACATTTTATATGCTCCAAGAGTCATGTTCACTATATAAAAATTGCATTTTTAAATATTTTGTTTTCCAATTAGGGTTTAATTTCTAATTAAATGTCCTTATATGGATGTTCAAACATAAACCAAGAAATTTCATAAAGTAAAAGAACAATAAATATTTTCTGATTCTGTCTATAAATAAATAATCTTTGGTTTCTATTTAAATTGCTTAAAACTTTTGAAGATGCAAAGCCCAAGAGGTATTTTAAACATTTTTTGTGTAATTTCATCGTCTTTATCTCTGAGATGTACTTGAAAGACTTTTCAACAGGAGACTGTAAATTTTTTAAACGTTTCCGAGGAATTTGTGATAACAAACTCAAAAGCGATGATTGTTCCTGATATATTTATTTTTTATCAGAATATCATTTGCGGCAAATTAGTAAATACATTTTTCTGTAAAGACAGTTTTAAGAAAAAACAAACAGACAGAAAATGACAGTTTGTGATTTAGTAGTTAAAGCACAATTGGGTACACTTTTTTTCTTCTTTTTAACCAACATTATGTCAAGGTTGGTTTTTTATTAAACGAATGAATAAAGGACCTAATCATTGATAGAGTTTCCGCAACTTAAACCAACAACTATTGTTACATCTCAGTTTTTAATAGTCTTATACCCTGTAAATAAAACCTGAATCCTTTCCTGACAAACAAACCTATACTCTGAAAGACCTTTTGATTTTCTAGCTCTACAATCCACACTCACACCAGCACAGCAATATACCCCCAGTTTTCAAATAAACAGTGTTTTGTTGTTGTCCTTGTGGAACACATACATCTTCCAGTGTATTTTGACCAAGTGAAAAACATTACGATACTCAAAATATTTTTCGCTCACAAAGAAAAAAAATCTCCAAGCATTTTTGAGTTGCAGATTATGACGTTTTTCATTATTGACGTGATCAAGTATGTTGTATTTCTTGTGATTTCACCAAAACATTCACAAGATATTTCACTTAAAAACTAAGTACCGTTATGATTACAAATCTAGTTTCTAAATTTGTTATAAAAGTATCCGTATAAAACCTGCTAAAGAGTTCTCCTGGCTAGGTCCTCAAGGAACATCACAAAATACCAACTATTTATTTTCCCCCACCATGATTTCCCAATTGGAGTGGACTTGTTCAAAAGTACAAAATACACTGTCCAAACTATCATAAGCTGGTAATATGGAGATAGTATGACAAGCCAAAATCCATACTTAGACTAGCACAAACTTTCTTTTTTAACTTGAAAGGGATTTCTTATGAATTTGATTTCATTGGATCAATTTGATTGAACAAATTGAAAGTTTCTTTGATTGATTTAGTGGTATTTTGAGAGCTGTCCCTGTGAGTGGCTTAAATATAAAAGATAAAGTCTTACCTGTACCCCCAGTTAAGGTGTAGGGTTTTAGTTGTCTGGTGCCATAGTGGTTGGATACCCATTCATTGCCATTATACTAGGATCATCCATACGTGCTAAGGTGTAATGAATCCCATCCACTGTACTACGAACCATCTTAGGACCTCGATCTCGTCTTGGCATCTTAATAGTCCGCTTCGGTGCAAACTTGTTCTGGTGAATTGGCATCTTAGGCAGAAGGTGTGGGATGGCGTTGGGGTCAGCGTAGCCCATCTCTGGGGGTAGGTATGGCCGAGGTGCAACGAAGGTTGGTGGGAAGGGGGGTGGAGCCATCTGCTGGTGTGGCTGGAGGGAGTCCATGGATATTACGGCACCCTGGTGAGAGCCCCATGGGGGGTTATACCGTACCTCTGCGATTAAATACGCAGAATATGGAAGGTCTTAGCTATCCGCTATGTGCATTAGACATTGAGGGCGCTATTCCAAACGGTGCCGTTAGCCTCCAAATGGAGTTGAGAATTTATCACATAAAATTAAGCCCTGCTTTGGCTTTGTGAACAGCACACAGCAGATAACTAGACCAACTTGCATGCCATACACTACTTTCCTCTCTACATCTTTACAAATAATATTTTTTGGGTACTAATATAATAAAAAAAAAAAAAAAAAAAAAAAAAAATTCTTCCCAAGGGTTTTGAGGAAAATACCAACCAATCAGAGTGATTAATTAACAGCATCGTTAATTGAAAAATTTAAGTTTATCCTCCAGTTAAGGAATGTTAGTCTTCCATAAAATTAAACTTTGGGAAAAATTGCAATTTTGATTCAGAACTATTACTTCTCACAATAAGTAATAAAAAACGTTTTATTAATTTCTAGGGACTCTAAATGGTAAACATTCCTGTGAGGGATGAGATTTGAAAAATGTGGAATTCCTGATAATAACGAGCTTGCCTTGGAACTCTCTTATTCCAGCCCAGAACTTCCCAGATGTTACAATTCAGGCTCTGTGCATCACCAGAAATACAAAACAACAGGTTTGGGCACATTGTGCTTTTTATCTTTCCACCTTTGGTGGTGACTGAAAATAACTTCATCCAACAAAATTCGAAGGCTCAATTTGTTTTGGAGAAAATCCTGACGTCAGAAAAAAAAAACTTGAGAAATCACACACCTGTAATATTTTTAAAGACATCTGTCTTCCCTCTCTCCAGTATTTACTTACTGAAACATCTTCTTTTATTTTGTAGTGGGAGATAATTTAAAAATTGAAATAATTTGATGCTTACCTCGTTTTGTGTGGGTTCCATAATAGGCATTTCTGGTACATCTGTGGGTGTTTGGGCGTAACCTGGGGTAGGAGCTGGGTACATTGTCATATCTGTCCCTGGGGTGGTAGCATACAGTGGTGAAACCATATTCCCATTTAAGCCGGTAGCTGCTTGTTGCTGAAACAAGTTGAAAAACAATGAACCTAATGGTCACAACTTTAAAATATATGTCTTTAAAAGTTCTCTGGATGCCAATGCGGTGAACGTACCATCAATCTAGAGAAATGATTTCTAAATAATCTCCCCTGAAAAAATAACTCAAACTAAAACAAGACTTGACGACTGAGACTGCCAAACACACAAGTTGATGTCCTAGGTAACATTTGATGTTACTATAGTAACAAACATGCTGTTTCATATACAATAACTTGAATGACATTTTCAAAGTGAAGTTTTACAATAATTGTTATAAAGTTTGTAATGAAAAACCTGAGGATGGACCCATCTCCATTGGCCCGGAAATGGGGTTGTCCATTGAGGAGTGGTGTGCTACAATCCAAAAACAAAAATAGAGAGAAATATAGTTGTAATTAAGTAATCTTTTTTACTTGTTAGTTGTTTTCAACCACACATGGTAACTTTTATCCAACTGGCTTTGTCATTGAGTCTTCATTCAATCTAGTACAAAAGGCCCATAATATTACATCAATGTCGACCTTTGCTACAATAAAGAACTCAACTGACTCCATAGAACAACGTCATTCATTAATGATCTTAACATGCAGGTCCAATGCTCATAAACCATCTGCTCAATTAGTAAAGGTCATTCAACTTCAATGGAAAAGGAAGGAAAGGGGAGGGTTTATAAGATAGATGGCATGTGACTTCACACTCTTAAGTTGACTCTTTTGATACCTCTTTAAATTTTAGACAAGAAGTAAACGATAATTTACAGCATGTCTGACTTGACCGAGGCTGGATAACTGCATCTGTACTTTCCAATGCAAGGACCACCGCCATAATTTGTTCACTGACTTACCAGGACAAAAAGCTCTCACATTTACCTCTTGAGTGGTGAGGATGGGGAGTCTGTATACTTACACTGATGGGTTGTTGGTAATATTGGCCTTGTTGTGGTTGTGGTTGTGATGAGACCGGTATGTACTGATGATGGGAGTGGGAAGATGGTGGAGCTTGTAACATCACTGGCATGGTGTACTGAGGGTATGCCATCGACGGCTAATACAAAACAATTACACAAATCATTAAATCAATACAACAGAAATTGACAAATTAGTAATGGAACAACATTAAAAAAAAAATAATAACTCTAATCTGGTTTGATTCTATTTGTGGTTATTTCCAGGTCACCATCTTCTCTCCAAGCTTTTAAACTGTTTGATTTGATGTGAACTTGGAATTATCTGTACTCTAGGTTTAGCCTTGGGTATACCTTCAAATATTTTCAGATTTTGATTGAAAGCAACACATTAGACAATGGCTGTGTAAATTGTACAGCAAAACATTTAGCAATAGAAAACTAAAAGGATATATAAAAATTGACAAACGGCAGAAATAAAAATATCAAGGGTATTGCCTTTCTTGAAATAAAGAACTGATTAGCCATTTGATTATTTTTGCCAATATTTGTTAAATTGATTTAAAGGCCCTTTACGCTGAATATGTAAAAAAATAAAATTTAAATAAAAAAATCATTAATGAGCAAAAAGTTAAATATTAATATAATTTTCTTTTGAAAAAGATGAATTTCAACCATAACTCTAAAATGTTCAATAGCCAATTTATTGTTGCTAAATTGGAAAAATTATCAACAAGTTAGAAAATGTTAATTGTAAAAGTTTGTAAACTGACCAGAAACACAGATGAACAAAACTGAAAAGCTTTTAATACTTGTCTTAAACTTTTTGTTTAACCAAAGTTATCACAAGGTCGTGAAACCACTGGGGTGAAGTTAAAACAATACTCACATTGACCGTATGAGGGTGTTGGGTATGATGATGAGGAATTACAGGAGCTGGTTGGTGTCCATGGGTGGTTCCCTGCACCTCAGCAGGGTTGAAATACGCCACCCCATTATGATAAGTATAGCTGTATCCTAATGGAGAAGTCAAAACCATCCCACTCGGTATTAGCGCAGGATCTAGCGTTGAAGAATATAGAGAAAGAATAGCCGATCTAGAGTAATGGGCATTGGCCTGTAGTGGCATGCACATCAACAACTCATGAGGCTACTAAACTATCTCTAAACCAAAGCATGCACATCCACAAGCAGATGAGGCATAACAAGGTAAACTATCTACACTAAAACCCTATGTTCACTACAATCATTGCATGCACATCCACAAGCAGATGAGGCTACAAGGAATCTATGCTACAACTATCTCTACATCATTGCATGCACATCCACAAGCAGATGAGGCATGCACATCAACCTGATGAGGTTACAAAACTATCTCTACATCAACGCATGCATATCCACAAGCAGATGAGGCTACAAGGAATCTACACTACAACTATCTCTACATCATTGCATGCACATCCACAAGCAGATGAGGCTACAAGGAATCTATGCTACAACTATTTCTACATCATTGCATGCACATCCACAAGCAGATGAGGCATGCACATCAACCTGATGAGGTTACAAAACTATCTCTACATCAACGCATGCATATCCACAAGCAGATGAGGCTACAAGGAATCTATGCTACAACTATCTCTACATCATTGCATGCACATCCACAAGCAGATGAGGCTACAAGGAATCTATGCAATAACTACCTCTACATCATCACATGTATATCAAAAATATTTCCAAACGGTCTGACCAACACTTTTCTCTCACAACTTGACATTAATTTTGCAATCAATTTCTTTGGGGTGTTGTGGTTTTTCAACAATAAGCAATGGATCTCTTCAAAGAACCCAACATAGTCTTATTTCACATCATCCATGTCATTCAGAGTTAATACTTTGTTCCTATAGGGGAGAAGATGCAGTGTGTTATTTTGTTCTTATTTGGGGAGGGGGGGGGGACCTATTTGTCTAAAAGGTTACTGAAGGAATGACGTCATGGAAGAATAACATCAAAGGTAAATTTATGAAATAAAGTACAACATGAATGTCATCATGTTACAAACCTTCTTCCTGACTGGAATATCAAGTCAACTAAGATTTCCTATGTCTGGTAACCCAAATACCTCGTCTTGTGTCAAATATTTGGGGGAAGTTTTTATTTGAATGTTGAATTTGCAGTTAGACAATATAAAGGGTAGCAGACTGTCGGAGTCCCCCTTTGCTCATAAAAAGGTCCAGTCAATTAAAAACCAGGGCGACCTAATTAACTATATTTGAGATCTGGCATTATGGCAGCTGAAAACTTGACAAGTTCACAGGCTCTACTGTTTACCCATTGTACTGAATGTACTTTTCTAAATGGATGTCAACTGCAATCGTTGATATTTTGTTTTCTTTTCCAACCTCAAAGTTTCACATTTTAAATATCAAACAATTTCTGGTGTGTAGAATTTTTGATTTAAATTTGTAATCTGAAAGGGATCACATTGCCTTGTATTGAGAGCTTTGGGCTATAAAAAAGCATTTATTATGAAACAAATAATGGTTGGAAAGACGTTTTAAAAGTAGAATATAATAATCCACACAAATATGCCTCAAAATTGCATGGTTTTCCTTTTACTTCGTGAACTAACATGGTCTGCCATTTTGTGGAGTCAAAATTTGGTTCATAAAAAATGACGGACCACGTTAGTTCACGAAGCAAAAAGAAAACCACACAATTTCGAGGCATATTTGTGTGGATCATTATATTCTACTTTTCAAACATCTTTCCAATCAAATTCATTTCATAACACATGCTTTAGCCCAAAGCGCCTAATCCAAGGCAACGCATCCCTTTAAAGTTTGAAGTCTCAAATAATCAGAATCTCTTTTTGATCAGAACGATGAGAATTTTGCTCTCAATTTAGGAAGGTTGAACCAGGGAGCTTTTGAAATCCTCCGACTTCCTTGATAGAGTTAATCTCATTGTAAAGAGAAAAACTACAAGTATTTTTATAATTACTCTTAAAGCGCCTTGAACTTTACTAACCCTGGTCTTGACCAACCGATTATATTACTAATGAAGCTGCCCTTTACCCACCAAGGCAGCTATTGCCTAAAGACCGTAGCGACTGAAATCGCCAAGCCAGTTTTGTCTTAATTGTTGTTGCCTATGCCTTAATCTCTAGGTGCTTAAAGTACTGTATCATGACATGCACTACTGATACGTACGTAAGATTCACAACCTCTTTCACAAGAAACTCTGACCAGATTGCAAAACAAGTCCATTTCTGAAAGATTCCATCTGCCTCCCCCACCCAAATAAACAAACAAATAAATAAATAAATAAACCAAGAAAAATCTGGACAATCTTTTGAAAGAACACGGCAAAAAACAGGCTAGATCTCTCTCTTATGCTGACACATGTCCAACTTAAATTACTTCATAAATCCTTCAAGAAAGCAATGAAATAAATCTGTCAGATAAATATGTCAACCTTGTCCCAATAAAACCAGGCAGCAATGCTGTTAGGAATTAGAAATAGTGATAGCTCCCTGGATCTAGCTTGTAATTTACTAATTAGTGATGGGTTTGTTCATACTTTAACCTCAAGGATATCTTACAAGGATCTAGGCCTATAATTCAAGGTATGTCAGAGGTTTTTCACCCTTAGGAAAGGATTCCCATACCCTGGGAGTTAGGGTCGTTGAGAATTGGCAACCATGGTTTTCATTTAACTTGATCATCCAATTGACATATTGCTTCCTAAACAACTTTGTCAATGTGTAAAAGTTAGACCATATAAAGTATTTCACAAACATAGCTAGCTTTAAAGTGTTACATCGTTGCGGTTTAACTACAACCGAAGCCCCCAGCGGTTCTGACTATGCCATATACATGATCACAACGATTTAACATACCACATCATTACTTACCCACATTCTTGGGGAGACTCATAGGCTGTGTATAAAGAAGAGAAAAAGAGAACCAAACACAGACCTTTACATTACTGTATTAAACTTTGCTTCCTAGGTAAGACATAATTACCTCAAATGGTCAAGTAGTCTTGAAGGTGCTTATACTTTTGACTTAAATGGTTTAGCAGGAGTTGAAGGTCCAAGTCATCTGAGAGTGTTTAATTACAACTGATTAGAGGTATGATGTACAAATGCCAGTATAGGCTATACGTAATGCTCATATCACACACTCATGTGAATGGTGACGTCCAAATAAAACCTTCCTGCAAAACACGAGCTCGTTTACTTGGTGATCTTTCAAGGGGTCAGGGGAACTGGGGTAAATGGAATGGGCTAGCTGCTTACCTGTTTGCGAATGGCTTGACCGATGTTTAATTTCTTATCCTTGAAAATGAGATTATTTGCCTACAAAGAGATTTATAAAAATTGTAATTATTAAAACAATTAGTTCTGAAATCACATAACAGGAGTCTTAGCATAGAGCAAGGGTCTGATGAGTGATAACAAACAGAACAAAGACATTGACAAAATAGGGAGACCGCCAACTTAGGGCTAGATAGTTCAGTTGGTAGAGCACTGGTACGTTAATCCGGAAGTCACAGGTTCAAGACCCGCTCTAGTAAAAGTTTTCTTTGTTCAACCCCAAATTGATAACAAATAGTGCCACACTGCAGCTACTGCCACAAAACTAAAATTTCATAACAACAATCCACAATGACCCCCAAACTTGTTTTTTTAGTTTATGATCACCCCCAATCAACAGACAAACCAGACAACCTATTATTTAGGGGACACCCCCTTCTCTACCTGTTCTTTGAGAATTCTGACGGCCTCTTCCTGTGACTCAAACGTTATGAATGCATACCTGGAGTATGAGAGAAAAATAATATTGATGTCATGACATCAATGAGGAAGATAATCAGACACTACTGTGATAATGCCAAGCAGCTGACTCTGACATTACCATCAGGGCAGCCAGGAAGAGGAGATGTTATTGAGAAGTGAAGATCGTCAGGGTGTTGTAATCTACTCTTATTCTGTCTCCTACAAACAAACGTACTATCATTCTCTACTACCCAATGAACACACCGCATCAACTCAGCGTTTGGGCTTGGCTTTACTCAGGGCATTTTCACTGAGCGAATTGACAGAAATCTTCATGTTGAAAGAAATAAAATAATGTTGACAATTTCACAGGGTTCTTCTAGCTTGATTACTTTTAGTATTGAGAAAATATAATTGACTGATTGCAAACTGCTTACCAACCCAAAAGGACCTGACGGTATAAATGCAAAAAATAGTTAATGGCCTGACGTTTTGACCCTAGGAGAGTCAGTCTCGGGAAAGACTCTGCTAGGGTCAAAACATCAGGTCATTAACTATTTCTTTAACTTTTCGTATCAAGTATTTGTGATTTCAATGTTTTTTGTTCAGTGTTGCATTAGCAGGGAATTGTACAACATACCTTGAGCTAAATATCAAAACATCAAGTATCGCATGAAAAAATATGAGACTTTTGAGATGCCATTACATCGACAAATCAGTTGAACCTTTTGGCTGTGACATACTTGGTTTGTTGAATGTGATACTTGCACTTTTCAACTGTTCATGGTATGTGAATTTGATGGGGATGAATGAATGAAGGTCTGTGTTTTACTCAACTGTCCCTGAAATGGAAACGTGTGAGAAGTGTATGGTTTGGATATAATCAGAAATGTTGCTTGAATATACACTGTATCTATTCATAGAGAACTGGAACACAGCCTCATAAATCAACTGTATCTCTCTGTTTTAAATAAAATATAAAAACAACATCCACACCATTTTCATACTCAAGTTGAGAGGCCAACTATCAAGTTGGAGTAACTTAAGTACTATTTCAAATTCATTAAAATTTTGAAAAGTCAAAATCAGACGAGCAATACTGTTCCAAACGCACACAAGCTTGTATTTCGGGCCGGTACACACGAAATGGGGCAAAACACAAGTTTTTGTTATTATTATTTTTCTCACTTCAGATCAACTTCACAAAATTCATAAAAATACCATCATTAGAATGCCCCAGATTGCAAAGTACTGCTTTTAAATCCAAAGATAAACACCAAGTAAAAAACATTTTGAGCACCTAGGTTCAATTCAGTGTGGTTTGGCCAAACCTCAAAAATGTTGGTCCAGGACGCTCCCCCCTCTCTCCTCAGTTTAGAAAAATTCTGGGGAAACCCTGGACCTCATACTAACAGCGGTATTAGCCAATTGCCATGACCTTGCCTTGGTGCCCTTTGATATATTCCAGTACATTTGTTTATTTCTCACATAGAGGTGCCCTTTACGAAGGAAAAACATTTTTGCCCTTCACACAAGAATGAAGTGTCAAGCTTGAAACTCGCTTTAGAATCAATGGAAGGCAAATAAAATAGTTCTTCATAATCCAAAATGCAAGAATTACATTCAGTTAATAGTTTATCTTAGAGAGGGCGAGGCCATTTTCATTTTGCAAAAGGCACTTACATTGGAAAATCTTACTTTTTACTTTTGAAGAGGCACCAAGGCCTGCATTTAAGGACAAACTTTAACTCATGTTGTCATACGTGGATGTGAACAATAATAGAGTTAAAATTGAAGAGTGAAATATTCCGTCTTGCAACAAATGTGTATACGTGATCATAACACTGTCTAGTTTAGGTTTGGGGAAAAACTACCACTTAACTTCCATTTAAATGAAATTAAACTCCCGCAAAGATATGCACTTTAAAAAATCAACTAAATCTGATAAGCTGTGGTGACTGTTATCATAACACCCATGGTTTCATCAGGAGTTTCAATCCTCTTTAAGCTACTGACACACCAGGTTCAACGCCCTCATCATGTGTGACCATTCAGGGGAAACATGCTGTTTTCTTTACTAATGCATGCTCCACATGACAGTTTGGATAATTATTGGTCAGACAACCCTGTCAGGAAGACGTCATTCTCTTTCTTATTTCCCATCTCAATTAGCCCATCAGGAAACTATTGCATGTGTTGATGGTTGGTAACTAGGGATCACTAGTAAATCTGCAATACATGTCAGTGGAGTTTTGACTTGTTAGAGCAGGTTTATTTTCAATTATTGGAATTTAAAGCATTGAAGTTCAAGTGTGAATTCATTTTCAAAGTCACTGTTGCATCGTTTATCTTTTTCAATTATGACAGTACTTAAAGGGAAGGTATACCTTTGGTAATTACTCAAAAAATCAATGGCCATAAAAACTTACTTGGTAAGAAGCACTGCAGCTGCATAAAGTATAACACTTTGAGAAATGATTCCCTTCTAAGAAATGTGGTTATTTTCAATTATTGGAATTTAAAGCATTGAAGTTCAAGTGTGAATTCATTTTCAAAGTCACTGTTGCATCGTTTATCTTTTTCAATCATGACAGTACTTAAGGGGAAGGTATACCTTTGGTAATTACTCAAAAAATCAATGGCCATAAAAACTTACTTGGTAAGAAGCACTGCAGCTGCATAAAGTATAACACTTTGAGAAATGATTCCCTTCTAAGAAATGTGGTTTTAGAGAAAGAAATTAGTCTGAGAAATGTTCCATGCATGAAATGTTTCTCAGATTGTGCATTCCAATTGCGGATTGCTCTTCGTGCGTGGACATAACCACTCCAGATTTTTGTCGATATCTCAAAAACGCTACTACCTTTTGAAATGCAATTTTCAACTTCAATTAAATTTTCAATTCAACAAACGTTTATTCCATGACGGCGGTAACAAAGACACTACATTTACATGTGGGTATTAACAATGAATGTCACATAATAAACATTCAAAATTTCAAATAATCTATAAATGAAGCATTGTGCTTTTACTATGACAGACAATAACTTGGACATGACAAGGACAACAACAAAACAATAATGGAGACCAGATAAACACATGTGAGATGACTGATAAAACAACCTTTTGTAAAAATCATGTGCAGTAGCTTTCTTTTGTAAGAGACTAAGTTTGTCACAAGACACATTGTGTAATTGTCCAGTCAAGGTGCCCTTCACCAAGGAGAAAATGTCTTGGTGCCCTTTAAAAAATGAAGCATCACGATTAAATACAACACGTACTTGTCACATGGCTAGCTCAAAATTAATTTTTCTGACGCTAAAATTTCACATCATTCCAATATACTTATTTGAACTACTCTATTTGTACTCGGTCCTTTCATAAAACGTTGTCCTAAATCCTGAACTGACTTACCCTTTGGAGACGCCTGCCCTGTCTGCAATGATTTTAGTCTCTTTAACCCGTCCATAGTGAGAAAAGAAATTTTTGAGTTCAGCTTCACATGTCTATGAAAAGAAAAACACAAAAACACAAAAGTGAGTCAACTGAAAAATCAAGAGGCTTTAATATAGTGAAGTAATGTAATTATAGTTGTGACATCAGTGGTTTTGGAGTTGTTTCTGGCTGCACTACCCGCTATCACACTCATCTCTGTTTATTCAACTGTGTTATGGTTGAATGAATGATGAAATCTGATCAATGAGCAAGGACTAAAAGGGGAGGGGGGGGGTGCATTAAAGCAAGAATGTCCTAAAAAAGGAGGTGCTTGGGAAGGAGGAGGATTTGGGGTTTAAGTACAAGTTTTTGACATCAACTGCTAACTCTAAGTTTCAACATTCAAAACATGGTTCACTTACATTGAACGAAATGCCACCCACAAAGATCCTATTGGGAATCATAGTTCCATACTTGGGAGCATTTGGGGCACTGGGTATAGGAGATGAAGCCGTTGAACTATTACTACCATCAGCAGGCTGCAAAATAAATAAAGATAAAGATTAAGTCAGAAATAGCTACATAAAGAGCTTAAAAATTAACACTAGATCCCAGTCCTGAGGCCAGTGATTGTTACGTCTGAGGCCAGGGATTTTCACATAGGGCCAGTAAACTCACAACCAGACAAGCCTTGTGGATTTTATCTCACAAATTTGAGCCCCGACTGGGTTTGTACAAAAGTATCTTTGTAAATTTAACTGATCCCATGCAATTGACAAAATATTTATCAAACTTCTGTTTGGACAACTATTTTGAACATTTTTCAATGTTGAACATGTATGTCGATTTTGAATAAAATGTGGATTAAAAAACATGTTTTTGGAGGGATAGGTGATATTTAGAAGTATATGGACATTCAAAAAGAGATTTTTACAGTATATCTTACTAACATTAATTACACACAAAAAAGAGTGTGATTAAAATATTTAATAAATTACAAGTAGGTTTGTATCCAATACTTCCATAATATGCAACAATTAAAACCAAAGCCACCAAAGAATTGCATCGATTGATTTGTGAATAAAAAAAGTCCTGGTTTATGCATTCCTCACTCAAACCTCACAAGAGCTGAAGATATTGAAAGACAAGAAATGTAGAATGCTAATGAGTGTATTATATTAGCTGTTCTATATGACAAGATAGTCAGTAAGAGCCATTTTTGGCCAGCCGAGTTCATACCTCCATGGTTTATCATTAGGCCTTGTAATCAACATGCCTTTATCATGCGCCCCCAGCAGGACATTCTATACTACTGTGATCAGACATGTAAAATCTTGTCTCTCTGTTGGGTTGTGTATATATCCAGTTAAGAATCTACGTATCTTTTACTGCATAAATATCTGTACAACTGACGTCTGCAATTAACCCCCCATATCATACCTGAGAACAGAATTTTGAGTTTAAGGTTTTTGGGGTTCAACTAAATGTCAGTTAAGGTTTTTTGTCTGGTTTAAAACTGAAAAAAATTAGTGTTGTTGTAGTTGTATGACGGTAACTGTTTTAGTTGTTCACTTTAATGTCTGTGATGAAGGTAACTGGGAATCCTGGTGATTGGTTTTTCCTTATTACATTGCTTAAAGCATGGAGGAAGGAAACTAGAAGCCATGGTATACTTTTGGAAATTGTCAAAGACTTGTATCCTCACAGGACCTCACAGTGATTTTACCCTGGGCCAGTCAATTCATGACCAGTCAAGTCCAGCGGTCTTGTGTTTTTCAATTAAATAATAACACCTTACTGTGTAATATTTTTTGGTTAATAACAAAAAGAGATCATTGTGTTCAAATGTTGAGTAAACATTGTAGATCTATCAATTCTGTCGAGTATCAAAGTTGGCCAATACTCACCCGAAGGACAAATGAGATAATTAAATCTTCTCTTTGTTCAAGTATAAACAGTTTACATGTCAGGATGCAGGTGAAACTTCTTGATTACAAAAATATGGGAAACAATCCCGGCAGTCTTGTGGAACTTTGCCCCAAATTTGAGCCCTGACTCACTTGGTGTATACCAACAATGCATAAAATAGCAAACCTGTGAAAATTTGGGCTCAATTTGGTCATCAAATTTGCAAGAAAATAATGAAAGAAAAAACACCCTTGTTGCATAGAATTATATGCTTTCAGATGCCTGAGAATTTCTCAGATTCAATACTACCTCTTTTCTCTAAAACTACACTACTTCAAAGGGGGTCGTTTCTAATGATGTTTTATAATATCAACAGCTCTCCAGTGCTCGTTACCAAGTAAGTTTTTATGGCAATTAATTTTTGGAGTAATTACCAAAGGTATACCCTGCCTTTAAAACAAACCATTTTGACCCAATTTACCTGAAGTCATCACCCTATATAAATCTTGGTCAGTGCCCATGGGAGTTACATTCCCTGTAAATGTACTACTGTGCAACCCTGCACATTTTGAACAATGCGCAAGCAGCGCGCACCCTGACTTGCAACTTGACTCCCAAAATGGCAGACCCATCGGGGAGACAGAAGCTGTGTGTGACGTCAATGCTAGGGGTCTAGAGGTTCATTGGTACCACGCTGGTACCAATGAAAGTGTGGAAAGTGGTGTTTGCCGTTTGAAAAAAAGCGATTTATCAAAGTTCTTCCACAAGGGTTTATCATTGTATGTATTTTTTTTCTTCGGAATAACCTAGTTTTACAAAAGAGGTTAACTCCCCTTCTATTTAAGTCTACCTCCCCCCCCCCCCCCGGTCCTCCCTCCACCCACAGGGGGTTTGCATCATGCCCGCTAAAACAATACCGCTAATCCAACTAGAGGTATTAGGTGAGTACATTCAATACATCTAGATGAGTTGAGCTGATTATCTAGGCCTACATGTACTTTACTATTCCAGCCAGAGGCAAATAAACAGCGTGTCTTGTATTGCAGTACACAACCAAATATAGGTCAACTCTGGCTTACACAATATGAATGTCAGTTGAGTGAATTGAATATTAGCTAGGGACTTCTTAATCTTATCTTAGCTCTAAGAAATGGCTGTTGACTTTTGAAATTTTAATTTTTCATTATCTTGGGAACAAACTATTCCACTTGATTTACAACTTTAAAGGAAAGAACATTACTGATTTCTGTAAGAGTAGACCTAAATAAACAGAGCTCTCTTGGTCACCTCCTTCAGACAGTATGAGCGCTACGACAGACTACAAGTTAAAGCTGGCAACATTTTTCAAAGTTTTTTCCTATTCAATCTGGGTATATACTTTTCTCTTTTTAATTGTTTCTCTTAAGTTATAATTTTTGGATGTAATTTGGCTTCAATTGCAAATTAAGTGAAATATCACAGAAACATATTATTTATTGAGCTCTATTAATATTTCTGTCCTTTGAAATATCAGTCCACATCCAGTTTCATTTTAAAAAAGATTGACATCGAAAGAAATTTCACCTCAAAAAATTGCTGGAGTCCAAATGAGAACAGAAACAATTATGCTAAAAAATCAGCACCCTCAGGCTCAACAAGTTATGAAATTACATAACTTATGTTAATTTAAGTAGTCCCAAGAAAACTAAAAAATCTCAAGAAAAAGAGAATCAACCAAAAATAAATTAAGCATTAGTGTTAAATCACTGTTATTTTGTTATCAATCTCAGGCAAGATACCGCAAGGTTTTAGCCAGGATTTGGTAAAAGGGTGTCCAAATTTGCTGGAAGTGGAAATTTTAAAACTGGGTGCGGGGCTCGAATTTGACACTGGACCGCAGGCCCGAGGCCAGTGATTTTAGCATTGGGCCAGTAAACTCATGACCGGACAAGTCCGGCGGTCTTATGTTTTCAATTCAATAACAATTCATGTACCTCACTCTGTAATATCTTGAACAGAAACAAATTATGTTCAAATGTTGACTTTGAGTAATGATTTGAAATATACTTAATACCCTTAAAGACAAATGAAGTAAATCTTCTCTTATATGTCTTAGTGCTTGTTCAATTAAATGCAAGCTAAACTGTGCAAGGAAGTCTTTTCTCTGTTTGAATCTGTCTTGTAAAATTAGTTCTGGTCCAGTAAAACTTTTGAGATACAAGTCCTGTGGTCTTGTGGATTTTCCCCCCAAATTCGAGCCCTGGGGTGTCCAAATTGTTCACTTACAATACATTTACATCTGTACATGTGAATGACAGATAAACCAGGGTGTCCAAATTTAAAACAGGGTGTCCAAAAGACACCCAGACACCCCTCTGGCTAACACTCAGTAACACTAGTATGATTATGAATGATCTCATTCTCAATCTCAGGCTTCGCAAAAAAGATTATGAATTTCAATTTTTCAATCAAGATGTTCCAAGTTCAATTTTTTAAACCGTGTCTGTACTCAGTGAGCACAAACAGTCATGACAATCACTGCTGTCACAATTTGACAATGAATTTTTCCAGATGTTCTGTATTCTTAAAATGATTATTTACCAAATTGCAATAGTTTTTTTAAAAAACTCAGTTTACATTTTAAATTTTACTGATGTCAGTCAATTTACATTTTTGTTTGTTTTACAGGTCCCAGACTGTGATGCGAACTCAAACACCACCATGTTGTGAAAACAATGATTCGAAATCACAAGGGTACTCACAAGGGCTTACCAAATGATGCGGTTTCCCATAATGTTTTAACAAGGCATCATGTCCAGGCAGACGCCCAGGTGTGCGCTCTGATGCTCGGGTAAGGTTTCCATCCGTGCATGCTCACAAAACACCAACTATCAATTTGTCGTTGTCATTCATTGTTACATGTATGGAAGTAAAAGCAATTCTGTAAGATGTAAATATACTTTCTAGTTATAACCATACTTACTCCAGATTGCACCTCTGTCATGATGGCCGAAAACTTGAAAGAAATCTTCAAAAACAAGCAAAGATCCACCGGTCAATTTGTATTGTAAAGAAAAAAATATACAGACTCCAAATGCACACTGCGTAGTAAAAATCCCCAAAGCGTATGATGACTACGAAACAATCTTAGCGTTGGTGTACATCAGCTGGACTTGGAACATACCATCCATTCCAGCGACAGGGATGTCCCAGTGTCTGCAAACTCGCTAGGCATGCGGAGAATGTTAGGTTCTTTTGCATGTGAATTTTGTTTACGATTTGCCTGTTTTAAATTATTGTAACAATTTTTTTACCCATTGTTCAAAAAGTGTAATTATGTTGATAAATATGTCGACCAAAGCGACAATTAACTATCTATATGCTGTAAAAAAAAAAGAGAGGACATACAGGAAGATCTGGGAAGATTTAAACTTTGAAAGCAACTTCGGCAATGCTTCGCAATAATTTTGAACTCGGTCCAGCGCAATAAATAATGGATACCAATTATGGGTAATTGAATAAAAATCCATTAACGTTGATTTGAATTTAACTGGACTATTTCGAACACATCTTTAACTGGAATTAAAGTAATAAACCGATAAAATTAAGAAACAGTGAAATATACCTTCGTAAAGTATATAATAGTGTGTACCCCTTACTTAACTTCTAACCTTTTAAGAATGGAATATTCCACATTTGAAAGGTGTCAAACTTGTTAATATCATTGATCCCGCCCACTTTCAACTTTTTGCAAAAGGAGATTTGCCGTCGATTTCGCGCCCAAAAATCCTAACCAACTTTATGAGCAATTTTCAAGACTTTTTCTATATATTTTTGGCAATTATTACCACCATCCAAACAATCGTCAAGGTTAAAAGGTTTGTGAACTAGTCAATGCGATTAAATCATGAATAAAAGCCGTAAATCTGATTTTCTTTGCAGTTTTCTTTAGAGAGCTAATTGTCGCGAACGCGAGAATAAATGTAGCAACTTTGACCAAGAAAAGAAAAGTATTACATTGAATACCAACCGGACCTGGGAACACATGGTTGGTTGCACGTGCCTGGTAATGGGCGCCGGCTGGGTAGCTCGAGGAGGAGGGGGGGGGGGGGTGGGGGTAGGCAATGTGGTGTGTGGTTTTGTTTTTACAACATGACGGCACGAATGTCTAGCCCTCATTATCAAGCTAGGGAGATCAGTTGGGAAGTACCCCAATGTCACTGTCAACTACATTTAAAAACTGTACCAAACAAGCACAAACACAGAATGTTTGAAAAGTTGCCAGGGATAATACTTTTAGTACCTGGATTGAATTAATTAAAGAATGTCGGCATGGAACCAAAGGCAAACTTCCGAGCTTACAACTTAGGACGAAAGTAATTCGATTATGAACAGCTAGAGGTGCATGAGATACTGCGAGACTGACTTGGTTTTATCTTCCTTCCTCCATGGTTTTATAAACAAACGAATCCAGTAGACCAAACTCGAGTAGTTCTAAACACGTTCACATTGTCATTTCCAATATTCAAGACAAGATCGGATGTAGCAGTCACCGCAAATTGGATACCGGATTACCGATTGCTACAAAGATAACTGAAAGGCAGTTTGAATTGAAAACGCTTGGTTTCTTTTCAAACGATCACAATGGGCTACTGGCCAGTGAACTTTTTGCCTCCATTTTTTATGTTGCCTTTTAGAGGAAAGGTAAAATGATTGACAGGTTGCACCTGGAAATCGTTTCTTCAGCTTTGTAATCATAAACACGTGAAAGAAGTTTCCATGCACGCAGCGCCCACTAAGCACGTTCCGTACATGTACATGTACATACATGTACATTATGTACGGATGTCCACAATCGACGACGACGCGTGTGACGACACACGAAAAAAAGAACAGCAAGTCTATGTGATGGGGGCGTGGTTAACGATCGTGCCGGTGACACGTTATTGATGACGTAAGTTTGGCAGTTCGTGAACTTTAAGGTCCAGCGAGAGGGGTGGTCTGTTTTGGGGAAACAAGAACAAAGACAAGAATTTAATGAGATCAAAGATTTAATCAGTTCAAAACAAGTAACTAAGATTACATAAGATAACTCCTGGGAAATTCCGCTGAAACTTATTAAAATGAGTCCATGGTTGACTCCATGGTTGGTGAAACATCCCTTTTTAGATAGTAAAACACAAACCATCGTGCAAAGTCCTTCAAGACTCAAACTGATGACATTGTGAGCAGACATTGTGAGCAATATCTCATCAGAGAGAAAAAACACCCCCTTCAGCTTTGAATTATTGTTTTACTCATTTCTTAGAAACATAGCATTTTAGGCAGAAATATTTTAAGGAACCCTTTCTACCAATACTTACTTTAAATCATGTAAGTTATGTGTGAATCTGTGAACATTTGTGTTTTTCGATCTTACCACAAGTGTACAGTGCCTTTAAAGGGGCACTGTCGTCGTGATCATAGTCTGTTTGAGGCTGGACATGGAAACCTGACCTCTCACCTAGTGACTACAAGCGTGCGGGTTGACTGTCACATCACAAACAAAAGCCTTGAAGTGCGCCGTCATTAATACTGCGCATGCGTGTTCAGTAATTGGGTCAGAGTTCAGAATTCTAGCCACAGACTTGCTGTGATCACAACGACAGTGCCCCTTTAAGACACAATAAACAATGAATAGGATAGGAGTTCAGGTTTGTGAGTAAAGCATTAAAAATACATTTTTGAACACAGTTCTGCCTGACTCCTTTAAATTGTAGTACATTTCATATTGTATAGTATATAAGGGCAACTGGAACATTATCTAGGCTCTCTTTATATGACATAGTCTGTGGATGGAATATTACTGACTCAAAGTGGACGGAATTTTTAAGCAATTAATTTCATTGTATCAAAAAGCAAAATTACAACAAATGTGAAATATACAGATCTGTAAATATCTCGTCTAAAATAGATTAAGTATTAGAGCAAACAAAATGAAAAAAAACATTTACATTAATAGTTCACACTCATTTTCAAACTTCAATCTTACTCAATATTTTCAAACAAAACCATGAAATAAAGTGCTATAAAATCTTGTATTATCTACAAACCCTTCTTTAAACTGAAAAATGTTACATTATACATAAATATACAGACATTTAATTGATGATGAATACATACAAATTTTGAAAATGCAAATCACACACATTTCCCTTATTATCTTTTCTTAAAATACCTTTAAGGTAGGGTCATAGATTGGTAAGTACTCCAACAAATAATTACAACAAAAACATACTTGGTGAGAAGCACTGCCACCGTTGATAGTATAAACTACTTTGAGAAATGATTCTGTTCAAAGTAATATGGTTTAGATGATTTTTCACCTCAAAAAACGATTCATGCATAAATCATTTCTCAGATTTCTAAGGGTTGGTGTCTAATCGCGAAAGCTGCGACCAGAGATGCGGTTGGTACCCGCTGTCATCTCTGTATAAACGTGGATATTGACATTCTTGTGAAAATACTGTGACAGTTTTAGCTGATTTCTCAGCAAGTAGACACTGCATTCAGCTGAAACTTTCACATGTGACTTTAATTATATCTTTCTTTATAACTTTGTCTATATGTTGACAAAACCATGACCCTAGGCTTCTAAATTAACAGTAAATTTTCTCAGAAATTCAAATTGGAAAACAAATTAGCAACGTAATTACCCAAAGTACCCCACAGACAATTGCAGTTAAGGCTATTTAATCTCGACTACACAAAAAAGTCACTTTGGAATTTTATTGCAGAAAATACGCATTAAAGAACACCCCTTTACAGTTTCAAGGGGGTGTAACAAAGACCCTCTTCTGAGCCCAGATACTGGACTCTAGCTTAGAAGGCAAGTCTACATAGGTCAAAAGGTCATTACCGCTCATCGTTGTTCCTTTGACCCTTGCATATACATTGGACATCTATAACAACTTTGTTGTTTATCTTGACTGAGGATGGAGTCTACCACTGGCTTGAACCAGGTGATGGGTAGAGGTGAAGGGGCATCAATGACCATCTGGGAGGGGTCAGGTATATGAGGAAGGGTTAGGAGACGACGAGTAGGATCCCACTCAGCATTATGAAGGAGAAGACCGTTGATGTAAACACCAATATCTGGGGGCATTGTTGGTGGTTCTGGGAGATCCATAACCTAATAAACGTAAACAATAAAAGTAAACAAAAGTTAGTCAGTGCGAATACCAAAACTAAAACTGCACGTTTTGCACAATGAACATTTCCTCTAAAATTACAGAGAGTCTTTCAGAATTAAGGCGTTCTTAAAATCCACCTAAATTAATTGTTACAATTCTTTAAAACACACATCTAAAAAAGCCCATTCTTTAAAAAGAGTAGCTCGTTGTGTCAGTGCAAAAATGTCACATCACTTAAAATAGCGCAAATCAAGGTACAGTGTTTTTGAAATGACGCGACGAATCGTTTACTTACATGTGTCTCCATTTGTAGCCTATGAACCTCGATGTATTCCTTCCGAGCATGCTCCTGTAACACACTCCTTAAAAACATCTTGGGATTGGAGAACACGGCTAAATCAAAACCAACTACCTTGTCCCCCTCTGTAATGTATCTCTCGAGCAATTCACCTCTTGCTTTCAATCTCTCTATCCACGTCAACACCCCAGTGCATTCTGGGTGTCCAGAAGGCGGCCATGACTGGGGTATGGTGTCTTGACTGATAGCCAATAAGGCATCCTCTACTAGAGGTGGTAGGGAGATGCTGCCTTGGGCTGACAGTAGGAGTAAGCCAACATCTGATTGGATGGATTTAATTGTCTGATTCAAAATGGATATCTCAGAGCTAAGGAATGTTTCTAAATAACTGAGGCTTTCAGATGATGGTTGCTCAAAAGGTTGGATGGTGTCTAGCCGATGCTGGATAGCGTGCAGAAGAGGGACAGTCAGAGTCAATGGAGATACAGAGCTTACTGTGTAGCCTTTCTCTAGCTTCTGAAGAGCACTAGATAAATACCTGCAGAGAGTTATGAAAATAAGAAATAGAAATGAGAATATGAATTGTAAAACTAAAAAGTAGAGAGGTTTGACTAATCAAGGAAGTGTCTGTCTTGACAGATGCATTTTTGTAGGATTAAGGATTAAAGCACGTATTATGAACGGTCTGTGACCCCGAAACAAAGAAATCAGCTGAAAGTGTTTGGACGAGTTGTGCTGGCTTTTGTGGTGATACTTTCTCACCCCTCCTCCCCCCCCCCCCACTGGCCCCTCAACAAAGAAAAAACCCCAACTAACCTTCCCTCTCTTGTCTCCATTAGTCTAGGGGTACCACTCATCAGTCCGAGCTGGGTGGGTTGTACTTCATCTTTCATAGTATCAAACACACGTTGTAGTCTCCTAGTGTGCCCGCTACTAACTCGACTGCGTCTCCCTTGGCTCTGACTAACTGGTTGTAGAGAGGCTAATAGTGAGGACACACCCATGGAGGATGGCATTTGCTATGAGACAAAAACATAATTCCGTTAGCATTTGAGTTAAAACAATTCCATGAAACTGTCAAACAAAGTGAGAGACACTTCATCCATTTAGGAACAATGTTCCCTGCAGTGTGAGCTTGACGTACACTAAAGTATTACCACATCTAGATCAAGATCTTTACCTGAACATCTTGCCAGTTGACAATAAGACTATCAACGATTGCTTGAACAACCTTCAGGTCCTCTCTTTCCAATACACATCCTCCATACACAACACAACCTAAGACGTCTTGAAGATTATCCAAACCACTGTAGATATCTAGAGGTTGTAGCGCCCTCAACATATCTAAAGATGTCAACAGCTCGTTGTGTGACCTAAAATGAAATGGAAGACACAATAGAGTCAATTACATAAAGCTGACTTGTACAAGAGGTTACCGGTCAAAAACATGTGTGATGTTTGTTGTTATCGACTGGTTCCCTGCTTATATATGTGATGTTTGTTTGTTTATGAGGTTGACAATTAGCTTACCAATAATAATCTTGACTGAATCCGATACGTGTGAATCTTCGTCTCTGTGACAACACGGCGTGTAGCAAGGAGATACAAAACACCATCTCATTGGTCATCTATCAACCAATCAGGATGAACAACATAAATAAATTAAAGTTAATTTACATAGCAATTAGCTGCCGATTGGAAAACACATCAAGGTCAATTTTAATCAACAAGTAACACAGAAAAATGAAATATATAGCTTTAAAAAGGATTTTGTTTTAAAGAAAAGTAAACTAATTTTGGTAACAGTTATGAGAACTCCATTTAGGAAGAGTCATCAAGGAAAGTTCTGTATTGTTTACCTCATGGGAAATCAGTAAACTTTCATAAGTCTATCAACCATACCTTTGCAGTGGCTGATGAAACAAGATGCTTGCTTGACTCCATGGCTTTCATTCCATCATTGAAGGAATGGCGGAGGGACTCTTTAAAGTTGACTGTTACTTCACAGGATACCTTGATGCCATATTGTAGCAGTAAACCTAGATGCACCAAACAAGGAACAAGATTATTCTATCTTTAGGTAAATGTACTAAGTCATCAAGAGACAGCACACATCACCTTTCAAACCCTAATAAGGCATCAAGAGAGATCACACTCCCCTGTCCAACCCCTGTAATGTCCAACCCTGTCATGTCCAACCCCTGATTCCACTTCAACTGCCAACCCCTGTCCAACCCCTGTCCCCGTAACCCCTGTCCAACCCCTGTCCAACCCCTGTCCAACCCTGTCAACCCCTGTCCAACCCCTGTCCAACCCTGTCACCTGTCCAACCCCTGTCCAACCCCTGTCCAACCCTGTCCAACCCTGTCCAACCCCTGTCCAACCCTGTCACCACCCACCTGTCCAACCCCTGTCCAACCCCTGTCCAACCCCTGTCCAACCCCCTGTCCAACCCCTGTCCAACCCCTGTCCAACCCCTGTCCAACCTGTCCAACCCCTGTCCAACCCCTGTCCAACCCTGTCCAACCCCTGTCCAACCCTGTCCAACCCCTGTCCAACCCCTGTCCAACCCCTGTCCAACCCCTGTCCAACCCCTGTCCAACCCCTGTCCACCCTGTCCAACCCCTGTCCAACCCCTGTCCAACCCCTGTCCAACCCCTGTCCAACCCCTGTCCAACCCCTGTCCAACCCCTGTCCAACCCCTGTCCAACCCTGTCCAACCCCTGTCCAACCCCTGTCCAACCCCTGTCCAACCCCTGTCCAACCCCTGTCCAACCCCTGTCCAACCCTGTCCAACCCCTGTCCAACCCCTGTCCAACCCCTGTCCAACCCCTGTCCAACCCCTGTCCAACCCCTGTCCAACCCCTGTCCAACCCTGTCCAACCCTGTCCAACCCCTGTCCCCAACCCCTGTCCAACCCCTGTCCAACCCCTGTCCAACCCCTGTCCAACCCCTGTCCAACCCCTGTCCAACCCCTGTCCAACCCCTGTCCAACCCCTGTCCAACCCCTGTCCAACCCCTGTCCAACCCTGTCCAACCCCTGTCCAACCCCTGTCCAACCCCTGTCCAACCCCTGTCCAACCCCTGTCCAACCCTGTCCAACCCCTGTCCAACCCCTGTCCAACCCCTGTCCAACCCCTGTCCAACCCCTGTCCAACCCCACTGTCCAACCCCTGTCCAACCCTGTCCAACCCCTATCCAACCCCTCAAACAGGGCATCAAGAAAGAGAGCACACACCCCCTCTCCCACCATGTTATATAAAACTTTCAAATTCGAGGGAATACTTTTTTACGTGTTTGTTTGTGAGGTAACATACCTCTATTGTTGTTATGGAGAAGCTCTATGCTTAAACTAACCTGGTATCCTGTTTGGACTGTCTGCCCTTGTGATTAAGAACAGCCTGAAGTCATCATGTATTTCACCCTCTGGATCAGGAACAGCTTGTGATTCACTTTCTTCTCTGGATGATTGCCTACTGTTCTTACCAGACTGTTTGGTCTGGGGTCTGGACTCTGAAGGTCTTACCTGCTTATTAGCCAAAACCATTTTCTGTGGAAGAAAGTGAATAAAGCGAATCAGAGCTTTTATTTATTATCAAAAGAAGTATACAAAAACATATTAAACAACAAGGTCGAATTGAGTTATTTCTGTTTTTGAAGCAAATGAAGAAGAAAAATACCTGAATAAACTGTAGCATATCTTTTGCCTTAAGATCTTCAAGAAGGTGTACATTATCAATGATAAGCCAATGGCCAGTAGTTGAGCAATCCTCCATGGCATGTAGTACACTAGACATCTGGTCATCTGTACCCATAGATACAATGTGTAGATTTGCTTCTTTCCCTTGATGCTGGAGGTACTGGGTTACGCTGGTGATTGGATGCAGGAAAGGATGGCCTAGAAGGGTTAAGATCAACATGTTTGAATTAAATTAATGGACCTAGGCTATGGCAGAATGGCAAGTATAAATGAGGTGCAGTGAGTCAGCCATAGCCAAATGGCCATAAAGACAGCATCGACATTGGCTTTAGTTACAGCTATGGCTGATTTACTGGCTATGGCTGATGGCAGAAATGCAACAATCTAACCATACATTGATGTCTGTGAAGCACTGTATACTCAGTACTCCCCCCCCCCCCCCGAGTCCTGTAAAAACATTCCACAAGCACATTACTCGGGTGGATTTCGAACCCTAACCTTTGCCATTCTAAAGCAGATGTCTTACCAACTAGACCACCGAGATTGCCTGGTAGCAGAGGAAGTAGAATCCTATATTTGAGCAACATTTTAAGAGATGTTAATTTGCATCCTTGATGCAAACTTAACATCTCTTGATTAAATCTTACCATAGTTGTGGCCACACCTATTGTTTGAGACACAGAGACTAAAATCATCTCACTTTCTGACAGCCAATATAAATGCTACTGCTGAGACGGAACCAGACTATTTGATTAGACACAAGCCTCACTATCATTTCCATAGAGTAGTTTGTATTCAAACCAAGATGGCTGGCTGTTTTACCTTCACATCCTCCATTGATGGATCCATCTTTAGTGTATGCAGCAGGTAGTATGAATACAACAGGTGTATGGTTATCACAACGAGTCAAGACAGTCTCCATACTGTAGGGGTGGGGTGACTCACTTGAGACCCTAGCTGATAGATCGTCAGATCATGGCATATACTTGAAAGCTGAATACCAAAACAAAACACATCAAAGTAATAATGAACTGTATTTTACAATTTACTCAATTGAGTTTTGAATAGATAATAATAACAATACAAACTGAATATAGCACCCAATGCCTGCTTAACATAAAAAGAAGCACAAATCAAAAATACTCCACAATTCACAGGCACAAAATCTACAAGAAATCTAAAAAAGGGGAAACTTTTAAAAATAAGACAACAATCACAAAGTTTAGAACGACCAACAGATTAAAACAAAACAGCAACAAGTTTCTACACCTAAGAAATTGTTTACTATTTCCTGGTACCCATCATGAGTATGAGTAAAAACAAATGTAAAAATCATCTTAGTACAAGTAATATTCTCTTGAGATTTTCCTCCTTTTTAATGATGACTGAATACCAACCTTGTCTGGTCTCATAATCCTCCAGAGTAATGCCTTCTGTATGAAGGTGATATGTGCCAGGCTAGCTCCTGGAGCTGGTGCTAACAGAACCGGATCATGCTGTGAAGAAACACATTAGGATTAATGATCAGTAAAACTTAAACAAGAATCCAATACTTCAAAATTGTTCTGGAAATATCAATCAGAATTAGGAAGAGTGTAAAATAATCAGCTTCCATAAGACATGTATTAATTTGCAGAGCTTATATATAAAGTACAGAAACAGTTCAAAAAGTACTAAAATGAATTGTATAAATAAAGTACTAATGGTTATTGGAAAGCAATATTGTTGGCGTAATAGATTTGGTTGACAGAGCTCCGATGGATTAAGATTGTAATACAAGATTCTGATCAATAATTTATGGTTCAAGAATTGATGTCTAACCTGAAAGTACTCTCTCCATTGATTACTGAATTTGATCAAAGACTCCTTCAGACCTCGGAAGATTTGAAACTCCTTCTCAAGATGACTGCATCCAATCCACATCTACAAAGTCAAGGTAGAGATAAGTGATGTTAAAGAAAATGTCAAACCATTCAGGCTAGCTGGGATGGAGTCTTGGGTTTGAAATCCTTAAGGGATTGTTTGTAGCTGTTACTTTCTCTTCTGGAAGTTTTCTCTTAGAAAAATATCAATTAAGATTAAGATTTCAAATCAATTTTGATCTTACCAGTGGAGTGATCCAATCAGGAACGCTGTCTCTGTCAGGCATTATCTGATTGGTTCCTGTAACTTCACTAGCCCCACCTACAAAACATAACCACTCCTCCTCTGTGAGTTCATTAGCTGCTTTCATCTTCTCCATAGCAACCAGGAATGAGAACAGCTGTGAGTGAACCTGGAACATTCCAAGAGAGACTTTGGAGTGTGTGTCCAACAGGATAGCGTTGGTCAACTCAACGGCACGTGCTTCAGCTGATCCAATATCTGCTCGGTTCTTTCTGTGAGCTTCAATCGTTGCCTTGAACCACTTGATGAAAGTACACATTGGGATGTAGTACAGAGGATGCAGTGATTGGCATGCACTTGATTACCAAGTAAAGCAGGGTACCATGTTGAGCGACGGTGCTGTAAGGAGCTTGACGTAGTAGAAGCTGTTTAGCTAATGTGTGTGTCTCATGGAGACTAGCTTCAGTTGTCAAGGTAACTTGCTGGTGATGACTGAGAGCATCTGCCATTGTGGACTCTTCCAATAGACTGTGGGGGAGGTTTAATGTCTTATGAAGGATTTCCTCCTGCATGGAAGAATACAGATTAGAATAGGTTAGACAAAAAGAAACAATGTGACAATAAATTCATGATAACAATGGTCTCGGATTATTAATTGAATCAGAAGCTCAATACAGAATTAAAGTACCTTGAAGAATTTATTTTCTTAAAAACTTTAAAACTCAGTATGTATGATAAATTACAACTGAACCTTAAATCTATTGTTTAATGCAACTTATCAAAACAAAAGACAAAAAGTAAAGGATTAGATGCAAAATTCAACTTGATCTCCCTGACTCACGTCTGCTTGTTGCAGCATTGCTTCTTGATTATGAACGTCGCCCTCTATTGACCGCCATTGTCCTTGGTACTCACGCCGTTCTACAGCCATGATGTGTTGAAGGAGTTGGGCTGTGAGTCCATCAGGGCTGATGGAGAGGTCAATGACTGATGTAGTCTCGATCAAGACTGGAACAAAACCAGAATCTGTGGACCAATCAATTGATTTCAAATCAGTTTTAATCAAAGACTCCAACTGGGTTGCTTTCGATTTGCATGCATTTTTAAGACAGAAGTGACTACCACTTACCAGTTAACTCTAATGGTACCGATGTGCACAGATATAGACAGAAGCTTGGGTGGTACCCAAACTCTCGTCCACCAATCATAACCCTCCTTTCTCCTTCCTCACCAATCATCACATTCCTTCTGAGCAGCTCAGAAAACCTCTGATCAAGAGCTTTCCTCTCTATGTGTGTTACAACGATGGTTGCTCCCAACAACATCCCCTGGATTAGCCTAATCTCCAAGGAGGGACTATCCGCAGGGATAATCCAGAGATTCTCAGCTGGTTTGAGGATATCAGACTCATCAGGGAGTACTTCAAAGAGGAAAGAGTCATCTTGGAATGTGTTGAAATACTGAGATCATCTTCTCCGTCCAAGTCACGGAAGTTGAAGGAATTTTTGAGAGTATACTGTGTGTCTCCACCAAAGCTATGGCAAGAAAGAAAACGAGAGATTAGCAAGAGGTATACCAGGTTTGAAATTAACATCTGCGGGATGAGCATGCTTAAGTAGAAATATTGCTTAACAATTGTCTGCTCAGCAGAAATGAGCAGGATACCAGTCACAAGTTGTAACATGTGACATGGTAGTTTGGCTGGTAACCTTATTCTGGTAAGCATACATTTCTTGTGCTTAGCTACTTTTTGTGCTTAAGCAGCTTTATGATATTAGGCCCTGGTGTAAGGTGATAGTTGAGGAAAGATCGTTAGGATGATGGTGTAGAAGGGGAATAAGGGTGGATTATAACTAACCTTGTGACTGTCCGAGGCGTTCCTGGGTAATCTGTAGCATTGTCCCACTCATCTGTAGAGGTTCCCCGACTTGTGAGTTTGGTTGTTGGTGTTTCTCTACTCAGACTATCTTCAAACTCATTCAGTTCATTTATGTTGGCGATGGATAAAGCTGCCGGGGTATCTAGTCACACAAATCATACCATCAATCAGACAAATCCAGTATAAACAAATTGTTTATGTAATCATTTGATTTAATCCAATGTTTGTAAAAATTATCTTACCAATTCCTTCTTCAAAGGCAAGCCCATCATGGAAGCTAACTACACCCCTCTCCTGTAATAGTTTGACCCAGGTCATGACCTGATCATCAGGATCAATCAGTAAAGGCCATTGTCTCTGCCTGCCGATACAGCAGGTACGCATGAAGAGTGCATTATGAATTGCTAATCGGTCATGTGGGATGTCATTATTGGACTTCCAGGAAGCTTGCTCTTCTGGGGTACTCAGGATTACTGGATGGGGGAAAGACAAATCTTGGTATTAAACACTGCCCTCATGGTTACATAGACACAAAGTCACTGTATGACAGTAAAACAAAATTTATTTCAAAAATATACATAATGTAACTCTTCTTGTAATAATAAAGGATTGATATCATATATCTAATCCAAGCTTGGGTCTCTCTCAAGCCAACATATTGCAATTATCTGATTGAGGCATAGAAACTGAACACAGAGAATGCTGAGCTCAATTGTCATCTGTGTCCACTGGGCACGCCCTCTATGTCAGCTGTGGACAAGCACGTACCTTCAGCAGTGAAGTTATCTCTGACAGCAATGGGGTACATAGGAGACAGGTGGTAAGTATCTTGAGTAACTCGACTTAAACGACTATTAGCTGGAGCAAAGAGAACATCACTTGATAAGGATCCACTGCTCGCATCAAAACTTGTATCTAGTCCAGTAGTCTGAAAAAGGTAAGAATGATAGTCAGAAGGAACAGAACACAAACAATTGTGAGATAAAGTAGGATTGGTGGAAATATAATCTAGTACGGTTTGGGTAACAACATGTACATAAATCTCTTTCTAAGAGTTGTGGTGGTTCTGAAAAGAATCTGTAGTGAAACAACTCTGATCGTCTTCAAGATAATACCGTTTCTTATTATTCTTATTGTCTTCATTTCTTATAATTTGGGGTTAATCAAAGAAAAATTGCAGGACTGGAACCAACGACCTCCGACCTGTCTTCATTGCTTCACACTCTTTTTCCCCCCCAGGTAAATAGTTATCACAATACTAAAAATTAGTGTCAGGATTTGGCCTACCATGTCAAGGTTAGTGAACTGATTGTCATATCTCTCAGGACTCTGACCAGGTTGCTTGGATGATCTCGATAATGGTGACTTTTGAAAAGGAATATAAACAACAAATAAAAAGGTCACATTGGGAAAATAATTCTCTTTGCAATTATCATTTCATTTGCATCAAGAAGAAAACTCTTCACAGGATCGAGAAAAAAGAAAGTTCTACCATGAGATGACCATAAGACTTGTCTTCATTAATAAACTAAGACCCAAAAACCATGTGTTTGTCATGCATTGTGTGTATGCGTAGTGTGCAAAATGAAAATACATTCCAAGCAACACACATGTATCTATGTATCCGCATTGCGCATTGCGCATTACGCACAATGCATGACGGACACATGGATATTCGGCCTATCTCTTAGTGTAATCCTTCATATCTCACCTCTTCCATTCCATTTTCCGGTGATAAAGATGACACCTGTCCACTGGATCCTGCCACATCTACAAACTTGCCACTTTGACATCTTGCCAGCCAGTCAGCGAGGAGCTTCTTCCTACCATCCTGACCTAGAGGGCCGTGATAACAAGCACTGGCTGCAGCTAGCAGGGCATCACCAGGGGCGGTCTTTATGTTACTATTGGCCTTGTCTAATTGACCCTTCCAGGTAGAGTGCTGAGTGGCCATGCTGGTCATTAAGGTGTTGGCTCGGCTTATTTTACCCTCAATGGTCTACATATGCATGAAGTTAATGAATTATTCAGTTATAGTTAGCATTAGATGTAGAATTTAATGGCCAATTATTATTCATATATGTAATTTTTTTGCCAATTATTATTCATATATGTAATTTTTACACCTGGTTTATCAACCTTTATTCTTCAATCTGTTGAATATTCATAAGCAGTATGGTTACTTACCCGAATGCCTTTATCCAGACTGCGAACCATGCGCGCTGCTTCCTTGTACTGTTTGACCTTCTCTTCAAGTTGACCTTTGACATCTTGAGCTTTGACCCTCTTATTACCAAGATGACCTTGTGCCTATGTAGAGTAAAAACAGACCATGTTAATCAGGTAACAGTCCTATGAGCTGAGATGGGGCAGTCCTTTCTAGGTACTGGCTTTAGCTCATTATGATAACTACATGTCTGTCTAGGCTACCCTCATAATATCTTGGGCGTGTTTTGGCGACCGTGACTGGAAACAAGTTTCTGACGTAAAATTCACTGAATGAAACAATTTCCCGAGAGCTATGCGAAAACGGGTCGGTAACCAGAAACACTTTATGACGTAGGTACATCTCTAGAAAGTTTATGTTCTGAAATTATACAACCTTAATTAAATTTAAAGTAATGGAACATAGTTTTTGTAGTTTGATCAACATTATTTAATTGTTATGTTTCAGGGTATTTCATTTTAAAAAGAATTTGAATAGTATGGGGTTGAACAAAGAAAAATTGACTAGAGCGGATTTGAACCAACGACCTCCGGATTACGTACCGGCGCTCTACCAACTGAGCTATCTAGCCTATATTGGCAAAGAATTTGATTGACATTTTCAAATAGTTTTTAGAGTCTGCCATCTTGAAACCAGCCTAACCGAACCAACAAGTCAGTTACGGTTTGGTTGGAACAGCTGCGTCACCGCGGTTCAACAGAACACGCGAAAATTGCTCAACCAATGAACAAACATGTTTCTGGTTGAGGTCCTGATCTCGTCTGCCTCACCTCATGAAGTTTGCATTCTGCCTCTTCCACCTGCTGTAACTTAGGTCTCATGTTTCGATGGATTGTAGCGTAAGCATACACAGCATGGACCCATAAACACAGAGACGATGCAGCTTGGCTGGCTTTCTTTACAATCTCTGGCTTAAAGGAAGGATCTTGAATGAAGAGTATGTTGAGTTTGTGATAGATATCATCTGGGATTGCCGTCTTGTTGTAGAACTCCAAGTCTTGGAAGAAGTTGTTACGATTGATGAGGGATTTACCACTCATCCAGCTTTAAGCAAAACAAACAAGTTTCAATTAGTGAATTTCTGGCTTAAAGCAACTTGTAATGTGCATTCTGTGGTTGTATTTTATGCTTGACCTGTACTTCAATTGAAGATGGCACAACTGTGTAGAGAACTAACTATGTACTGTGCAGATGCATTCACCATATGACATCAAATAGCAGGCTGGTACAGTTCATCTTTCAAATCGGCAGTAGATGATATTAAATAGTCAAACAGTAGGAGGGTTGACTATGTACTGTGTAAATTCATTCACCACATGGTATAATATTGCAGGCTGGCATAGTTCTATCACTTAAATTGACATTGGATAATATTAAATGGTCAAATAGTAAGAGGGTTGACTTTGTATTGTGTAGATTCATTCACCACATGACATCATATTGCAGGCTGGTATAGCTTATCTGCAGTGATTTTTCACTTACTCATAGGGTTCTCTGAACATCAGACAGAGTGCATTAACCACTTTGATCACAGCTTCAGGAGGGTTTTGGTAAGTTCGAATCTCATTTAAGTCAGAAGAGTTAAGACTCTTGAGGGCATGCCATGCTGCCTCATACACTGGATTCACCTGGATAAATGAAAGAGCAGTTTGAAACAATTAAAACCAGACATGATAAGATGGGATTGGGTCAGCCTAGGTTGTGCAAAGAAGAGACAGTTATGGTAACTTTTTCTTACAGCAATAGTATACAAATATTGACTGCTTCGAGTGCTATGGTTAAAACTACGACTCCCGAGATGATTCTATTTTCCTGAGGTGAAGCCAAGGGAAAATAGACCGCTTCGGGGATCATCGAGGAGATAGTAGTTTTAACCATAGCATGCGTAGAAGAAGTCAATACTTGTTTTATAATACCCCATACATATATTATGCCTAGTCGACTATGTATCAAGAAGCTGCCATTGCTGTGGGTACAGTTTATTGGTTGCTATGGGGATAGTATATTGGTTGCTATGGGTTACTACATTGGTTGCTTGGGATAGTATATTGGTTGCTATGGGTATAGTACATTGTTTGCTGCATGTTCTCGTGGCTTACTAGTAAAAATAAGGAATATCATATGCTGTGCTATAAACCAATCAAAAGGCAGAATCTTTGTAAAGAGTGTTATAACATAAAATAGATACATGGATGAATTGTACAAGATAGAACTGGAAAGCAGACAAGTTAAATATCAATAAATAGAAACAATGATAGTAGGAAGAGATTTAGGATAGAGGGAATCTTGATACCTTATCTAGTTCATCTTGAGTCTGCTTCTTGATATCTTGAAGAGGTTCTTGCATCTGAGCTATGTCTTCCTCATCCTGGTTGCACATTCCTCTAGCCTAAAATTAAAATCATCAGAAAACCATTAAGAGCTGTCTGACTTGAGGCTTACAGTGGAGAGCATTTATAACAATTGAATTCAAACAACTTACTTCTGCAAAGATTGCTTTACACTCTTCAACTTCTTGCAGACGTAGCTCTGCTGTTTCTTGAGCTTGTTGACGTAGTGGTGTAAGACGTTCTAATTCATGTGTGTAGCCATTCATGGCTTCAAACGCCTCATTCAATGTGTCTAGGGCACGTTCATACTGCAGTACCGTTGCCTAAATGACAATAAGAATCAATTATGAAAAATTGTCAAAATGTAACAAGCGCACAAGAGTAGATGTTTCATTGTCAGTACCTTATCTGTTTTTATCTTGGTGTGTTGAGGTTCAAGCAGTCAAAGGCAAAGTCCTTATTTGGTGCCAAGTGTGGCATGTACAATAGAATACAGATTTCTATGGTAGTGGTAAGTCATGTTTGCCATATAGTGTTTTTATCTCTGTTAGAATATCAACTGAAGATTCTCTTCATCAATCTAAAGATGTTGGCCCAATATCATGACTCTGCTTACTGCTTACTGCTTACTGCGGAATTCTGCGCTTACAACCCATAGAATTACATGCTTTACAGCGCGTCATAAGCGCAGAATGTCATCGGTAAGCAGAGCCATGAAATTGGACCCTGTTTGCCTTCTTACCTTCTCTTCTTTTGCAATCTTGCTGGCGAGATTCTTGAAGAGGTCAATGAATTCGAGATAGGTCAAAGGACTGAAGAACTTGAAGTGTTTGTTACCAGCTTTAGAGACAGCTTGCATTGCAGAACGATGGACATATGCCATGGCATGACTGATTGAAGTCACTTGTGAAGACATGTTGTGACTTGACCAAGGAATTCTGTACGTCTGTAATAAACCCAACCAACAAAATAAATCATTTACAACATTAATAAATAAGTCTTTCCAAAATGGTAATTGTGGTCAGCTCATAGTAGACTGTTCCCCTGTCTTTGGATAAAGGCAGACACCGGTCTTACAGCCCAATGATTTCATTGGATAAACGTGTAGTGACGTAAGCTTCCCATATCTGTGCTATGATTGGTCCAAGGTGATGTAATTTGTCAGCTTGCACTTTTGATCGTCTGCATGCAGCGTGTGCATAATGTTTGTACGTCATGTAATGTTGTTTATTTACTATGTAATAGTATTTACGTGTGAAGTGACTTGCGAATCTCCGCGTGAAATGAATGTAAGGTCAAAGGTACATCTGGCATCATCGGTCAAGCTGGTAACTGGCATTATTCAAGAGCCTCGAAGTGTGACACCAGATGTTCAGGCTAGGCTCATGGCAGAGAGAAACAAAATAATGAATGACAACCTACCTTTCTGGTATAAGTGTCCATTGTTGGTACTCTTAGCCATTGCTCTGCCACATTAACAAGTGCCTCATGGCTCCACGGCCGATAAATATCCACACAGCAACAATTAGTCAGCATAGCAGGATACCTGCTCAGCCACTTGTGAAGAGAGCTCAAGCTACCTCCTAATAGGGTCAAAGGTCAGAAGAGGTCAAGCATGAAAAGAACTCAAGCTACCTCATAAAGGGTCAAAGGTCAAAAGAGGGGTCAATGTCATATAACTATTGAACCACATTTGACTCATTTTGTGGCTCATATAAACCGAGATATGAAACTAATGTATACATGACAGAAAGTGACTGTAGTCAGTTTGGTGTTTATATCTAAAGAGATCCAACCCATGTACAATTGGTCTGTAGACTGTATCACATTGTTTACAAAACCCCATGTTTCCTGGCAGGCAAGATACTACTCTGGTCATTAAAAAGAATGTTTACATTTTGCATCATATTTACCACAGAAAATCAAGAACAGTAAAAATAGCAGTTGAACAAGTTTTGAGATGTGCCTCCACTTTCTTTGTACCAAAGGTTGATAAAAATTGCACGCTGCAATCTCCACAAGTTGTAAGCTTTCTTCCTCTGAGCTGTGTACAATTGTGCCTGCAGTAAGCCCAGTCTCTTTGTAAATATATGATGTGACAGGTTAAATGGTTGATTGTAACCATACCTTGACAATCAATACAGATGACAACATGAAGATTCAGCATGACCTTACGATAGAATCTCTCTAATGCCATCTCAAGACGTTGATTCCTATGACCTGTGACCTTTGCTCCTTGCAACATCTGAGAGCAGATGTTGTCAAGTTCTTCTTTAGTGTACAGCTCTGGGCAGGTTCCTAAATTGAAGGAAGAAAATAAAATAGTATTAACAGCTTAACGAAACAGTAATAGTTAACTTATTACCAACCAGAGAGACTTGTAGCATCAATGAATAAAAATATTTAAGCTTTTATTTCAATGTTAAATTTTATCCTTCAAACAATGGACATGATACATTGACGTCATCACACCGCCATCTTTGAGGTAAAAAGATGACATAACAATGGAAAACGCACACCTATGTACGCGCAGTGCACAGAATCAGCCAATAAGTAATCTTCTTTGGACCTCTAGCCGAGGGCACCCTACTCAATTGACGTCATGTGCGTAAGGTCTATATACTATACCACCAGTGGTTTTTGCCCAATTTGAGGTTCCTGCATGTATTGAGTTTTACCTTCAGACATAACGGAACAAACATCCAGCAGAGCTTGGTCTTCATACTCTCCTCTGACCACCAGTACGGTCGGCTTGCCCATCAATCCAGCCACCTGACTAGCCTTCTTAATCTTCTCTCGTAGGCTGCTACGATTCTTAGCTGTTATGTGAGATGCAGTAGCATCAAAGAACTTACAGCGAGCAGTGAAGGCTGCTACACGGGTTAGAGGAGAGCGTGCCATGCCGTAGGTCAGACCTATCAGGAGGGCGTTAGCTCCAGGGGTGGCCTTGAAGAGAAGAAGGGGTGGGAGAGAATAGCAGGTTCACTTCAAAGACATGATTTAGGATTAGAAATCATTTATACAATAATGGCCTAGGGTGGTCTTGAGGAACAACGGGATGGGAGAGAAAAGTAGTTTCACTCCAAAGATAAGCTTGGCCAAATTTTATAGGGCTGTTTAAGCAGACAATTATGCTTAATGATTTTGTGCTTAGCAAAAATTAGCAGGATAGCAGTTACAGATTGCACATTCTGAGTAATGGCATTTTGGCTGGTAACCATAGTTTAGAAAGTATAATTTTGTTGTGCTTAGCTACTTTTTGTGCTTAGGCAGCTCTATGAAATAGGGCCATGGTTCAGGATTAGAAACCATTTCCACAATACTGCTAAGTAGCAATTGCTAAGTAGCAGCAGATATACTATTTTCCCTATTTAGTTTTCTGCTACTTAGTGTTCCCAAAGGTCTCCCATTAGAAACTATAAGTCAAATATGAAATGTAATGGTAAATTATACATCGAATGGAACAGAAGATGGGCGAATACTCACAAAGACTCTTGCTAGTCTAGCAATGTGCCTCATAGCCTCCTTGAAGAAACAAGTTCCATCTTCTCTGATGCTCCATTGTTATATTGCATCAAACAACGCTGTAAACCTTCAAAGAGTTGGGTCTCATTGCATTCAACATAACCTGATGTACAATCAACAAAATGTCAAACGCTCAATTCTCAAAAAAAAATTAAAACCCTTTTTACGGGTATTTGACTTGATATGTTTAACTCTTAATAATAACAATAATAAGTGTATGTATATACCGCCCAACACCTTCAAGAGAGTCTCTAAGCGCTCAGAAGAACAAATAAAGAAAAATACTTTACGATGACTTGAACAGACTGAAATGGTTTGAGAAGAGTCTTGAAATATGTGACGTGTGGTAGTTTGTTTGATGTGAAGAGGAGAATGTTCCTTAAATGAGGTCCAGCAAACTGAAAACTAAGTTCACCATATGCTTTGTTGTCAATAGTTGGAATAACAAGGATGTCTTTGTTTGCAGAACAGAGGTTTTTGCAAATGAATTGAATAAATTTATTATTTAATTTTTATAATTTTTTTAATAGCCTTTGTTTACCTCGTTCAGCTTCTTTGTTGCCAGACACAATGTACTTAGCAAAGACAATATCACTCAGGCTCTCTCCAAGAAGACGCACCTGTTCAATTATTAAAGGAAAGATCAATCAATTATCAAACATCAAACACCTGTCCCAAGAAAAGCAAACAAGGTATTCTTCTGAAGAACAATGGTGTAATTTTTTACAAAGTTTTGGATTTGTTGCTATTACAAAAGTTTCCCTTTCAAACAACTTATCCCAATTTCTTAAAAATTGATTTGATTTAAAATCATACAGAAACTAAACCAACCTGGTCCATGCTTAACAAAGGTCCTCGGTATCGATCAACCATAGATTCATTGACAGTACCAAGCTGGAATGTCACCCCTCTCCTTCTCCCCTCTGTACCAAGTCTTGTCTCCCCTTCACGTCCACGTTTGGACAGTCCATCCTTCAATGCTGGTGTGAGTGTCTTTGGGATACTGGATTTGCGTGGAGGGGTGGGCTGGTGGGTTGCGATGGTAGGAGGGGTAGGCTGTCTCACTTTGGATTCATCTGAAATATTGAATGTTAAATACAAAGTGAAATATTATATAAATTGAAGTCAATCAATGCCTGTATATATATAGTCTCCTTTTCAAGACAATTCATTCACAATGGTGCTTGTTATGTGAACCAAAAACACTCGGGTTAACCCCTACTCTTTTACGATAAGAGTTGTGACTTCTTTTACGTGCACTACCAATCCTTGTACTTGAACCCACACTCTGCTGATCAGAAACACCAGAGCATGAGTCTGGTGCCCTTAACGGCTCAGCCACGACACGCCAAAGTTAAATACTAAGTGTCATGTTATGTCAAATTAAAGTTACTCAAATTACTTAAATTAAAGTCACTTAAATTGAATCCATCAAGATTGTTTGACACCTATCTCTTGATGAAGTGAACTGGGTACGCACCTGTTGGTTGTTTCACTGACTCCATTAAGATACTCTGCTCAGTCAATGTACTCCCTTAGAAGATGCAAGAAATAGAAGAATGTAAGTATGACAGAATTAAGAAGTTAGACAGAATGGACAACGTCTGCAAATCACACCAAAGGAAATCTTACCCCAACGATCAATACAAAAAATATGGCAGTGCTGTTAACATTTGCATCTTGCAATCAGGGACATTTTGTCCCACAATCAGGGAGATATTTAGAATTACATTCAACATAAAAGGAACAAAATTCCACAATCTGGGAGCTTGTCAAATTTGGTCATCAGAACATGCAAAGATTGCTTTATTTTCAGGGAACTTTCTGCAGAATCAGAGAGAGTTGAAGCTCTGATATGGGCAAAATACACATACCCCAGACACATGACAAACAGATAGACAGACATGACATGTATGAACTGACAAACAAGGTCTGAGACAATAAACATGATAAGGATCACATCAACGTGCTGACCACACCCTACCTGCAGATGAATGTGATGAAGGTGTCGGTGATGCCCACGCCAATCTCTGATTGTTCATCACCATCTTCAGTCATTGCTGTGTTACCTAGTGGTGTATATGTGTAGGTGATTGCAGAGTGCATTCAAAGTAGTGGAAAGCAATCAGAATAACACATCAAACTAAGAATCTTTCAGAATTGTCAATAACCTATGGAGAAATAATGGTATGGGAATCACACACACAGTCAAATTATCTATGATAACTGTACATACATATTTTGTGCCAAGCCAAGTTTTGGGGCACAAAGTACCTTCACTGTGTACCGACATCCATGCCTGTATATCTCTACCTCAATCATAACTACAGGCCTGGCATTACACAGAGACCATGGCCTCTGTTGCCCCTGGTCTTGGCTTTGGTGCCCCTTCAAGTTTACCATAGACTTTAAAATTTTCCAATGGAAGTGCCCTTTCCAAAATGAAAATGGTCTTGCCCTCTCGAAGATGAAACTTCGGGCCTGTAACTATGACTGTGTGACAACTCACTTAGAATATACAACTTGATGTTTTACTTTCAATCTTTGAAAGTATTCCAGAAATGGAATGACTAAATTGGATTTGAATGCAAAACAAAATAAATGAACAAAGTAAAGTTACAATGGTCTTGATGATACACAACTGATTGAATAAGATCATTGTGATGTTGAAACACAAACTCCAATCACATCAGAACAAAATGTACTAACAAAACAGGCACACTGTAAACAAACAAGATTGGCATTGGTCTTACCTCGTTCAGCTGAAGAGAGCCCAGAGAAGACCCCATGAGTGGGCGAGTTTGACCTGGCTCTTCACCCTCATCTGAACCCAGGCTGGTGTCTGTCAAGGATAAAATAAATGAATTGTATAAATAAATAAGAAACATAATTTGTAGGTCTCTGCAATGAATATAGTGATTTTGAATTTTTGCAATGTGGGGTTTGTTTTAAATAAAAGAAATTGTTCACTAAAATATATTTGATTTTTGATTTGTATTCTATTTAATTATTCATTAATTCTGGTTGTGAAGCAAGGACTCTCAGAATAGCAAACTTAATCACTATACTAGCCAAGTATCCCCATGGAGAGAAGACAAGGAAGGAAGTATCAGTTTTAGATGTGGGAGGAAAACCTTGGAAAATTATTCCAGGGAAAACCCATGCAATCAGGTAGGGACTGAAAACCCAATCCACATAGTGCCCCGGTGGGATTGAACCAGGGTCCCAGAGGTGGAAGGCAAGAAGACACCACTACACAAATCCGACCTTACCTATCTTACCTTTCATTCAATAACAATTAATATAAATGTTTAAAGGTAAACCTTTCACAATGGGTTGTATAAAGCAAAGATAGCCACACATGTATTAGAAGCAAGCAAGAACTAGTTATTAAAGCATGGATGAAAGCAATAGCACAGCAAGCATTGGAGTTGACAGAAATTGAAGAAATATCAGATATTTATTGACCAAGAAGAACAACTACAAAGAATTAAACACTGAAACCTAGATAAGGGAAGGAGAGACATTGAAAAAGAAGAGTTTGAAATTTTACTAAATTAGAGTTCTAGAGTTCTAAACATAGAAAACACAGAGCTTGGAAACAATATATGAATGATTAATGAAACGCTACAAACATCATTTGATGTGAGCTTCAAACACAATGATATTAGTGAGTCATATATGAGGATTTATCTGCTGACAAAAACTATGATACGATCTACAAAATAGCTTTGCTTTACTGATGGAATAATTACACAATGAAACTTGGGAACTGTGGTTGGGTAGGATGCAGGGAGGGGGGTTATATGAATGAGCATAGCACTGAACTCTAGCTTTTGGTTAAAAGCACATCACATTAAGCTACCCTTCCTTAGGGTTCACCCTAACACTCAGGATGATTTGGTTACATTCAAACAATGACAGCTCATTTATGTCAGCAGCAAAAGTTGTCTGGATTGATTAATTAACTCACAAAGCTACAAGGGGTTGGAGGTAGAGAACTGAATGCCGGAGAAGGAGATATAAACAGAGGTGAGGAGCTCCCTGGGCTGTCAATAAACTGGGATTCAGTCATAAACAAGGAGGAAATTCATTACAAATGATAGAAATAATGGGATAAAAAAGATCAGAAATCTGAAAGTAAATGTTTGATTAGATTATTTTAAAGTGGATAAGGGTATTATACTAACAGAACAAAGGGGCATGCAAACTCTTAAAGAACACAATGTAACGGAAATTTAAAAGAGATCCTAAGTAAATAGTAACTATGTAATGTAATATCATGCCAGCTAAGAAGTACCAGAATATGTAGAGGAAATAGAAAAACAGGTCATGCAAATTAAAAAAAAGTTTCTACTCTATGGATCATAGAAAACCCAAACATGATACATAATGATAATTGGATGTCAGTCACATCCAAGTTATGCCAATCACGGTCCTTGTGTCATTGATAAGTTCACCATAATTGACTTCTCTTCATCTAGGAGTATAATGGGGGCTCAGACACAGTGCTGTATTATACCTGCATGGTTTACTTTACTCCAGCTCTTAGCTACTTGAGATTGAATACTCCAAATGAGATGAGACAACATTTTTAAATTGTCTGACATAATCTTAGGGATGAGGGATAGATGTCTTACAATGACACGGACTGTGTTGATAAGAATTAACATCCTCATACCTGAAAGGGATCTGGGTTGTTGACTGGTGTGACTACGCGCTGTTTCTCTTCCCCAGTGCAGAAACACTTCTCAACAATGTCTTCAAGCTTTTTGCTAAACCACAACTCATCTTGAAAGACAAACAAATAAATAAATAAATAAACAATAGTAAATAAATACTGAAAAGGAAAAAAATGTATATATAAGTTATGTAAAAAGAGTGGCTTTGCATGAAGGAGAAAAGTAAACAAATTTGAGAATATAATTTTCACCAACAATTAAAAAAAAAAAAAAAAAAAAATCTTTTTTAGAAAACTGAAATTTTGTATTGACTGAGAGTATTTGAAAGTAAAATTCCTTTACCTTCTTTGGATTCAATCCTATCACAGTAGGTCCTAGTTGCTTCATGACACCATAATCTAACAACAGTTCTCATCATGGGCGGGGCAGTAACCACTCCCTGACCCTCCGCTGCCTTGACCCTCCCCCTTCGACCACGCCCTCCTATATCAAACACAATCAAACAAATGTTAACATTATTATAGTTATGGTTGATTAAAACATGGCAGGATGAAAGGAATAAACATGTTAATTAATAAAACTCATTCCAAAATAAACAAATCTTATCACATAACAAGAACTTTTACAAACAGAAGTTGGTGGATTGGATTACATGTAGGGCAGGTACATTGAGCAATTATTGTGCTTTTCTGTACATTTCAGTGACAACGTTACATACTAGTACTACATGGATTTCCATCCAGTCTAAGCCCAATTATAAAATATTTAAATCATCCTGAGTTCATAAATCAATCAAATCAGTTATTCAAGATAAATGTGTCATAAATTCTTCCTTCATGCATGGAGGAAAGTGCTTGATGGTATGTACATAGTTGCTTGAACTATGCTAGGACTACGACTAGAGTAGGAGGCTAATTAATAATATAGTTTGTTCCATGTCAGCAAAAGCCATGATAGAACCAAAACAGTCGACTCTATTCTAAAAGATTCCCTTACTTGTATACGATATCTGAAATCAATCAATTACATATTACCATGGCAACCTGCATAATCAATAAAGCGACAACAAATTCATACATCATGCACCACTAGCTGACAACAGAATGCTCTGTGGATAAGTGTTGTGCAAATTCAGATGATCTTTGAACTCAACTGCTCTACAGCAGGGTCTCTAGCAAAGAACTCATGAATATTCATATTAATAAACTTGGTCCTAACATACTTGAGTATTCCTCTTTGACTCTTACTCCCTTTTTGATTGTAAAAAAGTGTTTGTATTTGTGCGAGTCACACTTTGGCTGATGGACAGAAGGCTTACCCCAAAACAGTCCTAAAAACATTGAATAATTTAAGTTTCTATCTTTAGTTAGTGTCAGGGTTGACCCAACAAGCCAGAACAAGGTGAGATGACTTACACAAGTCTACTACCTCCCAGGATTACTATTGGTTATGCTTGAGTGGTGACCATAGACCTGCAATACAAAGTACCTGGCAATGCAAACAACATGTACATGTACATGTCTAGTGTACATGTACATGTACAATTCAGCCCTAGCTAGCGAGACAGACAGTGTGAGATCTGTTCCTTGCTGTATGGATTGAGCAAGCCCGGAACAGATAACTGAATGAAGTGATTTTTGAGACATACAATGGTTTCTTAGATTTATCCATTCTTAAGTCTTCGTCTTATCGTATCTTGCACATTTGTGCATGGATGGAAGAATGAACAGACACAAATGGTGTCTCAAAAGCAAGATCCTAATTCATACGTTACTTTAGGCTAGAGTGGTATCATGTAAACTGAAAGACAGCCTCATTGGAATACGACAGCAACAGGTAATATTTCCACATTCATATTATGATATTTCTAGCCTACTTTGATCTAGTGACTAATTGTAACAAATGTGAGAACATAACTGAGAGAAGAAAACAAGATTGTTGAGTATAAATTGCTTGGTCATGATGTGTACATGTATCATGCAAGTAAAGATGCCAGAACCAACTGGCACTTTTTCATTACAATGTATACCCAAAGTGTATCATACCCAGTGTTTTGGGGCATTTTTTGATGAGGTTAAAATGAGTGAAAAAGTGGCAGTCGGATTCTGCATCTTTTCCTGTTTGTACATGTGGATGTGATGTATGTGACCATTTATTTCATATGTCCTCTCTATTTGCATAGGCTACTATAGTGGGGACCATACAATCAGCTTCACCTTACTCACAAGTGAGTGATATGTTCATCAGTACATCACCATGGTATCACTTACTACATGTACATGTCTGATGTTGAGTAAAGTGTGATTTCTCAATGATATTTGTTTTTCTATATTTATGTCTGGAGAATGACCATGGGTGTTGGTGAATTGAGCTATAAAGACTTCATAGCCTTGTACTTTCCTTCCTCCTCCATGCTTGTACCACCATCCAGGCCTACCATGACATGTGTATGAAGTTATTTTATTGTGGCAGTGTACTGCCAAGTAGTTGTGGGATGAGGTCATACATTTTTCGGCTGGTACTACACTTCCTAATTAACATAATATTGTCTGAAAAACCAATAGAAGGCTAATGGGTTGTGAACGGTGAAACAGATGGTTGTATTTACTGTTAGAAATAGCACATCATCTGTTGATGAGTGGGGTGATGATATGGATGTGGTGTTTTGTTGTTGAGTTGTAAGGGATCAATAAAATACAAAGATTTCTTAACACCTTGGTTTTAGAGAAGTCCAGGACAGAATTCATGGTTGAATGATTGTAATTAACGATATTAGGACGGAATGTTGTTGTTGATGGTAATCCTAAATATAATTTTTTCTATAAAGCTTTAATCAATGATACATCGAGGTAGATCAAAATAAACATGACTGTAACCAGGGACCAAGGAACTTAAAGGTATACAAACCCACGGAGCCTGGACCATGATTTGTACAGCTGAATGGAAAAAAACATTAAATCTTATATTTTATGGAGATAGCGCTGTCTGATTTTTAAAATCAACTTCTGATATTATGAAAGGGTCATATATCTCAAAACTTGGTCAGCCATTATTTGTATATTAACTCTTGAATTTATGTGGAAATTTATAACAAAATGTAAAATTTTCAGTGTAGTATCTTGCCTGTCAGAAAATGCCCTGGAATGTACATGTATTGTCATGGTGATGGTGATTGGGGGTTTCAAATATTTATTTCTTGACTTTAACAGTATTTCAGATATAAATATTTCTCTTGTTGAGGATTGGTACTTTATAATCAGTCAGCTTTCGGATTGAAATAAAATCAATTTACTTGTTAATGATTACCAATCCTGAAGTTAATCTTTATATATGAGGATTAATTATCAAGTATTGCTTAGGGATGAGTATTCTATTTTTTCAATTTATTAATTCATTTATTTTTCATCAAGAGAAAATTTTAATTGAATTTGGCTAAATTCATCCACGGATTGAACCCTATTGTAATATTCATAATAACTTATCCTGTCTTAGTAAATTGTATTTCCAGAAGTAGGCCTCATCCTTGAAAAAGATAATTCTCTGTTTTTGCAAAATAAACATGTAAATCTGGATGGCTAATGTTAACCATATTGTTTCATATTCTAAAACATCCATGTTGATGGTGGTACACATGCAGTACTGGAATTACACAAAGGTAACTCAGGCTCTGTCCCTGGTCTTGGCCTTGGTTCCCCTTCAAATGTTTCTCATAGACTTTAAGATTTTCCAATGGAAATGGAAATGGCCTTGGTCTTAAAGCTGAAATTCCAGGCCTGCACCTGTACATGACTCATTCTATAGCCTAGATTTGATATTGGATGACGCCATACCGGTAACACAAACACTCAGTGTTATTACATACAACACTCAGCATTATTACATACATGTATGTAGGAAGGAAGTTCATCTTACTACAGAATTGCTGATCAAATAGAAAACGCAAAACTAATGCAATGCTTGATACCCTAGTATGTACAGTAATAAAAATGCACTTCAAAGCAAGCATAATATTTTGGAAGAGGTTTTAACGATGCAGGCGTCACGAGATTAAATACAATCAAATGAAACTATTCATTAAATGAAAGTTAACATTGTAAAAAAAAGAGGGTAGTATTAAAATGATCTAATTTTTGCAGTAAAAAGGCAATTATCCCAGTGTTGTGCACGGATGTACTGTTGACTGTCATGGTTGACTGGTGGGTCTGCATTTCTTAACCCTAACTCTCTTATTGATTTACTAAGATCCCTCCATGCTCTAACAGCATCCAAACGGTAAGACTCTGATTTGAAGATGGTACAGAACTAGTTTACTTGTGCAGTCCTCAGTCTAACAGAATCACAACAACATGCAGTTGGATTTTGATGGGTCGGGGATAGTTAGGGTGAATGGACTAAGTTAGAATGGACTATGATTTTCATTTGATGAACTCTAAATTATTGGACAAATCATTAAACCCAGTATTTTCTTTCTCTTTTATAACCAGAACATGGAGCCAAGTTGTTGATCTACTCTTCACATGTCCTTTGCTGATTACCTGTGACACAGAGCAGTCATGGCGAATGGATTTACATCAGCTGCTGCCCTGCACAGCACCAGACAACAGTTCCAGCAGAAGTATCTCACTTGTAGCCAGTGTCGACAAGTTTATGATGATCAAACTAGAGTCCCCAAGTACCTTCCATGTCTACATACTATCTGTATTCACTGCTTGGCATCATTTGTTAATGGGAAGCCAGAGTTCCCTTGTCCACTCTGCAAAGCTCCTACTGGAATCCCATCTAGTGGAATGTCTGCCTTCCCAACCAACTTCAACGTCAAGAAGCTTCGAGAGTTTCTGGCGATAGATGAGATTCCAGAGAGTCATGTTGGTTCGGCGCTTATCTGCGAGGGCTGTGATAAGCATGAGAGGGCGCTAGTCTGCTGCGCTAACTGTGTGCGGTATTTGTGTCGAGAGTGTGTTATTGCTCATCAGTATGCCAATGGGTTTCAAGATCATCATGTCAATGTTCTCGGTGATCTGACCGACGATGAAGAGGCACAGCTTCAGAGACGCAGACTCTTCTGTACAATCCACAGCCGACAAGCCTTGACGCTCTTCTGTGAGACATGCAAAGTTGCTGTTTGTCAGGTTTGCTCCAATCTGGCACATATTGATGACGGTCATCGCCTTGTGGATTTGGGGTCAGTGATTGACAATCAGAGACGTGAGCTTGGTCATTTGATGGGGAAGTGCCTGATGCAGCAGAAACCTCTGGAGACACTTCTTGGTAATATCATCACAGAGCAGGGAAAACTCAACATCAATGCTAAGGTGGTAGAGGAAGACATCCATGCCTACTTTGTGGAACGACATCGAGATCTGGAGAAACGAGAGCAGGAGTTGATCAAGACAGCTCGTGCTGTCTACAGTAAGATGGCATTGAGTATCAAAGAGCAGAAAGAAGCAGCTGAAACTACACTGGCAGCCATCATGGCAACAGGGGAGTTCACTGAAACAGCCATCTTACATCGGAATCCAGTTGAGACGGCAAGAGCTTGGCAGAAACTCAAACCAACACTCTCCAAGATCAACGACAGAGTCTTCTATTCCAAGCCGGTTGCTAACAGTCTGATTGAGTTCCGTCACCAGCACAATGCCGCTGAGATGCATTTCCAGCTCAGTGTACGAGATCTTGGGAAGATCTACACCAACAATATCGCCCCATTCCAGACTGATGTGAAAGTGTACCCAGCTTTCGTCAACCAAGAGTGTAAGGTTGGACTTAAGACAATCAACCTTGATGGAGAAAAGAGCACACAGGGTGGAGCACTTGTACAAGCGACACTAAAAACCCCATCAGGTGATCCTATGACCTGTGACCTTCAAGATAACATGGATGGAACTTATCACATCCTGTTCTCACCTACCATTGTGGGTAACTATGAAATGCTGGTATGCGTGTCAAAGGAACCGGTGCACAATGAACCGTTGAAGATTGCCGTTCTTGACTTCCATACAGACATTGTGCCTGGTATAGTGGGTACCGAGTGCATAATCCGTCTCCATGCTACAGACAGCAATGGTAACTCTCAGTCTCTCCCTGAAGACATGAACATTGACATCTGTCTGAAAGATCCTATGTCTTATGAGACAGAAACTGATGAGACATTTACTTCGGATGGATCTTACGTGATCAAGTTCCTTCCAAGAATCGTTGGAGATCACTTTCTGAACATCTCACTCGATGGTACACCTCTTAGAGGCTCGTCTCTCGTCGTCTGTGTTCATAAGATCATTGAGTGTACCTCAAAGGATGAAGAGATACTCCTTGAAGATGTGTCTGGCATCGCTGTTTGCTCCAAGGGAAACATCTACCTTGCAGATACCTTCAAGAATCAGGAGATTGTTAAGCTAGATGGAGATGGAATGTTCCTTAAGACCTTCAGTGTGTCTTATAAGAACTATGCCCTGCTGACTATTGACATGGAGGATAAACTCACGATGTTCTTCCTCAACCGTAAATGTGTCTCCACGTACACCACAGACGGAAACTACCTACGTCGTTTCCAAGCCAATGATGTGAAGAATGTCACAAGTGTTGCTGTCAACCCTCGTGGTGATACGTTACTCCTTGATTGCTTGGAATGTTGCGTCTTCATGTACGATGAGAAGGGTTTCTTCATACAGAGGATCGGTCACCAGGGATGTGGGAGAGGCGAGCTCAATTTCCCCATCAGTATGTGTGTGGATAAGTTCAGTAACATCTACGTGAGTGACAAAGGGAATCAGTGCGTCGTACGTGTTAACGCCGATGGGAAATACTTAAAGCAGTTTGGTAACAGAGACAGTTTATTCCATCCTGGCTCAGTAGTCATTACCTTAGATGGTTACTCCTGGTACATGATGAAAGACTTGCTCAAGTTGTCCACATCTTCAGCCCGCGTACCAATGAGATCATACGATTAGTTGAAGTACATGGCATTGTTGGGTTTCAGGAAGCTATGGCAATTACTTCCGATGGTTGTTTTATTAAAGTAGATCATAAAGGGAACTGTCTGAGGAAGTATAGCTATAAGTAAAGAAATGAAAGTATACTCAGACACTAACAGCGGTCTGAAACCAAAATGACATGTACAAATTATGTATGTTGAATCATGATGTAGATTTATGTTCCAGTTCTGTGCATGAAACCTTAAAAACTTTGATAAAATGTCAAGTAAGAAACAAAAGAAAGCTTTCTTGGTAACAAGTTTAACATTTCAATGAATTAATATCCTACAGGACTGGTTAGGATAAAACATTGTTTAATTTTAGTCTGAAAGATCACTGATTATGAAGTTTACACTAGAACAATTTTTTCTGTGAAATATTTCCCTCTGAAATGAGGTAATAAATTTGAGAAAACTCTGAAAATCAACAGTTGATTTCGGTTGTTACAACCAAAATAAAGGACAATGTGTTTACATGCTGAAAACTGTGCATGGTATTTCACTATTTTCTCCTGACTCACACAACAGATTAAGCCCAAATTGTCACATGTTTGTTATTTCATGTTTATAGTTTATCATACAAAACATGAACACTGTCTGCGACTATTTGTCAGCTCTGCCAATCATGTATCACACATGCAGAGGAAAATGTCCCACTTGGAATTAAATTAATTTGATATATAGAAATGATCATAAAATACTGTCCAGATTGTTAACTACACACAGTTGAAATAGCTCTGTAGAGTGAAAACAAAACACACTCCAAAATAGAAAGCTCAGTCCATATGAAAGTTGACACTGTTGTACATAACACATTTCTGAGCATAATGTGTAAATTGTACAGTAATTATAATATAGTATGGGGTTGAACAAAGAAAACCAGTCAGTTTCCCTTGTGGTTAATTACTTGACATTTAATTATAATATATACGTACAATGACTATTTACGTTGGTGCTCACATAGCTACGTTCATTCTTTATTCCATGGGTTCATGTACTGGAAGTATACATATGAGGCAGTATGTTTGGATTAATCTGTCATGGTCTGACTGAAGACAACAGGCCACATAAATATTTGGTTTTTTACCCTAACACCGATGTGTGTAAAGCACTACTCAGTACCTTGAAGAGTCCTGTGAACAAAAATCCACAGGTATATTACTCGGGTGGGATTGGAACCCACAACCTTTGCCATTCTAGATGTCTTACCACTAGACCACCGAGATTGCCGTAGTAGAGGCAGTTCGAATCCTATATTTTAGCAGTGGGTACCGCAACATTAGAGACGATAAATTTGTTCTGATGATATTTGTTTGTAAATTGTTGCATGTAACATGCCTGTGGATTTTGTTTATACAGGACTAAGGAAAGTACTGAGTATAAAATGCTTTACAATCAGTGTTAGAGTAAAAATCAAATAGTATTCTTTATCCGTGATGCAAATTTATAATCTATGGCCATGTTAATTTAACAACAACAGTCTTATACCCTTGCTCTATGCTTATACATGCTTTAAATTCTCTTATCTTTGATTTGATTGAAGATGCAAATTTAGAAAGAAAACATTGTGCCTTGCACGCCTGCTGTTATAAACATAGAACAAATAACATAAGAGTCACAATTGTATGTTTTCTTTAAACCCATTTTTGAACCTGAGGTTAATTTTGTGGTGTTTTCTCTAGAAGAAGAAGTTTGGAACGAAAGGTCTTATAAAAGAAAAGAAGAAACAACCCAAAAACAAACAAAACAACCAATAAACTCAAATACCCCAACCTACAATCCCTTTAAAGTACAGTATTGGTGAGGTTGACATCCATCCTCATCCATGTACATGTACAATGTCGTAGATTTTCAATTTTGGTTGCTTCATTTTTCATTTTGCAAACTCAGCTCTATCACCCCGCGTGAATATTAATATAATAACTACATGTATACAGCAAGCTATGGTACCAGCATGTGTGGAGAAATCTACATGTACATGTCAGTTCACTGCATTGGTTAGTAACACTAACATAATTAAAGATTCACAGCGAAATATTTGGAGTTAATACTCCGTGACTGTCTCAAAGATTTGTACTACTACTACAGTACATTAGAATAGATCTATAAATGCTATCAACTGTAACTGGTTAGAACTGGATTTTGATGTAACTCGTGATTAAAACTGTGTGCTTCAAATTAAATGAACAAAATGTAGAACTAATATGAAATCAATCTTTTTTGGAGATTCATTGACTTTTTAAAGAGCAATATAGAACTGTGCACTCTTGAACTTTATAATTAAATGTGGAAAAACTTTCAAGTACTGTGCTTTACAAATTGACAAGATATTTGAATAATTGATTATAAAGCTGATTATTTACAGGATAATTTTTATTTTGGAGTGGTTTGTAAAGAAAGTTGTTTGTTTGCCAGATGTGGCCCATGAATTGCAATCAATACTCGATTTGATTTAGATATGCTGTAAATATCTGTACTAAATATAAATTGTAATTTGTATTTCTAATTTTGATAACAAGATTGGGTTCAAGGAATATTGTGTTTTGTTACGTCATTTTTGCCGTAAACTGAGAGAAATATAATTTATGTTTCCTTTATTTATTTAACAAACTTATTTTTGTATATTATGTACAATGTAATATAAGAGAATCTGTTTAACTGGCAAGAGTTGGGACTTTAAAACCAAATGTTATTAAGTTTGGATAAATATTATTGCTTTTTGAATATAAATATTTACATTTCCCTTTTGAGCACAGAGATTCCCATAATGTCATCATTTACTTATCTCAACTAATGTTAACTTTTTTGACTGATTAACTTAGAAACCTTAATGATTATTCGGAACTAAAACTGATGGTATTTAACTGTCTGAACAAATTAAGATTCAATGAACATTGGCTGTATATAAATGTCTGCTACTATGCTGCATCTATGTTTAACAGCATAACATCATAACAGGTAGTTAAAGGTGCTGTATTGTCATGATCAAAGCAGGCCTGTGGCTGTATATGGAATTATGAAATCTGACCCAGTTACAGCCACGTCCCCCCCTCCTTCTGTATCATATCTATGGAGGGCGCCCCCGTGTGTCCTGTAACTCGTTGACAGTTTATAATGCCATGTACAGCCACAAGTCTGATTTGACGACACAGGCCCAAAGGGTGGATGACAAATTATTCATGAAAAAATGTAAGTGTGGCGATATGAAGTGAATTTTGAAATGGACAGCGATAATGCAACTACACCAAGATGGAAATCAGAGCATTTAAATCTACAAATGTACACATTTACCAAAGGTTTATATTTTCTCCAGCTTGATATTAAAATGTTTATTCTGTGTATGCTGGAAGTACAATAACAAGTTTGTGTATAAGGGGTCTTGATAAACGATTGTTGTTCTTTTACTGAATGGATTTTATGGTATTCAGAAATAAATTGTTTAAGTAACCATGGTAACAATGGATTTAGTTAACTGAGATATGAAATCTGATGAGAATAATAATATTATTAAGAACATTCCTTCTAGCAGATAACTCCATAATCATCATAAATTTCTCAAATTTGATCAATGTATGGAAAATAAATGGAAAATTAATCAATTAATCAATAACGATGACTGTTTGTAGTTTCCTTAGACTGATTTGTCTTCTAAATCTTATCTCCAAGGGATTAATCAATTCTGAATAATATAAATCTGAAATCATACTTAATGTGAGTACGATTGATTTGCGACTTCAGAATCGGAGATTTAAAAAAAATAAATATCTGAAACACTAGAACACATCATTTCTCAGGTTGAAAAAGTCAGTCTGACATCTTGCAAAATCATATTGCGCTTGAAATCAGATTGACATAAAGTATGAATCAGGATTTTAGAACATTGAGATGAAAATCAAACAAGGCTTACCTGCTGCTTGTGGGCGTCCTCCTCCCCCTCTTCTGGCTCCATGTCTCGGTCGACCCCGGGAGTGTGGAGATAAGAGATATAAACCTTGGATGACTCGATTGATGTCATGAAGAGAGAAGACGTAGTGAGGTGTGATGGGAGTAGGGGATAACTTAGAATGAATGGCAGCATGAAGGTCAAGAGTTGCCGAGAGGAGTGCCTGGAATAAGAAAAACAGAGCATCGTCTCCGTTACTTGAAGAAGTGAGGTTATTAAATGGTTAATATTCTTAAATCATTTAAAGGTTTGCTAACCTGAGCTAACTCATAGTGATGAGCCAGAGAATAAGCAGGAAACTCCTCCAACCAACCCTGAAGATTCGACCGATGAAGATCATCCATCTCATCTCGACCCAGAGGGAACAATGACAATACACAGAAGAGCCTGGTCAGGCGGGGTGACAGAGGGTGGCTGGCTGTTCCACTACCCACACCTGATACACCGGGCGGGGCACAGGCAGTGATGAAATTAGCGCCCTCCAGTGCTTGGAAGAAGAGACGCTTTCTGTCATAGATGCCACCGTGTACTATAAGTTGACGTAGGACATCAGTACAAGGTTGGGTACCTGGGTTAAGTAATATATAAAGAAATTGCAGTTAAAGGTAGGGTCATAGTTTGGTAACTACTCCGAGAATTTCTGACCATAAAAGAAGCACAGCAGCTGTTGACAGTATAAACTTTTTGAGAAAGGATTCCCTTCTAAGTAATATGGTTTGGATAATTTGTCGCCCCAAAACATTTGAGTCTGAGAAACAACTCGTGCATGAATCGTTTCTCAGACTTCCAAGGGTTGGCATGGCTGGTGTACATTCACGAATGCTGCCGCCAGAGATGCAGTTGGTACCCGCTGTCACCTCGCTAAACGTGGATGAATTTGACATTCTTATGTTTTCTCAGCTGAAAACTTTCACATGTGACTTTTATTTTATCTTTCTTTATAAAAATGCCTATAAATCAGCATTACGTTGACAAAAACCAATCCATGACACTCCCTTTAACTCAACAGACAGTCTTATGTTTGTTGCTTCAAAGACCCCTTGAGGTTGAGCAGGCACAGCCAGAAGAGCAAATAAGAGATGGTACATCATGGATCCCTAATAAACATCAGGGACCACTCCCCAAATGACCTTTGTGGACATCTTAGATTGGGATTTAGCAATTCAAATCCTACCTGTTTTACTATCAACTGAAGCACAATTTAGATCATCTATGAAGAACAATGGACTGGAACTTGACTTCTGTTGTTGACTTCCAGTAGCAACAGCTGCCATGGCAACACTACGTGGGCGGAGCTTACTAACAATAGCATCTTCAAATGATTGACAGCTGAGTCCAGGGGACATGTTAGTCTTGAGGAAGTAGTGCTTGGGATGAACCATATTCTGAAACGGAAACCGAAATCCCACAAAATAAACTTCCTACAATCGTGATGATGATTTAATCTTTGAATATAAATAGCAAGTAATATGTAGTTCTTATACAGCGCTTTGTCACAACCGAGGGTGTCTCAAAGCGCTCATTAGTTTTTCTGCAAAGTATGGAGCTATGTTCAAATATAAGACCTATTTTTATATAGCACCATGGTTTACAAGGTACTGTGGCGCAATTCTGCAGTAACTAAACCAGAAAACACCATGGCAAACCCCTTCTCTTCAACGATAAGTGTACTAGCAATACCAATGGACAGGACCTATGGCTTCATGTCCCATTCGAAGAACGAAGCAATAATGGTTCAAGTGTCTTGCTCAAGGACAATTAAAAATGGGACTTCGAACCCACACTCTGTGGTCAGAAACCCCAGCGCCTTGAGTTCAGTGTGCTTGACCGCGAACACCGAATTCTGAGTAAGAATCCACCAAATCCCAACCCAGTTGTTATTAACACAGAAGGCTGATAAAGGAAACAGTTTACCTGAATTAGAGCTGATTGCCTACACCTGATGGTCCAGTTAGCAACACAGGGCAGTTCGAACTCAACAGGAGATCGATCAAACCAAAGTATCTCTCAATCTGTAAAACAAACAACAAAATTGAATAACTTCTAGAAAATCTTATTCATCAAAGGGAATGTAGAATACTTAATATTAAAATCTCTCAACACACCTCTGGAATAATGGTATAGCCCGATGGCAGGGTCTTGGCCCGTTCTTGTGATCTGTCCCCCCATGGAACGAGGAACACCATGATATGGATCAATCTTGTAGTCATAAACACTGCCCTCTTGTGGTAGGTTGATGTCAAAACTGGCTCTGGATAGCGTTTCACGAGCGAAGTGACTGAATGCACCAACATATCTGGAAAATACATTTTAAACATAAATAAAATATAAAAGTATTTGTGTTTACCCTACACCAAAGAGCACTCTATACTCAGTACTTTCAGATGTCCTGCGAATAAAAAAAATCCACAGGCATCTCTCAGGCGGAGTTCAAACCCATGACCTTTGACCATTCTAGAATGTCTGACCACTAGACCACTGAGCTTGCAGGTAGCTAAAGGCAGTATTTTACCTGCGGTACTACAATGAACAATATCTTTATTACCGATGCAAATCTAAACATCAATTAAAAATTCTACATTAGAGCTTGAAATAGATTACCATACCTGAGTGAAGATGGCCACCAATCCCCAGATGAAACTGAAGGCAAACATTGACAGGAACCTAGTGGTAGGGTTAGCCTGTCCTAGTAGGTCACTGTTACCAGTTGTCTCTGGTTTGTTGGTGATGGGTGAAGGGCTAGGTCTGCCATCTAAGAAAAAAAAAATAATAATATAAATGCCAGAGCGTTATTAACAATTCTATTTATAAAAACAATTTTCTACTATATTTTTTATTCACTCTTAGGATTATTTGGTGCCAACATTTTATTTCTATCAAGTCAGAACTGACTAGGTTAATTTGAAATAATTTTGGGTTAAACAAAGAAAAACTGACTTTGAGCGGAACCTGCGACCTCCAGATTAACATGCCGGTGCTCTCTACCAACTGAGTCATCTAATTCTACTGTTGTCGGTCTCCCTCTTGCAAATACAAATACAAAAGTATTGTCAATTCCAAATGGATGAAATTAAACCTACCAGCAGCAGGGCTGTCCGTTTGAGATCTTTCCTCTTCATGGACAAGAAACTTATCACATAATGCTGAGAGGATGCGAAGGAAAGAGGAGACTTCTTGGATGCCGTCAACGATTCGGTAATTTGAACTGATGGAGGCAGGGAGATCAGCTGAGAGGATGGGTTGACATTTGTGATTCAGGAAATCAATCGTTGAGCTGAAGGTGTCTTCAATCAGGGCGGTAAGCATCTGAAGGCTATACGGAAATAACAACCAGCAAATCATTCGCTTAGTATTTTGGAATTGTTGTTTTTCATGTTGTCATTATTTTGTTTATTTCTCTAAAAGTGGTCGAAGGTTGTAGTTGAGTAGTTGAAGGTAAAGTGTATGAGTTATTTTCAACAAACATAACATCAATAACTTTTTGTAATTTTATAAGCAATTAGTAAATTCCAATTTGGAAATGCAGTCATTTTTATGATAAAGTTTTAAGCATCAACAACCAAAGGTTGAAAATTAAAAAAATTAAAAAGCAAAGCAACTAAGCGTTTATGATACTTTAATACAACAAGTTATTGACATAGCAATATTTTATGAACTATTGTGGATAAAATAAACATTATAAGTGTACAAATACATCAAATGAAATGGTATAGATTAGCCAAATGATGAACACATGAAAATGAAAGAGCAGTCTAGACACCACAGATGCGGAAGTACACTGAAGTTTATACAAACAGTCAAGGAACCAGACAAGATGAAGACACCTTGCTTCCTTTTACCTCAGCTACAACAATGCTAAGCAGGGAAATCATGCTATTAAGCAAGTAATAACACATCACAGTCTACCAGCTACAGTGCGTCATTCAGTAATGAGGTGTGCATGTATAGTATCTAGTTCACTCTTTGAGATGCATTCTCAACTTTTTAGCGCTTCATTTTAATTATTACATGAGAAGGGTGGAATGGAATATCTTGTAGAGCAGATGTAATTGATGAAACAATAGTAGCTAATGGAAGAAGGTCGGAAGGAGTTGGGGAATTGGGGAGAGAAGGTCATGGTTCAAAAGGAAGATGTAAGCAGGACGGGTAGGAACAATGGCGTAACCAGAATTTTTTAGCAGGTGCAAAGTCTCTTTCTTTTTTTCCCTTTTTTTGGGGGGGGCATTAGTTTGTTGTTTTGTTTTTTTTGTTTTGTGTTTTTTTTTTTTGGGGGGGGGTGGGGTGTCATTTAATGTGCTGAACCAATCATTGTGCATTTTTCAATCTCATTGGGGTGGGGGTTTGTAAAGAGGGGGAAATGGTTCTGAGCAAGGGGGGCGGCTCCTGCCCCCTGTTCCCCTCTGGTTATGCCACTAGGTGAAGGAAGTGGTAAGATTGAATGCAATGATTCTATGCTGCTATTTGTAGCCTGTAACATGAAGCGCTTTGTGATGGTGAAGATGTATATTTGTTGAGCTTAAAACCCACCAGTTCTTGTTAATATTCCAGTGGGATTTATTACATAGCCATGGCTCGTATGAACGGTTGACATTAGTATCACTGGAAAAACACACAAATAATTCAACAAATACACAGTCAATACAATCAGAATCACAATCATAAATAGTCACTAATTACAAGTTGTCTGGAAACTTGAGCAGCCTAATTGTCCGAGCCAACTTGAATAGGGATACCATTGAATAGGGTACCATTGAATAGGGTACCATTGAATAGGGGTACCATTGAATAGGGGTACCATTGAATAGGGGTACCATTGATAGGTACATGATGGGTACCATTGAATAGGGGTACCATTGAATAGGGGTACCATTGAATAGGGTACATTGAATAGGGTACCATTGAATAGGGGTACCATTGAATAGGGGTACCATTGAATAGGGGTACCATTGAATAGGGGTACCATTGAATAGGGTACCATTGAATAGGGGTACCATTGAATAGGGGTACCATTGAATAGGGGTACCATTGAATAGGGGTACCATTGAATAGGGTACCATTGAATAGGGGTACCATTGAATAGGGTACCATTGAATAGGGGTACCATTGAATAGGGGTACCATTGAATAGGGGTACCATTGAATAGGGGTACCATTGAATAGGGGTACCATTGAATAGGGTACCATGATAGGTACCATTGAATGGAGTACCAACGATACTCTTGGATCAGTAAAGTCGCCAGTGTTTGGATCTTTAAGGGGTCACTAAGTCAATCAGTAGGCAACCTAAAGTTTAGTCGGTAGTTGCCTTGGTTAATTCTACAAGTTTCTTTTAACAACTGATACAACTATTTATAGAAGAGTGGTCATCTTTAAGGATTCATCAACAAATATTTGTAAAGAACAATGACAAAAAAGGTAAAATGAATAGAATACAATCATTTTGATTAACCAGAACTAGCTACAAAAATAATTCAAGTTGCACTCACACATGATCTCTTTTACAAATAATGATTTACCGATACAAGAGCTAAAACAGTCAAAGGTCACACATGAAAGAAGTTTTCACAAAAACATGATCTGTGTCAGGTGTTCGGAGCATCATATTCACACTAATGTAGTCACATTTGAATTACAGCAAAAGTGTTCAAGCAATAAAACATATAAGAAATTTCAATGGATTTGTACTGATATTGGGGACTTCCAGTGTGATTTAGCACCACTCAGCCAGGACTCAGTCAGTGATTTCCAGTATACAACCTCTCGACCACAATGAATGATCCCACATCTTGATATCAAGGCTGGAGAAGCCGTCGATAGATCAGACGTCTCAAACAGGATGGAACAAGAATCTTGGAAGAAATCAAACATATTATTGATGGTTATGAACATCTCAAAGAAAGATGGAAAGTACTCAAATGGGTCAACAGCATAGGGTAAAAGTTCAAAGTTCATTGATATAAACTCACCAGCCATTGGTATCTGCTCCCCTTGACCTAAGTTCATCATCTTGCAATCTGTCTTGAGTAGCATCCCAACGCTCTCTGTCCACTCAGGGTTAAGGAATCCATCCAGTATCAACCATCTTTGGATAATGCTCGGTGGATTCAGCAAAGCTTTGTTCTTCTTCTCTGTTTGCTCAGAGAGGAGCACCTTAGCAGCGGAGGCAGAGATTGAAGCATCACGAAGAAGACGGGTGAAGATGCCATCACGCCAAGAGTGGCTCGACTCCTCGTACTTTCCCAAGAGCTGTGAGAAAAGAAAAGAAATACAATTAGTTGCTTTCATTCTTGAAGATCAGTAGCTTGATCCAAAGTTCTGCTCAAAAAATATCCACAGGCAGCTAGGGGAACCCCCTCACACGATTTAAAGAATTACTTTTTCCTTCAAGAGAAAGCTTGTCAAACAAGTTTTGACTTGTCCCAAGTTTCTAGACATAGAGTGGAATAGGATCGCTGTGGTATGATCAAGGCATATTGGCAAGAATTAATGGTATATCAAGTCAAGCGCCCTCTAGTGTTCCTACTGTTTATTATCTCACCTCTTGTACTGATAAAGCATCAGGGAAGATGACATCAGTGTTGACCTCTGGATACACAATATCTTCAACTCCTTGAGTAGCGGCATTTATCCAAGACAAGCTCATCTTACCCAGCGTACCTGCAGTACGTCTTATCTTCTCCATGGTGTGAGAACGACGAAATTCAACTTCAGTTGATGACTGCGGGAAACAAAAAAGGTTCCTCAAGACATATAAAAACACTCATTATTATTTCATTTAATAATTTCAAAAGCTCCAAAACAACGGTAGATTATACTTTGACATAAGTGTCTTCATTTCTTCAAATGTTTAAACTTTTCTCATCACAATATGACTTGAGGAGGTGACTTTCACTGTTTTATACTCACTGTGATTGATATTTTCTTGGTTGGACTGGTCCGTCCATCTTCCTTGGTAGGCGGGGTGGTATGGAGTGTGTTCAAGACTCGAGATAATGTCTCACGACAGACTGTCTTCCCACTACCAGCTGGTCCTACTAAGATTACTCCTTGTTTTTCCTTCAAACTGTCATATAGCTCCAGTACCTGGGGAAGAATCACAATCGGGTCTAGAGACTCATTCTTGAAAGGATTAAGTTATTTTTTTCAGACACAAGGATCATTTGTGAAAACTAGAGTTAGAATGATTGTACTTATATTTTATATTGTGATCCTCTGCTGCCTCTTCCCAAGTTGTATCGTAAACTTGGATGTGATCCCTGGCTACACGGCAGTTACAGGTTGTATGGCTTCTGACTGGCACCCCCCAACAAAGATATTGACAAAATAGGGAGACCAACATTAGGGCTAGATAGCTCAGTTGGTAGAGTCTGGAGGTCGCAGATTTTTCTTCATTTTTCTTTGTTCAACCCCAAAATGTTTTATCTTGTAAAACCCGACACCTACTCCCTATCAACCCATTGCCATGATCACCATTTTGGGAGTTAACTGATGAGTGTGCAAATGCAGCGTCACCTAAACTTTGCACTACACTGTATAACACACAGGGACATTGACTCCAATGGCATAACCAAAATGATTGTGACGATGACGTCAGGTGTATTGGGTCAATACATACCTTGGTAACATGTTGAGGTGTTGCTTGTAGTTTATCAGCAACAAACTGACACTGAATGGAATCTACTAACACCGGATCATGCTCCTGGCTGGTGGTACCTGGACGTCCCATCCCACCCCATGGAAACACACTACGTAAAAGATTCCTAACAATCCGAGCATGATCAGGGGTATGTAGGCCTGGCAGTAGGATAGATTGGATGGCAAAGACAATTGCAATCTCTTCACGATGTTCTTCATCTTGTTCAAGAGAGGGGACATCCGAGTCCATCAGGTTATCTTTAAAAAAGAAATTAATTTATACAAAAACTCTGAAATAGTTTTGAGATGGATTCAGAAAGTAACGACTACAACAAATTAAAAAATTTAAAACAGTATCAAGAAATTTCAAAATAAACTTTAAAAGTATAGAACTAGTAATGGGTTTAAATCATCTCAGTTTGTGGTATGAATTTATCATTAAAACTTTCTAGCCCGACTCAATGGACCTTTATCGTGGTGCAGCCATCTTGATTTTCTCTCACTCAACTCAATGTAACCAAACTGAGGCTGGAAGGAAAAATAGTCTGGTTTCTTTTTGTACAATGAATATTAGCATCCATTACTATTACTGGATACAGGGAACATGACCAAGATGGTGGCAACATGATAAAGGTCTATAGACCCAAGTACTGATGACATCACAGTTTGTTTATCCCTTTGCAGAAGATTGGGAAACCATTGTGTCTCTTCACAACTGTCGGAAATGCAGGACTCAGTTACAGCACTTGAGCAATGCAGTAAACAAACCGCGACTTCATCGGTACAGGGGTCTGTTAAAAACATTCTCTCAGTTCCGTTCTTTCCACTTTATTTTCCTGATTTTTCAATATAATAAATCCAAAGCTACACTTAATCGTTAGAGATCCTAGGTTTGTTTGTATACAATGAGACTAGTTGTGAGATCTTACATTCTGAGGCTGTTTCTGAGGCTGTTGAATTGAGCATGCTGCTGTTACGAGTCGCTGATCTCCCTGGTAGCTGGAAGACTTGCTTCTTAGCGTAGAGTTTGATGGTTGCAATCTTAATCACCGACTGTATTGTACGTAAACCAAACGTACACTCTCCACTCTTAGGGAACTGTGTAGAAACGGAAATGAGAAACAAATTGAACAAAGTAAAATTCAGCAGTTACTTTGCAAAAATTACCCCTAATAACAAAAATCAAGAGTCAGTTACAAAAATAACCACTTCGAAATGTACAAGAGAATTTAAATGTTTACAACCAAATGATGAAATAACAATTAAGGGAATAAATAATTAGAATGAATGGAACTCACCTGTGTTTGAAAGAGGTCAGCAAAAGTGCATAGCTTGGATGCTAAGGCATCAGCCGCAATAAAACCCCGCCAATAGAGGGTGCTCTTTAAGATGATACGCAAGTCTGGTTTAACCATGGACATCGGTCGCATCAATGACTGCAAAGGAGCAAGGTGCAACAAACGGTTTCTTAGTTCTTCAACAGGGCAAGTTTTAGATTGTTGAAACTTTATGAAAGAAATGGTGTTCAAGAGCTGTTTCTAAATTCTGAGGATATTTTTTGAAATATAAAATATGAAGATTTTAAAAAACTCACCCTTAGAGTGTCTGGAATCTTAGGAGTAATAAAGTTTGATGTGTTGAGTGTTGCAAAGCAACCAAAGTTACTACTCGCTGACATGAGGGTATTATTGAGCATGACATGACCCAAGATGGTTGGTTTATAGGTCCAAGGAGTAGGTGGAGACGTTGTGTCCTTGGATTGAGTCGATACTCCTAGGTAGACACAAGGGCAAGGAAGATGGATAAATAATATTATGATTAGTATTAATGAAGTACTCTTACCAAAGTATGAAAACACTCAGAAGGTATGCAGAGCAAGATGAAAATAATAAGATGTACTCTCTGAGAAAAGAGGCAAAGGAGAGAGGGTAGGTTTCAAGGGCAACCTTCGGATTGGGCGCTTTGGGATATGAAAAGCATTTATTTTGCAGTGAACATGGTTGGAAAGATATTTTGAAGTAGAATATACTGATTCACATAAATATCTCTTGAAATTGTGTTTTTTGTGTAATTTCATGACAGAACACGTCCGCTATTTTGTTAAACCAAATTGTTGACTCCACAAAATGGCCGACCGTTATGTTCTGCTGGTTGTACTTCAAGAGGAAAATTGATGTTTGTTTAAAAAAACTACTTACTAATTACAAAACACTGTAGGCGTTTTATGCATGAGGACAACTCTTGAAAAGGATAAAGGACAATTCCAAACAGCAACATTTTGAGAGATTTGAAGGCAATGTGGCCCTTTAAGGTTTTTCAGTTACTTTACCTTGGGCATATACATCTGGGAGAAGAGGTACAGGTTGACAGTGGTGTATGTAGTGATCCTTGAGGTGCACCTCATATCCATTACTGATTGAGTGTCGACGCTGAGGCATGCTCTGAATGGTGTGAGGTTCAGCTTTCACTTTGACGTCTGGAACAAGATAACTGGCTGGTGGTTTGGGCTCCTTCATGATAAGAAACAAATATAGTGGCCATCTTGGTTTTATAATACACACATCAATCAAATCAAAGTGAGGCTTGATCACAAGAAAACAGACAGGTACTTTACAGATTGACTAGTCTAATCCGTACCGAGTAGTCAGGGAAGTAGACTCTACCTTTCTATGATGATGAGAAACACGACGTCTTGTAGTTTCTGATTGCTCCTCTGGGCAGGATGAATGCAGAGTAGTCAGAGAGTTTCTTCGTTGTCGTTGTTGATGATGAGAGAAACCTCTTGTACTATACTGATTGCTAACCGGAGAATGGAGGATTCTTAGAGCAGTACAAAGATGATTCAACTGCTGACCAAACACTGACATTAACCCTGAGCATCAAATATTAACAAAATCAATCAATTATTAAATAAGGTACTTATAATAATAAATAATAATAATAACTAATTCTTATATAGCACATTTCACAATAACGTTTCAATGCACTTTACATCAGTGCCCTGGTCATTGAGCCAATAGCATTCCTGTAATCATTCTCAGCTCTCTGGGGAGTATACAGCCCTGAGTTGCCGTGGCGCTCCAAAGGCTTTTTAAAGCACAATATCAACCTCTACCCTCACAGGTACCCACATTTATACCCCTTGGTGAAGACAACAAAAGCACAGTAAAGCATCTTGCTCCAGGACACAAGTGTCATGAGACCAGGACTCGAACCCACACCCCAACAACTTAACCAGCAGAACTTGAATTTGATGTGCCATACCGCCAGCCATTTTTGGGAACATTTTCCAAAAACAATGTCAACAAGTTATAAAAATGAATAAATATTTTGAACCAAAGTTCATCATAAATCACTAGACAAAGAAACAAACTAGATTGAGAAAATAATATATTGATAATCGATAAGCTACCTTCAGTCATACGTTCAGGTTGGTGAACATCACCCAGCTTCCACTTTGTACCATACCACTCAGTAGTCTCGTCAGTACACTCATGTTGGTGGCCTCAGCACAGTTAAAGGTCACAAGATGCCGACCCATGACCTTTGACAAAACAGAGAACAAATGACCAAGACGCTCACAATTGCCACCATTTTACATTATAATCAATGTTGGTTTCGGTTAGATAAAGAAATTGTTTGAGATAAAAGCCAAAACCAGTTCCTACCTTAGCTAAGTCTCTGATTGTCTCAGCTTTGCCCGTTTGCTCTGGGCCCATTACTGTCCCACATTGGAAACTCCTTAATGCTGTTGTCATGGCTAACTGGCACCTGTCAGTCAATGGTGTAGCAACCATTGGAGTATCAGGACCTTGATATTCATAATTATATGCAAATGAAGCTCCTAGCTGATGGAGTGTACAGGGACCAAAGATCTTCCCTGTAGTGGATGTGTACTGGTAGGGTCTTGGTGTGGGTGGAAGATCAAGTACTACACAAAGAAAAGAAAAATGTAGTCAATCTCAAACTGTCTGAGTCAAAGCTTTATGATTTTAAAAAAAATACATTACTTTTAGCATCTAAGTAAGAAAAAAACAAAAGATCACAACGGGGGAAAATATAACACAAGCAAGAGAAAAACTAGCTAGCTTGGGTCATTGACCTATGACCCAACAGTCTTGCCATTCCATGTCTGTATACTTACCATGAATTGGATCTTGGTCTTGATCTACATCTGATTCACAGGTTGTGCTTGTAGTATCATCCTGGCTTCCATTGTATAGTGTAGAATCTTAACCCAATCAAAGCTACTCAATGATGGCTCAGGGAGGGATAACAAATCTGTGCAAAGCAAATATTGCCAGAATTAGAAATGTCAGAATAAAAAAATGTATACTGGCGTGTCGTGGCCGAGCGGTCAAGTGCACTGGACTCAAGCTCTTGTGTTTCCGGTCAGCAGAGTGTGGGTTCGAGTCCTGGTCTCTGACACTTGTGTCCTTAAGCAAGACACTCAACCATTATTGCTTAGTCCTTTGGATGGGTTGTTAAGCTGCAGGTCCCGTGTGTTGTCCATTTATAAATAAAAGAAAGAGTTTGCCCAAGTGTTTTCTGCTATGGTTGGCTGCAGATTGCCCCGCAGCACCTTGTAAACCAAAAAGTAAATAAACGGGTCTTATAATTCAACTTAGCTCCGGATTACTCTGTAGAAAAGAAAACAAGCACTGTGAGACGCCCTCGGGGGTGATAAGCGCTATATAGGAACTGTGTTTATTATCACAACAAGCATGTCTTTGTAATGAGTAGAGATATATTGAAAATTGTCCATGGACTGTCCAGCTAGTAATATCCATGGTTTGGTCTTATTGTCTCCTCAAACACTCTGGTTTCTAAGAGAATTTTTCCTTTCCATAGAAACAGTTATTTTTCCTCTACAGGAATGGTACACATGTCTAACACCCTGACTTACTATTCAGAATATCCCTGTGATGAAGACCCTGGTTGATGAGAGATCCAAGAAGTATCTGTAGTCTGGTTCTTGTCTCTGATGACAGATATCGGCTACAGTTATCTCTCAAGATGGAAACTATTGATGAGGCGGATCTGGTGATGATCGCTGAGAAGAAAGACAATCAATTCAAAATGTGTTTTATTAAAAGTTTGTAAGTGAGCTGTCACAAAAGGGACTATCTGGATTTCATTTCGGGATACACAGAGTTTGTTTACGGGGGGGGGGGGGGGGCTGGAAACATAGTCTATAAGAATCTGACTGATCTTGTCTTACCTGATCGTCTTGAGTTTATCTTTACTTCCATCTTTCAGTCCTCTTCTGATATCCTTAGCCCACATAATGGCTTCAGTGATGATTACACATTGCATTGGGAATCGTAGCAGCCAATGATGATAACTCTGCTTCACTGCATCCTTTAACTGTCTCTCTTCTTTATCACTAGAGGGCGCTGTGTTCTCCAGGAGAGCCAACTCAGCGAGGATCTTGTCAGGGGCTGTGCGATCTAAATGAACAAAAATAGCCAATCTAGAGAAATGAGTCTACATTGTGCAACGTAATAATACTTTTTAACAAATAAATTTGATGATTTTTAGTTCGGAATGGATAGGATTATGATCTCACCTGATCCAAGCCTAGTCTCCATACAAGCATTTAACTGCGACCCAAGTGAGTTCCTCATGATAGTCTCCAAACCAGAAATCCATTGAGGGGGTTCTACTTTGGGATTGAGAGGTGTTGCCATGGGAACATGCTCTCCTAGGGTGCCTTCTATAGCAACCACTCGAAGTCTGTTGGCTGAAAAGGAAAAACACAAGAAAACTTACTCTGGCTGTTAACCAGCGTGATCATATTATATGAATAAACATATCCAGAGGGAGGAGTTATGTAAATAAGGGGAGGAGCTTACCACGAAGCTGTAAATCAACATGATCACTGTCTTCTGCATGGGATGTTTTCTGAATAGATATATCTATAGAGGGAGGAGTTATGTAAATAAGGGGAGGAGCTTACCATGAAGCTGTAAATCAAATGATGTCTGCATCATCCCTGTCTCTTCTTTAGATGCAGGAGGAAGAGCAAACTGAAGATCTTGGATCCCAGGAAAGATTTGTCGAACCAGAGGAACCCAACGTCGTTTATCTCTAGTCATAGAGAGCATATCTATAAGTTCCTCATCACTAAGGAAGTAGAGACGAGGTGAAGTGATGCGGACCTTGTTTAGAAGACACTTAAGATCCTTCAAGATTTCCTCCTGTGAGTTGAAAAGATACAATAAAGAATATCATTTTGTATTCAAACAGAGGTATTGTAATATCTTACTAAGATTTCATCTGTGTTAAGCTGTTAATAAAGCAAGATTAGAAAAGAAAACATTGTGATTGGAATCCAACTTTTTAAGTAAGTTTGATTACAATATTTTCAATTAATTATGGCATCAGCAGTAATCCTTCAATAAATTCACTTGTATGATTTCTTGTCTTGACGCTACTTACCTGAGTACAGATCAAAGATGTCAGCAATTCTCTGAGTACATCACCTTGTAACTCTCTATAACCCTTCTGACCTTTACGCTTCTCAAGAATCGACATCACTTTAGGGTCAGTTACAACCGCTTTCATGATTTCCTACAGACAAGAACACATAAACATGATATCACATTGTACATTTCACATAAACTACTGTATAATAATAATGATAATATTAATACATAGTTCTTTTTACAGCCCTTTATCTAGCCTGAAGGGCATCTCATAAGGGCTCCATATTTTAATGACAGGTGCGCAGATTACAGAGCTATATGTTTGAGACCAATTTATAAAGCACCATGTAATGGTTTACGACATGATGCGGTGCCATCTACAGCCAACCTGCTAGGAACACCATGGCAAACCCCTCCTCTTACTGATTGCTGTACTGGGTTCCTTTATGTGCTTAATACACAACACACAGGCCTAATGGCTGAACCTCTTATCTGAAGGACAAAGCAGTTTTGTTTAAGTGTCTTGCTTTTAGGATGCAAGTGTCACTACTGGAACATGAACCCACACTCTGACAAAACCAGAACTTGATCTCAATCTCACCTGATATTTGAGGTCAGCATCATCAAACTTTGAAGCTAGATCTTGAAATTCTTCTCTAAGCTCCTGATCTCCAAATACTCGACCCAAATACAGCCACTGAGGAACAAAGCAAAATCACAATTCCTCAATTCCAAAACGTGTTTAGTTTGACAAATGTTAAGCCACCTTTAAAGCTAAAAGATTGATGTATTTCAATTTGAATTGTATCACCCTTAATAGTCAAACTTGTCTGAGTTAGTATGTTTGACCTCTGACCTTAGTCTGGCTTGCAGTCCATAAGTCCAGTATCTCTTCCACCTGTTTAAGGGTTGAGCACCAGACCTCTGCTTCAGTACGCAGATCAGCTAGGTGTGGTGAGACCAGCATGCATTGCAGAGTCACAAGATTATCCTAACAAGAAAAGAAAAACAAAACAGTCCGAATGAAAAATACCGTCTGCTTGGATAAAACCTTCATAAGTTGACTTGTCCCTTCTAAACACTTTTCTAAGTTATCCAAGGTCTTCTTCCTGTCCCCTCCCCCAGCCAGTTTCTTAAAGAGGGGCTCCAAGGTCGAATTTAGTTTTGTGATATACTCATTGCCCGATCAATAGAGTCTTTATGAAAATGGGGAAATCTTTAAATGGTGTAGAATGCTACTGTGTTTAATACCATTCAAGTGCAATTTTTTTCAAAATCCAAAACGTTTGGTAATGCCACATTTCAAAACTCAACTTGACTTTGGAGACCTTCTTTAACAGAAGTTGGTTCAGTGTAATGATTTACCTCCAGCATGTATTTAAGCTCTGCCTCTCCAATAAGAATAAACATATCTGGGAGTGTTGTAATAACCGGCATGGTTGCAGCTGTTGGTCTGGTTGCTGCCTCTCTGGAGTTTCCCTTAGGGCCTCGCTTGGTTTTAGAGCTACTGCTGGGAAGTGTGGCTACAAGAAAACCAAAAGTAGAGTCAATTTTGGCAAAACAATTAAAATTAAATGGAATATGAAACCACACAACTCAATCAATATTACTGTTGATCATAAGACCTTTCTTCTTTTGACAACTGGAATATGCTTAGTAAGTTTGGATATAAATTTATCAAGACGAGTAAACATTATCGGTGTCTGTCATACCTTTCTTTTCTTTGACAACTGGAATATGCTTAGCAAGTTTGGATATAAATTTACCAAGATGAATAAATACTATCAGCGTCAATCATACCTTTCTTTTCTTTGATAACTGGAATATGCTTAGCGAGTTTGGATATAAATTTATCAAGACCAGTAAACATTATCGGTGTCTGTCATACCTTTCTTTTCTTTGACAACTGGAATATGCTTAGCAAGTTTGGATATAAATTTATCAAGATGAATAAATATTATCAGTGTCAATCATACCTTTCTTTTCTTTGACAACTGGAATATGCTTAGCGAGTTTAAACTCCTTATCCTCCCAGAGTCTCCGTAGTTTAATCAGGGATTGTTCCAAAGCAAACTCTGCTGCTGCTCCATTGCAGATAGTATTAATCTGTAAGCTATGTTCACTTAGATCAAAAGATAGCAGTTCCTGGACGGTGTAAGCGTGAGAAGGTTCATAGACCTGGCCTAAGCTTAGAAACAAGGCTTTCCAATGACGAGGCTGGACACAAAAAAATACAAAACATTTATAAAGGGAGGGTTGTTATATATTTCTGGTAAAGAAACAAAGGATGCCTCATAAGTGAACTTAATCACTGTAGCTCGCAAGCCTGAGGAAACCTGTAAACAAGGGTGCTTGCTATGTGAACCAGAAACACCGGGGTTAACATCTACTCTTCCAGGACAAGTGTTCTGGGTTCTGATATGTGCACTACCAATCCTAGTACATGGGACCTATGGGTTAGTGTCCCATCCGAAGGACAAAGCAATTATGGTAAAGTATCTTGCTCAAAGACACGAGTGACACAACCGGGACTTGAACCCACACTCTGCTGATCAGAAACACAAGAGCTTGAGTCCGGTGCTCTTAACAACCCAGTTATTTAGAGTGGGGCTATGACGATTGAATTAATCATTTAAAGGTTTGGATTAATATTAATCTTGAAACTTAATAATGAAAGGAATTCTTTGAGGGTATTTCTACCTTGAGTGAATTACTGGACAGTTTCTTGAGTAGAGGAAGATCTTGCTTGAAGTCCGATAAGAAACGATACCAGTAAGATAAAACCTGATCTCCTAGAGGCAGTTGTTGCTTTAACTGACCGGCTGCTTGTTGCCACTCCGTTACTTTGTCTAGAGCTTTGGTCACGTTCATCTACAAGACATTGGAAATAATTCTGTTATTGTTGATGGAGGTGCAGGAAAAAGGTTTGGTAAACAAACAAGCGATATTTTCACTTGGTAAACAAACAAGAAATGTTTTTACTTAATAAATAAACAAGCGATGTTGTCACTTGGTAAACAAACAAGTGATATATTTTACTTGACCGGCTACCTTCAAATCAGGTCATAAAAAGAGTTTTGTTAAAGCTGACAATATCAAAAATATGTAAAAAAACAAAAACATCTCAATAGAAGCATCTATTCTGTGTTGAGGATCTTTGTTATTTGAGAAGAAAATTTGAAACATTTTAATACTATTAATATCAGTTAAATGTACATGCATAATTTTGTTGTCAGTGAATAAATATGACTTCTAGACCCATCTCAGATATTTGTAAAGATATTTCTACCTTTCTGAAGAGCTGTTGTTTCCAGTCTTTGATATTATACGTTGACACATCGAGATAACTCCACAGTGTTAATCGAATCTTCATATGAGACAACATTGTAGTAAGTTGTGATGTTTCAAAGGTCTGGCCCATAATCTTCTCTCTGTAGTGGCTACATTGAATCATACGAGTCTGTACCTTGTGGAATTCTTCAATTAACTGTTGAGAAATAGAGACAGGAAACACACTCAAATATAATAATAATTTGGGAGGCTGATCATCGCAAATGCAAAGGACAAGCCGCAGGAATGCAAGGGTTCCTTTGGCAACCATCCACATTGACCCCTATATGACCATGGAGCACAGCCTGAGATCGAAAGGGTTTGATTTTTCCGGAGGGAGGAAAACCGGATGGCCCGCTTTGGTTTAACGTCTATGGTTATGAATTGCACAAAACAACAAATCATTATTCAGTAACTAGACGACAATACTTTTTTTAGTCATTGTAAAATCAGCAGTTAGCTTGGCTGAATTTGAACCCACAACCTTGTGATTGCAAATCCTGCAGTCTAGCCACTTGTGACCACGGTGACAAAGTGATTGCTGCTTATTGTTGTCAAATGGAGTGAGGGTATATTGGACATTTCATTGGTGATAAACCTTGCTGTGAACACCACAGACAGAACAGTCTGCAAACAGAATACTCCACTCTAAGAAAGAATGGTGTGAGGAAACAGATCGCTAAGAGCAAGATTGATTAAGACCAGTTGGTCTTTTAACCATGGGATACTTACCGCTTTGAGTGATGTAAGAAGACGAGTAGGATTCTTAGATGGATCTAAGTAATCACCGCTGGTTGCCGTGGTGGAGATTCGTAACGCTTCTGCATTCAATTTCTAAATAAGAAAACAAAATCAAAAAATTTCCGCTGTGAATTTTCTTTAACTCAACTAAAAATTTAACTGATGTAAAGCTTACGGGTTACCCCCCTCTACCTCAAAAGAGTAACCCATCACTAAGAACTACTGACCTCATAAGAATCTTCAAGATAACTCATCTGGATTGGAGTTTGAGTATTGACAAACTCAGCGGCGTCTTGAAGCTGGAGTAAGAATGCTTCCCAACTCTGCCAGACTTTCTCCTCGCACTTCTCTTCATCTGTGGACAAGGAGCGATAGCTCAGTCGGATCACCTGAAATGAACCAAAGGACAAGACGTTGGATGCTGATGGATTCTGATTCATTCATAGAGGTTTCAGATTACTTTATGGGGAGCTAGCTAGAGGTGAAAGGTTTGAATTTCTGAACAGATTAACGTCTTACCTCAAAGAGTGACTTGACATATTCTACTTCTTTCTGCAATTCAGGCATCTTGACTTTATATGTGCTGTATTGCTGGGCGTAGTTAGCAAAGATTGCAATATCTGTGTCTTTGTTCTTCATGCCCTAGAGATCAACAACAAGAGTGAAATAATAATTAGTTATCAATCAGTGGTTCTAATATTTGTATTTATCATTATTTTTATATATTTCTGGTAATGAAACCAATGATGCCTCATAAGTGAACTTAATCACTGTAGTTCGCAAGCCTGAGGAAACCTGTAAACAAGGGTTGCTTTATCATGTGCACTACCAATCCTAGTACACGGGACCTATGGCTTCATGTCCCATCCAAAGGACAAAGCAATTATAGTCAAGTATCTTGCTCAAGGACACAAGTGTCTTGACCGGGACTCGAACCCACACTCATCTGATCAGAAACACCAGAGCTGGAGTACGATGCTCTTAACCGCTTAGCCACGACATGCCAGGTTTATAGGACAAACAATTAACTACTCACATAATAAAGATTTATCTATGAGGAAAGGAAGAAAATAATTGAAATTTGCTGACCTCCACTACCATCTTGACCTCTGAGATGAACGCTAGGGAGAATTTCTGTCCCTCGCTAGCTGCAAAATTCAGCAGGTCCTTAAAGGCAGAGTTCAATGCTGGAACCAGATCCTCTTGTATTGCATTACAGTCCACTTGAAAGAGGCCGTTACTAGTCGAGAATGAACGGTCAACATTACGGACCTTCTCGGTCCAATCTCGTATCTGCCCAAGCTTGGTCTACAGGTTAGGAATCAAGTACACACAAAAAAATGCTCTGATAAAACTACTCCAAAAGCAAAACTCTAATGAAATAATTCAAAGAGTGGAACAACTTTCTGGACAGCTTCACAAAAAAACAATTTAAGGAGCTAGTCAGACTCTCATTAAACCTATGTTGATGGTAAAACAAATTAACTCAAAATTTGACGGATTTATTTTGATTTGGTGACTTTAGAGTCATCTCATTGTCAGTAGATGAGGAAGTTCTGTTTGAAGATAATCCAAGGAGGAATCTTCAAGATGATTGACTTACCTCAATGGTGTAGGCTTGAGCACGCTTCCACGCTTGAACGGACTCGGGCTTCCAATTCAAGATGAATTCTCGTATCTCACTCAACCATAAATGTTCATTACAGAAATCATTGATATCTTGGATTGCTGATTCCAACAAGGATTGATAATTGGCCATAGCTGCCAATACCTTAACGCTGTCAAAGAACAATTGATGAAATATGATCAAGTCAAAATCTTTGAAATTTTATAAATAGCCTACTAAATAAACTGGAAATTTCTTAAATATGTGAGAAAGTAAATACTTTTTACAAGAGATTGTAATGCGATAACAATACCTTATTTAAAGGGACAATGCACTAAAGGTGCCTGGTCACTAGAGGAAACAAATCATCAACAAAGAAATCTTAAGAAATACATGGAACATTTGAAAAAATCAATGAAAAAAAAAAAAAGTAATTACAAAAAATAAACAAAAATCTTCAAACAGTTTGGTTGCACTCTCAAATGAAACTGACTCTGCTAGCTTGAAGTATTCAAAAGTTCAAACATTTCTATTTTCTAATACATACAGAAACTTCATTCACAAAGACAATTTGCTTCAACCACTCAAGCAAGACGGAAATCAAAGGAAATCACTTACTCATTCTCCAGTGTGTTGATGAGATTGTTCTGGTTGAGTGGACTGTATTGACCCATCATACCTTGACCTTTGACCTGAAGATCGACCTGGAAACCAGTCTTCAACACAAGGTCGGGGGTCGCTACTCCAAGCTGGTCTGACGATTTGGTTCTTTCCACTAAAATAAATAATTCATCGACACTCTTGAATGATGGAGAACAAATGCAGAAATATGTCTAGGAATACATTCCTCAAGCAAAACTCCTTTATATTTTAAATCAACAACAAATTAAAACAATTTGTACCTCTTTCCGACAAGACTGGTTCACTTAACGTTGTTCCTCCCTCTGTATGACTCTCCTCAGCATTGAAGTCTGTCTCATCCATACTACCATAGTCACTTGCACCATCATGAGAGTCTGATCCCAGACTAGATGAATCATCCAGAGGGGGTAAGTCAACCTCTGAGGTTGCATCTGTCCTTGTAGTCACCTTGGATTTGATGGTAATGGCTGATTTATGGGTCGTGGTGGATTTCTGGGTCACTGATGGAGCTGGGTTGGACTCCGCCCCCTGTGATCTAACAAATAGAAATATCTCTTTTAAAAATTGCTTACAAAAAAGGAAAATGCATCAAGATTGGGTTGATTATAGTAATCCACATTCAATTCACTCTAAATTATAGTCTTAACTACATAATGACATGAGTGTGTTACCTTTCCTGGATGCTTTTAGCTCTTGGTGATAGGGTTATCTGGGGTGGTTCTGCCTCCCTACCTACCCAACCACTAGCTACTGACTCCATTGGGTGTGACATATTACTGATTAAGGCTGGAATCTCATGAAGAATGGTAGATAGACTGTCTGTAAACGTCTCTCTAGATGGATACAGGATCAGGGCATCTGAAAATAAAGTTTTTAACGTTAAAATCTGTCCACATTGTAAACTGCTCTTCGAAATATTTCCTTCATGTTTGTTTAGTAGAGAAAAGTTGCCTGTTAGATTGAAGCTTTGTAGATGTTAATATAAACTGCTAAGGAATTGCTAAATGTTCGGGGCATTTTTCTGCTTACCTGATTATTCTGCTTACACATTTTTAAGCCAATAATTGTACGGGCCATAAGCACAGAATTTGGCAGTAAACAGCGTTATCAAATTGAACCCTACCTAGCACAGTATTTACTGTTAGCAGGAAACTGAGTTTATGCTTACTGTTATCATTGAAGATCAGCTTAGCAGCAAACAAAGCTTCTCTCTTTGCATTAGATCCAGCAGCCATTGTATTGTTAACAAACTGACAAATGTTGGTTCTAGCTAGAGCCAATAGATGACATAGAAGAATCTTATCCACTAGCTGAACAAAGTTACCCAAACACCTAGAAGAAAGAATATATCAAAAGTTATTCATAATAATAATAAGCATTTACAATGCGCTGGTATCCATCTTAAGATGCTCATGGTGCAGCGACACATCAGTAGAGGGCAGTGTTTATGTAGTCCTTATTAGGCGAGTATTGAGGAAAGTTTTGAACAAAGGTAGTGATGGAGAAAGTTTAATATGATCCGGTGAAATTGTTCCACAATGAAGGTTCAGAATTAAACGATATTTACCCCCATGATGCTTTGGTCCGAGATTTCCTTAAAAAATGTTTATTATTTGATCTGATAAACTCGCATTAGGAATGAAATGGTTGAAGTCCTTCAGAGGGATGTGGTGGTAACGTGCATTTGATGAACGATAGACATACACAAGGATCTTGAAGATGATTCTGTCCTTCATGGGTAACCAATGTAGATCTTTCAGGATCGGTGTGATGTGCCCTCTAGCATTGTACATTAGACTTAAATCCTTACAACAATGATCTGTCTCAATACATTGCATGCTTAAAAATGAGCTGGAGAGTCATCATTGATGAACCCCAGATGAGAGAAACCAGATAAATAAGAATCTTGAGCCATCCATACCTTGTCTCTTCTTGAGCTTTCCTCAGATTCTTCTCTCGTTGCTCTTTCTTTTGTCGCTGAATGAACAGAGATTCCTTTGAGCTGAAAGGAGAAACCTTTGCCTTTAACTTCTCATACCATTAGTATAGACCCCTTGCATATGACATCACAAGACCCAAACAGCGCCCTTACTGAGGTCAATGAAGACCTATCATTGGCCGAGAGATGTGCGTGGTGTGCACATGTTTCCATTGTTTAACATCAGCGATGGCGGTCAATGCAAGCGGTCTCTAAGGAATTCAATCCAGCATTCCACATCAGGGCCCAATATCATGGCTCTGCTTATCGTAAGCAAAGAATCGGCGCTTACAGAAAGTTAGCAGGGATATTTTGCCCGTACGTGTGCTAGACATTCTCCGCTTACACAGCTAGCGCAGAAATTTGTAGTAAGCGAGAAATGATGATCGCAAGCGCAGAATTCAAGCAGAGCCATGAAATTTGGCCCTGATCTGATCCTTCAAATGTAACCGAATTTCTTATCTCATAAAAAGTTTTAAAAAGGAAATTACTTACAAGAGAGCTTTATCTTTCTTGGCCTGGACTTCACAGAACTGTAGTTTGCTGAAGGAATCCTCACAAGTTCTCTCCATTATCAGCTTACAGTAACTACAAAATAAGTGAATTTAATCAGCCATTGTCCATCATAAAAAAAAACTGTGCTACTATTTGAGTCTGCTTCTCCCGTCAGCAACTTAGGCGCCATTCAAACTAATTCCTTCTTAGCTTTTAATATTGCAATTACAATTTCAGTAGATTAGTAATTTGAAAAGTTCACCAGGAGTTAGGGAATAAAATTACCCTGTAATTACTTTAGTTATGGAGTTATGATTCCTAAGGTTTTTAGTATTTCCGACTCAGACAATGACATTTCCTTGCAAGGAATCTGGGCTTACACCAAGTTCTCTACTTACCTGAAGAATTTCTCCAAGATTCCTTCTCCTGTCCGTTGTTTCATCTTAGCAGTATGCTCAAACTCAGCCAGTGTGAAACAACGACTGCAATCAGAAAAAACACATAACCATCAAGTAGATTGGAAGAAATCAGACTTCCAACCCTCCAATAATGTCAACACCTCTTTATATTGAATCAAAAACTAATATTAACAAATTATGGGGACACGCTCTTAGTAGAAAGAATTGAAATCTTACTCTTGATCAAAAGGAAGAAATCTGACTGTAGATAGTTCCTGGAGAAGCTTAGAGACTTGAAGGAGTCCAGCTCCAAACAGAGGTACAGCTTGGAGGAGGTTTTTCTTTATATGATGACGAATGGCACAGAACTCCTGTAACTTCTTGTTCGCCAACCACCTGAGGAAAAAGAGAGGATTTGTTTGATTTGGAATAGATCCCCTGCATATGACGTCACAAGACCTAAACAGCGCCCTCACTGAGGTCTGTGAAGACCAATCATTGGCTGAGAGTTGTGCGCGGCTCATACATACGTGCAGATTTCCATTGTTTGACCTCAGCAATGGCGGTCTTTAAAAACTTTGTGTTTAGTTCAAAATAAAATTGAGATTTAATCTTTGATGAAAACTTTAGCCATGACAACTCTTTTTAAAATTTTTATATTGATGGGTGGAGAGGGTTGGGAAGGGAAGTTTTTACCTCTTGAATGTCTTCCTGATGAGGAAGTGTTTAAAGAATGGCATCTTAGTCAGTGTGCTCCATATCACTGCTTCACGATGCCAATCATATAATGGCATACTATCCGATGTTTGACCTCTGACCTTGTGCATAATGCCAAAGCAAGAAACAATCCAGTGCTCATTTGGGTCAGCCTGGATAAAAACAAAAACAGTCAGTATGAGTTGAAGCAGAGCTATAATAGACTGTATGAATTGATTGTCGGAGTAGCTTACCTTGTGTTTGGGTACAGCGATCAGGTCATATGGGCGGAAGTGACGATTAGGCGCCTTGTTCAGATACACAAACTTAGCTTTGCCGAGATGACGCCCCTTCCCAAATAACTCCACTGCTTCCTTACCTGTCATGGGTAGGGGTGGTGGAAGCTGATGACAAAATGGGAAAACATCAGATAAAATTGATTTCATTATTTAAAAGCAATTCAACAGAACGATTTTACTGGATGTTTTTGATTTTACTAACCGGTTCTTCCTCCTCACTAACAGCATAGTCTTCTTTAAAGAGGGCGGAGTCTACACTCCACGAGGAGGCGGTTTCTTGAGACATAGAAGACTGGTTTAGCATTGATTCGGAAGAGGCCTGCCAAAAGAAGAACAAGAAAAAAGACAACTTAGCAAAACTTAAACCCTAGGTACAAGGAAATCTTCAGTTAAGTAAAATAATTCTCCTTTACTGAGAAAAATACTTGAATCTGTAAGAAAAATGGACTTTCACTACCACCAGTACCTTATCTTGTAGATCCAGATTAAGTGCAGCAGCAGTTAATCCTAATCCTTCACTCCACACAGCTTCTCGTTTGGTTGTCTCCAACACGACGGCTGGTAATGCTTCCCTTAAATCATTGAAGCATAATCCCTTGGGCTTGAAGCGAGCCTCCTCTCCCTGGAAGAGAAACAAAAAGAAAAGAAAAACATTGTTAGTTTGTGAAAATGATCAACTGGCTCCGACAAACTGCTTATAATAATAATAATAATAATACTGGGTTCTTATATAGCCCATTATCACACCCCTAGGGGCGTATCAAAGCACTCATTATTTGTTTTTCAATAGGATAAGTAGAGCTATGCTTTGAATTATGTGATCCATTTATGTAGCACCTTCTAATGGTTTACAAGGTCTGCGGCACATTCAGCACCACTGCCAGAAACAACGGGTAAACCCCTTCTCTTCACGATAAGTGTAACTGGGTTCTTTTAACCAACACACAGGATCTATAGCTTTATGTTCCATCCAAAAGACAAAGCAATAGTGGTTAAGTGTCTTGCTTAAGGACACAAGTGTCAAGACCAGGACTCGGACCCATGCTCTGCTGATCAGAAACACCAGAGCTCACGTCCAACGGGCTTGACCTCTCAACCATGACATGAGGATTGTGATACTTACAGGTCTCTCTAGGGTGTATGGATGCGTGCCATTGGGTAACAGCATAGGGTCATATGAGTTATCATCAGAGCTTGGAAGGGTCACTGCGGGTGGCGTAGGGGTACGGAAATTCCTGTTGTCTCCACCTGATGTGTACTGGATTGTGAAAGAGAAATGGAATATAATCATTTAGTTGGTTTGGGATTCTGCTACTTTTCTGTTGATTCCAGTTGTTGACAATATTATACAGATCTTACGCAAAGCAATTTGCCAATGACAAAAATCTACATTTTGAAAATTTGAATGGTTTATTCGAACAGGGCTCAATCTTTTTGGCTTGTCACTCAAAATATTTACTGGTAACTGGATCAGACATTTTTTTTTAACAAGACCAGATTCATGAATGAGAACAAACAAATAACTTGCTGACAAAGTTTAACACGCATTTAAAGTCTGTTTTTTAGGCCTGGGTAAAACTTTAGTCCTGCTAAGGAAAGGGTTGTTAAGAATTCAAGTTGGAGGTATAAAATAAAGGATCAATGGATTAGGAAAATGATAAAGACGTGGTTAGAAAGAAGGAAGAATGGAGCATAATTACCTTAGGGAAGACTCTAGATAGACTTTCCATAATGTCAAGATTGGTGAGATACTCTGCTTTCTGTTTAGCATGGAAGTAGATTCGATCAACATAGTGGACAATCTATGAGGAAAAAGACAGACTTGGAATAAGACTCTGTAATGAGACTCCTTAAAGATGTACGAAGTTACAACCAAGAGTGGAAATCCTGCAGAGCAATAAGTACTTTGCACGATTGCGGATCTGCCGTTTGAATAGAATTTCTATGTGCAGCTGGATTGAGATTACAAGATGAAGTTTGGCAAAATGAAGAAAGTTTCTTACATACCTCTTGTCTATCTTCAATCAGATGAGTGTAAGGAACACTGAGATCTAAGATGTCTTGAAGAAACTGCCAATGAGCGAGACTACATCAGATAAAAGTAAAATGATAGAGTTTGGTTCAGCACATCAAAACATTTACTCATGAATAAAAAAAAGCAAGTTTGTCATCAAATCTAGAATTGTACACATTACCTTTGATTCTGTAATGTCGCAATGAAGACTTCCCTCATCATTCTCATTAATTCAAAAACATCCTCCTCCATTATCTCAAACCCCGCCTCTCCTCGTAACCCCTTATCCAAGCGCCCTCTAGTGTCAGCGGCCCATAGTGATGCATATTGTTGGATCTCTGCAAGGCTTTGGGTGTCGATTGTTGATGAGGCTTTAGTGTTGCGAGGTGTCTGTGGACCTCCTCCGTTGGTGGTCTGACCATTTTGGGAAGGTGAAGAAGGGGAGAGAAAATCCTCCATGGAAGACATTGCTGGAGCTAGGTTTACTTATGCTGTAGAACAGTTACATCGTAAGCCAACTTATTTGCAACAAAAGTTGCATCAATGTTTCTAAGTCCAAGCTGCAGATAGAAAATATAAACCTTTTGACTAAATATAAAATTTACTTCTCAACTTGTGTAATTAGAATAGCTGAACAAGTCTTGCACTTTCTTTTAGTTTTAACTTACTCATAGTCATTACTGTTGTTTTGTTTTTCCTTGGCTTGTTTTGGAACACAATTTATTTCTCAATCTTTGTTCTGCTTCTGTTCGATACCTGTAGATGGTACCCATTATTAACCGATACTATCATTATCAAACATAGGTTAAGAAATACTTACTAACATTGGTCCAGACATTAGAAAAGAACTCAACAAAAGGGCAATAGTACTAACTACCAGACGAGTAAACTATTGTAGTAGGTACGGTACACGGTGTACACACATACGACGTACACAACGGGTGATCAGTCCCGGGCGTCATTGTTTTTTGTTTGGAATTTGTTTTCCTCCATTCAATGTTTCATAAATCGCAAACAAACTTCTACAATAGTTACACATATTTTCTCCAAATCAACGCTAAGTTCAAAGGAATAAAACAATTAGAAACTAACCAGTGGGCATAAAACCAAAGAATTGCTTTACGTCAAGTTGAATGAGAGCTTCGTGTTGCCAAGTCGCCATTTTCTTTTTCAGAAAATAAATAAACCACAGAAATACCGATAGACGGACAGCAGAGGGCGCTAAACTGAAATTTTAGATTTTCTGAAACTCAGCGCGTTAACACTTTTTGTACACGTTTAGACCCCCTTGAGGCTGTGCTCTCGACCATGTCTGAATTTTCAGGAGATATTGACCCAATGATTGATTTTTAAATAAACGATAAGTTTTTGGGAAATCCATATTGAATAAAGTTCTCACACCACAAATATCCTCCTTTTTAGTCAGACTTATTCAATAATTAACCATTCCCCCCCTCTTCCCACCCTCGATTTGTCAACTTGTGTTTCCATGATCTTCTTGTGGTCAAACCAGCCTCTTCCCGCCAGCCCCCCTTGTCTCCTTAATCAGTATTTACCCCCTCACTTTTTCTGTGTGCCTTCTGCATCTCTCTAGCTCTCTCTATTAATGTATTTCCACTTGTTAATGACTGCTTCTGTGCCACTTGGTGTGTTGTCATGTCATTTAGCCTTCGAGAAAGACTCTGCTAGGGTTGAAACATCAGGCCATTAACTATTGTTTTGCATTTATACCATAGGTCCTTTTGGTTTGTAAGCAGTTTACAACAGCTAATTCTTTTTCTCAAACGTCCGTGTGAAATAAACTGCAAAATTGCACAGCGCCCTCTTTGACAACATATTTGCAGTAAAATAACTTTTTCGCTGGTACTCTTTATTCTGTTCAAATAAGTCGTAACACACAGGGGACCAGCTTATCCAATTAATACGCTCAAGAACGTTTAGTCGAGCAAAGTGTTGTTTAATTAAACTGAATGGTGTGCGCCTAGAGGTTTCCTAAGAACGTTTTTCACACAAGAAACCCGTGTTTTGAGGAAACCTTGTTTTATTGGCGACTTGATCATTGCTGATGGAAGGGCATTTAATTAAAAAAAAAAAAAAAATCTAACACTCCACGCTCAACTTAATTTGTTTTCTTGTTTTCAAATTTTCACTGTAATTAACAAACATGAAAAGTCTCTCAGCTTGCTACATGTTCGAAAGGTAACGAAGTAGTTCATGTCAGAACTACCTTGAATTTCTCAATACTGGCCAGAGTTCAAGGAAGGTCGAGTTTGTATCTGAGTTTCGATCCGGTAGTACAATCTTTGTTTGTAATTGAGCTTCTGGTAGACACGCCATAATTCCTAACTATTGCAACAGACTTAAACCAATCTAAAACCCATACGATAAAACAATCTCAATAATAGGTTATTCCAAATCAATTCTGACAATCTCTCTCCAGAAAAAGAAAAAAAACCTTTTTTTGCTTCAAATGTTACAGACGCTCTTCAAGAAATTGGGGGAAAATGGTAAAACAATTGGTCTGTTGTACAATATGGTCAAAGCTACCGTGAACACTGAAATATTATGGAGGTTCTTAGCAACTTTTCGCTATAAAATTCGACACGCATTATTGCGAACGTCATGGAATGTCCCGTACGGCAGAGCTAGCTGGGTGGTTGTCCGTCCATAGCCGGTGGAGCGAGCCTAGCTCACCGTTCCCTGGGTCGTTCCCGTCACTCAGCACTATGGTTTAATTGCCGTTGTCGTTGAACTTTTTCTCGCACTGGTTAGTTTGTGGTTTAGCAAGACTCTTGAAGTTAGCCGAACTTTGAGAATCCGGTCAAGTGTGGTGTAAATTGCGTGCAATATAGATCACTAAACTGAGTTAGATGAATGCTTTTGTCATTAATTATATCTTGCTTGAATGATTTGCGATGAAATGTTATAATATACGGGGTATGGGATGTACAATGTAGCAGGTTAACAATTTCAATCACAATTAAATAATATGTCGCGTTAATGAACGATGACTAAAGAATGATTTGTAGTTCAAGAAGAGATACTTGGTTACTTCACCTATTATTCAAGTGGTCTGAGTAACTTATCATAGAGCAGTGTATTGTTTTTAACTAATTAGTAGAATTAACCAGACAGTAATTAGTGTCTGAGGTTAATTACTAATGAATTATTCCCGATCAGTAAGTGTCAAGTCATAACATCGGGGTAGATGAGGGGTTTGTCTAATTGTTATTAATTATTACTTTGTCTATTATTAAAAAGGAAAAAAACAAAACAAAATGGACAAAATTCGTATTCACACTATAGATATTTTTACAAGTTGCGGAGTAGAGTTAACAATTGAAATCCTATTTTCGACTCCTAAAATTGCTCATTGAAAAAAGAAACAAAATTGTAGAAGGCCGAATACCAGTCAGGATTAGTGCAATACCGCTATCAGCAATGAGACATATGGTCGGCATGGCCCTTTGATCTCTAAGTCAAGCTCAGGTGACTATGAAATATTTTAAACGCAGACCACCTGTTCATAATTTATTCCCGATTTCGAAGAAATGAAATGAAAATTGAGAAGACAAAGTAATAAACCGAGATAGCGCTTTTGTACATTCGTAGAATTATAGAATCAGTCAAGGCTGGACTATTGATCCAATTCATATCATGACTATCCAGGGACCAGAAAATGGAATATCCGTAGGAAATATTACTGTGGCCACACACAAATTTATGTTGTTTCTTGTTCCTTGATTTGACTTGATTGGAAATCTGCCAAATAGTTTCTGAATCCTTATTATACAGATCGTTGGTTATTTTAATAATAATGAACACTAATATCATACAATGTCACGCACTTTGCCTTCTAGCCTCGCTTTGGTTGTATTATTACTTCAACATAAAGATGGCTACACATTGGTGAAGGTCACACAATAACAGTTTATCACTTTTAGTGTGGATTCACCGCAGAAAACAACACGATTTCTCGATAAACTTTTCTTTACATCAGACTTGCCAAGACCCAAATGAGTTTCCCAAGTTGGAATTCAGTCATACAGGCGCCTGATGGGAAATGGTTCAAATAACGCATCCGTGTCGACTGATACCAACTACAGGACTCTAGTCTTCGTCACGTGTCGGATATTTACCAATTCTAAAATGGGTTTCCTTTTTATGATCCACATTCAAGGTGTAGTTTTGGGTTAAAGTGAACTGTTTGGTTGTAGCGGAGGTGTATCCATGATATTGATAATGTAAACAGTTTTATTTGTTTATCAAGTCGAGATGAAGTCGAAATGAAGCCCAAGCTTCTGAGCTATGAAACAAATTGCGATAAAAAACGTTTTGAACAAGAGACTAGGATCCTATCACAATGTACTTTCTGTGGTTGGCAGTTTTGATGGCTTTCTTCCCAATACCACGTCCTGTATTACTGGTCTTTCCTGGGTAACGAACTGGAAGATATAACACGCACCAATAACAACCAGTGTCAAATCTTTCCGTTGCAAAACATTGTTGGGGATTTGCCTCGAGAATAAGATCACTGTACGATGAAAAGGACGAGCTCAAGCGGAGTTTTGTAAAAACAATGCACGTTCCTTAGGATTTCGATAAGTTTATATTAGCTTGGAAAATAAATCCAGTATATAGATGTATTTTTTACATAAATAGATCACCATCAAGGTGCAATCTCCCTTTCAAATACCAAAGGCTAGACGATAGTCAGGTCTCTTTTGTAAAATGCAATTCAGCAGCAATTGTTGCTGTGGTATACAGGAGACACCACTAAGATGTTGATAATGTTGAGTTTGCACAAAAGCCAAAGATAATTAACCCAATCCTCGCTCGATCGATCGTCCAGCTTTAAAACAATTAACTTCGATTAATTGCATAATAATAAGCAGACCCGCCTTAAGTAACAACAGTAGAATGTAACAAATGACCCAATCAATTATTACTCGCACACCTGTAAAATAAATACTGCCCCTAGAGTCATTTTGGATTGTCATTATGTCGAGGAGTACGTACAAACCAAACTTCGCAAACCATGATTGGTGTCTGGAGTTTAAAGAACGCATCCTTTAAAACGGACTGAGTAAGCTGTATAGCACCCGATCATCAAATGACTTTGGCAGCTTCGTCTTCATCATCTGGAAAAATCCAATCCTACACATCTGAACCATTAATATCCGATAATGATGGAGGTATTATGATATTGCTCTTTGTTCTTGGTCTGTGAAAATAATGCCGGTAAGTCTTGACTTCCGGGGGCCCAGAGTAAAGTGAATACCATATGTCTTATGCACTAGACAGATGGGAAGATGGATGTGTACTTTCTTCCAGATGTAAATACTAGGAAATGAGTTTGGATCTCTTAGGGTTGAACTTGGATCTTAATCAGAGCAATTTTCTCATGATATCGAAGAAATATTCTCATTATTTGAAAATAATAAAATTTTCCCCACGAAATCAGCCCCTTCAAAACAAAAACAAAACAAAAAACACCCAAACACCCCAAAACAAATACAAAATGGCCAATTCACATCGTTAACCAGGTGTTTTGGCCACGGTAGGGTTTACCAAAGGTAAATCATGGTTACTCATTATGATAGAAGGAGTTACAGTCCGCTCTGGACATTAAACTCATGAACAAACATAGAAATGTTTGTTTGTTTGTTTGTTTAGATGATCTTCCCAACAAGGGAAGCCAGAAAAGCTCACACAAGGGGGATTTATTCATAAACACCAAGCTCGCAACAGCCAATATCTCTCATACAAACATTGGTTTAACGTCTATGATTATGAATTGCACAAATCAATAAACAGTGATTCCGTAACTAGATGACGATACTTAACCTAGTCATTGTGTGGTTAGCTTGGCCGGATTCGAACCCACAACCTGGTATGAAGTCCTGCAGTCTAACCACTTGACCACGATGACAATGCCAATCAATAAATACAAACACAGTGTACTTCGTCGATCATTTTGTATTTTCTTGTCTGATAAATAAAACCATTGCTCAATTGTAAATGTCTCCAAACCACTGCAGATTATCACTTTGTGCCACGAAGTGATAACCAGACAAGAAAATAAGAGAAAATGATACAGGTACCAGACTGGAGTCGCAGTTTTATTTAAATTGAATTTTTATTACAAATCCAAAAGCAAGCGCCAATAACAGGATGGGTAGGTGACTATGAAGAAATATTTAGGAATCAGAGGGACCGAAAGCCCATTCTACATGGGTTAAAGCCCGGGTCCGAAGCGAGATTGTAAAGGGAGTATTTAGAGGTGCAAGGCATGGGAAGAAACCACCGCACTAACCCGATTTGACAGGCCTACCATGATTGGGTTCTAACTAACCCAACACACATATAAGATGGGTTGATAGTTTTTAATACTTTACTCAGATTCAAAATACCAGCAAATGCAGTCACACCAAGATCCAGTTTGCTTCTTTAACTTCCTAGACAATAAGAAGTTTGACACATGGGAGTTAATTTAACGATTTGCGAGATCTTGTATCCTTCGACACGACCTGTATTTTGACCCGTAGGCCCCCTATCTGTTCTTAACTTCCACCAAGTAGAGGAACAGCAATTGCGGGAACATGGAGCCCATTTCAACTCCCTCAAGGTTCGTCCACATGAAATTGATCTGTCATATTAAATCATTGATAAAACAATAAATCTGTCACCTAGTTAATAGTTATAGATCCCAGATGCACCATTTGTCTGTCTAAGAGAACCATTTTGGTTTGAATGGGGTGAAAAAGGTGATCTTGGTGTTTGAAGGCGTGCTGTTGTGTCAAGGAACTGAATGGCCCTGTAGATCATTGAGTTCTCCAATCATGAATTTATTTTATTTAATACATAGGCTCGTTCCCACTGAAGGAACTTTGCGCATACAAATCAACACGATCAAGAATTTCAATGATAGAAAAATGATGTATAAAAATAACAAATACATGCAACTCATAGCAAGAAGACACCATTATGACGTTTCTTTACTTCTAGCTTATTGGCTCGACCTGATAAAAATGTGATAAATTTCCACAAAACTAAGTAGTATTAAAGATATATTTCGTCACACACCATAAAGACTAAGGTCGTATCCGACTTTGCGGCAACAGCTACGGCTACGGTTGTTGCTAAGGGTGTTGTTAGGGAAGTTTTATCCTTCAACGCACGGTGACGCAGCGATCCAGCCGTAGCCCTAGCCTTAGCCACCAATTCGGAGTCGGCCTAAAGTCGGCCTTGCGGACACCTAGGCCCTCTTTCTTGACTTAATTCAATGCCAATGTACAAGAAAATGCGGCAGAACCCGTCATTTCGCACACGTCATTAGATGACTTTCTTTGACCGTCAACTGTTCCTTCATGAACTTGAAATATACTTTTTAAAGGATCTGGCATTATGAAACGAATAATGGGAAAAAGGCAAGGTCAGTTTGATCACGTGAGGTAATTTGGCTTTGTTTCAATCCGAAACAATAACACAACTAACGTCAGTTGATAATAGGAATAGTTCGTCAAGACCTAGTTCAGTAGATTGGTTCACGGTCATTCAGGCAAGTTTCCTTTTGGAGGATAGTTTACGGAAATAATGCATTTTATAACCAAACCCACAACCACTTGATTATACAGCACATGACTCTACACGCCAATTACAACCCACGTAAACAACACACACAATACAGTTCAATTGTCTTAGCAAGTGATCACTACGCAAACAACTTTTTATATTTTTGAAATAAATAGATCCATAAGGAAACCAAATAATGGAAGTAGTGTTCACTTTCTGTATAAGTAAAAGACAGACAGTTTGTAGGCCACAACCATTGGTGGTACATGAAAACAGAACACACAAGATGGAGAGGTTTTGCTTGCCACAAGTGCGAACTTGCTGTTTCGAACATCAACACCAAGAAACAATTCAATCGAAGTCACGTGTGTTCTCACTTCCAATTATTTTTTTAACTCCTATTTCTGGCATTATGAAATATAAATATTCACTTGAACATTTAATTCAAACAACGGTCCCTCACAATGCATTCTCTCATATAATTTCATTATAAACTATAGCTGAGCAAAACTCTATGCTTCGGATTAATTATTCAAATTTATGTACATATTAAAACTTGTCGGTGCCATTGCCCTATCAAAGTACCAAACTCTATGCTTCGGATTAATTATTCAAATGTATGTGCATATTAAAACTTGTCGGTGCCATTGCCCTATCATAGTACCACAGCTGTCTACACCGGCACCTGTTGGTATTTTTTAAAACCCTTACTTCTCCAAGTTGATTGGTCCACAAGGACAAAACTTGACAAATACACCTGTCTACTTTGTCATTTAAATACCAGTCTTAATATCGTCAGGGGGCTAGGGGGTCAAAGGTCATGACCTAGTGTAATAGTCCCAAATGAGTTGGTGTTAGTTTATGATTTAATACACGCTATTTTGTTGGAGTTTGGGATCGTGCAATACAGAAGGTTTGTTGGTGTACATGTTGACAATACTTTGGTGACGTCAAACCCTAGCAGTAATTATCAAAGAACAGACTACCAGTGATAGTTGTTTTGATCTGAATAATTAGTAAGTGTCAATAACGAAAGGCAAAGTGGTCTGAAACTCTAAAATATGAACTTCGGTTTTTCTTTCGGTTTGGGGTTAGTCTGGAGACTAAACTCATTTTGTAGAATGATATTGAGAAATCAATCTGTCAGATCTTCTCGAAGAGTTCTCTCTTTTTTGAAAGCTTTTAATATTTATCTTTATCATTAATGATTATCTTGGTGTCATTTGAGGTTGATAACTAATTCCCTTCAATGTCCTTTATTTAATGTATTTTAATATAATTTTATAGGTAAGAGAGCCAATGCAATTTCTATTGTTTACTTGTATATAAACAGCAGAAAACCAAATGAATCAAATCAAATCAAATTTGGCCGATTCAATGGTAGGAGTTTGGGTCCAGTTGAACTGTTATACTTGAACATAGTTGCCTTTACTGTAATCCATGATGGTTCACAGTGTAATCCTCACCACATGGCCATTTTGACTAGGAATTATTGACATTTAAACATTAGGCCTATATCAGTGGTTTATTGACGCCAGAACCCACACCTGTGGACATTTATCAGACTTCAACTTTAACATGAAAGAACGAGCTAAATCGCCTACTTTGTAATAGGAGCCAACATTTGTCCACAGGTAAAAAATCGCGACAGTAAAGTCAAAGTGAAACATAAATCCTATGATTAACCATTAATGTCATTGAATCCAACAATTGGGCAATCGTATTCAATCCTCACTGAATAATGCTTCTTGTTTTGTTAGAGTCCCCACCGTGAGCTCGTAAAGTTTCAAGCCGCGTTCAGGCGCTAGAACCCCGGGGCTATTTTTCCGGATTCCCGCCGAGTTCAAAGTCAAGACATGCAGTGGATACGGTTTCCGTGAATGAAGCTTTTATTTCTCCTGATGCTTTGATCATCAAAATATCTGTCAACACTTTTATAAAATAATAGTAGAATAATATCGATTATTTTACAATCAGAGGAAGTCGTTGTTCACTTTGAGAAAAAAGTTTCTTTGTCTATAACGATTCCTTTAAGCTGCGGTGAAGAGTACCTTCTTGAGCGGTTCCTTAAAGGTCAAGAGGGGTCAAGTCAAGTCATCAGTCCTTGTTCACTCCACTTGAAAGGTACTACAAACTTATATAGGCCCTACCATGCAATAACTGACTCATTGTTTTGTATTCCTTGTCTCAGATTAATTGACACTTTACAATTGTCAAGAAATGTGTGTTTTTATAAAACAGGAAGATCACCGTTAGCTGCAAGACCTACTTGTCTTATACTTCATACTGCTGTTCAGAAATAAATATTGTTAACAAAAACATATTAAGCGAAAACTTAGCAGGAAACATGTGACAATCAAAGCATAATGCGTGGTATTTTGGATGCTAACCCATTTCAACATGATGCAAAACTGAGGTTGTTGTAAGTTCGCTGATGTATACTTTATATTTTTATGCTTCTTGATGTTTTCTTAGGTTTTTAAAGGTCTTTAACTAATGTAAATTTGAATAGTGTCAGCCTTTTTTTGTTTTTATGATACAAATGAATAAACCATTAATAGTACAATTTCTGCTAAGCGAGATTCTTCTGCGCTTTGTTTTGTTCTGCTTAGAGGCTGTAACGAAGTTAGACCAATAGAGGGAAGTACGAACATTAACAAAATGAGGAAGGTACCTCAAGTGAAGAAAGAGGCTTACACATAAGAGCCAGGTGGGCAATTGAAGGGAAATTTCAAATAATCAAAAGAATATGTAACAATTTCATGGATATATAAAAACATCTGCGAATAATATTGTAAACAAAGGAGGCTATTACAGTACTAGTTGGCGGTAGTAATTGATTTATGACCATTTCCGATGTGTACCTAGTGTATTTCCTGGTCTGTGGTATTAAGGTCATGGTCCCTGGGAACGAGGTGGTCAATTAAACAGCCTTCTGAAAAACAGTTATCTGCAGAAAAAATATGATACTAAAATTGAGTTCCTTTGTCTTTTTTTAGCATGGTTTATGGCGATAAGCAGTACATTGTTTTAAGGGAAGGGATTTCGTTTGCACAAATTGAGCTGTAAGTGTTTGATGATAATAGATGGGACATTTTCAAAGTTGGAGTGCTTCTGGTACTTAGATGAAACAATTATACATTGTTTGTGGAGTCATTGTTATGCAGATTTTAACTATTTAGGCTCAATCAGTTTTCTTGTTTGGTTGATTACACGTAGGCTTATAGCTCTTAGACTGAGCCTTTACTTACTAAGCAAGAGGTTCAGGCTTTAGAGTGGTGGACACTAAGTTGCCATGACTTGATGATCTGTGCAGAATATAACTGTACAACACATCCATTATAATTGCTAGATTACACATAGAGACATGTAAAAGTTTTTATTTGGTTGATATTACGATATTTTCTCGAGAATTCGCGAATTTTGTTTCTAAGACTCAGAGTTGAGGCAGATCCAAGTCTATAGAAAAAGGTGGTTTTAATGATGGACGAAACATCGTTATAATAATTCCAATTGAACTTGGTTGCATGAATAAAATTAATATATAAAGCTAAAGTTGCTACACTCAAATACAAGGCCACGGTATTCCGATACCCGACCGACGTGAGTTTCATGATAAATCCTACAGACCAGCGCTTGTAATTTGTACCGCTGTTTAGCGTGTTGCCGTCAGTCCTCGCCTACCGTGCGGATTGAGTGATTTACGGCAGGCATGAGCAACTCGCATCGCTGGTGATAATTAGATAGGAGACAGCAGGCCGACGGCATAAACGATGATGAAGTTGTAAACAACACGTTGGGTTGGGATCGGGTGTACCTGGTACATGGAGTTACGTTTCAATTAAGTAAACACTATTTTCATTCATGTATGCAAACAATTTTGTCGATTTAACCAACACGAATAGCTCAGTGAGTGTTATTGATCGATAGCTGCTATATACTGATATCCTTTTGTAGTAGCAACATATTTATTCATTTGTCTTTTGAAGTAGTATGCATTAATTATAGTAACATTGTTGAGATACTAATGTTTAAACTGAAACTAAAAACAAGTTCTCTACATGCATTGAGTCTGAATAAACCAACCGCAACTTTGCTCTACGGTAATAAATAAGTTTAAATGGGAACTTGGTATACTGTACAGTATTGGTAGGGATAAAAACATAATTGTTTAATTTTAGTCTGAAAGCTTACTGGTAATGAAGTTTATACTAGAACCATTTTGTCTGTGAAATATTTCCCTCTGAAATGACGTCATGTTCGAGAAAACTGAAAACCTCAAAAAAACGCAACAGCTGATTTCGATTGTTACATCCAAAATTGAGGACAATTTGTTTACATGCTGAAAATTGTGCATGGCTTTTCACTATTTTTTCTCTTGACTCACACAACGTATTAAGCCTAAATTTTCACAGCTTTGTTATTTCATGAACACTGTTTGTGACCATTTTGTCAGCTCTTCAATTCCTGTAACTTCAATCTGGTGCCACAATCTGGGACGTAACTTCATCAATATCTGATGCAGACAAACTTGCTTTACAAATGGTTAAAAAAAAAGAAGAAGCGGGATACCAGAGCAACAAAGTAACACCAAAATAACATGTCATTTTCGCTGGTAACCTGTTTCTGCTAGCAAGATTGCTTTGGGCGAAGCAAAATTCTGTGCTGTAGTGAAATCGACATAAAAATTAGAACAGATTGTAAAAAAAATGCATTTTATCGAACGGTTGACTAAGACATCAACAAATTTGCTAAAATTTGAGTAAACATTGGTATTGAGTAGAAACCACATGCCGTGAAGCTATACTAATCCAATCTCTCATCGTCTCGTCATAGACTGTCGGTCTCCTCATAAAGGAACCGCTATAGCTAGGTCGAGTTGGTCAGTTTTACGAGACACCGCAAATCCCTGTGAAGTCAGTCCGGTGAACTGAGGAGATTAACCGCCCGCCTAACCACCAAACCGCCACTGGGCAAGGTTACACCGGGGTTTCCCGTGGATAAGATCAGGGGCACGTAGCCCATTAATGAATCATGATAAGAAAACATTATTAATTCATTAACTCCATCAACCTCGTTTCCATAATCACACCGATTCCACTGTGAACGAAGCTTGGTTCGACCAGCAGAATGGGAATGTGTTGATAATCGTTTAATATTGTAGTTACACTAGAGGTTGCTGCTGGACTTCCAGTTTCTATTTTAAACTTTATCTGGCGTCAAAAGGTTGGCTGAAAGGTGCTTAATGAAACCAATAGTTTCCTTTTTAGCTTGTGTGTCTTCCTCAACTATACGTTCTGCGTATTCATTTACAACTTCCAACTTACCCTGCGTTTTCTTGTATTTATACCCATACTTTCTAAACATTCGTTTTACTACAATTAATTCAGAAAGCTTGGAGTTTCACCTTAGCCTAAACGGATTGCAACAACTCTCTAACCATTTTACATGTACGTCTTTCAACAGCACAAAGCTTCACCCTGTCCTTCAGAAAGTACGCAAGACCCGATACATGGTCGTTTGGGGTTTAGAAATTCAATGATCGGTTTTGGTTTGCGTCGACGTTGTGGCACCAGTGTAGCCCTGAACCGGGTTAACACACATTCTGGTTCCGGAACCATAAAGCAGGAAATGCAGACAAAAAAAAAAGAAGGGAAATAAAACAAGGGAAATATGTCTCTAAATAAAACCAGAAATGCGGTCATGATATGACGTTGGTAAATATTAAGGAAAATGATATAGCGAATTGTGAGAAACACATCACTGCGACAAAGTTATCCAAAACAAGCATTTTTTTGGAATAGCAATGCATGGGAGCCGCCATCATGGAAAATTTGTTTACTAAACACTGATGAGCCTTTTGAAATATTCTAAATTGCAGAATACAAAATGAATATATTGTGTATATTTTCTGAGTGTTTCATGCATGTTTTAGGAACTTTGCTGTAAAGTGTACGTGTTTCATAATGGCACCAAGTCTAACGAATACAATTTCAATCAAAAATGTCGACTTGTTATTCGAATGTCACGTGATTGTCTGGGGTTGATAAGGCATATCGATCGAAACAGTTATAAAAGACAACAACAAGTAGTCTTGATTTCATTTGATTGCTAAGCTTATTTTACCCTGAGGTTAAGCCCAAGTGAAATGTCTCACGGGGTTGATGCTTTCACCACAACACATTGAACTTGAAGCAACCTAGACTTGCGCCAATTGAATGAACTTGGAGTGTGTAGAAACTGAAGGCAGTGGGCTTCGTCACTTCAAATCAGTTTAGACGGTCTAAACCTCTCTGTCAAGACAGAGCCTGGTCGATCATCAACAACTCCATCCACCTAGTTGACGAAAAACAACCGTTAGAATGAGCTACCAATGCAGACGGATAACTGTAGTTTGGTGGTAACTGTGTGGATTAGGCGTGATTGATTGCTATTCAAATTACAGAAGGCTCTTTTATCCACGTGGTAGAACTCGTTGGTCTTGGCCACATCTCACGGGATTTGGTCGTAAGGCTCGCAGTATGTAACTTTGTAACAGAAAGCTCCCCGATACAGACAAATCGTCTGCAGACTTACCTTCATTTCAGGTATTGTGTTCCTTGCTCTATGGTTATACTATCCTTCCTCCAATGGTTATACCACAGAGCAAGGATGATTATACTAAGACTGTACACAAAACTTTCATGGTTTCTGTGACTTCAAAAATGAGGTTTAACACTAAACACAGGTATCATAAGATAACAGTTTGACCTTGAATGACATCTCTATCAAAATAATCTAAATCTCAATGTTCATTGGTTCCTCATCAATGTATATAATCTTTAGAACCACCAATCAGAAGCTTCAATACCCGACTGAAGATGCTGATTGGTTACACCATGGAATTAGAATTAGACTACCTTTATGGTTACATGTAGCCTATCTGCTAAAGTAAAAAAAAAAATCGTCGAGTGTCATTAAATTTGCATATTTCTCAAAACACCGCGCACCACAAGTTTGTCCGATCTCCGCCTCCACGTGTGACGTCACCCTATATCGTTAACCCTGAGCTATCACCTCGTCAACCAGACTGTCACATTGGTGGTGGTATACTGGTGATTTACTACTGTTTGCTCTGCAACAGCCGCTAGAAAGCACCTACAAACCCAGCCCGCTGTCCTATCAGCACGTCATTCCACGAGTTGTATAGGTTACTGTGAGGATACGAGGAGCATAAGGCTGATGACCTACCGTCTACTGTAGCGAAACGATCCCATCAAGAGTATCACAGCTACACGCTCAAGTCTCGACGGGATCAGGCTGTTTGTGTGTAAATGGGAACGAGGGTTGTTGGGTAATTTTTATCAAGTTATATCGCAGTAAACTCGACGAGGTCCATCTTAATTGACTAGATGTACGGTTGGAGAGCAAACTGTGTTTGCATAAAAAACAGACCTGAATAAGTTGCTAGATACAACACAATTGGTAACTGCAGACGAATTTTCTATTAATAATTGTGTTCTGTGTATGACACAGTCAGTAAGACTAGCGAGCGTTTGCCGAAGAGAACATACTCGTGTTTATACCGTACATGGTATACTGACGTCAACATGTCGAAACGTAAAATGGATGAAGTTTTCGCTGCAGCCGAAGCTGAACTTTGCGAAGATCTTGGCTCAGGGAGTGAGAGCTCCTGCTCTACAGACAGATCAGATCAAGATGGAAAGAAAAACAACGGACCTAAAGGCAGGAGACGAAAGTCTAAGAGTGTAAGTACGGACGGACCGGATGAAGAGGGGACTCACCACCCACGAGTAGCGGCTAATGCACGGGAGAGAGACCGTACACACAGCGTCAACTCAGCCTTCACGACACTACGAGATTTAATCCCAACTGAACCTAAGAATCGTAAACTATCTAAGATTGAGACTCTACGATTAGCTACGAGTTATATCCGACATCTTGGGACCCTGCTGGTGGTGGGTGATGAAGACATAGACCAGCCCTGTATGCATCGAGCTATGGTAGGACGAGCTGCTCATGGTGATCAAGGGCCAAGAATCATCTGTACGTTCTGCTTGAGTCATATGAGAGGAGGAAGTCATGGAGTTCCAAAAGGACCTGTAAGTATTAATTATAATATCATAGAAATCATACAGAAATACTGCCAGAATAAGATTGCACTGTCCTCAAATAACATGTAGTTACCATAACAAAAACAGCGTACAAAAAGAATGTTTTGTTGATAGGGTTCAGTTTAAAACTGAGCATCGATCAAAAAGCTCAAAATCGTTAATAGCGAGTATAAATAAAACTGAGTAATAAATGCATATGGACGTCATTGGTTTGTTTCCCACACTTAACAAAATACAAGGATATAAAGCTTGAATCAGAACGACTTTGTTTAGAATTTATTGTCGTTTTTAAAATATTTTTTACTTGAGACGTATTCCCTGAGGACTACTACTACACTAGCCTCAAATACCGCAAACCCTCTTCATATTCTCACCATGTGTTAGAGATCTTTGGTTTTATTTGATAACAAAACAAACTATACTTTCTGGTTCAACAGCCTACAATAAACCAATATTTAAATATAAGTAAATAATAATTATACAAAACAAGAAATGATTTATGGAATATTAGTATAACCCTCTTTCACCCTGTCGCATTTTCTTATAATTATTATAAATAAAATGTGGACGAATATTTTGAATACGAAAAATGATAATTTGCATTTGCCACTATGTATTTCGGATATTGACAAATAAACTCTTGTAAGTTAAAAAAACTAGCATAGTGGACATTTCCAAACAAGTCACAGTGCTTTAATCCATGCAATAAAGTAGACCCTTGTAAAACGGAGATTGGGGTCTTGAAGCGAACGTCTTGCGCAAGAGTTGTGACCACGTGGTGACAATCTCAACACACACATCGTCTTAATCTACTGTGGAAGCTACTGATGTCATGGGACGCATAAATCTCAACTTACTGCCACGCCCAGTTTGCTCGAAGTGTTTACATTCTACATGTACGGATATGGTTGGTTCTATCCAGTGTACTGTATCCAGACTATTGGGGGGGGGGGGTGTGTATTTGCGTATAATAGGTCCAACCTCTTTAAAACAGGAGTGATTTTAATAAGTCCATTAATTGTAGGCTATTTGAACTCATTGTCCTGCATTGTTTAAATTCGATGAAATGTTGGTCTAGAGTTAAATAGTTGCCTCTTTACTTTGTGGTGTGTGATGGCTGTCACCAACACAATGTATCAAAGCATGCCGAGGTGCTTCCAATAGTGCAGAGATAAAGTTCATGATACTTGACTATAATGGATAGGTTTCTAGTTTCTTATTACTAATGAATGACTAGTCATGCTTTTCTGCCCTGGCTACATCAAAAACGATTTATCATCCATAGCTTTACCAAGTGCACTACACACAACCATTCAACCCAACAGTTTTTTTTAACATTCCCCAGTAATTATGAGGCCTCAAATGTTTTTTGACATATCGCAGGCCGAGCACATTTAATACAAACACGGTTACTTTTCAGTAGCTGAGGGGTGAATGTATACACGTATGACAAGACTCAGTATATGCTCAACAGTTATGCCTCCCTATGTTGATAATTGTTTGCAATACATTGCTGGAAATTGCTTAAATTTCTCCATGGAGGAAGCTTCCAGGAGTTCAACACATGAGAGAGACTTCTTAATTTAAAATGTTCCATTTTTAGACGAGGATAATGAATCCCTCCTTCTGGCGCTGGGAGGGGGGGGGGCGAGCAATACAAGAGAACCTAAAATGAGTGCCGATTCTATAATCGAAATAAAATTGATTTCTTGTAACAGATGTCCCATATTTTCATAGTTTGATTGCAAATTAGTCTTACCGTCATCTAAAATCAGAAACAACTGAGACATGCTAGAGTCATTGACCAACTATTCTGAACCAAGAGACAGCTTGGCATAATCGAGAAGCTAGAGTTATGTAGGCGATCCTCTCTACCCGCAAAAAGCCGATGATAAACATGAGGGTTCCATTAACATAACACTGATATCGGATGCGAACTCCGAGAGCCGGACGGGCTTGAACGCTCCGGTGGAGACGGGGAGGTGATGACTTTCGGCCGGGGAGCGTCTCCTCGGCGCGCGGTGATGACAATATTTGTCCACGGATCTTTGAAATCGTAGGTTTTTATAACTAAATCATGTCGCACGGGGTTAATAGCTCTCATATTGTTTAGATCTGTGGGATTAAAATGCCTCTACATCAAAGGGCCCATGAGACTGCACTACTAACAATTATTCAAATCAAAGTTTGTTATTACTATAATATAGACAGGAACATATTCACAGCATTTTTTAATATATGAAGCTTCCTGCATGAAAGATGTTAAACCACGTGATAAACATCACTATTCGGAGTAAATAATGTCAAAGATAATTATGTTTTTTTCATTTTGGCGCCAAAATGAAGAGCCACCCACTCCGTGTTATTAACGGTAATGCATTACAATGGAACCTTTAGTGCTATACCGAAGCTGTAATTGTCGCTGAAGAACAGAGATGAATTATTAAGTGAATTTGTATGTCATGAGATGATTCAGACCTCTTGGTAGATGGAGATCGTTTTCAGTATGGAAGGTAAGGCAGCAATCAGCCGGCCATCTGGCATAGACCGTAGCGGTACCACTACTGATGTACACTTGAATTCCCTTCTTAACATAAGAGATAGGGCTGACCTTGCCTGCATAACGTTATGTACAAACATGCAGCAATGGTAGTGCGTTAATGTCAAGCGGTCTGACAAGAAAACATTGCTGTATTGTTCCAATAATCGAGTAAACATCTTGTTCATAACATCATCATCTCTCCTAGATTCACACATTATCAGAATCATGTACTAGTCATTTACGATACCACTATTCGAAGGAAGCCTCGATTACCGACTCGAATAGTACAGAGTTCTTACACACCACAAAAGAGACTCCTCAAAAGGGCATGTTAGTGAACAAAACTACTGAGTGTTGAGAATGAGTTGTTGTGGTATGTACAGCGAGCCACTTTTACCCACCGTAACATTCATACCTTGAGAGTATAATGTTATGATAGCTTAGGGTAAATCAGCAACCTTTAGGGGGGACTTTGTTGGGACAACACACCATCATCCCACTGTTTGTTTTTCATAAGTGTCTCTCCTCCTTCGTGACCTTACAGACCCTGCACCTCGATCCATGGGTAGCCTGGAGGTCTAAGAAGTACAGTTTAAGAAAGAGAAGGAGTCAGTAGGGACTCGGAGGTTGGGGTCATTGGGAATAGAAATCGAAGATAATTGTTGGTTGTTGCAGTCGGACTGATATTACACAGTCAGTCTTGTTAGGGGAATGGGTCTCTTTTAACTATAAAATCATGCACAATGTCTGAAAAACAACACAGTGAGTAAATTCTCGCAACTGCCGGGTCGACTTGGGCCTTGTTTGACATTGTCTAGATGTATCATTCCACTTATGTAAGGTCAGCTATAAATAACATCTATTTATACAATCTGATCTGGTTTTAATTAAACGTCAAATCTAGGAATGTCTCCAACTGGCGTCTCTCATTTTTTTGTACCGTGTTGAAAAAGTTTAGGCCTTTGGTACCAATGTTGAGTAAACCCAAATTAGCAGCAAAAAAATGTAATAAATGATAAGATTTTATTTGAATTGTATGATACAATAATACATTTGACGACATCAACCAGTTAATAAACAATGTGATATCCAAATTAGCTTAGAATTATTTCCTAACTCAAATGATGAAAGTATTCCTACCATAATTTCCTTCAAGGAAATGTTTTTACATTTTCTTTAACGAAAATTATCAGTCGGACCACATTACTCTACTCAAATTGGAAACGCGCCAAACACATCCATCATGCATTGAGTACAAAAAAGTTATAAAATGGCAACATTTTGTTATTTCCTCAAGGAAGTTGTTGGGTGTTTGTTGTTGACCGTATTTTTCAGTGAAAGGTTAACATTTCGTCATGATGGTGTGAGAATATTTGCCTTGCTTGGTCTGCCTCAATTCAGGACCAGGAATCATTGTCAAAGATATTGCAACGAAGTACCACTGTTCAAGGCCATCGTTAGTTAGAAATGACTCCTAATTATTAGAAATTTCCATCCAGATGCTGTATCCATTTTCATAATAATATCAGAGTATAATCCAGGACCTTGGCGTCCCATCGTAGACTCTCTAGCATGGAATTAATACAGAGGCAAAAGTACAGCAGCGATCGGCTATGAAATGTAAAAACCAGACCTGTCTTTTGAGGTAGGGTTCCAGACCCGCCGTCGTCAAAAACTTGTTCACTTCACTGGTTGAGTTGTTCGCCGAAGAGAAAGTTCATCACAACTTGGATGAGAATTAAGACACGTGAACTTGAGGCAGATATCTTGGAATGTTGGATAAAGTCATGTGGAGTCGAAGTTTGATTCTATTAGATGTGGGAAAGCCATAAGGGTGGGATTTGGGGTTTGGTGATTGAGGCTTTTGATGGCTGGTTTGCGTGTGTGTGGCGCCAGTCTGATTCCACCCTTGTAAGAATGATTATGATATTGTGGTAATTAAGAAGCTAAACATACATTGACTGCTATTTTATTTCGAGTGATAATTTTAATCCACTTTCCAGGCAACCTGGAGCCGAGAAAACTGATAGTCAATTATTTAATTTAAAAACGATTTGATGAAATAATACGTAAACAATATTTTGTGCATTGCATGTGCGGGCACGGTTTTGGATTTACAAATAATATACACGCACCAATTATAAAAGTAATACTCTAATGGAGCTACGAAGTAATTTTGCTAAAACCAGTTGTAGTGTCTCGACGAAGAATGACAGCAAATGCCAAGGAAACATTGGTTTACCAGATCATAGTCTAACCATAGTCACGCAAACGTCGGTAGTTTACCGTCACCATGGTTTGCCTGTTTTCAAAACGCTAAGTGTAAGAACAGATAAGTTTACCAGTGAATGAATGTCATCGTACTTTCTTCCCATCGACCGTCAAGAAGATATGATTTTGATGTGAGAATCCATGAAATAATCGGCTACCGAGCGCCAGAGGTGTCAGCGGGTCGAGGCTAACGACTACGCCGTCTGTTTACGGCGAGTCAAGGGCACAATCACGGTGCTGGAAAGATACTATTGAAATGCGAAAGATTCACGGTAAAATCCGGCTGGGAATTCTTGTTCGTGAAGATCTTTCTGCAGCTGATAATTTATTTGGGATTTGAGGGTCGACTTTTGGTATTTCGTTGGATAATTGTTTGATCTCTTAACGAGTTTCAAGTTTGTTCATTACATAAACAGGTGTAGTGGAGGTTTAATTGATACACATCACAGTTCTATTCCAAGCAAAGGTAAGGAGAAATAGCTCCACAATAAATGTGTTTGGTTCACAGAAACATGTCTGGTGGTGTGCTAGCAGTTTACCCCACGCGGTTGTGGAGTGAAGGATAAAGCTACCAATTGTCGTTAAAACGTCCTCTTTCGTTTAAGAGGAATGTTCCAAGCTTTAGAATGATGCAGTCTTTTTTTCGGTGGTTTTATTGAACAATCAAACGCCCACGAAAGTAACAAGTATGAACTTCGACAACCACAAAGATATACAGATTTTTCGACTTTGTGATTTATTGTTCTCTTTTGTACTCTTGATTTGAAATAAAAAGGACATTTTAACCTTTGATCTAGTTTTTTAGGTCACTTGAATTGTATCTGAGGTTATTCTTAGTCAATGTTTTCTCAAACTATTGCAAAGTTGTATACATTGATACATGTCGGAATGAATGATTCCTTTTCTGTGATATCCTCAAGTTAATGAGCAGACACATCTTTATGAAATACAGTGATATTGGAGATTGATCAAATACAGTAGAGCCAGTTCGTAGAAACAGGCTGGCCCTTTGGAGGTATAGTGGAAACTCTCCATTCATTATTGCTACTATAGATACAGGGAACACGATGCATTGAAGTCTTCTTGATGGCGTAACTGTTGACACGCTGCCAAATAGTGTAACTGTTCAAATTCATCACTTTCTGAAAAGAATCTCTCCCCTTCTTTCATGACACATTATTGAACATTGTGCACATCCGGGGCAGACCGCGTTGCTTTGAAATAACCGCCTAGGTCATGACCCTTGACACAGGTCATGACCTATTCCTTAAGGCTCTTCCGCAAAGCTACAGGGGGCATATCCTACATGGCGCCGCTAGGGCCGAAGGGAGTGATGGGAAGTGTACACCTAATTTGTCATTTGACTAAAAAACGTTGGCACATCACAGTAGAACTTTTGATTGTGAATTCTTACAGCCATTCTTGGGGAACAAACAACTATATAAGGATGGTCACAAAAACGTAATTTTATAAGAAAACATAGATATGTAGGTTGTGAATAATGCTGAAATAAATGTAATGTGTTGAAAACTTCATTACGACAAACATACTCAAACAATTTGTAAAAGAAGTTGTCGACACAATTTAAACCCAGGCATTCCTTTCAAGCTGTTCATTTATTCAATTGATGACTTTTGATTGTTCATCATCGTACCTTTCCTTCAAGTGAGGTTTGAGGAGGAACCATGTAATAAACCTCTTCATGAGTTGTGGTGGTTCTGAGAAGAACCAGTGGTTTTAAACAACTCGACGTTTCGATCAGTACGCTCTGATCGTCTTCAGGAGAATACCTTTCTTTGTTGTTAAATTCAGATGAGATTCAAAGATTCTCCTAAATTATTAAACAAATTTGGTTTACGCGGAACCGAAAGAGGTTCTCATGTTGAAGAACTGGAACCATTAATAATGTTTGAACACTTAAATACACAAGGGAACTATACAAAGATTATCCCAATAAACAGATTTGGTTTATGCGGAACCGATAGAAGTTCTCACGATGAAGAACCGGAACCATTGATAATGTTTGGACGGTGCATTTCATGACAACACTCAACACTTGACTCTAAGAGATCTACGTTCAGCCCAAGGACCATTACAGGCGTTGAAATCCCTATTTAAACCTCCACACTCATGAATGTTCGTGCCTTTTTGTGAAATTCAAGTGACTCCTGGCAACTGACTCGAAACCATTAAAGGATGATTTGCTTTCGTCTCCAAGGATTCCTGTCAACTTGGCGTCAATATTCTTCAGATTTTTCCCCAGGAATTTAGGAGAGTAATATGTTGCAACCAAATTAATGAGGAATTATGGGCCGAAATACCTTGGGGTTTACATTTATTTGTTTTCATCTTTTGTTTGTCGTACCGGGCACAAGTGTTTCAGATGGATCACGTGTAATTTGGAGAGAGTCAACATTGTCGATAGTTTTGATTCTTGATTTCTTGGACCGTCAAAGTATGCTGGTAACTGTGGAGACCTTTTTTTATAGAACCACTAGGGGATCTGTGGTGTTGTGGTTAGTGGGGCTGATAGAGCAAATGGGTCACAAAGTAGAAGGAGGTTACGGCTCTGGTTTTTGTCACAAGGCAGTTTTGGGGAAACGGTTTCACATTCTGGAAACCTTTCGTGATGGATCGAGCGAAATAGTCGGGTTTCTTTTGATGGCTAGTTGTTGACACTTTCTGTGAGATTTGTGAAGTTGAGATGTGTCTAAGTATTCTGAACTGAAAGATGAAATATGGCAGACGCCGGTCATTTTTAGTGAGCCATTTTAGAGGTATGTAGCAAAGAACACCTGCCCATTGGTTGTCCTTGTGTGATGCTGACTGACGCAACGTGATTATTGGCCTACTCGTGGATCAATTTGCGCGCATGTCTACACAACTGCATGAGTGTGAAGTGAGTGGCTAATCACTACGGACATATATCAAACATTTATGGTTTTACGCATAACATGGCGTCAAAGCTTCCATTAATCACTGGATTGAAAACAGGAATTTAGAATTCTTGGTTACTTTAAAACAATCTGAGAGTGTAAAGCATTTAAAGAGTGCCACGCACACTGCGTGCACTGACAATAAACGGTACAACCAACGAATATATCAAAGTTCAAGTTTCTTGCTTTACAAGTTTGAGATTCAAACGCAATGGCAGCAAATGATGCCGTCCTTTATCTGGCCTTTGCTGTTCAATAGTCAGAATAAAACGTCCAACTGTTCGTATGGCTTTCAGCGTTTCTGAAGTCCACATGCTGATGGGAAACGACAGACGAAGATTCCTTGTGACGTCATTTGTCAACATCTTTTACCCGATGTGAAGTAGGGTCCATCCACACAATAAAACGTCAATGGTTCCCAGCCCTGCCCTTAAATTCTGCATCACAACCCTCGACAAAGTCAAGTCTCCCACGGCATGACTACCAACTAGAGTACAGCTATTTAGGGACCACTAATTCGTCCCGGTAGACCCGTGTAAATAGAGCAGTGATTTGACTCGTAACGTAGTGGGTCTTGATTGCAAACAGACGCCGTCATAAATGGGAATCATACGGTAGACGACCAAGCAGTACACCGTGGTCTGCACCCCGGAACTGATCTTCAATCATTTCACTAATTATAACCGTCTGAATCGCCTATTTCCACGTTTTAAGTCTACGTCATAAACACTATATTTTGCTGAACAAAGATCTTAATTAATACATGATATCAGAATGACAATTTCTGTTGCTGGTACGTTACATTATTGCAATGTGAATGAAGTGCGGTACCGGTCAGTAAAAAGATGGATTGTCACTCGTAGAATGAAGACAATTACTAAACAAGAAAACCCATCGTTTGACCGTTTCATTGCAACACAAGATCAAGCTTCGGATCCACTATTTTGATTTTGATGAACCTGTAGTTATAGCAATAAACATTTTCGGTATTTGGAGCGGTACAGTGTCCAAGAATTGCCCCGATTGTGCATTATACAAACACAGCGCATTAATCACAATGTATTATCATTATTAGATATATGTACATGTATATTTAATTCGTGCGTGTAATAACATGGTTATGGTATTCTGTGCTATTGTTCTTGTTCTGTGAATTTATAAAAAACAAAAGCAACTTTGAATATATACGATTCATGATTTTGAAACTAACACATCTGTCAATCAGAGAAACACCTTTTGTTTTGTCAATATTAATTCCAGCACCAAATTATACATGACCAATACTCTCATCAAGGATTGAAGTGTTGATCTGCTAGAAGTGGTCTGGTGCTTCTAGTCACCAAATGGACAGGTGATTTGCGACCTGTGTACACGTGGCCTTTGTCTTCACTAGGTGACTAATACCTCAGACTCAATTTAATTTGAATTTATCTTCTGAGCAGAATTCCGTGGAGACCGCCCCATCAAACGAGGTTACTGCGCTCCATTAATTAAACTCTCTCACATAAAACAAATAAATCGCCTTGTTGTGGCGACGTTAACACCCACAGTTCATTAATGAATCAAAATCTCGCGACTTTTCATGGTATTCTCAAGGGATCTCGCAGCTGCGTAGTTTGCTCGCGCATGTGCTGGTCGTAAATTTCAAGATAGCAGGTTGAGTGGTTGGAATAGCGGAGGTTTCATTGATAGGTTTGTCAGAAAACATTAGAAGAGCATCATTACTCTCTTTTATTGATAGTGTTTTCTTAATAGTTAATGAGCTTAGATAAAGGACCACACTAATTCAAACAGCGCCACCAACGAACACCTTTTTATAACTCAGTAACTTGAGCTGTTTTTCCAGGTGAACCGTACGCACAGAAACATATGTTCGGCATTACACTTAAAACAATGACAAAACTGATTTCTTGTATGAGGTGTAAGATTGGATATAAATAGAACAAGGCCATCACTGGAACATGCATTTTGATATTTAAGGCACAGAAGTGATTGAAATTGCAGCAGACATAACGTGTAATGATAAGATATGATGCGTAAAGTCAAGGATGATGATAGTTCCCTGATTGTAAGGTTGATACATCCCATAAAATCATCAGTACGTCACAGGTACCAGACGAATAAAGCCGGTTCACTCTGATCCAAGATGGCTTCTGCCTTGATTGACATATCTGTTCAGTTTATTTTGACAATTTAATTTTCATCTCTTCATTCATCGATAACCATGCTTGTAGATTTTCTCATTTAATTCACAGTCTATTTGTCTCCGTGGTGTTATTGGACCGTTGAATGTTGTCCCTACTGCTCTCTCCTACGCACTGTACCCCCGTCCTATCGCTGCGCTTCACCCGTCTCCCTGTCCCCCGGGACACGCCAGGTCAATACCAATCCCGTTCATTGTGGATGAATATACCTTTTTCATATTATTTGCTGGCTGCTGGTGTGTTTTATGTCTTAATGCCAGCATGTGCTAACCAGATGTTAGGAGGATGACCGAGGGGTGTGGTTAACCTGAGTAAAAACTTGTTCAATAAATTCTTGTCATAAATTATAACGTCAGCGCGAAACTTCGTCAAACTTTGAGCGGGCTTTATGAATCGATCGTTAAATTATAATGAAGGTGCATCGAGCTGCACGTGCGCATATTAACCGAGCGTGCTCACCCAAAGCTAGAGTCGTATTAAGAATATAAGAGTGCAGGATACTTGCGTTTTAATAGCAATCTTGGGAAAGTTGGACATGACTTCAACATGAGCAAACTATATTTATGTCTTTACAATGCGAATGGGGTGGGTTCAAATCCCACTAGATCCAGTTGTTGCTTTTATTTGATCTCTGCCTATGGGAAATTCTGCATTATTATGAAAGGATAGCATCAGCTTGAGTGTCTCAACTCAGCAGCATGATTGTGAATCTACAATGAGAATAGGATATACCTAGATGTTAGGGTGTTGTAGTATACCGTCTTCCGTTAGTTGTCTCAGGGGAGCAAACTCCCATCATTTCTCACCTCACCTCGGTGTTTGCTCAAAGACCGCTCTATCGACGCATGTCTATGGCCCGTGATAACTCCAAGCTACCGAGCCAAATCTCGAAGGTCTTAAAAAGGTTCAACAACGCGTGAATGAAGGGTTACATATTGGGTCTCACGTGTTTGTATTGATGGGAACATGAATAATGCCTGGGGGTATGAGGTGACAAGGGACTTGATTGGGACCTGAGACCGACTAGACTATATAAGGTTCGCATACGCCCACAGGACCCACAGGACACCCGGTAGTAATGCTTGGGACTTTAGTTCTCAAACTCATAGACGAGCTTGTAACTTTAAATCATGACTGACAGAGAACTAGACTGGCCTCTTTCGACTATCAACTATGATTGCATACTGGTATGTAGGGAACTATGCATGTCACAGCTAATATGACATGGGCCTTCGCTCTTGGTGTAGATTTTAAGCCTTGCCGAAGTTTGAACTTCCAGTTGAATTGAAAGGAGGACTTGAGTTGTATACCGATAAAAACGTTTTTTTTCAAAGCATGGACTGCAAATAAAACGAGTTTAAGAACAATTGTTTGATAAATTGTGTTTTGTATGATTTCTTTCTGGGCTTGTACATCACAGTCAGTATTTTATCTGTATTGTCCGGGTAAACACACCGGAAGAAGTAAAAGTGCAATGATCACCGGTAATGAAGTTATTATTATTTTTTACAAGGTGACAGATGCCAAGTATTATTAAGTATTTACCCAAGTTGGCCAACTCGATTTCTCTCACTGCGAGCCAGTTGTCCAATCTTATCTGTCACGACGGAAAGCCACATCGCGACGGCCCGGCTCCTTCTTGCACTTTCTCAAGGCATTTCTGACCAAAGAAAATGAAGTGAAAGAGCCATTAAGTGCTCAGAACTATAACGAGATAATTTATACAGACGAGGCGGCCTCGGAAGCGGCCTTCGTCGATGGTGCGGAAGCCCGTGGGTCTACAGCGGCTGCGTTGGTAGAAGAGAGAGGCGTACCGTTCCTGGTGCATGTGCTCGGGCGTAATTCAGTTTTATGACTCGTAGGTAGCCACGACCAACACCCACATTTCATAGAGAATTTAGGCGCAACTATTTGGTGGCAGTCATTGTCAGTTGTAGTGGAACACTTCGTGTGATGTTCGTAGTGGCAGAGATGTCTCACCCTACCGTGGGGACTGAAGTATTGAAGATGACATCTTCTCAAAGTCTGATCGTCATTTATTGACATCAGATAAGTATCTGGAGGATCATAAACTCTTATGGTGGGAGGTGGTGGTATGAAACAACGGGGAGTTGAGAAATCCAGAAGTGATTTCAAAGTGGTGGCAGATTTTATTTTCTAAACCAACGTCCAAAGTGGCCAAATAAACTCAAAAATAACGTAAACATCACTTTCTATAAACTTTTCAAAGCCCAGTACTTTTGCACGGTGACAGGGGTTTCTTTCATACGCAAGCCCACCCGCCCAAAAAATAGGAAATTTCCAATCCGTTATTACAGCTTTACAATTGTGAATTCGTAAAAACGGATTCGCAATCGTATATTTTTTTTGTTAGCGCTAATTGGCTTTCGTACTTACACATTAAAAAGCAACAATAACACCCAAACAGATTTACTCTACTCCCAGAGGTGTTTTCTGATTGGTTGAAAGTCCCTATATAATGTAAGGACAAGTCTGATTAGCTTGAGTGAAATTATGCACATTAACATACAGGTCAAAGGTCAGTTTCTCATACGTATTGTCATCGTTTCTGGTGAAACCCGTCTAATTGATACCGCCCCATAAAGTCTTATTGTGGTGTCCTTGTTAAACGCATTGTAAACCGTTTAAAAACCACTTAGACCAATACAAAGCAGTTTCCCCACGTGGATTCCCAATCATTACTCCATTTGTAAACAAATCGCGGCCATTTTTTGCCGTGGGCGTTGGCTCATATTTCCACCGCTGGGATACGGTTGTCTGTTGGGCGCGTGCTGCGGCTGTATATACTTTGTAACTTAGCCAGTGGGTTGCAGCGACGCGTTTCACGGGCGCGCTAAATTTGAATGAAAATGATCAAACGGTGAAACCTACCAGCATGGATCGTTAAGTTATATAGAGCGGATGCAAGCAGGGGTGTTTCTTTAGTCTGGTATCGTATTTTATATTTACATAAATATCTTAACCACATGGTTTAAACGACTAACCAGATCGTAGATTACATTTTCAAAAGAGGAGTCTGTGATTATACAAATGTATAAAACAACAGGGTATCACTATCAGGTCACATTGTGAACCAAATGACTAAGCTGTAAGATGTTATGGCGTGGTGTTTTGCTCCATCAAATTTGATGTCATTCTATTCTGGGAGATTACTTTTTAACCCGGTTAGGATACATTCATAGAGCATTAGGTCATGAATGTCACTGAAATACAGTAGTAATAAAAGTTACATTGAAATGTATCATGCAGAATACACATTGATCAGAGTTCTCGTACAGTAAAAGTTTTTGAATGAAATCTCGGTTTAAGCTTCTGATAGTCCCTTTTTATGGTCATATTACGTTATTTTGTTTATCTTAAAATAGTGAAATTGCATATTAGCATTTTACTAATGTCATTATTAGGCCTTAACAAATATTCGCGGGATTTCCTTTTGAAGTTCTAATCTCGCGAGACTTGGCCTTGCGTTATTGTCACCAGTGGGACAGGCGGACTTTGATGACGACCGACTTTATAATTTGGTGATAACCTCGAATCCAGGGGCCGGATTATTATATTGATGACATTGGCAGCAAAGTGGTTGGGGTCGATATGAAGTAGAGCGACGACTACCACAAGATATACATAAAAAACTGAATGCAAGCATTTTGTTATGATCTGTCGATGTAGACACTTAAGTGGCGCACCGGAAACTGTTTTTGGAGGGCACTCGATGGGGCGGGGGGAGGGTGGGGGCTGGACCTGGGGCGGCTCAAGTTTACAGCAGGTTGTCATGGTGTGCGAACATCAACCCTTTGAAATGCCCTCAACACTGCTTTTGGTAACAATTCCCTTCCTTTTAAAATACACAAATTAGTAGAGTTGGGGAGTGGGAGTGCACCATACCACTGCTGATTCCCTTTCCATACGTAAACGACTATAGATTCAAGTGGACACTTTTTCCAGCGCCACGCCCATTTATCAAAACCTAACATGATTGCCTGCTCTGGTCAAATCTGTACAAATTATCAATATTCAAATTTAAGTTAAAGCTTTAAGGGACTGTCACAACCAATATAGTTCCACATGTTATGAAAAAAAAGTGTTTTTGTAATTTCGTCAAAAACCGAATCGATTAAAATGAATGCAAACTGAGGTCATCAGATGAAGCTATTAGCCTACGGTCATGCCATCAGTGTGGACGCCCACCCCTCCAAGGTCATAGCCAGACAGGTTCTTCAAGATAATCTCCGTATAATATTTGTGCAGGATCACATTACAACGTCGGAGATCTCCGGGGATTTGACCGGGGAGCTCAGGTTTAGACACCCGTAATTTCCTCCGTCGCGCCCGGCTCATGACACGCTCAGCTTCTGGCGGTGGATAAATCACGGCTAGTCTTGGTTAATCAAAACTAATGCGGGTTGCTATTACTTTGGCGCGAAAGTAAAACCCATGATCTAGGATGGTGGGAGATTCTCTGATGAGTCGCTAATAAACTCGCTAGCCTGAAATTGGCTGGCCATGATAAACACAGATAAAAAAGGAACACTTTATGTGAATAGTCTACAATGAATTCCTTTTTAGACTTGATTAAGTCGTTTCGTAGATTGTTAACTTGGGGTTGTAAGATTGTTTTATTTTATTGCACATCCAGCAGCAAAATTAGCGGCAATAACAGGATGATTATGTTCAGTTTTAGATGTGGGAGGAAACCTAAAAGGATAGGGACTTTAAACTCAATCCACATGCAAGGCTCTGGTCTGAGGTGAGATTCGAACCGGGGTCCACAGAGGTGAAAGGCAGGGACTAAACTAGCTGGTGCCCCCTTATCCCATTTGATATATCAATGCCCCGATCATTTGGGTTGCATTTTTTTGGAAATTCACATGCAGATCGGTAAGACTGTGCACAGGAAAGACTATCCAAAGTCTATTGTTTATTCTAATGATTGTATTGTGTTTTTTTTGTTCGTTTATCCTTGTAGCCGATGCGTTCTGGTCAGAGACATACTATGACTGAAATGAATACAATGGTTCATCATCATCCACATATGCACACTTCTCACCATCATCATCATCACCATCAACAAACAGCCGCCATGATGAGATGAGTGCCCGGATGCTGCACATGCGCAGATAACACGGACTTATGATACATTGCGCCATATGTTTCGATTTTGAGCACGAGGATGTTGGAGTCGAGGAGAACTATTAAATTGATATGGAAAACAACCTTCTTCCCGAGGAAATTATTTTTCTCTCTTTCTTTTGCAAACTGTTTTACGCACTTTATGGATTTGAAGAAACGCAGGTTTCTGATTGCATGGCATATCGATGACGTCAGAGTTTGCAATCTTTGTAATAACAGTTACTCATTTATGATTTTAAAATATGGTAGACATTGGTTTACTGGTACAAGAACAGTACTAACAAAGTTAATACAGGTGAGAAAGGTTAGTGAAGATTCACGTATGTTCACGTCAGTAAAACTTCCATAGTTATCTGGGGGTTTTCTCCTACGCAAAAAACCATACATCCACACCGAGGCCAGAACCAGACCGAGGCAAGAGCCAAACCGAGGCCAGAACCAAAGCGAGGCCAGAAGGAAGATAATCTAACTTCATGTTTGATTGAGTTCAGATTTATAATTCTTAAGAGTCTTATGGCAAACAAGGACCTTACCCTGGTCGTCGCCCTACAATCAGCCGGAACTGCATGAACACGTGCTCCGTATAAAGATGGGCATCCTGGGGGCCGTAAAAAGCAGACTCTGAGAACACTGATAAATCTTTCCACTACTCCGGCAAACATGGACGCCCCCTGCAAACGAGGTCAACAAGCTTAGGTCATTTAAGTACTTCCTGAGGTCGACCTTAAAATTAGATCAATAAATTTGTTGTAACAACTTTATACCATTGAGGATGGAATTACAGAGTGACATGTAAGAATAGTTGGGAGAAAATTATGGCAATTTTTGTTGTGTATACAGTATTAAGTCGAAATGGTTTGGTTTGGGTACAGGGGCATTCACAATAAAAGGAATGTACTACATTTATCTTGCATTATAGGTTGAATTATCCAATATCATAGAAATCCGAGGCTAAAAACTTGTTTTCTTTCTTCTACATATTTTGTCTCCATAAAATGAAAGTGGATATTAACAACAGTTTGTCATCATGATACAACATTGTGATAATTATTTACAGACTGGAAGGATTTGAGTTGCAAGTTTAGTATTGCTTACATTATTACTGTATGTAACATGAATCCACGGTGAGTCATGAACTGAATATACCAACATATCCAAGGTATTAATACAGGATTGGTATGGGTAAAAACACCATGTTAATTATACAGTTCTGATTATATAGTTCATAATAACGCCCTTCTTCCTGTTAAATTTGTTCTTCTATAACGAAGTCATATTCGAGAGAACTGTATCTAAAAAAACAACCAAAACGCAACAGCTAATTTCTGTTGTCACAACCAAAAATTAAGGACAATGTGTTAAGGCCCACATGCAGAAAATTGTGCATGGTTGTTCAATATTTTCTCCTGACTCACACAACGGATTAAGCCCAAACTTTTACAGGTTTTTTAAATTTCATGTATGTTATGGTTAATCACATAAAACATGACACTTTCTGCGGCTATTTTGTCAGGTCTACCAATCCTGTATAATACCTTCAATCATGGTAACTCATTTGTGCATAAATAATGAACCTCTGAATATAACACACTTCAATAAGATGTATGTTAAGAAATAAATGTTAATAACTTCCGGCTCAGTAAAACAATGGAATAATGAATCAAGGACAGTAGAGTGTCTTCCTTAACAAGAGTTATCTCCAACTTAATAAATTGTTTATTTTTATTTTAAAAATCCAAAATAATTTAGACTGTATCATCAACGAAGCCAATAACTATAATTTTTAACTAACTTGCAATTAATTGAAAATTGAAATGCAAGGATTTCAAATCAACGCAACTATTAATTAAAATCACAGAATTGTATAACATTATAATGAATTGGATTTCTTACTGTGATAACAAACTGAATATTATTGCTTTTATTAAGACAAAAGGCAGCAGTGGTAGATAGCGGGTAAAACTAATCAGCTTCAATCTGAAAGTTCACTCATTATGCAAGTATCGATCCGCCAGTGAAATAGTTCCGGCTGAAAAGCTGTCGAAGTCGTTTGCTTGTATCAGTTGCCGCAATCGAAGTGAGCCAGATAAGAACCCCCCCGCCCCGGACGAAGCATTGTTCTACATGCTTTCACTCAAGCGTGAACACAATGGATGTGGCTTGTATGGTGTGTTGATTGAATACAAGAGGGTGGGATTAATTTACTCTGACTTCCAAAAAGCAACTATGTACCTTCCCTTTAAAATGTTAATATTGTGTTTGTATAGAGGGTATCATGTGTATGGCGAAGGATTGCTAGTACACGTGACTATAATGCATAAAGCAGGTTATACCACCTTCTACTTTACATCTGATATACAGATTATAGAAAATGATGATTTGAACAATTTGGAAAATTGAAATTTTGAGTTTGAATTCCAGATGGGGAAGCCAGAAAAATAAATCAGGTGGGTTCAGGTTACATAGTTCAAATGAAGCAGCTTCAACGGTTTGGTTGTAAAATAAGTTGTATAAATTGTAAAGTCTACTGTCCGGACGGATTGGTGTTCCATTAAGCAAGAGTTGTTTAAAACTAGATTTTGAAGTCAAATATGTGTTTATCTTAGAAAGAAGAAGAAGAAACAGTCACTTTCCAATGAAACTTACAGGGTAAATATCATATCGTTTTATAAATAAAGTAACTATAGTTTAAAAAAGGTATAGAATTGGGGGTTTCTACCAGGTTCAATGGATTTATTGTTTTATCAAACACTGTGTTCAAATTTGATACATGTTTGGGGGCCTCGACGATGCAACCTCGTTCCCCAGGTCGAAATTGGTCTTACAGAAAATAGGAGAATGTACTAATCTAAACCCTCAAACAATGAGATTTGTAATGAAGAAAAGTTTAGTTATTTTAATAGCATTATTTTGACAGATATAGTTTCTGTTCAATAATGATGATATTTGGCTCAGTATCTTCAACATATCCCAAGATATCTTTTGTACTATAAATTAGACAGTAACTAAAGCAAACTTTTATGTAAGTTAAAGTAAAACCATGCTTGTTTGATATTGTTATAATTTGGTGCAGATTAAAGATGGCATTTTTCAAATGACTACAATGAACTGTGTTTGGCCTTTGTTTACATGGATTTTCTATTCACGGTGTTACATATTTCTGATTCTAAATCCCATGCAGTATAAGGGAATGACGCAAGCAGTCATGCTCAAAGTGGATGGCGGAATAAATACTATATTATGCGGTTGTGTTGCTTTTGGGTCATTTTGTCCCAATTGTTACTCATTGAGAAATGCCTAATGGACGCAAAGCAGGTCTGTGGAATATGGCCCTGGTCATGACTTGGTGCAGTAGGGGGGTCCAAACTCCATCCTACCCTCCCCACTCCCTAGGACAGCCTGAAAGGGACGTCCCGATGGATTAGTGGCCGAATTATCAGCTAAAAGTCTGATCACTTCCAGACGAGGGGCTCCATACAAACTGCTTGCAAATAATTAAGAAAATGTCCAATCCGGATCTGAGATCCGTTGACCTAATTTGGGGGGAACCAAAATACAACAAGATTGAGATGTAAACCACGTGTTGGTTACCGATGACAACTCTATCGCCGATTGGCTGTGACGAGCGGCGGCTGAACAAAGGTGGAAGCCCGTGACCTTTTTAATGTAATCAATTTATGATGCATTGGTATCACTCTTATACCCAGTGGTACATGGTAATGTACTGAATTGATTAGGAATTGGGATAAGCTATGACTTAGATGGGCTGAGAATAAAGCTTAACGTCATGGAGGCTTGAAGAAATGAATGAATGAACGTAAATTATGAAGAAATGAATGAATGAACGTAAATTATGAAGAAAGAATGAATGAACGTAAATTATGAAGAAACGAATGAATGAACTTAAATTATGAAGAAATGAATGAATGAACGTAAATTATGAAGAAATGAATGAATGAACGTAAATTATGAAGAAATGAATGAATGAACGCAATTATGAAGAAATGAATGAATGAACGTAAATTATGAAGAAATGAATGAATGAACGTAAATTACGGCAGCATATATCGAGAGGATCCTCACTGCAGAAGGTCCATAATAACAAACAACGGACCCATGAATTCGAATATGGGTTCCAATTGCTAGCTGTAAGGCGCTACGTGTGATTCAACCTCATATCTTTTGAATCCATGCCATCAGTAAATGAAAGCCTTCTGATCTTGTCCCCCTGGGACTAAGCTCGTCTCATCTCCTTCCGATTATGAACCGGGGACTGTGGGGTTCAGCATCAGGATACAATTTGGAGAATCTGTAGCAGATTTGATACCATATAACCTTTGACCCACTGGGACCTGAATTCACTGATAGGTCAATCGCGGTGAAGAGATCGTGGCTATCATGCAACGTTAGCCAAGACAAAGCCATCAAACATCGTCATATCCAAGGCGTATAGGTCTTGAAGAAACGTAATCCGTAAGATCCATTTTCAATATCTGGATTTTCAAAAAATTGCTCTAATTCAAATAATTTTTGAAAGCAATTTGTGTGTGGACCATTTACCCCGTTTTTTGTAACAAAGTATTAGAAAATGTTAGGAAAAAAGGCTAGAACTCTAAAGCTTATCATTCGACAGTTAAGCTGAACCTCACTGATGACAATGTCCTTAAGTCATCAATTAGTTTATGGATAAACCAACGCAGCAGGTGTGATACCAAAAGACCAACAGCCCCTCTGCGAAGGCATTTCACGTCTATACCATCAGCCTTAATAATCTTTCGGCAATATTATCTTGTTTTGACGATTTCATGGTTATTCCTCCCCACAACAAGAAAATCTCTCTCTAAGCCCACGTCTGATCACCGACCTCCTCGGTAAGATCTCCAAGGATCCATCGTTCGATACAGCATCACCCCGAGTAACACGGACCGGGAACAGGTGAACACCCCGGCCGTGAGGTGTGAACAGATAACGCTCCAAGCTACGCGGAGTCGACCGATGCTTCTCTCGCCTCCGATGTGCAAATATTTCACGCTGTGTGAAATAAAACAAGGCATGGTTGGGAAATTTGAGCATAGTAAAGGTTTGTGGTTTTTGTTTGGAAGGGGAAAACTGATGGCATGAATAAATGGAATAGGACTGTTTTAGTGATGAGAGAGTTGTCTTATCGACCTATTTGCTAGAGGTTCTGAAAGGTTAAATCATGAAGAATTCATCGCAAACTCCATCTCCGTATCGTGCCGAAAATTGGTGAATAATTTCATTAGGGAAAGATACACAATAAAACACAAGAAAACCATTTGCACATCACAATTTGCAGAGAGGATTATCCTAGATGCTCTTTCGTTTTATAAGTATATCAAAACAGTCCCGTTTATTTCAGTCATACACTCATTATGATGCAGCATAGACACGATTAGAAATAGACCAATGAGACAGTCTGGATTGGTTTTTAGTTTTAAAAAGGTCATCAGCACATGCTGACATTATTTTAATATATTCATCGTATATACCACATCCTACACACTGGTCAGCTCATAGCATATATAAAGCTGGACAATGCCACACGACCTAGAGGGGTGTTAAACTCAACACGGGACAGTGATTTAGTTAGAAGGGGCATATTATAAAACTCTGCCAGCATCCTTTGTGTATAAAATCGGTCTGTCAATTGTAGATGAAACCAAATTATATAACTAAATTAATCAAGCAAACAAAATAAGCTTGTATTCAGCATCCATACTTATGTTGTTAAAACAAATATCAGAAAAATCGTTTGTACCATACTGAACTTAACGTAAGGTTTATTCGTAACTTAACAGCCACAGAGAAACCTTGCCTCGGATTAGATGGAATGTAACACTACACCTTGTGTAATTAACGAGACCTCCCAATTACGCCTAGTGTTGAAAAGGCAAGAAGGATCAGTATAACATGATTATTAGTATCCAAAAGAGAGGGCGCTGTTTGCAATGACTGGTGGTCACACTGATATAAACTGATCAGGTGGAGGGCTCAGAGAGCTCTAAGCATCAACAGGACTCCATAAAACAACAACGAGAGGTCATAACCCGACTAATTTTTGTGAACTCTAGGTGCATTCTTGGAAAAAAATAACAGTAAATAGATTTGGGGCTTCAAGTTATTTCGGGGTGGGGTGAAGGCGTAATAAAGCATCCATTCATTGGGCAACAAATGGATCAAGTCAACAGAGGTCGCTCTCCAGAAAGATGGGCTTTCGGGAGTGTACACTTAATAAACTTCACATTGACCTAAGTGTTAAACATTATAATTATTCACATTGAACTCAGTGTCAGGTCAATTTTGAAGTTCAGGATAATAAAACTAAGGTCAATGTGAAGTTCAGGTTTGACACTAAGGTCAATGGCGGATCGGGTCTGGTCTGGTCCGGTCTGGTTTGGTCTAGTCTGGTACTTCTTCCAATCTGATTTCTCGACATTGTGGCAATCAGCTCGTAATGTGTATTGACCCCTTGCACCTACGTCACACGCGGCTACTTCTTCCATTCTCGACATTGTGGCTGTCAGCTCGTAATGTGTACAGCGCCGCGTTGTGTATAAATAAGCACAAACGAGGGCATTGACTACAAAAATGGCGCAACATGTTATTCACGACCATAGTCCAGCGACATTCAGGACATTCACATGGTGATAAAGATCATGCTATGTTTGACAAATTGCGGACGTCAAAACTCAGGAAATGGGGGAACAATACGAAGTTCTCGATACCCCGTATGTAAAGGTGCGAGATAAGAAAATGGGGAGGGGGTGCAGTGTTATTGTAGGTCATGATCACGTGACAATGAAAGGCCAATAACATCAACATAACGACGAGTATTAAAGGAACATTACAGAATTGTTTTTTGCTAACAAAACAGTTGCTGGCAGTGTAAGCACTTTATGTAATCCACAATATACATAAACTGACAAACATGTAGAAGTTTGAGATCGATCGGCCATCTGGGTCACGAGAAAATAGTGAAAAACCGATTACACATTTGCATGAAATCATATTAGATTCAAAAAAATGAATAAAACGGTCACTGAGCGATAAACTCCAATCGGAAAATTAGTTTATTCATTTCTCGTCAAACATGGCATTTCAGACAGAAATACTTCAAGGGATGTTTTCTACTATCATCATCATTAGACCGTGTAAGTTTTATGTAAATCTGTGATCAAAAAGTATATTTTACAAGTTTTTTTCTTACCAATTCTGTAATGTTCCTTTAACTCAAAAGTTGAACGGCCCACTGCAAATTGTAAAGAAAAAAAGAAGTTTAGTTGTCAGCGAATAAATTTGATTTGATTTCAAGAGGCTGGGAGGCGACTTTAAAAAGAGTTGTATTTTTGAACATTTAACATTTTTTAGCATTTGTGTGGTGCACTCTTCATTACTGAACATACCGCCCTCTTTGCTTGGGTTATCATTTTTCTAGATATTGTGTTTTTGTGAAAACGAGTGGGCCACTATTTCGCAGAGCGCCCTCTTCTGTTTCATTATGACGCCGTCATGCAGATTGGTCCCTTTGTGCCTCTCTCTGGCCTCGTGAGCTTGTGTTCGTTCATGAATATGCCTGCGACGAATTGCAGCTGTGTGCATTGACCTGAAGATAATGAACTCATTACACCCAAGTGATACCTTCAACTCAATACCTTGTTGTAACGCGCGGTACAACAAGGTATTACCGCATGTTAGATTATGGGGTCCTCCCTAAGCTTGTATGTAGCTAGGCCTGAACATCTGACGTCACACTTTGAAGTTCGTGAATAACGCTAGATGCAAGCTTGACCGGATGTTGCCAGATGTACCTTTGACCTTGCATTCATTTCACGCGGAGATTCGCAGTCAATTTTTACATTGTAATGTACACATTCACATTGTGAATAAAACAACATTACATGATGCTCAAACATTATGCACACGCTGTATGCAGACGAATGAAAGTGCAAGCTGACAAATTACACTGCCTCAGACCAATCATAGTACAGATATGGAAAGCTTACGTCACTGAACGTTTATCATTGAAATCAGTATATCCAATGAAATCATTGGGCCTGTAAGACCAGTGCCTGTCTGTATTCTTGTGGATAAGGACAGGGGACCAGTCTAGCTTGAATTGTCACTTGAATTGCCAATTATTACACGTTCTGCTATGTACAGTACAAGTCACTGCAGTACACACAATAAACTCGTTAGCATCAACAATCATAGTTTATCTTTAGTCAAAATGAAATGCCTGATGTTTTAGATGAAAGATTCAGACCGTGTCCAACTTAGCGGCTACAGCTGCGGCTACGGCTAGCTTTCCGCATCATCATGCGCTGAAGTATAGGACGTCCTCAGCAACAGCCTTAGCAACAGTCGTAGCCTTAGCTGTAGCCACCAATTTGGTTTGTACCAGGATATTGTGTCTCTTTAGATACAACTACGATATCCCATTGGGACAGTATTACTCATGGATCGGGAGGAATGCCTGTCATCCCCTGCCCACAATGACGATGCAAACAGGCACTTGTCTAAACAATAAACCCCGCAAAACGCACAACGCTGCGGGTACGCCTGACGTTCGCGCGCAGGTTTTTACGCACCAAGAGCAGCTATCGTCCAATGTCAGTGAGGGCGCTGTTTGAGAGTGTGACGTCGTATATGCTGAGGGTCTTTGTAAACCTGAATAAGTTGGATCTGATAGGTACTGGTTTTGGGAAACCATGTCAAAATGGACAAAAAACTCATATTGTGCGAGCGACATCAGCCGGCAAATAGCTTGTGGAGACTCACCAATACCAAAAGTACTCAACAAGCTCCTATAGACCTCTAGCATTGGCCGCCATCTTTGATGTCAATCATAATGAAAACGTGCACGCGTGTACGCACTGCGCACGACTCTCAGCCAATGATAACTCTTCATTATGACCTCCGTGAGGGGACTGTTTTGGTCTTGTGACGTCATATGTAAGGGGTCTATACGGAGCTCAAGTCTACAAGATGAGTTCGGATAATGTCCAGGTACTTGAGATGTAAACAGAAGTTCGTGCGATAGTCAGGTGATGACATATCAATCTCTCAGTACTAACCATAAAAGCATAACGTGCCCGCCTCGAACCGATCACAATTTGCCATTTGTATTTCCTTACTACCACCCAGTGTACACGCACTGCTCGTCACTTTATGCTATGTCGGAATTTGGCGGGTTATCACGGTCGTTGACGGACAAAATGTGCCCTTGGAAATGGGACGTTGTTATTTTGATTGTATTTGGAATCTGGGGCAGGTCAGTTCATCTGGGATTTCAGCAACTGTTGAATCTGGGTCAAATTGTTCTTACTTGTGCTAAGATTTCACCTTAGAGAAATAGGTTTGGAATATGAGCAATTGGTTGGCAATCTCATGGGAGGAGTCGGTGGAAAAGAAGATAATACAAGTCATGCAGTAATTATTCAATGATAATAATTCTGATTCTATTGACCGTTTTGTTGGTTCACTTTTGTGAAAACGTACAGCAGGGCGCCCTCAATCATGTTAAACACCAATTTGCTCGACTGTTCAGTTATAGTGGTCATTCTTAAAAGAAAACGACTGTTCCTGCCTCTAATAATGAATGTTCTTGCTCTGATTGTTCAGAGGCATATTGTTTCGTGATCGTGGGACTGCATGCAAGATTTCCCGCCGGCGCCAAAATTGTTCGGTTGGGAGCCCACGCGCTGTGGATGGCGCCCTCACACGCTGCGTAATTAATGTAGTCTCTGTCTGGTGCATGCATGCAACGCAACATGCCTCGTAGGCTCATCCGGAACTAGTCATAAAAAAGAACGTAGTTATAGCCCAGAAGGAAGATTTTTCAATTACTTAAAATAAAATCCTGTCAGTATTTCATTTGATGCTCATGGTGTGAAGCAAAGAGCGAAGCGGCGTCTTGGTATCACGGGACATTACACGGGCACCGGGTTACGGAGAATAAGAAGTCGACCAAGGAACTCGCTACGTGACGGAAAGGGCTGGATTAATGACAACCCTACAACTTGAACTCTCAGAAACATATGTAGTATTACCAAGGGAATAACAATAAGAAAAACCATATGAGATTATGACAATACTCTTAAACCGCAATTCCCGCATTGACTTCAATGCTTTACTATAAGTCATGTTCTCTCTTCGTCTAGTTTGCATGTATACGTGTTCTTACCGCACTTCTCAGAATCTACGCAAACTTTAAGTTTTAAGTGCAACAGAGTAAGAAGAAAATTGTCTAAAAGCCAAACAAGTAAAACCTACTCTTCTAATAGAATTATTATTTAACCACATCCTTGACAAAACCTACCCTCAAGAAGCGTTTGTTTGTACAGGCATAGATGACGGCCAGAGACTCTCGAGTGGTGCAAGAACTACGGCATTGATGGGGGACGACGGCTCGTGTTGATACCCTGTTTCTACCCGTGAACACGGTATACCAAACTGACCTAGCCCGTGTTGACAGACTTCGCGTGAATACTCCGATTCAAAGTTTGTAGTTTTAAGGCTCTGAATGATCTAGACAAATTGACGTGGAGACAGATCAAGTCCTTATAATAGATTATATGGACTTAGTGTAGCTGTGAATTGACAAGATGGCCATTAATGGTCGACATTTAGGTAAAATGGTGTTAAAACATTACAGTTCTTTTTTATTTGAAAATAAGATTTCCAGGACAGTTTAAATCAAGGTAAGGAAATAAGATGAGACAGACGTCGACAAGATTCAAATAATTATGCCACTATCCAGTCTTAGTTATTCGTATCTATCTTCGCTCTTACTGCTAGTAAATAAATCTAATAGCAAACACTTTTCCAATGCTCCTCAACGCAACACACGACCAATCGTAACCGAATTCCAAGTCAACCTTGCTTAACACTTCGTTCTGATTGACATTATTTCTTCACTTTTGATTTGTTCCCAAGTAAATACAGTCAAACGATAAAAACATCACTTTATCTTAGCATCCCCTTGCAATTCTCACATCACGGTACCGCCTCGTCGATGACCGAGACAACGTCGTATTCATCAACCGTACTCACGCCCCGATCTTCCCTGGACTGTCTACGCCCCAGATGCCGTTACCACAACCCTACCCCGTAGTGCCCGTACATGATGGGCATTACCACAGATTGATTCAGACTTTTGGGTAAACGGAGAGCAAATATTGACATAGCCGTAAACTTGACCGAGTTGTCTGACCAGATTTGAGGGGGACGTCTAGCGTGACGTAGGGGGCTCTTTACCCTGGCACCGTTGGGAAAGAGTCCCGTCGAACCATGGCACCATATCAATGTTACGTCCACGAAACATGACAAATTTTCGACATATTTTTGACAACGAGTGACAGACTATTACATCACATTCCCATGTGGAAAGCAATATCACATGATCAATGTGCTGCCAACAAATTATTGAAATGCTGCACCAGAGCTGCGGGCTTCCATATCCACGCCCCTAAAAAGCTCCAGGAAGAGGGGGCATTTTTAGAAATATCACTGATTAATTGCAGTTGAACCAACAAAGAGTTTACCACAATAGACATGCATTGGTGACCGCACTATACAGAATCTATATACAGTGGTGGGCCAATTAGTAGAAGGTAAGACGTGTACATTGATATGAGACAGATAAAACCATTGGCGTATGACCGTGTGCCTTTCACCATAGTGGCAAATATAGTAATTCAGAATTATAAATAGCTTTAGCCTTTAGAAATGTAGGTTCTATAACCAAATATGTTCATACCTGTAAGTTAACCCCAAGCGCCACTGGCATCGATGTAACCAAACCGGTTTACGTAAGAGACATGTTTATATCATTTTGTGGAAAATTAAACAAAATAGTGCTCGTGGCGAGTGGTATAATTGGGCGCTGAGTGGAGGGATATTGTGTCGAGAAAGCGATGGTATTGACTCAGGTGTACCGACTGCCGAGCCGCTGGGCTCCACCGGTCGAACGGCCAACGCCGATCACGTCTGAAGACCACGGAGACGCAGTCAGGGGTCTTTCTAATTGTTTTTAAATTAAACCGAATTATTCCTTAATCTTAGGGAGAAGTTAAGAATGGGATGAGAAAACACGGGGATGTTGTGGGAAATAAAAGCAAGCAACTGCGCAAACAGGTAAAGGGGATAGGAATGTGACGCTGGACGTTTATGAATCCCTAGAGGATAGTGGATGGAGTAAGTTCTTACCATTACGCCAGTAATGGTCATTTGAAACGACACGTCTCACCAGGTGTGATTCTGCCGTCAGGTTACGACTAGAGTCTAGAATTGACCAATAGGTGGCCGGGTTACACAACATTCCCAGGTACGATTTATGATCAGATGATACCTGGTTAAAATTAACCAATCAGCGGCTTCGTTAAACAGCGCCCACCAGGTGCGATTTACCGTCGAGTTACAACCGGCCAATCAGTGATCGCGTAACATCGACGGCTCACCAGCAGACGAAACGGAACTTACTTGTCACTTTTAATCGGTGTCCCGCCAAAAACAGAAATCGTCAAAGGTTGATTTATTGGATGACAGGCCTCGACCAATGATCAAATGTATCTGGGACATGACATCCGGAAGACACAGAGTAACTGACTGGAAGAAAGAGTGAGGCACTTGAAGCATTTCGTAGGATTCGGAACCCGCGTCAACAAAGTCAGACTGCATCTTTTCCTTCTTGGGTAAGTTTAACATTATTTATTCGGTAGATTATGATAAAACACCGCGATCAGAAGTGTGATATTGAAGTTACCAAATGAAGTTGTTAATAGCTTCTAGACCAGAGCAAGGACCGCTGAGACGGGCTGTCCAACAAGTTGATCCAAGTTGCCTTCTATAATTTCTTCCAATTTGCCGGTGGGCGAACTCGTTTGGCGAGTCGTATTTCAAACTGAAACTTGTCAAAGTAAAATGTCAACGCACAGTGACTCAAAGCACCATATAATCCAGTCTCCTGCATAAATATTCTACAAAGATGGTCAGTAATTACCAGCAAATGGGAGAGCGTTTACGGCTGTTTAGGTTCCTCTGGAAGGCATAAAGAAGCTAGACTATGAAGGCATGGTTTCAACTTTGGGAGGAAATTATCGTCTATCCGCTCACAAAACACGGACAGCTTTTACTGGTGAATTCTGGTAGCCTAGACCATAGAGGTATATTGGCAGACTGCTCCTTCAGCAAGTGTTATTTACTCATAAAGGAAGTCAAGACCTTTGCCTTAACATGTCTGTAAATACATGCACTCTATCACATACGAGTTGTAAAGAAACCGATCTGGGTTATTTTAAATCTATTTCATTTGTCCTTTCATGAGAGAAGAGACATATTACTCATGTTTGTTTGAAGGTTCATGGTAGTTTACAATGTTCATCAGTATAAATGTCAACACAGGTACGAACTAATATGTGTAATGATTACCTGAAGTTCGTTATTAGTAATCAATTTATGATCTATTCTATGGAAATATTCATCAATTAATGTATAAAAATTACAAAGTACACCATTTCCAATATAATGTTTTAAAAACAAGTGTAAAAAGGTGAACAATTTATTGAGCATTACTATAATAAGTCCATTTGTGTTTGAGTGAACTAGTTACTGTCAGAAGTCAACGTTGTCACAACCTCAGGTCAACAGGTGAAGTCTTTTCAGAATATCCAAAGGGAAGTGCTGGCTACGTTCAGGAAACCGTGCTTTTTATTCAGCGGCACCTAATTTATGGAATAACTTGCCATTTAAACATTCGTAAATTGCAATCACAAAGTCTTGGTGGTGTGCAGTGAGTTTTTAATCTTATGGTTATAGCATGGTTGATATTTTTCTTGTGTACTTTTTGAATGATATCGTTCGAAAGTTTGTATCTTTTAAGTCAGTATTGTGGTGTTCATGCACATTTTTTTGTCTTTAGGACTAACTTTTGATTTAAATTTTGCTTATTTTTTACTGGTGTGTTTTTGCTTAAACTTTTTTCTTGTGTAATTTTCTTACTGGTATTTTTTTTTTTATTGTTATGCGCCCTCGATTGGCCTGGACCTGTAGAGAGCGCAATATAAATCCAATAAATTATTTCTTATTGATATATTACAACATTCACTTACTATAGGGGGATAACATTATAATTTCATCATTACATTGAAGACAAAAAATTAATCTAAATCATTACACTTCAATATAAAATATCAATATGAATCAATGAATATAAAACACAACTTTCCAAAGTCAAACACAATCTAAGACAGCAATGGAGCTAATAAAGCATCGTGGATAATGAGACTATCCATGCGTTACAAGGATGAAATAAGACATGAACGGACATACAGGAAATGTCATCATGATAATAAGACGAGGCATCTCACAAATTGGCCAGAGCGTCTTAACTCAGTCTCCAACCTTAATAAGGACAGCGTGCCGCATCAATGAGAAACGTCTTTATCACTAAACCGGAAACAAAGAAGAAATTTAGCTGAAACCTTATGGATGTTCAGCACATCCAGGGGTTCCAAGCCAATGGTCGGTGTTTCAGATAATCAAGTCATGGGTTGAGGGGGGCTTTAGGCCCCGAGGCAACGAGGGACAATTTGTGGCTCAGCTCCCAGGGTTTCGTGATAGTGATTAGGTGTGAAATTTGAAGGTGATACCCAACCTAGAGCGGAAGTGTAGGCTTTAGTGTCCTTGGTGGACTGGTCCACGGGAGGCTGGACTAACTTCTTGGAGTACATACCCATTCCATGTCCTTTATTTCTGAAGGATCCATAAGCAAAATGTTATCTATGTCTAAAAAAATCATAAAACAAGTTGAAATCCTCTGAAGTAGCCTAATGATGTTTAATCTAATCTTAATCTAAGCCTGGACATTGGAATTCCATGATACCTTTGACACATTTTAGTCTGACCAATGGAGGAAAGAACTTGGTCTAGTACGCGGACACCTTCAACCCTCTATCTCCCAAAGCTTTAAACTCCAATCTAAACAGCTCAACTAAATTTGCACTCTACTCCATTTGTCACGTGACCTCTAACGCCTTTGAAAGGTTATAGGATTTATTGCAATAAAACTCTTCATTGAGATAATGTGTTTGGCTAGAAAATGTTCTCAACGCAGAATGAAGACACAGTAGCGACTCGGCATGACAGGGAATAGTAACAATCTATGCCTCATAATGTTATTAAACCGATGGAAGGAAAAATCACTCTTGAAAGATGAAATCGTGGCAGGTTAAGAGGAAATAAATCCATTCTGACAATAGGTATTAACTCATGCAATAGTCCGCTATTCTCATTATATTATTGTTAGCAACTTCCTTCACAAAATCCTGCTGAAAATTTCCTAGAAGTGCCCGCGAGACTTCGAGCGATTGCTCAACCTAGAAATTTATTTAAAAAATGGGAAGATGAGATTAGGGATTAAATAGATCAGTATGGATTAGTAATACTATGGAGGAAGGGAATATCAAGGGGATTAGTATGGATTATATTGGAATTATGGCAACTATGGCGAGGAATGTTATGTTTTGTTTTACTCATTAGTGGGTAAAGTGTCGTACCAAGCTTGATCTAATAAATAGGCAACCTCAACCACGTGGTTCATCCAACCAACAACATTATTTGATTTGCATTAGAATGGTGAAGACTTCACTAGTTATTTCTTAATGATGTATAAATACTACAGGGAAGAAAGGTTTACAAGAGTAAATAGAAACAGTAGAATACATGGATGAAGATCAACAAGTGGATCATTTTAGTAAACACGGTCTTTGTATACCTCACAAAACACCAGGTAGAGAATACACTGAGAGTTCACTATGGGATAACACTTAACACCATGATCTGATGCAATGGTGTACATTTTACACCTCCAGTGTTTTGTCACTGATACCTCCATGGCCAAACCTAAATGAGCAACCGGTAGACTATGTTCACCTGCCGATACCGGAGCATCTGCATTCCCGATGTTGCTGGATTTATGATGACAGACAGCTCCCGAGGACCGGGGGAGTTGGGCGCATCTGCGGAGGAAGGGACCCGAGGAAGTCCCGGGGCACTAGGCTGTCACATCACGGCTAATCTCTTGGGTCTGTTGTCACATCACAAAAACCCAGAGTGTTGTCACACAAAGGACTAGACGTGTTTCTCGTTGATTGAAACACAAATTGTGGTGCTGAGTTTACAAGCCCATGAGAGGGATTATTGAGGGGGTGGTGCACAATGCTTCAGATTAACACATTTCGTCTAAAGCCGTCCCACATTTTTTTGGGGAAAACAGAAAATAGAGATTATGAGGATTTTATGAATCAGTCAAAGATGGAATCCCCACGTCACTGACTCACTTGTTTCTTTCCGACAAAACTCATTCATTGTTGTTGAAGTTAGTCTCCATCTCAAGGCGGTGAAGAGAGAAGATAAACTCATCCTGTTCTGAACTCCCTGTATGATAGTTGACAATTTGAGTGTCTAGTGGACGAGTGTGGGGAGGCGGAGGAGGGCCAGTCTATCCAGCCCAACCGAGGTGCGGGAGGACTCTCGATCGAAGCACTTAAAGGTATTATACAGGATTGGTAGAGCTGACAAAACAGTCGTAGACAGTGTTCATGTTGTTGAGACAACAAACCGGTGAAAGGTGTGGCTAAATCCGTTGTATGTGAGTCAGGAGAAAATACTGCAAAACCAGGCACCATGTTCAGCATGTAAACACATTGTCCTTAATTTGGGTTGTAACAACCGAAATCAGCTGTTACGTTTAAAAAAAAAAGTTTTCAGAAACGGTTTTCTAGAACAACGTGTTAAGCACTGCGTTAGTCTCATTTGCAAGCTGATGGTACAACTCTAACTTAATAATCAAACCTTAAAAAAAAATAGGGAAACATCTCTAAAGGCACTTGTTTTGTGTTTTATTTTACACAAGCAAAGTATACCCGGTCTAAAGGTCGGGCTCGAAGCAGTGGGTTTAGGGGTGAATTGAGGAGTAATTAAGGTCGATGTGCAAAGTTGAACGTTTCTGGATACTCGATTCCTTTAATGTTCTTGCTATTGGACGAGGGAAAGCGCAAGTCACTGTACAGGTGCAGGTCTCTCTAGCCAGTAGACACTTAGTCTACGCTTTGAAGGAACTCAAATGAAAAGTTTAATCAAGTCAAAGTTTAAAAACTCATTCTTCCCTACACCTCATCAATCTTTCTGATTGACAGTCATTATCTGTCCCAATATCTCAGTCATTTATGGGGTATAGACCTGCGTTAACTGCTCCCAGGCACGCTCTTTGTGAGCAGCGAGGGAAGGGCGTGGCTTACCACCCACTTTAACAAACCCTGTTCAAATTGAGCTATTTATGATTGAGTTCATCGGAAGCTATGACGGAGTGCAATCCGGCTTTCCGATTGGTCGTTTCCTTTTTAGTCTGGTCTCCGCGTATGGATAACTGCTGGGTGATAACGGGTGAGGTAACGGGTAAGGTACCAGATCACATATGGTTTGACTTGCGGTATCCAGAAAAAGGGTATTGAGAGGGCATAATATGCAAAATACAAAGTTACAAATGAAATGGCACTTAGCTTTCCATTCATCAAGATTCACCTTGTAAGGTGGATATTAATATTATTTGTTTTTTTTACAGCCCTTACACTGATGTGTGTAAAGCACTGTATTCTCAGTACTTTCTCTAGTTCTCTGAAAACAAAATCCACAGGCATGTTACTCGGGTGGGATTCGAACCCACGACCTTTGCCATACTAGAGCAGATGTCTTCAACAAGACCACCGAAATTGCCCGGTAGCTAGAGGTAGTTCGGTTTAATTTAATACATGGTCAATTTGCATAAAGAATACTATTTGTTTACCCTAACACCGTGGACATTAATGATGTTTCTAGAAGAATACAGAGAATGTCAAATGTCATTAGTTTGTTGGACAAACCTTTGAGGCTGATAGGGTATAACGGTTTAGGATTAGAAAAAAGTACCTCTGAACAATTTACTCAAACAATTAAAGGCCCTTACAGTGTCGTGAACTCAGTTTATTGGCAAGTAGTCCCATTAGATGCTCAACTCGATGCTGTTCTTGCTTTGTATGAATCCCAAGGTCCAGATTAATAAGTTTAATTAATGCATTGCCGATTAATTAAGCATCCTGTTCTTCACACCTGTACACTGACTCGATACAAAGGCCATTTACGTGTGGGTCGACGCGTGTATCTTTCAGCGTTGAAGATCAGATTTCTCTTTTCATCTCTAGTAACTCAAACCTCTTCACTGTTTTTTCATTTTGGAGAAGTCTGAGGTCCATACAAGTAACCTAATATTGTTTGGAGGGAATCTCAATTTTGCCCTTGATTGTTCGAAATTAAACGATGTGTTCAAGAAACACATTTTCCGGAAAGTGATACTTGTGTTAGCTAGCTTCATCAAGTGACCATTTTCAATTAACCACGGACAATTTCGAACAAAACTGAAATCTGAATAAGAAATACTGAAATACGAGCATTGTATCAATTTCTCTCTCATGTGCCTGTAACAGTCAGCATCTCCCCTGCTGCCGAGTCTTCCGGGTAAGTTTCTCTCCATCGGCCAGTCATTAAATTCACTGCGGGACCCAGCTGGTCGTCTTGTAGCGATGAAGCCCTCATGCCGTGATGACGGGCCAAGGGATGCGAGGCAGACACGCTGAGATGAACCAGCCGGCCGCTGCGACAGACCCGTCGTGTGTTGGTGCCGGTTACGCTAAAGTGCCCCGTTGTCGTAAACTCTAACCATTTATGATGCGTTTAATAATGACTGCGATCATATTCTCGCACGTTTTTTAATTACACAAAAATTATTTTGCTCTATACTTGATAAAGAATTATAAAAACCCATGCTTGGTGTAGCCAAACCATCACACTACCATTGAGGAAGAAACTTAAAACTGTTCACATCAAAATAACATTTTCAGATACATAATAGATTGTCATGTGTATATTTCGCAGTAATATCTTAACGCAAATGACCACTCGAATGGGTTTGAAACAGGTTAGTTTGTGACTTAACAAAACACTTATTTTTAATATGTACAAATTAAGTTATACCTTCACTTATTGTGGTTTCAATTTAGTCCGAATACTTGAAGTTGTTTTGACCGAGACAAAACAGTTTTGAGTTAGGCAAAACAATATGAAAACATTTCAAGCACTGGAGAAAAATACAAGTCAAAATGTTCGGTATGTTGTTGACGAAGTTTGTCCTTTGAAATCCAAACATTTCCAGCTAAAATTAATTGTGTGTTCATCCACATTAGTCCGGTCAGTGCGTTCGTTCGGCCGCGGTCCAAACTAGAGTAGAATTCCTAGTCTGAGTCGACCTGAATTTACAGACTTGGCCTCCATGATTCATTACTTTAAATTTGCCAGAACTTTTTTGCAAAACCTGGCCTAGATTAAACGTCAAGTTTAAGGTCAACTAATCGATGTTAAACTGCTATCGTAGTACTTTGCTGTTTGGGTTGATTTATGAGTTTTTGGATGGAAATTGTTACCTGATTTAGAAAATTTAATCTGGCGAGGCGATCAAACTTGCTTTTCGAGTAAATAGCGCCCTCTGTCGGATCAAAGGTTTTTGCTGTTGATTTGAGATCCTGTCTTTTCAAAACCGACTATTATTTTCTCAATGATAGACAAGGTAGGATTTTCTCATAAACAACGTACATGATTAGTAACTATTGATTAGTTTCAATCTCATTGAAAGTTCACTGATTCACAACAATTTCAATCCCCCAGATAATATATGCCCGTCTAAAAACTGTAAACTCAAGGTAGGAAAATAACGTCCCCCCAAAATCACTCTTGGCCATTTCGATGGCCGCAATTGATACAAGCCTATGGGATACTCTAAACATAGATGATCTGTGGTTAGCAGTAGGACCTCTTGCGTCTTTCTGTGATGGACATTTTCTAATTGGTGCTGAATCTGACATCCACCCATGAGATCCAAGCAATTATTTCCTTTACCTAATCAATATACATGGATCAAAATCACACATGGTGAAATACGAGACGTGTAGTTGATGCATCTGATTGTATAACGATGTCCAGCTGATCAGGATTGCTGTTCCTTCAACTTTGATTTTAATGAGAATAGTTGGAGTTGGTGTTGTGTCGTAATGAGCATTGACTTGTTGCTGTTTAGACCGTGGGTATATGGGTGACCATTGCTATGGGTCTGGAGAGGTTATTGTGACGGGCTAGTCAGCTGGAGTTTGTTACGATACCAAGGTGCGATGACCTAGTGGCCTTGCATGGCTGGAATGTCTCTCCATCTAAACTATCTCATTAGAAGAGATGTTCCGATCCATAGTTGAACATTCGCGAGGTTGATGACCAGGGTGATGACCGACCAGGGACATTAGTTCTTTGGGTATAATTTCTGATGTTACTTTGATCATGGAGGTGAGGAATTCCTTCCTCCATGCTTTGATGGTGTACTGCACCTTCTCTCGTGTGAAAAAGGACCAGGTCATGGAGCTATGATGTGTTATGTTTGAGGTGCGCTTAGTTGAGCGTTACTATAAAAACCACCAAATCGAACTTGAAGGATTAATAAGGAAACAGCACCTCATTGCTACACCGAATCAGGCTATTTATAGCACAGATACCGCCCTCTATTGAAAGTGCCTGAAAAATTACTACTCAGTAAATTTTTCACGGCGAGTGGTTAAAATCGGCACTTTCCCATTTGTTTGCTTTGTGCTGTAATAACCAAGAATAGTTTTTAATGAGTTTGGGGCAAAACTCACTTCCCCATGCTACACTCTTTACGACTGGCTCGACGCTTTCAAATCGTCAACCATTGCAACAGTTTGAAAGTTGAAACACTTATAATAATAATGTAACATCACGAATTTAGTATTACAAGCAGTTGACCAATAACCAATCATCGCTAAACGCAGCGCAGAATCTCCTAATATAATTCAATCAGATTAGCTTGCATTTCATATCAGGTTTGTTATGAAAACATCTTGGACTTGTTGGTGTTCAGTATTAATTTCATCTGCCTGGTCTGGCACCTTGAGAGAGAGGCTCTCCATGGTTGATATTAGTCGAGGTGGATGACCGAGAGAGAATGTGATAGACCTTGCAAATCGCCATGACGTCATGATGTTTGCTTACAAAATAAACAAAACGCCATCAACGTTTTCATTTGCAAACTACGTTTAGGCAAGTACATTGAACGGCAGTTTCTAAATCATGCACATGCACTCGTCTGTTCATGTATGTTTGTGAAAAAATAAAGTTCAAACTTACCTATTTTTGACGTGCTGCGTGGGTAGGAAGCTTCTCTCAAGGCACTGAATGTCAAAAACAGTTATTCGCTTAGATTATCAGGTTGGATTTTGTATAATCCTTTTTATGAGTTTAAGACAATTGTACAAGTTCGTGGGTTGAGGCTAGCAAAGCCAATCATACACCTATGCATTCATTGAAATTGACGTCACAGATATGGCATTTTTTTAATGAAATCTTTTTGCACATGTTGCATTTCCCTAAAAACGAAAGTGAAAATTAAAGAAGGAATGATACTGATGTCTGGTACCTTACAGTTATAATAAATATGACTTATTCTAAAGAAACATGACCAGACTAGTGTCTCTTCCAACCTTCGAACTGGTCTTATGCGCATAGGAGAAAACAGTATGGTATCTTAAATACAACCTTTTATTTACACTTCTTTAGTGCAATGGACTTGTATTATGACAGTGATTCGCCTATGAGTCCAAGTGGTGTCAGGTGCATTGATGGATTGCTTTGGTAGATAAAGGTGCAAGGTGTTTGTTGGGGTCGTTTGGGTACCTCAACTCGTTCTGATCCCATTCAGTCACTATGAGCAAAAAGCCCAGTTCCAAACCTCAAGAATCATTCGTCTCCTCAGGACCCCCATCCTCACGTCAAGGGCAACTCGGCACCTTAACTCCACATTTCTACCGACCTATATTACTTGACGAGTCAACAACAGCCGTACCCATCTTTCATGGCTTCACTCCGTGACGATTTGTCACCAAGAGTCGTTATTCATCGTACAAGTTGCTTAAAGTACCCATTAATTCTTGTTTTGGTCATCGCTTTTAGTGAAGATGACGACAGGTGACTGGCATGCATGAGTATAAAAGAAAGTCGTCCACGCTTAGGGAAAGGAATAATGAACTTATAGCTAAAGAAGAACATATATTAATAGCAACAGATATACTTATTACGGAATCAAAGGATAAAGTATTGATGACTTACAGCTGAAATACCAGGAGTAAGATATTTTGGATTGATTTTGCAAGTCTCTTAAGTCACATGATGAAGGAAACTCTTTTAAGACAATCCCATCGTCTTGACGCAAAGAGACAAGTGTTTGAAATCCCGATAAATCTGTTTAACGGTGGTTTGAAGTGCAAAGGTTTATGGAGACTACGGAGGATTAATTTTTATGTTGGATATAAAGAGATCCATTGTGCATTACCGATTATGTTGACGAGGAATTCGAACCATGCCCAATGACTGCTATGAATGCTTTACCCATAATTTCAAATCTGATCAAAAAAATTCAAACATTGGTTTGGAGGTGCAAAGGATTGGGGAGACCGGAGGAGGTATACCTTAAGGTTTTTGAAGTCTGTTATGGGATTCGAACCTGACACAAGATTAGGAATATCAGAGGAGGTATACGATAATGTTAAGTGTATGAAGATCCACTGAATTACCAGTGTTATCAATGGGGATTCGAACCTATCACCAATACCTTCCAATTGTAAACAGTAATGTTAACGAACCTTACTGTATTTCATGCGTGATCAAATGTCTCGATGCTAACTAAGTATTGTGTTAATATTTGCTATTCTTTTGAGTAAATTATGTAAAAACTCTTATGTAGCAAGGCGACAGCTCTAAAAGAGCCTGCTGGTTATTCTCAACGTTTCGACTAGTGTGCTTTAGAGGTCTTCATCAGAGAGTATGATGTAGCCTACTTGTGATGGAAAGTCTTGGTATTAAACACTCAGATTGAATAATAGCGAAGTCAAACACCAGACTAATTGATGAGAGAAACAGTTAGTCAATGTTTGCTTCATTTTCAGAATGTTGATACCTATCTTCAGAGTATGTTAGGACGACACAAGCGGATCGAAAGTTAGGGGAATTTTGGTACTTAACAGTGTTTGTGACTGTGCAATAAAACATTCCGGGAATTAGTCAATAGCTTCATATCATTCTAACATGTAATTTGTGGTTATTGCTAGACACCGTACAAAATGAGCAAAGTTGATTTTGTGGTTAACCCTCTGTGTTCAAAACTGATATTATCCGAACAAGAACGTGCCATAAAGGGGGTTAACAATGTAGGATATTCGGCCAGCGCATTAAGGTATTTTTATCTTCACAACCAAACGACCTTAGCAGCTGGTTGTGGCGGGACAGTTGCAGAGGCACAAGTTCAAAAGTGTGATATGAAATGTGCGGGAGCTCCCGAGGGGGACATCGCATCGGTACTACGGCCAACCTTATCTCTGAAAGCTCGCAAATTTCCACCATCTATAAAATGTTGCTAGATACCCAGTATAACTAAACAGCAACTTGAAAACTTGAACGGTTTGTTCTCTTGAAGGCTGGCTGGGGATTTGAAGATGTCATAAATGCGTTTTGGGGTTGTAAAGGGATTTTTGTGCATTAATCAACAATTGGTATTTATGATTTGTGTGGGAGGATATGCTAGAGGTAAGATGAAAACCATATTGTCTTAATAACAGACGCTGGATGGATTTGTCTTCAGTGATTCATGCATAGATAGACGTTGAAATCATTGGATAAGAAACAAAGTAAAGTTCGGTGAGAAATTGGAAAAAATTCAAGTCAAAGAGTTAAATTAGAACTTGACAATTGCAAAGAGCTACAAACCCGCATAAGGGTTAAAAATAACTATTAAACATAATTGTTTTTTACATCACAATGTTTTAACACAAGAGGGCGCAATCATTAAACCCACCAGGAGGGCAACTTGCCCCCCCCCCCAAAAAAACCCAATGCCTCAACACCACAATTTTTGTAACATCAATATTGAAGGTTGGTCTAAGCTCAAAGCTATACAGTAAACTATGCTAAGTCGACGTGTTTTTGGCGATGTTGGTCTCATGTAAATTTCTGCAAGCGAATGAAGATCCAGTAGCAATACTAACATCATGTATAGTAAACCACGGGGAGTAGTACAAAAGCCAACTTGTTCACTGTTTCGATGAAACACTTAATAATACATTTATATAGCGCATAATGAAGGAGCCTCTATGCGCAACAAAAAATTATAACAATGAAATGAAATAAATACAGCAAGTGTACAAAAATAAAGATTCAAACAAATGAGTCTTTAAAAGTCCCTTGAAAATATGAAAAGAGTCAGTTTGACGAATATGAAGAGGTAAGTTGTTCCATAACGAAGGTGCAATGAACTGAAGGCTCTTTGACCATAACATTTAGTGGGCAAGTAGTTGGAGTTATCACGCATTGGCCAGCAGAACGAAGAGGACGAACATGCATATTATATTAATGCAGGAGATCAGATATAATATAGACAGTAGAAATAGAAACATTTGTGTATAGACTTAGATCTAAAGATAAAGCATGAAGCGCCTAGTCATGTTAGATATACGTGTGACAAGGGCACACGGAGACGAAGCACGAAGGGGTGATATGTCCCTCCTAGGCACTCCCCTGTCCCGCCTCTACATCCCGTCCCTCATGGGCAGAAACCCGTCCAATTACCCTCAACATATCAACATTCAACCTCACGGACTACACTCTGTTCCGAAATCATAAAGGTAAATCATACAAATCCTGATTAGAACGTCGCTGCAATTTCCTAACCTGCTGTCACTGAAATTGTTTTTGTGAAACCTTTCCTGGTTTGTGACCTACAAAATACACCACGATAAATTGTTATGACACCCCGGATGTGTTATGATTGTGATACCGTCATCAGCAATTGATATCATCACAAAATGGATTTTATAGGTTTTTCGAGGTTCAATGAAATATCAACAGCGCCCTCTTCAGTTAGAGTTTAAAACAAAATATTCATTATCACTCTAAAAAACAACAAAATGCAATGAATTGGCACTTTCTAAATAGTAACTTATGGAGTCCTTAAACAAGCTGTGCAGTTGAAAATAAATTAAGTGATCAGGAAAGCATGTACTTGATACGTCAATACATTTTGTAAAAGACTAGGCAGACGTCCACATCTCGCGAGATTTTGATCGCTGGTTCGATCAATCTTCTGGAAGTCGCACCTGGCATGGGCGGAGCAATTGGTGACAGAGAGGGGGGAAGTACAGCATGATGCACCCACCGTACCGGTGCTTGTCAGTTTATATTACTGTTTACTGTACACCTTTTTCCCTTTTGGAACAAACTGTATCTCCTCAGCAGTGTGCCCCCCCCCCTTCACCTGAAAGGAGTAGAATCTACAACTTCTGGACAATAATAGCTTCTGGTTCGATGAATAGTAGAAAACATGACAGCAAGTTGAATTGATGTGAGGTTTGTAAATGCTGAGCTGAACTGCCAGGTGGGCGGGTAAAGTTTGTCGAGAACATTTTCAAAGTGTTGTTGGGGCTGATACAAATTAACATAATGAATGGCTGAGCGTGAAGTGGATGACAGTGCAGTTTTTTTTAAGTTTTTACATTCAGCTCTGATTAAGAGTCGAAATGAAAAAAACAAACACTGTCTGTAGTTCCACGTATTAACGTTGCGTCTGAGACAGCGAGAAAGGTGAGTTTGATCAAAGGCTGTATTGACGGGAAACGTGTTGGATTGGTTTACATAGACCACAGGTATACACGAAGTGCAGGCGCTCCAGGCTTGTCAATATTACATCAGGAATTACCTAGTGAGACTGGTTCAAATTACTCTAGCCTGCTTTTCAAGGATTCCTCTTAATATAGTCACATCCTGCCGAAATCTCTGTAATAATTTATACTAACATTATTAGAATCTTATGTGTGTGTAGCGACCTGAAAAGAAAGTATGACTTCAGATGTGAGCTGAAAACTGAAGCCAGGCATCTTACCTGGTTGAACCTGACGATAAGGTCAAGTTTATATCGGGTTAACAACTTCTTTATGTATGTACAACGCGATCCACGTACTCCTATTGATACCTGGATTTAAAGCAATGTCGTGAAGAAATAAACTATTATTGACAAACGAAAACAGTTTTATAACTAGGATTGTTATAAGGAGCACCCGTATGTCCCTTTAAGATGTTCAGTTCGGTTCTTAATTGAATGAAAATACTTGACAAGAAACAAGATGTAGTTTAATAGTAATCCTAAAACATGAAGAGTGACAATAAAATAGTAAATTGCTGTACTTGATTAATTACTTTAACAAAAATATGGAATATCAACTGCCTCACAACGTCAATGGACCTATAAGTTAGATTAAGGAATTACAACAGAAACAGAATATTGGTTCCCGAAGATTCTTTCTTGCCAATATACTCGATTGTCCATCCACAAAGACAACTGTTTAACTTCACACGCGGTTTACGAAAGAAGAACAAACAGCAATGTCATAAGATGATTTCACTTTGATGATGTTGAAAATGGAACAGCTTTGTAGTTTGGGTTGTGGGTATCAATGGATGCTGATGCTCTTGATGAGTATAAGAGACTAATCAATTCAAAACTCCTTGATTATCTTCAGCAATTACCTCCTTTAGACCAAGAAATGAACAAATCCAATAAATCCATCATAAATGTCTGGTAGAAGTCATTCTGATCAGCCCCGCCCCTCCATGAATGATTGCTCTCTCCGTTTATCATTATTGTCGAATTTCCTTCTTGCATGGTGGAAATCACCATGAAGTGAGTCACCACGTCAGAGGTACCAGTCTATTTTGTAAACGGCTCAATTTTGAAGGTGTGGACTAAGAATGGTAACAAAGAGCGTGTGGCTAAAAAGGTACAAGTATGACGTCGACGTTCGTAATGCCAAAAATAAACTCGTTTTATAACTTCTTGAACAGTAGCCTCTCACGTGTTTTGTAACTCAAAGTGTAGGTTATTACAATCATACCAGAAAGTCATTCCAAAACATCTAAAACATCAACAACATTTTGTGAACTCCACTTTTCGAAAGGGTTTTAGCTCACCCGCTTGTGACCTCTACAACTACCACTTTTTAAATTACGAGTGCATAATGAGTATAAGATGAAGATAATGATAGATGAAGAATGCCCCCCCCCCAAAAAAAAAAAAACAACACCCCCAAACAAAACAAAAAAAACAACCACTGTTATCACGCTCTTCATAAAAATGCGCCACGCTCACGGTAATCACACAAACATTCCCAAGAAATCACGTTGGAAAAATTATGAGATTTTTGTTTATCAAGAACCACCAAGGGCAACCGACTGGGTAAATTTAAAATTAATGTTTGCGTTAAACAAAGACAAAACGACCAGGCCGAGATTTGAATATGCGACCTCCGGATTAACGTACCGGCGCTCTACCAACTGAGCTATCTAGCCCCAATGTTGGCGGTCTCCCTATTTTGTCAATATCTTCGTTCGGGGGTGCCATTCAAGGACATTAACAAAAATAGGAAGGCCATAAACAAAAGGGCTTGATAGCTTAGCGCCGGCACCACTCCGGAGGTCGCAGGTGCACATCCCACTCAAATCAATTTTAATTTGTTCAACCCCAAATTTTTTGAAATATTTTTTTGACATAATCAGGCGGTTATATGTCTAATACCCAGACGTCTTACGTGAAATGCCACGTCTACCTGTTGCATAAAACATCCACGGGAAACCCACTTTTGGGCGTGATTCAAATCAACTATTGACTCATACTTCAATTGTCTTTTTCGTCACCCTCAGGAAGTTTCTACAAAGCAGACGTTTTAAATTAGGTTACAATTCCTACAACTCAGTAACTTTAGGTATGACTTGAAATTGAAGTTCGAATCAAGAACTATTGTTAGATTTGAACTAGGATACATTCCTACATTTCAGTAACTTTGGGTATGACTTGAACTTCAAGTTCAAATCAAGAACTACTGTTAAATTTGAATTAGGACATAACTCCTACAACTCAGTACCTTGGATATGACATGAACTTGAAGTTCGAATCGAGAACTATTTAATACCATTTGTTAAAATGAAATGAAAATATAAAGTGATCTTGTAATTTCACAAGTTATTTTCCTACATTTCTGAACAGCGATCATATAAAACATTGTGCAGAACTATAGGAACATTTTTTTTTATCAACGACAATGTTAATTGACTGTGATTCAAGGCAAATATTATTCAGTCCTGGTGACCTTCTGACCAATATTCTCGAAAACATTCCATACGCCAAGAGGATGCTTCTATAATGCGCAAAGTTATCTACCTTTATATGTGTGTAGTAATCAACGGCGCAATTCATGGGGCTGGTACATCCCGGATTTAAAAAATCATTTAATTAGAGCATCCGGGTAACTTTATGGTCGAAATTTTATTGTGTATGAATGGTTACTATTCTTTGCTTTCATTACAAAAATTGTATTAACTTTTGTTTTTACATAACATAAAATATAACTGATGAGGAAGGTATTTTTCTTTTTCTTACAACTACCCCCCCCCCCCCCCCATTTTCACGATGGGTATATTGTGACTCTTGACAAATTCTACAGTTTGTGTTGTCTGCAGAAATACTCCAATATAGAATAATTAACGCTATACTGAGGTTTCAATGGGTATCAACGCAATGACTTCACCAGGAAAACTTGGTTCGGTCCCAGGGTCGTGTGCCTTCCCCAGTCCCACACCACGGAGTAGTACCAGAGGATCCGTGCCTCCAGAAACCCAGTCCCTTCGCTCCCGGTATCATGATCCACCAAGGTCCCCCAAGATCCAGCGAGCAGTCGCGCGCCGTTCTAACTAGCTAATAATTTTCCCAGCTGGTGAATAAAAAACATAAATCTGATGGTTCGACAAGGCTGGGTTGACTTCTTACCGGGGAAAATGTGAAGTCAAACACCGAGGACCTAGAGCATGAGGTACAGGGGGGATCACACCGAGAGAGCTCGTCGATGGGGTTGAGGTTAATAAAGGGTCGACCGTGCCCAGAAATAAAATCTATTTGACAGGAAAGATGCTATTATCCAATCATAATCGATGTAATCTCGCCGCATGGGTTCTATATCAGATTTCAAACTCGTTTACTATCACTTAAAGCGGATACATTTACGGCCTGTGGCGGATTAAGGACTCATATTGTTAGTTTTATATTTTGCAAAATGAAACACAAAACCGAAATTACGCCTGTTCAAATTGGCTTAACTTGCCCCCCAAATATGATTTGTGCAGAAAGTCGGTGCGATGGTATCTTGATTGAAAATTTATGACTATTGTATTGGGCCTGCGGAAAACATGAACGCATTTGCAGACACGAGACAACAAATCATAAAGTGACGCAGCCAGCAACATATGCAATGACAACAGTTCACAAACGTAGACCGAAGAAATATTTGTTTGTTTGTTTGTTTGGTGATCTTCCCGCCAAGGGAACTCCGTTAACTCCCACAGGGGGTACAAGCACAAAGACGGCAACAGCCAATCTTTCTCGTACAAACATTGATTTAAAGGGAGGGTTTACCTCTGGTAATTACTCCAAAAATTAATGACCATAAAAACTTACTTGGTGAGAAGCACTGCGGCTGTTGATAGTGTATACAATTTTGAGAAACAATTCCCTTCCAAGAAATGTGGTTTTAAAGAGAGGGATTCAAAAACATTTCAATCTGAGAAACTTTTATGCATAAAACGTTTCTCAGATTGTGTGATCCAATTACGGATTATTCTTCCTGCGTGGACATAACTGCTCCAGATCTTCGGCGATATCTCAAAAAACGCTACCACCTTTTGAAATGACATGTTCACAGGTTAGTTTTATTGTATATATTTACATTTATGTAGGATTAAAACATCGAACAGTTCCCCAAACAGATTAAGAATTGCTCAAAATAGTAAATAAAATGTGATTCAGTAACTAGACGACAATATATTCTTAGCCCTAGTCATTGTGAAATCAGTGGTTAGCTTGGTATGATTCTTGCCTTCCATTACAAACTAGAATGTTAAAATACAAATCTTAAGAAATATCAACCATCGTTGTATGAAAGGGGTTTTCGTCTCGAGAGTCTTTCATATTTTCACCGACAGAGGCCTCCCCATCGTGTTGAATCCACAGAGCCTGAGTACCGCAGTCGAGAAACGCGTACGGGTTCGCAACCTTGATGGAGTACATGTACATCAAATGTGAACGAGAACTCAGAGAATATTCCAGGAGGGAAAGAATCATGAGTTAAGAAAAACCAAAACGCGAAAGCAAAAACGTCAACATTTTAGTATAACTCCAAACTGGCTCTCATGTGTTTAAGCATTTCCCCTATGGTTAACGCATCTAGCAGAAAGATTCAACTATCAGGAACACCGAAAGTACTTTCCGAGAACCATGAAAGTTCAGATGGAAGAAGAATATTAATAATATGTGAATTCGTTTATAAACCGCATGGTCGGAACCGTCCACCCTCCATGAATATCAAGTTCTCTGTCATACTGAACTTAATACCCATCCGCCAAAGATGTAATTTCATGAGATTAAATATTAAACTCATTTTTAAATTGACTATTTATAAGAAAGAAACAAGCGTTTCATTACCTAATGCCGCCCATGTTGTGTTAAGTACAACAATACGTGGATCGCATCATTGGGTCGATCTGGATATACTTAGTTCGATGGCGGGGTTAGAAACTATCAACAAATAGATACCATCAATCAAGAGGGTCTCTGAGGATTGAGAACATTATGACGAGTGGCATGAAACCGGCTCGTCAAAGACATCGGTCGGTGGACAGCAGAGAGCCCCGGGTGGACCGTACGGGGTACACAGGGAATGACCACTTGGGAGGCGGGTTGGATACCGAGTGGAGCCGGGCTTTACCCGGCGTATAAATTTACCGGAGTATACCGGTCGTAAATTCTACACCAGTTTCGTACTTTGGGCACGTCCTGCTAGACCTGTTTTCTGCATTAAGGGGGTCTTGATTTCCTCCAAAAGCCCACAAGTTGACGGGAGATGTATATTTTGTCACTGGTACTATAAATCACGAAATGGTGACATAGTCCAAGAGTTTATATACCATTATGGTTATAGTGTTTACGTTCGAATAATGTTGGAAATTATGTCAACCAAATTTGGACTTAAGTAGTCAAAGTAAAACTTAAACGATCACAGCTTAATCTTTTCCATGTGTATGGGATATTATGAAAACAATAAATGGTGCTGATAATTACCGAAGTCCACTTCAAATTAAGTAAAACAAATGTACAAATACATGTTGAATATGTTACCTTTTCTCTAACCATTGTTCTCGCTGCTGAGTGTGTCATTTGTTGTCTTCATTACGGGCGTTGGGTTGGAGGAATTTGCATCAACCGTGTCACCTCCCCTGCCCGTAGGCATCAAAGAACCGTCAATTCACGACCCTCTTTCAACTGTTTCCCTACGGCAAAATTCTACCGGTCCCTGACGGTTATCACCAGACTACTGACGGTATTCTTACGATCAATTTAACATTTGTGTTAGCGTAACAGTATTATCCTGGGGGTGTGGTTTGTCATAAGGAGGTTTGTGAGAGGGTGAATTAGAGCAAAGAAGAAGACATTAAACTCGAAGTGGTTTGGACTGCAGCTATTACTGCAGCCGTTCTAGGACAGTGAAGGGGATCCAAAGGGCTTGTATACCCTTTGCACCATACACACAAATTGATCTCCTCGTCAGCAGCGTTAGGTTCTTGGTCTACCAAGTCTCTAAAACGTGTATGAATAAGGAGCAAGTAAACCATGTGAGCCTAAATTGGACTCAGAATTGTGCATTGCTATCAACATCAAACCTAGTTGGTTACAAGAATGGGGTTTAACTTGAGGAAATATTATTTGTGTGAAAAAAAGGAAAGGGCTTTTGGTATCTGTGGTTTAATTTTTTGTATGAAGGTCAGTTTGGTCCCCAGACTACTTAATGGCAGTTAGTGAGCTATGGATATTCGTTATTGATGACGTAATTTCACCAGCCTACTGCCCTGTCTTTGTACTTTGTTCAAATCATGAACTTCGGGGGTGAAGTATGAAATAATGATGAAACTGGTAAATAAATCACTTTACCTTTAAAATAAGGCACTGGTTCCTGTATTCTTGACGGTCACTCACCATCAACATGTGAAGGGTAAACACAAAGACTTTTAAGATCTTAAAAATGAAAGGGGCTTAACTTAACAAAACGGCAGAATGAAAATTCGCGGCTGATGAACCGACAAATTAAGCGGCACTCGGCAGTGGGCCGCTTGGGGACGAACGCGACGTAGCGCCCGCAGCTAAAGTCACACTCGCGCGGTGAAAGAAAAACAAGCGAAATTTGATTCGGATACTGGATAGGATGATTATCTGTTCCAAGTTAATAGCATGATGATTTTGGCATATTCCTGGGTATGATCTACAGATGGCGGTTACTCTTTGATAAAAAAAACTAAGTAAAGATTCATTTGCTACGGTTGGATGCTTACAAGGTAGGGTTGGTTGTTTGCTTGGGGGATGTAATTACTAGTGCTGGCAGTTACGGGTTAGTTTTTAAATAGCAAGGTTTGAACACGTGTCAACCATCGCGTGCTTGCTTTCAAGCCAATCATTACAGTTACTATGATCGATAATACATACCATCATCTTCCTATAACAACAACAGTTTTCAAGACTCACTAATTATTTGGATTGACCTTTATCTATGTCCAAACTGGAGAGGACCATGCAAGGGGTTAGCCAAAGCAAGTTAACTCAAACTCATGATTTGTACAGGCATTTTTCTCGGGTGGGATTCGAGCCCACGACCATAGCCACTCCAGAGCAGACGTCTCACCAAACCACAGAGCTTGCCCGTTAGCTAGAGGTAGTTCAAATCCTGCAGGTACTGCTATTTAATTGTATTAAGTGAAAATGAACTGACATTGAGCCTAAGTATTATCACGATTTAGGTGCAGTGTTATTGTCAAAAAATGTATGTCAGAAAGGAAAATCTACGTACAACACTAGTAGCTTCAATTTAAACACCACGTTTTTGAAAATTATTGGGGTTAATTTATTTTCTTCATACTAGGATTTAGGGGCTGTGCTCATTGCGTCTTGTTGGGAGCAATATTAGCCAAGTATGAAAAACTACGAGTATTTAGATTTGAAAGCAATCTGTCGCAGATTATTTTATCACAGCGTGTCGACTTTAATCTTCTTCTCTGGAAGTGAAAAATAAGTCCATGTATCATCATCCAAGACGCAAAATATTGATGTCTCAGATATCATGGGGATTCATGTGTCACCTGAATACTGCTAGAAGGCGAGAACATCACCAAGACGGCACTAGCTCGGCTACGGAAGGAAACAATTCAGCGGGAGAATAAATCAGTTAACAACAATCTTTATTTAGTAATCGGCAGCGGGCCATAGCATCGTTATATATGCCCAATATCCCGTGATTCCACGGGTGCGTGATGCGATACCTGGCGAGTTCCTGTACGCCTATGCACATGAGTAATGTAGCCAAGGGCTGGATTTATCTGTGTTACCTGACTATTATTCTTTGGTGATGAGTATCAATGTTGTGATTACATCATTATGATTTATCGATAAAGGCAATCCAAGACAAAAGAAAACCAAGTTGCTGATAATGGTGTGATTGCTATACCGCACTGGGACCACAGCAATTAGACGCACTCAGGGTCTTTGAGCAGGTAGCTACCGTCAAGGTTGACTCTCGTACAATCTCGTGAAAAACGACGAGACTCACGCTCGGTAATCTGCAGATCTAAAGATCGTATCATGTTCACATTACGGCAACAACAAGTGAAACTCGCTGTTAACTAGACAGTCAAGTCCCGTGAGAAATTACGAGAAAGCACGAGATCCATTCTAGATCCCCAAAGGTCACTACAATGTTCATCTGCAAAGCATTTCATGATAGTAATGTGCTCAAATTAGACAGTGAGGGCACATCCAAGTTGAAATACAACAGGATGGGGCGTGTGTATTTCAGCTATCATGTTGACAGTTTATGACTGCCGTTGATCATTTTCAGTGATTCAGCCATCATTTCTGTCTGCTCGCCCAGAATTCCGAAGTCCAGATCCCCCACACCCCACAATTACTGACTGTCAGCACCGGCTCTACGCCCGGTAACTTTTGCACCTGGGTCGCTCCGTGTAATGGGGCAGATTACATGACGGAAGTTCAGATCAAATTTGCCTGGGTGCTTGCCCCCTCAAGAGGTGGGTCGGAAACCACGGCCCTGTGGTGCAGGTGCTGGCGAGGTTAAAGATATCATTGTGGGATTAAATCAAATGATTGAATTGACATTATGAGCATACGTTATGTATGGTTTCACTTGATCATATTGTAAAAATAATGTGTGCTTTTAGATAACGCGTCAAAAAGTTTGAAATCGGGCTGGTATGAATTTGATATCCCCTTTCTCAGGAAAAGTACGATCAATTAAAAAAAAAAGGGACATCACAATGAAAGATGAGACTATAATGTGATGACCTAGTCTTACAGTCAGTCAAATCAGAACTAGTTCTGCAGCAAGACCATAGGGAACTGTGTAGAAATGAGACTTCCTCACCACAAACATGGATACTAGGTTGACTAGATTATCACCAATAAAACCCGATGACAGCTAGTCCTGCTCTAGTCAGCTAGGTGACAATTGATATATTTACAGCCAATTATCTCAATATGTTAACAGTGGGGGAACTATACGGTTACCGATTTTATCACATACCTATGTCTGGGATGTAATACATTTGACAAGATAAAATAGAATTGTACTTTTGACGATCATAGCAAAAACAGCTATTTGAGCGAACAAACTGTTAACAGGAATGCTATTTACGGTTGTTTAGAATGTGTTTGTTTATCATTTAAATGTAATTTTGATACTTTTGCAACTTTTGCAATTTAGTAATTATTAATAAAACAATTAGGCCCCCACCTCAATATTTTGAAAAACTAGCTACACTTTTGCCGATGACGGCGTGCATCAAAAGGATAATACTTGACGTCATTATGGAGGCAACTGGGTATGACAGTCAATCCATAACTAAAGTAACCAAACAGTGACTAATCCTCAATTCTTTTTCTTCGAAATGAATGACCGAACTATGATCAAAAGGACAAGTAGATCTAACGGCCAAACATAACTTCTCCTTTTCGTCTTTGATTTCTCCGAAGTCATTATCTCAGCCCCAGAATAAAACTGCTGACATGAAAGACCCGTCTTCTCTCTCGCAGACCAGAGGTCCGTGCCCCAACGATTAAACTGTGAATAAATATTGAGTATGCGAAGCGTGAAGAGTGCTAGAAGGGACGGGACAAGGTGGGCAGAATCACGGCGTATGCTGTGCGAGATCACGCTGAGGAGCCCCAGGCAAACGAGCAGCAGGTCACACTGAAACGCGGCTGCTATGCGGTAAACATTTTAGTCAGCAGACATTTTGATTTCCCATGTCTGATAGCCTGCCAAATTTCCCAGGTGTAGTGACTTGTTTTTTTGGCATGCAAACTTTTTTTACAGTAAGAAAGAGTGATTGTTGGACGTTGAACAAAATCCGATAGTTTTCTTGGGGAGGAGTAAGATTGGAAAGATAAGAAAGGACGACCATTACTGAACAGAAAGGTTTTTTTTAACTGAAATGAATCAATACTCTGATTTTAGGGTCACTTGCAGGTCGTTCTTAATAAAGATCAAAGTGATTTATCGAAGGAATTCAGGTGCGAGTAGAAATTGTGAAGTGACAACAAATTTTTGCTCATTGAGACCACAAACCAACACCGTATGCGGGAGACACTCACAGTTTTACAGCACAGCTTCAATCAAATTGGCATCATTAAGACAAATCATGTCATGTACTTGTTTGATTGCTGCTTTAATCTCGGATGCACTTTACCAATTACAGGGCTTGCACCTGCATGTATGACTAGACCCAACGATGTGGGTGTAAATTAATTGAGTGGGGGGTAAACAAATTGATTTATATACCTGTGTCACGTCTCCTTTCCTCAGCAGTCTGTTAACCAAAGGATCCTAAAATAACAGGAAGACGCAGGTAGTGTGTTGGGCATTTTAATACAACCATGGCTTTCCGATGGGTTTAGGTCATAATACCAAGATAACACTAGGATTGGTAATAGCTCATCAATCATTACACAGATGCCAGACACTAAGAGGTTCAGACTGTATTAATTGACAACATTACCGAATAGAACTCAATTGTGACAATAAATTGTACAAAGCCACTAGGTTGATTCTTGGCACGGCATCAGGTTAGGTATAAATTGCTGGGAATCGATTTGCTTAAACGACTGTACATGATGTTTATAGGTACCGTCTTCAATCCCAGCCAGGCTGGCCGAGCTTTAGCTCAAGTCCACGGCCATGTCTAGCTCATCAAGACAAACCAGTCCTGTCAGATCCCGGGGTTCGTTACGCAACGTAAAGTGTAGAAGGAAATGGTCCCAATCCGTGCACGCCTAATAGCATTAACAATCGTGGCCAACAGGCCTTGGAACTTTTCCTGCCAGGTAAAACCAAACCATCTTCATTTCTGGACCGAACGCCTGGCAAGAGTTAGTGGGAAGACACACAGATGAAGGGATGTGAGTCAGAAATCAGAGCAGGTTATTATCATCAGCATCTGCGGTCAGGGGTGGGCAAGGCAAGGCCGGTAACAACTGAGCCCTTCGGCTTCGCTCTGCAGCGTAAACAGCCGGGAGACAACCCAGCCAGGTGCTTCAATTTTCAAATAACTTTCCGTCTCAAGACTCAAGCCAGCGCTGTGGTACAACAACCTCAACTTGCCTACTCAGACCGCCATCTTGGGTTTCCATACAAAGTCAATGAGAATCAAAACGAGGCTCGTGCCAATCAAAGGCACCTTGATAGTGTTTTACTATTTTCTTCATAGCTTTGGTATTTGTTGTAGCTAGGGAACCAGACATAAAAAGTGGGTCATGAAGACAGCCCTGGAAGGTCTATAGACAACAGAAAAGTTAATGGTCCAACAACCTCAACTTGTCTAACAGACCGCCATCTTGGGTTTCCTATATACAAAGTCAATGAGAAACAAAACGAGGCTTGTGCCAATCACAGGCACCTTATTAATGTGTTGCTATTTTCTTCACAGCTTTGGTATTGTCGTAGTCGGGGAACCAGACATAAAACGTGGGCCACGAAGACAACTCTGGAAAGTCCTTAGACAAAAGAATAGTTAATGGTTGTATGTACCATCCACGGTACCATAGAGAGTAAACCACGAGACTTGCTCGTGGATAAACTCATCCTTTGTATACCAACCTGTCACGTCACTCAGTGTCTGCTCTCATCAGAAAACAAAATAGCAGCGTGTTTTCTCATTGCACCAAGTAGATCAACATTGTAATAAATGTAGCATTAGAAAGTGTTTCCGTTACTGTTAAACAAACTTACAGAGCAATAAAACAAATTGATGACGGCGTGGTGTTTTAATTGAATGTCACGGTTGTTGATCGTACACGTTACGGTGTGTGGTTACAACGTACATGTTCACTACCCAAACACACACGGTAATCGTTGCTCTACAAACCCAGGCACCTGTTAGGGGTTTGTGCACTGTGGAGTACACCATCCATTTAAGAAGTTGATATTCCTACACGGTCGATGAAGTAGCAATTATATAATTAATACCAGCGTTCGCTCGCTTTCGCTTTTAATTTCACGGGATTAGGAAGTGTGCCCTCCGAAATTATTTAATGATGTCGATTTGTGAGAATGGGAGCATTTTTATGAGCGGAGCTCATGGTTCATGGGTTGCGAAATTGATCGAATTTCATCAAGATTGCGGTCAATGGTGTGTTCCTTGATAATGACTGGGCATTAGTAGGAGAATCATTCTGTCTTGTTGTTGTAGATTTCTTCAGCCGTAGCATCTCATCAACCCAGATAGGTACAATTTACTCGATGAAAATATAAAGACACCTACTGAGTGACTATTATTGTTATTCAATGGTAATAATATGCAGGATTGGTTATAACGAGAAAAAACATCAATGTTTATTTTTAGTCTGAAAGCTTACTTATTATGAAGTTAGTTTCATAAAAGAACCATTTTTTCTGTAAAATATTTCCTTCTGAATCGAAGTCATTATCGAAAAAACTGTGTCTGAACCCCCCTCCTAAAAAAAACGCACCAGCTGATTTCGATTGTTATACATCCAAGATTAAGGCTGAACATAGTTCCTGGTTTTTCACTATTTTCTCCTGACCCACACAACCGTATTAAGGCAAAATTTTCACATGTTTGTTATTTCATGTATACGGTTGATCACACACACAAAATGAACACTGTCTGCAACTATTTTGTCAGCTGTACCAATCTTGTTTAATATCGTTTATAATTGCATTTGGATCTTTCTGGTAATGAAACCAATACTCAAAAGTGCCTTCCACTGTAGTAACCCAAATGAGCAAGAAGATACCTGAACTGAGAAGATGATGAAGAATGTGTTTATATGAGAGGGATAACGCCCACAATCATACAGGGATTAAAAACATCATCCACCTTCCAGAGGTTCCGTGACGAGGTGGAATTCGAACCGGGGTCCACAGAGGTGGAAGACAGGGACGCAACCACTAAACCGACCTGAATGTTTACGCTAAATGTACATCGTAAAGCAAGAAGGTGTTTATCTTCGAAACGCACTTATTTCGACTGTCTCTGTCTGAAGAATACTAAAACAACAAACTAGCTTTGTGGGTTTTTTTTCAATTTGAAACAAAATTGTTAACAAGACCGATGAATAGTTGGAGTGAAATTAAATTTTTATTTGTGATACATTCTCCAGGCACCCGTATCTAATGAATACACATTCCCATTAACGGTACTGTCAGGTGTTGTTCTTAGATGCATCTTGATCAGAATATTACAAAGTGCAATTTTTATTTCCAACAGATGTTACTCTGGAAGCTTATAATAAAGGGGTATTGTTTCCATCTGGTGTTTAAGAACAAAGGCCTTTTCTTATTAAGTTTCTCCTTAGGGAATATGTGAGAACGTGTATTAATAATGGAGGTAGGATGACTGGAAGAGACATGAACGTCTTCAGGCATATATTACGGAAGAGGGGAGGGGAAGGGGAGGGGGGGAAGGGGAGGGAGGTAAGAAGGAAGTGAAGATGATGGGAAGGATCATAAATTCTTGTCATAAGTCTTTTATTGTTTGAAATACCGTTTCAAAACACCTTAAGGACAATTGTAACACTGATCCAAACGCTCAATTGTTGGACAATTGTAACACTGATCCAAACGCTCAATTGTTGGACAATTGTAACACTGATCCAAACGCTCAATTGTTGGACAATTGTAACACTGATCCAAACGCTCAATTGTTGGACAATTGTAACACTGATCGAAACGCTCAATTGTTGGACAATTGTAACACTGATCCAAACGCTCAATTGTTGGACAATTGTAACACTGATCGAAACGCTCAATTGTTGGACAATTGTAACACTGATCCAAACGCTCAATTGTTGGACAATTGTAACACTGATCGAAACGCTCAATTGTTGGACAATTGTAACACTGATCCAAACGCTCAATTGTTGGACAATTGTAACACTGATCCAAACGCTCAATTGTTGGACAATTGTAACACTGATCCAAACGCTCAATTGTTGGACAATTGTAACACTGATCCAAACGCTCAATTGTTGGACAATTGTAACACTGATCCAAACGCTCAATTGTTGGACAATTGTAACACTGATCCAAACGCTCAATTGTTGAAGCACATTTCTAATACTAGGAATCAAGCGTTTGAAAGTCTTTTTTTATCCATGATTTCACTGAAACAATGACATGTTAAATACCACGATACCACAAACAGCCTTTGATTGGAAGGTCTCGTTGATAGTGTGCATTGGCAACTGAAACATCATCAAAAACAACAAAAACAATAAAACAAAACAACAAAACAAACAACAAAACAATAAAAAACAAAACAAAACAACAACAAAACAACAAAACAACAACAACAAAACAACAACATCAGCAACAGCAAAAACAACAACAACAGCAGAAGCAACAACAGCAGCAGCATCAGCATCAGCAGCAGCAGCAGCAGCAGCAGTAACAACAACAACAGCCGCAGCAACAAAACAGCAGCAGCAAACCCAACAATAACCAAAATCGACTGCGACATCATACGACAAAAACAACATTTCAGACGAGCGAAAACAAACTCGTCAGAGCAGCCATGAATTCGCGGTTATTTTGTGAATTCGCGGTTATTGTGTGAATTCGCGGTTATTGTGTAAATTCGCGGTTATTGTGTGAATTCACGGTTATTGTGTGAATTCGCGGTTATTGTGTGAATTCGCGGTTATTGTAAGATCTCTTGTAAACCGCAACACACTTTCAAAACAGGGCGACTATCGCAGGACTACCTTGGTTGTAACAGCGCAGTTGCGACTGAAAAAAAAACGACCGCTGATGGCTTTGTATTTTGAAGTCAAGGAATACCACCATGAACTTCTGCAAGTCCTACGGGGGATTTGCCGCAGGTGAACGGTACAACCATGTTGATGTTACACCGCACGTGCCATTACACAACCCAGCAGTTTTAATTAATGAAGACAAATTTCGTTTGCATTTGTATTTAATAGGAAGGTGTTAACAGTAACAGTTGAGAGATTGTGGTTGTTTTGGGTGGACCAGCCCGTCCTAGAGGCCCGTCCTAGAGGCCCTGGGGTGTGTGTAGCCTTTAGGAGGGTGCTCTGGATACACCCCTGATGGGCCCAGGTGCGCAAGCCGGAACGCCTGCGGTCTTTTTGCAATTGTTAGTTGCCCTGGATTTGGAGATGTTAGTTTACTTTCACCTACTGTTTGTGAGGTTAATTATATCTGGGACAATTTTTGTATGTCGTAGTTTTAGAGAAAATAAACAGAGAAGTAGCCAAGAGAACGAGTCCAGGAGTAGCGCTGCCTTCGCACGAACTTGTACACGGACATGTACAATTGATTCATGTACGTACATTGTGAAATGCAATCACAGAACTGCACATCAGGTTCGTTTTAGGCCGATATTTACAAAATGTTTTTGTCATTAAAAGAGCTTTGAATGCTTACAAAAGTATATTTTAAGATTAGACCTAAAAGTTGGTGCTTCAATAACAAACAAATCTTACAATAACATCTGAGTTTCTCATCAAATGCATCTCGGGAACTTTTTTTTACCCAACCCTCTATAAATAGAGCAACTGTAGAGCCGATGTGCAGCGCTTACTATCGGCACCCTCTTAGCGGGACCTTGAGCGTGATGAGCACCGTGTTGTGAAGCCCTTGGACGGCCGCGAGACACTTCCTCTGTCTCGGTGGGTTACCCGGGGTGCGTGTTTCACCGTCCAAGGGCAGATACTGTTATGACGGCGTGCAGGTACCGCCTATAACCTGCAGGCAAGCCAACCATAATAATTTGTTTTAATTATGACATTGTGTTTTGATTGCGCCATAATTACGGAGCTGTTGATGTTGGTTCTCTTTGAGAATTTTCTTTGGGTTTATTCAATACTGAAGTGTTCTGGTGATTCGGCTATAGCATTAGATCCTGTGGACGAGACAGTATACCAGTAGTTGATAAAAACATAACTGGCATGAGCTACGTCCAAGAGGAGTAAGAAGTATGGACACTAAATCAGTTGAATTAGTTGAGTGTTGATACTAACTGGATCCATCCACTCCAGTCAGCTTCATATTAGTGGATTGAAAACTACGGAAACAAGTTTACAGAATTTGATACAATAAAGAAATCAAATCAGTTGAATTCGATGAATGTGGATATAGACCTACTGGATCCATCCACTCCAGTCAGTTTTATCTCAGTGGATAGAAAACCTCAACTACAAGTTTGAAGAATTTTTTACAATGAAGAAATCAAGTCAGTTGAGTTTGATGAATGTGGACAGCATCACTGAATTCATCCACTTCAGTCAACTTCATCTTAGTGGATGGAAACGTTGACATTAGTTGACAAAGTTTGGCACAATAAAGAACTCAAAATCCATGACAATCAGAAGATTGTTCAGAATAATCTGATATATAACTTCAAGCACTAATCTCTTGGTTTACAAACTGTTGCTGTTGAGAATACCTCTCGGCGTTATGGTGTTTATGTTGACATTGTTAATTTATTGAAAGTATTTTAAATGAAAGTCTGAAGCCAAAAAAAGCTGCAGAAATTGTTAATAATGGCCCTAGATTCGACAGGAGCAGAATTTGTCACAAAGGGTACAATAAGATGCAAGATACTAAACGATTTACACAAACCCTGTTTTCTGTAAATCCTTTGAAAACTGTCCCGTGTATAGTTGCAGATTCATCGTGGTGGGATATCATCCAAACTGTACCCAAACTTGTAGGCCTCGCCTAGGGACTGCTCTATGTCACACGGATGACCTCAAGGGTCACTATGAGGTCACAGACAAGACAAGACACTTCTCAATGCCAAGTAGGGGTGTAGGCTCTGCCTGATGTCAAATAAAGATGAGTGCGCATTATTAGAAGTCAAGACAGCTCGATTAAAGAGTCAATTTGACCTCTTAAAGATGAAATGATATGCGTTTGCCAGGAGGTGTTACTAATGGGGAGGGTGGGTATGGGGGCGGGGCCCCGACGAGACGGTCAGATAGTGGGTCTGGTCTGACGATGACACGTTCGACAAATCAAGAACAGAGTTTTGTGACAAGGTTTTACTGATTTTATTCCAAGTGAAAATAGACCTTTATGAGTAATGCAGGTCGCAATAAATCTGATTGTAATCCAGGCCACTGCTAGGGAGAAACTTATGTTGAAAATAATTCAAAATGATTCAAATCAATTAAACTGGATTCCACAATGCTCAAATTCTGACAAATAAGTGTACATCAGAGTCTATTTAAAAATATACAATCATACATAAAGTAGGTATAGGCACGCCAGTTCGTTTGAGTCCAAGGACTCTCAGTAGCGAACTGCGCATGTACGTCACTGCTCAATTACAATCACTTTAGGCCCTACTTTCCATTATTTATTCAAAATTGAGTTGGAATTTAGTTAAGTTCACTGCACAGTGGGTCTTTGCACCACTACTTTACGATCAAACCCTCCCAGCAAGCCCCCTTCATGCACGAGTTGACTTGAGCAATTTTTCTGGCGCACTGCTACATGTGTTTCTCCGTGCGATCGCTACGATCTTTGATGGCTTGGTGAGAAATGACAAGAAACAAATCACAGTAGTATGAAAAGGTTTTACCGGAAACGTCCGCGATGATATTGAAACGGTTTTGATTTGTTGCAGCGGGTTGGACAGTTTAAACCTCAATGATATCAGACCCTCTAGGGGAAGTTCTTTCCACTAGGTCACCAATAGTAGCTTTTATGACGGCTATTAATTTCCCCATTCATATGAGAACTCCATAAAATGTATGAACGTCTATAGTTTAATTTATTTATCTGTGTTACATCAGGTGCTTTTAAAGCGCGCAGGATTTAAAGTGATATCAGTTTACAGGACGTATATGAAAGAGTATCGGTCTACAAAACTCAGCACTCGTTCGTGTGTGTCTGGAGTTAGCATTTAAGTCACCTAGATTTGGTATGCAGTGGAATATGGGACGGGGGTGAAGGGTGCATTCAAATGTTACGTTCACTCAGACATTACATGCATACAAGTACAACGTTAAGCTGAACTAGATTTCGAGGATGTTTTGAAAACGATTCAGTTCTTCATGTGACTGAATGCACCAAAAGGTCATGAATGGATGCTCAGTGTGACTTTGTACTAACTGTTGAACGGATATCAAAATAACATGCACAATGACTTGAAAATGAAGACTAAGTGAGCTGTATTTGGTACCCATGGGATGTGCCGTGCGGGAGAGAGAAGGGGGATGGGGGGCAATGCCTAGAAATCAGATCAGACACCATACAGCCCCCCTCCACCCACAGGAGACCCCTCAAATCCATCCCGACCCCTAGGGGTGTACGCTCCAGTCTTATCAATCAACACATGGGTTATTCTTATACAACGTGAGCTGATCCATTACGAGGTGGTCCTTGTGGATCGGACGGAGGCCGAGAGAGGCCAATGGTATTAAGGTAAAGTGAAGAAGACGGGATGAGAGGATTAACCATGACCTGGATTGAATAGGTCAACTAGGTCAAGCGTGTAGTCATTAGGTTAAGGATGAGTAATAGTCTGGTATTTGTGGACAGGTGCATCAGGTATCTAGTTACGCTGTGTGCGCTTTAACATAATGCATATTCATCAGAAAATTTACATGAATGATACTTGATCAGTCCAGTCAGTCCATTGTACACTTTCGCTTTTAAACTAATACAGTATCACTTGGGAGTGTTTTAGTATATAGTCGAACGAAACAATTGTCCAAGTTAACGATTCTTTAATATATTTGTGGTAACAGTAATCCTAATGTCGTTTTAAACATTAGCGGTTATTAAGAATGAATTCAAATTCACCCAAACTACATTAACATTTAATCAATTAACGCACCTGCAAAAGTTCAATTCATCCCGATTTCCTGGAAAAATAAAGTCGTGTTGGCTGTATTTCCAAACAACACTTTTTTGTGCTACAAATTCACATTTTCTTCAACCATTTTGAAAGTGAGTGGAAAGCGCACCGAGCCGCCGTTTCAACACCAAGTGGAAATTGGTGGTATTTTCACAACTGAAATTTCGAGGAAATTAGCCAAAGTATACCATACCAAGAGAAACAGATGTGGAGCTCCTCGTGGACCTAAACTTGTCAAACTATTAAATTCAGTGAATGCATGAACTACAGGTAACTCAAGTTTAGTTGTTGAATGTTGCACTTCCAGGGAGTTGTAAAGATTGAGTGTTTCTTCCTCTGTCGTGGATGACATTTCCGCTAGGTAGACGCACTAGACATGAGCACGACGTTTCTTGAATACTAGAGTTGAACCATAACAACACACCTGTACATGATTAAATAATTAGGTTAGATGGTTTATTCTGATCCAATGTAGTCCATAGGGATCGTCTGAACGGGGTATTACGCTCATATACACAACGTAGTGTATTCAGACATTAAAAGAACAAGATGGTCATCTCTGTGCACGTCTGAACACAAAGTGGAATACTTCCTTTCGTGAAAGATGTTCCAATTTTAGGGATTGGGGTGTCGCTTTAAACACGTCAACTGTTCTGAAATCGGAACAGATATAACCTGATATTTCATGGTCTATTGTGTAGGTCCCTTGGGGGCGTTTTGAAGGGAGTTTCCAGTCTGTACAGCGGGGCTGCTCATTAAGAGGCGTGCGCTAAACCATCGTGTTCATCACTTAGACAAAGCGCACATAAGAACAATGGCTTAACCTTTCAATAGAAGTATGTCATGGAACTAGATTTCTGTAATAGTTCTTTGCATGGAATGATTTTCATCAAACACAAACGGAACCAGACTGTTTTCCTTCAAGGTACGGACTTGTATTGGAGGAAAATAAACAGACCAGACCAAGCTAACGATTTGTATACAACATTCTCATGCACGAGAGTATCACCAGCTCCGTAACATCACCTTTTAATTTCCCTTTACCGTTACAGATATCTCCCAGGATCAAGAACAACATAACAGGTGCATGATGGGAACTGAAAGCTGTCGCCAGCTGACCAGCCATTCAAAAAGTCACGTGCAGTATTGGCAACGCTCAATGAGGGCGCTGCCCTTGCTCCCAGAAGCCACCCAATATGGTGAGTATAGTTAGAGAAAGGTCCTTTAAATCATGCAACACAAATCACCAGCAAACACAGCTGGAAAAGAGAAGTTGACCTAATTGCACTGTGACATTTTGCTCTAAATGCACAAACATATATCAATTGAACAACAGGTACAGGCGTTGAATTTACCCACAGGTGATCGAGCCCAGGTCCGGATCTTTAAACTCTGGGGTGGTAACGTCCCCTCCCCTCACAAGTCGCTAGTAATTTACAGTCTGAGTGAAAGCTTTTGTCACTAGGGGATTTGGGTTTATATTGAGTATCATCTAGGGTACAAGGATATAGCGCCATCGTAAATTCTGTTGAGGAGAGGGCTTCAGAACATGAAGAAACGAGAAGAGTTTCAAGTCAACTTCAGTAGAAGCGGGAGTGAACAGTATTTTCATCTTTATAAAAATGTTTCAACAAGTGTTAAACATTTACAGAAAAATATAAACGGTATTTACAACCATGTTTTATCGACCCAACAAAATAGTCATTTCATTTCAGTCGCTTTTAATTGCTTCTGACTATCAAATTAAACATTAGGCCAGGAAGCAACAACCATGTTAATTGGAAGAAGCCGTTTATTCCTTATCGGTATCATCTTAATAGAGATGTAGGGCAGAGAAGGGGGGCCCTCCTTCTCTCACAAAGTCTCAGGAGGAGTTACTCTGAGAGAATAATCCCGATAAATGTAATACGAGAAGGCCTAGAGTCAATACTTGCTGACTTCTTGGAGACGCAGAGATCCGCCTCTACATAAACCTGTCCTCCTCTTCAGCACTTTACAATTATAGATAAAACCTAAGCTTCATCAACATCAAATCATTTCTAATCAAAACAAACATTTATATCAATTACCCCTGGGGTCCGGGGGGAGTCAAAGTGGACCTATTACGGGGCCGATCTTCCCGTTGAGGGTACGTGGTTGAGGTAAATATTCTGCTTGCTATCAGGATCAACCCCTAGGGACGGCGGGGACGAGGTTGTCCACAGGAACCTTAAATCACCCCCATTCCCTCGTTACCCCGTGGAATTGCAAAGTTTTGACAGATATAATTATGACCATATCGTTATTTCCATATTATGAGATATGTCATACGTGGGACAGATAAACATTAATAAAATTGTTTACAGAAGACAGGTGTATTTCTGAGGTAGACAGGTGTAGGGGGAACGCTAGATCGTCAACTCCTGGAAAATAGTGACATTTTGACAAAACAATGGGGTCTAAATGCCTCAAATCACCCCGTCAACGTATTAATAAGATACGCCAAATACAAATCAATTAATTATACTGTCCCTCCGTCGGACAAAGAGTTTCAGGGCGTTGAATCAAACGAGAAATTTAGCTTTACCTGTCACTTAGTTGTTTTATCCAGAAAGAAAGAAATGACAAATTGACAGAAGGGTGTATCACTGAGCATTTAGTCTAAAAAAGAAAGTTGACAGAAAGTGAGTCAAACGGGAACGGAATGATTGAAAAGCAGAGAGGAAAAAATGAGTGAAACATCAGCCATAATGAGTTGAAAGTTATACATGTAATCTCTTTCCGTAGGGGAAATCTAGCTAATAATCCTCATCACCCTAACATAAAGTAGGCTTAGAGTTGAACCGTAATTGCCCAAAAGACCGACGGCACTGATCTGAGTCAGCCTTCTCTCTCACGCTCGCTCTCTCTCCTTACACCAACCATCGAGGGAAGACTTAACTATCTGCCGGTGATCCAGCCCTGTCAGACAGGCTAGTTTGCAAGGCATTGTACATCCTTAATTACCCTCTGGATAAAAGATTGCCGTAGTCTGATTGCAGTAATGCATTGAGGGATGGGAACAGGTCAACTTGAGGTCACGTTGAAGGTAGACAGACAGCAAAACAATTAGACATTGTCTAGAGGGAGTATGTAACGTAATTTGTTTGTTAATTGGGCAGATGAGCCTCAGACAATTGTTTTTTCCATGGTCAAGAGAGGAAGGTCACTTTGGTTTTTAGAACGCATATCCGTTTCAACTTTGCCTGACAGAAAGTTTTGTAATATATTAATACAGAATATCAATACAGTTTTTCTGGATTATTAAAAAAGTTCGACCATACACAATTACCTTTGATCAAGTTTTCCCCGTTATCTTCAAATGAAAATGTTTAACCAGAGTTGATTTGATCACAATCAATAAATTGCAACTGCAATCAACCCACTGTTCGACCTGTGTGACATAGTATAAAGAGTTCACTTGACCAGCAGGCTATGACCGATGACAGTGGACACTTTTCGGCCAGTGTACTTTTATTATCAATTCTGTATCTATCAGAAAGTTCTTTTTGTTTAAAAGACAAAAGCACTTTCCATGGAGACTAATATTTTGAGTTTTTTTTCGGTTTGAAGTTCGATTTTCGGGGAGCCCTTCAACATTCAGAATGTGCTTTGTCACTTTACCACAATGTCTAAAGCTAGACATTTTATAAAGAAGGGTGGGGTTGCCATTTTTGTTATGGGAAGTTCATTGCTTTAAAACCATCTGTACATTATTCAATGAAGGGATATTTTAGGTAACACAGTCATGAGTAAAAACCGCCAGGTCGTGATTAATCGGTGATCACGTTCGACTGCATTTTTCGAAGATGAGGTAACTGAGAATCATCTGAGCCTTTTCGAAACCCCGTGCAGAAAGCGCAGGTTTTCAAAATTACTGACGGGAAACCTGAGCTGGAGTCGAGGTCCAAGTCGTGATTTCGAAAAGATTGTAGCCATGTCGTAGACAATCCACGTACGGCTCTATTAGAATATTAGGAACGTGTCCAGGGCGGGGTGATCAAATTGTTTTGTCTGAAAGGCTGGTTTTTTGACACCATGACTGTGTCAATAACGGAAGTACGTCTGGATACCATGCCAAAGAGGTAGCCGAGACTCTGATTGGTTGAATCAATCAATGATTGCTTTTTTCAAAGTTTTGGGAGATTCGATAATTGTGATTAATTGATTTGGGCTGAACACACAAGAATGAGTTAGCAGTTTAGCTTTTCGAGTACAGTAAGGTTTACATAGCTTATTACAATCAGACATTTGGTAGTGTGGGGCAAGGTATAAGTGTGAATTGCCCGGAACAGTCGGTAACAAAACAGTCTTTAGTGGATACCAGAGTCTTACGGTATATCCTATGCATATAAAGCACACGACTGGAATCTGACAAACTGACACGTTTAGAGTGATAACAAACCGGCAACAGACAGTGGACACAACCGTGTCTTCAATTGGATCAAAGAGATCATGTACCAACCACAGTAAATACAGAATTCATTAGCCGACAAACAGTCCGGAATTAGGAAGATCAGCCACGATCTCTCCATAGCGATCCGTCTGTTAACAATCTGACACTTTTTGGCGGGAATCGCATCCTTGCATTTCAGAAGCGCATGATGTGGCTTCCCGTTTCCCGCGCATAATATCGCAGGTGCAGCCCTCGATTCCAACTGGTTGGAGCATCTGAGAATCAATCATCCGTACCCCCCTGATCAAATACAAGATCGTCTTGCATTAGGACTGAAAAATTGGGGAAATTATTCGCGTTAAGTTGTGTCCCCGAACAGGAAGGTACCTTAGAGCTTTCTTCACGAGGCTTCCTGGTTGCTTGCAGGTTGTAATAAGCACAGCTATCTGCAACACGTTGTGCTGACAGCGCAATAATGCATCCATTTTAGAGATAACCCTTTGGAAAACATGTTCAAGATTTACAGGAATATTGATGGAGTCCCGTGCATCCAAAACGGGAATAGGGTCTGACCTTTCCTATAATTACATTAATTTGTAGGTTAAACATTGGGAGGGATTAAAACGAGGGAAATGAAGAGGGTATCATGTTAATGTACAAGGTTCTCGCGGCACCCACCCATCCATTGTCTGAAATTGAATTATTCAGTTACTTGTTGATCATTGGCGAACGGAAAACCCTCATACATCTTGGAGTGAATCAAACTTCAAACACATACATTCAGTACAGTCTGTTAAAATGGTATTAATACAAACAGTAAACCACTGCACAAATAGAAAACGTATTTATCGACTTGGTCAATTGGTCACAACAACCTTGTTGCATAGAATTGTGTGCTTTCAGGTTCCTCAGATTCAACTTTGTCGGTGAAAAATGATCTCTTTCTCTAAAACTATATTATTTCAAAGGGGGCTGTTTTTTAACAATGCTTTGTAATATCAACAGCTCTCCAGTGCTCTATACCAAGTAAGTTTTTATGGTTATTAACTTATGGAGTAATTACCAAAAGTAAACCCTGCCTTTAAACATCCAACAGCCGCAAGCACCATTAACGGGATGAATAGGAAACGAGAAGAAATGTTCAGTTTAAAAGTGGGCGAAAAATCCCAAGTAGGAAAAACCCTTATCGAGTAGGACCTGGAAACCTAACCCATGCACACGAAGGGCTCTGGTCTGAGGTGGGATTCGAACCGTGGTCCACAGAGATGAAACGCAGGGAAAGAAACCCTTGAGCCCACCTGATCCTCTAAATATAAAGATTAACAAAAACCTTAATATAAAACTAACGGGAGGAGAATTTTGCTTTAAATTGTTATTGTGTTTTGATTTCTGGGGGCTAATTTTGTTGAAATATATTCTAAGGACTATTTTCTATCAAAGGTTTGACATCTCTGTAGGCGGTTATAACAACTACAACCCAATATTGATTAACAAACTAATTAATGAAACTCTTGGCTAAACTGACCCCTCATTATATTGAAGTAAAACTTCCCACTGGATACCAAAACCATTTCTCTCTCAACTTTACCGAAACTGCCTCCGGGTACATTTAAGTAACAGTAGTAATTTGTCAGGCTAACAATCAAGCTGTTACCAAGCTGTACGACACAACACCGAAGGGCATAGGAAAGTCAAGGTCATCCATGAAGTTCTCTCATCCATGTAATCCGGTATAATGTTACAAGAAAACCGATTTCCTAAAAAGAGGCAGTATTTGTGTATTTGCGGTTAATTTGCGACGACTACTTCCTAAGCTGGAGCCGCAGGTACTGCGTGATTTGGTCAAAGTCTCGTCCCACACGCTACGAAGCTTTACTCAAAGTCAATACAATCAGGGTTATACAAACATATGTACAAAACACTGTAGCAATTATCAGTCTCCTAACAATGTGACTTTGTCCGTATTTCCGCTGTCGACAGAATCAGGTTAAGGTGAAATTTCTTGGCTAAGATTTGTTTTGAGTTCCCGAGTTTCGTTTTGAGGTAAAGGACTGGACGGACTGTCTTTGTTAAGATAACATGTTTGTCTGCAATGCGTGACTTCTGATCCATGCTATTATTATCTTGTCATGACTTGACTATCAACCAGTTCGTCTTTGTTATTGTTTTAACAATGAACCTGCTGCTGCGGCCACTTGTGCAATGAAACAACCTGCAAACTGCGACCACCATAACACAATACTAAATTTCACATCGTTCATTCACTTCGTTATAAAGTCATGTCTGCTTCTTCTTCAAAACTTTTCGTTGTTATGTTTTTGTTTGTTTGTTGGGTGTTTGTTTGTGTTGATGTTTGTTTGTTTGTTGGTGTTTGTTTGTGTGTGTTGGGTTTTGTTTGTTTTTGGGTGTTTGTTGTTTGTTGGGTGTTTGTCTGTTTGTTGGGTGTTTGTTGTTGTTGGGTATTTGTTGTTTGTTGGTGTTTGTCTGTTTATTGGGTATTTGTTGGGTGTTTGTTTGTTGGGTGTTTGTTTGTTGGGTGTTTGTTTGTTGGGTGTTTGTTTGTTGGGTGTTTGTTTGTTGGGTGTTTGTTTGTTGGGTGTTTTTTGTTTGTTTGTTTGTTGGGTGTTTGTTTGTTTGTTGGATGGGTGTTTGTTTGTTTGTTGGGTGTTGTTTGTTTGGTGGGTGTTTGTTTGTTTGTTGGGTGTTGTTTTTTTGTTGGGTGTTTTGTTTGTTGGGTGTTTGTTTGTTTGGGTGTTTGTTTGTTGGGTGTTTGTTTGTTGGGTGTTTGTTTGTTGGGTGTTTGTTTGTTGGGTGTTTGTTTGTTGGGTGTTTGTTTGTTTGTTGGATGGGTGTTTGTTTGTTTGTTGGGTGTTGTTTTTTTGTTGGGTGTTGTTTGTTTGTTGGGTGTTTGTTTGTCTTTTATCTCCCACCGTCATGATGATCAGTCCCGTAGCAGACATTTTCATTTGGGAGGTAAGCGTGCACTGAGAAAAGACATAATCTTAGGAGCTATTTATTGTATCGATCTCATTTAGGGGGCAAGTTGGGAGGGTTCTTAGCGGGGGTGGGGGCTCCCACCCGCCCACCCCCTTTGCTTACGTCACTGATGACGATCCTTATTCATGATGCGACCCATAATAATAAGGGAAATTTAAGCATTTCAAAGGACTATGAATCAACTCAATGTTTGTTGCTAACATATTCAAGTTGCTATTCGTGCAACTCAGCCTCGTTTCCACTACGAAAAATCCCGCCATGTTGTTTTCCCGTCATGCATTTTTTCCCATCATGCATTGTGTTCCCACCATGCATTTCGACCTTCCATAACCCTCAGTGGACAAGACATTGGCGGCCTAGATCCAGTCTGTTTTATAAAAAGCTATGAGGTCACCTTTGGTCTGACATTCAGAAATAATACACTGATGTCTGTTTTAATTTTATATCACCACGGGAACCATAAGCGTTTTCGCGCGGTTTTGAGGTTCATTCCTCCATCTTTATTCAAAGCATACCCATCCTTGAACTTTAACCCCCTTTGACTGTCGAATCCCGGTGTTTAAAATCAGGCACTGATAGTAGACGGAAATCAATGTAAGGTGAGAACATGACTATTACGCTATCTTAAAGGAAACCGTAGTAATGATTTGGTCCCAAGCGATAGACACCTCATGTAGAGCAGGGGGTTCGAATCTACCCTGAAATGTCCCCATACCATGTGGAAGATTTGGTGCGGAGTGTTACACTGTACCGAAACCACACTCGATCCTTATCACTGGTGGTCCACCTCCACTCCACAAGTGAGACAGATTAACTCGTGGGAGGGCTCGGATTACCAATGTCACTGGTATCCTTCAAGCGCCAGTCTGCATTATAAATCCAATGGTTCAGTATTTATGTCTTTATTCATACCAGATTAAGACATCAACGTTGTTGAGGGTTTGAGCAGCGACAAGATTGATTGATGTTTTCTATTATCGGATGGTATTGACTGTAAATAAGCTTGCTTGGTACACCCCTCAGGAACATTGCGCACATGTAATGAGCATTCTCAATTTAGAAGTGTATGTTTTGAATCATACATACCATGTTGTACAGCAATCAGAGCTTATACCAAACCAAACTCATTCAAAGACTGTTGTTATCAGAAGGAACAGCGTGTCTACCGGTTGTGTCCTGCATTGTAGTAATTATGTAAACATCTAAAGAAATGCAGAGCGCAAAAAGGTTCACGAAGGGTTAGTTTTGCTGTTTATTGCGTCAGTTTAAACAGCCTATTAAAGTCACAACCTTAACCTCCATGACCAGAACGAATTTGTTTCAAATCACCAGTATCGACTAATTAGATTACGACCTCGGTATCCCACTGGAATACACCGTGAGAAGTGTAAAACAACACCGATTACTCGTATTCGTGTTGTATTCGGATACGAGATCCAGTCACGTGATCAGTCTGCGCCAACAAACAGCCCCATAATAAATCATTTGTTGCAGTAAAACTCTAGCCGTGAAAATATGCACATAAAGGTGGGAATCATCATAGGTTTTACAGCATGTTCAAATTAGTATTAAAATTGACGCTTCTAATTTTGATCTTAGTTGCAATCGCTTTATATCCTTAGTGTTATTGATTGATGACTGAAACTTTGGAAAGTTCACTCAAACCTGAATGTCATTTCATTTTTCTTGCAATCGTTTCGGCGTGAAACCTTTATGTTTTACAGGTCGGCTTGGTAGAGTAGTTTACCATTCATTCAAAGAACAAGAAGTATCAACGGCATTACCTTTAAACATATTTCACACAACTGGAAATACTTTCAGATGTAGAAAGTTACGCCTGAGGGTTGTCTGGTAATCGTGTATCAAAGTTGTGATAAATCACACGTACAAAGGTGTTTCTAACTAAACTAGCTGCAGTGTTTGCAAACTTTAACATTGGGAGGATATCAAGAAGAAATTTGTTTAAAGGCGGGGTATACTTTTGGTAATTGCCAAAGACTAGTATCCTCACTTTGGTGTATCCCAACATATGCATAAAATAACAAACCTGTGAAAATTTTGGCTCAATTGGTCATCGATGTTGCAAGAAAATAATGAAAGAAAAAACACTCTTATTGCATAGAATTGTGTGCTTTCAAAAGCCTGAGAAAGGCTTTATTTCTTAGATTCAAATCTTATTTTATTGAAAAGTTACCTCTTTCTCAACAACTAAAGGTGCTCCTTACTAAGTAAGTTTTTTTGGAAATATATTTCCTGAGTAGTTACTAAAAGTATCCACTGCCTTTCAGTGGAGTCCAAAGCAACTCTGAACGAGGACTATATAGTTAGAAAGCCGAAAATGCAAATTCTTAAATAATTTGGAGTTGTCTTTGTTAACCGAGCCTACGGTTAAACATTTTCCTTGTTGCTGTTAAATAGTTTATCTCAAGAAGTTGGCAAGCTTCGATAACTCAAGGTCAAATGTAATTTGATTGAACTTGTGACAATAAAGACACCATCCCACACATTTTATGGAAACGCTTGGAGGACCACACCCTGTTGAATCCGGTCCCAATGTCCCGTATGTACCTTACTTCAACCCAGTGGGGTAAGGTGAGTAAGGCTAAGGAGTTAGGTGAATGAGAACAAACACCCTAATTGATGGATGGGGCTTCCCTCCGGACCTGTCGAGTATATTAAACAGGTGCGTGTGCTCCGTACATGTTTGTTCGAAAATTGTGCACAGTTCAATATGCTAAGGACTAGGACAATACACTGTAATAAGGGATGGGGAGGCCTTCATGTTAGAATCGACACTTTGATTGGTTGAAAAGAATGCTTTAATATATAAATTTTAGCTCAATTGACTATTGCTGACAAATGGTAACGCAGACAACACAGAAGAGCTTTTTACATTTTAGGTTCACATGATAACATGTAAGAAAGTAAAGAAAAAACAACCCAAAACCGTGAGAGTTACTGTTATAAATCTGATTTAAGCCCGTCTTGGTCTGATCCATCAATCATGATAAAACAATAGCCCTGGTTAACAACGCTTATCCCTGCAAGATATACCAAGGCGCAGACTCGCTCTACTAATCCTCGCCTAATCTTCCCAAGTTTGGATAAGATTAAACCTACGGCTCAATCGTATGACTGACGACAGACGTCGTGTTCCTAGCCGATGATTGGTGCCCGCCTCGGGGCATGTAGTCTGGTAACTCCCTGACTCTCCGCAGGGGCGGCTCGGTGCAGGGATTCCCGGCAACGCTTCCCGGTTAGTTTACACTCTAGTTTACCCTCGTGGTCATGCGCATGCTTGGCTAGCCCAGTCCATGCATCAGTATACAATCACCGATATAAAGAACATTGGGATGATAACTAAACATAGTAATCTATTTATGAGCTTACGAGATATGGTTCAGAGACGGGGAAATTTAAACAATGACAAGAGATGACGTCACAGTAGTAATAATACATTTACCATAGTTTACAATCGTAGCGTTATGCATGACTACATGACTTACAAACCAACGTATACAACATATTAAACCGATGATATAAGTCGATAAGCTTCGGGCACTAATCATCTCATCACGTGACAGATGACGTCACATCGATACAAATAAGTAGCTACCTTTTACGATTGCATCCAAAATGCATGTCATTCGGCAAAATAATACAGGCACTCAAGATTTGGCCACTGTTGAAAACAATAATAACTGTATTTGTCACGGGTGAAAAGAGAAAATAGGTCATGAGGCATCCTTATACCCAGGGGAAAAGACTTCCCGTTGAGTCTTGCGGACAAAGCGAGGGGTCGAACTATTTTGTTTTTTTGGTCAACAGAATTGAGGTTAAGTGGTAGTCAATACACTTGGGTTAAACAGGTGTAGTTCTCAGTGGCCAGTGCAGATGATTGCGGACGTCGTGTGGATTACTTTCAGTCCTCCTTGAAAGGAAAGCCATGGTTGTTTTTTATTAATGAGAAAGTAGAAATTTGATAAGAAACAAGGGGAGTTTAAAGACGCAAACCATAACAGAATGGTTTATATATTGACGCATCATTAGGTACGAGTAAACGTAGAATCAAAATAGGTGACGTAAAAATGGCATTACCTCCATCAAACTTGCTCTTTCTCTATGCTTGGACAGAGTTGAAAACTCTCACGATATCGTGTATGGTCAATGATAAACTATGAGATATTTAGAAGCAGGTAGAATGAACAATCCGATGAGTAGAGCTTTGTGGGAAAGTAAAATATTCAAGAAAGATCTTCATTTTATTAGACAAGAAATGAAGATCGGTTTAAGAGAACTAAGAGGCTGATACAAAGGAAGTTTAGTCAAATGCGTACTCCTCGATAGAACACCTGCTAACAATAATGATAAGTCAGACAAAGACTTAGACTCTTTCTCAAGAAGTGGGTCATTATGTTATGAATCCCCTCCTAGTCTCTTCTCAAAGTTCCTATTAGAACCTCACCGTATCACAATCCCGTAGGGGACACCGCTTGTCGTTAATTTGCGTGAACAAATTAAACCTTTTGCACACCGAAACGTTTCGATTTCATCGATGACTCGTCTCTGCCCGTTTCCGAAGCGGGCAAATGTCGCCCAGATGCGGCCGATCGGGCAAGAAATGGACTCCATATTTGTCTAGCTGTGCGTAAAGAGTTGAGGGGACCTACACCCTGATCGCTCTGCTCTTATGTGCTTCCTCCATGCATGAGACAGGCTTGAGTTGTTCACGCATACAACACCAGCTACAAATCCCCGTTGACATATGTCCCAACAAGACACCTTCTGGGTATTAGTAACTTGTAGATTGATCACTAGCTCCGTTTTATCACTTTTTACCTGTCATAAAAGTCCCAATAAGTCGGTCATATTGCCACATCCCACAAACTAGGTTTTGCACAGGCCAATAAAAACGATGTCCGGGACTATACAACTGCGTGGCATTTCTGTATTACACGAAAACAATTGCATAAAGGAAAATACAGGGAAGAGAGACAACGTCACCTTATGCATGAACAAAACACTATCCACTCCAAGGAACAAAGGAAAGCAGATTGCAGTAATGAGCCCAGTCTGACCCCCTACCTTAACAGAACGACTTAATTTATAATGAGCGAAAAGTGGTGTAAAGTTAATTGGTCCGGTTGCAGTTAATGGTTTCCTAGTGAGAAAAAAGGGATGAAGCAAATGCCTAACAGACCCCTCCCATTAGACCTGCCCGTTGGTTTACACAGGGCTGAACCACTCAAGTTGGGTTCCATATTTAATAATAACCAGGTATATGTATTATGGGAGCCAATTAGGCACACCCAACACACCTGTTGGGTGTTTGATGTAATTGGTCAGGAAACAATTAAGGACTTTCAGATTTGGAGATTCAGTATTGTTTGGTTTGTATCAGATGAGGTTTGATCATGTTATGGAGTTATCCCAGTAGGTTCATGATCCAATTGGTGCACCTGCTATTGTCCTACAACAAAGAAAATAGCATAGAATGTACTCATGGCTGTCGAGTCTCAACTAAAAGGCAACACGTGCCATCGATTATGATTTCAAAACATTACAACTTTATACTTTTGATATATGACTTATCGCAGAGACTTGAATTTGATTTATGTGAGAGGACAAGTCAAAAGGAAATGTTAAGGTCCACACACTGACCAGATAAGATCCGTTTACCAATCAACATTGCTGTAGGAATAGTTTCCTCTCTTCTTCAATGAGAAAGAGACTCTTAGTGTCCCAAGAAGACTGGTACCAAGAGAATGTTGGGCAAAGAGTATACCAATTAACGGGATATCTTCTGGGAACAAGACAACATGTCTGAATGTTGTCTGCACAATCACAGAGACAGAACTGTAATGCATCTACTGAGTCTCTCAGACAAACAATTCCAGTTGAATGATAAGAGCTTCTTAAAGAATAATCTTACAGAGCATGAAAAGTTAATAGTGGATTTATTTCCATACCAATAATAGTCTACAGTATCGTTATTATGACATCAAGTAATCAATTAGGCTAACTTGGCATACAGCCACCGCAAAAGTCACGTCAACATCTCTAGTCAAGGTTTGGATGGGTTGTTTGTATGACGTCACCATGAACTTTAACCTATTCCCTTCTTGGAATGGAAACGGTTGGAGTAAGTGGATGATATCAACATCATCTTCAGAAGTAAGAATATGTCACAACCGTATACTTACACAAGTGAACCAAAATGCTACCTAGGCTTATATCACAACTGATCGTGGAAAATAAAAGCTTTACTATTGAATATATAGCTGTAACCATGGAGGTAGAAAATAAACCTCCATGGTATGAACTACGGTGATAGACCTATGCAGATCCATTTAACGTTGGTGTGAAAAGTCATCTGCTCTTATAAACATTGTAGCTTGTAAAGGCAAAGGAACTGAATATATCAATTTTTCGGCTGTCAATTCTTCCTTCCAAAATTGGCAAGAAGAAAAACTACCGATTCGTTAACATTCCTCCCCTTAAAACTAAAACTGTTATTATTATTGTATAATTCTTAAAATCTTAAACAAGCATTTTCTTAGCGACTTTCATGAAATAATCAAAGTTTCTAGTAGTTTGAGTGCATGATATGAGAGGTACAATCTCCGGAAGCGGTACCTCTCACCGCTTGAAAGGCTTGGGTTAGAGCGCCGCGGTGCCCGGTCGCCCCCGTGCCGTTCCAACCGGTACGTTACGCCACATATCCTCAACTCGGACCCGTCATTGCTCCTAACACGGTAGGGGAGCAACTATTTTGAGCCTTTTTCCTGCCGTCTTCTTAATTATTAATTAACCGACAGGTGGATTCCCGTTGCTTTGGTTTAAAAAAAGGACTAAGAGTTGAACTTTTTAACCCTATTGTACTTGTAGCTTCTTTTATGCCGTGTTTGGTATTCTTGCAATCGTATAGTATTCTCCAACGGTTTGAACGTCTGTATGGAGACTCTGTTGATTGTTTTGTAAATAATCTCATTACAAATGTTTGTTTATAGTAAAGCACGGTTAATTAGGTGACAACGAGCTCACGGCAAGCTTTTTACTGTCTCGTGTGAACGCTGATCCGTCCTATCGGCTGATATCGTACATGTTTATCATTAAGTAAATACTACTACTGGACTACCCAAACATTGGTACAACTCTAGATTGAAACGATTGTGTTGAAAAACAAGGAATTGTCCAGCATAGTATAATTATAGAGAAAGGACCTTTCTCTATGATATAATCAAGACAGAGAGAGAGTCACGTGTTATACTCAAGCTTGCATTCCTTATCTATCCATTGTTTCTGTGGAGAATACTGTCTCCAACTGAGCGCCTTCAAAGATTAGTACAGCCATCCATGGTACAACCATCAAAATCCTTGTTTGTCAATAAACGGTTGAACTGCCCTCAAACCAAATCTTTAGTTTAACACTACTGGTCAGTCACAGCTTTGTACAAAGGGTATTGTGTAAATTAGAATTCCTCAAGCGTCCATGGAATACTGTTGATTGAAGAACAGTTAATTAAATCAAATAGATTGTCTTTAACACTTTTTGAGATCGTTGGAAACGTTGATTTTCCTTGAAGCAAAAGTTTTGTACATTTACATTTTATCAACAAAATGAGCAACAGTCGACAGTTCCCATGGCGGGTACTTAAACAAAATACAAACCCAATGTGATTTATTGTGTGATTGTTGACCTACATCAGGCCTCTAATTCCCGCAAATTGCATTAATAATGATGTTTTACATCACTGTTACAAGATACAAAAACAAACAACCTTGACGGGTAGATAAACAACTAACATGACTAGGATTTGAAACTTTGCATGGTGGAAATACGATATGGAAAAAAAAAAAAGAAAAAAAAAAAAAAAAAAGGCTTGCGGTGACAACCATGTAATACTGTCTCTTATTGAGTTGGGGTGGTTCTGAAAAGAACCGTTGGTTAACTCGACGTTTCGATCAGTATGCTCTGATCGTCTTCTGGAGAACTAACATGACAGCATGAAAATAAGTTCACGTGACACTAACAAACCTGTCAAATAATGTCATGTCATTATTGTTGCAGTTAACACCGCGACTTTCGTTTAATGTCATTTTCAGCTCATGAGTTTCGTTTCATTTTCCAGGATATCATTTCTATTGAACTTGCGTTTTGTATTACACTAGTGTGATCTATTCCTGGCAATGAAACCAAGGATGCCTCATAAGTGAACTTAATCACTGTAGCTCGCAAGCCTGAGGAAACCTGTAAACAAGGGTGCTTGTTATGTGAACCAGAAACACCGAGGTTAGCCACTACTCTTCCACGAAATGTATTCTGGGTTCCTTTACGTCACATTACACGGGACCTATGGTTTAATGTCCAGTACGAAGGACAGAGCATTTACAGTAAAGAATATTGCTCAAGGATACAAGTGCCACGGCCGGGACTCGAACCCACACTCTTCTGATCAGAAACATCAGCAGAGCTCAAAGTCCTCTGCCCATAAAGTAATAACTGCTTATTAAATCAAAGCGTCTATCAATCATAAAGTCCCTTACAAAAAGGTATCTGAGGGTGAGGGGTAACAAAATTATGAAGAAGAATTGGCATCAAGGAAGAAATTATTTGAGCAGTGTCACGTTTGGCAAATAACGGTTTAGATACCCATTTTAAAACAATTCATGTAGGCTAATCTACTGTGATAAAAATCACCTCAATGCAAGTGTAAAGACTTTTGTCTCACAACGGTACGTGTGAAGTGCAACCGCTCCACAGAGCATGCGCCAAGCGATAGTCTACCAACCTCTCTGTCAAGCCTTTCGATTGGCACCTGTGTTGTTGCTATTAGGCAACGTGGCCACGCCCCTCTCGCCACATCGGCGTATATTCATGGCCGAGACCGTCCGGTCAGTGAGAACGTACGTGAGCCCTCAACTTCCACCACAGTACATGTACACGCTGTAATCAAAACACCGTGCTGTACTACGGTATGAAAGTGTGTAGTGCATACCGTGCGCCAATCACAGATAGCGTAGTGACTAACATTACACAGTGTTATAGTAGTGACATAAGTCACATACGCACGTGTCTCAAGACAACACTTCAAATTTCGTTGACGGTTTTACTTGAAAATCTGAGTTTTTCTTGGTTTTACTTCATTCGCAGACCAGCTACAAAAGAGGCAATTTGCAGCGTGCCAACTGGGGCAAGGATATACAGGTCCAAATTTTGGTAACTTGTCGACAGGTAAGAACGAGTGGGCCACAAGTACACCGCCACCGCCAACACCAACACCGAGAACCACGGCTGCATACAGCAGGGCCCCACCGACTGCATTGCCGGCAAGGTTGACTATGGTACCCGGTGCCATGAAGATGGAGCCGGGCGATTCGAGGTGCAACAACAACGACATGATCAACCACACCGACAATCAGTATTCAGTTGTAGGTATGACCAAACACTCCTCAACCGATCACCACGACTGCCTGATGAACGGGAACGACTTGCTCAAACAGCGGTTCATGCACGGTCGAAAGCGCCGCCACAGCCGGGGCGCTGGCTCCAACGACGACGAACACTCCGATGCAAGCGAGGAGGGATCGTTAAACGGGCACTGCTCCGGACCCAAGAACCGTCGGAAGGGGGCCTCCCCTCCACAGAGTTTCGACGACCTGCAGAATCAACGCGTCATGGCGAACGTACGGGAGCGCCAAAGGACTCAATCTCTCAACGATGCCTTCACGAATCTACGCAAGATCATCCCAACCCTGCCTTCGGATAAACTCAGCAAGATCCAAACTCTGAAGCTGGCATCCAGGTATATTGACTTCTTGTACCAAGTCTTGAGAAGTGATGAGACAGATCAGAAAATGATCGGAAGCTGTTCTTATATGGCTCATGAAAGACTCAGCTATGCTTTCTCAGTATGGAGAATGGAAGGTGCATGGAACAGTATGGCACAGCATTAACAGATAATCATCATCAAGTACAAGTTTCTATGGATACCATATATGGTAAGTTCACTTTTACTTTCTTCGAAAAATTTGGATTGGTCCAAGAACGATCATATTGATTATGCTACAATATTACTCATTTGCATTATACCTTATTGATAGAAATATCACATGTCCTGTCACATTTCTTAATTTGTCCAAAAGGCACCCATTAATAGCAATTTGAAGTATTGATATACTTATTGCCTTAGTTCTGACTACAGACTGTACGGACACAACCGAACAAACCTTGTTTCTTCGTGGGATACTTAAGCTCTGAGCATCTTGACAGACTCCCACAGGGTCCACTCAGTGATCATCAATCTTTGAAATAAACCCATTATGTCTCTTCTCAAATTACCACACCATTTTCATTTCGGTGAGTAGGTATAGTAGAGAGACAGAGAGCAAGTATTTATTTGTGTGGTTTTACAGCTCTCCATATAAACTCCATGGTCTATCACAGTCAACCTCAACTCCGTAGATGATTAATTTACTGACCGAAAGTCCTTGCCAAACACTTCTCTCTATCACCGCTAAGTGCGAGAGAGGTGTCCCGAGTACCCGGCTGCTGACAAATTTATCTCTGTGATTGTACTTGGACACGGACTAGCTATTCGGACTATTTTGAATCGACTTGTACATTTACCTGAGTGGACATAATATGTATATCTCTTAGTCTGACAATCGAAAGATAGCGGAATAATTATAGGGATGATAGAGGTTAAACATAGTGTACAGACGTCCTTTTGCACAATGCTTGGGTTGTATGGCATGGAAACAATGTGTTACTAGCATCACGAGTCACACCAAGAAGTCTTTTTCCGAATGGGAAAGATCAGAAGTATGAAACATAAACTTGAGCCCTTTTCACTCCACAGAGCGCACAGAGCAAATTCCCAGCAATAAAAAACCCTAAGCTCCTTGGGAATTCTAAACCTCACCGCAAACATAGCTCGTTTCACACTTGATGCAATTTTCCAAGGGAAAACGAGCAGTCAGTATCATGGGCCAACCCCGGGGTTTTCTCGCTTAATCCTACCCAGGGGTAGCCATTTCCATGGAAGTGGACAACTCCCGGGAGTTTGCCGGGGCTAGCAATTGCAGTGTGAAAAGGTCAACCAACATTTCCTGGGAATTTCCCGAGATATACTTGTACTGAGGTGTGAAAGGGGCTACACAAACTTTGTACAAACTCCCCCATCCCTGTCTGAAAGCCAGTAAATGTGAGGTTGTTTTGCATCATTCATTCCAGAATTGGGGAAACCAAACTGTAAGACATTTTGGCCAGTTGCGATGAGTTTGGGAATAAATCGAAACTATGTAATCACCTCAAGGTGATTCGGTCATAATTTTCGAGTGGATTTGTTCCGTTAACTTGTGCCCTTTCTGCAGTATACTTGTTCACTATTTTGTATTAAAAAAAGGTCGTTCGAACTTAACCCACCAACCCCCAAGTGTTTTTTTCCTGCACTAAGTTGGTAATTAAGAAATCAGGTTGTTAACAGTGTGCTGCACAACCCCCCCCCCTTCCAACCCATGTCCTCATAGTAGCCTAGTGGGATTTGAACCGCAGGTCATTGGGGTGATGGAAAGGCAAGCAAACTTTCAAATAAGGATTTCACGTATGTTTATCTCATTCCATCTATTTAAGGACCAGACATCGTCATAATGTGCACTCAAACTAGTTTCTGGTGGTGGCTCTGAGCTTAGCAAGATTCTTTGATGGAGTAAATGATTTTTGAGAGACATTATTTATAATCTAACAATTACAACCTTCGTCATCAACTCTGATTATGATAACTTAATCCTTTTCTACTCTGAATAAATTGGTTAGATCAATGGGTCCTTCTTCCGAGCTGATTAGTTTACGCAGTGGTACATTTTATTCTTATATTGTCCGAAATAAACAGTTTGAAAAGTTGACTTGAAGTATACAAAATCCTTATAACAGTTTGAGTTTTCTGGTAACAATTTCGTCAAATGGTTGAAATTGAGTCCGATCAATTCTATCAAAGCCTTTAATGCTTCAAAGATAAGCTAAGAAGTGATTGTTGTACGATAAGAGACGAGGCGACCGTTTGGTTTGGTTTTATACTTTGACATTGAGATAAGATGAGAGCCGACAGTGGGTGCCTGGCCTAGTAGTAGAGGCTAGAGGGTGGGTACAATCGCCTTGAAGTTGATGATCTTATCTCTGTATTACTCGACAGTCTTCTCTTGACAAGGTTGTAACTCTTATGATGACACTACTGTACTCTTGTCAAAGTTAATTGATTATTGTCAATGACGGGGTTAATTAACCGACATGTAACGGCTTCTAATGACGACACCAGATGTGACTTTAGTCCAATTGCCAACACACGTGCCAATGAGGGCGGATCTAAACCAATAAAAACACTGGCCATAAAACACGGGGAATGTGTTGCGTTCACTTTGGGTCTCATTTTTATGGGCAGTTCAGCCTTCAGATATCAACATGGGTTGAATATTACTAACTATGGCTGACCATCTTCACCACACTCAATGGGCCAAAATGGACCGAGAAATAAACAACCTTTTCCCTATAAAATCGGTTGGTTTCATCATAGAGGTCCATCACCTTTACAGCTTACTAATAACTTTCCATTTATATAGTACTAGTAGTAAAACACAATGTCTTACTACTATATATCAAAAAGACTTAGTAGCCCTAAGACAAAGATGCAGTCAATTTTTCCTTCACGATGAACACATTTTATTGAATGTTATTGACATTTAATCCTTTGTTGATTTTCTTCAAATAACTATTTGAAGTCAACAAGATCAACACACAACCAACAAATTCAACTAAAGTTGTACATAAACACGTTCCTGTGTTTGTAGTGAAGTTACACGACACCGAAGCTGTTATAGTTTGTTTAGATGGTAAATACCCAAGTTGATAGGTGACTGATCGTATGTTATGAAGCGACTCGATCTTATCAATACATGTATAAATCAACTTCGATTATCTCTAATTAGTTTGATATGAAGACCCATACGTGACGTCACTACAAACATGGAGGAAGGAAGTCTCAAATCATAACCGTATTCTCGCAAAATGACGAATCAAAACCAGCCCTGGGGTCGACTACATGAAACACTGATTTCGATTTCCGATGTATTCGGATACATCGAGTTCGCCCCACTGGTACACTACATTCCCAAACCGAATACAAAATCCGAGTAGTCAAGTTGATTTCATCGTCGGGTTTAAAAATACGGCTGTGATGCAAACATGTGAAAGGGAAAATCAAAGCAAGATGTGACCGCTGCATTCAAACTGCCTGTACTCGATGACTCAGTGGTAATCACAGATGAACTGACATGCTTTTTTGTCAAAGGTAAATCCTTTAAGAACAGTTCCAAGTAAACTAACCCTCAAAACATCTTAGGTGATGAACACGTTGAGAAGACAAGTGTCAAGAAAGCAACAGTTGTTATTAACTTCTGTAGATAAGTGGTTATGACGAAGATATTAGTTTGTCATTATTTGCTTTCTTCATAAAGCCATGTTTCGGAAGTGTATCAATGAGATTGCAGCCCGAAATAACGTTGGAGGGGGTACGTAATAGGGGTTAGCAAATATCAATAGGAAGTTATGTCAGACCTTGCCACAGGTGTAGTGATAAAGAGATGAGAGGCAAAATATCCTAAGATATTGAAACATTCGTCATTTTTATACCCATTACCAAAGAGCTCAAAGAACTATATGCTAATCAACTAGGCACTTACACCTCACAAGTTTTAAATCAAATCTATTGCACAATTTCACATGCAGACTTACACTTGAAATATTGAGAAAGACGTAACGTGACAGAATTTACAAGTAGAAGGTTTTAACCTTTACCTCTTTTCAAGAAAAAAAAAGAACCGAAAATATTTCTGTATTCCTCATTGTCTTTGCGATTAGTTTAGCAATGCACCCGACTTACTGAATAGCTTTTTCGTGTGGTAGGGGTGGTCTTGTACCTATAGCCATAATCTACGTGATGTGTAATGAAAGTAACGGCATTCTGTGAGTACATTTCTGACAGCATCTACCGGTTAGCCGATGGCGTAAATGACTGGCATGGACCAGTTGTACCAATCACTTATAACAGTCATCCTTCACATAAACCCCAGTACCAACTGCCAGTCCTTGTCTGAAAACCTTGATGCCCGCTGGTCCCGTTTTAATCAACCCCTATGTAAAAAAAAAAATCAGTTGGAATCAAGTCACATTTTTCTAGCTTTATAAATATGCTACCATGTCAACGAGGCATGACAACTCAGAGGCGATTTCAGACGGTATCCTTAAGCGATAATGAGGTATTTTAGCTGTAGAATTGGCAGGTAGACCGTAATGGCAAAGAGGGGGTCGTGACTTAAGTTTGTTGCTGCAGGGAGAGTCAGAAGAGGTTTGTAAAAGAAGTCAAAGCCTAATGCTCTGTAAGGTAACACCGGGCTCCTTGGAAGATCTTCCTTGTGAACAAAATATATACACTGCCGACAGAGCCGCTCAGTCAGCACGAGAGAAGCGGGGACTCAGCGCGTCAAGGGGAAATAGTTAGACCGTGAATCGAGCCCCTGACATGCCGAGAGTGCTTGGGGTGTACCCGGGGACAAGTGAACTTCTTTCCTGACTAGACGTAGGATAGATTGATCAGTTTAGGGAAACGAAACACATCCCCTCTGTTTAGAGTTATCAAAATGCTATAAACGCCAAGAGTGAAAAGTTCAAGCTAGAGGACCTGGTGGTGTTATTGATTTACGGAAGAATAATAATGTATTTTATATGAGTTAATGATTGTTTCCATCAACAGAGAATATATAGACCGGATGTTTGCTATATGAACCATAAACTATCAATTTAGGTCAAGATATTAATTGAATTTTGATTCGTTTTACTGAAGTGTGAGCATCCAGTGAGTTGAATCTTTCACAGTTCAATTAGTTGCAATCTTGCTTCTTATTAAAAATGTATGTTTCTCCCCTCGGCCAAGATATGTATCATCTTCTTGCCGACCTTCAGTTTATTTCGATGATGCCTGCGGGTTGCATACCCGTTATGAATACGAGTAATCTGCCCAGAATGTAACAAATACGCCACATTTCATAAACAAGACAGACCCCCCCAAAATAATGATTTTGAATATTGGTTTTCATAAGATCTTCTTACCGTCATCCCTTTGGGCTTCAAGCGGACGCTGAGGCAGAGTGCGGTGGGAAGATTTTCCAAGAATCTCCCGTCGAGGTCCCAGTCGTGACCTGCCCAGACATAAAAAGATAAAGTGGATTTCACTTTGAGAAACAGCTTGTTGAACTCTGACCTTTAAATTACTGTCTACCCACAGGACTAATCTTGCAGTTTAATTTGACATTAGTGCTACCATAGAGCAGGGGTGATACCCGCCGTGCCGAAAGGACCCTAAGGTTGATCAGTTATGTGGCAATGTTTGATTCATGTTTGGGGTTTTTGTCATGTTAATAAGTTAGTAATAAACCTTAAATAAGGGACTTAAAAAAAAAAAATCAGGGAATCGAGTGTGATGGGGCAGTTTTAATTCTGTAGATTTAAGTGAAGGATGAAACCCCTTTCAAGAGAGTAATCGAAACAGAACACAAAGCCATAGACTTAGAGGGTTTGACCAGTATTGGTAACGTTGACAAAATAAATGTTCACAAGTTTGTTCAGAACGTACATGTACATGGTATAAATATGGCCATTGTGGACAACTTTGCTTGAAGTATTTGTTCCTGAAATGAAAAGATTTTGAGAAATGACTATGTGTTCCAAAAACAGTGAAAACTATTTTCTTTTGACCCCACCGGCTTATTGAGCTTAAACTTTCACAGGTTTGTTATTTCATGTGTATCTTGGGTCACCTAAAGTGTGGATGGATACTGGTCTTTGACAGTTACCCCCTTGTTGATGTTGTTCGTGGGCTTTTAACTCTCAGTGGCTTTTTTGATAAACCAATTTGTTAAGATTTATGATAAGAAATACTTTTGCTAATCCAGATTTCAAAAAGGATTTGGCTGTAATGCATGAAAAACTGATATTTTTGTAAAGTTCACGTGACCTACTGTTTCAGCGTAATTAAAACAATCCGACTCTGACTTAGGGTTCTAAGGGAACCGGTGGTTCTGCAACTCCCTGTACCCCCATCGTTTCTTGGCCCCGTATAGAGATGTCCTAATAGTCAGACAGACAACTTCCGATTGACGATGGAGGAGGTATTGGTCCAACCTATTAACGGTCTGGTAAGATGGCGAGGCCACGCGTATGATATCAAACTCCCGCTGCTTCCTTGCGGTAGCGGAACCAGACTGGAAATCACACCAAGAAACAAAGCCGTCTGGAGACCGTGAAGACCAAAACGAGTCGCCCGGAGTCGCCGTGCTGATGACGGGCACATTATCCCGGGTAATGACGCTCGGACATTGAGCGTCTCGGAGGCTGCTGGAATCCCGTGGATTTGGGGAGAAAACTCGGCGAGATGGAGACAAGAATGTTTCCGCTTGGACTGTTCAGCTCAGCTTGAAAGAATGTTGACTAATTAAGGCATAATTCCACCCCCAAAACGCAAAACAGAGAAAAAGAAACATTTCATTTCAATTTACCAACGAATATTCCAAGTTAAACGTTTGCAGCAACGACTGCAACAATGTCTTGCAGTGGTTTCTGATCTTTAGCGATCAGGACAATCTTGCAGAGATATCCTCAGGCCAAGCTTTCTCTCTTCATGTCAACAGTTATTACAGTTTTCACCCCTGACTTCCGACACTTACTCAGAAAGTACACAGTAGAAATAAGACGGACAGACGAGGTGAAAATCATGTTCCTCTGATGTGTGATAAAATGAGTCACAGTAAAAAGTCACTCATGACATAATCAAGACGTTCCTCATTGATTGCTTCTTTCTGTTCTATTTACAAAACTTTCAAAAAAATATACTAGCCCCAAGAAAGTGCGCAGGTCACAACTCTCGGAAGGGGGGCTTTGTGATATTGAGAATTGTACCCAGTCTGATGATGAAATCGCGAATAGAGTTCAAATGTTGCCTCGCCCACGCGAATTATTATTCTTCACTTTAACCAAAATAACTGATTCATAATAACTGTAATGAAACAAATGGGTCTTCATAACCCAAATTAAAATCAAGTTTATTCCCTACCGTGTCATAGTTAATGATGCTAAACTCTGTTGATGGATAACACATAACAATTTTCTTAAACAGGGGAATATGAAGTTAATAGAACCATTGAAGTTACATGTTTCATTACGAATATTTAAACAAAAATTACATTAAAATTAACAACTAAATGTACTTAAACTAAAATCAATTGAAAACAAAAAACAAAATAAATTTTAACATCTATTAAAATCAATTCGCTGATACAGTTCTTACCGCGTGAATCAAATTACGGGAAGAGGTTCCTCCACTCGAAATTTTGTTGATGAAGAAATCACATCAAATATGAATTTCATGAGCTAGACAAAAACGAAGAGAAGAAGAGGATTTTGAAGACAATGATGGAGTGGGGTATGGCAGTTGTCGAGAAGAAGGGGGGGGGGGTCAAGTTTGTTGCAAGGCCGCGATGGATAAGACCGGCTGGAATCCTAACAGATGATTAATGCAGACGGAGTGAGATGTCAGCAGAGAGGGATAGGGGAGAGCGGGACCCAAGCACCGCGGGCCCTTTAGCTTCGGGACATGTTTTGATGTGGCGGCTCGGAATATTTTGGGAAAGCGGAAACAGGGGAAAGGCTGTGATGTTTCAAGGGGGATGTCAGGCATAAATAATGTGAATCTTGATTCCTGAATGCAGACCGAGTGAGAGAGGTCAATTTGTGACTTTCTTTTTTTAGGGAAAGCCCTTGGGATTCTAACCTACAGCTACTGTTCCAAGCTCTGTTTCCTTTAAACAATTGTCTTGTTTGTGCCAAGTTTTCTTAAATACAAACTTCATAAGATTAACATGAACTCAGTGATACACTAGAAGGTGGAGTAAATTAGCATGGAGTCGAACCAGCTGTTCTCGTTTGCTGGTTTAAGTACAATCACCATTAACTTAAAGCAGCCTGTGTTCTGGTTTCACATTGCAATTTTCATTGCAAGTGTACGGACCAGTCTGTCACTTGTTTCTTGTCTGCAGAACACTATTGTTCCAAGATGGAGTAATCCAAGATGACCATAGTACAAAGACCAGATTACGACCACCCCTTACCTAGGCCAGTGATAAGTTAGCTTCATCCACCGATAAACCAAACAAGGGTGTATAAAACAACAAATGTTGTAATTTGATCTGTAGTTCACAATATACTCTTTTTTGGGGGGGCGATATCACTTATCTTCGACAGCCATGAGACAACCCAACTGTTCAACGTGTTAATGTTGCATAGCAAAGTCAATCAGTCATCACGGCAGTTTGACCACATCTGCATTTTTCATCAACTGATAAAGTTGTTTCTACTTCTTAATCACCCAAACGCTCCCCGGTTATGCCATGCTTAAGGTATTCACATTAAGAGGTCGCCGTGTCCCAGAAGCGAAGCCCCCTATTGACCTGCCTCGGCAATTACCATAATCTGTGCTAATTCATCATCAAACCCTACACGAGTTTACCCCAAGTCTGGTCTCTTGCACCTTTGTTTGGGCTGGGGGTGCAACTCGTGCAGTGCAATTTATTCAAACGGGATTCCTTAATGTGGGCTTTCCCCAGTTTATGTCATCTCAGAGGAAGTGTGGACTATTATAAAGTGGGTCAGGAAACCTCTCAAAAGGAAGAGTTAATAGTTTTGAATAAAAATAATGAAACAGTATTGGCTATTTGTACTATGTTTGCAACCCAACTCTCTCATAAATGTGTTGCTATTGTTTGGTAAACTCTATATTCCAAACAACCCAAACTGTCTCCAATAATGTAGGTCAACGCCTTTCACTTGTTGATAACATCTTCGCACCCTTTTGTAATTAACGAAGTACCTTCTCTGGGCAAAATCAACAAGATGGAAGAAGATATTAAGTCATTTCTTGTTTTCTTTCATGGATAACATGTCACATGGAACGATTTACTCTGTTATCACGATTCGTATGCCTTTCAAATCAGATTAACCCAGTTTTTCATTGATAAACATCTCAACATTCAAACTTTATAGTAACATATAATTCATGCCATCAATATCAGAACAAAGGCACAAACTGGGATATCAAACCGAGGTAGGTTTAATATATGCTTGACATTTCGAGCGACCAAGCACCTTTTGTTATCAGTTAATAGACAATGTGTTTAACTTTTAATATTTAAATAACCCACATGGATCTTTGTTGTATGTATTTTACATTGATATGGTACATTGACTCCTGCGCAAGGATTAATTCATTATAATGATTAACGCCACAGTCGTTGATTCATTGCTGGGACTAATGAAGAGAAGGTGATAACAAATGCAATTGTGGGAGGGGCATACCTTGGGGAATGGGTTCCTGAACTTCCAACGTGGTATTTGTTACCAGGTAGTGAAAGGAACCTTACTTCAGGATGACTTACGAGTTGGGATTCGGACCAGGTCCACTGAGGTGAGGGCAGGGCAAGTGCCTTTCACAATCATCAATCCCTTTAGAAATGGTAATACAGTTGCATTTGTGAACTAGAACAACATGACGGATGGGTGTGCAGTCAGAACCGTGTATTTTTACGACGTGACCTTCTAAGTAAGGTGGTCGCGATATACATCTATTCCACATGCGTTCTGGCTGCGGTCTGATGGTCCATAGTCCCGGGGCTCGCTCCCCGTGTGTCACCGCCAACGTGACATCTTATCTATGTGTTAACACAGTCTGTGTGATTCCGTTAGCGTAACTTGTTCCATACACACATCTTTTTAGTGTTTTCGGAGCCCTGTCCAGGCGGAAACGACGCCAAATGTTCCAATCCAACCTGCAGAAGGATCGAGACTTGAGTAGTAATTTGTCAACACAATTTGCAGGCTTGTACCTTCTTCAATATCCGTTAGTGGGCTTTGATATGTAGGTTGTATTCTACGAGGGGAAATTTCGAACAGAGAGGAACATTTGTGAGATTATATCTGGAGGTGTAACAGTCGATGGGCGGTGATCAAAGTGACAAGAGACATTAGAGTATGTGCTCCTGACAAGGTCTGTGCACCCCGACCCTCCCCACCCATATTGCCCGATTCTCCCCACCCATATTGCCCGATTCTCCACACCCATATTGCCCCATCCTCCCCACCCATACTGCCCAGCCCTCCCCACCCATAATGCCCGACCCTCTCCTCCCATACTGCCCGATCCTCCCCACCCATACTGCCCAGCCCTCCCCACCCATACTGCCCAGCCATCCCCACCCATATTGCCCGACCCTCTCCCCCCCCCATATTGCCCGATTCTCCCCACCCATATTGGCCTTTTAAGTCCCAAATCTTATCCTTCGTATTTCCCCACAACCGTTTCCACTCATGCACCCACCGTAGGACGGGAAGTCAAGTCTACTCTTTCAATGTTGGCACAAAACCTGCTAAATCTCTCTATTTTATCAACTCTCTCCGGTGGAAGTTTGTCCAGCCCAGTCGGTACCGAAGCTCAGTTATGCACCCCTTCACTGTGTCTACCAACCTCGACTACAACCAAAGGGCTATATTGGAATCACCGTGTTTTTCGATATAATAAACGTAGGTAAAAGTCCAGTCGTGGTTCATTTCGCCACAAGACTCGATCAAACCTTCCGAAGCAAGGTAGATGTATTTTGACAAAAAGTCCAACAGGATGTATGACACTGGTAAAGAAATTCGAGGGCTAATTGATGTTATAAACTAAAACATATCGGACAATGAGACATACTTTCTACTCTTCTACTTCCGTTGATAACCATATCCACTTTATAATCAGGGGTGTTTCAAACAATATTTTATCCAAAATACAACACATTTTTCCATCACTCATGAGAAACATCAGTACTTGATATAAAAAAGTACAATGGGGCACTATTTGTACAAGTCTAACATTGAAATGACAATAATTTACTTATTATGAAATTGATATTCAACAGATTTGGTTGAACTGTTTAGAAAAGCAATAAAAACCGACGACGTAGCACTGTGAAGCAGACGCTACATACGTAGCATTCACACATGACTGGCTATATACTAGATGCTGCAGCATATACGTGATGAATGAGCAACACATGGTGCTAGCCAACTCATGTCTGATGCCGTTACCTCCTAATTGATGCCTTGTTTCATTTAATTTACAAACCTGAAGCAATAGATCATTGTGGCATTTGGGTTTTGTAGTTTATAACAAAATCAACACCTGTGTGTCTGTTTTCCTCTGATTCAAACCAACATGTTGTGTAATAGTTAGGCATGGGGACGCTTTCACCGTAGTGGGCGCATTTCTTCAGTATCAATCAGATGACGTCACAAACTTAAAGTTGTAACACTTTTACGAATACGGTCGGTGGTAGACAAGTCAATAATTATCTTCACGTCAATGTTCTTTTCTTGTTAGACTGTCTCTCACTCAAATGAAATGTTTCTTACGTATATTGATGACATTTATTTTAAAATAACCACTAAAAGAAGAGTTTGGACAAAATTTACTCAACCTTGTCCTTTTTTAGTTACATCTTGTCATTATCAACACTCATAGTGGTAACATGAAACAACCGCAGATACTCGAGTTGTAGAACCTGCTAGACAAGTGTTTAAATGCATACCTGTCTGATTCGATAATTGACCGCCATGTTTTCTTGGTTACTTTTAATACAAACAAAATACCGGTCCATCCTATCAGTCACTAGCGACAAAGGGAACCCAAGCCGTGTTCCCTATTGTATGATAAACAAGAGATCAGTTAAACAAATACAGCCGTGGTATAAAAACAAAAGTTGATTGTTGAGTTGGAACGAAGCAGGTATACTTATGATAGCAAGAGGAATTCCCCCTCAAGGAAATGGTACCCTGACACCGATGACAGTCGAGTGTGTTTTCCTTGTACATTCCATCGGATATGAATCCGTTGAACCATGCTACCTGCATTACCAAACCTTCAAGACAAGTAGAGGCCATACAACAATGTTGAATGGCATTGGGTTGTACACGCTATATTTATGCTCCGGTCGGTTTCGAAACGGTTTTGCTCCGCAGTTACACGGTCGAACAAGATTTGTTTTTAGTAAGTACACTCAATTGCATAACAAAGCATTTGATGCTCTTATGCTCGTCACATCACTACAGCCGACCAATCAGTGTTCAGATTTTGCTGCTGCTTTTGACGCACCGTTCATAGTTTGTTGTCATTTTAAAGTACTTTTCAACAAATAATGATTAATTAGCATGGATTGTCATGGACAATTTTGAAATGTTTTGACAATTTAACTTAGCTTACCTTTTCTTCAACATATCAAAGTAAAAGACAGAAGCCGTGGCCTTCTCTCGAGGATTAATTACTCAAGATGTCATGTCGCAACTACAACATGACCGTTGTCGATTAATGCGTGTGTAACCGCAAGAACAAAAACACACAGAACATTATTTCCCAACGTCTGTTTGTTTTGACAGAGTTTTACCTTTTCATCTGACCTACGACCTCACCAGCTGACCCCTGACCTCACCAACTCTATATTGTCACAACTTCACCCCCAAACCAAGACCTGTTGACCCTATTCCCGTGTTGGTTATTTTATACATCCTTGCTTTACAGTTCAGACATGTCCAAATGAGAATGCCCTTTGACCTAGGTTGGGTTGTTGTTTTTATTTTAACACTTGTAGTTGGTGTTATATTTTCCTCCGTGAACATGTACCTCTTGGACCTTTTTGACAGTGATATGTGACGCGGAGTAATCGCTCTTTCTCTTTGTCGAGTCCGAGTTCATTAACTTCTTGTCGTAAAATGGCTTGTAGTCAACTTTGGAAACGTCTTAATCTACCCCATTATACTTTGTGGTTTTTCTACTTTCGAGAGCCCTGTTTTTAGGTTTTAAGTGCAATTATTGACCGTATCTATGGTTCTTTGAAGTCCATGAAGTGGAAGTTGGAAGATAGAAACTCAAGTGGTTTACATGATTGAATATACTGTAATTGCGTTTTAATAAATAAAACAAACTATTACAATCTAGAAAACTAATTCGCTTCTCTTTACATTAACTATTTTCTTCTTATTGACTGAATTTAAAATCATGTCTTATGCCGAAAACGTAACAAATGTTTTTTTCCCACTGAACTCGGGAAAGTACTGAGTAATACTAAACAATATCCCCGATGCAAATTTATCATCTATTAAACAAATATGTTACTTAGTTTGTGTCATTATATTAAAAGTGACATTAAAACTTAACTTTTCCCAACAATTCGGTGATACCATAGACCAATGGTTGAACCATACCATAGAGGAACTAAATACAGACAGAGGGGCTGGTTAGAACAATGTTAATGTTCATGTTTATCGAACAAGATTGTGCGATCAAAACTCCCTTTAAAAAGTTCATCAAAATCGTAATGGGTTGAAAATTGCCGTAAAGCCCCCATCAAAACCCTCATTGTTTACACCAAGACATGAAAGAGGTACCGTCAGTGCCACAGCCGGGCTATCGGTTACAAGGCGGGGTACATAATTGGGTCTTAACATCCCCAAGATAAGGGATCTACCCTGGAATTTCTCCCTCTGTCTACGGATCGCTCTGGATGTTGTTGGCGGGCTGGAGTGTCTTTATTTGAGGGGGGAGAAATACAATCTTAGCGTCGGCAGATGAAGCGGGGTTTGGTGTCATGCCTCGTGGGGAGCAGATGGGTCATATATCCCATCTCTGCCCCCTCAGGCCACGGTGTGTGAAGAGAAAACGTTTCTCCGGAGATCTGAGATTGTAATTATAGTATAAATACCCTATGTGGACTGCTAAAGTAGCACATCGGGCAGTCATCTACAAACAGTGCTGTATAGAGTGCTATAGAAACAGTGCTATATATAATATGCTTTGTAAGTATCCAATATTTGGGTTTCCTGATCCCAATTTAGGGTATCAAGTAGTAGAAATTGTTTTGATGCGTCATTTTGAGTACACTATTTATCGATTGGGGTTCAATTTTCAGTTTAAGATTGACAAAAGAAGATGCCAAGTAATGTATCGACTATCGTATGATTGCCTTATACCGTTATCGATGACTTAACTTCATCAAGATTTTAATCATTGAATCAACTTCCATTGATGTTGTTGATTATCGAATTAATTATGACCATGCTATCTGATGACGTATAAAACGTAATATGACAGTGATAGCGACTACATTGCTGATCGCATAATGATATCAAGCAAAGCTCTCAGCAAGTTGCTTGTACCCTCACGTAACAAACTCGCTCATTTCGGCAATTAAAACCCCAGTTTTCATCAAGAAGCACGTACAAACCCCTCATGGAATTATCTTGAATCATAACTTCCAGAGATGACCTCTAAAACTGACTGTGGGAACGAAGCCAGAGAGTATCAGGGTATGAATAACCTTAAAAAACTCCGTGGATGTCGATCATAGACGAGATCGAAAATGTACCGAGAGCACGTTCAAGCGGACAACATTGGTAGTCAGTGACGGGGTCTTAGCTGTGTACAGCCCGGGGCCGGACGCACCCCGTCGCGGTGCGCCATGGGCGTGTGTATTCAGCATTAAGGAGTGGAAGAGGTTCTCGTTGTAGACCAATAAATACATATGACAGCCCTGTAGGATTTAAAAACCCAGCCAAATTAAATGATCAAAGGATAGACTTACATTGTCTTGTGACGAAAATAGTCCCTGCGGTCACAATCGCGTTATGGGGCCGCGGATGAATCCCGCTGGGAATTTCCTCCTTTTTTATTGGTTGATTTTGACACGGCGGGTAGTTACAACAATGGATCTTTTTGGCTGAGTTTGTTGTTTGTTTATATAATATAGATGACCTATTACAACTTACTGGTGTTATAATGTCAGCCTTTAATAACAAGTCCCACTATCACCGATTACCCTTTGCACCTGTTGAACATGGGTGAAGTGAAGCAGGGGTAACTGTTCAGACGTATAAGAAAAACACACTTAGTACGAGTATAGAGCAAGGGAGAAAGGTGAATCTACACATAGGCTACCAATGACACGGACACAGTTCATTCAAGTCCCTCTGTTTTGTTTTACATGGTCTTACAAATAGGATACCGAGTTCCCCATGCGGTGAACTTGGTACACATGAACGCACCTGAGACGACCGGTAAATCAATCCACTCCGGGAACACCCTTTACTCATCAATTTGTCCGATTGGACGGAGCCATTTCGAACCGGAAGTCGCAGGAGTGGATCGACCCAGATATGACACGGTCACACAACCTCGTATCCCCGTGTCAAACACAATGTGTCATAACTTGAGACAATGATTTCACAAGAATATCATACAGTGGGGTTCACAATTTATTTAACGTGTGTGTGTAATGGATCATGAACTGTTTGGACAGTTGAAGATGATTATCTTCAAATCCCAAGGCTTTGTCACAAAATTTCTGAGTGATTTTTACCGGATATACAACCAAATGCTTTTATCGTAAGTGGTTTAGTTGTGTTTTACCGAAACATTCATTATAGCTTTAGGTATGTCACACTGTGGTGATAATGATTGGGGTCGGGGGGGGGGACCTCACCAAAATGACATAACAATTCCCGGGTCAGAATTGACCCGGATTCCGGGTCCTGTGGGGGCCGGATGCATTTCTGGGTCCGGATGCATTTCTGGGTTAGACTGACCCAGAAATGGGTCAGCCCCCCGTTGGATCCGGAATCCAGGTCGATTCGGATTTTCTGACCCTGGTTTTTTTTTTTTAGGATGTAGCACAGTGCATAGTAATTTGATTTTGGGGAAATTTTGCGAAGTGTCGCCAAACCACAAACCAGCTTTGTGTTTAAAATCATTTTGAGGAATTGTTGAACATCAAGTATTTACTGTTCAAAGTGATCCCATGTTACGAGTGCTGGTTTTAGGGGGTGGATCTTGATGATATTATGATCCAGCAGTCTTGCACAATGGAACAGGATGTGTATATGTATTGTTAAAGCAGTCCCTCTCTCTCTGCCTTGCGTTTCTGGAGTGATTCTTGAACTCTGGGATTCATCACAGCCATGACTGTACAAGAAGTCAACCTACCAAGACATTGAAGTCTCTCAACCCAAAACAAGCTTAGGGACTGGACAGGGGAAGCGATAGGAGGGACGGGCATAAACATTGCCCCCGGGCCCCATAACGGAAACACCGATCATTTCTAGCCAATATACGGGTCGGGTCGCAATCTCTTGCAGTAGACTTCATCAACTCTGAAAGATTTCCACATTCACTTTTATAATTACACCATAAATTGGATTTCACATGTTTTGTTGAGCTTGAAGATATGGCAATTTGACTTATACGTTGGAATATGAACATTGTCTCACTGTTTGACATATGGGTTTTGGTTGAAGTCGTGTAACCAGACTCCCCCAGTAGTTATAAATAATGCAATCATGCATCTGCGTTGGGGTTGTAAACCATAAAGTTGTGCAAATTAATCCGGATGATCTGTACACGTGTGCATTCTCGTGCGGTCTTATAGAAGGTATTATATACCCATAGCTCCGTGATACACCACAGTCTTTAGAGAGTTGAGTTGTTACGATCCTGTCATTTCAAGTCATTACCCACCAGCAACATTTCGGTATCGCCTTCAAAGAGAATCAATACACCGACCCAGATTAAGGTAACTAGTCTCCGTCTCGGGCCGCGTAGATCACATTTCAATGAAATTATCCCTCGTTTAGAGTTTGGCCCATATTCCTCGGTCTATGGGGCTGTGTTGTGACCGGGGAGACCTAGATTTCATTGACCGCTCGTACATGGCATCTGGCTCGCTCCTTGCTCCATGAGACACGTTAGATTTGCATCTTACTGTGGACCGTGATGCGGAGCTTGAACGACCGACGGGTTTATTTGCTTCAATGGATACCGGTTTATTTAAAGGTTATCCGATCACGGTATCCTATTGTACCTCTTTATCTGTGCTTGTGACATTTTTTTCCAAGCGAAATGTTTGGAAGAATCTACGTTTATAGACAATTTTTGTTTTCTATGCAGAAAGTTGAGGCATCCTTGTGTTTATGTACATAATTTGACCTTTAACCCAACAGACTTGTCAGCATACTGATCATCTGACGTCATTCCATCCTCGGCTCAGTGTGATTGTTTGTGTGTCTCCTAAAGTCAACACAGGATAGTCCCGTGACGCATTGTTGTTTACATAAAGTAGGCTCACATGCTTCCCCTGGTAGCAAACGTTAACTCATTATAATAAATACCAAATGTACACAAATCAGAGAACATTATTTGTGAGATTTATATTCGTAATCAACATAGAATACAACATTCCCCCTTTAATAGCACTCTCGGTGTGGGTGGTTTAGACTTCAGGGATAAGTCCACACACAAACATTCCATTTTTACACATTGTAATTTAAAAGTTTATGTTCCTTCAAATAATATTTGACGTTTATAAAAGCAATGGTATCTACGGCAGAGGACCGTCTTACCCTTGCTCTAATGCTCTTACTACGTGAAATGGCTGCAAAAGTGGGATTTTGATGAGTAGGGACTGCAAGAGGCCATACGTCTTTAAGACGATAATGGGGATTAAGGGTCCCATTTCTTATCCTTGGCAAGATTTGAACCACTTTAAATGCGACGCCAAAGGGTTCACTATCCCCTCGGCATCTTCACAATTACGAATGTAGACAATCGTAATGAGTATCCAACAGAGAAAATGTTGGTAGCCTGGCGTTGGCACTCCAAGCATGTCACGTACGTACCTGTAGGCGATGTGCTGATGGGCTGGTCGGGCGAGGAGACCATGGATGATGGGTTGCTTGAAGGACAAACGCTGAAGACGCTCAATCTATGACTTTGCCTGTAAAATGGTGGATAGAGATAGGTCTTTAGTTCCTGCTGGATTCATAGAGGCGTGGAGGAAAATGGTCTGGTGATTAGGACGAACTATAGCTTTGAAATCAGTATCGTGAACAGGGAACCCGACAATGGTATCCACATTGACACATGAAATAGCATAGAACCAAGGAGAAACCACTGTGTAATTTGTCAAAACCTAATACATTGACCCCAATAAAAAATTGTAAATATTACTCAAACAAGTTTTCACATAACTTTGTTCACTCATGTCACCCCGAGCATTTGACTTTAGTGAAAATACACAAGGAATTCAAATTTACTATTACAATTCGTTGAGAAACATCCCCTGTGGTACATTGTGTGTTATACTCATATTCTGAAGACCCTGCAGAAACATCCCTGATTCTTTAATCCAATCAACTTTTAGCCAGACCCATTCATAAAAAATACATCAAAATATAAAACGATAAAAAGACAAGAATTGGCTGAAAACAGTTAATCATTTCTTTTATATAAAGTTGTCACGATGTGTGTGTTCCATGCATGAGATTTATGATGTACATTAACTCTGGCGACCCGGACACAACGCTGTGCAGACAGTCCTTCCTAGATTAATCCAGCCATCGCAAAACCATTTTTCAAGAATAATGTTTATCACTCCCGAAGGTTCTTCTCGATTTAACTTTTCCTGTTCAATTTGAACTGGTGCATTAAACACTTATGAATGGGCCAATTTTGAGGGCAGACTGTGGAAGTCGGCGCACTTTATCATCACCCATTTGAGGGAATTGGTGAAATTTATGGACACATTATTTATAATCGGTTCTTTTTTATTTGCAATAAATTTCTCTCAATGGAAGGGGTCAGAGGGTAATTGGGTTTCTTTAACTTGATTAGTTATTGGCCCAGTCGTCAATCAACTGATAGGGATTGACCAATCACGCGGGCCGTACCATTGGTGATTTTGTTTTTGCGGTCAGTACCGTTTGTCAGCCCATGACTCCTGCATGAAACATGAGCCAGAATTTGTATTTTTTGTGTGAGTTATGATTTTAATTACACAAGTAGCATGGAGTCAAGTTTATGCGGGTAATTTAAAAAAAGTTGCTATCATCTTTTATGGCCCTTTTTCAATTCTAAGGCACCGCACTATAGACCTTTAATCACGCTGCCATCGTCTCGGTCACGTTCCTTATTATCAAACAAACAGTAATGAATGCTCATAGTAATTTCACAAAAAAGAAACCAGTCTATTTTTTCTTTCAGCCTCGGTTTAGTTACAATGATTTGTAATTTAGGAAAACCAAGATGGCTACTCTATGATAAAGTTCTATAGGCTATTAATTTAAACTGCGCATCACGCACACTCATTTCACGTTAATTTTCTTCAATTCAAATTTTCGTAACCCCAGAACGAGGCTCAGAGGGAAGATTGTTCAGTTTGCCTTCGTCTCAAACTGAAGAGAATGCGCAGATGCAGGAGTGATACAATGGTAGACGTCTTGAAGTATAAATGCAATGGTCGCTGTGACTGATGAGACTATTTCAGCAGCTACTGTATTCCCATTAATAAGATTACACTTACATTCACGGTCTGATGAGACAACTCGACCCGCAAGTGAAATGCTATTTGCAAATTTTTAAATGAGCACTGAAAAAGTGGAAATTTTAGAATCATTAAGCTGATTTAGAAGGATTTTTCAGTACTAGAAGTGTGTCTTAGAATTTGAAAATTATTGGTACATTCACTAAGTGAGACAACGAAAGTATAAAGCACAAGTTTGTAATGCTACGAGCTTTCTAAATATAGACTGTCTGGTTAGTATCAACTCTACATCAAGTTCAGTTCAAACTCTCGCCCAGCTCGTAAATATTCATTCGAAAAAGGAGGTTAAGTTTTGACTAAACCGGGCCAGGAAATGAATCGGGATAACCGGCGGGGTTTAATTCCCTTGATTTATTTCTTCATCATGGGGGAATAGGATTGATTCTTGCTGTGTTTTGAAGTGTTATGTCTGCGGACGCGAGAGGAAAGAGGTTACGGATGGGAAGTGTGGAGTTAAGGATGACTGACAGAGCCTCAACCTCCGACAAAACCACCAACTGTCTTGTCAATGTCGATTGCTTTCCATGACATATTACACAACACAGATTTTTCTTTCAGACGTGTTTTTTTATAGGTTGCATCATTGCGGGTTTTATAGCCTGACGAGAATCGTAACTTTGACACCGTAGTTATATGTGAGACCCAGCCGTGGTATCGTGTCCCTGACCCACTGTCTAGGGGTGCTGCGTACGGTGATGTGCCCGTAAGCAGGACCCCACTGCGCTTGGGCAAGACCAATTTAGTTTGTTCATGGCTTGTGAGATTGGGTTTTACTAAGGGTAGTAGGGTAACTGTCCCTTTAAACAGCACACAAGTGGTTTGCAATGTTGTGCAGGAAAAATAACTGATTGTCCATTTTGTTTTCTGTTTCTACAGATCGTAAACTTAGATGTGCAGTTGGCAAGTGAAGTCTGTACCTGATTGGATTAAACATCTCGAGTTTTGGACAACTCGACATCACAGATAGGACTGACTACTTAACACAGAGAGAGAGACAGAGAGAGAGAGAGAGAGAGAAGTTATGCTGCTAAAGAACTCCAGTAAAACGGCTAAAGATATCAATAAACTGTGTTACGGTAGAGATGGAAGTACACTGTGATAAAACAAAGGGACATCAATCTCTCCGTTTCACACGATGAATTCTTTTTGATATTAATTTGATGTATTTCTTCGGACGCGAATTCACACTGCAGTGAAAAAGGTTGCGATGGTAGCTGCAATGAAGATGGTTACGATGGTAACTTCAATTTTGTTTTTATATTAAAACTTGTTCGCTTTGACTGTGATTCCACTGGCGTATCCCACTAGTATCCTGTTATTTGTGTTAAAGCAACCGAACTCTTGAATCTTCTCCCAAGTTGGAATGACGTGCTTCATCTTCGCTTGAATCAACTGGATTACAGTGGTCTGACCTCGATTGGATTTGTTTCGACACCTTCCCAAGTTGGAATGGCATAAACTATGTGTGTCATGTAATTTGCTTGGGCAAGCTAATCGAATTCCTCAACTGTCTATGCAAATCTCTGAAGTCTTTATTGTGTTTTATTATGTACATTGTTTAGCAATAATTTATCATATTTGAAGGGCGGTTGTGAAGATGGCTTGCAATGTTATGAATGATTTTCCTCGGCTTTCTAATGCAATTTCGTTATGGCATAAAATCACCGAACCGAAACATAGCACATGTACAAATCAAGGCAACTTTTAGCATCAAGAAGTGATGATTTATTTTTATTTTTTTTGAAAAAAGGAAAAGGGTTGATTTATATTTGAACATTCTGATTTTGAACTGTTAGATCAAGAAATCGAAATCTTTTTATCAGGTAGTAAAAGTCAAACAGATAATTGGCCTCTGCCTTTTGTCAGGCTATAATATCGATACAAATTACTCGAATATTCGCCATGTTTGGTGTTATTCGGAAAACAAATAAAATATCACGTAATATTTGTAGTTTACTTGCTGCGTTCATCTCGGGGTGTATGGCAAATTCTCACGTAGACTTAGATGTATTGTCTCGGGGAACCAGCGACTTTTGAATTACGAATACCAGTGAAAAGGCCTATTCGACTGTAACGTTAAGAGTTGTAGAGTAAGTCTCTTTCTTGTGAAGACATTTTGACTTTTTATAATCAAGACTAACAAAAGTCTTATCTCGTTGGGATGTGGATTGTTGTTTTGTATGAAATTGTCGTCTTTTGTCTCCCAGGTTTGAACTAAAGTTATATAAATATAAATAAATAAATGAATAAATAAAAACATGAATAAATAGGGCCTACATAAATAAATAGATAAATAAACAAACAGAAAATTAATAAATAAAAAAACATAAATAAATAAATAAATAAATAAATAAAATGAATAAAAATAACAAAGAAACAAACAAAATGAACACAGTCAGTCCCCTTAAAGGAGCTCACTTGAAGCAATATTTTAAGTTTTTTGTAATGTTGTCCCGTTATAGCCGTAGTCTACTTAGATCACTCTAATTTATTCTTTATTTGAATGTATAACTAATGTGTTTAATTATACTGTAATTTGGAACCAATGAGCGGGTGGCAGTTGGTATCTTTATCTACAACTCATTAGAGAATATAGTAGCAATTTGCATATATGTTGCAAAAAGCAGTTCTACTTGCTAGTTTACACTTAACGCGGTACAGGATATATTGGACCACAGTGTTAAGAGTTGACAAAACATACCTTGAAGAATAAACTGACCCAAAACAAACACATCAAGACAAGTCATTCAAGTTTTTAAAGTATTGTCTTGACATCTCTCAGAAATGGACGTCATCATTTTTAGAGTTTAACAAGTCAGTGGATTCTGCATAACATATAGACAAGATAAATCACTCATGTTGACATGTCAGTCGTTTCTGCTTTATTGAAATTATATTTGTGTCAATTCATACACTTTTAATTGTCAGTTTGTAGTTAGTATTTAGTTGTCGTGAAAGTCAATTTCTAATCAATTATTCCTTTCTTCTTTTCTCTCGATGTGTCATGTTGAAACCAATCTGCATGAGGCTGAAGCCTATCTCTCTTGCCAGTTTTCTTTCTTCACTGAAAGCGTTACTTACAGTAAGCAACTTTGTGAAAAATATCTGCGGAAATGTGAATTAGCTCAACACATTTCAACGTGTTTTAATGTGATGCTGTTTAGAAACATCTCTGTAGATCATTTTCTTCCGAAGTTCTTATCGTAGTTGACCCTCAAGCTCTGAACTATTATTAGATGTTAGTAAAACTTATAGATTTTAGAGAATCAAGTAGTAAGAAAACATGATCGTTATAAAATCCTTGATTTGAGATAAATTCTTCTGATTGCTACTTTGCTATTGCCCATGATTGAGTTTAACAAATTATGATTAGATAATGAAAAGTTTATGACCTCTGACCCTTAGGTAAAACCGTGTACTTTAGTCTCTGTGTTGATTTATGATTTATGATTGGCAACTGATTTAAGACCAAACAACTCGTGCTTACTCCTTGTATGTTTATTTATGCAATTAATTTCATACAAATTAATTTCATGCAAATAGTATGCAAATTGCATGCAAATTATAATTTAGTGTGTTAAACGTCACAGAGTAAATCCTTTGGTAATTCATGAATGTACGATATCGCCGTTAATAAGAGAGTGTGATTTTTACCGATTGCTTCCAAACAGACTTGTTTTTGGTTTGTAAATAAATGATTTTGGAAAGAATAACACCAAATGTCCGTTTCATTTTCATTACAGCCTCAAGTTTACTTTTACATAAACATCTTGTCCCGCCAAGGTGAGGCTTGGAAATACAACACAGCCCCGCAATTATGGTTGATTTGTAACATGAGTTGGATTTAGAATAAATAAGATATTTTTTTATTAACACATACGAAGTCAATTTCCACGTTCAAATGTTGCAATAGAATCAAAGCCATACAAACATTAGATGTGGCAGTATAATTGTGTCCAAGTTGTCAATATGTGTTATCGGTTGTCCTCCAAGATTTTAGATGATTTACACTAACTGCCCATAGTTAGTTATATTCGGGACAATTGAAACACCCAAACTTTCCCATTTCTATCAAGAACTTCAACACTTGGGAATCCAGTTGGACTTGTACAAAAGTAGTACACAATTGATAAAACGGTCATAAAGAAAATGCCAAAATTGAGAACTGTTGGTTCAAACTTACGGGTCTAAAATGCGTAAACATCTTGAGATTTTGCTGGTTCTGTGTCTGGTCCGGCCTAGAGATCACACCACCACGGGTGTGCACAGATTTGCCCCCGGTGGCTATCTCCTGAGCATGGCGTTGGAACGTGACTCGCCTACTGCCTTCTAATCTACTCCCTTATATAAACCAACCACACCCTTACTAGTTCTAAGGTTTGATTCTTCTCTTACTTAATAGCTGATGGAATAGATTAAAATGCCACAAACTGAGTTGTACAGGTGAAGCTTGCCTTGCAACTTTATTGTCACCTTTCTACTCAGATAATTCCACCTTGAGACCATCGTTCAAAGATTCAAAGAAACTTAACAGTCTATAAGAAAAAAAGAATTTCTTGAATACAATAAGACACATACCACAATGAAACGCATTGGACTGTATGGCTTGAATAACTGAGTGTATCCGAAACTAGACCGAATATTTCAAATAATACTCTTCAGTTGACAGCTTGAACATTTTGCTCAAAGGTAATTAATAAAAGCAAGTTATTTTGTCTCACTGTCACAATGTGGACCCTCTTTATCGTAGCTTGCCCCGCCCCTCTTAAAGACAGTGCTATTGAGCTCTCACACTTCCATCACGAACAGACACAACATATCCTGAGCTAATAAGATGAGGGCAGTGCAGAGACCGAACCAGACTACACCAATGAGAGTCTGTTACTAGACATCCACATCGAACAATCTACTCCACGTGGAAGGATGTTTGCTGACAAGGTGTTGCACAACATTCACCGTCACATTCTCCCTGGGGTCCCCGGGTGAATAATAGCCTTCCGCCAGGCCAGCCCAAGGGGTGAGACACGCTGAACCCTTTTGCGAAACACGGACTCTCTCTCTCCCCCCTTTCTCTAACTCTACCAAGGAAGAGGTTACCTAATAATACATCGTCCATGAAGCTTCCTCCATTGAAAAGAAAACACGACTGGTCATGCTCATGAATCTGACATACGGAAGTACAGAGTCATGTTTTACGTTGTCAACATTGAAGTCATGACTTATTTTGGCACCGATTGTCAATTTGGTTAAGGGACAAAACCAACTGCCTTTCGGCTGAGCGACAACGCACGCAAAGTGAACCTATTACATGATTAAAGGTATGGGTATGGTCTTTGTTCTAACAGATCTACCTTGGGCTTTCTGGAATAATAACGTCTTAAATGATGGATGACATGAGCGGACGCTATGTAATTGTAAGCCGAGAAAAAGTCACAATACAAATGATTAAATAAATGCAAAATAAAAACCTAGACTAAAGATTCCGTCACAAAGAAAGCTTTATTTAGTAACAATCAGATCGCAGGCAACAGAGGCAATGACCTCCGTGCCCCAGGTCATTGCCTGGTGCCTCTTGCAGCCTGAGCTTCACAGAGGCAATCACCTCCGTGCCCCTGGTCATTGCTTGCTCTTGCAGCCTGAGACTTCACAGAGGCAAAGTCCCTTCATTGCCTCGTGCCTCTTCAGACCTGAGCCTTAAGAGGAAACTCCGTGCCATGGATTGCTAGCCCCTTGAAATGTTCCAGTTGAAAATTTAATTTTCCCTCATAGAGGTGCCCGTTAATGAGAGAAACTGCGTTGCCTGACATAGAACCATAGAGAAAGGGTTCTTTGTCTATGAGAGAACGAAGTATTTTAGACTGATATTGTTATCTTTGTGATACCCTTTTAGATAAAACGAAAAGTATCCGAATGATGATGTAAGGGAAGTCAGCCGATCAAAGTTATGGGATAGCTCACTTCTGCTGGTCTGTGATAAAATCAACTCATACATTGCAACGGAATATATACACAACGGTCAGAGTTGAATCGCATAAACATGCCTCTGTAACATTACTACAATTCTGTAAATGACGAATTCTATAAGTTACAACGACACCTGCCGACTTGTAAATCACCTGACACTCGCTAGGAATGAGGTCTTGGCACGTTCCGACTGGCCTAATTGCTCTATCTTGCGTTACCTTCTGTGGTCTAAGTGACAATGAAGACTGGGTGATATATGATCTGGAACCGGGTAAGCCTCGTTATTCGCGCAGTGCAATTTATGGACTTGTTCAGATGGTCAAGCACCGGACTCGTAGGATGATGGATACAGGTATTTTTCTCTTGATAGTCAATTAAGCCGCTGCAAATCTCAACATGATAATCCATGTAATAAAACAGAGTTAATACATATCATCATGGAGCAATAAACTCATGCATGGATGATGCTTCGCCTCACAGACTCATTCATAGCAAACCATCCTCACAACCGTACTTCAAGGTTATCTTGTATACATTATTGGTAAAGCATTAATGTATACAATGATAAAACCACAATAAAGACTTCAGAGATTTGCATTGAGAGTTGAATAATTCGATTATCTTGACCAAGCAAATGAATGACCCACATAGTTTATGCCATTCCAACTTGGGAAGATGTCAACACCAATCCAATCGAGACCCCTGATATCCAGTTGATTCAAGCGAATATGAAGCACGTCATTCCAACTTGGGAGAAGAGTCAAAAGTTCGGTTGCTAATACTCGATGTAGTATTCCGTAACTTTGAATAAAGAACTCCCGTTGTATTGGAAAGGGTGCAAGAAGTTCGACAACCACATTCCCAACTTGATGACTAAAAAACAACACCACCAAAACTCAATAATGTATGCTTTGAAGGAACCAATATCACCTGATCAAAAATAATAACCAATGAACACTAAGGACAACGTCAAAAGTGTGGAATGAGGAAAGGTTATTGGATGAATGCTAAACAAATCAAACATTCACGCCTCGCCATTTTGTCCTGTTCCCAGCGTAACTCTTTTAGAAACTTAAAGGTACCAGACTAATTTACCTTCCATCTTCATACTGACCGTCTACGATATGGAAGGATACCCAGACGACTTCGACTGATGTCTGTCATGGAAGGGGTTATAAGGAGAGAAATGTTACTGGTATCCCCACCTATGCCACCATCAACACCGATTCCTTATGGGCATTCATACTTCACAACTCTTGGGGATTCAACTTGTTCTAACCCTGCCGACATGAAAGGTAAACCCCAAAGAGTTCAATCAATGGCCGACCCGCCACGTTAAAAAAAAACGTGACCCAAGCAGCTCCACCAAAGGGGAAAAAACGTGTGAGATTTCTAGCCTGGGATCGGGTTTAGATCAAATGCCCTGCCTTCGATGAGTTTCCGCGGTGTGAATTTGTCTAAGATTTCAGATTGTTTGGCCAGACCGGGTCGTTGTTATTTCGGTCGGATTCGTTAAAACGTGACACCTTTACGCCACACGTCGAACATAGGAGGATATCTTTTACCACCAGTGACGTGACAGTAATGACAATAACAGCTTTAGAGGTTGAGTATGCAAGACAAAGTTGACACCCGAAGAAAAACTCGGTATAAAAGAAATTAAATGATTTTATATCTAATTGATCCCATCTGTAAAATGGTGGTGGAAAAAGAACGCGTGCGTCTTCAATCTACGGACTGGTAATTTGTTGTCCTCATACCAACCATTACTTCGTTTAAACTTGAGGAAGAAATTACCCCCGGGCAGAATGTCTCTGCACGGGCAGGTGATTGCCTTGAATGCTTTGAGTATCGCCCCCTTATCATCCCTTCTCCTTTCCAGCCAGCAGTCCATAATAATTCTGGCAGTCATTAGGGCTAGATTTCGGGGTAACATTCCACAAGACTGCAGGGCTTGTAGCTCAAAATGTTTACCGGACCAGTGTTTATTTTACGAGATCAGAATCTTAATGAGAAAGAACTTGCTACAAAGTTTAAAGTGTAAACTATTTTTTATTTGGAGAGGCACTAAGAGAAGTTTTATCTCATTTGTCTTGCAGGCAAGTAGGCCTCAAGTCAACATTTGAACTAATTTCTGTTATATTACTTGGTTTTTACTCTGACACCCATGTGTGTAAAGCACTGTATAACTCAGTACTTTACCGACTCCTTTGAAAAAATCCACTGGCAAGTTACTCGGGTGGGATTCAAACCCACGACCTTTGCCATTCTTTTTTTTTTTTTTTACAGGACTCGGGAAAGTACCGAGTATACAGTGCTTTACATACATCGGTATTAGGGTAAAAACCAAATATTTGTTATCCCCGATGCAAATTTATCATATATTAATTATGTTTTGTTGTTGAAGATTTCACAGCGAGGTATTACAATGAAAAACACAAGACCGCCCGACTTGTCCGGTCTCCTGAGTCTACTGGCCCAACGCTAAAATCAACGGCGTAGTGCCTGCGGTCCAGTGTCATGGTCACGGTATACGATATGCTGTCTAGATTAAGAGAATCATATCAGGTCGCCTAAATTTAAGTCCCAAGGTTAGATGGACGTCGATTTGGTACAAATTGGCCCCATGCCCCTTGCCCCCAGACCCCTTGAACCGAAAATGGAACGATCCTGCATCACAAACAAACCTCAAATTCAAGTCGATGAGTTATCAATGAAAGATGGATGGTTGTTCCACCAATCACGTGATGCAATGACAATAATGATTGGTCTATAGTCCAAGTTGAGTGGAATGTATGGAGTCCATTAGGGGCCAAACTAACCTTGAAAAACTGTACCACAATAGTCAAGTAAGATCGCAGATCTAGCTTACTTCCGATAATATGTCACGTCTTGAAACCCCTCGGTTTTCCAGATTTTCTCCTGGGATTAATTGGACCCAACCATGGATATAACTCTACACAGATGATTCAATACCACAAAGTAGCTTCAAGGTCCTACCATCGTAGGTTTGGGAAAAGTCAATTTAATTCACCAATCATATAGTCTAAATAATCAACATTATAACCAATCGAAAATATCATCAATGAATAAGAATGGTATCAATAAATTGTTTAGGCTTTGTCAGTGTTTTTTTTAGCTAGCTACTTTAAGGGCACTTTAAGCAAGTGGGGACTTTCCAAAACAGCATGGTGAGTATCACGAGCAAAGAACTTTCATTACCTACAATATTATTTACAAGCTGTGTGTGGCTTCGTTTTACGATGCGCGCCCCCCTCTTTTTGGCCCTCTCCCTGTCGCCATTTTAGAGCTGTCGTCCTTCAGCAATTTCTTCCCAATTCGGCTGGTAATCCTGATTGAATTTTAAACATATAAATCACACGACCGAAACTTAAGACGGCGAATAGTCTTCTTTTCATCATGATCTGTGAGTTTACCAATAAAACCCAAACCACAAGAAATCACCCATTTTATTACACCAATGCAATATCAAGGTCAGTGACTTCATCATAGAACTTCCCTTCTTCGAGTGTGGTCTTTCATTGTGGTTCAGAACCATTTTTGGAAATCTCAGACGCTGCCGAAAAAATATATTTCAATTGAAACGGTTCAGAGGTATACACACCGTGGTTTCCCGTCGACTCATAAATTACCTTCAGATCAAAACACTGATCTACATCTGTCATTGCGTTGTCCGAGCTCCCTTCCACGGCTACAGAGCACTACGGTAAAACAAACCCAAACGGGGGAATTCACGATCTGCTTGTTTTTACAGAAATGTTGGTTTATTTTCGCAAAGTTCATTAACTGGTTTGTGTATGCAAACAGACGGCACTGACAGTGTTATGACATTGTTAGGATCGGGGGCTGTGCTTGTACAGTTAGGTCTTGACTCACCAGCGTTACCATTGTTTTTATAGAGATTCTCCGTGGATTTCATGACATAGAATAATACACAATAATTCACATATTCACAAGACGGTTGTTTCTTCAAGGAAAGGGAGTTCTCATAAACTTGATGATAAATGACAAATTTGTTATAAGGGACGTTGTTGAATTAGTCCTTTTTATTGTATCAAAACAAGACATAAATTTTATGAATTGTGAACATTTCAAATGTTTTCCCAGACACTAACAACGCTAGAAAATTAATGGTTTCTAGAAATCGGGGTAAATGGTCATTTTGTTTGAAGTATCGAAGCTGTTTGTAGACTCTTGTCCGAGCGCTAGACAACGAATCAATGGAATTTCCCACCTATAAGCTAACACATGAGGGCGCTATTACCAAAGCAAATTATACCATCTATTTTGAGACTATTATTTACAGATTTAATGAATAATATCAACAATCTCGATGTACAAGAATGATTTATAAAAATGTATACATTTATTTGGATAATGATTTGATCCATTTTATTGACCAGTGTAGATTTGACACTTTTAACAAATCCAGTAAAACATCGACAAACTGCAAATCCTTTGACGGATCTGATGCCTCATGTAGGACACAGAGAATAATATCGTCAACGTCTTATCATTGTCTTGGTATATCCCTGGACAATTTTGATCACAGAGTTATCACTTCAAAAGGGGGCGTTACCCTTCCAAAACCGAAAAAATGAATATTTATAAGGGAGACAATTTAGACGATGATGGCGCTACAAGTTGCCAAAGCTTAATCAGAGAGCATATGGGCATTCTAATTTACTAGTAGTAAAACGCATTCCAATCAGACGTGGATGTCGATTGTCGACAAATCGTTATTATTTCTAATTGTTAAAATATCATTTGAACCCCTTTGTAGTTCACCTCGAGTGATCTCATTTTTAGAACCGCTGAAGGACAAATTTCATTAAAATCTCCTTTTGCAGCTCAGGTAATTTCAAAAAGTTACTGCATCTTGGGAATTGGTTAGTTTTGACAACATTTTTTCATTAATGAAATCTAGGTCAATGACTTGGGGATGATTGACAGACAAGACTAAGGGGCCAAGGCCGGTTGCCGAGCCGTGGAACACATCGGAAATTATTGATAAAAATTATCAAGTCGCTGGAATGTATATTGGACGATTGGCCTTGTACACGAAGTGGGCCGGGCGGTAAAAATGTGACATGTGCTTTTGGGCATAGGGTTGATCACCTCAGAAACACACACGTACGCGCTGTCACTTAGGCTAGACTGGCAAAACATTACCGTTGAGGGAGCTGTTGCGATTTTGATTTACATTGATTATTTGCACCGAATCTTATGTATTTGCCTGGAAATAATTGGTTTGTAAGCAATAACCCGATTTTTTCCCTGGTACTTTCCATGCTGTTTATTCGGTATACAAAGTGCCTCTTTTTCAGTTTTTTTGTTGTTTTTACTTTGATTTTGGAATTGATATGGTCAATCACCCTATATGAGAAGCGGTAACGATGAGTCGTTTATCTATAACTACTCTAGAAAAAAGGGATTGATCCATACTTGAATTAATTACAAATGAATTAAGAAATTCAATTACGATTTATCTTTCCGGGACCCTGACCCTTCTTCATCTCTGAGACAACCCGAAGAAGTCATTGACTTCCAAGAGGATGTTTGGTAGTGGAGACTGTATCCACTCCGTCAGTAAATGTTCAGCTACCGTATACCACAGCGGGGCAAGCACCGCGCATCCAGCGAGAAAACCTACCGGGGAATCTTCACGCTACGCCGGTCAACGCGGAGCTAGCAAATTCCCCACGGACGAGGCCCGGTTGAACGACAATTACGCGTCTCGCAGCTGACGCGGATTTGCACCGGGGATGAAAATAGCAGATATTATGGGCTACCAGCGTTGTTCTCACCGTGTATAGGTTCAAGGGCGGCCGCTGCAATCCAACTCCCGACTCGGGACAAGATTTGCGAGAAAGGAAGGCTCTTTATCTAACACATCTGTCAACAGTGCAGTTGGTGCCTATGTATTGTTGGGGCTTCTCTACACTCTAAATCTGATTTCTGCGTTCTGGTATTACAGCGGTCTAATGTTTATGACTTTGACACACTTTATGGATTGAACTTTTGCAGTTGGTATTGAACTGGAACATTAGTCTTGAGTCCGCACTAAATTCAGTACCGGATCCATCAATTAAACTTATGAATATATCTTTAATACCAAAAGAACAGCTTAGTTATACTTCCACTTGATGACTGTAACAAATGTTTTTGGGGGATACCAGTTAAACGCTCTCTGTCTATCTTTCAAAATAGGGATTTTCTCCTGACAAATTGATTCAACTAAAAGTTCCCCCTTCAAATTCATATTTACAATAAATATTCCGGATTTTAAGGGTATTAATACAGAACGAAATCTGTATAGTGAACTTTTCTCCCTAGATTCAAGTTTGAAATAATTACGGTATGAAAACAAACGGTAACACGTGAAACATGCATTGGCGATAGAAGGCTGGTTTCAATGACTTTCAAATATTTTTGCAAAATGAGGGCTTCATTGGAATAGGATATCGAGTAAACATTGGTACAGTTCACAACCCCGTAGAGCAAACGAATACGCTTAACTACCAAAATTTGTTACATAAATACATTTAATACATTTCCCTATTTAGGCGCACACCATGGTTTCGAAACGACAACCTTATACCCAAGCTGCACAATATTTCTAAAAGACACTTTGGAAATCTCTAAACTTGATTAATAAAACCACAATCCCTCAGGAATAACGCATTAAGATATCTAGTTTAACGAGTCCGACAGCCAGACAGATTTCCTTTCCCCCATGTGTGTACAAGTTTGCGATAGTAATTGAAGTTGACTGTATTAACGCATAGGTAGAAATCCCGTACGTCTGAACTATTAGCAGTGCTTTGAAAATGTTACTGCATATATACAGGAGTCTAACTTGGAGAGTGGCACAACCCGGCCCACATTACGGGAACTTTTGAAAGCTTTTAAACCACCGAGTTACTCAACAACCGGAGGAACAAATTAGATTTATATCCCCACTGGGGCTCTTGTTTTGTCCTGTTGTCAAGAACGTCACGAAAAGCTACAGCAACAAATCGAACACTATACGTTGACCGATGGCGTAACTATTGGGGTGGGGGTGGACCCATTGATATCCGTGCCCCCCCCCCCGTGCCCCGTTTGAAATCTTGACTTTTTGGATTAAAATTTACCAGAGTACATAATTGAAAAGCTTTAATATGACAATTTCAACGTTTTAAAACTGATTTTCCATTTACACGCAGACAATAATATTGTTCACACAAAATCACATCAGATAATCTTATAAAAATTAGAAGTGGCATAACAAGAGGGCTGAAAAGGGGCTCGTTTAGTAGTTATGCAAACGGAGACTATACAGTTGTAATTGGCCAGAAGTGCCACCTAGAAAGAAGAAATAGTGAACCCCCTTACTGTGCCCCCTAATATTTTACCCTAGTTTCGGCGCTAACTTTGACGGTTAGAAGGGAAAGTTTTTAGTCGAAGTATTACGGTCAAACCCAAACTTCTTATTCTAATAAATAAAAGATTATCAATAACTACAGATCTTGTAAAATGGCAACATCGAGTTTATGAATGAGTAACGGTCACGAAACGGCGCATGAGCAAAATACTTTGAGTCAACAGACTGACTAATCACCGGTGGTCTTCGATGGTGCTTTGTCAGTCAACAGACTGACCAATCAACGGTGGTCTTCAATGGTGCTTTGTCACCCCCACGACGTCAAGAGAAGAAAAAACACACCATTGATTTAACCCCTTGGTTGTTTCTAAACACAATGTGGGTTTGATTTAAACATGTACCTCACCTCCATTGCAGGAACTGCCAGATTTCCAAGTTCACTTCTCCTGGGACCACAGGCTACTTGTGTTTTGACAAAGCAAGGGGGCACATCGTCGTGTTTTCGAAACATTAAGATCTCAAACCCACCTTGGGTTTACGTGGGGGAGTGTAGACCTATTAAAAATGGAAATGTCGAGGTTGTTAAAGTTGAATGGTTGGGTAATGGCTTGATGTGTTTACCTGATAGTGATTGTAAAGTGCAGAGAGTAATGGTTCAGTACACGAGATTAAGATGCAGAACGGTCGAGACCAATCAGCTTTTTAAATAACTTTTCTGAACAGTCACACGCCAAACTGAGAGGAATTCAGTTTGGAGGGGAGGCTATGACTTGACCAATGTACAGTACTGGGGTTCTAGATGGGAGGCATCGGCTTGACCAATGTCCAGTACTATACAGGGCTCTTTCGAAACCGCGGCTTGGGCTGGGCTTGGGTTCCGTCCATTTCGTTAAAACACCGTCAGGAATGCACACCAAAGCCTTATCCCATGCCGTTGTTTCGTAAAGGACCTTTAGGTCTCATCGAAACAGGAATGCTATGCTGAAGTACAATGAGACTCCTTCCCTATGACAAAAAAAAAATCAAAGCTCGATGTCAATCCACAAAAGAGACTGCACTCTTTTCCGAATTATCCTCGATTTGGCCAAGACAGTCAGAGATTGTGAAAATGACCACATCGGAGGCCTATAATAGTGGACACTAAAGGAGTGTACTGTTTGGTTTGGATGTAATCGCCCTTTGCACGGTCAGCCATTTGTTTGAGTGTAGAGCCTCGAATTGGGGACGACAGTGAATAGAAGCATTATATAACTCTGTACTTTCACAGTAATGTAATGACACTTTCATCCAAACAGATTCATAAATACAATACAAATGAAGCATGAAGTCGAGGCTCTACAAGCACATGGCGGATCCGTACAAGTAGTGAATACAGACAAATTTATCCAAACCCAATAGTGTAATTGTGACCACCATTATCTTAAAATGACTTATATTGGGCTAGAACATTATAAGTTTTTCAATTGCAAAGTTTCCCTTTAACACTGTACGAGAAATACATGCAACATTCAGATAATGGTGAAATATGTGTACTTAATTATACAAGGCTCGTTTGAAAACTAAATTTATAACACTGTCAAATGACTTCAGTGTGGTCACTGCTTGTACTATGTTACCACTGGCTATTTATGTGGCGCGCCCATGGAAACATACGTCACAGCTCATTAACCTATAAGGATCCATTTAGGAAGAGAAAATTGACTTTTCATGCTTGTTGACATTTATGTTGGTTTATTTTGGACTTAGGGGTGAAGGGGAAGGGGTTCGTTGTAGAATTTGGGGGTTTCCATTAAGCCAAATACCTCATGGTTTTTGTCACCTATAGGCTAGTTGGATGGTTGGATCCTACAGTAAGGTTGGTTCGGTTGTCGTCTGGTATGTCACAAAAGTCACTGCGTTGTGTTCCAGTCAAAACTGTCATCTTGGTGACTGTCATTAAAATAGAAGACCAGTCTGCTTAGATCAAGCATCTGTATTAATGGTATCTTTAGCAAATGAACCGTTGTTTATTGAAGTACAATCTTCACTAACAGACACAAAACAAACAAGCAAACACTCATAAATAAACTTTGGATTATATTGTGATAACTTAAGTTGTATGGGGGTTGAACAAAGAAAAATTGACTAGAGCGGGATTTGAACCAACGACCTCCGGATTAACGTACCGGCGCTCTACCAACTGAGCTATCTAGCCCTATATTGGCGGTCTCCCTATTTTGTCAATATCTTTGTTCGGGGTGCCAGTCAGAAGCCATACAACCGTTAACTGCCGTGTAGCCAGGGATCACACCCAAGTTTACGATACAACCTGGGAAGCAGCAGCCACGGGATCACCTTGAGGGGATGCGACTTTTTCAATTAAATTGAAAAAGTCGCATCCCCTCAAGGTGATCCCGTGGCTGCTGCTTCCCAGGTTATATCGTAAACTTGGGTGTGATCCCTGGCTACACGGCAGTTAACGGTTGTATGGCTTCTGACTGGCACCCGAACAAAGATATTGACAAAATAGGGAGACCGCCAATATAGGGCTAGATAGCTCAGTTGGTAGAGCGCCGGTACGTTAATCCGGAGGTCGTTGGTTCAAATCCCGCTCTAGTCAATTTTTCTTTGTTCAACCCCCATACTATTTGAAATTTACCCAGTCAGTTTCCCTTGTGGTTTATTACTTGACAACTTAAGTTGTGATAACTTTTTGTCAAAACTCAGGTCATTCCTGGTTCTCTGGACAATAACTTACTGGACAGAGAAGACGTGGCCCAAAACATAAAACAAGGAAAGTACACCCTTCCCCAATCGAACGTCTGGGTGCCACCCGTAATGGCAAATACGCATCAGACCCTTTTCGAAACCAAGGCTTTTGGTGTTCAGCTCCGAGATAGACTCCGTCATGCATGATTGAAGCCCGGTAACGAAAACGCACGATTTTAAAAATCAAAGTGACGCACTGCCTATAAGCAAGAGCCCAGGCTGCAGCCGTGTTATCGAAAAGAGCCTATACATACCGTACTTCACACCAGTGACTTTTGTGGTAAAACCATGCGCATTCATTGTTTATAAACCTAACAGATATCAAACAATGCAAAGTCTCTCAAGTCTAAATATAGTTCATCTTCTTGCTCTGATGCCAGGAGCGTTTGACTTTGGAGTTCACAAGTTCATCTGATGAGACGTAATAGTATCTTGAAATGACTGGCCCCTAAGGTAGGGTTGGCCGAGGAGGAGCAGCCAAGCCTGACTAAGTCAACTGCCGTAGGCAGGAATTCCACCACGATAATCTCACCTCAAAAGTTCACTTTAGTGCTGCTTTATATGAGTACTGTCTACTCATCTGTTGTTTGGTTGTGTGGAAAAACAAAGACAAATTTACAGCATACAGCAACAATTATGAAGGAGTGGGTAGGGGTTTGCGAACAGGTAGGGTCTCATCACTGATAATCCATGGGACTGTTAGAGCCCTTTGCCCCCGGGACTCATACATCAACGACCCGCTGTCATCACTTTAACCCGCACTTCAGAAAAAAGACAAGTTCAGGTGATTTCTTTATTATCTTGAATTCGGCGTCCTAGCAATAAGAATGAATCCCAGAATTGATTCTTGTAATGTTCTCATGTATTTACAACGGGGGGGGGGGGAGTGTTCTACCGTCACGTTTTCACCCTGCAAGCTTGATGTGTCAAAGGGTTTCTACATTACGTGAATATAAAGCTCTCTGTTCAAAAATAATTGTAAAGACCAAGCTCGTAATGGTTGAACTCTCGTTAAAACGACAATAATCTGCCCCATATGCCTCCCGTACGGACGCGTAAAAACATCAACTGTCTACCGAAAAAATGAGCAACGCGGATAAATATTGCCCGGGGCCGTGTCGCATCCGAAGCTCCTTCATTACTCCGCCGTCTACTGAAACTAGACCCTACTTGGGAATATCCCGCACACCCCTTCGAGGAAAGTCAATTATTGAACCATCGTATCCCACACAGTTTTCTTCACGTGCTCTACGATCTATTTGAAAACGCAGAAGATCCTTGATTAAAACAACCTGTGGTATTTTCACTCATCCCGTAGTGTTACACTAATGGAGTCCAGACTACGATTTGACACACTCTAATTTTTGTTCCCGTTTGGTGTAACTGTGTTTACTTCCGTATTGTCTGCCCTAATCAGGTCACGGGGTCACGTGACAGCAGGTGCGGGTCAACAGTTGCTACTGTAAGGGGGGGGGGTGGACCAATGGTCCTTTCGCTATAGTTGGTCTAAGGGGTGACAGTAAAAAAGGACGAAGTTAACTGCAAACTTCGATACCTAGGTCAACCTTAGCCCATATCCTCAAACCCCGCCTCTTCAGTTAAAAATATAGAGATAATCGTCTTAATCAAAAGTAAAACAGTGGGAGACGGTTGTCTAAGAATGACGTAAGCAATATTCCTCATTCTGGACACATTGGTGTTCTAATTGATTTGACTTACATAAGGAAATTGTGACAAAGTAATGAGTAAATTATAAAATCAAAGAGAAATTGTGCAACAAAAGAGCTGTAGATTAATTGAATAAATTATTAACTGATTCACTGTATTGCTTTGCATGACATGCTGCCTTTCTACAGAAAACTTCAAATGTACCATCAACCACTGACATAGATTGTTACACAAGTAACTCTATAAAATCCCTTATTTTCCCGTCTGACGTGAAAGGTCAAAAACGAAGACATCTTTATCAACTTCAGACAGGTGGTAAAGCACACTGTATCGTAAAGCGTCTCCAAGGTATCCAGACTTATAAAACTCATGCTCTTTTGATTCACAACGAAAGGATGCCTTAAGGCATTCTCAAGGTGTACTTTGTCTTTATTATGATATAGTCTGATGTAGATGAAGTTGTCTTCAACAGCTTCACCTTGAGATGCACCCTCTCACCTTAGTGGTAGAGGGGCCCCATTAGTTTCGGTTCTTGTAAGGTCCACGACCTCTGCCCCTACTATTATGAGCATCAGAGGGACCTTGGTGTTCCCCCGAGGGGGGTAAGGCAGGTGTAGACATCAGTGGAGCATAGATTCAATGAACAATGGTCTTGGTGTTCTCTGAGACCACAGGTGAGAGGTGGTCAGTGATCTAAAATGACGATACCCTTGGGGAGAGAGAGAACCCTTGGGGACAGGTCCAAAAGGTCTTGATTGAAGACTTCAGCGAGGGTCTTTATTAAACTAAAAAAATATATAATCATTTATAACAAAATGAACAAATTATATATATTATTTTAAAGGAATGTAACTACGATTATCTATGAAGGCATGAGAGGTTGGCCCAAGCACATACGCCCTCACCCTCCTCAACTGAATAGTGTCTCTAATTATTTTGATATATTTTTATGTTTCGAATTTGAAGTTTCAATAATTTGGCTGAAACACGTCACTCCATGGCACAATGTTTTCCAAACAAACAACTTCCCCACTATAAATCAAAACAGTCTCCCCGTCTGAGAGCTGACAGGGCTAGGCGGACCCGTCGCTCTCATTCGCCCGTAACGAACCTACCTCTAATTACCATGTCTTCCCCTCACCACCGGGACCTTAAACGACATACCGCGGTCATGCTTTGATGTCAGGCCATCGCGATACTTTATCCCCGCCACCTCTGAGCTCCAAGGCCCCTCTAGCCACGGTGAATAACGACCGGGCGCACTAGGAGGTCGGAATACGCAGGTGAGAGGCAATTAGAGGCTAGGGTTTCACTCAATATTTCAACCGGTGTATTATTTTGAAAGGAAGTGATGTTACAGGGTGACCTCCAGGTCAGCAAATAGACTTGAATTAAAAGATTATGTTCCACTCTCACCGCCCCCCCCCCCCCATGTCAGGTGGATTTGGGTCATCCCCCGTGTACCTCTTCTGTCATTACTTTATCAAATGCATTTCGAGCATACCGGAAACCCATTTTCTTATCAAATAATGATTTACAAAATCCGGCTAAACCACAAAGGACGCCACACGAAATTCAAATCGGCATAATCATTTAATACATTTTTGATAACGATTAACTGACTGCTTCAGACACGATGTTAGTGTCCATCTGATAAGATCAAAATCAAAATCAGTCAAATATGCTAGAAAATCTCTCCCGGATTCTAATCTTCTTCTTGTCACTTCATTAATTGATGTCAAGTTTGTAAATTTTTTTTTCAGCCAAGACTGATTGGTTCGGAATAATAAGGCAACTATTTTCAGATCCTTCGTAAAATAATTAATTGCCATAAATTGTAGCTTTACATTTTAGATATCAATGTAACGTCTTAAGACTCTCATGGGGTCATTGTCTATGGATGATTTGTAGCAATAACAACTAGATTTGTTTTTTTCAATAGGACCTTATTGGTTACAATCGTGTACACTGGTGTATAATGCACAGCATTATGACTACCTCCATCAGTACAGGTTGTCACATTTTAATTTGATAACAAGTTGTAATAATTCACAAGCTATCTGGCGTTAATTCGCTACGGCGGTATATCGTCTGTCTTCATGATTGTCGTCTTTACAATGATTAACATTATTCGGGGCATTGCTGCAGGGCCTGCTGTGGTGTACAACCACAAGTCACGGACCCAACCGTTTTACTCACTCAACTCAGAGGGGTAGGCTAAGATTAACATGGCAGGTTTCAAATTTGGATGGAAAATCCACAAGACCGTGGACTTGAAGCAAAACAATTGGACTGAGCCAGAACTATTATTTTATAAGACAAGAATTGAAATGAGAAAAAACCAATACCGGTCATGCCGGTAACACTGTTTTAATTTGAACAAGTACTAGAGGAACTTGGAAAGACTTATCTTATTTGTACTATGGGTAAATATTCTTCACTACTCTACAGAATTGAAAGATTGAAATTCAACAAACACGAAGACTGTCCGACTTGTCCAGCATGAGTTTAGACCATGACGGACCGATGCAGCAAATCACTGGCTCGCTCGAGCCCCGATGTCATCATGTTCATGGTATTGTCGCTGATGTACTAAAGTCAAGAACACAATGACACAATCTATTTGAGCGGTGGAAAATTTGCATTTTGTAATTAACAAATATATAGGCTAAGCATGTAGCGGTCGTTAACAACTCCAACAATCATCAGTACACACTGTATGTACATTGCACATGTACATACATAATGACCAACATTTTAACAAGTACAACACTTTGCACACTTTTTTGTATTCTAAGTTTAGTGGTTGTAACAGACAATTTTCCTACATGAATTTCAATAATTATTAAACTTAAGTCTGTACTCACCGTCGTAGGTAATGGGAAACTGGTGCTGGGAATAAAATCCACTATTTTTTACAAAAACAAGTGCCTTCCCGCCACAGAACTTAAAAGCAGGTTTGCTGACATTTTAGTACAGCGCCCTCACTTGACGGAAGCCTCTATCTGTGTAGCAGCGCATGCGCCGACATTAGTAAACGAACAAGATGGCGACGAACATGAACACATTTGGCGATGGGTTATTCAAAGTCGGCAATTTTGTGTCATGCAAGACGTGTTTTGAGGAGAGAATTTCAGGGGAAGTGATGGCTTACGATTCAAATAGCAAGTTGCTGGTACTCAGTATCCTTTTTGTCGTAAAGTTACTGATATATTTCATGTTATTTTGGAGTTTGACGTACGTATTACGACTCACACAACTTCTCACCACCACTGAGGACAATTTTTTGGTTGACGGCTAATTCTTGATTGAATTGTTGTAACGTGTCGTGTGTTTATTAAAGCATTTGTCTATATAGTATTACTAGTATACTAACACTACTACTAGTTACTAATTAAAGCTTTAGTTCCATAATATATGAAGAACCCAGGGCCATTTTCATACTGCCTGTAAACAGACTCTTTTGAGGAAGCAACCCTTGATTCTTGATAATAAACTTTTCCCTGGTGGCTGGTGGTCCTACTCTCCTAGTCCTCGTCTCAGTTAACCACCAGGGTCCAACTTCATGGCTCCATTTACAGCAGAATTCTGTGCTTATATGGCGTCGTCTGAAGTCTGAAGCAGTATTTTGCGGTATTAGCTTTGTCATGAAATTGGGCCAAGAACTTTATTGGAGTTAAGATTAAGAAGCAAAGAATCTGAGAGCAAAAGAAAAAGGCAGGCTAACTAACTTGAGGGAGTTGAGGACAGGTTTTGTTGTGTAGCTGTAAGCAAGTATGTAGGATATGAAATTTTGCATGGCCATGGTGGGAATACAATGAAATAAATCAGGGGAGTATCTACTTGACTGTGACTCCAACTTTGCGGAGGCGCAGGTATAGCTTTGAAGTGTACATGTACCTGCATTCTTTAGTTGACCCAAATGGGGTTTGTGTACTCCTAGAATTATGTGGTTCGATCCGCTATCGTCTCCACGAACCTCGTAGAGTTACATGTACAAAATCCTATTCACAACTTTTTGCCCTTCATGTTTCTGCACCTGGGGATCTCATTTGAAACCGGATCTCGCCAAAATTAGGCTCTAGGTGTTCCTTGAACTCTCATTGAGCATTGCGCTGATCCAGAAAATCTACTCCGCAAATAAAAAATTGTTAAAAAGCGGTAAATTATTACCGTAATTCAGATCCCATTCAAACAGTGTTGTAACAAATACCGGTGCGGGCACAGAGTTGCATGCGCAGGGAGTACCAGTTTGTTTTTTCCTACGACTGTTTTGCTGCGCTTGCAAAAAGTCTACCCAAGTCTACCAGCGTTGCTGCGCGCGGAGTACCAATTTGTTTGGTAGACTTTTTGCAAGCTTGTCGTGGCTGAGCGGATAAGAGCACCAGACTCAAGCTCTGTTGTTTCTGTTCAGCAAGTATGGGTTCGAGTCCCGGTCGTGACACTTGTGTCCTTCAAGCAAGACACTTAACCATTATTGCTGTGTCCTTCGGATGGGACGTAAAGCCGTTGGTCCCGTGTATTGTGTAATGCACGTAAAAGAACCCAGTGCACTTATCAAAAAGAGAAGGGGTTCGCCCCGGTGTTCCTGGTTTGATTGGCAGCATATTGCGCCACAGCACCTTGTAAACCATTACATCATGTACATGGTGCTATGTAGAGGAATAGGTCTAATACTTCAAAACATAGCTCCACAATACCTTGCAGGAAAATACTGAATGTTGAAGCGCCTTGAGTGTCACTGAGTGGACAGATATGTATACTATATAAGAAGCCATTATTATTATTATTATGTAAAATGAAATTCTCCTTGACCAATGGAAACAGAAACACCTTCCACAAACAGTGAGAGAAAGAACACATTTGATATACGCATCGTCAATTTAAGTCATGCCAAGGACCCTCAAGTAGAAAAGGTTTCATCAGATCCACAGCCGAAGTTGTCTGCTCTCAACATCCAAAAGGTACTTTTAATTTCATTAATTTAGCAAAGAAAAATTGACTAGAGTGGGACTTGAACCTGTGACCTCCGGATTAACGTGCTGGCGCTCTACCAACTGAGCTACCTAGCCCTAATGTTGGCGGTCTCCCTATTTTGTTGATAACTTTGTTCGGGGGTGCCAATCAGAAGCCATTCAACCTGTAACTGCGGTATAGCCAGGGATCACACCCAAGTTTATGATACAACCTGGGAAGCGGCAGCAGAGGGATCATTTCAAGGGGATGTGACTTTTTATTTGAAATATCAAGTAATAAACCACAAAGGAAACTGACTGGTTTGTGGTTTATTACTCGATATTTAATTTATTTACAGCACAAGTTCCAATAAAGTTGAATATAAACGAGACAATAAAATGATGTTTTACAGGCCTGCTGAAGTTTCATCTTTGAAAGGGCAAGATAATTTTGCAAAGGGCACTTCCATTAAAAAATCTTAAAAGTCAATGGGAAACATTTGAAGGGACACCAAGGCAAAAACCAGGGCAACAGAGGCGTGGCCTCTATGTTAATTCAGGCCTGGTTTTAGATGTTAAAGGAAAAACTCAGACAATCGAGTAGGGAGTGAAACCCAATCCACATGGAAGGCTCTGCCCCACTGAGGTGAGACTCGAACCCGGGGTTCACAGAAGTGAAAGGTTAACACAATGAATGGGAAACTCCTACAGAATTCTAATAAACTTAGATGCATGATAACATAGATACCAAGTCGTATTCCTGTAGAACATTCATTGCTTACTGCAACCAAAACAACAATCTTAAACCACCTTTTCAAATGTGATGCTCTTCTTGCAATTGAGATGGTAAGCAGTTTGCACAAACCATATCCTTTTTTCAATTTTTGGGGGGGTAATTAAAAGAGTAATCAAAGTCATTCAGGCATAATTCATTTGTAAAATTGTTAATTATTTATATATTTTAATTTTGCAGCTGAGCAAGAGAGCGGAAGATGCCATTGCAGCCAAAAAGAATTCTTTCAGATTACTTAAAGAAGGCGTTAGTGTAGAGGCCCAACTTTTATTCCAAACTATCAGGAAAACGTAAGTAAAGACACAAATATTGCCTGATATCTCAGTCTGTTTGATGTTGTATTAAAGAGTCTGTGACGCTTGGTCAGTCATGACACTTGTGTCCTTGAGAGAGGTGTTTTATAATAATTGCTTCTCTCCACCCAGGAGGGATACGAGTATCAGCCGGGGAGTAACCTGAGAAGGTCTGGCATCCTGTCCAGGGGGAATCCAATTATTCTCAGTCGTTTACTGCCAATGAAACTTGATATAAACACCGGCCTGATGAGCCAAATCGGCTCGGGACAGACTTGACAATACTATAGCTCTGTATAAAGTGGGTATACCAGTGTTATCTCCCATCATCATCATCATCCTTCGTCCTTGGACGGAATAGTAGAAGCAACTTTGATGAAATGGTGCCAGGTTGCTTTATCCCTCACAGGGCTTGCCCTTAACACTAGTCCGGCGTACATTGTCTAGTAAAAAATGCCATGGGCTAGTAAACACCACTTCTTAACTTGCCCTGTGGGCTTCTAAAAACTGTGCAACCCCCTTGTTTAAAATGCTAATTTCTCCCTTTTTAGATGTAAATAATTAATGTATAAAATGTGTTAATTGTTCTTGAGTGTGTGAATATAACTTCAGTTGATCATTAAACTGGTTGTGATCAGAACATTACATTTATGGCAATACCTGTTTAAAATATGGGCTACTAAAACTTCCTGGGGGCAAGTAAAATGCACAGTTTACTGGACCGGCGGGCTACTTTACAAAAAGCTTAAGCGCAAGGCCTGCCTCATGAGTTGTTAGGTTTTGTTTAGATTGAGAGTTGTGTCTTTGGTGATGGTGTCTGGATAGCACATTTTCCTCCTGCCGTGATTTGGATGTCCGCCAGAAGGATTCCAGAAGATCAGGTGCGATATGGGTTGATCAGCTGTACGCAAACAGTGTCCAGCAAACTGTAGGCGTCTCTGCTTTATGGTTTCGGATAGTGGGGATTTGGGTTATCTCCCGTAATGGCATGTATTTTATCTCTTGTGCAGAATCCCATGTGAATGGCAAGGTGTAAGCATAGTAGCACTAGCAGGTGATTTTACAGTCCATCCTCCCTATGGTACAGAAGACTGTAAAGGCAAAGAGAGTGCTCTAGCTCATATTAAAAAAATTGTGAGTACATTATTTAAATGTCAAGTAGAGAACCACTAGGGAAACTGACTGGGTAAATTTAAAATAGTTTGTGGTTGAATAAAGAAAAATTGACTAGAGTGGGATTTGAACCAACGACCTCCGAATTAACGTATCGACGCTCTACCAACTGAGCTATCTAGCCCTATGTTGGCGGTCTATCTATTTTGTCAATATAGATAGCTCAGTTGGTAGAGCGCTGGTACGTTATTCCGGAGGTCATTGGTTCAAATCCCGCTCTAGTAAATTATTCTTTGTTCAACCCCAAACTACGTTATTTATAGTACATCTTTGGTAATTGCTCTAAAAATAGATGACCATGAAAACTCACTTGGTAAGAAACACTACAGCTGTTGGTAATGAATAACATTTTGAGAAACAATTCCCTTTAAAGGAATGTGGTTTTAGAGAGAGGGATTCAAAAAGGTTCCAATTCTGCATGAAACATTTCTCATATTGTAAACAACAAAAAATGCTAAGGTTTGTGGAGGTTTTTCTGGGTTATCCAGGGTTAATCTTCTCATTACTTGAGTAATCGCTTGTTTAGTTCTGTAATTCACCCTAAATATTGAAATCACTTTGCAGTTCAACATGTTGTTGCAAATCTGACATTTGCCTTAAGGTTTACCTTATTCGTAGGTTTGTCAGATTGGCAACAATGTGTAGCAAGAGTTTTTACTGTGTTTCTCTTGATTTGCCAAATGCCATGAGGAAAATGTATTTTAAGCAGTTTGAAGCAAAGAAATAAAACGTACTTTTGCTGTTCGTTTTCAGATTGAAAAGTTTTACAAAGATCAACAGTCAAGCAGTACCTGAGGTTTGATGTCCCCATCTTCATTCTACATCCTTAGAATCCTCCTTACCCCCTTCTTCATCATCCAGTCCAGAGTCTCAAAACAAGGAAGGCACACTCCACAAAGTCTCTGTGGCTGGATAAACCAGGCTTGTATATCAGGGGAAGAGCTGGGGAGTTTCGCTGCGATGCAAGTTATCTATACTTGCCATAGTTAACTACATGTATTTATAAAATATACAAAGCTTAATGACCAATCCCTCTCCACTCGACCTTACTCATTCAACTTTCTCTAATTCATTGACTGAAATCATCTGCACTTCTTTTTTTTCGGACACTTATTTAGGAAGTGTCGTTTTGATTTAGGTGAAAAGATGTCATCATCAACTGCACTTAGATCCATGTTTTCTGTTACTGTTGGTTCTGCAGTGTTCCAGATACTGGTAGCGATTTTGTATGCTGGAATATTGCTTTGTTACAAAGGGTTATACTGGTTTCAACTTAACAAAAGTTACTTGAAATCTGTCCTTTGCTTGTCATTTTTGTTTTGTCTTTGTTTTCTCCGTTTTTTTCAATGTTTTTGTGTATAACTTTTTTCTTTGGCTCCAAAATCATTCACCCAACTTATCAGTTTATCGTTTTCTCCGTTTTTTTCAATGTTTTTGTGTATAACTTTTTTCTTTGGCTCCAAAATCATTCACCCAACTTATCAGTTTATTTGTGCACATTATTTTTGTTGTTTTTTACATTTTGCAGAATGGAACTAGGATAGCTGTAGAATGAGGGAGCAGCTTGTTAGTTTTGTTTTAGAAGTTAAAGATAAAGATTCAGAGAAGCTTAGAGGCAGAGAAACATTACAACTCAAACTATTTGAGGAGAACGAGTTTCCAGGAAGCCTAAAGAATCTCCTCAGAACACAAAATATTATCTTAACAATGCTTTTTGTGTGTCATGAATTTGGTTTGTGTTTGTATGAAAGTTTGTTTTCTTGTTTTCTTCCCCTGAATCATTCCACTCATATCAAACCAGGTTACTGAGTACACACCAGGTTACTAAGTACAAACCAGGTTACTGAGTACAAACCGGTTACTGAGCACAAACCGGGTTACTGAGTACAAACCAGGTTACTGAGTACACACAAGGTTACTATGTACAAACCAGGTTACTGAGTACAAACCAGGTTACTGAGTACAAACCAGGTTACTGAGTACAAACCAGATTACTATGTACAAACCAGGTTACTGAGTGCAAACCAGGTTACTGAGTACAAACCAGGTTACTGAGTACAAACCAGGTTACTGAGTACAAACCAGGTTACTGAGTACAAACCAGGTTACTGAGTACAAACCAGGTTACTGAGTACAAACCAGGTTACTGAGTTCAAACCAGATTACTATGTACAAACCAGGTTACTGAGTACAAACCAGGTTACTGAGTACAAACCAGGTTACTGAGTACAAACCAGATTACTGAGTACAAACCAGAATACTGAGTACAAACCAGGTTACTGAGTACAAATTTTTCCTAGGGCAATGTTCACAGGTCTTAGTCACATATCCCAACATGAAATGTGACAGGTTGAACTTGTTTATGTCAGACTTTTTATTTGTGTTTGTTTGTTTTTAATGTTTGTTTGATGTTTTCGTTGTTATGGGAACATATTGTATTTGCCTCAGTTTAAATAAAACAATCTCAGAACAGGGCTTTAAAAATAAAGACAAATAAAAAGTTACATGAGTTTAGCACCGAGACAAGATGAAGTTAATTTTTACAAGATGAACTAATTTTTACCAGTGGGTTAAAAAATAAAATAAATTAAAGGCACAAAAAAATTAGGTTTTCATACAAAGATATTCAAAGTACAAGGAAACACATTTTGACTTTAAAGTAATAATTTAAATAAAGATTACCATGAAATATAGTGTTGTTGTCATGTGTTTTATTTCTTTAATTTGATTTTGATGTTATGTGTGAATAATCTATGTCAGCAACATTACATTTTTCTTAGTCGTTGTTTTACAGTGGATGAAGATACTTATTAATACTCACTGTTATTGACATTTTATTGTCGCGTGATTATGACCTACAATAACACTGCACCCCATTTTCTTACCTCACACCTTTATATACATGGCTATGAGTAAGGTTTATCGAGAACTTCGTATTGTTCCCCCATTTCGTGAGTTTTGACGTCAGCAATTTGTCAAACATAGCATGATCTTTATCACCTTGTGAATGTCCTGAATGTCGCTGGACTATGGTCGTGAATAAAATGTTGCGCCATTTTTGTAGTCGATGCCCTCGTTTGTGCTTATTTATACACAACGCGGCGCTGTACACATTACAAGCTGATTGCCACAATGTCGAGAATGGAAGAAGTAGCCGCGTGTGACGTAGGTGCAAGGGGTCAATACACTTACGAGCCGATTGTCATGGTAGCAGTCGACATGCGCACTACTAGCGGAGGTGTACATGTATTACGGATGGCCGTTGTTTATGGTTTAATATACAGAGAGACGACACGCGGCATCCATGATTTAAGAAAGATTCATATTAAAGGCCCTGTACACTACTGGTAAGATCGAAAAACACAATGTTCACAGATTCACACATAACTTACACGATTTAAAGTAAGTAATGGTAGAAAGGGTTCCTTAAAATATTTCTGCCTAAAATGCTATCGTTTCTGAGAAACGAGTAAAACAATGGTAGTTATCGCGCGCGATAATTTGAAAAAACAGAAAACACAAAAGATCTCTTTTCACTATTTTCTCGTGACCTCGATGACCAATTGAGCTCAAACTTTCACAGGTTTGTTTGTTCATGCATATGTTTAATCACACAAAATGTGGACACTGATTTTGAGCTGTTACCAAAAGTGTACAATACCTTTAAGGAAGATACTTTTCTATTATTACCAAGTCACTTTTCAAGTGCAGGCTCAGATGAGCGTTGGATTGAAACGGTTGTGTGACTCAACTTGGCCCAATTTTATAGAGCTGCTTAAACACAACAACTAGCTAAGCACAACAATATGCATACCAACCAATTTAGCTACCATCTTTTTTACCATTTCAAATGTACCATCTTTGACTAGTATCTTGCTTTTTTAAGCTTGTTTTTACAAGCAATGTTCCGTCTACTTTGTGAGTGTCATAGGTCTGTCCCCCGGAGATTTTGTCCCCCATATGGGAAATTAATGAGATATAACCAAACGGACATTATGAAGCTAAAAACGAATCACAACCAAGCACGTTATGTGGTAGCACAACCATGCACGTTATATTGGTAGCTGTAGGGGTGGGGTAGGTAGGGGTAGGATGAGGGTTAGGATTAGGGCTAGGGTTAGGGCTAGGGTAGGGAACGTTTATGGTTGTGGGTCATGGTTTAGCATCATACGTCTTGTAGGTTATTATTATGCCTCCAATTAACCTGGGCTGAAGGAGGATGATTCAAAAGAGGGCGCTATCAGAAAAGGTTTGTACTACACAGTTTGCCGTACGGGGGACAGAATCTCCTGCCACATGGGCCCTTCTTTAGAACTGTTCGCCGTGCAGTTCCGTACGCAGAAAACGTCACCTCACAGGCCTTCTAAAATTGGTCCCAGAACTGGCCTCCTCAATGTGAACAAATTCAATGCCGCTAAATAATGCAGTTCACATCCAGTCAGATTTTGTTCTGATTGGGACTCCACGAGAACTCATGGAGCTTTTTTTTACTTGGTGTGGAACTTATAAAAATATAACCAACAATGGCGCCCTCAATGTTTGAGCAAGCTTACACGGTGTATAGCTCCTTATACTTCGCAAAGCCGATGAAATTTCGTAAACGGGTTTTAAAACGAGGTTTTAGGACCCGAATCGTGTTTATTTGTTCAGTGCTACCGCCTGTTTCTCCAAATGTTATTTATTATTTACATTGTGACTCACTATGTAAACAGGATCTAACAGGATATGTAAACAGGATCTAACAGGAATATGTAAAAAGGCCTACCCACGCAAACATGATTCGACACATGAATGAGGTAATTCAAGGAAGTGAGTTTTGCGGTATTGTCGTACTTACTTCTTTGATTAAGGGGAAATTACATCTCATTGATAATTCTTGTATCTTTCGAGAAAATGTGAAATTTGGGGGTAGGGTTTCAATATGGAATAGTGTTCCACCGACCTGTTTACATTTGTGCGTCCGTGACTGCCGAGAAAAACCGAGAGTTAATGGTGACGAGTTGAAGCTGTCGGACCATGGTGGTAGAATTGGTCGGACACACCCTGTTCAGATCAACCGATGAATCGGTCGACCATCGCTTATCAAAATAATAACAATTGCATTTTTCTCTCAAATGAAACAACACCTTGCGAAACAATATCATTGGATACTTGGGAATAATATGTACTTTCTGTCAAGTAAGTTATTTTGTAGGAAGTAGCCTACATTTCATGTCTGCAAATGTTAAAATATACCTTTCATGTTCGTGCACAGGGGCGCGGTTTGTCAAATAATGTTTAGCGTATTTTTGACTTGTTTTTACCATGGCTTGTATCAATTCGATGTAAACCATAGAAATTGTTGCCAACATTTGTTTGTGGTTTACATACCATTAATATACAATCAACGCTTATAAATCATGGTTTATAAACCTTGAAAATTGAATCTTCACAAAACGTGTTTAATAAATCATGGTTTATAAACCATGAAAACTGAAGCATTTTGAGTCGCCCTCAAGTTTTTCCACCAGCCCGCTTGGTGTATGCACACAATTTTCGAAGGGTAAACAAAAAAATATAAAATCACGGAAGGGAAGTTCGCAAAATTGCGTGTTTGGACGATCTTATTGCCTAATTTCTGCCTCTTATAAAGGTACTTTTTATCTACAAACATTTCCATGGATTCGTGACTTGAGGATTGGTTTTATAGAACTTCGTTTGCACCGGAATCTTTGCGATTCAACGATCGGTGTTTTTGGAAAAACCCAATGAACTTTGTCCCACATCGCGCGCAAACAAAATTGTTGACGCTTGAATAGCCAAAGTCAAAAGGGAAACCCAACGCCACGGGTACCGGTTCCAACAGCTGTTTACGAGCCGTGGATGTATGGGGCGCCGTTTGTCAATTAAATGTTTAGCGTATTTAAAAAATGTGTTTACCATGGTTTGTAACAATTAGATGTAAAGCATAGAAACTGTTGTCAAAAATTATTGTTGTGGTTTGCATACCATTAATATACAGCATCACATGGTTTATAAACCATGACAATTTAAGAACCTTCAAAACATGGTTTATAAACCATGAAAATTTAAGCATCGTAAAACATGTTTATAAACAATGAAAATAATTGCATCATAAAACATGGTTTACAAACCATGAAAATTAAAGCATCTTCAAATCATGGTTTATAAACCAAGAAAATTGAAGCACCATAAAACGTGGTTTATAAACCGTGGTTTATAAACCATGAAAAGTAAAGCGTCTTAAAACATGATTTATAAACCATGCCAATTGATGCATCATGCATAAGTCGTGGTTTGTAATCCATGAACATCGTGTCTTCACAAATCATGGCTTAACAAAAACCATTAAACCTCCTCAATAAGGACAGGCGCCAGTCTTTAATCAAAATGATTGTCACTGCTAGACTGGTCCTGTCCTTACTGCAAGACTGCAAGGATAAAGACAGGCACCGGTCTATTAATCAAAATGATTGTCACTGCTAGACTGGTCCCCTGTCCTTATCCGCAAGGTCGCAATGGGATGCGAGGTCAAAGGTGCGTTTGTCAGGATTCCTCCAAACGCTCAAAGCCGGCGTTATTCACGAGCCTCGAAGTGTGACGTCAGATGTTCGGGCTACCCTATGTCTACCGCCCCGCAAGCTAACCATTGAGTTAAACCGCGGACCCGCGGTAGCTGATGATGTTTACGTTTTCGTTCGCGCGTGAAAAAAAAATGGCCGAGAAGGCGTAGAGCAGCTAGCTGCAACAATTTCTTTGGCTGTAGAGCAGGTCCTCCCTTGCTCCCTGTTCACATGCAAAACGAACGCAACAACGGTCGGGCCGCACCATGCCCGATGGACCATCGCCCGGCGCCAATCTGTTTTTGGTACCACATGCTGGCTACGGGTTCAACAGCGTGTGGTACGCCGTCGTGTGTGTTTGACACGGCAGACCTGGCGCCTTCGTCCGTGATAAGTTACCTACCTCTATGCAGCTTGCGCGGGAATCGATCAGAATGGAAAAGAGGTTGAATGAAACCCATGTTCAGTTTTTATGGTTTGTAAACCATGATTTGTGAATACACGATTTTTCATGGTTTAAAAACCATGTTTTATGATGCTTTAATTTTCATGGTTTATAAACCATGATTTATAAACCATGTTTTATGATGAATTTAATTTGTATTGTTTATAAACCATAATTTATAAACGTTGATTGTATTTTCATGGTTTGTAAACCACAAAAATAATTTTGCCAACACTTTCTATGGTTTACATCTAGTTGATACAAAATACGCTAAACAATTAATTGTCAAATGGCGCCCCATATATCCACGGCTGGAAGGTGAAAGCACTAGGCCTATAAAAACACCACACATATTATATTGATCACTTCGCTTCAGCACGTAAATTGTAAGCAGAGCTGTCGCTGACTACTTCTGGTGAATATAGTTACAACTTGATCTCTGATCAATTTAATCAGTTTGATTAGTGAAATCGTTATCAGTGTATCACGATGGGAATTCTTCAACCACATGCCAAGGTGATGATGATAGTGTTTGCTCTTACGTGTGCAGCTATCTTAGGTAAGTGTAGGGCATCGCTAGTCAATTATCTTTCAACAGAAAACAATTAACTACAAGTAATTTTATCCACCATTTCCAGCCTACCTATACTTCTTCCAAAAAGAGATTGTTGATATTCAAAACTTAACACTATGCTTAGATGCATTAAATATACATAGGCCTACATTTTAAGAACCACACTTTAATATAACAAAAGTGATCTGAGTAAAATGAAACTTGGTTTTTAGAATTTGATTGTCCTCACATGCGAAAGCGAAAAAAGTATAGAGAACCAAATCAGCATGACGTTCCTGTTGATTCTTATTTTGTAGCTGTCCAAGCTGACCATGACAATGACCATTGCCCCATGGCGGATATGACGTCAGGAATGGAGAATGTTCAGCTGGTAAACTCTTCCCTCTCTGTCGATGGTGTCATCGACGTGGCTCCACTATGTGGGATGCAGTACAGCGTACCAGTTAACGCAACTTTATATCAAGGAATGCTTGCTGCTAGCCAACAACAAGGAAGTAATTTCAAGTAAGCAAAAACAAAACCAAGACTGCTCCAGATCCAAAAGAGAAAGCAAAAACAAAGAATGAAATTCAAGAAAATAACAAGGGGGAAACAAACACCCATGAGTAAATGCCATAACACAACAAACAGTGCACCCACAACATATCAATGTAAACTTATATACAGTAATCGAATCAAGGTATTTGTAAACTTATCAATGTTATTGTTTCTCTTTTTTTTGTATGATTTTATATTAAAGCCTGACCAGTCTTTCTTGTAATAAGTATTTTGTTTAAAAAAATCGTAATCGATTAACTACAGGTTTACAATCGGTCCTGTCCATCCACTGTACGGACACTTTATAGAGTCAATCAACGAGGTTTCTTCGGACGATCCATTTTATTGGATACTTTTTGACAACACAACGAAGATGTCTACACCAGTTGGTAAGCTATCTGAGCGTACTACAATTTTTAGGCAGTTCGTGGGAGCGGTAATTTTTAGCTGCATAATTTCAGATTTCCTATTGGTTGATCTAATGTCACGTGGTTTTGATACTCTTTGCCCACGGCTGATTTAAAATAGCCTAAATGAACACTCTAACCCTCTCGTAGGAACAAGATCATTACCAAAAAAAGGTCATTTTTAAAAACTTTCTTACAAATCCACGTGCTGCACTCGTCTGGAATCCATAGGCCTGCCCTTCACTATACGGGATTTCCGTACACACAAACGTTGTTAGCGCCTAACGAGAAAAACCAGTAGATGAACAAGACGTTTATAGTGTCTTTCTTTGTACTCTCATTACTAGAGATATGGGTGGGGGAACATGACAAAATATATCTCACATTAAAGAGAAGTGTGTACTTTTTTCAACAGTATACAGTTTGTTAGGGTTGTGTGTACATGTATTTGCAAGGCATGAATGTTTATTGTAATGCACCGATAGGCGTCAGGCAGCAGGAACAGTGTTTCTGTGACCAGTCAGGCGGATCTTGTGAACATTGTAAAGGGAAGCTGACCCAAATGTCGATGGTTAGATGTGTCTCATTCATGCGTTAAATATTCGATTCTGTTTTTTCAGGAGTTGATTTTATCGACATCGTCAGCGAAAGCGCGTACCTATGGAAATACGTGAATACATCTGGTGGCCATGATCAAAACTACACAGGTAAGGACTATGTCAAGTTTAATGGCACCATTTCGGTAGCTGGAGTAGCAATGAACTCTCCTTTTGGTGGTTAATCTTTTGTTTTCCCAAAAAGTACACTTACAACTTTGCTCGAGAGAGACCAAGTTTTTAAACTAACACAAATATTTGTATCTTTCTATTTTTCTAACATGTAAAGGCCCATGTGGTGGTCCATCTGTGATTGCTCCAACCATGCCACTGATGTATCAAGTCGCATTCCTGACTATCTCAAACGAAAACATCATCGACAATGACTTCAAACCAGTCTGTAAGAGGCCTATTTTGATCCAACCCACTGGCACTACGTTGGTTACTCTTTTCCAGGACGCAAATATGCAATTACCAATTTATGTCAAGTGAGTATAAGAGGCTTTATTATTTTTATTATTAATTTTTTAAACCACCGTTGTACTATCACGATAATGCACTGCTCTCTTTTTTCGAATACTAATTATGTGTTATTTTTTTAAAGGGCGGTGCTTGATATGCAAATGAACACACTGACGGCATTGAACGGAGTGGCCAATGACTACAACAGAACTTGGACTGGTTACGACGCGGGAAGCAATGTTATGCTACCATTCGGTAATTTGGTTTTTCCTTGGAGGTTTGCAAAAGAAACTTAGTTAACAAAATTCCCGATCAATCTGTTTGTAAAACATGCTGTAAATAATGTCATGAAATGTCACCCGTTTTAGTATAGTTTATTTTGTGTTTGCTTCATGTAGATCTTGCGATGACAGATGTCGAAGATGGAGATCACTTCGTGTTCCGTTTTCAAGAAAACTCTCTCTTGGATGCCATAGACAACTCTCTGAATATTGGGGCGCCCTCTGCTGGTCAACTGAGCATTCTGCTTTATGCAGTTATGGCGGTGGCAACTTTGATGCCTTCAATGTACATATAAAATCCACTTGGCAAGCAAGGAATGTTTTTTTTTAAATTAAATGAAGGCTCTCTTTGAGTTTATAACTTTAGACTGATTAAAAATCAAGTGCGCCAGCGAGTCATGGCAGTTTATTTGTTATTCCTCAGATATTTAATATCAAATGTTTTTACAAAATTACAATTCTTATCATTGTATAAAGGGTCTGATAGCTCCCACGGCTTCTTAATTTGTTGTGCTTTACAATAGACCCCTTGCATATGACGTCACAAGACTCAAACAGCGCCCCCACTGAGATCAATGGAGACCTATAATTGGCTGAGAGATGTGCATGGCGCGTACACACGCGCACGTTTGACCTCAGCGCTGGCGGCCAATGCAAGGGATCAATAAAACATCGATTTTTTTTAATAGACCTTATGCGTTGACGTCATCCAGCCGCCATCTTAGAGGTAAAATGATGACGAAACAATGAAAAACATACATCTTGTACGCTCGGCGCTAAGAATCGGCCAATGAGCCACCTTCTTTTGACCTCTAACCGAGGGCGCCCTACTCAAATGACGTCATATGCATAAGGTCTATTAATGGGCGCGCCTCTACCACACACGTGTCTTGGCACAGAGCAGCATTGTGAGGTACACGCAAATTCTTAACATTTTCATGTTAATTTAATCTGCACTGAATTTAAAAAAAAAACCTTGAGGGGAAATTTGGGTTTTCGTTTTTTGTTTAAGTTTGCAAAACCTTTACAGGTCAACAAGTATACGCAGTTCTTTTCAAGTCTATTTAGGATGTAGTAGTTTTTAAACACTTTACAAGATTAAGTCGTTATACACCGGTAGTTAGGATACCTGATGAAACGTCAATAAGACATTTAAAATAATTACTACAATCAACGAACAATACAAACTTTAAAACAAACTTTTACCACACTTTACCATGTGATAATTGTGTGCATACAAATACACATCAAACTGGGGCTTGAGGAAAATAGGCTGGTACCTTGTACATATCAGACCAAAATGGCCGCTACATTGTGCGATGATCATAGAAATAGAACACAGAGAATGCTGAGCTCGATTGTTGTCTGTGTCTGCAGTGCACGCCCTCTATGTCAGCTTTGAACACAGAGTATCAAACCATGTGACATATGTATGGCAAAATTAACCAGATTAGCCAGAATTTGCCATACAGCTAAAATGGCAGCGCGCATGACTTGCCTCAAAGCAGATATGCATTGATAAGCACACATAGCATTCTCTGAGTTCTATTTCTATGGCGGTGATATATTTACAACTACAGAGTCTCGTTTCTGCCTAAAGTAGAAGTCAAACTCCAATTGCATTTTATGTCAATCTCTTTCAATTACAGGACGTGAATAGTTTACAGCAGATTAAAACACTAAGTTGTGGTGATCCTCAGTTGAAATTATACTGTTTCTTTTCCAGTGAATAATTTCAAATTCGGAGTATTGTACCCTGGTGAACCCCTTCCCAAGTCGACGTTTGAACGAGGTGTGTTCCCCCCCCCGGATTTAGAATGTCCTCTTTAAGTATTCATAATATATACGACCAACTCATACCCAACACTATTTCGAAGTTTGATCAGATTCTAGGTCTTATCATCATCACCGATGACTTGAGTGAGTATCCATACCCATGGAATGGGAACCAGACTACACCCTTAGCATTCTGTCCTGCCGGTACAATACCACCCAAATATCGACCATTGAGATTGGAGTTATGACATGAAGAATACCACCAGGCTCCTGTGTACTCTTGAGCACAGTTACCATGCCAGAGGTCATTGTCACTGTCAAAGGTCGAGAATTGCTGGCCATTGTGGGCTGAGAGGGCGTCACCTACAAAAACAATAAAACAAGAAATAATTATAAAAACGAGTAATTGGTTGCTTATGTAGCCATCGTTACGTCTTAGTTTTAGAATCACTGTTGGGAATTTTATGTTGAATTATGAAAGGGCAATTTTGTGACGTCATGAAGTTCGCTGATGGCCACCAAGCGACTGAAAAGTTTGAATTTACCTGCTGGACCTCCTGTGAAACCAGCCACTCGTAACGTGTAGTTGGTCATCTCACTGCCTACGTAGAAATGTCTGTAATGAGCCTCGACGAAGGTAAACAGCCAATCCTCTAACACAACGATTAGTTCGTAACGAGCCTGTGCCGATATGGCGTGAATCACCTCGTTCCCAAGCCACATCTCTCCCGAGTTGTAACCGAACCCGTTCCTGTAGGATTCCCAGTCCCGGAAGAATTCTAGGCGCCCATTGACACGACGGTGAATCACCTTACGCGTAAATGATAAAACAAAACAAAAAATAAACAAGGTTGCTAAAGAGAGATTACACTTTCAGAATTTACAACAATCTGTACTGATCTCTCTAGAGATAAAACATGTCTTGTTTAAACTATTGGTTGATATTGCGTCCGTTGGTGGCAGCAGACATTGCAGTGGTGTTTGTACCAGGGTTATTCAATCACAGAGAAAAGAAAACTTTCCACTAAGGGTATGTTGTGATAGTGTTTTTTCTGAATGCTGATAATATTAATGATTTGTATCTTACCGTCCATCCTCCACCTTGGATTGATTGATCACAGAACACTCTGATTGGTTTACATCGTTCAGAGAATGCTGGGAAAATGGTGTATATACCGTCACGCCCACCGCCAAGTTCCCGGATGTCTTGACAATTAGTCGGCATATGCACGGGAGCTGTTTTGTACGTGAGAAAAGAACAAAGTCGTTATATAAAAAAAACACCGGTATAAGGGGAGTCCATAACTGCAAACGAGTATTTATAAAGGCTGTATTCTAGTTAAAACGTTACAAAGAAACATAACATAAATTTGATTTCGAAACCTCGATAGACTTTTGACTAGGTATCACGACTACTTACCGATTAAAGTAGATTCTGCCTAGACATCAGCATGCGATTAAAGAGTTTAAGAACCACATTCAACAAACTTTCCATCTTTCAAACTCAGTGAATCGTAACATAATGCTATACTAACTCAAAATGTGTCTGCATCAGATCATTTTGCTGCACCGAAGCACTGTACTGTTCCGAAAACAAATTATTTTCAAATCATGAAAACAAATTTGGATTACTTACATCCACCAGCGGCTGCGTTGTATATTCCTCCGCAACATGTTTTATCGGCTTTACTACCGATAGTCGGACCACCGACCGCGGGGCCGCCGAGACTGGGGCCGCCGCCACCTGGACGGCCGCTGCCAGGACCCGCACCGGGGGCTTGTGAAATTGTATGAAAAGCGCACATAAGCACCACTAACAACCAAACAATCCACATGTTTATTGTTCCTTGCTGTTACTTATAGGAACAATATCAACTTTCTAACAGTATCAGACTAAGCAGGTGAAATACAAATGAACACTTTCTGAGTAGTTTACGAGGATCACTCGGGATGCTACGACGAACGGGAGTAAGAGTACAATCGGCTGAGATGCTTTCCCATCAGCTCCCGGCACCGTTACACCCACTAAACTGGTGACTCACAAGCTGTATTAAGACGTGCCCATTTAGAGGAAAGGGTAGATCAAAAACTCAAAAGTTTCCTCTGAAAATCAAACTGAAAGTTGTCTTTTGACATGAATTAATCTTTATAATACAGCCACTGCTTTTACTGGAAACAACCATTTTCTATACAACTCAAAATTGATGGATTTTCTTGAATAAAATCGATAATTGATCAACGTGAAGTTTCACTTGATGGTCCCTTTAGTGTGACTTCTATCTTTAAGACCCTTTCAAGGATCAACCGGTAATTGATTTCAAGTTGAACGGAAACAAAGTCATGACGCATAACACCATGTGACAGTTATTTATAACGATCCTGTAATTTCTTATAATGAGTATACATTCCATATACCGGTCAAATGATCACTTGATCTACACACAAATCAATTCAAGTACCTTCAAAAGTTCTGAATTTCAATTTAAACAAAATGATTCAAAATCATTGAGGATGCGCACTTAGTATAGTGTAAAGGGAATTAAAATATAACGCCCCAGATACAAGAATTATTATTCTACAAAAGATGGTTACAAAAACTGAGCTTATACACTTCAAGTTGAGTAACGGGGGGGGGGGGCAGTGGTGCGGCAGCCCCCGCCCCCAGAACCATTTTCCCCCCTTAACCCCAATGTGATCAAAAATATGCACAATTGAATGGTTCGATGTCTTTGCCCCCGCTTGCCCCCCATGATAATGTCTGGTTACGCCCCTGCGTAGGTGAGTGCACATTCTAATTTGCATAATTCCCGAAAAGGGGATCAATGAGTCAAAAAATGTGGAACATTTGCCAACTTTCTTATAGCAAGTAATTTGTGTTTGACCTTTTTTCATGAAACAGTCTCAACGTCTCTCCTAATTAAATTTCAATAATCCCGGATGGTGTTTATTAGACCCTTCCTATTCCTGGTCTAGGTTGACCGCATGTATCCTGACGTCTCTTGCGTTAAGCAGTTCAAACTTGACCTACCAGACTATTGTAGTCATAGAGGATTGAGGTCACACAGAGATCGACGACTAGGTCACATCAAAAGACAAAAATGGCTCTTTTCAGATAGTAGTCAATCTTTACCTACGAGACTCGTCATAAATGGAGGTCACGTAAATTTTAACCCCTCAAGCCTTTATAAGTGATAGTAAAACATTATTCATCCTTTTCCAAGAGCTCATGACAATGTAAAAATGATTCATTTTAGCTAATATAAAGACCCAAGATTACTAATGTGTTCACAATAAATAAAGAAAGAAAGAAAGAAAAGAATCTGAAAAGACGTAAAGTCATTTGAACTGACTTGTTCTACACTAATGATTGTCACTTTTTGAATATTATATTGACCTTAAGTTTAGAGCTCAAAATCTGTTCATGATTTTCTACAGTTGAAACTTTCACCCAGCACTATCCGTTGAATTATTAAGCAAAACAAAAATAGACACGACTTAAATTTGTTGGTGTTGACGTTTTAAGGCCTATGGCGAAGATGATCAATCAAAACAAAACACATTGAATATCACTCAGATTTCATTTGTATAACTTCAATCGAATTTATTCATTTTATTTCACAGTTGTATTTAGAATCGATGTTTAAAATATAAGGTTGAAAACAGCACAAAGTGTTTTATTTTTAACAAAAAATATTCATTAATGTATCACTTGTTATCACTGTTCAACAAATATTTAAATGTAAACGCACCTAACCAACAAAAGTTATACTTTCTAAAACAATTTCCCTCCCTTGGCTTCATTTTATTATTTAATATAAAATTTATTTACAATTTACTTGCAGAGAGCATCAATACCTGACATAAATTCAACAATAAGTTTCGGAATGGAACAAAACCAATAATGGTGAATAATTAATAACACGGTAAAAGATGTAAACTATAAGGAATTATGTAGTAACTTCAAGGGCGTTTTATTTTTATTTAAGATTGAAAATAATTACGTAATTTTCTAACTGATACAAAACACAGGAAAACTCTCTTCAAATCCGGCATTTTGAAATTCGACATCTTCTTCAAAAATAAAATAAAACACGCCTCAGATTATATTTGAATTAATGTCAAATGAAAGTGGCTTCGTTCTGTTTAACAAAAGACAATGTCCCACCTCCCATTATTCAGCTCAACAATTAGTTGCTGCCATTTTGTTATAAGCTGCTTCCATGGTGCTCTGTCAGTCATCGTGTATTGTGCGCATATGAGTACCAGCGAAGACATGACAAAACACGCAGTCTTTTTTACCAGCTTTGCAACTACTGAAAACCCGCGAACCAGTTAAAACAAAATGGCGCCTCCGTTTGAAACCTCGGACTAAATTCTTGGTCGTATCATCATGACGGTAGTCTTGAGGGAATACGTGTAACCAGTCCAGGGGTTCCACACGATTCCCTGACCATAAGCACCGGGAGAATTACCGCGTAAGTAGCGACCATTCAGGTTGGACTGCAGGCAGCTGTTGTACCACCACGCCCCGGTGTAATCGACGGCACAGTTCCCCAAGAAACGATCGTTGTCTCGATCGAATGTCGAGAATTGCATGCCGTTGTGCTGGGAGAGACCATCACCTGAGAAAATATGAAAATGGAATGATAAGACTCGACTCTCAAATAATGAGAAGAGACAATGAGAGGGACAGAGTGAGATTGATCTGAGTTTAATAGAGTAGTGCAGAGGGCGGAAGGAAAACGAAAGGTTGGTGTAACATTTTATACATTTCCAAATTGCTTTTTTAGAGTGATGTATACCAAAACACTATAGGTTCGATGACCCATACATAGGTCAAGCGTAAAACATTGAGGTATACTAAAGACATGTTGAAGGAGTGCCGGGGTTGTATTACAGGGTTGTGTCCTTACCAACATCACTTCCGGGGTCGTAGTTCTTGACGTGAAGCGTGTAGTTTCCAGCCTCGTCCCCAAGCCAGAAATTCCAATAGTGTGCCTTGACTATAGTGAATCTCCAATCCTCCATGAAGATGATGAGTTCATAAGGGCCTTGGATTGAGATGTGGTGAATGACATCGAGGCCGAGCCAAAACTCTCCAGTCAGGAAGCCGAATCCATTGCGGTACTCTTCCCATCCGCGCTCAAAGTCCACCCAACCATTCATACGCCGCTGGATCACCTGTGGAGAAAAAAAAATCATTTATTTTCTTGAAGACAATCAGGGCCCAATTTCATAGAGATGCTTAAGCAGAAAATATTGCTCAACAATTTTCTGCTGAGTAGAAATCAGCAGGATACCAGGCACAAATTGTACATGTGACATGGTAATTTGGCCGGTAACCTTATTCTGGTAGGCATAATTTTGTTGTGCTTAACTACTTTTTGTGCTAGGATAGTACTCACTTATGGCTCCAATAATAATCTCAAATCTTGTGTAAATTTATTTGGACTCGCTGATTATTTTGACCCAAATCATCGCTTTTGTCGTGCACAGTATTTACAAGTGTTATCTTGAGATTCGGTATAACTGGTTTGCCTGAATTTGCCTGAATTTCTGTCTACTTTTCTTAGGATTTAGACAGTGGTACAATACAATACAATAAATATATTTATAGAGCGCTCTTACTCATCAAAATAGATGGTTTCACAGCGCTGAACAGAGTCCAGAAAAAATTAACAAAACAATACAGTTAAATGTTGGTCATTGTTCGAAGAGATGAGTTTTCAGAGATGTCTTAAAAGTATCCAAGGAAGGGGAGCAGCGGATGAACTTCGGAAGCCCATCCCAGAGTTGAGGAGCATGTGCCTGGAATGCATGGTCACCAGCTATGCTCTATGTTCTGGGCACATGGAGTAAGGTAGTGTCTAAACTTGAGCGGAGCCCAGGTCTACCAGAGTGATGTGGAACAATAAGAGAGCTAAGATAAGTAAAAAAAATCATAAAGGGGTCCTGTGTGTCCTGTGTGGCAGTAGATTCTTCCCCCCTCCCCATACGGCGAACTGTGATTTAAATTTCTTCTGATAGCGCCCTCTTTTGAATCAACCTCCTTCAGCCCATGTTAATTTGCCATTATGGGGGACAGAATCTCTGGGGGACAGATTTCCCTTGGTCACCGGCGTAAAGCATGATATACTCCACATTGTACAAGACTCTATTAGAGATGGAGATATTCGATACTTGTTTCCGTATAATACTTGATTCTTCCTCGATTACTTTGTATCGAATACCTCGATTACTTTGTATCGAATAAAAGTTGAAATAATTACCGTCCAGCCGCCGCCTTCAGACGCTTGATCACAGTATACCCTGATTCCTTCACAGCTGTCGACATAGGCAGGATAGATGGTGTACAGACCATCCTTTCCACCGCCCAATTCTCTGATGTCATTGCAATCCTTGGGTAAAAACTCGGGTGCTGAAAGCAAACACTTTATATATTATAGGTGACTGTGCAAATATTCTGGCTTCATTAAACTCACAAGAATCGTACCATTTGTTGTTTCATGACGACAATAAGAACATCATAGTTGATTGAAATCTATCTAATGCCTAAAAGCATTTATGATTTTGAATCGGTTGACGATTTTGGCGAAGATAAGTTTGCCCACTTGAATAAGGTAGATGCAGGTTTTGGGAGATTCATTTGGAATGCACACGTTGGGGGGGGGGGGGGAGGGTCCAGGGGTATTTAACACCTGTTTCAGCCCCGTTCCAAGCAACTTTTAAGTCTTACCATTTCCAGTCAGTCCACCGAATAAGATACCATTACAACATTCGTCTGGGCAGCATCTGTCCGGCTGATCAGAGAACTTGGCCCTTATTGATACCGTTATGCACAGGAGCAAGACGAACACTCGTACCGCTCTCTCCATCTTGAAGAGGCACTTACAAATCTAAAACCCTAGATATCTTCTTAAGTCAAACTGTTCACAGTCACATAAAGCAGTTAGTAGCAGAGTGTTCCGAAGGGCTAGGTGATGGTTGAGCCTCTTGGCGTAGTGGTAAAAAGAGGTGTAGCCCCCTTCACGAGCACATCAGCCGGCCGGCTTGGCTAGATGATTCATAGTCTATGTACGTAACGAGGGACAGTCTATTTCAAAGAAGGTAGGTTGGCAAGAGGACAAACCCTCACTGAACGCCCTCATCGTCTCTGACCATAAATTACCTTGTTGAACATCTTAGCATTTCCTGTTAAATCGTATCCGATCTTTAGTTTTCAGCATTTGAAATATTTCACAACAAGTTTGGGGATCTGGGTTAAGATATGAAGCAGTAAGACTTGCGGGACGAGTTTGTGAAATGAATCCCTTTAAACGGTGCACGTCATAACGTCTGTGTACTCCCTGACACCAACGAGCGGATAAGGTCAATAAAAGGGCACAATTTAGGCAACGGAAGCAAGGATGACACACATTCATGGCAATCCCTTGACAAAAAAAAAAGTTTTATTTTCGTACTTATTACTCAAATTTACTCCAGTTGAAGGTTCGGAAAGGAGCTGACCCTTGTTCCTCTCTGCCCAATAATTAAGGTCAATACAAAATTGGAAAGGTACCTCAGATTTGGTTAATTGGTGTACACTATGTTTGTGTGATAGTTGTGTTCTGCAACCGTTCTCTGTACCTAAATCCACGTCGATTCTAATCATGAGACAGAGTGGTTTTGTAATTAACCTTTTTTTCCCTTTTTTGTGTATGTACATATTCTATTTTTGTATTGCTATTAAATTGACTGTTTTGCATATTTTTTCTGGCCAGAATATGGGGGACACCACTTTGGAGAGATCCCTCTCCCATTACCGATTCAGCATAAACCTGTCTACATTACAATTAAAAGGTTAAAAGCTGGAATTAATTGCGACGTGTCCGCTATATAAAGGTTTGACTAATTGACCCTTTGACGTTATGCACCTGTTCGTGTTCAATGGACGTACTGGAACCATCAAATCTCGCTGCAAATGCGTATTAGACGGTGTTTGACGTGATTTACTTCCCCTGTGGCATTAAGTCTGGTCGCTATACAGTGATTCAGATTCTACATCACTACAAGGTAATGGAAGGCAGATACATGATGAAGGGCATTCTAAAAATAGCCATCACGTCCAACGTTAAATATGAATAGTAAACTTGCGGGTACAACCATGAGTAAAGTCTCTTTTGAAGGAGTGGTGGCTCTGAAAAGAGCCGGTTTGGTCTCGACGTTTCGACATTCTCCTAAAGACGAGCAGAGTATACTGTTCGAAACGTCGAGACCAAACCGGCTCTTTTCAGAGCCACCACTCGTTCAAAAGAGACATTTTACCATGGTTGTACCCGCAAGTTTACTATTCATATTTATATTTAAAGTTTCTCTTATTCTCCACACCATGCAAAGCTTCAAACACCATTTACGTCCAACGTTGTTCAGTTATCGATGGTTCAACATGGATTATTCATTGACGCCTGTTCATTATTAGTAAAGCGTAGCTATTTCAGCAAATGGTACGACTCTTGCATTCTGGTAGTATTGTGACGTAGACGACAGTTTATGGCTGAGCAGATAGGTAAATAGATAAATCCTCATTGGGATACAACAGCGCCATCTGTTGGTCTAACTTTCCTCCTAAAGGCCTCGTGTGAGTTGAGTCGTTTTGATATTTACTAAAAAAAATATAATATTTTTTTTCAAAATGTTCTTGTTGTTTGTCATGATGACATTGAGACTTTTGTTCGAATAGCGCCACCAAGTGACTATTTACCTCGCCTTCTCCATCCAGGGGATTCAAGTTTAGACTGGTCCCCTGTCTTTAGCCTGGAAGTAAGACGTCAGATTTTCAGGTTAGGTGATCTTAAGACTACACGGAGGACTGCATGATTATGTCCTCCATGTGCGCATGGTTCAGTCTCTTACGTTGTCAAACCAACCAATTACTCCTACCAAAAATAACTTGTTTGACTTTGGGTTGATCAACATCTAGTCTGGTCAGCATTGTAAGATTAATAACAACTGTAGAGGGCGCTAGGAATCATTTCGGTGCTGTATTATGTTAAACTTATCAACAATCATGTCATGAGAGCAGACTAGTAGAGTTTCTTGTTTCTGTCCTAATTAAGTAAGGCCGTGTCCGCATTGGCGGCTACGACTGTTGCTAAGGGTGTTGCTAAGGACATCCTATACTTCACCGCATGACAACGCGGAAATCTAGCTGTAGCCGTAGCCGTAGCCGCTAATTCTGACACGGCCTAATACTCCTAATAGCGTTTTGATTGACCTAAAGTTGACCTCATATTGAATTAATTATTAAATTCCTAAACCCGTAAGATTCCATATATGCTTAGTAGAGTATATTTTGGTATACAAAGTTTCTGAACATCTTTAATAGTCTGGGACTTTGTACAAGGTAATTTAGGAATTTTATTTCTGATTTCCCATTTTTTTGTAATGTACAGTCTAAACTAGAAATCTCCTCGCACCTGTTCACTCTTGAGCCGATGTCCCATCGAGAACAATAACAACCCTCGTAAATATCAATTCCTTTATTTCTGAAATGTGAAACCGGTCCTCTATCAGACATAAGAGTCGTCTAAGAAGCGAGAAGGCCTTGAAGGGCGACCGCGAGCTCGTTTGGGGTCAGAAAGGACGATAAGACTCTCGGTGTAGTGGGCTGCTGATCCCTACTCAGTTGTATGTTATTATTCAAGATGGGGCCTTTCTTGAGATGCGTTTCCCTCTGCAAGTTTTGCCTACTGTTTGCGTTGTTGTTGGTCAGATACGCTTGGATTTGCAATGGACAATGTGAACAACCTTGTGAGGGGTTAGGGTCGTATGTCTTGGCACAAGGTGAGTGGAAACTATGTTTAGAGAAAATGGTCCTCTTGTGTTTTGGGGGTGAGGAGTGAGTCAGTGTGTGAATGTTTAATGTGTGTCAGTCATAATGTTTGTCATGTCAGGCGTCGTGCCTGGTCGTCTACCTACCACTGTGAATGATACAATGTCACACATGCCTGTTCTTTGCTGACGTAGCAGTTTATGGTTTCATGACTTTATAGTGCACGAGACAACTTCAAAATAAATTCTGGAAATTTTGTTGGGGGGAAGTTTCCCAAGAAATAAGGCATTCGTGCAAGTGTAAACTTATAACACTGTTGCAACTGTAATTCAAACTCTTAATAAGTATTAATGACTGACTATTTATATTCAACTCTTTATTGTCCACTCTTTAAAAAGAAAAAAAAATGAAAATTTACATGTCTAAAATTGATTAAAGCTCCAGAACAGGACAGTAAACTTCTTAAACAAAGAAGTATAATTAAGACAACAACCATATTTTGACAGTGCAGTACAACATAATAATAGAGAACATTGGCAAGAGTAACACCTCACATCACACTGCTGCATTTAATTGTTAAATAATGTAATTGTTTGCAAACACACCGTGGTAAACATCAGAATAGAAGCACATTGAGCTGGTACTGCGACTTCACATTGCATTGACTGATTGTAATTAATTATTTACCATTGATCTTATCTTCGACCGTTGTGTTGACTTTAGATTATTGATAGTGCAATGTCAATATTTAGTAGAATAAATGCAATGATGTTGCTCTGTTACCCATGGAGGTAGCGTGGCCGAGCGGTCTAAGGCGCTGGTTTAAGGCACCAGTCATTTCGATGGCGTGGGTTCGAATCCCACCGCTGCCAAGGTTTTCTTTTCTTACTCAGCTGGTTTTTCCGAGTATTTTAATTTGGTGAGACATGGGTTCGAAATCAATTTCTTGTGTTTATCCATCAGAACCTTTACCCAAAGACTGTAAGGATATTCAAGACAAAGGGGTGACAAAAAGTGGGGTGTACACAATATTTCCGCAGGATGTCTACCTATGTATATCACTCCGCGTGTACTGCGACATGGAAACAGACGGAGGTGGCTGGACGGTAAAGACTAATTCGTTCTTTATAGAACAATTGAAAAAACTTTAAACCAATTTAATCTTTAAAACAGTTTTTAAAACTATCATTATGTATAATCGAAACAGTAAATATTATAATTTTATTTAAAGTGACTTCTATAATTAAAGTAAACCTTTTGAATTTGAATTCAATTAATGAACTCGTTTTACTCAAAATAAAATCCAACATGTCATTTTGACTGGTGAAACTAATGGCTTAATGCAGGTTTTCCAGCGTCGCTATGACGGCCGTGAAGATTTCAACATACGCTGGATGGATTATCGACTCGGATTCGGTCGACTTGGCTCAGAGTTCTGGTTAGGCAACGAACACCTCTACCACATCACAATGCAAGCCGATTACCTTCTCCGGGTAGATCTGGAGGATTTCGACGGCAAGAAGGCCTCGGCAATGTACGCTGATTTTCGAGTCGGAATGGAGACGCGAAATTACAGGTTACACATTGGCAACTTTACAGGTGGAAAGGCTGGTATGTAATCACTTCCATTACCATCATTCCCAAGTCCTTGGAGTTCTCTCACACTGCAAACACTGGGGTGTTAACATTTACACCATGGGTGTTGTCACACAAAAAAGGAATCAAAATTTACATCAAAAGGGTGTTCAAATAACACTTATTTCTGCCAACATAATCATATTGGTGTTATTTTAACACCCTGTTAGTTTTGATTCTCTCTTGGGTGTATTATATGTGACAACACCCATGGTGTCAATTTTAACACCCCAGTTTTTGTGGTTTTACAGCTCACGAGGGACCCCCCTCTCTCCTTGAATTGTGCATTGGTCATTGCTAAATTTAATCCATTTTTGTTGATTAGTGTGGAACCGATCCAGCCTTACATCCTCCCTTCCATGTGTTTTGCTCATAACAGGTGATTCACTGAGTGCACATACGGACAGTCCCTTCTCAACACGTGACAGCGATCTGTCCGGAGGGGCGTGTCCTTCGTTCAGGGGTGGGGCGTGGTGGTACCCACGCGTATGTGGTAACAGTAACCTCAATGCCCGCTACCTGGCCGGCGTGCACACGGATTTCGGTGAAGGGGTGATGTGGGAGACGTGGAGGGGCGTGACCTACTCACTTCGTAAAACAGAGTTAAAGTTTCGGCCAATGGTAGATGCAGATCGTGAGCGGGCTCGAGGCATAGATGAGGATGACGATGACGATGACAGTGAGGAAGAAAATAAGAAGAGGACGGAGCAACAGGATCTCCTTGAAGGAGAATCTGGGGACGGTGAACTGGACGGAGATCGAACCATCCAACCTAGAAAGAATAAAAAGAACAAGAAACAGTAAAGAAAATATTTCAAATTACTTGCATAAATTTAGAGTAAGCATTTTCGACATTTTCTTTACGGTACCATTTGAAAAGCATATGCGCCCTATACGAGGAGATTGTTCGAGTATGTAAATTAATGATTTTTATTCAACCATTACAAAAAGACAGGCAAAATTCAAATGTTTAAGGGTTTCCTGTTTTCTTTTATTTTTTTGCATTTCTGTTTCCTCAGTACTACTGTTCCCTCCCCAGATCAGTATTTCATATGACGTCATCATTACGTAAACTTTCTTGTTAATATCCAAGTTTGATACGTCTCATCGATGTTATGTCAGCTCCAGCCAAATTGTAGTTTTGTGGCCTTTTTTAACTGTTTAAACTTTTAGTAAACACAAGTAAAAATTATATAAGGCATGTTGAAAATATGCCATGTGGCCAACAGAACAATAAACTGTGTTTGCTGGGCCTGACTGACCACTTTTTGAGACTGTTAAGAAAGATAATCGTCAACTCTCATAAACCGTTGTTTGATTTATGTTGTATCTGTAATTTACACTAACAATAGCAGGTCACGGTCGATAGTGGGGAAGATGAAGCACCTTTTAATTAAAGTAGGATAAAAATATAATAAATGTTGGGTAATTGTGATATTTTGACGGCATTAATTAACGAGTCAAGCAAGCGACTTTATATATATAAGAATTAATCTTCCCTTTCACATAATGGAGTTTGTCATACACTGAACTGTAATGGAAAACAAATATTGACCCATCGAATTTTTTTGTCATTGAATGTTTAGTCAGTCAACAACTGTGCCTCGACCCCTCCCCCCATCCTCCCACCGCACCAATCTCTTAAACGAAATACTCAGAAAATCGCTGATTAAATCAACGTCAATCCATCAAGAGCTTGTGATTCTTGTTTTGTGTACACTGTTGGAAAACATATTTACCGACTCGCTCAATTGGCGCATCTTTTAATGAGTGACAGGTTTGGTTGCATGATGCAGTTTTATCACCACTGCAATTCTATGACCTTTCCAGTTTCACTGTCAGTTGCCAGGCCGCAGAAAAACGTAAAAACGTCTCGGTTTAACGATCACGATGACGTCAGGCGTGACTGTCAGGCGTGACTGTTTACTGTGCACGAGTTACGTTACGTCAGAATTTTACCTTCTACGGTGTCTCTGCGTTGCCACCGAAAATTCGTCATGAAATAACAAATTAAATTAATTGTTTTTTCTTCATCGCCCCTTCATTTCCACCGATAATTTCTTTCCTCGTTTTTAGAACACTGAGCTATTATAGTGACTGCTTCTTCTGCATGCTCTTAGTTTAGTTTTAATCAAAGCCAATAAAAATGCAACTGAGATGAAATCAACTTGTGTGTGTTTATTTTTCTGGTTACGTGTAAATCTCTTTGCTGTTATATCAGAATTCAATGCATCGCGTGAATGCGGAAAGTCCTTGGTTCGAATCCCAGCCGAGATGATGGCTATTTTGCACGGTCCAAAGAGCACCGAGTATAGGTGTAGATTAAACCATAAAATCCGCAACAATGCGTTTTGATGTCTTGTAGTTGCACGCGTGGATGAGGCTCCGTAGCGGGGCCATTTTGTCGTTTGGTCCCGTAGAGACCAAACTGCAACTGCACGGTGCGATGCCGCTAAATCGCCACCATCAATCATTCTTTCTGACTTTCAGCAAACACCAAAAAGACAACGGTAAGACTCAGAGGCAAAACTAATTAAAACTTGAAAAGATGCCGGCGGGGTAAATCCATTTCAGTCCGAAGTGTTTCATTTATAATGCTTGTTAATAAACACTCAATCGCCATTAGGATTCCCGGGTTATGTTTGCTTGTGTTTAAAACAAATTGCTACCAGTGCAGTCTGGATGATGGTAATTGTGTATAACACGGCATAGTGTAATGTAACGAGGTGGGGTACGCGACCGGTTGTCTCAACGTGGCATGTTGTAATCAGATTGAAACATTAATGTTTGGTGCATGAGAGTCTGGGAGACGCAGCAGCATCCAAGATGCTGATGTCAAGAACTGATTGCTTCGTCTTGAGGCTTTGCTGAGAGACAGCTTCAGTAAACAAACAGAAATAAGAAATAATGAAAACAGAAATTCAATTTCTCGATGACGTTCATCTCAACCGAACTTATCTGGTGTGGTGATTTTTTTTTTGCTAAAACCTACTGTGTTTCTCATAAACTCATGGCCAAGGTACAAACTTATACAAGTTTTGTTTAAAGCAACAGTAGACCAGATGTCAACGTGTTCCTTTTCCCTAAACTAACCATTTTCACTCAGAATAATGCAAATTTGCAAAGGCTAGTGTTCTTAAACTGTATTGTTGAAATAATTAGATGAGTTTCCCTTTTTAAAGTCTTGTATTTTGTAAAGACATACTGCAGTAACGTGTGTACCTTGTCTGTGATAAATGTATCCATGAACAGCAAACCGTGTTAATTTATAACCTTAATTAAGGCATTTGTGTATATAGCATTAAGCTAATAATGGGCCAAACTTTCATATATTCATAAAAGCCTCAATCCAGCTGGTCCCTTTTCCCCGAATACCTTAGAGTTACCGTGACAACGGAGCATACATCATGTGATTTTGAATGGTGTATATTTCACATGGCAACTGGGGCAATTTTGTGTTCCCGCGCAGAAACATTATTTTGTTCCTTTCTTTATACAAGCCAAAACGATATGCTGAGCGAGTAAACGATTTGGAGTTGCCAAGTTTTCATGTCATAAATTGCATTCACTTTAACTGTCAATCAGTCAAAATGGTTCAAATACGTGAGTAGACGTAGTCGACGTCCATTAACCGAATAGTTCACGAATATTTGCTGACATATTTAACCGAAAATTAATCGAATAACTAACCGTATTTACTTTAACTACATGAAATTAATCTAATTGTTTGACCGTATACTGAATCGAGTTTAGTGAAAAAGGAATCGAATAATGTCAAAGAGTGGACTAGGCCAAGCAACCCAAGAATCTCTAAAGTTGTCAATCGTAAAAAAAAAAAATAAAAAAAAAAAAAAATCAAAATTTAACACAACCGATGACCTGAATCTTGTCAAATCAAATAATAATAATCGAAACAGCCGTCAGAATCGGATGCGGTGATTTATCGGTTTAACCCTTGATATCATCAGATTCTGGATTTACAAAGTCCTACTTTTTTTCAAGATGCCCTCTGGAACCCTTCAGACAATTTCTTTAACCTTTATTTGATCCACATCTGTTTTCAATGAGCATCAAACTCATCTTAAAAAAAACGATTACCGAACCGCAATCTCGCTTCAGTTTGTCAGTCAGTTGTCACTGAAATGACAAGATATTAGGAGTACCAAACGTATGTTTATATGCACACCATGCTACACCTATTTTGTTTTAATTAAAACAACTTTAATATTAACCAGAGCAAAGATGTATATATAGGCCTATCTTGACCTCATCCAAAAGGAGAATCAAGATCGTGTGTAACCTCTTATAGTTGTCAAAATGGAGGCAAAGGAAGAACAGAACGAGCAAATTGTGAAGTTGGATTTGCCGCAACAGTGCATCGCACTGTACAGCATTTATAGGTGTCAAGCAATTGCTTACGATTCGTGCTGCATGTATCAATTTATCTCAATAGATAGTTAATAAGTTATCACTGTACATTGATTGCATCCAAATGACCATTAAGTATCATAATTCAAGGCACGTTTTATTGCAACTCGACGCCTGATCACAAACCAACAGTAACTGTTTGAAATGAAACAATTTGAAAACCAAGTTATTTGCAATCGCAATACAAAGTGACTGTGTACCCGCTTACTTCGGAAAAACTAACATTTAAACCAGATTTTTAAGTGACTTGTAGTAAAACTGAAAATTCTGTAAAACCTACTATTTTGTTCACCATCCCAGTAACATTACCAACTTTTGACTTTACAGACTGTAATTAATTAAATTTTTAAATAAGCATTCTTAAAATTCTGGTTTTTTTTTTTAATTGGGGGGGGGGGTTTACTTCAATGAAATAATTCAAACTTTCTGTTGATCGAGCCGTATAATTGTCATTTTTAAAACGCCAAGTGCGATTCCTTGTGAAAGAAACCAGGGCAAGGGAAAGCGTTTTTGGTCTCAAGCGATTCCAGGGTAGTCTCCATCTTTCTACCAAGGAGGTTTGGCCATCTGAGTGAAGCGCGAGACACTTTAGAGAGAGAGAGAAAAAGAAAGAAGCAAATCAAACTAATATTTACCGAAGGAAAATTGAAGTGCATGTTGCACTCTGTACCACTTTAATCAGATTAGAGGAGAGAGATGAAAGTAGAAAGATAGACCGCCACGAGCTGGAAAGGTTGAGGATCTTTCTGAAGCCAGTAATTGTCTTGAATGTTTGCTCTCGGAGATCACAGCATCCTGCCGTATCTTCCCATCTTGTGCATCTCTCACTCACTTGTAATCAAAAATGTTGTCATTTATTATTTACGTCTAAACATAGTGTTTGATCTGCTGCTCATGAACGATTGTCAGGTGTTCCAATCTTGGAACTAATTCTCACATGATCCCGTGAGCAAAGGTCTCCCTCACAGAGTACCATGAGGCTGATTACAACAGTTTGTTGAACTCTTCAATTCGGCTGTTCATTCAAATCTCGGGTCAGAATTGACCCGGATTCCGGGTTCTAGGAAGCCTGACCCAGTAATGGGTCAGGCTGAACTGGAAACTGGTCACTAATGGGATTTAACTAAGATTCTGACCCTCTGGTCATTTTGACCCATTTGTGGGTCAATTTGACCCATTTCTGAGTCAGTTTGATCCATTTCTGGGTCATTTTGACACAGATTTCGGGTCAAATTGACCCAGATAGTCAGTCTCCACGGGACACAGATCTGGGTCAATGCTGACACGGGAGTTTTTAGAGTGTATTCTTGCCACTACTGTGACCACAATACGGCCTTCAAGATGAGAAAACTGCCTAATTCACATTAAACATCATTCTTAGCTATAATATTATGAGTTTGTGAAAGTTGAAAACTGAAAACGACAGATGTCAATATGGTTGTAGAATGTTCAAAAGGGAAGACACTCTAAAAATAGAATAATAGTGCACGACCAGCCAACAGAAGTGGTAGTAATAAAGACTTGCCCGCCCACAGTAAACCACTTCATCTTGATTGCTTGACCAACTGGCTACTTTGCCGTGCATTTTATCTCATCATTTGTCATGCTATGACCAGGAGGAACCGATGGGTTGAGTTGAGCTCAAAGTTCAAGCGTGGATGATAATGAGCGGGTCTGTGAGTGAATGGTGATGGGGGACTAGAGGCAGACGAACCCCACGAGCAAGCAGGCGTCATCACGGTGATTATCTTTCTACTTAACCGCGTCAAGTACACGTTCTCGTCACTCTTTGCATCATATTTTGTACTGGTGAAAGAGCAGCGAGAATGGTAGGATTTGATTAGAAAAGTAGGATTTCTCAGGAAGACTAACGCCAGTTTGGTTCGGTTAATAAGTAACTTTTCTAGTGTTTAAAACTTGAGTACCTGATGCCTGGATATTTGTATAGACTCGCTCCCATTATGTACTTGAAATTTGAGGATATTAATCTGTTAATGTTAGCAAATAGCTTGGTATCACTAATAATTAATATCATACCTGATAGCTTTCTCTAATGACTTCATCATGATTATCTGAGGCAACCAATCAGAAACCACCAATCGGCCATGATGACCTCACCACGTGATATTTCAACCAACAGCGTTTTTCTTTTTACTTGATGGTGTCATCATGAGCAGAACTAACCAATCAGCATACACCATAATTACGACGTCACGGATTGATCAACCACTCACCGACGTGCAGCTCACACATTAATCAGTGTCATGTTATACCCACTTATCTGCACGTCTCTAAGCAACCCAGACAGATTTTTGGCCCTAACTGCTTCATTTTGTTTGTGAGACAGTCTCGAAACCCAGGCTGGTGTTAACAAACGTCACTCAGTATAGACGCAGTGAACATGACCATCAGAGTGTCCATGCTCAAGCGATCATCAGGTCTAGTAGACGGTACACTACAGCACCTCATCGCCCACTGCCACCACACCGCAACTTGTGTCTGGATAAACTAAAGTTGATTGTTGCGTCAAATCTCGACATCCAACCGTGACAATACCGAAAAACAACCCTCTGATTGCTGCCCATTCTTGACTTCACATCTCGAGACTAACATCCTTTTAAATTGTTGGTTTCCTCTGCACGATTGATGGACAAGGTTGAATATACGATTCGTATTTGCTCCTCGTGTCCATTTTTCAAAGTCAACTTTTCTCCATTTACTCTTGACCGCGTAGATGTTTGATGATGGTTGTCGGTACAGTATCACGGAGAACATATTTGCTCAAGTGGTTTGAATATTTACCCACTGCCAGGTATATACTCTTTTTAATCGAAGAGAGCGGGAAATGTATTCGGCGTTCATGTGAAGAACTGGGGTTTACTGACTGTATCATAAACACAAGTTCTTTTTAAATCAATGAGTGGCTGAATCACATCACGTGGTGTGCTATTTACTCATCGATTGGTTCACTTCAAACACCTCCAACGAAGCCACGTGGTGTGTAAAACCATAACTTCATTGGTCACCGAAGTGACAAGTGTCTTAGATCTAAACCAAGGATAAAAATCTGCGAGTGTTTATTAAGAGTAAACATGGTTTGATTGTTGGAACGTCACGGCACTTCGTCTGATCGTGAGTGGTTTTTTTTACCGAGAGTGGTTCCACTCCGTTTCCTGGGCTGACTTCATGACGTCGTGTTTGTTGAAAACAACTCTTCGTTTATACAGCAGAGATATTGGCTGCGACACTTCAAGATCGCAAACGTTAGACCCTTGCTCGTCAGAGGTATCCTGAAGTCAACAAGACATTGTTTAACTTCAACAGGAGGAAGAAAAACTGACTGCACTCATATCGCTGAGGTATCCTCAACACAATTTGGATTATTTCGATGAATCAATTATCGAATGATTGTTTGGCTGAAGTAGAAACTTGGTGAGAGAGATTGGTTGATTGGTCAGCTCAAACGATGTAAACTATAGCCAAGGTTTTACACATCAAGTATCTTGGGATTCGAACCTGTCATCTCTAGATTGCAGGATCTGAACTAGACAACCTTGTGATAGTCATATGCAGAGTTGGATACAAACTGAACAAAACATACGTTTACTGACTGCGTAGGATTCGAACTCCCAACATTTGCTGACGGATTGTATAACACAATCTAAACGGATGGAGATGGAGACTAACGCCACTGATACGATAAAAGAATGGGCTTCCGACTACCCTTGGGATGCTATTATTGTTCTGCAATTAATAGCGGCCATTACTGGTATAGTTGGTAACTTTTTTGTCATTGTAGTCTACGTTTACCGTCGACGCATGAGAAACACCACCAATGCCTTTATTGTAAATCTTGCAGTTGCAGATTTGATCACGTCGTTTTTTATCATACCACTCCCAAGGTTTTCCAACATTCCTCAGTCTTGGCATGGGAGGTTGTACTGCAAACTGATCTTCAGTTCAGTCTTTATGTGGATTTCTATAGTAGCGTCGCTTTTGACATTGACTTTGGTGTCGCTGGAGCGGTACTGTGCGGTGGTTCACCCAGTGCGATATCGAGTGATCTTTTCGATGCAGAGACCTAAAATCATCATTGCTTGCACGTGGTTATCTGCAGTTATTATAAACACATTCCAGCTGTATGTTGTTGAACTTAAAGATGAAGTATGCCAGAATGTATGGCCAAGTATTGGTTTTCGATATTTCATTGCTACTTCAGTTTTCATCGTGGAGTTTTTCGCCCCAATGATAGTGATGCTTACTGCTAACATCATCACGGTGCGAACTCTGAAGTCGCAGGCGAGGTCGCTCCTTCAACGGGACCAATCTCGCTTCAGCCCGGCCTACTCACTCCTCGAGGCACGCAAGAAAGTCATCGAACTCCTCTTCATCGTCGTGATCACTTTCATCATCTGCTGGACCCCGGATCAAATCGGTTTCCTCATTTATCATTTCGGTGTAGTTCCCGAGGACTACCTCGCTGGGATTCTGTATAGGTTACTGGTACTCCTTGCCTTTGCCAATTCGTGTTTGAATCCCATCATCTACGCGTTTAAAAATAAACATTTTAGGCATGGAATTATGAGTATGTTTCGAGGAAGAGGAAATCGAGTTGGGAGTAATGCCGAGTCAGTAGCAGCCGATGATGAATTCAACTCTCCCAATGCAGCGTTACGGACAGTCCGACCGAAGGCTCTTTCCACCGTGCAACGATGATATAGTTACCCGTAAAATCGATCAGATCTACCCACGAGAGAGATGGGACGTCATGGAGGGGATGGGTTCAAAACTAAACTTGGACGGGTTAAGGGAAGGTACAAACAATAATTCTACCTAACGAGGACCATACCCAACAGTGTGTTCAGACATTTGTATTTGGGACCCGCCGCCGACTTGGCAGATGTTTTGGCGGGAAGGAGATGTTGTTCGGTTTTAGATTCTTCGTTCAATAATAAAATTCGTTCGCCTTAGTTAGATTCTCCTTTGGTATTCGTTTCAAACTACATTCAAATGCTTTTTAACCAATCCTAGATCTGAATTATCTTTACCAATACAGATTAACATGAAAAATTAAATAGTTTATCAGTAATTGTTGGCAGTAGGCAAGATCTTAAGATACGCGCAACGCTCGTCGTAGAAACCAAAGACGTAAGCTTTGTTGTGTCAATATTATTTTAGAGATTGTGTATTAATTTTTGTTTAAAAAAAACCCAAAGAACTGCATAATTCTAAGAAATTCACTTTTGTAATCGAACTTTAATAAGATTTAAAACTCAAACTATTTTATGCAGACTGACATCGAAGACCATGTTTAAGACACACCTGTCAAAAATATACCTTTGATCGGATAAAGATGACAGGTTAAATAAACTTTTCGTGTAGAAATTAATTAGAGAGGACGAAGATGTCCAAATTGTTTATCAAACACAACGACTGAAGTTTAGACTAGCGATCTGTATGAAGCATTGCAGGACGAGTCTGAATCAAGCGACTTTAGTTACGGCTAGGGCTGCTGGCTGAAACGACAACGTTGGCGAATAGGACCTTTCGGTAGTCCAGCCATAGCCAATGTCGAAGCCATTAAATCAGACACGGCCGAGAGAATGTCACACGATTGTAACTGAGGCCTTTTTCGAATACACGGCTTCGGCTCCAAAATCGGCTCAGGCTAGCTAGGCTCCCTCAATTATTTTAACTTACGCATGCTTTGCGGTCAGGGTTTCAGACAAGAAAACTGGGTCTGAAGCCCAATCCTGAGCCGAAGCCGTGGATTCGAAAAGGGCCTTAGTACACACTTTACCACTCTCTGTTGGCTAAAATTCAGCCGGATCCGGGTCGCAGGGCCTGACCCACTCCTGGGTCAGGTTGACCAGAAAGTGGTCAGAATTGGATGTTGACCCGGCTTCTGCGTCAGTTTGACCCATTTCTGGGTCATTTTAAGACAGATTCCGGGTCATATTAACCAATTATGTGTCAGGTCTCCAAGGGACTCTGGGTCAATTGTGACCGGGCAGTTTTTAGAGTGCAGGCTGGTTGTGCAGTAACTTGCATACACACTGGGCATATACAATGGTTACCAGACTTATTTGCCACAGCTGTTGTGATAACAGTGAAATATAATTATAATCACTTGTTTATTGTCTTCACCATCTGCCACATTATTTTGTTCACTAACCGATAATTCCTAAATGCCATGATGACCAACTTGTACTAATTACCGCTGAGCATTGTTCGTTCAGTTAAACATTGGCAGAAGTTTAGCTTAACAGTCTTAATGTTTAACGCATAATATATATATATATATATAATATAACGAATCATAGAAACTGATACTATTCAAAGGCTCCGTTCCTCTGTCTCAGTTATAATAAATACTAAGGCCCTTTTCAAAACCAAGGCTTTGGCTTGGGCTCCGTCTGCCTTGAAGCCCCAGCCATAAGGAAAGCGCACATTTGTCTAAATAACTGACGGAGTCATAAGCTCAAGCCCGAGCCCGAGCCCAAGCCGTCGTTTCGAAAAGGAACTTTGGCTATATCTGAGTTTGCGTCTCTGGCTGCAGCTACGGCCAGTGTACTGCAAAGACCTCTGGAGAAGGCGGTCTTAGACGTAGCCCAAGTCGCTGAATTCGTACATGACCTAACTTTGCTGTGAAACATGTAGACTAGTCTCACCCCATTATTCCTCCCATGTATACTACTGCATATGAATCCATTAGCTAGACATGACTGCGTATCGGTGATCACTTGGCATGTTCTCCATAGCTGGTATACGATTATGGATCAAAATGTGACATACACGATGGGGATCTAACTTGATTAAGTTGCATTTGACCTTATTCTAATCAATCTTACCCTGCCAAGTTGATTAATTAGAAAACCGATAATATGTAGAAAATATTTAACCGTTTGACATGTTCCACTTGGGGCTGTTTTAGTGACCTGGTTCTACGCCATAAAGGTCAAGGGTCCGTTTTAAAGTTTTTCATTGGCTGAACTTGAACTCTTAAGTTATTTATAAGAAAACCATCATATGAGACAATATTTCACCCTTTGCGATGTTAAACTTGGGGCTGTTATAGTGACCCGTCATAAAGGTCAAGGGTCAGTATATTAAAGGGCGGTCTCTTTTCCCATGGGCTGTTTAATATGAAACCCTTTGTAAGTTGTTTTAACTGCACGACAAAAATGTGCAAGACAAGAATTCCGTTAATTGTAGTATTTAAACTAGTTTGTAAATTTTTAGTGTAAATCTTTCCATTATTCTAAATAATGAAAACGAAATTATACAACAAAGAATACACAAGCATAAACCCCATCAATCAGCAAGGGTGCCTGTTCACAAATTCGTTTATTCCTTTGGCAATAATTGCTTAATTGTATCACAGTCACCCGATAATGTGTTATTGTTACTACGTTTCCTCTCGAGTCTGAATGTCAGTTGGTTATTTTAATCAAATCGTCCCAGTCCAAATGTGGTTAACTATTTTTGCTGAACACATTTCCCAGATAACCTGCTAGACAAAATTGAGCCCTACAACATTTGACGACGACTGTTTCGTGACTTTAGTTAATCTACCTGACCTATTTATAACCGAGACATTGGATCAGAATCCATTCTCACTGAGATGTTCGGCCACATAACTCCGTCTCTAACGTGGGATTAATGTTCAAATCTCAAAATTCAATCCGAAAGCTTTAATCTCAACAACCAAGGGCAATCATTTACCTATTAATCATTCCATTGTGGCATGCTCAAGTTGTCGACAAGCTCAGAAACCTTGCTGACTAACCATTTATTATGTCAAGTCAATGAATCCAATTCTCGATATATTTAGACGAAATATTTACCTAGAAAAAAATGCCAACTAGAATTCCTGCATATTTAAAGATTGGATGTTTACGTTTACCATGGCAACAAGTAAGCTTCAATACTATAGTGTTACATAGCTTGTGTTGAGAGCGCCCTCTCTTGTTCCCACTTGGCGTGCAAGAGCTGCGATTTGTTATGCAATAGTCTCTTAGGAAGTGATAATCTATTATAGTGTACTTTATTTAGTTGATTCAGTTGATTTAATTGTGTCTTTTATTCATGTAACAATAGAGGCTACTGATAGTCTACAGTATTTTCAAATCGTCATTTTTGTTTATTATGACAACCTCGCACACAGATGACAAATTACCAAACTATCATAGCGGTGTCACCAATGTCAAAAATGATCACCCTCATGACATTAGAGTAGGGGTATTAACCTACTGAGCAGTATTTTCTCAGGATGTTTGGGACATATTTATTTATTTGTTTTAAACTGTTATGTTACTGTAACAAGAGATTGATTAATCACTACATTTGAAATGTAGTGAATACAATTAAAGGCCCTGTACACTATTGGTAAGATTGAAAAACACAATGTTCACAGATTCACACATAACTTACATGATTTAAAGTAAGTAATGGTAGAAAGGGTTTCTTAAAGTATTTCTGCCTAAAATGCTATCGTTCCTCGATGACCGATTGAGCTCAAACTTTCACAGGTTTGTTTGTTCATGCATATGTTTAATCACACAAAATGTGGACACTGATTTTGAGCTGTTACCAAAAGTGTACAATACCTTTAACAGATATGTTTCGTGTATAACATTCTTTACCCTAAGTTAAAGGTGATTACTCCAAAAGATAATGATCATAAAAACTTACTTGGTAAGAAGCACTGCAGCCGTTGATAATGAATAGTATTTTAAGAAACAATTCCCTTCAAAGGAATGTTTTAGAGAAAGAGAGAGAGAGAGATTCAAAGTCATTTGTTTCTCAGATTGTGTATTCCAATTACGGATTATTCTTCCTGTGTGGACATAACCGCTCCGATTTTCGGCGATATCTCAAAAACGCCACCACCTTTTGAAATGAAATTTTCACAGGTTAGTTTTATTGTAATATATTCACGTTTATATAGAGTTAAAGCAATCGAACGGCTACAAAAAAACAGGTATACTTTGCCTTTAAAATGGTGGTTCCGAACGACCACGTACATGGTTGTAAGAGCAAAATATAGCAATGGAGAATATGAGCGTTAAGATTTAATTTTACATATTTATTGGACGAGTTTATTCATATTGTGAGAACATAATTAATTTAATCTGTGCCAGTATGAAAACCCTGAGGCAGGGCCTAGACTAGTCTGCTAGTCGAAGTCAACATTGATCGTAACATTATACAACAAGATAATAGATTAACTTATTACAAATAATGCGTAATAATTCAATAAATGTTACAGGAAATGTAATTAATATAACGCTACCAGTTACGTTTCATTCTCATTCTAATCGTCATGCTTTTTACAAAAAAATCTTTTAAAACCATAATGTATAATTGCAGTGTTGCTACGCAGTTCTTAGTAACTGCTTTGTCCTATATGAATGCAAGATTCAATACAAACAAAATATATATTATAATTTCTTTCGCAAGTATTAAAAATAATAGCAATAAATAAATTACGAAGTGGCAATGGTTTGGTTTACATTGTTATTTCAGTTAATATAGTATATCGTTTGTCAAGTCACGTTAGGAGACACTTTGGGAGACTAGTGCCTTTAATCTTTAGAACATTGTTGTAGCACACCATGGAACTGGAATTTGGCGGGTAAAGATAAGTTTTCTGTCTCGACCCAAACAGAGCTAAGTAAAAAGGTTCGTAGACGAAGCATTTCAAGAGTTCCCGGCAATACATTTAAACCCAGGCAAGTCATTCTTTATGTTTTCTTTACAGAAATAAAGTCAATTTACATTGGCGTGTTTGCCAACATTTATTTTACAACATGTCAAACATGAAAGGGGAAATTAAAAAAGCGCTTAGTTCTAACATTGTTATCTTTACAGTTGGAATGCTTGACTGAGACATTCAAACCAATGAGCAAGAATCAGAACACCAAAGAACGAGAGCGATGACGTCATCTAGCCCTCTAGCGGTGACAAAAGAAGACTAGAGATATTGTTGTTGGGCGTATCAGCACGTTCCATGCTACTCAGAAAGGCACGGTAAGTTATACTTGGAGACGCTGAAATTGGAGAAAATAGCACATTAACCAGAAATTAAATGCTTAGTGCCTTGGCTACATTAACGGTAAAAATAATCCTCAGATTAGATATTGCGGAGTAGAGAAACTCAAGATCGAAGAGAAAGCTTCCCTCTGCCCGACCGGTCTCATCCAAGACCGCTTGGATGGGCTTATGAGCTTGTACAGATTCTTGTTCAGGATATAGTGATGCATGATGGAAACTATTGTACGGCAGTTGGCGCAATGCACAATCGAAGTGCGACGTCAGATGTTCGGGCTAACCATAGTCATGTTGTCAGAGCTAACCATTATAGTTCTATGGAGCCCTAATAGCCATTGCACTTAGGAAAATCAGCAGCCAGACTATTTCACTGTCAGCATCACTATGGTCTCGTTTTATTACGTGAACGCAAAACAAAATGGCTACCCTTCATTGAAGTTGCATAGGGCGAACTTTAGATGAACTTCATGACACCGGAATACTCCACCCAGTTAATTAGTTAATGGATGTCACTTTTGATGCGTGGTGTGACATGTATAGTCATAATGAGAACACACATCAAATTTACGCAATAAATCACGTTTATCTGCGGGCCTCTCGTGTTGTTGGAGATCGGGCACATACAGTCGCTTTTAATCAAAGTGTATTTTTAGCTGTGACTGCCAGATGATTATTACTATTTTTTTAATGGTTTTTAAAGCAGAGCGAGTTAATTTCAAAGTCAATACTTGTTTTTACTTGACTGGTGATAGCGTATAAAAATGAGTTCCTATACAAAACCCCGTCACCCAAATAATGACAGATTGGAAGGTTTGCAAACAGAGCAGAGCAGACACCCCCACCCAGCACAAATGGAACCTTTTAACTCCACATAATTTTTTCGTCTCTACAATGCCCCCTCTCAGAGCCCCTGTAGAACCGCCCCTTAGTGGGTTCCATCAGAAAGCAGAAAGAAAATCAACCCTTGTCTTCACTTTGGTTCATTGTGGACCCAAGCTGTCCATAGGTTGGGAGCTCGTGTTCGAAGTAACATAATATAATCAATCACAGTTCGCAGTCGCGCATTCCTTCACCGCCATGGTGAGTTACAACCAAGTGTTTGCTTCACCTCTCCTTCGAGGACACAAGAAACTTCGTCTAGTCGAAGCAGTTACTGCTGAAAGAGAGAAGGTCAATGTTACTTTAGCGAGCTCACTGTGTACTGAACTTTCTTGTTGAATGCAGGATGTACATGTACTTTTGGTAATTGCTCCACATAAAAGCTAACTTGGTGAATAGCACTGGAGAGCTGTTGAAATTATAGAGCACTTTTAGAAACGACCCCCTTTGAAGTAATGTAGCTTTAGAAAAAGAGGTAATTTTTAACCTAAATAAAGGCTTCATGCATGCAGCCTTTCTCAGGCATCTGTTAGCACTCATTTTATTCTATGCAACAGGGGTGTTTTTTCTTTCATTATTTTCTTACAACTTCGATGACCAATTTGTTGAGACCAAAATAATGTTCACAGGTTTGTTATATTTTATTCATATGTTGGGATACATCAAGTGAGAATACTGGTCTTTGACAATTACCAAAAGAACACCCTGCCATAAACAATTAATTTTCTCAACGTATGATATATTGATCCAGCAAAAAGATCCGTACACGGCCTAAGAACTGAAACAGAAACTCATTAATCGCACGCCAGTCTATATAATCATTATACACGGTGTACGCGAATTATCGAAATTAACTCCTTGCATAACGGAGCTATTGCTCTTCAACACGGACAAGTACACGAAGAGGGGACGACCACGACCGACACTACCGACACAAGTCTGTCTAGAACCAAACCAACAAGATTGATGAACTACATGAAGACGCGAAAGAACGAAGGTTGTAGTTCGGCTTATGTCACCCGATATCTGGTCAATATTAGTTGATAGGCTGAACTTTATGTATCTGCGTACGTGCAACGCTGCTGGTACGCTGAGATAACGCGCACTTATAACGGACCAAGAACAACTATCGTCCAATGATCGACCTCCTTTTGTCTCAGTGAGGGTAATGTTTGAGAGTGTGACGTCATATTCAAGGGGTCTACACTCTTCCTTCCCATAGTTGGGGTCTATTGATAGTTTTCTTCGATCTTTATGTTTCCAACTATCCTAGTTTGGAAAGTTAAACTAGGCATTTAAACAAGTTCTAATTGGAGTGCCGCTCTGCACTATCAACTGATCAATAAGTTAATAAGTTTTATTTGTGTGTATACTTGGCATTTTTGCTTAAGAGTTGCCAAGTAGTATTGAAGTACATAGTCAAACCGTAACATGGATGTGGAAGAAATAGCAATGGTGCCTTGGTTGTATTGGCACTAATAGGTAATACAATAACAGCATGCTGTGTGCAGCCCGCCTCTTGTTCTTGCACTGTAGAACACAATCAATACAGACTGTTAAACAGTGACGTCACTCTGTCGAACATGATTTATTTTTATCCTAGTAAAGTGCGCCAAAATGTCCAATCGTGAGATCTAAACAACTAGGCTCTCGTTGTTCCCGTCTTCCTTGGACTTTGAACGTCTTGACATAGCCGCTGGGTTCTAATAACGGTTGGGACATTGGCTACTTTCACACAAATAATTGGTATGGTTTCCAAGCTACCGTCGCCATACAAATCGCATGAGGGCGCGCTGTTCCATACGCCGATCCTCGATGTAAAGCATAACTTTTTATGTAAATCAAAGATGTGAATGTCATGGCTTTTTAGTGATTGCTTCAATACTGCGCCTTGGACTTTTTTAATTAAACCCTGGGGCATTTTGGCACATACTAGGCCTCGAAAAATGATACTAAATTAATCTGACCAGTGGTGTTAATTTTGGGTGAAAAACACTCATATTAAACTTAAAAACCTACTTCAAGTTAAAGAAAATAAACAGAAAAAAAGAAGTTTAGTTGTCAGCAAATAAACTTGAAATTTAATTTTAAGAGGCTGAGAGCATGTTTGACCGATTAGAAGATTAAGCATTTTTAGCTTTTAATTATTTCGGGGGGGGGGTGTACCCCACTTATGCCAGGCTGTTTTATGACACAAGAGGGCGCTCAATTAATAGTAACGCAGGTCGTGTGTATTCTACAAGGATTATTTGGTACAACACTTACAACAGCATCTATGATTTAATCATTCCCTTAGATTGACCCACAACTTCTCTTCATGTACAGAGGATACTTAATGCACAAGTCGTCGCAAGGTTTTTTCGCACAATCCTTACCTTTAATTGAAGACTTGTCAAAACAATGTCATGACAACTAAAATGTAAATAACCCAATGTAATGAATTATGGTTGCAAGCTGACACGCTGTTGACTCAGTCTCTCTCTCGTAGCTACCAAGGATGAGGCTCAAACTGAAAGGGGAGATGTATTCTATATTGGAGCCGTCAGGATCGAGAAACCTGTATTATACAATTAGGAACTCAATGTGAATGTGATTACCAATAACCGTCTATAACCGTCTTATTGCGACTTAAGACTCGTTATGGATTGAAAAGATGCTTCATAGTCGACATGAAACCGAGTGAAATATCTGTGTCTTGTAATAGGTCAAAGTTGTTGACTTTTGTGATAGAACGGGTGTTAAAACTGTTCCAATAAAACAGTCGTCAATTTTTAATTTAATCGATGTGTGGGTCAATAAGTAGTAGTTACATGTATAACTACTTTGTTCAATAACCACCATTAATTTAAAGGAACATTACAGAATTGGTTTTTGCTAACAAAACAGATGCTGGCAGTGTAAGCACTTTATGTAATCCACCATATACATAAACTGACAAACCTGTAGAAGTTTGAGATCGATCGGCCATCTGGGTCACGAGAAAATAGTGAAACACCGATTACACATTTGCATGAAACCATATAGATTCAACAAATGAATAAAAACGCTCACTGAGCGATAAACTCCAATCGGAAAATTAGTTTATTCATTTCTCATCAAATAATGGCGTTTCAGACAGAAATATTTCAAGGGATGTTTTCTACTATCATCATCATTAGACCGTGTAAGTTTTATGTAAATCTGTGATCAAAAAGTATATTTTACAAGTTGTTTTCTTACCAATTCTGTAATGTCCCTTTAAACGTAACATCGTTACAGAAAGATATCTCACTGACAACAAATCTGTCAATGGGAATGAAGATGTCGTATTGTTTTACTGAGTGCCTATTTTTATAGGCAAAATGAAGTACAACTACCTGTTTACTCGATAATCAGGCCCAGTAATTGACTGTCATTATTTGTCCACCTTGTTCCCTGATATCATCAGCACTGAAGTAGCCACTCAACCTTATCATCAATCCCGTTGTTCATTCCTGATTTGTCAAGACGTCATCAAGATCTTTAAGATGTAACAATATCTTGAGTCATCAAAATAAACACTCTCTCCCCCTTGTATTTAAATGTCAATTTTTGTCGTCGGTTTCCTGTCGCCTTCCACGTAGACCATTGGAAACTACACATAAATAGTGTGTCCTATCTGCGCTTGTTTTAAACACAGCACGCTTTTAATACAAGTATTTGATGTTATTATTGTGGTTAATATTTAACGCAGATTTGAGGGAACTGGTGGGGAAATTTGATCGCAAATCAACAATGTTGTGAGAGGTTTTTCTTTCAGATAGGGTCCTTGTGTTTGGTAAGAGATCACGTTCTGGTCGCACTTCACTTGATGTGTGTGTTTGTTAAGTCATCTTTTTAGCTGTCAGTCTCCAAGAAACGTGTCCAAATAACTAAGAATTGCGACAAGGTAATTCGTCGTCTTCATGTTATCATAGAGCAAGATCTGTTCCTTGCTCTATGATGCTATTAACTTGTGTCGTGGCTAAGCTGAGCCAATCTATAGATACATATACACTGATTTTGAATCGATTAATTGAAAAACATACGGGCTTTCAAATTGATGAATAAACAATTCTGAACACAAGAGGGCAGTGTCTCATACGAATACGGCATTTATTGTAAATAATCACGTAAAACAAAATGCACGACGAGAGGTGGAATTCTTTGGCCTTAATTGCTTTTCACTGGACCGATGTGTCGGAGCGAAGATGACCTTTTGACATTATAGAGGGACGTTATTGACTGGTTTGAATGGCGGAAATGTTTCCCTTTGACCGTGACGGAACGTGCCGGACGTCCCCATAGGCGAAGAGTATCCGCGGCTTGTAGCGAGCAAGCTCAAATAGTTTGGCTAATTTGCATATTATAAAATGAAGATTATTAACAAATATTTTGGGCTTCGCGTTCTTAATTTCTATTAGTTTACCTGGAACTTGTAAACAAATTAAATGGAACTATATTCGACTTGCATTACAGGGCTCAAATATCGGGGGAAAATTCACAGGACTTTTATTTACAGGACCAGCATGTATTTTACAATACCAGAATCTAATGGGAACAAATTTTCTACACAATGTAAATGTACATTGGGAAAAGGCTGAAAAGACAGTGTATTGCGTCGCCCAGCAACAGGGACATGCGCGCCCCTTCACTTAAAGTGGCTGTGTCGTCATGATCATAGCAGGCCTGTAGCTGTACATGGAATTATGAACTCTCACCCAGTTACAGCACGCGTGTTCCCTCCCGCTGTTTTAATCTATGGAGAGCACTGGCCTGTAGTAACTTGGTGGGAGTTCATAATGTACAGCCACAGACCTGATTTGATCATGACGACACAGCCCCTTTAAGGCAATGGGTTGGGGGATTGGGTTGGGGGGGCACTTTCTGCATGTTGGCCTACCAATTAAGCGTAATGTCAGTAAAGGACACAGAGTGTAGAGTTAATGCTCTATACCCAGGGAGTGCAGTGTAATCAAAATGATGTGTGACTTGTTCACGGTCCAGTAACTTCTGTCCAACCGTAGCGAAAGTACAAACAGTTGATTAAAATGGTGTATATTTATTATTTCTCAATGATTGTACTAATTCTACCTACATAGTATTGTACTAAAAGTACACTGCATATTTCATGAAGCATGAACACGCATGACTGCTCCCCTGTACAGTTGTTTGTGGTAGGTAAAGCACGCTATAGGTGCGGTCAAGTTTAAACTTGAATGTGTAAATTTCTCCAAAAGGCAACTGACGCAGACAGGTTTTACGCCCACGGATCAACTCAAATTGCATTGTGCAGTTTCCGTTTTGAATAAACCAACGCGCTTGACGCGATCTATGAAGTTACAAAACTTCACCACAAACACAAGGGCTCGAATGTTTTGGGGAAATCCACTTGTAAGACAAATTCACTGGCCTCGGGCCTGTGGTCCAGTGTAAATTCACTGGCCTTGGCCGTGGTCCAGTGTAAATTCACTGGCTCGGGCCTGTGGTCCAGTGTAATTCACTGGCCTCGGGCCTGTGGTCCAGTATAAAATTCGAGCCCTGATTATCATCTGGGCCCAATTTCATAGAGCTGCTTAAGCAAAAAATGTAGCTAAGCACAACAAAAGTGTGCTTACCAGAATAAGGTTACCAACCAAAGTACCATGTCATATGCACAATCTGTGGCTGGTATCCTGCTTATTTGTGCTTAGCAGAAAGTTGCTAAGCATAATTCCCTGCTTAAGCAGCTCAGCTCTATGAAATTGGGCCCTGATAATCTTAACGAGCTGTCGAAGTCTGCGCTCTGCAAAACTAGATAAACTGACATTAAATTATTCCCGTATTGGAGTGATACCCCCCCCCCACCCCTTCCTGTGGTTTGTGTGCTCAAGATTGTCGAGATGCAATGTCGCGTGGCTGAATAGCCGACATGGTGACACTGGAGATGTAATTTGAGCTTATTAATTAGCCGTAAAAAAAAACCTCCGTACCTAGATATATCCGCCTCGTTTGTCTTGATATATAGCTATCAATGTGTGCATCTAACATATCACATCAAATATCTCAACCAACCAATCGTAGGCGCCAATTACACCACGAGGCGGACAGCAACCAATCAGCGATAATGTTGTAATTCACAGACGAAACCCTTGACGCGTCATTTGAGGAGTATCAGACGGAGAATGCGAGCAGGATTTTTATACTTCTTGGTTGCCATGGTTAGCGATGAGTACTGTGGTCGTGAGGATTTGCTTTCTGAAGAACGTCTGTATTTCCACTTGATGACAATTTGTAAGATGTAAGGGACGATTTCACGTTAGGCGGACAATAACTATTTCAGTGTCATTCGGCAAGTTTCCAGTTTCCTTCTCCGACGTCTCCGACGAAGAGGCAAGCAAGGCTGTTGGTCTAAATAGTCCCAAAGATCAATGAAGTATTAACCAGGTAAGTTGAATTTCAAAGTCACTTTCTTCAGTTTTGTTTACTTTCTTAGTGTACAATTATCAGCAAAGCTAGTTATCAAAGCAACTATCTATATACTTGCAGACAAAAATCTAATCTCACCGGTCATTGTCGTTGTCACTTTTAATAAAATGAAGGTTTCAAGTCAGTGAACAGGCATCCATTGAAAGGGATATAAATCAATTATCATGTGGAAAATGTTCAACCCTATTCCCACGAGAAAAGGAACAAGTTATTTCCCCGCATGCGAGGAACGGACTTTTAAAAAGTGCATGCTGTTTTTTTTTTTTTTTTTACATTCTTCGTTTTGAACCACAGAATGACGTGTTAATCAAATTTACTACATGAAAAAACGTTATTTGTTTACCCCGTACGTAGAATGACAACCTAATTCAATCAGGCTGCCTTCAATTTAGATTTAACTAACTTAATAAAAAAAAACATTTTTATTGGGTTTTTTCAAGCTTGTAAACTATATTGATGTGGGCATTGATGTCATTTTTGTGTAGGACAAAATGAATTCATATTATATATACATTTGTTTGTTATAGTTGTCACCGTTTTAAAGGTATTGTACACTTTTGGTAACAGCTCAAAATCAGTGTCCACATTTTGTGTGATTAAACATGTGCATGAACAAACAAACCTGTGAAAGTTTGAGCTCAATTGGTCATCAAGGTCACGAGAAAATAGTGAAAAGAGATCTTATGTGTTTTCTGTTTTTTCAAATTATCGCGCGCGATAATTACTATTGTTTTACTCGTTTCTCAGATACGATAGCATTTTAGGCAGAAATATTTTAAGGAACCCTTTCTACCATTACTTACTTTAAATCATGTAAGTTATGTGTGAATCTGTGAACATTGTGTTTTTCGATCTTACCAATAGTGTACAGGGCCTTTAATGACTAGATGTTCTTGTTGAAGGTTGAAGATTGATTTGCTTAACAATTGCCTGCTTAGTAGAAATGAGCAGGACACCAGTCACAAATTGTACAAGTGGTATGGTAGTTTGGCTGGTAACTTTATTCTGTTAAGCATAATTTGGTTGTGCTCAGCTACTTATTTTGGCTTAATTAAGCAGCTCTATGAAATTTGGCCCAGGTTAGAGATTAGAAGCAAACGTGTCAGCATTTATCAATACTAATGCGAGGTAACAGTTAGATTCGCCTAATGGTCGGTAGTTTACCATTGCAAGAACAATTTCCAACCAGTGGAGCTTTCAGCTCCTTTCCATGGACGTATCGATAACAAACGATGCATGGACAATAACAAAATGTCCATTGTCTCCTCGAAGCTGTAAATTAATTATAATCTAGTTATGATGTTTGGCCTACCATGGTATATGTACAAATTGTGGTCATGATCGGGCATTCAGGTTGGCGTGGTGGTTTCTTCCCCTGCCTTTCACCTATGTGGACCCCGGTTCGAATCTCACCCCAGACTGGAGCCTTGCATGTGGATTGGGTTTTCAGTCCCTACCTGATTGCGTGGGTATTCCCCATTGGGGTTTTCCTCCCACGTCTAAAAATGAAATGTCTTCATTGTCTTCTATAAAATATTTGGTGTGATGTTTCCATCTGGATGCTATGCCGACTTAAAAATTATACAAAAATTATCTTTGGTTCAAATCCCACTCTAGTAAATTTGTCTTTGTTCAATCCCAAATTTTAAAAAACGTACCCAGTCAGTTTTTCCATGTGGTTCATAAATTGATATTTTAAAAATGATCTTATTTACTTGAATTGAGTCCATGTCAATAAGACCTCCACGAGGGTAATTCCTAGTCTCGCGGAATTCGACTGGAATTGTGAAAACGCGCGATTTGGATTCCTTCACACGTTAGACGTGGAGGTTCCCACGAGAACTTTACACATAGTGCATGATGCGTCAAGTGCTGTCCAGTGCGTTTTCCTTAAAGATGCTAATAAGATGCTGAACGTTGTCAATTTTTCTCTTTTCTTCAGATGACACAAGAGGGCGCTTGTTTGCTGTCTTAGTTCATTCACCATCTCCCAGCAATGACAGTCTTATTGATCCAGTCGTATGGAATTGGAAGAGCGTTCTGCCACTGATCTTCGCCGTAGCTGGTATCGCTGGGAACTCTGTTGTAATTATTGTATATGCCCGGAAGAGGATTACTGGACGGTTCGGTGGGAGCCGAACGCCTCGGAACGCCACCGATACCTTCATTATAAACTTAGCTTGTGCTGATCTGATTACGTCAATTTGTATCATACCTCGTCCAAAATTGAGTCAAGTGGATCACGATCTAGGTGGACATATTTATTGTAGAGTTGTCAACACTGATGTTATTCTGTGGGTTTCTATCGTAGCTTCTATATTTACTCTGACTCTTGTGTCGATTGAGAGGTATCTTGCTATCGTATATCCCATCCGGTACAGGACGATCTTCGCTGGTAAACGGGCAAGTCTTGTGGTTGTTTTAATATGGCTGACATCCATGGTTCTCAACAGCTTCAACGTGTATTGCGTGGACATTGACCCAGTGAAGGACATCTGCATCCCAGCTTACCCTAGCCAAGGATTCCAATATTTTGTAGGGGCGGGACTTTTCGTTGTGGAGTATTTCCTCCCCATGGTGATTATGATCGCCACACATGTTTTGGCAATACGCGCGTTGAGGGCGCATGCCAGAACCCTTTTATCCCGTAACGAATCGCCCAACAGCCCCGCCTATTCGCTCCTAAACACCCGACGCAAAGTCATCGAAATGTTACTAACAGTGGTCATAACTTTTATCGTGAGTTGGTCTGGAGATCAAATCATGTTTCTCATCTACAATCTTGGATTTACCTATCCAGGATACCTTGCAAGTGATGTGTACCAGGCATTCTTTCTCCTTGCTTTCGCAAACTCCTGCGCAAACCCCGTGATCTACACGTTCAAAAATAAAAATTTTAGACGGGCAGTGAAGGCTCTGTTTAAGCGCCAATCCAACCGGGTGAATGACGGATCGAGTGTAAAGGGGATTGAGAACGGATTATCACAGATGAGCCTTATTAATGCATTGTTCTTCAATAATATCCGTGCCACTTATCCCCAAGTTCATAAGCCTCCACAGCAAGCTACTAGTGTTATGTAAACCGACAAAACTCGTCCGCTCGTAACTTGTGCACGAATGCAGCGTCGAAACTAGGGTAAAATTTTGCCCAAAATATAAACTGTAGTGTTCGTTTGCTTTTATCACAAGCCTCTTTTCTGCGATCTTGTTATGCCATTTTCTTTTCCTTTTAATATAATCTGAAGTGTAAAATTACATTGTCGACGTGTAAATGGAAGAATAGTTTTAAAAACATTGAAATTATCATAATATTTAAGCTTATAAAGTGTAACATTTTATCTTAGCAATTTTTAATCCCCAAAAGTCCAGATTTCAAATGGGGTGGGGTACCTGAAGTGCCCCCTTCTTAGTTACGTCACTGCAAGATTGTTTAAGTTTTTACGCACTGACGGGCTTCGAAAATGAACTGCTTAATTACTATCTATCAAGTTGTCATCATTTTTGAGGCATTTTATGAAGGTTTGTTTCTCTGTCGTACCAGCTTTCTATAGTAGATTATTCGTCCCATTAAATTGTATTATGCACTCATGCTGAGTTGGCGTGGCTGAAGCGATGGTAACATGGTAGAAGTTTAAGCAGATAATAATTTGTCATGAAAGTTGCCATCGTTGATAATGCACCAAAAAGGGAACAGCTCAAGGCTGGGTAGCCAACAATTGACCGATCCATGAAGCCCCACCCCTTTAACCTATTGATCAATAACAGCATTGGCTGCATCACCACTGCACACGTGGGCATCACGTGTGCATCTCTCCAATGCCGCACTCACGACATGAACGTGCGCGCTTAAAGTACGCGCGCACGCGTGTTTACTTTTCTGATGGGATTTTAGCGTGTCGGACTTTTGTCGGACTTTCAGTGGCGTAGCCAAGGCTGTGATTGGTCAACACGGAAGGGGGCGGAGCTAGACCACTAATTGCAACTGCGGAAGAACGTTAAGACTGGGAAGATTTACTGCGTGGCTTGCATCAACACAATTATACAGCATTTTCAATTTTTTTCACTTGACGTTTTAAATGTATTCAACTTTTTAGGTCATTCATGTAAATAGTTAAGCACTTGCATTCGGTAAAATATTAATTGTAAAAAATATATGATTATTTTTCTTTAGATGTGGAAAAGGGGTCAAACTGCTTGTTCATAATATTGTTTTTATGTTGCTGTTTTTTAGAATATTATTTCTGGTGACAAACTTTGCTGTCTGCACACTTATCATCAAGGCCTATATCCCGTCGTGAGTTCGGCGTCTGTCTCAGTCATCACAACAAATAATTCATGTTAGAGGGGGAAAACACTTCGCGAGCCGACGAGGGAATTGAAAATAATTCTTTCAACGTATTAAATAAATCCTTTAGGATTAGAAATGTGACCGATCGATCATTATAACAGAGACAAAATTGTTTACAATTTTGCATCAAGTGTCAAAGTTTTAATAATTGGCCACGGCATAGAAGACATTAACCAGAGAGAATTTTTTATAAATTTATGGGTTTGTCGGTTCGGGAGGCAGGAAGTATTTTTGGACGTGAGGCTTTGTAAGAGCTCTCTCTCCATTTAACACGGAGTGTAGCCTTTACCACTACCTGTCACTATTGGCCATTAATTACTGCTATGTGGGTTGCATCCCATTGGGTGTCAGTGTGTCAGTGTGTCATGGCAGAGCGGTTTAGAGCATCGGATTCAAGTTCTGGTGGTTGAGTCATCGGGGTGTGGTTCGAATCCCGGTCATGAACTTGTGTCCTTGAGCAAGATGCTTTACTGTAATATAGAGAAAGGTACCAAATCTTGTTTAGAGTAAAGTGAATTTATGAAAATTAAAACACCTTTAAAAATTGTACGATAATTTAAAATCAATAAATTGCTGGCTTCTGAGAAAATAGTTTTAACACGTTATTCCTTTTGAGACTCATTTCAGAAGTACTTGTGTGTGTGTTTTAAGGGGATGTTTACACTAAAAAAACAATTCTTCCTGTTTACGTCATTAATTCTGCACAGCGCCCTCAGCGTCTCAGGCTGATTGTAGCTCATAAGCTACTATTATGATTAAATGGATCATGAAGGGCGGCACGGTGCGTGTTTAACTGGGTCACCGAGGTAGTTTGAGTTAATGTCAGACTTGTCACAAGGTTTGTCTTAATTTCCGGTTGTGCCGGTAGTTCATGTCATTTTGCACTTAATTACTTATATTTGATTACGGGGGGACGACCAAAGCGATCGCAAGTTAACGAGGCCACCGTCCGAATGGACGACTTCGGCTATGACGCTACACTCGTCAGATCACTGCAAAGAGTCCCATTCTTCAACATTGCATCTGCAGCCAATCGCAATAGCCGTGAGTCGTATCTATCGAGGACGGCTATAGCAACCACTAAAGACGTGGCGTAGCATCTGATCAGTCACTTTTTAGATAATAGTGAACACAATGAGCTCTGGTTGATTTGGGTAAATTTGTCTGCCACACCCAAACAAAACAGGGCACTCATAGTGTGCGCCATATCTCGAAAAGGCTAAGGGGTGGGTGGGGGTGCTTAAATTACCAGCATCGTACCTCTCCTCAAAATGAGAAGGGGGAAATACACAACATTTTGAATGGTTTGATTCCATCAAAAGCCCCCAACCAACTACACACATATTATACAAATATTGACTGCTCGATGCATAGTAAATAGTCACCGAGGTGATCCCGGGCTGCCTATTCCTGGGCTCGCCGAAGACAGGCGGCTCCAGGGAATCACCGAGAGTGACTAGTTTTACTACGCCACGAGACAAAGCAGTCAATATTTGTTTTATAACACCTCTTCCTTTGTTTCTATCTGTATACTTTAATAAAATTAATTCACACAAACTTTACGTACGTGGCAATCAATCGTCAAACAAGAACTGTAAAATCTTACGTTGAAATACCGAGTTTTGACAAAATAAGAGGGTGTACCAGCCACTGCTGTTACGTTCGTTCTCTAAACCGTATTTCAAGTGCACATATTTTGTTCATACACCGGGTTCGAGGTTGTCAAGCAGCTCATTTAAATCAATGTTTGAAGTCAATGTAGTCAGGGTACCAGGGTATCCATGCACTAGTACATCGGTCGCTAGGCTATCGATTGAATAGTACATCGGCGGCCGTGTGATAGTACCGCGCGGTCCGCGCGCGGTTTCTAGTAAAACTAAAACATATCATGTGACGCGCTCTAAACCAATCAAAAGGCAGAATATTTGTAAGGGGTGTTATAATATTTCATTTCCCCTGCCTCCCCCCACCAAAGAAAAAAAACGAAAAAAACCCACCAGAATCAAGCTTCACCATTGACTATACACACCTATGGCGTGCAAACTTGACATTTAACCCAAAACAGAGATATCTCTGTTATTAATGCATTAGCCGAATTTATGGTCGCTCCGTTGATTTCTGGGTTACCATTCAATACGTCTTTGTATAATCATGGAGCTATACAAAAGACGGTTGCCCTTGACTCTGTTCGTGGCCCAAAAACATATTCCGCTTTCTTGCTGCAAAGTCCACTTACTAGATTATTTTTAGATTAATGAATTTGGATCGGAGTTTAAAAAGATCTCAGAGTATTGTTATCGGATGTTCGGTATACAGGTAAAAACTTATTAATAACGCGCAAGAGTAGGCCTATACTCGTGTGTGATGTCGCGTGGTCGCTTTATTGTCAAAACCTTCAAACGAATTAATTGTCTAACAAAATATCTAAGCATTTTGACTATACTTCTTTCTGCATCGTCATTTTTAATTTGACTGTCAAGTGTTCTTGAAACGTGAATTTAGCTCTTTGATGAATTGGTGGTTACAAAAGACCTCCAAAATTATCAAAAGGCTAAGCAAAATAACTTGATTGTTCGTGCGATAAGTCCGTTATTTCACACAATCAGACAAACATAATGGTCGTTCACTCTTTATTCTACGGAGGCTTAACGTGTCTATCCGCTTGTTCATGTTTAGACAATATTAAAATGTCTTTCTAAGCTTTCGTTTATGCTTATGATCGTAGGTCTCGGAAACCAGATACAGCAAATAAGAAATACGTCTCATTTACTACTTGGATTGAGTTATTTGACGTCTTTCTACAATGATTTAACGTGGAAACATGGAAACGTGGAGTGGTCACTCTTCTTGTTTTAGTTTTAATGATACTCTTTCTCTCTATGGTGTGCATGTTTTCACTAATAATAATTCAGGATTCGTATTAGAAATGAGCGACTGAATCAGAGACTACATTAAATTAATCTATAATGTGATTATATGCAAAGGAGTCTATAAAGACTAGTCTTCTCTCTCTCTATTTGGGATAGTTTGCAATCAGTTGTTGACACACCATCAGCTCTTGTTAATAATTAGCTATACACCCTCCTTCATTTTCTCGCGATTCATGGAGTGTGACATATTCAAGATCTATTAATAGATCTTGATTGCCATTAAATAATGCCCAGAAACACTCATGTAACATGTCAAGCTTGTAAAGTGACGTCATTGACTCTTAGCAACAAACCATAGTGATATCCCCAAGTTATTCCCGATTTGATGAATTCTAAACAAAATAATTCGACTGTCATTCAAAAGTCTTCGTCCGTCTGCCCATGGTTATGCAAAGATAGGATTGCCCTTGGCTTGAACTCATTTTAGTGATCTACTCAATTAAAGTGAATTATAGTCTAATATCTCTACCCCTTACTTGACTTTATCAAGGTTTACGAAATTAAACGAGGGATTCCAATTTTGGCCTTGTTGTTCTGGCAATCGTCGTCAGTTCAGAGAAGGGTACAAAAACATGTTCTGCGTACAGTTCCGACCTCCATCGGCAGTCACCGTGATCAAAGTCTAGGCCGGGGGTAGGCCTATTTTGCTTTGTACAATTTTAATCATGGAAGGAAATATACAAACCCAGATAGAAAAACTAAGTTAATACGATTGTGTTATTGTACTTTCTTACTTTATTAATTGTTTTGTCGACCAGAGAACAACACACAATGTGCAATGAGCTCAAGAACTAAAGTTATAATTGGGCCGTCTTGAAAGATCAGACGATTCTTCCATGATATGACATGCTGTAAGTTTTAATTTACGATCAAGTTGTACTGATTTATATCAATTCGGATGTTACGAAGACATCACATAATCCGATTAGAAGATAGCAAGATACCTACCCACATACAAATGGTAACATAATCTCGCTTTTGTTATTGCTGAATTCATTATATTTTTTGTTCGTGTCTGCAAACGCAGCAGTGAATTATAGGCAATATAAACTAGGGCAGACGTTTGCAATGACTGTGTAAAAGTAGATTGCAAACATGCTGGCTCCAATTCGAATGTTAACTACGGACGTTTCCCCTTTTTATAGAAGTAATTATCATAATGATGCGCATTTACAATGCGCTGGTATTTATCTTAAATAAGATGCTAATGGTGCAGCGACACTGATATGTTTATGCAGTACTCATTAGGTGAATATTGAGGACAGTTTTGAACAAAGCAAATGATGGAGAAAGTTTAATATGATCCGGTGAAATTGTTCCACAAGGAAGGGGCAGCAAAAGTATAAAGGTAACGATCTTTCACCCCATGATGTTTTGGCCCCGGGTTTCCTTAAAAGATGTTTATTATTTGAGTTCGTAATTTTTTGTTTTCATTTTCAATATTCCTTAATCTAGCTGCACGGAGTGTTGCAGGCAATCTTACAAGCATGCAGCCTCCTGTCGTTATCCTTGCGGATAAAGACTTAGGACCAGTCTACGCTTCCAAAAGCTTGCAGTCAGTGCAGGATTGAGGGCGCCCTTTAAAAAGCATGAGGGTTTCCAACAAACTCATTTTGACACGTCCAACATGTCTTCCTTCATCAATTTTTCCTGTTTCAGCCGTTCATTTGGAAACAAGTATTTAGTTACATATTCACAAAATTAAGTTAAATAACTTTTCTTATTTCATTGATCAGCCACTCGCTCGCGGTTTGTTGTCTTCTTCAGTTTGATTTTTCATTATGCTCGTTTTGCAAAATAATGTTTTCTTTATAGGGTGCGTTCGATTAGCTTCCCCGGGTCGACCCCGGTGTGTTCACCCTGGTGAGCCCCTGACATGAGCTAATCGAACGCACCCTTAGTTCTAAGATTATGTTTTTTAAATAGCGCCACCATTAGTCACAACAAAACCTGTCACTTATCCCGACAATGCATACTTTATAGCACTTTAATTTTATCTTTAAACTGTGGCTGGCAAAACATGACAGTCAAATTTGAAACCATAAAAAACATATAAAACGAAAATGTTGACGTTTCAGTCAAATATTTCGTGTCATAGAGCTGTTTTACGACGACAAAATAAATGTATCTGACAGCTTGCCGTCGTTTATGGGCGGATCCTTCCCCAAGTCAATGGATTCTACGTCAAAGCCCACCACTAATTGGGGGTGCTATGATTGTTCAATAGCGAGGCCCCTCTCGTGTACATCACCGGTCGGCCATTTTCTACGAGGAAGTTCACGAACTGCATGTAAAACCAATTGGTGGTAGTTTTTGTACACAGAAATTCTTACTGACTGGCGTTAAGTACGTGATCTATCAGGCGATTTCCGGGTTTATTTGTGGGCAGACCGTTGACTATTTTAATGCCAATAGTTTCTATGAATTATAATCGTTAGAAAATGTTGAAATCGAGTATACGACTGGACCAATAGCTTTCATTGGGAGAGATTAAGAGGTAAGTTTATTTATCTACAAAATGGAATAATAATGGACTTAAAATTCTTCAAATCTTTTTAGTTTGGGGGGTGTTTTCTTCAGTTGGTGATTCACGTAGTGTTTGGTTATTTTGGGCATGTCGTTTGGACGGTGACCGATGACCACCTTGTTCAGTTTGAGGTCATTATTTATTGACATTTGTGTGTCGTTGCCCATGCTTAAGAATGGAATTTGTTGGAATGAAATGGACAGACTTATTTACTTTTTTAGAACGGACAGGAACAGATGGTTTACCATTTGTTGATCTTGATCAAAATATTGTATTGTATAAATGATGGGCAGTCAATGCATAGACTAGAGCAAGGGTCAGTGACACTGACACTGATGTGACAGTCGACAGTGCCAATTAATGGTTTCTTTCCCTGGCTTTCACCTCTGCTGCGTCTCTCCCTGTCCTGTGGACACTTGTTCAATTCATGTACTGGAGCCTTGCATGTGGATTGGGTTATCCTTAATTCTTTTTTGTGGCTTTCGATCCTGGCAACACATCTAAAACTGAAATTATTTCAGGACCCTTATTTCATTGTCGTCTTTACAATTTTGTGTGTGAAGTTTCTATATTTAGGATGCTTTGCTTATTACATAATTCAGATTCTGAAAAGTGTGATTGATTTTTGGGGGGAGGGGCATCTGCTTAATGAATTTGATAAAGATGGGAGGGGCACCTGCTTGATAAATCTGATAAAGATGGGAGGGGCACCTGCTTGATAAATCTGATAAAGATGGGAGGGGCACCTGCTTAAAGATGGGAGGGGCACCTGCTTAAAGATGGGAGGGGCACCTGCTTGATAAATCTGATAAAGATGGGAGGGGCACCTGCTTGATAAATCTGATAAAGATGGGAGGGGCACCTGCTTGATAAATCTGATAAAGATGGGAGGGGCACCTGCTTGATAAATCTGATAAAGATGGGAGGGGCACCTGCTTATTGAATTTGATAAAGATAGGAGTGGCACCTGCTTGATAAATCTGATAAAGATGGGAGGGGCACCTGCTTGATAAATCTGATAAAGATGGGAGGGGCACCTGCTTGATAAATCTGATAAAGATGGGAGGGGTGCCTGCTTAATGAATTTGATAAAGATGGGAGGGGCACCTGCTTGATAAATCTGATAAAGATGGGAGGGGCACCTGCTTGATAAATCTGATAAAGATGGGAGGGGCACCTGCTTATTGAATTTGATAAAGATAGGAGTGGCACCTGCTTGATAAATCTGATAAAGATGGGAGGGGCACCTGCTTGATAAATCTGATAAAGATGGGAGGGGCACCTGCTTGATAAATCTGATAAAGATGGGAGGGGTGCCTGCTTGATAATTCTGATTAACCCTCGTGGTAACCCTCTACCCTCGTAGAAGCAACGTGGTGAAAAAATTCTCCACATATTCCAAATATGGTCATAATTTTTTTTTCAATGGGCCAAAAAAGCCACGATTTTTTGTATTCGACACCCCTTGTATACACCACAAGCCTGTAGACTCCCATTGGCCAGGCTATAACCACTGCCGAGTAAGAATTATTTAATGACAGCAGTCCCAAGGGACAGGTATGCCCTTGGGAATTGTAACTTGATATCTTAGTGAGCCAACTCCTTGTGCCATTATCTCTTTGTGTCAACCCTGTGCCGCCCAGAGCTTAAACAGGAGCTTAAACAGGTCGTAAATAACACACACTGCTGGCCCAGACAAAAGCCCTGTGGAGATTAAAATTGCTTTGGGCTTGCAGGAGGGGGTCATTGACCTAAAAAACTGGGTGGTGAAAAAATTCTCCACCTGGATCCACCGCGTTTTACAGAAGGGCCCGCTGCTCCGAGGGTTAAGATGGGAGGGGCACCTGCTTAATGAATTTAATAAAGATGGGAGGGGTGCTTGCTTGAAGATCGGAGGGGCACTTGTGTTTAATTGTAAAATACTACATTATAACATCAAATGAACAAGCAAGACAACTATGAAATTATTGTCAAGGTTATTGTTGAGTGAGGAAACAAATTTTCATTCTGGAAATGATCAATGAAGCGGAATACCCACAAATTCAGGCAGCGTGTGTGTTCATACCATCTGGTACACCAAGCATACTCGGATTAAATGTGGTCAGACAGGAGGCAAAATCTATTGTCTTACAAAGACAAAGAGACTTGCATCCAGCCACTTCCTTATTTCTCTACATTACAATTTTTCTGTTCATGTATTAGATGTCACCATCTGTTGTTTCCTCTGCCCTTGTTATGGCTGAAAAAGTAAAGTGACTTCACTCTAAAAAATTAATTAAAACAAATCTGTCTTGTCGCCACAAGGGCATATGAGTACACTTGAACTCAGTGACATTGATTGTTGATCCCCTTCTACACATAAACACAGTTTTACAACAGAAAAGAATCTACACTACTCCACAGGTCTTGTGTAACTCAGATTTTTCACTGGACCAGAAACATTTTAAAAAGACTTAAATATCCATTATTTTTGCACAATTGCTTATTTTTTTAGGACAAATTTTTGTATTGAAAATAATAATAATAATTGGTTCTCAATAGCGCTAACATCTTAGAAGCTAGATTAAGGCGCTTTACAACATTATTATCCCTGTTCATCGAGCATACTTTTAAGTTTTAGACGATTTCTCTATCTTTCTCAACTCCCTGGGGAGCATACAGCCCCAAGCTGCTTATATTAGTGCTATGGGGTTAATCCAACATACATGTAAAACTGTCTCAGCCCTCGCAGTTTCCTCTGGGTTAAGAGAAGCGACTATGGTTAAGTGCCTTGCTCAAGGACACGAGTGTCATGACCGGGAATCTAACCCACACTCCGATGATTCAACCATTATGACTTGAGTCCGATGCAGTAGACTGATCGGCCACATCACACCAAAGCGTTCAAGAATAGCTTAAGAATAGCGTAATAAATCTTCAGTATGTTTTGAAACACTTGATTGTAGGAATGTTGTTGTTCTAATGTTTCTGGCAAGTGATGGACAACTGGACTCTCTCTGGCCAGTGGTCCAGTGGGTATTTCAAGCCCTGCATTGGAAGTCACGCATGAGAACACATTTGTTTACAACCCCCTTGGTGATAAACTAACTAACATACTGCCAGGGTAATCAAGGCAAACCATCCATGAGAATCAGTGAATCGTGATAAATGAGGCATTTTGTTCTCTGGAAATATAAATCAAGTTATTTTAATTGTTGTATGGCCTACACTGTACATGTGCACTTTGAATTTGATGCAGAGTGAAAGTTCATACTCCAGATAACACTGTGTCTGAGGCTGCTAAGTCATTATCATTGGAGCATACATGTAGGATGCACATAGCAACGCCCTTAGCCACAGTCCTTAGCCACAGCCCTTAGCCACAGCCCCAGCCACTTCTTCCATTTCGACAAGAATCAAAGGAGAGGATTTCATAAAAATCCAACATTTCCTGACAATTCCTCTTGCATAATAAACATTTGACAGGACCAAAATTTCCGGGGGGCAATGTGGAAAGAAAACAGGGTCCAATTTCATAGAGCCACTTAAGCACATAAAGTAACTAAGCACAACAAAATATAGCTTACCAGAATAAGGAAACCAGCCAAATTACCAGTCCACACATGTACAAGTTGTAACTGGTATCCAGCTCATTTATGCTAGGGAGAACATTGTTAACCAATATTTGCTGCTTAAGCAGCTCTATGAAATTGGGCCCAGGTGATAGCTCGGAGTACGTACTTGTTAAGAACTACATGTAGTCTCCTCTCCAGCAGGTAGTTTAAACATTGCACAGAACTCAACTCATGTTGGTGTACCATCTGTATTGAGTAACACTTCTAGGAGACTAGACAGCTCTTTTATAAAATAAAATCCAGGAGGATTGCAGCTTAGGAATCGTATCGGAATAAAAAAAAAAATTGTAAAATAAAAAAACTTTCCGACCTACCGACCCTATTTTTAAATGACATGTTATCGGAAACAGAACTAATCAATGTTTAGAAGTTTCCATCTTTTTTCGAAATTATGGGTGGGTCAAAAGAAATAGATAGGTGAAAATCGAAATTTAGTTTTCAATTCAAATCATAGAAGAACTACACAGGTCTGTGCAGTTTCAATGTTAACAATAAATCTAGTCTGGAAAGCCAAAACGTTGATCCCGATGGGGAGATGGGGAGGGTTTTTTCTTTGATTTCTACTGAAAAAGTTCTTCTGCTGGAAGCTAGGAAAAAGCCATTTAAAACTTTTGGAAGAAAATTTGTTTAAAATATCTGCTTCATTTGAGGCATTACTTTGTTCTTCAGTGTGTACTGTACATCAAATAGTCAGTCAATATCAAAAAGATCGAAATTTGGTGTGGGTGGGTGGGTCAAAACAATTTCGAAAAAAGACCGACATTTTTAAACATTGAGCATTCTGAATGGCCCCTTACTGTACCAGTACATGGATTTCTTACACATTGTTGGTGACTACTGCTTTCATTTGTAGTAACAAAAATTGTATAGAATTGGGCAAGGTCAATTTTATGCTTCATTTCTTGGTGGGTGAGTCAGCCTACCATGCATAAAGATATAAAGTTGTTGTTGATTTTTTGGGGGGTTCTAATGATTCATACAACATATCAATTCTTTTACAGCATTATTACAGGAATGTTTTTCTAGACGTGTATTTGTTGGCCAGGGTTTTTTGCATGCCTCGGCAGTCTACAAGCGCCATGTTCCGATAGAAACTAAAAAGGGAGTCTATGTTTAGATCGAGACCATATACAAGGGGTACAGAATTGAGTCAACACCAATGAGAGGGTCGCAGTAATGTCAGGAAACATGCTAATCCTGTCACAGTCGGGGTGTTTCATGTTTGTTAATGTCACACACACATTGATTTTGTTACAAAGCGTACACTTTATACAGTTTGAAAATCTTTGCAAAATACTGGAGCAGTACATTGTATACATGTACTTAAAGCATAGAGGGGGTCCTTGCTCTTTGCTTAAACCATGTCATTGTCAAGGCATCAACATTTAAACATGGAGCAGGATTTACCCTTAACTTTTCAGTGACTAACCAGAGGAACCAGTTTAGCATATCAAGTCCATATTTCATACGAAATAATGAGTGCGTTTCAACTCTGAACTAGCTAGCTGGACCACTTGGAGAGAATTTTTTCCTTATCCTCTGTGTTTCAACTGACATTTGGCAAGCGGACTACTGCTTAGGGAGATTGCTGGCTCAATGTTGTCCAAAAGATATTTCTCACAAGGGTTTTCTGAGTGAGTGGATTGGTATGGAAACGTAACATACTCTCCCTCAAATGGTTGTCACAACTTTTATTTTTGACAGAGTAATCTTTTGGGGAATGATTTGGTCTTGGCATTTCTGCAAAGCAGATAATGAAACATGTTTTGTGCTCACTGAATGCAGTATTATTATTAAGTACTCCGCAATGCTAATTTTGAGTAGCAACTGGTGTGTACTTTGTGTAGCATTTTGCTAAGCTGTACAACTACAAGGGAAAATGTTCACAGTCTTTAATTAAAATTGTTGATTCATCAACAATTCAACAAGGCGAGTCAACAATCGCCTTCACGTGACCATAAAGTTCAGGGTCTTTGGTTGTAAACCTGGTAACATGCTCATCTTGTTGTGTTTGAGTTTACTACCATCAAGTCACTAAGCAAACAGTTAACATGTACATGTACATGTACAATGTAAATGCACTTTGTACTGTGTGTGCTGAGTTGAAGAGATCAACAGGCGTAGTTCTAAACACAAGGGATTCATTATTGTCTTTGGAGATTATTTACAATTACATGTATACTTTTATCGTAGGGTTAAATGTGTGAGGTTTTGCAAACATTGTGTTGCTGGCAGTTTGAATGTTGTTTAATTTTTTGAAATTGTTCGTCATTAGTAGTCATGCTTTACAAAAGTAGTACTACTGTCATTGGATTGATGGTCTGTTTTAACTGATTGTTACAATGCATTACATTGTCCAATGACCTTGAGTTGTGGTGTAGCTAGAGCCCACAAAATGCACTGGAACAGTTGGTGACATTTTACAGCAAGTTGACCGACCACTTGAAACCATTCAACTGCATGGATTGTGTTTGGTGGATCAACTGCACAGAACCAATGTATCATTCAGAACCATAGTGCATTATGATATTGAATGGTCAGACAGTAGGAGGGTTCAATAATTGTAGTAATAGCATGGAGGTGGACTTCAGAACCATAGTGCACCATGATATTGAATGGTCAGACAGTAGGAGGGTTAAATAACTTTAGTAATAGCATAGAGGTGGACTTGTCCACAAGGTCCAGTTTTGAATTACTTCCTCAACTCGATATTTATTTTACGTTAAATATATTTTTTAAAAGCTACCTGCAAATTTATCCCTCTGAATTGATCACAAAGTAAACCAAAGAACTCGGTGAAAATGTCGTCTTATTTCAAGCGAAGGCAGGAAAGAATGTGCATTCAATTTAACTTGTATATTTTGTGTATGTGTTGTTTGCACACTGCACTTAAATGTTGACGTCTTAATCAGTTTAATGCCCAACAAGTTGTTACGAGAGATTACAGGATTCGTGATGCACGTGGATTCACGATTAAATCCAATCCTCTTTATTACCCTCTGATCTTTGTGTGTTCCTAACCTCTGATATCTCGATATGTAAACGGGGGTCGTCTGATAAGTAGGAAGTGAAAGTCTTGTATCATGGCCATTGAGTTTCCGCTAACCATGGAGGAAGAAAATGCGCTAACCAATGCAGTTGAATAATGGAATTACGCAGTTTGTTTATAATTGAAATGATTAGACATGAACACCAGTCAGCCCCTTAGTATCAGCATTCTAAAGAAGTGTCCTACTCTGATTTTATGTTACTATTCAACTCAATCAAATATCTTAGAAGGTGCTAATATGGTGCTAGTCCTTCCACTGTTATTTTAATTCTTGTAGAATGGTACACTTTCACATACATACATGTAGGTTGATGGAGGAGTGACTGATGCAAGTCTCTTCCGGGGCTTGTCACAGGAAATCCTGTGTTGAAGTTCTCTTAAAGTCTACATGTAAAGCCACTGATATACAATGGGTTATTCAAAAATACAATTTCATGTAAAATTTAACCAAAACCACCCAAGTTATCCCCAACCCATCAAAATCCAAGTGTATGTTTTGTTTGATTATGTTGGATTTAGGACTGCACTGATTTGCTTTGCATGGGATCTGGCATACCTTCATAATCAAGGGTCTGACAGTTTGTGTGTTGATTTACTACATGTATATGATGTTGGAGTTTGTTAATGTTAGAGTGAGGAAAGAACCCACAGTACATGTAAATCACTCCAAAATCATTTCAATCTGAGACACATGTACTTCCTTGTAAGGCTACATGAAAACAATGGACATTAAATGAATGACGTTTGCAATTTTGTGTCCTTAGCCCTTTGGCTTATAGCTGCTGTACACAAAGTATAAAAAAACATTATATCAAATACTTGATACCAGATCAACACATTTGTATTTTATTTTTAGAGTAGATTTTGGCAAGTGTGATTCCTAATGATTCTGTCTCCTTCCCCCCCCCCCTTTTTACTGCAGATTTTACAGTGGGTTGGGAAACCAGTAGCTTACTGCACATCTAAACACTCCCTCCCACAATGCCTCCCCCACCCCCGCCGGCCCCGGCGCCCCCACCCCCTCCCCCTGCCAATTTTAGTGCTCCCCCACCTTCGTCCAAAAAAGCTCAGAAAGAAAGAGGAGCACTGCTGACGGATATTCATAAAGGAGCCAGACTGAAAAAGACTGTTACCAATGATAGAAGCGCTCCGACATTAGGTAAGTCAATGATTGTAATTCAGGCCTGGAATTTCATCTTTGAGAGGGCAAGGCCATTTTAATTTTGCAAAGGGCACTTCCATTGGAAAATCTTAAACTTCTGAAGGGGCTCCAAGGCCAAGACCAGGGCAATAGAGGCCATGCAGGGGCCATGGCCTCCATGGCCTCCGTGTAATTCCAGGCCTGGAACTTGTTTACCATTCAATCTCGGAAGCTGGAAACAAACAGAGAGACTCATGAGGCTACTCACTTACATGTACCGGTTTACTTTCAATTTGTGGGTTAAATAATAAGGGCTTTAACCCCGCGACCTACTGACTTACGTGCTGGCGCTCTATCAACTGAGCTATTCAATGGCCCTAATTTTGGCGATCTCCTTTTTTTGTCAATATCTTTGTTCTGGGGGTGTTCACCTTTCAAAAAAACTGCACAGGTTTTGTTCAGTAAAAATTAGAATTATCAGAAGTAGAAATTGTATTGTCGGCATCATGAAAATACACAAATTTGATTTCCATCGGCGCATTAGAAAATATAAACAGTTGAAAAGTTTTTGTGTTGATGGACATAATTCATGGACTTCATTTTGTTTTATCTCACAGTAACAAAGAATACTGGTGGAGGAGGAGGTGGAGGAGGTAGACCTGGAGGTGGAGGCGGAGGCGGAGGCGGAGGCGGAGGAGGAGGAGGAGGAGGAGGAGGAGGTGGTGGTGGTGGGATGAGTGGGGGTCTCTTCAGTGGAGGTATACCACAACTCAAGAAAACTGGTAGATTACCAGCAGGTTCAGGTAAGAAATCATTTAACAATATCCAGCGTTCAACTGGTAGGCTAAATACTTCAACAGCTCCATCTGAGATGTGTATTTGTTTCTCTATAGATCCTTCTCAGATGACTTCACTATTTTATCGCTTGAGTACTTACATGTGCACATCACACACACACACGTTACTAGAACTGCGCGAACATGTGCTACAAAACACAACGCTGAACGGCACTACGCGTCTGTGTCCTTCATTTGTAATTACTCTAGCATGGCAGACCCTGCCTATTGTTAAGGAGTTAGATTTTTTGTTTTGTTTTTAGAAGTTGTTAGTTGACTTTGATGAAGGCGACTAAACTCATTTTCTTTGGTCCTTCTCCCCAGGTCCCAAGCCATCAGCTAACCACATAGGTAACAGTGCTCCCTCATTAGGAAATAAGAAATTTGGTTCACAACCTCCAAGACCAGGGAACACTCCGAATGCACCAGGACGACTACCCTTTCAGAATGCAGGGAGGCAAGAACTCCCCTCCCCAAAGCTCCCAGGTCGACCATTTCAAGGTAGACCTGCAGTGGAGGACTCAAATAGCTCGCAGAGTAAACCAGCGTGGATGAACAATAGAAGCAATTCAAATACAAAAAGCATCAGCTCTGGAGGTCAGTCAGGAGGAGCACCACCTCCCCCGCCTCCTCAACAAAGTAAACCACGCCCTCCATCAGTTGGGTCAATGCCGCCCCCTCCTCCACCAAATAGGGGTAATCAAAACGGTAGACAGAGAGATCAAGGTTCTAGATCAAATTCAGGACGACCCCCAGCACCACCGCCAGGACGGCCTGTTTCACAGGGAAGAATGGCACCCCCTCCGCCTCCCCCAGCGAGAGATCCTCCCCCAACCAGACAGCCTCCCCCTCCATCCAGGCAACCCCCTCCTCCTATTCGAGACCCTATGCAGGATTGTTCACCACAATCAAATGGACCAACATTTGGTGGAGCACCGCCCCCACCTCCACCCTCAAGGGGTCCTGCTGGTGGTAGACCCCCTCCACCACCTAGGACAAGTGATGCAAGACCGTCAGCATTGCCACCCCCTCCTCCCCCTGCAAGGATTGTAGCTCGTCCAACATCTGGTACCATGGCTCCTCCCCCAGTGCCTACATCAAGTAGACCGCCTCCATTACCACCCTCAAGGGTTGGTGCACCACCCCCACCACCTCCTATGAGGGATAGACCGCCCTCTATTGTTGGAGCGCCTCCCCCTCCCCCTCCAAGTAGAACTGGACGACCATCAACCACGTCACCACCTGTCATCACTAACAATAATGGATATGGTGAGTCTAAACCTGTCTCCCTCTCTGATTCTATAATGCGGCTTGTAGGACTGGATATAATGACTTAAATTTGCTAAGTGACTTTAATCTGCGAAAGCTCCTTCGAGAAATAACCTGATCAGGAGACTTAGGCCGTGTCCAAATTGGCGGCTATGGCTACGGCTGGATCGCTGCGTCATTTTGCGCTGAAGTATAGGATGCCCTTAGCAACACACTTAGCAAAAGTCGTAGCCGTAGCTGTAACCACCTATTTGGGTATGGCCTAAGTAGGATGTTTGTTATAGAGATTCTAAGATGAGGGTTGTAAGGTACGTCTCCTCAACTCCACTTAACATGCTGACTGTGGTTTTCGGAGTTGAGTGGTTTTACATCAGACAAATCACATTAAAGGTTTCTTTAAAACTAAAGTCCACACAAAAAAGTGGTCTGATTCTTTTGTTTTAACTCGGCAGTAAAACACGCTGGGTTCATCAACAGGCCTGACCCTGGTCATGGCCTTGGTTCCCCTTGAAATGTTCCGATAGAAACTTACAATTTCCTCATAGAGGTGCCCTTTACCCAAGGAGGAAACGCCTTGGTGCCCTTGCCCTTTCCAAAACAAAGCATCCGGCCTCAAGTAGTCTGTACATTGTCCACTCGAAGACCTTTGAGGCTCCTCACATTTTGTGGTTTTTAAAAATCTTATCTGAAGCATGTTCAATGGCAAGTTCAAATTGTAGAATACCGATATGTTTATTTTTAAGATGTCCATGCCAGACTTCAAGTGTCTGGTCTTCTACTGAATCATATCCTGGAGAGAAAGAAGAGACCCAACTGAGACTTTTACGTCATACAATTATGTCTTGTTTCTTATGCTAGATACCGCATCACTCACATGTAACTTTTCTACATTGTCAATGTTTGAACCGTTGTAATGTAAAATATTTTGCCAACCACAAGGTTTTCTTGTGATTGTCTAATATCATGGTGCCTTGTTTGTTTTGTTCCTCATTTCATTTAAAAAAAAGTTTTGAATTCCGTTCTAACTCCCTTGGGTGGTTTACTAGGATTCTTCCTCACTCCCAACAAAATCCTGCACCCTTATAATTCAACACCCAAACTGTTGGACTCTGATTATGGCCGTATGCCTGATCCTGTGTAAAGCATAATCAGTTTACTAGTGCAGTCCTCAGTCAGACACCATACAGTAACTCAACACCCAAACTGTTGGCACACTAATTATGGTGGTATGCCTGATCCCATAAATCTGTTTACTTGAAAACAGGTGTTAAATTCAAGGCTGTCAGAATATTGAAAAATGCCTCCTTTGAAATTCAGCAGTTTGTTTTAATTGCTAGAAGGAAGAGTGTAACGGTTATGTTAGGTAAGGCCAGATTACTTGTTATGGTGGTGTTTGGGTGGATCTTTCATCTAAACATGATCAAGCACTCTTACGTAACTCATCACAAAAGTTGTTGTCTTCAATACAAGTTGTGTACGACCCAATTTCCTAAAGCAAGCAGAAAATGGTGCTAAACAAACTCTTTTGTTTTAAAAGCTAAATAATAACACGGCACCAGTCATAACACAGTGAATGACATGGCATTTTGACAGTAAGTTGGTTCTACTCAGCAGTATTACTAAGCAATTTTGTTGCCAATTGTATTGGGCCCTGAACTTTCTTTCTGGTGTTCAGAGAAAGAAGAAATCCGTATTATAAGCAAATCAGAACGTCCAGTTGAAACAGTGGACACCAGACATGCTAGAAAGCAATAAATGATCGAAGCAGTGTACATGTAGATAATGGTGACAATTCTTTGAATATGTGACCTTAGTCGCCATCCGGTAATGGGTATGCAACCGTACCAGGAAATGATCAGCATAAAAATACAATGAATTCCTGTCAACATATTATGTACACATAACTACATGGATCTTAGTGTACATGACTAATGAAAGGTTTCATGTTGAACACACTTATGTCCACAATACATACCATCCATGCAGGTTCACGCATTCGTAACAATAACACCTTGTTGTTGTGTGCAGCTTTCTATAACAAAAGATTTATAGGGTGTTGAACAAAAAAACACCCGTTTGTGATTCCCCCTTCCAAACCCAAGTACCCGTTAAAAAACACCGGACTCGAGTCTGGTGTTTCTGATCAAGAGAGTGGGGGTTCGAGTCGTGGACACTTCTGTCCTTATGCAAGACACTTAACCATCATTGCTGTGTGCTTCGGATGGGACGTAAAGCCGTAGGTCCTGTATGTTGTGTAACGCAAATAAAAGAACCCAGTGCACTTATCGTAAAGAGAAGTGGATTTGCCCCGGTGTTCCTGGTTTACTGGCTGCATAGTGCGCCACAGCACTTTGTAAACCATATAACATGGTGCTATGTAAAGGAAAAAGATCTATACTTCAAAACATAGTTCCACATTACATGTACCTTGCAGGAAAATACTGAAAACTTTGCGATGCCCATCAGGTGTGATAAAGCGCTATAAAAGAACTACATATTTATTTTCAAACACTCGTCCATGTTGAGCATTCTATCTTTTCATGGAAAGCCTGCAAAAGCATGCACTGTACTCTTTCTGCCCTTGATATTCATTAATCTCCTTTTTTTCGGTGGGAATTTTGTATGATGATGTTTGGTATAATATGCTGAACGCGTGTATAACTGGGTGACTCAGAATTTTGTACTTCCTTCACAATTATTTTTGTGTTTTTTTTAATAAATTGTGCTGTTTTCACAAACTTTTTCCTTTTTTAGGATAAATAAATACAGGATTTGAATTGAGTTGTCACTTGACAAGAGCTCCATGCTTCCGCTTCGTGGTGTTAAAGATGAAGTGGAGTTATCCATCAATTTATAACTCCATAAATGTTTATGTTTGATTATTTCAGATGATTCGTTTGAGAGTCGCTTTAAGTTCCGATCGTCAGATGAGTTTCCGCACCCTGAACATTTCACACCGTCAAACAAGACATATCCAAGTAAATCGTTAGCAAATAGACAAAGTAAGTATTGTACCCAGACTCTCATGCAAAGTATCAGACCATGCCTGATTTAAAATGAATAAAGTAGTCAGGGTCCTTTCCCCTTGCTGATAACTGCAAGGAAGATGTACTTGTTCAATTAAGAATGCAAATTTCTTTCAATAGTGACTTCATTTTAGAAGGGTAATACAATTGATCCAAAAATTGTAGTAAATTAAGCTGTGTTTGCTTGGCAGAGCAGATGCTAACCAAATTATTTTGGAATAATTAGAAGAAAAAAATATGTGAAGTAAAGGAATCTGGAACTACACACGTACTTTATTTCCTTGAGGAATCCATGTTACCTAAATACATGGTGTACATGTGTTCCTTTAATTTATTGTTTTGTTTATTTGTTTTGAAAATGAATTCATTACAAATCTTCCTTGTTCATAGAAAGCTCCTTTTCAACCTCTTGCCTCATCATATTCGAGGTCATCCAACAGACAAAAAATTTGTTTTTGCTTTTTCTATTTCCTTATTTTCTCTGCCGACGATCGCAAAACACAATTCTGTCAATGATTTACAGACAGGGAAATCAAAACACCGTAACAACGCTGATGAGTCCAAGCGGCTTCATTTATGCCAAATTAATTGATAATCATAAATACCATAAAACACAAGTCCTATTCACTCATGCAAAATCATGCAATTTCAGAGGCCACATCGAAAACATGTTTGGTTTGGGGGGCTGGTTACCCGAGATCAATTTGAGAAAATAGTTTTTGGCTGTTCGTGTTATTGGGTTCTGCCGAGGATTTCTTTAGTGGTGGAAAAATGTTTCCCTGGAAACCATTGCGAGATGGATCAGTTACACGGTAGATCATATAAATAGACTCAAATTAAAGAGTAGCCCTACTCAAAATTTATGGCTTCGGATACCATTTTTAAGGGTAAATACCCAATTTTACATTTCGTTTAAAACCTTTAAAAGGAAATTGCAAGTGGAATTTAAGATATTAGGAAAATGTGTGGTGGTCGGAAACAGAAAATTCTGCCAGTTGTGGTTGGGAAATCTCGAGTGCCGGGCGGGTTTTCCTGCACCGACCACTGTTGGCAGAAACCCTGGTGTTATCAAAACTGAATGTATGACAAAATAACTTCGGGACCCGTTGACAGACGCAGTGCGCTACTTGCCTGTAGACTCAGTTTATTACACCACGGAGCAGTTATCAGACAATGCAGTAACCATGGTAATGGAGGACGGTGAGTGTGTACTGCATGCTGAGGTCTTAAAGTGCATGGAGACACTTGGAGACATCTCAACCTGGCTTACAATCAATATCGGGGCTCCAGACCGCAGGGCTTGCACCTCAAGTTTTTACTTGATCAGACTTTGTTTTTACGAGACCCGAAACAAAATTAGAAAAAAAACTGTCCACAGTTGACAAGTACAATGAACTGTTTTTATTGAATGAGCACAAATAGAAGATTTATCTCATTTTGTCCTATGGGTAAGTATACATCCAAACTCAATAGAATTGAAAACATATTTTATCAGACTCAAAATCAACATTTAAACTTCCTTGAGGTGTTATTGTTATTCAATTGAAAAGTACAAGACTGCCGGACTTGTTCAGTTCTAAGTTTACTGGCCCGGCACTAAAATCACTGGCCTGAGATCCAGTGTAGAGTTAACTTGCTCAGTCCTACATTGTAAGTTTACTGGCCCGGCACTAAAATCACTGGCCTGAGGCCTGAGGCCTGAGGCCAGTTTAAACTTAAACTGGCCCTGGACATGTGATTCAACAAAATGTCAGCTTTAGTTCAGGGGGAAATCAATGAAAATTCCTCATGTACTTAGTGGCCTATTAATTTCCATAGGTAATGTGTTGCTACAGATATGCATGTAGGAAGCCGATCTTAAGGTGATTAGTTAGGATGTGCATGATGTAAGATGTTGAGTGTTTCCGAAGATGCCTGGATTCAAATTTGAGACGTCTTGAGTATTTCTTTTTTCTGCGTATGATCTTTGAAGGTTACATGGAATTTTGTTCTGCATCTTGGCTACTCTTACAATGCTTGCTGGAATGGTAGAGACTGTAACACATACACGATGTACATGCTACTATGTAAACGTAGCTGCACACAGACAGACAAACAGACAGATTTGCCACACTTTAAATCTTATTTTGTAAACCTTTGCTCCATTATGAAACAATGCCAATATGTATTTGTTTGTTAATGTTTTTTGCCAATTTCTGCTGACTATATTCTGTTTTTGGCAGTGTGCCTGTTTGGGCACTCTATAAATAAATTCATGCACAGTGACAGCGTTCTTTTTTAACAATGGTCCGCTGGCCAAATGCCAGATAAAACACCTGAGGACCAGTCAAAATTCACTCCTAGGTGGTCCGGCTGGCTAGTCAGTGATGGAAAGCATTCCTATTTCTTGAAAAAACGGACTAGTGAAAAAGCTGATGGACTTGTGAAATGACAAGCTGGCCAGTCACTGAAGAAAAAAAAACGATTTAAGGGCAAACCCTGAGTGAATTGCTACACTTCTTCCCAAGCTCCATGTAGCCAGCCCAATTTGAAATTTCAAATGTGTTATTCTGAATTTCTGTGCAGTAGATACTGATACCCTGTTGGAAAAGAGACCAGGTAAACTTCAAACTGACCATGTGCTGTTTGCTAAATGCTTCATTCCATGACTGAAGTCACGAACACATTTTCCAACACCATGATCAAACATTGCATTATCGTTAGTGTTACAAAACATTGCCTGCACCACAGCCAGTTCATTCGTCCATCCCCAACTCCTAACAGCTGCTGTCCCAGCCACTTGTGTTTATCTTTGTCTGGAATGTCTGGATATTGCATTAAAGTTCAGATCACCTGAGGGCCCAATTTCGTAGAGCTGCTTAAGCACAAAAAGTAAGCTAAGCACAAAACAGTTATGCTTACTAGATTTGGGTTACCAATCAAACTACCATGTCACATGTACAATTTCTGACTATCTGGTATCCTGCTTATTTTTGCTTAGCAGAATTTGTTTAGCAATATTTTGTGCTTAAGCAACGTTATGAAATTGGGCCCTGTAACAAGAGATGAGCTCTTAACCCTTTAAACAACAACCAGCATTTTACTTCTTGCCTTATCAGGGATGAATACATGTAGGTTCGGGATGAGGCTGTGTGGGGATGAGGTTGCATGGGGATGAGGTTACATTTGTTGTTTAACATGAACTACATGCTGATAACTAAATCTTGGCCTGAAGTGTCTGATGGTTAATAGAGAGGTTTCGCAAGCGTATAAATGTAGATACAGATACAGATACAATAACTGTATCCATTCACGTTGGATGTGCATCTGATTTTGTTTCACAATCATAGACCTATATGTCAGGCCTAGGCCAAAGTATACAACTGTAGATACACATTGGCATAAGTTTTGCTAGCAAAACAAACCCCAAAACATCTTGTTTATGTTCTTGTTACATTGTAGAATTTGATTGAATAGTATTTTTGTTAAACTGGAACCCACACTTAAACGCTTGTAAAGAAAGTTTCCAGCAAGCATGGGAAAATAGAGACCCTGTTTACACTGCATTTTCTTAACTTTTTGTTGCTTACAAACGTCTTACACATTGCTGTTATATAAGAATGAACTTTTAATCAATACCGGAAATGTTTTTTAATTAGGCAAAAACTGAACACAAAACGTATCCATTTGAATTAGAGTAAGCTCCCATATTCATTGTCAATGCATGCAAAACACCAAAGCTGGAGTTACGCATCACGTGAACACACAAAGTGTTTTAATGTATCTTGTGTGTTGTCAGTTGCCTTCGCAAAACCTCTCATTTGTTAAACACTATGAGGCTACATTAATGACAAGTCCATGAATACATTGACCTTTGCCGGACAGCATTCTGTAATACAAAGTTTCCTTCAACCTACATTTGATATGAATTGAATGTCGCTCCTACAAGCAGACAGCATCCTAACAAGTCATGCTCTCATTGAACTGTTGATTTAGTAGTAAATCCAGTGATCACGCTGTACTTGACGTAGTTGCTGCTTCCCTCAACCTCCCCTTCCTCAACCTCTTTGACCTACTAATAAACCCTGACCTTCTACCCACCCTGACCCTCTACCCACCTGACCCTCTACCCAGCCTGACTCTTAACCCCACCTGACCCTCTATCTCCCTACCCTCTACCATCCCTGACCTCACCCCACCCCTGACCCTTACCCCATCCCTGACCCTCTACCCCCATCCCTGACCCTCTACCCCCACCCCTGACCCTCTACCCCCACCCCTGACCCTCTACCCCCACCCCTGACCCTCTACCCCCACCCCTGACCCTCTACCCCCACCCCTGACCCTCTACCCCCACCCCTGACCCTCTACCCCCACCCCTGACCCTCTACCCCACCCCTGACCCTCTACCCCCACCCACTGACCCTCTACCCCCACCCCTGACCCTCTACCCCTACCCCTGACCCTCTACCCCCACCCCTGACCTTCTACCAGTCTACCCCCACCCCTGACCCTTTACCCATCCCTGACCTTCTACCCCCATCCCTGACCCTCTACCCCCACCCCCTGACCCTTTACCCATCCTTGACCTTCTACCCCCACCCCTGACCCTCTACCCCCACCCCTGACCTTCTACCATCTACCCCACCCCTGACCCTTTACCCATCCCTGACCTTCTACCCCCACCCTGACCCTCTACCCCCACCCCTGACCCTCTACCCCCACCCCTGACCTTCTACCAGTCTACCCCCACCCCTGACCCTTTACCCATCCCTGACCTTCTACCCCCACCCTGACCCTCTACCCCCACCCCTGACCCTCTACCCCCGTCCCTGACCTTCTACCAGTCTACCCCCACCCCTGACCCTTTACCCTTCCCTGACCTTCTACCCCCACCCTGACCCTCTACCCCACCCTGACCCTCTACCCCAACCCACCTCTAACCTTCTACCTTCTACCCTTGACTCCTGACCCTCTACCCCCACCCCTGACCTTCTACCAGTCTACCCCCATCCCTGACCCTTTACCCATCCCTGACCTTCTACCCCCATCCCTGACCCTCTACCCCACCCTGACCCTCTACCCCAACCCACCTCTAACCTTCTACCCTCTACCCTTGACCCCTGACCCTCTACCCCCACCCTGTAACTACAGTAAGTGTAACTCCACATAGTCAACCCCATAAACCACTTCATGTTCAATTGTCTACACATGTTGTTTTCATTAGCCTTCTCCCTCAGTCAACAATAAAGTACAATGCTTTGATAAAAAAATAATAATTTAAAACTCAATTTTACATTACACTATACATTGCAGTAACTATCTACATTTTCTTCATTTTTCAGGGACATGAACCACGGCTTATATTTCTGTAATCTCTAATATTCTTGTATTGTTTGGTTTGTTGCAGGTGGGAAACGAGCCCCACCACCTGAGCCCCCCTACTAACATGATGGAGATTGGGTGAGAAGGTGAAGAATATCTACCAGACTGATGATGGTCAGCAGATTACATCATGTACCCAGTCCATCATACAGTAACTTCCATTGTAAACCATTTCACATTGGTATTAAACAAATCTCTACTGCACCTCTGTGCTGTATTATCTTTCAAAACTTTCGAGGCATTCTTTTTTACTTTTTCTGTTGAGATTATCGTTGTCACAATGAAAGCCTGACTAAATAAAGTAAAGACGACAAATGTTGTTTTAAAATACACCAGAATTTTTCATTCTCATTGGAGAAATTATGGAATATATCTTACCTTGAATAAGCAAGCAACTTGGCCATAAGCCACGGCCGATAATGGACTATAGTATGCTGGAATCTCAGACATCCGTCCAATATGCCGAATACGGTGATAAACAATTGTGGCAGCCTATTGATCTCTCATAACCTCATTTGTACAGCAAAAACACAAAAGTCTGGAATCGGGGACAACACAATAACCCTCCAGAAAAGAAGAGATTTCGAGCATGAGTTCCAGAACCTTTTTTCCCTCTTTGTACGGGGAAACGAAGCATAGCATGGTAGGTGTAAGCCTACTCTACACAATGACTTGCCTGTATACGAGTCAGCCGTTCAACTGACCCAGCCAAAAAATAATGTTCCGAAATTGACGGTACCCCCCTCCCCCTTTGGGTACCCCCCTCCCCCTTTGGGTACCCCCTCCCCCTTTGATTCACCCCATTTTAATGAAAGAGTGTTTACCAGACAGCATTGTCATCCTTGGCACTTGGTTCTGAATTCTACAGTGTTGTTTGTCTTGATTTAGACTGACCCATTGTCTTAAATGCATTAAGGATACAGTCAACATCACTTTTTTTTCTTCAAATCTAACCCTTACTCTTGAAGAACCAGCAGCCTCTCCCCCTTCCACCAATCCCCCTGTCACCCTTTATGGTATGACCACTATTCTTGAGTTCAACCTCAGTAACCTGAAGCCCCAAATTGTAAATTATGCAATTTTAGTTTTGAGTTCTAAAGTCTGTATTTTGTCGGTTGGAATTATCAGTTTTTTTTGACAACAATTTGTGGGAGACTTTGAAGTGGTATTAGCTCTCAATGTCCTCCTCCTCTTGTTGACTTTTGAAAACCTTGATTTATACAAGAACATTCCAATATGATTTCTCAAGATGAGGAGATCATAAACTAGTGTCGTGACATGCAGGTATAGGTAGAGGAATCCTAAACTCATAGTGAAGCCATCTTGTATTTCCCTCCAATCAAATCAGTGTCACCAAACTGAGGCTGGGGGGATAAATAGTCTGGCCCCTACAATAAACTAAGAATTGTAAGAATCTATGTAACTGGGAAGACAGGAAACCTGACAAAGGGATCACTGTGTTATAACATCCCAGTTACTGGGTTCAAGATGCCAGGTCCGATTTTTGGCCGATTTGACCCGAAAAATAAGATTCAAATTTTAAATAGCTATTTTTATAGAAAGTAACAAGCTTAAGGTATTGCACGAAGAAGAAAAAAATCTGCGATTGATTTGGGGTAGTTAATTTAAAACTAGAAACGAAATATTGTCAGGATACTGACTTTATCTCACACCTATTGGCCATGTACAAATATTGTTGCATGTTACAATGTATTTTGTACATTGTCCGTGGCATATGCGAAAGTTTTTGTATGTTTTTCGTTTTGAAATCAGCATCACTGTCAAAATTCGCTCAGAGAAAAAAATTATCAAATAATTTTTTTTAAAGGAAATTTTCCACAAAAATCGGGCCATGCAACTTCAAAGCTAGTTCATCTCAAAGCAGGTATAGTTTTATAAGGTCTAAACCTTCATACTAACTGATTAAATCTAACTGGTAGTATTAAGCAGTTTGATGTACTTTTCTGTAGAGCTCTCCTAGAAAATGGATCCCCATTTTTGTACAAAATGCACCAATATTTTAAAGAGATAAATTAAGTTGGGGACATTATATGATAAAGTAGCAATATTATTTTAATTCTATTTTCTTCCAATGTGTAATAATTAACACTCAATAATTTGGTTCAGTCCTTCAGAATATTGTAGGTTTATATTTTATTATTAAGTAAGTTGACCTAAACTAGGGGCTAGAGGTATAATGAGGAGTATTATTTTCAATCTTGGTTGCCCTTTAGTTTGAAGATTTCACATTGAGTGTTGATAGGCGGTTGGTTACTTTACAATCCGGCAGAAAGCTCTCCTAAATGTGCCGAGACGTTGATGGATCAGGTGGAAGTGGGGAGGGGCAAAGTGGAGGGTCCCCCTCCCCCACTTCCTCCGTTTTCATCACCATATCTTTTGAGGGAAGGGGTTGGTTATTTTTCCACCACCGTATTTATTCCTCATTTTCTCCATTCAACTGGAACATCGCTCTAGTGTAATCAAAATGTGTAAATAACTATCAACTCAAAATAACCCAAGCTTGTGAAAAAAAACGTTTGTTTAAGATTTTGAGTTCAATAACAAACTCTCTCACTGCACACTAAACATGTAGATACACAATACAGTGTAGAGGGATGCTATACTTTAGAATCTGTAAGGTGATTGGTCAGTCAACACTTTACATGTAATTGGAATGTTTTGATTGGTCAATAAGAAACCTTCATCGTTCAACTGAAGTGTTCCGTTGTAACTTCCCATGGTCACCAGGGCACATTATGCAGCCCTTAATACTTAGTTGGTACACATAATGGAATCAATAACAATAGTACCGGTACCCATATAAATTGTACTCCTGGATGTGGGGAAGAAATTATTTGTGAATGTGAGATGGACAATGGGTGTAATTTCAGTGGAGAAATAATACTTAATTAATATTTCATGTACAAGAAAAAAGTGCATACTTTTGAAGTTTTAATTCAGGAAAATGCGGTACGTGTAACTTTGCCATTATTTAGTTTGAGTTTAATTATTCGGTTAAAGACCTTATGCAATAATTATTCAGATTATTGCCGATTAAATCATTATCTTCCATTATCCTTTAATCAGACATTTTTAGATTCTTTTTTTTTCTTTATTTTTTCAAGACAGATTACCCTTTGTCATACACACATTTCTCTTTTATAAAAACATTAAAAACAAATCATGGAAAAATTGTTATAAATGTTCAATGGGTGATCAGGTTTTTTTATTTGTTATTTTGTTTTTCTATTTTGTTTGGTTTTGTCGAATGAAAATTTAACCAAAAATGTTGTTAGGAAAGTAAATATTAAGGGTCAGAGGTGTTAAAAGCTGTGACTGGTGTGTATATATTGTCTCTAAGCTTGATCAACCCTGATGCTAATCGTGGTTTGATATCAAAATTGACCTCTGTTTAGGGCTCAATTCGATGGCTCTGCTTACCGCCAAATTCTGCGCTTGCGATCACCATTCTTTACTTACAGGGCAAACATGAATTTCTGCCCTAGCTGTGTAAGCGAAGAATGCCTAGTAATGTGGAGTATGCATAAGCACAAGCAAAAATTTCCCTGCTAACCTGTGAAATACGCTTGACGTAAGTGCAGAATTCTTTGCTTCACTATCCGTCAATTCCTGATAGCTCAACATTTCAGAAGATCTAGATGAAATTAGTACAACCCTTAATTGATAGCTTGCAAGACTTGCATCTCAATCATCACCTGACGGTTGAAATGGATGCTACACATTAGTTAATGAGGTTGGATGACAGTCCAGTTTCCTGGTTAGCTGGTTAGCAAAGAAACATGGTTCACCAGCTATAGCGACATTTTTTTGAACTGGTGCCCTGCTCCTTTTTTTTTTTTTTTTTTGCTAAGTGAGTACAATTCTTAAGGACCATTTTTTGTACAACAGCTTTATTAAATTGGGCTCAGGTCTAAGATACCATGCCCAAGACTTTGCCTAAATTAACCGTTCTTCCTTTCGTAACGGGCCATTGTAATCTTTCTTTACTATTGTTAAAAATTTTGCTACTTAATGTTAGCATTAGTGTGCACTAAACATGTTCAGTTTAAATATTTTGCTTCCAAAACGTCTGGACGAAATCGTTCCCTGACTTATTAATCAATGAAATTCCAATGTTTCCATTGTGTAGGTGGTTTATCATTATGTTTTACACTCTTCAGGGTTCAATAATTGTCCACTGCCCATTTTAGTGTCAACTTACATCCCAGAGAAGAGGCTATTTGTGCCCATTACTCTCCATGACAAGGTCTGGCGCCCTGCATCACGTGGTTTAAATTGCTTGTAAAAGAAAACAAAAATACACACCAGTTTGCATTAGTCTCCATCACAAGCCAAGTATTGCTGTTATTTTATATTTCCTTTTGATTTTGCAGTAATGTATAAATGTGTATATTGTTTGGGATTAAAGGGGCAGTTTGAAGATATTAATTATTGATAATATAAAAAGAAAAAAGCCTCTTACAAATAATATGGAGGCAGTTGTGTATATTATTGTATGTAATTTTTCTGATATTTGTATAGTGATTTGTCTTTAATAAAATCACATCCTTGTATGAAAGGTTTACAGTCAATTTAAAGCAAAACCATTTAAGGGAAAAATCTGTATTTTTTGCTATGCATATTGCTATTTCAAAACTAAAAAGTGGACTTAATTGGCATAGACAATGGTACACTATAGATATAGGTAAAAATGTATAATAAAACAAAACCCTTTTTTGATTATATTATGATAGAAAAATCTTTGTACTTGGTCCTGTAACAGTGGAATGAACTGTTGAATAAAGTAAGGATTGATGCTCATGATGACATCTTTGCTCCTACTGGTGTTGTGGTGATGTCATGCAGAGGGTCTCTATTCACTAGTGGCGTGTCGTTGCCGAGCGGTTAAGAGCACCCGGACTCAAGCTCTGGTGTTTCTGATCAGCAGAGTGTGGGTTCGAGTCCCGGTCGTGGCACTTGTGTCCTTGAGCAAGATACCTTTCCATAATTGCTTTGTGAGATTGGACATACATACTAATTACCTTTAGTTCTATAAACTCCTATCGATTCGCAACAAAGTCAAGTTGGATATAGAAACAATATTTGCTTCAGAACAGTTTTATTTACACTCATATCACAATATTTACAAGATGCATAGACGTCAGAATTCCAGGGTTGATCTCACAAAGGGCTGAGGTTGATCTTAAGATATGTAGTAATCTTAAAGGTAAGGTCATCGTTTGGTAATGACCCGAATAAAAATCGTTTAATTTCTATCTGAAGGTTACTTTTTATAAAGATGGTAATGGTAGTAGGCATCCTGCGTATTTTGTCTGAAATGCCCCCCGTTGATTAGAAAACAATAAAAACATTTGAATCTGAGAAACGATTCATGCATGAATCATTTCTCAGATTTTCTGAGTGTTGGTGTCTGTTCGCGAATGCTGCGGCCAGAGATGCAGTTGGTACCCGCTGTCACCTCGCTACACGTGGATGAATTCTACGTTCGTGTGAAAATACCACGACAGTTTTGTTCTAAACAAGTGGACACTGTATTCAGCTGAAACTTTCACATGTGACTTTTATTGTATCTTTCCTGAATATTTTGCCTATAAAATCAGCATTACATTGACAAAAACCAAATGATGACCCTATCTTTAATTGCAAGGCAAAGTGTGATGTTAATACAAATCACTATCTAGGCAGTATTGCCAACTCATCTAGGTATTTTGTGACATCAGGCCCTGGACACATTTCAAATTGGTTAAAAAAGGAAAAAAATTTCTTACAGATGAAGCATTATATAAAAAAGCATCCTCTAATTAAAAGGTTATCACTAAGGTTCATCTGGAAGCAGATGACCCCGAGCTTTGCCTCCCACTACCAAGGGTAGATGTTGTGCCCTCTGACCTTGGCGTTAGGTCAAATGATGACCTCGCTGAGTTCATCGCTAGCTGTGATTGGCTGCGGACATCTACTAGCTGTTCCATATGTCTGTAGTGCTGGGTGGCATATTGCTTGGAGCGCGCCTGCGATTTCCGGATCAGGTCTGAAGACAACTGAAGAACATCTGGTAGGAATAAAAATTGTTAAGCACTGTAAACTGTTTGTTTAAGAGCCCTTTCAGACTGACAGCGTTCATCACTTCATCTACTAAGTTTGCTTTGACTATTCTAGTCTTTACCTTTAATGTCATTTTCTGCAGCGTCGTCGTCCAAGACATCGTCATCTTCATCTGAACTGGAGGAAGAAGAAACCTCACACCCCGCCTCTTGCCTCTCATACCTCATCACTGTGTTGCCATCCAATGTCTTGAGGTTTGGTAATGATAACAGGACCCTCTTTCTAACCAAATGGGCACAAAAATGCAAGTATCAGTTGTTTCAGCCATGCCACCAGTTGTCTATACTTCTAGATGGTATCAATAAGCCATTTGCGGGTTAGATTTGAATAACGTCTGGTACAATGACTTGCTTAGTCATAAGTAGCCGCTTAAATTTGAATTCCTCAGACTATAGAGACAGTTGCTTTGTCACATGATTCAGGGCAAGCTTTTGCGTAGTTACATAAGAGACGGCAAACACCCAGACACAATTCTGAATGAATGTGTACGGCACAATGATACCAGGGTTTGCTCATCTGGAGGTTGCTATACAAAAGCTTGCCCCAAACCATTAGATGGATTTTTATTTTGGTCTATTTTTTACCTGTAGTCTGGTTGGAGGCAACATGGGTTATCTCCCAAATTCAGAATCAGCAATGACTTTGGCAGCTCCTCTGAAGAAAAAAGGGTTCATGGAAATAAGTTTAATACAACGAAAAAAGGAGTATTTTTTAATGAAAAGAACAATGTTACAGAAAAAGTTAGTGTTTTGCTGTGAATGAAGCAACATTTAATCTCATGATTATAATGTTAAATCTGAGAAACAGAGTTTAACGTCAAACCTATGAAGAGTATTAGAAGTAATAAAAACAGCCTTCCAAGACTCAAGACTTGTTCCTAGTCTTACCAGTGTTCAATTCTTCAATCTGATTTGATGACAAATCCAACAGCTTTAGTTCAGACAGCTCTGTCAGATTTTCTACACGCTCGATCTGGTTGTTGGCAAGTGTGAGAAAGCGGAGAGACTGAAGCGACTCTAGGTTCTCCATTTTCTTGATACAGTTCTGAAAAGCAGGAAAATTCAACTTTTTGAATTCATGAACTTAACAAAACCTGGTCCTGGAATGACAAACAAGCTACATAGACCTTGACCACAGCTGCCCTTATCTGAGCCTTGGCACCCTTTCATTTATTCATTCATTCATAATGGTTTATTCAGACCTTGTATCGCAGCCAAAGGCTGAATTGCACATGGTTTACAGTAAAAAATAACAGGATTACTTACACAATAAAAGTCCCTTTATATGCTACCGGTGCTGCATACTCCTAATGAGTTGCGATGGCTTTAGGAATGCTTATGTTAGATGCTTTTTTTTGGTGTGCTAAAGTCTAAAAATACGATCTTATTGGTTTTAAAATGAAATCTTTTCGTCAGAGATCGTTAAAATGTTTCCTTAAAAAAAAGGAGGCAGCCTCTAAAAAGGAAGCAGTTGGGAACGCTAAACATGTTTGTTTTTTATTTATTTGGCCTTACCTGCTGCAAGTAGAGATTAGTAACTGGTCCCATCATTTCCAAGTCGTCTATTTGTCTGATATTCTCTCTGTCTAATCGTAAATGAGTCAGTTTACTCAGAGATTCTATTCTGTAAACAAAACAAGAAAACTAGAATTATCACGAATGAAAGTGTTTGACACTTTGTTTGAGAATAAGTACAGTCTTTGCTGTCATAATTCAGTTTAATTCCACGTCGTGCAGTTGAGTTTAGTCACTTTTTTTCTAACTTGACTTTTGTTTCAAATTGAATGCAGCAATGCAAACCAGTTATCTATTTGAATTCAATCACTTACAGTTTTTCTTGCGGTCCATCGGCGATCCCCTTTGGAAGATTTCTTCTTGCAATTAATGGAAGACTTATCCGCACTGGTTTCATTGCAACTAAGAATGAGAGATAAAGAAGTGACAGTTATTTCAGAAATGTTGTGGTTTTATTTTTCAACACTTCTGCAGAAAACATCCTAGCAGTGAAACATATTAACACCCGAGTATTTAGAGGACGAATGGTTTCTGGTTAATAGCACTCCGTACTAATGACCTCACTTTTGCTCAAAATACCCGGATGACAGACAAAACTTTCCATACCTCACGCGATCACAGCATTGGCGCGCCAGACCACAGTAGGCTTGTACAGTACACGCGAGTAAGCATAAAGCACTGACAAAGGCTTGGACATGTACGCGCACTTACATCAGTGAAACTTGACAAGACCCTGTCGAGATCCCGGTACTTGTGGACGCCACCATTTTGAGCTTCTATTTTTAGCATTAGTAATATTATTAGTGTAGATTGCTATTCTTCCTGCAGTACTTTTAAAAGTATTAACAAACCGGAGAAAATTGGAAGCCAAGTTCTTCAGTCTTGGATGTGAGAGATTATAGCTCCATGGTTTTACCTTTAGCAAGACTCACAAGTTCACTCCTCTTATTTTTAGGCACAGGCATTTAGTGGATTACGATCAATGAACTGGTGGTAGCGCAACAAGGGAAGGACCTCACAAAAACAAACCCCATTCATAAGGTGGACAGGGGGAGGGGGGTGTTTTCATTATTACCAGGTGACATCTCCGATTCTTCACACTGCCTCTTGTACATCTCTTCTTGCGATCGTAAAACCTCATCCGCATCTGCTGAAGGACCCTTAGGTTCAACTTTCTTACGCCCGTCACCAGAGGGCACTCTTGGCTTTGATTTAGGTCGGCCAGTTGTTGTTTTTGACATAGGTGCATCTTTGGCTCCCAATTTAGGTTTTGAAACGGTTGACTTGGGCTTAGCTGTGGTCATCGGTGTGGACTTCTTCATTGCGATTCTAATCTGACAAATGGACAAAATCAAACAATTTTGATGATTTTTAGGCCACGGGCAATGACTTTGATTTAACATATTTCTAATCGTGTATACTGTTACTAACACTAACAGTCAACCTGTTAACTGTCAACATGCAGGAAATGGAGAAAAATTCTTAATATACTTCGATAAACAAGAATAATTTACAAATCCAAACTTCAAATCAATTAATTTCATTCGGTTCAGTGATTTGAGTGAATCATTGCGAAATTGGAAAATTACGATTGCTGATAGCAATAGAACAACGAAAGAAAATGTTATAACACACTTACTCATGAGTTTTCGGTTTGTAAATCAGTGGTAAATGAAGAACATCTGCATCACTCACCAGGAAAAGGTAAATATCGCGAAATGGGAATAGGCCTATGTCCTTAACAACAAGACGCTCGATTGTCAAATTCCAAATATCTCAACTCTTGAGGGCGCTCTTTATGAATGCCAAAAACGAGATCACTTCCTTCACAAAAACCCACGGTCAACACATCGAAGATTTCATGAGTCGATGTTAATTATGGAATTGTTGTACAACCATAGAGAATGAAGAGAATAAACACAAGTTATGTCTCTATGTTGTTCAAGTTTTCAATGTAGTCCGAGGCAAGATTCTGCACAATATTTAAGGTGAGATTTCTATGAAATAAGGAATTGGAATAAGTAAATTTTAGACTTTATAATTATAAAGTGCCGGTTTTACGTAATAATTCACATTACATGCTTTTTAAACTTTAAAGCATTCATTTCATGACATAAGTTTTTGAGAGAAATTGATTGTTAAAAAAGTGACGGCGAGATTTGGAAAGCTGAAGAGAGGCTTTGGTTTTTTGTGTTTACAATTTTCAATAAATACATGCACCCTTTACCTGTTGTAGTCTGCACAGGCCTCGAACTTCGTGTTCAAAAGGGCAATTTCCCCAAAATAAAGGGCACCCAATGAGGAAAATTTTAATTTGTATTGAAGGTTTTTAAAGGCACCCACAGCAATTGCTGTGGTGCCTTGGCGAAATTCGAGGCCTGTCTGCTTGTGTTAAGTGAATCTACACTTCGATATAATTGGTTGAATGACTTTCAAATTTATGTTTTTTGCAAGACAAAGTTTTATGTAAGAATTAGAGTTAAACTTTAAAGAGTAGCTAGCACTAACTAAGCAGACTCAATCCAACCTTTAACCCATCACACCGAAACCCCTCCCTACTCGATCCTGTAAGAACTGTGGTTGTCTCTAATAATAAGTTAATTGAAACAATTAGTAGAACAGCCTCATAAAAAAATGTCATATTTTTAGCAGTAACCCTTCCAATCACCACATCAACACTCAGGAATCATCAAAACCACCTCCACCCCCATTCCCCAACACCCTAAATCCCAGCACCTGTACGCATGGAATTGAAGGGCCAGCCTCTACAATTCTAATAAACAATTTCATTATAACCTATGTTATATTTTGTATATTTTCAGGTCCAACTTGACAGAGGAATATTATTAATTCCATCATGAATTTCATGTGCATGGTCTCCATAATTTTTGGCTTAACAGCAGGTATACTATCAGCTGTTATTGTTAGTAAATATCAACAGATATTTGAGAAAGGAGCTAGCAGCAGGTTAGGTTTCATGTGATTGAACCAACCAAAGAAGAGATTTTGAATGAGGGCGATTATGCAACAGGAGGTTCAAGTTTTTACTTCGTTCTTCCGGACGAAAATGAAGATATCCACGATAGCATCCCTTCAGCTGATTCATTTGCAGATAAAGTCAACAGAGACTCAAAAAACAACCTTTTTGATCCTCGATTAAACAGCACGACTCTCTACAACAAGGTTAAAATTCTGTGTTTTGTAACTCTACATAAAAATGAGATACGCAACTATGGAAAAGCTATTAAGGCAACATGGGCGAATCATTGTAATAAAATGATCTTCTTGAGCAGTGAGTTTAACTCCGAAGTTGGGGTCATAGATATTGACTTACCGGTAGGTCGCACAGAAGTGTGGCATCGATCTAAACTTGCTCTACAATATGTTTATGATTCCTTTAAAGACCAAGATTTTGATTGGTTCGTCAAGGCAAACTTTGACTCTATTGTCATCTTAGAAAACCTTCGCTATTTTTTGCTGATGCACGAAGCCAACATCGCGAACTATATCGGCCATGTTTTCAGTGGACCCAAATCGGGAGGCTCCATATTCGCTCTAAACAAACGAGCTCTGGAACTGATAGTACCAACACTTCAAAACAATAAACCCCTCTTTGGGGGTGTGGCTGATGACTTGGAATTGGAGGGATGCCTCAAGGCTGCAGGGGCGGTATCCAGTAGTCAGGGAAAAGACATTGAAGGTGTTCAGAGGTTTCGTATGATTGTACCTGACCACAAACTGCCTATGAATACAAAAGGATACGCAACTTGGTACTGGCGTTACATTCGCTTGCCTGGAAAAAAGGTAAGAATTTTTGTAACATTTCATATGCTCTTAATCATTGATTTAATATGTTTTTTTTTTTTTCCTAGAGGCTGTCAGTGTCACTCCCCTGTAAGCTTGTTTTATAACTTGTTTATCAGTAAACAAAATTGTGCTTACTTTATCAGAAAATGTGTGTTGGCATATATTTTTCATAAATGATATTTAAAGAAGATTTGTCAGTTTGTGTGCGTGTTGAAAATGACATTGAATTTTTGCAACACTCGTCTGCCTGCCAGAACCCCCTGCAAATTAGCGTGCTGTTTGTTTTGCTTACTACGTACAGCTCACAATGATTCCGTCAAGGAGAATGGACGAAAAAGTGAAGATTTGCTGAAATCCGCTCGTTCATTGTAGTTACGAATCTACACTTTAAGTCTATTCTCTGACTAAAAATATTTTTCCCGAAGCCATTGATTATGTAATAGTTTCAATAAATTCAACTTCTCAATAATAAGTGTAGCGATCAACAGGTGGACCAAGAGAGGCCATTAGCAAAGCTCTGAGATAGTACAATGTACAGTACATGTAGCTCTATCACACATTCAAATTCAGTCTCTATCAACTCAAGAGAACTTGTATCTTCATCAACAGACAGCATTGCATTTCATAATTACCGTTAACATTAATATGACAAAGTAACTTTGATCATCTTGTTAATTGGTTAGTGTTTAACATAACTTTTACAGATTGTATCCATTTTTGTAGATGTAGAGTGATGACTGATGAGTTGGTTTATTTAGATTATTAAGCGTTTTGCTTGTGAGACAGCTGCTAAAAGTATATTCAGTTCAGATCGGTCACTCGGTAATTTTCCAGAAATAAATGGAGTGCTGCCTTTTATATTAATGAAGGGACGTTTCAAACATTTAAATACAGTGTATGTGATTCCTTTGTGCTTTAATATCTATATTTTGTGTACTTTGTAAAATGATGTTTGGTCAAATTTAGGCAAACTTGATTGTGCTTGCAACATTATCGAGCACCATGCTTTGATAAGTTTTACAATTCTTGTCTTACTATATAAAGTGAATTTTTGAACTGGGAAATGTTTTTGTAAATTGAAATGTTACATGATTTTTAGCTGTGTTTTGATGTACATCATGTTATCTTTCAACGTGGAAAGATATTTTCCAGTTGAACAATTCACTTTAGTTTGTAACAACAAAAAAATCACACTTTCATCAATGGAGTGGCGTCACAGAAATAGTTTAAGAAATATGAACTGTACTAGAAGCTGCTCTGTAAGCTGAAAACATATGTAAACAGAAAATGCCGGTAAGCAGAAAAGTCTGGTAACACTAGCTTATGAAATTGGCTGTTTTTAATTCAGATTATAAAAGTAAGATTTCCTTACTACGAACAAGGCACTCTAATCGTAGTTAAATAAAAGTGCCATTCCATTTTCATACAACAGCCTCTTTTTCTATTTTTGATCCTGGATTTCCTTGATGTGTTGAGATTTTTGCTTGATGTGTTGAGATTGTACTCAAAGTCTCAGAACCAAGGATGGAAGGTTTGAACTAAGAACCAGTTTGTTGTCCAAAAGAGAATATAATTAGCTCTGCTAACCAACCAAAAGGATCGATGGTTTAAATGGCCTGACATTAGTAGCAGAGTCTTTCCCGAAGGCTAAATGCCAACACAACACACATAAACAGGTAAATTGGTGCAACAAAAGCAGTCAAGTGGAAAGAGATGACAGATATGACAAAGCACTCAGAAAAAGCAGGGGATGAACAAAGAGGAGGGTGACAAAGGGGGAGGGGGGGGAAGGGACTGGTTACTATAATTATGGAAGTAGAAATTACCTCCATGCTATATAATGGAGCTATTCTACCTCCATGGTATATTATAATCATAGAGAAAGGACCTTTCTATGCTATAATTAACTGTTTAATTAGCTTCTGACTGGTACCCTGGCACAAAGATATTGACAAAATAGGGAGACTGCCTATAATTATAGAGCTAGAAAGCTCAGTTGGTAGAGCACAAGCATGTCAATCCAAAGGTTAAACCCCAAATTCATGTTATAGTTAAACGTAAACATCAATAAACACAAGGTAATTGGTGTTTACAGATAAGCAGGGGGCACCTGTGATGAGCTTACTTTTTTCACCAGTCAGCTTTTATGTCACTAATTCCTATTGTGGAGACTATGGGGATTCTAGCTGCTACCATTAAATTCAAGGAAAAACCCTTTCATGGTGTGCTTCACTAAACATTGATTTTGTTTATTCTGTCTTTGTTATAGATCAACACTAACTTGTGGTCTGTTTATTTAGGTGGTGTTATTCAACTTGTGAGAACAACAATGTTGTAATCTGTAAACATCTAGAGCTACATGTAGGCCCACTACATACCTCCATGCAGTACATCACAAATTTAAATGATTTTTGAATTCCATGCATTTTGTTGTATTCGGGGAAAATGTTGCATGTTTAATTTGGGGTTGAAGTTTTACAAAATACCAATGTTGTAAATGACTTGAATAAAGTGATAGGGCCAACAGAATGATGTTTTTCCAATGAATTCACCGATTTGTTTTGAAGATGTACTGTATAAAAACAATGGTGCTATATTTTTCATATAACCTATTTTAAGCAATTTAAACCTTACATTAAAAGTTATAAAAACTGGCTGGTTAAAAAAACAATAATGCTCCATCCCTTTGAATTATAAAAAATATGGAATGAGAGCAGAATGCTTTAAAGCACATAACATTGGTGATTGTCAAAGACCAGTATCTGCTCTGTATGTGACCCAAAATATACTTGAACTAACAAACTTGTGAAAGTTGAAGCTCAATCGGCCATCGGAGTCACGAGAAAAATAGTTTAAACCCCCATTATATGTTTTCACTGTTTTTTAACATCAGGGTTTTGGACACACACAAGATCAAAACTAATTGTTAATTTCCTGAAAACTATAGCATTTCAAGCAAACCTATTTCAAGGGAAGTTTTCCACCATGGCCATCTTTATACCATTTTAATTATGTGCAAATTTGTGAACATTTATATTTTCAATCTTACCAATGTTGTGCACACCCTTTAAGTTCTTGCGCGACCCCCACCCCCCCCCCCCAGTTTAAGGTGATTTAACTATTTGGAGTACACAATCTTTGATGCACCAACAACCAAAAGCTATCGCGAAGTATCCAAGCTAAGATGGCTGCCACTTCGAGTGGAACCGGTGGCGGAAGTTTCGGCCCAACACGCTCAATTTTAGTCACATTTTTTGTAGCATTTTTGGGGAGTGGGTCTGTTATGTACGTCTTAGTTCAGTATTCAGACTTGAGTGAATTTGTGGTGAATATTGATGGAAGAGGAAGGACGGTTTATGACTTGGACGATCGTCACGGTCACGTCAACGTTAACGATAAAAATCGCGTGTCCAAAGAAGAATTGATGTCGTTTCGGTCGCATACACATGAAAGGCAGTATGGTAAGTACCAACATGTTAGATCCATTATATAGCCATTATTTCCCACCTTTTTCGAACATATTCGAGTATTCAAGCTGTGTATAGATTGTAGCTGTCACTCTCTTTCGTTTTGTATAAATTTCCATACGATTGTGTTATAATAAAAAATAAAACAAATCAGGAATGCGTGTAAAATGGATTCGGCATCATCTGTTCCACCAGTTGTATAATAAGCGAGTTCGGCATTCCGACTGCGCATGTCCGAGATTTACTGGGTGAGAGTTCATTCGGGATAAACATTGGCACACGCGTACTAGCTCAGTGCACAAACACACGTTGTTCTTATGGCGCACCTGGATAGATGGCAGGCTTTCTCGGAAAATAAGTTAGTTGTTAATATATATATATATTCCTTTACATGCTTTAAGCAGGGTTTTCCAACTAAATTGTATTTTGTGAGGCATTAAACAACGAAATTTTGCTCAAATGTAGCTGAGAAAAGCGAGTATTCGGGACCCCTTTGGTCAACACTAGGCACCGGGGGCCGCCGCGGCCCGGCAGGGGCCCCGTTCGTTGTCGTACACCACTAAAAACACGGAGAAGTAAATCAACTCCAGAAATCAAAGACGATTTTATTGATATTTTGACTTTAAAAAAGGAAGGAAATTTGAATGTCAACTCATTGAAACTATATTTGTTTGTGACTGAAGTAGAATTGGAAGTCATTGGACACCTTTTTGTGTTTATTTTTCTGCTCGATGATAAAATTCTCTCCATTTTTGTTTTCCTGAAAGCAATTTTTTAAATGAAAAGTTAAAGTATTGTCTTGCTATTGAATCCAGAACTTATTAATAATGTTAGTTGTGGGCTGGTTTTTACTAAATATTTGGCAAGTTATTTTGATAGAACTTTTGGTTTATTTATTTTTTTAGCCAATGAGGATTTGTGCTGCATTGAATTGTGTAAATAGCACGTTTCAGCTTAGTGGAAAGCTTTGTTTTGCAACGAACATGGTTGCAACTTCGGAAGAGGACGGTGTACCTGTAGCCCACCCTTCATACTTTTCCAGGGTAAAAAAGGTGACATCAACTAAAGTTACAAGGAGATTTAAATCATCTCCTCGCAAGTCTGGACCATGTTGAATGAGCTATAGGAAGACTCAAATGCTTCCAAATTATCAAACATTTTGCCCATCACACTACTCCCCCTGATTGATCAAATCTTCATCATTTATGCAGCAATCACTAATCTGTCACCCCCACTTGTAACATAAGTCATCCTGAGAAAAGTAAATGTTAAAGTTTCAATTTCTGTAAGATTTTGCCAAAGTATGGCATGTGCAATTTATTCATAAAAGAACAAAACAGTTATAAAAACATACAGTTCAATCTGCAGCAAAACAAGTAGGCACAAAATGCATCTAATTGCTACTTATTGCATACAAATGCACATTACCTCTTACCAAATTAAGGATTATATCTTATGCTTCCTTATGGCCGCTCTAGTGTGTACAAAAAGTTATTTATATTGTACTAATTTTTACATTTCTATTTATATAATTATATTTAACATACACATTAAAGGAAATCATTTTCTGTAACGGCCTTCAAATGTGTGCATTATTTTCTTAAGATTTTTTCCTTGTAAAAACTTTGTTGTAAACATGTACATTCACTAAACATCATGGATTTCAATGAAAAATTGTTAATATTTTTGCCAATCCCATGTCAGTATTTATCTATAGACAGTATTAACCATAATACTTAACAAAGTCAGGAAAAATAAACAATTTTTTTTAACACGTAGGCCTACTACCTGAAATATATCAATTTAAAACCCCGTTATGTATGTGTAGACAGTTTCAACCTCCGTCACACTTTTTCAAATTATGTCATGTGCAATAAAAGAGCAAGTGCATCCATTAACAGTTTATTTTTTATGTACATAAAACAGGACATTTTAAAAGTGTTTAGGTAAAAGTGTAGGCCCTATAGCAATTTGAACCTCTCTCTGGCAGTACCAAATAAATTAAATATCCTGATATGTTCATGTGAAAGACCTAGTGTGTATGTTAAAAATTAATTACCCTTCTTGGGTGTTTGTATTTCCAACTTAATATCTTTTAATTAGCACCCTGTTACAAATAAAATTTCTGTTCGTGGTCGTGCTCCCAGAACCTCCAGCCGGTTCACCCGCTCGAACAGCTAGATTGTTTAGATGGTTGGCCAGTTCAATATAACTGCATGGTAGGTAGCAACTGAAGAATCCCCTTTGACTCCCCTAGCCTAGCCATCCATCTGTGAGGTCTTGGACAGGATCTGGCAGCATAATGTCACCATACTTTAGCAGCTCACGATATTGCTGAGCATGCTGCCTCTTTTCCTCAGTTGCAGACGGCAGCACCGGGACCTTCAATTCTTTCTTTCTTCCCGTTCTTTTCAGTCCCCTGTCTGCTAAAAAGTTCTTCAAAGCTTAAACTTTCCATCGCATGAAGTCATCCGAACTCAAATTCTCGTAATTTTGATCACTCATACTCTAAAAAATAATTGACCAAAAATTAAAGAAAAGCAAGACGTGTGAGCCTATTCGCGTCTGCAAGATGCTAACACACTGCGTAACACACAAGCGCGTGTGACAACGGCGATGTTTATCCCGAATTACCTTTGACCTTTACCCAGCATGCATAGCGCGCGCGAAATGCCGAACTCGCTTATTCCTTAATAGAATTTTAGATATATAAATAAATTATAAATATAAAAAGAGTTGAAAAGTTGAATTAATACTGTTGGTGTTGGTGTCTAATTTAGTTTATTTATACTAGCCTATTATTCACTAAATTGTTTTTTCAAAGCCAATCATGAACAATTATGAGCTTTGCAGCTGTTCCCCTCTATGCTTCATTAGAATAGAGTGATTGTTTTGCATTCTACTCTACAGTCATTTTCGTTCCATTAAACAAAACAAACATGCTTAATTTATAATTTATCACAATTATCATATGTTTAACCTTTTCCCCTCATCAGGTCAAGATGTGGTAGCTGACAGTCTTTACAAAGACGTAAGAATCTTGTGCTGGATCTTAAGTTCTCCACAGAATCTGAAGATTAAAACAATTCACGTGCAAGCAACGTGGACTCGTAGATGCAACAAAGTCATCTTTATCAGTTCAGAGGCAGATCCCAGTTTCCCGACTGTCAAAGTTGCAGCTCCAGAGGGTCGTGCCTTCCTCTGGAAGAAAACCCGCGGTGCATTTCAGTACATCTATGATCATCATCTCAACGATGCGGATTGGTTTCTCAAAGCTGACGACGATACGTATGTCATCTTAGAAAATCTACGCTACATGTTAGCCGATAAAGACCCTCAAAAACCTGTGTATTTTGGACGCAAGTTTAAACCTTACGTAAAACAAGGATACATGAGTGGAGGGGCTGGATATGTACTGAGTAAAGCAGCAGTGGTTCTAGCTGTTGAGAAAGCGTTTAAGAACAAAGATCTGTGCAGGAGTGAATCTCGAGGAGCCGGAGCTGCTGAAGATGTTGAGATGGGGAAGTGTCTGGAGAATGTTGGAGTCATCGCTGGAGACTCGCGCGATGATCAAAAGAGGGAGCGATTTCATCCGTTTATTCCTGAGCATCATTTGATTCCTGGTATTGTACCAGATAAATTCTGGTATTGGGATTACGTCTACTATAAAACATCAGCGGTAATTAATCAATTTAACTATTTCATTTCAAAAAAAGGTCAAGATAATTTCCACCAGTCCTTAGGTCTTCTGGCTTAGAACTTTCACTGAACCAGAATTTGTTTTCCATAACCAGAAACTAACTTTCTGTTCTCATACATGTACTTGCTTTAAAACTTTTAGTACTCATAGCAGGGTTTGCCCTTAACTTGTTTAGTGACCAGCTACATGAAGGAGGACCAGTTAATTTGTAATTTCTCTAGTCCCCCAGAATTTTCACTAGCGCCTATACTTTTCAACACTGAAGTTGAACTAATGAGCCGAACTACTTGGAGAGAATTTTGACTGGTCCTCAGTAAGCTTGGGCGATACCACGATATTATCGATTATCGCGATACTAGTTCTGAAACGATTATGATATCGGGTCACATTTTTTTTAATCGTGATATCGGTAAATTGGAACAACGGTATTAATGATAAGTCAATCATGGCCACAACTCACACCGTGAGATTTGTAGTAGATTGACGGCATAAAGAAATAATCGCGATTATATCGAATATCGCGATATATTCTCGACGATATATCGTGGCTGAGAAAAAGCGATATCGCCCAAGCAAGCCCTCAGGTGTTTTTTTTATTTATTTTTTTAATTAATTTTTTTTTTTTTGTAACCACTGTTAAGGGAGAATGCTAAGTAGGAACTTTTGGAATTTGAAAAGTAACATTGCAAGGATTCAACGTTTTAGTTTGTATTTTGAAAAATGCAGGACTTGTTAAGTTTTGAATTTGGTTGAGTGGTAAAATTACTAGACTCTGTCCAGTGGTTCAGTGTATATTTTAAAGCCTCACACAATACACAAACATTGTTACATTAAATTATTGGGAAATTAGAATTAGCTGTTGCAAACTGCTTACCAACCAAAAGGACCTGTAGTATAAATGCAAAAAATTAGTTAGTGGCCTGACGTTTCGACCCTAGCAGAGTCTTTCTCGAAGGCTAAAAAATTTAATTATTGGTTAACAAAATGATTTATTATTGTACTGTATGCTTGAATACAGCCGTCATCTTAAAACAACACGATACAATAGGACGTTGAAAACAATAATTAGCAAGTGGGGACTCAAGAGTTGACTGTGTAAACATCTGATCCTTGCACCACTTGTTGTGATTTTCTCTGCCTGTGTAGAAATTTTGTCCAATAAATAGTATTGCAAATGCGATCCAATGCTCGTTCCGTATGAGGGGTAAAGTTGATCACGCTTTTAATCAACGCAAGAACTGGTCTCCTGTTGGCTGTTAGTGTGGAGATATTGTCGCTCTGAAAAATAGTGGATTTTAAAATGTTTAGAAAATATGAAATATCGTCATAATCATCTATGATGAGTGGGTGGCAAGTTGGTATTGTGTTCTTCTGTGCCTACTTGACGGGATTTGTCTTGACGTATATTTACATTAATCAAACTGAGTTTCTTGGATCGGAAGTGTGTCCTTGTCATCAGTATGGTGATCTGGAGGGCAAAAATGTTTCAAGAATTGAGAAGCATGCCGTCATACAACTCGGTAAGTTTCACAGCCAAAGTTGTTTAAGTAGATTAGTTTAGCCTCAAAGACACTACTTATTACTTATATTTAAGCAGGGTTCTGCCCGACAGTACACTCAGGATTCCCCAACCACCACTGGCAGAATTTTCTCTGTTTTCGACCACCACACATTTTCCAAATTTTAAAATTCCACTTGCATTTCCTTTCAAAGGTTTTCAATGAAATGAAAAATTGGGTATCCGAAGCCATGAATTTTGAGTAGGTCTACTTCTTTAATTTGAGTCTATTTATATGATCTACCGTGTAAATGATCCATCTCGCAATGGTTTCCAGGGAATAAGCAGTTTTCCCACCACTAAATAAATCTTGGGCAGAACCCTGGTTAAGCACTAAATTTCATTGATTGAGCTTGTTAATGGAAGAAATGATCTGAGATTTTAAGAAAATTTACCACAACCAATGTTTGGTAAATCCGTTTATGTCATTAACTAATAAATAAATTGGTTGATTTTTCACTGTCTTTAGATGAGGATGTGATTGCGGATGGTCTTTTCAATGGAGTCCGAGTCTTGTGTATGATACTAACTATTCCTCAAAACCATCACCGTAAGACCAGCAAAATCAAGGCAACATGGGGTCGTAGATGCAATAAACTCATTTACATCAGCTCCCATGAAGCTCCTACATTCCCAACCGTCAAGATACATGTAGATGTTCCAGAAGGTCGTGATTACCTGTGGCAGAGAGAACGAGGTGCACTTCAGTATATCTATGATCATCTCAACATTGCGGATTGGTTTCTCAAAGCTGACGACGATACCTACATTATCGTCGAAAATCTATGATATTTACTGGCTAGTTTCAATCCAAATGAACCCATGTATTTTGGACGCAAGTTTAAACGAAGCGAGAAGCAAGGCTACATGAGTGGAGAAGCTGGAAATGTAATGAGTAGATCGACTTTGATTTTACTGATTTAGAAAGCCTTTAAAAACCCAAGATCTCTGCAGTCTAGAACTAGAAGGAGACAGCGAAGATGTTGAAATGGGTCCTTGTTTAGAAGGAGTGGCTTGCTTGCTGCTTATTCCAGAGATTTTCTTCTCCGGGGTCGGTTCCATCCCTTCAACCCTTGTATACTTTTAAAACCAGGGTTTATGGCCAAAGGGTTTTGGTTCTAGGAGTATGTCTTTTTTCCTACATGTACAAGTTCGGTACAATGTATGTTTGGTGAATTTCTTGTATATCTTGAGGTCAGTTAGATTTAAGATTGTAGTTAAATGTGTTAATTATAGAATTTCAGGTTAATAGTTGTCTTATTAGGTAATAGTTGTCTTTATTAGGTAATAGTTGTCCTTATTAGTAATAGTTGTCCTTATTTAGGTATAGTTGTCCTTATTAGGTAATAGTTGTCCTTATTAGGTAATAGTTGTCCTTATTAGGTAAAGTTGTCCTTATAGGTAATAGTTGTCCTTATTTAGGTAATAGTTGTCCTTATAAGGTAATAGTTGTCCTTATTTGGTATTAAGTTGCATTTATTTATGTATAAGTGAACTTTGTTAGTAATGGGTACAATGTAAATTAACAATGAGTGTCTGTGAGTCGTTAAACCACTGGTGCTTCTCAGAACCACCACACCTCATAAGAGATTTACGACATGGTGTCTCCGCAAACCTCACTTGAATGTTCAACAAAACAATGCACATCACTGATGTTTGTAATGCATACTGTACCTGTACTAGTGACTTGAATTTCTGTAAACCATTTTTTCCCTGTGCAGTATTTAGTGAACTTCAAATTGTTCATACCAAGCAGCGCTATGAAATATGGCCTTGGTTTGCCGAAGCTGATATGTGTTAGAATATTAATACTGCATTCACGTTGGATGCATTTAATTGGAGTTTGAATAATTTATTTGCTAGTGGAGACCCTTGTTTATGCTAATCATAGAAACTGTTTTCCCACGAGGGTTACCTTGAAGTACACGGTGCGAACAGTTCCATCAAATATGCAAATGGTTTCACTCTCAAATAATCATTCAATGATAGTGAATCTACACTTTAGATAATGCACTTTTATGAATTCTAAAGTTTAAAATTGAATGATTTAATACCATAGGATATTATTGAAAAGAAAATGTCCTTTTATTAGCAGCCATTATTTTATTTATTTTTTATTTATTTGTTTTTTTTGCCCTCAGAAAAATTAGCAAAACTGCCATAAAAAGTCTGAAATCCTGTAAATTTGTATAGCCCTTAATAAAAAAAAATTGTCCGACATTTACTTTTTTCCAAAGGCCAAATATCGTGCCTGTATTAGAACAAAGTTGCGACTTTCCAAAGCTACAAAGTTAACAAAATACTGATTTTGTAATTTTGTAGTTAAATGCAAACGTCATCTGCACCAAAAATGCAATCATGTTTGCACAGGTGACATGTAGATAATCTTATCGTTAGATATTTCAAAAACACAAAGAGTACAATGTACACATGTTCCATAAATTTTTCAATTAACTAAATAGAAATTATACTATTCCCTTTAAAAAAGAAGTCACAATAAGTCACTACTGCTGACCCTAATTCTTAACAATAATCAATTTGTTCAAGTACTACTTACACCTTCCTTTGAAATATAAACTGCAATTCATTGATTAAACCACATCAGCTGTTCACCACAAGCAAATAGGTAACATCTGTTGTTTTTGGTGTGTTGGTACGTGGCAGATACAGGTTGTACATGTATAGGTTTAGTCAGCCAGGCTTGTTTATAGTGAGTTGGATGGTTTTTATTCAATAAATTCAAATCTGTCTACTAATTGGAGGTACCAATGTTGGAGGCTACTGTCATAAAAAAGTCAGGGCTCACTAGCTTGGCCATTGCTTAGTAACAACTGATACAGGCTCGTTAACACCACTTTTCAACTTACCCTGTGCGTTACTATAAAAAAAAACTGTGCAACCTTCTTGTTTATAATGCTCATATTTCTTCCTTTTCTTATGTATATAATACATTTTTTAAATGTGTTAAATTATTTTGATTGTAATCTTATTTGACCTTCAAACTGGTTGTGATCGCTACCGTTCATACATCAGAAAAAACATATATGACAATATATGTTTATAATCTGAGCTGCTAAAACTTCCTTAGGGCAAGTAAAACGCACAGTTTAATAGCCTGGTGGGCTACTTTACCAAAAGATTAAGTGCAAGGCTTGCAAGTGAATGTGAGTTAAAGCAAAGAAAGCCACAGCCATACAACAGCCGTAGCAACAGCCGGCAATTCAGATACAGCCATATGTAATATTAATCTTAATAATAATGTTGGATCGCCAAGAGCGTCACTGAGTGATGAATTTGAGCGCTATGTAAGAAGCCACTATTATTACTATAATTATTATTAACTGTCTGTTTATTTTTAGGTGAAAGGGTAGAAATCTTTAAGTACAGTTCAAACCCTGTCTCCAATTGGCAACCCCTTTAAGGCATGAGTTACAAGAGCATTTATATTATACATACTGAATACAGCTTCAGACTATGGTATAATTTAGGCATTGCTTTGTAAGGTATCTACAGCGGCAGCAAAGTAGATAAACACACATGGTGTTACCCCAAGCTCAATACATCTACAGACTTGTATGGGTTTTGCAAACTGAATATATCTACGGACTTGTATGGGTTTTGAGGCATTGCTTTGTAAGGTACAAAATGCATGCAGCAAAGTACATAAACACATGGTGTTACCCCAAGCTGAATACATCTGTAGACTGTCCCCATGTATGACAAGAGTCTATGTGATCATGCAAAACCTTGATCTTTGACCCTTGACTCTACAATCCTATTTTACTATTTATTTGTTTATTTAAAAAAAATCCTATCATGATATTTATGTTGTTTTTGTTTTGTCCTCTTACTTTTTTACAGGGCCCTGATTGCTGTTCAGACTATTCAATCTCGTTCCATTACATCAGCCCAAACACTATGTACCTACTGGAGTACATGATATACCACATGCGCCCGTTTGGCATCGGTCATTACACCTGTCCAGCGAACATAAACACCACCTTAAAGAAGTCACAACCCCCTGCAGATGATCAACTCAAGGTCGCTGGTGGTAAGGTTAAAGGTCAACAGGTGTCAATGTCGAGGGAGAAACGTGACGCAGCAGTGTTGCTGATGGAGTGAAGAGAATGGCTCTCTAGCCCTTTATACAGGTGAAGTGTTTATGTAGTGGACCAAGTAGTGCTACCTGTGGAACCTTAATCATTACACTTGTGTCAAATTGTGTCACTTTAATTCCTATTGATTAAAGAAATCAACAAGTGTTTTATAAGGCCAAATAAAAAAACAAACATGTTTAGCGTCCCCGTCCGCTTCATTTTTAGAGGCCGTCTTCTTTTTTTCTTAAGGATAAAAATTAAATTTTAAAATAAATAAGATCAAATTTTTAGACTCCCCTCCCCCGCTGCAGAGGTAACGTCATAAAAACAAGCTAATCTTAACTGAAGTAAATTATTTATTGAAGCCATTTATGACTAACTGCATTGAACCGATGCAAAAAGTTAAGGAAAGATACCATGTTTTTTGTGATAGTGCGATTGTGAGGCAATCTTTGTTGCCCATGGATTAGTGAGAGTGATTCAGATAAAGTTTGACAGTCCATCTGAAATTTATTGCGGCCCACTTTTGCGTCCCAATCCATAGCACTGCATTAACACTCAATCCAGAACGGTGGATTGAGACCCAGCATTTTTATCACGACCACAGATCAAGATCTGGTGTCATGTTTACACCAGTGCCTGATCCAGCTCTCATCCCACTTTTGATCACAGCTGTCACACAAAGCAAAAAGCCCACCATTCCTAGCAAAAGCGGAAAGGACCACATTGAATTGCGATGTCTGATCCACCTTTGCGTTTGCGCTCGGTTTTGGAAAACCACTTTGGCGGATCTGATCCGCCAGTTGCAGGGTTCAACCCTCCTCAAAAGGTGGATTAAAATTGCAGGATCTTGAACCGGGTCTGATCCTGCTCGTTTGCGTTTACACTAGCTGTTAATCCACATTGCTGGATCAGATCTGGGTCTGATCCACCTTTCTGGATCTGATCCGGTCTGATCCACCTTTCTGGATCTGATCCGGGTCTGATCCACCTTTCTGGATCTGATCCGGGTCTGATCCACCTTTCTGGATCTGATCCGGGTCTGATCCACCTTTCTGAATCTGATCCGGGTCTGATCCACCTTTCTGGATCTAGTATAAACAGGATCTAGTGTGCGATACGTTGATCGACATACTGTAAAGACAGATGAACACAGTTTGATGACAAGTTCAATTCATTCTTTGTACTTAAATAAGAAGATTTCAAGGACGAAAACACGTCAGGGAACTGCCATTTTGTAAGAAATATTCTTAGATTGTTAATTGTTAGTGGAGTGTTGTATCGTCTTACATGTATGTGGTTCACCTGATTACTCACTACTGCCTGTCATTTTATTCTGGAGGGGTATTTTTTGTAACCAAAATTAATGGTTTGTCAATAATTATAGTCATGGTAATACGTTACTTAATGGGGGTTTAGAGTTGTTGTTGATCGCATTTTTGCAGTGATGTGAATAAGATTTGTCATTTTGGTACATGTTTTTTCCAAAATAATTGTTAGAATTTTTGTTTTGAAATGATGTTTAGAAGGTTGCTGTTTGCTTGCCTTGTCTCTTGATGTTTGCGTTAAAAAAAAACTACCAAGAGTTTACTGAGAGTGCAATACATTAAAACAACTCTTGTGCTAGTCCAGCATGTACAAAGAATCAGCTCAAACACATTAAGTTATACTATTTTCTAGTCATTAGAATATGTGATACTCCATGTTGAAGTCCGGCAGTTCCTGTCATACATGTAGGTTAAATATAGGTTAATTTTCTCATCAACAAGGTTACCAGCCAAGCTACCTTGTCATGTGTGCAATTTTTGACTGGTAGCCTGCTCATTTCTGCTAAGCAGAATTAACATCTAATTAGGCTTAGAGGTAGGGTAGCGACAAAACAATGATGTTATTTCTATTCGAAAGCTTACTTGTTATAAAGATGGTAATGGTAGTAAGCATCCTGCGATTTCATTTCGCCTGAAGTGCCCCCCCCCCCGTTGATAAGAATTAATTTTTTTTAAATAGATTCTGAGAAACGATTTGTGCATGGATAATTTCTCAGATTTCTGAGGGTTGGTGTTAGTTTGTGGATGCTGCAGCCAGAGATGCGGTTGGTACCCGCTGTGCACCTCGCTAAACGTGGATGGATTCTACCTTTATGTGAAATGACAGTGACTAAGCTTAGGACAGGTTTTTTTTTTTTTTTTGTTTTTTTTTTGCTTCTCAACGAGCAGACTCTATATTCAGCTGAAACTTTCACAGGTGACTTTTATTGTACACCTATTGTTTTTTTGATAATTTTGCCAATAAATCAGCATTACGTTGACTATAACCAATCTATGACCCACCTTTAAAACCCTCAAACGCAGCACGTAGGTTAAAAGGGTTTATTTTGCATGTTCTCTTGTTGTTTACATGTCCAGGCACTGCTTTGGTAAATTTCAGCCTATTTGTTTGCTTAATTAAAAAAATAAAAATGATTTGGTTCATCTATGAACTACTTACAGACCGATTTTGTACTTAAAAGATTCTGGCAGAGTTTTGTCCAGCCCTTTCTAACCAAACCACCGTCCCATGTTGATTGCCACCCCCCCCCCCCTCTTCTAGGACGTGTGGCATGGTCCAGCTATGAGCTGACCAGTGTGGAGGATGTGGTTTAGACTATAGATAGTTCCCAGTAGACGCCATCTTTACGGGCAAAGTGCATTTTGGCTTGCAGGTGCGTCAAACGCTCAACTTATTAACGCAGCCGCGTTGTTCACTGACCAATCCTGCAATGAGTTTCGTGAAATGCGCGCGTGTTGCACGCCGTTCTCACACGAAACGCACGACTGTTTGTTTTAAACTGCCCGTAAAGATGGCCGATTTACGTCATACTGCAACCTATCTATATTAAAATAGGGAAGCATGTGCTGACAACCCTGCCTCAATTGAAGGTTTTAGTATACATTGTACAAAGATGGTATTCTTAACATGGTACATGTACACTGTTTAAGACCTTGCATCACATTGATAACAAAGCTGACGTTTTGGTTCTCTTTACTTTTAATGTCATTTCACTAGTTCATATTTTTGAGAAGGGCCTTTTTTAGCATGGAGCATCACAAATAACAATAAAGTACATGTTTTAAACATTTAGTAATGAACAGCAGCTAAGTAAGGCAAATCTTGTGAAGTGCAATGCGCTGTAGGTCAAGCATAGAGTTCCATTGAACCAAGATCCAGCTAAGACAGTTCCATTAGACATAAATCAGCTAAGCAGGTTTTTTTTCGTCAAAATTTAGCTTAAACTTTCTGTAGAAACTTTTGTTTTATGTCTGAATTTTAACTTTTTATCGATGCTTCTGTACTTATTAGACACGGAAAAACAAATTTGGTTGATATTATGTTTTAAAGACACTGGACACTATTGGTAATTGTCAAAGACCAGTCTTCTCACTTGGTGTATCTCAACATATGAATAAAATAACAAACCTGAAAAAATTGAGCTCAATTGGTCGTCGAAGTTGCGAGATAACTATGAAAGAAAAAACACCCTTGTCACACGAAGTTGTGTGCTTTCAGATGGTTGATTTCGAGACCTCAAAATCTAATTCTGAGGTCTCGAAATCAAATTCGTGGAAAATTACTTCTTTCTCGAAAACTATGTCACTTCAGAGGGAGCCGTTTCTCACAATGTTTTATACTGTCAACCTCTCCCCATTACTCGTTACCAAGTAAGGTTTTATGCTAATAATTATTTTGAGTAATTACCAATAGTGTCCACTGCCTTTAAAGTTGAGTTTGATTTCTTAGTTGAGTGGAATGTTCATTGTGCCATCTAATCATGCAAACTGTGAGGCTGGTTTGCTGTCATTTTTTGTTAAAATTTACATTTACTTCCTATGTCTTGCATTTATTATTTGCTGCTTAAAACTTCAGCTTCATTGCAACAAATTGGGTCATTATTTCTACTAGACATGGAGTGTAGGTAATGAAACATTTTTTGCATAGTGCCATAACTTTAATATATTTGTTTATGTGTGTATTTATAGATATTATATTATCTTGTTTCTATTCTTATTTTATTATGGTCAGCAGTGTTCTCTCCTAAACAATAACAGTGGCCAGCTACCAGCTGGTTAAACACCAGGGTCCATTATCACAGAGCTGTTTGAGCCAGAAATATTGCTTAACAATTTTCTGCTAAGCAGGAATCAGCAGAATACCAGTCCCAAATTGTACATGTGACATGGTAGTTTGGTGGGTAACCTTATTCTGGTAAGCATAATTTTTGTTTGCTTAAGCAGCTCTGTGAAATTGAGCTGTGGTCCTGCTAGCTAGTCAACACTGAAGGGGGAAAACACTGGTTGACTCACACTTAAAGACACTGGACACCTTTGGTAATTGTCAAAGACCAGTCTTTCACTTGGTGTATCTCAACATATGCACAAAATAACAAACCTGTGAAAATTTGAACTCAATTGGTCGTCGAAGTTGCAAGATAATAATGGAAGAAAAAACAGATGCTTGATTTCGAGACCTCAAGCTTGAGGTCTCAAAATCATCTAAATATTTTACTGAGAAATTACTTCTTTATCAGAAACTACGTTACTTCAGAGGGAGCCGTTTCTCACAATGTTTTATACTATCAACAGCTCTCCATTGCTAGTTACCAAGTAAGTTTTTATGCTAACAATTATTTTGAGTACCTAATTACCAATAGTGTCCAGTGCCTTTATAAGGTTATTAACAAAAACTGAACTTTTTCAGTCTGTAGATTTAAGTTGTATTAATGTAAACGTAATTATATTCATTGCATGCATTGTTATTTAGAAAGTCATTTAGTCAATTTTTCTAAAGATACAGTATTTAATTATTCAAATTATTGTAATTATTCACTCTTCAATCTTTCAATGTAAATTTCAGTTGATAAAACCACGTAGTTTTAAGATCTGTATTTTTTTAAATTTAAATGTTGATTCATATTTTTTTGATTAAGAATACAAGGTTATTGCATGAATTTCCACTCCCCCCCCCTCCCTCCCTACAAAGGGAATAACAGTGTGGTGAGCTAGTCTCTACTGCATGGTAATGACCAGGTTGGTGACTGGCCGCTGTTAATGGACCTCTCCTTAAGGTTGGGCCATTAACAGTGGCCAGCCACCAACCAAGGCAGTGAAGACCGACTTTACACTGTTATTACCATTAATAAATACCTTTAATAAAACGAATGCTCTGTTGTTTAGAAATGTTCTCTCATGTCCTAGGGCCATTCCTAAGGCTGTTCAACTTTTGCATGGCACCAAGTCTATTACATATAATATACTATTTTGCATATTTTCAAGAACCAGACTATGAGCTTTGAAAATTAAGATTAACTGCACCACAAATAGAAATGCTTTGGTTGTCGTTTGGCTTGGTGCTTTGCATTATGTAGGTGTCATGTGCATACCAGCTACCTTAAATTGAAACAATATCTGCGTGTTCACGCCTACACTCGGTATGCACGTGCACACGACACCATATCTGTCCTTGTCAAAATAATGAAAAACAATACGCACGAAGAAAACAAATTAATGATTTGATACTTCCTACACAACAAGCACGTGGTGCACACACACCTTTTGCAATGCATGTTCAGGGGCCACGTATTCGCTTGTTCACAGAGCCAGTCTTTTAATGACATGTTAATACATCCCCACATGATCAGTCTTGGACCAATCAGAGTGCATAAACTCTCCAAGGTATTTAGTTATTCTGAAAGATGAATTCTACATGTAGACACCAATTGTTGTAAGTTCTGTTAGAGATAAATTGTTCTTTTATTTTTACTCTTATTCTTGTATTTTTTAACAACAGTAATGTCAAGGAATGTAAAAGAGTGTTTCTTCAATAATAAACAAGAATTCGTTTGATATTATCGCATTTTGGGCTGTTGATCTTGGTTTTTGATTTGATTTGGTCTGGTTCACTTAAAAATGCAAAATTCTACCCAGAGTAAGTTATAATCAATCATGAGAAATAGAGTACCTATATATTCTACACATGCCACATTGATCAAATTTATTGACTTTATAAACAAGTTACAGGTGCTTGGGACAAGGGTTTGGACTTGAAAAGTAAATTTTTATCTTTATTTTGAGGCACCGTTATATCAGAATTTCATCAAGATCTTAAAAAATTGCCAAGACAGACGGCTCAAACCAAGAATATTCTGCTCTTCGCACACTATTTCAGCTCTGTTTCAAATATCAGGCGATTTGAAAAGGACAAATTTCGGCAAAATTTGAAAAAAAACCTGCAAGTAGTCTTGCCATTTTTTCAGTCTCGAATCTTTATTTTTGGGCACCGTTAAATCAACAACAAAAAATAGTCAAAACCTTCAAAGTATATTCAGGTAAAATGAATTTGTGCAGATAGTTAGTCAGAGTGACGACTGGGCGTTCGGGGGACTCAAAGTCCGGTCCGGAAACCAGAGTGGTGATCCCCGTAGTTCCCTTGAGGGTTTGGCTAGACCCAGTCCCTCCTTGTTCTTTCCCACCCGGAATATTCACCCTCTACCTAATTTGGGGAAAGACATGACGGACCCCAATCCATTACAGCGGCCAGCAGTAAAAGTCATGTCCCTTTGGTACGGGGAGGGCTCGAACCGGGTGTACCAGCTCTGGACCGCACGCAATTGAACGATCCAGTGCACCGAAGTGCCCGTTGGTGTTTTCGGGTGATTTTAAACACTACTTAAACATGTGATAAAGGCAAGAACTTGATAAAATAAAAGAATTGGCAGTAGCGGGAATCGAACCAGGGTCAGTAAAGTTAAAAACCTACCCTCACCACATAAGCTACAGTTCCCTTTACAAAGTACACAGAGGTAATGCAATGTGGGGCATCGGACTGCTGGTGATCATGTCTTTATCCATCAGAAATCAAGACAAACTTTCCTCTCCGATTTGCCTCAAATTTAACTCAGAGAAAGTCCTTTGTATGTAGAAGACAGTCGCCAAGTTACAGGTGCTTGGGTTACAAGGGTTTGGACTAGAAAAAAAGATGTTTATCTTCTTTTTGAGGCACCGTTATATCAGAAATTTATTAATATCTTTAAAAGTTGGCAAGATAGACGACTCAAACCAAGAATTTTCTGTTCTTCACACTCTATTTCAGCTCTAAATTAAATATCAAGCGATTTGGAAAGGATAATTTTTCGGCCAAATTTGGAAAAAACTGCAAGGGGGTAGTCCAGTCATTTTTTCAGCCTCGAAAATTTTTTCTCTCCGATTTGCCTCAAATTTAAGTCAAAGAAAGTTCTTTGTATGTAGAAGACAGTCGCCAAGTTACAGGTGCTTGGGACAAGGGTTTGGACTAGAAAAAAATATGTTTATTTTCTTTTTGAGGCACCGTTATATCAATATTTTATTAATATCTTAAAAAGTTGCCAAGATAGAAGACTCAAACCAAGAATAAACTGCTCTTCGCACTCCATTTCAGCTTTATTTTAAATAACAGGCGATTTGGAAAGGAAAATTTTTCGGCCAAATTTGGAAAAAACTGCAAGGGGGTAGGTAGTCCAGTCATTTTTTCAGCCACGAAAAAATTTCCTCTCCGATTTGCCTCAAATTTAACTCAAAGAAAGTCCTTTGTATGTAGAAGACAGTCGCCAAGTTACAGGTGCTTGGGACAAGGGTTTGGACTAAAAAGGTTAATTTTCATCTTCATTTTGAGGCACCGTTATATCAGAATTTTATCAATATCTTAAAAAGTTGCCAAGATACACGGCTCAAACCAAGAATAAACTGCTCAAAGCAAGGGGGTAGTCCAGTCATTTTTTCAGCCTCGAAAAAATTTCCTCTTTCCATATTTTTTAGAAATCTTGAAAAGTGTATTCAGGTAAAACAAATTTGTGCAGAAAGTTAGTCAGAGTGACGACTGGGCGTTCGGGGGACTCAAAGTCTGGTCCGGAAACCAGAGTGGTGATCCCCGTAGTTCCCGTGTGGGTTTGGCTAGACCCAGTCCCTCCTTGTCCTTTCCCACCCGGAATATTCACCCTCTACCTAATTTGGGGAAAGACATGACGGACCCCAATCCATTACAGCGGCCAGCAGTAAAAGTCATGTCCCTTTGGTACGGGGAGGGCTCGAACCGGGTGTACCAGCTCTGGACCGCACGCAATTGAACGATCCAGTGCACCGAAGTGCCCGTTGGTGTTTTCGGGTGATTTTAAACACTACTTAAACATGTGATAAAGGCAAGAACTTGATAAAAGAAAAAGAATTGGCAGTAGCGGGATTCGAACCAGGGTCAGTACAGTTGAAAACCTACACCTTACCATATAGGCTGCAGTTCCCTTTACAAATGAATAAGAGGTAATGCAATGTGGGGCATCGGACTGCTGGTGATCCCGTCTTTATCTGTCAGAAATAAAGATAAACTTCAAAGTTTAAGACCCACGAACGCTTTTGTTTACAGCACCTTCCCTGGAAATCTGAGATATTCAAGAAACTAATTTTATATAACCTACTCCATTCATGCCTGAATACTAATCAAGTCACAACCTAAAGTAAAAACAAATGACAAAATAAGTTGTAAAACACCTTTAAGGTACAATTCTTTATTTTCTTTCGTTTAATCAGAGCCCCTTTCACTCAAGTAACGAAGAGTTACAACATTAACCAATTTCATTAATTAATCTGTGATATTTTAAAGCAGTGCAACTATTGCTTAGCTCAGTATAGAAATTATGGAAGGTAGTGGTAGCACTTAAAGACTAACTAATTACATTAAAAAAACGCGTGAGCTTCCGTAGCAATAACTACTTCATCAGATGTAAATAAACATGTCAAGCTATATCTTACAAAGCCTAAGTTACATGTTCAACTTGTCAAATGTATGTACATTTTAAATCCATAGTACATCTTGAACAAAGAAAACCTGGGTGGGGTGTAAACAAACGGTTCGAATTAAAGGGTCCTTCCATTGTTGCTCTTGTGTTTCATTTTCTAAAGAATTCCCCAGTGGGTACAACTTGGGGTACAACAAAGAAAAACCTTGTGGCGGTAGAAATATTTAATTGTTCCAATGTACCCCGAAATGTCAGTGTGTTCAGAACACAGTTTCAAAGAGAATCAGAATGCTGACAATGTGGTGCTGCTCTTTGTTTTAATAAACTAAATCTGTACAAAAGCTCCATGAGTCCATAAAAACACTAATATCCCAAACAAGGATTTTGGTAAAAGGGTGTCCAAATTTGCTGGAAATTTAAAAACTGGGTGTCCAAATTGTTCACTTACAATACATTTACATGTAATGACAGATAAAACAGGGTGTCCAAAAGACAACCAGACATCCATCTGGCTAACGCTTGATCCCGAAGACAGGATAATATTTAAGAAGGATTTGATCAAGTGAGGTTTGCGGTAGCTGCATGTAATAATCTCTCCAAGTTTTTGGTGGTTGTGAAAAGAACGGGTGGTTCTGAAAGAACCGGTGGATTGACAACAGGGGTATCATAAATGCTTTTGTCCTTTTACGTGACATCACAGCTGAAGACATTCGGGCTGCAGTACAAACAACCTTTGGGGCGGGGTAATCGGTGTTGACAACATTTAAAAGCTTAAAATTAAGAAAACGTCTCTAATATCAAAAATAATATTTTTTTAATTTTAAATCATGAGACCATAATTTATGTTGTCATGTCGTCTCTTCTGAACCTTTTTTCAGTGGTCGTTTAAGCAGCATGCACTACCAGAGTCCAGCATGCCCCTGAAGACGATCACAACATAAGAGACAATCTTACGACTTAAGGACGACTTACCGAAACCAAAATGATAAATCAATTGTTTAGTAGGGCCTAACAGCTTCAGAAAGACATCTTTGTAAGATAAGTGACTACAGAAAGAATGGTACAAGTTAGTCTACAGATCAACATCTGGTACTTTCAACTTTAATTTTGTTTTCATTTCCATGCAATTATATTAGTACAGCAATTTGGCATCTCACCAGCCTCGCTACCATGGGCACCGCGCCGTATCGATACCTCTCGTCACTAATCCCTGGAAGGGATGTACTGAAAAAACAACGCTGATTGGCTTACAACAGTGACTACCTTGCAGGCACGCTTGTTTTAAAATCTTGAGCGATTGTATGGCGCTTATTGGAAGCTTAGTACCCACGTTTGAAATGCAAGTATTTGACGCAATTTCATTTCAAATCATTCATGTGTTGAGACGGTCACCCTAAACTGCATACAGTTTCCTTAGACTAGTGTAATTTTCCTTTTCTCTGTACGATCCATTCCTGTTGACATAGTGGGCACCGGTTGTTCTGTTTGACCCACAGTGACATGTGGAAGGAACGGTTGCACTCATCCCATACAACTGAAAACAAACAAAAGGTAAAATCAGCGTTGATTACCACAGGTGCCCTGCCTATGCAAACCCATCACATTTCATGTCAGCAAACTCTTGTTGATGTGAGTGATTTATAGCAACCTGTGTATCGTAAAGTTTTTTGTTCTCTTTAGGCCTAGATGATCTTGCCCACATGGGATTTCGGCAAAGCTCCAACGAGGGGATATAAACGCCAAGCTGGCAACAGCAAAGCTCTCTCTCTCTTAATGTCCATGATTATGAATTGCACAAATCAATAATTGTGATTCAGTAACTTGATGACAATACTTATTCTAAAATCCATTGTGAAATCAGCAGTAAGCTTGGCCGGATTCGAACCCACAACCTTGTGATTGCAATTCCTGTAGTTTAACCACTTGACTATGGTGTCAACTGTCACCGGTAAAACAAAAGAAGGTACACTGGTCTGTTTCTTCTTTTGTTTTACTAGTGTTGCATATAGGAGCTGTGTACTCCTAGAATTATGAGGTTCCATGAACCTCATAGAGGTCCATGTACAAACTACAATACAAAACTTTTTTTCATTTACGTTTCTGCACCTGGAGTTCTCATTTGAAATCGGATCTCGCCAAAATTAGGCTCTACGTGTTTCTTGGAATCTCATTGAGTGGCATGGGTCAAGAAAATCCACTCCGCAAATTTAAAATTGTTAAAAAGCAATAAATTCTTACCGTCATTCCCAGTCCTCTTCAAACAGTGTGAGTGTTATAACAAATATGGCGCTTGCTGCGCTCGCAAAGGTCTACCGAACAAACTGGTACTCCGCGCGCAGCAACGCTGGTCCCGGCAACTGTAGGTTGGTTTTGTACACACATCATGTGACTCCAGCGCCATATTTGTTATAACACTCACACTGTTTGAAGAGGACTGGGAATGACGGTAAGAATTTATTGCTTTTTAACAATTTTAAATTTGCGGAGTGGATTTTCTTGACCCATGCAACGCTCAATGAGATTCCAAGGAACACGTAGAGCCTAATTTTGGCGAGATTCGATTTCAAATGAGAACTCCATGTGAAGAAACGTAAATGAAAAAAAGTTTTGTATTGTAGTTTGTACATGGACCTCTATGAGGTTCATGGAACCTCATAATTCTAGGAGTAGGAGCTGTGATGATTTCAAAATTAGACCACTGTACCGAGGTAGTAGTGAGGCCATTTTTATACTTGGTTTGACAAAAGTGCCTTTCAGGATGCTTTCCTATTACTTTACGCTGATCAAAGGGATTCCATTATTAAAACAATAATGTTAATTTTGAGAAGTGGAATAAACAACCAAATGTCAGCAGCCCCAAGTGCTAATTTTGTTTAAATAAGTTCTTAATAAAGAAAAAGGCCCGCGTATGACTACTGCCTTACTTTGGACTTCACTACCTGTGTCCTGCTTCCCTGCCTCTTAACAATCTGTCCCGATTCAAACGCAATCAATGGTCATCTTTCTACTTGTTAATTTCCTCTTCGGTTATAACCTTTCCAAATTTCCATGGTTGTGGTTCGTGGTTTAGCTTCATTATGTCTGATTGATTATATATCTCACTCTAGGTACTTGACCCGGCACTTGCCCCATCCCATGCCATTACTTTAGTGCCAATACAAAAAAATAGTGGAGGCACTACGCCGGGCTATCTGATGGGTACCCTACAAGTACCTAGCCCAAGTTGGACTCCTCTGTTGCATTACAACGGAGACAGGTGTCCTACCAGTGCTATACCTTCTGTTCTGTACTGTTGCGATCGGCATCGCATCCATGGAGGAGAGAGGTTAGTTTCTACCTCCATGATACAACCGGCATGACCGGTACCATGGGAACACACACAATGACTGTCACTTTGTCAGCGTTAATTATTTTTGGTCGTGCAAACAGAAAACCTGGAAAATGTCTGCTTTATCACAGTAAATCACTCTGTAGCATAACTGAATAATAATATCTAAAGTTTGACACTCACCTTCGACGATAAGCGTTCATTCAATCATTATTGACATGATGGTCAGGTCGCGATCAGTTCCGAGCTGTGACAGTTAAAAAAAAAAGAAAACATGATTGAGTCATAACAACGCACACTGCACTGTCCACTAGCAAACTAGGGAGGGCGCTCTCCAAAGTTAAAGTACATACTTCTCATGGCATGTCTTTTATTATCACGGGCCAGGAACCGAAGACTTTACGGTCATGGTTAATACTTTTTTTGTCATAAAAAAACGTTTGTGGTTTTATTAGCATGTTTTTAACGAAAGCGTCTATCTGTAAAGTCTAATCTGCATTTTCCTGCCAAGGCCCCCACCCCACATTGAGTGTGTCCCCCACAGAATAAATTAACATGGCCAGAAGGAAGATGGTATAAAAATAGGCGCTTTCAAATGAAATTTCTACTCAATTCGCCGTGGTGTGTGCGTGTGTGGTGGTGGTGGTGGTGGTGGTGGTGGTGGTGGGGTGGTGGGGTGGGGGGGGGGTATCTCTTGGGGACAGAATCTCCCGCCAGCCACCGGTGTCATAGGGAAATTTTTCCCCAGAAATTCTGTCCCCACCCCAAACCCCTTGGGAAGTTAACATGGGCTGAAGGAGGTTGATTTTAAAGAGGGCACTATCATAAGTTTAATTCCCAGTTCGCCGTATGGGGGGGGGGGAGGGCAGAATCTCCTGCCTGACTCCGGCTCTTATTGATCCTATTTAGTATAACTGATTTCACTTCAAAATACAAAATAAAACACCCGAATAATATAAGATCACGGTGAGACCATTATACTTATAAGTCAGCCAATGGAGAATTAAAAGAAAAAGCTTTAATTCACCACCCACCTGCACCTCGACCTAGAGGGGGTTACTGCCAAAGCCTAACTCATTATTTTTTAATTAATAATACATTAGGCCTATGTGATATTCTTTAAAATAATACAGATTCGACTGATTGCTCGTGTTATTGTCATTCACACGGTATACCCGAAGACTCAAGTACAAAACATTGATTGGCTATTATTGCTTTTGGGTTACAAAATTACAGAGTCGAAGTAACAGATGGCAAGCCAACCGAAAAAAGGGTGCTGGGACGTGGAGGGGTTATAAACAAACCACCGGGCCCAGATTTGTTCGTGCTGCGACCAGAACAACCTGCAGCCGCGCAGAGTTTTTGTTCAAACAATATTGGACGTACCACGTGCTTGTTTTCACAACCAGTGGGTTGCCGTTAAAGTCCGATGGTGAATTGTAGGTATCATGCCTGCAAATTAAATACAATCAATATATTGAGGAAGAGTTGTGCAGAGGTTCACCATCAATGACAAACCAAGTTTTCCAGTTACTCGACAATGGTAGATGCCCTGGGCCACAGTCCACTTCAGCTAGCTCACTGAGTGACGGTAAATGGTAAGTAGCGCAGGCCTAAGTTTAATCTATATTTCTACAAGTCACTCTTAAAAGACAAAATGGGTAAAATTACATACCCAACTTTAAAGAAGGTAGAATTGTCAACCGCTAATTAAACGAGTTGGGCTTGTAGTACCAAACGGTATTGGGAAATTGTATTAATACTAAAAGATTAAGAAACATTTTGCCCATTAATTGGTTGAAACGTCATTACCAAACACCATTACTCAAAAACGTTTAACCACCAATGACAGTAATGTAGATGAATTGCACATGACGTCATTGACCACCATCTTTGATGAAAAACAATGGAAACGTGCACGCGTGTACGCGCTGCGCACAATTCTCAGCCAATGAGAAAGCCTTTCAAGTGTGCACATTTCATCAACGATGGCAGCCAATGCAAGGGGTCTATTGATCTTATTTCGTTATCCATCTATTGGGCAAAAACGTTTACCACTGTCATTGGGAAAATATACTTTAATCAAACAAATGATTAATTTTTCTTTAGTCATTATTGGGAAAGAATGTTTACCACTATAGTTGTTTTTTTTAACTCAACAATTGGTTTTTGCTTCCTCGTCCATTTATTGGTCAACCACAGTAGTTGGGAAATTATACTCAACAATTGGTTAATGTGTTCTTATTTATTGGGAAAAATTGTTTCACCCCTAATTGGAGAATTATGTTTTACTCAACAATTGGTTGTCGTGCCTTTGACGTCAAAAAGAAATCTGGGTGGGGTGTTTACTACTTATTTGGAAACTGCTGTAGCCATCTGTTTGGCACAAGGTTACCTAAATGTTGATTAAAGAGAAATATAAACACATTCTTATAAAATATTGATCTCTGTATATTTGTTTAAATCGTGGTAACAATTTGAACAATTATCACATCAACATCAAGGCATTTTAAATTAAAAAACCATAATCGGCATAAATAGTATAACACTTTGTTTGTTTGAGTCACTGACGCTGCTTTAATAATAAGTATACTTTTGTCTTATTACGGTTGGCCCATCGTCTCTCATCACTTATCGATACATAGTGTCTTGTGATGAAGTCTCTGACCAGTAGAACATTAGAAAATCAGAACAGAAATTTCTGTGCCCGTTGTTTAACCCTGTCTTATTTGTCTTATAATTAGATTGCCAAGATGACCACCGCGAAGCACCGGGCATTCATCGCAATCTGCGCCGTCGTATTGCTCTCGATGGCGGCGTTGTTTCTGCTTCTTGAACGCAACCGCAATAATTACCTAAATCAAAGTGAGTATTTTCCTTCAAAAGATGGCAGCTCTTCTGATCTACCTCAAAAACTACGCCCTAACTTTTCTTTCGGCACATTTTTGACATCGATTTATTATTCTATTTTCAGGCATATCGACTTTCAGCCGCTCATATCGTTACCGTGAATTTCTAGCTAAACAACGAGAGGTACGTACATTTCAAAATAAATACTCACAAAACCCAAACCCAGATAAACTTTGCAAGAACCCCAGCCATGTAGCTTGGGACTCTGGATTTGCAGATTTTTTGAGAACAAGCCAAACATTTTTTTAAGTTTCTGGACAGAAACTAACTCGTAATCACCATCTCAATGCATGAATAATAATGATACAAAAAGACAATTCGGGATCGAACATGACGTATAGCAAATTGAGTCAACTTTGGTAATTAAAAATAACTGTTGTTTTTGTTCCCAAAACACAGGCACCAACTTCAGCCACTAGCATCACCACTGAAATAGACGAGGAAACTTCAACACCGTCTCCTTCAACTCCTTCGGGGCTTGAAGCTATCATGTACAAGGAACAAGAACGCCGACAGCGGACGTTGGCGGCAGAATGCCGGCATCTTAACATATCAGCACCAACTCATAGCGACTACACGCACTTAATCGTCAACGACGCTCATCAAATCCTTTTTAATTTCATCCCAAAAGTGTCTTGCAAGACGTGGAAGAAAATCTGGGGTAGACTTTACCAACGCAACACGACTGGAAAGTCGTCGCTACAACATTACAACAAAGAGGAGAGAGATGCTCGGTTGGAAAGTTATCGCAAAGTGCTGTTTGTACGAGAACCCACGAGCAGGTTGCTTTCAGCGTACATGAGCAAATTTCAGGCTGGGGTGTTGTATAACCACGAGTCTCTTCAACGAATCTGGGAGAAAACGTATGGTAGAGACATTTCCAAGCGTTACAGAGGAGTTGAAGTTCCTCATCTCGAAGAAGGAAAATGGTTGAATATTACATTAACGGAATTTATCAAATACATTACTGATCTGGGTAGTGGTATCAGAATGAATCCGTTAAATGACCACTGGATGCCCCAGTACATAGTATCACGGCCTTGTCATATTAAATATGATTTCATCGGCCATTTTGAAAATCTTGAAGTTGAAGGTCCGTTCGTGCTGCGGTTGCTAGGGGTCGACCACCTCGTCCAGTTCCCAGAATACACAAGTTCAAACGCCGTAACAAAAAGTGTGGACTATTACAAACTGATATCGTTTAATTGGATGCGGAAACTTATAGACTATTACAGTGTGGATTATAGACTATTTGGATATTCGCCCGATGACGTCACGAGTCAGGTTCTACGGGGTGTAGGACTACTTGAGGATCACAACTCTATAGGCCCCTACCAATGAGTCTTGGAGCACAACTTGCATCTCATAATGGTGCAAACTCTTGGTTAGCACCAAGTTAATTAACTGCAACTAGTAAAAAGTTATCAAACTCATTCAGTAAAACTAGTAACTATTGTAACTATCACTACTTACATCGGTAAAACTAGTAAATATTACTACTAACTAGTATAACTACCGCTAAGTAGTCACTATCAGTAAACTAGTTTTCAATGAACGCACAAAACAAACAATTGCTAAAAAATAACACGAACTCACGGTCAAGTTTGAGAACAAAAAACCAACATTCATGTTGCAAAGTAAGTTTAAAATCGGATGTGGCGTGTGACGCACAATAGCATAACAATAATTGTATTTTAATAGAGTAGTTTTAGCTTTTTAGTTAAAAAATTATTGACTTATTAAATGGAATAGTTAAGCGAATAAAACAATTGTCTTACCTGAGATCACACTGCTTCGCTCATTCTGACGGCATGACGACGTCTGCAAGCTAAACAATTACACAAACATAATTATATCAAAACAAACCCATAAAACATGTTTACCTAGGAAAAGTAAAGTGTAAAGCATGCCATCAAAATATACTTTTCGTTTGTTTGAGGGAGGTCTGAAGCTGCATGCCAAACGGATCGCGATTTTTTTTATGCAGCATACTTCGTCAATACAGTCAACAGTTAAGAGATGGCTGTTCTTCCCTATCCCTTAACTGTTGACTCCATAGCCGACGTGTGCTGCAGAAAATAAATTTGCAAACGGATCAGCGGAAAAATGGTTCATAATATTAATAATTATTGCCATGCCCAAAAGTCATGTTCAGTGAAAGCCCGCCCTCTTGTGATAACAAAATATCAGGCGTCGTAATGTCGACTACAACGACGAATACAACTTCGTTTTAGAGCAAAGATTTATGGATTTTTACTAACTCTACCTCTTTGACTGAGTCAGTCTTCCTAGGTAAGCGCCTAACTTATAGTTTGTTATAACTCATTGCTGGAAATCATTTCCTCCTCATAAACACTGTTTGGAAAATCTCTCAGTTGGGGTTTATCTGCCCTTGAATTGAAGAAAACAGAAAATCTGATTATTGCGTGAACACCGACCACTTTGCTCCATGCACCCAGCCAACCATACCGTCTCGTGTACGCTACAGACGGCAGTGACTGCTTGCTCTGTACGTGGTGTACACGGTGTAGTGTTACTCTTAAATTTGTTAGCCCGCCACGTCATCAGTGTGCTTTAATTTATGGGAATATGGTGCTAACGTGTTGTTCATGGTAGAGTAGTTGGAGACCGAGGGATGGATTTTCGCTAAGTGAAGGAGGCCGTATTATCGCAAGATTGGTTTTTATGCTTGTTGTACAAGTACAACCATGGACTCATGGAGGAAGGAAATACAATTCCTTACCTCCAAGGCTCCATGGTACAACACAACAGATTGATAATGGTATTGTAATTTATATGGTGAAAACCGCCTCTACCAAAAAAGGCATTATTATTGATGAGTTGGGGGGTATGGCAGTGGGTCCGTATTGTGATTAGAAGAGTTTAAACAAATATTCTTTGAAACTGTGTTAGTGTTATTAACAAATTAAAATAGCAGGCCTCGCTTTGGCACAAAAACTAGTACATACAAGGGAGTACAACGCATTTGATCTGTTACTTGATAAAATGAAGTATTAAAAATGTGCTGTGGTCAATCTAGCCTTCATTCACTAACTTAAATAATAAAGAAGAGCTCATTGTTTTGTTTTTTCAGTTGACAGCTTTTGATGAACACTTTTGCAGATAACCAACTTTACATGGAACCACACTTAAAACATGAGCACAAAGTGTACTGCTACTGAATTTCTGATTATAAACTAATGATTTAAAAACGACTGAAATAGTTCTAGTCACATGAGCTTCAGGAGAATTCTCTGGAACCAGATTGTTTATCCGGTCACTAGGGTAGGAGTTGCCGTCACGTGTGACGTCTTAGCGATTATGGGTTGTAACTGCACGAGGGAGCGGTTGGATTTTGAAGGACGACGATTCTATGTTCTGCGGAGGCTTGGGGAAGGGTAAGTGGTAAACAAGATGGAGAAAGTACAGGGTTCTGCCCAGGATTTCTTTAGTGGTGGAAAAGTGTTTTCCTGGAAACCATTGCGAGATGGATCAGTTTCACAGTAGATCATATTAATAGACTCAAATCAAAGAGGTGCTCAAAATTAATGGCTTCGGATACCATTTTTACAGGTAAATACCCAATTTTACATTTCCATGAAAACCTTTGAAAGGAAATTGCAAGTGTTATTATAAAATGTGAGAAATGTGTGATGGTTGGAAACAGATAAAATGCTGCCAGTGGTGGTTGGGAAATCCTGAGTGCCGGCGGGTTTTCCGGCACTGACCACTGTGGGCAGAAACCCTGAAAGTAGAGTTTAAAGATGTCTGTATGACAGACAAAAGGTCGCCATGCTTATTATTTTATTTTTCTTGTCCTTCTAGAGGTTTTAGTGTAGTTGATCTCCTCGAAGACAATGACACAGGGAAGAAATTTGCTCTCAAGCGAATTCAGTGTCACTCAAGGGAGGATGAACGTCTCGCCAAAGATGAAGCAGAGTACCATCGGAAGGTCAACCATCCTAATCTGATACCAATAGAGGAATGGAAGGTTACCACTGGCACTGGGGGTGTGACAGAAGTTTTAATTGTCTTACCATTTTTCAGAGTGAGTGTTGACTTTTTGTTCAGGGTGCATTGATTTGTAGCAAAAATAAACAAATACCGGAGCAATCACAAACCGTAGCCATCGTTGTCAGTAATTGTAACTGGTACTTTTTTTTTCAGAGAGGAACATTACAAGAAGAACTTGACAGACTAGCTACAAAAGGAGAGTTCATATCGGAACACAGACTACTCAGACTGTTCAGAGGAATATGTGATGGAGTCAGGGCACTACACCAGGCATCACCGGTACCTCTTGCACACAGGTAAGAGGTTCAAACCCAGCCTCGCTTTCATGGGCAGCGCACAGTATTGATAACTCTTGTCACTAACCTTTAGTAGGAATTTGCTGCTGAAAAACATTGCTGATTGGCTCCCAAAAGAGTGACTGCTTTGCGCATGCATGTTGAAAAACTTAGAGCAAATTGTATAGCGCTGCATAGGACGCTTAAAACTTGCATGTCAAAGTGCATGAAAAAACACACAGAATAAAGCTGGCAACCATCTTGAAAATTATCCCGGCTGTTTGTCTTGAAAAATGTGTCGAGCGGCCATTTAAAAAAGAAAAAAAAGGACCGCCACCTTAAAAAAAAAAAAGGCAGGACGCTAAACATGTTTTAAAAATTATTTTGCCGTAGCTGCTTGCTGTGTTTACACAGCTGTTAAGACTGTGTGAACAATCGCAAGAAGCCAAGAACAACAGATGTTCTTCAATCAATTTTGAGTTGAGATTGATTTGGTCGTTGAGAATGGCAGCTTTTGTTTATTGAAACAAACATAAACAATTGAGTATGTTTTTGTTCAGATGTTTTGTTTACAGTTGACATCGATTGATCCAGAAATAATTTCTAACAACTACATCTGTTCTTGTTTACTTGTAGAGATATTAAACCAGGAAATGTACTTTTGTCTGACAATGGTACACCAGTCATCATGGACTTTGGTTCTATGGCACCTGCAAGGTTAGAGGTCAAAGGTCGATCGCAAGCTCTTGCTGTACAAGTGAGTTGTTATAACTGGGAGAACAAATGTATACTTTTGTGACATGCTACCAGTATTACACAGGTAGCAAGACGTGTCACATGTCACATGTTTCATTTGTGATGTGTTACACAATACAAGTGTTACAAGCCTTATAGGTTACAAGTGTTACGTTTCACTTTAGTCTACAGATTAATACTAATTGGTGTAACTAGCATCACATGCTACAAGCGTTACTAGCGTGACACATGGTTAGCGTTACATATTAGTGCCACATGTTTTAAGCACAAATGCACCTCATGGGTATTACATACTGTGACATCTCTGTAGCATTACAACATTAATCTATTATTAAATTTTACAAGCTACACTAGTTTCTTTGACGATTCTTGTGATTTTGATTTTGGTTTTATCAGGACCTTGCAGCTGAGAAGTGTAGTATGCTGTTTCGAGCTCCAGAACTCTTTCATGTTGAAAGTCATACAATAATTGACGAGAAAGTAGATGTTTGGGTGAGTTAAAATGACCCTTGACATTTGACCTTTGAACTTATCTATTGGATACTGATGTTCTGTCAAGTAGCTATGCTCAATACTTACTTTCAGTGTAAGTGACATCTACTTTTTAAACATTTGAAACTGTAAATTTATTTTAGTTGAAGTTTTTGTGCAATCGTATTTAGGTATTTTCATCGCATTTTTTTGGTTATTCTATAAGTTTAATAATTTCTGTAAGAATGATGATCCAAAATTTACTCATCGAGTGTCTTAGATAATGCACAAGACTCAAATTCTGAAGTAGTCAATGTTGGTTGAATTCCTGGCTTGGTAGTTTAGTCTGGTGTCCTTTTACACGACACTTAATTAAACTTGCTGCAGCCCTCTGATGATTAATCTCTCTTTATATATCCAGTCATTAGGGTGTCTTCTATACGCGATGGCATTCCTACAATCACCCTTTGAGCCAGTCTACCAGAGAGGCGATAGCCTTCACTTGGCCGTCCTTGGACGTAACTTCAAATTTCCTGACACTACAAGGTAAGCACTCAATCTTAGTTTCCAAAGTTGGTTTGAAACAAACCCCAGAAACTACTACCCCTTCTCTTGACTAAGATCATGAGGTATTTTAGCAGGTTGAAATATAAATCTTGATATTTTTCTTTCTTTTTTTGATAATGCTTTTTGACGATTTTGGATGGTAGGTATTCCTCTCTGGTACAAAACCTTATAACATCAATGTTGAGTATTGATCCCAACATTAGACCCAACGTCATCCAGATTCTATACTCCATACACGGTGTGGACTAAATTCTCAAGACTGTCTCTGAGTTAAAATGGCCAATTCAGTTTCTGAGCGATTGGCAGTTTTTTAATATCTTTTCTATCTCTTTGTGACTTGCTGGTGATGTATTTCAGAGTGTGTTTTGGAGAGACACAATTGTGTAAAATCATACATGGTGTTGGATTAGAGATCACTTTATGCTCTCTATATTAAAGGTCTCTGAAAATATCAGTTTCTTAAAGTCCGTCAGCTTGGGATTGAAAAAAGAAAAATTGACAGAGTGGAATTTGAAACAACAAACTCCAGTGTCTACCAACTGAGCTATCTAGCCCTGTGTTGGCGGTCTCCCTATGTTGTCAATATCTTTGTTCGGGGGTGCCAGTCAGAAGCCATACAACCGTAAACTGCCGTGTAGCCAAGGATCACACCCAAGTTTACGATACAACCTGGGAAGCGGCAGCCAGGGGATCACCTTAAAGGGATGCAACTTTTTCATATCAAATATCAAGTAATAAACCACAAGGAAAACTGACTGGGTAGATTTTAAATAATTTGGGGCTGAACAAAGAAAAAATTTACTAGAGCAGGATTTGAAGTTTTCATTTGTACAACTTTGTTACTTGCTGGTGATGCTTTTGAAGAAGTGTATAGTTTGGTTCATGAGAATGTATAGTATATACATGTACGGAGCATTGGGCTGCACTGCACTCACAGTTTAAACAGTTAATGCAAACTCATAAACTGAGTCAGATTTAAAGCTATAAATATAATTAGTAGATATTGCATACAAATTTCTCGTCATTCAAACATTTGTTAGTTCAAGCTTCAGGATTGATTAATTGTCTTTGCATCCCCAAGTGCAATATTTTATAGACCCCCCCTTTGTATAACGATGATGCAATCTCAAACAGAGCCCTCACTGAGACTGTGCATGGCACGCTTTCAACCATTATTTGACCTTGCGATGGCAGCCTATGCAAGCTCTGTTCAACTGAATTTAAAAAAAATCAAAAATAGAATTGGCTGTTTCAAACTGCCCACCAACCAAAAGGACCTACGGTATAAATGCGAAAAAAAGGTAATGGCCTGATGTTTCGACCCTAACAGAGTCTTTCTTGAGTGTCTAAAAATTGAAAAATGCAAAACATAAGTTGAGATCAAAGCCACTGTTACATTTATGTTTTGAGAGAAACACAACTTTTGTGCCCAATTCATTTATAACATTTACGGAACAAGTGTTGATTGTCTTATGGTTCTTCTATACAGGTACTCAGCTAGTTTTAAGGAACTTGTTTCTTCCGTTATCGTGGTGGAGGTAATAGAGAGACCCTCGGTGACATGGATTGTAGAACAGGTTGATATAATGTTACAGGACATGGAGCACAGGGTGTAGGGGTCATGGGTTAAAGGTCAAACCAATGCAAAGTTCAAGGTTATGTAATGGTGTTACACTAAGGTAGCACACTGGTAATAGGATTGCTGCTCCACCAGGAATGGAGTTTTCAAGTCACAATCATGGGAAGCTACACCGCTTTCAACTTCTTTAGAAGTTACTGTCATAGGTGCAATGCATGCACCAGCTTCGACTACCCACCATTGTTTTGAGCAGGGCAGTCAAGTATCATGATATCACTCATGATACCCTTTTTAATAACTCGTTCTAAATCCACCTCGCTTGTTAGAGTGGATGCTCTATCAAGATAACCATCCTAGTATCAGAGGAGGTTGATAAGCAAAGAGTTCAGACTTGCGGCTCGCTAAAATGAACCATGGTGGCTAGGTGGATTGGCGGATGCATGTACCCAGGCCAGTACATCTTCCTTGTATAAAAAGCACCCAGACATTTTGCACAAGTACTGACCACAGCATGCCTGATACTTTACTTCAATGGAGGCCATTGCCTCAATGCCCCTTGAAATGTTCCACTACAAATTGAAATTTCCTTTATAGAGATTCCATTGACAGAATGAAAGCTGTCTTATCTTACAAGACCAAGGTATCAGGCCTGTCACAGTTGAATGGATGTAATAATTGCATTGGAATAAAGAATATTATAATGGTTTTACCATTAAACCAATGTTTGCACTGAGTATTACACATCGGTGTGAGGGTAAAACTACAAAAATTAAAAATTAATTACCACAGAGTTTTTCATTCTATCAAGTAACAACCACAAGAGAAAACTGACTGGATAAATTTCTGAATAATTTGGGTTGAAAATCTCTCGGCCAATTATAGGTCTTCATTGACCTCAGTGAGGGCGCTGTTTGGGTCCTATTCCGTCACTTGCAAGCACAGACATATATTACCTCTTTGGACAAACGCCAATGCAAAATCCAAAGAATTTCAAACATAGTTCCCCCAAGCTTTTAAGTATAACGGGTTAAACAAACAAGGCAAGCCTCTGAATCGAATAAAAGTATTTGCAAAATAAATCATGTGCAAAGCGCTGCGATGTCTCGTTTTAACATTTTGATGTTCAAAATGCCACAACATAAATCTTCTTTGTTGCCAACAAAACTTTGTAATGGAATTTTCAGCGGTTGGGCCTTTGGTGTTAATCTCTAACGGAGCTAAAAGAACGCAAGTGTTTATTATGCTACAACTTATCTCTAATTGATTTATTTTTTTCTGGTTTACAATGTGAAATATATTTTTTTAGCTAGTTTCTCTATAAATTAACAAATACTGAAAGTATGAAGCCATTTGCTGATTCAACCCCATTCACAGATGTGTTGTAGAAATCGTACATTGTTCGATTGTTTTCATGATTATCAACTCAAACATGACTTTTGAAAGCTTACTTGAGAGTGGTAAATGTGTCAAGCAATCTGCAAACTTGTCTTGAGTTCTTTGAGTCAAAACTAGTCTTTGAGATCTCCAAGTCAAAACTTGTATTGAGTTCTCTGCATCAAAACGTGTTGTGAGTTCTCTAAATCAAATCTCTTCTTGAGATCTCTGCATCAAAACTCCTTTTGAGTTTCGTTCTTCAAAATTCATCTTGAGTTTTCTTATTCAAAGCTCTTCTTGAGTTCTCTAAATCAAAACTCGCCTCGATTTCTCTGAATCAAGAACAAAAATATAAATTGGCATGACTTAATTGATCACATTAATGTTTGAATTTCTCGAAATTAAAATGAGAAATATCGGAGAGAATGTCATCTCAAAAAATGCACTTTATGTTTAAAACCATTATTTTGAAATGATTTTTTTTCTGAGTAATAATGCTGTACCTTTTGATCAGTGCATTAAGTAGACCACTCGGTAAAATGGTTCACGGTTCCAATCCTGTATTGATCCTTTCCACTGCAAAGCAAAATTACATATCCATTCTTGGTCAGTCAAATAAATTGAATTTAAAGTCAATTTTATTTTTATGACATTGTATATATTTATTGTCTTCTGTTATACTTCACGTTACAAATTTATTCTTTAATCTTTACTTCACCTGGCAACTCTGTAAGATCCAGTTAAAGATTAAGTTATATTTTATTGGTGGAATATGCATTGTACATTTATTGTGAAAAGTAAAGCTTTTAAGTGAATCTATGAGCGTCCACATGAAATAAACTATAAACTGCTGAATATACCACTATGTGTGAATTTGCCTCATGAATATTCAAGTTTCCTATGAATATTTAAGTAGTCCTATGACTATATAAACTCACCGAGTAATTACCTATGAATGGTGGCATTACATAAATTACCTTGAATTTTAGTTGAGTACTTTTTGCATGAATGAATATGCAAACTTGTAAACTTATTCATGAATATGCACATTTTTGTAATTTATTCATGAGTATGCAAATTTCTTTTCAACTGCCTGATTATTGTCAAAGCAACCTAAAACCTGTCATGATGTTAATTCAACAGTTCAAAAGAAAAAATTGATCCTCGATACTTGTTACTTGCAAAATTAAAGGCAATTAATTACTCTGACGTTATCAACTAGATGAGCTTTACCCCATTGGTTGATAGTTTAAGTTTGAATAAACAAATCCCTGGCAACCAGCGCCATCTTGTACACAGGCAAAATATCTTTACAGTTTTAAAGCAAAGTGCATATTTTAAAAGGCTACATTGTGAAATGTTGTCCAATACTTCACTACTCCACATGTTGGGCACAGAAGGTAAAACATTTGTAACTTTGTAATAAAAAGCGGACTTCATGTTGAGTTACCCACATGTATAACAGCCAAGAAACCTGTCTCTTCAGAAACTTGTAATTTTGATAAACCAAAAAATACGTGGACATAAAAAAGTTGCCATATGGCAAATTTATGCTAAAAATAACACGCATTTAAGCAGGAGCGACTTCTGACCCCCTAATCCTTGGAAATTTTCACCAATCAGTTTTAAAAAAATTCTAGTAACATCAACCTTTTACCTTCCCTGCAATCAAGTTTTTCTGTACATTTCATACACATACTATATATAATTTACAGAACTTCTATACATACATAAATATTTGTGATTGGAGCCAAGAAATGTTTACATTGAAATAACATCTGACTAAATGTTGAACCTTTCTCCCTCTTGCGTTATGATAGCAATGGACTCGTACTTGTAGGAATAGGGAATGTCTCAAAGGTTAGGCACGATATAGACGCAAGGAAACGTTTCCTTAGACTAGAGCGCTAGTCAAACCACGGTAGATACCTACATGAATGAATATGTGCGCCAGCCTTTTTAACATTCCGATGAAACGTTCTGATGGTCCAACTGAACAGTCCATGTACACCCTCTGGAATATTTAACCAATCCATTTAGATTGTTCCTATACTCTGAGACGGTGCCATTTTATCCCGATATCCATCTGTGGTGGCTTTGGTTAGAATCCCACTCGGCCCAACTTCTCCCTCTTGCATCTATACCTTTCCCCAACAGCACTTTAAACTTTTTCACAAGCTCCACAGACGTTTCATAAAGAAAATCTGTTGTACTTTTCACCATCAAATATTTGAACTTATGACCAAAGAATTAGATCATACCCAAGACTCTTGATGTAAAGAACGTTTGCTTCTTCTGAAAAGCTCCAAATTGTGACAAAAAAAAGAATTTGATAAAATTGATACAGACTGTGATCAGACTCTTCTAGCACCATGCTAACAACCCTATGTCTTCAATCTGATGATGATATTTGGCAAATCCACCCTCCAACCTACCTAATGCTCCATACTTTCCACTTCTGTTTCCCCCTGCCCTTTCCTCTTCCCATCCATCGTTTTCTCCTCATCCTCACCAGCCTCGTCATCAGTACTCAAGATGTCCTCCTCTGTGTCATCACTGTCCGACTCCTCCCTTGGTTCTTGAGCCAGGATTCATCAAGACCCTCCCCTGGGCCTAAGATGGACAGGAGTTCCTCAGTGTGAAGTAACACTGGTTCATCATCGCATCTCAACTTTTGATACAACTAATTAAAGAAAAAATAAATTCCACTTTGACAAGAGATTGTACCAATCAAATTTCAAAACTAAGACACAAGTTTTGACGCCTTGTTGGCAAACTTAGACTGGCTATTCTGAGCAGTCATGTAAAAAAAAATGAAAACATCAAGTAGTAAACCACAAGGGAAACTGACTGGGTAAATTTATAATAATTTGGGGTTAAACTAGGAAAAATTTACTAAAGCGGGACTTGAACCTACGACCTCCGGATTAACATGCCAGTGCTCTCTACCAACTTAGCTATCTAGCCCTAATGCTGGTGGTGTCCCCATTTTGTCAATATCTTTGTTTGGGGGGTGCCAGTCAGAAGCCATTAAAACCTGTAACAGCTGTAGAACCAGGAATACAACCCAATAAGCAGCAGGAGAGGAGTGACCAAGGAGATGCAACTTTTTATTTCAAATATCAAGTGTGATCCCTGGCTATATGGCAGTTACAGGTTGTATAGCTTCTGACTGGCCCTAGACAATGACAAAATAGGGTCACCACCAACATTAGAGCTAGATAGCACAGTTGGTAGAACGCCAGCATTTCAATCCAGAGGTCGCAGGTTCAAGTTCCGCTCTAGTCTTCGTTCAACCCCCTTCATTCAAAAATGAAAACCACGCAACAGGATTCACCAACTGGAACAAACTCTCTTCCACCCATTGCAATGGTTGGTACTAGACAGAGATTCAAATAAGAATCACCGCGTTGGCGCTGAGGAGGGAAGGGTGGATAAAGGCTAAGGTCTTGTAGGGGGAATTACCTTCTTAGCCATCGTGAGGAAGAATCTTGCCGGTGCTTTACTCTCATCTGTTTTCTTCTCCACATTCATCAGGCCCAGCATGTACCACACCTGAATCACTTGATCATCTTCCTGCAAGAGTCCTTCAAGAATCTCCTCTGCAATCTGACAAAAAAAACAAAAAAACAACACCCCCACATCAAAGTAACAGATCAAACTACAATACCTCAGAATTACAATTTCATTTCAAAAGTCACTTTGACGAGTTATGTTCTCTACCACTGGAATGTCAGGACAAGGGTAATGGGTGTCAAGGTCTTCAAATCTTGTTAGCACCTGCACATGAAACCCATCTGGTTTAGATAGCCGAACTTAATTTAGGCTCTGGAGAAGAATTTGCCCTCTTAGTTTGTGGAACTCACAAGGTTGTTTCTAAATCTTTCATCTCCAAATTTTAGAAACCTTATCTTAGATTAAAGTGATTAACCCTAGTTTGGTAGGAAATGAACGTTCATTGTTCATCTCCAACTTTTAGAAATCTTATCTTAGATTAAAGTGATTTATTAACTCTAGTTTGGTAGGAAACAAACGTTCGTTGTTCATCTCAAACTTTTAGAAACCTTGTCTTAGATTAAAGTGATTAACCCTAGTTTGGTAGGAAACGAACGTTCATTGTTCATCTCCAACTTTTAGAAATCTTATCTTAGATTAAAGTGATTAATTAACTCTAATTTGGTAGGAAACGAACTTGTTTGTTTTGTATGAGGACTTATGTTTCTTACTTCATTCATCTCCAATTCCATCAGGATCTTGGCTGTACCGATCCTATTCTGGTAGCTCAATGAACAAGGGTTCAAGGGGTCAAAGGTCGGTCCATCCGAATTCAATTCGTCCTCTTCTATAGCTTTCATCTTGGGTAACCATAGCGATATACTCTGCTCGATAAACTTCTTGGCTTGCTAGAAGTGTGTAAAAAGTATACATTTTTGATAATGAAAAACAAAGAAATCTGTTTGTAGATCAGAATGGCGTCACATTGTAATACATTTTAACGTGTTCATTTTAATTCAATTACTCGGGGAAACAGACAAAATGGCCGCAGCTTTACCTCTTTATCATCTTTGCTTAGCCAGTAGCTAGCCATAATTTGATACGCCTCAGCGCTGTCTTTATCGGTCTCAATGGCTTTCTCCAAGCACTCTTTGCAGCGTTGCTCAGCATCTGTGGCGAGACTGGAAAATGGAAAAAAAAAAAAGAAAAAAAAAGATTGGTCAAGATGAGGCTTGATTTCTACAGACCTGGGATGTTACCGAGGCTGCAATCCACATGCTCAATGTCATAGAGCAACGTGTGCCTGGAAGAAGGGTGTCACAACCGTTTTAATGATAAAAGGGCCTTTCAACAAAACTGAGGGCCAAACTTTGATCAGTTTTCTGCCATTTGAAAGTCGTTATAGGGCCGGTTAAATTCTGCATGGGAATAGGAAAACATGTCTTGGGGTAATTCTAGCCACAAAATAAAACAGTAATCAGGCCATGGCCTCTGGTGCCCTGGTCCTGGCCTGGTGCCCCCGGTCCTGGCCTTGGTGCCCCTGGTCCTGGCCTTGGTGCCCCTGGTCCTGGCCTTGGTGCCCCTTTAAAAGTTTCCCTTTGGAATGTAAGAAACACCAATGAGCGGATAAAGTTGGCAGCATTTACTTACCACGAATCTGTGAGATACACTTCAGCCATGGAACAGTAGGCACTAGCTATGTCACTATTTGTTACAACTGTAGTCTTATCGTCAGCACATGCTGCTTCAGGCTAAGAAAACACAAATTTTCAAGGTAAGTTTGAGCTTTGAAAAATCAAGTTTGAGCTTTGAAAAATCAAGTTTTGCTGTAAAAGTTATACAGGATTGGTAGAGCTGACAGAGTTTGAAGACATTGGCTAAGTAGAATCTTAAAGCTTACCTCCTTTTCTTGTTTCTCTTTGACTTTCTTCATGAGGTCAATACCGGTCTTGAAATACTGCACGGCTTCCTCACCTTCAAACAACTGACCCATGTACATGTACTTAGAGTGACCCATGTCAGGGGATAGGGTAATCGCACGTCCAAAACAGTACCACCAATAATTAAGGACAATATCTCCAATTCAACATTCGAGGGTGAGAGTGGACGGATGTGAACATTCCTGGAAAATGGGTCCGCCTTATGATAGACCCGGAACACTCCAGATGTTACAATTCAGGTTTATAGACTCTGTGCATCACCAGATACAGGTTTGGACACAGTGTGGACTATTCCTTTTTCCCTTTGGTGACTGTTTCACTTCTTTCATGAAAATTTGAAGGCTCAAGGAGGCTTTGAAAAAATTCCCCAAAATCAGGAAAAATCATGAGAAACCACATTCCTAAACATTAGTTTTACTTGATCCAAACATAGCCCCCACCCCACCCTGAAAGCGTTTACATGAAGAATGGGTAAAAACTGAATTAAAAAGCTTGATCTTCTTGTCCTAAGGCCAAGTCAACTCATCGACAACCAACTGACCTGAAAATGGTAAAAATCAAATTGATTTTCGACGACACCTTAAAACATTTATTGAAAGGATATTTGTTTTGCCTTCTCTAGTTCTCCTACTTCTATAAGAAGATTTCCGGAGCACTCCAACACCTGAAGATTGTCTGGTTCTACCTCAATGGCTCTCTGAAGAAACTTCTGTGCCAGCTCATAGTTAAATGTGTCCATGCAGTCAGTGGCCTGTAAAATTAAGAAAATTACAAAGTCTTAACCCTTGCTCTGAGACGGTTTACACATACACTTTAGTTTGACGGGCAGTAGTTAGACCTCAGCCTTTTGTAGACCCCATAACTTTCCAAAGCCTCGGTAGCCCTTACTTAAAGGAATTAACTTTCTTGGAGTTAATGACATAAGGTGGGAGACTGTTTCTTGCTTTAACCACACTCTTGTGCTATTCAAAATCTGTGTCGTCAACAAATGGACTTGACCTTTGACATTGTATTGATATTTGTTCACCTCACCTGTGATAAGAGTTGCCTGACAGAGTAAATTTTAGACTGTGTTTCAGCTTCTTTATCATTGCTCTTGCGTCTAGCTTCCTTGCTCTGTGGACTCTTCTTCGGCTCCTTGGGTAACTCAGTCAGAGCTGCCAAAATAAAATGAATAAGAATCAATCAAAGTCTGTGATACAAAGTTGGGTGGTGATGAGATCTGTTGTAAAACAGCGAATATTTTGCCGGCACTGGCTACTTTTAAGAAAGCGTTACAAAGTCAGAACAGCACTGAACATACGCAAACTGGTTTTGGGGAATTCTAAATTTTACCGTGATAAATGTTAGTGTGGTTCCGCGCCAACATTGCCATTGTAACTTCATAGTCAGGAGATGGGAGTCAGACCATTTATAAATTTCCTCAATGTACATGTACATGTACTCGACCGAAATGAAAGATAGCGCGTCACAGGTATGTTTAAACTCTTCTTGCCGTGTTTATATCACACGTTCAAACACGGCCATGTGGTCTCCTCTCGACCAATCAGAATGGATAAACTGTCCCAGGTATTTATTAAATACAAAGTAAAATACAAAGTAAAATATTCGTTTTACTAATGGAAAAACTCTAAAAAGTCCATCACATCTCCTGGGAACCGTTTCTGAAATAAGATTTCCTGAAAATCTTCACAATTTCCATCGACCAAACAATTACTTTTAATTGGAAACTTGACATGTATTCCTGCTGCTTTCCCCAGGGATCCGGCCGCAGGTTCAAACTCACAAATGACTCTAATATTCATGGAAAGAAATGCCCCAGGGGTTATTGTCAATTAATGGCAACAAGATCAGGTGTTTTCCAGCTCTCAGTTATGGCTTAATCTCGGCATTTATCTCTCATTTGCACTCTAAACAACCTGAACAACTATCCTTTCCTCTCATGCATGAATTTGTCAAAATAAAAGCCGTCTGCCAAGATCAAGATTCATGTGGAGAGTAGACACTTCAGTTGGGAGTTGTGGTGCCTTGAATGCCTTAACCCTAAAGAACCCAAGTCCTACAATATCTTCATTGCCAAAGTGCAGGATTTGGGCTATTAGGGATCTGCAACACAGGAGGATTTCGAAGGGTTTGGGCTAAAATGACTTTTTGTTTAGGTAGGATTTCGCAGGACTTGGGCTATCGGGCTGTTTTTACAGACATGTAGGAGGATTCTTAAGGTTTTGGGCTTTATAGTTGACTCCCTAACTTCTGTCTCAAACATGTCAAAAGTATTTAGAAGGATTTGGGCTAATACATGTACATGTATGTCTAATATGTAAGGAGAAGGATATACATGTAGAAGGATTTGGGCACTTTAGGTTAATGACAACTTTAATCTGAAGGATATACATGTAGAAGGATTTCGGCAGTCTGTTTAACCAAGGGTCTAGTCTGTTAGGGTTAATCAGCGTTCTCCCTTAACAGTGGTCCGCTGGCCAAATGCCAGTTTATACAACATCTGAGGACCAGTCGAAATACAATCCAAGTGGTCCGGCTGGATAATTCGACGTTGAAAAGCATCCTTATTTAATATGAATGTGGACTAGTGAAAAGGTTGACGGACCATTGAAATGAAAAGCTGACTGGTCGTGCTAGCTAGTCACTGAAAGAGTTAAGGGTTAACCCTATTACCCTCTTGCTATCTGACCATTCAATACATTCAAGTGGTTTTGAATGATAGATAAACTATGCCAGCCTGAAATATGATACCATGAGGGAATGCATGTACACAGTACACAGTTAGTTCTGTGCACAGTTGTGCCACCATACACAACCTTGGCAGTTGAATGGTTTCAAATGGTTGGTCAACTCACTGGAAAATGTTGCCAAGAGTCACCGGCAGTAGGAGGGTTATGCAATGAGTAATTCAGCTAGAGCCTTGTGTTTAGTCTATTAGTCTATTACAGGCCTGGAATTGCACGGGGGCAACAGCCTCTGTTGCCCTGGTCTTGGCCTTGGTGCCCTTTCACCAGTTTTCAATAGACTCTATAAGTATTTTCAATGGAAGTGCCCTTTGCATAATAGAAAATGGCCTTGCCCTCTCAAAGGTGAAATTCCAGGCCTGCAATAATGTTACTAAACTAAATTGTACACAACACCACCTGAATACTATGTACATGTACCCTGGCCTTAACACTCTTCGGTGATTTATTTACTAAATATCCTTCCTCGCTCTTAACAAAATCCAACTCATTATTCAAACTGTTATACTGTATTATGGTGGTATTCCTGATCCAATGTAAAGCATAATCAATTCACAGTCTCAAGTCCAACAGAATAATAAAACAAAAAATTAAAAATAGTTTTTATGAGTTCTTTAAAAAAATATTTTTGTTGTCAATACAAAGTTGGGGATCAGGTTGGCTCAGTGGTTTCTTTCCCTGCCTTTCACCTCTGTGGACCCTGGTTCCAATCCCACCTCGGATCACAGCTTTGCATGTAGATTGGGTTTTCAGTCCCTACCTGATTGCGTGGGTTTTCCCCATTGGGGTTTTCCTCCCACACCTAAAACTGAGCGTTTCTTCTCATTTCCTAGTGAGATAAATCTTCTCTCAGTGCTTTTTCAAATAAAACAATTTATATATATATTCAACTGTGAAGAATTGTTTTCTATCATTTTGACTCTGGTCTTGTTTGACACAAATTTCTGGTCCAGTAAAAATGTTGAGCTACAAGCCCTGCGGTCTTGTGGGTTTCCCCTGAAGTTCAAGCCATTTATTAAGTAACCAAGGCTATTCACTTCCTCAATCTCAAACCCGCTTGCACCAAGAAATTTAATTAGCATGTGCTAAGAAACATCTTATCAAGGGAAATACGTTTTGGTTTTGAGTTACCAGAGTTGGTTTTGATTTCATTTGAGACCAGGGATCAACTTCATATACATGTAGCAGCTGAGCACCAAAAAAAAGAAGAAAAAAATGGAAGTACCAGCATGACCAGTCTGAAAAAATAAAATCAGACAGGGAACTAATATTTTAAATCCTATTCCCAAAACCTCCATTAAAACCCTAAAGGGCACAAGTCCTTTAATATCCTCATTGCCAAAGTGCAGGATTGAGAAGGATTTGGGCTTTTAGGGATCTGCAACACAGGAGGATTTAGAAGGGTTTGGGTCTGATGCAGCTTAGCCAAAATAGAATTCTGAAGGTTTTGGGCTTTTAGGGGTGGAGATTGCAATAAAGCTGACATATTTTTTTGTTAAAAGGATTTGGGCTAACATGTATATTTACAATTTAAGGAGAAGGATATAGAAAGATTTGGGCACTTTAGGTTTATGACAACTTTAATCTGAAAGATATAGAAGGATTTGGGCAGTATGTTTACCCAAGAGTCTAGTCTGTTAGGGTTAAAGAAGATTTTATTTTTTTTTAAATCTGGTTGTGCAGCCAAGGATTCTTTAGAAAGCGAACTTAATCACTCGTCAAGAAGAAGACAATGTAGGAAGTTTCAGTTTTAGGTGTGGGAGGAAACCCCGGGAATTATCCCAGGGAAAAGCCACACAATCAGGTAGGGACTAAAAACCCAATCCACATAGTTCTCCCGGCGGGTTTCGAACCGGGTTCCTAGAGGTGGAAGGCGAGAAAAGAAATCTCTACGCCAACCCGACCACCCTGAGACTGAGAGGTAAAATAACACAGTAAATAAAAAAGTGCATACATTGTATGTAAGTTTAAAAAATAGGGAAAACACTGCCACTCAAGGATGGCTGCTTACTGTACATTATCCAATTTGGACATCGGTTTGGATATTTTTGACCCTACATATGACAAATAATGTCCACATGTAAAAAAGCGTTGTTTGGTCCAGTCAGTTATTCAGACAAAAGTCTGACAGAAACGGCTGGAGAAGGTCGAAATTGAAAATTTAATGAGCATTTTAAAAGTAGTAAGCAATATCATGTCCCTTTGGTATACTAAGGGTAAGGATTGATTTCAAAACTAAAAAAAAAATTAACGAAAAAAGCATAATTAAATATTGATAAGACTATTTAAGTATTAAAAAATACATATTTAATTCAATTGCAATTAACATGTGTACTTCAAAGTAAAGTACAAAAGAAGTATTCTTAATATTAACATACTGACATATGTAAGAACAAACATTAAATGCAATGGAAAACCTACGTAGAATGCGTAGTGTACAGTAGGACCATGGCGGTAGAATTAGGAGCGTACATACACTACAGTACACGTATCACAACATAAACACACAAATTGTATGCATGCACCCAATTCCAAACAACATAAATGAACATAGGAACTGCACAAAAAAGGTGAAAAAGTAATTAGCACTTCGATTTTCTAAAGAACTATATTTACCTTTCCTTTCTCCTCGTGTGCTTCCTCTTTTTGACCGTCTTCTTCCTTTCACCTTGCTTGTTCCTCCCATTATAATCTAAATCCAAATAGAGACAAATACAAGAAATTAAAACGTTCGCGTCTGACTCAGTCTCAGAGGAAATTTCGACACGTCTGCTTGCCAGCTAAACACGTGTGGAACTAACTGACCTTACGTGCTGGTGGATGACCCCATCCTCGCTCAGGATTGTGAAATTCAGCGTAATTTTCCCCCAGGCCAAACGAAGAGGAAACCGTTCCCATTTAAACTATTCTGATTCAAATTCTTTTAATGGTAATCTACGAAAGAGTATGTTGGTTTTTATGTCATAGGAACTGTTTAATTTTAATTTAAATGAAATGAAATGGCCCTTCTTATTTTGGACCTCTGTCGGGAAGAAACGACTTCAAATAGGTTGAATTAATCTCTTGCTTGAGATTTTAAATCTGTTATCATTTTATATTTTTATAAAATTAAAATGAAACATACATAAATTATATTTAAACAAATTATAAGAGCGTACACTAATAACTTTAAGGTTGTTTTTTGTAAAAAGTATTATTTTAGGTTTAATTTAAACTCGCTTTTTACCTGTCTGTACAAATGAAACAGTCCATTAAAAGCCAAAGTTTGTTTCTATTTTTAGACTTGGAGACACATTTTAGGATAGTCTGTCTCCCCTTTGTGTCGTGTGATAATTTAGACGAATCAGGATACCATACAATAAAAACAAGTGCTGGTGGTAGTGGTATGTGAATGAATTTACTGTTTGTAAACAATGTAGATTTCATCATCCTACGATATTCTGTCCTTGCCCTATGGTCCGAGTTTACTACCAAAATAAAAATACTGCGTTGAGACTGCCATTACCACCATTTTGTGGTAAGAAAAGGAAAATCTGCAATTCAGGACTATGACGCTACTGTTGCGAAACCTCCAAAAGACGGTTGTTTTCGACCTGCCAAAGTTGAAAACGGACGTGAACTTGTTGCGGCGGATTTTCCGGACCGAACGGTACGACCTGGGAGTGATATGCATGGAAGATGGGCAACTACGAGAGATGAACAAAATGTATAGAGGAAGAGACGAACCAACAGATGTGCTGTCTTTTCCATCTCATGAAGTATGATATATATTCTTAATAATTCATTACTTAGTATAAAAATTGTTTAAAATTTTACTGTATTAAATTTGATAATTTAATTATTAAATTATGAAGTAAATATCATAAATAATTAGTATAATTGTTAACAAATCTTAGTTGCAATCATAATACTCCTCTTAGTCATTGTAATTACTAGCCTCACTCACTAGTGGCTAGTGGAGTTTGACAATCCGGCTGATATTTCAAAATCTGCCAGCCAGTACAGGCAATAGTGGGGTGACCTAATTGCATATAATTTGCCATCGATATGACAACGATTTCGATGATGTTTTGGCCCCTGACCGAGTCAGAGAAATTTCACTTTTCCAGTGAAATCTTATCAGTTTACAAAACCAATTTAGTTGTTATAATCCATCGAGTATGACTGACTGACTAGCAGACCTTGATGATGTACAAATGTAGACCAATTTTCAGTTTTGTGGATGAAATTAAAAATGAATGCATTACTCACAGCTCATCAAAGTCGTATTTCTAGCATTCCCCGAAAAGTTGTCAACATTTATTGAGCATACTTTTAGAGGGAAAGCAATCTAGACTATAAGGTTTGATATTAAAAATTAGGACAGTAATGCTTGTTTTGTATTGCGCTGAACTACTCTGAGTCAGAGCTGAAGAACACTTTGTATTCAGTCTGACCTCTGACCCCTAGATAAAGATATGTCACAGCTACTGTTTATAAATACAAGACAAAGTCCTTGTGTTGTGTATCTTTAGTGTGGAATTATTCTGCATTGGGTTAATGTTTAACTAATCATACAATGTTTGATTTTGTTTGAGACATAAATAATGACTTTGCCCTTAATCTGATAATAGAGATAATGACTTTGCCCTTAATCTGTAATAGAAATGACTTTGCTAATTGATAATAGAGGTAATTTTAGGGCGGTCGGGTTGGCATAGTGGTGTCTTTCCTCGCCTTCCACCTTTTAGGGACCCCGGTTCGAATCCCACCTGGGGGAACTATGTGGATTGGGTTTTCAGTCCCTACCTAATTGCAAGGGTTTTCCCTTGAATAATTCTCTGATCTAAAACTGAAACTGAAACTTGCTTCCTGGTCTTCTCTCCATGGGGTTCTTGGTTAGTACAGTGACTAAATTTGCTTTTCTGAGAGTCCTTGGCTTCACAACTAGAATTAATAAATGAAATAACTATAAACAAACAAGTATAGAAACCTCTACACTGTACTTTTATTCTGTCTCTATCAGAGTCTAGCACCTGGCCGCTTACCTGACCCTTGGAGTGACCTCGCTGACCTTGGAGATATCTTCTTAGGGATGCCTTATATTCAGAAACAATGTGAGCTGGACGGAACGGACGTTGACACAATTTTGCCTGTAAGTCTATAAGTGTACAGGTATTATACAGGATTGGTAGAGCTGACAAAGTAGTTGCAGTCAGTGTTCATGTTTTGTGTGATCAACCATATACATGAAAAAACAAACCAGTGATAAGTTTGCCTTTATCCATTGTGTGAGTCAGGAGAAAAGAGTGAAAATTTTTCAGCATGTAAACACATTGTCCTTAATTTTGGTTGAAATCAGCTGTAAGGTTTTTCAGGTTTCTGATTATGACTTATTTCAGAGGGAAATATTTCACAGAATTTTGTTTTATAGTATTATATAATCAGTAAGCTTTCAGACTAAAACTAAACAATGAATGGTGTTTTTTATCCTTACCAATCCCATACAATTATCTAAACAAGTTTTAAATAAAAAGGGAAGCTACAACATTAGTTTTGTGAAGCCTAAGCCAAGTCAGAATTGACAGCTACAGCTGTTGCTAAGGGTGGTGCTAGGTGCAGACTATGTTAGACGCATGTTAACATGCTGATCAAGCCACATCCTGAGCGTTATACGGCCCTTTTGAAATTCTCGGAAGAAGTACGGGTGTTGTTACGATTTCACTTTAAATTGTGTATGGCTTTCATTCTATGGGTTGTAACACAGAGTGTAATCTCAAGCAGTGATATAGAATACCTTCTGCTTGTTTTTAATGTTTGACTTTTTCAGAATATCTCAAATAAAGTCTCTTTGTGTAATCATATTGGTGCTTTGTTTTATTTAGGTGCTTGTGACGCATGGAATTTGTCATCTCATTGGATACAAACACGAATCAAATGAACAACTCAGACAGGTAAAACATTTAGCAAATTCCCATTTTGAAAAACGAAGGAATGATATTCAAATACTAGAAGTCTTAGAGCACAAAATGTCACCTCAAACAATAATAAGGGAGGCCAGTAGGGGCAGATGTTCCAGGTTATATTTTAATAATTACATATTTCTGAGCATTTAAACTGGCGCAATTTTATAAAGCTGTTTAAGCACAAAAAGTAGCTAAGACCAACAAAATGCTGCTTACCAGAATAAGGTTACAAGCCAACGTACCATTTCACGTGTTTAATATGCGACTGGTATCCTGCTCATATTTGCTTAGCAGGAGCATTTTCTGCTTAAGCAGCTATATAAAATTGGGCCCCGGTTCAGCCATCTGTTTCTCTTTAATTCAAATCATCAAAAAGACAATTGTTCTGAATAAATGTTTTTAAAATGTCTTGGACTTCTCCGCAGATGCTGAAGAAGGAACTAGATATCTTGACGGAGTACAACAAGATAACAAACAGCAATTTGAAGCCCCTCACCCAAAACGCTGAAAGTCAGTATCACTGAGTCAAGACATGATGCAAGAAGAAAAACACCTCATTCGCTTGTTCAAGTGATAATAGACACAATCAACGATTGGAGTCACGTAATTCATAGCGGGTATACAATGTAAACAAACCAAGCAAGAGATGCACAGTGTGCATGGTAAAGCATGGCTGCTTCCGAGCGCTTCTGCCGCAAGGTGGGAAGCAGCCATGCACACTGTGCCTATTACTTGATTGGTTGTTTACATTGTACATATGAATCACGCGACTCCAGTCGACGATTGCACTATTCCTAACAGTTAGAAACCAGCCAATAACAACCCTTTAAAAGTGTCCAAAGAAAAGGAGGTAAATGCAAGGCCCGCCCACATTGAATCTATCCAATGAAATTGTCACTGAAGTTTCTTTTTAACAAGCTCCACCCACATTAAAACTATCATCCAATGAAATTGTCATAATTCTATTCCATACTCTTTCCATTTTGAACCATTTATAGTTTTTCTGCAAGCTGTTGAACGTCATTCAATAATGAAATTGTATTCAAGGTTTTTGTAACAAGCCCCGCCCTATTGAACTACAAATCCAGTTAAAATCTCAAAGGGCGTGTCTCTTTGTGGTCATAAGACACTAGCTGAAAGAAATGTACAAACAACTGCCCACCAGTTGTCAATTTTTCTATGAATTTGAAATAATGTTTAAAATCATGCTCTTGCAAATCAGCAAGATTTTACATTTCTTATATTAAGATAGTTTTTTAAAGACAACAATTCACTTTGTAATTAAGAAGCTAGATCACTTCATAACTTATAGTTGAGCAATACAAATATTAATAGCAACTTTGGAGAGTTAATTGCAATATTTTGATAAAAATATATTTTGTAAATTTCTCAGGAATGTTTTTTTAATGGGAACCGTTTTTTAATTATTTATAATTGGTGCAAGAGAAATAAAACACAGTCATCAATCATTTAGCTTTTTCTGAATATTTTATTTCTTGTTTCAGTTTAACATTTCTTAATTAATATTATCCGATCTAACAGTGGATTGTAGTACACTGAGAAATTGATGAATAGTGGAGAGATTGAATTAACAGGATTACACCATGAGTGAACCCCCTGAAGAATAATGGAATCTTCCCAATAGGTTCTATAATTTAAATTAGAATACTGTTAAGGAATTGTCTGCCAAACCCTACAAATATTAGGGTAAAATAATCTACAATATAATACAGGGTTGAGAGGGTTAATTTAATTAACACAAAAAAAAGTCAGTTTATTTGTTACATTTACAACCAAAAATAACACAAAACTAATGTACTCAGATAAATTTAATGCACTTGTGTGTAAACTCGGCATTTCAATGTGTTGGAGTTTTCCAAACCCTTTTAAGTTATAGCAAATAATACTAAAATATTAAGGATTGTTGAATGCAACTATTTTCAGGATTAATAAGGATTTGGGTAATCCTTTGTACCGATTACCTCAGGATAATCCAATAGGGTACACTGGCCTTGGTCTGAATGGTTTCCGCTATGTCTCTACCCTCGCCTCGCCCTATTCTTTTATTGGTATAACTCAAACATCCATGTGGAGATGATTTGGGGAGGATTTTTCTACTCCTTTTTCAAATTTTAACCTTCTAATAACTACAATTGATATTCTAGAAATAATTTCATCAGTGATTTCTGTCATCGTTAAATTGAACATCAATTTTCATTAAAATCTAACTAGAATAATTTTTAATATATGCACACACATTACATGCTTTACTGAAACCACAAATATCCACAATTATTTACTTTATATAATATCAATAATTAATATTTAACAACATATCTTCCCAGTCGTATTCAGCAAAGTGATCAACACAAAGTCCGACCACCATTTTACAATTCTAGCCGACAATCTTAATTTGTTAAGCTGTACATACTTGAGACTGAGCTAAGGGAGATTACTGTTTCAAACCTGATTTCCATGACAACACGTTTTATTCCACACTAAAGCTTTTTTTTTTACACCTAGACAATCGTCCAATTTTACAGCAAGTTCCTTTAATAGAATATCTATAAGCCAGAATGCTTGCACTTGAAGTATTTAACATCAATACTAATTAAAGGAGTAACTATTGATATGGCAATATATCGATGGTTTCCCACATTGACTATCGCACAGCATGGATATAGAGTGGGCATATAGCTATATACATTTACATTTTTTGCAAGTTAAACTTGGCTTTACAAGTTGACAACTGTTGAACCATCAAAATCATTTAAAAGTTCAATAAATTTGATAAATTATAATTTACAGTATTATCATATTTAAACATTGATTCTCCAAATCTGACTTTATCCTACTTGCTAGCTCTTTAACACTATTTACCAATTTTCACCAGCATCACAATCAACTTTTGCCAAAAGCGCCATTTTGTTTTTGGTGTCCGCATTGATGTCTTGAGCAGTGGCTATGGCCGAATCGCTGACAAATTCTGCTTTTCACTGTTGCAATTACCGCCCTTCACTGTTGCAATTACCGCCAACAGTCATAGCCGAAGTCTCTTCATTCGTACGCAGCCTATGTTAGTGTTAAAAAAGACTAGTGCCTTGGTTAGTTTACGCAGTGACCTATACTAAGTCATTGAGGTGCCAGACAAAATGGCTGCAATCTTAAAGCATCCATTGATGTTTTAAAGCTTATTCTATTTTTTTGTTAGCAAACAAAGTATCATATCTTGACTACATTTTGTTTAAAGCTTCATAGTGTAGGAAAAAAACCACCATCACACACACACACACACCCATAATATAAGAAATGACGACTTGTTCAGTTTATACAACTTTACGATATAGTTTTGATGTACAAAAAATCAAACAGGGATTGTCAGGATTCACAACAAATTTGTTTAAGTTGCGGGGTTCTGAGAATAGTCTAAGGTTCGATCAATTTGTGACAGAGATTCACCAAACTGTCTTTGTATAATGCCACTCATTTTGAAGCAAGATCCACAATGAAAACCATTTCAAAACTTTTGAAATTCTAAAAAATATATTTTAATATTGAGGGAGTTGTGGGAAGTTATTGAAGGAACCAGTTTCCTAAAAATGTATTTATATTCGGATGTGATTCACATCTTTGTAAAACAATATTTTGCACTTTGACCTTAGCTTGTGATTTCAGAACCCTACAACTACCAGCAATAATCACATAGTAACTCAACACCCCTTCCCCTTAAAAAAACCCCTAGTGTTTAGAGGTCAATTCAAAAACAAAACACATTGGTACAAAATGGGAGAAGCCGGACAGTAGCATTTTATGTAAAAGCACCCAAAAAAGTACACATTAAGAATTTTTTGGCATTGAAATAGAAACTGAGCGATTTTACGGTCAAGATTACTAGAACTAGCTTGAGTTTTCAACTACTTTCAAATTTAGAAAATAAATAATCAAGTTTGATTATATTTCTGAAGGAAGGAACACGTGAAGAAGAATAAAGTGATAAACAACCAGAACTGGAACATCCAAAAAAGTAATATTGGAAAAAACAAGATATTTTATAAAATTTATTATCTGTTAAGACATTTTGTAGATTTGACTTAAGAACAGGATGTTGAAAAATACTTAGTTTGGGACAAATATTGGAAAACATTGATTTTTTTTTTCTTTCTTCTTTTCTTTTCCTCATCCTTGCAAACTGCAGGGAAATATTAGCTCCCTAAAAATTCTACATGGACTTCAATGCAAATTCTACCCAACCTGTTTATGCGATAAAAATCTACATGATCTCACCGCAGTACACAGATGTTCTTTAATTAAAAAACTATCAATACATCACATTAGTGATTCATAGGTACCTACTCTAACAAGATGACAAGATTTAGCTGTCCACATACTGTACACTTCTTAATCTCTCTGACCATCAGATTAAGAGATTAACACCAGATTAAGAGATAAAGAGTACTTTGGAAAATCACTGCAAGACCCCTCAGTTTAGTTTCTGCTGCGACCCAAGTAAGGGATGGAAATGTCTTGTTCCCTGAAGACAGGACAGTGAATAGAGGTTGTTTTGAACATAGGCCCTTTTCGAATTCACGGCTTCGGCTCCAAAATCGGCTCAGGCTAGCTTGGCTCCCTCAATTATTTTAACTTACGCATGCTTTGCGGTCAGGGTTTCAGACAAGAAAACTGGGCCTGAAGCCGAATCCGGAGCCGAAGCCGTGGATTCGAAAAGGGCCAAAGTACTTTATTGCATAAGAACCAGGCTACTGATATTAAAATCTTCATTCAAATAAAGATGTCTGGAAATTGGAAGCTATTTCAAAGGATTTTCCAGAAAAAGATGTATATCCAACAAGAGCCACCCCCACTCCCCCCTCCCCATCCCCCCTCCAATTCAAATCAAAGCAAGCATTTGTTCTTCCAGAGCATTTTGACATTACTACGACCACAAAAAATAATTTTTAAGCAACAAACAATTTTGCAATGCTTTCGTTAAAACAAAGGGTCAGAGGTCAAATAAAAGGTCGACTGGCTCTGGTAAGACATGCATCCCAAACTGGGGCCAAGTTCAGAAATATGGCACAGGTTACCAGCTACAGTGTCAAGTTTTTGTATGAAAGATAAGCTGGTAACCAATACAGAATTTTGTACTGACAAATACTTTTTAATGGAATTGGCCGAGGACAGCATTCACCCAAGACCAGTTTCTTCAAGGTACGGGGACGACAAAAGACTTCAGCACACAAACATTTCACATTAACGTAGACTTAACTCAAGACAGGTGTTGAAAACTCAAGCAGGTTCTAGCACGACATGCCTCCCTGATATGGTATGACATTTCACTTGAACACTGCATGGGAGCTGGGAGAAGGGGAGGGGTAAGATTTTTGGGATGGACTTGAGGGGGTTGGGGGGGGGGTGGGGGGGGGGTTGAGGCGGAGGGACGGACGGTCTCAAAGATAAATGTCAAACGAAATATTTGGAATGCAGGGGAAACTAAATGAGGCATACCAGGAGTCAGCAGACAGCCAAAAATTAATAACATACAGAACTATTGAATGCCATTTCCCAAACTAGAGTTCAGGGCGTGGTCGGCGACGAGATACAGAAGTGAGAAACTACTATGATCTAGAGGGCCCTATATTGTGTTAACATTAAAAACACTATCTGGACAACCAGTGTCTAAGTTCACTATTTCTACAAGAACGGAACTCCGTTACGAAAATGCCTGTGCGTTTATGACATGTGCGTATCCGACTGACCAATCAACTTTCCAAGTAAACCGTCGCTGGACAATTACTAGGAAAGTCAAACACGTTGCCCTAATCTAAAAGACTTTACAATTCAATATTATTTGTTTATAATCACATTAATAATTTAAAACAGACAAAAAGTTGTATTCATACAAACATTATCCTCTCCAGTTTCTTTAAGAAAAACAAAAACAAAGCCATTAAAGTGAAATCAGGTATTTGGTATTATTTTATAAATTAAAGGTATTTAGTTTTTTGTCGTACGTATTTAATGATTTTGAATCTACACATACCTCCACACATAAAAACTTAATTTACTTATAATTTTGATATGAAATTTTGAGGCAACTTTTCAATAAACCTGTTAAGCTAGAATGTGTTACTAAGCTTAGCGTTCACAGGTTACCAGCTAAAGCTGTGCTTTACAAGGTCCGTCTGGCACTGGTCCCCCATTATAAGTGTTTAGCAAATTTGATAAAACACTTTTGTTGCTGCTGTCTAATGGACTTGATCACATTTCGTACACAATAATTGTCAAAAAGTATGAACAATTTCATAAAATGAAAATTCAACAGATTCTTTTCTTTTCAATCAAGCAATTTTAAGGCAGCAACCACACTTTCGGAAATGCTTTGTACTTATTTGTATGTGGAAAAATATTTGAAAGCAGAAACAATTAGGAGACTTTTGAACACTAGATGGCAGCAGACATACCACGTAAAATTCCACTGTTCACGTAGTTCTAAGCAAACGCACATTGCCGAGAACAATGGAATTACCTGGTAAGTCTGCTGCCACCTAGCTTCCCAAAAGTCCCCCATTTTATGAGAAAGCTGAAATGGAACAAGTACTGAGTTCTTGATCATTTCATTTTAGCTTTGATACCTTAGACTGATGTATAAACTTTGTATCAAAATTTAATTTATTTTTTTACAAACTCAACATTGATGAACCAAATCATGGTATTGTAAATCTGTCAAATGGAAAATAAATGATGTAAACAAACGTTCAACTCAATGTTTGTTGTGCAGAAATTGTTCAACTGTTACTTATTTTGTCGCAAATTTTTGTTGTCCCAAATATTCAAACATTATTAGACACAATGCAAACCTACCATGCTTCGTTTAGCTACATGTATTTACTTTCTGGTAGACAATTTTACGTACAAAGAACACTTTTTTCGACAAGACTGTTATTATTATTTTTTTTTACAAAAAATTATCCCAATACATTTGTTAGTTAATAATTTAGCGATGATTTACACACCAAACAAGACTTTATTTAACACATGCAGGGAGTTTTTTTGTTATATTTTTAGAGAGGCGTTTTCAGACATCCAAACTGTTTGTTTTTTTTCTTTTTCTTTTTTTAAATCCTACAGAAAGCTTCTATGTATCTTTTAATCTACCAGCCAAAATGTCACTGAAACTTGCCGTAGTTTATACAATTTCATTGAAATAATGAATTTCCATTACACCGACTTAATGTATTTAATGTCTTTTACTTACAGAAACAATTGTTAATTTTGCTGTTGTTAAACGTTTAGTTTTTCCAGTCCAAGAAACTTTTCTAGTTTGTGTTTTTGTTTGGGGGTACATCCGTGTTAACTATCGAGGTTAAGCCAGCGGCCATTTTGAAATTAGCAGTAAGGCAAGATTAATAGTCTGGTGACGATGTCATGTATGGTTTTATCAAGCCCAGAATGTGCAGTCTGGGAATGTGACCAATGTTGTCTTAACTTGTACAGGCTGTGCGCTGTGATGTGTTGTCCGCTGTACGAATCAAGCTGTAATACCCAGTCAGGAAGCCAGACCAAGCCTAATATGGTGCACTTTAACTTTACTACATTAGCAGTGAGTTTAAAATTTCATCAACACTAGGATTTTTTTCTATATTTTTGTCGTTACTTTTTTTGTTATCTTTCTTGTGTTTTTTTGTTGTTGCAGAAAACTACTTTCATTAGCTTGCTGGTTCACTGGCTGCAAATAAAAATAGGAAAAGTAGGTTTTAATTTCTGAATTAGCAAAGGATTTTCTCCTAAACTTAACCAAATATCATAAAAAAAAATTAAAAAACCATAGCATAAAAACAAAGAATAACAAAAGACAAGCGATTAGAAGCCTTAACCAGTATTTCGCAGAAGACAAGATTCCAAGAAAAAAGGTAAGTGCATCTTTTACAGCTTTACAGCTTACAAATGCATATAGAGCATCAGATTTCTTTAATACACATCTACATAAAAATTAAGGTCAAAGGTCGAGACTGGTGCTTTTCATCATGGCTATTCCTACATTGATTTATTGATTAGGCAGTATGGACACCAGATTGATAGGACAACCTACCTGTCATGGGCATCTTGCTTGTGTTATTAGTGGATGTCTTCTGTCGTCCCCTTGCCTTCATTGCTGCAATGTCAGCATCGGTTAGCTTGGAATCAAGTTTAGCTGCAAAGACAAATACACAAAGCTTTAGGCTGTATCCGAATTGACAGCTATATATGGCTATGGCTATGGCTATAGCTACCACTGTTGCTAAGGGTGTCTCAAAGGACGTCAATGCATGATGACGAAGCGATCCAGCCATAGCTGTAGCCATCACTACCAATTCGGCCACGCCTTTATAATCAATTTATTTATTAACTCTGGTTGTGAAGCCAAGGATTCTCAGAAAAGCGAGTTTAATCACTATAGACCCATTGCACAACGTGCAGCGCACTTGCACACGGTCTTCTGTCCGTCTATTTTGGGTTTCAAAACGTGCACAAAAGAATGTCAAATTAAGCTAGTTGTTGTATAATGTAATGCCTAGCCTGGTTGTCATACCTCCAGGGAGCTTGGGTAGCCTTTTGGCCTTTCTTTCCATGTTCTCCACATCATTCTGGTTGGAGTTCAGGTTATTATAGCTGCTTGATCTGTGCAGGAAAAAAAAAAATTGTAAAACAAACTTCTTAAATAAGAAATTGGAAAATGGTATAAATGCAAAAAATATAGTTTTCGACCCTTTCACAAAGGCTAAAAAAAACTCTGCTTGAAACAAAGGCCACAAACTTTTGTTTGCGTAAATAAGAAATTGTGAAAGAAAACCACATATGAAAATGTCAAAAAATTTCACAATATTGACAACAGACAAAAAGAATCATTTTAGAAACCATTTTCACCCCCTTTTTTTCAAGACAATTTTTTCAGGTTTTAAAAAGAATTGCTTAGTAGTTGTGTGGAGATAGAGGAAGGGGGTGACCAGTCATGACCTACATCAACCTGATCAGGCAAGATAAGGGCAAACTACATGTAAAACTTTTAAATACATAAAAAAATAATAATAACTTAACAGTATATTTGACCTACCGACAACTGAAACCAGATAATTAATTTTTAAAAACTATGAAGAAGAATCTGAATATGAATGTTATTAAAACTCAGAACTTCAAAATAAAAGTAGCAAGCGTTAGAGTTAAAAAACAAAATTGACTTTGTAGCAAAATGTTTCATGCATTTAACAGAAAGAACCAAACTGTGCGGATAGCAGGGTTTGACAAAAACAAAGAACAGAACAAAAAATACCAACGTTGATAGGGGATCTGAGGGAGGAGAACCCATAGCCCCCTCTGATGCATCTTGGGATACATTAGGCGATGAAGCATGCTGGGATTGCCGGTGGTGGCGGTGGGAGTTGGGGTCGTCTTGTTTGGAGTTGGAATGCGAGCGGTCCCGGTGCGACTTCTGCTTCCTCCGCACGGGTTTCTCACCCGCTGACGGCGACGGGGTACCAGCGGGATAGTTGAACACATTGCTGTAAATACGGTTAGATACAACATATTTGACAAACACATGCATCATGCAAACACAAATATATAAGTCAGTAGTGGCCATCTTGGTCATGTCCCCAGAGGTCAGTTTGAGTATTACCACCATATGACTAGTACCAGACTATTTTAAGTCAGTGTCTCACGTTAGTAAAGGCTTCTTTCTTACTGTCTATGGCTGATGTCTGAAATCCAAGATGGCCACCCCATGTAACATCAACATGTCAGCATTTTAAACAACAAACTATAGCATTTTCAGTTCAAAACTAATTCCACCTTCCAACACAGACGACTACCTTAACCATGTTAACAAAACAAGACAAATACACGACGACAACCTCAGAACTTGAACATTTGTACCAAACCCAAACTTTGTACAAAACACCCCCCCAAAGAGCTGAATATCAGCATGCACAAACTTACGATTTGTCGCCGACAAACTGTTGATTGGGATTGTCTGGACTCTGCTGGGGGCTTGATCTGATGATTGGCCCTTGACCTCCGCCCCCACGGATCCCAATTGGCTGACCCCCACCTCGGATGCCCACGTTACCAGGTGAGAGGGGTGGGTGACCCGCCCGGATGGCCTTGGCTGAAGTAAGAAATCACATTTTTATTAATTGACTTAATCTTCATTTACCCAGCACCTCTTTGATAAAGCTACAAAGTACAGACAAATCTTGCTTAGCGTGAACAGAATACCAGCCAAAATACCATGTAATGTCAACTGCAGCAGAGCTGCCAACATTTGCATCTTGCAATAAGGAGATTTTGTACACCAATCAGGGAGACATTTAGCATTATATTCAACACAACAGGGAAAAGGTTTTCACAATCAGGGAGATTTTCAAATTTTGCTCATCAGAACATGGAAAGATTGGTTTATTATCAGGAGGCTTTCTGCAGAATCAGGGAGAGTTGGCAGCTCTGCAACTGTTTATGACTGGTTTCCTGCCAATTTAGGCTAAGCAAATCAATTTGCTAAGCACAGATGCTTCTCTAATTGAAATGAGGAATTTGTTACAAACCTATCTGTGGGGAGTTGCCTCTTCTCGCACTGTTCCTCTGGCGAACAGCTTCCTTGATCCTATCCACTTCTTGCTGGTACCTAGACTCACACGATAAGAAATGGAATGGTTAGTCTAATCAGGTATCAGGTTGAAAAGCTTTCAAATTTACAGCAGAAAAGGAAATGTAACAAATGCTGTGGTCACAATTTGTCTACAAAAGAAATATAATGAAGTCCTTTAGCAGTCAAAAAGTTTAATTCAAGGAAAGTGAATACAAATAAAAATATGACAGCAAATAGTTGAGATTACCTCTTGCGATCACGCATAGCGCCCTCTTTTGTTTCTTTCAGGGCAGCCTCAAGTGACTTCACTCTCTCTGATGTTGCACGTAGACGTTTCTCAAGTTTTGGCAGCTCACAGCGTAGGTCGGCGTTATCGCGAACGAGCTAGTGAGAAAAATGACAGGTATAATAGTGAGCTTGAAAGGTTGAAAAGGAACAGAATATAATCCAGATCATGCATCATGTTATTAAAAATGAAAAAACAAAATTTGCTTCTTAAACTTTTAAAGCAAATTATTCTTAACTATTAAAATCTTTATTTTCATGACCAAATTCAGTAGTTTCGGTAGCATGATAAATGATAACGAAGCATTTGAAAAGTATTTGAATTGTAGATGCACTTTATTATTAGGTGATAGTTTTTCAATTGAGTTGGACCATTCTCACCATAGAGGGCTCCCTATGTAAAATGGCTGCCCTAGTAACTCACCTGCTTGTGAACTTTGGTCAGCTGTTCCAGGTTATTCTCAAGGAAGGAGATTTTCTGTTTCTGTGCCTGGCTGCCTCCTGCATCGTCGTCCCTATCGCTGCCCTCTAGGGCCTTCCTGACTCGGTTCTGCAGATCCTGCACAAATAGCTTACGCAGATTGTGCAGCGTCTGAAGCTCCTTGGCCTAAAGGGAAGGGTCAAGGGTCATAGGTTAGATTGTCCATGAGTGTCGTCAAGAATCCCACGAACACTTACCCAAACTTTAAAAGCAACTTTTATCATTTAGACAAATACTTACCACTGTTTCTTCCAGACCCTTCAAGTCTTGCTTAGCCTGCTCCCTTCTGTCAGCTTGTTGACTGTAAGTAAAATCATTTCAATAATCAGATAAAAATTTAAAAACATATTTCTGTTAATATCAACTTCCTACTTGAAGGCTAAACCCTCGCTCCTTCCTCGGGCCATTACTGAGCCTCTTAAGTTGGCAAAAATGAGGCTGAGGATCTACGTGGCAATTAATATATCGTCACGTCAGTGCAACAAGGTCATAACTCAGTTCGGTCAAAAGGTTATATCTTGAACACTTGTAAATAAACAATTTGCTCCATGTAACAAGGCTGTATATCACTCCATCGCTTTTGTGCAGAAGTTTGTAACAAAGATACGACCTTGTTTCACCATGAAGATCTGTGTTTGCAGCAAGGTCATAACTTATGATACGACCTTGTTTCACCACGAAGATCTGTGTTTGCAGCAAGGTCATAACTCATGATACGACCTTGTTTCACCATGAAGATCTGTGTTTGCAGCAAGGTCATAACTTATGATACGACCTTGTTTCACCACGAAGATCTGTGTTTGCAGCAAGGTCATAACTCATGATACGACCTTGTTTCACTGATGGATACATTGATGCTCCAGTGCAGTGCGGATTACCTTTAAGTTTACTGCCAAACTTTAGTTCATGATATCACAAAGGTACGATCTCTTTTATATACACACCTGAGTTCATTGAGTTTGCGAGATTTTTCTGTCTCTTCTTGTTTCAGTTTCTCGTAGTCCAGTTGCAGTTTCTCCTGCTGTAGAGTCAGATTCTGGTTCAAGCTAGAATGAAAAAAAAACACGTTTTTTATTATTGCTTTCTTGAAACCTAAAGATTCTGGTTCGGGGTTAGAGGTCAAGAAACAGAGAGTTGTCATCCTCTTCTTACAAGTGAAACTCAACAAACAATTTAAACCAAGAAACATCTGTCAAGGTAGATTCAAGATACTGATGTTTTAAGAAAGCAAAATACATCGTAAAGAACTTTGAAAGATTTTAAAACCTTTAAATTTGAGGTTGAACAGAGTTTCATAAAAAACTCACAACCCCTTAAGGTGATCCCTCTCCTGCCGCTTGCCAGGTTGTATCATAAACTTGGGTGTGATCCCTGGCTATACGACTATAGAGGTTGATGAGCTTCTGACTGCATCCCCCCCTCCCCCGAACAAAAATAGGAAGACCACCAACATTAGGGCTAGATAGCTGGTAGAGCACCGTTGGTAGAGCACCGGCATGTTAATCCAGCGGTCGTAGGTTCAAGTCCTGCTCTTGTCAATTTTTTTTTGTTCAACCCCAAATTATTTAAAATTGACCCAGTCAGTTTTTCCTTGTGGTTTATTGCTGAGATATCATTTTTGTCTAATCACTCTTTTCATAGGGAGTCCATCTTACTCTCTACCAACTCAAACCAATGCATTCAAACTGAGGCTGGAATGAAAAAAGTCTGGTGCCTTGTTTGTATGATGTGAAATGGTACTGAGGATTGCTAAAGCCAACAGGGAAACTTGACAATAGACTTACTCTTTGAGTTCTTCAATCTGGTGTTCCTTCTCTGAGATTTCCAATCTGAGGCTGGTCAGGAGCTGGTGGTGAGCTTCCCGATGTTTCTCCATCTGATCTTCCATCTTAGCCTGGAAAAACACACGGAATACCAACAGGAAAAAATCAGCTCGGAAAAAGCTCACGACAACCATCCCCCAAAGAAATAATAATATTAATACAAGACATTTATACAACACATATAGAGCCTCTATGCAAACACAAATATATAACATTGAAATGAAATAGCTAAAAAGCAACTGTTACAAAAATAAAGATTCAAACAAATGAGTCTTTAAAAGTCCCTTGAAATCTGAAGAGTCAGTTTGACGAATATAAGGGGTAAAGTCATTCCAAACGAAGGTGCAATGAACTGAATTAATTCCATCATTTTTGTGACGAAAAAAACATATTTTTATAAAAATTAAGACACTACACCCTACCTGAAGCTCCTTGGCAGATTCTTCACTCTCTCTAGCCTTGTCTTCAAGTGCCTTTCCTTCCAACTCACGTTTTTCATCGGCTAAGAAAACCAAACAAAAGCAACGGGTAAATGAACTCCTCTTCCGAATCTTGAAACAATTCTTAGGTGGACTGCATTACTTTGATCAATTGTAACCTACACAGCCACTTCAATTCAAACAAAACTAGGCAAGCCTCCGATTATATTTATAACAATAATAATTATACCGACATTTATAAAGCGCCCTGATCATGCAGGCATGCTCTAGGGCGCTGGTATAGTTCTACAAAGAAAATGGCACTGGTTAAAAATGCTAGACAGTTCAAATGTATGGACAAATTAAACAAAATTAGTTTAACTGAATTATACAGTTAGCTCTTCTATTACAATCAATCTGTCTGGTTTCAGCCTCACCTTGTGAATTGACTTGCTCCAGCTGCTCATTCAGAATGTCCAGTTTGTCTTCCAGACCCTGTTTCTTCAACTCTACTTCACGGAGATTCTCACCCACTGTTTTGATTTTAGCTTCATGCTGTTTAAGGATAACAGTAAAATAAAAAATTCCAATCAATCTTTGTTTCAAACAATCAAGAACAATTGTGAACTACTCATATACGAAATTAGTTTCAAAAGAAGAAACAATCTATTTAAGAAACAGTTATACAAACCATCAATCAAAAAGCATAAAAGAATCTCAAGAGTTTTGCTAAAATACCCACAATACTCCCCTCCCCACTCCTGAAGAGAATCCTGGAAATATCCAAGCCACTTTTAAACCACTCTTCAATCATCTACACCTAAACTATCCCCTCATCTCATCCCTGACCTCACTCCCCTGACCTATCTCCCCTGACCCCTGACCTAACTCCCCTGACCCCTGACCCCTGAGCTCACTCCCCCCTCACCTGCGAGATGAGCATCCTGCAAGAATCAAGCTCCTTCTCCTCTTCCTCCAGCTTCTTGGCGCTAGTGGCGGAGGTCATCTCCAAGACCTTACAGCGCTGATGGAGTGTCTTGACTTCAGTCTTCATCTTACTGACGTAAAGACGAGCCATGGTGAACTCCTCATCTACCTTATCAATATTATCCACATTCAGCTGTAGATCAGACAAAAACAAAAGAGTCATTTCAGTGGTTGGAGTTTCAGGTTAAGATTTGATAATGGTGTATATCAACTGTCAAGATATCAAAATGTTTTGGGTGAATAGCAACAAACTTGAAAGCTTTCCTTATAAATCATGAAAGCATAATTTTCCACCCTCCTCGTACCTTCATATCAGCTACATTTCCTCCCAGTACACCACCAATCTCTCCCAGATCCTTAGCAAGCTGGTCATCATCTCTGTAGTCCTTCGTCGTTGATGCTGCTCAACCTCTTGAACTTTCTCCAGCTGTGCCGTGATGGTATTCAAGGAATTCTGAAGAAAGAATAGTGGTCTAGTGGTAAGACATCTGCTCTAGCAATGCTAAGGTCGTGGGATCGAATCACTGATACCTGATTTTTTTTCACAGAGCTTGGGAAAGTACCGAGTATACAGTGTTTAAAGGCACTGGACACTATTGGTAATTACTCAAAATAATTGTTAGCATAAAAACTTACTTGGTAACGAGCAATGGAGACTTGATAGTATAAAACATTGTGAGGAACGGCTCCCTCTGAAGTAACGTAGTTTTTGAGAAAGAAGTAATTTCTCAGTAAAATATTTGAATTGATTTTGAGACCTCACACGTGAGGTCTCGAAATCAAGCATCTGAAAGCACACAACTTCGTGTGAAAGGGTGTTTTTTCTTCCATTATTATCTCGCAACTTGGTCGACCAATTGAGTTCAAATTTTCACAGGTTTGTTATTTTGTGTATATGTTGAGATACACCAAGTGAGAAGACTGGTATTTGACAATTACCAAAGGTGTCGGTAATACACATCGGTGTAAGGGTGAAATTAGATTAAATGTACTTTTATGATTGATATTACTCAGGGAGTTCTCACCAGTTTTTCGCCGACTTCTTCCGTCAATGACTCATTGGTGCGAGCTTTATCTTCAAGCTCCTTGGACTTCTCTCATAGTTTACAGCCATCTCCTCCAACGCCTGCAAGACTTCCTTCGCCTCCTCCTTGGCAGCGGTGTTCTCTGTGTCAAGACGTGTCATCTGAGATTGAAGATACTCACACTCCCTCCGGATTGAGGACAGCAGCTCTTCTTGATCCAGCATCTGTTCTTTGAGTTTCTCGGTCAGACGGGATTGGCTGTCAATCTCACTGTCCTGAGGGTCAGAGAAGAAAATGTGTGAAATATATTACATTTTAAGCATAGCATTTCAAAAAGAAAATTTAGACGTCCGCATGCGCGTCACCATGAGCATTGTTAGTGATTCGATTTTCATCCAGTACACGGGAAGGGTAGCATGCGTTTTTTTCGCTTTGGGTTACCTCCAATCCTAAAATGGAATTCTCACGAACATGTAGCCACAAAATCTAGCCTAAGCACGCTATGACTTGGGGCCCTAGGCAACCAGAAGACAAATAATGATGTATCTTATTACCTTTTCATCCAGTTGTTCGTACAGCTTAGCCCTCTCCTCTTCCCACTTAAGACGTTCCTCTTCAGACACAGATACAGTGACTGTCTGCACCGTGGGCGGCATCAGCTCCTTCAAGATGTTCTGATTCTTGTTGCCTGTTCATTCTCTGGTACTGACTCCCCTGAGAGAAACAAACCAGAAATTGGAATCAAATCACATTTCATTCACTAAGCTTCTATCTAGGGCCCACCTTCATGGGACTGCTTACTATGGACTTATGCGCTTACTGGCCTGCTTACTATGGACTTATGCGCTTACTGGCCTGCTTACCATGGACTTATGCGCTTACTGGCCTGCTTACCATGGACTTATGTGCTTACTGGCCTGCTTACCATGGATTTTATGGCTTACTGGCCTCTTATATTGGACTTATCTTACGGCCGCTTCCAGGTAGGCTTATGCCTCTTACATGGACTTAATTAGCCATGAAATGAGACTAAGCCATGGTTAAGTGCCATTAGGACCTGGTAATGTGAAAACCAAGGTACTAAAAAACGGCAAAATATGCGGGAAGCCACCGAAACTATGTCACATGTCATTTGGTTGATCCCCTGGTTAAAATATATATTTTTTTTATTACCTCCTTGTCACTTGAGAAATCTATAAGAAGATGTAGGAATGTAGTAATAACCAACAAACTTCAGGCCTGAGTCTTCATGGTCATTGCCTTGGTGCCCCTAGAACTGTTCTTGTAGGCCTGCAGGCCTGATAATTCTTAGAGGCAATGGAGGCAATTGCCATCGATTGCCCCTGGTCATTGCAACTTGTCCTAGGTATAACCCTCAGCTAAATTAACATACCACAGCGCCACCTGCGTAACTCGGCTTCTGTCGCTTGTAGTTGAGTCCGTAGCTTAATCACTTTCTCTTTTTCCTTCTCGTATCGATTACGCCACTCCTCTGCTGTCAGCTCAATATTCACAGTCACCGTGTTCTTCACCGTCTTGGCTCTAGGGTACAAAAACAAAAAGAATGCCAGCGACGTTATGACTAAGGTATACACTGAAAAAACATTGTTTCAGTATCTAGCCACTGCCTGGTTGGGATGGATTACTTTCAAAAAACATGTCAGCATCGGAATTTGTGTCGTCTACTTCGATCTCTGATTTAGACTGATGAGAGAGACTTGGCTAGGGTCGAGACAAAAGCCCTTACTACTTTGTGCATTTATACAATATCTCAATTGACCTATTTTTGGCTGTATGAGGGCGCTTTCAAATCCAATTGCATCAACGTTACAGCTAGATCTTATTTTGACTGCCTGCATGTTTTTTCTTCTTCTTAAGTCTGGTGGAGATTGTTAAGAATGATTTTATGAGACGGAGCAACCATAATACAACACCTTGAATACAACACAATGCCAGAATCATCCGGGCAAACCCTTTCTCTGTACGATGAATGTACTGGGTTCTTTTACGAGCATTACACAATACAAGGAACCTGCGGTTTTACATTCCATCTGACAGGCAAAGCAATAATGTTTAAGTGTCTTGACACACCAGAGTTCGAATCCAGTGCTCTTGACGGCTCGGCCACAACACACCACAGATTAAATAAATTAAGTAAAAATGAACCTCATGGATTAATGCCACAGTGAAACCATTTCAGCTAGATTTACACCAAAGGGGAAACCCCCTTCTTTTTCAAGCTAAGCATCCCAGAGTCCATTACCTCTGTCCAAACATGAGCGTTGACTTGGTCTCTGAATCGTTGAATGATGATGGAGAGCAACAGATGACGATGGTTGTCCGAGAGTTTCCTCCCAGAGATTCCTGCAGGATTCTGGTCATTTTACTGTCTCGATACGGGATGTGAGTTTTCTGGAAAATACAAAAAAAGAATCAAATATATGAAATAAAGCATGTAAAATAAAGGTTGTCCTGGCCATAACAAAAAGAAGCTTACAACTTTCAGAGCAATCTACTTTACAATGCAGTGGAAAACTTTAACACACATATGGGAAAGTTTTTTTTTACTGGTTTCGGTAATTCTGCACAGGTACACATTTTGAGAATAATGATTAAGTATGTTGCCTCCAAATATCTTTAAAGACTCCAGAGCCCCCTTAATTATGACATCACAAGGTCATAGGTCATAGGTCATAACGAGGTCATAGAGCTCCCTCACAAAGGTCAAAAGAAGGCACCTAATCAGTTAGAGTTTCATTTGACCTGGCACATTATCATAATTTGAACTCCATTAAGATTCAGAGTATACAAGGAGTCACTGTGACAAATGCTCCCTTTAACATAGAAACATTCAGCCAATAGAGGGCAGCAAACAGATAGTACTAATAAAAACAAAGGTTGGAAGGAAGTGGTTGAGACTCACCGTTCCGTCTGCCAAGGAAGAGATGACGTTCCCAAGGGCTGATAGAGACTTATTGATATTCTTGGCCTCATCCAGAACGGTCCCCTCCGCTCCAGTCTTACTGACCTAAATAAATATAATTATACATCAAGAGAAAAAAATTAAATACCAGTGTTCGAATTCCTCAAGGCAGAAGCTCACTATTGACAATTTTAGCATATCTGAGCTGTAGTAGCTCTAAGAAGAACCTGTGGTTTAACTTGGTTTCACTTGTTATACCACGGTTTAGCCGATCACTTTGAAAATTTGAATTTTTTTCAAAGAGTTTATCAAATTTTTGGAGATTTTAAATTGCTTGAGAATTGGAAATGAGAACAGTCCAGACCATACAACTCTCTCGCGTAATTTTTTGGGACAACTTTGGTCCCACATTCATTGCTTTAACGCCTGAAGGAACCAAACTTGCGCACTTGAACGCGTCCCAATGTTCAAATACGCGCAAGACTTGCAGTCTATTTATCAGATGAATGCTATCCCGAGTGTTTTGAGTGTTAGTGCACTACGCAGTGTGCACTAGAAACACTGCTCCTTAGACAGACAATAATTGACATAAACAGCGCCCTCGCACTGCAGTGCTCTGAACGGATAGTCCTTCAGCAATGAATCCAATGAAAGATTTTACCTTTTCACTACCAGCTAAATCCACCAAGTAGAGTTTTCCACTGAGTTTTTTCTGCGTTTCAACGTTTTCTTGTTTGACCTGGATCAGGAAGATGCTGTGGCTACGGGAACTATGCTCATTCATGTCTGAAGAAAAAAAAGGATAAAATTTAACCTTAAAATTTAGATTTTCAAATTCATTCATACAAATAAATACTTTTCTACACACTGATAATTTATTCCATGAAAGTAAACAACAAAATTTGAAGCATGAAGGTGAAAAATATTGCTATTTTTTTACAAGGAAAATAACTTCAATCAAGAGAGGTTTGTGGAGACACCATGTGATGAATCTCTCTTGTGAACTGTGGTGGTTTTAAGAAGAACCAGTGGTTTAAGAACTTACTCAGGAGTTGTTAAACCACTGGGTCTTCTCAGAACCACCACAGCTCATAGAAGATTTATTACATGGTGTCTCTGCAAACCTCACTTGATTGAATCTTCCCCATCTAAAGTTTCAAATCCTACTTAAATAGCTTCAAGGAAAACAACCCTCCAATATGATTGCTGAGTGCATCTAAACAATAAACACATAATCCTAAGCGTAAATACTCCACCCTTCAAAACCAACCAGTCGTGGTGTTTTGAAGGATCAGGCAGCTATCTCCCCCAAAACACAAGATTTCTTAATGGGGACAGACTTACTTGTGACGGCTATATGTCTGTTGGATTTCCCTTCATCAATGACCTCCATGACCTCATCCGGGCTGGAGACAAATCGCTCCGAAGCACCCTTCACATAAGGGACCCTGTTCTTATCTTCATGGACGGAGAGATTTGTCTTGGAAACTGTAACAAAACAAGAACAATTAAAACCCTTTTCGATATCAACCCAATACAATTTAACGGCATGTTTTCTAAGGGTCCTAGTAAATCATTCACAGGAGTTGGGTTATAGATGATTTCGTAAACAGACAGAGGGACTAATGAAGTCTATGATGAGTTGTTTTGTTGTGAAACTTACCATCCAGCAAATCCCGAATGCGATCCATGTAAATTTCAAAATACGAAACCTATAAGGGAAAGAAAAAAAATCCTCAGTTTAACTCATGAATAATCATGAGAAAAATTGATTATACTTTATGATTGACCAATCACAAACTGGCTCCATGTTTTTGTTTGTTTCCAGAGATTTTTGATCCATAAATATGCAAACTAAGAAACTTGTAAGGTAAAAACTGAAACTCATGAATAATACATGAGTAAAGAGCAACCCCTGGTCATTTGATAATATTTGAAAATGTTTTGTTCTCCTGGTTCCTAAATACCTTGATGTGGAACTCCAGGCTTTCATCCATCTGGTAAATGTGATTGAAGATGTCTTGAACAATACGAGGAATAATTCCTGAATACGAGTCATCATTGAGAACACCCTGTCAAAGATAAAACACATCAGTATTACATCTCTTCATGTTCCTCTCATCCCATCAACACAAGCATCTTTAAGGTCATGCTACAGGCTTAATATTTGGTTCTTGCAAAACAGTAGGAATATTTTATCAAGTACAATATTTTATCAAGTACAATATTTTATCAAGTACAATATTTTTATCAAGTACATGTACAAGGGCTGACCTACATGTACACATGGTGTAGGTTTTAATAGACCTTTCTTCAGGCTATTTAATCACAATTTTTCAGATTTTTTTTAAAGGCTCCCAAAAATCGGAAATCACACAGCCACCATCTTTGTCATGTTCCTTATGTTATTTAAAACTAATAAATCCTGATTCTTATCACACTATTACAGAACCAGACTACTTCCACACAGTCTCAGTATTATTATGTGTACATTGATTTTGAATAGTGAAAATTAAATAGGCATCTCATGTTTTCTTACAACCACTATCACTGACTATGGAAACATGAGACTATCAATTTTATTTAACATGCCTGTTTATTTCTTTAGTGCAAAATTGAAATTTGGGTGGGGGGGGTTCAAAATGTACAATGCAGGAATATTTTCAAAATTTGTTTCTTCTTAATTTTAATAAAGAAGACAATCGAAAAGAAGAAAAAAAACCTCTCTGAAGATGGAAGCAAGAACATTAGACACTTGACTCAAAGAGACGAATGTTTTAACAGAATCAATGATTCGCCGCTAAACTTAATTGAAACTGAAGTCTGCTCTTTGATTGCCGTGATGGAAATGTCAGGGAGACAGAGAAGTCAAGAAGGCTATCTTAAAGGGCAGTCTTCAGACATGTCTGATCATGCAATAATCAATGAGAGCGAGAGAACCTTGCTTTAAGCATTCAGAGAAGTTGAAGATTCAGGATATTAGTTAGGACGACAATTAAAAGCCTACAACTTAAGAATTCCACTCTGGCCAAACACCAAGGGCAGAATAACCATCTCCATTACATGTAGTCCTCAACAGCCTCTAATCCTACTAAATCTTTCCTGTAAATCCTTACTCATGATCCTACATTTACTGCTAGTGCTACCCCCCCCCCCTCTCTCTCTCTCTCTCCTCTCGCTAACCATTACCCACTATCCAAACAATCCCTCAATAACTCAAATCCCATTCACTAAGCCAAGTCCACTACACATGTACATACCTTTCCACATGTATACATTTATGTGTTCTCACCTCCCCATTAACCGAACTCCCCACCCCAACCACACATCCTGTTGTATTTACATGCGGTATGTGCTGTATCTTTTCCAAATAACACAGTGACTTCCACAACACCCCAACCTACCCTTTCCCCAATCCCTTCCTAATAGTAATACCCTGCCCAACAAGTACACAGCCCCACCCAATCCATACCAACACCCTCTCCAAAAAACAGTCCCACACCAAACCCTGCCCAACACCCTCTCCAACAACAGCCTCCCCAAACCCTGCCTGACAACCCAAGTACACAGCTCAATCCATACCACCACCCTCTCCAAAAAACAGTCCCACACCAAACCCTGCCCAACATCCTCTCCAACAAAAACCACCCCAATCCCCGCCCCTACAACCCAAGTACACAGCCCCAACCTCCTTCCCATCCACCTCATCCTCAGCACTATCTTCAAAGTCCCTCCCTCATACTGTACATCAAAGACCTTTCGCTCAAACCCCTATCACATCCATTCCCACAGTTAAGGTCTTCAAACACATCCATATGTACATGTATAATGAATCGCTAAGATTAGAATGCAACAAGATATCTTAATTACCATCGTCACTGGCTCAACAAACTCAAGCATGACAAGATGAGACTGATTAATGATTAGGTTCACGTATTCCCAGGCCAGTAATTTTATACCGTAAATTTGCATCCCCTGGTTTGCATCGAACCACCACAACCAGACAAACAATCGTCAACACAGACTACTTTAAGTACGGAGCTCGGATAAATAAGTTAAGTCCTTTGCCCTTTTCTGGAAAATAATTCACTTCAATACATTTTACAACACCCTGACGGTAAGGATGATCTTGGTTTTTTATCTTGGGGGATTAAACACAAAATTGAAAGCTGGGTAGAGCTGTACTTCTTGTTTGAAGAAGGGTTACATTTTTTCTTCATTGGACATGTCGGAAGTTGGAAAGATGAGGGGGGGGGGGTTAGCTGAGATGACAACACATTTCTAGTATTACCTCCATAGTGAATGTCTTTCCGCTGGATGTCTGCCCATATGCAAATATAGTTCCATTGTACCCTTCCAAAACATCTGCAAAAAAATAACACAAATAAAATCTTCATTAATTTCATAATTAAACTTAACGAACACCTTCTTGAAAAGTCAACGGAATCCTCACACTGAAATTTCAATTTAAATATTTAATTTGATGAAATTGACATTCAAATGTTGAATGTAAAACAGGAAGACGATATCAAAACCACTGGTTAATGTGGGCTCGTACATAAAACATTTACATGTAGTTCAAGTCATACAAGTACAAAAAACAAACACCACATGTGAGATGCACAGCATTTTAAAATGATTAAATTCACTCGTCACACTCGGCCTTCCCCTAAAATGTCAACACTTTAGCTTCAAGAAACCTGCAAGAAACCTGCAAGATATTTCAATTCATCTGCTGAGTGGAACTAGCAAATCTCCACGCTAACAAGAGAAACCAATTTAAAATGCATCCGTTAGTATTCGCGCTTAATATCTAAGAGACATTGCAACTGCAAATTCATCTGCTAAGTCAATATAAGCCGAGCACCAGTCACAACAGTGTATGCAGTGGATATTGCTTGGTAACCCGTTTTGCAGCTTAGCATGATTTTTCTTTACTAAGCATGTTTTATGAGCTTCCTGGTGAAGACATTTAATCACGTCCAGGATGTTCATATTTTGACCCAGGTGTAAATTGATATTAAAATTAGCATTTAAATTGGCGCTCAATTTTTACGGCAATTTGTGAAAAAAAGAAAGCCTTCTCCTCTGGCCCTGCATCTACGTTCTTCAAATTTGTCTAAACTGGGCTAAGGAAGCACTCCATTTCCATTAAACGTGGAGTGTTTTGGTTATGTTTCATTATGAATTTAGGTCACGATCAAGAACGTGTGTGCCCTGCACATTTTCTTGCCAATGTCTGGGAGCTCACAGTCACATGTGACAGATGGTATGGAGAGAAATTGGCTCTGGTTTGCGTCACAGAGTCTGGGCATTTTAAATGAAGATGCACATTAATCCCTGCAGATCATGTTTTTTTTTTCCACCCCACCCCCCTTGTCCATGTTGTCTGTTTGTATGGAAGTTTACATGTTTCCCTTCATGTGAATTAATGGTTAACATTCAGACGACAATTAACTCAAGGAAGTGCTACGCACATCAATTTTGCTAAGCTCAGAAAATTGTTGTTAGCAAAAGAGTTTACCAACTAAAATACCGTGTGTTGCTTACTGTGCATGACTGGTTCACTGCTCAATTCTGGTTAGCGATTTAATTTGTTCTTGGCACTATTTTGTGCAAACCGTGCAGGCCTGGAATTTCATCTTTGAGAGGGCAAGGCCATTTTCATTTTGGGAGGGCGCTTTCATAGGACAGCCTTGAATGTAAGTCTAGGTCTAGGGGGAACTCTGGATGGAATGCAAAGACCAGGGCAACAGAGGGCAACAGAGGCCATGGCCTCCGTGGCCTCCATGTTATTCCAGGCCTGCTCTCATTGGCACTTTCTGTCATCGTTTGTAAGACATGTTAGAGGGTCTTTAAAACCCTAACCAACGCTAACCCTTCAAAATCTAACTGCATGTTTTGTTTGATTCTGTTGGACTGAGGACCGTTTGGTGAACTGATTATGCTTTCCGTTGGATCAAGTACACCACCATAATCAGAGTCTAACAGTTTGGGTGTTGAGTTACCATATGGTGTTGGATTTTGTTAGAATGAGGAAGGATCCTAGTAAATCACTCATGGGATCAGGCATACCACCATAATCAGAGTCCAACACTTTGGGTGTTGAGGTTACCATTTGGGTTGGATTTTGTTAGAATGAGAAAGGATCCTAGTACATTGTAAAATACATAAAGTAGAGTAAATGAAATGTCACCATGCAGCAAAAACAAGATAATTATGAATATCAAACCATGACACCTGTTCCCTTGCAAAAACAGAGGGAAAAATTACCAGTGAGTTTGGAATTCAACGTCATAATTCAAATCAGAAACCTGACAAAGGTACAGGAAACTCATCAAAGTATCAGATCTCTACTGAATACCAACAGGTTTCTAATGCGCGTAACAGTTTAACCTTGAATCACTTTCAGTTTATTGTTTAGTTATCAACAACGGAGCCATCTGCCCAATGTTCATGACATTCCACATGTTCCAGGAACTAAAAATGGATTCATTTTTATCTGGTGGGAGTTTTGATCGATAAAGATATAGATTTTGTTTATTCAGTTTGTATTCAAAGAGTAGAAATGGTCGCTATTCGTGAATAAATTTGGGGAAAGATGGACAACTGTATATAATTAATAGCCGACATTAATTTTGTTAAAGATTTTTCTTTTTAATGTGATTGTGTTTTTGTAAGAAATGATTTACTGGAAATGAAAACAAAAACAAAACCAACAACAATGAAACAACTTCCTTGAAATCAAAGTAATTGCAACAACTTTTCATTTTGATGAAAATAGACAATTTTGAAATCAAGAACGGTGTGTGAAGTTTCATTTCTTCAATCAAAAAAACAGACGTAAACAATAAAAACAGCGTCACAGTTCGAAGTTACACATTACAAGATGGTAATGTACATGTACAACTGAACATGTCCGACCATTTAACAACATAAATTATTCACTCAAAAACCACTTGTGGTCGAGCCGTTATGCTGTGCGTTTCTTCTTCTTATTACGCATACAGAAATTCATTTGCCTTAAGGTTACACGGCAAGGGGGTGGTGAATAAATAAATCTGACTCATTCTCTGCCAAAGAGGAGCACTTTAATAATAAGAATCGACGGAGCCTCATTATAATTTATCATCTTGTGTGAACCAAGTTCCCCCTTGCTGTAGAAATGTATTAGACACAGACCTCATATACTGCCATGGCTCGGACAGTTGGAAGATGGTTTGGGGACTTTTGGTAGAATTGTCGTTGGAAATTGGAGGAAAATATCTTGTCTCCAGTCTAACAAAAATTCAACAATTCAGGCCTGAAGTGGATCTTTGAGAGGGCAAGGCCATTTTCACATTGTGAAGGGCAGTTCCACTGGGAAATCTTAGTCCTATATGGAATTTTTTGAAGGGGCACCAAGGCCAAGACCAGGGCAACAGAAGGTCTTGGAATTGTGTAATTCCATGCCTGACAATTAATACGAGATTATGATTTCAATATTTGAGAGGTTTCATTCGATCCAGTCTGCAAGCTTCAAAATAATAAAGGTTTTTGTTTTTAGGGTGCGGAACTCCCAGAGTTTATTTTAAACAAATCCAATATTAGTTTTCATCATTGCTCCTTTTCTTTTCAGAGAAGAAAAAAAAGAAGAAACATAACCCAAAGGTCTGTTTAATAGACATTCCAGGCTGCACTTCTTCGATTGCAACGTCTTGTTTACACAAAGAGCTATTTACAGCATGTGCCTGAAACCTAAAGCCAAAATATTTCAACTGAAAAAAAACACACACCCAGTCATCTCTGTGGCTCTTAGGCCAACTGAACTTTGACAGGTCAACTCTGAAAACATCATTAATTTCCAAGGTGCACCGAAGCTATCTTGTCATACAAAACATTGCTCACAGTGCTCCAAATTAGGGGGAAAATCCACAATACCACAGGGCTTGTATCTCAACTATTTTAATTGACCAGAGATCTTTTTACACGACCTGAATCAAAATGGGGGAAAAAAATCAGTTTTCTTGAACAAGCATTGAGGGAAGATCAATCTCATTGTCTTATGGGCGAGTGTAGGTTGATACTCAACAAAATTGAAAGATATTTATCAAACTCAGGTCAACATTTGAACTGCTTGAAAAAAATATTTTAAAGATGTTACACATTTAGGTATTACTATTCACTATTTACTAAAACCAAGACTGTCGGACTTGTCCGGTCATAGGTTTACTGGCCTGACGCTAAACTCACTGGCCTCAGGCTTGCAGTCCAGTCACCCAAGTGTAAATTTAGAGTCCTGGCTCATGTTTGTACCGTTGTGAAAATCTTGTTGTGCAATCACTGAAAAGATTGAAGACGATTACAATTTCTTTCTTTTTTGTCTTGTCCATATTGTGCAGCCAGACTGGATACTTCAGGGAGGCAACAGAGGTAAGTGCCTCCACGAGACTGGTGCCTTTCTGTGTAACAGTGAGATGCTCATTATGGCATGCAAGGAGTCTGACTTGCTCTAAATGAGTAAGACATCAACATATACTGTGATTCACTGTGTGCCACAGTCATTTGCTAGGTTTTCGTAAATAAATGTGAAGTGTTGATGAGTCTTGTAACAGTACAGTATGAATCATATGGCAATGGTCAATGCCTATGGAGGGTCTTCATGGCTTATGGCTGTTGGTTGCTAAGAACATATGGCTATGGCTGTTGACTTCAGCAGCATGTTTGGCTTCAGCCTGTTGCTTCAGCAGCCTTGTTTCAGTATGTAAGCAGAACTTATACAGTGACCTACCCATAGCCATAGCTCAAGCCAAAGCCACTAACTTTGGTTGTGGCTGTGGCCGACTGTGGCTAGCCATTGTTTTAGTCCAGAATCAAACACTTCACATTGATAAAGTTTTAAAAAAGCATTTTCTATTAAAGTTCAAACTAGACTTAAGTTTCCTTCCCGCTTTGGTTTGGATTACATTCCAGCCTTAACATAAAACAGAATCAAGATGGCTGCCCTTCTTTAGAAAAGATCTCAAATGACCTATGACCTATTTTCAGGCCTCTACCATGTCTCAGCTGATGATTTATAAATATCTTCTTGTCAGATTGAGCTGTCTCTTTCTAGAGACGTCTGCGAGTCAGGAAATATTAGTTAGTGTACTCCTTGACTTGTTCTCACAAGACCTTCAAGATCAACCCCCTGCTGGTGCATGGAGTCTATGGATGAGACGGGGAGGGGGGGATGGGTCAATGTAGCAGAACGAGCTTCCCTGGGGTCCCCCATGAACATGACCAATGATAAACATCAAGCATGGAGGCCGTGACCTCTGTTGTGTGTTCTTGTCAAAGGTTTCCCCACAGTCTTTAAGATTTTCCAAAGAAATTTGCCCTTTGCAAAATGAAAAATTGCCTTGCCCTCTCTAAAATGAAATTCCTTACTGGTGTATTTATCTCATTTATTTATTTGTTAAATTTCTGGTTGTGAAGCCAAGGATTCTCAGAATAGCAAACTTAATCACTAATAGCCAAGTCCCCATGGAGAGAGACAAAGAAGGAAGTTTCAGTTTTAGATGCAGAAGAAAAACCCCAGAGAATTATTCTAGGGAAAAAAACCCCAATCACCAATCCACAACCTGTAGTGCCCCCGGCAAGATTTGAACCAGGGTCCTAAAGGTGGAAGGCAAGACAAGAATACCACTATGCCAACCTGACATGCCTGACTGCCCATTTGTATGTACATGTGCTACATTTGTAATCTGCAGATATTTCAGACACCTGGGGCAGCTGAGCTGTGTAGTGTTCAGAGTGGGGGCAAGGGTAGGGAAGAAGTCAGTCTGTCAGGGGGGGGAGAGCAGGGAAACCATTTTGTCAGTTGTCACAAGCCTGGAATTTCATCTTTAAGAGGGCATTTTCATTATGCAAACGGCACTTCCACTGGAAAATCTAAAAGTCTGTGGGTATCTTTTTAAGGGGCATCCAGGCCAAGACCAGAGCAACGGAGGACATGGACTTCCTACAACTCTCGTTGATATAACAACATACTGTACGTGCCAACTTTTGACGACCAAATGTAGTGTCGTATTTGCAAGATCCTATACTTCAGATGTCTGTTTGTGAGGGCTACCATAAAAGTAATGAAAGAGGCAATGGGAAAGGAAAGTACTTTACAAGATTTCAAAAAAAAACTTGTGAAAGCAATGATACAGACTGCTACATGTAGTAGTAATCCATTTTAAAAAATTAAATTAATGTGAGTTTTAAACCATGACAAAGTCATCAAAGATTTCTGAGATCTACAAGTGTTGAATTTTGTGTGTCCTACCATCCGATCTACACCTCAGTCATATTAGACCTTTGACATTTTCACTGTAATCTATAGTGCATAATGGAGTCTCTAATACAATATACAGAGTGTATAGGACAGCTAAGGGCCATGGATTTTTGTACAGGATTTCACACGGCCAGAAATTTTTGTTGCTAAAAGTAGAATCGATGGCAGGCATTTTTGGTGCTCAAGTACGTCATAAGCACGGTAGGTAAAAAGTAAACCTTAGTAAGCCCTTCTTATGTTATCAAATTATTATTTCAGAAAAAATAACCACAGTGCACAACTTGGGTTAATTTCTAACAACTTAAGTTGGTGTACTAAATACAATGAACATGGTCGGACTTAGCATACTTTGGGCATCAGGTTTACTCTGGGCATCAGGCTGGCTCAGTGGTTTCTTTCCCTGCCTTTCACCTCTGTGGACCCCGTTCAAATCCCACCACAGACCGGAGGGCTTGCATATGGATTGGGTTTTCAGTCCCCTACCTAACTGTGTGAGTTTTCTCCATTGCAGTTTTCCTCCCACATCTAAAACTGAACATCTCGTTTCCTGATCATCCACTTATTGGCCTCTAATAAATAAACACCAAGAAGTCTTAGAAAGTCAGTACCCTTTACAAACGCTGCCATCACAATATTTTTGTCCTCACAGATGTTTAGTCATTCAGTCACGTTTAATTCCCCTACAGAATCATGACGATTTTGTACCCAAGATAAACACTGTATCTACTGGCATGACGGGAGTGCGTTGGGCACTGAAACAGCTCACTCCCGACACCCCACAGATGTAGTCATTACTACGTGCATTATGTTGATTCTTAAACCCTAGACCCTACGTTGATATTTCCCATTCATGTCTGCGTCCAGAAAACCACAACACGCTCACTGGAAATGTCAAATCTGTAGAAATGAGGAAGTCATGCGTGGATGGGTATAGCATAACATCAATAAGACTGCATCTTAGATGTTGATGCAAACAAAATGGGGATACGTCATACGTAGGAGAGCAAGAAGAAAGGAAAAGAACCTTTCTTATTTTGCATCAGAGGGGTTCTAAAAATACTTCACTATAACTTAAAAATAACAAATGTTCAAAATATTGTATTAGAAAAACCTTGAAAACATGTTTATTTGATGCCATTTTTAGAAGCTTGTTTTTAAGGAAAGGGGGTGCAGTGTTATACATGTACAGTGTATTCCTGTGGTATTATCATTTTAACTAATATATATTTAAACAAAAACAGTTAGTGGCCTGACGTTTCGACCGAGCAGAGTCTTTCTCAAAGGCTTTCTCATTTAGCCTTCGAGAAAGACTATGCTAGGGTCGAAACGTCAGGCCACTAACATTTTTTCGCATTTATACCATGAACATTGTACATGCCATAGGTCCATTTGGTTGGTAAGCAGTTTGCAACAGCGAATTCTGTTTTCTCTTAAATTTATATACATGTAGATGAAATTGAGTGTCGATCAGGATTTGTAAGTGTCAACTTTTGATGTTTAGTTCCCAACCTTCTTATCTATTCAGGCCTGGCATTACAAGGAAGCCACAGAGACCATGGCCTCTGTTGCCTTTGGTCTTGGCCTTTATGTCCCTTGAAAAGTGTTTCATAGACTTGAAGATTTTCCAATGGGAGTGCCCTTTGCAGAATGAAATTGGCCTTGCCCTCTCAAAGATGAAATTCCAGGCCTGTTCTCCCAACTTCTGCTTAATAATAGGAAAATAGCGTCAGTCAAATTGCCTTGGAGCGATAATGCATACATTTCTTGCCACTTCATTCGATAGTTTCAACTGATTATAACAATTGTTCTAATAACTCAAAATCACTTCTCAGTTTCTCAGATTTAGTTTCAAAGAATCTTCTTTACGACAACTGCTCCACATTTTCACAGTACATCAAGGTTATACTATGATTACATGATTTGATCATATATTACCATAGTAGCACTACAGATCTAACCGTTTGTATGGTCTGGTTGATCCTTATTACGGAACAGACCATAATGCAGGACCTTCCGTGTCCTTGTAGCAATGAAAAAATTGCTTGTGACCTTAGCGGTATTGAGGTTAATTGCAAAATGATATGTGTACAATATCTCCAGTTTCAGACGAGTCTTGTTATTTCCCTCTCCTTAAGCCTTGCTGGGAACGTTAGAAAGATGTTTTCTTGTATTTTGTACTTTTAAATGGACTGTAGCAAGGGGATTTGGAGCTGGCAAAAGACAGACACTTTGGCATTTGGCATAAAAATGAGTCCATGGTCCTAAAATCTGAAATATTGAATGGAAATTACTGAGAAAGAGTGGTGTCTCGGAAATATAAATCCAAGTTGGGTGATTTTTCTTTGGTTTTTAATATTAACTTCCCATTGTAGTTCCATCATCTATGATTGTTGTCCTAATCTTAAATGAAAATAAGGGAATATTGATACTTTAAAAACTCCAGATTATGTTTAAAGGCAGTGTCATCAGATTCGTTTTTGTCAACGTAATACTGATTTATTGGCAATAAAAGTCACCTGTGAAAGTTTCAGCTGAATACAGATCTACTTGCTGAGAAAACAGCCAAAAACTGTCCCAGTATTTTCACAAGAAAGTCCAATCCATCCACGTTTAGCGAGGTGACCATGGTGACAGCGGGTACCAACCCTGGCCACAGCATTCGCAAACGGACACCAACCCTCAGAAATCTGAGAATCTGCATGAATCCTTTCTCAGATTCAAAAATGTTTGCGGACGAAATAGTTTTCTCAAAATAGTTTACTATCACCAGCAGCAGAGCTTCTCACCAAGTAAGTTTTCATTGCCCTACATGCATGACCTTAGCTTTAAAGAAAACACACCATATACACTGTACACTTGGCATTGAGAATGAGACGCAGTGTACAGTCAGTTTTTTGTTTCCCTAACCTTACCCTACATGCCCAACCTTGGCATTATTCCTGATGCTGTCGACTCGCCTTCGGTTTCATGACAAAAAGAATCAGATTGACAAACCCCGTAATGTAGTTAAATCAACATGTTTAGAAAAGGAAGTCATAGATATCCATAGACCGTTACCAAACCGTTATAAAAAAGTGACAAAATGTTTAGAAAATGAAAGTAAGTGTGAAGCCAGAACTCAACAAAAGTGGGGTGTGATTTTTTTCTTTAACGAAACTTTTGTGGGCGACATCAATAAACTGGGCCATTATGTGCAGTAGAGACAATTTTATAGAAGCAAAAATAAAACTGTTCAATAAATGAAAAAATAAGTCAAGTGATTATTCAAATGCATTTACAGCACATTGTACTGATGTAGATCCTTTTAATGTGCATATTATATGAAATGTTTGCTGGCGAATAAAATGCAACGAAAATGAAATAAATGAAAGCACAAGAATGTGCAGTTTGCATCTTTAATCACACAAATGTACAATTTCACAAAAAAATGGACAATACATAAAATTCCTTTCAGACCGAGTTTACCAGACATGTTTTCATAAGGTCTGAGCCGAACACAAAGTCAAGTTTGCTACAAACACTACTCCAGATAGAATACAAGTACTTTTGGACTTCATTGAAACACTGTACATATACATGTATGTATAAATAATGTGTTTCACTTCTGTTATTTTAAACAATTACTGTGTCAACTTCTGTAAAAGTCTGCGGTTTGGTTCATTCTTCAATAACATTTTTTTATTGTCAAACCACCAATTCTTCTCAGAACCACAACTCATTAATTGATTTATGTTCACGGTGTCTCACTGCAAATCTCACTTGATCATATCAGAAATTACTTTTTCACTTCTTTTAGAACGCGGGATACCATTTCTTCCTTAAAATGTACATTATTGTGACTACAGGTACGTAGCATCTGTACACGATGCTAAGTATAAATGTTCTCCTCCACGGAAAAATGAATACCAGCCTCACTTTGATAGTCTTAATTAGCAGAGAGAAATTACTTTTTCCTTTCTTTTAGCATGCAGGATTTCATTTCTTCCCTACAGGGTAAAATGTACAATATTGTGACTACAAGTAGCATGAATGTACACACAACGTAGGTAAAAATTTCCCCCCACCGAAAAATATATACCAGCCTCACTTTCATTTTCATGATTAGCAGAGAAGAATTGCTAAGCAAATAAATATTATTCGTACATGCAATTGAAGATACTGTGCGCAGGAAGTGCGCATTTGCAGACACTTCATGCACGTCATGTTTTCATGTAAATATTGCCCGTCCAAGACGGCCTAACATGTACACACAATTCCTGGATTGTGTTTTATGCTACACACAGTCATTGCTCCGTCATCATCAGTATACGATGCTACAACGATGACTCACTCGCTGTTCGCTTAATTAAAATACGACCTCTATGCGCTGACCTCTAGACTAGCTGGCCAGCACGTACACATCTAACTTGTATAACATGAGCTTTTGTTTCATGTACTAATGTATGTTACTCATGTGTAGTGGACGAGAAAATTTGACAAACATTTTCTCTGATTAAAATAAAAATATCAGTTCAATGCTACATGCATGAGTACAGGCATGACAGATGGTAAAATATCTACACCCAACATTCTAGAAAAGAAAAAGTACTGGATTTGTCATTTCCAAACAAATATTGATAAGTTTCTACAAGATCACTCATTAATTAACATTTAGTTAAATTAATTGGTTAATATTGTTACAAATCATCCAAAGAAATGTTTTCATCTTAAATATTGTTAAAAAGTTGAGGAAATTGTTTCCCCACAGTCCGAAGCCCTCACAAACCACCCATGGTTAGTTTGCAGGAAACAGGAAACAAAACATACAATTGTATTATTTTGTTTACTTAAACATAACCACCAATTGTGAGGATATTTTCACAGATTAGCAGGAATTAATTTGTTAAAAAATAAATAGTGAAAACAAAATTTAAACGAATATATACACTTTTTAAACCTAATCAAATCTCATCATTAATGATGATATTTTCACGGGTTAAACTAAGGAACTAATTTGTTCAAAAAAGATAAAAAAATATAATTAAAAAATAAATAAAAATCTCCTGTAAATTAAATCACACCCCAAAAAAAGAAACTCTATTTTATAACACGTCTACCAACCATTTCAGCCTCGTCAATAATTACGTTTTGTTTAACACGAGCCACTTTCATTTTGTTTCTTTCTCAAGGACATGTTGCTTTTGAATTGAAAGTGCAATGTTCATATTGACAAAACATCTTTTAATATTATTGTGATAACAGAGTCGGTTATTTGGTCTGATGTAATTAAGACCACATAACAGTATTTTATTGTTTTATGTTCTTGTGGAAGGAACAGAGGTAAACATTTTTTATTTTATTTTTTTACAAGAGTGACCATATTTTGGTAACCGTTCCCCCAAAATACAATAATTTTTTTTTTAATATTAAAATGTAACAAAATAAGAAGGAAAACTCCAATCAATCAGGGTTCTTCCCAGGATTTTTCTTAACTGTGGGGCGTTCCGGACCCAAACTTTGCAAGTTTGGCCGAAGCAGGCTGAATTGAAATGACATTATTATTAAGAAGACGATCTTTGTCGTCTAAAATCATATTACTAATGATTTTAGGCGGGCAGGTAACCACATTGCCCCAAAGTCAATCAGAATTCTCAAAGTATAAAAAAAAGGAAGCTTGTTTTGATTAAGGAACCCACCTCATAAATTTGAGACTGGAAACACTGCCCTTGGCTTGTATCAACGACGCCTACCGTACAACGACAAAATCAGAACAGCAACACAAAACTGCCTGAAACTTGTCTGTGGTTTTATACATGTAGGTCTCTTTTCGACGCAGCAGGGAAAGAAAATTAAATTAGAAAAAACCAAAGCAATGTTGTTTGGTTCAGTGCTAGGAAGAGATTTCTTGCAATGGAAGGAATTTGAGCAGTCCCTGTCTGTTTTCATTGAGCATTATCGCAAATAAACAGCATCAATTTCAGGCCTGGAATTTCAACTTAGAGAGGACAGGGCCATTTTCATTTTGCAAAGGGCACCTCCATTAACAAATCTTAAAGTCTATCGTGTTTAGTTGGGAAACTTTTGAAGGGGCACCAAGGCCAAGACCAGGGGCAACAGAGGCCATCTGTGGCCTCCGTGTAATTCCAGGCCTGAAATTTACCAAAAATCAATTTTAACTGAGAAAGAACTTATTCCTACTTAAAAAATAAAATCTTCAATAAATTGTCAGAACTGGGAACGATTACTGACTTGATCACAACTGACACAAAAGTGTTTTCTTCATCATAAATACTGACAGGAGAATACGAGAATCTCATCAGGTTTTGGTTACAGGATATTATGAAAAAATAATCATCAACTTGACAAACATTGCCACTGGCAAGGTGTCAAATTATTTGCCTCATTTTAAAACACAACGCAGACCTACATGTAAATGCACAGTCCAACCTAATATGCATCACGCAACGATTTCCTCCAGAATTTTGCATAGCAAAATATTTAGACTGAACTTGATTTGTGCAAACTGAGTCCCAATATTAAGTAGCAAATTGGTGATTTTTGAGCAAATGATGCATTATATGTACATTAGCATTTTGTTGTGCTGTACAAGGGAAATCTATCACTATGCATAATCTGGCTATTTTGATCAAAAAATGCTTATTGAAAACACAGTTTATCAACACAAATTTTCAAAAATCACTTCACTGTTACAAATGTTTACACATCTGTAAGTAAAAACAACAACATCCAATGAAAGAAAAAGCAATGCACAATTTGCATTAAACCTTGTTAGCTTCGATGATTTTTGTACTAAAGCTCAACCAGTTTGTATTATCTGTAAAGGGAAACTTTGCCTTGAATTGGGCATCTTGGGCTATAAAAAGCATTTATGAAATGAATACGGTTGGAAAGATGTTTCAAAAGTAGTGATCCACACAAATATACCTCAAAATTGTGTGGTTTTCCTTTTACTTTGTGAACTAAAACAGTCCACCATTTTGTAGAACAAAATTTTGACTCCACAAAATGGCAGGGACCATGTTAGTTCACAAAGTAAAAGAAAAACCACACTATTTCGAGGCACATTTGTATGGATTATTATATTCTTCTTTTAAAACCTCTTTCCAACCATATCCATTTCATAACAAATGCTTTCTAATTCTAAAGCCCAAGGAGCCCAATCCAAGGCAAAGTTCCCCTTTAAACCCAAAGGAATTTCCTCAATTTTTCTTATACTGTGTTTGTCTTCACAATAAATCCTCATCGTCGCTGCAAAAACAACTACATAAAAGGGCATTTTCAGGTTCGGAAACAATGACACACCCAGCAGACAGGACCTCTTTTGCACCTCACAAAGATTTTGTGTATATCCTTTCATTTGATGCACTGGGGCATTAATTAATTTTTACCAACAGCTGTTGGGCATTTCCACAAGAGCGTGTGCCACTTTATCAACAACAGACAAAAAGCCTGCGAGTGTCTGCGAGGCAGAAATGTTCATTTTCCTTCTCCAGAGCCTCATAAAATGAGTCAAGTTTGATCGACAATGGATGACTTCAAATTTCTTTAAATTAAAAGGAATTGCATTGGTTTGGGGGGGGGGTACAATATTAAATTTTAATTCACGATAATCTCTGGAAATCTTTCACAGCTCATGAAAGTATTTGGGACAGTGGGAAAAAGTTACTTTAAAAAAAACAAAGGGTGTATGGCGTATGTACATGTGCTACTCAATTACACTATAGGAAATTATTATTAATCTTACAGTTTCTAATTAATCCCTCTGCTGCCGCTTCCCAGGTTGTTTTATAAACATCCATGGGTGTGATCCCTGGCTTCAGTATATGGCAGTTACGTACATGTACATGTACATGTATGTACACTGAGAGTGAAAGGTAAATAGATGTAGTCTGGTCTTTTCATATGATGACAATTAGCATTCATAATTGCTGATGCATACAGGTAACAAGACAGACATGACAGAACAGCGATAAATGTCATTGGTTAAGCATGGAACTGTGCAAGGTGTTAATATAAATATTTGGTTGTACATTGTACATGTACATTGTAGTTGATCTACTTTTACAGGCAACTGTCATGTCCCATGCTAATTGTTCTTGATCCAGAAACAACATGTGGTGGTACCTCAAACAGCTTTATGCAAATTAAGTTGAGCCGTCACTTACAGTCCTCACTGTGGACTACATATCACTAGTACATGTACATACGTACAAATGTACAAATGTACATGTAGCTCAATTCAGGCCTGATGTTTCCTGGAGGCAATTGCCTCCATGCCCCTGGTCATTGCCTTGGTGCCCCTTGAACATGTTGAAATGTTTCAGTGGAAATATACAACTTCCTCAAGTAGAGGTGCCCCCTTACAAAGGAGAAAACAAACGCCTTGGCGCCCTTGCCCCTTTCCAAGAACGAATCAGGGCTGACAATTAATATTCTCTTCATTACAATGGATTCACATGGCATTGATAATGAATAGTGTTGCATTGTGGTACAACCACCCCCACAGTAACCCTACCCACAACCACAACACAAGTAAAAAGCAAATAATTACATTGTGGAAGCAATGCACTGCAGTAACTGCAAATGTACTTCCTGGCCATCCTGTACACAAAATGTTTATCTTCCTGCTATTAACTTATCGTTTAACCTAGACTTTAAGGGATGGTACACATGTAAATTGTTTCTAAAACATAGTTTATAAGGAAGAGTACAATGTAAAGTGCAGGTCTGGAATTTTATATACTTCATCTGAATCAGGCCCGGAACATCATATTAAAGAATGAATCAGTCCTGTAATTTCATCTGAAGAGGCAAGCAGGCCTGATACTGTAACTTCAATGAGGTAACAGAAGCAATCGCCTCCATGCCCCCAGTCATTGCCTCCATGCCCCCAGTCATTGCCTCCATGCCCCTGGTCATTGCCTCCATGCCCCGGTCATTGCCTCCATGCCCCCAGGTCATTGCCTCCATGCCCCTGGTCATTGCCTCCATGCCCCTGGTCATTGCCTTCCATGCCCCGTCATTGCCTCCATGCCCCTGGTCATTGCCTCCATGCCCCTGGTCATTGCCTTCCATGCCCCTGGTCATTGCCTCCATGCCCCTGGTCATTGCCTCCATGCCCCAGGTCATTGCCTCCATGCCCCCAGTCATTGCCTCCATGCCCCCAGTCATTGCCTCCATGCCCCCAGTCATTGCCTCCATGCCCCCAGTCATTGCCTTCATGCCCCCAGTCATTGCCTTCATGCCCCCCAGTCATTGCCTCCATGCCCCCCAGTCATTGCCTCCATGCCCCCCAGTTATTGCCTCCATGTCCCCAGTCATTGCCTCCATGCCGCCCGGGTCATTGCCTCCATGCCCCCCAGTCATTGCCTTCATGCCCCCCAGTCCATTGCCTTCATGCCCCCAGTCATTGCCTTGGTGCCCCTTGAAATGTTCCAGTACAAATTTAAATTTCCCTCATAGAGGTGCCCTTTACAAAGAAAAACCTGCCTTGTTCTTCCTTATAAGAACAATGAGGTACAAGTAATGGTGGCAATTGCCTCCGTTGCCCCCGGTCATTGCCTTGGTGCCCCCTTGAGACAGTACAAATTTTAAATTCCCTCATTTTAAAGGGGCACCAAGGCCAAAATTAGGGGCAACAGAGGCCACTTTTGAAAAAGTTGTTTAGAAAGATTTACAAACGTTTTTGGGTGTGTGCTGAAGGGCTTTATTACATGTTTCTTATCTACATTGTATTTCAACTACTTTTGCAATAAAAATAAAATATTAACAAATACTATAGCATTCACAGCTGTCACTGCGAGATCAATAGAATAGAATTAACAAATTACAGGGTCAAAGGTTATATCTCAGGCCAGGGCAGTAGAAATCTGCATGAACAAGGCAGCCTACATGTACAATGTACAGTTGTTAGAAACTTGAATATATAGTCGGCTGTCATTTTTGTAAAAAAAAAAAGCATTTACTGACATTTTTTACCATGTCTGCAAAAAGTGCATTTTATTTGACATGTTTGAGAGTTTAGAACAAATTTGTGTAATAGTTGAAATACGCCATTTTATTTTTTTTACATGTACATATGTACATGTACATAGCTGGGGGAATCATGGACATACATTTTACCAATTTATCTTAAGCCTTTATGGGCATCGTGATCGTGACATGTTTTCATTGGTTTCATACACCTGTACATGTATTTTAACTCAAATACATTTGAAAGGAAGTGCAAATATTAACATTATAAAAAATAAAATCTCCTTTGAGCGATTTACTAGGATTATCAAAATCCAACACCATTGTGGTAACTCAACACCCAAATTAATGAAATCTAATCATGATTACAAGCCTAATCCCATAAGCATAATTAGTTTACTAGTGCAGTCCTCAGTCCAACACCATTCAGTAACTCAACACCCAAACTGTTGGAATCTGACAGCGGAATGCCTGAAACCAAGTGAAGCTTTCAATGAGTTCATTAGTACAGTTTTCAGTCCAACAAAATCAAAACAAAACATACTACTGGATTTTGATGGGTTGGAAATGGTAAGAAAAAAAAATGTTTTAATTAAAAACCTCATGGATGTTCCTTTATCTTCAATTGACTGTCTCCATACCTTGGCTAGGGTTTATTTTGTACCTAGCAACAGCTTAGCAAAGCTATTAGACGCCTGCCTGACTGCCTGACCTTGCCAACGACGGCCATTATAAATTTAATATGAGTACTTGAATAAAGTTACTTTAATGAATGGTTAAGTAAGGAGGACTGAGTCATCACCAATGTGCACGTTCATGGAATTAAGAAATTTGCCATAAAAAAGGTTTCCATTGTGATTGCGACCATCGTTTCGTGCCTCACATGATTACATCCATGAATACACGTGGGAAATATCCCCCAAGTAATGTACAACGCTACAATGTCTTCAATTAGTTGGATTGCATTTTTGTTTGTTTTTCATGTCCATTCATGAACAAAAGCAAAAGACAACAGAGTCGGGCCAGTTTTTGTTTATCAAAATTATTCATTGTTTGTTACATGTATTACATAACATACATGTAGATTGCTATAGCACATTAAAGTTTATGAGCAGGTACATATGATGCCATATATAGGAGTGCATTTTGTACAATTTTTTAGGGCCATTTTTATATACATGTACATGTCCAAAGGTTAGTGACACAGGGTTTTCCCAATACACAAGCTAGCTTATCAGGCCGATACGTGCGAATTGTGTGCCGATATGTGCCAATTAGGGTGGACATGCAAAACAAAATTGAGGGGGGGGGGAATTTGAGATCAAGTTCACATAAATCTTAAAATTCACAAAAATCATCAAGATAACACGAATTAGAATACCCCAGATTGCACAGTAAGGTATCTAAATCCAAAGATAAACATCATGTAAAAACACTCAGAGTACCTCTTTTTAATTCAGCTTAAAGGCAAAACTTCCAAAATGTGGGTCCAGAATCATCCCCCCCTCCCACCCACCAGAGCCCTGCTGGCATATCATGCAAGTAAGAAACAAACTAAATACCTTTCACAATGGCCTTGGCACATTTGTTGTACACTTCTTCCTGTGTTGATATCGGCCGGAATACCCTGTCAAAGACAAAGACTTTTCCCTATAGAACAAAAAACAAAACAACACAACATTATTCAAGTTAAGCACTAGATTTAAAAAGAAATGCACAGTAGCTTTGAGTACAATTTAAACAACTATGGGAAATGAAAAACCTTAAAGGAAACTTTCAACTAGCCACTCTGGATTTATCATTCACAAGCCTGCAGCAGATTTCACTAGATGATGCCAGGAGTCTGGAATTCCATCTTTAAGAGAGGGCAAGGCCATTTTCATTTCACAAGGAGCACTTCTACTATTGGAAAGCCTTAACGTCTATGGGACAATTCTGAAGGGAAACCATAGAGGGCCAAGACCAGGGCAACAGTTGCCATGGCCTCCTGTTTAATAGCCCATGCAGGTCCCAATGCGCATGATCGATGCGCATAGGATTCTGGGTTAAATCCAAGCCTGAACAACCATCAACCAACATGGTGCACTGATTTTGAAGCAATGAGGTACACAACTACAAGCAGGCCTGGAATTACCTGGAGGCAACGAAGGCCATGGCCTACGTTGCCCTGGTCTTGGCCTTGGTGCCCCTTCAAATGTTTCCCATAGACTTTAAGTATTTCCAATGGAAGTGCCCTTTTCAAAATGAAAGGCCTTGCCCTCTCCAAGATGAAATTCCAGGCCTGTACAAGTAAAAACTTGACATGTGTTAAAGCACAGCATTGCGTCCATCTTGGCAGCTTGATTTATTTTTAAACTGTACGTGGTTTCCCAAGATGCATTGCAGTAAATTTTTTAAGATGGCGCTTGTGCATGCATGTAGGCTAGTATTAAGTATTAAGGGCCTGCAATGTACATGTACATGTACACAGTGCTAGTGGTAAGGGCGAGACCTTTTGGTGAAAAAGAGGAAAACGTGATAAAGTTCGCTGTGATGACTTAGAACAATGTTAAATGTTCATGTCACAATGAATAATAACAGTTACAATGAGGGGCTGGTTCTGTAATGAAGGCATTTATCTTCATCATAATAACAATGATTACAGATGATGATGATGATTTTGATGGTAGTCATGACGACAACTTGGTAATAATGTAGAAAATTGTAAAGGAAATGTCTACTGACAAGGAACGAGGGGAAAAACAATGAGTCTACATATTAAGTTGAAAGTACAGTCTGCTGGAGATGTTAAAGAAAATATGACAATTAAAGAAAATACGACAATTAAGAATGATGTGTTAGTTGGCCAAAGTATTAGTTCTATAGTACTACTACTGGTATCAATAAACTATTTATCAACTACGTGTACTAGTAGTAAAAGTACTACTACTAGTACTACATGTAGTTGATAAATAATTTATTTATCAACTACATGTACATGTACTACTCTAGTAGTGTACATGCAGTTGATAAATAATTTATTGATACGATAACGACAATAAACACTTTCACAGTAGGCACATGTGTATATTTTGAACACTGTCACTGCAATCTTAGATCCATGACGGGGTGTTTTAACTATAAAATAACTTTCACGCATAGATCTATCATTCAGTCAGATGTGTGCGTGAAGTTTGAGCGCCAAGTTGCAGACGACATGCAACAATCATGACAATCAGACAATTGTTCAAGCTGCTAGCTGATCAAACTTTATCAATATTTTATTTTTTTATATGCGGTTAAACTAAACAGATATGACATTGATGTAAGTACTAAGAACGTATCAACAGAAGTACTACTTACTCCCATAGAAACTGTATCATCTCCCTGGAATTTGGTAGCGACAGTCGACTTCGACGCCAACTCGCTGCTGTTCATTGGCCGCACCCGACATACCACTTTAATATTGCACTCATTTGCATCTGCCATGGTTGTTCTTTATTTCTCAGTTCTGCAGTAAAGGAATGTGGCTCAATTGCAATCTTTGTTGATGTTTGACACAAAGTATACCCTCAATATTGTTGCAATGTCAATGTCACTGACTCAGGTTCAATGCTAATGTAATTCAATGGGTCGTTATGCACACAGCCGGCGATTTTCTGCTCATCATCGTCGGGTATAAAAACATAAGTTTCACCCTCAAATCGCCGGGATTGAGACGTCAGAAGGGTCTACGGACACCGTGAATTCCTAATCACCGACATGGCAGGACTTTTGTGGCAGTTTACGACACTTTTGTTGATAAATTTGCTATTTACAGGGCAAAGTCGGGGCGACTTCACAGTATCCACCTACTTGCCACTGAGCTAAATGAATGACATCATGTGCTGTTTAACAATTCTCGCGAGGTTTATGAAAGCTCATTTAATATATTCCAATTATTTGCTGAAAATGCTTCCTAAGCTTACAGAATTTCTGAATTTTCAACAAAATGCCATATGGAATAAGTTTCGATATTTTCGGACAGAAGTTATATTTTTTACTGAAAAGAAATTGCAATTTTTCTGACATTCTCGTTAGTCTGTCACGTGGCAAATAAATTAAAGATGGCGGACCCAAAATACGCAAATTTGCCGGGAATCGTAAGTAAATTGACGTTAAAATGCTGAATGAGAACAAGTTTTAAGTATGTTTTATTGATGTGTATCGTTTATAAGGATAAGGGGTATAAGCAGTTTCAATTATTTTGCACAGCGTTTCATTTTGCGGCTTTTTAGGACGAGCTTTTAGATTCGTCTGTATGGGCGCGGCAAAGTTAAGAATCTTGCGTACGGCCTCAGGGGTGCAGCAGGCGGAAGGTAGTCGGGTGCCGTGTGTTCTGCACGTGAGGCCGGTACCTCTCCGGCCCCAAACACGTCAACAACAAAACTTATCCCGTAGTTAATACCAACTCGACCTCTAGACAAACCATACTATTTTTGTACCAAAACAGATTGCATGCATACCTTTGTTTATTTAAATGTGATCAGTGATTCATTTTTAAAAATATCTCCCTATTTAATCAAGCTTACCTGTGTGAAAAATTTGTAAAAAAGAGTAAACACTTTTTAAAAATTCATCACACAACTCACAAGTCAACACAATTAATGATGACAATATAATAAATTGGGAGCCTAATCATCCTTACGACTAGCAGCTGAGAAGCTAAATTGTGAAGGACGCGGCTACAACGTGTTCGAGAAGCAGGATGATGTGCTCTTTTGGATGATCATGCTGATTGCAAAGTAGTCCCACGCAAGTTTGCGCTCAACATAAATATAATTATAAATAATGACAATATTTTTTTTGAATACTTTTAAAATAATTTAATACTTTAAAAAAATTCCTTTCTTCTACTTAAATTATATTTTAAAGGATACCCAACCAGATTTGTACGAGACAACTGATCTACCGGAAGATGACCAGCAGCAAGGCACGGTAAAGACATTCAACATTTCATAACTTAATAACAAATTTAGAGAGAGACCAAACAAACTTGTTTCTTTGTTGAATCATTGAATGTAGGGCTAGGCAGTAGATATTTTGCCATCATCAGCTTTCTCTTTGTAAGTAAACATTATATAAAAGCTGGACATTTTATTGGGGGGGGGGTACTTAGAAATTGTACCGTGACTAATGTATGTTGGTTCTGCACCAACATTAATGTTTTGACTTCATAGTCTAGAGATGGGAATCAGACCATTTATGAATTTCTGACTTTATTTGCCTCAAGAAAAAAATGTTCTGCAGCCACAAATCAGAAAAAGAATAGGATAATTCTGTCTCCATGGTAATACTAATACTAATCATTTAAATGTAGGAATCAATTTATAATCATAAGGAAGAATGTGTTTGTTTTTGGGGTGACGAAAAAATGGCATGGCTCGAACCTTGAGCGTGTATCTTGATATAAGCAGAGTTCTGTACTGAGATACGCTACGATGGTTTAATATTTGTAGCTTTAAAACCTAGTAATAATGTCAGCTACTCATGTATGCGTCAAAGAGGGCGCTATACTGTAAACCTACAAAATAGTATTGATTAAACGTAAGTCGGACTTGGCTTTATATCCGCTGCCTTGAATGTATTTATGAAGTAAACGTTTAAAAAAAAATTGATTATTTTCTCCAACAACAGGAAGAGTTGATGAGTGAGAGTGTTGAGCAACTCAATGTGGACCCTAATGTTGCCTTCGGCAAATTCAAAGACAAGAAGTTAGTGAGTGGTACAATAGGTGAGACACTGTCACTGCTTCCATTGGTGGGATTTTCATGGATCCATCAGAGTCCATAGGACTTTATTTTACTTTTTACTAAAGAGACTGTGTCGTCATGATCAGAGCAGGCCTGTGGCTGTACATAATAATAAAATAATAATAATAATAGTGGCTTCTTATATAGCACTCATATTCGTCACTCAGTGTCGCTCAAGGCGCTTCAACATTAATTATTTTTCCTGCAAGGTATTGTGGAGCTACGTTTTGAAGTATTAGACCTATTCCTTTACATAGCACCATGTAATGGTTTACAAGGTGCGGTGGCGCAATATGCAGCCAATCAAACCAGGAACACCGGGGTGAACCCCTTCTCTTTACGATAAGTGCATTGGGTTCTTTTACATGCATTACACAACACACGGAACCAATGGCTTTACGTCCCATAAAGTTATAAACTCTCACCCAGTTGCTTCATGCGTGCGTTCTCTCCATAGAAATGATACAGAGGGAGGGCGCGTGCAGTAAATGGATGAGAGTTCATAATTCCATGTACAGCCACAGGCCTGCTTTGATCATGACGACACAGCCCCTTTAAAAAAATGTATTCTTTTCATGTAGACTTGTATTTGATTAAAGAAACATATAAGTACAAGGAGACTGATATACACTATGCAGCAACTAGACCTTTGTCTAACTTTCATTTGTTTCAGATTTCTCCGATCGTGTCAGTCACTCAAGAAGAACAGGTTACTATGTGCCAAGAACAGAGTATGAAATCGTAAGTACACCAAGAAAGTATGATTTACAGCAGTAACAACAAAATATATTGCGTACTCAAGTTTTGAATCACACCCATGAAGTGGACATTAAAACTAGAACTGTCTGTGTTTTTTTGCAGCTTGAGGATGGGACTGAGGTTAAAGAGACACCCGTTCAGAATTCCAGAGATTACAGCATGAGATTCGAGAGCTCTCGGATGAGGTTGATCAACTCAAGGTAAGCAGTAAAATACTGCTTAGCGTTGATAGTTTGGCTTAGCAGTATATTGCTACCAGCCAATAGACATAAGGGTAAAAGCTATTTGTACAAGTCTGTTGATTTTCACTGGTGTCCTTCCAGTTCTTACTTAGCAAATTTGTTCAGCGAACCGATCTGCTCTGCAGACTCCTATATGAAATTGTGCCCTGGATGAAATATCATAACTGTTTCATGTTTTATGTAGCTACAGTTAACAGCAGAAGACCACTTCTCTTCAACTTCTTATAATTGACTTTTGAAACTCTTCACTATTTCATTTGTGATTTGACTGAAATTGTAGTTTGTCAACTATTTGATGTCTAGCCAATTTGTATTTCTGGAGTGTGTAGTGAAAAACCTACAGCAACCACAAACAAATGTTAACGGTGGCACGGTTCCTTTTAAAAAGGCTTGGTCCAATTATTTATTTTCTTTTAGTTAAGTGAAAGAGAATCGTTCCATGTCATTTATATATTGTTATATAGCTGTACCCTGGTCAGGGAAGGTCTAAAAATGCAAAGGCAAAGACATTGATTAAATCAAACCCTTTAAACGTTTTGGTTTTTATTTTGTCTTTGACAGCAAACAGCTGAGGATTCCAAGTCTTCCAGTGTGACTCCATCAGCCATGTTGGAGCAAGTTGGATCTCTTCAGGAGCAGCTGTATGGCCTTCACTTAGAGAAGATCCTTGGATCTGATGCTATGGTAGAAGCTGCCGACCCTCAAGGAACTCTACCAAAGTAAGAAAAACCTCGTAAAGATCTTTCCACTTCATCAGATTTCTATTTTCTTTTAGGATACTAGTCTTTTACAATTGCCAAAAGTATACCCTGCCTTTAAGATGCTATCTTTTACCCTCATTGCAGAAAGCTCATCAGCCAACTTGATGCCTATAAGAATCTCAGTGTGCAATCATCAGGAGCAACTCCATCCAAGTCTGGCCAGACAACCAAGGATGGTTGTATCACATATGAGCTTCATTATACCCCAGAACAAGCCAAATTCTCCCAGCTCTCCAAGGTAAATATAGCCTTTTGTCAAGGCCATCGTGGCTTGGACAGCTTTGTAAACAGTGGAGCGACTGGAACGAGAGACCGCGCGCGCGAGCCGAGTGGTGAAGCCATGAGGGCCTTTTCCAACTTGTTTGCGGTTTTTGTAATGAATATTCATGAAGTATGAAACGGAAAGTATTTCTTATTTGGAAAGTTGGCCTCTCTATAAAGTCCTCATTGACAACTTGAATTTGTTGATGGAATTGCATGAATTTGTTCTTCAGGTCTCAGAGTTGGAGCAGAGGCTAGCTGGCTTAGAGGCAGTTATTGGTGAAGATCCCAAGAAACTGGTAAGAAGCATCTCAAGTTCTTCATGTATCGTGATTTTAAAAGAAAAACATTTCATTCTTTGATCTATTGATTGATTTCACTCATGGTTACTACTTCATCTTTTCATTCAAACTTTGTTCTGATTTTTGTTTGCAGTCTTTTATAACGGCTGACACAACCTCCAAGACTCTAATGGTAAGTCTGAAATTTGACAGCGCAGGCTGTATACTCCCAAGGGAGCTGAGATGGTTTAAGGAATGAAATAAACGGCCTAGTGACCAGGGGTAATAATGATGAGCATCACTGAGTGGTAGATCTGAGCGCTATATAAGAAGCCACGATGATTATTTATTATTATTATTATGTACTTTACTGGAGGGAAAAAACCAACATGATTTGATTCCTCTTTTAACAGGAAGCAGTGAACCAGCTTCAGACACAGATGAATCTTCTTGATCCCGTCCAGTTGGATCACGTTGACGGTCGCATTCAGAGTCTCCTTCAACATCTGAACCAGGTCAAGGAGAAGAAGAAGACAGCAGAGGAAGCTGCCAAAGAAAGCAAGGTCAGGGGTCAAAATAAAATACTAACAAGTGTAAATCAAGTGACATTTCTGGTTTCAGTAGAATGCGATATATTTGTTTCTTGGACACAACAGATCCTTATGATTAGAAGTTCTCAGTTTCAAACGTAGTAATATTTCCTATTTGTGGAGAAAAAGTCTGTGACTAAAAACCAAATCTTATTTGTTGAAACTTCAAAGTAATGTTTGGTTGAACAATGAAAACAAGACTAGGGCAGGATTTGAACCTGTGACCTGCAAGTTACTGTAACGGGTATCTGGTGTTTTAGGAAGGGCCAATCTTTCATTGATTTTAGTGATGATAAGAAATTATAGATGAATGTCTTGCTCAAGGATACAAGTGTCACGAACAGGATTCAAACCCAAACACCAAAAACATTCCCACCAGACCCCTCGACCTCGATACCCACATAAATGCAGGCCTGGAATTTCATCTTTGAGAGGGCAAGGCCATTTTCATTTTGCAAAGGGCACTTCCATTGGAAAGTCTTAAAGTCGATGAGAAACTTTTAAAGGGGCACTTAGGCCAAGACCAGGGGCAACAGAGGCCATGGCCTCGGTGTAGATCCAGGTTTGTAAATGTTTTAACACATTTTTTCCTTACACTTTTGCCGATTTATTTTTGTCTTACTTCCTTCATTCAGGAGCTTCCTGATAGTGTGGAAATAAAGGTAGAATCAGTCCAATCACTAAGAAATAAAATGGCATCAGTTTTGCATGACTCATGGTTATCACCTTTAAGAAACCTGTTCTACAAAATATGGAAACCATATCAAACATTTCATCCAAGAAGAGTTAATTTATCTATACGGTGTAACCTGCAACTCCCATTTGTCCATTTACGTTTTGAAACAATTTCCTCGCTTCCTAAAAATCAAAACCTGCTTTTGAAGATTGACATTTCCCTTTGTTGATTTAATTTAATGTCCTGGATTTTTGTTGTGAAATGCGTGATTAATGGATTAATTGGGATATTTTTCATAATTTTGTGAGGTGATGTTCCTTTTTGTCATTAAATGCATCCTTGATCCTAAGCATGTTCCAGCATATTTGTTTGAAAGAAAATTTTAAAAATATTCTTTTGTTTTACATTTCTTGGTATTTCATGCTTTTGCCCTGTTAATGGTGGTAGATTATGTTAATTTATTTAATCCATGTTCATTGCACTTTCAGAGGGCTAAAACCAGTATTTCAGTATCAATCATTAATGAACATTTAAAAAAGTCAGAGGTTCATTGCACTTTCAGAGGGCTAAAACCTGGCATTCACTCGCTCTTTCAAAGATTGGTAACCATGGAAATTGATTAGAATCCCAAGGGAAATTAGCCTTTCATTCATTCCCCTAATGCCTTACCTCGTCGCGCTTGAGCGGAGATCGGAAAGGAGTGTATTTACACAATGAGTTGAGAATCAGATTAATATGCTCGACAATTTCCACAACATACTGACCTCAACAACCTCTCACTCAGCTTCAGGAGATTGTGTGTGATGGATTTTTTTTACATCAAGAATATCCAAGCAGGACATTTTGTTTTCTCTTTGTCTGAAATTTGGCTTTTTATTTCTAGAGCTGTCAGTGGGAACAAAATCTGAACTAATTATTTTCCTTGAGAATACAAATTTGTTGGTTGTGAAGGAATCCAGAGTTCAAGCAATGTGGTGTGGTGTGACATAATAGGAGAGGAGGAGGAATTGGAGGGTTGAGGCCACCTGTAGGGGTACACCCCAGTAAATTAACGCCCATAGCATACAGTAAAAAATGCTGAATATTTAAAACTACTCTTCAAATACTAAGAAGTCTCACAGCTTGTTACAAGAGAAATTATCCATTGACTCCCAAACTTATATTCTCAGCTCAATTTGACATGGGGAGTCCCAAGGCCCATCGAGTTATTCTCCCTCCAAACAAAAACACCCTACACTTCTGTAAATTTCCAAACTTCTGAGCATAACAAAATTGCCCTACACCTCTGGCAAATAGGACCATCTTTTTCAGGGCCTAGGTCATCCAAAATACTTCAATGTGCAAGTCAACAACCCCAGGTCACAATTGTGTAAAATGTTTACACTGTGCCCCTTTTATTGGGCTCTTAACTCTGTATAGTGTAGAATATTTGGAGGGCCTACAAATATTCATGAGGTCGTCGCTCTGTTTTTCTCTCCCTATTTTAGTCGGGTGCACCCCTAGGGTGTGAGGGTATTATGTCATTGGGGATTTTTTTAAGTCTGAGCAACTCTTGTCAATATAGGAAACAAACATAATTTTTAATAGATGTTAAATTTGCACCGGGAATAAAAACATTATTTGGTTGGGTCCTGGGTTCGAATCCCACCTGAGTAAAAAAAAGCCTGTGTATTTTGTTCACAGAACTTGGAGAAGTACTGAGTATACAGTGCTTTACACACATGGGTAAAAGGATAAAGCCAAATAATATACATGATTTTCTTTGAAAGCTGAACTGTCAATTTTGTTTTCCGTGGGTTAGATTTCTGAGCTGTATGACATGGTTGAGAAATGGGACGGTATTGCAGACACTGTTCCTTCTGTTGTAGAGCGTCTTCAAGCACTTAAAGATCTCCATGAACAAGGTAGGTCTGTAGATCTTTAGAGGTAGGGTCATAGATTGGTTTTCGTCAGCGTAATGCTGATTTATAGGCAAAATTATGAAGTTGCATGTGAAAGTTTCAACTGAATACACTGTCTACATGCTGAGAGAACAGCATAAAACTGTCGCAGTATTTTCACAAGTCAAGCGTATTTCACGGGTTTGCAGGGAATTTTTTGCCTGTGCCCGGGCTGCATACTCCACGTTACTAGGCATTCTTCGCTTACACAGATAGCACAGAAATTCGGCGCTTGCACAGTAACTGGAGAATGGTGATTGCAAGCGCAGAATTCAGGGGTAAGCAGAGCCATGATATTGGGCCCTAATTGCTTTGGCAGTAGCTATGGTCGGAGTGCAAAAATCTCTTGATTCGGACACGCTTTGTGATGTTTTGCTGGAAGGTTTTTGATTGGTAAACAAGGAACTAGACCAACATTTCATCCAATTCACTATTCTTTTTTCATGACAGCTTTGCAGTTCAGTCAGGCTCTTAGTCATCTAGATACAGCACAGCAGCAGGTGACATCAAGCCTCAACAATCAAGACACACTACTCAAAGAGGTATGTTTCCATAAAGTCTCAAAATCTATACTTTTCAAACTTTCACTCATTAACAAATTAACCAACAGTCTGCTTGGTGTGGTGGTTCATTCCCTCTTTATAAACTTTGTTTTTCTTTGTTTCTCCAGCTGAGGGATTCGTTTGCAGCGAACATGGCAGCCATCCAAGCCAACTGCCAATCATTGGAGGAACGTATGAGCAAATTCCAGAAGTAACTCCACAGATGGAGAAACTATTTCAATATTTATTTCCCTGTAATGAATATGCGCATATTCATCACCCACTAGTGAGCCAGATGAAGATTTGAATAATAAGAAACAAGGCGTCATTGTAGCTATTATATCTATATTGAAACACTTACAACACTTGAGTGTTTGGGGGCCTCATGGTAGGAACAAAGTGTTGAAGTCCCTGCACTTTTTTTTCCACCAAACTTTGCTAAAATTTAGTTTTTAAATATGGGTAGGTGAGGCTTGTTTTTTTAAAACCATCAAGTAATGACTGCAACTTTTTTGTTAAATTTTACCCCCCCCCCCCAAAAAAAACACACACTATACACAAATTCTCATTCTGGCATTCCAGTTTTCGAAAGGAAGGTTTTCAGATAACTTCTGAATTAAGAGTTTTAACCAAACCAAATGTAGCCAAATGACACTTTCATCAAAAACTTGAATGAATTTCATTTGTTGAACACTTTAGCGATGTCAATCACACACGCCACATGTTTGCCATTTTATAGCTAGCTACATTATAGTCTTCTTGAATGCATCTGGGTTTTCTCAATCAATTTTACCGAATTATTAATAATTCTTGACAACATAATTTGCGGAAAGACCAAGGGTCATGAAGACATACATGTAAACCCTTTGAAAGTTTGAAAGCGATTGCATTGTTTAAATATTTTGCATTTTGGCCGGTTTATTTAATTTTGAGATTTGGTTCCATTTATTTATTTTAGTAACTTTGCTTTTTCAATTTGGTCAATGATTTTTTGACATTTGTCAAGGTTGGTTTGAACTTTTGTTATTATTTATAGTTTCCTGTTACATAGGAAATTTGTTACGGCCTGGAATTTCATTTGGGTTTAGATAAGATCATTTCCAGTAGAATATCAGAATTTCTGAAAAGTGCTTTAGAAAAACCAGGAACAAAGTGAAATTCGAGGCACAACCTTTGGTTGAAATATTGTAAGAAATTATGTGCATATAAATCCGAAGACATATTAAGAAAAAATACTGCAAAGGCGATCTGTAAATAATCTACTATCCTATTTAGTAGTGTCTTTAATGTGGTGGTTAGTGTAGTTTAGAATTAATCAGTGTAATCTCAAGAAAAGCTGTCAATTACCCTGTATTCATCAACAATAGTGAATACAGATGCTAATTTAACAAATCAGGCACCAGACTATTTATGCCAAGGAGCCTCAGTTTGGATGCATTGATTTGATTGGCTTAAAATTCAAGATGGCTGCTCCATGATAAGCATCCATTGAACACAAAATGCTTGTATTTTGGGTAATTTCTTACCATGATGGAGTACCGCATCATGTGCTCGTTATTATTGCATACATGCCATGGACAGTTTGTTGGGTAACACCAAGTTAGTCCCGTCAGCCTCAATTTGATTTTATGAAATCAAATTACAAGAAAGCAAAATGATCATACAATGATAAACTGTCTGAATTCCACATCCCCAAACAAGGGGTGCGGGTCATTGCCAACAAAAAGGTCTGAAACTAAGATGCAAAGTTTAGTTGAAATGATGGCATTTCCACCTTTTGGTAACCCCTGGAGTTAGAGATTTCAAGGAGCTTCTGGGAACAGCAACCTCGGCACTCGAGATGTAGACCAAAGAGCTTTGTTCCATGAAGCAGTCTGAATTAAGACAGGTTTGAAATTTCTCATCCTTACTCGTCATTTCCCCTGCAATAACAGACCAACAATTTTGCATGCTGATGGCTCGACATGTTGTAAAATTTTGCCTTTATTTGTCGCATTGTTATTATGAATAAAGGGATTGGTATTTTAGAAATGCTCTAAAATAATTAACGTCGCATTTCCTTCATGTTCTCATTTATTTTTTGGTGAACGGAAGAGAAAGAGGCTAGAGAACAGTCTTAAGAATACTTGAGAAAAGATGTACCTCTTATAAAGTTTGCCTTTAAGTGCATTGCTGTTATGAATAAAGGGGTTGGTATTTTTAAAATGCTCAAAATTAATGAACATTGCATTTCCCTCATCCTTCATGTTCTTATTTTTTGTGTGTGTGTGAATGGAGAGAGAGGCTAGAGAACAGTCTTAAGAATACTTGAGAAAAGATGTTTATGTGTGTAACTCTTGGCAACTTGATTTAAGAACACAACACAATTGAATCACAAATGACACTCTTGACTTGTATTGCACTACAATGTATGTACGTGCCTTTATTTTATTAACTGACTAATAATCTTACGCCAGCAAAAACATAATTTACAGACCGCCCTAGAATCTCTCTTGACGTCCCAACGTTTAGAACCTCAGCTTGGTGAAGAACCACTTGTTCTTACCAGTCTTGTATCTGTAGAGGAGAAGAGGGTAGGGAAAAAAACACTATGAGATGAGAGCAAACATGTTTTGAGGAATGATTTGAACTCCCAACATCATCTCCCAAATTGCACCAGGTACTCAGCGTTTTATTATACCTAAATGTATGTTAGTTTGAATGAACAGAACTAGAAGCAGGCCTTGAACTTTTAATGTAATCCTTCATGTAGATGTCTCGCATATTATAAAACTGATTCAGTGTCGAGTTCTATCGTAGACGGCACAATTTTAGTAGCCCGCCAATTAGTGAAGTGGTTTTACAATGCCATAGCAGGGTTTGCCCTTGACTTTTTCAGTGACTGGCCAACAGGATCAGTTAGCTTGGCATTTCACTAGACCACCAGCTTTTTTACTAGTCTATATTTCAAATGAAAAAGGGATGCTTTTCAACACTGAACTAGCCAGCAGGACCACTTGGAGTGAATTGTAACTAGTCCCCAGGTGTTTTAACTGGCATTTGGCAAGCGGACCATTGTTAAGGGAGAACGCTGCTAGCCTGCAGTAGTTTTTACTTGAGAATTTACCCCATGCAAGTTCTTTAGTCAAAGCTTGTAATTGCCTTTTCCACTTTGCAGCTTCAACATTTGCCAAAGCTACTGTCAGACGTCAGATTCATTTAAAAGGTTCTGGAGCAAACATAAACTAGAGACAAAACAGGCACCCAGCAAAATTCACCTAACTTTCATACACAGTAAAGTACAGACCAGCCTTTATTGACTCTTGCACAATGCACTTAAACGCGCCTATTCTGTCTGCCATTTTGGGAGTCAAAATGTACACAAAGGAATTGACTCCCAAATTGGTGGAAATGGTTGATGCGCATCAGCGGAGGTGCGTTCAGCTTGTGCAAAGGGTGAATACATAAAATCGTTTGCATAATATTTCCCTTCGCAATAAAGACACTGGTACAGTGGTTAGATTGCAGGATTTGCAGTCCCAAGGTTCCGGGTCCGAATCTAGCCAAGCTAACCTCTGTTTTAACAATCTAGGATAAGTATAGTCTCTAGTTACTGAATCACAATTTATTGACAACCATAGACGTTAAACCAATGTTTGTATGAGAGATATTGGTTGTTGCCCTTTGAGAGAATCTTGCCGAGTTCCCTTGTTAGGAAGATCATCTAAACAAGACACAGCTTTTCCATTTTACTAACCTCTCCATGAACTTGCCCTTGACCTCACGCTTGGCTTTCCGTCTCAGTGTTGGGTCCCGGAAAGCATCTTTGTTGACGACTTGCTTGTCAATGTTCACATCCACGGAGTAGCTATACATCAAAATAAAAAAACATGTTACAAAAAAATGTTCTCATGCAATTATCAACCAACTGTTTAAATCCCTCCAACACAATACATTTATTTTTGTGGTTTATTTGCTTTGATTAGCAGGTCATAAAATATTTCGTCAAGACAGTCTGAACTTTGACCTGCAATTGAGAATAACCAGAATCGCCTCCTAGATCTGAGAAGGTATTGGTGATTTCTTCAACGAAACAACATGGTTTTTTTTAACATCTGGTTTTGTTTATCTTTATAAAAAGTGATATGGTTGGAATACCTGATCCTTTTCCAATACTTAACAGCATTTTGGTTAAAAGACTCACTGGATCATCTTAAATTGTTGATAGGATCAAGCTGCTATAGATTGACCTACGAACTTTGACATATCAACCTCAATAGAGCTTACCGAGTTGGCATGAGGTGGTTGTAGTTGAAAACCTTGACGAAGGACTTCAGCTTGGAACGCTGCTTGATTCGCTTCTTGCTCATACGCTTGGTCACCTTGCGGGGGTATGTGGCTACACCAGCTACAAGGGCGTGACCATACGTCCTATCAGTACTGCCGTCATCGTGGTTCTGCGCAAACAAAATAAACATTGTAAATAAAAAAATGTACAAGCTATTTACCATAAACAAGTTTATCCCTCTTGCTGTCTGACCATTTAATACCTGTCAATACCATTCAAGTGGTTTTGAATGATAAATCAACTATGCCAGCCTGAAATATGATACCATTAGGGAATGCATGTACACAATACACAGTTAGTTCTGTGCACAGTTGTGCCACCGTACACAACCTTAGCAGTCAAATGGTTTCAAATGGTTGGTCAACTCACTGGAAAATGTTGCCAAGAGTCACTGACAGTAGGAGGGTTATACAATTTGCAAAAACTTTGTGTTCCAAAAATATGATGAATGTTGAACAGCATGTCATCAGAGGCTCCAATGCATTTGATATAATTAATTACCTTGACAATGACAGCCTTGCGTCCTGCAAAACGTCCAGAGAGAACGAGAACGACCCGGCCTGGCTTAAGAAACTTGCCCATGGCTGTTCCTGCACAAAGAGAGCAAACAAAGGAAAGTAACGATACTGTTTTTTAACTTGATTAGTTTTAAACGTACAGCCAAAAAGCTACAATACATTTTGACGACGGCCTAATATTCACTAACTGTAAACTCAACTACACAAATTACACAAAATTTTTACCAACACATGCTAAACCTCAACCAAATCGCTGGTACCATGACTGACTGAAGTGATAGTCAATAGTGATTAGTGATGTTGTAACTGTAAGCAACAAGAAAGTAGTAAAACTAAGTACATTTTTGGAAGTTCATTTTTTTTTTTTTTTTCCATATTCAAACTGCTTTGAATTGAAGTTTGAATTTATTTTTATACAAATCATTTAATACAACTCTTCTTTTTTTGTTTACTGCCAAGGCAAGGGGGTAAGTGGGCTGGGGACCAACAAATATTGCATGCCTTGATTTTTCATGTTAACCCTCTCCTCCCAATGCTCCATGCCTCACCGACAACAAACCCACCCCACCCGTCCCCCTAATAATTCCAAAACCAACACTGCAAATACATTCTTTACTTTATTTGGAGACTTTACTGCATGCCCTTTTGTTGTATATGATGTAGATATCATAGAGATATGGCTAAGATAACTAGTTTGACGCAATCAACGTCAAATTTTAACAAGTGCAATTCAACATCAGGCCCATTCGATCTGTTCATCGATTGCACGTAAATGCAACGGTGTTAATCCCGTAGAGCATCAAGCAGCAATAACGTTTATTTTGAGTAAAACACAAATCATATACACAATAAAACTTCTAACTATAACTCAAGAAATACTAAGCAAGAAAATAAATTAATATTTGAAATTAATCTCTTTCTCTAAAAGTGGATGTTGGACGATTCTTTTTGCCGTGTTTTTCTCTCTTTACCTCATCAATTTGGCGAACCGGAAGAAAAGGTCAATTGCAGAAGTGCATTGTGGGAACAAGACAGGATTTTGATACCGGCGGCTGTTTACAGTGTCGAGCACGTTATTTTGTAAGGGCGCCACCTATAGCTTTGGATTATGATAAATTTTATGCGCCAATGTGTCTTTTGACAAGTCTCACACTTAATCACTTTTAGAAACTACAGACGCATCTGGTATTCCTCTTCTTTCGACAACGCTGAGAAATTAAAAAACCAATTTAATTCCCACCCAAGTCAGACATTGTGAATGTTATTAGCCGTTCAGCGCAATAACGAATAAATGTATAAATAAATAAACAATGCTAATAATACAAAACAAAACAATAAAAACATAATCGCATAATTTTATGGAGCGTTGATCGTGCTAAATCAATTTCTTTAGACATTTTTCAAAGGCCAGATTCAATGATTATGTGTTGGTGCAACATCCAAAATACAAACAAAGCAAACCCAATTACTGAAAATTACTTTTTCGGTAACTACTGTCAACAATTTTTCATTGATTGATGATCGTTTTCTCAATCAAACATTGTGTACTTGTTTGCGACTTTTTATTTCTATTTCTCATTATTCATTATAAAAGCAATTCATTTTGTTGCCTGATTTACATTTATTGGTCTGTTTACCCTTATGTTATCAGTTATTATTTTTAGTTTTTGGTATAAAAATCATTACAAAAACATCAGCAATACACTTAAAAACTCTGAGAAGAAAGATCAGTGATATAAGCCTAGAAATGAAAAGGTTAACTTTATAATAAACAATGTAGAAGGAAATATCATGATATAACTAAACCCAAAGAGAATCGTTTTAAAAATATTTATATGAAATACACAGAGTATATAATAATAATAATAATAATAATAATAATAATAATGAAAACTTATATAGCGCACAAATCCATAAAAGTGCTCATGGCGCTAAATACAAACAATAACATACAATTGTACAATAACCAAAATTGAAACGTAGTAAGCCTGATATACATTATATAAAAGGTTTTAAAAACACCACAAATTGCACCTAGACGTTTTCCTGCATAAAAATGTTACAAAGTGAATTATTTTTGTGTACCATTATTTTTTGTGTATTTATTTAAAAAAGGGCGATGACCACCCGCCCGGTGCTCACTTTGATCGTGGTAAAATCTCCCTCAATAACATGATTGTATTTTATATACTAATGAACCTATCTGACATTGAGACACTCCTGATCATTTCTATAGAATACATGTGAGTCACGATTGAGTATTTTTGAGTTCATTGGTCAGTGAGTTACAACACAATACTCCATCTTATTATTTCACTTGTCCAACCACGATTCTTCGCTACGGCCCCACCCCGTTTTTGTAGGTAAATCCGTTGTCGAGTCGCTCCAAAGACGATCATTTCGTCAGACGTGAAATATCCCTGGTAGTCGGTTTGAGCATGGTTTGTATATGATGGTACAGCGCACCAGCGAGCAACTCGCGTGATTCAGTATGTGTGTGCATAATGGCATGTGTAAAGAATCAATACATACAACGGACAAGCAATTTCTTTCACATTGCGTGTATAAGACATGTGCAACAATGGCGGGTGGGTTAGCTGCATATGTTTTAAACGAGCGATTTTGGTTTCCAGCTAATGTGACCTGGGCCGATCTTCGCAGTACGGAAGATGCGAGATATCCACAGATCGATGATTTCAAAGTTGTGTTGATGATGGCGATTAGCCTGATCATACTTAGGTTATTCTGCGAAAGGTGAGTCAGGGAGGGTGACTGGAACTCGGATCCACGGGTGTTTCGAAACAGTGTCATATGACTGCCTCAGTCTGTGGTGGGCCGGTCGGGGGTGTACGTACTTAATTGTACGTACCTCTCCTCTCGATTGGTGCTGTCAACATCAGTATATTTTAGGTTATCTCCCATCATGGAAGAAGAACATTCTTCCATGTTTCTGAAAAAAATGATAAAAGGTGTCTGGCCGTGTGTGTGATGGTTACTTTTCTCAATTTATTTGGACAATAATGAAATATTCGAGTAAAAAGAGTTTAGAATAAAAATAAACATGATAAAAATTTAGAAAATGTAATTTGGACTGGAGTTGTTGCCTACAATCCAAATTACATGTTCTCAATTTGTACTACTTCTACTTCTAGTTTATTTGCTTCCTCAATGGTTCAGTCTTTGTTATAGTTTGGACCATCCATGCCTGGTTTTACTTTTAGTCATTTGAAATCTCTCAGTCTCGGGTCATGCAGGTGGAAGTAATTCTACAAATACGACTACTATTGTATGTATTTCCATCATAAACAGGCAGTCCCATACCTTCCATGAATCATGAATGATGTTCAATTCAAGACAAACTCCAATGTTTTGTTAGTGAATTTGTACTTGCTTTTACTATGGTTCCCACTGCCAAACTATTCTTCAAGTCAAGCTTAATAACTCTAACACTACAGTGCTCTGGGCAGTTGTATTTATTGTTCACTGAGCAATTTGAAGTAATGTTTCGTGGCTACCTTACCAAAGTACATGTAATGCACAATGTATTGCCAATTAAAGGCAGAGAATTCTTTTGGTTATTACTCGAGAAGAACATACTTGAAAGGAGCACCTGAGAGCTGGTGATCGTATAAAACATTGTGAGAAACGACTCCCTCTGAAGTAACGTAGTTTTTGAGAAAGTTGTTATTTCTCACTTTGAATCAGTCTCAGTCATTTGAAAGCACACAATTCATTGCAACAAGGGTGTTTTTTCTTTCATTATTTTCTTGCAACTTCGATGACCATTTGAGCCAAAAAAATTCACAGGTGTGTTATTACATGCATATAATATGTTGGGATACATCTGGCCAAGTCCATTTTCATGGTTCTGCTTACCGTGGAATTCAGCGCTTACGGCGCCTAATAAAGCACATAGGTCTAAGGGCAGTAGGCACAGAAATCCGCGTAAGCACAGCCATGAAATTGGGCCCATGTGAGGAATTAGTCTTTGACAATAAGTATTTTACCAAAAGTACATGTATTCATGCCTTTAAGTGTTAAGGAACAAATCTTATCTAACTGAATGTTTTCTGTTTGTCATAATGAATGAGAAAGTGGTGGTCTGATGCAGATTAAAATTTTCAGCATATATTCTGAAGCCAGAGAGAAACCCAATGGTTTGCCCAAACTACTGACTCCAACAGTATCTGTTAAGATATTTTTGAGTGAAGCCCGGTTCAAACTTCCTGCGAATACCAATTGATGCAAAGCGAGTTTTGACGTCACAGCTCTGTTTTCGCTGCGAATGTTGAGTGCGAATTGTTGATGCAAATTTGTGACGTAAAAATTTGATTCCCATTCGCAGAAAGTATGAACCGGGCTTTAGGATGCGATTTTAGTTTGAATTTTTTTTATTTGATTGATGATCTGTTGATTCATCAGGATATCCTTTAGTAAGGTCAACATGGTCAAGGTTGAAGGGTCATTGTAAACTAAAAATGGCAGGTCACGAACTTACATCATGTCCTTGATTGATGTCAATATTTTATTAATATAAAATATATATGGGTAAACCCATGTAAAGTTTGATAAGAGAACAACAGTTCTGTTTAGCTACAGATAGATTTACAAGGACCAGCAAGCTTGTTTAATCACTAATCCTCAGTAAGTATTTCACCTTGGTCCATAATTTGTATTTATTTCTTTTTCAATATTGTCAGTTGTCAGGAGTTTTATTAAAGCCATAAAACTAGTTCAGGCCAGCGGGTTAAAACAACTAGCTGTGAAAAGAAACAAATAAATAAGCCAGTTGGACCCCACGGAAGTTTTCAACTGGCACTAGGCCAGCAAACTACTCCTGCCACTCTAAAAGGAAAACATTGGATTTATCTGTAGTTTTATTTGTACAGTGTTGGCAACTTTCACCTTGAAATTGTCCAGTAAGTAATTTTGAGATATGGTGGACACAATACAGTGCACTCCTTTTTGCCCTTTGCGTGGTCAGCAATGCGTGTAGAGCCTCGAGGTGGGGACAAAAGTGAATAGAAGCATTATAATAGCTCTGTATTGTCACGGCAATGTAACAACACTTTCATACAAACGGATATATATAATACACATGAAGCATGAAGTCGAGGGCACACACATGGCGGATCCTTGCATGTAGCGAACAGTGTCCACCATATCTCAAAAAGCTGATGGTCTAATTTCTAACTTGACCCCGAAAATAATTTAAACTTCTATGCGATAGTCCATACAAGCCTTCGTTTACCTCTGGTTTTGAATTGTTTTGTATTCAAACAGTGTAATGCCTTCAAATATATTTCCCAGAATGCCTGGGTTTGAGACAGTTGACCCTGTTGTCATGGTAATGACCTTGATTCCTATGTAAATATGGTTCATTTATTAATGCAGACTTCTTAGAGAATTCCTCTTTCTCTACCACAAGCTCTTTTTGTCTCATCTAATATTCAAGCTCTCACCTTGAGTGGTCTTTTAAGATGACCTTCACAACCCCCCCCCCCCCAAAAAAAAAAAGTCAGAAGAGATCTCTGCTGCTCACAAAGCAACCACTAATAATAAATTGCTTTTTTGCACTAATTGACATTGTAGCTAAAAAGAAAGATACACTATGTACAATGATATGTGTATCAAAGAGAGAATGAACTACTAAGATGGACTGCTTGATTTATGATTGAAGGTTATGCATCACATATTCTGTGTGCGCATAAATAAACAATTAGGCACTCTGCAGTCTTCATTCATCTTTTATTCAACACAAAACATACATGTATAGTAGTAAGGATCTAGACTCAAATTCCACAAAGCTGTTTACTGGTAGAGCAATTTTATGATTACTTTAGTCGAGATATTAGCATATTAAGTGCTTGTGTATTTCATAAATGATGAAGAGGAGGTGGCAGTGCTTTTGCATTGTGTCATTTGCTGCTGAGAGATCTATCGGCAAGTTAGCATGCTTTGCTTTGCTTATAGGGTAAGCAGTTGGTTGTGGAATAGAAACTGTGTCAAGAGCTGCTTGGCGAGCAGAAAATGTCTGCTGACTGGCATTATGAGATGGGCTATTGATTTCAACCAAACCAGGCGGACATGTAGTACAGTGTGTGCAATAATGACGAGAAACATATTCATAAATATATATTTTACATGTTGCTTTTTTACACTGCGGCTGTGTCACTTGATATCAGTAGTCAATTGATGGTAGACTTGTGAAGTCCTCTGGGTAGAATCCAATGTTTTGAATGACCGAGTTCAATGTAAACAATGAAACGTTCACCTGGTACCCACCATCTCTCAACTTTGAGAGATGGTGGGTACCAGGTGAAAGTCTCATTACTCATCTATTGTTTTTCTCTTAATTTTTAAATTGGCCTTCCATGGTCATTAGTGATGTCAATATTTACATTTGAGTCTGGTACTTTTTCTGTCAGTGACAAACCTTGCTAGACTGTGTATGTTTGACTGGGGGATTAGTGGTAATCCCGGGGGATTAGTGGTAATCCTGGTTGTTTGATCAGTGATCATGTCTGATAATTGGTCATTACATGGAAATGTCAAGTCAATACTGAATGAGATTGCAGTTTATAATGTTGTCAAGTAATGAACCACAATTGAAACTGACTGGGAATTTACCCAGTCAGTTTCCCTTGTGGTTCATTACTTGACATTTAAATTAAAAAAGTCACATCCCCTCAAGGTGATCCCATGGCTGCTGCTTCCCAGGTTGTATCGTAAACTTGGGTGTGATCCCTGGCTACACGGCAGTTAACGGTTGCATGGCTTCTGACTGGCACCCCTGAACAAAGATATTGACAAAATAGGGAGACCGCCAACATAGGGCTAGATAGCTCAGTTGGTAGAGCGCCGGTACGTTAATCCGGAGGTCGTTGGTTCAAATCCGCTCTAGTCAATTTTTCTTTGTTCACCAACCCCAAACCAGGTTAAATGTTGTTAGGCTTGTCACCGTGCTGTTGTTAAACCAGTACTGCTGGACACTGGAGTTACTTTTAGGGCTCGCCCTTAACACTAGCCTGGTGTCGATATCTAGTCAATTCTGGTATGGGCTAAACTCCTCAACTTGCCCTGTGGGCTACCAAAAAATTTGTGCAGTCTACTTTTTAATAACATAAATTTAAAAAAGTATTTTTTCGAGTAAGTGAATGTAACTTCATTTTACCAATATAGTGGTTGCGATCACTACTAGGCCTGGGGTGACTAGTGAAATTTACTACCCGACCACTCGCCCTTCATTTAGTCGCGACTTTGATACAAGTCGCGACTATTTTTTCAGTAGTCGTGGAGGCGCTGTTAACTGGTAGTTGAAAATCGGCAGCGGCCACTGGATAGAGCAATCAATAGTCGCAACTTCCACACTAGTGGCTTTAGTCACCCAGGCCTAATCACTATCATTCACCAGAAAGATACATGTTTAATGATTGATGTAATACATGTTTAAAATCTGGGCTACTAAAACCTCCTGGGTGCAAGTAAAATGCACAATATATTCGTCAAGTGGGCTACTTTACAAAAAGCTAAAAGCGCAAGGCCTGACATTATAGTATGCTCAGTCATTTACGTATCAATGTGTAGGAAGGGAAGTTTCATCTGCATGTTTTGTTTAATTCTGTTGGACTATTTCTACCTCCATGGACTGCACGAGCCCTGCTGACAGACACGAGGTTTGGCTAGCATGTGGCCTAAATACTATCCATTTCCCTCTTCTCCTATGTCACTCCAAGCCAAGTTGTTCGGACGTAGATAAGATTTGATTGCTTAACCCTATGTATGCAGTTCGTTAAGGCCTACTGGCCCAAGTCCTTCTGAATCCTCCGCTTTCGCAATGGGAGACTTTTGGTGGCGCTAGGTGGCAGCAGACTTACCAGGTAAATCCATTGTTCTCGGAAATATGCGCATTCTCAGAACTAGTAAACAATAGAAATTTACCTGTAAAGTCTTCTGCCATCTAGCGTTCCAAAGTCCCCCATTGGAGAAAGAAGTATTTGAAACTGAAGGGCTAGTAAATTTTAGGCCCTCCTACTCTGCTAGCGGTTTCCAATTGAGTTGAAATCATTCGACTGTGACTGGTGGCGTGATGATCCACACAGAGCTAGTGGTGAATGTGTGCTGTGTATTGCTTTCACTACATTATATGGGTCCACATTATATCATTAGGGTATGAACTGCAGGTAATTCATGACAGAGGGTAAATCAACACCAGGCAGACAGCTCAAAATGACATTGAATGGCAAGGCAGTTGAAGTAGGGTTAAGTTGCCATTTTTTTTTTGTACCATGGGAAAGTGGTTGAGATCAAATGTTCGTAACGGAAATAGTGACAAATAGGAATGTATTCAAATATGATCCCCTGTTTTAAAGGTATTATACAGGATTGTTAGAGCTGACAAAATAGTTATCTGGATTGTAGAGGAGTATTTGGAAAGGAATATTTGAATCAATTTCTAAAAACCCACTGAGATTATAAATCAAGTTTTGTCTAATTATTAAATGCTGTACTACTTGCTTTAGGTATATGATTCCTCCGGATTTTCTCAAAGCATCCGTGAGTCTTCAAATTGTCTTGAAAGAAGTAAAACAGTCACCAAAGGGAGAAAGAAATAGTCCACCTCATGTCCAAACCTGTAGTTCTGTATTAGTGGGAGGTTCCAGGTCTCAAGATTAAAGGGGAAAACCAGGCCCCCCATTATTCAGGAAATTTTACATCCTCATCTTTGTAGAAATAAGATTTGTATTAAATGTGATGTACTTCAGCACACAGTTATGTGTCTTTTTAGTCCAGACACATTCTGAGAGATTACCTGTATACATCATTGTGTACGACATGTGAATGCCTGCTGGACAGTAAACTGTGCATTTTACTTGCCCCCAGGAAGTTTTAGTAGCCCAGGCCCCCGATATAAACAGGAATTGCCATAAATGTAATGTTCTGATGTGTTTTGCCTAATGATTAATGATCAAATGAAGTTATATTCACACACTCAATAACAAAACACATTTTATACATTAATTATTTACACTTGAAAAGGAAGAAATGAGCATTTTAAACAAGTAGGTTGCACAGTTTTGAGTAGCCCATAGGGCAAGTTGAGAAGTGGTGTTAGCCCATAGCATTTTTTACTAGACAATGTACGCCGGGCTAGTGTTAAGGGCGAGCCCTGGAATGCCCTTCATTCTACATGCTTGTACTGGATTTCTGTTATTATGCCATATCAAGGCCATTGTCAACCTCCATTCTAACACAGTTAAGTGCTTTCAAAGAGCCGTTAATTTGATACTCGTAGGATTTTATCAAATATAGGGCTCACTTTTTTAGTGGCAAGAAAGACCTGAAATGGTTACCCTGGTAACAGTCTGGTGCTTTCAGGTTTTGCTTTGATTTTGAAGTGAGAGGTAGAGGTCAAGTCAAACTGCAGTGCACATGTAACCGAAACTGTGAATGGGAAAGTCTTGTTTCCTGTCACTATGAAAACAAGAAGGAAAATAAACCTATTTTAACACAACGAGCTGACATAAAAAATAACATTCAAGTTAAAATATGTGCAAGCAGATGAAAAAAATAATGATTGATTAAATTTAAAAAGGTTAACAAGCAGGTGTAAAGAATAATTTATCTAAGGAACTTAAAAATGTGACAAGCAGTTAAACAATTATTTGAATGTTATTAAGGTAACAAGCAGAAAAATTTACATTGAAATTAAAAACAACGAGCAGACTCTCTTCTGATGAATTTATTGACCAGATTTCAGACAAATTTTCTGTAAGTTCAGTTTCCGTTTTTCAGTTTGCTTAACAATCACCTGACCTCCGATGTCATTACTGGTATTAGTCCATGTACATGCGTGTTGATGCATTTATGTGCAAGTCACTTCCAATCATTGCGACATAATGTAAAGTGTATCCATCATGACAAGATAATTCCTGTTCACAATTTTTGATCAGTACATGATGAGTTTAAAGAGAATAGAAAGTGTGGTAAATCGGCCGAACAGAAACGATTTCATTGGATTGTTTATTCCCAACCAAACATGCTGGGAAAAAAAAAGATAAAAAAATTGATGATAGTTATGTTTTACAAGGAATATGAATAAAAAGTTGTCAGTATTATTATTTTACTTTCCATTTATGATTTTTAATGGTAAAATCAATAACAGGTGCTGTGGATTTTCAATCGTACTTAATTGATCCTTCTTTATGTATATTTTAACAGGTTAATATTCTCTCCAATCGCCGTGGCGATCGGCATCCGCTCATCTAGCGGCTACAAACCAGAGCCTAATCTCATCTTAGAGAAAGCGTTTCTGTCAGTCACGCGTTCCCCTGACCATAAACGTCTTGAAGGCCTTGGGAAGCAGTTGGATTGGTCAGTGAGACGAGTGGAGAGGTGGTTCAGAAGGAGGAGGAACCAAGATCGTCCGTCACCTCTCAAGAAGTTCACTGAAACCTCGTAAGATTCCTTAAGTCACTCAAAGCTTCATTCCCAAATCCACTTTATTCCTTTAAAATTACACAACATTTGTTGTATTTTGATTATTAAATCTTACTTCTGCACTTATGTTTTTCCTGAGTTTGATGGAAATTTCATTCTTAAGTCCACTAACTGTTGTCGTAAGACACTAAGTGTTTGTAAGATTTGTCCATAATATTGTAAATAGTCTTGAGTTTTTCCCTGGGAGTTTGATAGAGTCAATATGATAAAATGTTCAGGCAAAGTATTCCATACAGTCACTGCAAGGTTTTGTAGCTGTACAATTTACTGAAGTGTTTTATCAAATTTGGGAAGGTTCACAGTCAATCACGAGGGGTTGTGTTTTTATTTGCCAATATTTTCAACTCTTTCATCCCTCATCTTACTTTTGATTCGAGATTGTGCAGAGGATGTATTTTCCTGATGAACTTTTACATCAAATTTTGTCTCTAGGTGGCGCCTTGCATTTTATACGGTGGTCTTTCTCTACGGTATATATCATCTCCCTCAAGAGGATTGGTTCTGGAGCTCTCGTCTCTGCTGGATCAACTTCCCATTACATGTGAGTCTTTGATGCCATTGATCCACTTGGACCACTTCAAAATGTCGTTGTCAACTTTTGCTCGAACGTCCGTCCACTTACAGGCTCAATGTTATTGTTGTAATGTATTGTCGGCACTATGCAGACGTTCAATCAATTTCTACATAATCAAATTTATCATGATTATTTTTGTTTCAACGGTCCCTCATTACTAAATTTGGAAAGCACATTTAAAGCTTGCTGAAGGGCTTCGTCAAACACAGCAATTTTCGTAAGCAACTCGGAGGCAGTCAAATGCACTGCATGCAAGAGGAATACATCGATGAAACAAAAGACATTTTGCAGACATTGTCTTTGCATCTTCAAGAAAATAATTCAGAGCTTGCCTGGTACTTTTTGCCTGAAAATTGCCCTGTGTGATACGGCCCTTAGAATTTATGGGTTACCTGCCAAAACTGTTACTTCAAATTTTTGCTGAGAAAAAATAAATTCTGAATAAAATTCTTTATCTTCGATCTTCAGCTTTTCTTAGAGCTGCTTAAGCACAACAAAATAAGCTAAGCGCAACAAAATTATGCTTATCAGAATAAGGTTATCAGCTCAAATACCATGTTAAATGTTCTGTTCTTTGTTTACAGCCTCTTACAACCCCCCTCTTCAACTACTATCTGATAGAACTGGCCTTCTACATAGCCCTGCTGCTCTCCATTTTCACAGATGTCCGAAGAAAGGTTGGAACAATTCTGACATTTTTATTTTAATCGAAATAAAATCTTCATTCATCCTTGATTAGGCAATTACATGTGATAGGACAGCCCCATTTTTGCTGGTATTTATCATTTGCTCTATTTATTTGAACTTTGGTTTATTCGATTTGCATTATTGGATAAAGAATATTATTTTTGGTATTACCTTGACAGCGCTGGTTGATTCTAAAACAAGGTTAACATCTGTACATCTGGATTAATTTCCTCATTGTGCCAAAGTAACTAAGTCTGACAAAAATTGATATAAAAAACCATAACTAATTTTGTGTTCCTAGAACAAGGTTAACGGTAACCTCTGCACATCTGGATGCTTTAGTTTAAAGGAACATTACAGAATTGGTAATTGAAAAATATACTTTTGATCACAGATTTACATAAAACTTACACGGTCTAATGATGATGGTAGTAGAAAACATCCCTTGAAATATTTCTGTCTGAAATGCCATATTTGATGAGAAATGAATAAACTAATTTTCCGTTTGGAGTTTATCGCTCAGTGAGCGTTTTATTCATCTGTTGAACCTATATGATTTCTTGCAAATGTGTAGTCGGTTTTTCACTATTTTCTCGTGACCCAGAGGGGCGACCGATCTCAAACTTCTACAGGTTTGTCAGTTTATGTATATGGTGGATTACATAAAGTGCTTACACTGCCAGCAACTGTTTTGTTAGCAAAAACCAATTCTGTAATGTTCCTTTAAACAAAATAGCTCATAAAAAACCCATAATTAATTTTGTGTTTGTTTGACTGTGCAGGACTTTGCAGCCAATTTTGTGCATCATATTGCCACCGTGGTGTTGATTGTGTTCTCTTACACCTGTAACTTCACTCGTATAGGTTCCCTTGTTATGGTCATTCATGACATCTCCGATATCTTTCTTGAGGTAAGAAGAGTAACAAATTTGATCATTTTGTTTACTTCTTGGACATCTGTAACAATTTTTATGAACCCTAGCCAATCGGTTGACATGTTCGGGCAGTTGGGTTGGCGTAGTGGTATCTTGCCTTGCCTTCCACCTCTGGGGACCCCGGTTCAAATCACACCGGGGCACTACGTGGATTGGGTTTTTCAGTCCCTGCCTGATTGTGTGGGTTTTTCAGTCCCTGCCTGATTGCGTGGGTTTTCCCTGGAATATTTCTCTGGGGTTATCCTCCCACACCTAAAACTGAAAACTTCCTTCAGTCTTCTCTCCACGGGGTTCTTGGCTAGTATAGTGATCAAGTTTGCTTTCTGAGAGTCCTTGGCTTCGCAACCAGAATAAATGAAATGAAATGAAATGAAACTGTACATTACTGTGCCCACCTGCATACGCAAAAACCTTGCCCTGAACCATGTGACAAAGGAAATGTCTCATTAGTCTGAAGAATTCAAATTTAAGCGGCTACGTAAGACTAAGCAAGTCATTGTACCAGACATTATTCAAATCTAACTCGCAAAAGGCTCAAATGTCAAGCGATATTTTAGATTTAACATCTCCTTAATATTGTGCCAGAGATCAATAGGAAAAGCTAAGTGGCAGAATCCATTGTTGGAAATGTGTGCATGCTCAGAACTACGTAAACAATGGACATTTACTTGGTATGTCTGCTGCCACCTTGCTTCCCAAAGCTGCCAATTGGCAAAAACTACTAAAAAGATTGTAAATGACTTTTGATAGTTTCTGAAAGATGGATATTACTGTGAATGTTTCTCACTCTCACTTGGTATGTCTGCTGCCACCTAGCTTCCCAAAGCTGCCAATTGGCAAAAACTACTAAAAAGATTGTAAATGACTCTTGATAGTTTCTGAAAGATGGATATTACTGTGAATGTTTCTCTCTCTTTCCCCCCACCCCAACTTCCCCCTTACCCCAATTTCTCAGAGTGCCAAGATTGCGAACTATTCAGGGTTTAGCATACTGGCCCATATCTTCTTCATCACATTCGGTGCTGTATTCTTTTTCACCCGGATTTTGTTGTATCCATATTGGTAAGTTTAATGCGCTTTTCATTTTACCAAATATGAAAAAAAAAAAATCTGTTAAATTCAGACATTCTCAATACCAAAATAGATTTTTTCCACTCGGGGTGCCAAGCTGCAGTGAAGATTAAGTTTCTGGAAGAGTAGGGGTTTACCCTGGTGTTTCGGTTCACAGCAAACACCCTTGTTCAGATTTAGGTTTCCTTAGGCTTCCAAGCTACAGTGATGATTAAGTTTGCTGGAAGAGTAGGGGTTTACCCTGGTGTCTCTAGTTCGTAGGGAGTTCATCCAGGCTTACGGGGTGTCGGCGGGTACCAACTGCATCTCTGGTAGCATTCACTAAGCAACACAACAGATATTTGAGCCTCCAAAAGTTGCCTTTAGGCAATCTATGGACTTTCAAATATTTTGTGTCATACTTTTATTGATTTCTAATCAGTGGGGGTGCTTCATACAAAATAGTTTCACAGGATGCTATCTTTATGACAAATTAGCTTTTATAAAAAAATGACCAATTTGTTTTTTTGAGTCATTACCAAATACGACCTTACCTTTAAGGATGTTTTTTTTTCTTGTTTTTACCCTAACACGGATGTACGTAAAGAACTGTATACTAAGTACTTTCCCAAGTTCTGTGAAAATATCCACAGGTAATACTCGGTTGGGATTCGAACCCACGACCTCTGCCATTCTAGAGCAGATGTCTTACCAACTCCGCCAACGAGATTGCCCCGTTAGCTAGAGGCCGTGCAAATTTGCTTGATCAAACTTTAAACAATCTAATATTAATTTGTGACAGGATAATATACAGTGTGTTTATTGAGAGCCATGAGATCATCGGGGCGTACCCTTCCAAGTATTTCTTCTCCTTCTTGCTGAGTGTCTTATATCTGCTTCACATCTACTGGTTCAGCTTGTTTGTCACAATGCTGTATGGTGGACTCAAAGCAAGAAAGGTAGGTACAGCTAGATTTAGTCGTTCTGTTAAAAAAGTGTTTCTAAACTGGCGGTGATTATTAGACAATTAACTTAGCAGCTGGTTTCCTAGTTTTTCTTCTTTTTTAGTGCCATAGAAAACTGAATAGCACTGTACAAAGATTTGAGTGCATGGCAGTTTTTTCAATTTTTTTTATTCAAAAAACGAGATTGCATGTCAGGATTTTTGATGAGATGACTATGAATGACAACATCATGTAAACTGTAGAATTAAAAACTGTGTATGGTAGGAATACTGTGATCCAATACAGTCTGGTAAGGTTTGCGATTAGCATCATGTAAGGAATTTCTCCAGAAAACGACAGTATCAAGGAATAGACCCCTTGCATATGGCGTCACACTCTTAAACAGCGCCCTCAGTGAGGCAAAAGGAGGCAGATCATTGGATGACAGTAGCCTGAACACCTAACGTCACACTCCGAGGCTTGTGAATAACGCCAGATACTGGCCTTGCGCGATTGGCAGGACCCTGCCAGATGTACCTTTGACCTCGCATCCCATTCATACACGAACGGATATTCGTAGCCTATTTTACACATGTACACACATTACATAGTGAATAAAACAACATTATATACAGACATTATGCACACGCGCATGCATAGAAAGTGGGTAGCTGACAAACTATGCCACTTCGGAGCCGACCAATCATAACACAGATATCGAAAGCTTACGCCACTGCGTGTTTATCCAATGAAATCATTGGGCCTGTAAGAATAGTGCCTGTCTTTATCCTTGCTGATAAAGACAGGTACCAGTCTAGAACGCCGGCTGTTGTTGGTGCGTTAAAGTGTCGTCAGCTTACCAGCAGCGTTGCGCCTTGTGCATGTTGTTGGCTTACCAGCAGCGTTGCGCGTTATGCAAGGGGTCTATATGTACGGAAATCAACCTGGGAAATATTTAGCTTATAGAAATGTACTATGTGGATGAAGTAAGCTCAGTACAAAAGTGTCTAGGAGTTTTTTTCACAAATTATCCCAGGTTGCTTTTCTTAAAGTCGGTACAAATTAAAAAAGTAGTGAAGAAAAACTTTGTTTTGTATCAGAAGTTTAGTTTGACCTTTCGTTTTTTGTTTTCCCTGAAGAAACTTGATAAAGATGCACGCAGTGATGTGGCCGAAAATACTGACATTGGAAGCTCTGAGGAAGCTAATGGCACAAACAATCACTCCAAGACGAATTCATCTAACTCAGCAGCCAATCACCATTAAGAACAGCTATGAGAAAGGTACTCATTTACATAGTGGGTGTGGCCAACTCTTCATGGAAGAGGACATCATACACAATATACAATCACCATAAAGACAAGCTGTCAGGAAGGTACTATTTTGCATAGTGGGTGTGGCCAAATCTTCATGGATGAATACTTCATACTCGGTATCCAATCACCATTAAGAAAAGCTGTCAGGAAGGCAATATTTGCATAGTGGGTGTGGCTGACTCTGTAAGTATTACACAGTTTTGTACAGAGATGTGGTAAACTTGCTGTCAGTAAGTACCTCATTTACATAATTATTGTGACCAAACAGCTGTGCTTGAGATAAATTTACATAATGGTTTTGTTGTAATTGTGATTGATTGTACCATAACTGCAAAAATAAGCAAGGAAAATATTGTAAGATGAAATATTTTGTAAAATATTGGGAAAGCAAAAGGGGTGCTCCTACCAAAGAAAAATCATTTTACAAGTTTATATTTTGATTCAGTAGTACATAGGAAGTTTTTATGTTGCAGTTGATTTTATTTTTATGAAGATGGTACCAAAATTGGTTTTGCTTTAATTTTACATTAACACACGTTTGTATTAGTTCTTTTATTATTTAACAGCACAATAATGCCAGAACAAAAATGCACACATTATCATTCAAGTCAAACTTACCAAATAAACAATTTTGAATTATTTGATGCAAACTTGAAAATACATTATTTTGAACTGCTGATTACTTTAAAATATCTGCCAGTGTTCTTTAGGAATAAATCTTCAAGATGTTAAGAGACGAGTGTCTTTAAGAAGGGCATGGTGCCTTGACAGCTGATTCTATAAGTAGGAATAAGATCATCCATCAGAAAGCCATCTGAATTTATTTACAGGCCATGGAAGAGTTTATGGCTGTAGCTATTTCTAAGGGTGTTGCTATAGGCAACCTATGCTACAACACAGATGAAGGTCGAAGGTTGTGTGGGAATTGCCGGCCATGGTTACGGCTATGGCTACGGCTGAATTGCCGTGTCATTATGTGTGTTGTAGTATAAGAAGCCCTTGGCAATGCCCTTAGCAACTGTTGCAGCCATAGATGTAGCCGCCATTTTGGATATTGCCTCAGTTTTCACAAAAAGAATGATCAATTAGGCTGGTGCCTGATACAAACTGCAATCAGTTACAATTGATTTTCAAGACAAGGTATCAGACTATTTTTCATCGGTTGTTTTCCTTCTCCCCAAAGTTATTTTGGGGGGTTGTAAAGCCTTCCACTGCTCCAACTTGTTTCTGATTGTGAGATGTATTTGGTTCTACTCTTCCATCCATTCGGTGTAAAATATTTGCTCAGTTTTCACAGCAGTGTGAAAAATATTCACTGTGGTGACAATGCATTTGAAAGGTTTGTAGATGTGAAGCGTCAATTCAGTTGGATTGAAAGGCCCCTGAGATATATTGAGGTTATGAAATAGATCACAATTTTGAAAAGCTATGAGTACTTGGCTATCACATCTGATAGTGTTACCTGAATTTTAATAAGTACACTGTTGTAGGCATTGATAAGCTTGACCACCGAAAAGTTCTGGCCCACATATTTGTTAAATTCTTCTTTTAAATGTTGATGTATATTTTTGATCTATTTCATTGTTGTCCAGCATTTTGTTTCACTGTCCATTGTTTAATGTCCTTTGTGCGAAGGACTTTATGTACTACAAATCATTCTGAAATTTATGATTTTACAAAGACTTGGAGGAAAAACTAAATCAATAATAAACTTTTATTCAAATGCCTCTATTAAATTCAGAGTGGCAATTCAACTTCTAGTAAATCACAAAGTTGAAATATTTCATAAAGTATTTCATAAACCACCATTTTGTGTGGCCCTCCTTCACGGTGAAATCATTAACTATAATATTAAACAAAACTGCTGGAATTAATCAGTGAATTGGCAGATTAGGACCATTCATCTACTAATTATATTTCTCTGCTAGAGAAAACTTCCATTAATTAAAAATGCTGTTTCAATTTTGTTTAATGCCATCAGTACTTTGAATTCGAAATTTATGTTAACCTTTGGTAATAAATAGTTAAAATGTAGGCAAAAGGTTTGAGATACACTTTTGTGATTTGTCCATATTATGACAACATTTTATAGTTATTCCCTGGAACAATACAATGAGGGAAAAGTGAAATCTTCCATTTTGTCATTATCTGTCAACCACTAAGGTTAGACCATTATTTGACCAAAACATTGATGTGACACAAATCTTAGGTTTAAGTCAAAGTTTGCCGTAAAAGGATTTGTAAAGGTTAAACACAAATAAACTTTGAGAAACGATGTTGTTGCTCTGAAATGATCACATGTCATGTTCCTGTTGCATTGGTCTTCTGTTATGAAGGCTGGAAAATATTACATATTTTTACCAAAGGTTTTCACCTAAAGTTATACTTCGGTTTTGTTCTTTCATCGTCTATAGATATTATGTTTACTTATCCGTTATATAAGAATGTATAATAACTTCAAGTTTAAAATGAATGTGAATTTGTAAAAGAGAGTTCGCTACTCTTCTAAAACTTCTACTCCGGTGAGGGAAATTATTTTTATTTCGAGAAAGAAACAATAGAGGGCGCTATTTCGTATTATATTACCCCCACAAGTTATTAGGTACTTGATTGTTATTTTAAAGTTTCTTTGATATTTTGTTTCAGGTAAAAGGTTATCATACAGCTTGTTATGGTAGCTGAAACACTTTGGACAAAAAATATTTAAGTAATTTTTTACCATCGTGTTTCTTCAATAGCGCCCTCTTTTGTTGTAGCATAAAAAATATTTTAATGCAGCGACTTGTTCACGATTATGTTGGAAATTGTTCGAATTTCATGTAAAAACACCTGCTGCCGAATTTAATACTATTTCTTCTTTACTTCATTATCTTTAGGATAAAATTTGGCCTTTTTTGGTGGTTGAATGGTTGAAGATCATTGGACCATAATGTGCCTGTGCCCATGCACAGTCTAATCAAATAGCGTGTTAAATAGCACTGGTGCTTGTTTGTTGACGTATGCACTATGATACAAAGGCCTTGATTGGACAAGAATATTTTGCAACTTGTTGGGACGGACGTGTCGTCTGCTTACACATGTACACATACACAGGCGGGGTATTTGGATCACGAATGTATCTTGTGAGCTATTGATTAAAATAGCCTTAACCTTTTGTACAGTTATCGAAGTGTGTCAGAATTGTTAACAAAGTTGCTTCAAATTTCAGAGAAGGAACAGGTATGTACTATAATTTTTGTTGATTTTAAAGATAATTTCGTGATGTGTTGGCTGAAGGTAACTCGAACAGAAATTTTGAGTTACAAACTTTTAAATTACAAGTGGATTTTCTAGTCCAACTACCCGTGGCGCGGATTTTGAACTACCCAAAAATCTGTACCATAATAGTTGAAGTGTTTTTGAAAAACACTTTGTTTGTGAAAATTGTTAAAATAATGGGTAATGACTTGACCATTCACATTCAGAATTAGAAAGGCCCCAAATTTATTGGTATTTTTGAAAATGACTGCTCACTTGAACTTGTGTTGGTTACACCTAATCCATAATTGCAAATACCACCTGGGGCTGGTTGATTTTGCACAGTGGCTGAAAGATACTGTGTGAAGGAAAATGGATCATTGTCGACACCTTTTTCCTTCCGAAGACTTATCTTTGCTTTTGAGAATTGCCACATGATTTTGCTTTAACTCGTGATAGGGCCTAGCCCTGGTAGGACGTCGGTGTTTGTCTTCCGTTGCAGTATGCAGCGTAGGAGTCCAACCTGGGCTAGATAGGGCCTACATGTACATTTCAAAGTAAGCAAGTGAATAGGCACGGTTGGACTCTGACGTTACATTGCATTGCAATGGAGTCTGGCGTCTTACAAGAGCTAGCGAGTGAGTAGACCGGGTCGGACTCCTCAGTTGCAGTGAAGTGCAATGGAGAATGGCACATGAAGAGAAAAATAGGTTAAAATAGGTTCTACACCATGCTTGTCAGCTGGGCCCAATTTCATGGAGCTGCTTAAGTAAACAATTTGCTTAAGCACAAAAATAGCTTGCTTATTTTACACATGTTACTGGCCAAAATTTCATGCCTTATACATTGCTTGTGACTGGTATTTAGCTGTTGTTTACTTAGCATAACAATTGAGTGTATAGTCTTGGCCGGTAGTCTGATTTTTCTAAGCAATGATTTTTTTGCTTAAGCAAAATTTTGTGCTTAAGCAGCTCCATGAAATTGGGCCCTGGTGTTAGAACAGCGCTGATGTAAACACAGACTACGCCACTGTATACAAAAGTAATTATCAAACTTTAAACGAAAATTGATTCATGAAATTTGAGTTTCATGTAACCCAAACTGTTGACAGCTATGCCATTGAAACATGATGAAGCAGTTTTAGCAGTTGCAGCATTAGGGGGAGGGGGTTTACCAATTAGCCCCCCAACCACTTCAGGTTTTTTTTTCTCTGATGGTCGAAATTTTAATTGACCCGAAACAATTGCACCTGCATTGATGCAAAATTTGCGTTACCCCAGCTCAAGAATAAAGAGTTATGAAATTGTCAGCTTCTAATGTTTATCCTATATGTTGTATAAAATGTAAGTGTTGTGTTAGTTTTAATCAAAGTGTCCTGAAATTTATGTTTTTGTTATCTATCCTGCCTTGATATTTTCACTGTTTTGTGCTAAAACAATTTGCTCTTATAATTATGAATATTTATTTTGAAATATGTTTGACATGTGAATTCGTTTGGTAAAGTTTCGTTTGGGAAAGTTGTAGTTCAATGAAAGTAGGGCTGGGAATTGGTCTGGCCCTGCATAAGTATTTGACTTTCCAGTGCTTTAGTGAATTGATACAACCTCCATGATTAAACAGGTATTCCAACAAAGATGGTTAATCACCTCCATTGGTTAAAAGAGCTAGTTCAGTCTGCAAAAGTCTGAGCAAAATGTCACAGAGCTGTGAAGCGGGTAATGTTGCTCCGCTTATTTAGTTGCGAGGACTTTCCAAGGAATCTTTGAAAACAAATTTGTATGACGTTGGTTGATGACCTCGTTGTGCTAAGCAAGGTCTTCCTGTCCAGCTCATTGATATTGGCTCAATTTCATGGCTCTTCTGAACTGCGGCATTTCTGCGCTTACTGTCACCATTCTCTGCTTAGCACTAAATAGCTGGAACATCTGAGGTCACACTACAATGCTCATGGATAACGCCAGATACTGACATATTTGAAAGCAAACATGTCGTGCTAACATGTGAAATACGCTTATGCTAAGTACATGGTAAGCAGAGCCATGAGATTGGACCAAGATACAGATGTTCAGTTCTGAAGTAACCTCTGAATTTGCATATTGCCTGACCTTTGACTTGCATATGCAAAGTTTAACATGTAGTACCAGTAATGGTCTTACAGTAGTATGGTGCCTGTACAGTAATTCACCACTTCTTATACACAAAACTTGTGAAAACATATGACAGTCAGGAGACAAGACAAAAATATAAGTTTCATTCTTGCATTATGTTAATTTGTAAAATATTTTGTACTGTTGCCATTGGTTAATACATGTATGTTATCCGACCTATTAGCAAAATGTAATAAATTGTTCATTGTAGAGTGACAAATTCTGGACACCTTGAGTCTTATAACTGGTTGAAGACACTGGTCTCTCCTTTATTTAAAAAATAAATCAAAAAATTATCAAATGGCAAATCATAGGTCCATAAGTGACAAAAAATTTCTAATTCAACTTTTCAATTATGCTTATGTTACAATTCACTGAGAAGTTTTAACTTCTGTAACTACTATGTAGCTGAGGCACTAAATCAATGATTCTAAAAAGAGACACCATGGTACCACTATCAGTTCCCTGTGGTATTAATTTATGTCTAAAATTGTTTCGAGGTACAACTTTTGTTATAAAGATTTGACATGGTTTATAGCTTTAAAAGCCACTCTTGTGTGGTTTGACAATAGTACAATATCAGTTTATGTAATTTCTGATCCCTAGCATAAAACCTGGTTGCAAGTGTGTCAATAGAGGGCGCTGTAACTAAACTAATAATGTCGAAATATTGTTTGAACGTTGTTTGTACGCTTCACTCTTATGAGGTAGAAATAGGCCAATGCCATTGACGTGTTATGTTCTCGAACATTTTGCTTTTCTGATCAGATTCGCAATCTGTTTCCGGGTCTGAACCGCAAAATTCCCACATTGTTCAATCCAATACGACTTTTTCTGTCTTCTTCGAAAGAAGAATATAGTGTTGTTGGTAATATTTATAGGGTTGTCTGTTCCATCCAGTCCACCCGGATCTTGGTGAACTTGAGCTTGGTTCAACGGAAATGTTGGTTGTAGGAGATGCACCAAGAGACGTAATCAGAATAAAAATCTGGTAATGTGCGTCCGGGATGGGATGGGTTGGGACGTACGTTTGCATTCTCTCTTTATGCTGTCACAGTGATGGATTTCCCCGTTCAATCCCCCATTGGACGCAACGTGCAATTAAATCTAACTCTGATCATCGTTATCTACATATTTGCTGTTTTTTGTGGGCCCTAAATGATCATTGTCCGAATATTCTGTCATTGGTGCAGATTCTTCCTTTTTAATTCTACCACGAGACAAACTATACACCCAGCCTAACTTGATCGTTTGTTGGGGGGGGGGGGGTAAGTGTTTTTCTGAGAATGATATTTGACCGCTTTCAGAACCGATGGTCAAGTTTCAGAATAACTCAGTTTAAAAAAAAGAATAATTCCACTTTCAGTTACTGTTTGAATGAAAGCAACCGCAAACTTAATTACCCATTGTTCACATTTAAAATTGAGAGTAATAGTCTGAAGAGGAACTAAACAAAATTTGCAAAATTTCCAGATACTGCAAACCAAGTTTTGTTTTTATTGGACATTGACTAAGCTTCAGTTCTCAAGCCTAGGCCTACGTTGAAATACTCTGATATAAAAACAAAAAACCAGCTCACGTTTTTCTTATAAATGAATTTGAAGAGTATGTTTTTCCCTGTAGTGATGTGACCATTGTTTGTTTGACTATCTATTATTGATTTACCATAATTTCTTTTTCCGATTTGAGGACAGTGAAACCCCTCTTCTGTGACCATTTGTCTTTTTGGGAAGGGGAAAGGGACCACCACGGTGTAACAATGGCCGCCAGGTCGTTTCCTGTATCGAATTTCAGTGAATTAAATCAAAGAGCAGGGGACAGATTTACCTTACTGTAGCTGAAAAATTTGCGTAAGCGTATTTCACATGATTCCAAGAAAATTTGGCGGCCAGCCTGCGCGCTCACCCTAGATTTGCATTGTTGCGTCATTCATTTTCATACAGTCCGCACTGGAAGGTTACGGTTAGCAGCGCTATATGAAAAGGAAACTCGACAGTTAGCACAAAATCGGCCTTTATGAAGCGCTACGAAATTAGGCACAGGTCAGCTTACTTATCTTTCTTATTTATGTCGGCAGTAATTCTCTATCCGCATCACTCAGACTACATGCATTTTCATGTCTAAAGTTGAGGAGATAAATTATACATCTTTATACACATAAGGCACCAGACTATTTTCGTACCCAGCCTCGATTTGGATATACTTGTATTTAAATAGAAGGAAGCAACATGTCATCGTTATGACATGGTGAAAAGAATCATAGAGAGAATGGGATATAGTCAGGCTCAACGTTTGATGTTTTCTGATTTATTTTAAAATATAAACGTATTGACAGCAACAACAGTGGCTGAAATAACTAGGCCTATAGTGCACACAAAAAGCGTTCTATTATTTTTTCCATAACTATACACAAGAGGCATTATATACATAAATAAAACATGGCCTGAAAAAGGTATTGAAAGTAACCTTAATAAAAAATTGCCATGAAAATTACTTGAGACAATAAAAAATAAGTTATTTTAAAGTTTTTCCGGATCAATGAACACATAGTAGAAGAACTAATTCACACGGATACAAAGTTTGAAATTTTGAAGGAAAAAAAACACAGGAAAGAAGCTAAACATGAGTAGGCCTAACTGTGGTAATGTGGTAATGTGTACACGTCAGTTGTGGTAATACCCATCGATCATGAATCATCAAATGGGGCAACCCATTTCGCGGAAACCCTTCGCACGTTTTACAATTTCAAACACGGAAAAGGTCTACACCGTTCCTTAAAGTTCAATTTGGATTGAAATTGCATTTATTATTTTATCATTTTGTATACCATTTTGGTAGATAATGAACCAGACTCTTTAGATCCTTAAATAATAAAGATTATTTGTCCCGATTTGGGACTTAAATAATACACCCATCCTTAATTTTTCACATTAACTGTATTGGCGTTACCAAAAACCATGTGGCCCTTTCAGAACAAAGGGTCACATTTGTCTTTGTGTAATAAATCAACGGTAGGGACATGAAAAACAGCTTTTAAAAGTAATTTCCCGACATACAGCGCCCGGCCATTTTAGCTACCCCAGTCTTGTTTGTAATGGGAGATTCCATAGTCAACGGTTACTGTTGGAAGGTGGACAAAAGCTGTAGCCAACTGCAAACACGGATGTGAAAAAAAGTTGTGCTTAACCTCGTCAACTTCAAATATTTTGAAAACTGTCACAAATAAATAAATAAACAAATAAACAATCTAAGCCATAGCCACAAATTAAGTAACATCCTCACACACAATACGTTAAATAATGTGAAATTCATCGCTGCATTAAGTTATAGATGGTGGAGAGGGACCCACAAAATGTTTACAAGAGAATGCAATAATTAATGAGAGAAATAACACAATAAACAAAACAATAAGCCCGCCAATAAAAAAGACATAAATATTTCTGATTAAGTTTGTATAGTGATAATTTTGTAGAATAACATAATTTGGATCTGAATTTTGTTGTTTTGTAACTTTTGTTTGATTGGTTGTTAACAGTAGGCCTACTCCATAAACGCGAAATAGGCGCATTCCCGTACATGATGGTTTGAGCATCGGCCAGAAGCAAGTATTTTCTCTTAATCTTTTTTTTCCATTTTGTGGATTTTAAAATGTGTTACCACATTTTAATCGTTTTGTGTAAAGGGCGCGATATAAATTTGGAATTGTTGTTACTGTTATTATGTTGAACTGATTCCCCAAAACAACTTTGTATACATAGTCTCGTCATATTGAAGCGGCACCAGACTATTTATTTTTCGTCCAGCCTCGTTATGGATATCTTGAGTAATAATGCAACAAAATGATCCAGCTTCGGAAAAGTTTGCCTTCTCTCGATTTATGCTTTGCTACAGAGAGTTGTCAGGCTTTTTAATGCATGTGACGGCTCTTCTATCTGTGAGTATTTGCATCGCAGCATCAGACGCAGCACCTTCTTAAACTGAGGGTGCTTTGCTGCGTATATAATTGGGTTGACACAGCTGTTGCAGAGGAATAACACACCGCCAAATAGCAGGAAACGGTCGTTGTTCGGAAGGAAGAGGGCTACGCTGTACGGGGAGATGCATATGAAGAAAGCACAGACTGCCATGAAGAGATTTTTGGTGATCTCCAGTTGCTGTCGGCTGATCCGATCCCGGCGAGTGGCACGCAAGACGTCATTGCTATCTGGTGTCTGGAAGCTAGGGTTGACTCCAGAACTTGAAGAGCCTTGTTTAGTGACGTTGGCATCAGTACCCAATTGCTTCTTGAAGTGGCGACGGACTTGGATATAGATCATAATGTAGCTGGTGATGATGATGATAAATGGGATGGGGTAGGAGGTGAAGGTTTGAATCCTTTCAAACGTCTTTGCCTTCGGGTGGGTGTCCAGGTCGCTACATGAATGATGCTGCTTGTCGTAGCCAAAGCTGCCAATGCCAAAAAGTGGAGGGACTGTCATGATGGCAATGGCGACAATCCAAATGACCGCGACATTGATAACGAGGTTGCGTTTGGTGTACAAAGTGCGGTACCATTTCATTGGGCTCTTGATAAGAATCAACCTATTGAGAGCGATGGATGCGAGGTTGAAGAGACTTGCACTGGAACTTGTGTACAGGAGCAAGCCTGCTATGTAACAAGGGGTTTCCGTCGACCCCGGCCAGCTATTACCAGGGCTGAGCAACGCAACGGCACTCATTGGCATCGCCAGCCCCGCCAAAAGGTCCGAAGAGCTCAGGCTGACCACGAAGGCATTAGTTGATGTTTGGAGTTTCTTGCTGAAGATGACAGCAGTGATGACCATGCTGTTACCGATAATGTTTATAACCGCGATCAGGAGGAAGAGAAAACCCGCAACGACTCTTTCAGGATAGCTATGAAGAGAGTGGCTTGCCATCGTAGTCATTGTTGTGTTGGCCATCCATGAAACTGTCGTAGAATTTGACATTGTCTCGTTTGTATCCATTTTAGTTCAGAGTACCTTTGTGCTTAGATGAGAAAAACTCCTTTATAAATCTGCAAGAAATGGAAAGGAAAAATGATTAAGCTATAAAGATAATGTTAATTGTATTTACTTGTCTTTCAACTAGGAGTTTCTATTCAGTTGTTTAATTAATTAAAAACAAATTGCAATATCCCGGTACAGTCGTTGAAACAATGATATCCTTATAGTTAAAAAAAACATTGGTGATTCTATATTGGTGTTATTAACAAAATAATGGAATGGTGTGGGCTTCTATAACCAAAGTTGGACCGTGCCGGAGTCTCTATTCAAAGTTGAGGATTGCAACCTCACTCGGGCACCCTCAAGCACTCCAACGTTCCACCCTCAGAGAGCTCGGAGTCAGTTAACAAAGGACACCTATTAATTCATGCGCTCTAAATGCAAAAAGGGCCTAAAACATTCTGAATTAATGAATTAAAACAACTAACCTTTATTTTCCAGACAACTCCACTTAACTTTATATGTTACTTTCTAAAACTGATCGATTGTTTCAACACACGAAACTGTTAAGATTAACGTTAACCAGCAATAAAGAAAATTCAGGATGGCTTGAAATTGTTGGTGCTCTTTTCTAAGTCAATCGCTTGTACACATCTGCTTATATAGGCCTACCATACCGTGATAGTCAAGGTCATACACTGACTGGTTTCCGGAAGTTTGACTGGTTCATACCATTCAGTATTTCGCCCGGTTTCCCTTAAAAACATAAATATATGAAGGTATGACGTAGTAAAGGATGTGAAACCAAAAGGCCATTCCTCCGAAACAGTTCGAAAAGTCCTAAAACAGGAAGGAGATTTAAGACTTCCAACAACATAATAGCAGTTTGAAATATATTTCAATTTAATATTAAACAATATTCAGTGATCGTGCCCGTATCTTTTGTATACAGGATCAAAGCTTGCTTTCCAGATATTGTGTGTGCAAATGTCCTATAATAATAAGCAGTAAAATGGGAGTCCTCAGTTTTTTTACCTAAACAAAACGGCAAGTTTAAATAGTGGTATGACCTGTGTAACATTTGGGGACTTTAATAGTCAACTCAAAAAGTTTGAAGTCAATCGTCCGTATATAATTCGTCGCATTTTTCTCATAGTGACGAATCAGGAAAAAGCGCATTTTGAGTAAATTCACTTTGAAGTTGGACGTGTTTTCATTCGTTGCTTTCATACCTTATTATCCTACATTATCACTTGCCAAATAGAAGGTTTGTTTTTAAGCAGTTCCTCTTCACATTTGTTTGTGTTATTCATAATAAAACGATCTAAATAATAATAACCTCATAAACCTATTCGTCAGTATGTAAAAAACATTGTTTTACTTTACGCGCTTGTTCGTCACTTTTTGTGCCCAATTCGTCAGTATGTAAAAAAAACAAATCTACGCTCTGGGGCTTGTTCGTCACTTTTTGTGCCCAATTCGTCAGTATGTAAAAAAACAAATCTACGCTCTGGGGCTTATTCGTCAGTATATCACCATTAATGCAGGTAATTTAACACGCCTTAATTTTTCATTTGTGTTAAACATGATATTTCACTGTAAAATCCTGAGTGAAGCACTGATCCTGAATTCCTTCATTTTTGGATGGGGATCAGAGAGTGGGTTTTGTGGGGTGGATGGGTCGGATTGGTGTTGTTGGCATGTGGATTGGAGGGGAGGGAACAAACAAAAACTTCCAACTATGTATAGGGGAGGAGTACACATGACATTTTCCCATTTCCTTTCGGCCTGGTAAACCTCCAGATATTGCTCAAAAGGGGAGGGACGGAATAGGTAATTTTTCCAAGTTTAAGTTGTACCCCTCAAGACACTAATTGAACTAAAAAGTATGTTTATTTTGTAATTGAACTGACTTGTTGTATAAGCATACACAAACTTAAAAATGTTTGTTATCAACAATGTTTATACTTTTGGAATAATCGTTTGATTTTGTTGGCACTAGTTTTGAAGGATTTCATTTAACAATCAAAATCTTGTTTAACCCAATAATTTTGTAAATTCTGATTTACAAAATAGGAACTTAATTATATGCTCCAAAACATTTATTGGTAAAACCACTGATTTATAAGATCATATTACTGTTGAATATCTTCCACCCAGACTAGAGGTTTCACTCAAAGTTGCCACTAATTGTATCATAAAACTGTAAAATCCTGGCAAAAAGTACACATCATGAGCATCATCTTTTAGACTTAACCATGTAAATGATTTTGGTACAATATTCAACAATTCATTTTTTATACTCGTCGAAATTTTTGTAGTTTATGTGAATACTAATAATTAATAACAATTTGCGTTTTATCTACAAGTTTTGATGTAAAAAAAATGTACTTGAATGTGATCAAATTGAATTGGATTTCACAATTTTCTTTATGACAAGATTTCAGGGGCACGAAGTTTTTCTCGGCGCGATTGGTACCTAAAGTACCTTTAATAAGATTAGCTTGAAGATTGAACGGACTGAATAATACAAACTATTACGTCAGTTTGAAATAATCATCCTGTCAGAATTATGCTTACCTCAAGATTTGTTCCTTTTATCTAAAATTATGTTTTAGTTTCGTTGACAAGCTAGTGGAGTCGGCAAATCTTACTGTGTTGTAATAAAGAGAAATTGATGGTACCTTGCATTTCATTGATAACTGGAGTGGTTACCAGCGCATTTGCCTATTCGTCACTTTGTAAAAAACAAAAGGGTATATTTATGTGTTTACGGAGCGGCGAATCACTTATTCGTCAGTATGTAAAGAAACATTTATTAGAATTCAAACATATTCGCCAACAATGTGTCTTATATCTTTAAAATGAGACATTATTTTGGTTCAAAACCTTCAGAAATGAATTCAGAAGACAAACTAACCATAAAACTGCAAAAACCTCAATTTGCTAAAAATTGCTGATTCGTCACTATGAGAAAAATGCGACGAATTATGCTGCTGTCGATCGCATACTGATACAGTCAACATCACTGGCAGCTTGAAACCATTCAGTATTTTCGCAAGGTTTCTCTTTGAAAAGAATATTATTAAAACATTTATATTGTAAAGGCGAGTAATGTGGTAACAAAGATTGTGCAAAGCCAAGCCTTCGTCACAGTTCGAAAGGCAGCAATAGAAAGAATGTGAGGTTACCAACAAAATATGAGTAATACTAATAGCCAATAAAAAATAAATAATCGCGGTCCGATTAAGGTCTTGTTTACAAAACTCATTTTCCCGGGTGCTTTTATTATGGTTTGTGTTTACAATTTGTTGTCAGTCTGTTATAAGTAATGGTGCCTTTAGGAAAACCCCGAAAGGTTTGTGAAACTGCGTGTTTGGATAGTGGTATTGACAGACAATGTGTGGGGAGGGAAATACATGTAGACAGTTTGTTAGTACACGTTTCAAACAACTCAGTATTGATATAACTGTATCAACCTTTACATAAGGCAACATTTCAGATAATTTATTCCAACCATGGAGGAAGCTTCCTCCATGTTTCAACACACTTTTGCAAAGAGATTACAAATTTGATAAACATGCCAGTTTTGAACTTCTTTCAGAATTTATAAAACAAATAACCCATTTCAAGTTGTTGCTTGAAACTTTAAGTGTCCAAGTCAATTACAGTTGGTTTAGGCATCATCACATGGGGTGTGTAAACAGCCAATGGGAGACATTGTTTATCCTCATGGTATTAATAAGCTGACTAAAACCAACGCTATTGCTTGACAGAAAAAGTGTCAAAGTCAATTTTAATTGGTTCAGAGGTCATCACAAGGGGGTGGGTCAACAGCCAATGGGAGGCGTGAGACACTTGGGGTCAGCAGCCATACTCAGTATTTCTCCCTTTACTTGTTCATGTTGCTCTGAGCCACAGAGTTATAGATAGGTTGCAGTATGACGTAAATCGACCATCTTTACGGGCAGTTTAGAACAAGCAGTCGTGCGTTTCGTGTGAGAACGGCGTGCAACACGCGCGCATTTCACGAAACTCATTGCAGGATTGGTCAGTGAACAACGCGGGTGCGTTAATAAGTTGAGCGTTTGACGCACCTGCAAGCCAAAACGCACTTTGCCCGTAAAGATGGCGTCTACTGGGAACTGTCTATATTATAAGACCACAGGGAGCACGTGCAATGTAACACGTAAAACTCCGCTGACCCACAATGGGCAAAAAACCATAAGGATCAATTTTATACGAATGTCCTGGAAAATCAATGTTTGCTGTGTGAACTGCTGATGAATGACTAGACTGGTCCCCTGTCTTTATACCTGTCGGTACTGGTCTACAGGCCCAATGATTTCATTGTGTACACTGAAAAGAGTTTTCAAAATAAATCTAAAGAGCTAGGCCTATAACAAAATACAACAAACCACATTAGCCCATAATTAAAAAGACCAGTAGGTCTATCTGAAATTACGCAAACAACTCTTGATTAAGCGCAGAATCATCCGATAACTTTGTACTTAATATATAATAATATAATGGTTATTTCCCAATAACCTAACAAAACTGACATCAGAAACAAAACATTAATCTTGCTGCCAGTTTTGTTTAGAATTATGTTTATGAATAATTTTAAAACCACTTGGTTAACAGTTCAGATAATTGATAAGTATTTCCTTTTTTTATAGTATTATTGTAAATCGGTATTTTGTGCACAGAAAGGCTTTGCAACCAAATAAAGCTATGGGTATGTAAGGTGAAACTAACATAAAAGTACAAAACATATTACAATGGAACCCAGCTAAAGCGAAAGATCTGGGTCACATCTGGGTTTGAGCTTGGATAAATTGGGCTGCAGTATGGGACCCTTCTGGGCACCCCAGCTTGCACCCACATAGGCTACGTAGATTGGACAAGAGGCCCACCACTTACCACAGTTAATATCGTCTGCATGGAAGATCAATAGTAAGGTTTTTTAATATTATATATAAGTTCATTTAGTGCGCTATCATGTAATTTACACTATATACGTATCTATATCTTGTTAATGCATGTATGCTGTGTAATTAATAAATTGAAAAAGAAAACCCCATAATATTTTCTTAAACGTATAAATGTTCAATTTGCGGTAAAACTATATTACAGTTATCCATAGCTTTGCTGTGTAGATTTGTTCTTTGAGAACTTGTCTTGCTATTTATTCTACTGCCGTATAGTAGATGTTAGAATTCGGGAGACTACTTAGTTCTGAAAAGAACTGTCCTGTTTATTAACTACTGCCTGTACTGTGGAAGGTAGGAAATCGGCCGGGCCACTATATACTTTCATTTAGCGAATCGAGGAGACTTCTCGTCATTAACTTCACTGCCGCGGAGTGAGTGCTTAATTGGTTTCAATATTGCGACTAGCCCTGCTCAAGTTACCGCCAGGAACATGAAAGAATGCGAGGGCCTTCTCTATTTTTGGACTGATTCCCCCAACCAACTATGCATGCGGTTTGTCACGTCTATTGAAGCGGTACCAGACTATTACTTTTTTATCCAGCCTCAATGTGATTACCTCGAGTAATAACGCAACAAAGAGAACCAAATTCAAAAAAAGTTTGCTCTAATCTAACATTTGCAACAACAGCAACTTGTCATTTTTTGTAAAACATCTGACGGCTCTTCTATCTGTGAGTATTTGCATCGCAGCATCAGACGCAGCACCTTCTTAAACTGAGGGTGCTTTGCTGCGTATATAATTGGGTTGACACAGCTGTTGCAAAGGAATATCACACCGCCAAACAGCAGGAAACTGTCGTTGTTCGTAATGAAGAGGGACACGCTGTAAGGGGAGATGCATATGAAGAAAGCACAGACTGCCATGAAGAGATTTTTGGTGATCTCCAGTTGCTGTCGGCTGATCCGATCCCGGCGGGAGGCACGTAGAACGGCAGCGCTGTCTGATGTCTGGAAGCTAGGGTTGACCCCGGAACTTGAAGAGCCTGGGTTAGTGACGTTGTCATTGTTACTCATCTGCTTCTTGAAGTGGCGACGGACGTGGATGAAGATCGTGACGTAGCTGATGATGATGATGATGAATGGGATGGGGTAGGAGGTGTATGTTTGAATCTTTTTAAACGTCTTGGCCTTCGGGTGGGTGTCCAGGTCGGTACACGTGTGCTGCTGCTTGTCGTAGCCAAAGCCGCCAATGTCAAAAAGTGGAGGGACTGTCATGATGGCAATGGCGACAATCCAAATGACCACGACATTGATAACGAGGTTGCGTTTGGTGTACAAAGTGCGGTACCATTTCATTGGGCTCTTGATAAGAATCAACCTGTTGAGAGCGATGGATGCGAGGTTGAAGAGACTTGCACTGGAACTTGTGTACAGGAGCAAGCCTGCTATGTAACACGGGGTTTCCGTCGACCCCGGCCAGCTAGTGCCGGGAGTGAGCAACGCAACGGCACTCATTGGCATCGCCAGCCCCGCCAAAAGATCTGCAGAGCTCAGGCTGACCACGAAGGCATTAGTTGATGTTTGGAGTTTCTTGCTGAAGATGACAGCAGTGATGACCATGCTGTTACCGATAATGTTTATGACCGCGATCAGGAGGAAGCAAACACCGACGACGACTCTTACAGGATAGGTGTGGATAGTCGGGAAAGCCATTGTTGTGTTGGCCAACCGTGAAACTGTCGTAGAATTTGACATTGTCTCGTTTGTATCCATTTTACTTCGGTATCCTTGTGCTTAGATGAGAAAAACACCTTAGAAAATGACAAAATGATAAGGAAATAATGTGGAAATTGTGTAGTGTACATACTACTTTAACTTGGAAGGTTGGTAGCACTTAAAGACTAACTAATTACATAAAAAAACTGCAAGAGCTTTCGTAGCAACCCTATTCCTATTCATACCTCCATGCAATGACCGGGGACAAGCCAAGTACATGTATAGTATATACAAGAAAGTAACGGTTGAATGAATCCAATGACAAAAGGTGGAGTCATTGACTAAAAGCATCTACTTCACCTTTTATAATTGGATTCATTCACCCGTTACTTTCTTGTACATATACATGTACAAATTGGCTTGTCCCCTTCATTGCATCTGATGAAATAGTTGTTGCAAGAAAGCTTATGCAGTTTTGTATGTAATTAGTTAGTCTTTAAGTGCTACCACTACTTTCCTTGTTTTATCTATAAGCCTAACACGGCTATTCTTTTTAGTATTTTCAAACTTTGTACTTGTAATTATTTGTCTTTCAACCACGAGATATTTAAATTCATCAGTTTGTTTAAAAAGGCACGTAAATCAAAACAACAAACTTTATCCCAGTATACGATCATCTCTGAAATAAATTACCATTTAGTTTTTATAATTATAAAAAAGGAGATGGATCTATGGGTTTTATTTAATAATGATGTCACGTGTGGGCCTTCGTTACCAAAGTCGGGCCACAGTCGGTATTTTGGCATTTTATTTAGCCGTGGGATGCTCTTGAAGGCATTGGATACTTTTGGTATTTACGTACCCAAGAAATACATTACCATAAAAACTTACTTGGCAAGGAGAACCTAAGAGCCGCTGTTTGTATAAAACATTGTGAGAAACGACTCCCTCTGAAGTGATGATGTCGTTTTTTTAAAATAGGTAATTTCTCGCTAAAATAATTAAAACTGAGAAAGGCTTCAGGCATGAAGCGTTTCTCAGGCATTTGAAAGCACACAATTCAACAAGGGTTTTTTTCTTTCTTTACTTTCTTGTAACTTCGATGAACAATTAAGCCCACATGTTCACAGGTTTGTTATTTTATATTGTTTGGGTACACTAAGTGAGGATACTAGTCTTTGACAATTACAAAAAGTATATCCTGCCTTTAAACCATAGAGCATTACAAATAAGATAGCGGAATGGAACCTCACCAAAGTCACCCACAAACTCATGTAGTGCCTAATTAAACAATCAATGAAGGAAACAGTTAAGCTGACGTGCTCTTTCTAAACAGGCCTGAAATTTTGACTGAATTAATTTTAAAAAACTTACCTTTAGATTTCAGTCGGCACCACTCAACTTTTACACCAACTTTGTAACCTTTTAAATGAATATTTCAATACAGGAATGAACACCAATAAATCAAACCACTTCTCGATCTTCAGAATTAACTTAATTTAAGGTTGTCTTTAATAGTCAACTCAAAAAGTGAAGTCAATCGTCCGTATAATTATGCTGCTGTCGATCGCATACTGATAGTCAACATCACTGGCAGGTTGAAACCAGTTACAGTAGTAATTTCCCCAGGTTTCTCTTTGAAAAGAACATTATAATATATATATATATATATTGTAAAGGCGAGTACGGTAACAAAGGATGTGCAAAGCTAAGCTGTCGTTTCAGTTCGAAATGTAACAATAGAAGGAATGTGAGATTACCAACAAAATATGAGTAGTATATAGTCAATATAAAAGAAATAATGTCGCAGTCCGAATAAGGTCTTGTTTACATGAACAAAACTCGCTTTTCCAGGGTACTTTTTATTATGGTTAGTGTTTACAATTTGTCCTTTTGTTATGGTGCCTTTGGGAAAATCCCTAAAAGTTTATAAAATTGCATGTTTGAGTAGTGGTATGACAGGTACTTCAAATGGGTGGGGAAGGAAATAGACAGTTTGTAAGTACATGTACATGTTAAACAAACAACTCAGTTGATATAACTATATCAACCTTTACATTATGAGGTAACATTTCAGATAATTTATTTCCACACACTTTTGCACAGAGTTTACAAATTTGATAAACAGTTTTAAACTTCATTCAGATTTTATAAAAAAAATAACTCATATCAAGTTCGTCTCTAATGTAATAGCTGACTAAAAACAACAAAGTTGTTGCTTCAAACTTTAAGTGTCCAAGTCAATTATAATTGGTTTAGGCGTCATCACATGGGGTGTGTAAACAGCCAATGAGAGACATTGTTTATCCTCAAGGTATTATTTAGCCCTGTACTTATGAGTAAGCCTATATTTTGAATTCCAAACAAAGATGAAGGCGTTTGTTTACAGGATAAATCTATAAAAGAAAAAAAAAACAACAAATTTTTACAAGGTTTCTTACTTGAAAGTGGTATATCACACCACCAAACTGATCTATTCTGAGGTTTTGAAAACTAGTGTGATAGTTTTACTATATTGCACAAAAGGTTTGGGTGCACATTTATTTAGTTACACTATCGGGATGATGTTCTATAAGATTGGCTCTGTGTTATTCCAGTTTACCACAGCATCCGGCCACCTACAACAAAAAACAAAACCAAAAATGGAAAAGATTAAAATGTCAATGTTAGGAAAGAATGTCTAAGTGTGTGGGTGGATGGGGTGAGGTCTGGGATGGAGGTGGGGGGAAACAAGCACAATGAGTACGTTTATTAACCCTCTTGCTGTCTGACCATTCAATACCATTCACTGTGGTTTTGAATGATAGATAAACTATGCCAGTCTGCAATATGATACCATGCGGGAATGCATGTACACAGTACACAGTTAATTCTGTGTACAGTTGTGCCACCGTACAACTTATGGTTTCAAGTGGTTGGTCAACTCACTGGAAAATGTTGCCAAGAGTAGGAGGGTTAAGCTTGAATATTCTAAGAAGTCAAATAAGAAGTCAAATAAGAAAAACATACAAATTTAAATTTTTGAATATTTTTTTTGGGGAAATGGTGAGACACTTAGCTGGAAAATTGTCTCATGCACTACAAAGTTGTACCTCTGGTATGCTGAGCTTGCCTAGTTGCCTAAAAATTGCAACAGGCCATAAATTCTGGGAGGTAACCGTTTGGTTTATGAATACCATTAATAAAATAAATAAGGAAACCAAACTGAAGATGTTCTTACTTTGTTCTGATGCAGTGCTCAAGTGGAGGTATAAGGTCATCGTCATGGTGATCAGGGCAATTCTGGGTTGTGTCTACAAAAGGAGGAAAAAAAACCACATAATAGGTAAATTGTAAATTGTTTTAATTGGTACACAAGAGCACTGAATAACTAGGTTATAGTAGAGTAACTAAGCAGGAAGTGTTTTATCAAAACTAAAACTCCTCAGCCATGGTAGGTAATTTATTACACGGTGTTTATAAAAACTGAAGCTTTACTGATTTTCCACCATGCAGCATCGATAATCTTGCCAAAAAAAACCTACCCCCCCCAAAAAAAAAACAACCTAAAAAAACAAACTAACTCCCAAAAGAATCTCAACTCACCGATACTGAGCTTAATCTCATCCTGTTGTCTGGATAATCCATCATAGTAATAGAGATCAAAACGGCGTTCCACTTTCCAATCACCAAGTAACTCTTTCTTCAAGCAGAACAGAACGCTAAAATGACTCTCGCTGCAGACGACCCAGATCGGATAACGAGGCGTCTTATAATTGCTCCCAACCTGAATAAGAAGCAAAGAGAAAGTTAATTCCTGGAGCAGCATCAGAGATTTCCTTTGAGAGTTGAGCTTAGAATGCCTCCTGAGCAATCCATCTATCAGAAGTAAAAAAGTTCAAAAATGAAGTTGTGGAACACCAAGGATTTTCTTCTTGGAGATGGGGGAGGGTGGGGGTTGGGGGTTCATAATACCTACTGATGTAACTCTACTCAAGCCGAAACTCCTCTTTGACTTAAGAAGTGTAACCAAAGGTTATTTCAGTCTTTGGGCTTGTTTCCGTTATTCAGTTTGAACCCTCTATCAGGGACCTATTTCATAGCGCTGCTTAACGGTAAGCAAATTTTAACATAAGTGTATTTCACAGGTTAGCGAAAAAAATTGGGCGGCCAGCCTGCACATTCACCATTGGATTTGCATTGTTGTGTCATTCATTTTCATACAGTACACACTGGAAGGTCAGCATGCATTTTTATTTGCCTATGGTTAGCAGCGCTATGAAATGGAAGCTCTACGAAATTGGGCCCAAATGCTTGATATTCTCACCTTGACCGACCCATAATGTTCAAACAATGAGAGTAGTCCGATATCACTTCGACTGTTTACACCTCTAAGTATCATCTTATCCTCAGTCCCAGAGTCTAACTCCATCACATCATTGAAGACATTGGAGACTGCTCTGCCCGTGAGAATGAGGTTGACCATATCCTATAAAAAAATCATCAATTTTATAAACTGGCACAGACCAGGGTACACTTTCTGTTGAGCAGAAAATATCACTTAACAAATATGCCTCCTGAGCTACAAAACCAAGGGTTTCAACAGTGAGCAATGTATGCTTTTTGTGAAACATTACTACTTCCATAGAAACCATGGTTACTAACATAACAATTTCATACCTGTGTACAGTAACCGTGCGCTCCCATCAGCTTGTTGGTCGGCTCATCCATGCCCGCAATGACCCTTAAGAGACAATGTCAAAATCAAAATTACTTTGTAAAGAAAAAGTTTAAGCGGCTTTATTTTAGCAGGGCTCAAATTAAAAAATGGTATATACAGATCAAAAAACATATTAACTTACTTCTCTATGGTCCTTGAAAGTATTGCAGAGTATAGAGCTAGTATACAGCCACTGCATGTGTTGGACTCGTAAACACCGAGGTGAGCCAGGACAAACTCCAACAATTCTTCTCTCTTCTTGAAGTGATTAAGAATCAACTGAGGAGATTAACAATCAGAAATTAGCAAACAAATTAAAAATTTAAGTAAATAGCAAAGGACTTTTTAATCATGCAGTTTTGAAAACTTTCAAGTTCATGAAAATGAAAAATACAAATAAAAAGAGCAATTCTGTTAGATTTATGAAAGCTAATAGTTATAATTTCTTCAAAATAACTTACTTTTTCTGTGATTCCGTCATTTTTGTATCTCCCTGAAGAAGTGAACTGTGATCTCGAAGACAGTCTAAAAGATGAAATCAAATAAATAGTATTTGATATCTTAATAAATAATTTGTTTATGAAAACAAATTACCAAGCAGGAATATCTCACAAAATAAATCTATGCAATAAAATTAATTCCGAGTCTAAAACTTACGTGACTAAAATGGCGTGTTTCTTTTCTCCTGCTCTCCATACAATGTCACAAAGAGCCATAGCTAAACACTGACTTCTATCTCGACTTGTTGGCTGTAAACTCGCTACAGTGGAGATCTTGTTTTCTCCGAAGAGCAAATGTTGCATGATGCAGGCTTGAATGGATGCCAACACACCACAGGGTCCTCCCTAAAATAATGAATAAGATTCACAGATCGATAAATAGTTCCAACACATGCTGTTTCGACATTCATTGTCTACCATTATATTTCTAAAAAAATACTGGCTTAAGTATCTTTTCATTCAGAGATGCAACTTTGTTGTTTTTAAATATCTTGTGAAAGTTTTGTCACACCTGATGTTCCCTTTTCTAGAATTTCAGTTCCAGTTGAGGGAAGAGTTTAATGATTCAAGCTTAACATTTTCTTTGCTTTAAAACAAAATCTTTTCATACAGACTAGCTGCTGTTGATGGGAAAGAGACCAAAGAAGATATATCGCCATGGTGGGGGACAATACGAGTCCTGAAGATACGAGATATTTTTTATCTTTTGTTTATTAAACGTTCCAGTATTTATTGTTTCTCTCGTTTTACAGGCAAAGCTGTCATGGACTAGACAGACAGACAGCCAACTGGAGATACTGTTGTCAAGAGGACGCTAGTCAAAGTGAAGATATGTCTCCTACTTACCTTGTGTTGTACGATGCCAAACTCCAACTTGTTGATGTCATTAAACCCAAGCCCTTGCATCTTCCATTCCTCATTGAAAGCACCAGACGTAGAACCAAACAACAGATTCTTCAGCTCCTGGATTTAAGTTAAGGTACAGGATATGTTTTGTATCACACGTAAGTACATTCTTAAAAAAATAATAATAGTTGTGGTGGTTGGGATAGCATCAATAAGCTCAGAAAAAAATGCCAAGAGTTTTCAAAGAATGATACACTCTTACAAACTGCGAAGTTTTTCAAGGACGACACATTCAGATAAATCTGAGAATGTGTTATTAAAACAGTGCCTTATATGTGAGAGAGAAAACTACTTTGATATTAGGTGCTCATTTATCTTGTCTTACAATTGCTTGCTGTTGCGTGATGGGTCTTGAATCGACTGCTTTGGAAGTAATCTTGGCCGTGGGTCTCAGCTGCAAATTGTTAAGGTCATCATCAAGGTCATCTATATCTCCCAACTCTATGTCTCCAAAAGTCTGCTTCACTGTCGAGGCTCTCCTATAAAATAAAAAAATAGATTTCTTATAAGGCAAGACAAGAGTGGCTGAAACTTTGAAAGTAAATCACTTCTAGAAGTGATTGAATAGAAAATATCTGGGGGTAACACTGATTCTTTGTCTGCAACTGAAAGAATGACGCACCCTTTTTCTGCCTCTATTTTCCCCTTTGATGTCAGCCCTTTACTTCTCCTGATTCTGGTCGAGATTTCCCAGATGCAGAATTGCTTCTCTCTCTTCCTCCTTCTACATTCTCGCCTTCCATCTCCGTCACAGACCTTCGATTTCTAGACTCCGGACGTCTTGTTTCGGTTTTGACGATGGACTCATCACTTTCTGAGTCTCTTTGGACTGGAGAGTCAAAGTTGAAGCCTAGATCTTTGAGGCGGTTGCGATTTGATGAGGATTTCTCAGAATCGAGTTTGACTTCATGACTAGAATCAAGGGATGAGTTGAAGTTTGTCCTAACTGGTGTAGCCTTCTTTGATCTTTCCTCCTGTCAGTACTCTAAAGTTTAGAAAGACAAAAATCACTCTCACAGACTGATAGGCCCCTATAATTTCTGGCATCTTCCAAAAAATTAAGTAAGCAGTAAAAACCTCTACTTTGTTAAAAGCATTTTTCAGTCTCTTGAGTTGTAACCTTTTGGTAAGACTTCATTCTTTACAAAGTTGTGATTCGATTATAATGTTCAGCCAAACTGTTAACTTACATCAAGGCTGCTAGTAATCGGACCACCAAGACCTCTGCTTCTAGAGGCACTTCCTGGTCGCACACTACTCCTCTTTGGTACGGCTTCTTCTTTGACAGTAATCCCACTGCTGCCACTATTGTACGGTTTCCCAGTCAGTCTCTCCTCTGCAGATCCTGGATAGGTCTCGGGTTCTTTGACCATTGGTCGTTCCCTGATGGTAATGACTGGAGTAGGAGCTCTATTTGGTCTGTAAGTGCCGCCTGTGTCTTCTTGAGGTAGGCCTGCCCCAGGTTCTACAGAAGATAAGAAAGTACAACAATTTGGTTAACCATTAATCTATACTGAAAGATAGCAAAGATAAAAGTACAGAATGAGTTTAATTTAAGTAAGAAACCCCAAAACAAATACAAATAATTGGAGTACGATTTCAGGCCTGGAATTTCATCTTAGAGAGGGCAAGGCCATTTTCATTATGCAAAGGGCACTTCCATTGAAAAATCTTAAAGTCTATGGGCAACTTTTGAAAGGGCACCAAGGCCAAGAAAAGGCAACGGAGGCCCTGGTCTCCGTGTAATTCCAGGCCTGCAATTTTCATTATACAATTTTGTGTAAATTGGCAAAACACCTTTGCCATATAAAAGGAGAATTCCCAACAGGGACGGAAAGTTAAATGATAGAACACTTACCAAGCTCATTCATATCATGTGATGACTTAGCTGGCTTAGTTGGAGAACTCTTCTTACTCCCTCTGTTCTTTTGACTACTGCTACTGTTGTTGTTAACTCCTCCATGCCGGATCTCCTCAGACGTTTTCTCACTACCACTAGAGGGCGCACTGTTTCTTGTCTTAGATGACCCAGATGATGAAGTTTGAACACCGTGAAGCGGGACAGAGTCTGATTTAGAAGAGGAGTATAGAGCCCTCTCTAAAAAATATTTGGTGATGATTTCAATCATGGATCGTAGCGGATCGGACTGCTCCTAATTAAATAAAAACAGCAAATATTGTTTAATTTACACTGACTATTCATGACAATGTCTCTTTTGAGATGTTGAAAGCTCAGAATGTTTCAACTTTTTTTGACAGCCTCAGATATTACATGTAACTGCTGGCTCGTGCTAAAAGAAATTACAAAGAAAATAAACAATATAGGACTAACAGAAGAAACAAAACCATGGAGTTTTGAAAATTACATAAAGAGAAAGAGAGAAAGAGACAGTTTAACAAAAAACATTACACCGCCAGTTTTTGCATTTTTTCACACACGATTAGACAAATTAATCAAATTGTTAAGAAAAAGAATGAAGCAAACTAACTTTATTTTTCTTGAGTAGTTTCTCAATGTTTACTTCTCTTGCTAACTGAGCTCTGTTACTGATGCTGCCTTCATTCCTTGGCAATTCTTGATCCATTGATGAAAGACTTGATTTAAGTCGCTGTGTAATCGAGACGAAACAAAATTAAAGTTATTTAGCAATGAATATTGCAAAGTTAAATTTTTTGCAAAATACAATTCAACATCAACACACAAATTAAAAGTAAACAAGAGTTGCCGCAGAGTGCAGCTAATATAGCTGTTTATACTTCATTCAAGTCAAGGGCTGCCTTTAATTTTATTTTTGAAGAAGATTAATTTATTTGTCAACCCAACACAAATTGTATTGAGTTGACAAGAAAATGAATCTCATTCTCAACAATACTCGAAACTCTCAACAAGAAGTCAAAATAAAGTCAATATACGACTGAGCTGAGGCCTAGACTAGAGTAGACATGGTAGAGCCAGAGCAGAGGCGAGGCATAATGATTAATGAGCTCACATATTTATTATTTGGCACAAATATTCATAAAATGTGGCTATACTAGTTTTGTAATTACATGGGTTCGAGTTTAATTATATCAAATACAAGTTACAACTTTACATGTTGATATTTCCCGTTCAAAATCTATTGTCCGGAAACTAGGCCACGCCAATACTTTGGCGTTGGCGTTGTTGCCGTTGACATGGTTGGACTTTGTATTTTGTTATGTTTTACCTTTCTACTGAGGTATTCTCTGACCAACGACGCAGCAACATTCTCCACATACTCGTTTTCGATCATAGTTTGTAAATTTCAACCACACAAGGCAGTTTGACTGTAAAGCCTACAAAATCTCAGCTACAATGGACTCAACTTTGCGTAGAAACTAAACATTGTTTACCAAACGGGCGGCGCCATATTGGTCTGGAAAATCGACCCTACTCAAACTAAAGTCATTCAAGTACTCGATTACCCGACTCGATTTATGCCAATTTATGGCAGTCGAAGAAATTTCTTTGGATAAAAACAAACCTTGTAAAATTTCGACCAGTTTTCAGAAAATTGATATGTTAATTGTAATTGAAATTGAAATCATGAGTAAGAATAGTTTAATGGTTCAGCAAATATCTAACATTATTTGTGTTGTACTGTGCATTAGTTGATAACGATTGAACTCTTTTGGTATCGATACTGACACATTGCTCTTTTAAAACAGTATAACAACAGAGGGCGCAATGACTAAATTACTATTATTTTGTGTATGTAGAAGTGATGCAAAACAAGAGCAACAGTGTGGTTATTTTGACTATCGTTTCCATGGATACTCGAGTTAAGAGTGTGAACGTCTTTGAAGTTTTGGAGCGTCGAATTCTCTCAGATAAACTAGGGTAAGTTTTATTATGTATTTGTTTGTCTATTTATTAGTTCAAACCTCATAAACACTTTGACTGAAATGGAAAACAAAACTTTTTTTTGTATAAGTGCCCGACATAGTTTGAAAGTTATACTGAAATTCCTTTCGTTTGCAATTTTTGCACTTTTAACTCACAAAGAAGTGATTTGGATGAATACAAGTTAAATATTGTTAGGTGTATCAGTTGATGTATAAATTTTACCACAAAATACATATATAAAAATCTTCAGCAACTTACTCTGTGCAAACTATCGCTAAGTAATTGACAAGCTTTCCTCGCCATGGTTACTATCCTGTTGATTGAGCGTCTTAGAGGGTCCCTGAGGTAAAAATGTCTTAGAAAATATTTTGAGCTACTTCCCAATCCCCTTATGTGTATGCAAAGTAATTGACATTCATATTGGTTAATTTCATTGAAAAGTGTATTTCTGTAGGCTACACATACAACAAATTTAAAATCCTCTCAGAGTTGTCTGGACAACTGAGAGCGCTGTCGCGGTTATGTCATTTCAGGGAGACACTTGTTTGTCTTATATATATCCGTTGGAAATATCAAATTGTGAACCCCAAAATATTTTGCTTGTGCTTCGGCTTACTGTCATGAACTGATGCACTCACAAATCAATAAAGAAAATAAATTTGGCAACAGCGAATCTGTCCAGTGTTTTGTGCATTTATTGCAACGTTGATACTTCTGCCTGACATGACATCATACATTCGCTCATGAATATGGAAATTTGCATTAGCATTAAATACAAGAAGGCATCAAAATACCCTTAAAAATAGCAAAACGAAAATTGAAAATAGGTGAAATGGGACACAAAGGTCATCTTCCAGGATTGCATTATTAAAATTACTTTTCATGGACCCTTTAAAATGTTCTGTGAAAACGCCCTCTATCATCTTTTAAATTTCTGGGATGTACAATTTGGGCTCTGTCAGACTGTCATGAATGATTAATTTATGACGTCATTTGTGAGAATTAATTGATCAGCAAAGGGCGTTCTGTTTCTCTTTGCCCATTATCTGAGTGAGAACGTCGTTATAACCTGTCACAGCAGCTGATGGTTTTGGTTGATTGGTCACAAAAGTCAGTGCTCTTCGCGTAAACACGCTAGTGTCGCTCGGTGGCGTTTCAGTTACATCTGAGCGTGATGAAACCATTCACGTCCGCCTCACACTCAACTAGATGTCCTTCTCGTCACTAAAGCTCATCTCAGCGCTCCATTCACTTACATTTGGCTCCAAGCTGCTCGCGTCACACTCGTTAAAGTTGATTCGGTCGCACTCCAAACCGTCACACAGGAGGCAGGTCACGATTTTTTTGTTTATCATACCACACGATGGTTATTGTATACACGCATAAGGTATGGGTGCCTCCCCGGATCCCTTCACTGTTGACCCTGTAGTAAATGTGTGGTACAAAACAAAAATTGCAGGCAGGTCGACTCTAAGCCCTCCTCGGATCGGTTGATGGAACCACGGCCCTCGTCAATTCCGCGGCTCAGATAATCATTGAACGAGATTCCCATTCCCGCTCCCCGTAGCGCTGTCTTCGATCCAAAAAACACCCTTCGATCTGGAAGTTGGAACATGATCTTCGTTTTTTTCTTCTTCTCGAAGACAAGCATGGAATTTTTCAGGAAGGAAGAAGTAAAAAATTAATTAACGAAAAGTTAAGGGGAAAGAAATCACCTGTTTTGTCTACTATCCCTAAGGTGCAATTCCAAAGAAATGACCATTGCACTTCGACAACTATTACCCCTGGTCACTTGGCTATTTATTATTTCATTCCATAAACCATCTCTCATCTCCATGTGAAGTACAGCCCGTGTTGCCAAGTAGTACATCAAGCTGTTTCATTCACAGAACCTTCTATACCCTTACAGTACCTAACCCCTAGGTGGAGAGAGGCAATTATAGTTGAGTGTCTTGCTCAAGGACACAAGTAAAACCATCGTACACTGGCGACTTAGCCACCAGAACTTGAGTCAAAGTCCGTAAGATTTGCAAAATAAGACTTAAGATTAAGAAATTTAATGAAGGTATAAACACACCATCTGTGAAATAGCAAATACAGGATCGACAAAACGCCAGTGGGGATGACAATGCAGGCAACTATTAGTATTCCAATCGTGCCGAATAATCCTCGGTCCGGAACGATATCCAGACAGGATGGCAGGTTCTGATGATGTCGACTCCTCGGTACCTGAGTACACATTGGGCAAAAACAGTATACAGGTGCATGTATATAGTTAAAGTCGACAGGCAACATGACACTGTGGAAAACATTGGTATAAATGTTCACAGGTTGCACATAACTAGCACATATATAACAATATTTTGAAATATTTTCCCCAGAAATTAGTATAATATTTTAGTTTTTGCATAATGATTAAAACATTTAGTTTTGATCTTGTGAGTTCAAAACTCGTAGTTTGAAAACAGTAAAAATGTAGGCCTATTATTGTTTTGTGCTCCACTTTCGCGGCTCCGATGACAGATTGAGCTTACACCTTCACATGTTTCTTCTTGGGTAACACGAAATGCAGATACTAGTCTTTGACAATTACCATCTTTAACCGCGTAGCTTTAAAAGGAAGACCCATGTTTTAAACCTCTCGCAACTTAAGAGATACTGTGCATTTATACCTTCTTGTGCCAAAAAATGCGTTCCCTAAAAGCACCAGAAGACGAACTGACTAAAAGAGAGAGGCATGCTGTCTCCAGAAACCACCCGTGTTTACAGCCATTCTTGCCAAAGTTGTTTCAGTCGATTGTGTATGTTGTAGGCGATTCTTGTTTGTGGACAAATCATGGACATGAAACACTGGTTTTTATACTTGGGTTCAATCTGATACCTCGACACAATCAGAATCACATGATTTGTATAAATTGAACTTTGAGTACGTGCTTCATCTGTAAACAATGTTGTTTTCTAGATTTGTTTGGGCGTTGCGCACCATTAGCTTTTGAAATCCATGGGAAGGTTTTCTTTTATGATAGCATACAAAAAAAAGTAATAAAATAAATTTAATTGCCTAATGATAGCCTGCAAAAGAACAGCCAACTAAAAACACAACTTTTTGTAAGCAATACAAATAAAATGAAAATACACTAAAATAGTATTCTTTCTGCTTATACTGAAATACATACAGTAAACATTAATGTGACAGGTATAGAAAAAAGAACTGCACCAAATTGTTCGATTATAATGTATTGACTTATGTAAAGTAAAATTTTAAAAATCTGGTGAGTGCACAAACGGGGACACTTTTGGGGGGTGGGAGGGTTTGGAAAGTGCTTCCATTGAAAAGGCAAACAAAGACCGTCAAGGCAAACCAAGTGACTCGTCTTTTTGAATGATTTACGTCAATTGGCAAACCACCAATACTAATACAGACGGCTAGTTCAACAGATTTGCACTGATAAACATACAAAAATTACGTGCTTTCTTTCATGAGAGTATATACCGATTTATTTGTTTGTCTCAACAACATTTCAAAACATTTGACTCTACCCCCAATCTACTGTAAAACATGGAGGAAAAGTTCTCTGTCCAGTGACCAAGCCTTTGTACTCGGTGTTTACGTGAATTCACATGGGTTTATGTGAATACACCCGTCACAAAAATCTGCATCTTTGTATTCATGGTGAATTCAAAAGGCACTGATGTGGCAACAAAGGGGATAAAACGTTCTCATGGCCGCGATTCAATCTGCTGAAAGGTGGGGAGTCGACCACAAAACTGCACCTTATACAAGAAGGTGAAGGCCCATTAACAAGATGGCGGTGATTCGCTCCAGTTTTCTTCTACCCGTTGCTGTTTTATTACTTGCTGGAGTTGGGAATCTGATGTTCATATCGTGTACAAATGCAGGTAAATAACACTTTTAGTTAAGTTATGCTTTAGAGCTGTGGTATTAAAGAAACTATTGCACCTCACAGAGCTTTTATGTTTTATAGTTTCCAAGCATTTAGATAATTATTATGCAATGTTTGATTGCCTCATTCGCCAAGTCATTACCAACGACTGTGTTTTAAAAATAAAAACCAATTAGAAACAATGAAAAACAAGTTCATTCTTAAAGTTAATAATTTCTATCCATAGATATCGATTTTTTTCTATTCTACCATCATAAGCATTTTTATAACATTTTTATTATTTCTTTTTTAATTTGATAAAGAAACTACGGAAAAACCACGACTGGAAACACAGGAGGAGAACCGGCAGTATTATGGCACGGAGCGAATCGGTACCATGGTGGCGGTCATCATGGCGTTTGTTATCGTACCACTGGGAGTCTTTGGGTTCATCTTGATACTTCTATGTAACATGTAAGTCAGAAATGCTCGGCAAACTGGCCGTATCCGACCTCCACTATTTCTCTGCCAATATTCTTACCCGATTTTTTTGTTAGAGAGATTGTTAACGTATTTACTAAAAGGTCGAGAGTTTTTTTTTGTGTTACTGAAATCATGGAGCTTCAAAAAGGAAAAATAAAGTCTAATATTAATCAAAGTTAAATGGCACAAATTCGGTATTTTTGTTCTCCAGCTATTTATGGTAATTCCCCGATTCGTTTCGTACCCAAGTCGTTTTATACCCAAATCGTTTCGAACTCATTGTTTCGTTCCCAAATTGCTTCGCACCCCAAGTTGTTACTGGGACAACAAAATCTCCCAACGGGATATGCAAAATGACAATACTGCAATCATTCACTTTTCGAGGGGGGGGGGGGTGCTATCTTTTGCGGTTACAGTGGGTACTGGCAACATAAAGGATTTTTTAAAGACGGATTTGTGTTTTGATGGCTGAGCAGTTGGTACATGTTTCTTTTCCATGAATTATAAATTTGTCTGATATTTGTCTGTTATTGCCCATAGGCATACATGATTTCTGGATACAACTATATAGGCCTACATTTATTTCTTTATTTATAAATTTAATTCAAATGTATGCATTATAGTTGTGTAATTATTTGAGTTACAAAATGCTCGACAAACTGAAGTTTATAAAAACATCCCATATTTGTCCGATTTCCCATGTTCAGTAAAGTTTTATCACTCGAGCAACAAGAGCAACAGAGTACACTGTACAAATACTTTCCTATCTCGACGTTTCCATAGACCTTTCTATTGAACGTCGCAACCCGAGTTTTTGCCAGCCAAGGTTCGAAAACTATGGAAAGCCGAAAATGCAAAGCAAAAAAAGATAGCCACAGTTTGTAACAGTTACAAAAATACTCAAAAATAGTGTTGAATTAGTTGGAAACAAAGCAACCAATCATGGAATGAATTTCTTTTAAGTGAAAGTTTGCAGAAATGTTGAATTTGGTTATAACATCTGTTAACACGATTGGATGTTTTGATAATATTCGGCCGTCCATGCCAACCAGCGCGGTTTGTTGATCAACCATAGAAAGCTCCACCAGGGAACACATTAATGGCTCTTCCATAATCTGATGATATTTTATGCTCAGCCATCACTAAAACAACAATCCATCACTTAATTGATTCCAGTATTTGCCAATAATGATTTCTTTTCGGTCAATCGTACAGAATAATCTGGTGCAAGAAACCCCGCCAAGCCAAAGCTCCGTCGTCCGAGTCCAAACCGCCCTTTGATGATGATAGATGACATACCAGACGAAGTCAAACAGTGGAGTGATATGAGTGACACCGAAGATGAGAAGGAAGTATCTACCTTCTACATGTTTATTGAAAAGGAAAATGGCACAACTGACAAGTTGTCTCCAGCAAACATTTGAATCCTAACAACGTTGATCCTTACAATTTGTCGTATTATGTTTATTTGGTAATATACTTTTTTCAAAGGTGTGCTAAGTATAATGGTTTAAGTTCAGGGTTAAAATTCGTAACAGAAAATATTGCTTAAATATTGCCTGCTAAGCGAAAATGAGCAGGATACCGGTTACAAATGGTAAATGTGAAATGGTGTTTTAGCCTGTCCTTATTCTATACTAAGCATAATTTTGTTGCAGTTATAGCTACTTGCTGTGCTTAAAGCAGCTCTATGAAATGGGCCCTGGCAATCAATGGCTCAGCCAGGACTCTGTAGTTGGGGGTTTGAGGAGGGTGGCATAGCCTTTTTGAAGGGGGTTGGAGCCTGGTCTTCAATATCAGTAGTTGGGGTGGTCATACTTCCTTAATACAATGGGAGACTTTTGGACGTAAGTCTGCTGCTAGCGTCCGAAAAGTCCCGCACTACAAACGTTTTAGGATATAACAAACCCTATTGTGTATAAAGGGGTACAACTCACACACTTAGTCAGTCAATATTTGTGAATGCACATCACTAGCTAAACATGTATAAAATAATAAAGTAACGATTTTTTTAAAAAGTGGTTTTCATCTTTTTATTGTTTAACCTTTTAACATAAATTGAAAAAAAAAAAAATAACAATGCAATAATAATTTTTTCTGTAATCTCTTTAATTGTTACTGTACAATAAATGTGTATTGGCTTAGGTTGTTAAAAAAAGAATAGTAAAATAAAATAAACACGTGCTTTGTAAAAAATGACTTAATTTATTTTCTTAAGGTTTCTCTTTTTGTGAATCAAAATAACGGCAAGGGCAAAGACTTAGTACATCACTGTACGTTGTTTATTCCAATTTCTGCAATGTACGTTGTTCTTTCCAATTTCTGGAGTGGTCTCTCGTTTCTCATTTCATACCGGGTTCACAAAGCTTTACGATTCATCTTTAGATGATGTACCAGTACTACCTTGGTGATTTGTATTGTGACATCACATTTTGCTTAGCAATTAGGATTGATTCACCATTAAGATCAATCTTAACTCTTTGTGAAACCGGCCCCAGCATAGTTAAATATAGGTAAAGCTTATGTGGTTATTTTGCAGCAGTTGGCTCTTGTCGAATCCCATGCACGCATGAAAAGTTTTGAAATTATTGAATCAATCTTGTTATGTTGTCTTCATTCAGCCCAGCCGAGAACCGAACCGTATACACCTGTTTAACTTGATCATTGGACCATTATCATTCTGATTTAAAGTAACAATTCAACCATTTTGTTTAATCGCTACCCGTGTCAATGGGAATCCTCAAACAAGTGATTCTGCGAATTGCAGTGGGCGTTCTGCCAAACGGCTAGGGTCCACCAGCTCTCGAAGCTGAAGAGGTTCACATCGACGTGAAGACCCGTTGGAGTAAAGATGGATGGGTCGTGGTGTACTCGTTTGCTGCCGGTGGTTGTTACATTCACTGGAGTTTTAAATACTTTTGGATCATGGATGGTTACAGGTACGTTTCAATTTGTTTAGTTGGATGATCAAGGCATGTTTACCTTGAAGTGTGTATTCTTGGTGTTGAATTTATCATGCCTTAATGCCTGTCGTCGTAACATGCTAACAAAAAAAGTCAACATTGCTCCATTCAGTAAGTGCATTGTGAAAGTGGGATAATTGTAAATTTTTGATATTTTTCGAGTTCGCCTGACAATAATTTTATTTGTTCCTTCGCTTTAGCTAACGAACCGCTGGTTCCATCCCAGCAGGCGCCTCCACAGATGCCTCAGTACACCGGTCTTAACAGAGTAGGAACAGGCGTAGCCTTGATTCTAGGCTGTTTTATCGTCCCTGCTGGACTTATTGGATTTCTCGTATTGGTGATTCATAAATGGTGAGTGTTGGTTTCAAACCAAGGCTAGCAATGTCACATTTTATAAACATGGTAAGCACAACCGAATGAAAACACACCAGCCCTTTGTGAGTGACCGGTGCTTGCTTAGCAAAAGACACCATATAAGCAATGTTTTGTACTTAGCAATATGTGTAACTGGGGTTCTTTTACGGGTATTACACACCACACACCAAATGCCTTAGTGCCATGGCGCGAGGTTGGACGAAGTAACTGGTTGTGTCTTGCTTTATAATTAAGGACACAAGTGTCAAGACCGTGACTCGAACCCACATCCTGCTGATCAAAAACACCAGAGCTTACTAAGTCCAGTGCGCTCGCCCATGACACACATATTCTCTGTGGCTGTTTACTGCAATTTGCATCATTCTGGTGTCTTGATTATAGCTCTAGCCGTTCACATTCCCAGTCATGACGAAATTGCTGCACGTTAATTTAAATTGCTCGCATAAAAATAATGTCATGTTAATTTTCATTTAAAAAAAAAAAGGATGTGAGAGTTTGATTTTTTTTGTACCATTTTTGTAGCGTCACCGTTTGTAAGGAAATGAGAAAATCAAAAACCAAGAACACACCAATCTTCGAGGATCAAAGGGAAAAAATCAAGTGGCAATCAGCAATGTTGCTGTATGTCGAGGATAAGACTGAATACGCAGGCAATAGTGACGATAAAATCTGCTTGGACGACTCAACTGTATGAAGGGCGCCACCAAATCAAGTTGTTCAACTCTCCAACCACAGAGGTCGCTATAGGAGGAGAATGGGCAATTATTTATTATTAGTGGAAAAAAAACCCTGAATGTTGAGATAACTCGGATAGTAAAGAGGGTATCTGCTGAATTAATTGTGAAGAATGTAATTATTTATTGTTGAAATTTTGAGAACGTTTTTTTTTTTCTCTTTTGAAATTCTCCGAATATGTTTACACATAATTGCAAACAAAATATTATCAATCATCTTTCATTAAAAACGAATTTAGTTTTCGTTTCTTATTTTTTCTATATTTATGAACTTAAAAGAAGATAACCTATTATCAAAATTTATTATAGAAATATTTATTGTGTTATAATTACTGTAAAGTTTTCTTTCTTCTAAATCGTGTATTTAATTATTGTTTTTCTTGATTATTATTGTTTTCCGTGGAACATACAACTGATAATAACAAACAACATTTTATTGTGTTAACTTAACAAAACAGTATGGAAGATACTTACTTGCCTTGGTTTTACTATCGATGTACTGGTTCATGAATATTTATAAATCTCTCACAGTCGCGTACTTCAAAGTTCAGAAGGGTGCACGTTTTTTTTTTAGTTATCGAGATGGCGCTATTCTCAGCAGTGAAATGAACATTTTTAAAGGCGCGAAAGGCCGTGCAAGTCCGTGTCCGAATTGGCGGCTACACGGCTGGATTGCTGCGTCACCATGCGTTGAAGTAGATGACGTCATTTAGTAACACCCTTAGCACCAGTCGTAGCCGTGAATGATAGCCACCAAGTCGGATTACAGCCTAACAAACAAGACAGAGTATAGGATCAGGCGTAGCCTTGGTTCTAGCTAGGCTGTGGTAACGTCCCAGCTGGACTTATTGGAATTCTCGTATTCTAAAAAAGCTGAAGTGCAAGTACAAACCAGACAGTACAAACTAGAGAGGGGCCTCTGGTATCACAATATTTAAACTAAAATGACGTAAACCAAACAGCACGAAATCCAGCCGCTATGGTATCGGATAGAGACGTGACAAGATGGAAGCTTTCCTCCATGGTGTCACGAACATCCGACTCCTCTCTGTTATTAAGAGAGTTATCAACTCGCGATCTAAACTTCATCTTAAAGATGCTCTATTATAAGATAAGATCTGATATCACTCTTGTCGTTCCAATTTTTGAGTCTTGTCAAATCCAAAGCTTCGATGACCCACAGGCTCCTTCTTACGCTGGTCCAGGACATATCCGGTGCCTCCGGCCATACGCAAGCCTCTCCTTGGGCAGTAGAATCGTCTCCAGATAGAGTGACAGCCGTAACAACTACCACTCAAGACTTTCTCTCTTTGCAGATTGTACACCACAGGATAAGATTATAGATTTCATGAGAAGGTGGGAGACGCATCTTCCCTCATGTTAACCAAACATTCACTTTAGAGGTTTCAAGTGAGTCAATACTTCACGTAATACTACAAACAGTGCTCTGCACACGTTCTCTCTATACCCTGACATTTAAAACACTGCTGCTGCAACATTAACGACGGGTATGAGCCGGTGTCTTGGATACGAGGTTATCAGCCATTTTCAAAAACATGAACGCACCATGTTTTTGAAATGGCTGTCACGATCGCTGAGAGTCTAGCGAGGTGTGTGGAAACATGTCATTAAGAATTTATAAAGTATAGCCACAACTAGCGTTCGTTCAGAAGATAAACACTTTATTATACGATTTGCTTTACTTTTCAATAAAATTATTTCAATATATTTGGTATGACATCCAACAAAGTATTTTTCCGCGGACATTATCTCGTGTGCCAACAAAAAAACAAGTGAAAATCGGCAATGGTGAAATGAAAATGATTCCCTTCTCATTAATCTGTGTTCTTTACTATCAAGCGGCCATCTTGTTTAATTCCATTATAACTAATGTACCCGGGCTAGAAGGGAACATTGTAAGAATGAATGAACTTTTACATCTAGTTGTGTCTAAGATGTCTGTACCCCCCTACCCCGTATAACCTCACTATGGAATAAGCCATTTTGAGGTATGGTGGACATAGCACTAGACACTACATGTATTAGGTTTGGTTAAAATTCCAAAGCAAACGGTGCACTCCTATATAGTGTCCACCATCATTTTATATCAGGCTAATTAATAATTCTTAACCGTAAAGATATTATTGATCATTCAATAATAACTCAATAACGAACTTCATCGGGTTGACCTCATGTTTGTTTCCGCCATGCACTTTTCATTACACATTATAATGGGTGCACGTTTTTCAATGACCATTATATTATAAACACACACAATGAGCTTCTAGTGTTGTGACAACCGTAATTATTAAGAGGTAATTTATCAACACAATTACCTCAATGGACAGGGTGAAACAAGAATTTCATTGTGGTGTACATTAGGCTTATACCTCGCATTATACTTTTCCATTGAAATAGCATATTGGCAAGGTAAACTCATTGTTAGTTTCGTTTTGGGTCAAACGAAATGCCTATTATGTACAGAGAAGCAGAGCACTCCAAGCAGAATCGGAAAAACATTATTTTTTGTAAAGAATTCCAACCGAAACTCATCGCGCGCTGTGTTGAGATGCTTTTATGACAAGTAATCAGTAAAACATGCCTAGCAAAAACAAAACCGCAGTACACGGTAAGTCTCAAGACGACTGCATGAACAACTACGGGTCACCTGGTTAATTGCAAGAGAACTTAAGAATAATGTTTATAATTGGATCCCTGATAATCTATCGTACAAGCAAGACCATCTCTCAGCAGGTCTTGATAATTGGAGCAAGAATGTCCTGAATAGCTGGCCAGAATGAAGTGGTTCGGCGGTCAGTTCCCTCTAACCCCATTGGGAATGACCTGCCTGTAATGAAAACTCTGTCCACCATGAATAATTGATGCCCAAGAGAGATTGTGGATTGAGCCAAAACGAAACCATTACTCGCTGCCATTTTAGTACTGCTAAGAGTTCTTATAAACCCATTGAACATCAGGTTGTTGCCTCAAGATCGGCCTGCTGTTTCTCAACCACCATGGTAACGCCAAAAAGTGTCAATTTTTACTGCCCAATAGATTACTTTTGGATCTTTGTGCCGTATGGACATCGTCTAGATTGTTCATAGCATACGGTGAATATACTGCCATGACTCTCCTATGAAAAGTAACTGATCCAAAACACTCTTCCATAGTGCTCAAGATAACGATTGTATGTAAATGTGTAGTGGTCTGTTAGCATAATATAAAACAAGAAGAAGGGCAAGGAAAAAGGGAAAACACCCACTTGAAATCATTTCCCCCTTTACCGGATTTCCTTCACCCTATCGCGAACTCCTTCAGGACAGTTTATAATTCTCTCCAGTTGTGAAAGCTCCCGACGCAAATAATGACATTACCATCGAAAAGGTTTCTGAAATTGTTTTAACAGGTCGACCTAGAGTACCAGAGATGTGAGTAACCTGGAGGTGGATAAGATGACCATTTTTCATCTGATTAAAAACCTCTTTTTTCTTTCATTTTGAAACGTTTGTTTTTACTTCAAGGAGTTTTTACTTTCTGATATTATAGGTCTCTCATGATTAGAAGACATTTTAAAGGGAAATGTTTAAGTCTTTTGGAATCTTTTATTGAAACATATAATTTTGGCTAGCTTGTTTTGCAGGACTTGATAGAAGTCTTAATTGTATAGTCAATTGTTACCCTTTCTATTTTGGGTTATTTTTCATCAAAAAGACAAACTAAAGCAAAACAAAGTAGACCTTTTCCCAGCCACCTGCACTGCACAATATCTTGGCTTAAGAGAAAGCAAGAAACAGGTGCAGCAACATTGCACATGGGTCTCAGGTACTACTACCGGACGTCTGATGATACGGACCAATAAGGGCACAATGCAGTGTCAAAAGTTCCTAAGCCGTACCTTATCTTGACTCAAAGAGATTAATCATAAAACAGGAACGGCACTGTCCCCATCATTTCAGTGGTGCATCTAGTATTGGGTCCTTAGACAGGAAGCAGCCATGGTAACCCTCGACTTCATCAATACTGAACCTGATCTCCTGCATGTAAAAGTAGACCATGCCTCCCCTCGTACCCGAACAATTTGAAAACATTGACATTTTGAAGAGTTGATCGTATAACTTTCTCCCGAGACCTACTTTGCATTGTGCCTGTGCGAGTAACCGAAAATTATACACGCTGACAGTACTCGAGTAGCTCTTGTAACTTCGCATATATGCAGTCTAGGGTAATTCCGCTACACTAGATCTGCATCAGGATACAGCAGACGGAGTGACGAGAAGTTGTGCCGTTTGGGATCCTAATTTTCCCCGGCCATATTTGGCTAAATTAATCAACCCTGTCAGCGCGTTGCTATTTGGTCCGGGCCACCAGTGATGATAAATGCCTGCACCGAGTTTACCAAATGGTCACGTTGCTTTTCTTTCTTCTTATAATAACAGAAGCTGTGCTGAGAAATTGTGTGAACATTTTGAGCGTGTGTTGCGAACACTCCAACAGCCCACCCGCTGGTGAATGTTGATGAACCTGCCACGAAGAAACGCCCACAGTTTCATGTGTTACAAGTGGTCGACCATTCGCCATCAGTTGTAAATTTGAAGTAATATTTTCTCCCGGGAAAAAAACTGCATGCGGAGTTTCTTTCTGGATGATTTAAAGGTAAGTTTCTGTGATGTCTGTCCGCACTTTGGGTTGGGATGTCGAATTCTGCAATCAAATATTCCAAACAGAAGAAGAGGAAGAAACACATACCATAGAAACGCGAACCTTAACGTTAGCAACTATACTTCGAATTTAACAGAGCAACATAGCAAAATGAAAAAATGGATGCTCTGCACTTCTTTATTGCGCTAAATATTTGTACCTCCTTTCCAAACTGAAGTTAGTGATACCGTCTACTTTTTAAAAACATGTTAGAAGTGTTGGCATAAAAATAGAATCATGTGTATTTGCACACGTGTTTGCAGAAAAAATGTTTTAGTATATCCAAAGTGTGACTTATGGATATTATTTAAAAATATAGACAGAACAAGACAATCCATCCATAATATTTGAGTCTACTGCAAGCGTACTTCTTTTCAAATCTATTAATAAATCTTATAGAAATAGGGGGAAATAATTAAGTTTTAATGGCTTTTCAACTCATCGACATTTCAAATCTAAATGTTAACATTGTGGATTTAATTGTCACATGTTGTATGATAAGACTCCCCACGGTATGCGAACGAAGGCGTGGCTATATGTTGACTTTGCAAGCTATCGTATTGCGTTGACAAACACAAACCGTGTACGGCCTTGTTTAGACTTCCACCTAGTCGATTGTTCATTGATATTACGCGAGTTCCCCAAGTGTGGTTTGCCATTCGTCAACAACCTGCAGGCGTGTGTGAAATGAAAATAAGGGTGCTACTAGCTTCCGCGCAAGATAAATAATAGGTCCTCTTCCCACTTCGGTAGGATGACTGTTAGCCAGTCTAACCAATCAATACAACTACATTAAAATCATCCGCTCCGTTTCTTCGCAACTGCAGAAAAAGGAAAGAAGCCTTCCCTACGGAAATGAAAAAAAAATGCACTTAGAATATTTACCTAATCATTAGCTTCATATCCTTATTGGAACAGATTTATATAATCGTCGAATTTTCCGCACCATTTACTGATGGAAGTAACTCATTATATTAACCATCGACGGATAATTTCATTGGGAATGGCTGAAGAGTGCAATATGCATTGCATAATTATTTGAAGATTTATTTGAAGTGATTTAGTCGAGGTCGTTGGGGGGGGGGGTCGACTAGCCCCGCGGAACGCAGTGCGTTAAGCGCCCCGCCAAGTCATGGCTTCGCGGGCATGAATTCAATCGGTTATTAACGACGTGTTTAAAGATCATGTAGACTATACAACCATGACAACTGTTTTGAAATATATTTCTTGTTGGTTGTCCATTTTTGTAGAATCAAACTGTACACTTTACGATTGACATGTAAAAGTTTGACCCCTTAGAGTTGATTTAGAGAGAAAGTAATTATTGAGAGCTTAATTTATTTATGCCTATATTTGTAAAATCCACTTTCGGTGTTACATTGAAACCGACTCTGTACATTACACACAACATTAGCAACAACTTTCACTTGTAACATTTTGATTTGAAATAGAGTCTGTTTATGCCATCAGCTCAGTAGATTCAAATATAGTTTTAAAAAAATATGCTTTGCGAGTATTTTGTTGTGGTGCGCCTTTAAGAGGAGCGGGAAAGATAGATAAGAATCACAACGCATGAGAAGGATCGTAGCGTCATGTACCCTGTGTGCAATAGCAATAATGAATGCCGACTTCCATTTTACTAAAGAGGACTCAGACTATGATTTTTCTTACCCTCAGTTTGGTTGCATTGATGTCCATTTTGTTTGTTTGGATCGGTTTTGATTTTCCTCTTTTTAAAGGTGGGTCATATTTTTGTGCAATGACCCGGAAAAGAAGTGTAATTTTTAACAGAAAGTCTACTTGTTTTAAAGATGGTAATGGTAGTATAGAATCCTGCGAAATAATTTCATCTGAATTGGCCCAATTGATTAGAAACCAATACAAGAGTATAGATAGGTTGCAGTATGACGTAAATCAGCCATCTTTACGGGCAGTTTAGAACAAACAGTCGTGCGTTTCGTGTGAGAACGGCGTGCAACACGCGCGCATTTCACGAAACTCATTGCAGGATTGGTCAGTGAACAACGCGGCTGCGTTAATAAGTTGAGCGTTTGACGCACCTGCAAGCCAAAATGCAATTTGCCCGTAAAGATGGCGTCTACTGGGAACTATCTGTATCGACAAATTTATACAGCCAAAGATTTCCTGCAGGCAACTGTTGGAAATTTTCGTGGTATTAATTTGAATGTTGTCCACATACGGTCAGAGATGTGGATGGTACCCGCTGTCATCTCTCTAAGCGTGGATGGATTCGACGTTCTTGATGAAAATACCGCGACAGATTTTTGCTGTTTTCTCAATAAGTAGGCATTATATTCAACTGAAATTTTCACACGTAAATTTTGTTGTATGCATCTGTCTTGATAATTTTGCCTATAAATCAGCATTAAGTTGTCAAAAACCAGACGATGACCGTACCTTCAAACTGTATCAATTAAGGGTTGATATCTATGTTTGAATGATGTTTCTTTTATGGTTGATCGGTCAGTGCGCTGGCCTCTTAACTCCTCTTTCTACTCCAAGTGTCCACACTCATGATGCTATTTTATCTTTTGAGAGTAAATTCCAATCCAGGGAGGATGTTATTTCAGGACACTCGTTCGTCTGTGCGTTAACGAGATTACTCCAAATCGCTGAGAGAGACTCGGCCGTCTGTCCCCGTCAATAAGTCCCCTCAAGTCAACTCCCTCGATACCTCCACAATTTTCGCGCCATTGCTTCTCCTCTTTAAGTTCTGTTTAATCGGATCGATTGATGGCTTTTGGAACCTGTTGGATCATAATGTGGAGTTGGTTCCACTTATAGAGTGTTCATCCCGAACTTGTATCTGTAATATCAGGGATGCCTTCAGACACTTACACAGAATTTTTCTTGTATAAGAAAAATTGTATCTCCATTTTGATTTTGCCTTGTTTTAAATCGATTCAAAACCACTACCTTGGCCAGAAATCCAGCAACTTAGATATTATAATAAGTACGATGCTTTCTTCAACATAAAAATTACATTAAATATCGACGATCTCTAAAGTGTTGTTGTTTTTTTAAACTATATTTTTGATCCTGACCAATTTATTTATTTAATCATATATTTGTTTATTTTGGATTAAAGCATGGTTGGTACATCACGGGACAATACTGATATTAAATCATAGTATTTCCTCCTCTGGTGTAATATTGTTTCACTTTGAGTAAAGAACAAAGTGATTCCTTACTATAAATATATTAATCCATGGTTAATATTATGAAATAACCTCGACTACTTTAAAAGTTTATTATGATTAGTCAAAATGAAAAGAGAAACTGTTCACATTTTACTTTTACTGACCATAAAATCAGTTGTGATTTACAAAAATAACATGCAAATAATGAACAATGACTTTTAGAACTAGTTATTATTATTAAACACCGAAAAAGAAAAGAAAATTGACAGGCCATGGGTTTTGTCACACAAAGATATCCCCTAAATAACATTTACATCCTAGGGTGTTCGAATAACACTAATTTCTGACAACACAATTACATTAGTGCTATTTTAACACCCCATGATGTTAATTTTGATTCTTTTTTGGTATCTACATGTGCCAACACCCATGGTGTCAATTTTAACACCCCTGTTCTTGCAGTGTATAGGTCTGAAAGTCATTGTTCATTCCACCCCATTTTCACAAATCTATACTGCACTATTCAAAACATGTCTTTGGTTACACCTACAGATTCTTGTTTTTGTCGTTTGTTTACCAAATTCTACGGGAAATCTCAAACTGCTGTGACGTGTTTATGGCCACTGTCCTTCGTGAAAACGTGGATGGCGGGTCGAGCCCATTCTCTGTAATATCACGTTTTGAAATAGCCCAAACTACAACTGTGTAAATATGCACTTAATAAAATTGAAAGTGGAATTTAACCTGCGGTCTTAGAAATAAAAAAGAACAAAAAATGCATTTAAACATTTCAATATACCTTTGGGCGCTATTTTGTGTTTGCGTAAAAATCAAACTTGGTCAGAGACTCATGTTTTGAAAAGTTCATTTCTGCCTGTAGGTCTTAAAATATTTTCCTTCGAAAATTAACAACTGCCAATAAAGAAAGTTGTCAAAAACAACTTTTGTTTGTTTTCTATAGGAGCATGAATACGTAATTAATGAATCGGGGTTTTATAACATCGCACTAGAGAACTCGAGGGTAAAAATTAACTCAAATTGCGTACCCGAATCTACTTAAATTCCACAGAAATGGTCACTGGCAGAAATTGTTATTGCCAAAATCAGAAATAATGAAAATCTGCGAGAAGGCCAGATTAAATAAAAATGATTAATTGCTGTCGATTTGTCTCAATGGTTGGTTTCTGGATGATGATGGTGGTCGCTTCTAATTTCTTTGATTCGCTCTCTCTATGTTCAAAGTGCGGGTATAACAAGTGGTTTGGTTATGTCAATAAACTTGAACCCAAGATGCTGACAAAAAAAATAAATAAAAAAGGAGATCGCCAACATTGGGCTGGATAGTTCAGTTGATAGAGCACCGGCACGCAAATCGGACGGTTGCTAATTCGTGCATTTTAGTAAGTTTTCCTTTTGAAACCCAAACTTAAACTTTGTAACAACCCTTATTAATCTGAAACACACTCTGTTTATCTTAATGCTAAACAACTTCTGCAACAAAAATACTCCCTGAATGCAATAGAAATGATCATTGTTGATTCTCAGTTAGCAGGAAGGTTTCAAATTTCACACTCCAAAAAAACTCCCGGCTCAGAATTGATCTGGATTCAGGGTTCCAGGACGGGTGGGGGGGGGGGGGGGGACAGATGGAAATTTACCTCGGATTCTGCGTCATTCTTACCGTTTTCTGGGTCATTTGACACAGATTCCTAGTCAAGAGGGCATTTCTTTTCAGACCTCTTTGTTGGTTACACAATAAATAATGGGCGAAAACAAAATGAATGCATCGAGATTAATTCTCAGTTCTGTTATAAAAGCCACTTGTTTTGTAAAAAAAAGTGCAATTGAAAGTTATTATGTTTTTCATCGAGTAAGGTTTTGTTTTTTGCCCCCCCCCAAAAAAAAAAAACAATGCACGTGCCTGCCACTGACATATCAGTCACATAGAGGGCGTTATATTTACAACTAAGCAATTATTGCACGTCATAACAACATCAGAATCGCACCGCAGTACAGCTTTATGGAGATGAAGTTTGACATTTAAATGGACGTCTTAGATGCATCAAATTCCAACCTTACTGCTTTTAAAAGGGACATTACAGAATTTGTAAGAAAAAAACTTGTAAAATATACTTTTGATCACAGATGTACATAAAACTTACACGGTCTTATGATGATGATAGTAGAAAACATCCCTTGAAATATTTCTGTCTGAAATGCCATATTTAATGAGAAATGAATAAACTAATTTTCCGATTGGAGTTTATATCGCTCAGTGAGCGTTTTTATTCATTTTTTGAATCTACATGATTTCATGCAAATGTGTAATCGGTTTTTCACTATTTTCTCGTGACCAGATGGCGATCGATCTCAAACTTCTACAGGTTTGTCAGTTTATGTATATGGTGGATTACATAAAGTGATTACACTGCCAGCAACTGTTTTGATAGCGAAAACCAATTCTGTAATGTTCCTTTAAGGTATACACATAAATCCTATAATGGATCAGAGTTAGAAATGGACAGAAAAGCCTTGTGATGTGTTGGGACGGAGCACTAATGGAGAATTCTCCTCACACGTTCTGATCTCACACCTACTGTGCATACATTCTTGACACCAATAATCAGTCTTTTTTATAACATGGGCACTAAGGCATTAAACTAAATAATTGATGCGGACAGTTGACACTGTTAGTGAACTTTCATGTGTTTAGCAACGCTTCCAGGAATGTGACGAACATAGGATAGTTGTTGTGAAATTTCCAGTTTGAAAATATATAAAAGTTGGATCAACTTTGTGATCTTTCTCATAGTTGCTTTAGCCCGTGTAATTATTGCATTTGACCATTTTGGGGAATCTTTTAATTCCACGTACAGTTGCTTTAATGTTAGACACAAAATCGCGTGCTTTAACGCGTCCAAATTCGAGAGTACACGAGAGTATGCTTTATCATATCCATTATGAGTTCACCAGACTCTACTTGGTGACGCTAAGTTCAGCTGAACTTAGCTCTAACTCAAGACAGTAAAGACACACGTTAGTCGCAATGTGCTGATGCAAAATTACCCTGTTCACCACACTCAACGATACTGAAATGACCCACAAGATGTTTTGAAAAAGAAAAAGTATCTGTTGATAGAGAAGCTTGCATTTAGGATCAACGAACTTTACAATGAATTGTTGGAAGAATGCCGAGATAAATCGACGAAAAGATATAATGATCATGAAGTTTATTTATGGAATCCAATCCGATTCATCATACCATGCAGTATTTCTGTTATAACCGAAAGTCAAAACTTATAAATGCATTGCTACTCTCGTCGTTGGGCATTCGTAAGACGATTCAAACTAGTTAACAAGAAATAACTCCTCTCGCGTCTTTTATCATTGATGAAGGCCTCTTTGAAGTAAAATAGATCGAATGACGTTGCGTCTCTGTCCTTATTTCCCGAATGACGCTGAAATATGATGATGTGTAAACCGTCTCATAGTGAAGTCAATTTTGCACGTTCGAGTCGTCACACGCACCTAGTTTGGCCATTAATTTGTCACAAACAGCAGGGATAGGTACGGTAATTTTATGAAGTGCTTGGCTTAAGAGACTCTTGATCGTATTGTTGCCATATATTGTTAAGTTCTACGACCTTCAGTATAAATATATAGTACTATACATTTTACACTTCGAAAGTAATAGTCTGGGAACGTGTTTGAATGGAGTGGCTTGGTTATGGCTTTTGGCTTCAACAGCCATGTTGGTGTATTGCAGATACGGTGCTCAACCCATAGCCACAGCTGCAGCTTAAGCTGTGTGACTTTGGCCGTGGCTTTTGGCTTCAACAGCCATGTTGTTGTATTGCAGATACGGTGAACTACCCATACTATAGCCACAGCTGAAGCCTTCAGCAGCCATGTTGAATTTGAAGCAGGTACAGTGATCTATACACATAGCCACAGCTAAAGCTTGAGCTGTGTGACTTTGGCTGTGGCTTTTTGGTGTTCAGCAGCCATGTTTAATTTGAAGCAGATACAGTGATCTATACGCCACAGTCAGTGACGTCAGTACGGCACATACAAATCATAGCGTTTGTCTCTCCTATTTTGAAGTGAGCCGATGGCCAGGTTAAATGGCGTTCATGACTGACCCTTTATTAAATTAATTTTGGATTTTACCCAAAGCCATACAAGCAAACACAGAAAAACACTATGGTACACCAAGTAACGAATTGGCCCGCTAACAGTATGTTGATAACGTACATGGAAAACGGACATTTTCAAGGTACAGGTGCATCGGCACCAAATGAGCGAGCAATCACTTTCTTCAAATTAAGTTCAGTCAACATTGAGATGTTTATCCAGTTTCTTCAAATTTGGATAGTTTAAAGAATGAGTGAATGTACTTTTCCAGACCACAGCTTTCTCTAAAATTACCCCTCAGGGGAAAAGTAAATTCAACATTTTCAGCCACTGCAGTACAAGTGTGTATATATCCCACATCAATTGATTCCAATAAATCAGATGTTCTGCCTTGGCTGCGTAAAAATTATGACGACATGTGTCAAAGATCAAGGAGTACTCCCTACTTGAGAATGGTCTCGTCCGGGTATCTCCTTTTGTTAATGAATGATTTAATGAGACTTGGCTTGGAGTACGTCGATCCAAATGAAAGTGCATAACGGCAGCGAGAAAAAGGTGAAGCATTTAACCTTTAGAACTTCCCTGGTCGAGGAAGTGTTGAGGATCCTTGAGTATCACAACATGTCTATAGGGCCTGACATGAGAATGTATAGAGGCAATCTTCTTTGATCGAACCGCCATGTTGGAATTGGTTTTGAGCCGACTTGTGTATCATTCATGAACTGCTTTCTATATCTACATTTGATGAACCGCTGCAGTCATTAATGCAAGCAAGTAAAAAGCAAAGAATAATTGAATTGAACATGCATCACTGGCTTTTCGTCATTGGATCGAACACATTTTTGGTTTTAATACTGTCACTGGCTCTCATCTGATTGGGATAGATAAGAACGATTCAAAGAGAGGAACTTAAGCACACCAAAGTGGCCATTTTACCATAAGAAGGCTATACCTTATCTTATTTCAACGAAATTCAGCACTAAGGTGACAGTTTTACTACCATTTACAAACTTGACCTTGTCTTGAATTAATGAAACTAAGCACACCAGAATGTGGCAGTTTTTGCTACCATTTACAAACTTGACCTTAATCTCGAATCAATGAAACTAAGCACACCAGAATGTGACAGTTTTGCTACCATGGCATTTACAAACTTGAACTTATATCTAAAATCAATCAAATTAAGCACAACAGAAAGGGAAAGCTTTTCTGCCCTATTATACAAACCTGTACCTTATCTTGAATCAAAGAGATTATGCGCGCCCGAAGAATAATCAATGTCACATTCCTCTTTTAAAGTGCTAAAACAGCATGATAGTTATGAAAGAATTAAATGGCATCAAAGAAATGCTTTCGTTTTAGTATTTTAATGAAAGAATCGACTTCTTCATTTTAGCCTTGGGTTAGCATGGTGCCTGCATACCTAATCGAAGTTAAGACGATACCGATCTGTTTAATTCTGGGTCAATTCATGCTCGGGGGGTTGAGAAATGTAACAAAATTCACCCAAAGTTTGAGCTCGAAAGAGGAACTGTAATCGGATTTGAAAAATTAAAAGCTTTACTGGGTTGATTCCTCTTTCTTTTATTCAAAAATATGAAGATTAAAAAGTTCTCTTTTAATTGTCTTACTATATTAGTTCTATAACAGTTGCTATAGGATTAATGTTATTGCTATTGTATTTGATATCAACATTTTATTAAGATTGTTTTCATTAAAATATTAATGTTATGTTCAGGTTAAAGTCGGAGCTGCCAATTCTTCCTGATTGTGCAGAAAGTTCCCTGAAAATAAACCAATCTTTCCATGTTCTGATGAACAAATTTGAAAATCTCCCTGATTATGGAAACTTTTTCCCTATTTATGTTGAATGTAAATATAAATAAGTCACTGGTTGTTGTACAAAATCTCCCTGATTACAAAGCTCAAATGTTGGCAGCTCTGTAAAGTAGAGCTAGGATACTATTGTTTCAAAGTTGGTGAAATGAATAACTAACTGAACCAAACTGTTTGATATTTGGAATGTTGCAAAAATAACTGACCACGTGGTGCGTTATGAACCTTTTAGAAAAATGATTTGTTTTTTTACCTGATTATGTCTCTGAATGAGGCGCTTTCTAGCGCATGAACTACCGAGCTTAAAATTCAATTCAATTAAATTTCGAAATTGGTTTATTAACAAAAAAGAGATTTCAGCTGTTACAGTCAAGACACACGTTTGAGTTTGTTTGTTTTGTAAATGAGTAGGTATAAACACAGTGCCAGCTTACATCATAAATTGTAAGCGATAGCTTTTGCAGATTGGTAGCTGTTCTAATATCTTCAGTGAAAGTATTTTTTATTATGAGGAAATCTGTTGTGGAATTAATCATGGTTTCAAGTCTTTGAAATGCATACAAAGCTAATCTAGAGGTCCTGTGTATTGTACGGAGTATCTTGTGCGTGTTGCCACATACACCGTTCAATGTTACGGCGCACAATTGGGTCTTAAGTTCCAACACGCCCTCTGGTGGGGAGAAATAAGCGGGAATAACAGTCGCAGAAAAATGTTCCACTTTTGTTCGCGCCAACAGGTTTAGTCACAACGAACGGTGAGCTCCGATGCGTGCCGTTGCCAACCGTGTCTTAATCACTAAGTTCCCTTTGGTTCAATGCGACGCCTAATGAAGGAATGTTCATACCTTAACACGTCCTAGCCGCGGGCTCAGGAACAGTTTTCAAGAGATATTGGGAGAGATTTCGGAAGCTATTGCCAACTTGGTTGAATCCGTATCGAGAGCGAGCTGGAATAAATACGGTAAGATTCGATTAATATATATATCCGTGCCGTCAGTCACCGGTGAAACGATGGGGCCACCGCGGCGGGCTTTTTTGTACTAAGATAGTGTGAAGATGGACTGCGGAAATAACATTATAGATTTACTTTTCAAAATGTTGTCTTACTTCACTCAGACCCTTACATGTTGATATAAGATGTCATCTTAAAACAGACAGTGATGATTCAATAAATTAGATACAATCGTTATTAAACCAATCTATGGCCCTGAGTTTTCCTGAAACACACACTATGATTGAAGTAGTGTTTGAATTGGACGTCTTATTATATTACCAATGACCTATATAGAAAATTTGTTTCAAATTGCTTTCACAAAATTAGTTAATGATCGTTTGTTGGCGGCTAGCGGTGGCATTGGATATGGCAAGGGTTTGAGCATTATAGAGTTGAGGTTGGGATGGTGACGAGGTGGAATGTGGGACGTGTGGACGATGTTGGCCAGATCAGTCATGTGATTCATTTAGTCCAATCACTTCTAAGCACGATGCAACTTCACTTTTTGCAATCATGTTGTGAAATGTTGTTACACTATAGCTATGAGAAACTCAACACTTGGAGACACGTCCTAATGTGTGGAGGCAGTTTAAATTAATGTGCACTGGTTGTAGGCATTTATAAATATTAGAACTGACCAGCCTCAATTCACTTCACGGTGAGAGGAAGACTTTTTCATCAATGTTCCATTTTACTCTAATATGGGCTGTCATCTTTGTATTACTGCTATGTCATCCATCCATCTTCTGCTTAATTGTCATCCATTGCCTCTGGTTCACGCTCTACGTGTACAGTCTTGGAACTATTTTCTATATTAAATCTGGATCTTCTGTCTTCCTTAAGTCTTAGTTTCTTTGTGACACCAATCAAGACCCTTTCCATGGCTCGCGCCGTGACTCTTAATTTGTTCTCCAGCCTGTTGTTGTCCAAGTTTCTGCCCAATAAGATAGTACAGGGATAAATAATTAATTGAAAATGAGCTTCTTCAATCTAATCCTCTTCAGATATTGAATACAGTGCCAAAAAATGTAGAAAAGCAACACAGACACAATAATAAAAAACAAAAACCAAAAAAACAAACAAACAAACAAACACCCCAACACCCCAACAAACAAACACCCCAACACCCCAACAAACAAACACCCCAACAAAAAACAAACATTAACAACAACAGTAGCAAAACCGAAACAAAACAAAAAAAGGAAACAAACAAGCACAACAAACAAAAACATTCCCATATAAAGCAGCCTCAACATTTTGGCTGCCAGCCATTTATTTTTTGAGGAAATTTGGAATTTGATCAGTAAATACTTTGCTTCAGCATTGGAAACCGTTTCTTAAGTAAAAGAGTAGACCCTACTGTTAATTAACCCTGCAGCTTCTAATGAATTCACTCCAGCACACCAAATACAAAATCTTTGATGAGTTCACGAACCTTTTCATTCTATACCTTAAGAAATAATGTTGATTTTGTGTTCTAATGATCTATACTAAGCAGCACTAGCGTTTCCCTGATCGGTATAGCGGTGTTTGGATGTACTTTCGTCGTTTTAACACCATAACCGCTGTAAGCGTATATAAGGGAAATGCCAATCACGGCTCTGACAGCCATTCGTACATTCCAATCACGTTTCCTTAAGCATGGCAACGTGTTACATTCATTATAACAGTGTCCCACAGTAACAGTCGTTATACCCGTTTTATGTTTTAACAACCCCCAAGACTGAGTTACTATGAGCAGACGCACATAGGAACGGGAAACATCAATAAGCGCGGGAAGCTTTCGCGCCATTGACCTTTTCCCCCTGCGCTTAATGTGAAAACGATTACGTGAGAGGAACCAGGGTTGCACCTTGCTCGGCGCAAGGAAAGGATAATGTAAACAAGAACAACGTCAAGAATTCACTGTGCAAATTGCAACACAAAACATCCATAACATGCAGCCACGATATGAAGTATAGTCATAGTTTAGTTGTCATCATCTTATACGTCATCTCTACGACGAATGTTTAAGATGGTGACGTTCCCAAGATGGTCTGCAAAGATAGAGTAGACTTTGCATGTTAGTTTTTTTTTCTGTGAGCGAAGTATCTTATGTTCATATTTGTTTTTATTACGCATCCAACAGCACAATTAATTAACGTCAAGGATGAATATGAAACGAAAAGAAATGCTCAGTTTTAGCTGTGGGAGGAAAACCCCGATTGGGAAAACCCACGCAAGCAGTGAACAGCCAATCCACATGCATGTCACCAGTCTGAGTTAAGATTCGAACCGGGGTCTAGTCAAAGACAGGGAAAGAAACCACTGAGCCAACCTGATCCCCCAGATATAATATTGTTTATCAAGTTGCCCAGCTATTTAAAGACATTTGCTAAAAGGTTGTTCCTATTCGGTAAAAGAACACATGCTTCGAAGAATTAAATAAGAAAGTGCACTCGTCACGATTGTCAGCATTGACTTCAACTTCACTTGAATCCGCCTTCTTCATTTTGCGAGATTCGGACCGTTATTTTCTTGACCTTTCCAATAAAAGTCTCACATGAATATGAAATCTAAAAAAAAAAATCCTTAGAATTATCAGAAGTGCCGAGACTCCCTCGATGTCCCTCTGGCTACTTGTCTGTGTTTATTTTGCTAAGGTTTTCGCGTAGATTACACCTGATGCCTAACTGATGCTAATTGAGTGATAGAGCGCTAAGAGCTTTAGATGTTTGCTTAAGACGGTTGTCTTGAAGTGAACAAATTTTTATCATTCTCATCATATCCAGGTCGATAAGTGCTGAAACGTGTGTAGTTAATATATTGACGTTTTGGAAGTGTTTGAAAGCACCTCTGAAAGCTATTGCTGATATAATTTAATCTTCTCTTGGGTGGATCTATTTTATGGGAGACCTCTACCTCTCATACTTGAGCTGAAACGGGGAATTATACGAAGGACACGAAGCTCTAGACACCTGATGAGTTTAGTCTGAAAACTAAGACATTCGGTAACATCATATATAAATAGCCTTTTTAATGTGTTGCGGTGGTCTGAAAGAGCCACCAGTGGTGTGATAATTCGACGTTTCGATTAGTCTGCTATTGTCGTCTTCAGGAGAATCGATATATACATCAACTTTGAAGTTGGAAATGAAAAAGTGGATCAGTGAAGACAAATTGTTGTTCAGTTCACATCTCAATGGTTTAAAAAGTAGGTTTGTTATAGAGCAGTGAAACAGAACAGCCTTATTTCTGCCGAGCCTCGGTATGGTTTACAAGTATTTGTATTGACCAGACACAAGATGGCCTCGGTAGGTGGTTCCATCTGCCGTTTTATAAAGTCACCCTGAGCTTACTATCTGATATACACTGGTACCCATGTGACTTAATCCAATAAACAGCATTGGTCATAATACCATCATCTTTCCTAAGGGAGTTTGATTTCATTGATCGCTGTAAATCTAGACTGCACAACCCCTATGCAATAATACATTACCCTCTTTGATATTGCCACGCTTTCATTGCCTTAGGAATCAAAACCACCAACTATTTAATAACGGCTGTGTCTGTGGAAATCCACCGTCAGTCCGCTGCTCAAACGCTTCGATTGGGCATATAGTCTGCTATTGTCAGTAGACTTTATCGAAATCTGTAAAAGGCTCCAATTTCCTCTCCGATCCTCACCATTTTAAACTGTATTCCCGAGAAAATATATATGATATTTAGACTTTTGCTCCCGACACGACTTAAAGCAAATACTTAGCGCGTGTAGGAATATTGTGTTTGAAGATAAAGTAAATCAGACATGGTCTTTGCGCACACTTTGAAATAAATCACAAAGAAAATGATTGTTTATCTGTTGTTGTAATACTTGTAGTTGTACTTAGTAATGCCAACTAAATGGTAAGAACTAAAATCTCCTGGGAAAAGTATGAAGTTTATCACCCTTTTATCATTTATGAACGTCACATCGGAGTTCAGTTTTAATAACTTGCTGTGTTGATTACAATATTCTTAAGATAAAACAAATTACATATATCTACAAACAGTATTTACACAAATCAATTCTGTCCTTGCTCTATGAACAAATAAAAGGATTTTTTTATTCCGTTCCTGTGAGTTCACATGAAGACGATAATATGCGGCACTACCAGCACAACCTGCGTCCGGTTGTTGATTGTCACTTTAAATCAACTGAAAGAGCTAAAAAATACAGACAATAATTCCGGCCGAAAGTACGTTGTAATAAAAATTCACGTGGCGATTAACCATCAAATTGAAGTCGACCTTGTGTATAAATGCTCTATGTAGGTATGTTTTCCTACACTAATGACAACCCTGGATTAGGACGATCTCGATTGTATGCCCCCAAAAGGTACTACCCATTAGATGCTTACAAAGCCATAACACATAAACATTGCCACTGTGTTAGGCGCTAATGCCAATTTAGCTTGTGGCTCAATCCGAGACAACTGGGTTACGGTTTGAAAGACAGATGCATTTTATGATGTTTTTTTTAAGGTTATATTTCTTTGGCAGTTATTATGATATATTCCTATCATAGCAACGTAAAGCAACAATAAGATCAATTTGATGGACAGCTGTCAACATCATCAATAACAACAGCAGCATGCAACAATACCGACGTCAACAACAAATAGAAAATAAAACAACATCATGATTCTAAATAACATCTGCAATTATTGACGCTAGCTAAAATGGTCGACTTATCAGCTATATATTGTCTGGCTTGATAACGACAATCTCAAGGCCAATGGGCACCATTTGTTAGCAGATACTTAGCAGGGATTATTTATCCAATATTTAATTGTTAAGGACACAATAAGGGATTTTAATTAATTAATTAATTCCACAGCCGGTGATTGTTTACTATGATTAGGGCTTAATTTTTTGTAAAGGAATACAAAATGGAGTTTGATAACATTAGTTCGCTTGCGTACATTATAATGCCCAGTTGTACAAAAAGAAGGCTTTTGAACAATTATTCATGAACTACACGTCCAAAAACAGCGTTTCACCAAGTACAAAAACATCTCTTGATTGTAACAACACATACTCAAAGGTGGTTGCTATGATAACCTCGCCTAAACCAATTTGAAAGCCCTCTCTGACCTTTTCAACTTATTTGGGCAAATTTTCTCTGAATAAAGTAGGTCTCAAATTGGAGGTGCTGAAGCAGTTTGCTCGGTGATGCGTGTAAATGTTACAAATTAGTACGTACGTGTGGTGGTAATAAATTTCAAACGAGTAAGCTGTATGGCTTCGATTATCACAGTTTTTGGCAATTTCAGCAACATAATCCTGAGGTGCTCATGAGTGGTAAGCATGTTTTGGTTTGTACTGATGGGCAAAGTATATTTAATGATGTTGAAAGCATTCTTGGAATATACAGGCTGCAGTGCTTGTCATCCAGATGAGATTTGTATAGGTTTCTTTGACACACTAAAAACCAATTCGAAATACTCTAGTTTTCGAGTTCTTTTACCCCATAAACGAGTGCAGAATGGAAGCTGCGGAAGACTGTTTATTCTATTCGTGATTTGTGAATCTCCCACGAATTCTAAAAGGTATTTCTTTATAGTTGTCTGATTCATTCAAATTGATACAACCACATGAGTATACTCACTGCAATATGGAAATAAATCATACCGGAGTTATTGAGATCGGCACACACCACGCCCAACCAATACAACCGACTTATGGTCTGATAAACAGCTTTTCAAATATAAAAAATGGCGCTGTCAAAGTTAATTCGCAGTCTCCCTTCTTCTCGGGCGTGTTCAAGTCTTTGCTAAACATAATCCCCTCAAAGTTGAAGTATTTCAAGCCGAACGTAATTGACGTGGCGTGGCGCGAAATTAAACAAACACGACATTAAGACAATCGTATAAGACGCGAGCCAAACCAATCAGACTGTGTTGAACCTGAGATACATCGCTACTTTCTTATAATCCCGGTTTTAAAATTAACCCACAATCCGGATCCCGTGGGGCCAGACCTATTTCTGGGTCAGTATGACCCGGAATCAATGTCAACATGACACAGAAATGGGTTAAAGCCCATGGACACGATTGCTAGTTTTCGAAAAGACTTGTATCCACACTTTATGTGCCCCAACATATACATGAAAAAACAAACCTGTGAAATGTTATGCTCATTTGGTTTTCGGAGTCATGAGAAAACAGTGAAATACCCATTATTATGTTTTCGCTATTTTCAAACATCGGGTTTTGGACACAGGAGTCAAAGACTAATTGTTTTATTCATTTCCTAAAAACTATAGCATTTCAAGCAAAACTATTTCAATGGAAATTTTCCACCATGGCCATCTTTATACCATGTAAGTTATGTGCAAATCTGTTAACATTTATATTTCCAATCTTATCGATGTTGTACACACCCTTTAAACCGAGCCGTAGAATTCGAGTTAAAATCCCAATAGTTTACGGGTCAGCCTAACCCAGAAATGGACCGGGCCACCCGGGACCCTGAATCCGGGTCAATTCCAATCAGAGGAGTTTTTAGAGTGTATACCTTTATCCCTTCTCTGAGGCAAAACATCTGATGCTTTTTTTTTTCTATTTTTTTTTCTTCTTTTTTTAGGCCTAATGTTGGAAGCGCTTTGAGACTGGGGATCAAGACTAAGATTTATAATAAGCATGATTGATAAAGGTCTACCAAGAAAAGGTTACATCTGAATTTTGAAACTTCACTCAAGTCTCCAGTCTTAAAGAGTTTATCGCGTGTGGGAAAACATCGTTAGCGTGTCTGTTGATAAGTGATGCGATACGCCAAAACTTCCACAACTTATTCCACCATACTCTACTATTTCCAGTATTCGACCTTTATAATCTTAAAGTGCATTGTCCGTCTTCTAAATGTGTAAGACTTTGAGGTTTCTTCCGATGCTAGACGATCTGTTTGCAGACCCGGTTATGCTCTATTTCAGACCAACTCCTTGTTCATCGTCAGTATTTGCTTTCTTCTCGACCGTTGCCTTGCTAAAGTTTCCCCTGGACCTGTACAGTAACAACGGTACAGTGTCCAAGCCGTTGCTCTCCAGGCCGGGGAAAATATAGAGCGGGGAACAGCCCACGTCGACCCTGCTGGAAGTCAAGTGCTGCGGGGCATGTTTTCATGCTTGCCACCGGTGGCATTTTGTGCAAATTGAACAGCCATACATGTCGTACTTGAGCGCCACTAATGTGCACACAAGTGCCACTCCATTTGGCGCCAGAAAATGGCGAATGGGACGATGTCCCAACCCTGCCTTGATCGTCTGACCGTGTGTGGTTACGTATCAAGAAGATTGATTGTAGACAATAGAGAAGCAAACTGTGCATCATAAACCGTTACAAATTTACCATAAATTACACTTTCAAACAGTCGCACAATTAGTGTGAGTAAATTAATCACTCTTGCTTATCTGTTACACTCACAGCGCTCCTCATTAGATACGATTTACAGTTGGATAGGGCAAGATAGAGACTCCATCGTTCATATTTATTGCTTTTGTTTTAGGGGGAAGTCAAAAGGTTCCTTCAACTTCATTCAGTTGAGTCTGAAATGATTGGACATTTATCTTGGTGCCACTTTATTGTTTCCAATTGAAGTCAATGTAGCCAAACCGAGGCATGAATGAACTAAGTCTGGTCCCTATATCGAGACTCGGTATTCATGCCTTCTATGCATACAGGGTACTAGATGAAGATTATTGCAGCACGGCGATGAATTTAAACAGACCCAACTTCTGCATCATTGATAACTTTATTGCTACACTCAATGTGTCGTATCATGTGATACCAACATTGGTCTGGTTCCCTGCCAACCCTGTGTATTTATAACGTAAATCTAAAAAGGGGTCAGACTAGTTTGTCTGGTTTTCTGGTTGTTGCACGTATATTCAATGGTACAACATTTCCATAAAGGTCAACCTACTATCACCAATGTCTTCCCCTGCCGTTCCTTCCCATCACAATTAACATGACGCCCATTTAATGACGAATGCCCCAGAGACAAATCTTACCACAAATGGTAGATATTTGACAATTTAATTTGAATGACGATAAGAACATCGCCGCAAGGTGTCCGAGATAAACACGGCTGGCGTCTTTCATTCTGCAACTTGAAAAAACAGAAAAATGAAAAAAATAACGAGGAAGACCCCAAAGTTTAGATGCATCTTGAATATGTACATTTTTATGGCACGTCCATATTTAATTTCTTTGCTTGTATATTAATATGTATCATAACGAGGTTGAAGTAGTGAGCAGACTGGTGCTCGCCATTACGTCATTCAATTATTAATCCTCTCGGAATGACTTTAGTAAATAACTCAGTATTTTTTCAAATGTTTAAAGTCAAGCTCTCATACTGCATTTTTTTACTGACAAGGATTGTTTTTTGCTTGTTTTGGATCTTACTTAAAAGATCTTTGCAATGTCTTGCCATCCAATCTCGCATTCATCTATTTCCACGTCTGCTGTAAACTTAACTGAGATTATTCAAATTGACGACAACGGTCAGTTTAATTACATTTCTACTTTCCTAACCTAGTTCTTTATCGATGCCTTAGGGCACTCAATGACATTATAGCCTCATTCAAATGCATCTCCACTTAGGTCACACGTCCCAATTTATCATTGCAGATGGTCACTAGTTGGTCATTTTTGTCTTAAAACCTTCCTTTGTGGTAACTTGTTCTTCCCTTTGTCTCACTGAAGTGGCTGGCCCCTACACCCAAGTGGACCTCAGAGTGACGCTCGTACCGTGTAAGGAATCGGTAAGTACACTCCTCTTGTCAGGATCTTATTCCTATTCTAGCGGTCAAGCTTTCAGCTTAGGGTGGTAGGTCGGTACTGCCTGACCGAGACTGGTTCATGCCTGACGTCCGTAAGAGCTGTTCAACCCTCTGGAGTGTTCTCGTTATAAAAATAAATTCTCTGTCAGAGAGAAGTCGGTAACAGGCTCGTGTCTTTACTGTTGGGGTCGTACCACTGTAATTGTCGTAAAAGCTTCGGACCCACAGCCAATTTAAAAATGTTTGTTGTGTTCAAAATGTTGAAGTTATTTGGAGAGAAAATAAATAGGCCGTCTGTACTCAGTTTTATAAAGCAACTCGGAGCTTTTAGGGGATTTTGCATTGTGTTTCTTACAAGCGAAGCTTCATGAATGTTTTGTTTATAAAACAAAAATAATCTCAAACCGTAGACTTCTAAAACAACAATGTCGTGTCACGTTGACAGCTTCCAAGCATTGATATGTATCATTATGTCAACCTTTACAAAAAAACTGTCTTCTCAAAGAGTTGTGTACAGTTGTTGTCATGTAGGTCTCAAGCTTCTTATCTTCCCTCGAAATTCGAGGATTTTTTAATCGTGGAACCTTCCAGACATTTGGCATAAAACCTTCCAAACACGTCCGATTTCCCAATATTAACAACGCGCAGATCAAAATGGTAACGCCAGACAACATGGAAATAATAATATGAGGTAAAAGGTTGTCGAGTCGCACCGCGCTGGGCCACTCCAAACACTGCTGATGTATTCGTCGCACGGCTGCCTTGTTTGCAGCTTTTGCCGAATCGGTTGATTTTATATTAAAGGGGTGAACGAAAAATCGTCTTATTATTACTTCATGATGGAGGGACATTCTTCTGTTAGAGCGTTTTCTTCATCTGTCAAGTTTTCAGGGAATACAATAACATCACAAAACAAACCCTTATACAATTTTACGTTTTTTCGGAATAGACAAGTGACGTACACGTTACGTCACCACTACAAAAATAGCCATAAAAACAACTTAAACATTTTGCATAATAGCATCGTTTATCCTGTTATCGTTTTCCGTTGTATCCAGTCAAACGGAAATGTCGCCAGCGGTTTTGTACTTCTGCAAACTGCACTATACGTGATATTGATTATATAATTGGGAAATTAATTTGTTAATAGCATAGATGGTTACGGCTATATGCCAGACACGGCTACGGCTATAACTTAAGCCAGAGACGGCTACGGCTACAGGCCAGAGACTGCTATGACTATAAGCCAGAGATGGCTACGGCTATAAGCCAGAGACGGCCAAGGCTATAAGCCAGAGACGGCTATATAAGCCAGAGGCAGCTATGGCTATTATGCCAGAGACGGCTAAGGCTATAAACCATAGACGGCTATATATAAGCCAGAGGCATCTACGGCTATAAGCCAGAGACGTCTTCGGCTATAAGCCAGAGACGGCTACGGCTATAAGCCAGAGACGGCTACTGCTATAGGCCAGAGACGGCTACTGCTTTAGGCCAGAGGCAGCTACGGCTATAAGCCAGAGGCAGCTACGGCTATAAGCCCGAGACGGCTATGGCCATAAGCCAGAGACGGTTACGGCTACAAGCCATAGCGACGGCTGTAAGCCAGGCACCCCATCCTTGAAATAATAAATTCCGTTCGTGTCAGTGTTAATACATAATTATAAATACCGAACGAATCAATTTCACACCAGAGTCTGTACAGTGTAAGCCAGGATACTCTAACGAGAAAGGCTATTGATTATTGCTATCCTGTACAAGTGGAAGGTGGCATTAAGGTCTGTTCCATCTTACCCCGTAGTGACACATTCTCATCAAATTGACGTCTTGTACTTATCTTAATGAAAAAATGATGAGAACGGTCTACCTCGTATGTGTGTTTGAATTACTGGTATTGCATCATCGTATTGCACATTGTTTATTCATGTGGGGAGAGAATACCATTGTAGTGCCTTTAGATTTATAACAAATAAACCACTGCAGGATTTGGGATTTTGCACGAATATGTTTTCACTAAAATGTCTTGAGATGCTTTTAGACGTGTCTAAAAAAATGATTTACGGGTACACACTGCTAACATACAGGAATCGGACCCTCGTCAACGGGTGTGCTTAGTGGGGTAATATAGCGGTTCACATCTACTACCAGAATGCGGTGGTCGTGGGTTTGAGTCCCACCAGAGTAGCTTGTGGACTTTCATCTCACAGGACTCGGAAAGCATTGAGTATACAATGCTTTTACACATGGATTTAAGAGTAAAACCAATATTTTATATTTTTCGAGGCCCAAATAAATTAATTTATTTATTTATTCATTTTTTTTTTTTTTTTTTTATTTTTTTTTTTATTGTTTATTTGTTTTTTTTTTTTTTATTTATTAAGTTATTTATTAAGTTATTTATTTATGTGGACAGGGTAGCCTTATCAGTATTACAACTACTATCCTTTGGGCCCTGTGTACAAACAATAACAAGTAAAATAGTGTACATAGATATAAGAAAAGCCTCGATTCAAAAACATAACAATTAGTGAAAAAACAAAACCAAAAGTCTTAAACACATCACAAAAGCAGGGTGCATGATAACAAAAACATGAATTAAGAAGAAGAAAAACCTCCATTTTATATGCACAACGGATTGCACCATGGCACTGCAGTTTAGCAAAAGAGAGGCAAATATTGTAACAGGTGTGTCTCAGCACGATAGATTCTGTTATTTGGTTTGGGTCTGAACAAGAACTGCATTGAGGACAAACAAAAACAAACCTATCTGAAAATACCAAAGGCGTATTACCCCTTTAACATTTGTTAAGGTGGCAGGAGGTATTTGTGTGCGTAACACATTCTCCGAGCATCCACAACAATCAAGGTAACAGTATGTCAAGTTTATTTCCTTAAGAGCAAACACCAAGACAAGCCGGCCGTACCGTCGCGCCGTTTCCCGGTAGACATTTCTCTGTTTGCCGACGCATTCCGAGCCGTCCTTTTGGTGAAAATGTTGAGTGCTCGATCAACGCGAGTTCTGGGCCGACAAACCTTTCAATCAAACCCGCTAATGGGTACTGACTTCACGTATATTCCTTTATTGATTTTTAAAGTTGGGAAAAAGACACCTTCTTGTGGTAATCTTTTTATGCATGCAAGAAGTATTCCTGATTATTTAAGTTATTCAACGTCGTTTCATTAACAGTTTCAGATTCTACGCAATTAATTAATTCCACTACTGAGATGCTGTCACCGTCGCAAGTGGACCATAACAATCGAATTAATGGTGGCGAGTCTAAAGGCGTCAAAATGCTGACCTAACGAGAGAATTAACAGCCTTAATATGACTACGGTTGACACCACGCTTTTCTTTCCAATAAACTTCAATTATCTAATTAGCCTAAATTCTGAGTAGCTCTTCTTTTTGTTTTTACTTCTTTTGGATGACGTTTGTCGAGGTTATCACGGATCATTTGTTTCAGCGAGTGGGATGCGTAACGCATCGCTTATCACTCTTCTTTTAATCTCTTATATTGTTGTACGTAGGAAAATTACTCAAGTTTGTGAACAATTCTGCAGATGTATTTTTGACAATTGAATACGAAAAAATGAGTCCCTTACCTTGAATGTATGACCATTTGCAGCTATTTATGAGGGAGCATTACCTACGTTAAAGGCACAGTACACGTTTGGTAATGACTCTGAAAATGAATGGCAATAAAAACTTACTTGGTAAGAAGTACAGCAGCCTAGGGTAGTATAATGAATTTTGAGAAACTTTTAATTTCGAAATACTACGGTTATGGAAAATATATTACTTTTTATTCCCCAAAATTTGAATCTGAGAAGCGTTTCTGTCAGAAACGCTTCTCAGACTGTGTATTCCTATGGGGAATACTCTTCCTGCGTGAAAATATTCGCTCCTGTTTTTCGGTGATATCTCAAAAACGCGACCACCTTTTAAAGTGAAATTTTCACAGGTCAGTTTTATTGTATGTACCTACATTTATATAGGATTAACACCATCAGTAGGCTCCAATTACCAAACGTGTACTGTGTCTTTAACGGCGTGTGCAGATGCTCTTTCCTATACCCCGCCAGTAGCCTACTGAATAATAACTAATAATCAATACTTCACTGAGTGTTATTCAAGTACGTCCTGAATTACTCCTAGATCAAATGTTCCCGTTGCAAAATTAAAGTTTTAATGTAATGGAGGTGCAGTGTAGCACTGGGGAAAAATTGCAGTAGACGTATAAAGGTGATAGACGCATAATGGTAGTGGATTTATAACGGTAGCATACTTATAATGAGATTGGTACGGTGGCTACGGGTATCCCCGTGGCGGGAGATATAATAACCAATCAGACATGTGAAGCTAAACCACGAACCACAACCATCGTGCACGTTTATGGTAGCTGTAGGGGTAGGGGTAGGGGTAGATATGGGTAGGGGAATGGATAGGGGGTATGGGTAGGTTAGGGTTAGGGTTAGGGGAAGAGTTATACGGTAAGAAGTAGGGTTTAAAAAAAAATGACGTAAAAGGAACAGTCCTCTCTGTGCTTTCGTGTACAAAACCAATTGGGGACGTCGCTTTTTGAAGCTACGTCAAGGGTCCTCAAAGGTGAAAGGCAGGGAACAAACCACTCAGCCACACAGAATACCCGATTTAGTAGATTAAAAAAAAATGCAAATCCGTGCTTTCAAAAACGTTTGTTGTTTGACAAGTTTGTACCTGGAAAATGTTTGCCTTAGTAATCTGTTGAACGAGCTTTGTCTTGCATCTTAATTTCAAATTAAGCATCTTTCAACAGTCCGAGTTTGCTTTTGCCAAAGCCTAGTTCAAATAAAATCCCTGAGTAATTATTTAATATTTGAATAATTCTCAACTATACACAGTGCGTGCAGCGTCTAAGTTTGACATTAAAGCCTAGCCATAATGTTGTTTCTATCTTCGGTACTTTCTTAATTTTTTTTTGATTTGTTCCCCTGAGTGGTTTTCCTTGACCGTATTTTTGATGTTGAATTTCTGCCATAGATGCACGGTCACTCCTTGTAATTTGTCCTTCACCAATCATGAAATTATGACCGGTCCTAAAGGGAACACCAGAGTGAGGAAGGAGGCAGCCATTTGGCACGGACACGTCTGACAAGTTTTCAAATGTTAAGAGCTCTGTTACAACTCCATAGGGCACGACTCTATGCACAGATTCTACTTAAGAAATTAAAGTTATGTGAAACTTTGTCTTTGGTTCACGTGAGTTCGTTTGACACTGGAGTGGTTCAAATGGTTGTCATTATGTTTGCTTATAATAGAGTAAGAATAAGCGTATCAATCCCTATAATTTCTATCATCATGCTCCAATACCGAGTCATTAGAATGGTCCCGGGTAACCGTTAATGTTTGGTCTCAATCAAGCAGATGACACTCAGTAATGCTGATTCTGCTCACATGATACCAGCTGATACTTGTCTAGAGCGCCCTCAGCATCTCTAACACACGTGGTGAGATAGCCGAGAAGAATGATCAACATTGAGGTGTTGCATGAGTATAAAGTAAACATGGCGTCAGTCTGAAATAGTAAATATAAAATGTTACTAAGATGACACTTCGTGGCTTGTGTATAAAACATGTTGGAACGTTTACAACCCCTATCCATGTGCGTTCTTACTATCAGTTTCCTTTTTGTACTGAAACACACACAGTCCTTGTATTTTTTCTATGAAGCTCTGTGAACCTAAAGTGTGCTACAGACAGTGTTTCTAGCCAGAGCGACTGCAAACTCATTACGGTTTACGATTACAAAATTCCTCACTTTTTTTTGTACATGAAGTATAATGTATTGGCACATTATATCAAAAGGTGTGCAAGACATGTTCAGGCTCCGTAACCCAAGATTAAATATTTCGCCTTTCGAAGGGGCAGACTTTAAAGGAACATTACAGAATTGGTTTTTGCTAACAAAACAGTTGCTGGCAGTGTAAGCACTTTATGTAATCCACATATACATAAACTGACAAACCTGTAGAAGTTTGAGATCGATCGGCCATCTGGTCACGAGAAAATAGTGAGAAACCGATTACACATTTGCAAGAAATCATGTAGATTCAACAAATGAATAAAACGCTCACTGAGCGATAAACTCCAATCGGAAAATTAGTTTATTCGTTTCTCACCAAATATGGCATTTCAGACAGAAATATTTCAAGGGATGTTTTCTACTATCATCATCATTAGACCGTGTAAGTTTTGTGTAAATCAGTGATCAAAAGTATATTTTACAATTACCAATTCTGTAATGTTCCTTTAATTCTTCGTATTAATGCATTCTCTTTGTGTGAAGTGGACGTGTGGTGCATTAGAATGACCTTCTGTATAATTAATTTCCAGCGATCTGTAGACACATTGTGGGAGTTTTTATGAGGTGTCTGGATACCAGCATGAGATCTTTAAGGCAGACTTTGCAATGATTACAAACAACCTGCAGTGCTGCCAATGGACCTTTATCATGCTGCCACCATCTTGGTCATGTTCCATGACCCCAACAACAGTAATGGATGCTAATATTCCTTGTACAAAAAGGAACCAGACTATTTGTTTCCTTCCAGCCTCGGTTTGGTTACATTGATTTGAATGGGTGACATCAAAATGACCGCACCATGATAAAGGTCTATAGAAAACACCTGTTCTGTCGGTCCACTGAGTAAAACTGAGCCGTCATTTTAGAATTATTTGTAATATTGTGTTGAGTTTTTCGGACAATATAACACCATTATAGCAGAAGAGGCCTTCCAGTGAAGGGTCAACGTATTTTTTTTTTTTGAAAGTTGGTCCGAAAAGTATGTGCCTTCCCAGAGTCCGACCCCGCTGAAAATTGATCGATTGATCAGTATTGATTGATCAATATTGCTGATTGACTAAGTTAATATTTGCTCATGTTGTTTGAGGCCATAGGTCCTATATCCAGCTTGCCTTTAGCTTAATAGATGTTATGTTAATTTATTTTTCTAGAAACGTAAAATCAATGCGGAATTTAAAAACAAATTAGAAGATCAGCCTTAGGGGAGTATAGATTCTAGAAAATGTGAATTAAAGTGTTTGCAGCCCATTCTGAATCAGAATCTATTAGTATTCAATTAAATATAATTAATGAACTATCCATCAACTCGGTCCTTCTGCTTTTGTTACTCCCTCTGGTAAACTGGCTGACCACTGCTCTGGCTTATGTCGACAAACCCTGGATCTCCCGGATGGATATTGAAGTAGACTTGCTCTTAGTCAAGTTTAATTATTACTTGGCAGCAGTACTCATGGTATCGTGTTTCAAATCGAATGCTTTAGCACTTGGTTGTCATTGACGAGTTTACTTTAACCTTCGGGGCATGACCTTCAGTATGGTAATTAGTGAACTGGAGTAACCCTCCAACCGTATAATGAATATCTTAAGAACCGAAAGGACTAGACGAGTCCATTAAGCTCCAAGGACTGGACGAGTCCAACCTCTAAACAGCGAGCGAAATAATATCCGTGGGCACGGGGAAGCATTCGCCCCCACCCCACCCCATGGGGGAACTACCTTTCATTAGCTGAAGAAATGGACAAGGATAAAATCATAGCCAACCAAATTTTAGATGTACTATCTAAAATTGAATTAATTTAAAATTTGCCGCGTTCTGTCGTCTGGAGCTCCCAGAGTCTTGCAGGACTATGTTATTGATTTTTCTTTAAGCTGAAGAAGTGTCTCGATACGGCATACATCAAGACACTATGCCCGTAGTTCCTTCAATTCGAAGAAAATACCTTTTAGTTTGATCTCTGAAGATCTAAATTGATATTAATGGTCGTCCGTTAGGAAATGTGATGCAAATCTTGGATTTCCAGCATCCATTAATTATTTTTATGTGACAGGATTTTATCAAAAAATCTGACGATTATTATGTTCAGGTGGATGTGTGGTTTAAAATCATTCTGTTTGGGAATTAAAAAAGGGGGAAAATACGAAATGGGTTATTAGGTAGGGACCTTATGACAGGGACGTTCGGCTTAGAAAAACAGTCCAATTTGGAATAACAATTAACAAACAATAACAGCCAATTGTACTAAAACCTTGATGTGTTTTAATACGAGAGGTTTCCTATGGGATAAACGCTATTATTAAAAGTGATATTTTATTGCAAGACTCAGGAGCGTAGGTGGACTCGGAAGAGGGCGCTATGACACTAAGCCACGATTTCCAGTTGGGCATTTTCCAACATATTTGACTTTGTGTGATTGTGGTCAGAAAGAACGCTAACAACAAAGTAATATGGTTTACTAATATGAGAATGGGGGCAAAAAACAAGCAAACAAAACTTCGAGTGGCTTTACCTTTATGAAATTGCAGAAAAGAATTAAAATAATAACAATTATAGGGGAAAGTTTATGAAGATTCAGATGATTGAAATTTTCGGCTCGTTTTTATTATTGTCTTCTTGTAAATATTTCTTTTAGAATTAATTAGCTGTCTGACAAAAGAGTCAAGGACAATAGTGCAAGATTATATTTACCGTTCAAGAAGAGTCTGTAAGAAAGGTCTTTGAGTTAAAAATGTAACATGAACTGTAGAGTACAGAGCGTGCTAATAGTAATAGCCATCATCAGAGATCGAAACCATCTAAGTAACCAATAGGGCGATGTCTTGTGGTGTAAAGGAGTAACCCAAGATGCGGTTACAATGAGATTTGTTGGCATTATGGGATGGAGTAGGACTTATCTCTAATAAGCACTGAAGGGACGGTCAAGTCGGCTTGTAGCTCAGATGTATCATTTATATAATAATGAGAAAAACATGTTTGATGTGAGTGCAATGACTTCCATGTTTACAATTTGTTATGCAGATACGATTTGGAGGAACGGTCTGGTCTTGGGTTGAACTTGAGTTTCTCGTGGACCAGTATTGCTCTCAGAAAGGGCTGTTTTTCGATTTAGTGTTCTTCTACCGATTTGGGGGGCTTTTGGTTTCGATGTTCTTGGTTCTGGACTCGATGTTCTTGGTCCTTGATTCGATATTCATGGTTTTCAACTCGATGTTTACATGGTTATAGGCTCGATGTGTTTGGTTCTGGGTTCGATGTTCTTGGTTCTGGGTTGACTCGGTTCTTGATCTGTTGTTCGTGGTTCTCAACTTGATGATATTTGTTCTGGGCTCGATGATCTTGGTAATCAACTCGATTTTCTTGGTTCTGGACTCAATGTTCTTGGTTCTCAACTCGATGTTCTTGGTTATGGACTAAATGTTCTTGGTTCTGGGCTTTATTTTTTGGTTCTTGATGCCTGCTAACAAGACAGGTACATTGCATTGCTCTCATAACTTGATCAGTTTAATATATTGTATTCCTAATAAGTTCTAACAGTGTAGTTGTTCATAATATGTTGAGTTCGTCTCTAATTTCCTCACACTATTCAGAAATTCCAAGTACATGAACAAGGAACGCAGATTCCATACAGTCGTTCTCGAATACATGTAAAATACTCTGTTCGGTAGCAGGAAAATACCTTCACCCTTTGCTGAACTCTCAGGTACGGTAACTGGTCCGTAATTTGATTTCTACTCTGCAGAGACAACGCACTGACCTTTGAAATTCAAACATCGGTTGTAAATCGGAAACGAAATAAAAACAGGAGAAAAATCTGAATGCTGTATTAGGGTTTTCAAGAGATTTTACGTCTGCAAATATTATCATGGATACTTTTAAGGTAGGGTATGCCATAGATTGGTTTTTGTCAACATAATGCTGATTTATAGGCAATATCCACAAAGATACAATAAAAGTCACTTGTGAAATTTCCATCTGAATACAGTTTCTACTTTTTGAGAAAAAAAACCTGTCAATGTATTTTTTACCAAGAACGTCAAATAAATCCACGTTTAGCGTGGCGAGAGTGGGTACCAACCACATCTCTGGCCGCTGCGTTTGCGAACGGACACCACGGATTGACTTGTCTTAGAAACGATTAAAATGTCTTAGGGCGAAAACAGTATAGACATAATTGATTGGAAGGGAATTCTTTCTAAAAGACTACCTGTACTGTCAATATCTGCAGTGCTTCTTCGTACCAAGAAAGTTTTACACGGTCATAACATTTTGAGTATTTACCAATGTATGACGTTAGTATAACGTTAATGCCAGCCTCGAGCAAACACGTTGTTTTATAAAAGTGTTTCAATATGATTCGATGACGTTTTCCACGAATCACGCATGTTGACTTTAGTTTTTTCATCATTTCGTCTTTTCTAAAAGAATGGAATTTTAACAACCGTCATCTAACTGTATTATAGCCAACTGTTTTCAGAATAGCGGCGGAATCCCTTCAATTTTCCGAGGTTAATAAAAAAAACTCTATATCCACTTCGAAAGCAAGGTCCGCTTCGACCTTACGCAAACATCCGCTTGTTGCTGCACGGTTTAAAAACCATGGCAACCATTTCATAGCCATACTCGCCTTATTGTCATCCTGGAGTCCCATTGCGAATTTGATACGTCACATTCGACAACACGGGGATTCCAAAATAATGTCCGTTGAGACATTTCTTGACAACCGGAAGTGCAGTCTTGAATAATATTTCTAAACTAACTGATGTTTCACTCTCCAGCAGCTTAAATTGGTTATATTTTTAGGTCTCTCTTTTGATTGACACGGGATGATATTTTCTTAAACTCAGTATGTTTGGCATCGTGACATTTGGCCCAGTTTGTTCATGTCATTCTAGTCTTCACAAGGATCTGTTTGCGTGCAACAAGACCTTGGCAATTTAGACATTATTTGTATGTCTGTAAAAAAGAAAACACTATCATGACTGCATATTGGTGTTAATAATTATTTGAAGTTCATGTTTTCAATTTTTGTCTTCACATGATGAATAATTGTTTGATTAAAGGAGGCAAACTTATATATTTTTTTTACTTAAGATGAATAGAGCAAGTCAGACAGAGATATTTTCAGGATAATCTTGAAACAAGGAACTACTTGTAATGTTTTTCAATTTGATTCACGCTAAGTTTACTGCACTTTACGTTTTCACTTGATGACAAGAAAAGCAGTAAGGAGTTAAAAACTAAGAAAGTAAAAAAAAAAAAACACACACCAAAAAACAAACAACACACACACGGAAAAAGACAAGGGTTTTAAATGCATAATTCTCTGGTTGAGTGAAAGCAATGCAAGTCTTCTGAGGGTGATTTGTGCCGTGTTTCAAGTAACCACTGAACGCAGTAAAATTCACCACAGCCGCATAATTTGGCCATCATTATTGCGTCAATACACCAGAACGTACATAACCGTGAAATAGGAGACTATTCTTATTCATTGAATCAATGCGAGGAATATATTTCAAGACGCAGTCTTCAACTGCTCGATGCGTGACCCACAGAAATCGGTCCATTATATGGGGACAAGGTGACCAAGTATAACCGTTGGTGGAGCTGTTCACAGATGCCATGTTCTAAGACCACAGGCCGTAACCGAATTGGCTACGACTGTTGCTAAGGGTGTCGCTAAGGACTTCATATACTTCGACGCATGATGACGCAGTGATCTAGCCGTAGCAGTAGCCGTAACCGCCAATTCGGACAGTGCCCTACAGTCTGGATACATGAGGCCGTTTCCATGTTTTAGCGGCTGTGACTGCAACTGCATCTACATGTTAACGTGCGTTGAAACACAGGCTTCCCTTAGCAACAATAACACAGTAACAGCCGTGGTAGCCACAGCCGCCAGTCTTTGTCACTCTTCCCTCATACTCAATGTGAACTTTTACGCCTGTACATCGCGTCACGGATCTCCTGTTGTTGATAAACACACCGTGCTGGTTGGTACGGACGGCCGAATGTTAGCAGAACATTCAATCGTGTTAACAGATGTTGTGACCAAATTCATCATTTTTGAAAACTTTCAATAAAACAAAATACATCCCATGATTGGTTGCTTTGTTTCCCACAAATTCAACTGTAGTTTTGAATATTTGTGTAACATTGTTACAAACTGTGGCAACCTGTTTTCGCTTTGCAATTATGGTTTCCTATAGTTTTCCAGCCTTGGTTGGCAAAAACTCGGGCTGTGACGTTGCAAATAGAGAGATCTATAATACACAATATTGATTATTATAATGAACATACTGTAGTTATCAGATTTCCTCCTCTTCGACGTTGTTCTAACCCACCAAAACCATTACTAAAATGGGTTCGACCACAATAGTAGCCGTTTTCGAGGTATGGTGGACACTGTATGCACTGTTTGGGTTAGGTGAGTACAGACAAATTTACACAAACTAAACAGCACCCTTGTAAATTTATCAACCATATCTCAAACTAGCTAATAAGAACAAGGTTTGGTTAAAGATGATTTAAAAAAAATCAAATTAGAAATGTCAAAAATTTATGGAAAATGACTTTTTGGTTTGTATATGATACTGATTTATCTCTTTGTCTTTTTGTTTTTTTGTGTTTTTGTTATTTATTTTATAAACTTGTTTATTTATTTGTACTTTGGGGGTTGGCTTTGCTGTGTGTGTTAACAATATTTGTAGTCATTACTCCCAATAATTAACACAAGTATTTGCTAACTGGTCAAAATGGAACAAATACTCCTTTAATATAGGCGCAACCATGATGAAGCACTTCTACATCAAGTCATCTATATTTCATAGGACCAGTAATGATCCTCATATCCATTTTCAGACTCTGATAGAAGACTAGCACGACATTTAGCCATTAATACACGGCATTATCCACGGTTCAAAGCTCTAAAACTGTCTTGTCATGATCTTATCATATGATCAGACTCGAAGAAGATACACAACACATGTTTTCACAGCTAGCTACTCCATTATTTTCTTCGAGGATGGTTCCCCATGCTAACTTTCCATTCCATTCGGAACGCGATTACATCCAAGCTAAAAATAGGTCTGTCGGTAAAAGCTGGATTCAAGTATTATGTTGATACCCATTGAAATGAAATGAACAATTGGCAAGGCATACATCCCCCAGTATCATCTTTCTATACATCCCAAGTCAAGATAGATGTTTTTTCTTTCTGAGACAGCAAATGACGTATTTTCTTCCTTCATATTTTTTAAGTAGCTGCATTTTTTTTTAAGTAGCTGCAGGTGCCAACTCGTGACGGTATAAACAAACATAAACGTCGTGTGTGTTTAACAACAGCACAATTCAACATGGCATCGTTTTAGTTACAAATATCATTCCCGTTTTTATGTCATTCATATTATATTGAATATAAGTCTAAATCACAGCACGTACATAACACCACGTGAATTTGAGTTCTCGATCGGTATATTGATTCTTATGGAATCTATTGTTTAGGAAATAACAACAGTTCCATGTATCCACTGAAGTTTGTGAAACGTATTGTCTGTGTCATCACAAGTACATAGTGACACAATCGCAATCCGAGTAATTCATTCAGCTGCCTGTGAATTACTTATGAATATAAAAACTATACCCTTATTTAGTTAGTAAATCATTATAAACTATAAGACAAAAACATGGAATTTTAAAACCACGTAAAGCTCGCTCTACCGTTAGCTCTAATACTATGCCGTACATGGCCTATGAGCAGTTCTATCTCGGGGCTGGATATGCAAGAAAAGTTCCTCAAAATTATTCTCTTGTCCATTTTTATTTGTGGGGGGGGGGGTTAAGATGTTTCGTAAAAAAATTTAACAAAACCCTAATCTCATAAACATTGTGATTTGTGAAACATTTACACTTAATTTGGTCAATTATTTGATGATTGTTTGTTAATAGCGAAGGCCTTGCAAACATACAAGTTGAAACTGGTTAGTCTGAAAACTGTTATTTTTTTTTAAAGACCAGGCAATCAAACAAGAGACGGGAAAACCCTCTGTAAACCAACATTGCAATTTTACTTCAATCGTAGAAAAGACAGTGTTTCAGTAACTAAGTAACAGTGAACATCCGGTCCCTAGAGGTCACGACCTCTTAGTCTCTAGGGTCACGACCTCTGATTCATACAGTGTGGGGGTATACATCTGAAACACAGCTATGCAAACCATAAAGGGCAAATGTATAAATTCACTCAGCAACCTGTACGATACTGTGGCTTATCAATCAAGTATTGTCCAGGGATCGTTTCAGTGGTGGGCGGATAAACTCTCCTTCGAAGCACAATAAAGAGCGAAAGGACCCTGGTCGCGATGTATTGTAGTATTTCTTAAAACGATGTGGGACAGACTTAAATTTAATTTGAAGCATCTCTTTTGTCTGTGCAACTCCTTCGATATGAATCGACTTCACTAATGGTTAGAGAGTGATGATTATCAGAACAAACTGTTGAGATTATCATTTTAGTGTCTTGGGTGTTGAATTAATGTGCCTTGGCTGCTTGGAATCGAGACATGATGCCTCTAAGAGATCATGATGCAATCTATTGGATTGGATAATTCAATAAAAGCCTGGGCAATGTGACTGACTTTGGTATATACTCTCGATTATAAATAGACCTTTAATCGGGTGATCTGACCCAGAAACAAAACTGAACTTGTTAAAGGGGGGTCACACTTTGAAACTTGTGGCAAAATTGAGGGATTAAAAAAAAACTTGTTCAACGTATCGGTTGATGTTACTATGGAAAACAATTGTTTAAAACCAAACCGATATTCTATGTAATTAAGTCACCAGTCTCATTTTGATCTATAAAGCCATCTGATAACTAACACTGCATATAAAGGGACTCCACGGTATAAAATTGATCATTAGATGATAAAGGTTTATAAATGGAATCTGAAAAGGGTGGGACCTACGGATAAGGGGTGATATGATAGGATCAGCATTTTGTATCTTACAATTCCACCTGCCTAAACAGGTGTATTCATTCCTACAGGCAGTTGACTATTTTTCAGATGTTGTTATCGAGGAATTTTGTAGCACAGTCTGTGTTTGTATCCGAGGCTTAAGAAAATGCTGTCAAACGAGCATCTCGTGTCACCCAACACTTGGCCTTTTCACAAAATGAGCAACGTCGGATATCATGTAGTTGGCGTTATTGCCAAGAATTGACTGTCGCTTTTCTCTTCTCCATGTGTGAGAATTCTTATTCATAGAAAAGATGATTTAAGTTGTTAGTCTTTTTACGTTAAATTACTTTTGAACATAATGATGTAATTTCAGAAACGTGGTTAATGGACGGTTTATCAAATAATCATTCAAAAGTGTAAAGTACAATAACTATTAATTATGCTAAGTTCCTACTAGATTGACCTGTTTTTTCATTTTCACCGGTCGGCTAGCTTTCCCATTTACGTGCCATTCTGGGGTCAGGAACAGCAGTTTCAAGCCCTCGCTATACGACAGAGAAAAGCTTGTTGTAATGAATTGCTCGAGCCATACCTCACGTTAAAGAATGTGATGATTTGAGAGTACCGATTCGTACTGCACGTATAGACACAAACAAAACACAGAGGTAAATATATGTCGTTGCTCTACACCCTTTCGATGAACGACCAATGTAGAACGTTTTTTGGGAAAAAACAAACAGAAAAACACTATATAATTTTTTTTTTTTTTTAAATAACAGTTAATAAATCAAACAAAAAGACGATAGAAGAGCATTTTCAGAAAAAAAACATTCCCAGCTCTCCCCAAAATAATCATTAAAAAGAAATAAAGATAAATACAAACAAATAATATTTTGTTGATATAGTTACAACAATAATAACAAAAAAACCTCAATATTGTGACGTCGAACCGTCCTTGCACGCAAAATAATAATTATTTAAAATAGTTCAATAATTTTTACTATACCATAAATACTGCCGAATATAAATTTAACAAAACAAACCAAACAGAAATTCAGAAAACATCAATACATCGACCTTGCAGCATCGAAATGTACCGGTAGCACAACGAAGGTATCGTTGTTCAACAGAGCTGGTGAAAAGGCAGAGGAAATACAATCTCGAAATTGTAAATCATGGTCACCTTTTCTTCCTTTCTGATAGATAGTGAAAAACGATTCAGCCAACGTAAACTGATCTCGAGTTGTTTGGGAGGAGTCCTTAATTTTCTAGGTCGCTGTTGAGCTGACTCTGAGTTTATTATAAAATAAAAACGTTTCATACGACGATTTCCACTCGCGCTGCACGGGGTAGGGTTACAGCGTCCTTAAAGCGACAGTAGAGAGGTGAAATTGTTGCTCAAAAGTTGGTCCGTACTAATCAAATCTACGTCATGTATTTATTCACCGTGGTTTGCTGTGAAGAATACCATCAATTTCAAATAAACGCAATAATTGAAAGGTACTTTTTTAATTTTTAATCTTGATGAATCGACGCCAAACAGCTAGATTTCCAATTTCTTTTATTGAAGTAATCTTGACTAATCCATTCTGAGAAGATTGGATCAATCCAAATCCAATCACCCACCATTCATTAGAATCTCCCCCACCAACAAGTTATCAATTGAAACGATCAGTAGAAACTGACAAAACACAAACGGTCTTATTAAACCTGCAAACCATTGATAAACGTAATTGTAGATTACCTAACCGATGAAAACCTTTACAGGAAATTCAAAAAAAAGGTTTCTTACCCCACAGGCTAGGACCGATAATGTCAATGAACTTGGTAATACATCAAATGCAACAACCTTTAATAACAATCCTTACTGAAAGAACAAAACCATTATTTTCACTAGTCTCTTGAAAATAAAACTTCAAAGTGTCGAGTTTGTAATTATGCACAATTAAAATAGTTTGTTCAACAGTAGGTGAACGGCAAATACCTCGCTTTGTTCTTAATCCCAGATGTACAAATTGCATCCGTATAATGGCGTCTTGTCACTGAAACACACTGACATTTACTTCTTCCCTCAATCATCAACGTGTTTATTATTCTTGTACCAGGCCAGACTTGACAAATTTCACTACTTACTGAATTGCGTACGATGGAAACGTATTCCTATACTTTGCCAGATATAAATGGCTATTGCGGGATTTGCCCGACGACAAATTGCATGCAGTGACACACACTGCTCATAGTGCGTCATTCTACTGTTTGCGTATACCTAAGATAGATGTTTCCTGCGCCATCAAATAAACTAGAAAACGATATTAGATTGAGTAGGACGGATTCGGTAAGCTTTATAAGCAGGAACGGTCTTATTCGGATGGTCGAGAGGTAATTCTGGGGATTCAAAGGCGGCACGAGACGATGGGGGAGGAGAAGGCAGTGCTGTCTGAAATGACCGGACTTAAATGTAATCCGACTCGATGTTCGCTCTGTGATTCAAGGTTTGATAGGAGCCAAGATGTGACTCTAAATGTAGGACACCATTCTACTGTTTTGTAATGCTGTAGAACTTGTAATGAATTTTGAATGTAAACATGCCGTTGAATGATTGTCACTCCTTCTGCCACGGGTCTAAATTGACCTTAATATTTTGGTCAAGGCGATGTCTGTGCGGATACAAAGAAACGCAAGAACTGGCCTTAAATGTAATCCAGCTTTTGATTCTGTAAGACATTGTGCCAACCTTTTGAGTGCCGGTTACGACTGTGATCTAGCATTAATTTAATCCGGAAATATAATAATGTAATCCTACCCACACATTTCGAAAAGTTACTTTATGATCAGTGTGTAATTCTTGTTCATACAACCTTGCTCATAAAAAAAACAGCTACCGGTATCTCGTCGTGCTGAACATGACGCAGTATCCAATTCGGGAAAAAAGAAAGAAATATGTGTCTTCAGGCCTGTCGTAATTGCTTCTTGGCTCATAACGCTACATCAAAAGTGGGTCAAACACCTAACCCTAAATATTTGTAATCAACACTAAAAGTCTGAACCCAGATTCCCCCTTTTGATGCCTCAGCCCGAGTAGTGATCCCTCGACTGCATGCCCTCGATATGAACATAACTCAGTCGAAATGCGAGCCTGAAAAATATCATTGCTGTACGCCAAGGTTCAATAAATTCTCATAACTACAGTGTATCAACAGTTTCAAATATGCTATGAATCTGGGCTCGATATTACTGTTTGAAATGAAGCTCCCTAAAAAATACTGAATACATTCGTCAAGTGTAACTGTAGATGGGAGAGCGACTGTGTTCACGTCTATTTTAAATAATAGAAATAGAAACTTTATTTTCAAGGTTGTTTTTCATTCAAACTTTAATTGGGTGTATCATAAATAATGGTGTTAATTTGATTTACCACTGAATTATAAATATGAGACAATGCATTTTATTGATTGGAATTTAGGTTTGTTATTTATAAAAATTTTTATAGACAGCCAATCAAATACATTTGCACCCATTCTCTGTCCACAGATTATGTTCCAGCCTCGCAGTGTGGTAATAAAATTTCCAATATAATCCTATTATAATTCTTCATACAAAATGCACGCTTTTCATGGTACCAAGCGTTTCGTTATCCATAATCCAAGCTCGAAATCAAGTGCGTACACAATTTATTGATAGTTTCTTTTATGAAACAGTTGTTCATCAGCTGAGCCAGCCTAGCAAGTTGAAATCCCAAACGAAGTGTTTTTGTAAATTTCGAAGGCTACAATAACACTAATAGCCAGAGCGACTATCAAATTATAGTTTAATATTACAAATGTAGTCTAAAAGTCCTGTAGAAAATACCGATACGTGACTTTGGAGTATTGGATACCCTATGAGTTATCAAAGTACCGCATTCAACCATGAAACAGAAAACTCGTTATTTGTTTTTTATGAATAATATAAATTGATTTTTCCAATGACGGGACACGTTGGAGAGGAACACAGTTTCGATGACTTACTTCCCAATTAAAAAGTCCTTGAATAATATTTCAGTCTGTTGTATTTGTAATGAAAAGGACTTGAAGTGTTTAGATGCATGCGGGCCACAAATGATAGCTTTGTTATTGAACACAGGGACATGGGAATAGATTACGAACGGGGAGCACAGAGCGGCATCGTCATAATTACATCAATGGCATGGCACCTGCTTCGGCGGGTAGACCCCAGTCAATTAGCCGGCAAATGTTGCCTGGGAGTCGGGCGACTGAAATGAGAATTCTCGGTGATGTAACTCGCCTCATCCCTCAACCCCGTAGGGAAGGGTTCATTTTCAAATTGCACAGATTAAAGGAACGTGTGTTTGCAAAAGCATTTTAATAGTTACGTTAGCGAGAAACGGTCGGTTTCTGATTTACAACTCAGTTGACTTTAAAAGGCCTGGTGTCGTAACCCAGTGAATCAATTAGTAGTGACCTGTTCACTGTTAAACCAAAATTAATCTTAAGTAGGACAAACAAATGTATCAATTGTATTCAGAATTACTGTTTTTGTGTGTATTAAGCTAGTGAAATAACATGATAATGAATGGGAACGTACAGTTGTGTCATCTCTTCACCTACCACTCATTCAAAACGATCACTGTGTTTCGTTGCTGAGAATTCGGAAAACCTGCACGGTTTTAACTCAAACTCTCTTCTTTGGAAGCCTCGCGGGTAAGGATGCTGTACTTTTTGCTTAAGTGAATAATGCCTTAAAAGTTGATTCGGCGTGAAACAACGGTGACCCAAAGTCAACGTAACGTAAGTCTCGTAGACAATATTTATTTTGTATTACATAAAAGGCCATAGGCTACATTTCGGTGTACACAGTCTAAGAGGTGTACTGCGATGAAGGCGCAGAAGATAACGAAATCTCAGGTGCGAGCTTTAATGAGCAGCCCAAGGGTGCCAGTTTATAAACACCTTCGCACTCAACGTGCGAGCTCATACGCTCTGTTTAAACAACACCCTGACGTTTACACTGAGTTGAAATTGCTACTCCAGGATACCCACACAGATGTAATGCAATCAATAACCATGTAACAATCCATGCATATCAAATGAAAGCCCACTGCCAGAAAGGTAATTTCACCTGTTTCATTCCCCCACCCTATGGGTTAACAATTTATGTCAGAATTCCATCGACCATCATTGGCTCAAGGTGCTTGTCAAATCTTCATTAGTTTGGCCATCCATGTTGTGGGTGTGACTGGTTTTTAAATGGTAATGGCTACCCGTGGGCACCTACCATCCTACAGAGTGTCATCATACCCGGCATCGATTGCAAACCAGAGAGAAGGAAATAACAATTGCAGAAGTACATGCTCTCAAAATGATTACCAGTCGCACCTTAACCTGGAGATAACTTTCAATCTCTGCACAAAATTCCAGCTTATCCTGCCTATCAGCTTTCCCGCGCCTTCAAATCCAATAGTATAGCTCGACGAGAAATCCTATTAAGTCTCCATCGTCCCTCTTATAGGGACTTAAAACCAATCTACCGCGTCAAGTTGTCTTGGTATAAAATCTTGACAACATAATGTACTTCAAAAATAATTCACTCAACTTGAAAGTTCAAGAGCATGGTTGTTGTTTTTACCCTTGTGTAAACACCTTGTTGCTACCACAGTTGCAGTTCCCCCGTTTAACATTTAAAGAAAGTGATTTTAAAAATTGTAATTTAATCACTTTTTCATTGAATAAAAAACCCTAGAAGGATCGACGGGAGATCTTCAGGCGACGATAAACAACACCGAAGTGTTTCACGTTACAATAAGTTAAAAACGATAGCGTTTAAGAACTGTGTAATTTAAAGGAAAAAATACACACAACACCAACCCACCCCCTGGGATTTGTTTTGAAAAAAAGCATAAAATCAAGTCATCTGACACCTCACTCAACACCCACTTTAACATTTAAAGGTCATGTCTCAACAAAAGACCCCCAAGAAGAAAGAAATCTCTCCAAGGAAGGTTTGTTAAGACTAGAATGACCTCACTGATCTTCGCTCTGAATTCATAAAGACAACGAATGCAGAATCACGTCTTCTCTGTAGATGGCGCAAATACTACATGGAATAAGATCATTCTAAAAGCTCCAGGTCAAAAAGAACTATGCTATACACAAAAAATACATATATATTTAACTCGTTGCATTGTGTGCCCAGGCTCCGTAATTCACTCGTCCGAAAAGTGATGTGCGCAAACGTATTATCAACACAGCACTCACACTGATTTACCACACCGTTGCATCTGACACCAGAAGGTTACGTTGGGGACAGCACTGCATAAATACTTCAAATATAACTCGGGTATAGTAGAAATCTCTTCCCGGAAACTTGTTGTGGAAATCATATTTGTTTACGAATCCCACTTCTGACACTAAATCCAATGGCACACGCAATTACATCGAACAAATAGGACGCATAGCTTGGATTTGGACAGTTGAGCTCATAATATGAACGGCATGCAAGGTCACATCTTTACTGGACATAAATAGGGAGGGTTTTCGATTTTTATATGCTCGGAAACAAACTGGTTTTCTGTACATAAAGGGAACTCTGAAAAACTTCAAATTGTTTTACGCTACAATTGATCGTCACTGTTCAACACTTTGGTTGAGACATAGCGCAAGGACCGGCTCTATAGACCAGATTACAAGTTTGTAGTTTAATAAAACTGTTTTGTAAAGGTACCAAAATTGGCTTACCGACCTTTTAACTATAAATTGATGTCAGACAATAATACTTAATATACGATTCATGTTCTCAGTTGAACTGTGAACACATTGACATAGTTTTTGTTAAAAATGAGAGTCATAATATAGCTCTGAAGGTTTGTGGATATATAAGTTCATTATAAATTTATCTCAGAAGTATTTAATTTCCATAAATAATCTTATAGGTCAAACTCATGAAGGAACATGGATTTGCTAATTCCATTTAATATTCCCTGTTCTCGGATTCCATCACTCGTTGGTCGAAGCTCTACCCTGACACAGAAACATAATTTCCCGTTGACTTTAAGTTCAGTGTTGATTCAAATTAGCCAAATCATACATAATTCAGACTAATAGAGCGGGACATTTTGTAAACGGCACAAAATTGGAAACAAAATTAATCAGATACACCGCAGGCCTTCATGACTCTGGCTCTATGCCGAGGAATTGGATAACATTTATCCACTATCCGGTGACTTAAATTCATGATTACATATCATTGCGTGAGACATACCTATTGGAAGATTCATTGGTGAGGAGAGACGAAGCTTGGCGATTGATTCGGTGATGAACATCATTAATAATAACACACAGGGAAGAACGCCTCTTCTGTTTGATTTGCGAAAACATGAAATCTCGCTCAATAGAAAAAAACTAACAGAGAAACTACCACGAGCAATGTAAATAGTGTTAGGTTTTAGCTGGTGATCTATACTTGCTGAGCAGGAATTATGCTCTATAAAAATGGGCCTTTGATTTGACTCGGATTGAGTCATATTTATAAAGCCTTGTTTACTCTTAAACTTGTATTATTATTTAAAACTCTTATATTATATGTTAGATATTTATTTTGATTAAACTAAAGGATCTTCAAAAGTGACTAGCAATGTAACCTGTAAGGCTTACAAAACCTGTAAAGAGACGATGTTGAAGAAATGCTCTGTTTTAGATATGGGGAACCTATGTAAATGGGCTGAAAACCCTCGTGCGATGCTCTGTCCAAAATGAGATTCGAACCGGGGTTTACTGAGGTGAAAGGCAGGGTAAATTTCCACTATAGTTCAGCCCAATCCCCTTCTATGCAGTGCAAAACTCACATGTTGAAGTCGATTCTTTTCGATGTCTGTATTTACGCGACAACACTGATACTATGTTAATTGCCACCAAAACTTTGAAATCATTTGCTTTTTTAGCAAATCAGATGGATGTGCCTTTTGAAATTTTGAGGTATGGTGACACAACACAGGGCACTATTTCGTTCTGCTGGCCAATCCCTACTGAATCCAACTCCTTTTCCCACTAAATTCTTCGGTCAAAGAGCCTTCCAGTTCATTGCACCTTCGTTATGGAACAACTTACCTCTATATATTGTCAAACTGACTCTCTTCAGATTTTCAAGGGGCTTTTCAAGACTCATTTGTTTGAATCTTTATTTTTGTACAATTGCTTTGTTTATTTCATTTCATTGTTTTATGTTTGTGTTGCGCATAGAAGCTCTTGCATTATGCGCTGTATAAATGTCTCGTATTATTATTATTATGTTTTACTATTGCACACACCCAAACCAAACATTGCACTCCTATAGTTTCCACCGTATCTCAAAAAGGCTAATTGTCATGGGTTACATCCGTCAATTGGCAATTACTGGAGTACACAACTATGCTTTACTCTTCCAAGAATCATATCCAGGTCAGATGGATCTACACAATCATCAAAACAATTAACCGGCTCCAAAATTTCAGTTCCCTCTACCAGTCAAAGCCATTAGATTTCTCAAAGTCAAGGTAATTGAATAGAAATCCGGATGCATTCCGGTTATCCCATTAAATTCCCAAACGGACATTTAGTATGATAATAATTTCAAGTATGTTCGTCGATATGTGAGAAAACATTCTTTGACTGGAAAACATATCTGATGTTGCTGAAAGGTTTTGGCAATACCTGACTGACTTGTATTGCAGAAATTCCCGTAACAATTTTCTTGCAAAAAAACCACAAAAAACCCAAAACATACGGTTATTGCGTTATCTAACCTACTTCCACACCCCCCAAGGAAATAATGCTTGCTTCTTAAAATTGGCATAGCCACATAATCCGTGATGAAAAACGACATTTATTGATCTGAAGTAAACCAGAGTCATTACATCTGCCGACAGTTCTCCGGGAAGAATTTGACAGAAGACAAGCTCAATGCCACTGAGATGTCTTGTGGAGACATTAAGTAGGGCAGACATAAGAAGCTTTAATCACCTGTGTTTTTCAGATGTGCTCCCTACGATGACCAACCTGTATCTTCCGATATCTAAAAAATAGTAATATTAACAATCTTTAACGTAACTGCAGGATGAATTCTGAAGGTTTCTATTCGAAGTAGGTGATTCTATCGATGACGATTTCATTTTGTATGAAAAAGAAAATAATAATAATTGGAGTTAGAGATGCGTTCTTTCTTCTCACAATCTTTTGCAACTTTTGGAAGTCGCGTATCGACGGAAAGATGTACCCCAGTTTTCCTCTTGAAATAATCGCTTTATCTTCTCTCATCGACTTATTATTCTCATCTCTTTTTAAATTTCGAAATTGCTGTAATATTATTAAAGTAGTTTTATAGTGAATGGTTTAATGTATATTTTCTCAGAGTTTTCGAATTGTGTCAAGTGTAGAAATGCTTCATTTTAACTTAAATATAAACGAATGAATAATTATACAGAAGCACAAAACATTCCTGGAATGGCATTAGGCTTATCTATTTTGGGAATATCGAGCGTGCTTGTAAAAAAAGGACTGTATCTTATTCCATGTCTGCTTTCCGAAAACGGAAATAGTTCCGGCTCAATATAGCCCAAGATTTTATTAAAATTCATCTCATGACAGCACTCGACTCGACAACGAAAATAGCACCTTTTCAATGTAGCACAATAATGTCCACATGATTCTGGTTGAACAATTGAAGAACTTGCTCCAAATAACTACGCTGACGAATTATGTTCCATTGTTTAAAAACGTTAATAAGTTGTAAGCGTATTGACTCGGAATAACTCTGGAAATCTTCACAACGCTCTTAATTATTCAGTTCTGAACCGATGTGTGCAGGATTGATCAAATATTTTATAATAATTGTAAACCCGTGACTCGTATAAAGTAAAGTGGAAACTGCATGGGGTAAATGTAAGCACAGCTAGTCACCTTGACCGTATTCACTGGGGTGTTCAGTTAAGACACATCATGTGCAAGACATAACCTCCAAGATAATTTGGTCAAGTAAGTTTGATGCTAACCCACTGCTAAGGAGGTATGGGTACGTCTTCCTTGCTATCGATTAACCGCCTTCCTTGAAAAGAAACTCGAAACTCGTTTTTTTGCGAAGATCAAATGAATTTAAATTCTTCACCTTGTAAAGACCTTCTGACGTCTTTATCCGCGACAAGTCAGATGAAAACGGATGCTCATATTTCAGTTAAAAATATCCTTCTTTTTTACAACAGTCACTTGTAAGAGAGCATCTTTCTATCCTTGCAAGATGGAAGTGATAGGACTGAAAATTGACGTCATCACGCTGTCAGCTTAGAGGTCAAACAATGGTGAAACAATAGAAATGCACAGTTTTAAAGCGTTACGTACAGAATAAGCCAATGAGTAACCTTCTTTTGATCTCTTCAAATGACGTCATATTCAAGTGCAATTTAGTCAAGATGACAGAATTTGAAATTCAAAATTGATGACTATTTTCAGTACAGACATGAGCGCATCGTTCTCATCAGCACTCCCCCATCTCTCCTTTTCAATCCAAAATATAAAAAAAAACATCACCAACTTCCAAATATAGAACTCCTTTCACGTTATAATAAACTTATGACATTCAAAGAACAGGTACGGCTGCCATTCTGCAGCCGATAATCAAGGAGACGACAATGTTACCTTTTCAAGTCATGCTAAAGAAGTATTCTCTGCACAGTATTGTCCTTATTTCTTAGCCCACTGACATTTTATAAGTCCTCCCAAGAACACCTTTGTCAACTTCCACCTCGGTAAACCTGCTATATTCACACTTTTGTACACTGCACGTAGCAACCTTTTCAGCTATAAATTAAGAGAACATCTCGATTTCTGCTCCCTAGAGCGAGTTTTAAGTGTACCCAATTTGCAATATCAACATATGTTTGCATTGGTGTTTTGCAGAAACCATACGTCTGATCTTTCCCGCCCAAACGATTTTGAGCAGGAATCATGCCTACCGAACATTTTTTTCACAAGGAAAAGGTTACCACGAATTGAGCGAAACAACATGTCGTGCATTATGCTCAATAGGACCGTCTTCATTCCCGAATGTTGTAAACCAAGAAACTGAGTAGTTCCTCAAAAGACTAAAGCAACCACCGAAATAAGATGTCTCCAATTGCCTCCTTAAATTAATCAGATGTAGATTTAGAGCGCCCGTCATGACCTGAAAATGGAGACCTCACTGTCAACAGACGACAAACAGTCTCTCCTGATGAATTCTAAAAGCGTCAACAAAGACACATTACTCCTATGGAAGTGTCTGTAGTTCAGTTCCTTCAGGGCTTTTGACACTCTCCGATGAGTCTTTGTCTAATTGATGGCGTCCCAGACTGACATCTTCAAGACACTAAGAATTGTTTCTGATATCCATCACAAAACGCATTCGAGTCAACATAAAATGGTTGTTAAAGCGTGTTAATTGAACATATCTCCAAAGTTTTCAAGCGCCCACGCAAGAAAGTGACCAAGCAACAAACAAACAAATGTTACACATTCAAACGATGCCAGCAATAAGCAATCATACAAGCGAGCAAGCCAACAAGCATAGCTTACAATAAGTCACAAGCAAGCGCACAATCAATCCAGATGAAAGACAAAACACATGCAGGCATGCAAGCTACCCTATACATCAGACATGCAGGTCAGTGACAAATGACGCAATAAGCAGAGTTAAATATGTCTTCAATTTAATTACGATGATCCCAGTACAAAACTATAACTGTACAAAACACAAATCAAGCAACTAGGATTAATCGAGGTAACAAGTGGACTTGTCAGTAAGGTTTCTTTAGCTAGCAAAAGGTAAGCATACCGTAGCAATTACAAGCAAGCAATGTGGTAAACAATCATGCAAAAACGAGTAAACAGTTATGACATGGAAGATGAAATGCGCCTCATGTTTAGCCACTCTAGAGGATATCACAAAACTTTTGAATTATTTATCATGACCTGAAAACAATCACCGCATAGGCTATGACAAGGAATTACATAGTATCTGTCCAGTTTGATCAGGATAGTCGATTTAAAACAACGAGGGAATAAAGATATACGTGTATTACAAATGATTTTATTTGCAAAATGTGACAAGATACGATATGATTCATTTCAGTTAAAAGATGAAGAATCTTAATAGAAACACCAAGGTGTTAAACCACACAATGATGTTTCACTTCGGTCAAATGGACAGTGGAATGAACTAACACATCGAGTGGTAAAGTTCCGCTGGCGATTTCCTTCACATCGCATCTTTAAAGCTGTAGGGTGCCCAACTTTACCAGTAGTTTCATAAGATTTCATGAAACCAATGAAAAGCAAACAACAGTAAGCACTACAAATGTTGCTTGTATAGCATGCAAACAAATGACCAGCCAAAATTCAACTTGATGTTGTTTAAAGAAGTCAGTTTCCTTGTTGATTATCAAATAGCATTTTGAAGCATGATGCAGTGACGTCAATGAGGAATTTGTCTTCTAATCAGTTGTATAATATTAGTCTATTACCGGTATTTGTATCAAGGCGTACTGTGCAATAAGCTTTAACGGACACAACATTATTCAAGTCTACAAATCTACAAGTCACCTTCGGGGATGTCTGATTTTTATAGGACACTCAATAATATGGGTTTTATAGCCAGTTACAAATGATGCAAAATGTATGAGGGTGAGACTGATTGGGCCATCCTCTGGTGGTCAGTCACCCACTCTGAAACATTCTCTCCAGGAGAAAAACAAAGGATTATCCCCATGAAGATTTATCCGTCGTCAACGCAAACATTTGCCCAACTGCGTGTTTTGCCTCAAAATGTCATCCTAATTTGCGATTCATCTTGCGAAGATGAGAGAAGCTTGAAGGAGACGTGCTGAGGAAAGAATCTGACCGTTTAACCGGGTTTTATACTCAATTTAGCGACAGGGTTGGTCTAGTTCGAAGTATTTGAGCAAAATCTCATCTCTGGTGATTCTCGTCATATTTTATTGTAGTGTCGTTAAATTGAATCTATTAACAGCCGTCGGGTGACCTATAGGTTAGAGTCAAATCACACGTGATCCCATGTGATTTTCCGATTCTCAATTTCCGATGTTTCATTCCCCCTTAAAGTTTCCGTTAAAGGCAGGGTATATACTTTGGGTAATTACTCCACAAGTTAATGACTTACTTGGTAATAGCACTGGAGAGCTGTTGATATTATAAAACATTGTTAGAAACGAACCCCTTTGAAGTGATGTAATTTTAGAGAAAGAGGTAGTTTTTCACCCAAAATTTGAATATGAATCTGAAAGCATACAATTCTTTGCAACTTCTGTGACCAATTGAGCTAAAATGTTTACATGTTTGTTATTCTATGCGTATGTTGGGATACACCAAGTGAGGATACTAGACTTTCACAAATACCAACAGTATACCCTGCCGTTTAGAACTAGGATTAAAGCTCGTAATTTTTATTGATCTCCTTGAACTCGTTTTATCACCTGGCGTTTTCCCTCTAATTGTAGTGATAGTTTTGTTTTCTAAGGATTTCATTTTTGAGATATTAAATTAATGGTTCTGTTTCTATAGGAAGGAACTATAAATAAATAGTAAAATTGCGGGTACAACCATGTGTAAATCTCTTTTGTGAGAGTGTTGGCTCTGATAAGAGCCGGTGTGGTCTCGACGTTTCGAAAAGTATACTCTGCTCGTCTTTAGGTTCTGTTTCTGTTAATGTTAAAAATCTAATATACTCAGAGAACAGTCGTCAGAATATAGCAGGCGGGAATGTGACCAGTTTTCCGTCGTATCCAGGTCACGTTGCGCATCCGTACGATCTAACACGTGCGACATCACACGGCCGGCATATATTTCAAATCATAATCATATTGAAAATAGGTTTTGTTGTCTTTGGGCTAGGGTACACGATGCGTCAAAATGCATCCAAAGGCCAGCAGCTGTAGTATAACCGATGCCTTCTGAAATAATCTCATGGAGAAGGGAAGCGAATAATCACCAAAGCCGGTCGCATTCGAGGTTTGTGCTGCACAAATAGTGTAGAGAACTGATTGTAATTTCCATTGACTTAAATTTCAATTGCAGTTTGGGGTTTGAACCAGTATGTTAGTCAAGACATTTTCAGTCGAGTATCAAGTACTGCCAAGTACTATAGGGTGCCCGAGTATAGTACTCGGGTATGAGTACTTTGGCCACTAACTACCAAGTACTTGGATTTCCGAGTACGTGTACGAATACTTTGTTATGAAATAAAACTGCAAAATGAGTTTTATAACTAATTTCTAGACGACAATGTGTGCTTTTACAGAGCTATGAACTTCTTTACCTTGCATTAATGCACGCACAGAAACGCGGAGAGGAAAGTGGTATTTAGACCAAGAGTGCTTAAAATCAGAGTCCGTTTACATTTTCAGTTGAGTTTCGAGTACTTGACTTTGAGTACAGATTATTTTTTCAGCCGAGTATCGTGAATGGACTTCGACTTTAAGAGTATTTCGCCACCCGAGTACGAGAACGAGTACCATCCAAACGGTACTCGAGTAGTAGTACTCGAGTAGTACTCGAGTAGTAGTACTCGAGTAGTACTCGAGTAGTAGTACTCGGGTAGTACTCGACTACGAGAACTACAATACATGGTTTGAACCCTATACCAAATCATCAAACGGCAACATCGAAGGCCCGGTTAAACATGTGGACTTTTTGCTGTGAGCATTGTGCATAAAATGATCCGCTCAAATCTGGTTTTGTAATTAAACAAAAATGTTTTTCTTATCCATTGCTGAGTAAACATTATGGATACGAGTGTAGAGAATCATTCAAACAAACAACGCATGTGGAATGTTGAATCGATTCAACAAACAATTTATTATCTTTTTATCTAATTAAACAGTTCTTTGCAAAATATTATGTTGTCCTCGATATCAAGACAGCAATTGTGAAATGACACAAAACTATTATGATTCGTAAAGATACTGTGAGATTTTCAAGACTATAACAACTTAGCTCAAGAACTATAGATTGCCTTAGAGGTTATACAAATGATTAACTCCAGAGTAGCGAAGGGCAAAATCGATAAAAGCATACGGAACTAATTGCAATTTAGATTGGCAGTTCGGTGTTGACATTGGACATGTGCTTTCAACTGCAGAAGTACAGAACAACAATGGAGTTGTTGTTTTTTGGATTTACACAAACATAGGTTAGCATGACAATTCGACCGTGTTGGTGGTTTAATCCTGCTGATGAAGACCGGAGTTTCGGTCGAAAATTACAGGTACACTGCAAAAACTGGGGTGTAAAAATTGACACCATGGGTGTTGTTACATTTAGAGACACCAAAAAAGAGAATTGAAATTATATCATAAGGTGTAAAAATAACACCACTGTAATTGTGTTGGCAGAAATAAGTGCTACTTTAACACCCTATGATTTAAATTTTGATTATTTTGGGGTTTCTTTATGTTGTGTTGTTAATTTTAACACCTCAGTTTTTGCAGTGTACGGGAAAAAAAATTCCAAGTTTGCGATCAAAAGTTTAAGAATAAATTGGAAAACAATATAGGTTAATCGGTATTCGCGGTTACCAGTCAAAACAGTAACACGAAATTCCACTTAATTGCCACAATGACAAACTTGAGAGGGAAAAATTGTTTCGGTTTTGTATCTTTATTATTGTACGTGTTACTGTTCTGATAAATAACAATTCTAACTTGTTGTGCACAGCCCGATGATGTAAGTTCCACATTTTTTTTTACCGTAGAAAACGAATGTTGATTCGAATTTTCCCCGATAATTGCTTCGTTTTTAGCTGAACAACAAAAGTAATTTTCTTTAGCCACGTTGTGTCTTTATAGTTTTGTACCTATAATGCCAGTTCAGTCACTCAATTATTAGATGTCATTGTCCATTAACACCTTAATTTAATGCCTGGGGATTTTGTTTCAAACATATGTTTTCGCTCACAGCTTCCATGCACTTAAGTTATTCTAAAGGCTCATTCGTACAGTAAGTTGCAAAATGTAATTCTACTATAATAAAGGACACATTGTCGTGAAAGAATGTGAGAACTCTCTGTACTTCTGGATTTAAAAAACAAAAAATAAAAATATACAAATCCCCCGCGTTTCCCCGTAGTCCCATGTGGATACAGAAACCCAGGTTTCGTGTTTTAATTCGGTTCCAGGGACTAAACCACCTTGTTCAGGATCATGCATTTACGAGAAGAAGAAAAAAAGGCAAAACAAAAAATGAATAAATAAATAAATAAATAAATAAAATTCCTTTCTAAAATCCTGCGAATATTTCTTTCCTCGATTGTGTTTTTGTTTTGTTTTGCAAAGTGATAATGAATACTATATCATAGCAAAGTATTCGAAAAGGTGAACGACGTGAGCAGACAGTGAAGTAGAACATTTTGGTCCCAGACATGTAATCCTGGATTGACAATAGAGACACCATCGAATAAGTTTATCCACAAACCACAACTTCAAGCAGTTGTTCAGAAAACATGGTTCACAAGCTTGCTAGTCTGTTCAGGTATGCGTAATATTTAATTAGAGTTGTCATCGCTTGTCATTGATCGGGTGGTTGTTCCTAATTGGATCACTTTCTCACCAAGATTCTAAGATGAACGTTGAACCCAAAATAAACATTAATCGGACGTGTGGCGATAAGTTATGGTATGCCGTTGAGATTGTTTAATCAAAGTAGTGACTTATCAATCTTCAGGTTTAATCTCGAGACGCACAGCCGGCTTCATCCATCAAGAAACACTCCAATTGGTTATGTTGCTCTGCCTGACCATATTATAGCCAATGACAACACTTCTTTCAATCAATAACAACACCCACTAGGTGTTATCACTTACGCCTTTTGATTGGTCTGCAGTCTCGCCATACTTGTTATTCAACAAATTTTCACCCTTTATACATACAGGGAAAAAAAATAATCATAACAAGGCTGGTGATTGGTCTGAAATAAATCACCTTACACACCTGACCAATGACAGTGACTCTTTCCCCTTAGTCATTTTGTATATCATACAAAAACAGACCAGTTTCAAATTTATTGAAGAGTACCGCATGAACTGCAGCTATGTTAGCGCTCCATCATACCAATCGGTAAAATACAATGGTGGAAATAAATGTGTTTGAATTGAAGAACTTGCTGTAGGCCTATTGTGGGCTAAAAAGCCAAGGCACTTAGTGGCGTGAGCTATACTTTGAGTCAGTGCACGTTCGCCTTTTGTAACATTTCCGTTTGTGTCTGCCTGACCATTACCACTGACCATTCCTACCTTGATATAAAATGTATCCAAACAGACAATGTATTTTTCATTTGTACAGCTCGAGTAGCGGCATGCATCCCCACACATTGTGCCGCATTCATCATCTAACCTCTACGCCAGCAGTCCTGTACAAACCCCACAGTGATGTGACCAGCAAAATCAACGCACCGCAGCGTGGACTCGTTTTCTCTTGAAGAGAATAACGCCTTGAGCAGAGTCTAATCGGCTTGCAGGGAGGGAAGATAGAGTGCGTTGTAACGAAACTCCACCGTTGGGAATCCGCTGCTAGCTAATTCAACCCACTCCGCGCATGCCTAGCCTACAGGTCACGTCGCTAGCAAACACACCTGTGACAGACCCCAGCGCTCAATACACATCGCGTCCGTGGTGTCTCCGTCGGTTCGCATGCCTTCAGACTCCAAACGTGGTACAAGATTTTCATTGGATTCTTCCGTCGACTCCTAGCATTACACCTGTTCTGCCAGAGAAAGAAAAACAATAAGTGACTTCAAAAAAAAAAAAAAAAACTGCATGGAGTTGTCTTGCCGAGGTGTTATCCACGCTGGATTGATGATAATCGATTCTCTGTAAGTATTCGGATTGAAAGTCGGTTGGTGCTTGGACGGAAGGAGCTAGCTGTTCATAAACACTGATGTAACTGAACGTCCAAACAGTGAATAAAACTCCAGCTCTCCGTTGTCTCTCGGTTACTTTGAAAGTGTTGTCTCAATCCCACTTATAGTTGAAGATCTCCCTCACCAATCCAAGGAAGTTTCTCCACTAAACATTTTGTGGTACCCAAACTGGACAGGTGTGTGTAACTGGTAATCTTAAAAAGCTTAACAAACTGTTGTAGTTTGCCTGTTACAACGAGGGAGGTGTACTTCTCGCACTGCTAGCCGCTGACAGCCCTCTAAGTTGGCCCAAAAAACACTGACGTTTATATAGTGAGTAAACATTTCTCATTGCATTGTGTGTGGGAGTGTTCAATCCACCACAACTACACGGACTCGGACAACGGCTGGCAGTCAAGAATTCATTCCAAACTGAACAACAATGTGATATTCTTGCTTTCCGTGAAGGAAGTTAACATCCCCTTCTCGTCAAATTGCTCTGTTGGACTTTAGGGGGGTTGGGTGATATCAGCTTACAGCGAGACGAGACTTGTAGATGCTTGCCTGGAATCTGAAGTGTACTTCACCATGCCTACCGTCCAGCGTTTACTCACGTTCCTTTGGGCGTTTACCCTTCTGCTGCTTACTAAAGAAACGGTGAGTCCAGAAAATTTTAAACTCAATTACTTTCGAAATATTTGTCAGTCATACACGAGCCTCTATTTTATGGCTTCATGAATGTTTTCATTTCAAACATTTTGTGGATGCGAGGAGGCGATGTGTAACCCGAGCCATAATGAAGGCTAGACATTGATGCGGTTGCATTCAGTCAAAGCACTTAAATATTAGTCAAATAGTTTCATCTTCTCCATGAAAAAAACCCCCAACATCATATGATATAAATTTTAGCGATATATACACCACTACGAGCTTATAAGATACGCAAAGTTAATTTAACTCGTGTATGCCTTAAACTACTCTGAGGTGTACGATAAAACGGGGCCTCGTTTGAGGGTTGGCTGACGGATAGCAACCATGGAAATCGATACAGTCAAGAACGTTTTCCGTAAGATCAAAAAAAAAATAATGCCAATAGATTCTATATGGTGCATACAAGCCTTCCTAATAGAACAGTAAATTAAAATTTCAATGATAGGAGGTCATATTCGACTCTCGGATTTCATTATAAAGGGGAAAAATACAAGTTGAACTTGCACGAGTCTTATCTCTCGTCTCCTTACTGTACATCTTCGAGTACTATGAAAGTAAACGATTATGGTTTTTGTTACAAAGTACCGGATTAGCCTTTTTCCCCCGATAAATTTGCTCTTTTAGAAAAAAAAACCTCCAGTCACTCATCTTCGAGGAAGGGTCACGTTTCTTATAAGTGTTTTCAAGTCTAAGGTACCGGTGTGCTTAGATTCAGAGTATCACTTAAAGTTAGTCATACGTACTTTTCGTTCTTCGTCATTTCCTAAATTCCACTGATGAGATATGAATTCCGATCTGCGTTATGAAGAGGAGTTAAAGTTGAAACCGAAGTTGGTGGGTCGTTTTATCATTTTGAACAAGATCACCCTACGTGGGGAAATTTTTACACACACAAAAAAACCCAGTTTTCCTCTAACGATGGAAACGGTATAGCCCCCTATGGACATTTTCAGTTGATAGTATTTCTTTTATTGAAAGAGTTACTTCTAAAAGCATTTTCTTGTCTCTGTACTTTTGATTTTGTTTCTTGATTTTGGAAAAGAAAAAAATGTCCTAAGTTATTGCTCATGGGATGGCACCTCCGAAACGCAAATGTCACCCCAAAACAGGTGTGTTCTCGTCAGAGACTCCTGAGGTCGATTTTAGCGCGTGTATGTCTAAGATGGAACTCGCGACCCTGGCGTTACAGCGAGATGAGGGACGAAAAAGAAGGGGTGTCTGATTCCCATGGCAGTCAGTTACTGCTATATTTATTGATTCATGTCTTGACATAACATTATTGTTTACGACGGGAAAGGGATATTGCGCCGTACACTTGACGACCAGAATAGAAAAAGTGAAGGAATTTGAAACTCGGAGTATCCGTCCTTCTATAAAGCTGCAACTTGTTGACAAAAAGGTATAACTATTCTGATTTGGTGTGTGAATCCCACGAGACAGACATGACTGTTTAATATTGCATTGTAATGGGCCAAGTGGTGAACGTATACGATACATTACGTCCCTACTTACAACAACGATTATGTTTCGTATAAAACAGAACATTTATCCATATAATCTTTGAAAAGGTTGAAAATAAATAAAGTAAAACCGAAAGTAAACGAAACAGATCTGTCACATAATCCTATGATCTGTCTTGTAGGCATAAAAGATCTTGGTACGTCCCCCGAGGTATCATTTATGGAGATATCAATGGTTTACTATATGCTGATAGCAGAGTTCTAAATCAAACTGAAGCTACTGCATATACTTTAAATGCATTATGTAAAAAGGCAGTTATTACAAACAATATGTCCCTTTCAGTCAAGTTTAAACCATCTCATTTTGTCAATGTTTTATCACAAGAAGTTTTCAGACGAAAAGAACGGAGGAACTTAACGTTTTCTTGTGTTGCTTGTGATGAAAGAGACTGATGGCTGTTGGGAAATCAAAGATTAACAATTGGCATGTCGTCGCAGTTATGTAAGATAAAGAACACAGAAGAATAAGCAGTTAAGTTAGTGATTACTACATAGCTGTAAAAGAACATAACAGTGAAATACAGGCTGTACATTTTATCATTATTTCGGTTCACCGACGATTTATTGGACCCCATTAATATAAATCGCCATTGAAAAGCTGACAATCCATCATGTTGAGATCTGCCGTCGTGTTGATAAATAGTAAGCGCTAATTGAGTAACCTCATTCGCGCTCTTAATATTTCATCCCTCGTCGTAAAAAAACGGCAATTTATCAAAGGGGTTTGAAAACGGGGCTAATGTCACGAAGAATTAGGTCTAGCTTCACTTGTCTTGGGCAGCTCAAGGGAAGCAGTTATTTCGTGAACGCCGTATGCAATACCACGCTCATTTTGCCCACCCTCTTGATGATTTGTTTCGGATGCTGCACTCGCCTAATTATTCATCAACCCTCTTCTCCGATGCGAACTACGGAGTTCATTGTCCAGTGCTAAATCTTCTCTCCAGTGTGAGTAAACTCCATCCGCTAGTGGAAACTATGCGTCGCCGTGGGCTTGCGTTAAAGTGCTGACGAGTGAAGTAACGATTGACAAAGGGACAAGAAGAAATGTGCGTGATCGTTAGAGTAAACAACCAACCCCCACATCTGCAAAGGGTCTTAACAAAGTAATATTAACCCAGAGCACCAAAAGAAAGTTTTACGAAATTAAATAAGATTTTCAGTGAATTATTAAACGCTGCATGGAATACAAATCTTGTATTTAGACGATACTCTTGTTCGATTGAAGTAAATTGTAAAGACGTCAGCGAAGAATGACATCATTTTCCGGGGGAAGAGAGGTCAGTATACAAACACTCGTGTACGGAAAGGATTGGATTTATCCTTTTAAGAATAATATCATGGGTTTTTTGGTTTTTTTTTTACGAGCATAACATAATTTATAATTCTTTTTCTTGTTTAGTTTTGTAAAAACAAAGTCTGATGTGATCCGAACCAACTACCGGCAAATTCATCGCGTGATTGAATAAGATTCTTAACAACCCCAACCCCATTTCATCGTCCTGTCAAATTTAATATTCTCAAATTTTGACGTGTCTTGTCAAAATTTCGAGCTGATCTTTTTTTATCTTGATGTTTAATAGAGACCTGTCGTGTCCCCCTCCAATAGCTCAGGGAATGTAAGTTAAAAGTCACTTATGAGGAGGGCGGATCCATCAAGGCGCACGAACTCACCCTAAAGGACTGTAATACTTCCGTATTTGCCTCAAATTACTGGGTCTCGTCTTCATCATGACGAAAACGTGCAATTCCTCCCGATTTCAGGTTCAAACTTTGTAGGGCAAAACGAACTTTAAAGAAGAAACTCCTCAAAAACATACGTTGTTGTTTGTTTTCTGGCAATGCGTTTAGACGTTGTTTTGCATTTGAACTAATTTTGTTCTCGGGAAATGTTGCTCTGCCAGCCAAGTTGCCTTTTTGTGTAAACAAGAAGAAGATATAAACATGTGGAAGGATTCAGATATGACCGATTAGCTGCGAGCCGTGTAAACATGGGCATCTGTTCTCTGGCTGAACATTCCAATAACAACAATAGTGTCGTGTTGAATTGAATCAAATCGAATCTAACATGATGTTAATGTTGAATGTTCTGGTGATTAGCTGTACAGCGGAAGGTTCCAATGGTAGGTGCTGTGCTAATATGTTGATGTAACAGTCGTGGTTTAAAACATCCTTTATGGATCTGAAGTTCAACTTTAATTGGCCAATTAAGAACTGCACTCTCTGATTTCTTCTTGGTAACCACCTTGAGGTACAGGGAGTGATATAGTCTCTCCTCCACTCAAATTAGCCCTATCACCACACCTGCGAACAGCGCCTGGATACGCCGGCGCAGCGTCTTTGCCGTTCACGCTAATAGATCTTGGCACCAGTGATGCCTCCCTTTAGCTGTCTCAGCACCAGGGGAAAGTACCGCCTTGTTGTTGTCGTGAACCTGGCACGGAAGGCATCACTTGAAGGAGGCAAGGGGCGGGGGATGTGAAATTTTAAAGAGAGACAATCTTAGCATACAGTAAGTCTGCAGTGGAGTAAGTTTAACTGGCTGTTCTGACTGCTTGGGCATGTTGCAGACCGTCAGACTCACATTGATTGGGTATCGTGAAAACACTGTAAAATAAGAAAATTGAAAATTTTTGCCAAGCTTTTCCTCCCCCTTCCTCCCCCCCATCTACCCCCCCCCTCTCTCTCTCTGGAGACAATTCGAGTACGCTAAGCGAAACGTAAATCTTTAACCAAAATATTAGCCGTCACTAGATTGTTGTTTCCTCCTGAAAGCATGACCATGTAATATGTTAAAATATTCACCGGAATAGTCCAGTGTTTTTGTTTAAATATTGTAAACCTAGGTAATTGCATTGGTTGTTCTATCCTGAACAATGGGTTTCAAACATGCATCGATTTGTCAAGCTTGACAGCATATTCGTTTTCCCGACTGTATAAACAGAAACATTCTTTTGATGGAAAATGATTTGCTGGTTGTCAATGCACGTGCTTTAAATTTGGAGTCGTATACTATAATCGTTACTTTTATCAGTCCTCCACGAACGGTAATTGCTGTTATGCACACGCCATATCTATACAGAAAAATGTCCATATGCCTGAAGGTCAAATTACCACATGGTGTCTTACTCTTATTCACCAATTTCTACTCAATTTGTGACAATCTCTAATTAATTTCTCTTGTTATATTACACGAGGACAAGAGTCGAGGTCACAATGATTGCAGGTTAAGATTTCAGAAATGTGTTTTGAATCCTCATATCATATTCACTGAGCTCGTAATCCGACGTTCTCATACACCGACCTTCGTATTCCACCTTACGGGTATTGAGCTTCAAATTTAACAGGTTTTAAAGAGTCCCTCACTCAAGACTCAATGAATCGGAAAAGTTGCGCAAATCAATCAGACAAAAGATAATTTTAATTAAAAAAGGACACACCTTTCAGCTGTTCTGAATTTTGAAGTACTTCAGATCGTCATGGCAATATCATCTTTGAAACTTTATGTTGTTCACGATCTTGCTCGTGGACATTTCTATTGCAACCCCGTGTCTTACCAATGAACAAAGCCAAACTAAACTGTAGAAATTAATTGCTTAACATGCCCTTGTTGACAGAAGAATGCAACGAACGTCCTGGTGCAAAACATACTTCAAATTAAACTAGAAATAAATTGCTGAAAATGCTCTTGTTGACAGAAGAATGTGGTTACGGTCCTGATGCAAAACATACTGCCTTTGTTTGCGATTCTAACAAAGAGCATTACGTCTTAATGTAATTTATCCGGCAGGCACAAGATGTTCTTCTTTATATTGTATGTACTTTTAAAAAGAAACCTTACAAAACAAAAACAACAATAGCAAAACCCTCCATCTTGATGTTTGTCTTGGAAACCAGACGTAATGAATCTTACCCGTCCAAATCTAATAATGGACTGTCTTTCCATAATGCTTCGGAAACAGGGGATTGAAATAATGGAACCTTTCCACCAGCACCATGATGCATCTCCTGATACGAGAGGACTAACATGATAATAATTTCTCTAAAAAGAAGAACAAGTTTAATGTATGTCATCTGTCTACAGAGTATTTCTCACTGACAGAGGATGGATACGAAAGTGCACTCCTGATAAACAATAATGTAGCAACCCTTTTATGTTGGACTGAGGTGATTGAACCAAATAATGATCCCTTGGGGATGATTGTCTTTTTCCCCAAAAACCCAATTCGATTTCTGTCATTTATTTTCATCAATGTAACGAGAACATGTCCGAACTTTGCCATTTGGAAAAGATCAGACATCTGCACTCACTTCCTTCAACGTCCCTTTCACACACACAGCAGACCTATTTCTGATTTCAATAATCGGCTAATAAAATGAGCTTAATCGATTTCCCGCTATTTCTTTCCCGCCAAAAATATTGTGATCGTCTGCTGAAGCTGCCGTCCTGTGCCCTATTTAAAACCGCCCGAGGCGCCATCTTAGCATCGACAAAATGTCGTTTCACGGCTGCTTTGTTTAATACCTCGCAAGTGCTAATAACATACAGACACTCTGGTATGTACTCATTACTGTTTGATAAAGGTAACTAGGGCTTCTGCTGCGTTCGGTCTGAAGGACAAACAATAATGGCCGACAGTTCATGAACACGCAACGTAATTGTTCATTGAGTTGGTATCCGTGGGCGGGGCGTATTGATTGGGGTAATGCATAAGTACTTTTTTATATATACATCATTAGTGTGTCATTATATGAACGTAGGTTGAGGAAACGTTGCAACGTGCATCGCAACCCAAAGATGCTGGTGTCTTCCTGCCTCCCTATATATTGACTGTATATCAAAACCATTCCGTGTAGTTCATGCGTGAAGAAATATTCTTTTCAGTACAGGAAGTGACGTCAGAGAATATGGCGTGTTGTTAATTTTACACAAACCTTGCTCCAAATCTGTACTGCACGAAACGAGCAAACTTGATCATTTTTGAATAAAAATGCTGTGACATTTTCGAGGTTGTCTCGGCAGTCAGATTGTAATTGAGTTTGTTTGAAGACGTTGAATTGACAACTTTCCGAATAGAGAGTGGTTCAGTTGTTTTGGCTCCGTTCTTTAATGATGTGTTGTTGCTGCATAGGAATGCTACTCGGCTGAGACTCGACCCAATAACCATGAGTATAAAGTTGTCTTAAGTTTGGCACAAAATGCTCTTTAACGCAATAAGGTTATTATACAAGTTGAACAAATATATATTGATGCATCACTGTCATCAAACATTGTTGATTCTGTCATTTTCTGAAGAAAACAGTTGTCTGTCGCTTTACTTTTAAAGTCATCGAAAACAAAATGGCCGCCATTGAAGGTCTCCCAATAGCTTATAACATATGAGATTTCTCCCTGATATTAACAAGAGTTTTCGAAGTTACTTTAACGGCAAAGCAGAGTTTGCAGAGCCCCATTTGTCGGTTAGATAAATTAGCTTATTCCTCCCAATCTAGAGCTAGAAATTCCCGGAGAGTAGGCCTAGTCGTTGCTCAAGCATACGGCACATGTTGATGGTAAACCCCAATAAGATTAACAAGGTAAACTGTGTCGCGGAATTGCGTGTTATGACGTTCCTCTAATAGGAAACCAGAGCCTTCTCAGAACCTTATTAGATTAACTTGAGGGGTTCTACGCTGTGCACAGTTCGGGAAATGTATTCGATCGTAATAAAATTAACTACCTAGCTCTTTGCATTATTGTTCTAATTGATTTTTGTGTCGTGTAGCGGTGTTGTGGTTCTCATTCTGATTTCGAATATTGATGAGCCTCACGGGTTTTAGTTTTGCTTTTTGGGGTTAGTTTTCGAGAGTGGGGGATCGAAGCCAAAGTAATGTCAAGTTATTTTCGACGAGCGATGTTTTTTTTAAACAATGCTTTCTTCATAATTATCTACACACGATGCTATATTATCATTTGGTCAAATAAGATCGGTAGAAGAGCAAGATGGCGAGACCTATAGTCTGTTTAACTCTTACTCGAGCCCAAAACCTCTTCCCTAAATCTTGCACACGGTGCACGAAGGAGATATTCCAAGCACGAAAACAACTCCAAACCAAGCGGTGGTTCTGTGTTTAAACAACCCAGTCTGTAGCGTAAGATTATAGCGGCATAATCCAGCCTACAGCATCGTGATCAACGTGTCACGATCAGTCAATAGACTTTGAAATGGATACCAAAAAAGTATATAGTTCCGTATAACGGTCCCCCTTAATACGGGCATTGGGGTATATATTTGCTAGATTGGGGTATATATTTGCTAGATGGATAAACAAGTTTCAGGGATGGGGAAATTAGAAGTGGTTGGTACTTGTTGAATTATGGAGATACCATGTCGTCTACTTTGTGAACCGAGTTGCATTATTTTAATCACAGTAAATATCCTGCGGTAAAATACATTAGTGTTACTCCAAATTTCAAATCACGTTTACAGTGTGGAACTTATATTTGTATACCACACTGCTTTGACTCTGGTGTTGTTGTTTTTTAGTTAGATTTGTTTGAACTTAGCGGAGATTGAATGTAATGGCTGAACCGGTTGTCACAATGAATGTTGAAGAGGGAGTGGTGATCAGTGAAACTTGAGGAAGAAGATAACATTAAAGAGAAGATAAGAATGACTATGGCAATGATACTTCGTTGCGAAAGGAATCTGCATCAGTGAGAAGTACATTGGAGGAATTGCAACACAAGGTTGTGGATTCGAATCCGGGCAAGCTAACCACCGATTTCACAATAGAATAAGTATTTTCGTCTAGTTACTGATTCACAATTTTATTGAATTGTGCAAGTCATAACCGTAGACGTTAAATCATTGTTTGCATATGAGAGGGACTGGCTGTTGCCAGCTTGGCGTACTTATCCTTGTGGGAGCTTGGTCGAATGTTCTTGTTGCGGGGAAGATTATACATAAACAAACAACAAAAACAACAAACAAACAAACAAACAAACAAACAAACAAACAAATCACCCAAACACCCCAACAAACAAACAAATACTGATGTTGTAAATATGAGCCACTAGTTGATCACATAATAATTCAAAATTTCTTTGACGTGAAAGTCACAGTAGTGTTCCTTCCGGTGTTATCGTAAACGGAGCACCAAGATCCTTTTGGCATGTAATTCTTTTGTGTAAATTTGGTGTACCGTGTTGGAATGGATGTACAATGTTTGCAGCTCAGCGCTACACCGAGATTGAAATGCTTTACACCAGTTGGTATTCAGGTCATGGACTACATTACAGCATTATTCACAGCAAACCATCCATCAGTGACCACTCTGAAGTTTCCTGCCCAAGTCAATACCCACCCTAGCAACTCGGTTTCGCTCTTTAAAACATCCCCCCATTACCCATTTCCCGCCTTTATTCAACAAACGCCGAAATGGTATATGTGTATCGCTCAAATGACGCGCAAAGTGACACCCACTACCTTAAACAAATACAACTGTCGTTGGTTCACTGCACGGACGTATGGACCAAATATACAACCAGGATATCACTTCACTCTGCAACACTCGTACAACCTTTTAGCGCTATTCCGTTGTTAATTGGTCCATGTTTTAAAGTCTACACCTTTCTTCAAAATGTAAACCCCGCTAAGTAGTACAAACCACAACATCATGTATAGAATATATTCATATGATAGAAACTGAGATTATGAACTAAAAATAAGTATACATGATAGAGTTGATGGAGCATCTGTTAGCGAAAAACGAATCAATTTGACCGGGCTCATGAGGATATGTTACTGCCGTAAGCTGTGTCAATCTTCCCCCATGGTTTCTACGAGCTAAGTGCACTGCGGCCCCATACACACCATGTTGAAAATGACAACACTATGGAGGTGTGACGAATGAATCACGGAGGTTTTCTTGCATCTTTCCATTCTCAGTTCTCTTGTACATCTTCCCCCCATCTTTTCCCCTCTCTCTCTAAATAAGGTGCATATTGATTCTTACATTAAGAGAACAGGTTGTGGCAGTGCCGAAGTTCCGGACCAGACCGACTGGTTGTATACGCTCGGCATATGGAGCACCTTAGGCTGTTAGAATGTCACCCTCTAGGAACGAAGATGGAGAAGTTGAAAAGGCTAGACAGTACCCGAACAATAAATCTCAATTTATCTCACTTTCACCTACTTATTTACCCCTGCTGTCATTACCATCAAATAAACATGTCCACCGCGACTGTACCAAGCAAAGAATTAAAATCGAATAGAAGCAAACTTACAAACAAGAAGGGTAACAAAATGAATATATAAATAAATAAATAAGCAAGTTTAAATCTCAATATCTTCAAATTTACCTGTAGTGATTGCTGTTTAATTCATAACTTAGTTCTTACGGCTGTTTGAGTTGTTGAATCCCTGCAATAAGTTTGACTATGACACTACAGGTTAAATAATACAAATCGACAGCAATCAGCCGTCTGGGATAAACATGTTGCCCTCTGAAGGTGGATTCTCATATTGCACAATAGGTTCGGTCTTGTTGACATTTCGAATGACATTTCGGTCATTTTCAAATGATTCTCCTGACAAACTCTATTTCCCAACTCGCTGGAATTAATTCTTTGATGTCAGTTAGACCTTTTCCAGTCAATTTGAAGTAACTCAAAACCGTGAAGTATTCTTTAGATTGTTCAGCTTTTAATTTAAACTTAAACGCTGTGCATTAAAACGTTGGGTTTAATTTGTAAAGTTAGCATTAATGAAAATCGAAAAAACATGATTGAAAGTGGTATTGTAAGTTGTAAACACCGACATTTATCCATAACAACTGAACAACTTAAAAGGGAAGTGCAGAAAATCATGTATTATATGATAAGCGTCAATTAAAAAATTACTATTTGAAATGATTACAGATTCTGATTGCCACACAATTACCTCCATTCCATTACCTGCATCCATGACTACATCCTCCAGGAGATTGTTGCTCCTTCAGTCATCAAGGTGATGGATATTTACCTCATCGCTCAATGAGGTTATCATAACATAAATTGCAGTCGCTTCAGCTATTGATTCCAAAGCTCGAAGCACATTGATGAAGTTAATAAAGCAATCAATCCTTGGTCAACCGTTGGAGAGGTCAAGGCGATGCTGATGACCGGTACTAACGGTCGCCATGGTGATTGGCACCCTCATGGGGGACGCATCCTACACAGACGGAGATGTCAAGACCCGTGGCTATCTACTTCTGTATTTTTTAGAGCTTTTTATCGAGTCCCTTGGGGTCAAGCGTTAGTAGGGGGTCGAGGAATACAAGAAAAGAGCAAACGTCGGTTGTTTGGAATGCTGTTCTGCTGTATTGTTTTATTGCAGCAGTGTACTGTAAATTCACCGTATATGGTTATGTGCGTGTCTATTATTCTATATGCGAATTCGGCAAGGCACCCTGACGACCTATTTAATAATGGTCTAAAGCCACTTTAAAAGAACCATTCTATTATCCGACTATGCATTGTGACCTCAGCTTGTTTTGAATCAACCTCTTTCTCGTGGGAGTGACAATATCGACCACACATCGTAAAGTAGGTTGATGCTCATGACGGGAGCATATAAGAGGGTACGGTTAAAACTATTAACAAAAAGTTTGTAGAAAAAGTGGCATTTCATTTTCTCTATAAAACTACCTGGATTTCTGAAAAAGATTGAAGACAGATGTAGGTCCTTTTTGTTTTTGTGACACAATTGTCCGATGTTTTTTTTTTAGACTCCTTGAGTGTCTCATGATTGTACCCACGTGTCGCACTAGCTGATGCTTGTATGCATTAAATAACTAATTATGCCCAACACCGCCCGCAAGAATTCCTGAGCGCATCCATTAAAACAACTTCGCAATCTCATTCAACCAATTTTCCATTCAATTTTCTCTTGTACGCAATTATTCACCGTTCCCTTTTTTCAACACTATGCCACTTGCAGCAGGAAGTACATCCCCGGTCAGGCGTTCCGTAATAGCGCTTCCAGCACGCCGTGTTTACACTGCACGTTGTGGAGAATCTTCCCGCCCCCTTTTTTTTCTTTTCCCTTTTTTTTTTTGGCAATCCCCGGATCGTCCATGTGTCATTTCTACTTGTGCATTACATGGCTGGAGTGTTTGAGAACCAACTAGGTCCAATTTCTGATGCAGAACGATTTATTAAAGTGCGCTTGTAACCATTTTTTGTATTTCACAGAGGTTAAAGAAGTGATGTCAAGTTGTTTACTTTGCTGTTTTTGTCTTGAGCTGGTGACACTTTCTCTTCTGAGGATGATACATAAATGAAATTTACTCGAGAGCAGGACCTCTTTCCTCATAACCTGTTTTTCATCTTTAATACAATACGTCTGAAATGTCAAACTAGTTAAAGGTCAATCCGTAAGCATTTTTCATAATGAGGTTGAAACATACCTTGACATAGTTATCATTAACCCAAGTGCATATCTTCCTGTCATTCTTAACTATTTGATATCTTTCTTTTTTTCTTTTTAGTTGATAGAAGTTCTGTTTACCTCAGCTGCACCTTTGTCTTGTTTTCACTATAGTTTCATTGTTTATTTATTTTCAGTCTCACGTATATTAAAGGGCACTGTCGTCATAATCATAGTCTGCTTGTGGCTGGACGTGGAAACATGAACTCTCACCCAGTTACTACACTCGCGCGCGTTGACCGTCACATCACAAATAAAAGCGTTAAAGGGTGCCTTCGTTGTTATCGCGCGCGCGTGTGCAGTAACTGGGTCAGAGTTCAGAATTTAATGTCTGGCCACAGACTCGCTGTGATCACGACGACAGTGCCCCCTTTAAGTACGTAAGTTATAATCACACCTCTCGCTTAACCTCCGAAAGGGGAACGGCTTCGATGGGATTGTACTCTCAAGTACCCTACATGTCGTAATAGAATAATGTCATTGACCGTTCGTAATGATTGTACCATTGTTTCAATGCGGTGATATTCATTCATTCATTCGTTCATATTCTCATTCATACATTCATTCATTGTGAATGCTGATTTTTTTTTCAATTCATTTAACGTAACTTCTTTAAGATGCTTGTCATAAGAACCCCATAATGAGATGCCATGTTTATTTTCCTTTATTCAATTTCAGTTGTTTTTTGTGTTCCATTTGTGTACACAATGTTCCCTGGGTATTATTACAGAACACACAACTCTACATTATAGCGTTTTTCTATATTCTATTCGCGTTTCTTAATTCAGTAATCCTACAATCTACTATACAAATATTCTGTATCCATAACCATTCGTCTTCTACACTAGCCGGTAATCATTTCAGACAGTAGCTGTGAAAGCAAAAATTGATATTAATACTTAAGTGCTGTCTTCATACATTTACTGGAGACTACATTATTTCCAGTGATATAAGTATTCTACTGTATGGTTGAAGTACGGAAGCCCGTATAAATGACCCCCCAATAAGAAGTGCTGTCACTGTCTCTCAACAGCTAAGGTTAACGATTGACAAAGGGTATTTAGGTCTAGCAATACTTGTCAATTCCTACCCCATTTCACTGCTTGGTTTTGACCTGAACTTTTCACGTCTTACTCCCACGACACTTAGGCTGGAAAAGGTAGGTGCAGGAAGGAAGGATCAGTCTGCATCGCTCTTCTTGAGATCTATAAACAAGGAGACTGCGTTTTCATTAAAAAAATCCTCTAAGAAAAACACGCGAGTTTCTACTTTCAAAACGCTCGAATTGTTATTGACACTTTGCGTGGATTCTCCCGAACGAGCACATGGTTATTTTTTAGAGCCAAAAATAACATCTCTTTTTTCACTCCTCAGTAATTCAATGACCTAGTTACTGTATTATCATGCACACAAATGTAACTCAGTGGAAGACTACATTTTTCTCACCTGTTTCTATTTTTATAAACTTGCTGCTTTGTTGCAATTTTCTAAAAGGTATGTCTGTGACGGTTTTTGCGAATTTGTTTGTTTAAGTTGGATCTGAAATTGCAAGTTTTCTAGTAAAGCATTTGTGTTTTAATACTTTGATTCGTATTTGGGTTCTCTTAAACTCTTATCCCCTTTCTAACTCTTCCAAATATGGCACGGAAACAATCTGACATCGAAATAAATACTGTGGTTTTTTTTCTGGTGTGAATGTTAAAGGTTTTAGATCTGCATACTCAAAACAACCATGGCAAGAATTCCTAAGAGATCCCAGTCAAAGCCCTCGAGAATGATTCAGTGATAGAAAGCATGATTTATCAGCACCAAGAGAGTTTTAAAAAAAAGGGGGGGATTCCTAAAAAATAGTATTGCTTCTTTATCAACAGGATCTCTGCGTGACATTTTGCCTGATTTCACCGAGGTGAATAACTCCACTCGAGGGAAACATTTGAGAGAATTTATCATGTGAAAAAATGACTGCGATACTTAAGCTACAGCATTACCATCAGTCTAAATACATCAGTGTAACCGAAAGTGAACTTACCATCATATAAATTTTCTCGCAACACTTTCTCCTGATAATAATTTTTTTTTTAAAGAGAAGTGGTAACAGCTTCTCTTCTTTGAGTCGATTCAGTTTATGAAATCTGTTGCATGAAGTTATCTTTTCACCATTTCAGAAGGACTTGAAAACGAACCCAACAATGTTATAGCAAACAACCGCACTTCAAGTTACCAGTCTTCTTAAACCTACCGCAGTCGGTTGAAGTACAACTCACCAAAGACTCTCTAAGAATTCCCGCCAAAATATATACCAGAATTTGAAAGACCATTCTATATATGAATGTCCTAAAAGCTTTTAAAAAATACATGAGAAAGGGTCTTCACTAAAAGACAAAGGAATGATGAACTTCCTGAGCAATTTTAATTTTTAAAGGTATTATACATGATTGATAGAGCTGATAAAGTAGTCGCTGACAGTGTTCATGTTTTGTGCGATCAACCATATACATGAAATAACAAACCTGTGGAAGTTTGTGCTGAATCTGTTGTGTGAGTCAGGAGTAAATAGTGAAAAAAACATTCGGTATGTAGTCATTATTTTGGTTGAACGTGTATCCGAAATCAGCTGTTGCTTTTTCATAGATTTTCAGTTACATTTTTCTCGAATATGAATTCATTTCAGAGTGAAATATTTCACAGAAAAAATGTTTCTAGTTCAGACTAAAAGTAAACAATGATGTTTTTTATCCTTATCAATCCAATATACTTTTCAAGGTTAAATAATCATAAATGTCCCTTATACAACCAGCCATGTACGTTTATTCAACCTGTGCTTTAAAACGCAATAACATGACAAAATAAAACGTGCACGGTGAGATTTGAAAAAAATCGTGCAGGTAATTTGACCGTTGTGGGCGTGGTAATGGTTTGTCACTCGTCGAGGGAAGTGCGGCTGCCGAAAGAGATGAACATTTCCAGCCAGTAATCCACGTTAAGTTAGCAGTGGAGTGGCGTGACTTAACCGTAGTTCACCAAGCGAGTAAATTAATGCCAAACCAACCGTGCTTTCACTCTCTCGTTGTATTCAGAGAATTAGATGGAAGGGTTTCTTCAGTGTTGAAGTACCGTGCTCTGAAATGTGATTTAGTTTTGATTGTTGACGCTGCCAGTGACTTTTCTATTCCGCACTAGTGACCTTGAATCAACTGGGGATAAGATAGATCTTGCATCAAGAAGCCTTAGGTGTTCTTGGTTGCAGATTCCTAATTCTGCAGAAAGTTCCCGAAAATGAACCAATCTTTCCATGTTCTGATAAACTAATTAGAAAATCTCACTGACTATGGAAACTTTCTCCCTAATTTGTTGAATGTAATTCTAAATATCTCCCCGATTGCAGTGCAAAAAACTCCCTGATTGCAAGTTGCAAAATGTTGGCAACTCGGTGAAAGTGAGATAACGAAAGCTGTCTGGCAAAATACGAGCAAAAATGCACGTGCAAAAGAAATTCAAGTATTTGCTGATAAATTACTCAGCTGTTTTACAGCTTCTATATTTACAGATGTTTAAGACTGCACGCCGGTTGATCTTAACCACAGAAAAACGAGTTTGTTTTTCCATTACTCGTGTAAAGAATTCAGCTTATAATCATAACCCCTACTCATCAACCATTGGTGAATTTGTGTAGACGAAATCAAAATGGCGGTGCCGTAACGAGTGTGAATATTGTCAGCACTGTGTTTGCAGTTTGGTAAAAGGTTGTGTTCTTGCAAGTTAACAAAACACAATGATTAGCAAGTCTTGATTAGCCACAATAGTTATACACAATGTTGCCTCAGTTGACGCTTTATAAAAGCACATGGGGTAAGGTTTCTTGTCAATACCAATTTCACGCTCTCTCCAGTTTTGGCGGGAACTGACCTTCATCTTACAGACAATAACGTACTTTGCTTCAGGAGCCAGACACATTTTTACAGAACACCAAAAAGTAGACAGTCAGTTTGAATTTGTCACACTTCGATCGATTCGATATGGACGGTTTAAAAAAGTAGACTATTGAATTTTGACCAGGGCTTCAATTGGTCGTTCCCCGGTGCTGCTTCTTGATGTCGATACCTCATGGTAACTCCTTTATCACTTCCTGTTAAACCACTAGTGTTATCTCATGGTCGAGCCCAACAAGCAACTTGGCGAGTGTTTTAAGTCACACGAGCGAACTCGAATCCGTAAATTGAATTGAGGGCGACCCCGTGGACTTGAATGTAATCCCTACATGGTTTGGTTGCTCTTAATTGTGGGTGGTCAGATCCTTTTGGCTGGCTAATTCTTTCAATTTATCCCGCTACTTGGAAACTTTAGATGAGTTGATTCATTTATTCTCGCTTTGCATTGTGGGTCTCGGAGGTAGTTTATTTTTAGCTTGATGCTCTCTGTGGGTGTTTTGCAACACCTGGTTTTACGCTCATCTCTCTGTTTCTATTTAGGTGCAGTGTGATGTGGTTGGATTCAAAACAATGTATGTATTGTTATTTACTTAATCAATTCACAGGAACAGGTTCTGCTTTGGGTTGTCGTTTGTCGGCGGGTAGACCTACTATAATGTCACCCATTCCATCACGTAAGTGGGGATTTCTAACTGCAGTACATGTTGTTTGTTACATGTGATCTCTTAATATTATGACACGTGTCACACTTGTCTCTGGAGACGCAGGTTGTTTGTAACCTTCACCTGGTATTCACTGGTACGCATTTTACTTCCAGTCGAAGTATGTTTGCCCGGTTTTGTTTCTATCTCACCGCAGCCTGAATATTTTCTTTCTTCTCTGTCATCAAAGTACAATCATAGCACACCACAATCTAGAGCAGCATCTCTTCTCAGCAAAACAACAGCATTTGGCTCTTTCTAGTGTTGTGCTACTTTTGAACGTATTTCATTAAACTTGACGCAGCCCTTAAACTAAAGCTATGAGTCAATGCCAAGAAATCCTATTTTCTTGCAAAATCAGCTTTGCTTTTTGCCGTCTTGACAAACGAGGTTGGATTCGGAGTGAGAATGACAAGGTGTCTCGCTGTTCGAGGCTCATAAACCTTTGACCTTTTCATTCCAGCTGCCATAACATCTCGTCCACTTTGTCTTAAAGATATTGGTTGGGTGTTCTTTCACAATCGCATTAGGAAAAAGCGAACAGCGATAAAGGTGGTGTGGATTTGATATTAGAAACCGTGTGGTCGTAACAGCTCGGGCAATGCGATTTGAACACATGGACGCACGAGAGAAAATAATTGTTAAATGTTTCTATTGGCGTATTATTTAAAAGATAAACACCAAGGCGTGTCGTAGCCGAGCGGCTTAATGCATCAAGCTCAAGTTCTAGTGGCTACGTCATCAGAGTGTGGGTTCGAATCCCGGTCATGACACAATTGCTTCTCTTCACCCAGGAGTAAAGGGTACCTGTGAGAGCAGAGATGGTTCTTGTGATTGATTTAGCTTGGTGCGCTACATATTTTGGCAGTACAGGCTGTGTATTCCTAAGGGAGCTGAGATGGTTTGAGGAATAAAATAAATGGCCCAGTGACCAGGGGTAATAATGTTGGCGCGCCATGAGCGTCACTGCGTGACGGATTTGATCACCACGATAACTATGGTACCGGTATGTTATTCCGGCTGCATAACGGAAACGAGAAAATAATACGACAGTATTCATGTTTCGAAGAGAGTGCACGTATAATAACTCTTTTCAACACCCTGAGGACCCGCCCCTCCACGTCCACATTATATAGATTTATTTCATCTTTTGACGTCCTCAATGTCTTCAGTCGGCCTTTCTCCTCTTACTTCCCTGTTCCCTTCTTCAACTTCTTTTATTGGGACTTCTCAGTAACCAGTGACATTTCCCGTTTGTTCCGTCGATGTAATTAAATCTGCGCAATTTTCAAAAAACTTGCCTTTTAACTCAATTTGTGAGCCGGCCCCTTTCTTCCCCATCCCCTGCCATTAACGACACTGAAAATCTCTCTTAAATTAGATCTTGGATTGTGATCACGTGGTCCCCGATGATGTCTCATGTGAAATGTTTCAAAGGCCTAATACAAACATGAAAAGTATGAGATTTCTTTTGTGAAAATTTAGATGCACCGGTTGGTGTTATTGTAACGCGAGGGGAATTATCTTCAAAAAGCACTTACATTTTTCTTGGGGGCTTCGAAGAATTTCATAAAACTCGATGTAATTAAAAAAGAAAATTGGCTAAAGGAACATTACAGAATTGGAAAGAAAAAAACTTGTCAAATATACTTTTTGATCACAGATTTACATAAAACTTACACGGTCTAATGATGATGATAGTAGAAAACATCCCTTGAAATATTTCTGTCTGAAATGCCATATTTGATGAGAAATGAATAAACTAATTTTCCGATTGGAGTTTATCGCTCAGTGAGCGTTTTATTCATTTGTTGAATCTATATGATTTCACGCAAAATGTGTAATCGGTTTTTCACTATTTTCTTGTGACTATAGATGGCCGATCGATCTCAAACTTCTACAGGTTTGTCAGTTTATGTATATGGTGGATTACATAAAGTGCTTACAGTGCCAGCAACTGTTTTGTTAGCAAAAACCAATTCTGTAATGTTCCTTTAAGTCACTGGTCAGTTTGAAGTTAGGTAGTTGCACTCATTTTATACCGACGTGCGAAACTCTGATGCCATCCGCAGATTTGTCAAAATTAAAACATTTCAAAAGACGACCCGGCACTCCGGACAATTCCAAGACTTATTCGATGAGGCCAGTAAACCTTTTCATGAAAGTCAAGCTGAGCTTTGAAGGCCGTGCATGAAATGCAAATTTAGGTTCACTGAACGCTACAGTGTAAATACAGAAAACGGAAAACTCATTTGCGTTTAATCCTTGGACGGTTGAATCCCTGCCGTTCGCTTCCTCAAGTCGGCTTTTTCGAAAGGGAAGACTAAATTCAATTCCACATTATTCATTCGTCTTTCGAATTACAAATTTTATAAAATCTATTTTACCTCCGACTTGAAATCTGCTGTCTCAATTGTAATTCCGAGCTTTAAGCCTCTCTAATTTCGTGATTTATTTCTGTTATAACGGTATTTGGTTGAGTAAGCAATTATTATTCAATCTTCTAGACCAGAAATTCCTTATCTTTGATGACCTTTAGAAATAATCCCCAGAATGTATTTCTAATAGAGTTTATTGTTAAGTGTTGTTGATGTGACTATGTTATGGCTGCTATACTCTACACAAATTTCACCATAACTTTGGCTTTGATTTTTTCTAAAGTAAAATTTATTGTTTTTCCAACGTCACTTTTGATAATCTTTGTTATTGACTAAATCACCTGCAGCCGATTTCACGAAACGCTAGGATTAATCCTATCTCGAGTTAGGACGAGTAACTCGTCCTAACTTAGGATGGGTTCAATGTGTCCTAACGTCTATGGATACGGAACTTAACTCGTTCTAAGTCCTAAGATTAATCCTAAGTTAGGAAGAGTTTGGTGAAATCGACGGCTGACGTCATCACCGATAATAAATCTTGGTTGCCTCATTTTAGACCGAAGTCTCGCGCGTATTCACACATTAGGACCCCTTAAAATGCGCGAGTTCGTTGCCTTCACGCATTAAAGCAATGTAAGACCAAAGAGGTCCCAAAAATGTTCGAATACGCGCAAGACTTGCACAGTCTCTTAGGAGTCAAATTCCCCATGTGTTTCTGTTCGGTGCGCATTATGTGACGCGCGCTTGGTAGGAGGTGCACACTGTCTGTACATGAAATTTGACTCCCAAAATGGCAGACCATTATTAATATGGGCAGAGAGTAGCTGCTCGTGACGTCAGTACAATGGGTCTATAAGAATTCCCATTACTCATTTTTGTCCATGCTGTTTGTTACTTCAGATTGCAGGCCATCGGCAGAGTTGAAAAAACGTATCCAACCGCTACATAACCTGTGCACACAACCCAACCCGGTTTCAAAATAGAACTATTAATGTCTCAGCCCAAGTCTGGCTCCATATTCCCTTTTTTATATATAAAGAAACATTTATTCTGCCTGTGGGTATACTTTGTTACCATAGCAACCGTCTAACCTAGATAATGCTTTTGTACCCTGATTTTTGGTTTGTGAACCAGGGACGGTGTATTAAGTGAAACAATAGCTCAGAGGTGTTGGTCTGCTATGATTTATGCAGCACAAATAAGAGGTTTTGAAGGGCAATGGAACCGTGTCCCATGAGAGTTCGATGCAACTCCGTGGGTTTTAATTGCTTTGCTTCAGAGAGCTGAGGGTGTAACCAGATCAGAAGTTGACCTGTTGGGTTTCAAACTATAAAGTGATAACTGAAGCATGTTATGACCGTTTCTAATCAATATTGTTTATGGAGAGTCACACGGTGCATGTTGTAAACATGGCTACGGTCAACAGCTGCATTGCTTATCAGATTCACCAACAGATATCAAAATCATGCTTCTGAAATTATTGCAAATGAACCAAAATACAAACTGCATTTACGTATCTGAATTGACTGGGTGCCAGAGGTAAATTGCTTTCACTGCTATATTTCATAATTAAAAACGTGGCTGTGAGAGTGGGCTTTACTCTCTAGACGACTGATGTAAACCCCACATGTGTTATGCACAGTCAAAACAATGTAAAAAATGAATTATGGCTGTGAAGCTACGAGCACTGAGTAGGGTTTAAATCTTGATGGTGCATGTTGACGTGAAGGGTATAATTTACTGTCGACCAGGTACGATTTCCTTCTGAGTATAGTGCTATCATCGGAAAGGTTCGCTGCGGTGGTTAATTGTTCCTACTGTCCGTTTTTGTTTTTGACAGCTGCGATTCAGCCATTAACTCCCACACGCAAACCATTTCTTCCCTTATAGGCAGTGGTTTTTTGATTATCTGGTTGTCTTCCTTTCCAAGACTTGTATCTAAGGACTTTCAAACTATGTACAGTTCTTTGGTGTGACTTTTTTAAATAGTTAAAATGTAGAGAAAACAGAATTAGCAGTTGGAAACTGCTTACCAACCAAAAGGACCTGTTTTTCTCGAAGGCTAAATGACAAGACAAAACACATACATGCATACAAGGGTGTCAATAGCAGTCAAGTGGAAATACATGTTAGAGAGAGTGGAGAGAGAAAAGCATGAAGCACTCAGAAAGAGCAAGGGGGTAAGCAGGGATAATGGAGACAAAGAGGAGGGGGTGGAGGGAAGGGGTTGGCTTGGTAAACAGTATTTTTCTTTTTTCAGAGGCAACTTTCCACGCTGCATTTGGCTTTTAACGTAGCCTCGAAAACGGGCTCCATTAACTGTGGATGCAGCAGTAGATGTTTGCCTGTTTCGAACTGTTGGAACCAGGTCAGATCGTGCTTCAATTAGTCTCTAATCCCCACACCTTACCTTGTTAACAACAAGGTAGCATGCAACTAGTTCCTAAATCAAAAACGACAAGTATAGTGTTGTGATCCCATTCTAATGTACTTCAGGTATTAAGGCCGTACTTCACCCAGTCAGTAGTACTTCTACTTTCTTCCTGACGTGTGCATTGTGGCAATCTTCATTTACTTTGTGAACTTCAAACCTCGTGGGTTGATTGAGGTATGAGGATTTGGAACACGAGTTGTCTTCGTCCGAGCGTGTTGTTCCACGAAGAGTGTGTGTTAAAATTAAAGACATGACAATGGATTGATGTTTAACTGTGTGAACCAGTCACTTCCGCTTTCATATCAGATTTCCGTTGTTTAATTTGTATTGAAAGCTTAACCTTTTCTGCCTTCAAGGCGTCAGGGTATCAGACATTTCCATGCAGCATTGACTCCCTTTATACACCGTAGCATTTTCTGCGGACGGAAATTGAGAACCTGATATGTCCCCTTTTTCAGTTTGTGATAGTATTCCTTGTCCGCGGAAAAGATGCCCGAGGGGGTATTTCCGTGGCTGTCAATAGCAATGTCGGCTTTTGAGATGGCGGGATTGTTCGTAGCTGTATTGAGGAGACAGAACCTCACGCGTGAGGCCTCAATCACATAAAAAAAACTTAATTGTAGAAAACCCCCAAACCTCATGCGGGTTTACTGTGAGGATTCATAACCTCGTGCGGGTTTACTGTAGGGTTTATTGTGAGGATTCGTAACCTCATGCGGGTTTACTGTGAGGATTCGTAACCTCATGCGGGTTTACTGTGAGGATTCGTAACCTCATGCGGGTTTACTGTGAGAATTCGTAACCTTATGCGGGTTTACTGTGAGGATCGTAACCTCATGCGGGTTTTCTGTGAGGATCGTAACCTCATGCGGGTTTACTGTGAGGATTCGTTGCCACTCCTGTCACTATTGTATACTCTTGTCATGAACCTCTCATAATATATGAGGTACATGAACTTTATAGAGGTTTTCCGTCATAAAGTTTGACACACTTCTAACCATGATTTTAAAAACCGTCCGCGTGAGTTACATGATGTTTTACAGCACACTATTTGTTCGCAAAGCGGCGCGTGTTGAGGTTTGTAACCCCCGTGCTCTCTCGTGAGAGCCGGAACAAACTTAAGGCTTTGATATTAAATCCGATGCGCGTTCAGAGAAGATATTTGATTGATAACAGAATGTAAGTTTCAGAGTCCATGTTGAGATAATTAATTGGTGAGGATGCGATGAATACAAATATTTACAAAATACTCCGAGAAGTATCATTAAAATACCCTCGGAGGGGAATTTGAACCTCTTGGAGAGGCAATAAAAGCCTCGGCTAGAAAGTCCAGAGAAAATAACATCCTGTATAAATTGATGGCCTTAATTTGAGGCAAACTGAACCAAGTTGGTAGGTTGTCAAATTAGATGTAGAACTTTGGTACCACAGGGCAGTCATTTTCTGTGCCTTTAATGCAAACCAAAGAAACGAAACCGAGGTACTATACTGTGTGGTGGGAGATTACAGCCTCGGAGATTCACATTTTGACGTCATCAGCGTTGTGTGCCAAGCAGAGTGACGTCAAGAGTGTCCTGCAAGGGTTGAAAAGCAAACTGCAAAATTGTGTTTCAAGAAAACTGAGCGTGAAAGTTTGATTTTTTTCTCAGTCATTCAATAGTCATAGCATGTTAAATTATGCGTGGGAATGGTCTTAGGAGTGATTCTAGCAACAGACACGTAATGTTACACCGTCATTGAAAAGAAGCTTTTGTTGCCTGCAACTTTCTGCTGGAAAAATTATAGTACTTTGCCTGTCTGGTCAAAGTCGGAGAGCCCAAAAGGTCCTTCTGTCGGGCAACTGACGCTGAGATTTGTGGGGAAATGAACTCGTAATATAAACATAGGAGAACACTGAACGGGAAATGGGGGAAAAACACAACCAATGAACGGAATTTATGAATATCTGAAGTTTCTCTGACTTTCATGCAGTTGAAATTTGTCATTTATGATTTTTTTGACATTATCGTTTCAATCAATGAAGAAGATGACCTTTAGTAACCCCCACAGGCCAGATTCACAATTGTGTCAGTATATTTTAACACTCTCCGGAGCAAGAAATATATTGCGGGAACAAACATTGCAAGCTTTGAAATTCCTTTAAAGTTGGAGTACTCTACACTCGGCAGTTTGCCAGCGAGTCTTCCCGCTCTTGCTCGCGTGAAAAATATTTGCACATTCGCAACTTTGTAACCTCTTAAAGGTGGATTGTGATTTTAAACATTTACCCCAAACTATTTCTATTTGATTATGATTGATTACGAGGGAACGGTGGATAGGTTTGTTTGTTTTTATACGCCTTATGTTGTTTTGTGCCGAAATATTTGTCGACGGATGAATAACATGTGAAGAAGTTTTGTTGTGTTGAAGAGTGAGTTCAAAAGAGTTTTTTAATTTGTAGAGGATGTTAACCTAATGGAAATTATTCATTTAACAGTAAAATAACTTATTCCGCAGCTGGATTCTCATAGCAACTAACAATTATTCTCCCATGCGTCTATTAAAATAAATGGCATTCCTTCACTGAGTTACGGGGAAAACTAATCTTGGCACCTCTGCACTTTTGGTGTGAAAAAACAAGAAGGTATTTTAACTGTTTTACATCACCTGCCGACATCTGCGAATACACGTACATCAACGCCCTCAATGACTGCATATAGCACATCTGTGTCAAAGTCACCTGTTTGAGGGGTCTGGTTTCACGCCGTGTTCCACCTGCAGCGCGTGGGACTTTGCCTATAACTACACACACCGACTAATCTCTCTCTCCAAAGACAACAATTGTGCCATTTAACTAAGTTTAATTTCCATTGATCAACTCTTGGGGACGTTCTCTTTCTAAATACCAGCCCTTCTTATTGGACGAGCGCTCGATAAACTCTCTTTATTGTGACTGTGCACTAAAGCGAGTTCACACAAGTGCCTTGAGGTTCGACGTCCGCGTTACACACTTATTAAAAAGACAGATTGTAGTTGAGGGTATGTGGTTGAAATGTACGCGCTCATTCGTGGACATCCTACTCGTTCTGGAACTCACTACTTGACAAAAAAATATTGTACTGGGATTTTCTCTTGATATTGCCTTCAACGAGAGATTACCAGTTTGTGGCTGGTTATTTGTGGCTCGCACGCCGAGACCTGAAGGAGATGGATTTTATTGCAAAGTTTGAACCGGGCGTGTAGGTGCGCTACTTATGGTCGGTAGGCCAGGGCTTAGGGTCAGTGCCTGTATACGGAAGACATATCATTACTAAAAGTGCAGGAAGCATTGCCCTTTTTTTTTAGTGGTAACAAATAATTCTGCTTCTTTCTCGGATATAATTTTCTGAGGGTATGTTGGACGATATCTTTCTGAATGGTGTTTTTATGACACAAGTTTTCCTCAAAAGTATTATAGTATATGTAGAGTTTTAAAAAAGCGCATTAGATGGCTTTGAACCTCAGAAATGTTTATTTTGTTTTCTGGATTTGACATCCCACTTCGAAGAACATTCTTAAAGTGACTTTTGAAATTGAGATTTTGAGTATTTTGATACTCGCAGGCAATTGAATTCGTTGTCCCTCTTCTAACAAGCTGACCTTTATATGAGCCTCCCCTCTTGAAGCCATCCTCTTATAGATTTTGTACTGCGATGACGTCAACGGGGAGTTGGCATCTGTCCTAGTAAACTTTTTCTATCTTTCGGGACTAAAAGCAAGATCGCGGGGTAAATATGATTTGGTGACGTTTATAGATGCATGTCGCATCCTCGTGGCGGTTCCCTGCGCACGGTATGCAATTGTTGTGCACTGATGTTCATGTTTGAAGGAACCCGTCTATTTGCCATTCATTTAGCCCTCATCTTGAAGACCTAAGGAACTTGCATTCCGATCACTACCTGTATACGGGCTACATTAAAGGTCGATCGGATTACAATATGGTTTGACTATTGATACCTCCGCTCGGCGGAAAACATGTTAGGCTATTGTGTCCACTGTAAAGCTCTATGGTGCAAATGGCATCCTCTCCGGAAAGGTCCGTACTCTATTTCTACTTCATGACACAATGCCGATGAGCTGGACGATGAGCAGCAATTAAAGCAACCAGCAATTAAACCACAAGGCACAACCGCTAGGTGCAAAAGGCAAATACACATTGACATTTCACAATTCCAGACATTTATACCGTTGTGTTCACTTTACATACACGATGACAGATGTGGCGGCTCGGTGCGCGCTCCAAAACTTCATTACGGCCGCCGGGCGTCCGGGACCAGACGTAAATTACCACCCAGGAATATATTCCTTAGACTGCTAAATGCAAGCTTTATGATTTCGTTGTGCCTGCCTGGAAGTCATATTTGTAAGAGTGGCTGAATAATACAAGATCTACGTCAAGACTTGACGAGTCTGAGCGAATAGGTCTGGTCATTTGACGTTTACGGCTGCAAATAACATTAGTAATGGCTGGGCAAAACGCACGGGCGGGTCTTGTTTGAATGTTTTGTCTCGCTGTTTTATATTAAGTTCTTCCTTAAACAGATATTGGAGCCAGGGAAATGTCATTTGTCTACGTACAATGTTTCCCGGTCCTGGAGCGTATACATAATACACTCTCTTAGAAAATTTCGTCCTGTTTAAAAAAAAATCTCGTCATGCTTAGAAAGTCTCGTCATGTTTAGAGAATCTCGTCACGAATCTCGTCATGCTTTACGAACGACTGGCAGAAAAAAATGCACTTATACATTATTTTAATTCTTTTGACAATACTTTATACGAGCAGAGAACGTTACTTTATACGAGCAGAGAACGTTACTTTATACGAGCAGAGAACGTTACTTTATACGAGCAGAGAACGTTACTTTATACGAGCAGAGAACGTTACTTTATACGAGCAGAGAACGTTACTTTATACGAGCAGAGAACGTTACTTTATACGAGCAGAGAACGTTACTTTATACGAGCAGAGAACGTCCAGGGAAGGGCAAAAGTATATATTTATAAAAAAATAATAATCATCATCATCAAAAAAGATGTGCTCTGCCATTGTTAGTTTCTACGGTTAAAAACAAACCAAACTATAGAATAAGAATAACAGTTTTTGTTCTCCCTTCAAAACCAGTAATGTCAACCAACAACTGCCTACTCATCAATTTGTACTATTTTAAATAGTCGTATTTTGTTACAAGAACTCGTTTGACAAATGATGAATAAAAAACAACACCCTAAACCCCTCAAGAAACACAGTCCATTATGGGTACTGCTTTTATATTTTGTCTCCGATGCACCAATTACATGGTACTTGTATCGCTTAATGTATCGCTTTTACATAGATCTCTTTGAAAAGGCTGCTTCAAAACATGTGATACAGAAAAAAGAAAAAGAAAATAAATCCAAACAAACGAAACTAGGTATAATGATCTAAGTGGATACAAACCTGAATAAATATTTATTGCAACTCTTCCCCAATCTATCACTCTCGTAAACATCACTAAGCCATTGTATATATTTACATTCTGATCGTCTTATATGCTTCACTATATAAATAGACTATGTATTAGCCCATATTGTCTTGGTATTTGCGAAAGTATAAAGATCATGTTAGGGTAACACTTTACAAACATGTACAGAGTTAATTGGCTCATTGTGTTTGTACAGACAAAGCGGTATGTCATAATTTGAACGCGGCAGTTTAAGAAGCTTGTCTTTATTGAAATAATTTCTGTAAAGGTCTCACACTGGGTTATCGCCATGTAATAACATTTGCTTAATATCACTTTGTTAAATATAGAGGCTGTTAAATCATTTCTGAACATACTTCGGGAATTTCTTAACAAAAGTTTGGGGTCGTAGGTTTGATTTGGACACTCGAACCCAACGAAATAGATGGATTGCAATACGCGTCATTGACCACCATCTTTGATGAATAATTGTGCACGCGTGAAGAGCTATCATTGGCTGAGAGTCGTGCGTATTGCGGACACCACGCGTGCACTTTTCCATTGTCTTACATCAAAGATGGCGGTCAATGATGCGTATTGCAATCCATCTATACAAGAATGGTGTACTCAGCTGTAAATTAAAGTCAGTGTATACTTTTGGTAATCGTCAAAGACCAGTATCTTCATTTGGTGTATCAGAACATATGCATACAAATAATAACAAACCTGTGCAAATTCTGGCTCAAATGGTCATCAAAGTTGCAAGAAAATAATGAAGAAGAAAAAAACTGTTGTGCTTTCAGATGCCTGAGAAAGGCTTCATGCCTGAAGCCTTTCTCGTATTCAAATTTGTGGGTGAACAACTACCTCTTTCTCTAAAACTAAATCAAAAGGGGGTTGTTTCTAACAATGTTTTTATAAAATCAACAGTGCTCTTTACCAAGTAAATTTGCATGGTCATAACGTGTGGAGTAATTACCAAAAGTACATCCTGCCTTTAATGTTGACTGCTCGAATTTATAAATAAACCTACAAGTTCTATGGCTAGTAATTGTCATGGACTGCTTGTTTTAAAATAAATCTGACATGGCTCTGGAAGGTAAGAGAGTGGACATAAAGCAACATAAAAACATATTTGATGGTTTCCATGGAATAAAGAGCAAATAGACGGAATGTGTTGTAATCAGCTTGTATTCTGTAATCGATGGTGTCATAGACAACTAGTAATGACCTTGACCGCCAGTACTTGGCTGATGTATAACCTGCCTTTTAATTAAGTGCCGTTGTTGCTGTACACCGCTCCATTGTTATATTACATCAGCCATCAAATTCAGTTATGAAACTAATGAAAGATTAAGCAACCCACAAGTATGTTATGTTACATGGGTATTAAATTGTAGGCCCTTTATCAAACTTAACAACAAAATATAGACCTATTTGGAATCATATAGGCCTATTAGACAATAATGTAAAACAAGATGAAATACTGTTTTAGTCGGTATTTTAAGTAATCCACAATCATGTTACATGAATATTAAACTGTAGGCCCTATATCAAACTTATCAACAAATATGGACCAATTTGGAATCATAGGCCTATTAGAAAATTATAGTAAAACAAAATGGATCAAATAATTATAATGTGAAATACTGTCTGAGTCAAAGAAACTGTATACCTTATAAATCATCGTTACTATTTCGATTGCCCTGTTCAAAATAGGTTCCATATGAAACCCTGGCAACCAGTAAACAACTTTTGTTGTCTTCATCACTAAAAATCAAAACACTATATTTGATGAATCTGTACAGTCTGTTTGATCTGTTTACAGAAAACAACAGGATACTCTTCCAAAAACCAGAGATACTTTTCAATTTAATCAGGTATTCCAGGACTAATAATTCTAGCTTCTCAAAAAGCATCACTTGAAATCCTCACGCCTTAGGATTAAATACGGTCTCCATCGATAAACAAAATAATCTTAATTTTGTAGAAATCACCAGAGCAACGCCAGCACTCCCACAAACATATTAAAAAATATATACACTGGAGGCTCTTAAAGGCATAGCTCCTTCTGGCGCTTGTTTTAACACTATTTTTTATATGTATATATATATAAATATTGGAGAATTGTTGTATGCCTTTTAGTGTTGTTCATTATCATGGGGACATTTATCAACTTGAGTGTATGGCGCGCCTAAGGCTGACGTGGTTCGGTCATTACACCAATGCACTTGCACCTCGTTTAATTCTCACCGTTCCTCCCTACGCTGCGGGCATTTAAGGCACCAAGTGAAACGGAGGGAACACATACAAGCAATTTTGTTTGCACTTTTATCAAAACAAATTAATCTCAGACAGTGTTTGGGGTAAAAACCGTTTGAATTTACTGAAGATGGCATTCGGATAACTTTATGGACTCGGATGTGGAAAAAAAAAATGTATCGTGGGTGGAGTCATCTGTGTCTGGTACCTCGACTTCTTTTAAAGTCTAAGACATTTAGAAATACATTTTCGTGATTGTAGTTAATAAACTCCAATCTTACCTATTTTGCACTACGTAAAGGGAACCAACTAAAGCTCTGAAAAGCCTATGGCATGTGTAACCGAATTCTACCGTCGTCCCACAAAACGAAAGATACAAAACAAAGATCGATTTTCCCATCTGCTTGAAATTGAGAAATTCTGTACGCTGTTAAAATTTCCCTCATTTATGTTTCGTCCACCCGCATAGGCCTACACTTTCCATTTCATTCTCCTTTAGCAGTTATGCGTATCCGACCATCTATTTCAACTCTATGTTCCACAGGTCTCGATCACTTAAAAAAAGGACCTGCAGAAAGCGTTGAGTTTACCCCGTAGACCTTGAATGTATTCTCGTACTGATACCCACTGGATATCACTTATCGTATTTCCATTACTAGCGAAACGGAAATAATGGCCACTTACATTCTGAACTTACCACATCATTGCCAACAACATCATAATTATGTCTCTTGCAACATCAAGGGTTGCTTACAGGCGAGTGTATCCAGGTGAAGGTCGATGATGGTTTAATGAAAGAGTCGGTTTGAGGGGTGGGGCTGCACGAGTAATAACCTGAGGGTTATATTCCTAAAACATTGATGAATGCATTTGTTACGGTCATTAAGTTTAACGATCATTCTCACGCAATAACCACAGCAGTATGGCTGCTGTTACTTTCCTGCCCTGAGATTGTAGTTTGAATTTCAAAGGATTTCTTCAGCTTTCAAGAGAACTGTAACCTATCATGTTTGCCTTCGAGAATAAAACAACTTTTTCTGTATTCTAAATACAGAAATAAGTTAAGTGCCAAATACGGAAACGAGTTATTGAACTTGAAAATATTTGTAATATACCGAATATTAAACTCGAATGTTGCATTCACCGTCTTCGGATAACTTACTTGCTATTTGTCATTAAAAGAACATACTAAATCTGCACAAAAACCGAATATGAAAAACAAGCTTTCGATCTTAGCTGTCAAAGTTTTTGATGACGTCAATTCGTCTTAAGATACCCGGTAAGAAAGCCCTTAAAGTCAGAGGGGTGTAGCAAATGGGAACAATGCACCCATTCCTTGTTAGGTTTTACATTTTAAATGTTGATTGTTGTCGGTGTTCTTTGAGTGCCTTGTCAACCCCCCACCCCACCACACCACACCACACCTCGACCCAGTACCCTAGAACTAGAATGGTTTTGACCGTTTAAAATGCTAGTCCTAAAAAAGGTCATCATAGTTTGCTTGTCAGATCTAGGCGGCCGGCAGATGTAAAAGAGACCACTGCACTCGCACTTTTCTTGGGAATGGTTAATTAGGTCAGGGGGAAAAAAACCAGCGAGAATCCGACCAAATCAGTGTTTTCTTTCGATTAGCAGTGAGTCCAACTCCGAATCTCGTATCACAATAACCTAATCACCGGATGACAGTAAATTCCAGGTACGCCACCACAACTGTGCGGGTTTGAAACCCCAGCTAAGTTCACCCTGGAAATTAGATCTAAACGCTGGCTCTGCCCCGGCGATTGAACGATACCTTTATCTACTGGGAAAAAAATGACGATGCAGGAATCCTATTGATCGGTTGAGGTTCCTTGCCTCCCCTTCTCTTCTCCACGGTGAGACACGCCTGACCCTCTGAGAAGAAAAAAAATGCAAGGATAAAAATCGACACGAAGACGACTCCCTGGGCACAACCGAGCAGAGTGGTTACATAGAGGAGGGGTGCTTTCAATGTTTGTGCAGTGCGTTAGTCCCCCTATCTTTATTCTAAGAAAAGGCCAAACATCTCAATTACACTGCGCTTGGCAATTTTTGCCTATCACCGGAGTTCAAGCAACTAGTTACCCCGTAATATACTATATTTAATACTCCCGCAATAGATGTCAATGAACGGGGCTTGACTTGGCTCGGGAAAGGTAACCCACGCTGTGGAATCATAAAATGCGATACTATAACGTAACACAATTAAATTTGTTATGCTAACACATCGACTCACACCTTTTTTTCCATTACAAATTTTCGAACCATCCCCCACCGTCGATATTGAGATAAAAAACGAAGGGTCAATTCTGCAGCGTGAAAAGAAATCAACTGCACGGCCTCATCTTATTACAGTTTAAAAATAACACTGATTTAATAGTAAATTCATAAGTCAAAGAAGTGCTAAATTTGATTTAGTTCGACTTCTATTTTTAGCAATATGTACAGCATATTGCGTGGTTAGATGCATCATTGCTGTTAGGCCAGGTTATTATTTTTGTTTGCTTATAGGTGTGGAATTGTGTTTTACCTAATAGCTTAATCAGATTCGAATAAATCACAGTGACACTATGGTAACTTCATTGCCAGCCCATGTGCACTATTACCGAATGAAGTTAACTAGTGTTAAGATAAGATTATTTGCTCTGAAGGTCTCGTACTCGCTGTCCCTTATGTGCGCACCTTGAGTCGCAGCACGCACTTTGCCGCATCGTCTCACCCAATATATATCTGTATTTGTTCCCAAGGCTAGAACTGTGAGATAGTCTGGATCTCTTTCCCCCGTACTGCTGCACTTTCGAACTGTCTCTTAAATACCTGTATCTTGTTTCCCACCATCTTATAATCTATCACAGTTCAAGAGACATGTGGTTAGAAGTTTTCATTCCCTCTAACTTGTTGACCCTTTTCCCTGTAGTCTCACCTTGGGTTGTCTGGTGGGCTTGCTGCGCACTTCAATGTATAATATACAGGATCGGTAATGATAACAAACACTGTTGTTTAATGTTTAGTCTGAAAGCTTACTGATTATGAAGTTCATACTAGAACCATTTTTTGTCTGTGAAATATTTCCCCCCTGAATTGAAGTCATATTCGAGAAAACAGTATCTGAAAACCTATGGAGAAACCTGCAACCGTTGATTTCGGTTGGTACAACCAAAGTTAAGGACAATGTGTTTACATGCTGAAAATTGTGCCATGGTTTTTCACTATTATTTTTCTCCTGACTCACACAACGGATTAAGCCCAGGTTTTGTTATTTCATGTATAGTTGATCACACAAAATATGGACACTGTCTGAGACTACTTTATCGGCTCTATCAATCATGTATAATACTTTTGAAAATGCATTATGGATAAAGAAGTGTAACTGTCACTTTATAATCATGTGCTGCAGTCCCTGTGGCATCGAGTTTATTGCTCTATGTTAAAGGTGTATATCATTTCTATAGGGTACATACCAGACTAGGTCTATTTTCAATACAATCTCATTTATAGCATCAATCCAAATACCTTTACATCTATCAGATTGAACAGTGTTGAATGGCATAACATACTGACCCATTTGATGCTGAACTCTTCACCAGTAGGTTCAGCCACAGGGAATCTAACGTTATTTGCCACGGCGTTTCAATCACCTGATTCTCATGAATTTTGCGCTGTGGGTTTTACCGTGGGACACGAATGTCCAATATACCTCAAACGTGCATGCAACGCTGCTCAAACTCAAATGATGCATTCATTGGTTAAAACTCACTCTTAATTAATCCCTCGTTTTAGTCAACCCAACAAGATATTTGGTGAATAAATATAGTCAAATTCATAATACTATGTTTTTAAGTGTAAGAATTAGTTTTTGTGTATATCAAAGTCGCTGACATTATTTCAAAGTCGCTGATATTATTTAAAACTAACTGATTATCAGAAAATTGGAATCCATAGCAAAAAAACTTCTATAAGGATAGAGTTGCGTGGTTTTCACTCAAAATAGTATACCTCTTAGAGTCTCTCAGTATTTATTTATTTATTAATTCTGTTTGTGAAGCCAAGGACTCTCAGAAAGCGAACTTAATCACTATACTAGCCAAGAACCCCGTGGATAGAAGACAATGAATGCAGTTTCAGTTTTAGGTGTGGGAGGAAAACCCCAGAGAAATATTCCAGGGACAACCCACGCAATCAGGCAGGGACTGAAAAACCCAATCCACGTAGTACCCCGGTGTGATTTAAACTGGGGTCCCCAGAGGTGGAAGGCGAGGCAAGATACCACTACGCCAACCTGACTGCAGTACATATCAGTGTCTCTCTAAGTACATCTTAGTGTCTCTTAGTAAATCTTAGTATACCTCTGCAAGTTATCCAATCTTATGATGCTCCCATGCTAGTACTAGTAGCTTTAAGCTCAGCTCACTCATTGGACATGAATGTCCTACAGGCCCGGAAATACAGCCCAAGCTGCTGGTTTCCTACCAAACAACATGAGTTTTTGCATTATTGAGATACTGTCCAAAGAAGTGGCACCAGTTACTGTGGTATAACATGCATGTTTTTTCCCCACATTTTACTTGAAAGTTAAGAGTGGATAAGATGCATTCAGAACTACCAGAAGTCTAGTTATAATCATGTAAAAGCAATGACAGCTATTGCTGAAGTACGGATCCCTGGAAGTGCCATCTGACCCATTCCATAATTTCTTTTTGTGGTTAGCTGGTTTCAATTTAATAATGGTCCATCGAAACTCTTTCAGCTCAAAAGCCAAGTTAACATGGGTATGTTATGTACATTGCAGGCGCTAATGCGTTGTTGAAATCTCGGTCAAACAAATCTTTCTCTCTACACAAAACCTTGTTTATTGTCTGCAAGTTACTTAGTTAATGAAACATGACCCAGATTTCTTCCTTTGATTCAAAAGTTGATCTAATAACTTTATCAAAAGATAAAGACACACAGAATGAATTCCCAAATGTAAGAAAGAGGATCGAAACTAGACCACCAATCCCCTAGTGATTAGATTGGTTTGTACTACACAAACAAAAGTCTTTCAAAAAAAAATCCCTTCTTCCGACTGAATTCTTTGTTTAAAGATACCGCATCCATGGTAATATTTTAGAATGGCCTTTCTCTTGAAATTAGTTTTCTGTGTGCTTAAAATGCAGAATGAATTTTCTGTTTTAGATAGATTGCCGCTCTAGTCGAGTTGTCTATAGGGAACTCATATGCGACAAGGCGCCCTGACACCTGCGACCACGCTCTCGATATGTTCCAATGGATCTGTACAAATTATCGTCTGCTCCATCGTGCGTCCTCATTTTGGCGGGAAACGTCAAAGGATAACTTCACGCTCTACCAGTAGTTCCCACGCTTTTAATTCCCGGGATTAGCGTGAAGTGACCGGTCAGGTTTTTGGTTTTGTTTTTTTTCCACTTCATTTATATATTTTTTTACGCGAAGGGCTTAGAAATCTGACATAAAACCTTCCATTAGAAACATATTTTGTGTGAATACGATTTGGGAGTGGCACATTTAACTGAGTTTAATTGAATCTCGCATTTATACGGCAGAAGTGCTTGCCTCTAAATGTTTGAGGGTAGCAATGTCATCTGCACTTTTCACCCTTCGCTGGAAACACTAAATTTATTCAGTGGACACGGTGCAGGGGGACATTCAAAGCTTCTCTGTGGGAAAAAAAAAAGAGATTTAAAGGTAGAGAGGCTTAAACGCTACACCCATCATTCACTTTATTTTGCTCCAGAGTAAATACAAATAATAAAATAAGTAAACAGTAGTCGACACAGCACTTAATCAAGGTCACATTTTGTGCTGCATAACTCAGTGTGAAATCAAAGAAAATAGGTCAGATCTTTATGCAGTTAGGGCGAAAAATCAATCTGATGACAAAGCGCATATGTATATAATGCGTACTTGTGCGCAATTCGGTGTGTACACAAATGATTGAATAAGGCTACCAGCGTATTGTTTCAAATAATAGGCTGGTTGTTGCGGGCCACCAATCAAAAGCAAAAGTATAGCTCCCATTTGTAAATAAACAACTGTTCAAACTACCAATGGTACATGCAACCAAACACCAAAACTTTGTGTTGCCTTGACATTACAATTAAAACAATGTAACAAATGGCATACGTGAAAATGATCACTCCTAGGTGCAGGGAAGCAAATAGTGTAAAGGGCTATCCTCAATGACACCAGTGACTCTTTAACTCATGCATAACCCTGTAACATGTGAAGGATTGGCAACCTTCACTTCAGCATCACCGGTGCCTATTTTTTCTTCTTCTCAGCGGTTGGATGGAAGCAAATTGTCATGTTCAATGAAACAAACACCTAATATTGCAGTCTCAATCGGCAATCAGACTCAGGTATTGGTCAAATCGCAGAGTCAGAAGAAAGTGTTAATGTTAGGTGTTTCCTTTCACACGTAAATATAGGTTTCTAAGTCACAGACATCAATTTCATCCCATCCTGACTTGTAGACACTAAGACATGCTTACTGCATCCTTACACGATTATCAAGTAGGCGTAATGTAAAGAGCTAATCCCCCCCAAAAGTCATATCCCAGCAAAACCTTTTAAAAGATTAAAGAAAACTTAAGGAAAATTCATCTAGTGGATGAAACTAGGTGATGTATAAATCCGGTAGTTACATTAAGAAGTATTAGTTGCGTGTATTGGGTTGGATTGAATAACAGATGACATTTACAAAAAAAGTTTACATGCAGTTGCTTCTAAAGTTGTGTTTCTATAGGTAAACATTTTGCATGCATTTAGTTATTACCCCCCCCCCCCCCATTTAATCAATTCTAGTCAAATAATATTGTGAACAGTTTTCTGCTTGGCTGCTACACCTGTCCTTTATGCTAAAAGTCCGTAAGTACACTTAATTGTGGTTTCTTTTTCCTATATCAAACACGATAATCGTGCGTGCATTTCAACGAAATCTCCCGGCGTAAAAATCATAAAGCTGTTTCCAGTGCAAACACGCCATTAAGAGCGTTTGAAGCAACATGGTGGACACCACACCTTTTTCCAGACGACCGACTCCATCAATTTTCCATCTTTGTAATATCCTTGGAGTCCGATTTAATGAGTATCGATGGTGAAGAATCGATTGTTCTACCCTGGCACGTAATGAAGACTACTCGCTCATCTGATAGAACGTTGCAAAACCATGTTTGTTAAAAGAAAAAGAAAAAAAAACACGAATACGTGATCGAAACCGTGCCGAATTTTTTCCTTCTCATGAATATCGTTGGTGATTGATTGCTGTGTGGAACAGACTTGCATAGACGAACTGGAACGCTGCAAACACTTAACACGACACCTTACTGCAATTAACAAAGTGCATTTCAATGATAGAAGTTTAACAATTAACCCAAAATGTAGTATTGATCAGAACAAGGCACTGGGTGAACATTCATCTTCCCGTTCAATCCTTTTTTCCGTCTCAAATCGACCTGTTTAATTCCCTTCCCGGTAACTGATGAGTGTATTACTCACTGGAACGCATAATGGTTCGCAAAAACGTTGTCTCCACACCTATCAAGTGCAAACCATGAATATCGGTCACTGCATTAGTAAATGTTACAGTCTAATGACTCGTTTGACATTATACTTGCTCTAGTTCTAATTCTCTAAACATCGCGGCATTCATTTACATAGTTATTATAATCGTAACTGGACCATGTAAAATTAACGTGTGGTTGATTAAAACCATGTAACTGCCTGGGTGGTTCTTAAAAATATGTTTAAAGACTTAGGAGCATGGTCAGGTACAGTTTGGATTACATTTACATTGAACTGTCAACAGCTATCGTCAGGTTACCTTCTCACCTATGCGTCTCATTTCCCATAACAGTCCTCAGGGACCATGTTTAACTTGAAGTCAAATTGATTTGAACGAAAAAGAAATTAAACATTGTTTTATAAGTAAACAATATATAACTATTACTAATAAAAAAAGGGGACAAGCATACAAACTGTGGAAGAAATGAGCGTTTCTCTATACATTTTTCAACAGTGGCTTTTACTCAATCTTTTAGACTCTACACCCCTTGCATATGACGTCACAAGCCCAAACAGACCCCTCACTGAGGTCAATGAAAAGTTATCATTGGCTAAGAGTCGTGCGCAGCGCGTACACGCGTGCGCGTTGCCATCGTTTGACACCAAAGATGGCGGCCAATGCTAGGGATCTACGGCCGTGTCCGAATTCGAGGACTTCGGCTACGGCTACGGCCGTTGGCTGCAACGAAAACGTTGAGGACTTTTCAGCGTTGCGGTGAAGCCACTGCCGAATATACATCCATTTGTAAACAGCCGTAGGTTCATTCAGCGTTCTATAAACCAACCCACTGCATGACGGGAAGGTGTTATCGCGAGGTACTGGTCACAGAAGAAACCAGGGCGGTTAGTGGCTGTATAATAGATCGAGCACAAGGTCGTGGCCCGCGCGATATTAGCGACAAGATGGCGCCGCGTGGCTGAATGCACTGTCCAATTAAGGACCATTACCTTGAATTGTCAATTTATTGTTCCTATACAAAAAATCATATGTATGCTACATTTTCTATGGTTATTGTGTACACGAACGGAGGACAGTATGCTTGTTAACAATTATGAAGTACATGTGTTTAGCACAACACAGTGACTCAGGTAATGATGTTGTAGTTGTTGCGTCAACTTACATTAGTGAAGCCCGTCCTCGGATCTTTGTAATGTGTTTTATTCTGTATTTTTATTGACAGATGTTGCACCATAATTTCAATTATCCTGTGCTCAAATTAAAAACAAATCAATGGCTATGAAAATGTTTGATATCATCAATATTTGCATCTGTGTAAAGCACGTTTCATTGGTCAGTACACTCTTCCAATTAAACCCTGTCTCCAGTTTGAATCCAACAGTTACCCATGATGGCCACGAAGGGACATCGCTTATCGCAAATAATTTGCGCATACATATGTATGCGATGTCTCTTCATGGCCACCATAGTTTTCTGATAACAAACAGAATGTATAAACTGCTCCGTTGAGTATCGGCACACACAGCCTAATTCCATAGAGAGATTTCACTGCAAACCTTTGCAAACCTCCCGGTTCTATCTAATAATATCTAATGAGAAAATAGAATTAGCTGTTGCAAACTGCTTACCAACCATAAGTACCTATGGACGCAAAAATAGTTAATGGCCTGACGTTTCGACCCTAGCAGAGTCTTTCTCGAAGGCTAATGACATGACAACACACATACATGCATACAAGGGTGACAAGAGCAGTCAAGTGGAAATACATGAATAGAGAGAGAGAGAGAGGGGGGGAGAAGCGGGAAGCACACAGAAAAAGCAAGGGGTAAGCAATGAATAAGGAGACAAGGGGCTGAAGGGAAGGGGCTGGATTGTGACCACAAGAAGTTGGAAACACAAAGGACAAAATCGAAGGTGGGAAGAGGGAGTAAAAGTAATTAATTAGTGAATAAGGCAGACTAAAAAAGATGAGGATAATGGGGAAAAGGAGAAGGCAAAGAAAAAAGGTTATAGTATCTAGTTAGACCAAAACATTAAGGCATTTGGATAGTATTTAGATCTCTTAAATCTCAAGATAATTTTAAGATGATTTCAAGTCTCATCATTATATGTTGTCCTCTATTTCTTTATTTGGTCAACCTTCCTCTTGGAATTCTAAACCATTCACTGGAAGATTGTTTTTACTTTATGGAAGCACGAATGGTACAAAAACCAAGTATGGTAACCTCAAAGTATTGATTAGTCCAATTTATTCTCTAAGAAAAATAAACATAAGATTTGATTTAGGTCACTTGTTTCCGTGACAAATGCTGTTGACGTAAGGGTTACCTCTAGCGTGGTAGGACAAAAAGTTAACTAATGATACAAAATTGCTTCTGCGCGGACGTAGTGAATTCCCGCAGTGTATGGAGTGCCGAAGGGGACACAAAATATTTTCGTGGGGGAATTTTGCCGTAGCCAATCAATAGGGTTCCCTCAGGGGATTTGGTTATAGTCAACCTGTGGAAGTCCCATTTGGCTTCAAGTGTAGAAAGTCCAGTTTAACTGAATAATTTGTTGATCAAACTCAGGGATGCGGTGCGAGAAGGTAAAGAAAAAAGGTCGCTCCTGTGGCGGGAAGATTAGATAAATTGCTACGTGATCGCTGAATCCGGGGCGTGAAATTTTAAACAGGTATTGCCTTCCGTTGGGCAGCATTTATGCTGATTTGAGCGGGAAACGGGCGCCAAATTGCAGTTTGCAATTCAATTAAGTGAATTCAGCTCATTTATCACCAATCTATTAGCCCTAATACAGCCAGGCTGGAACTATCCAACTGGGAAACAATAATTTCGGGATGAGAAAAAAAGAAGAAAAAAAGGAGACAAAAGTGAGGATCGTATATCAGGTGTTGCTGGCGTGATACCCATAACATGATTTGTGACGTACGGTCTCGTTGATGACAAATCATCGCCCAGATTGAAGCACAGTTCTTTGAAGATAACCGAGTGGACTGGAAAACGATTTTTATGTTTCGGTCCATTATCCTGTCAGATTACCCGGGTATGGACGACATTTTGAAATGAACGACGGTGTTACGTTCACTGCTAAAGGTTAATGGGTTTGTTGTGTTTGTTCGGTTAATGAGGTAAACGTGTACACTACGGGCAAAGTTACACCAATCACAAATGATCTGTCGTGTAGTGTGATATTCCAGCCGGTGTGTAAAAGTCATTATAACCGAAGTGACTCGTCGTGTACCAATAATCAGAACATGTGTCATAATAATAATTTTTATAAACCGCACAAATCCACAAAATTGCTCATGGCTCTAATAACATAGACAATATAACTGAAAATATGAAAACAAGGATACGGTTGAAAACCAGAAAACATCAATATGCAAAGAATTAATTAAATATATCAGTTTTTTGGTATTTTAAAAACTGGATTCAAGAAACCGATTAATTGACTTTTGATGACAGGTTTATTCCGTAGGTGTGGTGCAGTATGAGAAAAATATTGGAAACCCATAAACGATGAAAAGACTTTAGGCTGAATAAGGAGACTAGAACTATCAGAACAGAAAAGTGATCATTAATCTTCTTTTGCACATTGGAATCACCTATTCGAGGGGGGGGGAAACAAACGAGAAAAACACACGTGATCAGGCAACATGCTGTATCAGTGACATACGTTTCATGCATTAATGATTGTCGCTTATAACGATGTTTTATTCTTGTACAGGTCTGCGAAATGAATGATGAAGAGACGCTATATCCGTACAATGTGTACGCTGCTTCATTAAAAGAGTGTTTGAATATCGAAATGCTGAACAGTCTACCAGATGACGGTATGTATTCCTTAACTCTCTTATCACACTGTAAAAATCGCTGTTAGAAAGACCAACCACGCTATATACGGAAAATGTTTGTAAATACATTTTCTTGGTACAGCGATATTATACGCATAATTGTGTTACGTACCCTCCCTGTTCCATTCACCGAACGCTGACAGGTTATGGTGTGTCAAGGCACATTCACATTGACATTTTCAACATCCATTAAAACAAAATATGTTATTGAATAATATTCCATTTCATTTTCCCACCCTCTCGCCACGTATTGTAGGAATTGTGAAGACAAATCATAAAACAGTCAAACTATTTGCAGACATTGTATAATGTTGTAACTGCCCAGCTGCTTTTTGGGCACAAGTCAAGCTTTGGGTAATACTAATAGCCGTATGTGCATCATTGGAGCCATACAAGGGGCAACCTAATAGTTATATGCCCCTTATTTCATACCTCTGATCATGGGGGTAGGGTTGGGTCAGTTGTTTGCCGGCTTGAATTGGAGTCTAGACACAGATGAAATTGATACATTGGTTGCTAGGTCTTGATCTTGGCAGTTTATCTTGGCCGTGTTCCAGGTGTCAACTCCTGATCCTGCATGTTTTATAAAACTCACAGCGACGTCATTCTTCTTGTCTGAAATGCATGATACTTCAACGTTGTATCACATGAAGCTGGTTGGTGACCATCATGTTCTTGTTTACTATAGTCCTTTTGCACATGACGTCATTTGAGTGGGTCGCCCTCGGCTAGAGGTCAAAAGGAAGCTACCGATTCTGTGCGTCGCGCGTACATAGATGTGCGTTTTCCATTGTTACGTCATCTTTTTACCTCTAAGATGGCGGCATAATGACGTCAATGCATAAGGTCCATTATCTTACTCACAAATAGTTAACATGTACTTCGCGATAAGGATAAACTCCAGTTCTGGATGGAGTAGATTAGTTGCCGGCAAGCTGACAGGAACAACAGATCCTTCTACTAAAAACTGTTATTTTCGTTTTATTGAGTCCTCATTTAGAGTGTCACCTTAGTAACTTTCAATAATCATAAAGCTGCATCATAAACCTTACCATGGTGCAATCAGCCTTGTAAAGTTCCCTGTATTCAACATCTGTAATGAATACTGGTGACCTAGAAAAGGGGGAACAGACTACTCTCCATTCCAGCATCAATTACGTCACATTCATTCGAATGGAAGTAAAAACAAAATGGCCGCTTGAGCGGCCACGGCTCCACACCTACACCAGTACACTGCAGTATGTAAATATTTGCCGCAAACACTGGAGAACTATTAGGTCATAAATCAATCACATGATACCGATGACGCACGTGTCAAAAACCACGCTCCTAAACGTCAATTCCGCAAACAGATATCTAGTGCTTGTCTTTGCACAGGTTGTCGTATACTCCGTAGGTTAATCCTCTTAGTGCGTTGTTCATCGTGCAGTTCATTATAAAGATTCACTGGATTGTTAATTATCGAAATGAAATTGTTAGTTTTTGTTCTGAACATTTTTTTTTTTTTTAAGTAGCATTTTAAAACATCAAAAACAACCATTGTTTTGATTGCTGCAATCGAAATAAGATGAAATGCCTGATAAAACAACTCAGTTTTCATTGATTTCCAACAAATTTGGGATCACCGAATAAGTTAATAAAATTGTGCGGTGTGCTGATCGAAAACTAGCTGCTTGAAATTAATTTATACTTTCAAAATACCCAATGTTGTACTAATTCATTCAACGTCTAAATACTCTACATCAAAGTACTGATGTTGGATTGTCAAACTATTGCTCAAGTCTAACCTACCCAACTCACAATTCCCGAAGATGGATTTCTCTGGAAAAAAAACCCAGTTATCCCTCCTCTAGGCCTATACGTCACTTCGGAAACGCATTTAATTTTGTTGGACGATAACCTCAGCCTTCCATTGTTTGGAGCTAAGTCTATTTTTAAGTAATTTGCCCTTAAGTTAATTGTAGGGGAACGTATAGAGCTAATTGGGTTACAGGTAAATATTGTTTCTTGATATGACGTAAAGGGCGGTGGGGCGCAGCTGGTGAACAATACCTGTGACCTCGTTGGATCAAATACGGCAATACCACAAGGGACACAAACAAACCATGTATGTTATTGCATTGACTATACACAAATCCTATGGGGGATACAAAGGTACAATGGCGTCGTTTTGGTATCGCTTTGCTTGATATCAACCAATGACAAAGACATGTGTCTTTGAACATTGCTTAAGTTTTAATGCTTAGCGGATGTACTCTGCGTAATTTACTAATATAACACTGATCATAAGTTTGAAGTGCCTTGACATTTTCAAATTGCTCGCTGAGGCATAAGTCAATCTGGCTTAATCAGTCAAAATTGAGCTACTCTTTTAAAATTAGAAACGTCAGCCTTTTAGCTGTAACATGATTTGTAATTACACCCGCACATTTTTCGCTGAAATTTTCTCAAAGGACGATTAGCTCGTACTAAATGAAGCGTTCATCAATATTGCAACACCGGTCGTTTACTTAAGTAAACACGATTGTATGAGACTATGGTGTTAAAATACAATATTGTGTGACAAGAGTGAAGTTATTAACAAACTTGTTTTGATTTAGGTATTGTATATGGTTGATTAATTATTGCTCAGCTAGCATGATATTACCATCATCATTACACAGGCTATAGTCGTATATCACCGGACTAAAGGTATACAGTTTATTGCACCCACCATCATTCAATTTCCCGCCATTATACCGTACTTTGTTCCTATTTTTCCATTGATTTCTGCTTATAGATCGCAGGGCCGTAATTGCGGCATCGCTAAAGGTCACACCTGGCTGGCCAATGGTGTACCTTAACCCAGGGCCAGATAACCCGCAAGGGAACAGAGCTACCTCTGCACATTGTCTTAATTTCATTATCTAGAATTAAAAGGTCGTACAAGAGAAACGTGCCCAGGGCTTCGGATTGATCCTCCCGGGTGTAACATAATTCATTGCCGGACGTGCCCCATCCGGCCGGAACAATACACCAAGCGTATAAGATCCGAGTCATCAGAACGATCCGAGGCTTGATCCACTGTGTTTTTGAGTTCCCAAACTGTCTAAGAGGGTGTGGGTGGATGGCCCTAAACTATGAGGTAGAATTCTACCTCATTGCCCTAACGGAAAAACTTAGGGGATATCATAATATTAGTGACAGTACGAATATGTAGTGATTCTTTGTTCACCCGGCAATATGTACCCCATGAAGTATGTAAATTGCACATCACGCGAGCGCATTCTCCCAACTGGTTGGCAAACTGAGTGAATATCGCACCATTTTGTATGGGACTGATGGTGGCGTGACGCACACGCGTTTGTGCGTCTAGTGCACAACTCTACGGCGTTTGACAACCAATAGTGTACGTACGCATGCGTGTATGTAATTAGCATATTTCATGGGAAAGGTCCATCGGTTGCCATCTTGTCCTATTTCCTGCATGCATAATGATAAGTCTCAAATCCCTTGTCTCATTCAAAACCAGACTATTTACCCTTACATCCTTGGTTTGGGTACATTACGATAAATGGAAGGAAATCAAGATGGCTTTGCAAGGCTTACTCGAGATCATTTGACAGAGTACCTTAAGAGAAACTGACAGAGCTACATCTGTGTATTGTACGACTGTCTTGGCTTCCTCCAGATTTGTAACTTGCTACATCAATATTAACATATCCAGAAGATTCACAGACAGTAATGTTTTTTGTTTTTACCTGTAACTTATCCCATGAAGTTTTGACAAACACAATCATAGACCTGTTTACCTTTTCTTGAACCGTCTATGGTATCGACTTCTCCGCAACTTGCATTCAACTCTTAAACCGTTTTTCTTATTATTTGTACTCGGATCAAACACAGCAAGTTCCTCACGCTGAAAGTTGAGCTCAGTCTCACAACAGTTTGTTCCGGAGGTGTTTAGTTCCCCGACTTCCCTATTGCTTTTGTTTGTTTGGTTGGTTTCAAATGGTCGCGCCCTCTGTTGACCGTGTCTCGTTGAATTACGCAATAAAACCCCAGCTTTTTGGACTGTTTGGTTGACTTTCCGTTATGTCACCAGAGAAGACGTCTGTAATGAGTCCCAGGATCTTCAATCAATGGGAGGTTGAGTGGAAAGCCTTGAGGCTATTGTCATGGCTAGGGAATCTTTGCCCTTTGGATGATGGATCTCAATATCAAGCTGTGTACACCAGATGAGAGCTGAGGGCAGCTCCAGAAGAATTAATCAACAAAAAGCTTTAACTGTGTGCGTTTATACATACTCTGGCATTTCAGACATTATAGAGTTGGCAAGTTATGTTATAAGATATAAAGTTGGGCTTACGTTTTCTACATTACAATGCAACGTGCATTATGTGGCGAAGCATTCTTCAGATATCAATGAGGTTTAAATAAATTTGTATGTTAAAGCCAGCTGAGAATAATATTACAATTTCATTAGAAACAAAAGGGAGGAACTTGATTTTAACCTGAGAAACCGTTTCACGTATGTCTATATTATGAATATTTTCTTCAAATCAAATAATATTGTAGGCCTAGGTATATGCTTGAGTGAAAGTGGCAAAACCAATCGGAACGAAAGAGCAGGCAAATTAATTATGCCCTATATCGGCTTGATTAGCACTTGGGCGTGTAAAGTATTTCTTTTTTAGTCAAGGCTTCGTTGGAACTTCTTTCATTCACCACAAGTTGATTATACTCCCGTTGAGTCCACCACTTGAAGACCAACTACACTTGTAGAAGATCTTTTCATTAGTTTTTGCAGTTCATTATGAGTCATGCAATCTCAAACGTTGTACAACGCTTTCAAGACAGAGCATTATTCTTCATTAAGCAGATCTCAGGTGTGTCAAGCCTTCAGAAAAGCAAAAAAAGAATATCAAGAATCAAGCCACTCTCGTCTTGTAGTTTCTCTTTCTACCCTATACGTTCTTTCTCTTTCTCCCGATCCTCCATGGATTTGGGTTTCATCGTCAGACAACACACCTGATAGAAGCCAAGAGTGGATGCAGAAAATCTCATTGCTTGAATGTTGACGGAGTCTTAGTGCGGTTTTATTGGGAAAACTCTTTCTCTCTCGTGCTGCGAAAGTTATGTTAGATTTGAGAATCAATATACGAAGACGTATAGCGTCTCTTGCAAGGAAGTGGACTGAACGTGTCTATTTGCACGAACTTTTGAATTCGTTGTAATCCAAACGCAATCTCAACATCAATATTTTCATCCCAACTAAAAAGACTGCTGCGTTATGAGTTGTACAGCGCTGTTCATGCTGGGAGAGTCCAAAATTGTGTCTTTGTGCGCGCCTGCATTGAAGGAAATAATAAGACGTTATCATACAGTTGTACATTTTGAGAGAAGGAATTTCCTTCTTTTTCTTAGAGAACATTCTGTGAAATGTGTTATGGGATCAAATTATGATAAAGCAACGTCAACAAACAGTCGTCTGTCAAATGCAGACTATTATAACTATCTCGTGTTTCATAACATAAATAACTGCAGCCTACGATTGCTTTTACTTAAAGCTTAACTTCAAAAGCTTCGTAAGGGGGTTTCGCCCGATGTTCGTTTGCCACATACCCCACGAGATGCCCATTGTTGGTTTTAATCATTCACTTTAAACGTAGGGAGTTTTGGTAAAGTTGGCGATACCCTTTTTCACGTAAGGTGAGGGGTTAAGCGTCTCGGCTGGTCTTTCCGAAGGGGTGCTTCACACCGTTTGTCCCGTCAGTAGAAACTCTACGCGTCTTCTAAATAAACACTCCGGCCTGTTTGTCCGTCAACCCATCAAAATCACTTTTCCCAAGAGTGTGGTACGCAAGACACGAATTTACAATACTTAAACCTCTCGTTGATAAACGCAAACAATAAACGCATGTTCAGTCCCTTGCCGGTAACTCGCTGAAGGTCTGCTAATAAGAGCAGCAACTGCGAGATGCCATCATACCCTACAAAATAACCGCCTCGAAAATTAAACCAAGCTTGGAATACGCCCTGCAAATTATCACTAAACCATGCAGATATTTGTCGAGTAGTTAAGCGTGAAATGGCAATCTTCTCCAGCAATCCCTGCGCTTTGCCGGGATTCCGCCCCAAATTGATATACCTGGTGCGTGACTTAGCCGGAGTTAAAGACCAGACTAAGCTGAAGGTGTGTGCAAAGCAGTGGTAATTATCGACAGCACAGCGGGTCGCTGCTGAATTATACCGGGGCGTTCACGTCTGTTTTGACCGTCAACATTTCCCGCGGCGATATGGCGAGGAAACGAAGATGAAGCAATATACGTTTCACTATCGCCAATCCTATGATCAATTTGCTATAGATTGAAATCTGTCACTGGTATAGTGTTACTCTCAATCTGTATGCGACAAAGGTTTGCAATGGCACTCTCACAAAAACTTAAATCTACCGTGAGAAAATGATTTGGCCAAACAGATATGGCACTTTGTAATTCTCCAAAAGGGGGATGAAAACGGTTTCATTTGGATCTAAACTGTCGTCTTCAAAGGCTCCGAAAATATCGATTTCAATTAGTGACTTTAAAGCCAATGTATGATCATGATCAAATGAGAACAAAGTAGACACTTTATGTCTTCTTGCGAGTTATTGCTTGAATAATAAGAATGACTTTGACTTTAAGAATCAACCGACTTTCGGCTACGGCTAGGGCCGTTGGCTGCATCGACAACGTTGAAGAATAGGCTAAGACTTGTTGGCCTCTGGTCGAAAACCAGTGCCGATAACATTCATTCAGACAATGCATTTGCGCCATTCGCGCCATTTCAATGCATCTATACATCGAAGATGGTTTTTCCAAAAGTTTAAACTCGACCAAAGAAATTGCAAAGAGTGACCGGGATGCAAGATTAACAACAGCGCCCTCATTAGTTCAGTTGAAATACCGGCTGATTTGGCGAACTCTTGCCCCTAAAATGTTTTCTTAAAGCAATCTGGACTCAAAATTTGATATTATTATTGTTTTCGAATCCATTTAAAGGAACAATGCAAACATTAAAAAAGAAGCACACCTGTCACGATCCCTCTTTTAGCCTGCAACTACCATAACCTCATTTTGTTCATACAATGAGATCCCTGCCAACTTAACTGTTAACTTTTTTTAAGCACGGTGAATATTGAAAACTATCCACCGCGTAGGTGCCCAAGGCGCTTGTAGGGACAGGTCGAAGGCGGGAGAAAATGAAGAGGAGACGGGGTTGTTATCTTGTGCAGTCAGCATATAATCTAGAGATGGGGGTAGGAGGCGACGATGGAAGGGTGATCGTACTGTAGACAGATGTACCAAAGAAAAAGGGAATTCTAGCGACCTGGTTGGTATTCCGTGCGTAAGGATCAGGCATTCAGATTAATTAAATGACTCTTGTTTTTAAGAGCAGGTGGTAATTTATGAAAGCAAACAGTTCCACTGTTGTTTATAAGTCAAAACTGGATGATTGTTTTAACACGACACTCGGGTGAAGCTTGTTTTCTGTTGCGTTATTTTCATTCACTGTACCCACTTGTTGTGTCTGTCTCGTGGTCTACACACACTGCACTTTTCAATTGATTTAATTCTACGCGTCAAGTGTGTAACTTTCATTCTGCCTACAGGTATCCTTTCGGTGGCACTTTCTGCTATAGCGCCCCCCTTGGCGACGAACCTTCTGTTTTATAGTGACTGATTTGATTTAAATGTAAATCGTTTACATGACACTTTACTCTTGTTCCGTTTGATGTCTAACTCAGTTCCCCCTCATGCACACTTGTTTTACAAATTAAGATGAATAACGTACCGAAACCTCTGTCCTTCTCACCTTCAAAATGAATGGAGTCCTTCGGGGACACGATGAAATTGCTGATGTCCAGTCCTTCCTGGTCTTTCACCTGTGTCATGTTTATGTAGATGTTAGGAGGCAACCTTACCCAAACAACCGCTTCGTGGTGCCGTAGGGGGCGTTCTAATTTTATTCAATCATCGCTAAAATAAGAACAAACGTTACAACAGCCGGTGAATATTCTGCGGATGTTTTTACAGGTTAAACAAACCTTTATTTATGCACCGAAACAGCTTGACAATTTGAAGGTCTTTTTCAGTGTGTTGGCTCAAATGCGACTGTCAAATGTCTCTTTAAAATGATGAGACCATAGATCTGCTTTAGGATGAGGTTAGTTTGCATAAAAGCAGTTGCGTCATCAAGGTGTCACGTGATACACGATGAATCACATGTTTATTCGTATCTTTTAAGCCAGTCTCGTTCATTTTAATGTCAAGCCAATTGCGTCATAATATGTTTGTCTAGCTTCACCGATTAACAAAGTATGCGAGCCAATGTCCAATAGTATCAAATAACCAGCTGGTTTTACATGTCGTAGTAGACAGCGACTGTGTGGTTTTTTGCCATTTATTTTCCATACTACGCGTTCCATACATTTTGTCAACTGTAAACTTTAAAAATGTGAAATTTGAAACGTTCGTCTGCCCACGTGTTTGTTGATGTGTCGTTGCTAAATGTGCCATGACCGACAGAGCCAATGTCAAATTTCGTAACTGAAGAATTGTTTCTCAGGCCCTCTCCCAACAATTTGCGATAACTTTGAATTCTTCAGGGATTGCGAATCAATGGAAGAGCCATTTTTTACTTGTGTCAGAAATCACATTAGTCTACAAAACTTGCAGCAGTTATTGCAGTCTCTAAAACTGTGCGCGTTTGTTTTTGGGGTATTTTTATATAAACGTAAGTGAACAGATGTCCTTTGAACTAATAAGATACTGTTCGGCATAGTTTCATCTCCAAACATGATGTCGAGCTCCCAATGCGACTGCAGTGGCAGTGGATTGCTCAATCTAAAGTTAGAAGCAGCTCAATCTCTTCGTCGTTAGACACCGTTGGGAAATGCATTTCAATTGAATTGTTCGAATCGTTCTTCAAGCGTGGTTGAAGAATTCAGCCAGGTCTCAATGTGTGATATCCCTAGCCATTCCATCATATTCCGGCTTCCCCCCCCCTCTTTTGTTAATAAGATTGATATCATAATACACAATTTTTGAAAAGTAATTTATCCACGGATGCCTTAAAGTGAATTTTATTTATGAAATGTAAACAGAGATATTTTGAATTATGAGACATAGTGACCTACAACAGTTACAATGGTATGCAGCGCAATCTTAAACAGCGATGTGTCACCCCTTTTTCTTACAGCTAAACCTTCCGCACGACGATACAATTTAAGCTAACACTGGTGCCTTGACCAGGAGCTCAACCGATACCACTCCAGACAAGAACTTCAGCACTCTAAAAAAAACTCTTCGATCCCAAATCGACCCAGATTCTGGGTCCTACCTGACCCACAAATTGGTCAGGCCAACCCAGAAACTGGTTTGAAGATTTTGACTTGGGTTCTGCGTCAGTTCGACCAAGTTTTTGGTCATTTGGACACAGATTCCGGGTCATACTGATTCAGAAATGGGTCAGGCCAACAAGACCCGGAACCCGGGTCAATTCTGACCAGGGAATCTTTAAAGGAACATTACAGAATTGGTTTTTGCTATTGAAACAGTTGCTGCCAGTGTAAGCACTTTATGTAATCCACCATATACATAAACTGACAAACCTGTGGAAGTTTGAGATCGATCGGCCATCTGGGTCACGAGAAAATAGTGAAAAACCGATTACACATTTGCATGAAATCATATAGGTTCAACAAACGAATAAAACGCTCACTGAGCGATAAACTCCAATCGGAAAATTAGTTTATTCATTTCTCATCAAATATGACATTTCAGACGGAAATATTTCAAGGGATGTTTTCTACTATCATCATCATTAGACCGTGTAAGTTTTATGTAAATCTGTGATCAAAAGTATATTTTACAATTACCAATTCTGTAATGTTCCTTTAAGAGTGTGATGCACAAGACACCTTGGGGTTGTCCGATTATAGAATGATGTAGAACAGCTTTAAGCGTACTTCTTGTACCATAGACGATCTGGTTTTTTCCAGAAGAGTGGGAATTACATGATGCATCCAATGTTACTCATCGAGTTCACACATCGATTACTTACTGCGTGTATGTAGGTTAAGGTCACACGTTGTCCTATTGAATCTTCCAATCTGGCTTTGACAGAAAGGAAACTGTAGAAACAGCTGTCATAAGTCTTTCCAGTTGCCCTAAATACCCAAAAGTCCATGCACTGAACATCGAGGTCAATATTGAGCATGTTGTATTTTTATCTTATTTTGGGCGCCCTCTGCCGGTATCTTATTGATTTTAGTTGTAGGCACGCCCACTGTAATGACGTGCACTTCTCTCCGGACAAAGTTTTGTGCATAGGGAGCTCTTTGTACGTGCATGTACATTAATTACATCTAAATTACATCAATGACAAGACTGTCAGTTTGTACATACTAACTACACGCCGGTTCTTACGTAGGATAAAGGACGTCCTTATTTTTCTTTGCTTTTTTTTAGCAGGAGGTGTTGGAGATTTCACTCTTAATTTTAGAACTCCTTCGGGTAAATTGGACAACCGGGTCGCAGAACATGACCAAATGAAGCCACCACAGACATGTTTGGGCTAGATTTAAAGGGTAACGTTTCTACCCGAACACTCAAATCAGTTTCATCACAAAGTGTACAATAATTTTATTACGGATGATAAGTCACGATTCACCCATGTGCCAACTCTGTCCAACATGGTCAAAGAGTTTGGGCTAAGATATTCCACAAAATTTGTCGAATGTTCCACATTTGACGGCTGCAGTTACATGTGGGAGTATGTTCCTGTACTTTTAATTTTAACACTTAAAACCTGAAAATTCTTGCTAATTTCTAGGTCAAAATTTGGAATAAAACTTAGATCCCTTAGACATGTAGAAATTAGATTAATTATAACAAAAGAAGGAAAAAATGTCCAATCTTTTTTGGGTCGAAACACTTAGCCAGTGTTCCTTAATTTGATATAGGGCCTACTATTTCTATGGTTATTGGGTAGAGCCAAATAATGCAACAACAAAAAATGTATCGACTTCCTTGCGTATGTAGTCTTCCGGCAAATGTGCTTTCTGTTGGTTGTTGCTCAGATTAAGAAAAAAATCATCAATGAAATCATCAGTGCAACAATAACATTTGCGTTTCAAGGTTTCAGAAACTCGTAATGAAATTCTTTCTACAGCCGTTGCAGTTCATTAGGCAATTTGGCTTTTGGTGTGAAGTGACGTCACGCGATGAGAAAAGAAGCAATTTTCTTAATCAAGACATCGGATGTTTTCGCAGTGACATTTTTAGCGATAGTCTCGTAACAACAAACAGCTATTGTGAAACGGAGAGGCAGACAAAGTTTACTCACTATTTGTGAAATGTCTGGCTTAAAAGATTAATCCAATTTAAGCTAATGTTTGTTTTTAATCTGAGCGTCTTGTAACGTAGACTAGGTTGTTTGGTTAACCAAAGCGAATTCTGCCAAAAATACCTGGTGAGCTTGGCCTGTGCCAACAGGGAGGTTAGTCACACACCATGAACGCGGGCAGAAATCAATTTTACTATGCAGGGTATAGTCTTGCGTCGAGGCGAATCTTTGAATTATGCTAATTTCTCCGCTCTGTTTAATATCTTTTGAAACAAACCGAAATTGAAATCTAATTGACTTGAGATAGGGTATTTGCTATAGCCGTCGGGGAAGGTTTGAGACATTGCTTAAGGCTCGGCTCGTCTGTCAGTCGACGGCTGTTTAAAATCAAAATTGTTTTGTTACGACGACATTCTGACTGATTGGGTAGACGGCAAAATCGATGCGGCTAACCAATCATCGAGACATTTCTTTTGATGTGGAACTGTTAAATCCAGATTTTAGCTGCAACGTTTTCAAGTGACCGTCTGGTTTTTATGAGAAATGTTTGGACGGTTTTACGCAAGCGCGTCTGGTCGTTCAGATGAGTTTTCATTTACGTAAACCTGACGTCATTATTTCGACTCTCAATCGGGGGAAAAAAGAAACTCGTTAGTATGTTCGTTGATCTGTAACTAATGTCTTCACCACTGGTAACTCCATCGGGATATGCCAAATCGTATACCCCGTCTGGGGTAGTTCGAACCTTACACCGATTATGCTGTGCCCGTTTACAACACGCCGCCAGCTTGAGTTTACCTTTATCGGTTCGCCAACCCACTACCTTGGTAAAGGCAGATTTTCCTGGTAGGACAAAACTTCTCTATCGAGATCAGCAGGTGATTGCCAACCGTCTGATCACAGTTTATATTCTATTTTTAAGTACAGTCAAATTTCATTTTCATTCATTACGGACTGGGACGTAAACTTACAACATTCGTCGGTGCTCCAGTGACATAAAAAAATATGTCTTTTTCACTCGGCCGTTTCAAATGTCTTGTACCTAGTGTCCCGTAGGGTATCAAAATATCACATTTTATCTTGACGTAACGTAAAACTGCAATTTTGTGTAATCGGGCGAGTCACTTGCCATCTCGACTGGTGTTCGCACGGGCGTTTGCGCCAGGCCAACGACTGGTAACTCAGTTTTTCTTCATTACGACTCTGCTCTAATTTGCCGTTAGTAGATCAGACTGACATACTACCGGGGGTCTGCCTGCTTATCTTTTGTCTTAAATCTTGATTAACCATGAGGGAGTATATCGACTGGTTTTCTTTAGATAGGGTTTAACGATACGTGAATACCAGTCTGATTGGGTTTGCAGGAAATATTGAGGCCTAACGGACTTTTAAATGGCCCTTCCTAATGGATTAAGAAAATACCGTGTGTAGTCTTAGGGAAATGAATGAAGGAGATCGCCTCCGGGATGATGTCAAATTCAGCGGAGATTGTGGCCTCATGGACACGGGAGGAGGGAAGCGATTGCTCGGTATCTCGAATTGACCCACCGTGGTCAGACAGGGTTATGTTCTCATGAGTTGGGTTTTGTGGTTCACGTCATGCTTTTCATAGTTTGTTAACTTTGCTTTGATGCAATGGGGGACGTTTGGTGGCAGCAGACTTACCAGGTATATCATTGTTCTTGACAATGTGCGCATGCTTAGAGCTACGTGAACAATGGAATTTTACCTGGTTTGTCTGCTGCCATCTAGCGTTCAAAAGTCTCTCATTTCATTCGGGCTTTTTCCTTTTCTTTGTCCAAATTTGTTGTATTTGTCAAAACCATCTATCTCTTAAGAAAGTCAATTTCTTTTGATGAAATGTCTTGATAAGAAGAGGCTGATCTGAGAAAGTCTACTCAAATTGTTTGCTGGAGTAATTGCATAAATACACACCCTGCAGGGAATCCCTAGCAATTATACCAGGAGCACGTGCCCTGAGCCCTGAGGTACAGAGGGCTGTCATCTCCTGGGAAACCCCCTCTTTCCCTTCAATATTGGCCCCTAAAATTAAAACGCAATTTAAAGCGAGCGAAGACTTGGTAAGTGATACCTTTCTCGTGACTCCGGACATTTTCCCATTAATGTAATGAGTGTGGGTTCGATTAATTCCTTGTGTCTGTTAACGAGGTTATTAGTAAAAGTCATCAGACATTGAAATTGATGTGGAACAATGAATGATTGGTGTTTGTGTCACGTCAATTTCGTTTACATTTTTGAAGAAGAAAAAAAAGCCTATCACAAAATAAAACACACGGCATACGATATCACACGGTAGTGTATACAACTGTCTTTCTCATACTAAATCAAGAAGTAGGACAACGCGTTTCGTTTCTGTGAACATTTAACAAAGCGAACAGAACTGTTTTCAGTTTTTCGCAGTACAACCGCACTCACCTTTAGCCAATCAATCAATTAACAACATTTATGTCCATACAGAAAATCGAAATAAACAAATTGATTAGTTCACAGAGACTATGAGAGTGTATGTAGGCATGACACATGCAATCAAAAGCGTGTAGGCTGGAATGCCTTGTACAAAACAAAAACGAAGATGGAAACTAACATATTCTGGTTGATACAGAGGCGATTTTATAGGCAACCATGCCAGCTCCAGGCAATCTCAAATAAGAACATTCATTCACATTCAGTTTTTCTCATCATTTTCCTGGGGAATAGTAAGTTGTAGCTAGTGGAATGTTTCTTTGTGCTGCCGAGGTGTTCCTTGTGCATACAGTACAAGTGGGTTGCCTTTAAGTAGCCTGTAAAAATTGCCCTGTGTGACAAGGCCTTTATAAAACTATCCTTTTTCGCAATTCGTCATTCTAGCATGTCTGATTGTCCTCATATATAATATAAATATAAGGAGTAAAATGTGAACAATAGTCCAACAGACATTTTCAAGATCAATGAACAGAATGAAAATTTAAATCAGACTGAAGGCTCTTATAAGAAGAACTCTGATTGGCTAACCACGGTTCACTGCAGCTCAGAGTTGCTATAGACAAGTATAACAGAAAACAAATTTATATGGTGTCAAGGAAACACTGATTTATGCATGATGAAGGTGTTCATGCACACGGCATCTGAAGGACTGAATCCCTTTCTCAGTAATGCTACCAACAACAGAGACTGGAAGACTGTTTGTTCCACAGGAGGACAGCAGTGTGAATGAAACTTCTGTCTAAGCAGTGAGTTCCCTTGCAGCTGGTAATAAGGAGAGAGCATGGTCTGGCAAAGACACACCAAAGCGGGTTGCAAGACGCCTTAAAGTATGGTGGGTGGGGGGGGGGCAAGGCTGATAACTGTGGTGGGCAGCGGCCGTCTGCATTTTATAAAGAACTGTGGCTGCAGAGGTGGTCCTTATTTTATGTTCTGACCAAGACGTAACTATTTGCACCAATTCTAAGCAACACCTGTCCAGTGCGTAATTCTTGCAATGCATGGCGGAGTGCAAACGTGTGGACTGGTTTAACGTATTCTTTTAAGGTGGTTGGATTACCGTAAAAGTAACCACTAATGCTACAATTTGGCGTTTGGCTGATTAAGTGTTTGAAAGCAACGATTATAAGGCAATGGGAAAGTTAACTATAAGTGGTTGTATAGCAACTCTGTATATCCTACCTTGGGATCCGAATTGATTAGAATTTACCGCAGAGTCGGAACAAATCAACCTTTTACTCAGCGGGAACATTATTGTAGTTAATAAACAACGGAGGGGTTGAGCAAAGTTGATTGTGTTTAGGGAGTAAGGATCCACCTGTCAACCTTTATCACGTAATTCATTATAAAAGTTCTCGTCATGAATCTCACCTCTCTCTCTCTCTCTCTCTCTCTCTCTCTCTCTCTCTCTATTGAGATTAGAGTTTCCAACCTGTCTCTTATCACCGAGGAGGAAGGTGCAAATCCCACCACGGACACGTGGGTTTGAAGTCACTACCTTATGAGGCGATGTTTCCTTCCCACACCCCACATAGGACTCCACCTCGTCCTGGTCTTTCCGCAGATCGACTCCCAGTCAACACTGCTATTATTAGGCATTCGCAAGGATGCTCTTCCTTCGCCTTACCATTTTTTTTTAATGTCATCTCTACATCTTCTGCTCTGTTTCCCGTCCATCTACAGTTGTCTCAAGACCTTTTCAATTGATTCCACTGTCTTAAAGCAGCAGTCACTTCTTTCAATTGTAACTTAATATGTTCAGCCTTGTTCATGGCCAAACCGTAAAAAGCTTCTAGCGTGCAAACGAAGCTTAAATATTGGATAACCATATTGGTTAACGTAACAAAGCAATTTTCCACGTAACCTGTTTCTGTGTGAAGCAAACCTGTCCGTCCTCATTGAATTATTTGTACAGCTTCGCAGATGTACGATGTGAATAGGTTTTTCTTTCAGATGTTCTCACTTCGGTGCTCTTTACATAATAAGAGGCTAATTTTCTTGCCTCATCAAATCGTCATTACATGACAGATATTTCACTGAAATTGTTATGTGAGTTTTATTAATGCAGTCTAGCGTAACCAAAGTGGAGAGAATGCTCACTGAGTCAGAATCAGTTCAAGACAAAAGCTTCAGGTCTAACACAGAGAGAGCAAAAAAACACAAGGAGCTAATTAAAGGTCTCGAAGCATCTCATAGCCAAATTCGAATAAAAGCTTGGCCTCTTGTGTCTTAACTTCTGCATTAATTTGAAACCCATCACCATCTTTAAATCGAGAATGTTAGAAGGCATGAATGAAGAGCAAAGCAGACGGGGTGAGTGGGTGGCTTGCGCCTCCTCACGAGAAACGTCTCTTTTCATTATTTCCCCGGGCCTAGACCCGACGCTTCGACGAACCGAGGGATGCACAACCAGTAATTGATGCTTCATTTTTAGATGACCCGTGACATTTGGTATCTCTGACGAATGTTGTAGAAGGAAAAAGTCTTCAATCTCTGGTGGGATTAAGGTCTGATCATCTGAGGATTACGGTTTGGGAAGCGGTCATCTGTATCTGGGACGTTGGCAGAATGCCAAGGGCTACTGCGTGTGGTGACGTCATGTCCTCTTTGAGCAATGGCGACCAGTTCGACTGAATGGCTGCTTGATTACCGTTCCACTTTACTTCTGAATTGACGGACCCGTTTTAGTGCAGTTAACAAAAGCTCAATTAGTATTTCAGCAGTCACGATGTACAGGTTGTACAATGACGTCATTGCCCAGATAGCAGGTCAAAATAGGGCCAAAAGGAAGCAGTTACTTAATGTAAATAATCAATCGGGGGGGGGGGGCTTCATACGCACAGGCCAATACGCAGTTCACTCTGCTTCATTTTGTCTCGAACAAAAAAAAACACGAGTAATTTATACGAAACACGAATTAAAATTTTTATTTGAACGCTTAATACTTAAGCATTCAATTTGAACAAGATCTGCATTTAAATGATCTTGACAATCTAGTTGAGATATTAAGGAACTATTTTTCTTCTCTGAAATTCTTCATCGATTTGAAAGAACACTGTTCGGTACCGTCTAAATCGTCAGAGTCTATGAAAAGACGGAATGTTTTTCTTTAATTTGGTGATTCCATTAACCGTGTCCTATACTTATTAAGAGTTTTATTCGGGTCTCTGGATCAGATTTAATTTGTCAGTTCGGCAATTTGGTGACCTTTGGCCTTGTTTTGCTCACTACATGTTTGGTGTCCTGGTGGTCTCAAGTTTAAATCATATTACCTTGAAAGTTTTATTTGTTGATTTAAATGATAAATTCCCGTTGCGCTCTGCTTGGTTCTCTAGTTACTACGTTTCATTTCCGCCCGTTGAACCGGCCTGATCTTCCCGGGCATTTGATCTACTCCGCACGGTGCGGCTCAAGTAAAGCACGCTAAACGAGACATATTACCCACAGTCCCCGAGGGGCTGATGGTGGTGATGAACTCCGGTTTGAAAAACCCAGTAACCCGTCTAGAAACCAACCTCTCCCCTCCCGGTCAATGCCGTGGGGGTCAATGACGCGATCATCCCCGTCAAAATGTGATTAAATGCCCCACTGCCGGTCGTAAATTAACCTAAATAGCGTTATAGCAAGAGGAACTTAGGGCTATAAGCGGCGATTCCACATCTGTACCTGACGTGTCCACATTGCATGACACAAAACTGTGAAATAGAAAACTGTTTGAGCGAAATTATTTAATTAGAAGCTTATTTTGTAAGGAGAAACTGCAAATATCATCTTCCGTGAGCAACAAGATAAGATTGAAGTGAACAAGGTGGATTGGTTTGTAAGTTAATACGTCCAAATTTAAATCGAACCCACCTGACATTTGTCGTCACTGAAGATCTGGTGGTAGTTCGTTTATTCAATTGAAGTGAGATGCCAAACTTAAATCTGTCGTTTGTTTAGTTATTTGTTATGGTGGTCGTTACTTTACTCATGTGCTGAGTAGGCCCTATGTCATGAGTAATGAGTTATGAGTCTATTTAAGAGTTTTGGGCACGGCGAGTGATCACAATAAGGTCGGTGAGTCTCCAACAAGAATAGTGACAACACTCATGTTTTTACCTGGAACTGAAGTCAATTAATTTGCATTATTAAGCTGTCTGCTTTTTTCACTCTCATTTTCAAGAATAGGTTAGCTTTCTATTGGCATTAACTCTTCAGATCTTCACATCCGAACGGGAAGAACTCCCTCACAAATTTCGTTCCCATAAAAATTAAGTGCTTCCCTGGATTTTCAGGTCTAAGAAATGAAAACTGGTCCCCAGGGCTTTATCTAAAAAAATCATGATCGATGAGTTTCATTCTAGACTCCCGTCCTTTCCAATAAAAAAGGACATTAAAGTAAGTGGGCCACATTGCTCCAAATCAAAGCTCTATTTTGTGTAGTATATTAATTGCCATGGGAATAACATGCGTACTCATTGAATCAAAACCGAACAGTCCACTTGAAAAAGATGCTCACTCTCGTAATGTATTTTGATTGAAATGCCATCGTTTCGTTTCAACAATTAGTTTAATTTGATAGATAATGTCATTGAGATAAGCGATGAGGTTGCTATTTTCAGAACTACTACAAGTCACCGCAAACCTGCGATTCAAGATTTTTCCCGATGCGCAAAGTTGCAGATCCTTCTCAAAATGTCATTGTGACGTAACAATGAAGATGTTAATTAATAGTCGCCTTACTTTATTATAATCACTGAATAGACTCCTTGCATTTGGCCGCCGTCTTGCATGTGCACGTGTGAAAGGCTATCCTTGGCCGGGAGTTGTGCGCAGCACGTACATGTGTACACGTTTCTATTGTTTTTCATTAAAGATGGTGGTCAATGACGTCATGTGCAATCCATCTATCCAATGAGAGACTTTTAAAAGCTAGGTGGCAGCAGACAAACCACGTAAAATTCAATTGTTCACAAATCATGCGCACATTGCCGAGAAAAATAGACTTACCTTGTAAGTCTGCTGCCACCTAGCGTCTCAAAAGTCCCCCATTTGTCACGAAAAAGGTATTACTGTTAATGAGAGCTCACCAAATACCTTGGTTCTCTTCTTCCCAGGTTCTCCAAGGTGTAACCGCACATGGGACACCATCCTATGCTGGGACGAGGCAAGAGTTAACACCACTGCCAAACTGCCCTGCCCATCTGTGCTACTCGCTAATATCGATGGTAAATGTCCACTATCGTTTTTAAAACAATAAAAATACAGAACAAAAAAATAACAATAATAAATGTTTTTTAACAAAACACAAAACCTGGTTGTATTGGCTAACAGAGTATGTCACCTATCACAAGAAGTTGAAACCTTAAAGTAGTTAACATGTATATTCGTATAAGTGTCAACGACAGTTTCATGAGTTTTAGTTTAGGTCGATAGATTAAAACTCAAGTTGAGTTTGTCTATTTTTGTGACGTCAGGAAGGCACGAAACCGATTCCAAAAATCAGGGAACCACTCTTTGAGACTTTGGGCAAAAGCCACGAAAAGTTTCCAAACTAGAAGTTTAAAGATAACAATTTTGACGAGTTCGTGAATGGTTCAATGAAATCCAGCGGTATTCCCTGGCGCGCTCACCAAGGGCCGTGACGTCACACTGATACTCCCCAGTTAGCTGGTTATTGATCTACCCAGCGGTGAAAACAGATCTGCTTTTTCATTACCTTTCAATTTCTACCCAGCATTTTACTCCCTTTTTTCCCACACTCAAATCCCAAACAAAGCCCCTGAATTCGATTAGAAAGTAATCATGTTTATGACAACATTACACTGGACTACAATCAATCTTGCGCAGTCCAACCTGTTCAGCCTCACCATGCAACGGAGAGTTTATCACTCGGACCGATTTAATAAAAGATTAATAAAACAGACAGCAGAAAATCAAATTCTAGACCAATCTCCATTTGTGATAGCAAGAAACAAAACTCCATCACAAACCAATCTTTTAAAGGGGAATGATAAATTAGATTACGGTCGTTAATAACTTCTCACTTGATAACATTTGGACTTGGTTGTTGCAGCTCCTGTTTTCGCCTATAAGACGTGTTGGCCTAATGGCACGTACGACGAATGGACGAATTACACGTTGTGTACCGTACATACTGAAGGAGAACCGGTACGGTCAACTCATTTATTCATACCCTACGGCACCCTTGCCAAACCCATTGGTACCCAAAGGTTATGTTATGTTATTGTTGTATTTTCCTAAACACACCTCAGCTGTACCCTTCAAAATCCATCCTGCACCTTTTGATTCCTATAAAAAATATATATGTTAGTATCGTCTGCTAATGCACATCTTTACGGTTTATTGACATATCGGTACCCAACCATTACCCTTTAATTCCTTAGAAGTGTCACTATTAGATTCCACTATTAGGTACCTCGCAGAGATCCATAACGTGCCCAGTACTTTAAGGTTTGTCTTTAATGTCACTAATGACATAATGGTACAGTTTGGTACCTTAGCGATGCCTCGTTCCTATACAAGTGTCACCCCTATGCATATCTAATGTAACCTACCATCCTGTGCCTTGTCATTTATGGTTCCTCTATAATGTGTCACTATGTCATACATTATGGTACCTTAGAGATACCCGTACTACGCCCCGTACTTCGTGTTTCTATTTTAGGTGTTTTTGCTATGCATACCTTTTGGTACCTTTTGGTACCCATTCCATCCCCTGTACCCAAAATCATCTTATATAGTGTCACCATTAGATTTTGATGTACTCGCCTTAGTGGTACCCAATAAATACCCAATAGAGTTATCCTGTAATTTTCTGCATAGTTTTACTTTTGCTATCGCATAGTCTTAAAGCACCTTCCGGTTATGCTGCAATATTGTAAAATCTTTGAAACTCACTTTAATATGGTATACCTATTACAACAGGGCCAAATTTCATAGAGCTGCTTAAGCACAACAATTTGCAAAGCACCAAACAATTTTGCTTACTGGAAAAGGGTAACCAGCCAAAACAATACGCTGTGTGGACAGTTTGTGACTGGTTGCCTGCTCAATTGTGCTAAGCAGAACTGTTGAAGCAATATTTTATGCTTAAGCAGCTCTATAAAATACGGCCCAGATCTCCAAACACTTCTCTTTATTATAAACAAATATATTATGATAAAATTGTTCTAAAAGACCATCTTGTCCCCCCATTGTCCACTCCATTTATCAGACACCTGTTCTACAGTACCTACGAATCGTGTACAGTATCGGCTATTCTCTATCGTTGCTGGCTCTCGTCATCGCGATGGGAATTTTCAGCTATTTTAAGTAAGTACAAGATTCATCTCTTAAATTATACATCTGCAAGAAACAGCAAGTCATATTGAGTGGTGAAATTGCCCCAAGTGTCAAAATATTCTAATGGGTCAGGCAGCTAGCGGTGGTTCATATCCAAACATCCCCAGAACACGTGCTTGCTGTCGGTGGTGGCTTCTTAAAAGGAATCGTGAATTTTAATTTTTGGAGATGTTTTTAATACCGAAGGATTAGGGCGGTGTTATAGCGGGATGGACGGTAGTTTTTATGTGCCTCAAGCAACGCAACAAAGAATATAAAGAAATACTTCACGTCTGTCTGTTTTGGTGATCATGTTGGCGAATCAATTTAGTTTTTAAAATTATGATGTTTGACCACAACAAATTATAATTTAAATTGAGTTTCTCGATCCTGAACATTGGAAAACAAAACTCACAGATTCTAAAAGTTGTGTTTCCGTCGCACGTCATTACCCGTGGAGTAATAATTGCAACTCAATTCTTTTCTCCTTTAGAAAACTACGATGTCCTCGAAACACCATACACATGCATCTCTTCATGTCGTTCATCCTGAGGGCGGTGTTTATGTTCGTTCGTGACATCATTTATGCGGTCAGCGTGAATGCCTTGTTGACGGAATCTGATGAACACGATGAGTTTATTAGCACGCCCAATGAAACAAGTGTAACCACGGTAAAACTGCAGTCTGGCGTCCTGTGTTCAAAAATCGAATCGTGATTAACAATTAAAAAAGGATCAGACTGTTTCTCTTCCTATCCTCGTTTAAAGCATTATTATTATTATATATTTCTGGTAACGAAACCAAGGATGCCTCATAAGTGAACTTAATCACTGTAGGTCGTAAGCCTGAGGAAACCTGTAAACAAGGGTGCTTGCTATGTGTACCAGAAACACAGGGGTTAACCATCACCCTTCAACAATAAGTGTTCTACGTGCACTACCAATCCTAGTACACTGGACATACGGCTAAATGTCCTATCTGAAGGACAGAGTAATTTATGGTAAAGTATATTGCTCAAAGACAGACGTACCACGAATGGGACTCGAACCCACACTCTGCTGATCAGAAACACCAGAGCTCGAATCCAGTGCTCTTTAATAACCTCCCGGCCACGACACGCCATGTGTTTTTCAATGAGAAAACAAGAGGGCTACTTTTGATAAACGTCTTTCCCTCCATTTCAGAATCCGATCTCAGATTCGAGTCAATTCTCTAAGTTAAATGTAGAAAACAATATGGCTGCTTCGGATAATTGTCTTTGCCACCATTTCAAAACAAGATCCCAGATTCGAATCAATACCCGAAGTTTAATTAATGTATTTTTCTACTTTTAACCTTAACTGTTTCTATGACGCAGGATGTGGGCTGTAACGAGGCAATGACGATCGTCATTACTATCTGTCAATATGCTTTGGTATCCAACTATTACTGGTGCTCGTAGAGGGCGTTTATCTACATGCGCTCATCACTCTTGCCGTGTTCTCCGAATCTTCCTCGCTAAAACTCTACATCATTCTGGGATGGGGTAAGTCAAATTAGAACCTCGATCCCATTGTACATTTCTTCCTTGGAAGTAATTTTGCACTATTGTATTTGCATAATGCACATTATGTGCAAAGACATTTGAGTGTCATTGTGCTTATGAACTGTTCAACACTATACAGCTGTTTTATGTATCATATCAAAACAACGCTGAATGCAAGCGTAAAAAGTACTATCGTCTAAAATCAAACAATATTATGCAGAAGCATGACATGAAACAGCCGAAAATGGAAAGGCGTAGGAAAGTCGGTTCACCCTTGACCTAGTTTTCCTCCTGACCTAGTTTTTTGCGAGAGTCAATAAATCACAATTACACACTCTAATTCAACCATAGGCTGTCACCCTAGACTTTACTTAGCTCTATTTGTTAGAAAGTAATGTCCTCATTGTCGGCATATCAGAAAAAGGGCGCCATCTTTGACTTGCGGCACTACAAACGAAAAAACAAAGCAACGATAGAGTATTGTATGACGTCACTGAAGGGCCACTTGTACCGAGCGGGCAATGCGATTAACTTCAAAGAACAGTCTTTGGAGAGCCTTAATTCAATATCTTGAAGCCAAATTGAAATCCAAGGTGGTCATTTTTGGAGGTCGACTCGACTCCTCCTTCCCAAGCATTTATACCGGTACAGGCAAGATGTCCACAGTTCGCTTCGTAGACTCCATTGATTTCGGTATGCTCAAATATGCCGTATTGCTTGTATTGGTTAGACAAAAGATCAAAAAAGATTTCTCCTCGGAGTCGATGAGTTCTAGATGAAACGAAGGTCAGGCTTGAAAACAATTTTTCTGTGCTGAGTTGTGGCAAATAAAAGCTGGGATAAACAGCATCATGAAAACTCGACCGAGGAATGTCAGTTTCCTCTTCGTTAGTTATATTTTAGATCAGAGAAGTATTTAGTCTTTGAGTTTTGATTATAAATAATTTTGCTTGACTTACAATCTTAACATTTTTTTTCTACTTCTAATGATTGTCTTTAATTTACAGGCTGTCCACTGTTGTTTGTAGTACCATGGGTGATAGTGCAAGAGTACACCCATGCGGAAGGGTAGGTACTTTTTCAATCGATAACCATTTCTTCTGTTTCCATAATAATTAGCTTTAATTACAAAATAAATCGGTTTTTTTTAGCATGTTGGCATTTCCTCTCTGATAACAAACATTGTAAAAACTGTTACAGATTTGACTTGTGTTCCTATAGTACTGTTGTTGCCATCACATATTATTGTTTGAAGATGTATGTTGTTTGATTGGACTCAAGCATAGGCCCTTTTCGAATACACGGCTTCGGCTCCGGATTGGGCTTCAGGCCCAGTTTTCTTGTCCGAAACCCTGACCGCAAAGCATGCGTTCGCTAAAATAATTGAGGGAGCCTAGCTAGCCTGAGCCGATTTTGGAGCCGAAGCTGTGAATTCGAAAAGGGCCATAGTAGTGCTAAAGGGCTGTGTCGCCACGATCAAGGCAGGCCTGCGGCTGTACATGGAATTATAAACTCTCACCCAGTCACTGTACGTGCACGTGCGTCCTTCCCTCCGTGTCATATCTCACTAGTGCGCGCGTGCGTGCTGTAATTGGGTGAGAGTTCATAATTCCATGTACAGCCACAGGCCTGCTTTGATCATGACGACACAGCCCCTTTAATATCAAAAACATTTCTACGTGAGGTTTGTTGATTCCCAGGTGCTGGTTCGCTAAAATGACTGAAGAAAATGTGTACTGGATCATCAAGGCTCCTGTAATGGTCTCAGTTGTGGTGAGTTAAGTGGAATAAGAAACACTGCTTGCCCCCACCGATACTAGGTCCATTCAACGTATGACAACCATTTCAAGTTCTCTAAAGCCCATCTCGGGATTTGATCCCATTTAGGAATTGTTGCGGATCGTTACAGAATGGAGGAAGAAATAGTTACAGGCTCACAGACTCTCTACCGGCCCTCACGAACTAAGAAGGCAATAACGCAACATTTCAGAACAAAATTAAATATTCACCTTGGCAACAAATTACAGGACCACGCCCACTTGAATCCTCTTGTTTAAACCCGACAGATCAACTTCACCTTGTTCCTGAACATACTGCGTGTCCTGGCAACCAAGCTAAACGCCACCAACGCCGCCGAAGCGAGAAGGTATAGGTAAGATGGCATGGCCGATGGCTGCTGACTCTCCGCTTAACCCCCTCAGCACCCGCACATTTTTAGTAAAGGGACTTAAATGTCTCGATTTCATTTTAATCCAGCTTGAGTTTCATTTGGACTTTAGAATCGTTTGATACCTCCAAAGTAAACACAAAATGTTCAACAGTAAGGACTTTAATAGAATATTTCATTTTTGTTTTTGTTTTTGGATCCTATTTACTTTTATTTTGCAGAAACATCAAACAAAACTACCAGAATTCAAGATTTTTTTCTTCATTATTCATAGTTTTTTTAAGCTGAAGAAGATTACAGTAACTCGGCAACGACAATAACCGTTTTAATGGAGGTTATGCTAGTTCAAAACGTTTTGGGGATCCTTCACTTAACATTTATGCACAATTGCTTTTAAAACTTAGTTTGGGGGAAATCACAAACAGGTTCAAAATATTGTTAACTTTCTCGAAACTTCATATTTCGCCACTATCTACTAACAAACTATACAAACAACAACTGCAAAGTAGGTACCATTTTTTATGGCGTGTTTAATATGCAAATTAATAAATAAGTCACAGGTGACGTCATGAGTTGCTTCAATAATTCACCATATGGACACGCCCCTAGCGATGAGTTTGGTAAGAAACAACGTCCTAATTATTCAGCCAGCAATGTTGAATGCGGAACGGTCCCTTCCTCCAACCCGCGAAACCAACACAACCAAAGAGTGTTTGACCACTGCACGTGCACCATTTTAAACCAGTATATAAAAGAAATGAGGAGATTGTCAAACCATAAGAGGCTTTCATTTGTTCAGGTTACATTGTCGTACAACAATCTCACAAGGTGTTCAATCATGGATAAAAAAAAGAAGACAAAATATCGACAAAAAAGGTATTTCAGAATTTGTGGCTTTCTGCAATTATTTTGACAACAGCAAGGTTCAAGAGCTCATTGGAGCCTCGTTATAAGAAAATCAGTCTCCAAGAACATTATACAAGCCTCGCTTTAAATCAACCTTCTACGTCAGAGCATGGTACCCGGTAAAGCATGGTATAAGTAGTGTTCAGTAAATGCACCAAGAATGGCCCAACTCATGATATTGCACACCCGGTGACGTCATTATAGTTCATGCTATGCTAATCTTCGGTGACGTATTCTGAACTTTGACCTCTGGCTTCACACTCGTACAAACTGAATTATTTAAAGTTACCTTTCAACCGTTTGTGGTATCTTCAAGAAACGTTCCTGGAATTTACCCCCATGTCATCTGGGTTACTTGACTAAATTGTTTCTTCTTTAGTTTTCCTAAAAAGCAGTGTCGGTCTTGTATGTATTCTTAATTAAAATGTTATCTTTTTTGCTGTGGCAAAGTACAACTTTCCTCTGTGCTCAATTCAAAATAAAGGTAGGGTCCAGGGAAAAATTCATTGGGGCCTGGTTTATGAATTTCATCTACGATGACGCCTCTTATTTTGTAGCTGGTCTGATTCCCTTTTCAGTTTGTGTATAGATACGAAGCTAACGGTCAAAAAGGGCAGAATTTGTTGCCGATGGTAAGACTAGCAATCATCAATAACCAGACTATTTCCCCCATTGCCAACCTGCACGTAAAGCAATGAGCTCTTTTGCACTATAAATGACGGCCATGTCCTTTCTTTTTTTATTCTAGATGTACCATATTCACGTGCGTCCTAATGAATGATATTAAAACCCGGTGTTTGCATTAACAGCATCATGATTTTAACTTTCCATGGTTTGTTTTTTCTTTACAGGCCTACCAAGAGTTTAGTAATAATTCAATATTATAAAACTTGTGTGTTTATCCGTATTTATTAGATATCAAATAACAGTCTTCAATTTGATATCCCGTTCTTCGTGCGACATCTGGGTGTCAGATGGATTGGTTGGCCGCGCCTGCTGGATACATGCCAGTAGGATCGGCTGGTTTACTTAGCCGGCTGATTTGTCTCACTGGAGTCTCTGTGGGTTTATTCAGGGGCTGGTTTAATAGGTCGTCATTCCAGTTTCCGTGTTTGTTTGAACTGGTTTGATGGAGGCTTCGGGCTGCTGGCCGCTTTACTGCGTCAAGTCGGTCTGGTGACGGTGTCAGCTGCTGACAGGTTTGCTGCCTGCATCTCTATGGCTCATCGACGACCGTCAACAGCCGACATTCTCTGACTAGTTGTTAATATAGGCCTACGTGTTCGTGTCAACCAGTTTTCTTTCACAGCTTGTATTAGTAGGGTATACATGTATGTATTTGACTGGCTGTTAATCAAAAATTGATGGACGGACACAAAGTTTACCCCGGAAGATAAAGTCATACTAGTTACCCCCATTACGTCGTGGACTCCTGTGGTGATTGTAAACTGAACATGGGCATCAAGTCTTAGGGCCCGTTTCCAATGTCCATGGTTGTACTTGTGGATAGGTATACACATTCATATAACAAAAGAGGACAACAGGATTCCTGTTTGGGTGTAGGTCCTCAGTTGGAGAGCGTGTACAAAACCAATGGGAGTTGTTGCCAAAACGAAAGGGGGAAGTCACTGATTGTATGCGTGTTTGTGTGTTTGGTATCGCTAAAGACTATAATGCTTTTCTTTCAATAGGTCATGACTTCTGGCTTGTATTAATTTTCCTTTGCCACTTTACAGCAAACTGGCGAAGTCCACTCTCGTCTTAATCCCACTGTTTGGCGTGTACTACATCGTCACCATCGGCATGTACGCCACCGAGAACAAGGTTGTGGTCAAGATGCGCATGTACATTGAGCTGGGCCTCTCATCTTTCCAGGTGAGAAACGTTTGGCCGAAAGAGTGCGTTTTCCGAGAGCTGTGTATTGAGAGAGTTTCGACATCTTGCGATTAGAAGCCCTTTTCGGTCCAAAAACGCATGTACGCGCACAGGGTGCCAGACTAGACTGCGCGTTGGGCTGTGCTACATTTGGAACGAAAATGGTGTCCAGCACGTGGCCAAAGAAAACTGGTCCCTCGATGTCGCAACTTTCTCATTACACTGAACTCTTCCCTCGCAAACAATGGACAGAATATTAAATCCAAATACTAAAAGCCGTAGTTTCGAAAAGGGCCAAAGTCGTGTCTGAATCGATAGATACTATTGCAGCTATGGCTAGATTGTTACTTCTGTCCGTACATTAACCGTTCAAGCCCACAGCCACAGCCATAGCTAAAGCTCATGTTGGACACGTCCTGACATTGGTTCATAGCTCATTAGAAACTCATTAAATAGGCGTTGTATCAGGTGTTCGATACCCAACTGCGTGAACAAGTTAATTCATGTATTTTCCTTATTAACACCTCTAGGGGTTCCTGGTGGCGGTACTGTACTGCTTCATGAATGGAGAAGTTCGCGCAGAAATCCGTCGGAAATGGCGCGTCCGGCAGCTGAACCGGACCTTAAGTACACACCGGTCACTTCGTAATGGTCACTCTCGGTCTTCTTTCTCGACTCCATCCAGGCAAGATTCCTTAAAGGAACCATTGAAGGATTCAACCAAAGGGGATAAAAACTCGATAAGGGCCAAGTTACGAGCTCTGAAACGCCAAGCGTTTGGTGGTCCTTACGGTCTGAATGGTCACCATATGGGAAATGGTAACATGGCACGGCCTAGTCAGACGGCAGTCAGTGAGATTGATAACGAAAGTGACTCAGATCGACCCCGTGTGGTTACAGAAGCCCTTGTAGTCAGGCACCCGGATCCAGCCGAACCGAACGAAAATACCAAAATGAACGTTCACCACACGGATAACACGCCAACTGTGATCATAGACGAAGTCAAGGATTCGGATGGGTACGAAGAGGACATATATAACACGCATGGCAGTATGGATAATGAGATCGAGGTTGAGATTGACCATCAGGTCTCTGGGAGTTGCTCTTCCGATGGGTGTCATGATGGTGAATGTGACGACAGGAGAGTGTACCCCAATATAGAGACGGAGGTGTGATCTTGTCTCCTTCATTCTACAGTTCTCTACACGTACTTCTTCAACTTGGGACGCAGTTTTTGTTATCAACGAGCCCACTTTGAATTATTACATCAATTAAAGCGTGCCTTTTTTCGCAGTAAAAGGAATCTAAAATCTAGACTGGTCCCCTGTCTTTGACCGCAAGGATAAAGACAGGCACAGTTCTTACCGGTCAAATGGTTTCATTGGATACACTGATTTCATTGGATAAACATGCAGTGACGTACGCTTTCCATATCTGTGTTATGATTGGTCCGCTCCAAAGTGACGTAGCTACTCCGTCAGTGTGGATGGGATGCGAGGTCAGGTACATCTGGCAGGATCCTGCCAGGCGCTCAAGGCCGGTATCTGGCGTTATTCCACGATCCTCGAAGTGTGACTCCAGGGTTGTTCAGGCTATCTAAAATCCAGGTTTGCCGAAGATGGCGCTACCGAAGATCAAAGGAGACAGAAATCTTGACAAATCAGCATGAAAGAGGAGGGCGCTCTTTACAAAAGTGAACCCTATAGTGCTCTCATGCTAGGATGGGGAAAAAACTCTTATAAATATTGATTGGACATCGGAATAAAATACATCATCCAATGAATGCTAAAAAATATCGATAAGTGCTGTACGAAGCCGATCCGAACGCAGGACTTATCCGGCCGTCAGCTCAAGTCTAAGGGTTGCTAGTGTTTATACAACAAACCCATCGGATAAACTGTTGCGTGGACATGAGACACGACATTTATTCTGATAGAAAACAAAAACATGAGATAAGAGTGACAGTGAAGAGTCTGCTGCCCTGAATTACAACATCAGTAACAATTGTAAAGGATGCTGGGTAAAAACTGCGTCATCAGCCCGGGAAGGTCCCCGTCACATTAAACTGGTACCATTTACATTCTCTATGAACACTCTGGCCCTATGACGTCATGTGCTATTTATAGCTCAACTGATTGGAGCAGACAGAAATCAGAAACTTAGCTCGTTAATGTTTGATATCTGTCATTACCAATGAAGGTTCTTTTCTTTATTTGAATGTTCGTAACATTAATGTTAACATTCTCTGACTGTGGTAATAATGCCTACGTGGTCAAGTTTAAGTGTCAATCAGTATTTATCACGTGTTTCCATTGTATGACGTCATTAAGGACTGATCGTTGAAACCTTGTTATTACTCTATGGAATTTTTGTCCAAAGCAAAATAATATTACAACAGTATTATATTTCCAATCGGATACAATCAGCCGTGTTGAACGTGTAATGACGCATGACACTGTGTTTACAGTAAGCGTAATAAGTAAAATAAACCTTTTAAAAGGATAACTAATGTGAAAATAATTATTACGATCAAAATATTATTACAAAATACAATGATCTGGACTGATTCCTGAGTTTACTTGGCTGCTTTTTCTGATGAGAAATAAATACTTTAATCGAAATAAAAATTTGATAATGATGTTTTTTCTCATGTCTGTTGTAATTGATAAAGTTAAAAGTTATCGTTTGATTATTGTGTGTGGTTGTAAGACTAATTTAAAGAATATTTGATTAATTATAATTTGATGCGTTTGATTAATTTTAAAATTCTGAAATATCCATGAAATTAATTCTTGTTTGATATAGTATGCTAGTATAACATTTTAATTCACAGAACCTTTTTTGTTGTTGAGATAAAAATTTTTCAATTTTAATTTTAAAGGGAATAGCCAAAACAAACAAAAATCGTTTAATTAACTAAGAATCTTTTGTCATCTTACCTGATAATTGTATTCCAATCTGTTGTTTGAATTATAATTATAAATTGCCTCCTTTTTTCACGATAATTGGCTATTATTATGTTTTCAAGTTCCTTTTATTTGTTATTTAATACTTGGAAATGTTGAAAAACCTTTTTGTAAATGAAGCTTTGGAAAGAAAATGGGACGTAACAAAAAGTACTGTTCACCTTTTTGTACTTTCGTCCACATTGCCGCTATGTTTTTGTTTATCGTAAAATGAAAAATAATAACATCAAAAACTCATTATTTTAGCATAAAGATTTATAAAAGCAACCTTCCAACAAATTCACTTTTAGATGTTCATTTTTTTAAATTCGTTAAGTTTGGTGAAAAATAATAATATGTGGCAATTGCAAATTGTTTGTTTCTTGAAATAATGTGACTTCACCCGCCCCCTCCCCCGCCCCGCCCCAACTTCCAGCACCTGGAACTCATTGCACCTGTAGAGCATAACAACAAAATAAAAAATGAATAAAAGGATAAATTAATAGCATGAGTGAGACGAATCTTCCGAATGAACTTCTTTTTATCCCGGACACACTTTTCCTGTTTCAGCCCAAATTTAAATTATTGTAAATAAAACAATGTATTATGGCAAGTCTTGCCTTTGTATTAACACAGACTTTGATCTAGTTACTGTTGATGAAACTGCTTCAAAAAGTTGAAACAACTTTATTTTATATTATGTAAATACTGCCTTGAGGAAAGGAGTGACGTTTTTGTTAGTCCCGGTGTGTATTTTAAATATTGTGAATATTTATTATTATTGTTTTCGGTTGACATGGTATTGTATATACACCCAGCATGTATCCCACAATATTATACATTGTGTATTACATTTTAAATTATTTAAAATACAATTAAATTATTCCAATAAACAGTCTCCTTGAAGTATTTAAATATTTGTGTCGTTGTGCATTTTCAAAATTTCTAACAAAGCCATAAATTGCAAAAACAAATTTCCATCACATTATACTTGTTATCAGTTTTTTAGTTTACATTCAAAAGTTTCATTTTAAATAACCCACTGGTTTTAACAACCCAACAATTCAGTGCATTATTTTAAACAATTTACATAAGGAAATCTGTTCCCCGGAGATTCTGTCCCCCATAATGGCAAATTTACATGGGCTGAAGGGGGTTGATTCAAAAGAGGGCGCTATCAGAAGAAATTATTTTGTTTGCCCTGTGAGGGGCAGAATCTCCGAGGGTTGAGGGGGTGGGGATTAGAATCTACTCCACCAGCGAGTAAATTGAATACCGCCCTCTTTTGAGTTTATTGTGTAATTATTACAGCCATAGTTACGATCTTATCCAGACTACATGAAATGTTTTCAAACACATTTTTTTCACGTTTTGGACAAGTGCGGTGCTTTAAATTTGCAGTTCCGATGAAACAATCTAGTTTTGGAAATGAAGCTTATTACGCACAAAAAAATACATGAAAAATGCACTGTATAAAAAGAGCAGTTAGCGAAAGTTATAGGGGGACGTCACATGCGAAGGATCTCAGCCCAACCACCCCCCTCGCATTGTCAAAGCATAGAGCAAGGAACTGTTCCAATTGCTCTATGGTCAAAGCATAAGGGTCCATTCGCTATTGGTCAAAGTAGCCAGCATTAGGAAACGATGCGGATTGCCAAGTTTTGTTTTGTTTATAAATTCTCAACATTGAGATCGAAAACTGAAAAAGAAAATATGACATTTCTTCAAAATGTGCGTATTCGATTTGTTGACATTCCCCCCCCATACTAGACACCACGCTCCCGATCGAGTAAAACCTAAGACGGTTTCCGTTTTTGTGATAAAATCTATTTTAAAAAAATATTACGTTCACATTAAAAAAAACAATGTTAGTAAATATAATGCTTTGATAATTCGTTTTCAACAAAGAATTGCCAAAACAAAAGAGGAGACAAAAATAAATGTCAATCAATCAGTAAAAAAAATTAATCACCACGACAACGGCTATCTACGCTTGACACCGATCTGCACTTGATGAGTTCGTCAATGGGTAAATCATGGATAAACCAGTCACAACTCAATAAAACCATTTGTATGTTAATTTCTGGCGACACACCTGAGTGAGTCACAGGTGACGTCTTCCCTCCCACTTTAAAAAAATTCACCACAAAAACTGTTCACCGTCAACAATAAAATGGAATGTTCCTTTCATAAGTTCCAAGGCCAAACTGTTTGCTCAGTGCCCATGTGCAAACAATATTACGTGAACAACTTTCTTCAATGAATCAATCAATAAACAGCTAGCTCTCATTGAGTCTTCGTCCAGCCGTGTTGGAGTGTACGACGGGCATTCAAAACGCTCCCAGTTTGTTTCGTTTTACCTCTAAAAATGACCTGATAGGAATTGAAATATACCGAATTATGGATCGGCACAAGCTGTGGATTTTATCTGCACAAAGAACGTGGACTATTTTTGTTGTTTTGTCTGGTCTTTTGTGGAGGAAGTCGACGGTGTGCACAGCAACGACAGTGGAAGGTTGGTCAAAATTTGTTTTGTTTGTGCTGCATTGAATCACACGCTGGGCATGCAATGGGGTACATGAACACTGAGTGGACATCTTGAATGGAGGTGGGGGGGGGGGGGTTGAGCTGGATCCATAAAGGAGCTGACCAAGGAAGGGTGTCTCTTGGCGGTAGACCTCTACTGCCTGGCTAACGTTTTGATAACTTCTTTCCGGTCATTTTATGTATTTATTTATTATTTTTCATTGAACACTATTTACACTTTTTAACTCAAACTGCCACTGTCACACTTCCCCATGGAGTTTGGCACTCAGGCCAAGTTTTAAAAAAATATAACAATTTTATTTTTCTGCAAAGTTATTTGCTTCTTTCATCATATATGACAGAAACTCCTGTTTTTAAAAGAAATTATGTGCTCCTTTCAGAGCCAAAACAAGGGTAAAATCTTAGGGGGGGAGGGGCACAACACCATTTTCTTTATGTTTTTATGGGGGCAATTCTGGTCAACTAAAACTAGTTTCCGTTTGCATTTCTCTTAAACGAGCCCCTTTTCAACGCTCTTGTTATGCCATTTACTATTTTTTCATAAGATAATCTGACGTGAGTGTAGAAAATATGGTTAAATATTGATAATTTTGCCAATAAATCAGCATCACATTGGCCAAAAAAAATTGACCGTACCAAAGTCATATCATTCAACACAAACAAGATTACTTTTGGTCGTTATATGTGAAAAAGTGGTATTCAGGATTGACATGTTTTAAGTAAATATGAATAAAATTTATGTTTGGGGTCTGCTTCAAACTAAAATCATGCGAATAAAAGCTCTTAAAGACATCTTCCCATTTTAGTTTGCACTGAATAGCTTGAAACTATTTTGGGGGTCAGTGGTCCCAACTTGCGATTGGTACATGACACATTTTTATAGAACCCACAAGTGTGACATTTCAAAGAATGAATTTACGTCATGATTGACTCATAATTCGAAGTGACCTCATTCAGATTTCTACAGTTTAGACCTTTTGTTCACTAGGGTCTTCAATAGCTAGGATAACAATAATTTGACCCTGGCCAACAATACTTAACAATACATCATAAGGCTAGATAAGCATCCTCAGGTTATTTCTACCTCCGGATATTTTTAAACCAGAAATATTGTCTGCAAACTGTTCAATGGACTAGTTCACATAATTACTCTCCTATTGTGCTGTGATTTTCCTGATTTCATAATTTTTCTAAAACTCTCCTTGAGCCTTTAAAATTTCTTGAAAAAAAAATTGTAAAGCAGTCACCAAAGGGATGAGGTTTCTTAGAGGATCTTAGTCCACATTGTGTCCAAACCTATTATCCGTGATGCACAGAGTCTGTGTAAACCAACTAGGTTGTAACTTCTGAGTGGTTCCTGGTCTAGAATAAGGCAGCACCCAGGCCCACAAGCCACTGCTCAGGAATTGTCACATTTTGTCAAATCTCATCCCTGTATTTAACCAGTTGCCTACATATGTCCAGTTGTCTTATGCCAACATCCATAAATTCACAATTTTATGGTAATAAATACCATCGTCATAAAAGTAGGGCCCTGGATGTTTGCAAAAAGCTGTTCTTCTCACAGACTAAGGATCTTAGGACCAAGGGTAAAGGTTGCTCCAAAGAATCTGTTGGATTACTCTTATCATCTAGGAGAGAAAGTACAGCTCTATTCAAGGTTGAGTTGTTATCATTACATGCTTCTCAGAGCCATCTTAACTCTGCCATGTCTGTAGAACTTCTTAAGCTTTCCTTCTGGTGCACCTCCAGATTGAAGATGAGTTCAGCATACATCAAGGAACGTGTGGTTTGTTTCTTCATTACAAACTCATCTTTAAGCGTGTGTTCGTGCATACAATTTTTATAACAGCAATCAATTATAAATGATACAATTAGCAAGTGAAGAACCTTGCAGAGTCTAAAGATAACATCATACAAGACGCTAGGATTTAAGCTCTCACATGTCCCAGTTTGATCCTAAATAAAAGCTGACCTTGTTCGGTCGGGTGCATACCTTGCCTTAAAAATGGGACAGAGTACCAGTTGAATCAGTCTAAAAGTTTAATCCAGGGTTGTATCGTCTATTGATGGTCAATTGTTGAGTGGTAGCCTTTCATCACTGCCTTCCTGTATGAACTGATTAACCAAGTCCTTCTCACTGCTACATTAGTAAATGTATTTCTTGACAAAGCACAAAGACACTTTTTTTTCACAAGCTGTTCCTTAAGAACCCTCTGTCACAAAGTGGCGGTTTTTAAAGTCTGGAATATTTTTAATTTGACAGAAATTATTTTCAAGTTGATATCTTCCCCTAAAGCTATGATAATCCATTTAATCATTTTGTTTTTTTTGTTCAGTGAATTCCAGCTCGGAATTCAAATTCAAGCTTAGCAGAAGTTTTTTATACAATTTTTTTTCATCTGAACTTTTCTTCAAAGTTTGCACCAGAGTTTGTGAAAAAACAGCAAAAACATTAAAATTACCTTCCTATAAGTTGTGTGCTTAGAGGACAGGTACATGTACCTTAGATTACTAAGCCTAGTGTTCCGATTTTGTCCACATTTTGTCAAGATGAGAGCCTGTTGTCAGGCTTGCCTTTATATAACACTGGAAAGAAGTTTCAATTGTGTGGTTTTTCCTTTTACTTCGCAAACTAACACGGTCCTCCGTTTTGTAGCAAATTTTGGACTCCACCAAATTACAGACAGTGTTAGTTCACGAAGTAAAAGGAAAGCCACACAATTTGTGTGCATCATTACATTCTACATTTAAAACATATTTCCAATAATATTCATTTTGTAACAAACGCTTTTATAGGCCAAAGTGCTTAACCCTAAGGCAACATGTCCCTTTAAGTGCAAGCCCTATCAACAGAGCTACATTATAGGCTGCATTTGATTGGGTTCCTACCTTTGATTGGTACCTACTCTAAAAAATTATTCAATGTACATTTTAATACAAAAATTCTTCGTTATGAATCACTTGTTTGTGTGGTTTTTTTTGTGCAGAGTTTGGTTTCTTTCCGACTGCTGCAGATGAACAGCTCTTATCTAGTTTAGACCAGTTTGAACTGGTTTATAGCAGTTTTCAAGAGGACAGTGACTTTACAAGACACAGGAAAGACAACTTTAATGAGGTAAACAGAATGGATTGTTAATTAAAACAAAAGCACTAATAGAAAATCAAGTTAAAGGTGCCGTGTCGTCAAGATCAAAGAAGGATTGTGGCTGTACATGGAATTATAAACTCTCACCCAGTAACTGCATGTGCGTGTGCGTTCTCCATACATGTAGTTATGATATGGAGGGAGCCTGTACGGTACGCGTGCAGTAACTAGATGACAGTTTATAATTCCGTGTACAGCCACAGGCCTACTTTGATCATGACGACGCAGCCCCTTTAATACAGATTTTGTAATGGAGTAAATTAAAAGTAACTTTGCAGTTTTAATTCATAATTGGTTTACTTTTTTATGCTTTTTGATGATGAGATATTTTTATATTTGTTCACTCTCATTGCAGATAAATGGTGCTAAGCAATTAAGACTAGAAGGAAAAAGTACACAGATTGATCTGGATTTATTACTAAACCGGTAAGCACCAAGATTAACCACTCATCCCTTCAAATTCCAAATTTTGTTTTGAAGATTGACACTTAATAATTGCTGTAACATTATATAGAGTCTGTGACTGTGCAATTCCTTAACAGTCCTGGAATTTCATCTTTGAGAGGGCAAGGCCATTTTCATTTTGCAAAGGGCACTCCCATAGGAAAATCTTAAGGTCTATGGGAAACTTTTGAAGGGCACCACGGCCAAGACCAGGGGCAACAGAGGCCATAACTTTCGTGTAATTCCAGACCTGCCTTTATCAAATATTTGTTGGAAGACACCCTAAAATTATAGATGATAATTCCTTTTCATTCAATGCGATGGATTTTTCCTTGAAACTGCTAGAATAAATTTGTATACAAACGAGAGGATTGGAATGCGTGCATTCTATTGCAGTGCCATCCCTTGATGGTAGTTCCAACTGAGATAGTGGGAGAGACTTACAGGCTGCCATTCCAGAGAGCTGATGTTTAATCAGGCATCTTGTGTGTTGACATAGGGCCTACATTACAAAATGGGTGTTTGCAATGGGACCCGTTGTGTACGCAAGGAATAAACCCAAGGAGTACTAAACCCTCCATGGGAAAACACAAACTGTAGTCTGAACTGGGCTGCAAGATTAAGTCTCCATGGACCCCTTTCACTGAGGACTAAAAGATTATGAGCATCGACTGATCCAAAGTATAGACAGGATTAAGTTTGGCAAAAGTTGATTTATACCACATTCAATATTAGTTCTGCAGAACAAAATAATTATTCCTCTCATGCCTATTTTAAACCAATCCTTCCTCCATTAAAAAACCACATCATTTAGAAAGTCAGCCACAATCCAGTAGTTTGACTTGAATCATTGATCCAGGAGGGGGATTTGTAGTCTGATGGTTGTCATAGTTACCATTAGTGGTTGCAACAATGGCCTTGCAGTTGATGCAGACAAGCTGCAGTCTCTAACAATAGCCTGTGAAAGCAAGCATGTCTTCAAAGGAAGTGTTCTGTGCATAATTTTTAATAATTCATAAGCAGGAAAGTAGCCATTTTGAATGCACTTTGTCGTCAGGGTTCATTAACATTGGAACCAGACCACTGCAATGAAGAAAAGAACAGATTCATGGTTTTGGGCAGTAATGGTGTGTGAAAAGGAAATAACTTCTTCCCAGTCCTGTTGAAAGAACGTCATTCATTTCATTCATGTATTTAGTTTTGTTTTATAAATAACATGCCTATTAACACACACAACTAATATTCAATTCCAGCTAATCATTATTCATTCATTTGCATGTGATTTGCATGATTGCTTTGTTATTATGCATGCAGAGATCTCACAAGGGCTGGTGTGAGGTTAAGACACTTTACAAAAGACGGAGCTTATGAGGAGCTGCAGGTAAAAATAAAACAAAGCCCTGTATTGTTATTTGTGTTAATTAATGTTTTCATTTTATTATTAAAACATCACTTCATATTTGCAGCCTTGGACAAAATGACAAGTCTGCAAATATTGTTTTTCTCTGACCTTTGACTGTAGTTTGGTGTTGACCTTGTCAGGCCTGGTATTTGGCAAATTCTGACTCAGAGGCAATTAATTGCCTTGGTGCCCCTGACAAGAAAGTTGTATCAGGTCTGCTTTGGTGTTTTTATTGTTTTCTTTGATGATTTGGTGAAAAATTGTTTGCCCTATGCACTGTTTTAACATTTTGTTTGTTAGTGGGGTTTTTTTTCTTCTTTTTTTTCATTTTGATGTTGTGGTACGTTGCATTTTTCCTTGAAAGAGGATATTTCAATCAACCCATCACTAGACAGAAAAGAACAGTCGGTCTGAATCTTCAAGCAACCTTGGAAATAAGCGTGGCTGATATTAAATGAGATGGATACAATTTACTAGAGTCCATTGTTAGAATCCATCTAGACAGGATGGCTGTAGGGTGTATCAGGTCCTATTCTTAGAATTTCACTGTCCGTAATTGTTAACCTTGGTTGATATACAACTACAGTTCCATCTAGAGAGGATGACTGTAAGGAATATTAGGCCAATCGTTCTTAGAATCTCACTGACTGAATTGTCAACCTTGGTTGATATACAATGCACAGTTCCATCTAGACCGGATGACTGTAGGGAATATGAGGCTAATCAGTTTTTGAAACAATGCCCTCCATGTGATTAGCATAACAATAGCTTGCTCTTATTCAGAATAATATCAAGGCTTGCAATCTGAAGTGAAATCAATTCACAATTATGACAAGATAAATTGTTATCACGAGATAAATTGTTATCACAAGATAAATTGTTGGTCATATTTATTTTGCTCAATGGAGGAGCTCTACATATGCATGATGATTGAACTGTTAAACAGATTAACACATTTTTAATGAATAATTTAGCCCATTGTAAAACGAAAGCGTTGACACGCAATGCAGTCAAAAATATTGCTGTACATGAATTTAAAGTTTATTTACCTCCCCAAAATTGAAACCATTTGAAGTTAAAACCCTTGGTTGTAAACAAGATACGCGGGGTGCACAAATGGAACTTCACATGGAAATTTATCATAATAATGGAATTCAATAGGGCGGTATATATTTCTTCTAATTCTTATTATTTTGGGGGGATATTAATTGAATTGTTTTCTTTGCGCAACAGAGATCCAGATGTCATTATCAGGGTGTGGTCAGGGGCGTGGCCCAGTCGACAGTCAGTCTCAATACCTGCAACGGAATCAGGTTTGGAAAGCATTTTACATCCTTATTTAATTGAGTTTGCTAGAAAGAAAAAATTGACATAAATTACTGACTTTAAGGCAGTACTTTTAAATTGTCAAAGACCAGTATCCTTGGTGTATCCCAACATTCATGTGTATGCATTAAACAACAAACCTGTGAAAATTTGGTCTAAACTTTTCATTGTTGCAAGAAAATATTGAAAGAAAAATACCCTTGTTGCATAGAATTGTGTGCTTTCAGACGCCTGAGCCTTCTTCAGATTCAAATTTGTGGGTAAAAAATTACCCCTGTCTCTAAAAACTACATAACTTCAAAGGGGGTCCTTTCTAAAAATGTTTCTTAATATCATTTGCTCTCCAGTACTCTTTACTAAGTAAGTTTTTATGGTGATTATTTTATGGAGTATTTACCAAAAGTACACCCTGCCTTTAAGCACGGACAAAACACTTTCATGAGGGAGTTCTCTTTTTTAGAGTCGTTCTCCTCCCTTTATCATCTTCACTGAAATGTTTTTCTTTGTAAAACTTTTTCCCCCCAAATAATTAATTATAATGTACTCTGAAATGATACTTTATAAATAATGATTGCTTGATTTTTCTTTCCCGCAGTGGAACTATTGTAACAAGAGAAGATCACTTTGTCATCAAACCTTTGTCTAAATCTCATAACCAGGTAAGAATTCTTAAAAGAACTTTAAAAAACAAAGTAATTTTATTTACTAAAATGACTTGGGACAGTATACTTGTCCGAAACGTTGAATCCATCGGTTTCCTTGGAAACACACATACTCAATAGAGAGACTTAACCACATGGTGTCACCACAAAATGTCTTACATTTCTTATTTATTTATTTATTTACTTATTATTTATTCGTCGGAAACCCTCTCTGTTAAACTCTTTTTATCAAAGGTGACAACAAAACATTCATCATTATGACAATAGAAAATTACAATGATGAATATAAAAGTATGGAAATGAACAGAATTGCTTGACATAATTGTTTATTTATTCAATAAAAACTAACAGGACAGTTGGAAATCTAGAAGTGAATAATTTTCATTTAAATTTCTTCCTTTTAGACGCAACATCTTCATGTTCTTTATAAAGTTCATCCAGAAGAAACCATCCAGGGTAAGTGTCTTGCTTACTCCTTTTTCCTTTTTTTTGTTTTGTCATCATACGTTAGGTTTCTGAATTATATATCCTTTTGAATTAAAGCATTTTGGTTGATTTTTTGTTATCATGGAAGGTGTAGAGTTGTGTGCAGCACTATTTGAAAAATCTTCATCAGATGAAATCTTCCTGTCTCAGTTGTATCTGTGGTAGATTTTTCTTGAATTGTTGTTGATGTTTGACACTCCTTGATTTGCTTCAAAGCTGCAGACATGATATTCTTCCTGCCTTAATTTGATTTCCAATTTTATCAGCAAAACTGATACTAAATGGCCTTGAAAATCTATAAAAGCCTCTACATGTTTGGTACCATATGGACAAGTATGTGCTCATTAACATTTTCCCATATTTTAACCAGAGCCAAATATCATGCCTGAATTTGTTTGTTATTTCTTTCAGATTTCAGAGATTTGAAAAATCTTTTAAATATTTCCGATATTGAGGTGCAAGAAGCATCAGCATCCTCACCAAACACACATCATCGAAGGGTAAGACAAGATTATTACTCAAAATGTATTTGTTGGATTTGAAGAGTTACGTTAAAGAAATTGGAGATGTTTCCGACTTTTTCACCAACCTTTTGTTTTTTTGTTTAGGTGCGGAGAGATGTTGCTACAGAAGTGAAGTACATTGAGTTGGCTCTGTACTGTTCATCAAGTATGGTAAATATAATAAATTCCTTACAGTGTTATCAACTAAGGACATTGGTTATTGTCAATGGATTATGGGCAGAGGCTTTGCCTTCACTCGGATTTACATTTCAGCTCAGTTCAGGGCCCAATTTCATAGAGCTGCTTCAGCACAAATTAATGCTTACAAACATTCTGCTAAGCAACAACAGGCAGGATACCAGTCACAGATGCTACTACATGTGAAATGGTATTCTAGCTGGTAACCTTTTTCTGGTAAGCACAATTTTGTTGTGCTTAGCTTGTTTTTGAGCTCAAGCAGCTCTATGAAATGTGGCCCAGTTTATTTCCACTCAATCTGTTTGCAAACACAAGACTTCAACCGTTCTTGGGATGGTACGTAAAGCCATTGGTCCTATGTGTTCTGTAATGCACCTAAAAGAACCCCGTCACATTTATCGCTGAGATAGATAGATAGATATACTTTTTTATAGAGAAGGGGTTTGCCCCGGTGTTTCTGGCAGTGGATGCTAAGTGCGCCGCCGCACCTTGTAAACCTTATAAGGTGCTACATAAAACAGTCTCATAATTAAAAAACTTCAAACATCTGTATTAAAAATGTTTGTCCTTGTTCTAGCGCCTTGACTACCTTGTAGGTAGATACATGCCCTATATAAGACTCCAATATTATTATAACTGTGCCATTGTTGATACACCCTACATAATATCTGATGCGAACAATTTTCCATGAAGTAATTGATTAAAGGAACATTACATAATTGGTAAGAAAAAAACTTGTAAAATATACTTTTTGATCACAGATTTACATAAAACTTACACGGTCTAATGATGATGATAGTAGAAAACATCCCTTGAAATATTTCTGTCTGAAATGCCATATTTGATGAGAAATGAATAAACTAATTTTCCGATTGGAGTTTATCGCTCAGTGAGCGTTTTATTCATTTGTTGAATCTATATGATTTCATGCAAATGTGCAATCGGTTTTTCACTATTTTCTCGTGACCCAGATGGCCGATCGATCTCAAACTTCTACAGGTTTGTCAGTTTATGTATATGGTGGATTACATAAAGTGCTTACACTGCATGCAACTGTTCCTTTAATATACAATTTGTTTTCTTCTGATAGATAAATAGATATGGCAGTGCTAACGTTGCCTTTGTGCGGATGTTGGACATCGTTAATGAAGCAGATCTTGTAAGTATAAATATTTATAGGAGTCAGTTCGAAGGACTCCCACAGACCATTGAATAATTATTTCCTTTCTCATATTACATAGTAATGAATTTCTCTGTACCTGGTTTTTACTTCTATCCTAACGGTGCCTGGAGAATAACTGAAAACCTCTGTTCTTGGGTTACAAAGGGAGGCCAAAATCTACGTTTTACATTTCCTCATCATCAGGCTGTGTTTGTTCATTGTTGGATGAAGTCCGCATGCAATTTCCATTCTCTTCTCTTTCTTGCTATTCTAGCCCAAGTTGTTGTGTTTGTGTATATTTGGATTTCGTCTCTCCATCTTCTCTTCTGACTTCCTCTTCTTTTTCCATTTCTAGGTTGCCATTCGGTTAGACTCTAGGACACTACAACAGCCTTGTTACAATCTTTTCATTTCGTTTGCAGTATTTCCGGCAATTCAACGTGCGTCTTGTAGTGAGATACATTGAGCTATGGGAGGACAACGAAGATCTTATTACAATCTCAGACAACCTCCATCTCACCTTGGAAAATTTCTATCAGCATATTAAAGACTCTAACATCACGACACGCATTAGATTTGATGCTGCTCATCTGGCTTTGTAAGTCTGTTTAATTTAATTGATGGTCATTATTTTTTAGAGTACTTGATACCAAAGGTATACCTCCCTTTAAAGGCTCTGTACACTATTGGTAAGATCAAAAAACACAATGGTTCACAGATTCACACATAACCTACATGATTTAAAGTAAGTAATGGTAGAAAGGGTTCCTTAAAATATTTCTGCCTAAAATGCTATCGTTTCTGAGAAATGAGTAAAACAATAGTTTTTATAAAAACTCCATGTTTGAAAAAACAGAAAACACATTAGGTCTCTTTTCACTATTTTCTCGTGACCTCGATGACCAATTGAACTCAAACTTTTACAGGTTTGTTTGTTCATGCACATGTTGAATCACACAAAATGTGCACACTGATTTTGAGCTATTACCAAAAGTGTACAATACCTTTAAGTGCTTTTTTTTGCACTGACATTGTGAATTGTCATTGTGTCACCAATTTTTTTAATTAAAATTTATATAATGCATTGTAACAAAAACTCACACATGTAAAATCGTACTTAATGTGTTTTATTCTATTTTTAGGAGTACCAATGTTGACAAATCTAGATCCTACTATAGCACCAGTAAACAGAGCTCAATCTGTACAGAAAAAGCTGTGTCCCTCACAGAGGTAAGTTGTTTTTTAATCCAGGAAATTATTTCTTGGTATTTTTGCCAATAACACTCTTTATTTTCAACTCCCTTTGTGTCTTTTTCTACGCACCTCTAAAGAAGCTGGATTGTGTTCACTTTGACATGCGTGATATTCTTTCTATTTGAAATTGAATTTTTTTAATTTAGTTAGCTATCAGAAAAACAGTAAGATTGTTACTTATAAGTAGACTGAAAATTCTATCAAGTCTGTACCATATACATCAGAATCACTGCTCATAAAATGTTGAATCTGCTTGTTTTTTTAAGGGCCCATTGCCTTGCCTGCTGTGAAAGTTTTTCCTTTTTTTTTTTACAACTAACTATAAAAAACTAGTAATAGAATTCATGTTTATAGTTATGAAGTGAATTCATCAATCATGTTTGTGGGTCTTTTAGAAAGGCTGCTGGGGTGGAAACGTGAGGTCATTGGTACTCATTATGTTATACCACAGGTCGATTTGGTTGGTAAACAGGTACTTTTTCTTGCGTAATTTATTTTGTAAACATGGCTGTGATCCCTGGCTACATGGCAGTTAACAGTCGTAGGGCTTCTGACTTGCACCCCCCCAACAAAGATACTGACAAAATAGGGAGACCGCCAGCATAGATAGCTCAGTTGGTAGAGCGCCAACCGGTAATCTGGAGGTCGTTGGTTCAAATCCTACTCTAGTCAATTTTTCTTTGTTCAATCCCAAAGTAATTTTTTTATCTGTTTTTTTTTTTGTTCAGGAGTTTGACTCTGATGTAACTGCAGCTAGTCTAGCCCATGGCTTGGCTCATAATCTCTACATCTACAACGATGATTTCTACAATAGAGGCAGTCGAGGTAACTAAAGCTCACTAAAGATTAATTCACAAACAAAAATCTGAATATTTATTCACTTTCTGCAATTCTTTTTCAACTTGCTTTTATCAAACATAACTTCTTACTGGAACAAATTGGATGTACCCGTACATGTAATGGCTGGATTGATCAAAACATCAATGTAGAGAAGGACATTGTGGCTTTTCCAGTAGTTGACTTTAGTATGAACTATTTGTGTTTATGGTGGAGTTGTTAAACTGTTTAATCATGCGTGAAATAACTCTAAAATGAAATATTTGGGCTTGTGTTTGGGGTTTCTACTTTTACAGTCTGTGCATGTGACGGGTCACCGAATAGCTGCGTGATGTACCAAAGACCAGTGTAAGTATATCAACAATAATCAATACTGCATATGAATGTAAAGATATTGGTTGAAATTTTGTTTACATACAGCATGAAATTGTTTGAGTTTTGATATGGTCGACTACACCTGATGACAACTAGATTATGGTGAGCCAAATTGCATAGTGCTGCTTAACAGCCACTTACTGTGCGAGTTTCCATTTCTTAGTGCTGCTAACCGTTTGCTAACCTTCTCGTCTTTACTGTATGAAAATGAATGAAGTAACAATGCAAATTTATTGGTAAGCAGCACTATGAAATTGGCCCCTAAGATGAGTTGTCAATATTGAACCTTATGCACATGACATCATTTGAGTAGGGCGCCCTCGTCTAGAGGTCAAAAGAAGATTGCTCATTGGCTCATTCTCTGCGCCGCGTGTACAAAATGTGCTTTTTCCATTGTTTCGTCATCGTTTTACCTCTAAGATGGCGGCGTGATGACGTCAATGCATAAGGTCTATTGCCACAGAGATTTGTATTGCACTTACTGCGCTTAGCAACCAAGATTGATACACATCTTAAGATCAATCTGATCTCGATTGTAAATTAGAGCACCTCAGAAACAGGGTTTTCATCTTCTGATGACAGAAATTCATGAAAACCTAAAAATACCAATGAAAAATACAAATCCAATGAATTTCTGGTTGTTGTTTTTAGAGATTGGAAGCCTAAACCACCGTCAGGATTTTCCGAGTGCAGTTTGGAAGCTTTTGAGTATCATCTTCAGAGAGGATATTATTCTTGTCTCTTCAATGTACCGACACCAGAGGAGGTAAGAATTGCTGCCCCCTCCTTCTCCCGCCCCCATCTCACATAATCCCTCGGGATTTGAAATAAATGAGAAGAGAATAAAAGAGTGGTTACTCGGATCTTGAACAACTGTTTAACTCGTCCACAAGCCTGCAAGGTTTTTATTGAACATTAAAGACTGCATCACCACCCTTTTATTCCCATTCATAATTACCTTTCTGTAATAAACATTAAAAAAACTTTAGAAAGTTCAGAACAAATCTGACAGTTTAGCCTCGCTCACCTCCCACTGCTGTGTTGATATTACCCACTTTGAGCGCTAAAGTTGCTCCTCGCACAAGTTTCAAACTATCGCACACACAAGTTAAAAAACTTGCCTGTGACAAACTAAGAACGGACAAACTGTCGGTCATTTATGAATAACTGTTTAATAATGACAATATTTGTTCTCTTGCAGCTGATAAGCTTTGGTACATGTGGGAATGGAATATTGGAATTTCCTGAGACCTGTGACTGTGGAACACCTGAGGTAAGACGACTCCTACAAACTTCAGTCAAATCTGACGACAGAACGAAATCACCTTAATCAGTTTCCTTTGCATCAAGCTAGATGCGTGGAGCAAGTTCAACCTTGTTCTTCCGTTTCATCTTTATTGAATTCCTTGCCTGATTTTATGCCCCTCCTACTTTAAAACAAGAGAAAACCTTCTTCCTTTTTGAGACCATACAGCGACCACCTTCTGCCAAAATCTCCCATGATGACCGCAAGAGGCCTCCTTCCACTCGACCAAAAAGGTCAAAGTAATCATTTCCCTCGGGCCTGTGGTCCAGTGTAAATGTCAAGCCCTGCTTTCAAAGTAATGCAGAATGTAAATGCTATTTAAGTAGATGCAAAGTTTGTGCACTTTATGACCATGTATATTGTTTGAATTTACTGTGCAGGAGTGTGCTGGCAGCCCGTGTTGTGATTCCAAGACTTGTCAGTTGACTGTAGGCAGTGAATGTTATCAAGGAGAATGTTGCAGTAACTGTCGGGTAAAGTACCTCACACTGTCTCTCTTAAAATCACTGAAGCAATCGACTAGAAAAAGGATTCTGACATTATAGTGTCAGCCTCTTGTATTATGTCCCTTTCAGTCAGTGTGTATCAAAAATAGATAGAGTTTTAAATCCAACAAACATTTAAACAACTTTTTGTAGAGCTTAGACCTGGGCCCAATTTCATAGAGCTGCTTAAGCAGAAAAAGTAACGAAGCACAAAACAATTCTGCTTACCAGAATAAGTTTACCAGTCAAAATTCATGTACAGTCTGTGGCTGGTTCCTGCTTATGTTTGCTTAGCAGCAGTGGCATAACCAGATTAGGGGGAGGGGAGGAGCTGCTCAGGCTTAAGTAGGGCTGGAGGGAAGCACAAGGACTTGGTGCTTTCCGCCCAAATGTACATCCCTCCAGCCCTAGTGGCAAGCCTAAGCAGCATCGTGATTCCAGCATTCTCCTGAAGATGAGCAGAGCATGAACTGTTTGAAACATGGAGACCACATCGGTTCTTCTCATGCCAACACTTCTCACAAAAGAGACTTCTTGCATGGTTTGACCGGCAACTTTTTTATTAATAGTTTACCTTATCATCCACACCATGCAATGATTCAAATATCACTTATTCTACAAATTTCTCCCCAGTTACCGAAGTGTTATTGTATATTAAGTTGCATGTAAAAATTGCCTCATTTGGCGAGGTCCCTGGTATATCACTTTGTATCACTCATTATATTCCATGTGTAATTTTTCTCCATCTTTGGTTTTATAATCTCCTCATTTTATTAATTCATTTCAAACATTTTGTCTTTTTATTAAAACAGTATTTAGCGGCAGACACAATGTGCAGAGAGAATGCCACAGAGTGTGATATCATGGAGATGTGTACAGGATCATCAGGAAATGTAGGTCACTTCAAAATCAAATGTGCAATTTTGTCGGGAATTCCTTCCACGTTAAAAAAAAATAATGCTCTAAAACTGAAAAATCCTTCTGTGCCAGTTCTTCTGTTTCCTTGACGAGGTTTTCAAAAGTCAGGAATTTTCATTGATTTAATTTTTTAATTTTTTTTATAAAAGCAATTTGGTACAATAGGCAATATCAGAAAATTTACCATTGAGGTCACCTGGTAGTCCAATCAACTGGTTCACTAGCAGTTCAAAGAAGAAAAGTAACTAGATAGTATACACAGGAAGAATACAAGTTGATTAACTATGCAGAGGTAAACTATATACAAGAAATAAATGAAATACAAGGAATACATGAATGAGCGACCAAACTCAGTACATGAAGAAAATTATTTGAAGAGTGACACCTACAAGGCTTGGCAGGGAGCCCTATAAATTAACAAACCTACATGTAACCTGATCTGACTGCACTGTTCTCCAGCAGTTCAAGAAACGAGTCAGCAGGAACAGTAATCACAAGAATATTCATTCACATTCACTTCATTTTCAGTTTTACTTGAGAAACCCTTGTTATTACCAAACTGACCAAACCTCTGCAGTTTTATTTGTAAAGATAAAAAGATTCTGTAGAGCTCTTAAAAACACAACACCCTGTGTATGAGAGAATTTGTCTTTGGCCAGAGCATACTGCAACCAGAGTTTTAGGAGTTTATTTTGTAAGATCAGACCCCTGCATGAATCTGTGCAATCTTATGTCAGAAAAATCACTTGCCCTTCTTTTTCTTCTTCTTACTAGTGTCCAGACAACATTTACTTGCAAGATGGCACTCCTTGTCTAGAGAATACTGTGAGTATTTAGAGTCTGTTGGAGTTTATTTTACCTACTTTTAATAGCCAATATGAATGAGCCCCATCTTTAAAATATATCGCAATGCATCTTGGGAAACCGAGTACAGTTAAAAAGTCAACCAAGCTGCCAAGATGGACGTCATGCTGTAGTTTACTTGTAACCATGGCCCTTTTCGAATCCACGGCTTTGGCTCCAGATTGGGTTTCAGGCCCAGTGTTCTTGTCTGAAACCCTGACCGCAAAGCATGCGTAAGTTAAAATAATTGAGGGAGCCTAGCTAGCCTGAGCCGATTTTGGAGCCGAAGCCGTGAATTTGAAAAAGGCCTATGCCAGGTTGTATAGTTGTCTGCGTTGCTTCAAAATCAATGTTTTACTGGTGTTGCTTGGACTGGGATTCAACCCAGAATCCTTTGAGTGCCGATCATGCGCATTAGGACAATTGCATTTGAGCTGTTATGGGAGTTTTGTTGCAATTTCTTAATGGAAGTTTTCCAGGTAAGAATTTTTTATCTGGAGATGCAAAAGGCTCTTAAATATTGTGAATCTTGAGAGAGTGAATCATTCAAACTGTTATACTCTTGTAGATGATTAATATTGTTATCATTTTTAATTTTTTTATTTTCAGGGCTACTGCTTTAATGGACGGTGCCCGACTCGCGATGCACAGTGTCAGGATATTTGGGGGCAAGGTACCGTTGAAATTTGACTGATCAGGCAGGCATGAGAATCCTACGATTTAAACCGGATATCTGTTTTGGGGCTTTTCAAATTTGTGGTCTTTGAACTCAGTTCTTATTTTGATAGAGATTTTGGGGGTGTAAGGTGTAGGGGGTGTTTATGTGGATTTCACTAATCCCTCTTCTTGAATCAGAAATTTACCTTTATATTTGTATCCTGGATTGACATGCCAACAATAAATTACTTCCCTATTACGAGCTCCAATTGATTTGCTATTAGTAACGTACAAGACAAATTTTTCTTTTTTAGATTTTATTATCAACCATTCTCATGCCTGTACTAAAAACATTCATGTATAATGTTAGTATCGTGGAAAGGGTTACAGTTTTTTGGTACATATTGTAAACTAAGAATAAAATTGAAAGAGAAGTTGGATGATTTTTTTTTTAAACTTTTGCTTACAGATTCGTCATCAGCAGAAAACTGCTTAGCTTTAAACACCTTCGCACGGTTCCCCTTTGGTCACTGTGGCTACACCATTGGAGACACCCTCACCTACTTACCTTGTGACCCTTTGTAAGTAACCTTCTGCTTCGCCCAAAATGTGTCACATTTATACCTCAAGCGTATTAATATTTGCAAAGATTTCCTAATAGAAATTACTGTGTAATCATCTGAAACTATTATTTGCTTGAATTTGTAGGAAAGAGTGTTCTATAAAAAAAGTTGTACTATCCTCACAAAGGTTTTCTATGCTGTTAATTAAAATCAATATTTTGAGTTCTACAATGGTTCTGACTGGCAGCCCCCCCCCCCAAACAAAGATATTGACAACATAGGGAGACTGCCAACATTAGGGCTAGATAGCTCAGTTGGTAGAGAGCTGGCATGTTAATCCGGAGGTTGCAGGTTCAAGTCCCGTTCCAGTCAATTTGTCTTTGTGCAGCCCTAAATTCTTGAAAGTTCTTCTAGCTCAAGATACTCAAATTTATTTAAAGATCATTGGTTAATTGCTCTAGTCAACTGAAAATTATTAAAGTGGATAACAAAATTATAATTTTGATGTAATATTTTTTTTTGTTATTTCCTGTGTCTCTCAGGTCTGGCTTACCCGATGCTCAGTGTGGACTGCTGCACTGTAAAGACGCTACTTTATCTTTCTTTCCGTACGGATTGACACCGAGGGGTAACAACTTCGGAGAATATTGCCTGTGAGTAAATACATATCTTAATTATTACTTTTTTGGACAAAATAATAATGTGTGAAGTCTGAAGATATAGACTGGGTGATTGAGAAAATTTGAGGAAGACAAGAGACAATTTTGCATTTGGTTTTAAAAATGTTAAAGTCAAAATGTAGTCTTCCATTAAGACTGCTTCCTTCCTGTTAGAAATAGATAGCTCAGTTGGTAGAGCGCCGGTACGTTAATCCGGAGGTCGTTGGTTCAAATTCCGCTCTAGTCAATTTTTCTTTGTTCAACCCCAAACCATTTTGAAATTTACCCATTTAGTTTCCCTTGTGGTTCATTACTTGACAAATACAAAAAAAACTAAAACATTTGTAGCCTTCATTTCTTGGTTTGTTTGTGTTTTTGTTCAGTTCCATCTGGGTGGCGAATTTAAACGAAGCTGACATCATCAATCCATCTGATGTTGCAGACGGCACAAAGTGTAACGAGGGAAAGGTAAGTTATAGGATTAAACCCTGACTACTTCTTTACAAAGGCCAAGAGAATCTTTCAGCTTGAAAGGTACCAGACTGTTCCTAGTTGGCTTTGTTTGAAATGACGAGCTTTCTTTCAACTTTGGACCATTATAACCCTCAGTTTGACTCGATCTTTTTTCTTGACAGGTCTGTCGTGATTTTGACTGTGTAACTATTGAGTCACTGGGCTTACCTTCCTGTCCTTCTGCTCAGAATGGAACTCTTTGCTCTGGGAATGGGGTAAGTAAAAGATGACAAATGCCTGCGACGGAAAAGTAGGGGGTGCCAAAGTTAATCCAGGACAGTAAGTCGGATAACGATTCTACAATGTCAACTTTTTGTTTGATTTCCGTCGGACTGTATTTCTACGACTGACATGGTTTTACTTGCTGAAAGGCACACAGTTCTCCGATGCACTACAGACATGCCCTACGCCAATGCAGCCTGCTGAGCGCTCTCTGTCTGATTAAATGAAGTATAAATATTTTGCAGTTTTGGATCGATCTGGAAAGTTTGGAGGTCATCGTATTTAACTCAATTGTGTAGTGTGATATTTTAGTGAGACATAGATACCCCTGCTTGTTTTTCCAGTAGAGAGCAATTTAAGTCTCTGTGGTTTGTAAACAAATGTAACCCCAGCCACTGTAAACTTCTCCTGTGTTTTTTTCTGACACCCAATTTCAAACAAGGTTAATTAACGGCAGGTGAGAAAACCTTGTCCTGGATGGTATACTTATCTGCTGGTTGTTTTGGACTAAATTTGACAATAATGTCCGTAAGTGAGGTGGATTTAAGATGAATTTGACAAACTTTTTTGGTTCTGTGTTTCTTTGAAGGTGTGCACAAACGAAGCCCAGTGCCTGTGTGTTGATGGATGGAGAGGAGCAGCATGCAATGACACTGCTGGCCCTTCAACAAATACAACATTCCCCGCCAACTCCAAGCATCCCTCCCCATTCCCAACACCGAGCCCAAATGCCACCTCTCCAACATTACCCCCGCCCACTCCAAGCATCCCTCCCCCATTCCCAACACCGAGGCCCAAATGCCACCTCTCCAACATTACCCCGCCCACTCCAAGTATCCCTCCCCCATTCCCAACACCGAGCCCAAATGCCACCTCTCCAACGATTCCCCCGCCCACTCCAAGCATCCCTCCCCCATTCCCAACACCGAGTCAAATGCCACATCTCCAACGATTCCCCCGCCCACTCCAAGCATCCCTCCGCCATTCCCAACACCTTCACAAATGCCACTCTCCAATGTACATTGCCCCCCCCCTCCAAGCATCCCTCCCCATTCCCAACACCTTCACAAAATGCCACATTCCAATACAACATTGCCCCACCCCCTCCAAGCATACCTCCGCCATTCCCAACACCTTCCCAAATGCACATTCCCAAATGCAACATTGCCCCCACCCCCTCCAAGCATCCCTCCCCATTCCCAACACCTTCACAAAATGCACATCCCAAACGTAACATTGCCCCCCCCCTCCAAGCATCCTCCCCATTCCCAACACCCAAGCCCATCCCCCAAATGCAACATTGCCCCCACCCCTCCAAGCATACCTCCACCATTCCCAACACCTTCCCAAATGCCACATTCCAAATGAACATTGCCCCACCCCTCCAAGCATCCCTCCCCATTCCCAACACCTTCCAAAATGCACATCCCCAAATGCAACATTGCCCCCACCCCTCAAGATCCTCGCCTTCCAACCCTCCAAATGCACATTCCAAATGAATTGCCCCACCCTCCAGCATACCTCCGCCATTCCCAACACCTTCCCAAAATGCCACATTCCCAAATGCAACATTGCCCCCACCCCCTCCAAGCATCCCTCCGCCATTCCCAACACCTTCACAAAATGCCACATTCCCAAATGCTAACATTGCCCCCCCCCTCCAAGTATACCTCCGCCATTCCCAACACCTTCCCAAAATGCCACATTCCCAAATGCAACATTGCCCCCACCCCTCCAAGCATACCTCCGCCATTCCCAACACCTTCCCAAAATGCAACATTCCCAAATGCAACATTGCCCCCACCCCTCCAGCATACCTCCCCATTCCCAACACCTTCCAAAATGCCACATTCCCAAATGAACATTGCCCCCACCCCTCCAAGCATACCTCCGCCATTCCCAACACCTTCCCAAAATGCCACATTCCCAAATGCAACATTGCCCCACCCCCATCCCACAGCAACCTCCGCACCATTCCCAACATCCCTTCTCCCAAAATGCACACATCCCAAATGCAACATTGCCCCCACCCCTCCAAGCATACCTCCACCATTCCCAACACCTTCCCAAAATGCCACATTCCCAAATGCAACATTGCCCCCACCCCTCCAAGCATACCTCCGCCATTCCCAACACCTTCCAAAATGCCACATTCCCAAATGCAACATTGCCCCCACCCCTCCAAGCATACCTCCACCATTCCCAACAGTCCTCCAGATGTGAAGCTACAGTCCACCACCTCCTCCACAATTACACCCCCTTCCCAACTCTAGAAAAAATGCACCCAGCCTCCTCAACCAGCCACCCTCAACCCAGCCACCCTCAACCCACCACTCTCACCCAGCCACCCTCAACCAACCTCCCACCGCAGCCTCCCTCAACCAACCTCCAACAACCCAGCCACCCTCAACCCAGCCCCCCTCAACCCGTCCACCCTCAACCACCACCCTCAACCCACCCCCTCACCACACCACCTCCCCAGCCACCTCAACCCAGCCACCTCAACCAACCTCCACACCACCTAACTCTCAACCCAGCCTCCCTCAACCCAACCTCCAACAACCAGCCACCTCAACCCAGCCCCCTCAACCAGCCAGCCACCCTCAACCCAGCCCCCCCTCAACCCAGCCTCCTCACAACCCAGCCTCCCACCAACCCAGCCCCCCTCAACCCAGCCCCCTCAACCCAGCCTCCTACAACCCAGCCAGCACCCTCAACCCAGCCCCCCTCAACCCAGCCCCCCTACCCAGCCCCTCAACCCAGCCACCCTCAACCCAACCTCCCACACAACGCAGCCTCTCTCAACCCAGCCTCCCTCAACCCAACCTCCAACAACCCAGCCACCCTCAACCCAGCCACACCTCAACCCAACCTCCCACAACGCAGCCTCCCTCAACCCAACCTCCAACAACCCAGCCACCCTCGACCCAGCCCCCTCAACCCATCCACCCTCAACTCAGCCACCCTCAACCCAGCCCCCCAACCCAGCCACCCTCAACCCAGCCACCCTCAACCCAGCCACCCTCGACCCAGCCACCCTCGACCCAACCTCCCACAACGCAGCCTCCCTCAACCCAGCCACCCTCAACCCAGCCACCACCCTCAACTCAGCCTCCCACAACCCAGCCACCACCCTCAACCCAGCCTCCTACAACCCAGCCACCACCCTCAACCCAACAGTCTCTCAGTCCTGGCTACATATTAGCAAGGCTAAAAGTTACAATTCTCGACAGCCAGAACAACCCCCTGTATGGTACTTCAGTGAGAGTTAGTATAGCAGGAGGTACCTCAAAGGACCTGATAGTTCCCGAGGTGACCAACATTGTAGATATCACGAGTATCATTCCAAGTAATGGAAGTCTAGGGGTCATAGTCAGCAAGACGGGTTACACTAGTAATGCTATTCGCTGGAGCAGTGGAATTACTGAAGGTACGTTCAAGCTCATGAAATAAATGTTTCAAGGTGGTAATGGCATAGTCTGTGGTAATCCATGGTCCTCTGTGTTTCATTTTGAAGACTTTGCCCCATCCATTTGAACAGCATGCCTGTTAAGATTTGTAACTACTCTTCAAGTCATTATCATGAGACTTCATCAGCTCTCTCACAGCTGTGACCGTGACACAAGGTTTTTTGAAGACATTTCTCCAAGATTCTGTAAGTGATTATTCCAAGTTTCTGTTTTCAGAACCTGAAATCTTCCAAGTCCCTTCAAAGCAAGCTTGATCCTCTTAACATGTTTATTTGTCATGTTTGTATAGACCTTGTTGTGAGGTTGCTACAGTTACAGGCAGCAACTGTAGAGGTACAGGGTGATAACATGCTGATTGAGAGTGGCTTCAATGGTAAGTTAGTACCATATAATATCGTCGGGACAGTGCAAAAACGTCAGATCTTCATTTTGCAAAAACATATCTGTTACAAACAGGCTCTGCGCAAAAACATCATATCTATAGGCACATACTTGTTTGTGTGTATATTCAGGCTATTTTAAGTGAGATACGACTTTTTGAAAGTTTCAAACTTGCGCGTGTTGTAAGTGCTACTTAAGGAGAAACAAATTTGCTGCACTTTTTACAGGTGTTTTGCAATAAGTCTGAGCACCTGTTAGAGTGAAGAATTTTAGAATGCAAGTTAATTTGGACTTAATCAGTAGACCTGCAGTGTTCAGAATAAAACCAGCTTCCAATAGTAATGGTATACTTAATCGAAAGTAGACTTATGTTTTTGCCAGAACTCTTGTCAAGGTTAGGGAAACTTTATTGAGAGTTGGTTGATATCTCCAAACTCTTTTTCGTTGTTGACAGCATTTGGTCAAAAAGCGATGATTCAGTTTGACACCTCGTTGATTGATGGAGCAACCATCGATGCCTTCTACGCATTGACCTCTGACATCAAGGTCATCCCAGAGACAAAAGCCAACTCTAACGGTGCCACAAGTGAGCTGGTGGCGTTGGGGGCGCTAGAGTTGACGATTAGCGACAAGGAGTCGGGAGATGTGATCTCATTGGACGGAGGGATTGAGATGCTCGTACCTCTAGACCCAAGCCTGGACATGAAAGATGGAAATGATGTTTCTATCTGGACGTACAATGAGACCACCGGTAAGGCTTCATCCATCCTTCCTTAGATCAACTCGGGCCTGGATTTCCATTCTGTAGAAAGAAACTTTCCCCAAGAACAGATAATAATAATAATAAAGACATTTGTAAAGCGCCTAATGCAGAAGCCTCTAAGCGCATAAAGAGAAACAATAAAATATAAAATAGTGAAAGAAACATTACAAGTAAGCAGATTACAAATAAGCACATTCAAACAAATGAGTTTTTAACAGAGACTTAAAACAATGTAAAGAACTAGCCTGGCGAATATGCACAGGAAGACTATTCCAAAGAAATGGAGGCATCTTTACCTAGAAGAGACTACTGCCAGGGGGACATTTAAAAAGGGCGTATTTTAACTTGGTCAAGATCATAGCAATGGAGGCCTTGCTATCCAGGGCATTTGCAGAGAGTTTTGTTTCAAACAAATTTTCAAAACAAAACTGTTATAAAAACCTTTATAAACACTTTTTTGTGAAAGACAAATAACATGAGATTGCACGGAAGAGAAGCTCTAAAAATTGATTTCATTCATCAACACTTCATTTCAAATTTTTGAAGAAATCCATTTTCCAAACTTTTACTTTCGGCGAACTTGAGTCCTGGTTAGATAAGAATCTTGCTTTTTGTCTTAATATAATTTGTCTTGTGTTCTCATCTTCAGCATTCTGGGAGGAGGCAGGAGTAGGGAAGATTTTAATCACTGGAGATCTTCTCTGCTTACTGGCAGTTCACTGCCCCTCATCTCTCATGGTGGATGGCTACTGAAAGAGAAGACAAATCAACACCGAAGCGTAAGTCACTCTTTTCTTTGTAATTATCAGAATGTGTGTTATCAGGATATCGGGAGTTTCCCTAGATTCCCTGCACTTTCAGATTTTCCCAAAAGAGGCAAAAATGTGACCCGATCTGTCGAAATGAGGAATATGTCGAACCCCTTAATGAAATTGAGTTGTGCATACCGTGTTAACAAGTAACTCACTGGCTTTCCAGCAATACCATTATTTTTTCCGTAGCTTATTCCAGTCCGAAGTTATCGGGAAATGAAGAAAGTCTACAAGACAAGGCCACTTCCATTTTTTTTTTGACGTGTTTGTTTAGATACTCGTTTTTAAATAACTTTGAAGAGTATTAATTGTGTACGAACATGTCCAAGTTTTATTTAACCTAATACCACCGAAATCGTGGAATCGTTTTTTGTAGTGTTTTTGATGATTTTCGAACGTGACCAACTTTGGTATGGCGAATTACACACAATACGCCCTGTCTGACACATTCCTCATTTCGATAAATCAGGTCACAAATGCCATCACAGATTGGAAAAAGAAAGAGCACCGGACTCAAGCTCTGGTGTTTCTGATCAGCAGAGTGTGGGTTCGAGCCCGGTCGTGGCACTTGTGATCTTGAGCGAGATCTTTTACCATAATTGCTTTTGTGATGGGACATTAAGCCGTAGGTTCGGCCCTGTGGATTGGCAGTGGCTGCTGAATGTGCCGCAGTACCTTGAAAACCATTAGAGGGTGCTACATAAATGGGTCTCACAATTCGAAGCATAGCTCTGCTTATCCTGTTGAAAAACAAATAATGAGTGCTTTGATACACCCCTAGGGTTGTGATAAAGCATTAAATAAGATCCATTATATTATTATTGTTATTTAAAGTTTAATTTCTCTGTAAAGTTTTCTATATTACTTGAACGTGTGTTTCTTTTTCTGCTACAGCACCAGGAATGACTTTGAAACCAGTCTTGCCCGATACTGGTCTTCAAATGAGAACACAAGTTGTTGTCTTCGCTTCAGTCGGTACTCTGATTGCGTATCTGGCTATCATCTTAGTGTGCATAGCTTGCTGTGCACGCAGGTAAGCACAGTTACTTCCAGCCTTTTGCTAAGTGCAGCTTGCAACAAACAAATCTAGAATGGAGTTTTTGCAGTAAATTTTGCATTTCAATTTGTTGTTAAACAGTGGGTACCAGCCTAATTTCAAAGTCAATATTCAAGTCAATACCATGAGGGTCACAAGTGGTTTTTACCAAAGTTCATAGCAGCTACAAATGGCACACAAAAAATGAAAACTCTCTGTTATGTGACTAAGTGATGTTTGAGGCTTTGCATGGTGCAGAAGTAGCTGAAACTAGTAAACTTGGGGTACAACCATGTGTAAATCTTTTTTGGGAAGAAGGTTGGCTCGGAAAAGAGCCGATGTGGTCTCCGACTGTGGTCTGCGACCTTTTTATCAGCCGTACCAATCCTGTAATGGAAGTCATAATGGAGGATTTGATTTTTGAAATGTGATGAATATTTTGTTTTTTTTCCTGTACAGGAAAATGAAGAAGAGAGATCAGGCGATGACAGGAACTCTTCCAGTAGAATCAACCGAGATGGAGATAGAGATGCATCCACAGATCTTCAATAACAAAGGATTAGTCTCAGATGATGTTGCTATAGAAGTTAATGATAATGTTGAAACCATGGCAACCATGGAGCAACCAGACAACCAATCCAGTGCTAATATTCAGTTCCAATCATCATAGAATGTACAAGTTGGGGTTATACAGAGCAAGTTTGATCAAGGATCTATGGTTAGTGGTAGCTTCATGACATACGTAGAGCACGCACACTTTAACGTACGTGCGCATATGCACTACGTATGTCATGGGGTGGCGCTGGCCGGTTGTTTGTGTTTTTGGACAAGTTCATAGATAAAAAGAGACACAGATGATATTTGTTCTTACAAGTTGTAACATGTGCCTCAGTTGTGGATGAACAGTACCCCCAAAAGTTATTTCAAGCTTTTTATTGAAACTATTTGAGTTAAGTTGTTGCAAAAGTTGGTGAAATCATGTCTGCTTGATTGAGTCTGATCACCATGTGTCATTTTTTTTAAATAAGTGGTCCTCTCTTAATTCACTGTGCTATTAAAATGGCTATTGGTAACCAGTGATATGCAACCAGCCTTGCTAGGCTGGTCTCAAATCGTTGACTAGACTAGCCTATCCATTGTTCGCTAATGTGTGTTCGATCAGAGTTTTAGTCAAACTATGGTTTTAACTTTGTTCCTTGATCAAACTTGTTCATAGCTGACGGACACCGTTTATTTGAATCATCATATTTAGTATGAACCTTTTTAGTTGAATCTAAACACTTCTCAATTTATTCAAGTTCTCCTTGCTTGGTAACAAACCATTTCACACCTAATTAATCTAAAATGTACAAAATGACATGTATTTGAGCTTCAAAGAAGCATAAAGTCATCTATTTTGTCTTCATCTAGACATTAATGCTTACCATTTTTCAGAATTTAAATTCACTTTTGCCATGCAAGCAAAATGGGGACTTTTGTGACTCTAGGTGGCAGCAGACTTACCAGGTAAATCCATTGTTCTCATCATCAAGGTGCACAGGCTTAGAATTAACTACATAAACAATGGAATTTTACCTGGTGTGTCTGCTGCCATCTAGTGTTCAAAGGTCTCCCATTTTATCCATTAGATAAATTGCACAAAGCAGCTACTCTTATATAGCATATTTAAAATGTCAACTTTGTTAACTATAATTCATTTAAGATGCTCTCACAAAAGTCTACTGTCTTCCTACCAGGAACAAGAAAACAACTTTTTGTATGAAGTCTACTTTTTTAGCTGTCTTTTTAAACCGTTTTTACGTTAAATGTTTGTTTGACATTCTGAAACTCTTTTAACCATTTTATTTTTAGCGAATTCGGCTACGGCTATGGCTATTGGCTACAACAAGAACCTTAAAGATTAGGACTTTTCAGCGATCCAGCCATAGCCACTGACAAAGCCATCAATTCAGACACCCCACAATTCTGAGCAAACTTAAAGGCACCAGACTAATTCTTCCTGCCAGCCTCGTTTCGGTTAAATAAACCTTTCTATTGCAGCCTGGGTTTTTGCCAACCATTGGAAAACTATAGGAAGCCATAAATGCAAAGCAAAAACAGATAGCCACAGTTTGTAAAAATGTTACACAAATATTCAAAAATAGTGTTGAATTTGTTGGAAACAAATCAACCGAACAAGATGGCTGCTCGTTGTCAAAGGTCATTTACAACTGTTATTGCTCTTATATTTTTGATGCATTTTTGTCTTCTTGCATCGCTTTTTAAAATTAGGTAGACAAAATGTTTATGGACAATACATAGAAATAATGTATTTCTTTTTAGAAGCAGATAAATATTTTTTCTTTCCTGAAAAATTTTAAAATTGGACATATCAACAGTGCTATTATCTATTTATACATATATATATTTGATTGTGATAATATACGGATTCATGACTAAAATTGTATTTTTTTATTGAATGTTAAAACTTATCAAGTACTTTTTAGATATAGATCAAAATTAGCTGACTGTTTCTTCTTGGTTTAAAATGAAAAACAAAAATGAAAACAAAGATCTCATAAGATGAAGTAAAATTTTCAGGGGTTGACCCAAATTAAGTTTTTTGTCAATTGAAATTTTCTCCAGATGCCTTGATTCAAAATAAATTTTGAAACTTTCTTGTGGATTTGCAACTAACATGACAAGAATTTATAAAATCAAACTTTTCTTATTTCTACTTTTTTTTTTTTACTTGATTCTGATTATATTTCATGTTAGATTAAAAACATTCATGTCATTTTTACATTTTTGTATAAATGAATTAATAAAATTTAGTAACTAACATGATCATCATAAATCTTTCTCTTGTGCCTTGATTTTTTGTATGCTTTAACTTTGTGGATTTGTGGATGTTGTCGTTTTAGAGGGAAGTTTCTTCTGAGAAAAATCTCAGCTTTTCTAGAATTGTTTTAGTATTTGTGGTTTCGTGTGTTGCACCAATAGTCAGATGGTAGCTTTCCATTTGTTTACACATTGCTGTGCGTTGTCATTGACCTCTGTAACATCTCTTGGGCTGAAATCATTTGGCAGTCGTGGTCAGGAGGCAGTGTTCTAAGTTATGGTCAATTTTTCAGCACTCAAAGTGTTTGAGCTGGTCTTGAAGTCCCTTTTCACTGAGAGTGCATCTTTCGTTCGCCAACTTCTCGTTCTCAATAGATGGGTGTCCTCAACTCAACCAGGTGGTATTTCAGCAGGTGGTATTTCCATTTTAATTAAAGGCCCTCTTCATTTTGAGGCACCGTTATATCAAGAAGTTATCAATATCTTAAAAAGTTGCCAAGATAGACGACTCAAACCAATACATTTCGGCACTTCGCACTCTATTTCAGCTCCAAATCAAATATTAGGCGATTTGGAAAGGACAAATTTTCGACCAATTTTGGAAAAAACTGCAAGGGGGTAGTCCAGTCATTTTTTCAGCCTCGAAATATTTTTCTCTTTGATTTGCCTCAAATTTAATTCACAGAATGTCCTTTGTATGTAGAAGACAGTCGCCAAGTTACAGGTGCTTGGGACAAGGGTTTGAACTAGAAAAAATGGTTTTATCTTCTTTTTGAGGCACCGTTATATCACTAATTATTAATATCTTAAAAAGTTGGCAAGATAGACGACTCAAACCACGAATTTTCTTTTCTTCGCACTCTATTTCAGCTCTAAATCAAATATCAAGCGATTTGGAAAGGAAAATTTTTCGGCCAATTTTGGAAAAAACTGCAAGGGGGTAGTCCAGTCATTTTTTCAACCTCGAAAAATATTTATCTCCGATTTGCCACAAATTTAAGTCAAAGAAAGTCCTTTGTATGTAGAAGACAGTCACCAAGTTACAGGTGCTTGGGACAAGGGTTTGGACTGAAACAGTTAACTTTCATGTTCTTTTTGAGGCACCGTTATATCAGAATTTTATCAATAGGCCCCAGGCCTATTATAACGAAGTTGCCACGATAGACGGCTCAAACCAAGAATATTCTGCTCTCGGCACTCTATTTTAAATTTATCAGGCGATTTGGAAATGACAAATTTCGGCCAAATTTTGAAAAAAATTGCAAGGGGGTAGGTAGTCTAGTCATTTTTCAGCCTCGAATCTTCAGTGTTGGGTACCTTTATTTGGTGGGCACCGTTATAATCTTGAAAAATCATTATAATCTTGAAAAATATTATCAGATAAAACAAATTTGTGCAGAAAGTTAGTCAGAGTGTCGACTGGGCGTTCGGGGGACTCAAAGTCTGGTCCGGAAACCAGAGTGGTGATCCCCGTAGTTCCCGTGTGGGTTTGGCTAGACCCAGTCCCTCCTTGTCCTTTCCCACCCGTACACCCTTCCTAATTTGGGGATAGACATGACGGACCCCAATCCATTACAGCGGCCAGCAGTAAAAGTCATGTCCCTTTTGGTACAGGAAGGGCTCGAACCGGGTGTACCAGCTCTGGACCGCACGCAATTGAACGATCCAGTGCACCGAAGTGCCCGTTGGTGTTTTGGGGTGATTTTAAATACTACTTAAACATGTCATAACGGCAACAACTTAATAAAATAAAAGGATTGGCAGTAGCGGGATTCGAACCAGGGTCAGTACAGTTGAAAACCTACCCTCACCACATAGGCTACAGTTCCCTTTTCAATTACTCAGAGATAATGCAATGTGAGGCATCGGACTGCTGGTTCTGACTGTACTCCGTCAGAAATACAGACAAACTTCATAGTGAAGACGCACGAATGTTTTGTGTACAGCGCCTTCCCTGGAAATCTAAGATATTTAAGAAATTAATTTATAAAACAACCATTCCCTATTTGGGGGAGGGGGTTCAAACCACTTCCATCCCTGCTCCAAATACTAATCAAGTCACAACCAAATTAAAGCAAATTTACAAAATAAGTTGGAAAACACCATTTTATTATTATTATTTTGGGGGAGGGTACGTACGATTCTTTAATTTATTTATTGACTTTCCATAATTTGATTAAATTCTTTCACTCAATATAGAAAAAGGTTTCTAAATATCAACAACAAATTCATTGTTAAAGTTTAATCTGTCGGGCCTACTATTCTGAGACAAGTATTAAACATGGAGCAAATCTGTGTCCCCCGGGCGCTGTCCAGAGTGACGTTTTTATCTATTTCTTTCCTCCATGGTTGTATGTACTGGCAAGGCGGGTCGACAATCTCTTGTTGGAAGAGGGGTGTAGCGAAAAAAACTTTGTTTTTGTGTTCGTTTTGATTAATAAGAAAACGGTAAGATACAATCAAATAATTATAATAGGTCCATCTCGACACGGTCGACTATCTAGCTTAGAGCAGTGGAGGGCGCAACAACAACAGGTTGAATAACAACAGAGAGGGCGCTAAACATGTCAATGTAATAATACGTTTGTGCAACAACTGCAATCTATCTATCTCCAATTTTGCTCTCGCACATCACGAAAATGGGGAAATCTTTCGCCAATTTTATGTGTAAAAAGTTTTTCCATCCTTCTTCCTTTGCCAACATAAAGAGGGTAAGTAGTCATCATAATGGTATGATGTTTCTGAGGTATTTCACCTAATAATTTGCTTACAAAAAGACGTGCAGTACACTTACACGACATGATCTGAATAATAATTGAATGAATGATGCGTAATAATAATAAATACAACATCACCATCCAAAGAAAGTTTCTCTGTGGTCATACTGATATTATGACCAACATAATTCAACGTCTTACCTTGACACTGAGTGATTCTGACCAGCAGTTCATTAATTTGGCCTGGGGTAAACAATTTTATAATTCCTCACAACGATTATTTCAAACAACTATTGTGAGTATCAGTATGTATGCCTTTTAGACCCAGTTACTGGGGCGCTGTACTCCTTTTTCGAAAAATGTTGACGTTTATCGGTCGTACTACTAGCGGCCCAGGAACTTATTGTACGTAACTACATCATGATGCCCTGCCTCAACCGTGAAACCACACGGTTGAGGCAGGGCACCTGCCAAATTGTAGACGGGTGCCTATGATACTGGATGAGTATGGATGCATGAAGTTGTCCTTTCTTGGCGATTGCTTCGCAGACCAAGTGAGTGAATCTGGACCAAACCTAAAATATAAATAAAGTAGTGCCAATCCTATTGAATGCAATAGTCAATACACTCGACTCCCTTCACTTCTAATTCTTGGCCCTAACCCCCCATAGTATCAGGAAGTGTGATGATTCTTCCAAGAGACTTAATTTTTTGGCTGATTTACCCCAGTTGTCAACTACCATAATTGTGAAGAGTACATTAAAATGATTTTGTGCAAGATTGTTTTGTCAAATTTAATGATACTTACAATGTGGGTGCCTCATTATAAATGTATTACAGGTTTGGCTCGCTGAACAGCGGGTCGCTGAAGAGACGAAGAAACAGGATGACCTTCGATCTGAATATGAACGTGATCAAGATCACTACAACAACAGGTAGGCAAACAAAAACATATAACACTAGCCATCAATTTCACAAACTTTCTTGGACTGGGTGAGTCAACTTGGGTACCATTGATTGCATCAGTTGTGTACCAAAAACACAATGATAATCTTGTGCAAGTGGACTTATCTAGTTGTGTTAAATTTTGTGAAATCAGCTGGAATTTCAAGAACATCACAGTAAACACACAGCTGTCACACTAGAATAAAAAAGCCTGCCATTCGTAGGAAAACCGGAAATGACCACATCGAGTTGGGGTGTCTGATCCGCCTTTGCGTTTTTACACTTGTTTTTGGAATCCACTTTGCCGGATCTGATCCACCCATTGTAGGGTTCAACCCGCCTCTAAAAGGTGGATTAAAATTGCAGGACCTTGATCTTAATCCTGCTTTTTTTGCGTTTACACTAGCTGTTAATCCACATTGCCGGATCGGATCTGAGTCTGATCCACCTTTCTGGATCTAGTGTAAACGAGATCTTCGAGTAGAGAATATTGGCACTCTGGGGGGGGGGGGGTTGAAGGTTAACGTCTGACTTCCCGTCGGTTGTTATTTTTGCTTAGGCAGTTGATGGGAGATGAGAGAGTCAAGAATGGCCTGACCTTCATCTACGAGGCACCCAAGGCCTACCACCAGACCGAGCCTAGCGACGCCCAGGGAAAGCTAGAATGGAAGAGAGAAACGCCCATTGAACCCGAGTCTACGTCGGTGCTCTCGGGATCGAGCCAAGACAACGGGGCTACTGTGAGGAATGTCCGTTGTGTTAGGTGCCACGAGATGGGACACATTAACACAGACAAAGAGGTACATAGTGACTGTATGAATATTACACAGTGATGGGTCTAGTGTAGCTAGTTTCTGAACTGTTCACTGTTGTTATCAGTGAAATTGTGTGCCAGTATTTTCCCTCACTAATGTTAAACAAGGTAGGGTCATAAATTGATTTTTGTCAACGTAATGCTGATTTATTGGCAAAAATATAAAAAGAAACAACATAAAGTCACATGTGAAAGTTTCAGCTGATACAGTGTCTACTTGTGAGAAAACAGCAAAAACGTTTTACGGTATTTTCACAACGAACGTCAAATCCATCCACTTAGCAAGGTAGACAGCCGGTACCAAGCACAGCATAAGCAAATGACCGCCATGCATGAATCGTTTCTCAATTCAAATGTTTTGGGTGAAAAATTATCCGACGATTTACTTTCAAGGGAATTCTTTCTCAAAATAGTTTTTACTATCACCAGGTGCAGTGGTTCTCACCAAATAAGTTTTATGTCATTCTTTTTGGAGTACATGTGTATTTACCAATCTATGACCCTACCTTTAACTGAGCAAGGTGGTAAAAATTCAAATTGATGAATGTAGCAGTCTTGCACTGTCTAGAAAATTGGGCCATATTTATGGACCAGGGACACAGCTAGGGTAGGGGTTCGAACAATGCATCTACAACCCTCAAGGATAACCATCTCTCACTTTATGTTCCTCCAGTGTCCAAGGTATGAAGAATCCAAAGATGAAGGAACAAGTGGGACTGTCCACCAGGACCAACTTGTGGCAGAGATGAGACGCGACGGCTACGCCTTCAAACAGAATGTCCTCGGTCGCAGTATCCAAGATGAAACATACAATAGGGTAAATTTTACATTTCTAGTGAAACATTTCAAGGGGCACCGAGGCAATGACCAGGGGCATGGAGGCGATTGCCCCCCATTGTCCCTGTGACTTGAGTAAGTTTTTCTTCTAAAACCCAACAGTGCTTGTTTCAAATTTGCTATTAACACGATTATACTTGATGTTTTTCACCAGCATCTGGTTGCAGAGGATGAATCTGATGAAGGACCACCCCCAGAGGAGGCTTTCTTGAACTCCCTCACCAAGAAACAGAAGAAGAAACTCCTCAAGTAAGTCGCCACATCCCCAGTCCTCAAACATTGATCCAGAGAAGTTCCAAAAGAGAACCGTTTCTGTTCCTTTGAGATTATTCATTCTTTCGTCGTTGGCAGTCGGTGTTGCAGTTCGTACATGATAACAGGTTTTAGGTGATAACAGTGCATGAATCTTGCAACTACTAACTTGGATCGCTTTGAAATCTTGTCACAGATGTTGTCACTCAGTGAATAAAACTAATCCCTTATTACTTTCTTGTACTTTTCTAAAGAAAACTGAACCGCTTAGAGAATAGACACTCTGGATCTGTACACAAAAAGAAGAGAAGCAAGAAGCAAAGTCGGCGAAGCAACACTTCATCCGACGAAGAGCCCAGAAAGAAAAACAAGAAATCCAAGAAGCACAAGAGAGCAGAGTCCAGCAGCGAGGACTCTTCAAGTGATGAGAGCTCAGATGGAAGACATCGGAAGCAGTCGAGACCAAGACGCCGTAGCAGCACCCCTGAGAGATACGAGAGTAGAAGAGGAAGCGAGAAGAGCAGACGAGGTGATGAGAAGAAATCAGTGAAGAGGGAGGACGATCAATGGAGCCGCCCCAGTCACAAGAAACACGGTGACCACAGGCAGGCCATCAAACAGGAACTGAGGAGTCCACGTCGGGAAGAAGATAATGGCTACAGGAGAGGGAGTCATCAGCAAAGAAGGGACGATACTCAAAGAACACACAGGAACACGTCATGATCAAATCAGAATCAAGAGGGAGCCTCAAGATGATACTTCAAGAGACAAATCCGTCAGAGAGCGTGGTCACAAGAGATCAAGTAAAAGACACGGCAGCAGTTCATCAGAGAGTAGTTCCAACAGCGACTCTGGGAGTGAGAAACCCGTAAAGGACAGAAATTCCAAGAAACACAGAGGAGACTCAAGTGATGACGACAAAGAAGGGTCTATCAAGATCAAGATCGTCAGTATTCTCATGGGAGTAGGCGTGATGCGGACCAGAGCTCATCACATAGACGACATGATGACAGGGACGAACCAAGGATCAAGTCGGAGAGGGGCATCGAGTGATCAGAGAGCAGTGGACATCAGAGAGGCAGTCGAGATGATCAGAGAGGCAGTCGAGATGATCAAAAGGCAAGAAGAGGAAGGCAACATGAGAAGGAATATAGAGACAGGCGATAGATGGGCAATGTGATGGATTGTAATGGGTTGCTGTTCATTAGTGGTTTCAGCCTAGTAGTAAAATTTGAAGGTGTCGCCGAAAAATCCCTGCCTTTGTTTAGAAAAAAAAAAACGCTTTCTAGTTTGACTTTGGCCTTGCCACATGTTTACGGTTATCTGTATCTTTCCAGCGGCCCGAAACGGTTTGCACCAAAATGCCCATAGGGGCCACAAACGCCTGCAAGATCTGACCTACTTCCACTCAACCAAAAAAGGTCAAAGTAAAGGTCATGACCTGAATTAACATTTTCCAATGTTTCCCATGATAACATAGTATCTAAGACAAAACCAAATTTCTGTTTAATATTATTTTTTCAGACACGAAAAGAAAAACTTGTTTCAAAATATCAACAATAAAACCAAGTTTGGGCGTATGGTGAAGATTATATCAAAATGAATGGTCTCTAAAGGGTTAAACATCAAGTTTAGAATAAATTGATTGAGTAATCTTTGTGAATGCTTGTTGGTACATGTAGTTGACTTACTGGGTACATATTTTCCTAAAGACAATCAATTTTATTAGCAGATCAAACCTTTTGGTTAAGGAAAACAAACAAGTTTCTCTCCTTAGTCTAGCTTCCTCCACATCTACATTACCATATTGTATTTTTTGTTTTGGTTTTTTTTCTTCTGTTTCTTTGTGATTGTTTTCCAATACTTGGCATTTTAGCGTGTAATTAATTACATTTGTGGAGAGAAATAAAATAAGAATCGTAACAATAATCAGAACGGGTTATTACACCACCGTGTTTTCAGAACCTCAAAGATTTGTTCATGGTCATGTAAATCGTACATAATGTTATCACAAACTTACTAGATTAAATTCAGTGGCTATGGCCAGAACGCCAAAAATCCTATTCTTCAGCACTATTGTTGCAGCCAATAGCGTAGCCGAGGGAAGCTTGATTCAGCCCAGCTGAATTCTATAATTTCTCTCAGATGTCTGTTCCTCTGGAACCACACAAATTGATCCCAAACACACCTGTTCTCTTATAAAAAAAAATTGCAAGCAAGTTTATTTGCGTTTTAAGTGACATGATATTGTACATAAGGTGTACATACCTACAATAAAACAAACATTTGTACAAACAGGTAGCAAAGAAAACAGTGATTTAATCATAGTAAATATGAGAACAATGACCTTAGTCATTCATAATTTAGTTGTTTTAAAAAATATGTACAGATACAGGCAAAATTCTTACATGTACTTAATAATGTAATGTAACAACTGCATTGGGGTTAAGGAATACTATTAAATTGGGTTTACCCTACACCATGTACACTGATGTAAGATAAGCACTCTTTGTATATGGGTTTGGAGGCATTGCATGGTGAGGTATCAATGTATATTCGGTTTGCGGTAACACCATGTGTATATCTACTTTGCTGTGAAGATTTGCTCTTTTGGAACTTGTCTTGCTATTTATTCTACTGCCGCAGAGTAGATTTCAGAATTGGGAGACTACTAGTTCTGAAAAGAAATGTCCTGTTTAATAAGGACTACCCGGGGAGGTAGTAAAGAATGCTAGTTGAGACCAATTAGAACTCGATCCGCTAAGCACAAGTAGTAGTCCCTGCCAATTTCCTACTTCCCGGGGTAGTACTTAATAACAGGACAGTTCTTTGTCAGAACTATATAGTCTCCCGAAATCCGAAAATCTACTCTGCAGCAGTAGAATATATAGCAAGACAAGTTCCAAATACAAATCTATACAGCAAAGTAGATATACACACATGGTACATGTACACATTCTAGCACTGTACGAGTGTTCTTTCCTGAGGGTAGAACCCCGCCCGAGTAGTACAACCGTAGGTTTTGTTTCGACTTTTTTGCCCTTCCTCGAGACTTTTGTAAAGCACCAAGTATATATTTACAGTACTTATCACACGTTAGTGCAAGGTAAACAAAAAATAAAATAATAATACTTGATGTACAAAAAACTCTGGTTTAACGTGTGTCCAATGTGCTTGCAAACATTCGCAACATAATTATATTGGCGCTTTTATTCTTGATGGAACTTCAACAAGAAATCCTAGATAAAAGTTCAAAAAATGTATTTCTAATAAAAAGCACTTGTTTGGTTTTCTTTGGAAGGTGTTGAAGACAAGCTAGTTGAGGGGATTGGAGGAGGGGGGGTAGGGGGTATTCAGACAATTACCTATCTATTAATAAAACCTCTAGAGTTCTGTGGTGTGTCGTGGCCGAGCAGTTTAGTGCATGAAACGAGTTCTGTGGTTCGAATCCGTCATGACATTGTGTCTTTGAGCAAGACACTAACTACAATTGTTTCTCATTACCAGGAGTAAATGGGTACTTGAGGCAGAGACGTTCATGGATTAATTACTTATGCCTATCATATCTGGCATGACACTTGTGTCCTTGAGCAAGACACTAAACTATAATTGCTTCCCTTCACCCAGGAGTAAATGGGGACCTGTGAGGGCAGAGATGGTTCATGTGATTGAATTAGCTTATTGCGCTATCATACTTGGCAATCAGGGAAAAATCCTGAAAAAACCGCGTACCTGTTATTTATCAATAATCCCAAACTCTCTAATCTTATTGAAGAAAACCTCTCCAGTGTATTGGCACATTTGACATACTCTGTATCCGCCGCGTTATAGGCTCGACAGTTACTGAAGATCCGTTGCATGTCTGCTATGAACAGTTTCTTGGAACAGTAGTACTTATTCTTTAGTCGCTCAGTCATCGTCTTCAAATCTATTAACGCGTCAATAAAAATAACAAATAGTTGAAGGAGTTTTACCTCACAATACTAAAGCTCCTACTGTCTGTTATAAAATTTGCTAGTCTACGATATAATTCGGGAGGCTAATCATCCTTACTGGCAGCTAAGTGGAAAACAGTTTGGAAAACATTCACTTTTGGTACTGAGCTTAAAACAGGTGGATGGGGCCTAAGCTAGACTTGATACCAAAGCCATGGTTTCAAAAAAGGGCCTATAAAATTGAGAGATTTAGAGACATGTCTCACACTTTTTCTTAAATGCTTAAGGCTCTTTTCAAAACCATGGCTTTAGGCTCCGGCTTCAGCTCTGTCAGTAATTTTGAAGTGAACACTTTTGGAATGGATTTCAAACTTGCTAACGGTGACTCAACTGTAGCCAAAGGCTAAGCCATGGTTTTGAAAATGGCGTTTAAAGAAGACAACTCACCCATGGGGTACTTGATGTGGTCGTAATAGTCGGGTGCTTCCAAGGCTTCTACAGGCTTCAGGAATGGCCAGGCACTTGTGTGGTTCTAATAATATAAGAAAACAAATGAATCATGGGGATATTGGGAACCAGAGTGGCATTAACCCTCCTTCTGATTGACCATTTGAAACCATTCCAAAATCCATTCCTCACGCTTGCCCATAGCTTTGTACACACTCTAAAGCTTTACTCATGGATCAAAGTGAACACAACCCTGCAAGATCAGTGAAGCAAGTAAATTGTGTTGGATGGTAAAACAATGGGCTCTACCAAATTCTAGACAGTAGTTGGTGGGTTAACACTTCAGCCCCAATTGCAACTTAAGTCGACTGTGCACTATACCCTGCTTGATCAGCCCCAATAGTGACTTAAGTTGATCACACAAAAGTACTCGAGCCTGAGCACAAAGTTCATTTGTTAAAAAGCAGTTTTGTCAAAGTTCAACCTCCATACCCAAACTTAGTTGGAAAGAGAAAGAAATCGGATCTTCGTCCACTTAATAATTACCTTGGTTGCAGTGAGGACGTTTTTAAAGAGTTGATAAACTTGCTCCTCACTCATGTTGCAGAGTTTGGTTGGGGGAGGTTTCTCCTTGGGCGGTCTCCACCCTGCCTCCACTGGGAATAGAAGAAGACAATGATATCACAGTAAAACATGTAGAATAGACCTCTTGCACTGACATCACACGCAGACCGTCTGCCATTTTGTGCGTCAAATTGCATGTAACGGTACAGTATGGTAGCGCGTCCCACCGGGTGCATGTGGCCTAAAATGCACCCTGCACACTTCCAGCTCTCATAGAGCTGCTTAAGCACAAAAGGTAGCTAAGCACAGCAAAACTATGCTTACCAGAAAAAGGTTACCAGCCAAACTACCATGCCACATGTACAATTTGTGACTGGCATCCTGCTCATCTCCGCTTAGCAGAAAATTGTTAAGTATTTTTTTCTGCTTAAGCAGCTCTATGAAATTGGGCCCTGATATGGAAAGCTTACGTCACTGCATGATTATCCAATGAAATCATTTGGCCAGTGAGACCAGTGCCTGTCTTTATCCTTGTGGATGAAGACAGGGGACTAGCTACAGGGGACCAGTCTAAGGTAATAGTATAACGGACAGACTCTTACCAAGTCCTGGAATGCTCTCTAAGGGGATCTGCCGTACCCCTTCCTTGAAGCAAGTCAGACCAGGGAAGACTTTCCGATCCTCTTCCTGCTTCCTCTCAATCAGCTTCTTGACAATCTAAAGACAAGCCGTGAAATCAGAAATGTCAATCTTCACAACTACAAAAAATATCCCAATACTTGATATTAAAAACAATTATAGTAACTTAACTTATAAAGTGTTTATCAAGGGACAGAAGGCATCGAAACGAAGACCAAGAAACGGGGATAACCAGGTACTGATTGGAAAGAAGTCGGTCTCGAGAGCCTCTTTAAAGGACTTAACAGTTTGCAGCAAAGGGAACTGAGTCATCATCAGCCTACCTTGAGACTCGCTATTAACCAAAAAGGGATTTATCATCAGAAGATCAAAGGGATTAAGAGCAGTCATGAATTGCTAGAAATGAAGAGAGATAATCTGGATCACAGTGATTTGATGATTTGTAGGTATCAACCAATGTGCCTTGATAGGTTGTCAGGACAACTTCAGCTGCCGACTTCGAGAAACTTTACGCAACTGCATATGTCGGCTTGCGCAACATTTATTGAATAAGTTGTGCACCACTAACACAAGAAATCTCGCACAAGTGAGCTTGCGCATCTGCGTAAAGTTTTGTAAAATCGGTCTAGATAAAACATACCTCTTTCTGTCGTCTGATGATCTGAGAGAACTCTGTATGCGGGATGCGGGGATTGAGTTGACAGCCCATCAGCGTAGCGCCCTCATAGTCCTTGATGTAGCCGACATAAGCAGACTTAGGCTGCTTAATTTCCTTTGAAAAACCCTGTGGGAAAATATCATTGGGGAGTACATTTTAAGTCTTTTTTAATTCTACACTTAACAAAATTTAAAACCAAAAGTAAGTGAATAAAGCAGGGAGAAACGGCTACAACTGCTCAGTTTTTAGGCTACTTTTTTACATGCAGATTTATTTGGTTCTCTTTCAGCTGATGGGAAATTCATTAAACGCTTCATCCATTTTTTAAGACATAAAATAGCTAAATTTAATGCTTTTTAAGGCCTTAAATTTGGATAGTTTAATTTAAGACTTTTTAAGGATCTGCAGAAACCCTGTCAAACTTGCTCACCTGTTTCTTGAAGTAGCCGATAGCGTACTCGTCAGCAAAGGTCAGGAAGTGCAACACTACATGTTTGATGTGGTAATCCTTAAGATGGTTCATCAAGTGGGTACCGTAACCTTTGACCTGCTCATTTGAGGTCACAGCACAGAAGACGATCTCGGTGAAGCCCTGGGTCGGGAACATGCGGAAGCAGATCCCGCCGATGACCCGTCCGTCCTTGACCAGGGCCAGAGTCTTATGCTTGGTGTCGAATACCAACCTAAAAAACAGTCAAGACTAGCATAAGTATTTGGTTCTTAAAGAGGGGCTCCAAGGTCAAATTCAGTTAAGTAAAAACAAAATGGGTCTGTATATTCCAAAGAGTTATTTCTGCGCTAGCCATAAGCTTCAACTCAATGTCGTTTTGATTGAATATCATCAAAATTGAGCAATGATCTGAATATTTTCTGTACAAAAATGTACAGACCATATACTTGAAATGTGACCTCATCGAACGTTTTGGGATTTTTACAAAAATTGCACTTGAAGGGAATCAAACACCATGGCATTTTACTCCATTTTAACGTGAGGTATTGAGACTTGTAATTTGTTTGTGAAACACAAACATCACAAGATGCCTTACCTTGTGATGTATTCCTTGGGCATCCGTGGGAGTTGATGGGAGAAGACATTCTGTAGTCCGATCAGCCAAATGAGCGTCTGGCGTGATGGTTTCCGCGTGATGGAATTCCCGATGACGTGGAACTCGATAACGCCGCGCCGTTCTTCATTCCGGGCCGCCTCGTCACGTGCAGCATGCGCAGAGAACAGACTACTCTGTGAGTGGATAACCAGTAGAATAATGGATCACAATTCATATCATGTGTCAATCCTTAACAATGTTTCTGAGTACTTGACAAAGCTTTCAGAATTACCAACCTACTATTACCAATCAAAAAGTACAAAAAAATAGCCGTGTTAGTCTGTTAGATAAAACAAGGAAGGTAGTGGTAGCCCTTAAAGACTAACTAATTACATAAAAATCTAAGACTAACTAAACACATAAAAAAATGCACTTTTTTATGTATTTAGTTAGTCTTTAAGTGCTACCACTACCTTCCTTCAATTAAAATAAGTAATTCCTTGCATTGGGAATAAAGAAAAGACAGATGAATGGTTTTAAGGGTTAATACGATAGAGAACACAATGTTCTTACATTGATTGTTTCTGTAATGGCTTACCTCAGGGCCTACCATAGCGGCTGGATCTGTGATTGTTGATAATACCTCGCTGACAACTTTCATTGGAATATCGTCTGAGAAAAATTATACAAAAACATGATTCCATAATGAAAATATTTCTTGATTAATGCAAAATGCAGTAATGGGCAGAGCTTCGAGCGGTTTAGAGCATCAGATTCAAGTTCTGCTGGTTGAGTCATCGGGGTGTGGGTGCGAATCCCAGTCATGACACTTGTGTCCTTGAGCAAGATGCTTTGCTATAATTGCTTCTCTTTACCCAGGGGTATAAATGGTTACCTGTGAGGGTAGAGGTTGATATTTTGCTTGGAAAAGCCTTTGTAGTGCTACGGCAGCCCAGGGCTGTATACTCCCCATAATGACGCTACTTTGAATTATTTGAAGGGGTTTAGAAATTGTATATTTTACCTTCTAAGAGCCGTTGTCTCTTGGCATCTTCGATTGTCTCCGAGTCATCACTCTTCCTCTTCTCAGCCACTTAATTAACATAAGAAATAATAAAACTTGATTCAACGAGGCATACATGTAGACAAAAACTAATTTATGATGCAGCCCTTAACCCTTCCAGTGCCGCCAACGTTCTGAAACGTCAAAGTATCCATCCACAGGCCGCCAACGTTCCCATACGTTCTACTAGTCGACCAAAAAAAATATATAAATGCCCTCTGGATAAAGAACGGCCAAAACACGACCAGCACGGAACCCTTTCGAGCACCGCCAACGTTCTGAAACGTCAAACTGAATCTCCATTCACAGGCTGCCAACGTTCCTTTACGTTCTACTACTCGAAATAATATTTTTTTTTATTTTTATATGGCCGGCCTGTGGATTGAGAATTTATAAAACAAGGCTGGCACTCTAAGGGTTAACCCTTTCCTTACCATTGGCAACTTTAGTCGACCAAGTATACACCCAAAAAGCATTCAAGCCTGAGCACAAAGGCCATTTGTAATAAAGCTGTAGTTTTGTCCATTCACCCTCCATACCCAAGCTTACCATCACTGGAGAAAGATTGGATATTTCCCATGATGATAAAATAAAATGAAGTTGCTAATTATGCAATCTCTTCAAATTGGAGTTGAAAGATCCGAAATGCCAAACAGCTACGGAGCCCAACACTGTAAAACGAATAATTTTAAGGAGATAATAGAGTTTGTAAAAATGGCTTTTGAACAAAAGCTTTCTGTTGTGTAAGAATGTGTGCTCCACGCCTGAGTGGTCAAACAATGTGGTCACCGCTGATTGTTTATGTCCAAACAATTCGGCAACGAAAGGTTGAATAGGGCTCAAATTAGCCACCAGCCCAACCTCAAAGAGTCATTGCTGACAAGAAGGTCTGTAACTAGGATCCAAAATTGAGGAGGTAGGTTAATAAGAGTTGTATACCTTTCTCGACAACGGGCTCTTCCTCCTCAGAATCTCCCACCTTGACTGCCTTCTTGCTGTTGACCAGCCCAGGGCTGAGGTTGAAGGAGGTGCTGTTATCGGCCAATGTTGTCGCAGAAGTGGCCGTGGCCGAGATGGTGATGCGACCCATGGTGGGCACCGTGCTCGACCGTTGTAGGGACAGTCGCAGCCAGCGGGCTCACTGTGGAGTTTATTTCAGGAGACATTTAAAAAGCACATTGAACAGAATTCACATTCTCTTGGCCAGAGGCTGAAGATTGTAGGTGAGTTGCAGAAGTAAAACACTTCAAAAAGGTACATAGTTAGCGTCAAGCTCTTTCAAAACATAACTCAAGTTGTGATATTTAATCCTTGACACAGCCAAGGATACTTTAAAGACACGGACACCTTTGGTAATTGCCAAAGACCAGTCTTCTCACTTGATGTATCTCAACATATGCACAAAATAACAACCTGTGAAAATTTGAACTCAATTGGTCGTCGAAGTTGCGAGATAATAAGGAAGAAAAAACACCCTTGTCACACGAAGTTGTGTGCTTTCAGATGCTTGATTTTGAGACCTCACGCGTGAGGTCTCAAAATCAATTCAAATACTTTTACTGAGAAATTACTTCTTTCTCAAAAACTACGTTACTTCAGAGGGAGCCGTTTCTCACAATGTTTTGTACTATCAACAGCTCCCATTGCTCGTTACCAAGTAAGTTTTTATGCTAACAATTATTTTGAGTAATTACCAATAGTGTCCAGTGCCTTTAAGGGTGTTGTGTTAAGTCTGTGCTTTGAAAACTTCATACATTAGATAATATACAAATAGTGGATGTATCCCGATCTCCTGCTGCCTCTAATCTGTCCCAGTTCAAGCATAATGTGAATGGGTTTCTTTTAGCTTCATTCTCAACCTCGTTCCCAGTGATCGATTTCGCCGAGCCATTTTCTAGCGAGGCTTCTTAATTCTCTATGCTTTCTTTTTTAAATCCTTTTGTATCCCCATCTCAAGTGGCTATTTGTGCCTTGTGATGGGGGACTTCCATAATTATTATTTTTTTTAATCATAATTTTAATATTTACAATGGAAGCCACTGTGAAAAAAGAACCATACCATTGTCCGGTGTAGGGGAGGTTGCTGGAAGAGGCACGCAAGTACTACCAGGCATAGGGGAGAAGTCAGGGTCCCAGATTGGTGAACTAGGTCCGTACACCTCCTCCTCCAGCATGGACAGAAACCTGGAACAACGGATAATATTCAGATGCATTTATTCTTAAAGTCCGATATTGTTTTGTCTACATTCTAACACAATAGAATAAATCAAAGTAAACAAATATTAAAAATAACAAATTAGTTTGTCAGTACATCCCTACCAGGAGTTAGTGAAAAGAGCCATCCATGATCCATACGGGTGCGCTGCTCTTGGTAGCAAGGCCAAAATGGCGGACAGGATAGGTGCGTGTAAGTGCGTTACGCATCGTGACATAGGTTAATAGGGGCACTGCGGCCGTCATGGTCATAGTCTGCTTGTGGCTGGACATGGAAACAAGAACTCTCACCCAGTTACTACACGCCTGCGCGTTGACCGTCACATCAGAAACAACAGCTTTCAAGAGCGCCATCAATATTGTCACGCGAGCGTATTCAGTAACTGGGTGAGAGTTCAAATTTAATGTCTGGCCACAGACTCGCTTTAACTGTGCGGTACTAACCTTGGGAAGTGAGTGAGCACCAGGGTTCGTTTCTCCAGCGGCATCTTGTCCTTCTCCGCCCTGAACTTGTCCAGGATTTGCCGCCTTATGACAGTGAAGACTGAGCGTAGGAGGGAACGACCGAAAATATGCGTCGTCTCATAGCGTGGGAGACTATCACAGAATCCTGGGACATGGCAATAGCACAACCACCTAAAAACAAAGGCACAGAGGTAATTAAAGCCCGGTTCATACTTCCTGCGAATGCGAATGCGAAGCGAATATTGACGTCACAAATTCGCAACGAATGATTCGCAGCAGTTGAGCTGTGCTCAACTCTTGCGAATTATTCGCAGCGAAAACAGAGTTGTGACGTCAATATTCGCTTCGCATTCGCATTCGCAGGAAGTATGAACCGGGCTGTAATCAAGTCTAAAGAGATATACTTGTCATAGATGCATAGGTACATATAATTACAACAGTTTGGGGTTGAACAAAGAAAAATTGGCTTCTGACTGGCTTCTGACTGGCACCCCCGCACAAAGATATTGACAAAATAGGGAGACCGCCAATATAGGGCTAGATAGCTCAGTTGGTAGAGCGCCGGTACGTTAATCCGGAGGTCGTTGGTTCAAATCCCGCTCTAGTCAATTTTTCTTTGTTCAACCCCAAACTATTTGAAATTTACCCAGTCAGTTTCCCTTGTGGTTTATTACTTGACATAATTACAACAGCTCTATTAAACTTGCCCTGCATTTTGAAACATGTGTTGGTGCAAGCCGATGCTTTGTTTTTGAAAGGACAAGGGCACCGAGGCGTTTTCTCCTTGGTAAAAGGAGGAAATTCTAAATTTCAATTGGATCATTTCAAGGGTCACCAAGGCAATGCCCAGAGGTAACAGAGGCAGTTTCCTCTAGGCATGTTGATCTTGCATCCATGGCCTCTGTATAATTCCACGCCTACACTTTTGAGGATTTCTTGTTTTCGTTTACCAGAAATGTTTCAAATAAAATAACCAAAGTAAACGCAGTCTTAGTAGTCGATCAAACTTCACCAACCTTGTGTAGTTGACCTTATAGGCAGCCACATCGTCTGTCTGGGCGCGCTGCTTCCTGACTGTAGGCGTTTCTAGCTTCCAATGGTTGAGACAGTGGAGGAACATCTTAGCTAAGTCGTACATTGTCTGCCAGTCCTTCTGGGGTAAATGCCCAAACTTGTACACCACAAAATTTGTGACCCCCTGGTAAGAATCAAGTTTAATAACAAACTTTTACACGGCATATAGATACAGAGCAAGATGACACACCTCCTTTAAAGGAACATTACAGAATTAGTAAGAAAAAAACTTGTAAAATATACTTTTTTATCACAGATTTACATAAAACGTACACGGTCTAATGATGATGATAGTAGAAAATATCCCTTGAAATATTTCTGTCTGAAATGCCATATTTGATGAGAAATGAATAAACTAATTTTCCGGTTGGAGTTTATCGCTCAGTGAGCGTTTTATTCATTTGTTGAATCTATATGATTTCACGCAAATGTGTGATCGGTTTTTCACTATTTTCTCGTGACCCAGATGGCCGATCGATCTCAAACTTCTACAGGTTTGTCAGTTTATGTATATGGTAGATTACATAAAGTGTTTACACTGCCAGCAACTGTTTTGTTAGCAAAAACCAATTCTGTAATGTTCCTTTAAGATATGAAAGACTTGCCTTATTTATGCTTGGCTTCTCAAATGGTGGGCTTCCAAGTGGACCCTCTACTGACGGCTTGCTCATTTGAAGGATGCATTTTCTCAGGAGCTGTTTAAAATAAAAAAACCAAGGAGCACCACAAAAATGCATTAGAAAACTATTAAAAATATTGAATAAAATAGGAAGTGAAATCTAAATGCGTTATGAAAAAATTCAAACAGATAAATAAGTAAATAAATATAAACGAACAGGCCTTGAATTTCATCTTTTGAGTGGTCCAGTGTTAATTTAAAACCTTAATCTAAGAATAACCTAAGAGTTATCAACTCACCTTGAAGAGGTAGAAGTAGACCTGTTTCGTATCGGCATCTTCCTCCTTGTGTACACAGAGGAAAAGATTCTCCACATCTACAACGATGCCAAGAAGACGATTAATCTCTTCCTCTGGGACATTCTCCAGATGAGAAACATGGGCAGCTGCAGAGATTTAAATACATACAAGTATTTTACTTTGTGCACTGCATTCAATCAATCAAAATCTAGACTTGTAAACAAGTCGTTTAATGTTTGCTGTGGTGATAAAGTACTGACTCTCTACTCGAATCTCGCCACACTGGTGATGTTCTCGCAAGACTGCTGGCTCCCACGAGACTACTGCTCTCCTAACTACGGCCCAGTTAGTTAAATGGGGAAGTAGGCAAGAGCCAGAATAAAGAATAGTATTTGGTTTCTTACCCTAACAGCGATGTATGATAAGCACTGTATACTCAGTACTTTCTCAAGTTCTGTGAAAAATCAACAGGCATGTTATTTGGGTGGGATTTGAACCCTTGACCTTTGCCATTCTAGATCAGATATCTTGGACCACCGAGATTGCCTGGTAGCCAGCTGCCTCTAGCTACCAGGTAATCTCGGTGGTCTAATTTGTGAGACATGTGCTCTTTTGAAGATTTTGATGGATCTGGGGAAAAGCCCCTGTAGACAGTTATAGTGAGTTAGATACCTACCAAGCTGGTGGCTGCAGCTTCTGCAGGGGTCGGACAAACTGGCAAGAGGTGTGGTCATGTCTAGACGACTTGGTTGTGTAGACGTTGGGGGTGGATTAGGATTCTTCCAACCATTGCACTTACAGGAATCATCAGCCTGCAAAAGGCACAAAAGAAGACGATGTTGTTCTAGCTTTTTTTTAAAGATACACCTGGGCCAATTTTATAGCGCTGCTTTACGGCAAACAAATTTTAGAGCTTACTGCAGCAACAAAATTTGCTTAAGGGTAAGCGTATTTCACAGGTTAGCAAGAAAATTGGGAGGTCAGCCTGCTTGTTAACCATGGACTTGCATTGCTACATGATTCTTTTTTGTATAAAGTAAGCACTGTTTGATTTTGCATTGATATGAGGATAACAAAACAATTTTTTAAAATTTTTGATGAAACAAATTATTTGCTTTTGACTAAATAGTGATTTTTTGTGATCAGCTTCATTGAATTAGGCTGCAGACCTGCTTGGTCTTAAACATAAACATTGATACAAATAATAAAAATTGAAATTGAAATTTGAACTTCGAAGTTAAAAAATATTTTCACTAAAATTGTACAACTTCCATGTAAAAACAATACTGTTTGTTTTGTTAATTAGTTGTTTATGTATTTATTTATTTTTCATCGGGGGAGGGAGATTTTGTAATTAAACAAAAGGGGGGATGAACTTCAGTTCAGGCGCAACAATGTTGTTGTGTCGGGAATAGACGATTATTCTATGCAACAATGCAATGAAGGAAAATAACACAAAATGTATATCGGTACCTTGCATGACGAGTAAACGCCCAATTTCTCAAGTTTCTTCGTCTTCGGGTAGTTTCTGATTTGGGTTTTTCTCTGAGCGATTCTCTGAAGATTCATGGGTCGGCTGATTTCACCTGGATTAATGTGAGTTGCCGATGGACGCCGCTGGGTCACCAACTCCGCGGCGGTTGGTGGGGTAGAATCTGGAACTGTGGTAGTCGCCATTTTTAGCAGACAAATGCTGCCTTCTACACAAGACCCAAAGCACATTCCATACAAGGTGCTTGCACTTTTGACAAAGCTAATACAAAATCAGTACGCATCTGGTTCAGTATTTTGTAGTATGGTAACCATTTACTTTAAGTGTTGTTTGTAAAATGTAGGTGTTGAGATACTGACTAGACAATATTCGGGCATTGATTTGTTTTATGTCGGGTAAATGCAGAACTTGACTGTGTGGCTGACACTGACAGGAATGTTGTATTAATGTGTAATATTTATAAATCAATATAAACCGCACTTAACCGAAATGTAAACAGGTTTGTATACAGAATTTGTAATTGTAGGTATAGGATCAATCGGTTTCTCTTTTCAGTTTCACATTTTGTATTTTTCAAAAAATTGATTTTACTTTTTGTTTTTTGTTTGGTTGGGGAGGGGGGGGGGGTTAAATTATAGTTCTGTGCTGTGTGGTACCCTGTGACTGTCAATTTCAGCAGGATTACCGGGGGGGGGGGGCTGTGAAGGGGGAGGTTTTTCGTACAATGCTGAATGCAGTTTGAGTTTCAGTAATTTATTGCTTGTTTAATGTTATTGTTTTTGTTTTATTATATTATGGTTATTTATAGACCACTTGCATGTGACATCACAAGCTCAAACAGCGCCCTCACTGACATGACTGAGGTCATTGAAGCCCTATTATCATTGGCTGAAAGTTGTGCGTAGCAGGTGCATGCGTTTGCAAGTTTCCATTAATTGGTTGACCTCATCTCAGCAATGGCGGCCAATGTAAGGGATGTTTATGTTACAGTTGGCCTACATTTGATCATGGAGGTAAAAACAATTATTGATGAAATAATTTTGTTTTGAATTTTCTAGGAATGGAATGACCATTAAAAAATAAGTCCTGAGCTAAAGTGAATGACAAGTGATAGATGAAGCTGAAACAGTTGGAGACGCACCTTCAACAGGTGGACGCATTTGAGGAGCCTAAGATTTTATTGGAGCAATACCCAACGAGGCCCCATATTGCAGGTATTTATTTCCTGGAGTTCAACTACATGTACAGTGTAGAGTTGTGCATAATATACGTTTATTTTCTTAAACGGTCAAATGGAAGTTGTGACTTCCGGTTAAACGGAACTTGTGACTTTCACTTTAAAAACCGGTTAGGCCTATTCCCTTTAGGTGTCCTGGTGGTTTGCAGAATCCGTTTGATAATCTGGTATTAAACAACCAGGGTTATACTCCTAGTCTTAGTTCTAGAAGTATGAGGTTGAGGTTATGCTATCAGCTCATGGAGTTGATAGCAAACCTCTGAGTCAACCTTGTTCTCAGAGGTCTGGGTGTTGGTTTTAGTCAAATTTTGTGATTATTTATGGTCAAACTATTTCTCAAGTAAAACTATTTAGCTTCAAACACATACTGCAGATGTTTATGATGAGTTTTACAACCTACAGCATGCATGCTACACACAATTGATGCAAGATATGGAGATCTTCAGGGCAAGTTGGTTGCCGACCTCGGTTGTGGATGTGGTGTACTGAGTATTGGAGCTGCTATGTTGGAGGCAGGGTGGGTACCAGTGAATAAACACAAAAATTTGCCAAAAGGGTGCCACAAATTCATGTATATAATCCATGTAATTTGAAAATGGGTTAGAATTTTTATACAAACATAAGGCATTCTTTAGCCCCTAATATACCCCCAACAACCAAAGATTTAAAATAAAATAAAATAAAATAAATATATAAATTAAATATTTTAAATAAATAAATACAAAATGACTTTTGTGGCACATTAAATATTGTTCACCCTCTCATTGAGCATGTAATATAGTTCATTCCATAAAGCAACTTCGTACCAAGTGGTGCACTCTAAGTTAAACAAATCAGAACCGTAAAAGGCACCATTTACTCCTGGGTGAAGAGAAGCAATATATGTACACTGTTAGTTTCTGGCTCAAGGACAATGCAATGACCAGCCAGGCCAGGACTTGAACACACATTCTAGTGAACCTACAATCCATCAAAACTTGATTTTAGTGAACAAGACTGCCCACACTTAACTTAAGGAGTAATGTTGGTTTGTTTGAGACCATATATGGGCTCTGAAGTCCTTCCCAAGTTTTTATGAAATTCCATGGTTGAACAAAAACAAGAAGTACACTCATTTTGAATACTTTTGTAATTCTGACCTAGGTTATGCATAGGCTTTGATGTGGATGAGGATGCACTGGATACCTGTGCCCAGAACATTGAGGACTTTGACCTGAGGTCAAACATTGACCTGATCCAGTGTGACCTGACCTCGTCTGACCTGATGGGCAGATGGTGCAATCAGTTTGACACAGTCATCATGAATCCACCATTTGGGACAAAACACAATAAAGGTAAAGTTTTCAAATAAAAGACAAATGTTGAACAGGGAGAAAGTTGTGGACTTATTCAGAACTTAGCTAGGTATCCAGGTCTCAATTTTACAAAGCACTCAAAGTTCATCATAAGATGAGTTGTCAGTATTACCATAGTGATTAGTATTGTGACATCACACTTTGCTTAGCAATTAAGATTGATTCGCAGCTAAGATCAATCTTAACTCATTTTAAAATCTGCCCCAGGTCTACCTGTTGATAGTAGGAGTCAAGTTTGTTGCCTTATCCCATTTTATAAACTATGCGTTTCTTTTATAGTTATCAATATTCTCACAGACCTTATCTGAGCTTGCAGATTTTTTTTAAATTTTGTCTATAAAAATATTGTGTTATTTTACTCTCTAGGTATAGACATGATTTTCCTCAGACAGGCCTTGAGTCTGGCGAACACTGCTGTATATTCACTGCATAAAACATCAACGAGACAGGTAAGGTAACCCCACTTGAATAATTTTTAAAAATTTTGTTACGTACTTGGGAAGACTTGAGTTTTTAAATGATTGCTTTATAATCCTCAAACCAAAATGTAACAAAAGTGAACAAATTTTGTTTTAAAAAGGTCGCTTTTCTTTAACAATTTTGTTCTTGATCATTTTTTTGGCAGCATATCGAGAAGAAAGCCAAAGAATGGGGGACTGAGATGGAAGTAGTTGCTGGTAAGTGTGTCGAGGATGAGCGATCTAGAGCACCAGACTTCAATTCCACTAAATAAGACACTTGACCATAAATTGCTTCTCCTCACCCAGTTGTATAAATGTGGGAACCTACAAGGGCTGAGATGGTATTCTGTTGGATATACCCTGGAATGCTTGAATATTTAATCAGCTTGAGGTTGCCTACTCCCGAGGTCGTTGAGAAACTTCAAGGTTGCTATCCTGTGGTTCTTATCGTCCATCTGTTGTCTGTCATCCTTGCATCAGACTTTTTGATGCACTGGACATTTTGAGTTGGAGCAAAGCGCTTTCAAAAATGGGGTGGGATGCACAATTATAATGCATCATTTCTGTGGGCCAATAATTGCTCACCTCCTATCATTTAAGGACGTTTTAAAGTAAACAGCTTGGTAGAAAGTAGGGTGATAATTTTCCGAAGGTGAGCATGGCCCCCTTGCCTCCACCAGCCCCCCCCCCCCCCCCGGATTCCATCATCCATAGCCATTAATGGATCAGTTTACTGAGTGAGAGTAGGACCAATGGGAACAATTTGTACACAATCCACAGCTTTTCCTCTTGTTTTTCTTCCTCAGAACTACGATTTGATTTGCCTGCAACATACAAGTTTCACAAGCAGAAATCGGTATGTCAAGTGGTTCAGTTCCCTTTGCGATGCAGACTTCAAGTTGCAATGAAACATTTATCATCAACTCATCAGTCCTAGAATTACATGGAGGCCACTGAGGATGGCCTTGGTGCCCCATCAAAAAGTTTCTCGTAGACTTTTAAGCTTTTCACTGGAAGTTTCCTTTGCAAAAGTAAAATGGCCTTGCCCTCTCATAGATGAAATTAGAGGCCGATCTTATGGCAACAAACATTGAGGTCAAAACCAAGATAATTTGTGGGCTACATAAAAAACTACGCTTGGAGCCACAAAAGGAATATGACCCCAGACATGGTCTCTGACATAATGGAAAAAATGTGGCATCTGCACAGCAGCTGAATTATGATGATAGGTACAAGAGGAATTACTGAACTTGGTTGGTTGATATTTATTTTTCTTTCTTTCTCATGTAGGTCGACATTGAAGTAGACTTTCTTAGATTTTCATGGCCGAAAACCTTGCCTACTTCTGCCAAGCGTGGACAGCTCAGTATGATCAAAGTGAAGGGTCGGCCAGGTGATATCGTAGGGTCAAGGAGTTCAGGTGAAGATTCTTAAAGAGAAATGGATCCACGAACTTGGCAACAGATCTCATAAGTTGCTGGAGACTTGCTGCAAGACCAATCAGGGCAAATGGCAGGATGGTGCACGGCTGACCAGAGATGAGTTCAGCTGTCTGTCTCCCTTCTTGTAGATTGACATTGAAGTAAACATTCTTACATTTTCATGGCTGGAAACTTTGAACGGAGCTCTTCGTCAGTGCAGTTGATCATAAAGGTCATAGAAAAATCAAAAGATGATTCTTCAAGAGAAATGGATGGAATTGCGATAGTCATTGCTTGCTTTTCTGAGTACCTGCAAGACCAAGGGCACGCTGATACAGGCAGCTGGCCTGACATTGTTGAGAGGCCAGTCCCCCTGAAGTGCTTTGGCATTTCTGCAGCCATGAGTTTCGATCCCATGTCTGCTGTAATTGCTGCTGAAGTTTGCACTGTGATCATTGTTTACTTTCAATATTTCCAAGTCCTCAAAATCCTATTCCAGGCCTGGAATTTCAACTTTTAGAGGGCAAGGCCATTTTCTATTGGTAAAGGGCACTTCCATTGGAAAATCTATGGGAAACTTTTGAAAGAGCACCAAGGCCAAGACGGGTGGCAACTGAGGCCATGGTCTCCGTGGCCTCCATGTAATTCCAGACCTGCTATTCAGGAATTTATAGCACTACAGGCTCAAGAAAACATTAGGGAATGCTTGGTGGCAGCAAACTTACCTAGCTTAGAGCTACTTGAACAATTGGCATTTTACCTTTTCTGCTGCCATCTAGTGTTCAAAAGTCTCTCATTGATTGTCGTTGAAACTGAACATGAAAAGAGAAAGAGGAAGTATTGCTGAACGGACATAAGATTGGGATCTCTCTTTTTTTAAATGAACATTTTAAAGACCAAGTAAATTGTGTCATGCTTCTGTAAAGTTTGATGCAACTACACAAACTGTTTGTACACAGATGATTGTGAACTGTGCCCAGTAGGCCTATATATTTTAATAATGTTTTTTTTTAAATCTGTTATAATATAATAAAGGTTTACCAATCTAAATTGTTTAATCGTTTGGAAATATTCTATACCAGCCCTCCATGTGTTCTAGGCATTTTTGCAGACAGGCACAGAGCTCACCCTTACCACTGCTATTAATTAGTATAAGCACCACTTCTCAACTGGCCCTGTGGGCTACTAAAAACTGTGCGCCCTACATGTAGGCCGTATTTGTTCATATACTCAATATTCCTTCTCTTTTAGATGTGAATAATAAATGTTAAGTGTGTGTTAATGTATTTTTGAGTGTGTGAATCGAACTTCTTGACCATTAAACTGGTTGTTATCACTGCTATTAATACATCAGAAAGATACATTTATTGCAATACATGTTGGAAATCTGGGCTACTAAAACTTCTTGGGGGCAAGTAAAATCAAAGTTAAAGTTGACACCTGGGTTGTGTCTTTTTCTAATTGATATAAAGTTTGATTTGTTTCATTAAATTTGTGTTTTGATAAACTGTGGCATCTAGTGTGTTGTGGTGTTGAGAGCAAACCATGCCTGGGAAAGTTACTAAAACTTGCGCGGGAAATTTCAAATTTGCGTGATTTTCCTCTTGCACCAAACAGTAATAAACTTACAGCACCGATATCAAGAAACAGTCGTTGGTCTTATGTACCCCTTGTGTCCAATATTAAATCTGATCGATCTCTTTTATACATACACGCACCATTCTATAACGACACTGGGGAAAGGTTGCCAATATGGGTTCGAAGTGCAATGCATCTGATGCAGCATGTTGCATGCAGCGCGTTGCTACACAAATCCAAGAACTGAAAAGAGCCATTAGTAAAATAGTATCACTAAATGCATAATGTAAAGAAAGTGTTTGCTTCAGGACATTAGTAAGTAAACCCTTTACCAGATATTAGCTTTTTCAAACAGATCTATGTAAATTTGTTTCCTTGATCAGTTTCTGGATTGTGAATGGTCACTCTCTCTCGAGTCTCAGTCATGCTCTGCACTGATGATGATTAGTCTGAACCAACTGTTATGACACGTATGACACTGAGTGACACAGTGACAACAGTGACATTGTCATTGACATGTCTGATCATGGAGCAAGTCTGTTTTCATGGTCTGAACATGTGCAACAACCTGGCCTAGCCCTACTCCTAGAATTATGAGGTTCGATCCGCTATCGGCTCTCGACCTCATAATTCTAGGAGTAGCCTAGCCCCATCCCCCTCCCTCGACCGTGCGACAAGTGAAGTGGGGCAATTCCCTGGCATGCCTGGCCTAGCCTGTATGTCATGCTTGTGTAATTGTGCAACTGTGAATGTGAATGCTTCAGTGAGTGTCAGTGTCACTCACACACAGTGTCAGTGTCACTGCCATGACTGTACTGTGTCCTACTCAGTTCACACCGTGACACTTTTAAAAGTTTCCTTTTTTTCAAAACATGTTATGTTAGCCCATGTTAGCTTATCATAATCCTGCCATCACCAAAACAGCAATAAAGCTTTGCAAAAGTTGTTACAAAGGTATGGAACACACAGCACATATGGAATAATTCAGTTGGTTGGTTGGTACTTGGTACTGTATGTCATGATGTGTGCACACATGCCCAATAATATTTTGCCCGCAGGCTATACTTTTTTTAGTACGCGGGTGTGATTTGTGTAGGTTGGCTTTTATTAGTAAACATCAGACCTGTGTTTATTGAAAACTAGAGGATCAAAAAAAAAAATATTAATTTTTCTTTTCCCCCGAAATGATTTTGAAATAAGGGTCATCTCAATTTCCATACTTGATTGATTTTATAGTTTGTTAATTTGTTTAAATTGATTCCAGTGGATCATTATGAGAAGGGGGAAATCGTTGAGGTGCATGAAGATGATGAAGAAGAAAGAACGTTTTCCAGTCTCGGTTTGGAGCTGAGCAATGTCACAACAATGAAAGTCAAACAGGGCAGTAAAGTACGCAACCTTCTTGGTTTTGCCTTCAAGATGATCAAGGTACAATTGACTAAATATTCATTTTGGGGAAACATAGATTTTGGCAAAATACAGGAGATGTTATGAAACTTAGGTAATGGTTACTCCTATGAACTATGACTGTTGTTCCATTTGTGGAGACGATAGCGGAACGATCGGCATGTTTACTGGGCCAAAATTATGTTTTATAAAGACCAGAAATGAAATGAGAAAGAATACAAAATAAATACCAACCGGTGCACAGTTTAATACTTCAACTGTTTTGATTTGAACAAGCACTAAGAGAAGATCAATCTCATTTGTAATTTTGGTTTAGTATTCTTCAAGAACACAAATTGAAAGAAATTTTTCTGAGAATCCTTGGCTTCACAACCAGAATTAATTTAGAAATAAAATGAAATGAAAAAAGTCTCATTTGTTTAGAAGTTGTCCTGTACCCAGCATAGTGAAAGAGGAAAAAAAAAACTGCTTTCTTATTTTCTTGACAGAATGAAAATACCAAATACATCATCTTCACAGGCTCAGGTCAAGCCATCAGTAAGACAATAACATGTGTTGAGATCGTCAAACGAAAGCTGAAGACTCTGCATCAGATCACGAGAATATTCTACAAGAGGTAATCCTCATTCACTTTAATGTCCTCCCACCACACGAGGGCCCAGTTTCATAGAGCTGCTTAAAAGCAAAGTAAATGTAGCTAAGCACAAAACACTTTTGCACACTAGGATGACCAAAATACTTATGTTATGAACTGTATACTACTGGTTTCCTGTTTATTTTTGCCGAGCAGAAAATAGTCTGCTTGAGCGGCTCTGTGAATTTGGGCCGATCTGGGCTCGATTTCACAAAGCACTATGATTCATCTTAAGATCAAGTTGTCAGTATTACCATATAGTGATTTGTATAGTGACATCACACTTTGCTAAGCAATTAAGATAGATTTTGGGTTCAGCAAAGAAAACAAAATTAATTGGAATGGGATTCCAATTCTGCGACCTCCGGATTAACGTGCCGGCGCTCTACAAACTGAGCTATCTAGCCCTAATGTTGGCGGTCTCCCTATTTTATCAATATCTGTGTTATGCATCAAGTGATATGCATCAAGTGAGACTACATGTAGAGTTGTCATGTGTATCATTTGTTTCAAAGCATGTGAACAGCAGTGCACACAGAATGTGAAAATACAGAACACACGTAAAGACTGCAGGCCTGGAATTACACGGAGGCCAGGGAGGCCACGGCCTCTGTTGCCCCTGGTTCTGGCCTTGGTGCCCCATCAAAAGTTTCCCATAGACTTTAAGATTGTCCAGTGCTAGTGCTCTTTGCAAAAGTTAAAATGGCCGTGCCCTCTCACAGATGTAATTCCAGGCCTGAAAGAGCTGTAAATACATGGGTTGGGTATTTCCCACTCCCATCCCGCTGTAATTTTCTTTCTTCAATCAGTTTTGTTTGTTCGATTGCAGAATGGAGGAGTATTGGAACCCTAAGGAAGAAGGTCTTGATAGGTAAGGGAAGTAGCCTACTACATGTGAAAGCATGGAGGAAAATGGCAGTTATATGTATTTTTGTGAGATTTGCATTGCTATTGAGGATTTCCTGTTGGGAATGACATTTTACAGCTTGAGCAAACACAAATGACTTCAGTGGTGTTAATGTTATTACATTAGTCTCCAATTTGAACTGTTCTTTCATAATGCAAAGTTTCATTTCCTGCTAGAACATTATAAAGAGCCATGCTTGGTGGTTGAGGCCCCCAAAAATAAATGTTTGTTTGTCCTACATCGACCGACTGTCATTTGCGTCGTGGCCAAAAAATCTTTCAAATTAAAAAAAAAATTGTTTATGTTTATTAAAAAATTTTTTTTAAATGATTCTAAAAATGTTGAAACAAAAAAAAACTTTATATTCCCAAATACAATATCCATATTTTGAAAAATACAACAAAATTTACCTACCGACCTTACCTTTTAAGGACCCTCTATGGACAAACAAACAATTTTTTTGTGTGGCCTAACTACTGGTACACGTAACATGAAACCACTCATGGTACTTCTATAAATTTAATCATGTTGTGTTGTGGGTTTTGTTTCATTAATTTGTTCTTCTTTTTTTCTGGTTGATAAAAGTGAAACAAGAACTGAGTGTAGAGTAATGAAACAAAAATGGTTGCTTTTCAAAGAATTAAGAAAATACAGCGTGGGAAGGTTACCAATAATGCATTTTAAGGCATTTAATAAAATGATGGAAAATCCGTGTGTCCCCCCCCCCCCTTTGCTCTTTTGAAGTACATTTGACTGACTTGGTTTCGATTTATTCTTCACAAATTTATTATATAGGCCTATATTTTTTTTAAAGGGGTACTGTCGTCATAATCAAAGCAGGCCTGTGGCTGTACATGGATTTATAAACTCTCACCCAGTTCTTCATGCGTGCGTTCTCTCCATAGAAATGATACAGAGGGAGGGCACGTGCAGTAAATGGATGAGAGTTCATCATTCCATGTACAGCCACAGGCCTGCTTTGGTCATGACGACACAGCCCTTTAATACAAGACAATTGGTTATTACTATAACAAAACAATGACCATCAAATTTGATGAATGGTTCACTGTTTGGCTGAATGTTTTTTGGGTTTTTTTTTTTACCGCCAGAGGATTGGAATGAATTAACCCTTTCAAAATCCTTGTTGTGCTTTTATCCCTAAAAGCTTTAACTTAGTTGGGTACACTGTGTACATGTAGGTCACATGGAAGCATTTTGCATATGGGTCATTCCATGAATGTTGTAGGACACAGGTGTAATTTTTACCCGAAAAGCGTAGTTTGTTATAAAGATGGTAATAGTAGTATATGCGCGTTAATGAACTTGAAATATTGATCTTCATTGCCCATGTCACACTTTGGATCCATTGTTCATGTTATGACCCATTATAATGAACATGCAATGTCACCCTGGGATCAATCAACCAGATGTCAAATGTCATTATTGTATTTTTGTTTCTATTTGATTGTAGGCTGAAAGTCAGCAGGGATATACCAACAATCTCCATACTGCTGTCCAAAGAGTCGCTTAATAGCCAAGAATCTGGGTACGTTATTAGAACTTGTGCTTTCTATTACATTTTTCTGTGAGTGGGGATTGGATCTTGGACTGTATGAGCGAAATTCGACCCTGTGACGTCATTGGATGGCAACAATAAATTAATGGGTCTTTTACATTCCTGTCATGTTTTTTTTGTCAGTCGAGAGGTCAAGTTCTATGCCGTTTTGATTGAAAATCACGGATATTCAGACCTAAATTCAGAACAAAAATATACCAGACCCTTGTAATATTAAGGAGTCAGGATGTTAGCAAAGTGTTCACACTGGAAGGGAATCAAATGAAATGGCATTTTACATTGTTTCAGTGTGAGGTGAGGGACTTGTAATATTTTTCCCATTTTCAATTTGACCTTAGAATCCCTCTTTAAAGGCCCTGTACATTATTGGTAAGATCGAAAACACAATGTTCACAGATTCACACATAACTTACATGATTTAAAGTAAGTAATGGTAGAAAGGGTTCCTTAAAATATTTCTGCCTAAAATGCTATCGTTTCTGAGAAACGAGTAAAACAATAGTAATTATCGCGTGCGATAATTTGAAAAAACAGAAAACACATAAGATCTCTTTTCACTATTTTCTTGTGACCTGGATGACCAATTGAGCTCAAACTTTCACAGTTTTGTTTGTTCATGCATATGTTTAATCACACAAAATGTGGACACTGATTTTGAGTTGTTACCAAAAGTGTACAATACCTTTAATGTAACACCACTGAACACCTGTGCAAGTTGGCCCCAACACATATTTTTGGCGATTGACCAATTACAATGCTTAATGGGGCTGTGTCATCCCGATCAAAGCAGGCCTGTGGCTGTACATGGAATTATGAACTCTCACCCAATTACAGTATGCGTACGTGTGCTCTCCATAGATTTGGAGGGACAGCATGGAACGGTGCAGTTACTGGGTGAGAGTTCATAATTCCATTTACAGCCACAGTCCTTCTTTGATCATGACAGAATAGCCCCTTTAAAGGAACATTACAGAATTGGTTTTTGCTAACAAAACAGTTGCTGGCAGTGTAAGCACTTTATATAATCCACCATATACATACACTGACAAACCTGTAGAAGTTTGAGATCGATCGGCCATCTGGGTCACGAGAAAACAGTATAAAACCGATTACACATTTGCATGAAATCATATAGGTTCAACAAATGAATAAAACACTCACTAAGCGATAAACTCCAATCAGAAAATTAGTTTATTTATTTCTCATCGAATATGGCATTTCAGACAAATATTTCAAGGGAGTTTCTACTATCATCATCATTAACCCATGTAAGTTTTATGTAAATCTGTGATCAAAAAGTATATATTATACAAGTTTTTGTTCTTACCAATTCTGTAATGTTACTTTCAGCTTTTAAAAATCACATTCCATCATAATGTCACTTCATACCTCTTTAAACCTATATCTTATTCGTTCGCAGGTACCAAGCTCCTGGCTCTTAGACCATCTCTGGACAGACAGCTCCCAGGACAAGAACAAGAACAAGAACCAATCCAGGAAAAGAAAACAGATTAAGAACTCTGAAAAATCAAACCGTGTGTACGTAAATCCAGGACAATCACAAACTACTGATCAAGGAAACCAGTCAAGAGAAAACCATCGGGCAAAACGAACAAATCAAAAATCAAAGAGGGTGCCGCAGAGGAACGAAGAGACAAAATGGTGGACAGCTGAACTGGGATAGAAGATGGTCCGTTTTTGTTGCATTTCAAATCAGTGCGAGGGGTAAATAATCTGGCTCCTTTTTTCTTCTCTGTCCATTTGTATTCCTCGCCATTGTTGACCATAGGGAATAAGACCAACATGCCGAGGCATAATGACAGTTTCAGTAAGTCCTTTATTTATTTGTTGCTAGTTGTCAGTCGGTCCAGTGAGCTCAACCGTCCACTTCCTGCAATCAATTATGGTTCAACACATTGTAGAAGTCTTGTGGGTATTTCATGGGAACAAAGTTTCCCCAAAATATTAAGACTTACACTGACTATTGCGGAAATGCAACTTTACCCCAAATTATGAGCTGTTGAAACATTTGGGTTGACAAAGTCTGCAGAAACTGGCATTGTGGTCAACATATGTTCCATGATTTATTATTTTTTGATCTTAAAAGTCCAAATCATACTTTTTGAGTCTATAGTTACATTTATTAAATGGCTTTCCTCCTTGATCCTTTACAGTTGATCAATTATGTTTCGTTCCTATAAAGAAAAACAATTATGACTTTACCTAATAAAAAGTACCCGTCAAGACTTCACAAAGTAAACAACTTGATCTTATAAAAAAAAGATTTGTCATCAGATGTGCATTTTTTTCCAAGGGCTGTTTCTGATGTTCATTCCTGTCCCCCAGTCAAGTTTGTTTTTTACAATATTTTTTACCCCCATCAATATTTGGCCATTAATTATTTTTTACCCCAGTGTATGTTCGGCAATTTGTTTGTTCTTTCCCCCAAAATTTGTTTACCTATTCCTTTGAATTTTGCCTCAATTTATATTTTAGTCATTTGTTTATTTTGACCCCAATCTGTTAGTACTTATTAAGGATTATTATTAAGTATTATTTAGACAGGGTAGCCCCATCATTGTGAGAAACAATGTTCTCCCTGGGGGCCCTGTAGAAAAAGCAATACACAGAACCAGGAAAAAAACATGAAAGAACAAACCCCATGTAAAGCAACAACAGCAATCTAAACCACCACTCCAGGAACAAAAGCAGTGAAAACAAAGCACAAAAAAATCAATGACTCCATAAACGCCTGTACATAGAAGTGAAAGAAGTCAAGTTGGGCTTATGACGCGATCTCTCAGGTTAATTGTTCTGTTTGTTCATCCCTTTATTTTTACCTCTTGGGTTTTTTGTTTTCCCGTGGAAACTTTTACGTGGAAAATTTTACGTGTTTATAATTGTATTAATAAAAAGGTATTTTACAATACATTATTTCACAACCAACTTAATATGACTAATAAGTTTTTATTATGACCATGCGCAAAATCCCCGACAAACCTTCAAACTTCTTAAAAATGCATGTATAAAAATGCATCAACTCAATGGCACCTTCATATCTTCAAGAACTGATCTCTCTCAACACATCTGTCTAAAGGCGGCCACCTGCTCATCCTGGCTCTGGAATTCCATACCCTGTAACTAGGCCTACTGTAACATCTGGGAAGTCTACACACTCCAGCTCTTCAAAATACACTCAAAACCTATTATTTGTGAGTGTAAAATCATGTCATTATGTTTTTGTTGTATAGTTTTGTTTCCTGTATCAATGCATTGTTTGGTTGTATCTTTATATGCCAGCTTTGTAATAAAAAGAGCTTGATTTCCTGTGGAGCACTATACAAATGTACATGTATGTCTGTATGTCTGTCTGTCTGTATGTATGTATGATATGTCGAGTGCATGTACTCGAAACTCGACTGAATTGACTTCGAATACAGGTAACTTCTTAGGCAACCATCGATTTCGACGGGGGTGCTCGATTATTTTGCCGCACGAGGGGGGTGCTGACCATGGACCATTTCTGCTTATGACACCGTCGGCTCAATGGTCACTGATTAAATACAGAAACAACTTTGCGTAAACAAAACAAGTGTGCATTTTAATTAGGTTAAGCCAAACCGTATATGAGCATGTCTTGTGTTTTACTTTCCTAAAAGCTAAATACCTTTACATTATGCACAATCATGACGTCATTTGAGTAGGGCGCCCTCACCTAGAGGTCAAAAAAAGGTTGACCATTGGCCAGCCCTGTGCGCCGTGCGTACAAATCTCTGCATGTCCATTGTTTCATCATCGGCTTACCTCTAAGATGGCAGCTGGATGGCGTCAATGCATAAGGTCTAGTGCATTATGATTGCAGCAATCGTCGAAGCACACAACACGGTGTGCTTCTTGATTGCTGTAATCATGCGATTGTGATGTGGGTATTTGAAAAGTTTTTTCGGTTGTTGTTTTGGATAAGGTCCATCGCATTATGATTGCAGCAATCGTGAAGCACACAACACGATGTGCTTCTCGATTGCTGTAATCATGTTATTGCGATGAGGGTATTGTTAAAAGGTTTTTGTTGTTGTTTTGCTCCCCCCTCCTCTTCGGTGCTTCCCCGACTTTTCAGCTCAAACGAAAATAATTCTCTGGAGGATTGGTATTGTAATTGGTCCGTTTTGGTAGTGGTAATGGCCGTGTTGTAACAACAACAATAGTGAGTCACCACCACACATCCGTTGACGCACACACCGAGTTTGTCTGTCACACTCGACAAACACGTCGAGTTGGTGACTAATTGTAACAATAGCTGATGGGGATTTCCCCCTCAGAAACCCAGTCTGGTCCACAAAAGTTGGTATTTTGGTTTCACACAGCAGTGGAAAAGCCAACATATAATCAACTGCTGATGAAGACTGAGTCATTGGGACTAACTTTCATCACTGTTGATCGTAATTGTTTACCGTTGAGACCCGTCATCCAGGCCAGTGTACCTGCGATTATAACCGGCTGTGTAAAAGAGGTAGGTTATTGACTTATGATTGAGTCTTAGAGCACTGGTGTTCACCCCGTGATTCACTCGCTGATTAAAGGAACGTTACAGAATTTGTTTTTTCTAACAAAACAGTTGCTGGCAGTGTAAGCACTTTATGTAATCCACCATATACATAAACTGACAAACCTGTAGAAGTTTGAGATCGATCGGCCATCTGGGTCACGAGAAAAATAGTGAAAAACCGATTACACATTTGCATGAAATCATATAGGTTCAACAAACGAATAAAACGCTCACTGAGCGATAAACTCCAATCGGAAAATTAGTTTATTCATTTCTCATCAAATATGGCATTTCAGACAGAAATATTTCAAGGGATGTTTTCTATTATCATCATCATTAAACCGTGTAAGTTGTATGTAAATCTGTGATCAAAAGTATATTTTACAATTACCAATTCTGTAATGTTCCTTTAACCAAACGGCTTGCGGTAGGCCTACTTCTCTAAAGGTTGAACCATAGAGCTTGCTCTATGGTTGAACCCATGATGGAGCAACCATAGGCCCAGCCCTCACCTTGTTCGCTTTGATTGTTTTATCGAATGCATATTTTTCGGACAGCAATCAGAAACTTCCATACAACCTACCTCCATGCGACAACTTAGGCCTGTCTAATCTTAATAATCCCCGTTTGGTTGATGGGGGAACGGGGATCCTCTTTCTGACTCCCTAATGCCAATTGCTGCTAAGTAGAATTTTGGTTCGCATAACACTTCTAAGGCCACAAAGTTCTATTATTTTGAAAAAAATATCATCGCAGCCGTCCATGGCGTCAGGCAACCATGCACGATCGCCACGCGGTGCCGCACCTTTCCGCTATAGATGGATTGCAATACGCGTCATCGACCGCCATCTTTGATGAATTGTGCACGCGGGGACGCGTGAAGAGCTATAGATAGGTTGCAGTCATGGTTGCAGTATGACGTAAATCGGCCATCTTTACGGGCAGTTTAGAACAAACAGTCGTGCGTTTCGTGTGAGAACGGCGTGCAACACGCGCGCATTTCACGAAACTCATTGCAGGATTGGTCAGTGAACAACGCGGCTGCGTTAATAAGTTGAGCGTTTGACGCACCTGCAAGCCAAAATGCAATTTGTCCGTAAAGATGGCGTCTACTGGGAACTATCTATTGGCTGAGAGTCGTGCGTAGCGCGCGAGCCTTACACGCGTGCACTTTTCCATTGTTTTACATCAAAGATGGCGGTCAATGACGCCCTAGTTGCATAGATGTGTGCCTAATACCTGAGAAAGGCTTCATTTATTATGCCTGAAGCCTTTCTCAGATTAAATATTGTTTAGTTCGGAGAATTTTCTCAAAAACTACATTACTTCAGAGGGAGTCGTTTCTCACAATTGTTTTTATCAGCAGCTCTGCTCCTTTCCGAGAAAGTTTTTATTGTAATTTCTTGAGTAATTACCAAAAGTATCCACCGCATTTTTTTGTGCAAAACATATCCGGCCTAAAAGTGTTGTATTGGTCTTGCGACTCGGCATGGGTAGGCCTAAATCCCTACATGTACCCGTGGATCTTTCCGAACCATACTCTCGCTCTAAAAGTTTACCGTAGTAGCCCTGTCACTGCCTTTTGTATACGGACGGTTAACACTAAACAATTAATTAACACAAAGCTCATAGCCTCTTCCCTTGTCTATGCTTTCGCAAGATTGTTAAAAAAATATCAACAGTAGGCATGTACTATCGTGATATTATTGTTGTTTTGAGCATCGTTTTTTTGATAATGATAGTCGATTGACGAGACCCTACCGACCAGCAAAAAAGAGTGATGGTTGTGACCTGGCGATGGCCTCCTCACTGCTGGTCATGCGCCATCAATCAGTGATAGCCACGGCTCGAACGCGCAGGGCGCCCTCTCGCGTTGACTTTCTCGTGCTCTCTACCTGTCATCAACAACATGTCGGCAAATAGATACAGGTGGTGATACTGTGCTAGTGCAAGACAAGGCATTTTTTGGAAGTTGTACTGTTGTAGTGTAGGCACGAGGGATGACCGTGTTTGTAAGTCTTGTTGTTGAATTGGACGATCATAATTTTTCCTCGTACGTGTTTTTTTGTGTGTAGGGAAGTTTCTCATCTTAAAAATAAATGAATGAACATGCTGAATCAGTGAATGCAAACAATTTCCTGCTAAGCAAAAATAAGCAGGATACCAGTTACCCTTTACAGATAGTAGGCCTACACATTACATGGTACTTTGGCTGGTAACCTTTTTTGTAAGTAAGATTTTGTTGTGCTGAGCTTCTTTTGGGCATTAAAAGCAGCTCTGTGAGTGTGAAGAAGGGCCCTGAAGTGATTGGTTGGTTGGTTGGTGCAGTGGAGCTCCTTGACACTGACTGGAGGAGTCCAGCCTGGGCTAGGTTTTGTTTACTCCCTACTAAGTACTGGAGTTCGATCCACGTACCTCAACATAGAGCTACAGTACGTACAAAATCCTATTCAAAACTTTTTGTCCTTCATGATTTATTATGCACCTTGACTTCTCTTTTGAAACCGGATCTCGCCCGGCCAAAATTAGGCTCTGTAATTTATAAAAAAAATATAATAAAGTAACATCACATCAAATTTTAAGGTTGCAAGATCAAAACTTTGTTATTTCACTCTTGTCTCAAAAGTCGGAAACTGAAGTGTAACAGGCAAAAAATCTTTCCAGGGAATTTTTTCACCAAGACCATCTTTACACAATGTAAAAAATTGGGATGTTAACCTGTATTCATTTATGTTTTCAACTTTACCACTGTTTTGCACCTACCCTTTGAATTGATTTGTATTTTGTGCCCCTGTTTTTATTTTGTTTTCAGCCTCTCTTCTAAATTAGACTGAACTGACTTTGGCAAAGAAGCTTCTTTACCCAAGTCATCAAGACCACCAACATGCCAGGTGTTACCACAGCCAGTGTCGTCGTTGATTTCATCCGCTACAAATCACACAGTAGTGGGTTGGAGTGTCCATTTATAGAGGGCCAACATGAAAACCTAAGCAGCAACCCCATCATTCAAGAAGCTTTGAGGAAAAAAGCATTGGAAGTTCAGTATCAGTATCAATTGAATACCAACGGAATGGCAATAATGGACACCCTACATGTTACACCAGGCACTGCATTCAGCACATTCCACAGGTTTGTCAGACTCTTCTTTTCTTGTGGGGCCCTCCTGCATGGTTTGCTATGCCCTTCGCAGTGGTCTGCTGGCCAAATGCAGTCGCTACCATGGGCACAAGCCATACTGATACCTCTTGTCGCCAGCCTCACTACCATGGGCAATGCGTCGTACCGATACCTCTCGTCGCAGCACGCCGTACCAATACCTCTCGTCGCCAGCCTCACTATCATGGGCAGTGCGCCGTATCGATACCTCTTGTCACCAGCCCTCGCTACCACGGGCAGTGCCTCGTACCTATACCTCTCGGCGCCAGCCTCGCTACCATGGGCAGTGTGCCGTATAATACCTCTCGTCGCCAGCCTTGCTACCATGGGCAGCGCGCTGTATCAGTACTTCTCGTCACCAGCCTCTACCATGGGCAGCGCGCTGTATCAGTACTTCTCGTCACCAGCCTCTACCATGGGCAGCGCCGTTTCAATACCTCTGTAGAGCGCTTATCACACGTGGGTACCAGCCATCTCTGGCTGCAGCATTCACAAACGAACAACTGCAGACATTTTAACCTCCAAAAGTCACCTTTAAGTGATCTTTGGCGATTTAAGATTTTGGACATATATTGATTTCTAATTAACTGGGGCACTTCAGGCAAAATAATTTTGCAGGATGCTTACTACCATTACCATCTTATTAACAAGTAGGCTTTCGGACAAAAAAGTAACACCATTTTATTTCAGGGTCATTACCACAGTATGACCTGACCCTTTAAAGGGGTTTCCAGGTTAAAGCCACATTATTGTCTTCTCTTTACTATTTTTGAATCCTGTTATTTAATATTTTTGGCTTTGTTTTTTTCCCCCCATTATACAGTGTCGTCAACCAAATCTTTTCCAGCTCGCTCAGTGGCAACGTGGGCCTCAACGGTATACAGCCCTCGTGGGGTCGGCTCTGCTCGTTACTGGCATTCAGCGGCGCCCTCGCCGTCCACTGCATTCAGAATGAAATGCCGCAGTTAGTCCAGCAGATTGCCCAATGGACAATTAGCTACATTGATACTTACCTGCTGGTCTGGATTAACAGCCATGGGGGTTGGGTAAGTTTGCTGGTAACTGCTTTATACTCCAACACCCTTATGTTCCAAAAAAACCCTCCTGATTTACACGCTAGGGTCAGGGTCAGGGTCAGGGTCAGGGTCAGGGTCAGGAATAGGAAAATACACTAGGGGTAACCAGTTTGTTAATCATTAATAACACTAACCGTCGGTGGTATAGCTAGGGTTTCGTTGTGCCCGGGTTTAGTTTGTGCCTGGGTGCAAGATTAGAGAATGGTGCCCCTTCACTCATTTTGTATTTGAAAAGCTTGCCATTATTTTTGAGTTATTAGTAAAAACCATTAAAAAAAATACCATTCGTACTGGTCAATTTTTGTTTGGTCACCTCAAAACTAACAGCTCATTATTTGTTGTATTTCCTCACACTCACAGATGGGAATTGTTTCCCCAGCACCCCCCTTAGATGGGTTGGTTGGTTGGAAGAACTTTCTGGGAGTGGCTGCTCTCGCTGGAATGACTGCACTGGTGGCACTGCACGTGCACTCGAGATGACCTGACTCTCTCAACTTGGTGGAGAACGTGTGCGATATAGATAAACACCTGTAAAAATGTACATGAGTCAGGATACTATACATAGCGAAAAAGCTGTTTCTGATATGAAGGCTATGTCCGAATTCGGGGCTACGGCTATAGACCTTTATCAGCCCATCTGAATTTTCTCCCAATCAAATCAATGTAACCAAACCGAGGCTGGAAGGAGAAACAGTCTGGTTCCATTTGTGTACAATGAATGTTATTATTCATTGCTGCTATTGGATACAAGGAACATGACCAAGATGGTGGCAGAATGATAAAGGTCTATAGCTGTGAGTGTTGCCATGGGGATTCTATGGACTTGACCGTCAAGCCATAGCCACAGCTGCAGCAGCTCATTTGCATATTTCTAAGAGCTTGCAATATGATATCATGTTGTGAATGCATCTACAAAGTACACAGTCAACCCTCCTACTATCTGACCATTCAGTACCATTCTCCGTGGTTTTGAATGCTAGATAAACTCTACCAGCCTGCATTTTGATATTCTGTGATGAATTAATGCATCTACATGGTACACACTTGTGCAATCTTAGTCTTGTGCAAATTTTTTGCTACCATATACAACTCCTGCAGTTGAATGGTTTCTAAAGATTGGTGAACTCGTCAGAAAATGTTTGCTGATGCCCTACATTTGTGTAAAGTAATTAGTTTCTTCTCCTAAATACATTTATTGTTAAATAATTGCTTGTTACTTCTCAAGCTATGGATTTATAAATGTCAAAAAGCTCTTGCCATTAATTAAATGTCTTGCCATAACCAAGTGTTAAACTACTTTTTGTATTGGATTTTCAAACTTGTACCAATTGCCTTGCCTTGCCTCGACTGTGTTCATCCATTGTCAGATGTAGCCCTCGGCTCGAATTTGACACTGGACCGCAGGCCCGAGGCCAGTGATTTTAGCTTTGGGCCAGTAAACTCATGACCGGACAAGTCCGGCAGACTTGTGTTTTCAATTCAATAACAATTCATGTACCTCACTCTATAATATCTTGAACAAAAACAAATTATGTTCAAATGTTGACTTTGAGTAAAGATTTAAAATATACTTAATACCCCTAAAGACAAATGAGGTAAATCTTCTCTTATTATGTCTTAGTGCTTGTTCAATTAAATGCAAGTTTAACTGTGCAAGGAAGTCTTTTCTCAGTATGAATCTGGTCTTGTAAAATTATTTCTGGTCCAGTAAACATTTTGAGGTACAAGTCCTGTGGTCTTGTGGATTTTCCCCCCAAATTCGAGCCCTGTCATATGCTCACCATTTTCCCCTGTCTTGTGATTGTCTTATCCATGTTGTACCCAGGTAGGATGAGATGTCATCTCTCCATCTTAAAATTGTGCAAACAGATGCAGAGGAGCAATTAGTGGGTTGTCTGTGATGAACAAGTTTGTTGCGATATACACCGCTTTTGTGTCGAGCATTGGATTGCTTTATACTAGGTTTAAAGGTATTGTACACTTTTGGTAACTGCTCAAAATCAGTGTCCACATTTTGTGTGATTAACCATACGCATGAACAAACAAACCTGTGAAAGTTTGAGCTCAATTGGTCATCGAGGTCAAGAGAAAATAGTGAAAAGAGACCTTAAGTGTTTTCTGTTTTTTTTCAAATTATCGCGCGCGATAATTACTATTGTTTTACTCGTTTCTTAGAAACGATAGCATTTTAGGCAGAAATATTTTAAGGAACCCTTTCTACCATTACTTACTTAAATCATGTAAGTTATGTGTGAATCTGTGAACATTGTGTTTTTCGATCTTACCAATAGTGTACAGGGCCTTTAAGTTAAAGGAACATTACAGAATTGGTTTTTGAAAACAAAAAAGTCGCTGGCAGTGTAAGCACTTTATGTAATCCACCATATACATAAACTGACAAACCTGTAGAAGTTTGAGATCGATCGGCCATCTGGGTCACGAGAAAATAGTGAAAAAACGATTACACATTTGCATGAAATCATATAGATTCAACAAATGAATAAAACGCTCACTGAGCGATTAACTCCAATCGGAAAATTAGTTTATTCGTTTCTCATCAAATATGGCATTTCAGACAGAAATATTTCAAGGGATGTTTTCTACTATCATCATCATTAGACTGTGTAAGTTTTATGTAAATCTGTGATCAAAAGTATATTTTACAAGTTTTTTTCTTACCAATTCTGTAATGTTCCTTTAATACTGGATTTGTCTGATGAGGAATAAAACAATATATGGAACCATGATTGTAGATTTTAACTAGGAGTTATTGTCATTGTTAAATCAAGTTTTTATATTTGTTTAAAATGTTTATTTTTAATGTGAGCCACGCCCCTTTCTGCAAGAGTTTCCAAGTTCCAAGCGTGTCCTGGCCAAACAGCAAGAGTTGTGTTCGTCCCAACTATAGAATTGTCCCAACTATAGTTGAGTGTTACAGTTGGAACAGTTGAGTATTAATTCCTGCTGTTTGATCTACTTCTCTACATTGAGGGTACTGTTCCTAGAAGCTCCTTGCATTTCAAAATCTATAACGGGGGTATTTAAAAGGTGGAAATTCCATCATTTCAACATACCACCTAAAATTGGGATTTGATACCTTTTTGTCGGCATTGACTCTCACCCCTGTTTTGTTCCTGGGCAAGACACTTGAATAAAATTGCTTCTCAATACCCAGGAGTAAATGGGTACCTTCGAGGGTAAAGATTGTTGATGTGAATGATTGGCAACCTCTGTGCAGCTTGGTTGCTGGTGCTGCATACTCCCAAGGAGATGAGATGGTTTCGGGATTGCTAAAGGCCCATAGGGGTAGTAATAGTGTACGGCCATTGATAAAGGTTTAAAAGGCTTTCAGGACTAATACCCACGACTTCCGTCCCCTACCCCCATCCCCGGAAAAAAAATTGAAAGCTTTATTTAAATAAAGTAAACAAAGTAAAATAAAATAACAAGGCAATATTTTGTGAAAATCGTAGGCCTACAGAGATTACTTAAAAAGGAATTTTGCTTGGGTCTAAAACAAAGTTTACATCATGATTTTAAATATCAATCTCGACGTTTTAGCCGTGAGATTTTGTTGGCAGTGCAATCATTTTTTTTGGGGGGGGGGGTGCTATAAGCGCTCTTTAGTGAGTGTTGCCGTTTCAATTTTTAGGAGTTTGAAGAACAACAATGAACGTTGAGGGCAGCCTTCAAGGTATGGGCGGGGCGAGGACAGCTGGATTATTTATAGCACCCACACCAATGCATACACGTCGTGTTGTCTTTAGAAAATAACAAAGTTGTCGTGGCTCGATGATTCACAAGATTTATTTAGGCCAAACTGCAGAACAGAACAACAGCGGACAAGATAACAAATTAGTAAGTACGCAGTATTTACACTAAATGAAAAGAGGAACAATCAATCAAAAACTGTTTTGAAATGGTACTACACATACACAAAACACTATCAATATCATCAATCATCATGACTATGCCGATGCGATACAATTGGTATTTTTCATTGAACAATGAATAACGCCTATAACGGTAAAGTGGCAAATCAATGCCAATGGTTAATGGACGTAAAGACCTCAAACAAGCTGGGACAAAACACAAAACAATGCACCCATTTGGGGGTTAATAACTTGTAAGCATAATTAGTGAATCAAGAGTTGAACCATCTTGATGAGTATTGGGACATAAACATGCATGGAGCATGGAGGTAAAATTCTACTACTCACTAGCGGTAGTTGCTATATAAATCGTGACCCTCCATCTTCCCGACGGCTTACGTAAATATTAATAATCAAACATTATGTGGTGGTCTGGGCCGGGATGCATGGGAGGGGCGGGGGTGGTGAGTGGGCATAGATAGATGGATCTGGAAGGATACATTACTACTCTACTCCCCTAGCCTAATAAAAGGGGGGTAAATCGAGTAGGGACACATTTTCTTTGTCTTGACCTGGTTAACAATTTCTTCAATCTGATTTTGGAATTTTTGAGGACAATGATTCATCGTCCTAAGAAATTCCAAATTCAGATTAAAGATTAATAAACAAATTGAAAATTAATGAACAAATGGCAAATGTGAAATATATCTGTACTCGTTTAGTTGCTGAAAGGCGTTGACGAGTACCAGCATATAGATGTAGATGTAGATGTACTCTATTAATTATGAAACAAAATAAAGTGTACAAACTACAATGTACAACCATCTATTTCTTCATCCATGGTACAACCAGAGACTCTAGCACAGTAGCAGCACCAGGTATGGTATTCTGGTATTGGGTCAACTACTAAGACTAAGAGTCAATTGTTGTAATTTTACGATGCTGGGCGGTTAAGCGCACCGGACTCAAGTTCTGGTGTTTCTGATCAGCAGAGTGTGGGTTCAAGTCCCGGTTGTAGCGCCTGTGTTCTTGAGCAAGATACTTTATCATAGTTGTTTTGTCCTTCGGATGTGACATTTTAAGCCCTAGGTCCCATGTGATGTACTAGGATTGGTAGTGCACATGAAAGAACCCAGAACACTAGTTTCAGAGTAGGGGTTAACCCTGGTGTTTCTGGTTCACACAGCAAGCACCCTTGTTTACAAGTTTCCACAGGCTTGCGAGCTACAGTGATTGAGTTCACTTTCGGCATCCTTGGTTTCATTACCAGAAATGAATAAAACAAGAAGTAGAAGGCAGTAAATGTAGACTGATCTATAGAATGGTATTTGAAGTTCTAACATACAACAAGTAACTCTTATTCGTAAATGAAATGAAGACTTTCTTTGGCCATTAGGTACATGTGTAACAACAAAATCTCTAGCGTGTTGTGGCCGAGCGGATAAGAACACCGGACTCAAGCTCTGATGTTTCTGATCGGCAGAGTGTGGGTTCGAGTCCCGGTCGTGACACTTGTGTCCTTAAGCAAGACACTTAACCATTATTGCTTCGTCCTTCGGATGGGACGTAAAGCCGTAGGTCCCGTGTGTTGTGTAATGCACGTAAAAGAACCCAGTTACACTTATCGCTAAGAGAAGGGGTTCGCCCCGGTGTTCATGGTTTGATTGGCAGCATATTGCACCACAGCACCTTGTAAACCATTACTTGGTGCTATGTAAAGGAACAGGTCTAATACTTCAAAACGTAGCTCCACATTATACCTTGCAGGAAAAATACTGAGCGCTTTGAGACGCCCATCGGACGTGATAAAGCGCTATATAAGAACTGCGTTATTATTATTATTATTAGCTGACTGTGTATTTTTTTGCGCAGACGAAAGACCCCAAGCACTCAGAGACCAGCGACCATTTCCGAGGATGCACCTTGACATAGGAGGTGCATATGGAGAACAATGATTGTGTGACCCTCCTGCCCTTTGTCCATCAGGTCGGGGGTCATACAGCCATGATGAAATACGATGAGGCAACAGTCTGCAAGCCTCTTCAACCAGCTGAGCTTCAGTTCTACAAAACGCTCTCACCGGAGTTGGCCAAATTCACACCAGGGTTTAAAGGTAACTGTTTTTTTTTTTGCAATCAGAAGAGAAAGCATTGTTTTGCCACAGGATTGGTGACTAGTGGTGTAATACCTCAAAGTTAGATTCACATAAGCAATGAACGCTAAACAAACATGACAACTTCATGAACCTGTTAAAAGGAAAAGACTTTGTGAAAGACTAGCGTGGCACCAGTTGCAACTACATTGTGTACATGTATCTGGCAATTTTCGCTTTGCAAGAAATGTAACCACAAAGGAAATGCCAACAAGCTTGTTCCGTTTTTCAGGAAATGCATGAAGGAACTACGCTCTACAGGAAATTATCAGCAATGCACCAAGGTCAAGTTTTTATACCAGTGTTTAGAACCAGTCAAAAGGTCTCTCTAAATGGTCCGTCTGGATAGTACAGTGTTGATAAACATCTTTATAAAGGTCATAAATTGGTTTGAAAGTTTTAGCTGAATACAGTGTCTTATTTGCTGAGTTAAAAAGCAAAAAGGCTGTCACGTTACGCCCTATTGGCACAAGAACATCAAATCCATCCATGTTAAGCGAGGTGACAGTAGGTACTAACTGCCTAAAACGTTACCATTTGTCCCAAAACATGCTTACTATTCTATATTCGATGATGTCACAAGCTCATCTGCTGGTACCAGGCTTAATCTGTCCAGTTTCAAGAGGACTGCCATAGCCAGGGTGCATTTTTAACAATAGTCCGCTTGCAAAATGCTTGTTAAAACACCTTAGGACCAGTCACAATTCTCTCCAAGTGGTCCGGATGGCTAGTTCAAAATCTCTGACCTAAGGCCTGTGGCCCAGTGTAAAATTTGAGCCTTGCCTTTATGCCTTCTTGTTCATTGCCATGGTGCCTCTTGAAATGTAGAGATGCCCTTTACAAAGGGAAAAATGCCTTGCTCTTTACAAGACTGATATTTCTGACCTATCATTTTGATGTACACTGTACTCTATTTTAGGCGTTGTACATGTCTCCATCCAAGAGGAAGACGACGGGTCAATGAGCTTTAGGGCTTACCCACGAACTTGTAGAAATCACCGTCAGACTACAAGTCCTCTTCCAGACCCGAGTGTCGAACAAGAGGGCAGGGGGTCATCTACATGTAATCCAAAGGGTCATATATCATCCAAGTGGAAACATCCCCAACGGTATGTGAAAAATATCATACATTGGGACAATTCTGACCACTCCTAATAACACAGTGTAGGTATGAATGGTCAATCTTTGTTTGTAGGCAGACCTCAACCATATGTTTAGCCACATCATAAAAGCACAAGGAATACCACAAAATAAGGAGAAGTCCCACACATTGACACAGGTGTACAAATGTTGGTTTTTAACCACTTCACATCAGGGCCCAATTTCATGGCTCTGCTTACCGCCGAATTCTGCGCTTGCGGTGACCATTCTATGCTTACTGTTCAAGCGCCGAATTTCTGCTCTAGCTGTGTAAGCGTAGAATGCCTAGTAACATGGAGTACGCACGCGCACAAGCCGAAAATCCCCGCTAACCCGTGAAATACGCTTGACGTAAGCGCGGAATTCCCTGCTTCCGCAAGCGCTGCTTCTTTTGCTTACGGTAAGCAGAGCCATGAAACTGGGCCCTGATGACGTACTTTACATCCGATGTGTTTAGCTGCAAATCTTTTTTGGGCAGACGTTTTATAACGCTCAGAACAACTTTTTCCTAAAATTTGTTGTTGATGGCTTACGGCTGACATTTTATATCCACCCAAACTTTCCAGTTTGTAGTGTGCACAGGCAGGAATCTACTGTGATATACTTTGTTTCACTAATGGGTACCTGTGAGGGCAGAGATGGTTCTTGTGATTGATTTAGCTTGGTGCGCTACGGCAGCACAGGCTTTATACTCCCCAGGGAGTCAAGATGGTTTAAGTAGGATTTGAAGCTTTGCATGGTGGGAGTATAACTAAGAGAGGTTTGTGGTAACACCATGTTAAAATCTCTTTTGAGTAACTGTTGGTTCTGAAAAGAACCGGTAGTTAACGACTCTGGTTTAAGGAAAGAAATGGTTTAACCCTCTTGCTGTCTGACCATTCAATACCATTCACTGTGGTTTTGAATGATAGATAAACTATGCCAGCCTGCAATATGATACCATGAGGGAATGCATGTACACAGTACACAGTTAGTTCTGTGCACAGTTGTGCCACCATACACAACCTTGGCAGTCGAATGGTTTCAAATGGTTGGTCAACTCACTGGAAAATGTTGCCAAGAGTCACTGACAGTAGGAGGGTTAAGGAAAGAAATTAATGGCCCCGTGACCAGGGGTATTAATGTATGTAAAGCACACTGAGAGTTCTCTCGGAACTGAAATGCGCTCTACAAGACTGTCATATTATTATTGTTAATATATGTATTTTTTTCCGTTGGGTTTAGATTGGATGGAGGAAACACAGAGGGTCTTTTTGCTGACCATTCCGGGAGCAAGATGTCTAAAGGAAACCCTTGGGGACATCATCTCTATCAACGCCAGTTAGACAGGATGCACAGGGACAATGGAACTGGCAAACTACATGGTATCGTTTCAGTTTTGACACTCTTAGTACTGACATTGATTCATAAATACCCAAGACAGTTTAGGCAGTCCTATTGGTTGAAAGGTGGTCACATGACCAGGATGAACAGGTACAATGGAACTGGCAAACTTCATGGTATCGTTTCAGTTTTGACACTCTTATTACTAACATTGATTCATAAATACCCCAGACAGTTTAGGCAGTCCTATTGGTTGGTGGTCACATGACCAGGATGCACAAAGACAATGGAAATGGCTTATTGAATATACTGACGCTTGTTATTATTATAACTTAACCCCCCAAATCCAGAGTTTATCCTTCTGGAGAATCTGACGTGGCAGTTCCACTCCCCTTGCATCCTGGACGTTAAACTTGGCACGAGAACGTACCACAAGGACCACTCAGAAGAAAAGCGCCAACTTCACATTGACCGAGATACTGCAACGACCACAGCCACACTGGGTCTCCGAATATGCGGAATGCAAGTAAGAAATTCTCCACTTCTATCAATGCAGATTTTTCTTACAGACAGTTCAGCAAATTGGTATCCTGCCTTACCTTTAACTAGTCTATAGATGGATTACAATACGCGTCATTGACCAACATCTTTGATGAATTGTGCACGCGTGAAGAGCTATCATTGGCTGAGAGTCGTGCGTAGCGCTAACACGCGTGCACTTTTCCATTGTTTTACATCAAAGATGGCGGTCAATGACGCGTATTGCAATACATCTATAGGCCTTTTCACACTATCGACATCCGATCTGTGTTGTAATCTACACCAGTCAACTCTGTGTTGACTCGGTAAAATTTCAACACTGTTCAAAACCGCTCTGCTTTCACACTAGCTCTGGGCACTGCTTTCACACTAGCTCTGGGCAAAATCAGCTTGTGGGTTACACGTGTAACTTTTGATCCGTGTATTGTGCGATCAATTCACACTGCCACGGATCCAAGTGGAAAACTCCCATACTACAGTGTTTGGATGGCACCGTGCACACTCAACACAGACCAAAAATGAACTCGGAGGTGTTCACACTACGGCTTTTGACACATGTTGGAATTGTTGACATGGATCGAGAGCTCTCAACCCACCTCCTGAGCAGGGTTTGTTTTGACTCGGATCGAGTGCTCTACACGGATCAACACTGTCTTGAAATGTTGTAGTTTGAAAAGGTCAGTCCAAATTACACGGATCGGACCCGTGTCTAACACGGAGAATATCTGTTGTGTGAAAAGGCCTTATGGCTCTGGTTTCAATCCTGCCCTTGAGTTCTAAGATCTGGTTCTTAGTGTCCGATGTTTTTGTCAGATTATTTTTGTAATGACTTGCACAGGTGACTCATGACTCAAATTAAATGACTCTGATGACACGACCTAAGGGATTGGACTAAAAACTTGACTGAACCCCCCAAAAAGGTCAATACTTCAAACACGTCTTGTTCGGTATTTTGTTCTGAACCAGGTTTATCAGCCAAACAAAGGCATCTACAAGTGCCGCAACAAATATGACGGTCGTCGCCTTTCAAAAGACGGGCTGCAGAGGGCGCTTTCGGATTACCTCTGTGATAACGAGCGGGTGAGGACGGAGCTGATCCCCTCATTTGTTGAGAAGCTGAACACTCTCATCCAAGTCATTTCAACGGTCAAGACCCACACCTTCCTCAGTAGCTCCCTTTTGTTGATCTATGAAGGGGACCAGACTGTAGAACCTTCCCCGAAAGGCAGCGCCGGAGATGAGCCAGCGGCAGTAGTTGATTTGCGCATTATTGACTTTGGCAATACAGAACAGGATTCAGAGAGTTTCGACAGCGATCAAGAATGTAACAGAGGATGCGTTTATGGACTTCAGAATCTTGTGAGAATCTTGGGAGATATTGAAGGTGGAAATAATACAATTTGAGAAGAAATGCGACACTTAAAATTGTTTCTTTTGGGTTTTTGTCCCGATTTTTTATGTTGTGGGGCTCGTAACATAATTTGTTAAGGTTATATTTTGTAGGCAGTTTTGTAGATGTATTTTTCTTTGGTTTTGAGGTGATGGAAGAGGTTTAGACTTCTTATCGATGGACTTCCCCCACATCCTTCCAGTTCCTCCCAAATTTATTCTCTCACTTTGCCAAAATGGATTCGGGACCAAGTACCCAACAAGTTACCCAACATGTCTGCATGGAGCTAGCAGGCATACTAGCTCCATGTCTGCATGGAGCTAGCAGGCATACTAGCTCCATGTCTGCATGGAGCTAGCAGGCATACTAGCAGACATACTAGCTCCATGTCTGCATGGAGCTAGCAGGCATACTAGCTCCATGTCTGCATGGAGCTAGCAGGCATACTAGCAGACATACTAGCTCCATGTCTGCATGGAGCTAGAAGGCATACTAGCTCCATGTCTGCATGGAGCTAGCAGGCAACTAGCTCCATGTCTGCATGTAGCTAGCAGGCATACTAAGCTTACAGATGGTTTAGTGTTGAGTTCATAGAAGTCTATATCATGTCAGGGTTGACAACATGGAGAACATTATTTCCTCCTCACATATTGTACTCGTACATGTAATCATATGGCAAGTGTGTTTGTGTTGTCTTTTATTAGCCTTTAAGGGAGACTGCTAGGGTGGAGTTGTGATGCCATTTCTGCCACAATAAATCAGTTGCAACTTGGTATTCAGATGATTCCTACGCAGAGAAGGCAATCAGTTTTTGATAATGTAGCATGGGCACTGTTAGTTTGTTTAATTTCGTTTTATATACATTATACAACTCTGCGTAACATTTGTTTTGTAAAGGATTGCTGCTTGGTTTTGTATCATTTAAGTGAGAGTAATGTTAGGATATTTTTTTTTTGGAACCAAGCATTTTATTTAGGTTGAGTTTTTATTTTTAAATCTTTTTTTCTTTCTTTGCTGCCTTTTTTGGTTTTCTGTTTTTTGTAATAACTTTTTTTTCCAGTAGCAACTTGAAAATTTCTCCCATGATATTTGTGTTAATTATGCGTTTTAATTGTATTTTGTTAAAAAACAAACAAATTAAAACGTAACACTAGTGTGTTAGTTTCTCTGTGAGAAACACTGCACAAGAACTGTTTTTGTGTAACATCAGGATCGAGATGTGCTCCTTCTGGAAAAAGTGTTACCGAAAGAGCACAAGACCGTTCCAACCAGGCTATATTGGGATTGGGTCGCATTAATTAACATGATTCGAAAGTAGACCCCTTCCAGGTCAAACAATGGAAATGTGCACAACTCTCAGCCAATAATAGGTCTTCAATGAACTCAATGAGGGCGCTGGTTGGGTTTGTGACATCATGCATGGGTCATTCCCCGCCAGGAAAACGCTGGTTCCCAAACCGCTGGTGTTTCCTGGCTTGGACTCTTTATAGTTAAACACCGTCAAGTGTTCCCCAAAAGGAATGCCCGGCAATCAGACCATTAATTCCCATGAAATTATGCTAATTACATTCACGTATTCCAACGTAGTTATGCACCCAGGCAGACGCACAAACGCGCGAAATTCACTCATTTTGCCAACCAGAGAGAGAGCGCACGCGCGATGTGCAATTTACATATTTCATAGAAGGGTCTATTCAGCCCGAATTCATTCAAATTGATCATCCCACCCGGGTTTAAAAGCGTTCCTGAGAGTGCGACGTGAAACATTCCGTAGTTGCCTTTTGTTCCCACAGCCATGCTCGCACCTTTATTTTAGTGCCGTCTTGCATTTTCCCCTAGGTTTGACGCATTGTTTAAAAAAATGAGACATTTTTCAAACTTTGAACCCATAAGATCTGTCCATCTGAGTGTTTGAGAACCTGTACTACACTAAAGGGCTATTAGTACACGTTGTCAAAAATACTCACGAAGCGAAGCAGACGGCAAGTTTACAAAAGGAGCCAAAAACCGAAAGGGTAAATAAATAGTCTGGTACCATTCAAAGAAATGGCGATGAGAGCGAGACCTGTCATTGTGCGCTAAAGGGAGCCAGACAAGAATTACTCATTGCTGCTGTGTGAAAATCTGCAAGGTTCAGTCCCTGTCGAGGACTGTTATTCCACGGAATATTTAGGTATGTATTGTGAACCAGTTTATTCTGTAAAACACCAACGGCCTCAAGTGTGTTTTTTTAAAGATTTTTATCGTAGTATTTATACAGAAGCACCGACCGTGTATACTATTAGTGTATTCTATATTTTTTTATTCTGTTGAATATTTCATCAGCGTACGGTATGAGAATGCCATTGGCACAGGACTATAAATTTTGTATACTTATAACATTCTGAAAAATCTTTACAATACAAGTAAACAACACGTTTTTGTATATCTTGATTTATTAAATTGAACATGTCAGTTCAAAATCGGATCAAGTGAGATCATGGAGGTAGAAATTACCTCCATGGTGAGCTCAAGCAAAAATTCAATGTGACATGAAACTAGCATTTTACAATTATCATACCAAGGTAATTGATATGTACCAAATGGGCCTATTAATGGTATTTTAGTTTGTGGTAAAATTTTCAATTTTCTTGAAAAGGAATCACAAGGATTGGTCTTGTCTCCCTTTTGTGTGATCTGAAATTTATAAATAAAAAAAAATTGGGAAAGGAAAAGCCGACATCCTTTATCTACCCATCCAGTTCACAATTTGTCTTTGAATTGAACTCATTTTGTTTCCAGAAATTTAACATGTTCACCTGTTTGATTATTTTTCCTTAAAATTTAGTGAGACACTTTAGTTTTTTAACCGTTCATTAACCACCTTTAGTTAGAATATGATTTTATTTCTTTATTATGTGTACATTGTTGAAATTGTTTTCATGATCTAATTTGGTGTGTGTTTCTTTTAACTCAATTGGATCACACACCAGCACAGTAAAGATCTGAAATATTAAGGTTGAAATGTATGCATTAACATTAGTAGTTGTTGGGTTAAAGTAATATTTTTTGTGTTAAATTGATTAATCTGCCAACACTCAATAATATTTGTCCAGTCAATTGACAAACCAATCAAAATCAACTCAACTGAACTGTCTTTTAAATTGTAATCGTGCAACAGCTGTGCACGATAGAAATATCTTCTGTACTGTGTACATAGAGGTACATGGAGGCCTTGAATTTCATCTTTGAGAGGGCAAGGCCACTTTAATTTTGCCGAGGGCTCTTCAACTGGAACTGTTGAAGAGGGACCAAGGCCAAAACCAGGGCAACATAGGCCATGGCCTCAATGTACATGTCAGGGCTTGAATTTGGGAGGAAAATCCCCAAGACCACAGGACTTAATTGTATCTCAAATGTTTTTACTGGACCAGAAATAATTTTACAAGACCAGATTCAAACTGAGAAAATAGAGCTGCTTAAGCAGCAAATATTGCTTAAACAATTTACTGCTTAGCAGAAATCAGCAGGATACCCGTCACAAATTGTACATGTGACATGGTAGTTTGACCAGTAACCTTCTTCTGGTAAGCATAATTTTGTTCTGCTTAGCTACTTTTTGTGCTTACGCAGCTCTATGAAATTGGGCCCTGTATGAATACTGTCAATCATACATTTGACATTGACATTGTGATTGAAAATTAGGCATTTAAAATTACAGTATGTATTTAATATAATTTTCATAAAAGTTATTGTTTTGCTAAAAATGGTGTAACTCACAAATCAGTAACATTTGCCTGTGTGAGTCAATCTAACCCGAGTCCTGGACTTGAGTCAAACTGCTTGCATGCATTGATATCACCTATTGTATAACAAACTTGTTTATTTATTTATCTTTTCGTCTTTTAAATTTTATCTCTTTACTAATATGTTAGCTATATATTTTCTTTTATTAATTAAGCGAAAGGACATGGGATCCAAACTCAATCATTGAAATATTTCCCCAGTCAAGTGATATACAAGTACATGTGCCGTAAGTAGAGCTAATTAAAGTTATCTGTTTGTTCAAGGTAATATTTCCATCAGTCATGCTGGATATGATGGCTGAGGGTCCAATCTGTGGTGTACAGATATTTTGAACACAATAACAATCGCTGCTTTCATGCATGCAAAGAGTACAAGAAATTCAGCTGAAATTGTCACAGATTGGTTTACCATGAACACAAATGAATACTATTTTGTTATCGTTTTCCTTAAAGGGGCTGTGTCGTCAGGATCAAAGCGGGGCTTAGGCTTCACATGGAATTATGAACTCTCACCAAGTTACTGCACATGCGCACCCTCCCTAAAGCTCGGTTCATACTTCCTGCGAATGCGAATGCGAATGTGAAGCGATTATTGACGTCACAACTCTGTTCTCACGGGAATTTTTCGGGGGAGTTGAGCACAGCTCAACTGCTGCGAACTAGTCATTGCGAATTTGTGACGTCAATATTCGCTTCGCATTCGCATTCGCATTCGCAGGAAGTATGAACCGGGCTTAAGTATCACATCTATGGAGAGCATGTGTGCGCATGCTGTAACTGGGTGAAATTCATAATTACATGTAAAGCCACAGGCCTGCTTTGATCATGACGGCACAGCCCCTTTAAGCTAACATCTGCATTATTGTTAAAGGACAGTACAACTGAGGTCACGGTATTTAACTAATTTTGACATTGCCATTTGCAAAAGGGTATCAATAAAATTGTGAACACATCTGGTGATGAAATCAACACATTGAAGTAATAAATACCAGTGTTGTAGCACTCTTGGGCGAGTACTACTCGAGTACTGTTCGATGGTACTAATGTACTCAGCCAGCAAAGTAACTGTACTCTCAGTCCATACTCGATACTCGACTGTAAAATAACCTACCTGAAGTCATGTACTCGATACTTAACTGAAAATGTACTTGGACTCGATTTTAACTTGTAGTCCCTACTCGTGGCCAAAATACGGTGGTCTAAATTATGTCATTTTAGTGTAAATTTATGTCATTGATATCCCAGGATTAAAGCAATGAAGCTCTGGGAACAACAAGTATAATTTAAGTTGTCTTTGATGTATTCATGTTAAAAAGGTAGTTATCATAAACCAAAACACAACATTATCTCAAAACTAGTTCAAAAATCAATAAATTTGTTGATACCTCATTTGCAGTATTTTTCTGCATAAAGTATTCATACTCGTACTCGTAGATCCAAGATTTTGGTACTCGGCTGTTGGACTCGGTACTCTGATATCAGAATACTCGATGCACGGATACCAGAACACCAAAATTTCCAGTCTAAATATTTTGCTATTGAAAATCGCTGAGTGAAATCATTCCCTGCCTACTTGGCAAATGAAATGCTTGATAAGCACAAATAACAATGGAACCACCCAGATCACACCATACGCGGTACTTGGTATATTACAGTACACACAAGTAAACGCGCTGGCCCAACATCGGTTCGAATCCCTATGTGTAAGGTACATACAAAATTTCCCCTTACAAAATGTCGGTTGTGTGAACTGGTGCGTGACCTGTGTTATTCGATGGGTCAGCACCATTTTCTGAGTGGCCAAAGATGCTTTTTGTCGGGCCGTGTCACATGGTTTTGTATGCCCTCTAGGTCTATTATTGGATTTATGATTTAGTTGCTACTTGAAATTAACAAAGTTACCAGTATCAAAGATCCTTGGTAATGGATGCCGGTTGTCTGTCACTTTGCTCCATTGCAATTTCACTAGGGACCTTGGACGGTCAAAACGTTGAACATTGTCCTTTTTACATGAAGTGTAGTTTACAACCATTTTACAACCGACAAAAATGTACATGTGTTCACAACCTCACACAACACATTCCAAATGAACCTTTATAGACATCTTAATGTTATCATATCGAGGCTACCCTACCGCATTACTTCAAGATAATTTTGAGGTTAATAGACAATATGTAAATGTCTGAATTGTTTACCACCAAACCACTCCCCATTCTCACGACTTAGTTCGCAATTGTCATGATAATATAATTTATGGTAGTAAGTGTTACTTTTAAATTTATGTGGAGGACTAATAGTTTAATACTTAAATCGCACTTTCTAATTTGTTCGTGGATTATGAAAGGAGAAAATGGTTAAGATGAAGGTGTGACATTAGTTTTGGGATCAAAGTTAATTCCAATCCTGAAAGCCGGTTTTCTTGTCAGGACCATAATGCCCCAAAAGGACCACCTCTTCATTATTTGAAGGGTTGAGCATCTTTTTCTTAATTGGTATACTTAATGGGTGTAACTTACAGGTAGGCTGGTCGTAATGTGTATTGGAACTAAACAACGGTGTGCTATTGCAACTTAATAATAACTTAATAACTTTTGAAATCTTGTCGTCATAATATATTGTTTATAACACTCTAAAAGCTTCGAGGTCAAAATGAAGCCGGATCCGGTTCCCTTGGGCCTGACCCATTTCTGGGTCAGTATGACCTGAAATCTGTGTCAAAATAACCCAGAAATGGGCCCAACTGACGCAGTATCCGAGTTTAACCACTTCCCAGAGACCTGGAATCTGGGTCAATTCAGTTTATACTTCACTTGGTAGAGCTTGATCTTATTAAACGGTGGTTTGGTTTAAAAACCAATTTGGAATACACGTAATTTGGAAAGCTGTTTACTATACACCAAAGGTTCATAGATATTGGATTACAGTATTAGCTAAAATATCTTTAGAAACATGTTCTAGTATTCATATCTCCAAGGAACAGAGTTTAATATCTCATGTAACTCGACAAACATTCTCCTCTTTTTAAACATTGATGTTTGTTGTTCCAGTGTTTGATTCATGATTTTCGTTGAATGTTAATTACCGGTAACAAAGATGAAACTTAAAAACAAAAAAACACAAAAAATAAAACAGGGTTAATGTTTTGTCATGACTATCAGCGGGAAATCCACCACAAAGTGCCATCCTATTAAAAGTAAATACATTTTTATCTCCCCTGCCTTTAAACTTTCACGAAAGATTTGAACTTTTCATCTATTGAATAAAGACAATCGTGTTAATCTATGGTGACAAACTGTCTAAAAATCCTCAAAAATCCTCTGTTCGTTCAGGGGTTTTATCAACAGACCACTTTTGTCAGGAATGTGTAGTTTTGTTCAATCCTATAGGTCTGGTACCTGAAACACCGCGGTGTTCTGTCTATGGTCTGCCTTATCAAAAAAACAAAACACCGCATGATATGAGGTTGTTCACAGCATTGAGGTAGAATTATACATGTTTACAGGGAGCCTTTCTTGAAACCGTTTATTAGATTGAAATTCACTTATTTTTTTCAGAAACAAATGTTGTGCCTTCGATTTCCAAAGGTTCAATGCAATTCTCTGTAATTGTATGACCTGTTATGTTTAAACCCTATACCTGGACATTCGAAATGTATTTATAGTACACTATAAAGTTTGATATATATTTTTCTTGGAATTATGCACTGATTTTTTTCTTTTTAGATGATACATTTAGATAAATTCGATAAATAAACATGCAGTAAAGATTCTGTGAAATATTACGAATGTATACATAAATGTTGTTTCCTCGGAATAATATTTACAAGACAACGGTTACATTTGAGTTCATCGAGTTGTCCCTTTTTGAGGGCCCACAAACACTAGGAACCCCAATGCCTTGTCATGTCATAAAGGGTTAACTAGACCATAGAGCAATCGTTGAACCAGTGAATTTATAGACTGGTACCCTCTTTAACCGTAAGGATAAATACGGGCACCGGTCTTACAGGCCCAATGATTTCATTGGATACAATTAATTAATTGGATAAACGTGCAGTGACGTAAAGCTTTCCATATCTGTGTTATGATTGGTCCGCTCCGAAGTGACGTAGTTTGTCAGCTAACTACTTTCGATCGTGTGCAGGATGCACGTGATAGTGATTTTACAACTGCAATGAGTGTGCATTGATCAGTAAACCGATAGCGACATAAGTTCCTGCCGCCGTAAACGAACCGCAGCCATTGCCAGTCGTTATGTTTGTCTATACGATGGGATGTACCGTTGCTTTGTACTGTTTGGATGACGTTGCCCGCAGCTGCAAGTTGGGTGACGTTGCCCTCGGCTGCAAGTTGGGTGACGTTGCCCTCGGCTGCAAGTTGGGTGACGTTGCCCTCGGCTGCCAGTTTGGTGACGTCACCATCGATTGTCATCAATGAGAAGACATTGGTTGCTTCCTGTCCCTCTGTGGTGATATAGACTGTGCTGATTGGGTCACCGTTTGCTTTCACATCGTTCTGATTGTTCACCTGAATTTTAACCAATAGCTTGTTGTCAATCTAATTCTGAGATAAAACTCGGTACACTAATTACTCTTACCACGACACTCCGTAATACTGAAACTGCCGATTATATCGATGGTGTTTTGGACACTAACTTGACTAAGGTTTAAACTCAATGTGTGAGCTCAGGCCAAGCCTGAACCTCTGTCTCGCTAGCTTTCGAAAACGGTCTCACAACCTTGAGGTGACGGTCTAAATACAAAGTTGAGATAACGTCAGGTGCGGTGTGTACATGGGGGATTGTAGAGGTTTCATGAGATGAAACCCCATTTTTTTAAAACAAAGCCTCTCATACAAAATTGTCCTTTTTTTGTTTAAAACATAAATAAAGGTTTATGTTGTTCTTTCTGTGTTTAAAAGTTGTGCTTACACTGTAAAAAAAAAATGGGTAATCGAGTGCGGGGTAAAACTATTCACACATATTTTGGTCATTTTTTTTTTACACATTTATGGGTAAAAATTGCTGTTGGGTAAAAGGCTTGACCAATGTTGGTACGAAATTGGGTCATTAAAGTTTGGTAATCTTTAACCAACAAATGGGTACATAGTGCTTGCTTTAAGCGTCATTCTAGATGTTGGGTATAAAATCAGCCATAAGCCCACCAGTTGGGTACTTTGACATGATTGAGGGCGCTAAATAACCAACAATCTGACACAAAATGCATCGAGAATGTCGATGTTCGCGCATGCTGCTGGAGAACTTGTGAGCAATCATGGCGGAGTTTAACGTGCTTGAAGAGATTCTTCATGAATGGGGGCTCGACGAGCTGTACAGAACATTGACAGGTAATATTTGGAATACTTCTCACAATGAATACAATGTAGATGACAGGATCATGGCTCACATACGATATTATTTAGAAATAAAAACGTTAAACTTGGTGCACACTACATAATGTGTGTGACACAAGTCACTGACAGTAACTCGAGTAGGCCTAGCCCATAGGGATAACGTTAAAGATAAAAGTCAAAACAAACCCTTCGTTTTGTTGTTAAAAATATGGTGTGGCGTTTTTTTGCTTGTTTGTTGGATATTTGGTTCGTTTGTATGCGTGTGTGTGTTTTTTTGTCAGTTTTGTTCCTTTTGTTTTTGTTTTTTTGCTTTAAAAAAATTTGTGTTACAATTTTCAGCAGACAACTTGCCATAAGTTAAGCCTGGCTATCCAAGTTGTGAGAAACGAATTAGAGCTACTAACGTTCAACTTTTAGGCAAAATGCCTAGTTTATTTCATTAGTTGGGCTATTGTAATATGTGTAATACCCAATGCTTGAGTGGGATTTTTCTTCCAATAAAAGTTGGGCAATGTTAACACCCATCATGCCCAACTTTTGAGTATAGGGTTCCTTCAATAGTAAAACTAGTTGGGCAAAAAACTTTGCATGACATGTCATTTATGCAAATTTAAGTTGAATTTTATTTTAAACATGCCAAATTTAATCATGCCCAACTTTTGAGTAGGGTTCCTGCAAAAGTATTACTCGTTGGGCAAACAAACATTGCATGGCATCTAATTTTATGCAACTTTAAGTTAGACTGTAATTTGAACAACTGTTTATGTTTTTACATTTTTTAATGTGTAGTGATGGCTGCGACAAAAAAAAAACTGGTGGCAGATTTGGGCCAAAGGAAACAATGAAAGCCTTTATTGATGTACAACTGGTGAGTATTGTCTTGCAAAATGATATTAAAACAAGTATTTCGCATTCCTTTGTCGGATGTAGGGGGAAGAGACTATGGGGCTGTGGGCCCCTCCCCCCCCCCCCCAAAGTAAATAACAAATAAAATGTTGAAAAACAAAACTGCCCTTTAGCCATTTAAAGTACCACCTTATGGTGTATCCAGGCACTGCCTCTTCCCAGGTTTATCGTAACTTGGATGTGATCCAGATCCCTGGCTGTAGGGCAGTGTTTGGTTTTATGAATTATTACTGCCATCCCAAAAGAAAGGTTGTTGACAATAAATAGGGAGACCGCCAGCATAGGTCAGTTTGTAGAGTGCCAGTGTCATAGGGGAAATCTGTCCCATAGTAGCTTGACCCTCTCCACAATTCTTTGTTTGGGGGAACAATTTATGCAAGGGTTCAATTTAGCGGTCCGAACCAGCATATCAACCCATAGGTCGAAGATTCAAGTCCTGCTCCAGTAAATTTGTCTATATTTGCTAAAATTTTATATTTTCTTGTTATTTTGACTTTTCGCAGGATATTGTGCACATGCCAACGTACTTAGCCATTCCTGCTCGTCCAGTACAGTGAATCAGTGCTAAAACCTTCCAGTGTATTTGTGATTATTGAGAAGAACGCAACTCCCCAACCATCCCTATACTGAAGGCCATAGATGTCTGCTATAAGGCTCACTTCGTACTCGACTGTAAATACCAGCAACTTTGCGCAAGTATGTGGAAATTCTTTGAGAGGTTTATTTTCAACCAGCCTGGAATTCCAACTAACAAAGACTCTAAGACTCCAACTCTAAGAGCCCTGAGACTCTGAGAGCCTTTTTGGCTTTCCGAAATCTTCCATGAAAGCTTCCCAGATTGACCATTGGCTGTTTGACATTTTGTTGTTTACCTTTTCATTCATTCCTTGTTTAGAATCGTATGACTGTTAAGAAATTAGATAGTAAGACTAAGGGGGAAAACATGGTTGTTCTGTGCCAGGTTACTTAACCTTTCAAACCTTTATGGTGGACACCCTTACCCTCAAGATTTTAATTACAAAGTAAGTGTAAAACATTGTTTTCAACTTAACAAAGTATGAAGAACAAACCCTAAAGATTATGTTTACTACTCGTTGTATTAAAAAGGTTTACATACAAATTTGGATAATGTCATTTGGTAACCTCGGAAAACTTACCTTTAATTTAAACATTGTAGTGCTTGTTAGCAAACTTGTTTAAAGATAAGTTCTATACTTTGATTAATTTATGTAGAATATCGTCAAAGTAACACAAATTGACACAACTCGACACTTAACATTCAGTTTATTTGCATTTTCCCAAAGGTTCACGAAAGAAGTCTATTGGCGAGTTATTTTTTTACACACGTTTTTTTGAGTGCTACAGTTGTCTTTAAAAAGGGCATTACAAGCAAGTTTCCCAAAGGTTTAATTGTGATAAAATTAAATATGTTTGTAAAGGAAAGTCTTTTGCAATTTTTAGGTTACTTTTAGTCTTACTTTTCTGTTCAGAAACAAAAAGAAAGGCATGGCAAGCAAGCACCAGTTGTTTGAGATTTGTTTATATTTTTATTGCCATGTTACTTAGTACAAGTTTTTGTGCCATTTTTGAGAAACAAACAAAAAGGAAGTAAAAACAAGCTGAACAAGCAAGTTACTTCATGTTCTAATGGTTTTTATAAAAAAAATGTTCTTTTTTAGAGCTATTTACAAGCTATTTTTCACGCAGATAACTGTTGATCCTTGCAAAGCCTCACATATATTTTACTGACAACTAAGTCTGTTTATCAAAAGAAGGTCCTACCTTTGAGGTTGCTTAAATTGTTAAAGCGTACTTTCAGTGCAGTTAAGAAAGTTCAATAAAAAAATAAAAACAAGGAATTGCATTAACTGTTTATTTTCTTTCCCAATATGTGTGTAATTAATTTAAAATATTTCAACAAAAATGGTTAAAATATTTACCAACATTTGGTGGGAAAGCTACCCATATATATGTACAGAAATTTAAACGAACCCAATAATTGGATACAGCATAATTACCAATACATGGTGGGAAAAGTGACCAATATGTGGACAGAAATTTTAACAATCCCAATAATTGGATACGACATTTACCAACATTTGGTGAAAAAAATGACCAATGAATGAATATATACTTTTAAAAAGCCCAATAATTCAATAAAATATTCACCTACAGTTGGTTGAAAAGTGCCCAGTATATGAACAAATGCTTTTAACCAATAAATGGTACAAAAAGCATATCCAACAGTTGTGTAATAAGAATTAACCAACTATGTGTAGTTGGGTTTGCCCAATAATTTAGTAAATGGTTTACCCAACGGCTGTTGGGCAATAATTGCCCCAAAACTGGTGGGGCTGATATTTGAACCAACGTTGGGTAAAAAGTTGGGTAATTTTTACCCTTTTTTTTACAGTGTAGTTTGTTGCATCTTTTGTAACATTACATTAACAAAAGAAGTGATATTTGCAGGGAGTTTTTACTCCGTTCACTAGCCCGCCGCCTAAATTTATCAAAATCACGTAAATGAGGGCAGTAAACAAAACATGACGTCACTTTACGTACTGAATCCCCGGATGGTCTGTACTGAGCAATGCTTCAATGAGGACAACAAACAGCCGTTTGACAGAGGGGTACGTACTGCAACGTCACTATTCTTTAGAATTTTTGGAGACAGCTTTCTGGCACCGACTGCCGTTGTTCCGATTTTGCTTGAAGGCGGGGGTGAAAAGAGGCTTGGAAACTGCGTTGTAAACGAATAACCATTCATTCTATAACTCTGTCACAGTGTTTTCTTGGTAGATATAGGTGTATTTAGGGATGTAAAACCTTTTTTTGAAGAGTGACCCAACCTCTTTAAATTGCAATTGCCAAACGAGCAATGATTACTCCATGCAGTATCATCAGAGCAGTGTATGGCACTGTCGTAGTGACCGTGCCACCACCATTGACAGGTGTGGTCGTTTTCACTTTGGTGGTTTCAGTTTCGGTGGTTTCAGGTTGGGTGACTTCCGGTTGGGTGACGTCACCCTCAGCTGTAACCAACGAGAAGGCATTGGTTGCTTGCTTTCCCTCTATGGTGATATAGACTATGCCGATCGGGTCACTGCTCGCGTCCGTATCGTTCTGATTGGTTACCTGTAACAAGCCAAACAGAAACATTTTGTATCGAGCATGTTTTGACAACTCCGGCCAAAAACATACAAAAATATACAAACACCAATCTTGTAGTGGTTTTTAACTTCGTGTGTGTTCATGAGTTAACAGATTGCTATAAAGCTGATCTTCGTTTGAAAAAAGGAAACCATACACAAAATAAACAGCCCCGATACAAAAAGCGAAAATATATAAATAAATAAATAATTAAATAAATAAATAAATTAAAGCTTAACGAATTTCTCAAAGAGAAAGTCGAGCTTACACGACGGTTTATGTCTCCTTTACCAACCACTACCCTCTTAACCTACTCGACCCTGCTGTTTGTTTCAACCATGTTATTGGTTCAACGGTCGATTGGGGGGGGGGGTGGGGCACGTAAGCAATGTCACCGCGTCACCGTGGGTTTATACGGTACCATTTTAGATGAAGGGTCAAAGTGTCATACCTGGCGTCGTCTACGGCCGCCCCCATCACTAGTGCTTCTATTAAAGAACTCGGCTCCAATGAAGATCTCCACTGAACCCTGTCCCGCAACGGCTGTTAGAGTGAAATCATTATGGGCCGAGTTGGGTTTCGTAATGGTTGCCGATCCATAGATTTCTAAGATACCCTCCCTCGCTTGGAAAGAAATGGTTGTTCCACCTGTACTTATGGTTTGTTCAAAGTTTTGTGTTTGATTCTGTCCGATTGTAGCGTTGAGTTCAATGACGGGAGGCAGCACAGCAGCTTCTGTCAACGAAACAAAAGTTCAAGAATTGAATTCGACATTGTTCGCAACAAATTAATATGGGCAAGCATATCACCTTACAAAGTTGAACCTTTTATCTCAAGAAATAAGTGACTTCTAGCAAAGCTCTTGTCATGGAGGATGAAAACTTACTAATTGACGACTTGCAACCACTTTATTAGTTGAAAATCAAAATAGAGAATTAAAAAATACTAGATATTCATGATTTATATATACTTACGATCACATGCATCGTCTTGGAGTGTGGCTACGATGTTGGTGATAGCTTCAAAACTGCCTACGTAAAACACGAAGGTATCGTTCGGTTTGTTTGCAATAGCATTCAGCTCAGCCTCATTTGTGTTTGACGTCACACCTATGGCAAAAATTGTAATGTCCATTTCGCGAGCTCTGTCTGCTGGCACACGAACACGGTCGGGTCCTTGTGATTTGCCATCGGTTATGACAACTGCCACGCGCGGGATACCAATTCCCCTGGCTCCGTTCTCTTCCTTAAAACTTTGATTTACCATGACACCCAATGCACTCTCCGTTTCAGTACCTCCAGCTAAGTAACTTATGTTGGCAATCGCCTGTTGAAGTGAAGTTTCATTCATGTACTGGTTTAAGTGAAACTCGATGTATACACTGTTCGAATACTTGATGACTCCAACGCGTGTGCGATCGCTACCAATTTCAAAGTAATCCACAACGTCTTTGACAAAGGATTTGGACGCAGAAACACCAGTTACACCAACACTCCCAGAACTGTCAATTACGAACACTAAATCAATGCCCTTGTTTGTACACCCTGGTGAAAAATAAGATCAATATGAAAATAGTTAGGAAAACCTTATTTAATGGCCGATTAATTTTAATGAATATTTAATAAAATAAACATCATAAAACGACGTGTAAGTGTTAAAACCAGCTTCAGCACATTATTTCACGTACAATGGAGGGTCGCCACATTTACCAAATAGCCTTGTTTGATTTAGGCAAAAAAAAAAAAAACATGTTTAGCGTTCCCTCCTGCTTTATTTTTAAAGGCCGCCTTCTTTTTTCTTCAGCACACCGTCAAAACACACAGAAAAAAGCTGGCAACCATTTTGAAAAATGTGTCGGTTCTAATAACAACCTACTTGATATTTCTGAAACTCTTTGGGAAAAATAGGTCACGTTGCCAGTTGGCGGATAGTGCTGGTAGTAGGTTCCCCAGTAATTTGCTTGCTGGTTCACATTCCAGCCCTGTGGAAACAATAATCAAGGAATGTAATGTTTTAGTGATTTTTAATGTGATGCGTCTCAAGTAAAATGTGTTTGTATGTAATAATTATGGTAGAACCACGCTGAACTGTGCATCATCTAGGTGGATGATTCAACTGCGGCCATGATTTGTTTTGAATTAACTTATATTGTATCACAAAACTCCCACCGATGGCACATTACTTATGAATTTATAGGATAACAGTTTGAAGTTGCTTTGTCAACTGACAGAATAAATAAAACAAGAGTAGTGTTATGTTATAATAAGAATAAGGATACTTTAATTTACTGATAACCCCTAGAGCTGTGGAACTCACCGGTGGAATTACGGGGTTGGCGTTGTGAAGAAATAGACGGGCAGCAAGACCGGAATATAAAGGCTGACGGCAGTCTACCCAAGTAACCTGGTTCCAGGTTATTCCCAAGGCAGACGATACTGCCTCAAATATGTCACTGAATTCATTTCCGTTGTATCTCATCCGAGTAATATCAAACATAGCACGATCGACACGGCCATATCCCACCATGGTAGTCGGGGTCGGAGTAGGTACGTGGGGCGAGGCCGTTCTCCGTTTCTACCCATGCTATGCGCAAGAGAAGCCTGTCGTTGGGCAGGAGCAACTGGCTGTGCTGTTCGACTAGAGCAATCTTCGCGATGGTGGCTTCCACCACATCGGCACCTTTGGCTCCCGGGACGATGGTGCTGTCCGTACCAGCCAGTGACTGCTTGAAGCAGAAAGTGACCATCAAAGTGGCCCACAGGGCAACTGCAAAAAAAGTTTGGTGTGCACCCATTTTATTTTATTATCAGTCAGCAGTATTTCAGTTTCCTAAGTTCGCCTTTGGCTTAGCCTTGTCCAAGGCTCTTAACGCAAGCACCCCGCCTTGAATACTAGCACGGTACTAGAAACTGCACTACAATGTACATTTTACATACTGTATTTGATGTACAATGTATGTACAATGTAAAATGTATGTACAATGTACAATGTATGTACAATGTACAATGTATGTACAATGTACAGTATACCGTGGGGTCGAAGCATGGTTTTCGAGGTTTTTCAACCTCGTACCAAAAACGAAGCCGAAACAGAGCCTTGTTCCCACTGTAAAAAGGTCAGATTGTGGGCGGAGTTACTTTATGCTAATATTCCCGAAGGTGCATGCTCATTGGTTAATGTTTAGTGGCATGGTGAATACTACATAAACAATCTCACGTGCGTAGTCAGCCACATTGCATGGCATGCATGGAGTCATGCAATGAATGTACTTGAAATATTATGGAAGGAACAGAAAAGTCCAGCGATCTGGCGCCGCTGAAACGTGTCGTTGGCACTACAACTGTGAGTGTGGATGGTGCATTATTTACTATCGACTGTTTCACGAGAATGTCAACATGGTTAAATTACCGACAGTGATCATGATGATATTACTTCTGCTATAACTGTAACTCTAAAAAGGGTATTGGTAAGCCCTGGATAAGTTGTTCAATGTTCTTTAAAAACTATATGGAAAAAGGGCCATCTTGATCGTACGGGCCCAACCGAGCATGCCATGCAGCTGAGTAACTCACTTAGTCACTGTATGCTATGATGTTGAACCATGGAGCTCCACGGTCAGACGGTTTAACCATAGAGCAAGGTCCTTGCTCTATGGTTTAACTTACCGAAGAAAATCAGTGAAAAACCGCCGATTTTCCAAATCCCGTGGGCAGGTTAACGAACACGTCATGTTCTAAAAGAAAACAATGAAGTGCTTTCCGCTGTTCTGGGTTGAAATTATCAATTTCTAGCTTGTCTGCAGCAGAATTTAAACTTCCATTCAAGGCTTCTTGAGATTATTCGCGAGTGGAGGACGCCATCTTTTTCTCGTTGTTGGTAAACACACATCATTGCGTCATAACGAGAGTTTATGATTGGACGGTTATCCGCCCAGTACAGGAAATGAATATTCAATACCCGATTCCAGCTTACGTAATTTGCGCCCGAATCCGGGCGCAATTTTACAGTGGGAACAAGGCTCTGTTTCGGCTTCGTTTTTGGTACGAGGTTGAAAAACCTCGAAAACCGTGCTTCGACCCCACGGTATACTGTACATGTACATTGTACATACATCAAGTACAGTATGTAAAATGTACTGCAGTTTCTAGTACCGTGCTAGTATTCAAAGCGGGGTGCTTGCGTAAAGAGCCTTGGACAAGGCTACCTTTGGCTTAGAATTTGAACAAGACTGACCGCAAACATTGGGTAACTTTGATTCTGGGTAAAGTTTAAGATTTGACTTTGTTGACGTAGATGCAGCCCTTTTCAATGAAATAAGAGTGCCGTTGTGTTGATGGAGGAGGGTTGAAATCGGGTTCGCATTGAGGCGAAGGCAAGAAATGATTTTCTATTTGAAAAGTGCGTCTTGAAAACTTGCAAGTCCTAATTTGAAGTCACTTTTGCTATAGAACATATAGCTTTATGAACAATATCAACAGCCATCATTTCAATAAATCGAAAAGGGGACAGGGAAAAATAAACAGCACAATCAGAGCCATTAACAGGATGCATGTGAAACGAGAAGTGTTCAACTTTTAGATGTGGGAGGAAAACCCACGCAATTAGGTTGAGACTGAAAACCCAAACCACATGCAAGGCTCCACACTAGGGACCACAGGGTGCGCACCGGCCCCTGATATTTGCCAATTATTGTTTGATTGGCACAAATTAGGGAACAATGTCCGTAAAAAAGCATCAAATGTCTTAAAGCTTGCACCGGAGAGCAACTATTGTTGGACATTCTCCTGGGGCCATCAAGCGGGCCCTTATAGCCCACCATACGTAAAGGCTTTGCACTCGTGATTTTCTCGTAAATAGCTGTTTTACAAATACGGCGAGCATGGCCCTGTTATATAAGCCGACGACCCCACCTCCCCAATAATAAATAAAACAATAACAGGCAAACAAAGCAAATTTTAAACTTGATAAAATTAATGTGTAAAACGCCTCTGAATTGCTCTAGATTTAACCAGAGAGCATCAAATGTTAAACATTTTCATGGGGCCCTCAAGCGAGCCCCGGACCCAACGCAGTATAGGCTTTGCGCTTGCTCGTTCTTCCTGGATCTGCTCCTGTTAATAGTGGTTGAAATAATGCTAAGAGACGTTTTCATCAGGATATGGACAGCAGATCAGAATCATTCGGGAATAATAAATTAGTAATATTAATACACTCGATGATGCATTGGTACTGGAAATGTTCAGAACAGTCTGCTTGTATAAACCAATTTTGTGTACTCCACAATTTTTTTTTTGAACATCAGGAAAATTCAGTTTCCCCTATTGAGACCTATCCAATAGTATCCAAACCACCCTGAGTTGTTTCTTTGCAAGAAAGAAAAACCATTAAACAAATAATAACAAAATAAAAGATAAATTCATGGTACTTCCTTGCCTCCGTATCAAATTGTTTAAAACCTTGCCGGCTCACATGGGGAGACTCCGGAAGGCATTTTTTTTCCTTTTTTTAATTACTGAAAAATGTTTGGGCCAATTCCGCTGAAACTACATGGAATCCTCAATGAAACCCCCTAGTTTGACATTCTAAAGTCACTTTTAACATTGCGCGCTATACAGGTCAGGCAAATTGTGGAATAGTCTGGATTCCAGCCGAACCTTATTCAGGCTAATGCTATGAGTCAATGCTATGAGTCATCCTAGTCTAGTGACAGGTTGTAAATAAACAGCGGTTCCCACAGATGCTGTCTTCCACTGTTTTATGTCCATGACTGTTTGATGTACTGCTGATATTGTATGGCAGTTACTGTACAATAAGAAATCGTGTAGGCCCTCGTGTAGGCCCTACTGTACTTATAAGAAGTGGCAGTTACTGTTAAACAAATCATGTGAACCAACCTATAAATTGCCTGAATGCTTCAATCCTTTCTAGGTGTGTCCAGGGGGACCTCCATTCATCTATATAGACCCTTAGAAAAGGGATTGTGTCATCCAAACAATGTTATATACGCGTAATAGAAACTGCTTTCCGTGAGCTCCCCCTTTGCTGCATGTGTACATTTAAGGGAGGTGCTGCTCGCAAGTGTTTAAGGTGTGTCTGATAAACCTTGTTCTTTGTCCCCCGGCTGCGAATTTTTTTTCCCCAAACGACATTGCTATGATGACCCTTTTTTGTTATGATTTTGATTTTTTTTTTCGATCGGAATGCGGATGTTGGAAAGAAATAAAATATATAAAAAAAGTAAATAAAAAAAAAGTTTGGGGGAAAAAAAAAATCGCCCCCCGGCTGCCCGTTTTGAAAAGGCCTACCTTTAGCAGATTTCTCATCCATAACCGACGTCTTAGTAACTTGACGTTTCTCAGTTGACGCTTCCAAAACTTAGATATCTTCGAATACTTCCAAAATTAAGGTATCTTCGAATGGAAATGGAATACAAAATCGGAACGGTCACGTCTCCAGGTCTGTTTTGCTCAGGCATAGGCAACTGGTTTTACTTACGCCGTGGAATTTTCCCAGGTACCCTTACTTCGTACGTGACCAGAGAACAAAACGACGAAACGAAATCAACATATAGCCTGTAGTACGCGAAAGGGGTTTGGGCCGATGGATGAACCATGAGAAGTATGGAACGCAAAATCAGATTTTTTGTAGTTGAACGGTTGTGATATTTCGTAATATAATTTCTCGTTGGTAATCACGAATTATGACTTTCGCTTACGTGAAACGGAGAGATTTGTTACTTTGTTTTCAACATCGGTGACTCTGAGCATTCCTGGATTTTCTTAGCAGGGAGGATGCTAAACTGAGTAATAATAATAATATTATAAATAAGATGGCAACATTGACAACTCATCTTAAGATGAATCTTAGTGTGTTGTGAAATCGAGGCGTGCTTATCACCAAAACCATGCCCGCCCAATCTTCAACTACGGTTTTTGAAACAAGCTGACGTAACAAGGCAGTTTTACGTCAGCTGATTCGTTACGTCAGCTCATTAATAGGCTGACGTCACGAAGCAGCGTTTACGGTTCAGTACAGATTTTGTCCAATCCCAATCTTGATGGTTTTGCTGCCTTTAGTTACCGCGTATCGTCTCCTGTGTAATAAATGATCTCGGCTGGGTGATATATCTACTGCGCAAATTTATGCGAGACTGTACTGACATAACAGGTATAGTTGTGATAATGTATAAATGAGTAATATTACACCATCAAGCACAGCGCTCTTCACCATGTCTGGTGAATTGACGCATCTAATTAAGTCATGCAAAGCCAAGACAATTCAGTATAAACCGGTGATTTTTCGAACTATTTGCACTTTAAGGGAAAGTATGACCCGGAGCCTGTGACAAAACAATCTTATTTTTTTTAAAACCAGTTTCTGGGTCAACTTGACTCGGAAATGGATAAGTCCAAAAACGCGACCACCTTTTGAAGTGAAATTTCACAGGTTAATTTTAATGTATGTACCTACATTTATACAGGATTAACACAATCGGTAGGCTCAGTTGCAACTTGGTATTCAGATGATTCCTACGCAGAGAAGGCAATCAGTTTTTGATAATGTAGCATGGGCACTGTTAGTTTGTTTAATTTCGTTTTATATACATTATACAACTCTGCGTAACATTTGTTTTGTAAAGGATTGCTGCTTGGTTTTGTATCATTTAAGTGAGAGTAATGTTAGGATATTTTTTTTTGGAACCAAGCATTTTATTTAGGTTGAGGTTTTTTTTTAAAATCTTTTTTTCTTTCTTTGCTGCCTTTTTTGGTTTTCTGTTTTTTGTAATAACTTTTTTTTCCAGTAGCAACATGAAAATTTCTCCCATGATATTTGTGTTAATTATGCGTTTTAATTGTATTTAAAAAAACAAAAAACAAACAAAAACGTAACACTAGTGTGTTAGTTTCTCTGTGAGAAACACTGCACAAGAACTGTTTTTCTGTAAAATCAGGATCGTGATGTGCTCCTTCTTTTTTGGATGGAAAAAGTGTTACCGAAAGAGCACAAGACCGTTCCAACCAGGCTATATTGGGATTGGGTCGCATTAAATTAACATGATTCGAAATTAGACCCGTCCAGGTCAAACAATGGAAATGTGCACAACTCTCAGCCAATAATAGACCTTTCTATTGCAACGTCACAGCCCGAGTTTTTGCCAACCGAGGCCGGAAAACTATGGAAAGCCATAAATGCAAAACAAACAACAGATCGCCACAGTTTTTAACAATGTTACACAAATATTCAAAAATAGTGTTGAATTTGTTGGAAACAAAGCAACCAATCATGAGAGGTACTTTACTTAGTTGAAAGTTTGCAGAAAATGTTACAATTTTGTTGAAACATCTATAAACACGATTGAGTGTTTTGTTAACATTCGGCCTTCCATGCCAACCAGCGCGGTTTGTTTATCAACAATGGAAAGGTCTATAGGTCTTCAATGAACTCAATGAGGGCGCTGTTTGGGTTTGTGACATCATGCATGGGTCATTCCCCGCCAGGAAAACACTGGTTCCCAAACCGCTGGTGTTTCCTGGCTTGGACTCTTAACACCGTCAAGTGTTCCCCAAAAGGAATGCCCGGCAATCGGACCGTTCCTATGAAATTATGCTAATTACGTTCACGTATGCGTACGTAGTTTTGCACCCAGGCAGACGCACAAACGCGCGAAATTCACTCATTTTGCCAACCAGAGAGAGAGCGCACGCGCGATGTGCAATTTACATATTTCATAGAAGGGTCTAGTCAGCCCGAATTCATTCAGATTGATCATCCCACCCGGGTTTAAAAGCGTTCCTGAGAGTGCGACGTGAAACATTCCGTAGTTGCCTTTTGTTCCCACAGCCATGCTCGCACCTTTATTTTAGTGCCGTCTTGCATTTTCCCCTAGGTTTGACTCATTGTTTAAAAAAAATGAAACATTTTCCAAACTTTGAACCCATAAGATCCGTCCATCTGAGTGTTTGAGAACCTGTACTACACTAAAGTGCTATTAGTACACGTTGTCAAAAATACTCACGAAGCGAAGCAGACGGCAAGTTTACAAAAGGAGCCAAAAACCGAAAGGGTAAATAAATAGTCTGGTACCATTCAAAGAAATGGCGATGAGAGCGAGACCTGTCATTGTGCGCTAAAGGGAGCCAGACAAGAATTACTCATTGCTGCTGTGTGAAAATCTGCAAGGTTCAGTCCCTGTCGAGGACTGTTATTCCACGGAATGTTTAGGTATGTATTGTGAACCAGTTTGTTCTGTAAAACACCAACGGCCTCAAGTGTGTTTTTTAAAGATTTTTATTGTAGTATTTATACAGAAGCACCGACCGTGTATTAGTGTATTCTATATTTTTGTATTCTGTTGAATATTTCATCAGCGTACGGTATGAGAATGCCATTGGCACAGGACTATAAATTTTGTATACTTATAACATTCTGAAAAATCTTTACAATACAAGTAAACAACACGTTTTTGTATATCTTGATTTATTAAATTGAACATGTCAGTTCAAAATCGGATTAAGTGAGATCATGGAGGTAGAAATTACCTCCATGGTGAGCTCAAGCAAAAATTCAATGTGACATGAAACTAGCAATGTACAATTACCATACCAAGGTTATTAATATGTACCAAATGGGCCTATTAATTGTATTTTAGTTTGTGGTAAATTTTTCAATTTTCTGGAAAAGGAATCAAAAGGATTGGTCTTGTCTCCCTTTTGTGTGATCTGAAATTTATATAAAAAAAAATTTGGGAAAGGAAAAGCCGACATCCTTTATCTACCCATCCAGTTCACAATTTGTCTTTGAATTGAACTCATTTTGTTTCCAGAAATTTAACATGTTCACCTGTTTGATTATTTTTCCTTAAAATTTAGTAAGACACTTTAGTTTTTTAACCGTTCATTAACCACCTTTAGTTAGAATATGATTTTATTTCTTTATTATGTGTACATTGTTGAAATTGTTTTCATGATCTAATTTGGGTGTGTTTCTTTTAACTCAATTGGATCACACACCAGCACAGTAAAGATCTGAAATATTAAGGTTGAAATGTATGCATTAACATTAGTAGTTGTTGTGTTAAAGTGATATTTAACTGTTTTGTGTTAAATTGATTAATCTGCCAACACTCAATAATATTTGTCCAGTAAATAATAATTGACAAACCAATCAAAATCAACTCAACTGAACTGTTTTTTAAAATGTAATCGTGCAACAGCTGTGCACGATAGAAATATCTTCTGTACTGTGTACATAGAGGTACATGGAGGCCTGAAATTTCATCTTTGAGAGGGCAAGGCCACTTTAATTTTGCCGAGGGCTCTTCAACTGGAACTGTTGAAGAGGGACCAAGGCCAAAACCGGGGCAACATAGGCCATGGCCTCCATGTACATGTCAGGGCTTGAATTTGGGAGGAAATTACACCAGACCACAGGACTTAATTGTATCTCAAAACTTTTACTGGACCAGAAATAATTTTACAAGACCAGATTCGAACTGAGAAAAAACTCTCTTGCACAGTTTAACAGCATTTAATTGAGCAGGCACTAAGAAATAAGAGAAGATTTACCTTTTTGTCTTTAAGGGTATTAAGTATATTTCAAATCATTACTCGAGGTCAACATTTGAACATAATTTGTTTCTGTTCAAGATATTATAGAGTGAGGTGCATGAATTGTTATTGAATTGAAAACACAAGACCACCGGACTTGTTTGGTCATGAGTTTACTGGCCCAATGCTAAAATCACTGGCCTCTGGCCTGCGGTCCAGTGTTAAATTCGAGCCCTGCATGTACATGGTAAACATTCATACCGCATTGTATTGCAGGCTAGCACAGTGCATCATTCAAAACCATTTGTATGATATTGAATGGTAAAACATGGTTACTGAGGAGGAAGATTAATCTAAACCGTGAATATTTTATGAAATTAAGACTCCAAGAAATAACAATTTACCTATACTGCGAGTTGTTGTGCCACATAAGTCGAGACGTAGTCCCAAGTCACAAGTCACTTGGTCCAAGTCACAAAAATAACTAAACTTTAAAACCAGATTTGCTAAATCAAGCATTTGATTTCGATATTGGAACAGAGGAATATAACCAATTTAAGATAAAATATTAACCAACAAAATGTATATTGTGTTTCATACGAGGACACCGCTATATTCAGACAACCCTTCGTGATCTCTGCGTTAGGGTTAGGGTTAGGGTTAGGAAAGTGGTGTCTGAACATTTGGGTGCTGGAACATTGGAGTGTAACGGTTTCATTTTGTGTACCGAACAGGGTCCAATTTCATAGAGCTGCTTAAGCAGCAAATATTGCTTAAACAATTTTCTGCTTAGCAGAAAACAGCAGGATACCCGTCACAAATTGTACATGTGACATGGTAGTTTGACCGGTAACCTTCTTCTGGTGAGCATAATTTTGTTCTGCTTAGCTACTTTTTGTGCTTACGCAGCTCTATGAAATTGGGCCCTGTATGAATACTGTCAATCATACATTTGGCATTGACATTGTGATTGAAAATTAGGCATCCAAAATTAAAGTATGTATTAAATATGATTTTCATAAAAGTTATCTCTTTACTAATATATTAGCCATATATTTTCTTTTATTAATTAAGCGAAAGGAGAAGGGATCCAAACTCAATCATTGAAATATTTCTCCAGACAAGTGATATACAAGTACATGTGCCGTAAGTAGAGCTAATTAAAGTTATCTGTTTGTTCAAGGTAATATTTCCATCAGTCATGCTGGATATGATTACTGAGGGTCCAATCTGTGGTGTACAGATATTTTGAACACAATAACAATCGCTGCTTTCATGCATGCAAAGAGTACAAGAAATTCAGCTGAAATTGTCACAGATTGGTTTACCATGAACACAAATGAATACTATTTTGTTATCGTTTTCCTTAAAGGGGCTGTGTTTTTTTAATTGGATAAACGTGCAGTGACGTAAAGCTTTCCATATCTGTGTTATGATTGGTCCGCTCCGAAGTGACGTAGTTTGTCAGCTACCCACTTTCGATCGTGTGCAGGATGCACGTGATAGTGATTTTACAGCTGCAATGAGTGTGCATTGATCAGTAAACCGATAGCGACATACATTGTATGTTCCTGCCGCCGTAAACGAACCGCAGCCATTGCCAGTCGTTACGTTTGTCTCTGCGATGGGATGTACCGTTGCTTTGTACTGTTGGATGACGTTGCCCGCAGCTGCAAGTTGGGTGACGTTGCCCTCGGCTGCAAGTTGGGTGACGTTGCCCTCGGCTGCAAGTTGGGTGACGTCACCATCGATTGTTATCAATGAGAAGACATTGGTTGCTTCCTGTCCCTCTATGGTGATATAGACTGTGCTGATTGGGTCACCGTTTGCTTTCGCATCGTTCTGATTGGTCAACTGATTTTTAACCAATAGCTTGTTGTCAATCTAAATCTGAGATAAAACTCGGTACACTAATTACTTGATCCCCTGGCTCTTACCACGACACTCCGTAATACTGAAACTGCCGATTATATCGATGGTGTTTTGGACACTAACTTGACTAAGGTTTAAACTCAATGTGTGAGCTTAGGCCAAGCCTGAACCTCTGTCTCGCTAACTTTCGAAAACGGTCTCACAACCTTGAGGTGACGGTCTAAATACAAGGTTGAGATAACGTCAGGTGCGGTGTGTACATGGGGGATTGTAGAGGTTTCATCAGATGAAACCCCATTTTTTTTTAACAAAGCCTCTCATACAAAATTGTCCAATTTTTGTTTAAAACATAAATAAAGGTTTATGTTGTTCTTTCTGTGTTTAAAAGTTGTGCTTAATTTGTTGCATCTTTTGTAACATTACATTAACAAAAGAAGTGATATTTGCAGAGAGTTTTTACTCCGTTCACTAGCCCGCCGCCTAAATTGATCAAAATCACGTAAATGAGGGCAGTAAACAAAACATGACGTCACTTTACGTACTGAATCCCCGGATGGTCTGTACTAAGCAATGCTTCAATTAGGACAACAAACAGCCGTTTGACAGAGGGGTACGTACTGCGACGTCACTATTCTTTAGAATTTTTGGAGACAGCTTTCTGGCACCGACTGCCGTTGTTCCGATTTTGCTTGAAGGCAGGGGTGAAAAGAGGCTTGGAAACTGCGTTGTAAACGAATAACCATTCATTCTATAACTCTGCCACAGTGTTTTCTTGGTAGATATAGGTGTGTTTAGGGATGTAAAACCTTTTTTTAAATTTTTATAGAGTGACATCTAGCGTGGCCCAACCTCTTTAAATTGCAATTGCCAAACGAGCAATGATTACTCCATTCAGTATCATCAGAGCAGTGTATGTCACTGTCGTAGTGACCGTGCCACCACCATTGACAGGTGTGGTCGTTTTCACTTTGGTGGTTTCGGTTTGGGTGGTTTCGGGTTGGGTGGTTTCGGGTTGGGTGGTTTCAGGTTGGGTGACTTCCGGTTGGGTGACGTCACCCTCGGCTGTAACCAACGAGAAGGTATTGGTTGCTTGCTTTCCCTCTATGGTGATATAGACTATGCCGATCGGGTCCATATCGTTCTGATTGGTTACCTGTAAAAAAGCAAAACAGAAACATTTTTATTAAGCATGTTTGGACAACCCCGGCCAAAAACATATACAAATATACAACCACTACTGCAACAGTGGTTTATAACTTTTTGTTATATCGGCCAGCACAAACTGTTTGGATCTTGTGTGCTCATGATTTTACTAAGTACAAAGCTGTGAGCTTCGTTGAAAACGAAAACCAAACACAAAAATTAAGCAGCCCCAATACAAAAAGCGAAAATAATGAATAACTAAATGAATGAATACATAAATAAATACATATAAATAAACAAATAAACAAACAAACAATTCACAAACAGATAAACCCATCAGGTTGGTACGTAATCAAGGTATAAGGAAATACAGCTTGCTTTGCCCCATTCACCACAGGTACTACGGTACCATTTTTAGTTGAAGGGTCAAAAAGTCATACCTGACGTCGTCTGCGGCCGCCCCCATTAAACGACATGGAATCAATGAAGATCTCCACGGGACCCTGTCCATTCACGGCTGTTAGTTGGAAATCATTGCGGGCCGAGTTGGGGTGCGTAACGTTGTATGCTCCATAGATTAATATGGTACCATCGGTCGCTTCGAAAGATATGGTTGTACCATCTGGACCTATGGTTTGTGCAAAGTGTTGTGTTTGATTCTGTCCGATTGTAGCGTTGAACTCAATGACGGGAGGCAGCACAGCAGCTTCTGTCAACGAAAAAAAGTTCAAGCATTGAATACGACATTATTCGATGACAGAAGTTAGTTCTGTATTGGACATTGGACATTCACATAGGTTTGTACAGCGAATGTCTAATTTAATTGCAGGGTAGGTGTCAAAACCAAAACCACTGGGTGTGACAAGTGGAAAGCCGTAGTTCATGCACGGTTCACGGTAGGAAGGATTGTGGCTTTAGAGCCGGGAAAACTGACAAACCTTTCGATTATAGACCCAATTTGGGGCTCCTTTAACAAAGCGACAAAAGAGTTTGTTTGTGCAAGGTAGATATTCGATGTACAGACTAATAAAAATATTGACGATGACTTGCCACCACTGTATTCGTGGAAGATAAAAACGGAGAATTAAAAAAGACTATAGAAATTCATGGTGTATACTTACGATCACAAGCATCGTCTTGGAGTGTAGCTACGATGTTGGTGATAGCATCAAAATTGCTGACGTGAAACACGAAGTCATCGCTCGGTTTGTTTGCAATAGCATTCAGCTCATCTTCATTTATGCTTGACGTCACACCTATGGCAAAAATTGTAATGTCCATTTCGCGAGCTCTGTCTGCTGGCACACGAACACGCTCGGGTCCTTGTGATTGGCCATCGGTTATGACAACTGCCACGTGCGGGATACCAATTCCCCTGGCTCCGTTCTCTTCCTTGAAACTTTGATCTACCATGACACCCAATGCACTCTCCGTTTGAGTACCTCCACCTAAGTAATTTATGTTGGTAATCGCCTGTTGAAGTGAACTTTTACTCGTGTATTGGTTTAAGTGAAACTCGATTTGTACACTGCTCGAATACTGGATGACTCCAACGCGTGTGCGATCGCTACCAACTTTAAAGTAATCCACAACGTCTTTGACAAAGGACTTGGACGCAGAAAAACCAGTTACACCAACACTCCCAGAACCGTCAATTACGAAGACTAAATCAATGCCCTTGTTTGTACATTCTGGTGAAAAATAAGACAAATTTAAACTAGTAAAACTTTGATTAATGTCCGATTAATTTTAGTGAGCATTTAATAAAATAAACATCATGGAACGACGTATAGCCGTTAAACCAACTTCAGTACATTATTTTATGTACAAGGGAGGGTCGCAACGTCACCAAAAAGCATTGTTTGATTTAGTAAAAAATAAGTAAAAATCTAGCTTCCTTTTTAGAGGCCGCCTCCTTTTTATTATTATTTGTTTTTGAAGGATAAATTTTAACCCTCCTCATGCCTTTGTTTAAAAAGGCAGGACGCTAAACATGTTTTTTATTTTTCATCTCTAGCAAGAAACTGTGTTTGACAATGAACCAAACCCGAGATAAACTTACAAAGAAAATGCGTTAAAAACGACATTAAAATAAACAAAATAAGGACCTTACAATTTAGGCCTAAGTAATACATTTAGACAGAGAACCTGTGATTCTAATAACAACCTACTTGGTATTTCTGAAACTCTTTGGGTAAAATACTCCATGTCGCCAGTTAGCGGATAGTGCTGGTAGTAGGTTCCCCAGTAATTTGCTTGCTGGTTCACATTCCAGCCCTGTGGAAACAATAATCAAGGAATGAAATGTTTTAGTGATTTTTAATGTGATGCGTCTCAAGTAAAATGTGTTTGTATGTAATAATTATGGTAGAACCACGCTGATCTGTGCGTCATCTAGGTGGATGATTCATCAACTGCGGCCATGATTTGTTTTGAATTAACTTATATTGTATGACAAAACTCCCACCGATGGCACATTACTTATGAATTTATAGGATAACAGTTTGAAGTTGCTTGTCAACTGACAGAATAAATAAAACAAGAGTAGTGTTATGTTATAATAAGAATAAGGATACTTTAATTTACTGATAACCCCTAGAGCTGTGGAACTCACCGGTGGAATTACGGGGTTGGCGTTGTGAAGAAATAGACGGGCAGCAAGACCGGAATATAAAGGCTGACGGCAGTCTACCCAAGTAGCCTGGTTCCAGGTTATTCCCAAGGCAGACGATACTGCCTCAAATATGTCACTGAATTCGTTTCCGTTGTACATCATCCGAGTAATATCAAACATAGCACGATCGACACGCCATATCCCACCATGGTAGTCGGGGTCGGAGTAGGTACGCGGGGCGAGGCCGTTCTCCGTTTCTACCCATGCTATGCGCAAGAGAAGCCTTTCATTGGGCAGAAGCAACTGGCTGTGCTGTTCGACTAGAGCAATCTTCGCGATGGTGGCTTCCACCACATCGGCACCTTTGGCTCCCGGGACGATGGTGCTGTCTGTACCAGCCAGTGACTGCTTGAAGCAGAAAGTGACCATCAAAGTGGCCCACAGGGCAACTGCAAAAAAAAAAAGTTTGGTTTGCACCCATTTTATTTTATTATCAGTCAGCAGTATTTCAGTTTCCTATAGTTCGCCTTCGGCTTAGAATTTTAACAAGACTGACCGCAAACATTGGGTAACTTTGATTCTGGGTAAAGTTTAATGTTTGACTTTGTTGACGTAGATGCAGCCCTTGTCAATGAAATAAGAGTGCCGTTGTGGTGATGGAGGAGGGTTGAAATCGGGTTCGCATTGAGGCGAAGGCAAGAAATGATTTTCTATTTGAAAAGTGTGTCTTGAAAACTTGCAAGTCCTAATTTCAAGTCACTTTTGCTATAGAACATATAGCTTTATGAACAATATCAACAGTCATCATTTCAATAAATCGAAAAGGGGAAAGGGATTAATAAAAAGTCTTCGTTGATCAAGAGCCATGCAAACGATTGAGGGATATGAAAAATATGGTTGCAAACACGCAGTGAAATATACGGACGCTGTAGCCTAATGCGCATGATCAGATTTTCATTTTGGGCAAATTTTTTGTTTTGAAAAGATTTCCATGACAATGCTATTCCGGATCAAAGCACTCATGGTAGAGGAGAGCTGATTGAAGTTTTTAGCTGTACAGGTTCGATTTGGGTGCGGGTTTCGCGGACGCATTGATATGCTAATGTTATGCTTATTTTCCGGGTTGGGATCGGTTTATGTACTGTACCGAATCAGAAAAACAAGCCGTCTTTCGCAGGTTTGAAGTAGTTTTTGAAAAGTTGATACGCCTACGAATTGTCCTGTTCTCGTAGTGTTTTATTTTGTTTACACAAACAGCACAATCAGAGCCATTAACAGGATGCATGTGAAACGAGAAGTGTTCAACTTTTAGATGTGGGAGGAAAACCCACGCAATTAGGTTGAGACTGAAAACCCAAACCACATGCAAGGCTCCACAGTAGGGACCACAGGGTGCGCACCGGCCCCTGATATTTGCCAATTATTGTTTGATTGGCACAAATTAGGGAACAATGTCCGTAAAAAAGCATCAAATGTCTTAAAGCTTGCACCGGAGAGCAACTATTGTTGGACATTCTCCTGGGGCCATCAAGCGGGCCCTTATAGCCCACCATACGTAAAGGCTTTGCACTCCTGATTTTCCCACCTCCCCAATAAAAATAATAAATAAAACAATAACAGGCAAACAAAGCAAAGTTTAACTTGATAAAATTTATGTGTAAAACGCCTCTGAATTGCTCTAGATTTAACCAGAGAGCATCAAATGTTAAACATTTTCATGGGGCCCTCAAGCGGGCCCCGGACCCAACGCAGTAAAGGCTTTGCGCTTGCTCGTTCTTCCTGGATCTGCTCCTGTTAATAGTGGTTGAAATATTGCTAAGAGACGTTTTCATCAGGATATGGACAGCAGATCAGAATCATTCGGGAATAATAAATTAGTAATATTAATACACTCGATGATGCATTGGTACTGGAAATGTTCAGAACAGTCTGCTTGTAAACCAATTTTGTGTACGCCACAATTTTTTTTTGAACATCAGGAAAATTCAGTTTCCCCTATTGAGACCTATCCAATAGTATCCTATGTCAAACCACCCTGAGTTGTTTCTTTGCAAGATAGAAAAACCATTAAACAGATAATAACAAAATCAAAGATAAATTCATGGTATTTCCTGGCCTCCGTATCAAATTGTTTAAGGTGTGTCTGATAAACCTTGTTCTTTGTCCCCCGGCTGCCCGTTTTGAAAAGGCCTACCTTTAGCAGATTTCTCATCCATAACCGACGTCTTAGTAACTTGACGTTTCTCAGTTGACGCTTCCAAAACTTAGATATCTTCGAATACTTCCAAAATTAAGGTATCTTCGAATGGAAATGGAATACAAAATCGGAACGGTCACGTCTCCAGGTCTGTTTTGCTCAGGCAGAGGCAACTGATTTGACTTTCGCCGTGGAATTTTCCCAGGTACCCTTACTTCGTACGTGACCAGAGAACAAAACGACGAAACGAAATCAACATATAGCCTGTAGTACGCGAAAGGGGTTTGGGCCGATGGATGAACCATGAGAAGTATGGAACGCAAAATCAGATTTTTTGTAGTTGAACGGTTGTGATATTTCGTAATATAATTTCTCATTGGTAATCACGAATTATGACTTTCGCTTACGTGAAACGGAGAGATATGTTACTTTGTTTTCAACGTCGGTGACTCTGAGCATTCCTGGATTTTCTTAGCAGGGAGGATGCTAAACTGAGTAATAATAATAATATTATAAATAAGCTAGGTACTAAGTGTTCGTAAAAACGAACATAAGGGAGTTTTGGTTGAGAAAGATAAAACCTCAAGGTTTCACAGAAGAATTTCAAATTGCATATTTAATTAAATGTATGTCAAATTTGGTTGTGAACCATTATATACCTTTAATTAATTCTTGATTACTTGAACTTCCTGTTCAAACCGGTCAAGTATGCTGAACATATAAAATTTGTTATTTTACTTCAAAAAGTCATAAAGATACTGAATTTTATCTTGTGTAGTTCAGAGGTTATGTATCGCTGTACATATAATCAATTTGTTTTGGTCCATGATGACGTAACGATGACGTAACTGGTTTTGTTGACTTAATTTAGTTGTCAGGAACAATATGATGTATACTTCATCGTGATAAACAATGATCAATATATAACAAATATATCTTTTCAAAACCCTGTCGCAAGAGGGCGTTTCGATATATGATGACATCATCAAACCTACATTCTGAAAGAGTACACATCACTATTGATTCGTTACACAGAAACCATACCGAAATTTTAAACCATATTATTAGTTGTAGACCTCAAACAAGTGTTTTTTTCATTTAACAACTTCCGGTTTGAACCGGAAGGAAAGTTCAAATATGGGTCATATGTGTAAAAAAAAAAAAAGAGCAAAATGTAAAGCTTATAAATTTCTGTCAAGTGGTTCAGGAGAGATTGAATTTCAAAGAAACAACTTTGATGTAATTTCCAACCTGATGACGTAATTTGATTGAGATATAAGGTTAAGTTGTAAGCTACCAGGTGCATTACTTGTAACGATAGGACTGTGCTATAAGTATAAAAATGTCTGCTCTCAAAAATGTGTGTACAAAACCAATGGGATTTGGCTGGAAAGAAAAAAGGGGGGAATATCTCGACGAAATCAAAAGGTGGTTCCAGCTGATTGCCGAAACCTTTCGACGAAAATAAGTGGTTTCGGCTGAGGGCCGAGAACCCTCAAAAATAAATAAACATAAATAACAGCTGAAAATTTTTTCGAAAGTTTGGGGAAATGATACACACTGTCCTTGTAACACCTGTTTTGTTTTTAATCTGTTTTACACTCTGTTATTTACTCTCTATTTATTTCTGTGAATCAAGATAAGGTACATAGTCAATAATGTTGTCATAAAATAAGCTTAAACTTGCTTCTACAAAGGTAATTAAATGCAGGCATTTGTTCATTTTTCTAAAGACGAAAACACATTTTTATTCAAACAACAAATTTACAGGGGTTTGCTTGTTCCGAATGAGCTAAAAGACTGATCTTTCAATGGTGTTTATCAATGCTAATTGGGTTTTCACAATATAGATCACTATGGCAACATTGACAACTCATCTTAAGATGAATCTTAGTGTGTTGTGAAATCGAGGCGTGGTTATCACCAAAACCATGCACGCCCAATCTTCAACTACGGTTTTTGAAACAAGCTGACGTAACAAGGCAGTTTTACGTCAGCTGATTCGTTACGTCAGCTCATTAATAGGCTGACGTCACGAAGCAGCGTTTACGGTTCAGTACAGATTTTGTCCAATCCCAATCTTGATGGTTTTGCTGCCTTTAGTTACCGCGTATCGTCTCCTGTGTAATAAATGATCTCGGCTGGGTGATATATCTACTGCGCAAATTTATGCGAGACTGTACTGACATAACAGGTATAGTTGTGATAATGTATAAATGAGTAATATTACATCATCAAGCACAGCGCTCTTCACCATGTCTGGTGAATTGACGCATCTAATTAAGTCATGCAAAGCCAAGACAATTCAGTATAAACCGGTGATTTTTCGAACTATTTGCACTTTAAGGGAAAGTATGACCCGGAGCCTGTGACAAAACAATCTTATTAAAAAAAAAAAACAGTTTCCGGGTCAACTTGACTCCGGTTGTTCGGTGATATCTCAAAAACGCGACCACCTTTTGAAGTGAAATTTCACTACCTACATTTATACAGGATTAACACAATCGGTAGGCTCCAATTACCAAACGTATGCAGCACCTTTAAACCAAACAGTAGATTCTATGGAAAATGTGTAGTTCACATCAGTTCACTTTAAAATTCGCTGTTTTAACATTAAAATTGGCGCATTACATATAAATAAGTGTAATCGTTATTATCATAATTACTACCCTTTGATCTCTTCATTAGAACGCCCCCTACTCGCACGATCTCATGTTTAAGGTCGATTCACCCTTTTTTTTTGGGGGGGGGGGTAATTAATTAAATTTAAGACACTTGGAATTTTGTTGATATGTTATATAAAACTCGCCGAAAACTGGTTAATGTGACTATTTTGTTGGTCAAACCCTTTACATAAGCTTTGTGCTGAAAAAAGATAATCGACAACTGGTCCTTATATCAATTTTTGTCTCCGACGCAATCAGTGTCCGACAAGTTCTCGTTAGATTAACTTAGCACTTTGTTAGTAGGCCTGATAAATGTTAGTATTTTTGTTAATAATTAAATTAGTCAAAATATGTTATGGTACACCGATACACTCTGAAACCACTTTTGAGTCAGATTTGACCCGCATCCGGGTCCCTTGTGTCCCGACCCATTTATGGGTCAGTATGTCCCGGAATCTGTGTCAAAATGACCCCGAAATGGGTCAAACTGACACGGAATCCAAGTTGGAGACACATTTTAAAACCACTTTATGGGTCAGCCTGACCCAGAAATGTGTTGGTCCCCCTGGGAACCGGAATTCTGGTCCATTCTAACCGGGAGTTGTTAAGAGTGCATAATCTGCAGACTCAAATAGTCACCACTATGCTCTCGTTTTGGGGGCTGTCACGGACTGACAAAATTGCAAATTTCATAGAGCTGCTTAAGTAGGGAAGTATGCTAAGCACAATCAAGCAGGAGACCAGTCACAGATTGTACATTTGACATGGAACTTTGGTTGGTAACCTTATTCTGGTAAGCAAAATTTTCTTGTGCTTAGCTGCTTTTTGTGCTCAAGCAGCTCTATGAAATTGGGCCCAGGTCGTTAGACCGATATTTCGTACTGTATCAGACTCCACAATTTTTTCTCGAAAAATACGATGATGTATTTTCCCGCTATATTGCAATTGCCAAACGAGCAATAACTACTCCATTCAGTATCATCAGAGCAGTGTATGGCACTGTCGTAGTGACCGTGCCACCACCATTGACGGGTTGGGTGGGTTCCGGTTTGCTGGTTACCGGTTCGGTGACGTCACCCTCGGTTGTCGTCAACGTGAACTCGTTCATTTTCGATGAGCTTCCCTTTATGGCGAAATAGACGATGCCGATAGACCCATTTTTCGCTGTCCTGTCGTTCTGACAGCTCACCTGAAATGTAACAAACGGGAACACTTTTAATGGAGTTACTGATTGAAGTTCCACATTATGTATGGCACTGCAGAGTTTGGATGATCCAAGTCTATTTGACGTTTGAAATTAAGATATCTGGTTTTTAACTAGAAACTTTGGTCACCATAATGGGTCAGGGGAGTTTGTGCTCGGGATTTCACAGGGTAAGAGTTTTACCAATGTATCACGAGAAAACCCAGCCCTTTAAAAACAACTTTTTATTCAATTAGACCTATTGTTGTCATGTGACTTGGTTGAGATGCAAGTACCGTCGCAGCCTCGCTACCATGGGCAGCGCACCGTATCGATACCCCTTGTCAAGGCGTGCTGGAAGTAAATGGCACGGCGAGATTGATCAGCCCTGGGTAGAGGTTGATACCGTTGGGATTCTAACCAGGAATAATTTAAGTGTAAAGACAAGAAGAGATCGTCCTCGTACAACACTTTGTCCACAAACTCTACCATAAGAACCCATGATTATACGCATTATGTAAACATAGTACCGTAGAGGTTCAGATTATACATACCTCACGTCGTCTTCGGGCGCCCCCATCACCACGGCCTGTCTGGAAGAACTCGGATCCAATGAAGATCTCCTCGGAACCCTGTCCTTCCATGGCTGTTAGATGGAAATCATTATTGGCCGAGTTGGGGTTCGTAACAGTTGCCGATCCATACATGTCCACGGTACCATCGGTAGCCTGTATAGAAACAGTTGTACCCTCTTCAGGTACGGTTTGCTCGAAAGTTTGTGTTTGATTCTGTCCGATTGTGCTGTTGAGTTCAACGTCATTTGATAGCGCTGCCGGTTCTGTCATCGATCAGAAAAAAAGTTCAAGTATTGTATAATACATTTTTTTCAAAAGAATAATGGGATACACTCTTAAAACACTGGGGTTGGAATTAATCCCGATCCGGATTCCTAGGCAGGGGCCTGGCCCAGTTCCGAGTCAATAGGACCCGGGCTCAATTTCACAAAACTCTTCCTAACTTAGGACTAGTCCTAGGCAATGCTAAGAGATAGGACTAGTCCTAAGTACTGGTCCTAAGTTAGGACTAGTCCTATCTCTTAGCATTGCCTAGGACTAGTCCTAAGTTAGGAAGAGTTTTGTGAAATCGACCCCAGTGGAATCTGTGTCAAAACTACATATAAATTGATTAAACGGACGCAGAATCCCGTTCGACCTTCCTCTTTTTTGACCAGTTTCCAGGTAATAAATAAATAAATACAAATGAAAAATTGAATATTTTTTCCGTCAAAACTTCAGGAAGTTTGTAAAATGTAGGAACGCGATCACGCATGTTCCTAGACTTGGTTCCAAGTCTGCGATCGTGGCTTTTAGTCTACCTGATAGTCAATACATTGTTGTTTGAAATTAATAGCGCCCTCTTGTGGATTAACCTCCGTGAGATTGCGAGTTAGGGCGTTTGGTAGCTAATCAAACACTGCCTGACCTGACGAATGTAATTTGGTAATTCGTATCGCGAGCGTTTCCTGTTCTATAGGCCGATCATGATTGGGTCATTGAAAACTACACGTTCAAATACTTTTTGCAACGAAAAGTATTCTTTTACCATAAGATTTTATTCAGTACCAATCTCTATGGGGGGGGGGGGGTGCTACACCACTGGCTTTTGTTAACGCCCCTCGATAACTGCATCTGTAACATCTTAATGTTACAATCATTGTTGACATCTGTTGTTCTAGAAAACTAAATTATCAATGATACTAGATAATTACCAAGCAAGCTAAGTGTATACTTACGATAACATGCACTGTCTTGGAGAATAGCACCGATGGTGGGGATTTCGTCAAAATCGTCTACTTTAAACACGAAGGTATTGCTCGGTTTGTTTGCAATAGCATTCAGCTCATCCTCATTTATGTTTGACGTCACACCTATGGCAAAAATTGTAATGTCCATTTCGCGAGCTCTGTCTGCTGGCACACGAACACGGTCGGGTCCTTGTGATTGGCCATCAGTTATGACAACTGCCACGCGCGGGATACCAATTCCCTGGCTCCGTTCTCTTCCTTGAAACTTTGATCTACCATGACACCCAATGCTTTCTCCGTATTAGTACCTCCACCTAAGTAACTTATGTTGGCAATCGCCTGTTGAAGTGAACTTTTACTCGTGTATTGGTTTAAGTGAAACTCGATTTGTACACTGCTGGAATACTGGATGACTCCAACGCGTGTGCGATCGCTACCAATTTCAAAATTGTCGACGACCTGATTGACAAAGGTGATCGAGGTGTTAAAGTCAGCTGGTTTAACGCTCCCCGATCCGTCAATAACGAAGACTAAATCAATGCCCTTTACTTCACAGCCTAGTGGGTGAAAACACACAATCACATGAAAACAAACAACAGAACTGTATTGTGTGAAGAACAGTAAATAAATAAATAACGAGTATATATGGGGACATCTCTGCAAATGATGTAATAAAAAATGTTGTCAATTTCATTTTATGTGCACGATTTCCTTCAGGCTGGATCACAACGATCGTCAAACATTCTTCGTTTTTAATATATCTCTTCAGTGATAAAGTATGTTTGACTATGTATCAAATAAGAGGTAAACGTACAAACAAAAAACTACCACGGTGAAAGCAGCGACAAAAGGAAGATACGAAAAATGGACTTTAAAATTTAAGGAATTATTAACATACCAGGTATTTCAGACATTGATTGAACGAATTCCTCGACTGTGCCAGTAGGTGGAACGTGCTGGTAGTGTCCTCGCCAATAGTTTGCTTGATCCTGCACAGCCCAGCCCTGTAAAATCCGAGAAAGACAAATGCTTTAGTGAATCAATGTGACGCGTCTCAAAAAAGTGGTATTTATAACTACCTTGATGTTTTTTTTATGCTCGGTAAATCACATCGAAAGTTATGAATCGACCGGATTGCGTTGTTTTTGAGTAAAGTGATTTGTAATACCACAAGGCTTCCCAGGTTGTATGTAAACTTGGATATGATCCCTGTCTAAACGGCAGTTACAGGTTGATGGATCTCTGGCTGGCACCCTTACAAAGATATTATATTGACAAAATGGGGAGACTGCCAATAGGGTTTGGCTCAGTTGCTAGAGCGCCGACACATTACAGGTACACGTTGTAAAAGGAAAACCACGCAATTTCGAGGCATATTTGTGTGGATCATTGTATTCTACTTTTAAAACATCTTTCTAACCATATGCATTTTATAACAAACGGCTTACAAACGTTTTTTATAGACCAACTCGGCCGATTCAAGGCAACGTGTACCTTTAATCTTGAGGTCGCAAGTTAAATTTTCCCGCTCTACAGAATCTGTCTTGTCAATCCACAGGGTGTCTAAAGCACGTAAGGTTTAACCTTAAAGTATACCTCAAGTTACTGACAACAGAAAGAACTATGGGACTCACCGGTGGAATTACAGGGTTGGCGTTGTGAAGAAATAGACGGGCAGCAAGACCGGAGTATAAAGGCTGACGGCAGTCTACCCAAGTAGCCTGGTTCCAGGTTATTCCCAAGGCAGACGATACTGCCTCAAATATATCACTGAATTCATCTATGTTGTACATCGCCTGAGTAATATTAAACATATCAAGATCGACACGCCATATCCCACCATGGTAGTTGGGGTCGGAATAGGTACCCGATCGAGTGCCGTACCTCGTTTCTACATACGCGATACGCGAAAGAAGTCTATCGTCTGGCTGGAGCGATGGGATGCATTGGTAAACTCGAGCAATCTTCGCGATGGAGGCATCCACCACATCGACACCTTTGGCTCCCGGGACGATGGTGCTGTCCGTTCCACCAGCCAGTGACTGCTTGAAGCAGAACGTGATCATCAAAGTGGCCCACAGGGCACCTGCCAAAAACAAATTGGAAACACGATCAACCTTGTGTGCATCAATTTATCATTCAGCAGCGTTTCAGAATCTGAATTTACTTGATTCGGAAACATAGCATTAATTGTGGGTAAACTTGATCTACGAATAATTGTTGGAATTGTGGTGGCTGGTGTTCGTTCGAGGTGGGTCGGAAAATTGAAAAAGTGTGCCTTTAGGGTCACAAAAACTGCGAAACACGCAGCTTTGCACATAATTCTAACAGCCATGATGCTTGAATAAATTGAGAACATTGATAAAAATATTAACAAATTAAAGGCACAAATTGTCTTTTGCTATAACCTCAATTGCTTATCGTGGCGTGTCGTGGCCGAGCGGATAAGAGCACCGGACTCAAGCTCTGGTGTTTCTGTTCAGCAGAGTGTGGGTTCGAGTCCCAGTCGTGACACTTGTGTCCTTAAGCAAGACACTTAACCATTATTGCTTCGTCCTTCGGATGGGACGTAAAGCCGTTGGTCCCGTGTGTTGTGTAATGCACGTAAAAGAACCCAGTGCACTTATCGAAAAGAGAAGGGGTTCGCCCCGGTGTTCCTGGTTTGATTGGCAGCATATTGCGCCACCGCACCTTGTAAACCATTACATTGTGCTATAAATGCATAGGTCTCATACTTCAAAACGTAGCTCCACATACATGGCAGGTAAAAATACTGAGCGCTTTGTATCCTTTGGCAAAAGGCGCTATATAAATACAGTTATTATTGTTATTATTATTATTATTATTTATTACAAACTCTAGCTCCTTCGGAGATTTGTTTTTTTAAAGAACCAATTCTTTTAAAAAGTTGTTAAAACACCTACCTATTGTTAACATCTTCCCCATGACCAATTAGTGACAGTCGATACCTAAAATGTGCCTTCGTCAATCATGAACCGTGCCGAAAATGTGGATTATGAGCTTATAGACCGATCCATTAAGCCCCACCCCTTTAGCATATTGACCAATCACAGCATTGGCTGCCTCACCACTGCACACGTGTGCAGCACATGTGCGTCTCTCCAATGCCACACTCGCGACATGAACATGCGCGCTTTAAGTACGCGCGCACGCATGTTTACTTTTCTAATGGGATTTTAGCGTGTCGAACTTTGTCGGACTTTCGGTGGCGTATAGCCAAGGTTGTGATTGGTCAACACGTAAGGGGCGGAGCTTCATGGATCGGTCTATTTATATGCTGCGAAACACACGCAAGGAAGTACATACTGTATTTTTCACATGCTCAGATTTCGATTTTTGGCTTATCATTGCTTTTCCGGAAAAACACTTTACTTTTGTTCAGATCAGATTTCACCTTCCTGCAGGCTTCCCAGTAAGGACTTTTTAATTTTTTTAATTTATTGTTTTATTTATTTATCCCCCTTTTTCTGTATTTTACTTTTATCCCAAATCAATCAGCCATTATGAGATATGGTGGACATATACTATGACACTGTTAGGTTTAGGTCAATTTGTCTGATTACACCCAAACCAAACAGCGCACTCCTATAGTGTCCACCATATCTCCAAAAGGCTAATGAGACTTTGTGCATTATATTTGCAACTAAAAAACATTATTTGATTCCTGAAAACGGCGCAGACAGTTAGGTGAGTTTAAGTGTGATATTTCACGGAAACTGCACTCTCGAGTTTAAGTTGCGTATATCAGCAAGTTTGTTTGCTTGTTTGTTGTTTTGGTCAGAATTTAAAGTGTTGACTCTCTATTCAGTTTGTTGTTTTGGTCAGAATTTAAAGTGTTGACTCTCTATTCAGTTTGTTGTTTTGGTCAGAATTTAAAGTGTTGACTCTCTATTCAGTTTGTTGTTTTGGTCAGAATTTAAAGTGTTGACTCTCTATTCAGTTTCAAATTTTATTAAGTATGTCCTACATCATTAGGTCATATGTCCAGACATTTAGGCAATATAAAAATAAAAACATGTTTAGCGTCCTGCCTTTAAAAAAACAGGAAGGAGAATGGCCGTTTTTAATTGTTTTCAAGATATTTTTTAAGACAACCGGCCGGGCTATTTTTCAAGATGGTTGCCAATTTTGTTATTTGTGTTTTTTGTGTGTGCTAAAGTCTAAAAGTACTATCTTGTTTTTGTTTTTTTTACAGTTTATTTATTTTTGTTAGAGAACGTAAATTTTTTCCTTAAAAAAAAAAATAAAATAAAAATGTGGCTGCCTCTAAAAAGGAAGCGGGCGGGGACTCTAAACATGATTTTTTTTTAATTTGGTCTAACTCGCATAAAAAGTCAACAAGAAATCGGTGTTTCCATGTCTTTGTGTATAAAACCTTGCTCCGCAAGCGTCCAAGCAATGGCGGCGCGGTTTGCAACCAACGTTCATTATGTACACCGCACACTGTACGTTGTAATGAATAAACATTCCGTGTTCATACATGTACATGTAGATCTGAACGTTGGTTGTGTGTATAATATATACGCACAAACACCATGGTCTAGGAACCAAGACTACACTTACGCGTACGGATTGGTCTATGGGTGAAAATTGGGATGACGTCATGTTTTTGTTCTGATTCATTATTATAATTGTATGTACGGAATTTACAACAGCAACAAAAATCAGAAAAGCCCATAATCTTGTTATCACATGAAACAATAATCACATTTTCCTTCAGACTTTCCTTCAGGTCTCGGGTACTAGGATTGGTAGTGCATGTAAAAGAACCCAGAACACTTACCGTGAAAGAGTATAGGGGTTAACCCAAGTGTTTCTGGTTCACATAGCAAGCACCCTTGTTTACAGGTTTCCTCAGGCTTGTGAGCTACAGTGATTTCACTTGTCAGGCATCCTTGGTTTCATTAATACCAGAAATATATAATGCTTTTGAAGCAATTTCAACACGAATAGAACATGTATTTCATGTATCAATTTTTAAACGATAATAAGCAAACACCTTTTGACAGAAATAAATCATAAACGAAAACAAAAAAGTATTCACGTGTTTATACATAATTTATTTCGTTTGAACGGGCGCTCTGACTTGACCCCGGGTGATAAACATCGTACTTGAGTACTGCCTGGCCACCCTTGTAATTGGTTCATTATTATTGTATCTTGGTATACTTGGCTAAAAGTTATACTGGACTTTATAGCGTTATTTTGTATGGGTTGTTTTCAAGAGAAATAATATATGCCAGCTATTTGACATGCAACTTCCCCTATACACAATGTGGTGTTCTTCTTGTTTTGTATCTTCTTTATTCGACTTGTCATTGTATTCTGGGATCAGCAACAGACAAACCTGATATGAACGGGAAATGTTTACACAAACAGTGTTCTCTTTAACGAGCTCCATTTCCCGCTTCTACTTCCCGTCACCTTTTCCATGTGTTCTCTTTGTTTTCTAAAGGTGTCAACAATCTAAACATTAAACTTAAAGTTACTGAAGAATTTGAGCAAAAAACACTTAAGTGTTGGCTGTAGGTGCGAATTATACCTCATTGGGAGATATCCAGTTGTACACTGCATTAACTGTGGTGGTGAAATTTACACCATCGGTGTAATTCTTTCCCCGGATTTCATAATGGGCAAGGAGTTTGGTGTTAAACAAACACCAAGTTTGGAATCAGGTCTACTTAACACACAATCTGGAAGGATGGGGTAAATTAACAATTGATTGAGTGGTGGTTTTGCTGAGACAGCTACAGTCAGTACACGGGCGTGTTGCCCCGAGGGGTTATATTATGTAACATCCAATGTCAAAGTCAACTACATATCGCAACACGCCGGTCTCAGACCAGAGAAGAAAAGTACACTGAACCCTTCGCACTCATCTTCAACTCATCAGCTATAACTACGAAGGACTCCTGCCGGAAAGTTGTTGGATGAAGGGTCCTGATAAATAATTTATTTGGTGCTATCCTCAAATTCGGAGAAAACGAAGTGGCAGTGATGGGAGACATTTTTAAAGTGTATTACAGGATTGGCATCGCAGAGAGGGACCAGCCTGTCCACCGTTTCCTATGGAAACATCTGAAAGCTGACAAGGAACCCGATGTCTACGTGAAAACAGTTCTTACATTTGGAGATAAAACCTTGGCTAGTGTGGCACGACTAGTGATGAGTGTATAGTGTGTGTGCGAGGTCAAAGGTACATCTGACAGGATTCTGGCCTTCCGGAAGCACGAGGCCGGTATATGGCGTTATCCACGAGCCTCGAAGTGTGACGTCAGATGTCCAGGCTACCGTTCCCCTGGAGGCAATTTGTTTTGTACCACACACTTACTTTGGGGGTCAACAGTGAAGGGATCCTGGAAGGCGCCCATACCTTATGCGTGTATACGATAGCCAGCGTGTGGTATTAAAAACAAATCGCCCCGGGGATTCTGTTGCCCACACAGCGAGTTGTGTTGAACTTTCGTCTGATAGCTCCCTCGTTTGAATCAACTTCCTTCAGCCCATATTATAGTTATCGTATTGGGACACACACACACACACACCGAGGTACAAAATCCCCTATAACACCGGCTGCGTTTTCCCCCAGATGAGGCCATTAACATAAATGGGCGTGTTTTTCCTACTTAAATTAAAATCAAAACAGCTAAAGGTCAACAGTGACCATCCATGGAAGACATGTAATACTTCCAAAAACATAGTAGTTTAAAAAAACAAACATTGTTTTAACACAAAAAAGTTTCGGGACAAAAACGGGACTTTCCCCATGACGTCAGTTGTTATTTTAGATCCTCAGAACAATCATGGTACAATCCATCACGTCGTGCTGAGACCTGGAAAACCGCTCACAATAAAGGGGGCATGTAGGTGTAAAATTTGCCCTTGGTTGATTTGCGTTGGTAAAAGAGATGTTTTAATTCCAGACGAGCGGAACCACATAATACGCACTGCTACTGTAAACGTGACTCACGCCATTGAAATTCTTTCAAAGTGGCAGTAAGGATAATACTTTTGTACACGGCAGCTGTACAAATCATATCATTATTGTTTGGAAAGTAAAATTTTGCCATGAAATAAATGAAAGTTAGGTAAATTTGACAATTTAACAAAGACAAGCCTATAGGCCTATAGTCTGGGTAAGTATCACGCGTATTCGAACTTCCGGGTCCATTGGTCTCAACCGTACTGGGTTTTACATGCGCGCGTTTCTTTTGTTCAAATACTTTTGTTGAACGTGTTTAATGTTAGCTGTAAAAACTATATCTTTATTGTTTGGAAAGTTAAATTTTGCCATGAAATGAATGAAAGTAAAGTAAATTTAACAATTCAACAAAGACAACCAGAGAATAAGACTTGACCTGGTGTCCAGTTACCTGTATGTAAACAATTTAAAATGTTGCCAAACTGACGTTCATGTTATCATTAGACCAAAGTTAATAGTCGCACAAATTCGGGTGAAATTGGCAAATGGGTCTCGAAAAATTATAGAAATGATAGAAAAATTAAGCATCCCCGTCCCAGGGTTTTAATTTTGTTTCTATGTTAATTTTAACAACTTGTTTGTATTATTTAATTATCGACATTGTAACTACAACAAATTGCTCTGTGTGTATTTATCTTCAAAAGTTTTGTATGGGTAAATTTTAACTGACTGATATCATAAAAAGTCTTCGTTCGAATTGTTTTCTCGTTTTGTTATAAGCGCGAGACAGTCTAATACTTCTTAATCTCCTCAGTCGATTCATAATTTTTCTCATACATAGGGTAGGTTTCGAAGTGGAATATAAAAGTCAATGTAAAATAAACTAAAATAATGACACAAACAAATATGCGGGGGATATAAATACAAAGCAATTTGTCACCAATTTAAAACAAACTTATGCTGCATGGTTCGATTTTCGCCAAAGCTTTTTATTTATTTATTTATTTGTTTTCATTCGAACGAATTTTGACATTGTGATTCTAATAAAAAAAGAAGAAAAAAACATGCAGAAATGTTCGCACAATGCCATAGGTTTTGTACAGCGACTGTCTACTTTGCTTTTTCGATATTGGACATTGGACATTTTGACAACGAATGTTTACCTTTTATATCGATATTGGACATTGAAAATTCACTTAGGTTTGTACAGCGAATGTTTACCTTTACATCGATATTGGACATTGGACATTCACATAGGTTTGTACAGTGAATGTCTACCTTGTACATCGATATTGGACATTGAACATTCACATAGGTTTTTACAGTGAATGTATACCTTGTACATCGATATTGGACATTGAACATCCACATAGTTTGTATAGCGAATGTCTACCTTTTACATCGATATTTGACATTGAACATTCACATAGGTTTGTACAGTGAATGTCTACCTTGTACATCGATATTGGACATTGAACATTCACATAGGTTTGTACAGCGAATGTCTACCTTTAACATTGATATTGGACATTGAACATTCACATGGGTTTGTACAGTTTAATGTCTTATTTAATTGCATGGACAACGCACAAAATACATGTAGCATGCACAATTGTTTGTACATGGCTGATGGACGTTGCAGGATCCGAAAATGAATAACTTTTAGTTTGTAATATATGCACTAATCATTGGTGGAGGCTTAAGCTTACATATTAGCAGAACAGAAACTGCAACGTGCTTACCTGAAATAGCTTACCGGCCACAATACCATGTCAAAATTGTGATTAGTTTCCTGCAAAAGATTTTCTCAGCATAATTTGTTAAGCACTGTTATTGTTTATCTAAAGCAGCTCCATGAAATAAGGCTTGTAAATATTTGTTTTGAACATTTTTTATGCACCTGTACCAATTTAAAGATTCTAAATCATACTGACACAGAAAGGGGTCAGGACCCCTGTGAGCTGGAATCCGGGGCAATTTTCTGACCGGGAGTTTTTTAAAGATGTGCCATCGAAAATCGGGTATAGACCCAATACATTGACGTCATCACGCCGTCACCGCTGCAGACAAAATGATGAAAGAAAGACAAAACAAAACGAACAACACCCACAACTAATTGCGTAGAACGCGTACGTACAAAGCTGTAATGCGGAGGGTGTCCAGACTACCAACCTCTCTTTGACTTATTCTAGAGGGCGCCCTGTTCAAATGAAGTCATGTGCAAAAGGTGCGCAATACTTTATTGTGAAATCAGTTTGGATTTAAATTGCAATTGCCAAACGAGCAATAATTATTCCATGGAGTATTATCAGAGCAATGTATGGCACTGTCGTAGTGACCGTGCCACCACCATTGACAGGTCTGGTCTCTTCCACTTTGGTGGTTTGGGGTTGGGTAGTCTCGGGTTGGGTAGCTTCCGGTTGGGTGACGTCACCCTCAGCTGTAACCAACGAGAAGGCATTGGTTGCTTGCTTTCCCTCTATGGTGATATAGACTATGCCGATCGGGTCACTGCTCGCGTCCGTTTCGTTCTGATTGGTTACCTGTAACAAGCCAAACAGAAACATTTTGTATCAAGCATGTTTTGACAACCCGGCCAAAAACATACAAAAATATACAAACACCAATCTTGTAGTAGTTTTTAACTTCGTGTGTGTTCATGAGTTAACAGATTGCTATAAAGCTGATCTTCGTTCGGAAAAGGAAACCATACACAAAATAAACAGCCCGGGACAAAAAGCGAAAATATAAATAAATAAATAAATAAATAAACAAAACCTAAATAAAAACTTAACAAATTTCTCAAAGAGAAAGTCGAGCTTACACGACGGTTTATGTCTCATTTACCAACCACACTGCCCTCTTAACCTACACGACCTTGCTGTTTGTTTCAACCATTTTATTGGTTCAATGGTCGATGGGCAGGCACGTAAGCAATGTCACCGCGTCACCGTGGGTTTATACGGTACCATTTTAGATGAAGGGTCAAAGTGTCATACCTGGCGTCGTCTACGGCTGCCCCCACCACTGGTGCTTCTATTAAAGAACTCGGCTCCAATGAAGATCTCCGCTGAACCCTGCCCTTCCACGGCTGTTAGATTGAAATCATTAAGGGCCGAGTTGGGTTTTGTAACAGTTGCCGATCCATACATTACTATGAAACCCTCGGTCGCTTGGATAGAAATGGTTGTACCATCTGGACTTATGGTTTGTGCATAGTTTTTGTGTTTGGTTCTGTCCGATTGTAACGTTGACTGTAACGACGAGAGGCAACGGAGCAGGCCCTGTCAACGAAACAAAAGTTCAAGCATTGAATACGACATTATTCGCACCGAAATAGTGGGCAAGCAAATCACCTGACAAAGTTGCACTATTTATTCCAAGAAATAAGTGACTGCTAGCAAAGCTCTTGTCATGGCGGATGAAAACTGACTAATTGACGACGATTTGCCACCACTGTATTCGTGGAAAATCAAAATAGAGAATTAAAAAATACTAGATATTCATGATTTATATATACTTACGTTCACATGCATCGTCTTGGAGTGTGGCTACGATGTTGGTGATAGCTTCAAAATTGCTGACGTGAAACACGAAGGTATCGTTCGGTTTGTTTGCAATAGCATTCAGCTCAGCCTCATTTGTGTTTGACGTCACACCTATGGCAAAAATTGTAATGTCCATTTCGCGAGCTCTGTCTGCTGGCACACGAACACGCTCGGGTCCTTGTGATTGGCCATCGGTTATGACAACTGCCACGCGCGGGATACCAATTCCCCTGGATCCGCTCTCTTCTTTGAAACTTTGATTTACCATGACACCCAATGCTTTCTCCGTATTAGTACCTCCACCTAAGTAACTTATGTTGGCAATCGCCTGTTGAAGTGAAGTTTCATTCATGTACTGGTTTAAGTGAAACTCGATTTGTACACTGCTCGAATACTGGATGACTCCAACGCGTGTGCGATCGCTACCAATTTCAAAGTAATCCACAACGTCTTTGACAAAGGACTTGGACGCAGAAAAACCAGTTACACCAACACTCCCAGAACCGTCAATTACGAACACTAAGTCAATGCCCTTGTTTGTACATTCTGGTGAAAAATAAGACAAATTTAAACTAGTAAAACTTTGGTTAATGTCCGATTAATTTTAATGAGCATTTAATAAAATAAACATCATAAAACGACGTGTAAGTGTTAAAACCAGCTTCGGCACATTATTTCACGTACAATGGAGGGTCGCCACATTTACCATTTGCCTTGTTTGATTTAGGCAAAAAAAAAAAAAAAATGTTTAGCGTTCCCGCCTGCTTTATTTTTAAAGGCCGCTTCCTTTTTTCTTCTCTCTTTTAAGGACAAATTGTAACGATCTCTGACAAAAAAAAAACAAAAAATTGTTTTATTTTTTATAAATAAGTTCGTATTTTAAGACTTCAGCACACCGAAAAACACACACAAAAAAGCTGGCAACCATTTGGGAAAATGTGTCGGTTCCAATAACAACTTACTTGGTATTTCTAAGACTCTTTGGGAAAAATAGGTCACGTTGCCAGTTGGCGGATAGTGCTGGTAGTTGGTTTCCCAGTAATTTGCTTGCTGGTTCACATTTATGCCCTGTGGAAACAGTAATCAAAGAATGAAATGTTTTAGTGAGTTTTAGTGTGATGCGTCTCAAGTAAAATGTGTTTGTATGTAATAATATGGTAGAACCACGCTGAACTGTGCGTTATCCAGGTGGATGATTCAACCGCGGCCATGATTTGTTTTGAATTATATTGTATGACAAAACCCCACCGATTACACATTACTTATGAATTTATAGGATAACAGTTTGAAGTTGCTTTGTCAACTGACAGGATATATAAAACAAGAGTAGTGTTATGTTATAATAAGAATAAGGATACCTTAATTTACCGATAACCCCTAGAGCCGTGGAACTCACCGGTGGAATTACGGGGTCGGCGTTGTGAAGAAATAGACGGGCAGCAAGACCGGAATATAAAGGCTGACGGCAGTCTTCCCAAGTAACCTGGGTCCAGATTATTCCCAATTCAGACGATATTGCCTCAAATATGTCACTGAATTCGTTTCCGTTGTACATCGTCCGAGTAATATCAAACATAGCACGATCGACACGCCATATCCCACCATGGTAGTCGGGGTCAGAATAGGTACGTGGTGCGAGGCCGTACTCCGTTTCTACCCATGCTATGCGCAAGAGAAGCCTTTCGTTGGGCAGGAGCAACTGGCTGTGCTGTTCGACTAGAGCAATCTTCGCGATGGTGGCATCCACCACATCGGCACCTTTGGCTCCCGGGACGATGGTGCTGTCCGTACCAGCCAGTGACTGCTTGAAGCAGAAAGTGACCATCAAAGTGGCCCACAGGGCAACTGCAAAAAAAGTTTGGTGTGCACCCATTTTATTTTACTATCAGTCAGCAGTATTTAAGTTTCCTAAGTTCGCCTTTGGCTTAGAATTTGAACAAGACCGACCGCAAACATTGGGTAACTTTGATTCTGGGTAAAGTTTAAGATTTGACTTTGTTGACGTAGATGCAGCCCTTGTCAATGAAATAAGAGTGCCGTTGTGGTGATGTAGGAGGGTTGAAATCGGGTTCGCATTGAGGCGAAGGCAAGAAATGATTTTGTATTTGAAAAGTGTGTCTTGAAATTTTGCAAGTCCTAATTTCAAGTCACTTTTGCTATAGAACATATAGCTGTATGAACAATACCAACAGCCATCATTTCAATAAATCGAATAGGGGAAAGGGATTAGTAAAAAGGCGTATTAACTGTAAAACATTCTTTCATTTTATTTGATGAAATCTTAACTGCATACTCAAAGCTCGAGTTTCCTAGGAGAATAATTCGAGAACCATTTGTTTCTGCTTGAACCAACTATTTTAACTTCTGGAAGATCACCTACCTAATATTAAGCTCTTCTCCATGGCTTGCTCACTGTCCTTTATTGCGTCTTCGTTGATCAAGAGTCATGCAAACGATTGAGGGATATGAAAAATATGGTTGCAAACACGCAATGAAATATACTGACGATGTAGCCTAATGCGCATGATCAGATTTTCATTTTGGGCAAATTTTTTATTTTGAAAAGATTTCCATAACAATGCTATTACGGATCAAAGCACTCATGGTAGAGGAGGGCTGATTGAAGTTTTTAGCTGTACAGGTTCGATTTGGGTGCGGGTTCCGCAGACGCATTGATATGCTAATGTTATGTTTTATTTTCCGGGTTGGGATCGGTTTATGTACTGTACCGAAAAATCAGAAAAACAAGCCGTCTTTTGCAGGTTTGAATTATTTTTTGAAAAGTTGATACGTGCCCGAATTGTCCTGTTCTCGTAGTGTTTTATTTTGTTGACACAAACAGCACAATCAGAGCCATTAACAGGATGCATGTGAAACGAGATGTGGGAGGAAAACCCACGCAATTATGTTGAGACTGAAAACCCAATCCACATGCAAGGCTCCGGTGTGAGGTGGAATTCGAACCAGGGTTTACAGAGGTGACAGGCAGGAAAAGATACCACCGAGCCAACCTGATCCCAACTAATTTTAAACATTTTGTTTGCCGTTTGTTGTCGTTGCAGAATATGCCCGTCAAGAAAAAAAAACGCAACGTTCATCGTGAACACACGCACACACAAAAAAACACTACTAAAACAAAAAATAAAAGTAAACACTCTAAGTTCTTGTTTTTGTTTTGTTTTTGTTTTTTCGGAGAGGAAGGCACATCTTAATGCATATTGACAACGTTTTCAAAGAATCATTTTATTTTTGGGGACATTTTTCTTTAAAGTTGTGCATGCCTCTGAGCAACTTTATAACAAAACACCCTGGCTGAGTTGGGTGCATAGAAGTTGTACTTCAAGTCTGAATAACAGCCAATGTGCTTTATTATTGCCCCATGTGACCTCGCGTTGCACAATGGGTGAGTCTAGTAGGTAAACGGCAGGGGCTTTCCCCATAGTCACTCTTTTTAGTAGGCCTAGTTTTGTTTGTTGTTGAACTTTTCATAGTTCAAAACATAAATAAGTCACAAATTGTATAATACGGAGTTAGAGGCATTCGAAGGCGCAGGCTTACAATAATTATGAACACAACTTCAAGAAAATCAAAATCAGACTAGTTAACATAATCATTTTGATCGTCGTTTATTTGTATTCATTGAATATTTCAGATTTTCCCGCAGGCCGAAACTGATTTTTACCCCAAACCATTGCACCCACATTAACGGGCGCACTCAAATCTGACAACTGCCGACATTAAGTTTTAAAAACCCCAACGAAATTTGGGAATCCCGGAAAGTCTGGTTTAACTTATTGAAACATTTGTGTTTTTAACTTCGAACAAAAAGGATCTTTCCCACGAAATATTGTTTTCTCTAACCGCTGGCACGATATCATTAACCATACCATGGGTAAGTTTTAAGGGCTTAGTTGTATTTTTCTCCTTTTGGGGTATTACTGCAGTTATTATTATTTTTCAACTTCCTCTTTTTCTATTTGAGGAAAATTTATTCTATACCAGCATGTTGGTTTTTTAAATGATACTATTAAAGGGCACTGTCGTCATAATCGTAGTCTGCTTGTGGCTGGACGTGGAAACATGAACTCTCACCCAGTTACTACACACGCGCGCGTTGACCGTCACATCACAAACAAAAGCGTTAAAGGGCGCCGTCATTATTATCATGTGAGCGTGCGCAGTAACTGGGTCAGAGTTCAGAATTTAACGTCTGGCCATAGACTCGCTGTGATTACGACGACGTCAAAAAAATATTTTTTTTGACAGTAGAAAACACGCCCATTCATGTAAAGTGGCCTTATTTCTCATAGGAAAAAAAATACGCTAGCTGAACATGGAAACATAAACTGTCACCCAGTTACTACACGCGCACAAGTGACTGTCATATCACAAGCAAAAGCATTAAAGGGCGCCGCCGTCATTATTATCGTGCGCGCGTGTGCAGTAACTGGGTCAGAGTTCAGAATTTAACGTCTGGCCACAGACTCGCTGTGGTCACGACGACTTCAAAAAAACAATTTTTTTGACAGTAGGGGGCGCATTGAACTTTTGGGAAACTCTTTGCAGACAAAATAGGGTGGGCCCTACTTCTAGTCCCTAGGTAGGTGTTAACGATTGAGGTTGAATTTGTTAATGTTATCTTTTACCAAACAAAATGACAGAATTTGAGAGAACTAAATGTGTGGTAACTGTTTAAAAAGCAGAAAATGTTTCTCGCACTCACCACTTGGTTTATACATTGCAAGTCACTATGACTACACTACAGACTGTCAAGTGTGATTTAAACCATTTATAGCTCCATGTTTAAACTAACAAATAACATTGATTAAGGTCAACACTGCCCAAAACATACTATTACTTAATTACTTGTTTTAAATTTGTTTTCCTCTAAACGGATTTTGACATATTGATTCTAATCAAAACGAAGTATATGCAGATATGTTTGCATAATTGTGCCATAGGTTTTGAACAGCGACTGTCTACTTTGCTTTTTCGATATTGGACATTGGACATTCACATAGGTTTGTACAGCGAATGTCTACCTTTAACATCAATATTGGACATTGAACATACACATCTAGATTTGTACAGCCAAAATCTACCCTTTACATCGATATTGGACATTGAACATTCACATAGGTTTGTACAGCGAATGTCTACCTTTTACATCAATATTGGACATTGAAAATTCACATAGGTTTGTACAGCGAATGTTTACCTTTTACATCGATATTGGACATTGAACATTCACATAGGTTTGTACAACGAATGTCTACCTTTAACATCGATATTGGACATTGAACATTCACATGGGTTTGTACAGCGAATGTCTACCTTTTACATCGATATTGGACAATGAACATTCACATGGGTTTGAACAGTGAATGTCTACCTTTAACATCGATATTGGACATTGGACATTCACATAGGTTTGTACAGCCAAAATCTACCTTTTACATCGATATTGGACAATGAACATTCACATGGGTTTGAACAGTAAATGTCTACCTTTAACATCGATATTGGACATTGGACATTCACATAGGTTTGTACAGCCAAAATCTACCTTTTACATCGATATTGGACATTGAACATTCACATAGGTTTGTACAGCGAATGTTTACCTTTTACATCGATATTGGACATTGAAAATTCACTGAGGTTTGTACAGCGAATGTTTACCTTGTACATCGATATTGGACATTGAACATTCACATAGGTTTGTACAGCGAATGTCTACCTTTAACATTGATATTGGACATTGAACATTAACATAGATTTATACAGTTTAATGTCTTATTTAATTGCATGGACAACGCACAAAATACATGTAGCATGCACAATTGTTTATACATGGCTGATGGACGTTGCAGGATCCGAAAATGAATAATTTTTAGTTTGTAATATATGCACTAATCATTGGTGGAGGCTTAAGCTTACACATTAGCAGAACAGAAACTGCAACGTGCTTACCTGAAATAGCTTACCGGCCACAATACCATGTCAAAATTGTGATTAGTTTCCTGCAAAAGATTTTCTCAGCATAATTTGTTAAGCACTGTTATTGTTTATCTAAAGCAGCTCCATGAAATAAGGCTTGTAAATATTTGTTTTGAACATTTTTTATGCACCTGTACCAATTTAAAGATTCTAAATCATACTGACACAGAAAGGGGTCAGGACCCCTGTGAGCTGGAATCCGGGGCAATTTTCTGACCGGGAGTTTTTTTTAAAAATGTGCCATCGAAAATAGGGTATAGACCCAATGCATTGACGTCATCACGCCGTCACCGCTGCAGACAAAATGATGAAAGAAAGACAAAACAAAACGAACAACACCCACAACTAATTGCGTAGAACGCGTACGTACAAAGCTGTAATGCGGAGGGTGTCCAGGCTACCAACCTCTCTTTGACTTATTCTAGAGGGCGCCCTGTTTAAATGAAGTCATGTGCAAAAGGTGCGCAATACTTTATTGTGAAATCAGTTTGGATTTAAATTGCAATTGCCAAACGAGCAATAATTATTCCATGGAGTATTATCAGAGCAATGTATGGCACTGTCGTAGTGACCGTGCCACCACCATTGACAGGTCTGGTCTCTTCCACTTTGATGGTTTGGGGTTGGGTAGTCTCGGGTTGGGTAGCTTCCGGTTGGGTGACGTCACCCTCAGCTGTAACCAACGAGAAGGCATTGGTTGCTTGCTTTCCCTCTATGGTGATATAGACTATGCCGATCGGGTCACTGCTCGCGTCCTTATAGTTCTGATTGGTTACCTGTAAAAAGCCAAACAGAAACATTTTGTATCAAGCATGTTTTGACAACCCCGGCCAAAAACATATACAAATATACAAAAACCAATCTTGTAGTGGTTTTTAACTTCGTGTGTGTTCATGAGTTAACAGATTGCTATAAAGCTGATCTTCGTTCGGAAAAGGAAACCATACACAAAATAAACAGCCCCGGTACAAAAAGCGAAAATATAAATAAATAAATAAATAAATAAACAAAACCTAAATAAAAACTTAACAAATTTCTCAAAGAGAAAGTTGAGCTTACACGACGGTTTATGTCTCATTTACCAACCACACTGCCCTCTTAACCTACACGACCTTGCTGTTTGTTTCAACCATTTTATTGGTTCAATGGTCGATGGGCAGGCACGTAAGCAATGTCACCGCTCACCGTCGGTTTTATACGGTACCATTTTAGATGAAGGGTCAAAGTGTCATACCTGGCGTCGTCTACGGCAGCCCCCATCACTGGTGCTTCTATTAAAGAACTCGGCTCCAATGAAGATCTCCGCTGAACCCTGCCCTTCCACGGCTGTTAGATTGAAATCATTAAGGGCCGAGTTGGGTTTCGTAACATTTGCCGATCCATAGATTTCAATAGTACCCTCAGTCGCTTCGACAGAAATGGTTGTACCATTTGGACCTATGGTTTGTTTAAATTTTTGTCTTTGATTCTGTCCGATTGTATCGTTGTGTTTATTGTCGGGATCCATTACAGCAGCTTCTGTCAACGAAACAAAAGTTCAAGAATTGAATTCGACATTGTTCGCAACAAATGAATATGGGCAAGCAAATCACCTTACAAAGTTGAACCTTTTATCTCAAGAAATAAATGACTGCTAGCAAAGCTCTTGTCATGGAGGATGAAAACTGACTAATTGACGACGATTTGCCACCACTGCATCCGTGGAAAATCAAAATAGAAAATTAAAAAATACTAGATATTCATGATTTATATATACTTACGATCACATGCATCGTCTTGGAGTGTGGCTACGATGTTGGTGATAGCTTCAAAACTGCTTACGTGAAACACGAAGGTAACGTTCGGTTTGTTTGCAATAGCATTCAGCTCAGCCTCATTTGTGTTTGACGTCACACCTATGGCATAAATTGTAATGTCCATTTCGCGAGCTCTGTCTGCTGGCACACGAACACGCTCGGGTCCTTGTGATTGGCCATCGGTTATGACAACTGCAACGCGCGGGATACCAATTCCCCTGGCTCCGTTCTCTTTCTTGAAACTTTGTTCTACCATGACACCCAATGCTTTCTCCGTATTAGTACCTCCATATAAGTAACTTATGTTGGCAATCGCCTGTTGAAGTGAACTTTTACTCGTGTATTGGTTTAAGTGAAACTCGATTTGTACACTGCTCGAATACGTGATGACTCCAACGCGTGTGCGATTGCTACCAATTTCAAAGTAACCTACAACGTCATCGACAAAGGTCTTGGACGCAGAAAAGCCAGTTGTACTAACACTAAAAGAACCGTCAATTACGAAGACTAAATCAATGCCCTTGTTTTTACATCCTGGTGAAAAATAAGATCAATAATGAAACAGTTAGCAAAACTTTATTTAATGGCCGATTAATTTTAATGAATATTTTATAAAACAAACATCATAAAACGACGTGTAAGTGTTAAAACCAGCTTTAGCACATTATTTCACGTACAATGGAGGGTCGCCACATTTACCAAATAGCCTTGTTTGATTTAGGAAAAAAAAACACACAAAAAAAAACATGTTTAGCGTTCCCGCCTGCTTTATTTTTAAAGGCCGCCTCCTTTTTTCTTCTCTCTTTTAAGGACAAATTGTAACGATCTCTGAAAAAAAAACTAAAACAATTTTTTGTTTTTTTATAAATAAGTTCGTATTTTAAGACTTCAGCACACCGAAAAAACACACAGAAAAAAGCTGGCAACCATTTTGGAAAATGTGTCGGTTCTAATAACAACTTACTTGGTATTTCTGAAACTCGTTGGGAAAAATAGGTCACGTTGCCAGTTGGCGGATAGTGCTGGTAGTTAGTTTCCCAGTAATTGGCTTGCTGGTTCACATGCCAGCCCTGTGGAAACAGTAATCAAAGAATGAAATGTTTTAGTGATTTTTAGTGTGATGCGTCTCAAGGAAAATGTGTTTGTATGTATGGTAGAATCACACTGAACTGTGCGTTATCCAGGTGGATGATTCAACCGCGGCCATGATTTGTTTTGAATTATATTGTATGACAAAACTCCCACCGATTACACATTACTTATGAATTTATTGGATAACAGTTTGAGGATGCTTTGTCAACTGACAGGATATATAAAACAAGAGTATAGTGTTATGTTATAATAAGAATAAGGATACCTTAATTTACCGATAACCCCTAGAGCTGTGGAACTCACCGGTGGAATTACGGGGTCGGCGTTGTGAAGAAATAGACGGGCAGCAAGACCGGAATATAAAGGCTGACGGCAGTCTACCCAAGTAGCCTGGTTCCAGGTTATTCCCAATTCAGACGATATTGCCTGAAATATGTCACTGAATTCGTTTCTGTTGTACATCGTCCGAGTAATATCAAACATATTACGATCGACACGCCATATCCCACCATGGTAGTCGGGGTCGGAGTAGGTACGTGGGGCGAGGCCGTTCTCCGTTTCTACCCATGCTATGCGCAAGAGAAGCCTTTCGTTGGGCAGAAGCAACTGGCTGTGCTGTTCGACTAGAGCAATCTTACAGATGGTGGCTTCCACCACATCGGCACCATTGGCTCCCGGGACGATGGTGCTGTCTGTATCAGCCAGTGACTGCTTGAAGCAGAAAGTGACCATCAAAGTGGCCCACAGGGCAACTGCAAAAAAAAGTTTGGTGTGCACCCATTTTATTTTACTATCAGTCAGCAGTATTTCAGTTTCCTAATTTCGTCTTTGGCTTAGAATTTGAACAAGACCGACCGCAAACATTGGGTAACTTTGATTCTGGGTAAAGTTTAAGATTTGACTTTGTTGACGTAGATGCAGCCCTTGTCAATGAAATAAGAGTGCCGTTGTGGTGATGTAGGAGGGTTGAAATCGGGTTCGCATTGAGGCGAAGGCAAGAAATGATTTTGTATTTGAAAAGTGTGTCTTGAAATTTTGCAAGTCCTAATTTCAAGTCACTTTTGCTATAGAACATATAGCTGTATGAACAATACCAACAGCCATCATTTCAATAAATCGAATAGGGGAAAGGGATTAGTAAAAAGGCGTATTAACTGTAAAACATTCTTTCATTTTATTTGATGAAATCTTAACTGCATACTCAAAGCTCGAGTTTCCTAGGAGAATAATTCGAGAACCATTTGTTTCTGCTTGAACCAACTATTTTAACTTCTGGAAGATCACCTACCTAATATTAAGCTCTTCTCCATGGCTTGCTCACTGTCCTTTATTGCGTCTTCGTTGATCAAGAGTCATGCAAACGATTGAGGGATATGAAAAATATGGTTGCAAACACGCAATGAAATATACTGACGATGTAGCCTAATGCGCATGATCAGATTTTCATTTTGGGCAAATTTTTTATTTTGAAAAGATTTCCATGACAATGCTATTCCGGATCAAAGCACTCATGGTAGAGGAGGGCTGATTGAAGTTTTTAGCTGTACAGGTTCGATTTGGGTGCGGGTTCCGCAGACGCATTGATATGCTAATGTTATGTTTTATTTTCCGGGTTGGGATCGGTTTATGTACTGTACCGAATCAGAAAAACAAGCCGTCTTTTGCAGGTTTGAATTATTTTTTGAAAAGTTGATACGTGCCCGAATTGTCCTGTTCTCGTAGTGTTTTATTTTGTTTACACAAACAGCACAATCAGAGCCATTAACAGGATGCATGTGAAACGAGAAGTGTTCAACTTTTAGATGTGGGAGGAAAACCCACGCAATTAGGTTGAGACTGAAAACCCAATCCACATGCAAGGCTCCGGTGTGAGGTGGAATTCAAACCTGGATCCACAGAGGTGAAAGGCAGGAAAAGATGCCACCACCGAGCCAACCTGATCCCAATTTAATTGTTGATTTTGTTGCCGTTTGTTGTTGTTGCAGAATTTCCAGTCAAGATAAAAATGCAACGTTCATCGTGAACACACACACACACACACACACACACACACACACATCCTTACGGATCCGGTTTGTGGGGTACTGCTATTGTTGTTCTATTATTCCCTTTTCTGAAGAATTCCCTTGTGGGGCCCAATTGTTCCTATTGAAATGACCTTGTGGGGTCCATTGTTCCATTGTTGTCAGGACCCCACATATGCCCTTCTGTGTGTACACACACACACACACACACATCCTTACGGATCCGGAATGTGGGGTACTGCTATTGTTGTTCTATTATTCCCTTTTCTGAAGAATTCCCTTGTGGGGCCCAATTGTTCCTATTGAAATGACCTTGTGGGGTCCATTGTTCCATTGTTGTCAGGACCCCACATATGCCCTTCTGTGTGTCCACACATCCACACACACACACACACACACACACACCCACACACACACACACACACACACACATCCTTACGGATCCGGTTTGTGGGGTACTGCTATTGTTGTTCTATTATTCCCTTTTCTGAAGAATTCCCTTGTGGGGCCCAATTGTTCCTATTGAAATGACCTTGTGGGGTCCATTGTTCCATTGTTGTCAGGACCCCACATATGCCCTTCTGTGTGTACACACATCCACACACACACACACACACACACACACACACACACACATCCTTACGGATCCGGTTTGTGGGGTACTGCTATTGTTGTTCTATTATTCCCTTTTCTGAAGAATTCCCTTGTGGGGCCCAATTGTTCCTATTGAAATGACCTTGTGGGGTCCATTGTTCCATTGTTGTCAGGACCCCACATATGCCCTTCTGTGTGTACACACACACACACACACACACACACACACAAAACCACTACTAAAACAAAAAAATAAAAGTAAACACTCTAAGTTCTTGTTTTTGTTTTTGTTTTTGTTTTGTTTTTGCTTTTGTTTTTCGGAGAGGAAAGCACATCTTAATGCACATTGACAACGTTTTCAAAGTATCGTTTTATTTTTTGGGACATTTTTCTTTATAAGGTTGTGGACGGTTGATGCATACCTCTGAGCAACTTTATGTTGTATTAACATTACAAAACACTCTGGATGAGTTGGGTGCATAAAAGTTGTACGTCAAGTCTGATCAACAGCCAATGTGCTTATTATTGCCCCCTGTGACCTCGCGTTGCACAATTGGTGAGTCTATCCTACGACAGGGGCTTTCCCCAGTCAATTTTTGTGAGTAGTTTTGTTTGTTGTTGAACTATTCATATAGTTTCAAACATAAATTAGTCATAATTTGTATGCAAATAAGGAAAGCTCTGAAACGGTAACCAATCACATTGCATAATAAGTTCATGTGTTTGATATTTGAGACACTGTCCTATACTTCTTCCATGTTTATACCATAGAACACGGAGCTATATAGCTTCATAGAGCAAGGCAAATGTGAGTTCTCCAAGCTTTCTGTTTAATTTCCAACTTATTCGTCATGTTCTTTTTTTCCTCCTATAGTTTAAGACCTATACATGCCTTTTTGCCCTTTAACGGTATTAACGTAAGCAAGTGTTAGTGGGCTAAAGATGTCCCACCTTGTTCCCAGATGAATATCCACCCTTCTCCAAATTGTATAAAACCTTTTCACGGCCAGCCAAATTCCTCTGTCCACCAAGATCACACATTCCATTCCCACGGTTCCCACAAAATGACCACCATATAGTGACCAATGGTGCACCATTTAACAGTCACCAAACTAATGATATCATGTCTGCAGCATAGTACATGTACTTCACGTCGAACAGTTTTCACTAGGCATGGTGAAGTGTGCAAGTGCGCACGCGTTAAGACTGATTCCGGTAGAAAACACGCCCATTTATGTAAAGTGGCCTTATCTCTCATAGAAAACAAATACGCTAGCTGGACATGGAAACATAAACTGTCACCCAGTTACTACACGCGCACAAGTGACCGTCATATCACAAGCAAAAGCGTTAAAGGGCGCCGCCGTCATTATTATCGTGTGCGCGTGTGCAGTAACTGGGTCAGAGTTCAGAAATTAACGTCTGGCCACAGACTCGCCGTGATCACGACGACTTCAAAAAAACAATTTTTTGACAGTAGGGGGCGCTTTGAACTTTTGGGAAATTCTTTGCAGACAAAATAGGGTAGGCCCTACTTCTAGTCCCTAGGTAGATGTTAACGATTAATGTTTAATTTCTTAATGTTATCTTTTACCAAACAAAATGACAGAATTTGATAGAACTAAATGTGTGGTAACTGTTTAAAAAGCACTCACTACTTGGTTTATACGTTGCAAGTCACTATGACTACACTGCAGACTGTCAAGTGTGATTTAAACCATTTATAGCTCCATGTTTAAACTAACAAATAACATTGATTAAGGTCAACACTGCCAAAAACATACTATTACTTATTATTCATAGTGAAGTATAGTAATAACACTTATAATGTGTCTAAAAAGTTTTGTATTGGTAAATTTTAACTGAATGATTGATAAAATACAACAATTCTTCGTTCGAGTTTTTTTTCTCTCTTTCGTTATAAGAGCAAGACTTTCACAGTCTAATACTTCTTAATCTCCTCAGTCGATTCATAATTTTTCTCATACATAGGGTAGGCTTCAAAGTGGAATATAAAAATCAATGTAAAAGAAACTAAAATAAAGACAAAAACAAATATGCGGGGGATATAAAAACAAAGCAATTTGTCACTAATTTAATACAAAGTTATAGTTGCATGGTTCAATTTTCGCCAAAGCATTTTTTATTTTTTAAAATTTGTTTTCCTCTAAACGGATTTTTACATTTTTATTCTAATCAAAACAAAGTATATGCAGAAATGTTTGCATAATTGTGCCATAGGTTTTGTACAGCGACTGTCTACTTTGCTTTTTCGATATTGGACAATGGACATTCACATAGGTTTGTACAGCGAATGTCCACCTTTTACATCAATATTGGACATTGAACATTGAACATCTAGATTTGTACAGCCAAAATCTACCTTTTACATCGATATTGGACATTGAGCATTCACATAGGTTTGTACAGCGAATGTCTACCTTTTACATCAATATTGGACATTGAACATTCACATCTAGATTTGTACAGCCAAAATCTACCTTTTACATCGATATTGGACATTGAACATTCACAAAGGTTTGTACAGCGAATGTCTACCTTTTACATCAATATTGGACATTGAACATTCACATCTAGATTTGTACAGCCAAAATCTACCTTTTACATCGATATTGGACATTGAGCATTCACATAGGTTTGTACAGCGAATGTCTACCTTTTACATCAATATTGGACATTGAACATTCACATCTAGATTTGTACAGCCAAAATCTACCTTTTACATCGATATTGGACATTGAACAATCACATCTAGATTTGTACAGCCAAAATCTACCTTTTACATCGATATTGGACATTGAACATTCACATGGGTTTGTACAGTTTAATGTCTTATTTAATTGCATGGACAATGCAAACAATTCATGTAGCAAGCACAGTTGTTTGTACTGCTGATGGACGTTGTAGAATCCGAAAATATTTCATTTTTAGTTTTTAATAATATACGCACTAATCATTGGTGGAGGCTCAAGCACACACTTAAGCGAATTAGAAACTGCAACGTGCTTACCTGAAATAGCTAATCGGCTACAATACCACAGTACAATTTTTGATTAGTTTCCTGCAAACATTTTGCTCAGCAGAATTCGTTACGCACTATTGTCTACTAAAGCAGCTCTATGAAATAAGGCTTTGACGTATTCTAGCGGGCGCCCTAATTAAATGAAGTCATGTGCAAAAGGTGCGCAATACTTTATTATGAAATCACTTTGGATTTAAATTGCAATTGCCAAACGAGCAATAATTACTCCATGGAGTATTATCAGTGCAATGTAAGGCACTGTCGTAGTGACCGTGCCACCACCATTGACAGGTTTGGTCTTTTCCGCTTTGGTGGTTTCGGGCTGGGTGGTTACGGGATCGGTGACGTCACCCTCGGCTGTAACCAACGAGAAGGCATTGGTTGCTTGCTTTCCCTCTATGGTGATATAGACTATGCCGATCGGGTCCATATCGTTCTGATTGGTTACCTGTAAAAAAGCAAAACAGAAACATTTTGTATTAAGCATGTTTTGACAACCCCGGCCAAAAACATATACAAATATACAACCACTACTGCAACAGTGGTTTATAACTTTTTGTTATATCGGCCAGCACAAACTGTTTGGATCTTGTGTGCTCATGATTTTACAAAAGTACAAAGCTGTGAGCTTCGTTGAAAACGAAAACCAAACACATAAATTAAGCAGCCCCAATACAAAAAGCGAAAATACTGAATAACTAAATGAATGAATACATAAATAAATACATATAAATAAACAAATAAACAAACAAACAATTCACAAACAGATAAACCCATCAGGTTGGTACGTAATCAAGGTATAAGGAAATACAGCTTGCTTTGCCCCATTCACCGCAGGTAATACGGTACCATTTTTAGTTGAAGGGTCAAAAAGTCATACCTGACGTCGTCTGCGGCCGCCCTTATTAAACGGCATGGAATCAATGAAGATCTCCACGGGACCCTGTCCTTCCATGGCTGTTAGTTGGAAATCATTGCGGGCCGAGTTTGGGTGCGTAAAGTTGTATGCTCCATACATTACTATGGTACCATCGGTCGCTTCGAAAGATATGGTTGTACCATTTGGACCTATGGTTTGTGCAAAGTTTTGTGTTTGATTCTGTCCGATTGTAGCGTTGAACTCAATGACGGGAGGCAGCACAGCAGCTTCTGTCAACGAAAAAAAAAGTTCAAGCATTGAATACGACATTATTCGATGACAGAAGTTAGTTCTGTACTGGACATTGGACATTCACATAGGTTTGTACAGCGAATGTCTAATTTAATTGCAGGGTAGATGTCAAAACCAAAACCACTGGGTGTGACAAGTGGAAAGCCGTAGTTCATGCACGGTTCACGGTAGGCAGGATTGTGGCTTTAGAGCCGGGAAAACTGACAAACCTTTCGATTATAGACCCAATTTGGGGCTCCTTTAAAAAAGCGACAAAAGAGTTTGTTCGTGCAAGGTAGATATTCGATGTACAGACTAATAAAAATATTGACGATGACTTGCCACCACTGTATTCGTGGAAGATAAAAACGGAGAATTAAAAAAGACTAGATATTCATGATGTATACTTACGATCACAAGCATCGTCTTGGAGTGTAGCTACGATGTTGGTGATAGCATCAAAATTGCTTGCGTGAAACACGAAGTCATCGCTCGGTTTGTTTGCAATAGCATTCAGCTCATCCTCATTTGTGTTTGACGTCACACCTATGGCAAAAATTGTAATGTCCATTTCGCGAGCTCTGTCTGCTGGCACACGAACACGCTCGGGTCCTTGTGATCGGCCATCGGTTATGACAACTGCTACGCGCGGGATACCAATTCCCCTGGCTCCGTTCTCTTCTTTGAAACTCTGATCTACCATGACACCCAATGCACTCTCCGTATTAGTACCTCCACCTAAGTAATTTATGTTGGTAATCGCCTGTTGAAGTGAACTTTTACTCGTGTATTGGTTTAAGTGAAACTCGATTTGTACACTGCTCGAATACTGTATGACTCCAACGCGTGTGCGATTGCTACCAATTTCAAAGTAACCTACAACGTCATCGACAAAGGACTTGGACGCAGAAAAGCCAGTTGTACTAACACTCCCAGAACCGTCAATTACGAAGACTAAATCAATGCCCTTGTTTGTACATTCTGGTGAAAAATAAGACAGATTTAAACTAGTAAAACTTTGATTAATGTCCGATTAATTTTAATGAGCATTTTAATAAAATAAACATCATGGAACGACGTATAGCCGTTAAACCAACTTCAGTACATTATTTCATGTACAAGGGAGGGTCGCAACGTCACCAAAAAGCATTGTTTGATTTAGTAAGAAAAATATATACAAAATTAGCTTCCTTTTTAGAGGCCGCCTCCTTTTTTATTATTATTTTAGGATAAATTTTAACGATCTCTGACGGAAAAAAAATCATTTTAAAATAGACAAGTCAAGATCGTATTTTTAGACTTTAGCACACCGAACAAATACACAGAAAAAAACCTGGCAACCATCTTGAAAAATAGCCCGGCCGGTTGTCTTGAAAAATGTATCGGTCGGCCATTTAAAAAGAAAATGGGGAAATAAAAGACCCTCCTCATGCCTTTGTTTAAAAAGACAGGACGCTAAACATGTTTTTATTTTTCATCTTTAGCAAGAAACTGTGTTTGACAATGAACCAAACCCGAGATAAACTTACAAAGAAATTGTGTTAAAAACGACATTAAAATAAACAAAATAAGGACCTTACAATTTAGGCCTAAGTAAAACATTTAGACAGAGAACCTGTGATTCTAATAACAACCTACTTGGTATTTCTGAAACTCTTTGGGTAAAATACTCCACGTCGCCAGTTAGCGGATAGTGCTGGTAGTAGGTTCCCCAGTAATTTGCTTGCTGGTTCACATTCCAGCCCTGTGGAAACAATAATCAAGGAATGAAATGTTTTAGTGATGTTTAATGTGATGCGTCTCAAGTAAAATGTGTTTGTATGTAATAATTATGGTAGAACCACGCTGAACTGTGCGTCATCTAGGTGGATGATTCAACTGCGGCCATGATTTGTTTTGAATTAACTTATATTGTATGACAAAACTCCCACCGATGGCACATTACTTATGAATTTATAGGATAACAGTTTGAAGTTGCTTTGTCAACTGACAGAATAAATAAAACAAGAGTAGTGTTATGTTATAATAAGAATAAGGATACTTTAATTTACTGATAACCCCTAGAGCTGTGGAACTCACCGGTGGAATTACGGGGTTGGCGTTGTGAAGAAATAGACGGGCAGCAAGACCGGAATATAAAGGCTGACTGCAGTCTACCCAAGTAACCTGGGTCCAGGTTATTCCCAATTCAGACGAAACTGCCTCAAATATGTCACTGAATTCGTTTCTGTTGTACATCGTCCGAGTAATATCAAACATATTACGATCGACACGCCATATTCCACCATAGTAGTCGGGGTCGGAGTAGGTACGTGGGGCGAGGCCGTACTCCGTTTCTACCCATGCTATGCGCAAGAGAAGCCTTTCGTTGGGTAGAAGCAACTGGCTGTGCTGTTCGACTAGAGCAATCTTCGCGATGGTGGCATCCACCACATCGGCACCTTTGGCTCCCGGGACGATGGTGCTGTCTGTACCAGCCAGTGACTGCTTGAAGCAGAAAGTGACCATCAAAGTGGCCCACAGGGCAACTGCAAAAAAAGTTTGGTGTGCACCCATTTTATTTTACTATCAGTCAGCAGTATTTAAGTTTCCTAAGTTCGCCTTTGGCTTAGAATTTTAACAAGACTGACCGCAAACATTGGATAACTTTGATTCTGGGTAAAGTTTAAGGTTAGACTTTGTTGACGTAGATACAGGCCTTGTCAAGGAAATAAGAGTGCCGTTGTGGTGATGGAGGAGGATTGAAATCGGGTTCACATTGAGGCGAAGGCAAGAAATGATTTTCTATTTGTGAAGTGTGCCTTGAAAACTTGCAAGTCCTAATTTCAAGTCACTAAAAGCTATAGAACATATAGCTGTATGAATGATACCAACAGTAATCGTTTCATGTTATTTGCTGAAATCTGAACTGCATATTCCAACCTCGAGTTTCCTAGGAGAATAATTCGAGAACCATTTATTTCTGCTAGAACCAACTATTTTATCCTCTGGAAGATCACCTACCTAATATTAAGCTCTTCCCCATGGCTAATTGCTCACTGTCCTTTATTGCGTCTTCGTTGATCAAGAGTCGTTCAAACGATTGAGGGATATGAAAAATATGGTTGCAAACACGCAATGAAATATACTGACGCTGTAGCCTATTGCGCGTGATCAGATTTTCATTTTGGGCAAATGTTTTGAACAGATTTCCATGACAATGCTATTCCGGATCAAACCCCTCATGCTAGAGGAGGGCTGATTGAAATTTTTAGCTGTACAGGTTTGGGTGCGAGATTTGCCAGACGCTTTGATATGCTAATGTTATATTTATTTTCCGGGATTAGGATCGGTTTATGTACTGCACCGAATCAGAAAACAAGCCGTCTTTTGCAGGTTTGAATTATTTTTTGAAAAGTTGATACGTGCCCGAATTGTCCTGTTCTCGTAGTGTTTTATTTTGTTGACACAAACAGCACAATCAGAGCCATTAACAGGATGCATGTGAAACGAGAAGTGTTCAACTTTTAAATGTGGGAGGAAAACCCACGCAATTAGGTTGAGACTGTAAACCCAATCCACATGCAAGGCTCCGGTGTGAGGTGGAATTCGACCATGGGTTCACAGAGGTGACAGGCAGGAAAAGATACCACCGAGCCAACCTGATCCCAACTATTTTTTTAAAATTTTGTTTGCCGTTTGTTGTCGTTGCAGAATCTGCCCGTCAAGAAAAAAAATGCAACGTTCATCGTGAACACACGCACACACAAAAACACTACTAAAACAAAAAATAAAAGTAAACACTCTAAGTTCTTGTTTTTGTTTTTGTTTTGTTTTTGTTTTTTCGGATTGGAAGGCACATCTTAATTCATATTGACAACGTTTTCAAAGAATCATTTTTTTTTGGGGACATTTTTCTTTAAAGTTGTGCATGCCTCTGAGCAACTTTATGTTGCATTAGAATAACAAAACACCCTGGCTGAGTTGGGTGCATAGAAGTTGTACTTCAAGTCTGAATAACAGCCAATGTGCTTATTATTGCCCCCATGTGACCTCGCGTTGGACAATGGGTGAGTCTAGTAGGTAAACGGCAGGGGCTTTCCCTAGTCACCTTTCTTAGAAGGCCTAGTTTTGTTTGTTGTTGAACTTTTCATAGTTCAAAGCAAATATAAGTCATAAATTGTATAATACGGTGTTGGAGGCATTCGAAGGCGCAGGCTTACAATAATTATGAACACAACTTCAAGAAAATCAAAATCAGACTAGTTAACATAAACATCTTGATCGTCGTTTATTTATATTCATTAAATATTTCAGATTTTCCCGCAGGCCAAAACTGAATTTTACCCACACCAATTGCACCCACATTAACGGGCGCACTCAAATCTGACAACTGCCGACATCAAGTTTTAAAAACCCCAACGAACTTTGGGAATCCTGGAATATCTGGTTTAACTTCAACTTATTGAAACATTTGTGTTTTTAACTTTGAAAAAAAAAAGGATCTTTCCCACGAAATATTGTTTTCTCTAACCGCTGGCACGATATCATTAACCATACCATGGGTAAGTTTTAAGGGCTTAGTTGTATTTTTCTCCTTTTGGGGGTATTTACTGCAGTTATTATTATTTTTCAACATCCTCTTTTTCTATTTGAGGAAAATTTATTCTATACCAGTATGTTGGTTTTTTAAATGATACTATTAAAGGGCACTGTCGTCATAATCGTAGTTTGCTTGTGGCTGGACGTGGAAACATGAACTCTCACCCAGTTACTACACTCGCGCGCGTTGACCGTCACATCACAAACAAAAGCTTTAAAGGGCGCCGTCATTATTATCGTGCGAGCGTGTGCAGTAACTGGGTGAGAGTTCAGAATTTAACGTCTGGCCACAGACTCGCTGTGATTACGACGACGTCAAAAAAACTTTTTTTTTTGACAGTAGGGGCGCTTTGAACTTTTGGGAAATTCTTTGCAGACAAGATAGGGTGGGCCCTACTTCCAGTCCCTAGGTAGATGTTAACGATTGATGTTTAATTTGTTAATGTTATCTTTTACCAAACAAAATGACATAATTTGAGAGAACTAAATGTGTGGTAGCTGTTTAAAAAGCACTCACCACTTGGTTTATACATTGCAAGTCACTATGACTACACTACAGACTGTCAAGTGTGATTTAAACCATTTATAGCTCCATGTTCAAACTAACAAATAACATTGATTAAGGTCAACAATACACTGCCAAAAACATACTAGTACTTATTATTCATAGTGAAGTATAGTAAAATCAGAAATAATGCGTTTAAAAATACATGTCAAGGGAATAAAATAAATTGAATGGAATATTATTCATTCAAAAATAAACGCTGGTTTTAAGCAATCTTCATCTACCATGATACATGCGAAGTATTTTACAATAGTAAGCATGTATGTATTATATATGTATTTAATAAGATTAATTCAATATTAATAATAATCTTCCAAAAACCGTTGGTTTCAATTAAAGCAAGTTTCATCCATAAACCATACATTTCAAAATATAATTAAGTCAAAACTATATTCAAATTTGTGAGATCAATTTGATGAAATATTGATCATCACTCAAAAGAGACACAAAGTTTATCTACAAGTTTGTTTCAAAGTACAAACTTTCTTAAATTGTTTTCAAATATTTCAAGTTCAATTCAAGTTCATGGTAAATTTATAGAAGAACAGCCCGTGTTGAGTCCACAAATGTTCTAGTGATCTAGTGAAACGGTTTTTGCTTGTCGTATGCATTTTCTTTGACCTGTATACACAACAATAATGTGGACCCATGAAAATATTTCTGGACAGTTTTGGTTGGAGCTTTTCCCTCATCCGTACCAATAATCAAAATAACTAATTCCCAAAAGAGTTTTATTTACTTTCAAATCTAACAAACCTTGAATACGTGAAAACAAACATAAGGTACTTGTTGTAAGACTACCATCCCGGTGTAAGAAAACAAATAACACAAAAACCTGTTAAGCGTCCTGCCTTTAAAAAAAGAAAAAGAAAGGAAGGTTATTTTTTCTCTCCAAAATGGCTACCCGACACATTTTTCAAGACAACCGGTCGGGCTATTTTTCAAAATGGTTGCCTGTTTTTTCTGTTTTTTTCTCGGTGTGCTTAAGTCTTAAAATACAATCTTATTTAGAGCCAACACTCCCACAAAAGAGTTTTATTACATGGTTGTACCCGCAAGTTTACTATTTATTTATAGTTACTCTTATCTCCCCACCATGCAAAGCTTCAAACACCATTTACAATCTTATTTACTAAAACAAGAAGAAGAAAAAAAGAGGCGGCCTCTAAAAAGGAAACGGGCGGGGACACTAAACATGTTTTTGTTTTTTGGCCTAAATTCAATATTATGTATCACGTTCAGCACACTTTGAACATCATCTGCTGTATTACTATTATTTCTACTTTGACCAGAAGTCTGTTTGTCTTACTTACATTATATTTACAGGATCCCATACAACATAACACCGTTGAAATTTTGTTCTGTTGTAAACTTTATGCACATTGAGTTTCTATTCACTAACACAAATATACACACACAAATGTATACACAATTTTCCAAAATTTGCAAGTCTATGAGGAACTGATAGGAAATTTTGAGTCTTACGAATGAAACATACATCCCTAAATTGACAAAGTATTTATTCATCAAATACTGTGTTTTTACCAAAGATTTTAAAGCAAATGTGGAACTGGAGATATTGGAGATATTGTTAGAACGTGAAATACCCATGGGCGCCATTTCAGCGAGCAAATATTTTGTTATATCATTGATAGCAATGGTCATTGTCTGCATTGATCTAATGTTGCAGCAAAAGAGTTGCTTGCTGAAATAGCGTCTAGTGCGCAAAGTTCCACATTCGGCCCACAGGTTCCACAACTTGCGCCTTCGGCCTCCTGAAACCTGTGGTTCTTGTCAGTAATGTTGGAATAAACTGGTAATGATTAAATAAGCACTCAGCTCTTTAGCCAAGTTATATACAATACATTTCATAGTGCTATAAAAACAAAGTTTAAGCAAACAAAATTATTTTAAGACGTTTATAAAGACCTTCAGATATGCAGTTTATTTAGATCTATTTTCTTTATATCAAATTAATAAGTCGGCAAGGTGACCACACTTCTGATCAGAACCTGACATCCATGCTTGGTTGAAAGTATCACATAAACCCGGCCAACCCCCAACAACCACCCCCCCAAAAAAAAACAAAAAAAAACAACAACAACAACAACAACAAAACACCCCAAAACAAAATTAAAATTAACAACAACCCAAAGCAACAATAAACAAAAAACAAAACACAAAAGTCTTATAACCGAGTAGTTCTAACTACTTGGTTTTTTTTTACCTCATGCAAAATCTGACGACTTTCAAAAGTTAATAAATTCAATTTAATGAAAAACAGATGATGTGTATCTATTTGATTATACGCTATACATGGTTTTCTATAGACGCCGTCACTGTTTCCAAGAAGGACCGTTATGGCATCGACGCTAATCACATTTGCAAAAAACGCTGTGTGTTATGCTGGGTCGTGTATTTAAGCATGTTTACGATTCAATGAGCAATGTACAGCATTTAGGTTAATTATTATATACATGTTTGTAATTCATTGTTTTTCAACTGTTAAAAAACTTAGGCTAAGTTGGTGAAAGAAAACAGAAAACTCGTCTGGCTGCCAATACATTTTCTAATAAGTTGGTTTTCTACCCACGGTAACTGTGTTTGGATGTAGGCCTACATTGTTAATGATAGTCGACGCTGTTGTAAACAGGAAGAAAAGACTGGGGAAAAGTGTAACTGTTTTATGATACGGTACACAATTTGCTTTCCCTCGAGCCCTCAACTTTGTTGCTTCCCTGGCTGGTCCCAGCTGAACAAACCGCGAATACTTGAAACTCATAATGTGTATTTCTTTTTAAGTCCTCAATGGTACATCTAGTGACACTACGGTTTGTGCGTACTTCCTTGATTTATTTCCAGTGGGATCGGATTTGGGTCCGTATTTCAATTTGTAAGCGTCTACATCTTTGTCATGCCTCGAGGATTTCCAAGACAGAATTACCTTGGAGGTGTTGTGTACTAGTTTCAAATCCTCCGGTTGTCCCGGTGGTTCAAAATCCGTCTGAACAAGCCTACCACGATTAAACAATAAAATCGACCCTTCTATTGGAATATTGACATCTTCATGACTGAAGGTTGTCACCATGAAGTCAATTGTGTCTTTTTCGTTTGCGTTTTCTGCATAAAATCCGCCAACGTTTCTGTCATATTTCAAATCAAACGAATCAAAATTGTGCTGTGGCAAATTGTCTTGTTCAGGGTCTTCCATGTACTGCTTGAGAACTTCAAGGTAAGTTTCTGACTTAATGGCAGGGGGGAGTGCAAAGCATACCACAAAGTTTTTCTTGTGGTCATTTGCCTCGCGATGGAATCTTTCCGGTGTTTTGATTCCTTGTATTCAGGTAAACCTTCTAAGGCTTCCAATACTTTCTCTCTCTCTCTGATCCAGACACCAAGTTGCCTAGTCCCAAACGGTGAACTCTTAGACTTGGCTACAGCTTCTCTCAGTTTGTGTTCACCAGAGTCCCTTCTGATTTCAAGAATTAATTTGGATATTTCTTGTTTGAACTTGTCCATGTAGGAACAAAGCTGATGATGGTATTTAAGAAACACATCTTTATACCCAGATAATTGGGTGCATACCTTATGCTGACAAAGGACGTAACATCTGATCTTCATTTGTTCCAGTTCATGAATATGATCTAAAAACATCGATAGCACATTGTCATGAATGTCATGGAAAGTCAAGTCCTTGTTTATGAATTAATCCAAGGGAGAAAGAGTGATCGATACTGGAACTGCACCTTGTGCCTCAAGAAATGATGGCAATTTAGAGCAAAATGCTTTTGCTTCCTCTATATTTGTTGGACTTGGTGTACCGGTTTGTTGAAAATCTCCGTAATATGTACAACGAACACTATTATCTGTTTGGATTAGGGTGGAATCTTTGTTTCCACTCAGGCCATATTTACTTGTGGCTTTAACTGGAATTTGCTGTACGATATTTTGTACTGAAGTTTTCAATTTCATTGTGTTTTGTTGTTTTACACTGGTTTCCAAACTCGCGGATTCCGACTCAAAAACAAAGAACGCTTGAGCCCCGTATGTTACACCTGTCACAACGTGGGTGGCTCTTATTTCCCCACTCAGTATCTGTGCATGATTATGGGTATCGAGTGGCGGCCGTGTAAGTCGCTCATGTTTAGTGGTTATTTTGTAATGTAGCGTAACAACAGAGTTTTGTTTACTGTTACAAGAGGATGATTTGCTTTGATTAAGGTATTTACCTGAACCTTCAACGTTAATAAGTCCACATGAAATACAAGCCTGAAGGGATAAGCCTACGTATGAATCTTCGGTATTGTGTTTGTTTTCGTCTTCACTTTTCACCGTGAAATTATGACTACCCACTGTTTGCGGACACTGAGTTACTTGGCAATTATCTCTTATTTCTTTCTGACTCCAAGCTGTGACCCCCACAATTGGCTTGTCCGTGAAGCAATCATACAGCATGCCAAGTTGAATGTTTCTTCCCGCCGTAGTCATTGAGATCTCTTCGTGCACTCTGTTGTTGGTAGGTTTTGGTGCTGCCATATTGACAAATACCTGTTGTTAAAAAAGCATCTTAACATAATATTTTTGGAATATAGGTCTACCATTGAAACAGTACGTTGCGAAACTGCATTTGACATTGTAAGGTTTGGGTAATTTGTCTATATACACCCAAACCAGGGGGGGGGGGTGGACACGACGACAAAAAGTGCGCCACCAACGTTGATACTCGTCTCATTCATGAGCATGCAAGCAACCGATGCACACAATTCTGGCTGATAGATGGATTGCAATAGCGCGGCAGTCGAGTCACTAGTAATAGTATAGTACTACCTCTACTGTGCGTTTGTCGAGCTGCCAGTACTTTGTTTGAAATGTTCAACTTCCGTCTTGAACTAGAAGTCAAGGTCAAATGGGGTCACACTCTGTGTAGCGTTTGTAAAGTTGTAGAAGACCTCTCCGATGATGTATTGATTGTAGAAATCTATGTAGTTTATGACTTATGATTTGTTTCAAATATTAAATTTTATTTATTGTAACTCTACACCTGATGACGTCATCATGACGTGACTAAAGCAGTTTCATCTCCTAATGAATATCTTATTTTGTGTAAAGTTTCAAGTTTTTATGAGCATGGGAAGTGTGTCTTTAATACCGGACAATCCGAGTAAATTTTTTTTGTTCCTACTTGTCTTTGTACAAAATATTGATATACGTAAAATGAAAGATTTGCAAATTTGAAATAAGAAACATTCATTGATAATTTTGAAAACTGATGACGTCATTATGATTTCAAAACTTTTTTTCAAGACTTTGATAACCCCTTTAACCATTTCCATTTGTGTATTAAGCACTGTATACTCAGTACTTTGCCGAGACGCGTTAAAAAAGAGCAACACAGACAACTTACTCGTTCGGGATTCGAACCCACGACATTTGCACTGCTAGATGTCTTACCCCCAGACCACCGAACAAACAAACAAAACAAAAACAGCAACAACAACAGTTTGGTTGCACTTACGATTGACAGTAGACACCAGACAGGTTGGGTCATACAGAATGAATCCAATGTATTAAATGCCTTCGATAAAAATGTCGGTTTCTTCTCTGGAATCTGGTACCTTTGCACTATAAAAGGAAATCTGAACGGGATAAAACAAATATATAATATAAATACATCGAAATCAACACGAGCATAGTTATTGGTTTGTGATCTTTGCAGTGGTGGAAAAAAAGGAAATTTTTACTTTTTTGTTTCGGGGATCCTGAATTTTAACTTCTTATTAGAATCATTGTGTTTTTCCCCCACTTTAATTTTTTCGTAATACATATTATTGTAGTTTGTTGTGGGGAAAATAGGCATCACATTCCCTCGTCACGCAGTGGAAAAGTGTGTGCGCTTCAGAAACAAGGCTGACAACTGGAAGCGTTTATGTATTTATTTGGAGCCCAAATAAACAGCCAAGTACTAGTTTGCACACGTTCAAGTAATGGTTAAACAAAAACTACAAAGGCCATTCTGCCGTGTATAGAGACATTTATAATGACGTAGCGGGTTGTCAGGTGGTTGCCATATCTTAGGCCTTAAAAAAAATTATGTTGGCGTTACGGGCTAGAAGAAAAAAAAAAGGTTGGTAGTTTTTTTTTCTTCTCTCCCAGCAACGAAAATTACAAATAATCAGCAAAGCGCCAGTTTGCACACGTTCAAGTAAAAACAAAAACTACAAAGGCCATTGTGCCGGGTATAGAGACATTCATTATGATGTAACGGGTTGATAGGTGGTTACTATATTTTAGGCAAAAACAAAAATGTTATGTTGGCGTAATGGGCAAGACAAAAAAAGGGTTGAATGGCCTTTTTGTTCTCTTCTCCCAGCAACGAAAATGACATGTTTTCTAAGTGTGTTAGACTGTCTAGACTAACTAATTTCTATAGATTTTATTTATTAAATTTCTTCCCCTTGAAAAAAGAAAATAGTACCCAGGGTCGGCAGTATTTTTAGGGTCGGTCAGGCTACGCCAACAAAACAATTTTTTTTTTGCCTTATCGAGTTTCTGCTATTTAAAACATACATGGCGATCACATATACTGGCGGCAGCTAGGTTCGTCACGCACATTGGAAAAATAAAACCCTTGGTACTTACATGTTTCTGTTGTCATTTAACAGCAACCGATGACCGGGCAAGTAAATGCTCAATCTACTTTTGCTCAAAAATTTCTAATACTTGTCAAAATTTCAAAAAGGTAGCAATTGGCACTGAGCAGACCGAACTGTCGACTCTGAGCAATACATTGTCGTGAATGTGACTATTGATTTGTCGTGGGGTTCATGCTTATGCGTTTACATACCCGTTACCAAAGCAACACGACATCAGAAACGTAAGGCCAAGTAAAAGACGTAACGAGTTTCTCGTCCAAACTTTTTCAAAAAAAAAACAATTCTATGCTACAAGGTTTTTTTTTCTTTCATTATTTTCTTGCAAATTCGATGACCAATATGAGCCCAAAGTTTCACAAGTTTGTTATTTTATGCACAATGTTGAAATACACCAAGTGAGGCTATTAGTATTATACAATTAACAAAAGTATACCCTGCCTTTAAAGGTATTATACAGGATTGGTAGAGCTGACAAAATAGTCACAGACAGTGTTCATGTTTTGTGTGATTCAACATATGCATGAACAAACAAACCTGTGAAAGTTTGAGCTCAATTGGTCATCGAGGTCACGAGAAAATAGTGAAAAGAGACCTTATGTGTTTTCTGTTCTTTCAAACATCGAGTTTTTATCGCGCGTGATAAAAACTATTGTTTTACTCATTTCTCAGAAACGATAGCATTTTTGGCAGAAATATTTTAAGGAACCCTTTCTACCATTACTAACTTTAAATCATGTAAGTTATGTGTGAATCTGTGAACATTTGTGTTTTTCGATCTTACCAATAGTGTACAGGGCCTTTAAGCCAAAATCCCGCTTCATCTACAGAGGAAACAATCGATGAAGTCTAAAAATGTGTGTGCGTGGTACCACGCATGCATTTCATGTGTTATGATTGGCACGCCCCGAAGTGATGTAGTCAGCTACAACACTGTCGATCGTCTGCTGCACGTGTGCATAATGCACGTACATGAATGTAATGTTGTTTAATTATGTACGAACCTCCGTGTGCCGTGTGAATGGGATGCGAGGTCAAAGGTACGTTTTGGCAGCATCCTACCAGGTGCCAAATGCCGGTATCTGGCGTTTAATATTCATGAGCATCGAAGTGTGACGTCAGATGTCCAGGCTAAAGACCACGACTCGTTTCACAATAACTTGATGCGCCCTCTGTTGAAACTCTGTTTTGCACACGGGCAAAGTTGTGATTTTTCCACTTTTGTTTTTATTGCTCTGGCATATTTTTGAGCTTTTCCATCAGTGGATCTTCAATAAGCATGTATTTTTATCATTTCGGATTGGATGATTTTGTTTTTATTAATAAAAATACAATGGAGGTAGAACCCCTCCATGATAATACACACATCTAAAAAATAAATTGCCCTAAAAATCCGACAAACGTGTCTTTGCAAAAGATAGTAAATGGCCTGACGTTTCGACCCTAGCAGAGTCTTTCTCGAAGGCTGATTTATATGGTCGAAACGTCAGGTCACTTACTATTTTTTTGCATTTATATCATAGTTCTTTTGCAGCAGCTAATTCTATTTTATTACGCCAACTTTAATACACAATGGAACAGTGCTATCCCACAAGGTTTCCTTGGTTTTCGGGGTACCCCACGTAGGGTTTCTACAGAAAAGGGAATAATTGAGCAACAATGAGAGCACCCCGTACTGCCATAATGATATTATGTGCTTTAATAATCGCTCCCTTAAGGAGACCAAGAAGAAGACCCCCCCCGCCAAAAAAAAAAAAAAAAAAAAAATGAAGAAAAAAAGGGCGGGGAATGAAAAGGCCACCGAGGGGGTAATTTTAAAGACCGGGGTGCTCCACAAGGAATGTTGTGTACAAAGTCTTTGAGAGAACGTTAACTACATGGCCAAAGGAGTCTCCACAGGGTGTACACAAAATTAGAATGTGTGTGCGTCTGTATGTGTTGGGGGGGGGGGGTGTATTTGTTACTTTATTAGTCTTGCAAAGCATGCATTACAGTATAATGCCAGCTTCACAGGGACCACATTGTCACCAGCGTGAACCGAACATCCTTTGTACAGCAAACACCTGGTAAGCCGGAAACTGGATTGTTGCCAAAGGCCTATTTTTAGTTACTACGAACTGATTTTTCACTTATACTATTAAAAGGAAATGTTCTTTTCAACAACACAATAGGCCTACAAACGTACAGCTACAACTGTTTCATGGCACGATGACCTTTAACCATGGCAGGTATTCAAATTTGCAAACACAACGTCAAGAAAACACTATTCAGACTTAGTCTGGTCCATATAACGTTTTGATTTGCTTTATTTGTGCTCGTTGTTTATTTCAATCACACATCTCACATAAAGCTCCAATACCAGGAGGAGTATTATCACCATTATAAAGGTACAAAAACATGTTTACATTAAAAAATGTTACCTCAAAACAAACCATAGGTAAATTAGTAATCGTACATTAAAATTACACATTACAAACAGAAATACAGAAACAACTACTTATCATCGTTACCAACGAAATGAAAAAATGTAACATCGGATTTATGGTCCTCGGGATTGTGTCTGTACATGGGTATGGGTAAAGGCAACTTGGGCAGTGAACCAGTATAACTCTGGGTAAACAAAAATTAATTATAATGACCCACTACATGAGTTAATTCTAAAAAAGTTATGCTCTGATTTGTAAATGCTCGTGCAGTAATACTATTTTATATTGTGCAAACACAGTATATACTTCACATGCATTCAAAGAATACATTTGTAAAAGTGTATTTTGATAAAATGATTGATACAATGTACAAGCCAATTAGGTTACTGTAAATGGTGATTATGACTATCTAGGTTTTTTTCTTCTTCTCTATTAGTAGTTTTTTCCCTTGTGTTCGTTATTATGTATTTCAATACTTGTCCACTTAAGGCAGGGTCTGCGTTAAAAACCTGTTGACAGTGGAGGGTAAAAATGATACCCGTAAAGGAAGAAGGCTTCTATAAATTAGTATTTCGTCCCCTCGAATTAGTCTTAGATTTTGTTACCTTTCATTCCCACGAAATAGTATTTAGAGGGAACAAAATTATTATTTCGAGTGAAAGAAATTTTGTTTCGGTGGAATGGAACACTAGGCTATTTCGAGAGAAGAAAGAAAGGAACAAAATTACAACAACAATTTGCCCTTTTAATGGACTCTTGAGCAATGTTCCATTAGGTCAAAAATTGGTGCGTGTGGTCCCCCCTCCCCCCACAAACAAAAATAAAAAATAAAAATACAAATCTACTTTCATACTCTTACATGACTTACACATTACAATACAATTTCAACATCATTTACACAAATTCCCTGAAACATGCTATAACAGTTAGTTTGGTAACTGTGGGAAAATCGGACAGTTAATTACATTTGTTTTAACATGTGAACAAATATGAGCTTTTTTACACATCAATCGATTGCATTTATAAACAAAGTATACTTGATTTGGTTATATACAGAAATATCGCAAACAGAGAAACTCTACAATTCATTAAAATATACATCATGACACTTTTACGTTAACTCATTCATTTGTTTATTTTTCTTCATTTGTTTAACCTAGGGTCAAACGTTTTTGGACATTATTTCTGTCCTTTTCAACAAAACTTCCACTTGTTTTTTCCCCTTAGAAAGTGGAAGTGATGTGTCACGTGATAGTGTTAGTTGCATTGTGGACATTCAAAATGGCGGTCATTAGTGTTTTCAGCCTGTACTTAGGCGTTCAAACTTTATCAATTCAATTTTGTTCGACGGAATATTTAACATGCTAGTTTCAAACTTTTCTGGTCACGAATACCATAAATTGTTCAACTAGGTCTCATCAATGCACCCTGGGACCTCAAATATTTTAGTGAGAAATTACCTCCTTCTCAAAAACTACATTACTTCAGAGGGAGTAGTTTCTCACAACATTGTATACAACCAGCAGCTCTCAGGTGCTCCTTACCGATTACGTTTTTTATGGTAATGTATTTCTTGATTAATTACCAAAAGTATCCACTGCCTTTAACAGTCCATGAGATCAAGATCCAATTATATATATTTTTATCAGAGGTATATACAAAAAACAAATAGCAAAAGTATAGTTTAATAAGTAATTTAATAGTAGTTTAAGGCTATACAAGTTATATCATGTTGTTCGGAAAGTGCAATTTAGCCATGAAATATATGAAATGAAAGTAATATAAATTTAACAAATCAACAAAAGAAAACTTGAGGATAAGACTTGACCTCCGTTTCCGGTTACTTAATATAGAAAATTAAGAATTTTGCCCAACTGACGTTCGTGTTATCATTAAACCTAGTTGGGCATATTTGAGCGTGATTGGCTAACCGGCTAAAAAAAACAAAAAACAAAAAAACATCCTCGCTCCTTAAAAATAATTTGTTTCGATGTGAATGTTAACAGATTACTGTGTAAAATTGCAATTGCGTTTATAACAACTTGCTATGGGTAGTTTTATTTTCAAGAAAGTTGTAGAAATAAGCGTGCAGCAGTTATACGTTTTAATGCAGAATGTTGCTTTAATCTACACTATCTCGCTTTCTCTTTGTTTCTTTGATTATTTATTAACTTTTCTTCTTTTTTGAGTCAAGCTTTATCGGGGGCATGTGCCCGCGCGGTTACCGCCCATGAGCCCCCCCCCCCCCCCATCCCATGACCCGTGCCTGTGTGTGGGTGTGGGCAAGTCTACGCATATAAACCGACGACTTTAACAAAATGGATCCTGGGATAATGACATACGCAGGACAGTCCTCGCTTTGCTTTCGTGTACAAAAAACAATGCCGCTTAAACAAACCAAGTCCAAACAATGAGAAAACAAAGGGGTGACCTCGGTTTACACCATATTTTACTAACATGTTTGGCACACACCGCTGTGTGGACTTGTACACCATGGACCAAAGGTCCCAAAATGTTTTTCTTTTGTTCAACTGGGTCCCCACAAGGGATATCTTTAGAAAAGGGAATAATAGAACAACAATGGCAAAGTCCCGTTAACTACGTATTTACAAGACTGCAAGTTATTTCCCCCACCACCTCCCTCAATACACTGAAAACAATGATTGAGATCTCCCCACCTGGTCTCGGTCTCCTTCTCGGACCTCCAGGTCTCGACTACAACACTATTAAACGTTTCTCATCATGTTAGAGCAACGCGAAGAGGACGACTTTTAAAGACATTTATTTTCCAATACGCTTGATACAAAAGCTGTCATGTCACGTTTCTACATTACGGTACAAAGTTTGCTTTTTACGTTCGGTGGGATGAAGGTACTTCCCTTCGGATCTCTACCCGTAAATAATAAGAAAGACCCTTTCTTTTGAATCATGATTTCATTGTGGACGAAGCTTGTCACGACAAAAGTCGCTTTGTCACTTTGTTTTTTGCCGTTTTCTTTATAAAATACGAAAGCGTTTCTTTTAAATTTCAATGCAAAATGACAAAAATCGTCTGGGTTGTTATCGCCAGGGTTTTCCATATTCGGGTCATACGTCTTAATGAACTCGAGGTAATTTTCTGCGTTATGAAGGATCGAGGGGAGTGCAAAGCAGTACACCTTCTCTATACTTGGGTCAGTTACCACATACTTAAACTCCTCTGGTGTTTCAACTACCTGTATTCCAGGTAGGTGTTCCAATAAACCTTCCAAATCTCGTAACTCTTTCTTTCTGCATTCAATCCATTCATTAAACCACTCCGGCTTAAACGGGGATTGCTCAACAAGCGTAACGGCTTCTTGCAGTTCCGATTCATTAACGACACCACGTCTGATTTTAGGAAGCAGTCGTGCCACGTCACGTTTGAATTTGTCTGTGTACAAACCGATCTGATCAAAGTATTTATGAATGAGAGTTCTGTAACTCGGGAACTGTACACATGCCATATGCTGCATAAGGGTTCGACAGCTTTCGCTCAACCGTTCAAGCGCATTCATGCTGTTAACATATGTTGATAACTTGTTACGATCAATTTCGACGATGTTGTGTTCGATATCGCCGAAATCAGATAGGGGAGTGAGAGTGACCCGGACTGGAACTACTTCTGTTTTACATAGTTTAGGCAGCTCGCGACAGAACTGTAAGGCCTGCATGTAATTTGTTGGGTTTTGTTTTGGAGTACAATCCCCATACAGCGTACAGCTGACAAGCTTTTCTGCTGACTTAGTTGTCTTATGTTTGGTCTTTTTGAAAGACAACTCGTTGTTGTTTCCCATTTGATTTGTGAATGCAATTTCCAAGTCAGCCTTTAAACTAAGATCTTTTTTATGGCTGTCCTTCGTGATTGCAGTTTCATCATAAAATACAAGGAAAGCATTGACACCATAAGTTACACTCGTTACGATGTGAGTCGCGTTTGTGTGGCTCACTTCGGGTAACTCCGTGAAATCTTTACTTGATATTTTAACTTGTTTGGTGGTCATCTCGTAGTGCAACGTCATAACACGCTTATGCATATTTGACGTTTGTGTGTTGTCATTTAGGTATTTAGCCGCACCGCCCAAAGTAACAAGTCCCGATAAAATACTAGCCTGGAGGGATGCACCTGTTTGAAAATGTCTCACCATTTTAGTATCTTCTGATTCGTCCTCCGTAATAAACACTAAGCTTGTGGATGGAGCTTCTAAGCTGTATTGTTTTTTTACCAGCTCCTCTTTGCTCCAAGCTAGCACCCCTGTTATTGGACTGTCAGTGCAGCAATCATACAGCATGCCGACTTCCATGTTCCGTCCAAGGGTAGACATTGAAATTTCCTTTTGAAAATAAATCATTCAAAATGTATTTTAAAAAACATATTTCTGATTGAACCAACAGTTCAATTAGTCAGGCCTAGTAGCATAAGGTACGTATTAATTGGAACAAAAGTCTGACTTAGCATTTATGTACATAGGGCCTATATTAATTTATTTACTAAGGGCGTCCCTTTTTATTTTCATCATGGTTCCAATTTCCGAATGACCCTATTCAGGAATATAGTGCTCGTGCCAAGGTTTAATTTAATAAAGTCTGTTTAAGAATCGGCCGAACAGTTTAGGAGTTTTGGCCTTATAATTTTGTATCACGTGACCATTTGACCAAAGAAAGAAAGGACGATAGGGCAAACGTGGGAGAAGTAACGTTTCTTATTAATATTCTTTAAACGACCATTACTGACCACCAGATGAACATTGGCCAAAATGTTATGACTATCCCTAGATAGGGTAGTTTTCCAGGTTTAATTTGACTAAGTTTGTTTGAAATCTACCGAATGGTTTTGGAGTTACGGTCCTTTTTTGCTTTGATCACGTGACCGTTTTACTAAAGAAAGAAAGAAATACATAAAAAGGGGGAGAAATAATTATAGCATTACAATGTTCAGGAATGCCGACGTTGTGCCCAGTGTGGAAGCTTTTGCCGTAAAAAAAAATAATAATCACCTTATAATGAAAGAAAAGGAACACAAAAACTCTTTATAGGTTATCTAAAAGACAAAAACAAAATTGTGCCCGAGAACTGACATGCAGAATGTGAGGGAAAACGAGATATTCGGAACGAGTTGAATGCACAAGGCGGATATATTTATTATTCCTGGGGTCGATTTCACAAAGAGCTAAGATTGATCTTAAATGTGTATCAGTCTAAACTGCTAAGCAAAGTGTGATATGTCACAATACAAATCACCATGGCGATATGGACAACTCGTTTTTTTTTATAGTGCTTTGAAATCAAGCCATGTGCTAGCGAAAATGATACAAAATTACGCCCTCTGCCCGTGACAAATAAAAAAAATAGCGTCGCCAATCAAGACTAAGCAAGACAGTCTGATCAGCAACACACAGAAACGTACACGCTGAGCCTTACTGGAGGAACCCTTTTTGGATTCGACGTATACCAAATAAATGGCGGAGTGCCAAGTTCCTGAAGAGAGTGACTGAAGTTGCTTTACTCGAACCAATGACCTTGCACACAAGTACTTTCAAAAGTATACCGCCTTTTGTAATCAATCATTGAGTGACTGATGTTAAGACTTTACTTTTTGTTAAAACTCTGCACATATTTTTTTTCGGCTATTCAAAGACTGTTGGTTTGTTGTGGGGAATGTTTATATGTTACCAAGCAACGTAATATCATAAACATAACGCTGATTATTCGAAGCCATTTCAATATGAAAGAATTGCATTGTTCAATGAACGGAAGGTAGGCCCTATAGGCAATTATTATTACAGAAATGAAATCCACCAGCCCAAGTAAGGTCTTAAAAGTGGTTGTGTTGCCCTTCAGTGAAACTAATTGAATGGGTCGGTCGTCTATTTGATTAGTTCTTCAGGTCTACTCTACCTATGATGAGATTTTCGAGCATGGGAAATGTTGTCACATCCTCTTTCGTAGAGAAAAACACTATAGATTCATGAAAATAAAAGTAACGTACCGCCACCGAAAGTGACTAGAAAACAGGCTGCGCGTCTCATGACCTTAAAGGAACATTACAGAATTGGTAAGAACAAAACTTGATCACAGATTTACATAAAACTTACACGTTCTAATGATGATGATAGCAGAAAACATCCCTCGAAATATTTCTGTCTGAAATGCCATATTTGATGAGAAATGAATAAACTAATTTTCCGATTGGAGTTTATCGCTCAGTGAGCGTTTTATTCATTTGTTGAACCTATATGATTTCATGCAAATGTGTAATCGGTTTTTCACTATTTTCTCGTGACCCAGATGGCCGATCGATCTCAAACTTCTACAGGTTTGTCAGTTTATGTATATGGTGGATTACATAAAGTGCTTACTCTGCCAGCAACTGTTTTGTTAGCAAAAAACAATTCTGTAATGTTCCTTTAAAACCTCAAAGGAGGCACGTTGACAACACATGTTGACATATTTTAATATTTTCAATGCCTTCACCACATTGCACACACTGGTCAGCTAATTAGGCAATAAGATCAAAAGCTGTGCCATGCCAAACGTCCTTCTAGTACTAGAGGGGGTGTCAATCAACATGGGACAGTGGTTTGGTAAGAATGGGCAGGACGAAACTCTGCTAGAATCTTTTGTGTACAAAATCAGTCTGTCAATTGTCAATGGATGATGAACCAAATTATGAAAATTAATTAATTGAGCAAACAAATCAGCTTAACTTTAATAAGGCAATACCTGGACATTTAAACAACACATAAAAAAATTGTTGAAAACATGCAAAACAAACATTTTTAACCTACGAAAAAACTTGTCAGCATGTGCTGACAACGGACCGCAGTTACGTTTTGTCCCCAAAGAGGTGCCTCGTTTGAGGGTTTTAAACAACGACCGGGCCGCGACACGCCCCCAAGCGTCTGATGTCTTTTGAGTGTAAACTTAATGTTATGGGGCTAGGTCCGAATGAAGAGTAAAAAATTAAATGTCGGAAAATGTCCACCGATTGTTTTGTCATAAATACATAAACAGTAACTTAACAGTTTCGGTGATAAAGAAATTCCATGAAAAGCCCTTTCTCTGACTACAGGCCTATTGTAGAATTATGTATGACGAGTAGGCCTGGTCCCAATTTCATAGAAATGCTTAAGCAGAGAACTATGCTTAGCAACTTTCTGCTAAGCACAGACAAGCAGGATACCAGTCACAGATTGTACACATGACGTGGTACTTTGGCTGGTAACTTTATTCCGGTGAGCAACTTTTTATTGTGCTTAGCTACTTTTTGTGCTTAAGCAGCTCTATGAAATTGGGCCCTGGTGTCAGGTCACTCCGTACCTTGACCACTTCGTACCATGGAGTCAACTCTAACAACGTTCGGGTCAGAATTGACTGGGATCCCGGCCGGGTCACATGGGTCCTGACCCATTTCTGGGTCACGCTGTCCCGGAAAACTGGGGGAATGGTGTATTACTATTTACTATACCTCATACATATTCATGACCGAGAGTCGAATTCTCACTGGTCCATTCAACATCAAGTGCCAGACGCTATATTTGCTGTTTACCAAGCGCGCACGCGAGTATTCACGCACATGGTAAATGCGCATGACAAGTAGACGGTCGCCCGTCTACTTGTCATGCGCTTTACGATCGTGGAACTGTTCACCGGGTGTTGTCCGCATGCGCGAACATCGCTCTAGCGACATCCAACACATGAAAAACTTATCCTGGATGCAATTTATCATTTCACAGTCGTCATTTTCCCCTTGGTCCTAATATTGTACCGGTGACTGAATATGTATGAGGTATAGTAAAACAAATATAACATGGTTTATTTCGGTTGATCAGTCGATAATAGCTCCCTCGGTATTGGAAGTTGACAAACTAGTTCCCTCGGCTTCGCCTCGGGAACTAGTTTGTCAACTTCCAATACCTCGGGGAGCTAATATCGACTGTTCACCCTCAAACCATGTTATATTTGTATATTTTGTACCTGCATGGATTTGCGTCAGTTTGGCCCATCGGGGTCATTTTGACACAGATTCCGGGTCATACCGACCCAATTCTGACCCGGGAGATTTCAGAGTGTTTTGTTTAAATTTGTTAGTCACTTAAGTTATACTTTTCATTTTTAAATGACACTTCTAAAGGTAGAATAGTCCTTGAAAAGTACTTACTGGTGGGGCAGGGGCCCTGTCCTCGGCTGCCGCCATGTCCTCGGCTGCCGCCATGTCCTCGGCTGCCGCCATGTCCTCGGCTGGCGCCATGTCCTCGGCTGCCGCCATGTCCTCGGCTGCCGCCATGTCCTCGGCTGCCGCCATGGTTGTCTCCGTAACACACGTTATGATCTCCAATCAACGAATCACCCGACTCAACCTGACATGGAATTAAAAAACGGAACACTTTGAAGCTGAGCAAAGTATCACCAATGACACGCTCTTGTGATAATGACCAAATAGTAGGTCAGGCCCAAGGTTCCCAGATCCAGGTCAATTCTGACACAGGAGTTTTCAGAGTGTTTTGTTTAAATTTGTTACCCACTTTAAAATGTAAGTTATTATTTTCCTTTTTAATGAATAAACATTGGAAAGTACTTACGTTTGGCAAGGTGAGCTTGTCGAGAAAAACACGTTATCGCCTATATCAACAACCAAAACCTGAAATGGAATAAAACCAGAACACTTTAAAAATGCGAAAACTATCAACATTCGCTTAAGAAGATATTTTTGACTACAGGAGACAACAATTAGCTCTAAGTAATATCATCTGTCATTTTCAGCAAAGGACAAAACAAAAGTGTGCACTTTTCAGAAAAACATGTACCAACTAAAGATAGCCCTATTTATTTAACAAATTAACTGTTCACCGTTGTAACGTACTTTTCTGAGCAGTCAGAAAATAATTTAGAGCTGCAAGTGTTGGGCACTCTCTGAACACTGATCTTGTGACTTGGTTTGTTTGGGGGGTAACGTATGGTTTTATTCGTTTCTATAACCAAGCGACGAAAATGTAGCCTAACGCTGATTAGTGGAATTTTTGTAAAGTTTGCAGAAATGAATGGCTCTAACGCCAAATTTGGTCGTGTTTACATTTCTGTCAAGCTTCTTTTTTAGTCTACCATGATTAACTCCTCTGTTAACACTACATAAAAGTTTTTGTTATTCAAAGATGGTAGGTACCGATATTGGCCTACTAATTTTACACCATTATTATCATACCTTGGAATTTTTTCTGCGTTCTGATTGGTCGAAAGCCCGGTCACACAGGAGTGTAAAATGAACAACAAAACTTGTCATAAAAACCGGCTACCATCAGCGACCGGCCCCCTGGACTTTTTATAGAAATCTAACTCTTTTCTGTGCGTATTGTGTGCACCTTCCCAGGTCTTCGGAGACAACACTCCTATTGTCGGGGACGTCATTCAAATTAGAGTATGCCCCGATGCACGTACGTATAATTCAGTCATAAGACTAATATTTTTTGCCAGTTCGTTGACTCAAAAATAGAACAATAGTCCACTATTTTAAGATGAGTGTGCGTTTACATTGTTCTTATAAAGATAATAAATTTGCATCGGGGATAAAGAATACTATTTGGTTTTTACCCTTATATACACCGATGTATGTAAAGCACTGTATACTTAGTACTCATGCCCGAACTCGGGCAAGTACTGAGTATACAGTGCTTTACACATGCACCGGTGTGAGGGTAAAAAACAATTAGTATTTGTTCTTATACTAATGACTTTGACGGTGGCGATCAAAACAACGCAATGTATGTTTTAAAACTGACAAAATATGTTCAACTTGAAAGAGCATAAACCTTGTAAAAATAGGATTTTCCGGGATTCCGGGTCCCATGGGATCTTATCGCTTTGTGGGTCCGTATGACCCGGAACCTGTGTCAAAATGACCCAGGAATGGGTTAAACCGAAACAAGTTAAAATCTCATTTTAACCATTGCAGGTATTTAAATTTACAAACAGAACGTCAAGAAAACACAATTCAGACTTAGTCTGGTCCATATAACGTTTTGATTTGCTTTATTTGTGCTCGTTGTTTATTTCAATCACACATCTCACATAAAGCTCCAATACCAGGAGGAGTATTATCACCATTATAAAGGTACAAAAACATGTTTACATTAAAAAATGTTACCTCAAAACAAACCATGGGCAAATTAGTAATCGTACATTAAAATTACACATTACAAACAGAAATACAGAAACAACTACTTATCATCGTTACCAACGAAATGAAAAAATGTAACAGCGGATTTATGGTCCTCAGGATTGTGTCTGTACATGGGTATGGGTAAAGGCAACTTGGGCAGTGAACCAGTATAACTCTGGGTAAACAAAAATTAATTATAATGACCCACTACATGAGTTAATTCTAAAAAAGTTATGCTCTGATTTGTAAATGCTCGTGCAGTAATACTATTTTATATTGTGCAAACACAGTATATACTTCACATGCATTCAAAGAATACATTTGTAAAAGTGTATTTTGATAAAATGATTGATACAATGTACAAGCCAATTAGGTTACTGTAAATGGTGATTATGACTATCTAGGTTTTTTTTCTTCTTCTCTATTAGTAGTTTTTTCCCCTTGTTTTCGTCATTATGTGTTTCAATACTTGTCCACTTAAGGCAGGGTCTGCGTTAAAAACCTGTTGACAGTGGAGGGTAAAAATGATACCCGTAAAGGAAGAAGGCTTCTATAAATTAGTATTTCGTCCCCTCGAATTAGTCTTAGATTTTGTTACCTTTCATTCCCACGAAATAGTATTTAGAGGGAACAAAATTATTATTTCGAGTGAAAGAAATTTTGTTTCGGTGGAATGGAACACTAGGCTATTTCGAGAGAAGAAAGAAAGGGACAAAATTACAACAATTTGCCCCTTTAAATGGGCTCTTGAGCAATGTTCCATTAGGTCAAAAATTGGTGTGTCCCCCCCCCCCCACAAACAAAAATAAAAAATAAAAGTACAAATCTACTTTCATACGCTTACAAGACTTACACATTACAATACAATTTCAACATCATTTACACAAATTCCCTGAAACATGCTACCAGCTAATTTGGTAACTGTGGGAAAATCAGACAGTTAGGCTGAATAACTATCATATAGCCTTTTTACACATCAATCGATTGCATTTATAAACAAAGTATATTTGAGTTGGTTTTATACGGAAATATCGCAAACAGAGCAACTCTCAAATTCATTAAAATATACATATTGACACTTTTGTATTAGATGATGTTAACTCATTCATTTGTTTATTTTGCTTCATTTGTTTAACCTTAGATCAAACGTTTTGGACATTATTTTTGTCCTTTTCAACTAAATTTCCACTTGTTTTTTCCCCTTAGAAAGTGGAAGTGATGTGTCAAGTGAAAGTGTTAGTTGCATTGTGGACATTAAAAATGGCGGTCATTAGTGTTTTCAGCCTGTACTTTATCAATTCAATTTTGTTCAACGGAATGTTTCAAACTTTTCTGGTCACGAATTACCATAAATTGTTCAACTAGGTCTCATCATTGCACCCTGGGACCTCAAATATTTTAGTGAGAAAGTCGTTTATCACAATATTTTATACTAATAGCAGCTCTCAGGTGCATACTTTATACCAACTAAGATTTTATGGTAAATTATTTCATTATTTTCATTATTTGATTAATTACCAAAAATATCCACTGCCTTCAACAGTCCATGAGATCAAGATCCAATTATATATATACTTTTATCAGAGGTATTTACAAAAAACTGACAAATTTACAAATTTTGCCCAACTGACGTTCCTGTTATCAGTAAACCTCGTTGGGTCTATTTGAGCGTGATTGGCAAACCGGCAAAAAAATAAAGCATCCTCGCCCCATTTATAAATTTTGATTCGATGTTAATGTACACAAAATACTGTGTAAAATTGCAATCGCATTTATAACAACTTGCTATGGGTAGTTTTATTTTCATGAAAGTTGTAGAAATAAACGCGCAGTTTGTACTGCAGTTATGTTTTAATGCAGATGTTGCTTTAATCTTTCATCTCTCGCTTCTCGCTTTGTTTCTTTGATTATTGATTTCTTCTTTTTTTAGTCAAACTTTACTGGAAAAATGACACCTGTGCTTTCGTGTACAAAAACCAATTAGCCTTTTTGAGGTATGGTGGACACTACAGGAGTGCACTGTTTGGTTCGGGTGTATACAGACAAATTACCCAAACCTTATAGTCACAAACGTGTGGTTAGACACACACCATTGCGGGGACTTTGACACAATGGAACAAAGGTCCCAAAACGTTTTTCATTGTCCAACTGGGTCCTTATATACAAGGGAATTCTTTAGAAAAGGGAATAATAGAACAACAATGGCAAGTCCCGTCAGCTAGGTGTTTACAAGACTGCAAGTGTCCCCCCCCCCCCAAACACACAAAAACACACACAGTACAAGTGTGTAATGACCTCCAATCGTGGACCCTCCTTTGTTTAACTCTTTGTCCTGACAAACGTAGACCCATTGTTTTCCTTTGGGATAGCAAACGTGGACCTATTGTCCCTTTTGTTGTAAGTCCTCAGTTTGAATGTCACTACAAACTCACACACACGCCCCTCTGGACACTGAAAACAATGATGGTGTACAGTGTTGTAGGTCTCGACTACAACACTTATTGGGGATAACGTTTCTCGTCAGGTAGGGCGACTTTTAAACACGTTTATTTTCCACTGGCTTTACAATGTCAACATTGAATGTCACGTTTCTACATTACGGTGCATGCTTTGCTTTCCACTGGAGTTGAATACGTTACTTTTTCACTTCCCATGCTGGTCCAAGCTGAATAATCTGCAAATACTTGAAACTCGTAAGTTGCATTTTTCGATAAACCTTCAATGGTACATTGTTTCTCTTCAGTGAAAACTTCAATGTAATCCCCTTTGTTTTTACCTTTATTGGAAGATTTCTTTCTGTATGCTACTTTGTATTTTTGTCCTCTGTATTTTCTATAACGGTGTGTCCATGACAGAAAGAATGTGCAGGCCCCTCCTTTACCAGGCTCTTTTTTAAAAGCACCGGTGTCCCTGGTGGTTCGAAATGTCGTCTGTCCCATTCTCCACCCGTAAATACTAAGATAGACCCTGTCTTTTTAATCTCGATTTCACTATTGTGGATGAAGCTTGTCACGACAAAAGTTGTTTTGTCATTTTGTTTTACGCTGCTTTCCTGATAAAATCCGAAAGCGTTTCTTTCATAATGCAATTCAAAATGACAAAAATGGTGTGGCACGTTGTTTTTGCCAGGGTCTTCCGAATTCGTGTACTGCTTGAGGACCGTGAGGTACTTTGCTGCATGATGAAGGATAGGGGGCAGTGCAAAGCATACTACTTTCTCGTTTTTAGGGTCAGTTACCACATACTTAAAATCCTCTGGTGTTTCAATTACCTGTATTCCAGGTAGGTGTTCAAGTAAACCTTCCAAATCTCGTAACTCTTTCGTTCTGCCGTTAATCCAACAATTAAACCACCTTGGCATAAACGGGGATTTCCTAACACGCGTAACGGCTTTTTGCAGTTTAGATGGATTTACGCCACGTCTGATTTTAGGAAGCAGTCGTGCCACGTCACGTTTGAATTTGTTTATATACAAGTCGATCTGCCGAACGTATTTATGAATGAGAGTTCTGTAACTCGGGAAATGTACACATGCCATATGCTGCATAAGGGTTCGACAGCTTTCGCTCATCCGTTCAAGCGCATTCATGTTGTTAACAAAAATTGATAACGCGTTATGATCAATTTCGACGATCTTGTGTTTGGTTTTGCCGAAAACAGATAGGGGAGTGAGAGTGATCCGGACTGGAACTACTTGTGTCTCACATAGTTTAGGCAGCTCGCGACAGAACTTTAAGGCCTGCTGATAATTTGTTGGGTTTTGTTTTGGAGTACAATCTCCATACAGTGTACAGCTGACAAGCTTTTCTGCTGACTCGGCACTCTCATCTTCGGTCTTTTTGTAAGACAACTCGTTTTTGTTTTCAATTTGATTTGTGAATGCAATTTCCAAGTTAGCCTTCAAACTAAGATCTTTTTTATGGCTGTTCTTCGTGATTGCAGATGCATCATAAAACACAAGGAAAGCATTGGCACCATAAGTTACACTCGTTACGATGTGAGTCGCATTTTTGTGGCGCACTTCGGGTAACTTCCTGAAATCCTTAGTTGGAATTTTAACTTGTTTTGTGGTCATCTCGTAGTGCAACGTCATAACACGCTTATGCATATTTGACGTCTGTGTGTTGTCCTTTAGATACTTAGCCGCACCGCCCAAAGTAACAAGCCCTGATAAAATACTAGCCTGGAGGGATGCACTGATTTGAAAATATCTCTCCATTTTAACATCCTCTGATTCGTCCTCCGTAATAAACACTAAGCTTGTGGAGGGATCATTTAAGGTGTATCTTTTTTTCAGATCCTCTCTGCTCCAAGCTAACTCCCCCATTATTGGACTGTCAGTGCAGCAATCATACAGCATGCCGACTTCCATGTTCCGTCCAAGTGTAGACACTGAAATTTCAAGCTGAGACGTCGCCGTACTGCGGTTTGGGAGATCCTATTGAAAATAAATCATTCAAAATGTATTTTAAAAACCATATTTCTGATTGAACCAACAGTTCAATTAGTCAGGCCTAGTAGCATAAGGTACATATTAATTGGAACAAAAGTCTGACTTAGCATTTATATACATAGAGCCTATATTAATTTATTTACTAAGGCCGTCCCTTTTTATTTTCATCATGGTTCCCATTTCCGAATGACCCTATTCAGGAATAAAGTGCTCGTGCCAAGGTTTAATTTTTAATAAAGTATGTTTAAAAATCGGCCGAACAGTTTAGGAGTTTTGGCCTTTGCATTTTGATCACGCGACCGTTTGACCAAAAAAAGAAAGGACGATAGGGCCAACGTGGGAGAAGTAGCGTTTCTTATTAATATTATTTAAATGACCATTACTGACCACCAGATGAACATTGGCCAAAATGTTATGACTACCCCTATAGATAGGGTAGTTTTCCAGGTTCAAATTGACTAAGTTTGTTTGAAATCTACCGAATGGTTTTGGAGTTACGTCCTTTTTCGTTTTGATCACGTGACCGTTTTACCAAAGAAAAAAAGAAATAAATAAAAAGGGGGAAAATAATGCCCAGTATGGAAGCTTTTGCCTTAAAAAAATCCACTTAAGATGAAAGAAAAAGAACACAAAAACACTTTATAGGTTATCAAAAAACGAGATCTCGGGAACGAGTTGAATGCACATGGCGGATAGTTAGCAGTCCTGGGGTCGATTTCACAAAGAGCTATATTGATCTTCAATGTGTATCAGTAACTGCTATACAAAGTGTTATGTCACAATACAAAGCACCATGGCGATATGGAAAACTCTTAGCCATGTGCTTGTGTAACGTAATACAAAATTACGCCCTCTGCCGGTGACAAACACATAAACTAGCGTTGCCTATCAACTAGCCCGAACATCTGACGTCACACTTCCAGGCTCGTGTTTTACGCCAGAGGCCGGCTTCGAGCGTTTGGAGGAATCTCGACAAACGCACCTTTGACCTCGATCCCATTGCTGTCTTGCAGATAGGGGACCAGTTGGACAGGGGACCAGTAGCAGTGACCATCTCTTTGACTAATAGACCGGTCCTGCAGCGTACCAGTCTACCAATCAACAATACTGAGCAGAGTCGGCAACACACAGAAACGTACACGCTGAGCCTTACTGGAGGAACCCTCTATGAATTCGACAACAAAATAAATGGCGGAGTGCCAAGTTCCTGAAGAGAGTGACTGAAGTTGCTTTACTCAAACCATGGAGAAAGAAAACATGCTCGAACCAATGACCTTGCACACAATTTCAAAAGTATACCGCCTTTTGTAATCAATCATTGAGTGACTGTAAGACTTTACTTTTTGTTAAAACGCTGAACATATTTTTTGTGGGCTATTCAAAGACTGTTGGTTTGTTGTGGGTAATGTTTATCTGTTACCAAGCAACGTAATATCATAAACATAACGCTAAATATTCGAAGCCATTTGAACATGAAAGAACTGCATGTGTTCAATGAAATGAACGGAAGGTAGGTATTAATAATTATTTTTAAAGAAATGAAATCCACCAGCGCAAGTAAGGTCTTAAAAGTGGTTGTGTTGCTCCAGTGAAACTTGTTGAATGGGTCGGTCGGTCTATTTTATTAGTTCTTTAGGTCTGCTCTACCTATGATGAGCTTTTCGAGCATGGGAAATGTTGTCGCATCCTCTTTCGTAGAGAAAAACACTATAAATTCATGAAAATAAAAGTAACGTACCGCCACCGAAAGTGACTAGAAAATAGACTGCGCGTGTCATGACCTTAAAACCTCAGACGAGGCACGTTGACAGCACATGTTGACATATTTTAATATTTCCATTGCCTTCACCACATTGCACACACTGGTCAGCTAATTAGGCAATACGATCAAAACTAGAGGGGGTGTCAATCAACATGGGACAGTGGTTTGATTAATTAAGCAAAGAAATAAGCTTAACTTTAATATGGCAATGACATTTTAAACAACACATAAAGAAATTGTTGAAAACATGCAAAACAAACTTTTTTAACCTACGGAAAAAACTTGTCAGCATGTGCTGACAACGGACCGCAGTTACGTTTTGTCCCAAACAGGTGCCTCGTTTGATTGTTTTAAACAACGACCGGGCCGCGACACGCCCCCAAGCGTCTGATGACTTTTGAGTGTAAACTTAATGTTATGGGGCTAGGTCCGAATGAAGAGTAACAAATAAAATGACTGAAAATGTCCACCGATTGTTTTGGTTGGGATCCGGTTATACTGCATACTTCCGATGCTTGGCCCTATTTCATAGAGGTGCTCAAACAGTACATTTTGCTAAGCACTAACAACTTTCTGCTGAGCAAAAAATTAACTGTTATAAGCTAGAACGGTATTTTGGCTGGTGACCTTAATGCCGCAATTTGAGCTATCTTTGAAATTTGGCCCAGTAGCGAAGAGCACTATTTTCACTGTGTATGATGGAAGGCTCAGAAAATGAATGTATAGGTCTACTATTACTGCTATTATTATAGATAGGCAACCGGTTTGGTCATGTATGGTGAAGTTTCGGTGGTAAAGAAATTCCATGAAAAGCCCTTTTTGTGACTATATTGTAGAATTATGTATGACGAGTAGGCCTGGTGTCAGGTCACTCCGTACCTTGACCACTTCGTACCATGGAGTCAACTCTAAAAACGTTCGGGTCAGAATTGACTGGGATCCCGGCCGGGTCACATGGGGCCTGACCCATTTCTGGGTCACGCTGTCCCGGAAAACTGGGGGAATGGTTTATTATTATTTTTGTACCTGGATTCTGCGTCAGTTTGGCCCATCGGGGTCATTTTGACATAGACTCCGGGTCATACCGACCCAATTCTGACCCAGGAGATTTCAGAGTGTTTTGTTTAAATTTGTTAGTCACTTATAACATTGTAAGTTATAATTTTCATTTTTTAAATGACACTCCTAAAGATAGAATAGTCCTTGAAAAGTACTTACTGGTGGGGCAGGGGCCCTGTCCTCGGCTGCCGCCATGTCCTCGGCTGCCGCCATGTCCTCGGCTGCCGCCATGTCCTCGGCTGCCGCCATGTCCTCGGCTGCCGCCATGGTTGTCTCCGTAACACACGTTATGATCTCCAATCAACGAATCACCCGACTCAACCTGACATGGAATTAAAAAACGGAACACTTCGAAGCTGAGCAAACTATCAACAATGACCGCTCTCTTTTCATAATGACCCAATAGTAGGTCAGGCCCAAGGAACCCAGATCCAGGTCAATTCTGACCCAGGAGTGTTTTGTTTAAATTTGTTACCCACTTTAAAATGTAAGTTATTATTTTCCTTTTTAATGAATAAACATTGGAAAGTACTTACGTTTGGCAAGGTGAGCTTGTCGAGAAAAACTGGTTTGCGTCCGTATAACGAAACACACGTTATCGCCTATATGAACAACCAGATTCAACCTGAAATGGAATAAAACCAGAACACTTTAAAAATGAGAAAAACTATCAACATTCGCTTAAGAAGATGTTTTTGACCACAGGAGACAACAATTAGCTCTAAGTAATATCATCTGTCATTTTCAGCAAAGGACAAAATAAAAGTGTGCACTTTTCAGAAAAACACGTACCAGCTATAGCCCTATTTATTTTACAAATTAACTTCACCGTTGTAACATACTTTTCTGAGCAGTCAGAAAGTAGTTTAGAACTGCAAGTGTCGGGCACTCTCTGAACACTGATCTTGTGACTTGGTTCGTTTGGGGGTAACGTATGGTTTTATTCGATTCTATCACCAAGCGACGAAAATGTAGCCTAACGCTGACTCGGATTGGTGGAAGTTTTGTAAAGTTTACATAAATGAATGGCTCTACGCCAAATTTGGTCGTGTTTACATTTCTGTCAAGCTTCTTTTTGTAGGCTGCTTTATTTAACTCCTTTGGTAACACTACACATAATATTTTTTTGTTATTCAAAGATGGTATAGGTACAGATTGGCCTACTAATTTTACACCATTATTATCATACCTTGGATTTTTGTCTGCGTTCTGATTGGTCGAAAGCCCGGTCACGCAGCAGGAGTGTAAAATGAACAAATAAACTTGTCATAAAAACCGGCTACCATCAGCGACCGGCCCCCTGGACTTTTTATAGAAATCTAACTCTTTTCTTTGCGTATTGTGTGCACCTTCCCAGGTCTTCAGATACAACAATCCTGGTGGTTAGGACGTCATTCAAATTACAGTATGCCCCTATGCACGTACGTATAATTCAGTCGTAAGACTAATATTTTTTGCCAGCTCGTTGACTCAAAATTAGAACAATAGTCCACTATTTTTAGATGTCGTAGTGTGCGTTTACATTGTTCTCATAAAAGATAAATTTGCATCGGGGATAAAGAATACTATTTGGTTATACCCCAACACCGATGTATTTAAAGCACTGTATACTCAGTACTCGAGAAAGTACTGAGTATAGTGCTCAGTTACAAACATCGGTGTTAGGGTAAAAAAAACAAATAGTATTTGTTCTTATACTAATGACTTTGACGGTGGCGCTCAATTTAACACCATGTATGTATTAAAACAAACTTTCAGCTTAAAAGAACACAAACCATGTAAAAATATAATTTTCCTGTAAATTTTAATTTGAAAGGGAGACAAATCTGCAAATGTATTTAAAATTAATATTTTTAATAATTCATTAGTTTATGTTATTGTTAAATTGTTATTATTTTGCTTTTGAGCAAGGATCGAGAACCTCCTTCCCACTCCGTAGTTTGTTGGAGTAGGCAGACAACAGGTTGGTCGGAAACAACTGCTATAGTCTCGCGCGTAACGAAAACGAGAAAATAACTCAAATACTATAATTTGTCTATGATATCAAATCTTCTTATTAAATAATATTTTATTCAATTATTCTTGAATATTAAAATAACCGTGGCATTTTATTATAAATATAACTTCATTTTTTACATAATACAAATAATGATTAGGCCTACAACGTGGAAATACAATAGAAACTTGGTACGAGGATGCTTCGGCTACTTTTAAAACCACCATTTACAAATCACGCCCGAATTTGTGCGACCATTATGATAGGTTAAAACTAAATGACAACATGACCGCACAAGTAACCGGAAACGGAGGTGGACAAAATTGTTGTTTACTATTATAGGCCTAGAGTTCTATGTTTGTGTACTGTGGAGACAGTCCCTCTACAAAGGCAGTTCAAGTTATGATTCGTGTCACGTTTTCATACGGGAGTGTGCTCCCCCGGGTGTGCAACTAGAATGGGATATAGTCTGGCCCCGATGCTGTATTATCAGCATTTACGCGGCAAGCAGTCTGGGTACCATTATCGGTATTATTAGGTATTCGACGCCATATTTCTCAACGGCGTGGGTTGGCGTCGTCAATTTCTGAGCAAGAAAAAGACTGTAACGGTGAAGTTTGTCCTCAAATAGCAGAGAAAGGTTTGTATTTAAATTATTAGTATATGCTTAGAAGATTATAGCACAAACTGGAATGGAACTAAACTGAGAAACGTAAACACTCCTTTGAAATTCTTGTTCGGAATATGCTCTCTCTTTCTTGAAATAAAAATGTCACCTCAACAAATGTACCACACGGTCGACGCATTGCTGGCGTATGTGGCATGCAGCAGTACAAAGGCGGTTTAAAAGTCAACTCGCCCGCAGACCAGTTCATGTGGAGAGCTTGGGGTTAGCGCTATTGTCAGCGGCAGCACTACACCGTCGTATTGAATTGTCCGTTAACTTCCATTTACAGATAATTATAGGGAACGAAAAATCCATAACAAAAAAAGCCAGCACAGCATATAAAAAAAATTAAAAAACGAATAAAAATGAAAGATAAAAAAACAAACCCTGAAATCAATGCAAAAAAACCTTTTTAAAAGGTGTCTAACTTTAGGCCAAGAAGGGCAGGCCTAACAAAAGTGTGCAGATAACTTTAACACTGACATGACTGAGAGTTAAGCCTAAAAAACAGCTAAACGACTTATTCAACATGGAGAAAGTGAAGTAAACAAACTCTATTTCCTGTTTAACATTTTTTTTGAAATAAATCTCTGCAGAAAAGTTAGTTACCCAATTAAATTAGTATTTTTATTCCAGCAAAAGTTGGATTAGGTCATAAAAACATGATATGTGATTTTTTATTTATTTTAGGTTTTCATTACCACCCATCCCGTTTAACTAGTTGGATATTTTTTTTATATTGAAGTTTTTCTGAAAATAATTTCTTTTTTAAAGGTTAACAATTTCTAAAGAATTTAAGCGTTTTAGAAATTTCAACATTGAACTTAAATGTGCAATGTTATTCTAAATCATAAAATGCACTTTTTTATTGTTTGTTTATGCCTCGCCTTGTTCCTGCCTGTTATTGTTAAGACTGCGTGTGCTTCATAATAAGTATTTGTAGTGTCTGTGAGCTATGGTATGGATGTGGCTAGTTTAATCAAACGAGAAAGTATAAATTATTATTAGTAGAAGTGCGCAAATGCAAGAAATATATCTGTTGGCAGTTTACGTGGTGGCAAGCAGGCCTGGAATTACACGGCTGTTATGGTCTCTGTTTTCTTGGCCTTGGTGCCCCTTCAGAAGTTTCCTATAGACTGTTGAGATTTTCAAATTGAAGTGCTTTTGGCAATTGAAAATGGCCTTGCCCTCTCAAAGATCAAATTCCAGACCTGTGCAAGCACATTTTTTTGTACGTAGTCTGAACTTGCATCTGTAACTCCATCATACATGTCTGTACATGTATTGTTTTTTGTTTTATTTTTTTGGGGGGCGGGGGGGGGGGGGAAGTGGGTGGGGGAGTCCAGCCACAAAATGAGCCTGTACATGTATGCCTGAGCACTGCTTAATGGTTTCAACCGCACGTGCCATTTCAAATAAATGTACACTCTGCGGGGAGACAAAGCACAATAAATACAGTAATTTTAACCCCCTGAAACAGCGCATCAAGGTGTGCAGTGTGCAGCAAAGCAACAGATCTTTACAGTAGAATGTGGTTGAAACTGAAAGTTACTGTTAATGCTGCATTAAATCTTTATCATATTGTATGAATGCCATGGATAAGTGAACAGTACAACAGGAAACAGACAATTTTGAAAGCCTTTATCTACGATCAGTCAAATTCAGTGACACATTATCTGTTCAAAAGAAGGTGGTTGTTTTGTAGTTAATGAACATATTATATTCCTGTTGTACTGAAATGTGTACATGTAAGTAACCACATGCTGTCCCAGTGTTCATGAAACCATGATTACAGCGAGAAACAAATTGCTAGCGGCGTAATCGCAGCTGTGTGTCCGAGGTATAGACTCGGGGAAAGCGCAAGTGACACACTAAGATATTTGCAGTTGCAGTTGCAAGCAGTGCCGTGCAGTGCGGCATAATTTGTAAAACCCGTTGCATGCTGTCAGTAAATCTTGTTCGACACTCTTTTTTGCTGATGAGTTATAATATTTGCCCAGAATTAAGAAGATTCTTCTTTCTCGCGAGTGTAATTAACTGTGCCAAAATTAAATCTAGGGCCAATGATTTTCAATTCAGAATAGTGCAGATTCCGTTAATGAGTGAATATGCATAACACAAGATTCTTTAGAGGAGATAAGCTGTTTCAGGAATGGTTGTGGATAAAAAGTGGAAACAAAGCCACAAAACAACTGCGAGAGCATGTCATGAATGTGATGATTTTAGCCTAACATGCGGACCAAAAACAATGGCGCATGCAGCGTCTGTTAATTCGTTTCATACGTAAGCAATCTTGTAACTTTTACGCTGATTTGTGATTGCTCAGCAATAAATAAGAAAACTTATTGGATAATTTTTGTTAAATAATTTTTTAATTGTATTTTTTTTCTTTCTTTCTAAATTTGGGGGGGGGGGCATTTCTGGCTGGTTGTTAAACCTTCAGTGGCTTTGGGTTTAATAACCACAAGATCCAATGTTTTTTGTCTTCCCTCTTCATTTCAAGAGGCAGATCTGCGAATTCTGTTTTTTCCCGCATTTGCGGAAAATCATTGGCTTTAAAAATGGAAAGAAAACCAAATTTTCTTTAAAAAGTTAAAAAGAAAAGAAAAAAAGACTTGTACATGGATAAAGAAATTGAGAAATGGTAAAAGCGATGCGGATGTTCCAGATTAGCCGTTATCTGCATAAAAAACTAAGAAGTATCTGTAAGAGAATGGCAAGAATAAGACGGAATAGGAAGTCATGCTTGTGTGCTTTTGCGATGTGACAGTTACACTGCAAGCGAGTAACATTGAGGTGCATGTGCGAGCTGCTGTACAAGTTGATTGTGAGCTGCGTGGCGCTGCATATGTCGATTAGCTTTGAGCGTGCTTTGCAATGGCAGGACTGAGACACATCATTCAAGCGGTGTGATTTTGCGAATTCGTTGGCGCCTGCTTATGCGCTTACTGCTCGCTGGTTTCAGTAGCAAAGTCATGAGTTCTGGAGATTGCTCTCATTCGATTGGTAGTTGGCCACTTCAGATAGTTTAGAGGTAAGAGCCACAACTACTGTACACATTTTGTGATTAATGTATTATTTGATGAACAAATGTAAAGTTGTTTTCAAAATCCCAAATTCATTATGATCCAATTGAACATATCTTTTTTTTGTAATTTTTGTATTTTGATAGATTTAGTAGTCACTTTAAAGCAGAGCACTGATGAATAGTTATAGGCACCCTTAAATGGGATGCACTTAGAGTTATTCAAGAAATCTGGTTTATCAGGCAGGGTTGATCAGGCAGGGTTGATAAGGCAGGGTTGATCAGGCATGATATTCTCCCTACTTGAATCTGATGTCCAATTTTTAGTCCCTCGGATAAATTGGCAAAATTTGTATCAGTAGTCTGAAATGTCTGTAAAATCCTACACCATATTTACATACATAATGTACATTGGGTTTGCCCTTTTACCGGATAAAATGTCCCTACTTTTCCCCCTTAGGGTCAAATATCATGCCTGGTTTATGTGAAACTTAATTATATTTTAGAGATTCATGTAGTTAAAAGTTATAATTGCAATTATATTGCAATCAGAATGCCATTTTACTAATACATCTTTTTTTTTTCTTAAACAGCTCTTCAAATTTAGTGGGATTAAAGGAGACGCAAACCAGGTCCTGAAAAGAAGCTGAACTTAACCACGCACAGTGAGTTTGAATATGTAGTATATGTGGCAAATTTGTACATGTTATCGCACATTTTAAGTGTGTGCTACCTTGTCTGCTTTGATGAGAATATGAAAGTGCTAAATAATCGTTGTTTGAAGTCCCCCGGTACTGTAGATATTAAAAAGTACTTGTGGCAATTGGGTCCTTTTGATTATTTTAGCTTGGTGCGCTACATGTACATAAGTGGCATTGCAGGCTGAGATGTTTAAAGGAATGAAATAAACAACCCACTGACTCCAGCAATAATGTTCATACACATTGAGCATCTAAAATTTATATTATTATTATACATAAATACAAGTCTTAGTCTACTGTTAAAGGGGCTGTGTCGTCATGATTAAAGCAGGCCTGTGGCTGTACATGAAATTATGAACTCTCACCCAGTTACAGAAAGCGTGCGCATGCTCTCCATAGATTCGATTTGGAGGGAAGGCGCATATGCGCAGAAACTGGGTCAGATTTCATAATTCTATGTACAGCCAAAGGCCTGCTTTGATCATGATGACACCGCCCCTTTAACCAATAAATTTTTATTCAGCAATGGATTACATGAACATCTACCTCGTGCCTAACCTGATCATTGCAATGTATATGATGGAGACAAAACAATTGATACTTCAGACATTCAGGTACCAAACTTGTAATTTTACAATTTTTTTTCTCTTTTCAGGTCTTTAATTCAAGTGTCTGTCATGGATAGAAATGGAGGAGGTGAGAACCGGGTCTGCCGGGAGTTCCTAAGAGGAGAATGCAATCGTGGTAACACATGCAAGTTCAGTCATGTCAGTCCGAAGGAGGGTGGAGCTGGTGGTGGTGGTGGTGATGTGAAGAGCAGAGTCTGCCGAGACTACTTGAGGAACGAGTGCGACCGAGGCGATCGATGCATCTACGAGCATCCTGTAGGACAAAAGGGGACCTCCAAAGCAATCAAGTTCTGCCACAATTTCCAGAATGGTAGGTGCAGGAGTCAAGATTGCTCCTACTTGCACTGTTCCTCTGAAGAAGAAGAATATTACAAGGAATCAGGAAAGCTCCCTCCTGGTGTTGAAGACATGGTCCGGAACACCAGCGGCAGTAAAGTCTGCAAAGATTTCCTGAATGGAAAATGCTTTCGCCCCAAGTGCAAGTTTCTCCACACAGATACGGAGCGTTTTGGAGGGCCACCTCGGAAACGTCCGATGCCATCATGGGATAGCCGTGATGACTTTCATCCCCCACCTCGCGAAGAGCGGGAGCGAATGCGCAGTCTGGTGAGCATGGTCCATGACCTGGAAGATGAAAATGTCGTCCTGCGGCATAAACTCAGTCGCATTCATCGTCAAGTTCTGGATCTTACAGATGACAACAAGATCCTCCTTGATGAGAACAGGCGTCTGAGAGCCCAAAGTAACCCGATGCTCTAAGAGCGCTACCCCGTCGCCCTGAAGCAGCTGGAGATGTCCCATCACTTGACAGCTACCTTAGAGACCGAGCCCCAAGTGCTGGAGCTGCGCGGGCAGCTGCTGGAGCTGCGCGGGCAGCTGCTGCTGCTGCACGGGCAGATGCTGCTGCTGCACAGGCCGAGGGCCCTCCTCCAAGATCTGGAGCTCCTGTATATGACTCCGATCGCCTGGCTGCTTATAATCCAGAACATCCAACGCCATTTGTCTCTGATCGATACAGCTACTGAGAAAAACCTCAAGAACTTGCAAGTGCATGCACACTAGTTGCAGAACTTGGGACGTTTTGTAAAAAGGTGTGAGCTATCTGATACACCCATTCCCATTTTACTGGGTCATGTGTCTTGTATTAAATTAGTCAATGTTGCTTGTTGTTTGTTCAGAATGTTTCAGTAAGGTACATCTAGTAGTAAGACAAACAAAATCTGTAGTATTTTCACTACTTTAGTCAAAGTAACCACAACCCTGACAACAAGTACAGTACATGTAGTAGTAGCATAGTACATGTACACAACTTTTTTTAAAAATGCTTTTATAATAATACATTTTCCTGAAGAAAAATTATTTCACTATGTTTATACATGCATTTTGTTGAGAAAATCCTTGGCCTACATGCATTTCGAACTGTTGCATAAAGTCAACATGAATTAACCCGCAAAGGTATTGATGACTTAACAGTTGATAGTACAAGCACACCTTGAGGCTTGTTGTGTTATGGACAATCCTGTTTAGATTTCTGTGTCATGCAGTGAAGTAAAGGACGCCCTTGGCAACGCCCTTATATCAACAGTCTAGCAAACACACTAGCTACAAATGTGCTTTCTATCAATCACACCAAGATCACATGCAGGTGGTTTCTCTGAGACAGGTTGTTCATGGTAATTTTTTGAAATGCATTTTTCGTTTGTAACAACTGATTGTTATGTAAGCCTCCAGTATATATTCAACCATTTTGATCTGTTAGTGTTTGCTAAATTTTGTAATAATATGTGTTAACTGTTAGTGTTAACACAAGTTCATACTTTTTGATAGGGCCTGTCAGTCTGAAAGAATTAATGGAAATTAAATTTGTTTTTGAAACCAATACTCCAGATTAAAAAAACAAAAAATTAACGTAAACTGACACTTCAAAGAGCACCACTTCCTTTGCATAAGTCTTTTTAAAATCCATTCACAAATCTTGGAATCAAGCTGCTGCTACTTGGATGAAAGCCCTCTGCACTGTGCACAGTTTGTATTGTAGAGTGTGCATGTTGGACTGCTGGGTTGTTAATCAAAGGATGATTGATAGTTGCTTTAAAAAAAAAACTACATCAGCACCAATGCCGAGACAGGTGCTAAAGTGAGCAGTGTTTAAAAGATTGGGCTAATCGTAAAGACCCATGCTCAACAGCAAACATTTATTCCATCATAACATTATTTAATGTGTGTTGGGGGAGGAGTGGTGCAGAATTTTGTCAAAGGAACTTGTCCTATAGGCTGTAGATGTTAAAAGTGCTTTGAATCATCCCAAACAGTCATGTACGTGTATGTAGTTCTGATGACAATTGCGAGTCATTTTGCTGATTGTGAGTGTTGCATAGGATAGAAATAGACTAGAGCACAGAGTCACAGACAATTTCAAGTTAAATTTACTTAAAATGAGCTTCCTAAAGTGAAACTACATACAGTATACTGTGTGCATGTACAATGTACATCATTGAATACAACTGGTTCTGTAGAAAAAAAATCACAAAATTATCAAATTAATATCATCCACGTACATGTTCTTGGAAATTATGTTAAAGTCTGTGAAAGTTTAAACATGAAAGAGCATGTTATTGTTTTGTCAGACTTTCTTAAGTTCAGGTTGTGTTCAACTTTCTTTTTGCATTCAAATTTGCATGGAAAGCGTTAACTTGTAAACAAAATAGTGCAGCAACATTTTGCTTTAGCTTTGATATTTGCTTTAGCCTTCACAGATTTTGTTTGTGCATGCATACATGTACATGTAGTTTGGAGGTTGTACATTGCTATCAATTAATGAACTGTATAAGTTCGGCTGAAATTCTTCAACCTGTAAGGTTTTTATAAATTAAATAGGTTGTTCAATTAGTTAAACGGTTTAAGTTGCTGGTTAATTAACTGCATGAGGATGCTTATTGTATTAAAGATTCTCAACAGAAAAAGAAGAATTGTTTTATTTGCATCTTTGTCTACTTGAAGCATTTAAGAAGTGATTACAGTGCATTGTACATGTACGTGTTCATACATGTATACTGTGCAATGTACATGTATGTGTTGAAGAGGCTCTGAAAACAAAGATTGGTGCTAAGCAGTCAATTCTTCCCATCCATGACCCATTGGAATTAAGTCCGACATGCAGTGTTGAGTTAGAAGTAATTAACGAGAAGTTAAGCTGTTGGTATTCATTATGGACATTTAGATGGTCCAACATTAATTTTTCAAAAAATACATGTACATGTATAGTACATTGTGCATACCGTGTACACACTTTATACATTTTTGTTGGTGTACACCCTTTTTCCACCTACATGTTTTATAGGAGACTATACTTGCTCGGTTGTGTTTTACATGGTGCATATACTGCAGGTACTTGTCAAACATCACCTTTTGCTCCTCAATTTGGGCATTCAGTGCTTACATGCAGGCAACCTTTGAAATCTCTTTACATGAATTCAGTCATCTTTTTTGTTATACTAAAACAACAATATTTTTTTAAAGATGAGGTTTAAGGCAGAATACTTCAAAGTAGACTGAACTGAATTGCCAACAGTATATAAAGTGGACATGTGTAACCTAAACAATTCTGATAATTTGTTACCTCCAGTAAAAGACTATTTTAGGTGTTCAAATATTTTGATAGTTTTCAAACTTTATAACAAAAGTGCCGAGAAGAAAAAGAAGAAAGCAAGTTAAAAGAATGAAATGAAGAAAGAAAAGAAGAAAGCAAGCCAAAAAGGAAAAGAAACCCTGATGTTAAAAAGTTGAGCATCAAGAATTGAAGCCCCCAAAAAGTATCTGTCCACGAAGTCATGACGTAAAAGAAGCAGTAAAAGAAAGAAAAAAGAAAAATAAGATACAAGCAAAAAAGAAAAATAAGAAAAGTAAACGAGAGAAAAGTGTAGATACATCTCTTGAGACGTCTTTTGGTAAGAATGTAGTTTATATGTTTAATTACGCCATTTCTCTCTTGTATTTGTAAAAATCATTCTCACTAATGAAGTTACTTTCTTACAACTTTGTGACTGTAAGTTAAATTCACCAAGAATTGCTCAAAAGATTTGTTGGCAACTTGCAGTGTTTGAGGGTAATTTTTTAAGTTGAATAATTGTAAATGATGTTGGCCAGTTGTATTGCATTTTTGTGTCAGAAAAAAAAGTAGAATGTGAACGGCATTTACAGCACTACCAACTAAATTGACTTTATTAATTTGGTTAAGGCCGAATTGCCAGAGTTTTGTTGTTTGGAAATAGTGGTCTGAGATGCTGTTTTGACAATTAATTTGTGTTTGTTCTTATCAGGTTCTGGTCGAAAGTAAAAAAAGCTGTGGCTAAGCAGAAAAGTTGCTGGACTGGTGTTGACTGATTCTGAAGCAGATCAAGTTGTTTCCAGGTAGCTGTTTCGGGTTCAGCTGAAGTGCCAAGGAATCCTGTTCTCCTAAGCATAAGGTTGCTCTATTTTTCTTCTGGCAACACTTCATTAATGCACTTCAGTTTTCCTACCCTGTACCTTGTGTTTGCTGTTAACTGTACACGTGCACGTGGTTTTGACCAGTTCCAAGGCAAAGCTCTGTTCACACAGTACACTAAAAAGCAAAGTATGCTGCAAAAAGGTTTCCTACAGAACTGAAAAGTTGACTCGAAAAAACAGAAAACAAAAGCTTTAAGAGTTACTAATTGAAACAATAACTGATTGAAAATGGCAGCCTACCTTACTGACGATAATTACATTGATCAGGGCATTTGCCGTTTCTTCTTGACGAGCGAGTGTTTCACTGGAAACAGATGCAAGTTTGAGCACCGCAGAGACCTGGTGGGCAAGAAGATTTTGTGGGTTTGCCTTCCATACCTTGGAAACAAGTGTATATACAAGGACAAATGCAGGTTTGACCATCCAGCAAGAGTTAAAGGGCTGTCCCTGCTGTCGAGAATCTGCTGTAAATATCGCGGAGACAAAGAGGAAGGAACATGCCCTGATGTTCATTGTCCTTACCTTCATTTCACTAAATCAGAGCATAGATCTTATGTCAGGGATAAAGTAGTCCCCGAGAGGTTAAGAGACCATCGTTATGTGGTGAACAGTAGACCTCATAAAAATGACAGTGACTTGGTTCAGTTTAGCAGTGATGAAGAAAACTTCGATGGTGACACGAGGAGAAGTGATGACAGCTTCAGAACTGATGGCAGATCAAGAGATAGAAGTGAAAGGTCTCACAATCAGCGCGATAGGAGCAGGAGTCCACTCCGTTCAACAAGCAGTCAAAGTCGCAGAGAAGATTCTCCAGCTGGAGACCATGAGAAGCGAATAAAGAAGCTGAAAAAAGTGGCTAAAGATCTCCGCAACGAACTGAATGATTTGTGGAAAGACAATAAACTCTTGCAGAGGCAGCTTGATGATCACAAGGAGTTCCACCAGAGGGACCAAGAACTGATCACAGACTTGATGAGATCAAGAGACAAACTCGAGGAAGAAGTGAACGCGCTGAGTAGCATGAAAACTCAACTGTCCACACAAATCGGTGACCTGTTCGGTGACAACAAAATAGTGGTTGAAGAGAACCAGCGCTTGAGAAGGCTGCTGCAGGATGCCCAGTCTTTCCAGGGGAGCCAGTCACGTCAATCAACAACCACCCATAGCCAGGCACCTGTTGTTCAACCACATTCAGACCAATTTAGATCTTCACATAACTCCTCTTCTTACCAGCAGTCAAGCTGGAACTAGTTCTTTTTATTTGATTCATCGGGGAAATGACAATGTTAGTAGAAAAGTAGATCACATACAGTTAACCCACCTTTGTCGTCAATCATTTGAAATTTAAAGCAAAAAACCAAAACCTGATGATGATTAGGACAAATGTTGGAAACTTAAGTCGTCACTCTTAAGATTCCTCTAATTATTTGTTTTGTAAGTGACAACTGTTGCATAGGCTATATTTTAATTTTTTTACATCCATACAAAAGTAACATTTACAGCTTAGGCATTTTGTGCTGTACATATTCTATGCCAAGAAGTCGAAACGTGCTGGACATGTAAACTTACAATACTGTTAAATATCAAGTTGTATCATGTGCTAAAGGCAAAAAGCTTTAACAGGATTTCCTCCACTTTTTTTTCAATTGAAACAGATTTTTGGACAGACCACTCCGCAGCAACCACTCCGCAGCAACAACTTTTGCCTTGAGGCTGCCGTTAGACATACGCATGCACTGAGCGCCGGTCGTGGGGCAGCAACATCAGCCTGGCAGTATTCAGCAGTCTGCACACTGCAGTAGGCGGCAGCTTTTATCCTAGCCAGTAGACAGTTGGTGCCAGCTGTGCAGGCAGCAGCAGGAAGTTGCAAGCAGCTTTTAAAGGTGCAGCTGCCATTGCAGCGGGTCCAGCACATCCTTGCGGAAGCACTACCCTTGCGGACTCCCAACCCACAAGGTTATGTAAAAAGTACATTGAACTAGCACTGCTCAAGCTGCCTATAAACAATTGACAAAAACATTGCTGTGCATTCTGTCGTATTTAGTTGGAGCTAGGTTGACGCTATTGCTGGTATTCCTTGAACTATTAACATTTACTTAACAGGTTTCTAGTGGGCTTTTTTTCAAAACCATTTGAAATGTCTTCAGAAGACAAAGATTATGGTGATGATGTGTGTCGTGATTACTTGCGTAATGTTTGTAACCGTGGCAAAAGTTGCAAGTTTAAGCACCCTGAGGATATGGAGGGTAGTGAATCAAGAGGTGGTGGCAACAGCCACCAAAAGTATGCCTTTTGCCACGACTTCCAAAATAGGGAATGTCTCCGAGGGAATTGTCGTTTCCTGCACTGCTCCCGCGCTGAGGAAGACTACTACAAGGAAACCGGGAAGCTTCCACCCCATCTTGAAGACAAGGTGGCTCGCGGTTATGGCGTTTTAGGTGGTGAGCAGGGCGGAAATGACGATGTTCCGGTTTGCAGAGATTACCAGAAGGGTGAGTGTAATAGGGGTAGCAAGTGCAAGTTCCGCCACATGAGCCGTGGTGATGTGGAGTATGAAGAGCGTCGGCGCGTGCGAGCTCGCTACGACCCATATGGCGATTTTGAGTTTGACCGCATCCGTCGCAGGCCTCCATTTGAAAGTCGTTTTGGGTATCTTGATTTTGAGACTGGACGTTCATCTGATGATGACTACGGAGCAAGGAGCGCAATCCGCGAGAGGATGCGAAGTGCAAGTCGTGACACCAGAGATTTGGAGGATGAGAATCAGGTCCTGTTGCGAAAGGTGGAGTCAATGCGCAAGCAAATATCTGATCTGACCGCAGCGAATGAGGTCTTGCTTGAGCAGAATGCACGCTTGCGGGCCTCTAAGGTAGAAAACGCGACCAATGCCATTCTGCAAGCAGAGACCCACCTGGTGCGCTCTACGGCCACAGGCGTTCCCCTCCTCTCCCAAGGTAGCGTTGCTGTGCTCCAGAAGAATGCTGGGACACAAGGTGCTTCGGGTGTCACAGCCATCAATCTTATTGGCCAACAGGAGGGCGGCCTTGGCGACAGATCACAGGCTACGTTGATTGCCCCTGATATGCAGACCATTCCAGTGTCTGTGTCTTTGCAGCAGGAGTTTCAGCCGGTGTCCATATCCTCAGTAATGACGACACAGCCGTCCCTGCCACTGCCAACGTCTATTCTGACCTATCCGATTGTTTCCCATAACATACACACTGCGTTGGGTCGTTAGTCTGTTATAGTCTATTGAGCAAAATGCTGTCATTAATGCTGTGAGAGGGAAATTTGCGGACTTAAGTACATTTATAAATGTACATCACTGTTGATACTGTGAACTCTATGCCACCCTTGGCTTTATCTGCATTCCATACATAAACTAGTTTTGCTCGTATTGTCTTTTTTTTTTTTAAACCAAAATACATGTTCTTATTAAGTTGTTGCTATGTGTTAAATCTTTCGACCCTCTCTGCTCTTGGAAAAAACCTTTAAAACGTTTTTGTTGTCTCCACCTTGCCTTAGGTGGCCAATCCATTTTCCTCTGCCCATTTTGTAAATATTGCATCAATGATGTTACTCCCCCAACCCGCAAACAAACAACAAAGCAAATAAACTGCAAATGAGTAAAGCATATTCTCTTTAAAGAATGATTGACGTAATGATAACTTTCTTTAAGTACATGTATTCGTTATTTTTAATACGTTCAATGTTAATTAATAGTATTTGGTAGCTTTGTATTTACTTATTTTGTTGGTGTACTTTTAAGGAATGAGTTTCTGTAGTTTCTTAGCAGAGTGTATTCCTCTCCACTTTGTGGCTGCTACCACTAATGTTACTAGATAAGTTACAAAATTCCTGGGAAAAAAACGGACTCGCCGTATATGAAAGACAACTAAGTCATTGAATTCTTTCAAAACGGTTTCTGGATATAATATGCCTGGCCAGATTAGTTCTTGTCAGGAGATGAGGTTTGACAAAAGTTGTGCATGCGACATTTGGGACTTGAAAGTTAAAATTAACGAAGTGAATCAACCCTTTTCATTGTGATTTTTTATTTTACTTAAAAGAGTATGCTTGTTTTCCTGCTTTTATGTATGTCGCTACTTTTAAAGTTGCGTCTATGCTTGACCTTCGGTATTACGATTCTCAATTGGCTAGCTTACTTGAAGTGACTTGTTCTTTTTTTTATGATCACCTGTAAATATGACGGAACTAATCTTTGTATTAAACATACCTACAATAAAATACTTAGAAATGTCAAACCGTTTGTCAGAAAGGAAATCCAACACTGGTATAAATAAAACAACCATAAAATCAAATTTGTGTACATTTTGTACACGTGTTTGCAAAATGGATGCAAACTTTACTTTTAAAGAGCATCAGTCGCTGTTCTTAATCTTTCGCACATGCACAGATACGACACTGTTTGAAACTCTTTTCAAAATTAGAAAAGTTGTACTTGTAATACTGAATGTTTAATTCAAATTCTCTATTTAAGTCCTAATACTCGTTATATCGAGCAGTATACATTTTTTTTTTTACAAAGAATGCCACCACGTGTTGAATCTCCCTTCGGAGAAGTTAAGTTGTAAGCTTTCTTTTTTATTTTATTTTTTAGTAGAATACGGTTGATATACTTTAATGAGTTCATAATTAATGCTATTAGAAAAAGGGCCACTTAAACAGCTTATAAATCGTTGGCTTCTGTTACAATATCTGCAAGGAATTTTACCATTTATATAGGCCTATGGTCTTAGAAATATAAGTTTTTGGATTGTTCATTGACATGCCGTTAAAGTTGAGTTTGTGCTAGACTCCTTCGTGTAACACTCCTTCGAAGGGAGAGAAGTTCTGTTGTATCAGAGCTTGAATATTTCGTACAAGTCGTCAATTTCAAGATATCAATGTCTTGGCAAAACGATCTTTGCAACTAAATTAAATAAAGACAAAAGTAGAATCCAAATATGTACATGTACCGACCATTCGCATACACTGCATGTACATAACGATTTTATTAGAAAACAAAAATTAATGCTTGCGTGCTTTTTGTCATCGGCGTAATGGGAAGCACACGATTGATTAAAACCGGTCATTGTACTGCTGCTCACTTGCTGCAAACCCTGTATTAAAACCATTGTGGTTACATTACGTTTATAAGTGGAAATTATAAAGCAATGTCAGTGACTTAAAAGTAAATAAACTGTACCAGAAGATACTAATAAAAAGTTACTTGTTATTGTTCCTTGACGTAAACTCAACTGTAATGTATACATCATGTAAAACTAGCAAATGTAATCGTCATAGACCGCACTGTAATTGTTAGAAGTTATGATTAATACCGCGTTCACGAAATATTTGTCAAGTCTCGGAATGACTTGAGATCATCTTCGACATTTTTGTAGTTTGTATCTTCTTAAATTTATGAATTCGTTTGGGGAAAAAAAATAACAAACCAAGGCAAAGATGCACCAGTTTTTGAGCACTCAGATTAATGAAGTACATGCTCAGCGTTGGCCAATGTCAATGCAATGCATAACATTTTGCAGCTACATTTACGATACGCGCACTGTGCATCTAGTGGTTAAAGTGTTGGCTGTGTACTAGTCAGTTAAGAGGAAATCAAATATTGGGCCCCCAAAGCGTCAGGTGTTTCACCAAGCAACTGTTATGTTAACAATTGACAGCAATATTGTCATTGTCTGCACTGATCTTTTGTTGAACCAGAAGAGTTGCTTGCGGAAATGGCGTCCAGTGCACACTTGACTCTTCAGACCAAGGTCCCATCTTGCGCCTTTGACGCTCTTATTTTCTTTTGAAGAAACATACATGTACATGTACATAGGTGCATGTATTTACACCCTGCACATATGCATGTACATGGAAAATGTTAAAGGGACACGTTGCTTTGGATTGGGCGATTTGGGCTATAAAAGCGCGCCATTCAGTCCGCCATTTTGTAGAACCAACATTTTTACTCCATAAAATGGAGGACCGTGTTAGTTCACGAAGTAACAGGAAAACCACACAATTTCTAGGCACATCTGTGTGGATCATTACATTTTAGTTTTAAAATATCTTTCTGAACATATTCATTTCATAACAAAACTTTTTACAGCCGGCCCAATCCAAGGCCACGTGTCCCTCCAACTGAAATGGACTGGTATTATCCGAGAAGGTTAAAACTTTCTTGCCTGTTTTGAAAATTCCACTTTGTTCTGATAAACGGATTATATATTAATTAAATGCAACAATTGTATCCTTTCGCTATTTCAAAACAGATTGTCACTACATGTACTTTCCATTGATTATGTTACCACGAACTAAAATGGCGGCGGGCAAAGGCGCTGAGTTGTCGCCCAAGTTTTGATGAGAGAAGGTAGGCCTAGGAGATAGACTTGTTCTTCCTATTACATGTAATTGTTTTAGTACATTGTCTGTTTTTTGTAACGGTATAAATGACACCTTACAAGACGTTTCAATTGTTAATAAATTTGTTATTTTCATCGTTAACAAGAAGTTGTTTTAATAGTATATCTTAGCCCACAATTCATGACGTTGACAAGCACAACATCTGCTTAGCAGTTTAATAGCCCGCTTAAAACAAGTTTGCGGGCTTAGCAAATTATTTACCCGTTTAAAACAAGTTTGCGGGAGGCAATAACATCGTGTATAGCAAATGTGTGTGCTCAACAGCTTTATGGAAATGGGGCGTTGTCATTTGTGTCTTTGATACATGTACATGCAATATATATACAACAAAAACAAACGTTTACGACCATCCTGTATTCCCCTATGGCCCACAGGGTTCAATCGACTCGTGTTATAACGAGGTCGCTTGCACAGGCCAAATTACCCCCCCCCTCCCTTTTTTTTTAAAACAAGAACGACAGTAAGAGAAGAGTAAAACAAAAACCTCGTTCGGAATGAAATTCAGGACTAAACAAGTTTCTCTAAAATAATAAGTACAACCTCTGTATAGTGTGCTCTTTATGACGACAGTAAACTTTAAAAGAAAAAAAAATGTTTAAAAATAGCTCATCTTAAAACATGACAGTCTAAAAACACGTATTTTTGGCTGCGGGGCTAAATCGTCGCTTTGTAAACGGCGACGATAAGATGAGCAAATACGTTTCTGACTGATTTCCAACCATTGCCGAGTGCAACACTTCTTTGTTGAAAGAAATTTACTGCAAGGACAGCTCCCGGGGTTAATAGCAGACATTTTTTAAGAAAGAAATGAAATTGCAGTAGGTGAAACATACGTGATCATAACACTGGTGTTGTTTCCTTCGTGCGAAAGAAACGGTTTTTCTTCCTTCTTGTTTATAAATAAAAGGCAAATTCTTTACAAATGGCCTGCTGGAGGCTAATCAAACCAGTTCAATAAAAATAATCGTCTTGAGACGGTTTAGTAAACCGGTTAGCTCAAAGTTACATCCTTCATGGTGACTACATGTAGTTTGTTTTAGTTAGAGATTTATTTATTGTTGCTTACTATAAGTATAAACGTCAGGAACGTTGACAGTTTGGGCCAGTCTAGCTTTAAAACGTGGAAATAAGATAACACTGACGTGATGGCGCCCTCTAGGCTTCTTTCGCGATTCATTATAAACCGTACAATGAGCGGTGAGTGCCCCCGGGGATCGTGAGACTAGAATATTTGCCAAAGCGCCCTCAAGGTCTGATTGTGTAGTTACCTCTCCAAAGAAGTTGACCATTAGATAAAAACTGCCGTAGAGGCTGCACATGATCTATGTGAGATAGAGCGAACAATAACGTGATGAGGAAAACGCATTCAATCCAAATCAGACTTGGTCCCAGATGGCCCCCTAGGATGAGAAAGCGATCTTTTATCGCAAACAAGTTTCCAGGGCAGAAAGCCAGTAAAACTAAATTAGCTTTTTTTCCTTTTCTTCTTTTGGAGAATTTAGTTTGCAGGAAAGGGACAGGTGTCTCAGATATAAATAGAATTTGAAGTTACTTGCAATTAATCCAATAATAGTAAAACCCTGGCTGTTACTTATGGCAACGAGAAACAAAGAAAGGTACAATGCTGGTGCATGAATGCCAATCAACAACAGGATGGGTAAGAAGATGAAGGTGGGCCCGATCTGAAACTTTTTGTAAATAAGAAAAGAATGCCAAGGTTGTTTTTTCCAGAGAAGATAATCTGTGCCGTCTCCGAAAATCAAGTGAACACGAGGGGCGCCCAAAAATTTACATTTTGAGCGTCGAAAACCCACACATTGGCGTGCTTAGTAGAGGACATCGAAGTCCACGCGCGTTTCATTTTGGTGACCTGTAAAAAAAAAACACTGATCGTGGTGTCCTTCAGCTGAATATTGTGAAAAACTGTCGGTCGTATACCTTGCCATGGATTAAATGACAACATCTTGCACACTGAACATTTTCGAATGGCGCCCTCAATAGTCAGTACTGAAAGCATTTTCGTACAGATGAAAGTGTCAAAGCGGTTGATAACCACGCAAAGGTATAATAACAGTCGGGCCCAACCTTTATTATAAAAATAATAAACAAAGCTTCAGTTTTCTCCGTGCACTTTAAGCGACCAACATTATAAATAAAGGAGTTAGGGGAATTGGGTTTGTCAGAAGTGAGTGTCATGCTTTTATTTTAATTTAGCTGTTTCCATAAATGAAAAAAACTCTTTATTAAGACATAAACTTTTCAATAAGAGAAAATCTTAAGTCGTTGAAGAGAAAGTATGAATAACAAAGTCCAATTCAATCTTCTCGTGTATATCATCAAACAAATTCTATGCAAATGCAACTCAGTGGCTTTTGGTAATCAGTGGAGATAGTTTGAATAAAGTGGTGGGCGTGGCCTGCAATTTAGTGACGTCAGACTTATGAACTTGACAAGCGATCAAGTTCACTTGAGCGAGACCGAATTGAATAACATGCTGCCCGCAATCAAACATCAGCTAGAGTGAGGAAAATATGACTGGCATTGATCCTGTACGCCAAAATACCAAAAAAAGGTAATGTCCAATCAGTTCGCCTCTACTGTCCATCTAATCGGTGATCAGTGCACAATCCACTGTGAAGCCACCGATGTCATCGTGGTTTGATTGGAAGGAAATAGTACCCGGGGGAGATGGAACCGATGAGTTACGTGACCATTATTGCCGGGGACAGAGCCGTCACTGGCTGAGGCTGAACTTCTCTGGGCGACATCCTCTACATCATGCTCGGAGTATAGTGATTGACCCACCGGCGATCTATAGTAAGGCTATAGCGTATATTTACTGTTCAGCGGTGAACAAAAACCCGCTTTAATTCAAGGCTTGAGATTGCAGCGCGGACTGCCAGGTGAAGATTGCGGACGTGATTTTTTTATTTTTTTCTCTGACGTCCGGAATGACTGCTAGTAGCGATATTGCTATATTCTGGGTTAGGTCATTATGCTATTGTAATAACTCCCTTGGAGATTGCCCAATCCATTGTATTTTGTAGATCTGCAATAGGTTGGAGGCGAATGATCATAATGTGTTTCTACAACTCAACTGTAAGATTGTTTTTATTTTTAGGCATTGGGCCCTGCGGAAGTTTTAAAATTAGTTTGTAATTGGCAATTGTGTATTTTGAGTCTGTACAACTATAGGCCTAGGCCTCATGTCTGCAAAACTAAAAACGAAAAACGAAAAACAAAAACAAAACAACAACATTATTAACAAAAAAACTTGTTTGTTCAAAGAAAATAATAACGCAATAAACTTAAAATATCAAACCTTAGTTTCATGAAATGAAATAAAAGATCTGTCAATGTGTTAGATTTGTAATCTTAAGTCAATATTCATTGAATGCACGCTTCGACAGAGCCATGTCATACATTATCATCAATAAGAGTCATTTTTATTTCCAAAAATAATCCATGAACACACAACGAGAAGCGCCAGAAATAAAATAATAAACAAACAAAAATCACGCCATCTCGGGGCTGCTGGGTTACTGGACCATGAAAACATTGCAATTAATCAACACAGCAACCTATTACGATGATCATAACCTGGTATCGTTCAATACATCGCCGGCCATGGAACAATAATGTAATACCAGTCGAGAATGGGGTCGCGGGAACCCTCAGGGCACGGCACTAGGGGACGGGGTTCAGCTACCGTCCCTCATGATTGTGCTTGTTCTCGTCGCCGGTGCATGATTTTACGGTTGAGTGCGCACAGAGTGCATCCCAGGCCCAGCGTTGCTGCATGAGTGCTATCGCTAACTTTGTTCTTCTCATCTCCGGGTCTTCTCGTGTGTTTGTTTTGGATTGTGCAGACTGTTGAAGTGACGATGATTAGTGTGATGTCATTTTTGCCATACATTCTGGTTGCGCTTTGATATATTTTCTCGTTATTATTTTAATAAATGGTCAGTATGCAAATAGATATTGTTGCAACGGCATTTCAGTGGATATACAGTTGAGAATATCTATAGGCTACTATTCAATCTCTTTTATCTTACTGCAGTTTATGATAATATTGTTGCTGTTTCTGATGTGCTATTATTATAGCTGTGGGTTGTTGTTTGATGGTACCGAATTTTCAACGCAGCTGCTCTATGTGACGATGCCCTAGTTCTATTTTCCATGTACTAGTCGACAAGTCTTTTACTGGCGGTGGCGATGGTATCGACGTTATTGATGCTGTTTGTGTTGCTGTAAATTATAGTTGATTTAGTTTGTTGCTGTAAATTGACCATGCATGCCTCTATACTGGAGCCTTTGTCATCTAAAGTTAAAACCTGAAAGCCTCCACCAACCCGTGGACACTGTGAAATACAGTGATGAGTCCATGGTGTTCTTACAAGTCTATACCCTCTAAAAAATTAAAAGCTGCATGTTCCTCATGCATGTGTGATGACAATAAAAAAAGAAGGGAACCCTTGGGAAAAACCAAAACCTTCGTGGCCCAGTTTGGAAGAGAAAACAGTGCGTCCAAGCCAGTGGTGCATTTCGAGCCAAAAAGACCCCTATGTGTGTTACCAATTGTGTGTTGATGTTTTATTACTACTTTGAAAACATATTTAGCCGAATTCAGCCCCCCAAAAGACAAGCAAACCATGACAAAATATATATATATATTGGTACAGCTGTGTAGGCCACAAGCATGCACTTAACATGCATATTTAATGTGACAGAGTTGCACCTCGATGGACAATTATTGTAATTATGTCCTTCTTCGTTTGTGTAAATTGGGAATGCGCGCGTATCCCTTTCCGGTTGGCAAGACCTTATCAATAGGCTTACATGATTTAAATTACTCTAGTGGCAAGGCGAAGGTTTTCACCCGCACCGCTTCACCGCTAAAAACACACTATTAGGACTATATTGCAGACTTATTTATAAGGTCTTGTAAAGATGCCTGGTATTTGGACTTCAGTTTATAACAATCAACATTGGTAGATACAAAAATTCGGACTTGAAATTTCAAACGTGTGCGTTTAAACAGACACGCGTATCCAGGTTCCTCCCATTAAAATGGTTCTTAGTAGGGCTTACGTAACCGACGAATACTGATGAATATGAATATATGATAATGAATATATGAATATGAATATATGAATATGAATATATGAATATGAATATATGAATATGAATTATATGAATGTATGAATATGTAAATGTTCATAAATGGGGGAAAAGGGGGTCCGTGTGTGTGTGTGTGTGTGTGTGTGTGTGTGTGTGTGTGACAAAGCGAGAACGTCCTCGCTTCACTTTCGTGTACAAAACCAATGGAAACGTCCATGCTAAAAAAACAACCAAGTCCAAACGATGGGAGAACGAACAGAAGTCCTCAATTTACGGGATTCACAAACGCGATTTCATTTTTACTACCATATGGAGAACAAGAACAAAAGGGAAAACAAAGGGTCTTCATAGGGAAATTCTCAAGAGTGGGTTGCTGCACAAGGAATTTTGTGTACAAAGTCTATGGGAGGTTCTTAACTACGGACAAGGAAAGAACAAAAGATGTCACAGATGCAAAAAATAGATGGGGGTGGTGTGGGACACCACAAGGGCTATGTGGGTCCTACACAATGAACAATGACCACAGTCATTTAATAGGAACAATGGGCCACAAGGGAATTCTCAGAAAGGGAATATGACAACATAGCAGTACCCCCACGATCGTAGGATGTGTGTGTGTGTGTGAGTTTGTAGTGACATTCAAACCGTGGACTTACAACAAAAGGGACAATAGGTCCACGTTTGCTATCACAAAGGAAAACAATGGGGTCCACGTTTGTCAGGACAAAGAGTTGAACAAAGGAGGGTCCACGATTGGAGGTCATTACACACTTGTGTGTGTGTGTGTGAACAATTTGAACTTCATTGGCCCTTGAACACAACGTGTATTTCAACCCTTATAGGCCAGTTGTGTATTCTGTAGCCATATATTTTAGATCCTTGCCTCGGTGTGGGCTTTGCATTTAAATACCTGAATATTAAAATCATTTTCACTTACTATTCGCCAACATTGTAATTGATTTAGCGTTCCACGTCACAATGCGCCGCCGACACAGACAGAATACACATGCAAATATAACAAATGTAGACACAAACTGAAAATGTACATAGGTTGATGAAGACAGACAGCGATGGAGACATATTGACAAACGAATCTGGTGCACCGTTTCCTGGTTGCTCTTGAACAAACCAAATAAGTCGCGCTATTTCAGTCCAATATAGACACGGTTCTGCGCCTCAATTTGGTCCAAATGTTCCTCGAGTGCACAGGAAGTAATTGATATATGGCCGTGATGCCGCTCGCTCTAGCCATCCCACAGGCCTATACATTTTACCAATAGAAACGAGAGAGGGGAGATAGAGGGGGCGGGGGAGGGGGGGGGGAGAACACCGATACATTACGTGCCTCACGTGGGGTCTTTGATCCGGGTCCTGAGAGATCTGACCCATGTGTGGGTCAGTTTATCTGGAATCTGTTTTAAAATGACCCAGAAATGGGTCAAACTGACGCAGAATCCGAGGTAAAATCCATTTTTTTAAAAGCACTTTTGGCGTCAGTCTGACCCGGAAATGGGTCAGGTCCCCTGGGACCTGGAATATGGCTAAATGCTGACATTAAAATTTCTCTTTGAGCGTATACGTTCATGCAAACTGTCTACATCGTTTACAGATAATCCGACCATAAGTTTCCTGAAACAACTATGATCATTATGTTCTATTAAGAAACGCCTATAACCGTTTTATGGTAAACTTTTATATTGCTATTCTCCTTTTACTTTACTCACAGGCAAGAAATATATTATTCCGGAAAAATGTCCATGGAGGACGACTGCTTTACAAACGGATACATTCAAGGAAGAGTTGTAAAGGCACCAGCTTCTGAACAAGTAAGTTTGTTTTCCTATCCAAATTCATATAATACATGTATTTATTTTCTACCGTTAACCTAAGTCATCAACCTACTTAAAAGTGCCAGTTCAGCTCGTGAGTTGAAGGTATACGGACAGCCTCTTCTCGCGTGAGATTTCGCACTCGCAACAGCACTAAAAATGCCTTCACGTGAGACGCCGAGAAACAGGTTGGATGGTGTTTTCATTCGCAACATATTTATAACACTTAACGCAAAGAGACATGGCAAGGGGTGGATATTGACAATTCCAACGGGCGTTAATATTAACCATCGACGAACATCAAGACTGTCACAAAGGCGCAGCGAGTGGTGAAAACTGTCTAGGTTGACGTGACCCAAAATATATATATATAAAATTGAAGAACAGTTGGGGAAAACTTTAACAAAATACTTCAAGAGGTAGATATCTCGTTTGATATTTATGTTTGATTTTGAAGTTAAACTGACAAAGTAGGCTTGATCCGGCATAACGGAAAGGACACAGTAACTGTTTTGTTGAAATGTAGGGTTATGCATTCTGGAGAGAAGACGTGGATGTGATTTTAAGTTATTGTTATTATCTCAAAGAAGACAGCCCCCCACCCTGTTGTATCTCCTGACGAGCGTTGCAGCAGTCCCAAACACTCAGTCTAAGAAACACCATTCCGTCAGAGGAACACGCTCACAAATGGTTGTTGACCATTACTCTTGTCTCTGTCTATACCTGTATACATAATAAATCGCCTCTTAACAAGCCCTTTAAAGGTACTATACAGGATTAATAGAGCTGACCAAATTTTCTCAGACAGTGTTCATGTTTGTGTGATCAACCATTACATGAATAGAAAAAAACCTGTGAAATTTTGGGCTTGAACAATTTTTGTCTGTGAAAAGATTTCCCTCTGAAATGAAGTTATATTCGAGAAAATTATCATCTGAAAAAACCCTTTAAAACAACAACAAACAAACACAAAATAAGGACAATGTGTTTGAGTGCTGAGAATCGTGCATGGTTTTTCACTATTTTTTTCTGACTCGCACAACTAGTATGAAATTCACCCGGGAAGCTTTCAGACTGAAATTTAAGCAATGTTTTTTTATCCAGACAATCCTGTACTAATACCTTTAAAGATATACAGCCAGTATCCTGTCCCATTGTGACGCTCAAGTCGAAATAGATTGTTGGATGGATGGGGGCAAACTGACGACCGATCAGCGGTCTATATGTGATAACTGATTGCTAGCTGCAAGACAAAATATTACTGATTAACCTAGTCCCCAATCTGTTTTAAAGGTCATATTGTCGTATGTAGACTTCTGTTTTGATTGGACATGGACCAAGACCATGGAGAGATGCAGATATTGAACTGATGTCATTGTATTGGTTCGGAAAGTAGAGTACATTGTAGACGTCTATTTTGTTGGACATGGACCAAGACCATGGAGAGATGCAGATATTGAACTGATGTCATTGTATTGGTTCGGAAAGTAGAGTACATTGTAGACGTCTATTTTGATTGGACATGGACCAAGACCATGGAGAGATGCCGATATTGAACTGATGGCATTGTTTTGGCTTGGAAAGTAGAGTACATTTTATCGCTTGTCACTACCCTTATAAAGTAAAAACAAACCGTGACAGCTTTCATATTTTGCTGGCTATTAAATCGTTTTTGTTGTTCAGCATGTTTGAATTGACTCAAACATGACATTGTTGGACACTAGCCACTGATAAATTTTAATTGATGTGACTTTTTTTTGAAATAGCTGATTAATTCGTTTGAGTTTTTCAGCATGTTTGAATTGACTCAAACATGACATTGTTGGACACTAGCCATTGAATCAATTTAAGTGATGTAACTGTGGAACACTTTTTATTTTTTTATATATATTTTTTTAAAGCTGATTAATTCGTTTCAGTTTTCAGCATGTTTGAATTGACTCAAACATGAAATTGTTGGACACTAGCCATTGATAAATTTTAAGTGATGTAACTGTGAAACACGTTTTTGAAATAGCTAATTTATGGTAAAACATATTATGTTTTTATGCAAAACTGTTGCAAATTAAGACATGACTATTAGGAAGGGAAAGACGTACTGGTATATTAGTTTTTTGTACAATCCGTCTGTTCTTTTAACCACCCATCTTTAAGACGACTGATCGTGGATTGGCCTATGACTCTTTTAGTTTAAGAGATGAATCATGTGTGCTGAAAAATGTTTCTTCAAAATGCTATTGGCCAGAAAACTCGAATTCTAATCTGTTGTTTGTCAAGGATGGTTTAAGAGGTTTAGCTACTCACGTACCTTTTCTTATAGAGATAGGAGACGAACAGGGGTGGGGGGAAGGGGGTTTGTAATGAGTTTACCCACGGCCCAGCCAATCTGCCTGCCTAGGGTTTGGTCAGGCGGCAATCATGATTCAATCTGTGCATGTTCCAACATGCCTCCAAGACATCAGCGTCTAATAACATTTCATCATCATCTTTCTTCCCCAAACCATAACGACTGACTGGAATCACGGCGAAGACCGCGAGCTCAATTTGGACTGCGGTTGGTAACCCCCCCCCCCCACCCCACCTCCCCCGAACGAACGCCCCGCGGCGTTTCGGCTGAGCACGTGGCGGCGCCCAGCCCTCACACTCGATCGAGCCTACACACACTCCCACCAGAGAAATAATAATCTCTAGTCTTCATTAATTTCTGGAAAAAATTTCTGCATCATTTCCATCTTTCGGTTTTTGCGGTGGTGACCCATTATGGCCATTAAGGGATGGGTAATGTTACGGTCGGGTGATTTCAAACTCATTTAATATTTGCCGTGTACAAACGAGGCTTGGCTTATGCGCATTAGCACACACTCGGATAATTCTGCCCCACACACTATACTGGCAAACTGTGAAAACTTAGATTAAAAACTATAAATAAGATGGAAGAACGGAAGGTTGGCAGCATTTCGTCGTTTTCACGTTAAATGCAGCTGTGGTCGTTGACGACATGTCTAAGATAAAATATAACAGCAGTTGAGAAAACGTTGATTAAACTTTCGTCGGAATAAGAGGCAGATACGAAGAGATTGATTGTGGTTGCTCACCCTGTTTGTCAGACATTATTAAACACGTTTTTCAAAAAACTTGTTGTATTTGCACAAATAGACACTCTTGTAAAAAAGCTTGTTTCAATAATTGAATTTACGTTTTCTGAGCAAGTTAGTCGCACGCGTTAGTATACATCTTGCTTGCGGTTTTGTCTTCTTCAAGACAACTTTATAACGACTTTGCCGACATAAAAATTAGTCAAGGAAGAGAAACGCTTGGAGAAAATAAAACTGAGAAAACATTCACATTGCACGTTGTCATCGGGACAGCCTTTCAAATACCAACGTCACGCCCTTCCACCATTCCAACTCGGGCGAAAGTGGAGGGGGCGTATGAACCTTGCGGTGGGAAATCCACCTTAATGACAAAATTGGGGATTGTGATTTCTTTTAGAGTGCGATAGTTTACACACTTTTTTCAAACCATGGGCCATGTCACACAACACTTCCCCATGTGTAAGTTTAGAAGCAGGTTAGACGAGTTCTTATAGGGGGTCAGAACACTGATTCGACAGCTGGAGTTTATAAATTGCTGTGTAGACTCCAAGAAAAAAAGAAGGGGGGAATCAGGTACTATGTTTCAAATTATTTGGATGATCGAATGATATTTTGTAGTTAGAAGACTAACCGATGAACTGAAGAGTTTGGGTAGCTATAGGATGGATGTAACAATGTGGTAGAACCACAGTCTTGTTGATCATTGTAGTGTGGGCATCAAGCATTACCCCACTTTCTCCCGGATATTATCAGAAGGTTCAGTTCTCACACCACCTTGGTTCCGAGTCACCTTTACCCTTACGAGATCGTTCCCACGTTGCCATCGCATAGCTCGCCACCCAGACGCTATAGTCCATACACCCCGTTCAATTCGGCACTTGCTCTTTTCTTGTTTCGGTTCGTAGAATCACGCATGCATGGTGGCTCGTTCTTAATTCATATATGCTTCACACGGAGTCGAAAGTACTTTGGGATGAGTCTACTGTTGGAGGTTTGTGGCTCTGTAATGAGAAATCCTATAGCGGGCATGTAAATAAAGTAAACTTAATATTGAAAGACAGCCAACTTCTCGGATGGGAAACCCCTCTCTGGCTTGAGTGGGAAATTGCGCCTTGGGGGTGACGAGACGCAAATCATTGTATCAGTTCAACTTGAGATGAGTATCTTCGCCTGTACTGTGAGACGAGGCTGTATTAAAGGCACAGTTCACGTTTGGCACTGACTCTGAACATTAATGGCAATCAAAACTTACTTGGTAAGAAGTACAGCACCTTTGGGTGTACAATGAATTTTGACAAACTTTTAACTCCGACGTACTACGGTTATGGAAATTATGTCACTTTTTATTGCCCCAAAATTTGAATCTGAGAGGCGTTTCTGTCAGAAACGCTTTTCAGACTGTGTAATCCTATGGGGAATATTCCTCCTGCGTGGAAATATTTACTCCGGTTTTTCGGTGATATCTCAAAAAACGCGACCACCTTTTGAAGTGATATTTTTACAGGTTAGTTTTATTGTATGTGCCTACATTTATATAGGATTAACACAATCAGTAGGCTCCAATTACCAAACGTATGCAGCACCTTTAAAGCAGTGACATTTGGGAAGCTGCAGGAAAAAAAATGGCAAAACCACGTCTTACTGTACTCGAATTTAAAGGCAGTGGATACTTTTGGTAATTACTCAAGAAATACATTACCATACAAATTTAATTGGTATAAGAGCACCTGGCAGCTGCTGATAGTATAAAACATTGTGAGAAACGACTCCCTCTGAAGTGATATAGTTTTGAGAAAGAAGTAATTTCTCACTAAAATATTTGAATCTGAAAAAGGCTTCAGGCATGAAGCCTTTTTTAGGCATCTGAAAGCACACAATTCTAAGCAACAAGGGTGTTTTTTCTTCCATTATTTTCTTGCAACTTTGATGACCATTGAGCCAAAATTTTCTCAGGTCTGTTATTTGATGCACATGTCGGGATACACCAAGTGAGGATACTGGTCTTTGACAATTACCAAAAGTGTATCCTGCCTTTAAGAATTTTTTTTGTAAAAAGAGACTACACGTGATCAGATGATTAAAAAAGAAAAAAAGATAAAAAGGAAAAGTGTAAATGAATATATATCTATTGTTTATGCCTCTGACGAAGGTCCGGTCTGGATCGAAAGCTATGGCCATCTTCCCTACTAGTTTTATAAGCAACAAAAACACGACAATTATATTTCCCAATTTGAAAGATTTCCTCCAATCAAGTTTTACCGACAGGAAACCCCTGTCGGTAATATTGAAACGTCTAGACTTTAAATAGAAATCTTCCTCAGAAATTGGCCCACGGCATGTTTTAAATTAATATAACCATAGTTATCCATGATTTAAATGCCTACAGTGCAAGCTGTTGATTCCGTTTATTATATTATTTGGCATGGAACATACAGTCAGTTGATATCGAGAAGAAAGAAAAAAGTGCCAACGGAAAACGAGAATCGGCATGCCTGCGTCGCCTGATTGCATAGATAGACACCGAGGATCCATAATTGTCCGTTCATGTATAGACCAATCAAAGATTGCATAGAACATACAACTGTCATCAGATAACGGGAAAAGGAGCCCACGGAAAATAAAGATTCATGGATTGATTCTAGCGAATATCAATCCTTTATTCTTTTTTGACATTAAAAGATATGATAGTATAATGCCAACTTCAAACAGACCGGAACAGAAAGTTCGTCTACGTGCCCGAGGAAAAAAGTAATCTGATTTTTAAAAAACAATCTTGATGGAGTGATGCGTTTAGCAAAATGCTTGGTGTGTAAGGGAGTTCTTGGAATTAAGTGTGGGCACAATAAACGTTTATTGCAATTGTCAGAGACCATCAGCCGCGGTTTTTAACGTCAAAATAGACCATGTGACCTGTGACATCACATGTTTACAAAAGAGCTACAGAGTTTGGACTTCATACAGGCACATCTGGTACACAGCTCAATGGAAGAGTACAACAAATCTTATGTTTTATGGAGATTGCACTGTCTGATTTTTCTCAACTTTTGATATGAAGAAAGGGGGGGGGACATCTCGAAAGCTGTACAGCTGTTGCTTTTGTAAGTCTTGACTTTATGAGAAAATTATGACACAAAATGTAAATTTTTCCATATGGCCTGTGTATTATCTTGCCCGTCCAGGAAACGCATTAGAATGTACAAGGTCTCCACTCTGTAAACAAAGGTCACATGGTCTATAAGATGAACATATATCAAATACAATACAAATATCAAAATACAATAACGTAGGGTTTACTTGAAGCAACAAACCGAAGTAGGTTGCCTAAGTGCGCTTTTGAAAATCTTACCAGTGTTTTTTTTTTTGCGATGCGGAAATCTTTTAGTCAATTTGAGTTGTGCGTCATCCTTACTACATTTTAACAAAAGTAAGTAATAAATAGGTACTTAGACGATGCTTAATAAATAATCTTACCCGCGGTGCTTATTTGATCGTCATCTAGAAAAATGGAATTTGTTATTGCGTTTCCTCTTTCGGCATTTTTCCGCAACAAAAAGAAAGAAAGAAACAGAATTGTTCTCTTAAACTCCTGATATTACTTTACCTTCTACACAATTCAAGCACACACACTTGTCCCAGTTTTATATGTGAGGCTTTGATCGTGCTTGACATCGGCCCTATACCACTTAGGGTTGCGGGAAATGTTACCGAGTAATGCTCGCCTGTAGATGCAGTGCCGACTATGTCGTGCCAATTTAAAAAGATTAGGTTGCCGCGGACTACACTACAAAGAACAAAGGATGGACAGAGGGACTTTTGGGTTGAAAAGGGGGAATTTATAATCACATTAGACCAGAAACATGAATTCAGATGCCACCGTTAGGGGGAAGCGGCTAAGCACACACAAGGTCAGTTTAACTGGTTTGCCTAAAAATAATGATCGATATAAACAATGTTTGTTTATTCATGTTTGTTTACCTGCTGATGACTTAGGAATAATGAACCATTTGAGCAATACTTTCCGGTAATCAAATTAAATGAGATTGGGCATTGCGTAGCAAACGCACGTATAGGCCAGTGTGGAGAACAACAAAACTGCCGGCCGGCGGTATGTTTTTTTGATCGTCTTCCCTTTTACCGTAGCTGACTTAAGAAGGTAACCATGGTCTCATAATTATAGAGAAAGAGAAAGAGAAATAGAGAAAGAAGAGAAATAGAGAAATAGAGAAAGAAGGATACCGTAATCTGCGAAATAACTGTCCGAACAATTATATTTCAGCTTTCTTAGAACACAATTAATACTTGTGTTTACTGTAGTTTTGTTTTGTAGTTGTAAATTGTAATAAATTGTGTTCGTACATCGAGAGATTCTGCAAGTCTCGCGCGTATTCAGACTTCCGGGACCAAGGTGGTCCCAACCATATTGAGTTTTCCGTGTGCGCGATCAAGTTTCTTTAAATACTTTAGTTAAACGTAGTTTATGGCAAAATAAAAATTATAATATTGTTCGGACTGTAAAAATTTCGCCATGAAAAATTCGAATTTAAAATAAATTTAACAAGTCAACAATGAACACGTGAGAATAACACTTGACCTCCGTTTCCGATTAATTCTGTTAACAATTAAGAATTTTGCCCAACTGACGTTTCATTAAACCTCTCGTAGTGGTTGCACAAATTGGGCGTAATTGGCAAATGGGGTTTCTAAAAAGTAAACACGCTTGTCTCAAGTTTTTTATTTTGTTTCAATGTTGACTCTAACAAATTATTTGTACTGTAAACAAAACAAAATTGTATGTAAAACAATTTGCCATGGTTGTTTTACTTAGTCATAGAAAGTTAGATGAAGATTTTATTTCATAGAAAAATATTGTCTTCGTTTTGAGTTCTGTTCTCGCTTTCGATACGCGCGTGACTATTTCGATGAATTGTGTCTTTATAAAAAAAGGAATAATTCTAACAGAAGATTTGACAATGCTCTTGTATGACTTCAGATGAATTGTTTTTATCCTCGCCACATTGTCTAGAAGCGGAATAGTAGAATTACAGTCATCAGTCACCACCAAGAGCAAGAGTTCAGAGTCAGCAATGCCGCACATGCCCCATATTCCAAATCGTTAAACCTTTGCGAAAGTTTCACGGTAGTCGACATCGATGTGACTTATTTTTAAATTTGTATGTTGATGGTTTTTAAAAATGAGCACTTAATTTACGTGAGCTTTCATCTTTCGTGAATGTCCCGGAGTTGTCTCCTCCCATCCAATGTCAGAAGGAGTTGTTGTTTGAGATAGCATGTTAGAAAATGTTAACTTCGGCAAAACACAATTACCCACGGGTATCACGGTGAGTCTTCGGTATACGTTCAAAAGCATCCCTGGAAGTTGTTATCTCTCTAAGTAGGGCACGACATGCACGTGAATAGCTATGTAGTGTTTTGGTAAAGGAGAGCGCAGTCGCTCTTATATCGTATTGTGTGCAGGCCCGGGGGCTACGTGCAAGGATTGCCCGGTATCTTAAGCCCACAATAATAAAAAAAATATATAAAAAAAGCCGTAGCAATACAAAAAAGAAGGAAAGAAAAAAGGTAGTCTTTGAAGATGTGCGTTTTAAAGATGTACATCAGTTAAAGATGTACAACTGTATCAACACGTACAAAGTCAGACCACGGCCCAATTTCATGGAGCTGCTTGAGCAGACAATTTTGCTTACAAACTGTGTGCTTAGCAAAATTAGCAGGATACCAGTCAGAAGTGGTGCAAGTGACATGGCATTTTGGCTGGTAACCTTATTCTGGTGAGCAGAATTTTGTTGTGCTTAGCTACTTGATGTGCTTAAGCAGCTCGATGAAATTGGGCCCTGATGCTAAACTAATTAATACAGGTGTACACGGTCAACTTCAACAAATACTCGTGAATTTGAACACCTTCATGGATCATTCAATTTCGTTTGAACATGAATGCTCCGTCGCATCAGCATTCAACAGTCAAAAGAAGTGGCGTGTCGTGGCCGAGCGGTTGAGAGCACCACACTCAAGCTTTGGTGTTTGTGATCAAGCTCTGGTGTTTCTGATCAGCAGAGTTTGGGTTCGAGTCCCGGTCGTGGGTATTTTTCTCAAGATAGATTATACTTATCAACAGCTGCAGTGCTTCTCACCAGGTAAATTTGTTATGGTCATCAATGTTTGGAGTACTTACCAATCTATGACCCAACCTTTAAAGTTAACATGTTGTGACCACTTTTTGAATACAATACATCTTTAATCCTTGCATGGCCCTTCTCAGTGTATACTCCACTTTGAAATTTCCAACGTATCAACCATTAAAACAGTGTATATTAAAGTGTATGGATTGCTCATTGAAAACCATGTTAATTATGGAGGTAGAAATATTGACGCCGCACCGGCCGAACTCCCAAGTTTCTGATATCCAAACAACCAGCGTTAATCAATGCAGCCGCGTGGCCGCAGGGCGCCACAGGCAAGGCACACTGGAACACGAAAGATGTTAAAAAAAGAATATCATGTCGCCTGCTTGCGGCGCAAATCAATCGTGTGGTATTATAGTCTCGTTATGATGCCGTGTACCTATTTCTGCAGCCGTTGGGTTCAGTCGACGTCATTTGAATAATGTGAGAACTAAGTCCGTAGTCTACAGTCAAAGCACCGTCTTCCTTTATGATGAATACAATTTTAGAAAAATGAAATATGGTTCTGTTGAAATTTAAAAGCACCAAACTAAAGCAGACAACTTCACAGCATACTTTTACCGACGACAGAGTCCCTGATTTGCCGCGAAACGCAGCGCGAAATGGAAGAATTCGTGGCCATTCGAAGTTACTTTTAAACTTGAAAATAAGTTATGTCCTTTCTCATAAATAAACACTGTTTTCACGAGCAATTCAACTATATGAATTGTAAACCGAAAGTGATAATTTGTTACTTATTTGATGAAAGTTACCAACAAGGTACGATAATAATTATATTCATTCATTTCATTTAATTTTTCTTTTAGAGATATTGCCTTATAGAAACAGTAACACGATGTAAAAATATATACCTGAAATGTAAATAACCAGAAATAACACTTTTAAGACAAAGTAAAAAGCAAACAAAAATCAAACAAGCAAACAAACACCCCAAAACCCAACAAACAAATGCAAAACTAGACAGTGTCCCTGAAAAAAAGCGCAAACTGAACTATTATCTGTTTACTCTGGGCACTGCCAGAAAAACAACAAGGCTAAATACATGGAGACAAGAACATCGAGGGAATCAAAACAAATGGGGACAATAAAAAAAAAGGAAAAATTGAAAATTTGTTTTTGTGTTTTCGTTTGGAAGGATTTTTCAGGGATTAAACGAGGGCGCCCCCATTGGCCCATAAGAGCATTACGATGAAACCATAGCTATTTACGGGTTGATTTCTGCTTGCTTGGTCTGTATGCATGATCTGACTTTGCCGCTAGGTGCATGTACTCGTTCTGTTATCAAGGAGGCGTACCGGTACGCGCCTACAAGTCTGCCCTTCGCGCATTATTGTTTTACTCTCAGTCGATAACTTGAAAAGCACCGGGCGATTTCGAATTTTTTATTTTTTATATTTTTTTTACAATCACTCGCGAGAGAAAAAGGCTCGTCGATGAGTGCCTAGACGAGGAAACGAAATGACCAGCATCTTGAAGACAGTATGCAGTTTTGGCAATTATCGAACCAAATCGATTACCATTAGCCCAGAAAAATTGGAGCCATTGTCGAAAAAATTATACTTGCATCCGATCTTATACAACTTTAAAGCGAAAAGCGGGGGGGGGGGGATGGGGAGATAAAAAATATATAAATAATACCACTATTTGTTTCTCTTGCAAGCAACAGGAGAAATACATGAAATTGTGCTGACTACTTTGAATTCACTTCCGCTTAAGATTTTAGGACTTTCCATGGCTCCAGGAGCCGATGTTTTGTTTGAAGAATTTTGTTTTTAACGATGAAAATTTCCATACGGCCGAAATAGAAGTGTGAAATACCTTTAATGCAATTTTTTTATGAAACCGTTCTCAGCAAAACACCGTGCGTCAATGATCGTCAAATCAAGGACCCCGGTCAAAATGCAGATTTCGTCCCTGAATCAATTGGAAGTATCGCTTCCCCCGGAGCCCACGGCTAGGGAAGTCGGATAAAATTTCAGCCACTGCTGAGTTTCGTTGAAGTTCCTTTCAGACATTGTGGAGATACACGCAGGCTTGGTACTGTCGCACAGGCAATGTCCAAGTTACAGTTTAGTGCAGGTCATCCTTTCCCCTGTACCAAAATGCTTAAAAAAGTCTTACAGGTAATCTCTGTTAACGTACCAATTACTCTAATTACCAACTAATTGGTTTTTGTCTTGTTACGTTAACGAGAGACACGGTCAATGGAGGAGTAAGCTTCGCGTATTCTTCAAACGATTGGATACCTCCATGGATAGTGTAACTAACAGGCCTATAGCCTATGTGCGCAGAGGAATGACGTAGCGAAACAATCCGGACACAGGGCGACAGCAATTAATATGCAAAACTGTGTTTCAAGAAAACTGAGTGTCAGTGAAAGTTTGATCGGTTTTCTGCTTCTCATATCATATGAAAGTTAAATTCTGCATGAGAATGTGACAAGTTGTCTTTGGGTCGTTTTAGTCAACAAAGTGTAATTCACCAATGTCTTTTTTATGTTTAGGAGCCATTTTATTGCTTTTGGCATTTTGTGACTGGAAATGTTCTTTGTGTGCCTGGAAGGAAGGGCGTAAAAGCCTTTATGCCTCGGGCACGCAACGCTATACATTGCTTGGGATGTATGATACGCGAGCCAATGCACGAACGTCCACTTCGTAAGTTCCGTTCTTTGACTCGACCATCGGCACGCTCCCGGTCACGTTTGCGTACAAATTTGCATCTGTAATACCCGATATCGAGATATTGTTACAGGCACATCTTGTAGATGCTTCAAAATCGAAGGCTTCACTGGTGAGCAATGTTCCATTAACCGTTGACGCACAAAAACAGCCATTCTGCGTATTTTAAAACGCCCCTTATTAAAATAACGCACATCCCACAGTACACCAACACATGCAACACGTCCGAGGGGTGTCAATCAACAGATGTCAGTGGATTGGTTAGAAGGGGGCAGGGCAAAACTCGGACAGCATCAAACAAAGCTTAAATTAACCCTGGCACCATGAACATTTAAACAACAGACTTAGATAAATACAAAAAATCGACATAAAAATGCAAAACAAACCGTCTCAACCTATGGTAATAGCTATGTCAGAATGTGCTGACAACGAACAGGGGGATGCAACCAAACATGCAGGTACCTCGCTGCAGGGTTTTGAAGCAGCATTCTGTACACCATTATTATGGTGTGGCCACTTTGGATTTCTCCAATCTGAGCCAATGTATAACCAAACCGAGGCTGGATGGGAAAAAAATAGTGTGGTTCCTCCTTCAGTGCAATGAATAGCATTCATTACTGTTAATGGATACAGGAAACAAGACCAAGATGATGGCAGCATGATCATGGTCTATTGGAAACGGTATCACAGGAAGCTTCTTTTCGTTTCCGGAATAGCAGTGAAACGACGACCCGATTACTATAATGAAGTAGACTAGGGATAACAATGGCTGACATCTGCAATTAAGGTTAGTCTTTCCTCGAGAATTTGAATTAGGCCCATAATCAGCTCTCGATCTGCCGTGATGAAACTCGAGGTCGTACATCATGTGGTGACTTTAATGGAATGGATTGAAAACCCATTTCTGGGTCAAATCGTCTTCTGATGGATCGAATTTGAAGACAAGCCGACATGGATTATTGCACTCATTTTTTTTTCGGTTCAAAATTTGAAGAAAACAAAAATAAATCCGGCGGCGCAAGATTTCTTGTAATTCAAATCTGAAGAGGTAAAAGCTTGATAGATGTCAGGAGACGGGTTCAACGATGCTTTCATAATAGTTGCTCAGACCAAAATGAAATTCCCGGGAGGATGAGGGCCCCCTGTAATTAAAACCAATCCGCCCAAAACCTGTAAAAGGTGTCCCCGTCAAAACCGGGAGCCAAACCGTCCTCATTAACCGTCTCGCGCCTCGTGGGATCGGCGGAGTGAAGACCGGGTTACTCGGCAGGTGTCATCTTCAACACCGACCACGCACGGACAGGTCCGGGCCGAGGCTAGGCAAAGAAATCGAACGGCATCGGGTAAAAAAAAAATTGTTATTGACAACCAAGCGATGGATGAACACATCCTACCGCGGGACCGCTTCAAAAAAGTAACGTTGAATCGGCGGTTGTATTTCGCTGACACCCGGAGCGTGAAACCGGAGTGCGGCTGCTCAAACAGCGACGAGGCCCGCGATGATTAAGAAACCCCGTTTGGCGTTTTGAAAAATGCATGACTTTGGTTGAGCAGAGATTATAAAACCACACTTGATGGAAAATTAATTAATTGAGAATTTTTTAGAAAATTGAAAATTTTAATCCGCGTTAAAATGGGAAAAAAACAAAAACATTTTGTTCGAACTGTAAGCGAAGATACTGCCCGTCACTTGTTGGGCGAAAGCTAATTCTGTTGAATTAAAAAGAAACTTACATAAAATAAATGAAGACAGTCATAAGTAAATCGGGAATTATTAACTGGTCATTTCAAATGCTCCTCTAAAAGTTGACTTGGACGGGAGTTAATCTAGTCAACAGTTTAAAACAAATAATAACAGTTTCAACTTTGCAGGGTGTCGTTGACAGACTTTTCTGATATGATTTACAGTAATGCGCAGGTAAAGCTCGTTTAATAAGACGGCCTCAACCATTCAACACATTGAATGCATGGGTTGATCGGTTTATCCATGATTTTTTGTCGGCGGGTAAACTAATTTCGAGGAAGCTGGAACAACATTTTGAGATGCAATCTGAAAAGTTACGAAACAAGTCAAGTGTGGTCAATGACGTATGAAGCCTTGCGCAACCCATACGCGCCCAATACGTGTAATTCCAAAGTATAACACTTTGCATGGTGGCAATAAGATGTATGAAAGTTATATAATTAATAATTGAGAAAATAGCTGTTGCAAACTGTTTACCAACCAAAAGGACCTATGGTATAAATGCAAAAATTAGTCAGTGGCCTGACGTTTCGACCTTATAGCAGAGTCTTTCTCGAAGGCTAATTCAAGACCCTAGCCTTCGAGAAAGACTCTACTAGGGTCGAAACGTCAGGCCACTACCTAATTTTTGCATAATTTAGAATATAGTTTATGATAATTTGTCAGTAGTCATATATGCTTAGGTTGATCTGGCTAGGTTTAATAGTCAAAAGTTGACATAATCTCATGGGTCGGCATGGTTCTGAATCTACAAACGAACTATTGGTGGAACAACAACCATTCTATACTGTCGATTACTGTTCTTTTTTCATTTATAAAAATATAAGAACTATCGCATCACATTACGATTATTCCAAACCGTGTCACCGTCCGTAAACATGAAAGATTAACTTCTTCAGCAAATCTGACAACAGATATTTATCGTGATTTCTAATCCGTGACATGGATTGGTACATCAAGATAAATCTGTATAGATCAATGGTTCACTAGCGGATGATACGTAAACCAAAATATTATGACAAATCTCAGAGGATTGTCGTATTAAAAACCAGAAGCATATACAGGTGAGATATACAATTGAAAAGGAAATCCGTGAAGCGGACTGGATATAACAAATTATTTTTGGGGGTACAAGAAAAATATAATCTTGCAGACTTTCATCGAAGTAATGTACTCGTTCTTTTAGCCCACGTTAATTTCGCCGTGATGAAAACAAATATCAAGAAGGATTTGTGACTTAAGGGATCAGTGCAGGCTCCATAGTGGACGGGAGGTAATCCAAAATAGTGTTATGTTTCACTTGAAAGAAACTCAACTAAAAGAAGACAGGAATAAATCTCAGTGTTGGGAAACTATTTCTGGTTCAACTTATTTATTAGAAAGGTTTCTTACCTTTGTAAATCAGTGAACATAGAAAATGAATACATAAGTGGTGAGACCACGCCCTGGAGCCATCTGCACCAGCTCATTGGGCAGAGTTTTTCTAATCTATAAAGTGCTATAAAGGCCCTAGTGGGTTTCCAAAACTATAGAAAAGGGCTCCCCAACAATAGCATGAAAAGTGTCAGAATAACTTTGTTTTAAAATCAGAAGCATGCATGCAGGTGAGACTTGCAACGGAAAATGAAATCCTTCAAGTTGACTTGATATGTTTTGTTTTTGGAGTACAATCAAATAATCTTCGCGAATTTCATTGAAATTAATGTACATGTTCTTTTGGCAAAACTAACGTGAAGTTGATTCACGCGTTGTTTTGTAAATGATAGTTTCTTATGAACAAGATTCTGTTACACATTTGTGCTTGGGTTATTGCGTTGTTGATGTAACTATGGCCTAATAATGGACGTAGCGGAAATCAACTCAACCTCATACGTAGGTTTGACCATGGCCGCAACCATCAGTACAGTCTCGTAAAACCGTGCCGTGTGGACGATAATCCACAAATAGGTTATATTTGCAGCTACTATAGTTTCAACTCGCCACACAGCCAGTATGATTTGGCTTGACCAGAGGGGCCATCAACAAAGACTTCCTAGTTCAGAAAAAGCTTTTAATGATTGCCGGGTGTACTCAGCTTGTAAAGTCGTGTTTGCTTATCATCAGTATGATGAAAATGAACCGCGGGAAAGTAGTTGACAGGTGTATTCTAGAGACAGAAACATGTTGGGATGAATTGATCGCTACTTCACCACAAGATAATGGGATGTTCCATTTTGAGATCTCTTTAGATAGCTTCTCTATACCCTCGATCATTGTCGCAGGCGGAGGGATATTCATCTCTCCCCGGTGAGTGCTCTGAGGGTTGATTTGGCCGTCATCTGTGGGTTGGAAACCTAGCCTCGGGAGGCCATTTCAAACACAGCTGGAGTTGATGTTGCTTCTGGGAGAGAATATAATGTCAGTAAAGATCAGACATGTTTGCTGGAGCCAGCGAAGGGGAAATGTTTCTCAGAAGATGTGGGAGAAAGTCAATAGTAATACCCTGTTGCACAACGCCGTTAAAGACATCCATACTTTGGTGACAGCAATTGTTGTGTTTTGTTCTATTTTTAAAAACTTGTTTGGTTTAAAGTGGTCACCTTACCAGTCTTTCTGAGAGAAAAAATTGTTTTTAAAAAGCTTATACAACATCTCAACGAAAAAAGTTAATGGGTCACGTCTTGGCTGGTAAGACAAGAGGCAGATGTCAAAACATTAAAACAGCAAAACATAAACCGTGTGATGTAAATGTGTTGCTTGTTGCAGAGTTAATAACAATCCAATGCTTTGTTGTGATAACTAATGCATGTGTACTCTAAACACTTCCGGGTCAGTGACCCGGATCCGGGTCAGAATTGACCCGAATCCGGGTCCTGTCGGGCCTGAGTCATTTCTGGGTCAGTATGATCCGGAATCTGTGTCGAAATGACCAAGAAAAGGGTCAATAGTACGCAAAAACCGAATTACAAATCCCTGTTTATTGACACTTTGTGGGTCAGCCTGACCTGAAAATGGGCCAGGCCCCCCGTGCGAGCCGGAATCCGGGTCAATTCTGACTCGGACGTTTTCAGAGAGTAGATTCTCTTTCCTCGTAGACCGATAAACCAAATTCTTTGAATTGCCCATCCAAGTCGGAATTTGGCAGTTGAGAAGTTAGATAGTTTTTTTTTTAAAGTGTCTTGCCGTTCCTTTAATTGTTATTGGTGCCCTAGTGCGGTGTATATTACTGTGATCGGCAGACCGAATACAACGTGTTGACATATCAAGTTGTCCCAGCTGAAATCTACGATATGATATCATTGCAGCGGGTTATTAGGATTATGCTTGTAAAACGCACTGGGGCTAGCGTACACGCCATAGTATTTTACCAATCGATTAACACCACCTATTTAACGAATTGCTAATTCTTATCAAAACATTCTTACAAATTATGGAATTATTCCTCGTGTACAGCTGTCAATGGAATTATTAAACGTTATCTGCCACAAGAGCTCAGCCTGTACAAGGGTTTTAAATCGTGTCCAGAGGGCTTCAGTTGTGAGAGGGGAACGGGGAAACTACAACAACACTCCGTAATTTTGTTTTTTACCGTTTTAAACATAATTACACACGATGAAATGCTGAAAATTGTGAACAATTTAATTGCTCAGCTTACATAAAAAAAACCACCCTGATGTAATAATGTCATATTCTGCCACCGTAATTAGAGCTTTTAACGGCTACATTTTCTAAGGATTTTGCTCTCACTTTATAAACAAGTGTTACACATCCATCCAAATACATTTTCACCCGAGGGTTTTCAGGTGCAACACACGCAAGGCTTACTCCTACTCGAGTCTGGAAAACCTATAAATTGTTGGGTGCATGGCTTTAAAGGGAGTGTTTGTAATAACTTGAATATTTGGTTCCTCAGAATAATAATGATGATTGTCGCAAAGCTCATTTTGATATGACCTGCCCGCGAGATTGTGGACATTTAATGGGTACATGTCCAATAAACTGAACCATATAACACATGTGACAGCTGTTTGTAATTGTGAGAGAAAAAAGGTGATATATTGTGACAATTTGGCAGGCCTTATTAACCCCTCGATATTGAGGACATTTCATAAACAAACTTGCATTGGTCTATATCCAAAAGCTGTTTTATAGCGATGCTAAAAGCAATATTCCAAATCATACTCATCAAATATTGATCTTGTGTTGAAGGCGCGGACGACGTGAATGGTTTGATGGCATTACATTCAAAGGTTATCCCTGCGATAGTATGGTTGTGTTTCAATGCAAGCTTTGTTTTAGTAGAAAATAAAGATGATGAGCTTTAAATTGTAAAATGATGGGAAGCTTTGGTCTTGAGATTTTATTCTTTCGGACAAAATTACTGAGGCACCTGAACGTATAGTGTGTGTTTTTAATTATACAAACACAGACGTTGTATGAAGATGCTTGAGAAGTAATGTTTTGTTTTGTGCATGTTTCACGAATACTAGAGTGAATGTACTTTTTGTGAGCTTTGCATTTCTTTAGAGAAAGCTGATAGGCACTTGTCTTCTTGTTTATGTTTGTCAGTTTCTGCCATCTACAACTACATGCTCGACGTAAACATTGTGACATGAAGTATACCGCGTCTATGAATTGCACTTCGAATGTATGGTAATCACTTCCTATGTATAGGCCGATGTCGGCCTGAAATAGTCGTCAGCTAAAATGTACCTGGGCAAAAAAGGAAAAATCTCAATTAATTTTCTGCCAACCTTTGATGAATTTATTTCAATTTATGTCTCATCCAATCGGTTCCTTATTAGAACCAACCGTATATATTGGGGGGGGGGGGAGACGATCTTGTGTTTTAATAGACCTCGGCTCGTTAATCATCCAAACATATGTCAAATTGAAAAACCACACGAAAATAATAAAAACGCAGCGCAATGATTCATTACATTTTAAAATTTATGTTTTGTTATTTTTTTCATTAACAGCACGTCCAGGAAGAAACTTGTTTTATAATAAATAGAAACAAATTTAGAAAACAATCAAAACCCACAATGACACTTTGTACATAATTATCTGCTGTGGTGTAGCCACGTTGTTTTCCTTAAATTCAAGATAATTAATTTGAATGAATCACTTGTTCCGATTATGTAAACAATCTATTCCTCACATGGAATGCCTGAAAAAAATATATGAACCCTGTAAACCCTTATAAGGTGCTACATAAATCGGTCTGATAATTGATAAAAACTTCAACACCTGTCTGAAATAGTGTTTCTCTTTTGTTCAAGCGCCTTGAGCACCTTATTTGTGGATACGTGTGATAAAACTCCATTATTAATAACATTACAAGCACATATAGTATGTATAAAAATAGCAAGATTTGACTTTGTTGACACTCTAGGTGCACAAGTTTCACTATCAAGCCCCTGTGACAATTTTATCTACTGGCGTCAAAGGGATATGCTGCCTAATAGCCACAACCATCTGCTTACTGCCCCGAGACTTTGCGTTTCTTTAGCAAAACGAGAGGCAACGCTCGATCGTTGCCAGGCCATTTCGCCAGTGCGGTGAGAACGTCACACACGCGGAGAGAAATGCCTTCCGCGCTTACACGCACGAAATGATCACTGCTATTAATAATAATTTTTTTCTCTACATCTTGCAGGGCAGTCGTAGATAGTCAACCTGGAAACAAACACATTTCTTGCAGCCATTAAAAACTCGATCGCTTTCCAGTCTGGGGGGGGGGGGGGTGGAGTTAACGATTCACCGTTCATCGACGGAGACGAATGCCCTTGCTTGCTGCTTGAACAATTTTGCTGCCGCGGCGTTTTATTCGGAGAGGCCTTTACTAAAACGGTTTGACGTGAATAATATTCATATTTTGTTATTATTTGAGTCCTCGCTGGTATCCATCTCCAGATTTGACAACACGTTGCAACCGCTCGGCATTACAATAAATGGCACACATTTGTTGATACAAATCAAAGAAAATGAAATCGGTTAATTTAACGGTGTTTTACATAAACTGGCCTTTTCTTTTTATTAGGCCTACATATCAGTTTTGTACAGCATTGGATCTGAAAAGAAGCAGACAAATACCAAAACAACAACAACAACAACAACAATAACAACATCAACATCAACAACAACAACGACAAAACAACACCAACGACAAAACAACCACAACAACGACAATAACAACAACAACTAAAAAACAACGACAACAAACAACAAACAACAACAACAACAACAACAAACAAGACCGTATGAAGAAAACAACCACATAACTGACTTCAGTGTGAAATGGTCATACAATTATTATATCCAGACATTTGATGAGAATTGAGGTGACTAAATGCGCGTACATTGGATCGGGCTTTACTGTCTTCATGCAAAAACAGTCAATAGGCTGAGACTATAATCCCATCAGAGTGGCATGCGGTGCTTAATACAAAACTACTCCATGCCTTTTACTTCCGTTTTAAGTAGAAGAGCACATGCAGTTGCGGCATTTTTTTGCCGATGCTTGCTGCAGAATGATCCACCTTATATTGAATAAAATGTGGGTAGTAAATGAACAGAAGAGCACATGCAGTTGCGGCATTTTTACCGATACTTGCTGCAGAATGATCCACCTTATATTGAATGAAATGTGGGTAGTAGATGAACAGAAGAGCACATGCAGTTGCGGCATTTTTGCCGATACTTGCTGCAGAATGATCCACCTGAATATTTGGGTAGTAGATGAACAGAAGAGCACATGCAGTTGCGGCAGTTTTACCGATACTTGCTGCAGAATGATCCACCTTATATTTAATGAAATGTGGGTAGTAGATGAACAGAGGAGCGCATGCAGTTGCGGTATTTTTGCCGATACTTGCTGCAGAACGATCCACCTGATATTAATGAATATTTGGGTAGTAGATGAACAGAAGAGCACATGCAGTTGCGGCAGTTTTACCGATACTTGCTGCAGAATGATCCACCTTATATTGAATGAAATGTGGGTAGTAGCCTGAACAGAAGAGCACATGCAGTTGCGGCATTTTTGCCGATGCTTGCTGCAGAATGATCCACCCGATATTTAATGAAATGTGGGTAGTTGACCGTTTCGTTGCTTGCACTATCCAGCATTCTGTAATGTAGTAAATACGGTCGTCCCATGTATACATGTCACGTTGCGAGAGAGTCTCTTATGGGGACCCGCTGAAGAGTCCTCGGCAGAGTTCGCTCGTCCGAAGAGTGCCCCATGAGCAGTTTATCTGGAACAATGGCGAGAGACCCCCATGGGAAACAGAAACGTCCATAACTAAAAATGTAGTGTTTGCAGAAGAAAAAAAACCAAGGTATTCGGTTGTTGTGAAGTAGTTATTGTAGGTAATATTTACATACAAATCAAATAATCTTAATATGAACATGAAAACCATTAAACACAGGTTTATCATAAAGCTTCACGGAAGATTTTCAGAAGAAAAAAGGAAAATATATTAATATTGCACAGTAAGAACTGTAAAAAAAAAAAAACTTTGAAAAAGCTGTGTATGGAGGCAAAGCAAGGTACATGTATTGCAAGGCATTCGAGGGAAGCTTAGCGTAACTCCCAATGTGAAGAAATACGATTACTACCTTGCAGTTATAATCGAGTGGATTAGAGTTTTAATCTTCACCCAAAACCAATCCGAGGGATGTAATGGATAAGGTTACGTCAAGTTTCAAGGAAATCAGAATTATCTACTAAACGTACCGTAGGCACTATGTCGTAATAGAGATCATTCATTAAATTGTACGTGACTTTTCCCGTATAAAACCACTGACTACATTGATTCAAAGCTGGCTAAAGTTTAACTCATCCCAATCAGTGTTATGCAGCTCCACAAATATTGGCTCTGTAAGATCTGGCACGTCACGGGCGACAGAAACCCAACCACTGTGATTAAACGGCGGTGGCTGTTAGCCTAATATTTTGTTCCTCTTCTTGAACATTCTCGTTTAACGGCTTGAGGGAAGTCTAATTACAGTCTACATGAATGCCGGGGCACCATCACACTTCTTCCAAGTCTCAGCTAGATGGAGGGGGTGGTGCCCGGGGTTGCGTACAGAGTAGAATGACCCACCGGCTAAGAGCAAGAAGACATCACGAAGAATCGACTGGGTTGGCTCAGTCACGATTTGTTCGCTGCAACTCCCCGACTTGTCTTAAAGTGCAAAAAAAACGTCGGTCCTGTTGGCGAAATAGATTGCGTTTGAATTACAGTGCTTGGTACTGGATCAGTGAGTCGTGAAATTAGGTTGACATGTTTTCTATTTTAAAGAAGAAGATTGACAAAAATTATCTCCTGAAATATTTACTTTCGAAAGAGCATTGTTATCGGTCAATCGTTCAGGTTTGCTGTTTAAAAAGTACCATATTGACCACAAATAAGCATACATTTTATTGACTCATTAACCCCGGTTTAGAATTGACACAGATTCTGGGTCCAATGGGTCTGACCTATTTCTGGGTCAGGCTGACCCGGAAAGTGGTTAAACATGGCATGTCAACTCGGATTCTGAGTCACTTTGACCCCATTTCTTGGGCATTATGAAATAGAGTCAGGGTCAGCGTGACTTCAAAAATGGGTCTGGTTCCCTGGGGCTTGAATCCGGGTCGCAAATTTATTTTCTGCAGCACACGTCGGCTATGGAGTCAACAGTTAAGGGATAGGGAAGAACAGTCTATCTCTTAACTGTTGACTGTATTGACGGATTATGCTGCAGAAAAAAAAAACTGCATCCGGGTCACCCGGACGTTTTTAGAGTGTATCTAGAACACCATACATCCAACCTGTTTTAATTAGGTTGCCATTTTTAAAGTAAAACAAAATAACTGAAAACGGTGCACGTTTTTTTTAATGGATTTTGTGAATGATTGCGGCAGTCAAAATATGCAACGGTAATTTATACGGGTCTCTCCAAATACTGTTTCGAAACTATTTCAGGAATAAACTAATTCTCTGAAGGAATACTAAATAACCTGAATTTTACAACCATTTAGGATTTCTCTGTCTTATTCTGCCTCAATGGGGAAGTCAGCATGACAGTAGAACTACAGTCTTGCCAATATTAATGATGACATATCTTTAAAGGTAAGCTGATATGCTTTCAAGTTCGACACGAAAGACCCTACCCGTGAAAGTGTCAGAATAACCGGTTGCCTGGTGTTTAAAATTCACCCTTTTCCCCGAGACATCGAAGGTCTCGAGTCTTTTAGAAGTGATAATAGCATTCATCCGTGCATTTCCGCGAGTAAACGGACAACATTACCCCCGTGGTTCGTCTATGGACTCTATTAACCTGTGACATTACATGTTTACAAAAGAGCCACAGAGCCTGGACTTTCCTGCAGGCGCGATTACCACACAGCCCAATGGAAGGAAACATCAAATCTGCACTGTCCGATTTTTTTTATTAACTTTTGATATGAGAAAAAGGGTGCACACCAGATAATCAAAGCATCACAGACAACTATGTCCCAGAAAATATAAACATTACACAAGTTGGATAATTCTTGTTAAAAAATGCAGGCAGTTTTTTACAAGATGTGATTTAAACGTGTTATTATTTTGATAGATACATAGCAACTAATCTTTTTTCGAACGAGTGACCATCTGTCAACAGTTACCATAGTAACTTGCCTTTTCAATTTGTTGGCATTCGCATTTCAATAACACTACACCGCTGACACTAAAACTTGAAGTACATGCATGCGTATCAATTTGTCAATGATATAATGTAATGTTTTGTTGTCACTGCATCACATAGAGACCGAGAGTATGACGACATGGCCAGCCGGGCATGTCTCGAGGACGTAAAAACACTGTATGCGTGTGAGGCTACATAATTCCCGTAAGCACCACTTGCCGACGTTTGCCATTATACGGGGCTATGTTCCTTGCGGCTCAGGCCTACATTGAATTGAACTCACGAGCAATTTCCCTGATGCATGAACACAAGTCCGAACAGTACACTTGGTGTCCCCCCCCCAACCAAATCGAAAGTGTCTTACTTCACAACTTTAATGCCATGCGCGGTTTACAACGCCCGCTGTGATTGGCTGCACGCCGCGCCGGTCACCGAAAAGTATGCGCGGCAACATTTCAACGCAGTTTGATCACGGGGTCGTATTATTATCGTATCGATCGCGACACCCCGACCATGAGGTAGTCGTCATCCGTCGCCGGGAATCGCCGAACGCAACGTCAGTTTTGAGAAACCTGGTAGTACACATAGACGGGCACCGGTCCAATCTTAAGCTCAGCAGCCAGTCAGCCGTGTTGCTTTCAGCTGCCGATACCTACGCCGTATGTACCCGAGCAGGTGAGCGACTAAAGTGCGTACATAGCAGCAACGATTGCCTGCGATCAACCCCAAGATATTTTCACTGACATCTTCACCTGCAGATGCACTGCACATCATACTGTGATGTCGACTTAACTTATTTCAGAACTGACCTGAAGTCTCCTATGCTTGATATCGTCTAATGTGTTTGCAATACGCAGGCTGTGCATATAGCGCATCCTATTTTTTTCTCTCCAACTTCTGCATATAAGCACGTTGAGTGTCCGTGGCACAGTGATTAAACGAGTGAACGCAAAACCAAGAATACATCTAAAAAATGTGCTCAGTTCAAAAGGTAGGAGAAGGTCTAGATGGCTTTTGAATTGAGTGGCCTGCGGGTACAGCACAGCTGCTCCGTGCTTCGCTTTCGCTGTACGGCAACCTTAATCTCGCTCAATTGCAGAGCTGTCTGAGTGCTGTTGTGTGTGTGATTGCGCAGAGCTGAACTGCATTGAGGCAAGGCCACAAGTACGGGTAATCTCCATCGTGACTCGTACGTGGACGCAGCTACATGCTACACCTACTACTACTACTACTACTACTACTACACACAGAGCAGCGACTGCCGATACTATACACATCCACATCGATGTCCTGAGTGGGAGATTGCCAACACTGATGCTGCGACAGGCCTGCCAATTATTCCCATCTCCATCCCACGGATAAGCGACCCGTAAACAAGCCAATTTTCCTGCTCGTTTTTTCTAGAGACAACCCGTAGCCGACAATCGTGAAGCGTGTTTTTTTTTTGCACCAAGTGGGAGAAACGGAGAGAGAGGCACGAAACACCCCACTAAACATCGCCAGCTCAACCAGGGTGACCCACGCGGTTCCCTATAGCGCAGAACAACCCAACAGTTTTTAATCAATGTGCGTTGTTCACAAACGGAACAGACGAAGCTGAGCTTTTGTTTTGTTGATGGATTTAACTCATCGGCGAGTGCCAGTCTACACTGATTGGAATTTCTCAAGGCGAATGTGGCGGGTGGACGTGTGCTCCCTGCTGTTCTTTTCTTTACCTTGACCGAGTGCATTTACTTTACACACAACAGAGTCCGAATTAGTTTGAAGTAGACGCGCAAATCTTGTTAACGGCGCTTCGGCTCAGGTGAGAATTGCTTAGGCAAACGGTGCTTTCAATCTGACAGGAGACACAACAGAGTTGATCGAAACTAACGTCACAAGAAAGAGATTCACCTTCTGGAGGAAGAACTCTGTCAGATAACCTTCTGACTAATTGTTTTCTGTCCTGCTTTTCTAAAAAGGATAGCCTGTGTTGCTAAGGAGGCAGTAGTGTTTGCCCGTGTGTGTACACACTGTGTTTGACCGTGCCGTTTGTACCCACTTCTCAAGTGTATACAATATAACACGACGATGTCAATATAATGAGTTGACATTCGGAGACCGAGACTTACCCGAGATAAATCCTGCTTCACTTTACTCTGCAAAACGTCAGTGGCTTTCTTTCTCACTCGGTGTAATTTTAGTACACTTGACATCTTCAACTCGATCCAAACATCTTCAAACGACCAGACATACGTCGCCACAGTGAGCCCCGATTAGGAAAATTCTTGAAAGAATCCCCAGTGAGTTCGTATCTTTTTGATTGCCACATTTGAGGTACATGGAGGGATTTTGAAGTAGCACACACAAAAAGAAGAAGAAGCAAGTTACAAAGATCAACGATGGATGGGTTTTTACAAAGATTGACGCGGCTCCACCGCCGAGACCTCCCCGTGGATCCCGAGCCTACGGCCCGGCCCTCCCCCTCATCAGGTGGACTCCTGGACTACATACTTTCATCAACCACGGCACCGGACTATCCCGACAATTTCACTCTCACAAATGAAACTGCGTCGACGACGAGCTTCCCCATGACCACGGGGGACGAGGATGGACATGTGCGCAGTAACGACGCCTTTCCGTTGTCGTCTTTTGCCGTGATTAAAGCAGTTGTGCTGGCCGTTGTGCTCGGGATCTTACTCTTAACAAGCTGTAGAGTGGTGGGGAAAATTATTTGCAAGAATTCGTCGAAAGATCAGTCACAGTAACCAGGGCTTTCAAGATGAAAACTATAAATACCCAAACTATTTTTGTGCAGCTTTAAGGAAAATGTCAACCTGTAAATATGTTTTTTGTGAGTAGCCGTTTTGCAGACGATGCCCAGACTAACAGGTACTGTCAATTTTAGATACGTCATTTGTTGATACATATCCTTTTTTGCTTTCGGATCGCAAAGGAACTATCGAAAAGTTGTGAGTTTTATGTGCTTATACTCTTGCGGAAAATCAAGTTATTTATTTGTGTGATAAATTTGGGATTGACAAGAAATGCAGATCAAAAAACTCTCTTCATCAGTTCTAGCTTGAGGGTTATTTAAGGTTCTTAAAAATGTTACGATCCTTACGGACTGTGCCCCTTTTTTTTAGCCCCAGGAGTAGGTGGCAACGTGCCCCTGGTGACTGTTGATTTGGGTCGACAGCCCAAATCAGTAAAATGTAGCCCTTACCTTGACATGGCCGACCGGCCTTGTGAGTTAGGCAATATCTCATTTAAACAAGTTAAAATTAAAATCGTACTAAATGGCAAGATCCGCCGGAGAATTAGCAACCATCCCACGAAATGAAATATTATGGCATAACGCGAGCAACGGCAAAATATTTATTAGTAACAAGAAAAAAAACAAATAAAAATCCCAAAGCAAACTATCCAAGTTATCCAGCTTTGTATTGCTAAGTAAAACATCACTTTGGATGTATCTAAACTAATTAATTGTTCATTTATTTGTTTTCGGTTGGAGCGCTAGTGCAGTTGTTTTTTATTGTGCATTTTTTAAATTTATTTTTTAAAATTTGAGTTTAGTGGAGACGGACAGCGGCTTCATTGTGTAATCTCCCCCTCTCGGCTTTATTACCAAATTGATGGAGATGGCCCTGAGGGTGAATCCATGAACTATTTATTCGTGTGACAAAAAAATGTATCCGTGCACATGAATATATGCATTGCCCACCTGTATATTTCCCTCTAAAATGCACCCACTACTTTATGTGAATACCAACTCACGACACCTGCATCTGTAATAATTAATGTTTGATACACGCGTCTGCTTATTACAATCTAAAGTAAAAATACAGGAAAGAAAGACAAAAACGGTCAGAGCATTTTACAGTTTGGTTTTAATCGAGACTTCAAGCATATTGTTGCAGTTTTAAGTTTACAGGTTTTATGGGATTTCGTGCGTACGTTTTTTTGTCCATAAATGAGATTCACTGATCGTTTTATGCTGATTGAGTGGGCGTAAACGATAGTTTGCACGAAATATCCACCTAATAATGGTGCACGAACTTAACCTTCTGTGTAGTTCCGCTTCAATTGGGTTCACCACGACACCATCTTTGTTTTTTGTTTTTGGACGGGTAAATAATCTTCCCGTTTCCCATCCTCAAGTGTTCAATAACAACCAGCATATGAAAATGTCATTGCATTCATTGATTTTGTGCAAGTTCATACTGGGCTTATATCGAAGGTGACTTGTGCTGTCTTTTAATTATATTTCCTCAGCATGTACACGCTATAACTCGGAAAGTTCCGTCTCCGGTGGGTTGGTTTACTAGTACTGTATAATCAGAGAGCTTTCAGATTGATTTATGTATTTATTCGATAATTACAAATACTGTACTTTTGGGCTGTCTAAATTTAACGTATATGGCTATGAGCTACGACTGTGAGTTTGTTTTTAATTGATCACGCTTGAAGCATAATGTACGGAGTGATATATACCCTATAGACGAAGCCGGTACACTCATACAGTCACGGCCTGTTTGTTCTTCTGAGTACATTAGCCTATAAGTTACTTATCAGACGAGATTTTGGCTCATGTCATTACTTCAGACAGGTGTACATTTAGGTTACTGTCTGGGCTACATTATAGGTCAATATGGCATCAGAGGTATCTACACAAAAAAAGTATGGTTTAAAGCACACGTACAACATTGGTAATTTTCAAAGACTAGTATCCGCACTCAATGTGACCCAACATAAACATAAAATAACAAACTTGTGAAATGTTCAGCTCAATCGGTCTTCGGAGTCATGAGAAAACAGTGAAAAACCACGTTTTTCACTGTTTTAAAAACATTGGGTTTTGGACACGCATGATAAAGACTAATTGTTTTACTCATTTCCTAAAAACTATAGTATTTCAAGCAAAACTATTTCAAGGGAAGTTTTCCACAATGACCATCTTTATACCGTGTAAGTTATGTGCAAATTAATCTGTGAACATTTATATTTTCAAACTTACCATTGTTGTACACACTCTTTAACATCTACAACGAGTAGCTGTTAAGACAAAATAGACTAAGTAACTACTGTACAACCAATACACCATTAGTTTAGTTTCTCCATGGGAGTATAAAATTACTTATAAGAAATATTATATCTCATTATAAAAAATAGTTTATTGTCTAATCGAAAGCTGGGGAACCAGATATGCCTATCAATTTTGAAAGTGATATGTTTTTTTTTAATAGATCTAAAATTTGCACTGGGGATTAAGAGTATTATTTGTTTTTGACCCTTTCACCGATTTGTGTGAAGCACTGTATACTCAGCATTTTCCCGAGTCCTGTGAAAAAAAATCCACAGGCATATTACTCGGGTAGATTCGAACCCACGACCTTTGCAATACTAGACTAATGTCTTACCAACGTTACCACCAAGATTGCCCGGTAGCTAGAGGCAGTTCTAATTCTTTTATTGTAGCAGCGGGTGCCGCAACAATTTGATAGATGACAAATTTGCATCGGGGATAAAGAATATCATTTGATTTTACCCGCACACCGATGATATTTTCTTGTTTAACAGGGTGATCGAAATGAACGAACTCTTTCACGGAGAGTAATAAAAATATGCAATTTTTACATTCAACACTGAAAGACCTTATACTATACAGAACAGATTGGGTCCATTCAGCCTTTATATAGGCCATATAAATATCACAAAGGGCTGACGGAAGTAACATCTGCTGTCGTTAGCTTATTATGTCTTATCCACTTCGAGGTGTTTTAATCATGTGTCGCGCAAGAGTACTACCCATGAATTTGTTAATCTTTTAAAGGCACAGTACACGTTTGGTAATGACTCTGAAAATTAATGGCAATACAAACTTACTTGGTAAGAAGTACAGCAGCTTTTAGGGTAGTATAATGAATTTTGAGAAAATTTTAACTTCGAAGTACTATCGGTTATGTAATATATATCAACTTTTTATTCCCTAAAATTTGAATCTGGAAGTGTTTCTGTCAGAAACGCTTTCGGACTGTGTATTCCTATGGGGAATATTCTTCCTGCATGGAAATATTCGCTCCGGTTTTTCGGTGATATCTCAAAAACGCGACCACCTTTTGAAGTGAAATTTTCACAGGTCAGTTTTATTGTATGTGCCTACATTTATATAGGATTAGGCTCCAATTACCAAACGTGTACTGTGCCTTTAAAGGGAGGATGGTGGGACAGAAGCAAACCACCCATTGGAATTAGTGTTCAGTCAACGTATGTTGTGCTACCGTTAACGTTGTCATGTACCTAAATTTTTTTTTTTTAATAAAAATTGTATCTGTTGATTGTCAGTATATCGAGAAGGGGGTAATGCTATCATTCCGTTCCAGCATGAATTTGAATTGGGGAGGGTGGCAAGATGGCCGCACGATTATAATTCCCAGAGCACACTTTATTTGACGCAAAGCTTTCATGAGATTGTCATGTGACCGTCAATCTGCCAATGACTGAAGGTCGTTTTATTTTTTCAAACTTAAAATGTGAACTAGTCTTTTAACCACAGAGGGTTCAACCGACATACGTATTTAGATGTAAACAAGAAAGTACGAACGAAATCTCCACTGGCGAGCATAGCAATTACGACAGTCTTAATATATGGAGGATCATTATGCCTATTTAGGCGTATACGGTAATTTTTATACCCACAGTCCCCAGGACGTTGATTGGATGTTGGCATTGACTATTCACGTTACTTTATGACTAAAAAATGATTGCTCCCAGTGACACAATTTAAGTGAGAAAGGATAATAAGTTTATAGTACAGAGTGATGAAATAATTTTCGCAAGGATATTAGAGCCTTTACGTGTACACGCTTTAGAAATATGAAATGAGAAATGAAACCTCCATTCATTTTCTGCTGCCGAAATCAAACAGGCACACTGTCGAGGAAATTAGTATTTTATGCATATACAACTTTAATAAGCTTTTGAGTTTTCAAGAAAGCTGAGCAATGCATTTCATGAAATAAAGTAGCAATACCATTTATAATAATAAAAAATGTAACTCATCTCTGATCCCAATGCAATAAAACATAATATCATGCTCGGTAGATCGTCCCTTCACCAGGCTGGCGTTGTAAATGTTCTCCATGTATAAATTATGTTCACTTCTGTATAGCCGCAGTTTAACTCACATACTGAGGAACTAGCCTGAACACGGATACAGAATCCATTTACTTTTTTTCACACTTTTTTGTTTATCAAACCTTTGCCTATGGGTACACTGCGAGACCCAGTAGGTCATTTCTCAGTAATGAAAAGAAACTTTGGTAAATTGAATTGTTTTAAGAGCCAGAGTTTCGTTTTGAAAATTAAACTGAATTCTCGTAACGGACCACTTTCCCGTGCACATGTAGTAATTCAGATTTATGATGTACCGTTGTTGATTGATTGATTGATTGGTTTGTTTATTAATTTGTAATTTGTTTGTGTATATTAGATTTCCTTCTGCTCTTTCATCAACTTGAAAAATGAAGAAGTTTTTTTTTTTAATCTGCAGGGGAGAATAGGTTACGGAAATAGTTCTGTTGCCCATTAAAACCAGTATATCGGAATAGAGGCTCGAAATAAATAAAAAAATGGCGTGGTTTCATTTGAAAATTAGAATTGGAACTGTAGTTTCCTCTGAATATACATGGGAAGATAGCCACATACTGAAAGTACACCAGACTCAATTAGAATATATCGAGCGTTTAAGTCCCATGTACCCACGAGATATGTGTTTTAGATAAATAATACAGTGCGTGTACAAGTATATTATAGTGTTTGGATACAGAGACAAACACACTAGTCAAATCAGCATAACGGACTTTTGATAAGATCAAAATGTTTTATTATGAGTTAATAAAACCTATATAAAGGAAACTGAATGTTATCGTCTGTGGAACCTGTCGTCATTATTCGTATTTTTAAAGTTTGTCTGCGCTTATTTGTATTTGTATTCTGAGCGACATCACCTTCAAATGTGGGGGCCGTACATGTTTCATGTTTTGTCATAATAAGCTTGGTGCTTAAAGGAACATTACAGAATTGGTAAGAAAAACTGTCAAATATACTTTTGATCACAGATTTACATAAAAAATTACACGGTCTAATGATGATGATAGTAGAAAACATCCCGTGAAATATTTCTGTCTGAAATGCCATATTTGATGAGGAATGAATAAACTAATTTTCCGATTGGAGTTTATCGCTCAGTGAGCGTTTTATTCATTTTGTTGAATCTATACGATTTCATGCAAATGTGTAAATGTTCCTTTAACGTTGTACGAAACGCGTACGATAATGCTGTCTATGTCCTTTGTAGTTTTTTTTCCTCTTCTTGAATAAAACTGTTTATAGAAATCTAAGTAGGGGACTTGTAGGAATAAGGAATATGGTACGTTTCAATCCCGAAATGTTAAAGAAGGAAAGTATAATTTTTACATATTGGACTTTACAACCAGTATTTCGGTATTAGATTTGCAGACATTTCCAATGCTGTATCATGGTTTTAGATTTATGCGAACTCTATCGTAGCCTTGTGTGTACAAATGTGTAAGGTCAATGCTAATGAAATTTGCAGTATAACTTCGATGCCCTTAGGAAGAAGGGAAGAGAAAAAAGAAGAAGACAAAAAAAAATGACGGCAATGGAAAAGATCAAAGTTGACGATGGTGATAAAAGATAACATCCTTCAAAATGTTGCACCCGGAATGCTGTTGGACAGGTAGCGGTATTAGATGTATGAAGAAAAACAACAAACTAGAATGATTTCCCAAATGGAATTGTACAGCAACATTCGTAGATTGCATGAGTGGAATGAAAACAAGCGTTTTTGCAATACGGGCGTTTTCATTTCCTTGGATCTACAAGATTAACAACTCACACTTTTGTTAAAGTGCCTTTTTGTGCATTTGTCTGTTTGAATGTTTATCATACGACTGTGCATGTCAAATTGGTTGTCAGTTCAACGTCCAGCACATTGGACTACAGGTAGCCAGCACTTGCTAAAAAACTCCTGGGTCAGAATTGACACTGATTCTGGGTCGGGGGGGGGGGGTCGGGGGAGGGGCTGGGGGCTGACCCATTTTCTGGGTCAAACAAGCCGGAAAGTGGTTTTTCTAAAAATGGATTTTTTAACTCGGATTCTCAGTTTGACCCATTTCTGGGTCATTTTGACACAGGTTCCGGGTTATACTGATCCAGAAATGGGTTAGGCGCCACGTGACCGGACATTTTTGGCGTGCACGGGTTTACTTATTTATTAATTATCCAGTAAATATAAACATCAAACCACTTTTGATGCGATGGAAGTCATTGATCGTGTATATGTTACACACAATTTCCCCGTTAGTAAATGCAACATGTAGGCCTGTGAAGATGTACACAAAAAGTCGTTTTCAACTTTACTAAACATATATTGATTTGATTCGATTTGGTTTGAAATGGTTTATTGCATTTAGTAAATGATGAAACCGATTGATGTGTCATCAAAACACTGATATGATTCAAAATGCTAATCCCCGCAGTCTGCATGAACCGTGCAAATCTTGCGCATATTCGAACATTTTGGGGTCCACTTTCCGTACATTGCTTTAACGCGCGAAGAAAACAATTTCGCAGGGTTCCACTGTTCGAATACACAAGAGACTTGCATAGTCTGTAGTGTCATGGCGATAATGTGTTGTTACGGGACATGTCTGTATATATTGTTCAGGCCTATACTGTTACGAAACAGGAACAAAATGCAATACTTGGAGGATGTCATGAGAAAGACCGAGTTCAGAAAACCTTACCCTTCAACCGGATACTAGATTGCAAATTTTCAACTCGTACTTGTTGACTTCACGAGCAAAAGCTGATTGTATTATTATTACTATCATAACTATACTGTCAAATGATATGTATTGCCTGAACTGTACACTGCCGTAGAAATTTAAATTGTAGGTTGCCCCCGGTCAAAGATAACGTTTGACAACGTTTATTTTGAAGGAATGTGTACGGCAGCTAAACAGGTTCTGATTTTCTTGCTCAAACAATCTTTGAGATATTGTTCACATTTTTTAAGGGGGTGGATATACAGCACACGAGTCAAGATGGTATTAGTCACGTAAATATGCGTAACAGGTCGGGCTCGCCATGTCCTAACGATATGGAAGTTCCACAACGATTATAGGTGTCGGGTTACAATTGTAAGTGTTGTATTGGACCTGAGAAAAAATATAGGTCTACATACTGTAGGGACTTGAACCACTGTGTGGATTTACACACGTCCACACAGTGTTTTTGTTTTACAGTGTTGAAGAATATGATTTTTCTCAAAATGTACAGAAAGAAGGAATGTCAACAGTGTATGCCACACTGTTCGTGAGTGTGTGTGTCTTGCATATTGAAAAGGTGTGCATAAAATTGTACATTTCAAATTTATCCGTTACTCACTCCAGATCTTCAGGAGGACATGACGATAGTTAAAGTATGTCTCAATTTTATTCCACTTAAATGGAAAGCTTACCTTTGTTTTGTTTATTATTTTTTTCTTAATATTTTCTACACGAGTGGTGTGTGTGTTCGACCGATAATGTTATCGAAACAAGTTCTGACATTTTCGAGATAACTTCGCGTTTGACAGTTTCATGTCTGACGTGTACTGTACATGAAGTTGATTAAATTCTCAGCTGGGCAAATCTAAACGAATTCATGCATGATATCGCTCTTAAAAACTACGGTATTTTATCCGAAACTTTCGCCAAATTTGTGAAGGCCTTTCAAGAAATAACTTTACACATTTGAGATTTGGAACTGTCAAAAGCAAAATATCTTGAGGCTCGTATTTTTTTTTTTTTTTTTTTTTTGGGGGGGGGAGTTATACAAAAATATGTTAAAACTTGAAGTTTGTGTTTGGATATTTTTTTGTCAATATTTTTTTTTAGTACAAATTCAATTTGTTGAATATCCCCGTATTGTTATCAGTACAATGAACCAGTTCTCATTTAGATAACTTTCAATCGTGACATATAAATTATGAAATCAATGGAATCCAATGTATTGTTGGTCTACGATTGAAAAAATTAACCTGGATTTAGCTGAAGCCAATTTGATCATAAAGTCTTGATTCAGTCACGCCAGCAGTTTGCATTAGGCAAGGGTACATTCGTTTTTGTTTGGTTGTTTATTTCATTTATTTATTTGATGTTTTTCCGGGTAAAAATTTCAAAGGTCATGCTAATAAAATAAAAGTAACTCTACTAAACACGGCCCACGCCTCGGAGAAAACAGCAAAGGTGCACAACTGTGAATGAATCGTTATCGAGTTGATTTTATTTATAACATGTGTTTTTCCGAGATTATTATGTAAGGATAACAAAAAATGAAAGTAAATTTACAAAAAATGGCCCACGCCTTGGAGATAACATCAAAGGTTAACAACTGTAAATTTGTCGTTATAAAGTATTTTCGAGTTGCTAAGCTCTTAAAATTGTGTTATTGGTTGATATAAGTACAATTATCGATCAATGTATTGGTTTTGAGATGTCCTTTTACTGTTGTCTAAATCCCGAAAGGATGCCCGTTTATTTGTAATGAAATGTTGTAACGGACTTGATGTAGTCTTCTTGCAGAATGTCAAAAGTACAATTAGTAATTTTTCTGTGAATATTAGGCGATCCCGTTTCAGTGTGAAAAAAAAATATGGTTTATTCGTTTCAGGGATTTGTTCCACAATCAACCAATACTTGCTTATTCCTCTTGAGACAATCGACATAATATAAGCTGTATTGATTTGCAGGCTTCCCTAGTTAATCGACCTTAACAGTAGTACACTGCAAAAACTGGGTTGTTAAAATTGACACCATGGGTGTTGTCACATATAGATACCCCAAAAGAATCAACATTTACATCATAGGGTGTTAAAAGAACACTAATTTCTGCCAATTAACACTAATTTCTGCCAAAACAAGTACATTTGAGTTATTTTAACACCTTATGATGTTCAATTCAATTCTCTTTTGGGTATCTATAATGTGACAACACCCATGGTGTCAATTTTAACACCCCGGTTTTTGAAGCGTAAGTTTAGCAAGAGTGTACCTGAATGTTTGATATCGGTATGAACTCCTTAAGAGTGACTTTCTGATGGGAACTTATTTTTTTCATTTCATCATTATTTCAAGTAGGCTTTGGGATCAAATGTTCACCCTTTTTTCCCGGGATTATTACCAGCGTATGAACCACCTTTAACAATGGACATGTTTACAACAGTCTGCTTTCCTGTGACGCTCATGCACGCAGTGTCTTGCTCATATTTACAACTGTTGACAGTATTTTTTGACTTAACACCACATTTTTGTGGAGTATTTTTTCTCCATGGAGTGTTAACATGCCTTCGTCTGTCGTTAGCGAGCGTCAAACTGTCTTTTTTTTTTGTTGGTGGGCAAGTGAGGTCAGTGTAACTAGGAAACTTTTGTTGAGTGGTCAACGTAATTGAAAAAAAAGAAAAAAGAGCTGAGTGTTTTATTTTTGTCATGGTGAGCGGATGTGTAGGGGAAGCATCCGCCAGCCATCTCAAGGAATCTTGCTGGGAATTGATGGATAAGAGAGGGTAATCACGGCATAATGGAGCAAGCTCTGTCAAAAAAAAAATGCACAACACCCACCTCCTGTCTGCCTCCTGTACATTATGCCGTGTAGAACAGGCGCATCACATGATGAGTGGCTACTTCAAGCCGTCGTCTCCGTGTCGAGTCTGAAGGGGATTTCCCTTGAAGTGCTCACCCATTGTTTGAGTGTGATTCGCGGGAGGGTGTCTATCTTACCCACGACACGTAGGGAGACTAAGGATTGTATCAAGGGTAAGTGATAATTACGCGAGTTCAAGTGTTGATACCGGAGTCTCCTGAATTCCCCTTCATTTGATGCACTCGTGTCTTTTGTTACGGCCTTTTTTTTTTTTTTTTTTAATGTGTAGTCAAGGACTGTTTATATCATATTGACATCTTATAGACCGTTATCCCCTTGTAGCTTGTTTACTCTGGATCATGCATACCCAGTCACCATATAGTTTAAAATACTATTTTCATAAAACGAAACAATACTGTTTTCCTGTTCTCGGCCTCTGCTTGGTTATCAAGCAGCTATACGTAGCTTCACCATAACAATACTGCACCACAACAATACTGCACCACAACAAATACTGCACCACAACAAATACTGCACCATAACAAATACTGTACACAACAAATACTGCACCATAACAAATACTGCACCACAACAAATACTGCACCACAACAAATACTGCACCACAACAAATGCTGCACCATAAAAAAAAGCTGTACCACAACAAAGATTTGCGCTATATAACAAACAGTACAGATGCGCCATGATAACGCATAGTTTCATCATAACAAAAATAGCATACAATAGCTGCACTTTAACAAATGCTGCACCATATAACAAATGTTCTGCCATAACTATAGCTACACAATAAAAAAATGCCTTGGCTGCACCGTAGCGAATGCGATTGCCTTGGCCATTATAAATAGATGCACTATACGAAAAAGGGCTGTGCCATACAATATCTGCATCATAACAAATATTTGTGCCATAACAAATTTATGCATTTTAATACTGCACTGTAAAAAAATGTTGTGCCGTGTCAATTATCTGCGTAGCAATTACATGGGATTATAAAATATAGCTGCACTGTAACACATCTGCACTATAACTCATAGCTGCACTGTATAGCAAATTGCTATAACAAACTGCGCCATAACAAATTGAGGCACCATACAAGTGCTAACATCATCAGGTTATAAATAGCTAGATACATTATGTAATGGTGGAACACGCGTCATGTGTCATCCTTTATTTTGCTGACAGTACACTCCCGTGACGTTCGACAATCTAATATTGGAGTCCAATATGGATAGTTATTGGACGCTTCGCAACGTCGTTCCCAAAATAATCGTTCTCTTCCCGTTGTCCCAACGAGGAAAGGTCGTGTCACTCGTGACGCGGCGGACAAGGTTGGTGTCTACATGGAGTCGTCCGCGTTGCTTTAGCAGGGCTTTTGATACATCTCAGAATGTGGGGTGGACGAGTTTTCGTGTCTATTTTGTGTTTATTGTGAATTTCAAACAACAAGGATCTATGTGTAAAATATATCAAATAAATACTGAATGAAACTCGTCCGTGCATGTGAATTAGAATAGTCCAGATTTCACCACGTGATTATAATCTGAGCAAATCCACTTACATACATCAAATTTTTATATCTTGTTCTTTGAAAACGAGAAGAAGAAATCATTGCAATAAATAATACGACAATGCATTTCCAGAATCATAAATAACATACACGTTATCTGTTGCGAGAAGTAGGTTGATCATATAGTGCCGTGTTGCTCTGCCTGCGGTGCTTCCCGCCAGAAAAAAAGAAAGAAAAAAACCGTGACCGAAATATTTTAACAATTACCGTGAACCGGCAAGTCAGACCTCCTGAATGCGACCGTTATTCGGGTCAAACATAACAACCCGGTTCCGACTAATGTCCTTGGAAACCTGAATCTGGGTCCTATGTCACAAAGCTGTTGAACAGAAAACATTGTTCAGTAGATGCATTTGCTAAAGTAGAAACGAATTAAAGAGAGAGCAAGGAGGGAGGGAGAGAGAGAGAGGAGCAGACAGAGAGGGATGGAGAGGGGGGGGGGGAGAGGGGAGGGGGGAGATGGGAGGGGAGGGGGAGGGGGGGGGGGAGAGAGAGAGCTATCAACATATTATCATGAAATATCTATCCTTTTGGTTTAAGGGGAGCCCGCCGTATTGCCCTTAAACCAAAACGTTGGTTTATGAGAAGTCTTGGATTTTCTTTTGGTTTAAGGGCAATATTGGTTTAAGGGCACCAACAATGTCTCATCGCGTGAGTCACGTGTCTAATTTTGTCCGGTTGCCATCTTCTACCCAATAAGATGCCAAGAAAATGTTGTGCTTGTCCAGCTCTATCAAAATGCACGGCCCTGACCCCCTCTTAAGAGTGTGTGTGCAACCGGGGGGAAAAAAGAATCTCCGGATTGCATTTCCACTGTGAGCGTATTGGATTCCACGGTCTTATCTAACTATTTATACTGACAAGGGGGAAACGGATACGCAGTCAAAGGGACATTTAAATGCTGAGTTGCTAAAGTATTAGTTTTATCCCAGCAGGGTTTAATGGAGTTATTTTTAGGTGCATCCATACGCTCGCAGGTTTTTTTTCGTCTTCTTCTTGATAATGATACTGTGTCACTGTGTTGTGTTCTATCGGAATCAAAGTGGCGACCAACATTATCCGGTTAGATCTTGGTGTCGGTGACGGGTAAACGAGTTAATGCGCAGCTAATCTCATAAAATACCGCCAGTACAGCTTTAAAGGGGGTGAATTATAAAGGAATCTTCGGGATATCCGCCATTGCAGTGCAACGCTGTATAATGTGGTGTGTGTTTTTTTTTTTTGCGAACGAAATGGGAAAAGGGGTTTTGCTTTTGTACGGTAGGTTTCTGATCTCTGAGCCAGTGTTGTGCGTCTGAACTCTGAACGAACCCCGGTAAGAGTGGTCTCAGGATGGCAAACCCATATCCGCAGGTCAGCATAAACCGTTTTCCTGGTATGTGCGAACCCCCTCCCACCAAACGAGTCAGCTCGGCTCGTTTGTGGAAAGTTTGAATAAACCTTTACGCAGGCACTCACTGATATAGGCACTCATTGATATAGGTAATGGTGCTATAATTATAATCCATGATCTGCGTCTGTCAAGATCTAAGCCTACACACTTACAAAAATCCGGGTCAGAGTTGACCGGGATTCCGGGTGTAGTGGGTCCTGAGAATCCGTGTCAAAATGACCCGGAAAAGGGTCAAACTTACGCTGAGTCCGTGTTGAAATCCTACTTTATAACCAGTGTCCGGGTCAGCCTGACCCAGCCTGACCCAGAAGCCACGTGGGATTCGAACACGGGTCAATTCTGACCCATTAGTTTTTAGAATGTAGTTCTTATATCGGTTGTCGATTGAAGATGAATTTGTGTCGACCTTTTTAGACACACCTTGACGATCTCCAGAGGTGCTGTAGCCGTTAATCCACTATAAATTGAAAAAAGTCCTTTAAAGCACATGTACAACATTGGCAATCGTCAAAGACCAGTATCTGTACTTTACGTGAGCCAACATATACATGAAATAACAAAGCTGTGAAAGTTTCAGCTCAATCGGTCTCCGGAGTAACAAGAAAATAGTGAAAAACCCCATTTTATGTTTTCACTGTTCTCAAAATTCGGGTTTTGGACACGCGAGATAAAAACGAATTGTTTTAGTCATTTCCTAAAAACTATAGCATTTCAAGCAGAACTATTTCAAGGGAAGTTTTCCACCATGACCATCTTTATACCATGTAAGTTATGTGCAAATCTGTGAACATTTGTATGTTCAATTTTACCAATGTTGTGCACACCCTTTAAGAGCAAAATCTTATTGGTTGTAAAATCGACTATCGATCAAAAACTAATAGTTATCTAATACTTACCTTGAGGCAAACCTTAGCAGGTTAAAGGAAGTATTAGATAACCTGGTTTAAGCTTCGTTTGAAGTTCTTCTATCAGTTATCAGTTGAAAATGTTAACTATCAGTTATACGTTGAAAATGTGTAGTATTTTATGTTTGATCGTTTGAAAAACCTTGACTAGTTTAAGGGGCACGTTTAACCTGTATAATGCAAGTTTGTGGTGGTATATTTAATCGGTTATCGATTAAATTATTCATCTCCATAGTCTTTATTGGAGGACCACAATGGTTTTAAGTCTTTGACCTTTCTGTGGTAACCTCAGCAAACAAATTTAACTGTTCTCTATTTATTTGTCTTGTTGTTTGCCGAATAAATCAAATCAAATAAAAAATATCATCGGCACAACTTGGCCGGTTTAGGAACTATCTTTTATCATTTAATTCTGCTGGGGATATGTATCGATTAGTTGTGTATCTCACCTGAGTAAAGGACACACCTCGACGGATAGGACGAATTATATAATGCAACAGCATTGTAAGCAGATCGTCTGAGATGAATTTTATCTGGTATCGATTAGATTATTGATTAACCTTTACCAAGGGGACCACATATTGGCGGGTTTCAGAAGTATCTTAACTCACAATCCGCGTCCGTGGAGGATATACTAATGACGTTATCGCCGACCCAGCTGATGCCTGATCTATATTGAGTGTAAATTGACCGTGACCAAGCGGTTGTGTTGTTTTGGCGGCAAGCTGTGACCGACCTGATGATTGCAATGATACGGGAGCAGATGCCAATATTGCGTCATTAATTATTCACATCAACATGAAAGGTTCTCTGCCGACCATAAATTCACTCTGCATGGATTTAAAAGTTAAAGGGATATTTAAAAAAGAAGAAGAAGCCATTTTAGTGATAATTGTTCAGAATAGGCGCACAGATAAAAAAAGGATATCGTACTAACCTACACTGTTAAAAACAAGAACATCTATCTAGGGTCAGCTCATACGGATATCTATGCAACAAGTTTCGAAACGACATGTTGATTTTACTTCGTTATTTTGACGATAGATTCACCACTGAAAAGTGCCACAAGTTATTGCCACAAAGTAAACAGTGATTTGTGGTTTTGTAAATTGATATAATTACAGTTTATACATCCAGTGTACATCCATGTTATAGTTTGTCCATTCTCCATGGTGTACCCATGTGACATTTAGGCCTGTGTGGATGTTATCATTAGCCTCTAAGGCAGACTCTGCTGGGGTTGAAACATGAGGCCCACAACAGGTTCCTCTTTGTTTTTCATTATCCTGTTGTTTCGTAATTACGTCACGAGCGCGCGCACGAGGGCCAAATTTCATAGAGCTGCTTAAGCAGAAAGTATTGCTTTAACAATTTCCTGCTCAGCAGAAACGAGCAGAATACCAGTCACAAAAGGTGCATATGGCGGGGTAGTTTGGCTGGTAACCTTAGTTTGTTAAGCACAATTTTGTTGTGCCAAGCATCTCTATGTGCTTGAGCATCTCTATGAGATTGGTCCCTGTTGTACTCGTGTTTTTGCTTCTCCCGGCGGCTCCATCAATAATTAACGAAAATCCACTTGTTTTTCAAAGCAATTTCTTATGACAGAAACTATGGTCACTGTGAGAGGTTCGAGTCTTTGCAAAACAAATGTACGAGGCAAGTCTGAATGTGTTAACTTTTCCTTATATAAATCCCGAATGAAAATTTAACGCATTTCCTACGGGCGCTGTGGCCATCGCTGGAGCTCGCTTGTGTGAATTTGGGCGTGATTCAGGTGGAACAACGTCACACTTTACGAACCGAAGAGCGTTGAAATCATTTGTGTCGACTCCGATGCGTGTTTTTCGTCTGTTATTTTGTTGTTATTTTCTTTTACTTGAGGCTAACACCCGGCCTTGGCCTTTTTGACAGATAGACAACTGCGCCATAATTAATGCATTGCAGTATCAAACGGGTCCAGCCGACAGCAATTTACGAACTGAATAATTTTACTGAAACGGCTGTTGACATCTGCGTGGATGAAACCTCGCGGTAGTACTTGGCGCGCGCGAACTGATGCCACGTGTCAAAATGCATCAACTCATTTAACATCTTTGGAATATCTCCGTGTGAATTTTTAATAGCTGCCTCACAACTCTAAAAACAAAAACAACAACATGGTACTTAAGACTGGAACTACATGTAAATGTTGATTGAATAATTTATCAATTAGGTCTCTGAGTAACTGATTCAAATTTCAACTTGATAAAATAACCAGCCATAACTATAGTCTTAATACCGGGTCTTATACAGCGCACGTCTCTACCATTGAGGTAATCGCTAATTTAAAGTTTCGATTATATTCATCATGACATTTGTTGTATTGGTGCTATGTTAAGGCTTGTTATACTACTTACTACTTACACGTTAAACTGTTCTACCATTTTATCCAAATATAATGTTAACCGCGCTTCGTTGTTGTTGTAGATTTGTAATAGCTGTCACCATGACAATGTTGGAATGACTTCAAAGGAGTTCGTGTTTGCCTCTAGAAGTAATGTTGTCTGACTGTTTTTCTTCATTATTAGGACACGAGTCGGAATGCCAAAAATTAAACTTGAATTAAACTTCGAAATTCTGAATTTACGCTTTTTTGCCAATGTTATTCCTTTTAAAGATTGTAGGTCGTCCCTGTGCCTTTTCAAAAATTGCACATCCTGTGCACAATATTGACAAATAATTACATCAGTGAGGGCGAACCTAATATTCCAATTGAAATACACAGCCAGCCCGGAACAATAATGTGCACGGGAGTATAATAATGTGCGGGCCCAGGTACTTAATAAGTCCATATGGAGATATGCCAGTCGATCAAGGTCAAGTTAAGTGATGTCGCCAGTAATTAAAAGGAAGGTGATCAAATGACTCCATCAATGTCAAATCATTCGGTAAAAGCAGGCAGCGCTAGCGCTGGTTACGAGCACCGGTCCCTTTGATTGGGTTTTGTTTGTTTGTTTGTTTGTTGGGGTGAACGTTTGTTTGATTGTTTTTTTTTTTTTTTTTTTTTTGGCGATTTGTGAACCGAACTTGCTACAAATCAAACTATAAAAAGACACCTACAGTTTAAATAAGATTTAAACATTCATTCCAATGGACGTTTGTATGTGGATGTTGTTGTTGTTGCTGTTGTTGCTATTGCTGCTGCTGTTGCTGTTGCTGTTCTGTTGCTTTTGCTGTTGCTGCTGCTGCTGTTGCTGTTGTTGCTGTTGCTGTTGTTGATGTTGTTGTTGTTGCCACCGCTGCTGCTGCTGTTGCTGAAAATAGTAAATGCTAAATATTCCCCTTAAAATAGTGCTGACAACGTTTTATATTGAACAAATCGCATTGTAACATTTCATAGTAAATTTTCCCAAAGCACTAATTTATGGATATTCGTCCACAGTTTCTCTCCACTCATTCCACTCACTGCCTCACTTAATACTCACTTGTATCCTTCCCTCTAAACCGTAGTACCATAATCTCTCACAGTTCAACCGCTACATCAATAGGCCTATAGTGGTCTCTCTACACTTTGTTCCCCTCTGAGCTTACGTGATCTGCCTATGTGATAGAAAAAATTCTATTAAAAAATACTGTGAAGTCAATGCTTTACCAAATAGCCGTTTTCACGTCATCGTGTGAATCAAACTTCACGCCTACATGTCAAACTCAAAACACGTACAGTAAATTAAACAAAACACTGGACACTTAAGGTTCAAATAACTCCTATCTAGTAAGAACACAACATTGATAATTGCTCATCTGCAAGAGCAAATAATTATACGTGGGTTTTGAGAGTTCACCTAATGTCACCGTGTACATACACTTCTCAAGAAAAAAACTTGTGAGGAAAAAAAACACACCTCAGTGTCACGTTTTAAGTCTTGCCGTGCAAGGAAATGCAATCAGCCCGGATTAGAACACGATTTTCTCGGAGATCTCATCATCAACTTTATTCGTAGGCGCAGATAGAAAAGTTTTACCAATTGAGCTGTTTAATGTACAGCTATAGTTTCGGACAACAACCCCAGCCCAGACCAAGGTCCCCACTCTATATTCCAACGATATCATTTGTGTTAGTTGTTATTTTGACTGCAGACTCAGACTTGTGAGTTCATTCACATCAGAGAACGATTATTGTCCCACCACACGTGATGCATCTCTTTGGCAAGTCTTTCGATTAACTCCAGCCAAAATAGCGGATGGGAAAGCATGGGCTGGTTGGTGGCCTAATTAAAAACTCATCTTGCGGATGTTCCCCGCGATGAAAGCTCTTACGAAGACAGATTTACCTCCACGAAATCCGTATAATCACTCCGATTAAAAACTGATGGAACCGAAAACTAATTATCGGTGAAAATGACAAGTTGCTGTATGGGGGTCTGTTTGAGGGTTGCTATAATTTGTAGGGAATTGTTGAAGTTTTTTTTTCTGTTTTTTTGTCGTGGCCGAGCGGTTGAAGAGCACCAGACTCAAGCTCTGGTGTTTCTGATCAGCAGAGTGTCGGTTCGAGTCCGGGATGTGGCAGTTGTGTCCTTGAGCAAGATACTTAATCCTGATTATTTGCCTTGTCCTTCGGATGTGACATTAAGCCGTAGGTTCCGTGTTCACTTGGATTGGTAGTGCACTTATTAGAACACTAATACCTGTGTTTCTGGTTCACAAAGCAAGCACCCTTGTTTACAGGTTTCCTCAGGCTTGCGAGCTACAGTGATTAATAAGTTCACTTATTATAAAGGCATCCTTGGTTTCATTGCCAGAAATGTATAATGATAAGTGTCAATGACTAAGTTTAGGTGACAGTGGTGATTTTGCAATTGGCGTTTGTTCTCTTTGAATCAAGACAAGGTATAGGTTGGCAATGGCGGTGTTGGTATATGACGTTTGTGCTACTAGTCCTTCTAGGACAATACATAGCCCAATAAAGCCGCTAAGCACCAAAATATGCTGAATACATTAATTTGCTAAGCGCAGATAAGCAGGTTACAGCCACAACACACACAAAATGTACACATGACGTTTTAGACTGGTATCGGTTTATGTTTAGCAAACATTTTCTGAAACGAGCCATAGGCCCGGATTCATAGATCTGCTTAAAGCAGAAACTATTGCTTAATGATGGGACCCTAATCGTTTAGCAATACTTTTAATTTCCTCTCAAGTTATATAACTCGTTGTTTTTCAGTACATTAGCAAAATAAAACCCACGATATAAATCAAAGGTGGTAACTTCTGAATTCTACCACAATGTTCGGTGCCAGGCAGACCGACAGCAAAACCGCAAACGGTGATATGTAAACAAAAATATATAGGATATATTTTTAAAAAACCTGCTGCTGCTCTGTTTACTATTGGAAATAGACCTGTCCGCTAGGTACAAAATATAATTGCATAATATTATGTGTTTCCGGTTGAGGGTCCATAGCAGGTGATAATGAACCATAGCTGCGCGGTCCCCCATTAGGGCCGCAAGGTCCCTCAGTTTAATGGTGCGGTGTAAATGCTTCATGCACTCGTACCCCTGCACGGAGCAGCATTGACAAATCCGGGAGCTCAATATACCATGCGGAGTTGCATTTGAGGAACCATGCGAACTCATACCTGACGCAACGTTATTAACTACTCCGAACAGCTTAATCTCTGCATTTTACAGTTAAAGGTAGTGGATACTTTTGGTAACTTACTCAAGAAATACATTACCCTAAACACTTACTTGGTAAGGAGCACCCGAGAGCTGCTGATATTATAAAAGGAAGTGATGTAGTTTTCGAGAAAGATGTAATTTCTTACAGAAATATTTGATTCCCCTGTTTATAAGCTGCATGTTATTTTCTGTTGACGTTTTCCGTAAATTCTACGGCAAAGTGTTTGGGACTAACGTGCCGGGTAAACCGTAAAGTTCCGGATTTGTTTAAAGGAACATTACAGAATTGGTTTTTGCTAACAAAAAAGTTGCTGGCAGTGTAAGCACTTTATGTAATCCACCATGTACATAAACTGACAAACCTGTAGAAGTTTGAGATCGATCGGCCGTCTGGGTCACGAGAAAATAGTGAAAACCCGATTACACATTTGCATGAAATCATATAGATTCAACAAATGAATAAAACGGTCACTGAGCGATAAACTCCAATCGGAAAATTAGTTTATTCATTTCTCATCAAATATGGCATTTCAGACAGAAATATTTCAAGGGATGTTTTCTACTATCACCATCATTAGACCGTGTAAGTTTTATGTGTAAATCTGTGATCAAAAAGTATATTTTACAATTACCAATTCTGTAATGTGCCTTTAACTTGCACAACATAAATACTGTGTCGTAATATTTTCATGGTGTAAAGATAGTTATGGTGGAAATGCTATAGTTTTTAAGAAATAAGTTTTGATCGCACATGTCCAAAACTCAAACAAAACTCAAACAGTTTTTTTTTTCTTATCAATTCTGTAATGTTCCTTTAAATACAGCATTATCAAGTACTTTTGTATCACTCACGAATCATTATAAGGCTGTAATAATATACCCAGCTGCAAATCAAATTCCCAGGCATTCCCCTTTAACATTTAAATGAACACGCATCGAGCGTGGCCGACCCGTCATGACAGTAAACGTTAAAAATAAAAAAAATGGAACAAAAATGGCAAGTAAAAGAATAACAAGATAAGATATAACATAATATAATAACGTTACATACTATAATATTGTTTCTGGTTGATTCCCCTGTACATAAAGCTGTATGCTATTATTTTTTTTAACGAGAAAATAGAATTAGTTGTTGCAAACTGCTTACCAACCAAAAGGACCTGTGGTATACATGTAAATACAAAAAAATAGTTATTGGCCTGACGTTTCGATCGAACCTAGCAGAGTCTTTCTCGAAGGGCTATGCAATTATTTTTACGTGATCCGTACATTCTACGGCAAAGTGTTTGGGACTGTAGGCCGGTGAACCGTGCTGTATTTGTTTTGTAGTAAATACGCAAGTACTTTTGAATGTATTCACACTTGTAAGGCTGTTTCGCTTGAAAATAATCTACCCAGCTGCAACTCAAATTTCCCAGACATTTACCTTTAACAGGTAAATGAACACGCAACGAGCGTAGCCGACCCGTCATGACAGAGTTCGTGGAGGCCTTGAGATTGCAAAAAAAAGTCTTCTTGCTGACGTAGACGTCGTGGCCATCAGGCCGAGACCAAATCAAATCAAGTTTCTTCACGTTTTTCAATTTCCAGGGGGGAAACAATTGGCATCATTTTGCATAATGATCAATAAACGGGAAAGGTAAACGAACACTTTAGTGGAGAGCTTGCTATACATTAATTGCAAAAGCTGAATAATGCGTCAAATGGAATCAATAAAGCGAAAATAATAGAAACTACAGCTATCAATTTGAAGGAAAGATGAAGAAAACCCTCCACACATAATGATTTCATCATCTTGATTGGGTTTTTAAAATGCCATTCAGTACAGGAAATGAAAACGCACACTTAGTGCATTTTATCCCGTGCATGTTTTATACTAAAGGCATACGGATGAGTCATATACCGCAATCAATGAGGTTGGGAATAAAAGGGGAAAATCAGTATTCAGCAAAAAAATAAATTAAAATAAAAAACATCCAATGGACATTGTCTGACATTTTGTGTGTGACGCTATTTAGTTTGATAATATGCAAAAGTGAAAAGAAAACTGAGTGTATTACACGTCTTGTTAAAAGTTCATCAACTCTTAATAATAGTAAACCATGGAAGAATTTACAAGGTGCGTTAACATTATGATGATAGCACAAAATAATAGTAAGCAATGTGAAGAAATATAGTTTGAAACTTTGATACCTGCAAGAAAACTGCATTTGAATCATATAGTACTTCTTATTTCGTACCAGCACTTCTGGTATGAGAAGAACTAATATTGTCAAGTAATAATGTATTGAGTTTTGGGTTTAACAAAGAAAAATTGACTAGAGCGGGATTTGAACCAACGACCTCCGGAATAACGTTCTGGCGCTTCCAACTAAGCAGTCTCCCTATTTTGTCAATATCTTTGTTTGGGGTGCCGTAATAATGTTTTGTATACACAATTCCTTTGGGGCTTGACCCATGCTTGGTCAGTGTGACCCAGAATCTGTGTCAAAATGAACCATAAATGGGTCAAACTGACGCAGAATCCGAGTTAAAGTCCTACTTGTTAACCAGTTTCCGGGTCATCCTGGGTCAGGCTCCCTGACCCGGAAGTGTTTAAAGTGTATACGTAATATCACACACATGCTGTAATATCACACACAAACCGTAATATCACGCACATACCGTAATATTACACACATACCGTAATATTACACACATACCGTAATATTACACACATACCGTAATATCACACACATACCGTAATATCACACACATACCGTAATATCACACAAAAACCGTAATATATAGCACAAACCGTAATATCACGCAAATACCGTAATATCACACACGAACCGTGTAGGCCTACCACACATTATATAGATGTACCACGTACCCTGTGTCAAATGTAACACGGGCTACATTTAGGTACAGAAGGCTACACAATAGGCATGGAATTAGATGCAGGATTGTGGCTACACTTAGCTTCGGGCTCTCTGTATATATGTCTCGAGCTAAAGTGCCGCAAAACCGTGAATTATAAACATACAGTTGTAATTATACCTCTCAAATACCCAAATGATAGACTCGTCCTGGCTTTTGTACATGTTATGGATTAATTGAATGCGACTTTGATTAGCTTACAAACACAATGGCGATACAAAAAATGGTTGAAAAACGGCTAAATTGTAGTTGACACTTCTAGGTCTCAACGAAGTAGATACGTCAACGGCACACCTTGCCGTGTGCAGTCAGGCTAGCTGATCGGTAATTTGAATCGTCTGCATTATTAATATGGAGGGAAATTAAGAATACAACAAAATAACATTAGTATAAATTATGGAATGGTTGGTTAATAAGGGTAATATAACAACTGGCGAAGGCTCTGAAATATTATCTACAACATTAACTTGTCAACTTCTCACATTTGAATTAACGGCCTTCATTTTTTTTCTGGTGGCCTATTATACTGTCGTGCTTACTGTAACCTCGCTCTCGGATCAATCACCGAAATCGCTCCCCTGGGATCCTCAGCGAGCGGCGAGTCAGTTGGAGATCCCATGTAGGTTGCAGTGTGACGTAAATCGGCCATCTTTACGGGCAGTTTAGAACGAACAGTCGTGCGTTTCGTGTGAGAACGGCGTGCAACACGCGCGCATTTCACGAAACTCATTGCAGGATTGGTCAGTGAACAACGCGGCTGCGTTAATTAGTTGAGCGTTTGACGCACCTGCAAGCCAAAATGCAATTTGCCCGTAAAGATGGCGTCTACTGGGAACTATCTATAGCGATAAACACTCCGGAACTGCATTTCGTTGAAAAAAACGAAAGTCCTACTACGATGACAATGGCATGAACAGTCTGTGTTATTCATTCAACCAATGCATCTTGCATTTGAAACGTAGATCAGTTAATAGCGGGTTACGGAAATACAAGCTTAATTGGATGATGTATGTTTAGCATTAGCTTTGATGGGACAAAATAGTCTCTTTAGTTATTGCGACCGGCAACTCTCGTTTTACTCGTGCTAATAGATATCAGTGAGGCATTATGATAAGTAAGTCGTCGAGAGTATTGAAAGGCTCAGTGTTCTATAGACCGTATTGAATATGACGTCACCATTCAAAAACCTGCCCTACATCATGGCATCTGTGAACGTGTGCGCACGCGTGCCGTAGAAATCAAACCGGGAACGCTGCGCGCTGCGTGCTTCGTTGATGTACGCGTTTAGACGCGCATACGGTTTGCCCTACAAGATGGCGACTTCCATAGCAACAAAGGGGTTATTCAATACGGTCTATGGTCACCTTGGTTTTTCTGGGCCACTTGCACTCTAAAATCTCCCCGGTCAGAATTGACCAAGATTCCGGGTCCCATTGAGGGCCTAACCCATTTATGGGTCAGTAATACCCCGGAATCTGTGTCAAAATGACCCAGAAATGAGTCAAAGTTGACGCAGAATCTGAGTTAAAATCCCTTTATTAAAACCATTTTCCGGGTCAATTCTGGCCCGGCTGTTTTAAGAGTGAACTTTGGTGTCAGGCAGTTACTAATCAAAAGATTGACTAGCTGTGTCACACCGTCTATATATTGCATGAAATGTACCAAGGAAAAAATGCACCTCAAACAAACGGAACTGCCCAGAACGACAAAAACACGAGCAACGGCTCTTTGTCGAATGTTTTTTTTGTAGAGGATGTCCACATTTTTTAAGAGACGTGACTTTTCGACTGTAATTGCACCCTTCAAATTTTTATTTCGCCCTAAAGATAAATTGGCTCTCTCAAAACAACTGAATATAAATTAGGAAACGCCGTGAAACAAAAGGCTGTCCTAAGACCGTGTGTTCTTCGATAGACTGACCTCTTGTTTAAACTTGCAGGTCATAAGCATGCAGCGTTCTCCCTAACAAGCGGTCCGCTGGCCAAGGAAATAGTCAAATACTTGAGGACCAGTCAAAATTCTCTTCAAGATGGTCGGCAGGCATGTTCGGTGTAATTCAAAGCACTCCCTATTCTTTTGTAATTTGGACATGTGAAAAAGCTGGCGGACCAGATGAAGAGTTCTGATCCTGCTGGCTTGTCACTGAAAAAGTTAAGGACAAACCCTGGTACGACACAGCAACAAGAGCCAAATGTCCGAACTTTCACCAGATCACAGAGAAAAACATATGATAACCTATATATAGACCATAACTTTTTTTTACAAAAAGAGTAGCATTGTATATTCAAGAGATTTTGTGGCAGGCAAGATACTACACTGGTTATTTTTATAGGAAACTTGACATTTATGTCACCATTTTCACGTGAATTCTAGAGTTAAAAAGTAGCAGCCGAACAAGTTTTTTTTTAGATGTGCCTCCTTTCGTCATTTCAGAACTAAAAATTGTACTGTGCAATCTTCATAAAATGCAAAATGTTTCTGCTTTTCCATTGGGCTGTGTAAAAAATTGTGCCTGCAGGAAATCCAGGCTCTGTGGCTCTTTTGTGATCATGTTATGTCAGGTTACACGTTCGTTAATTTTGCTCTACAGAAATTCATCTTTAACATTTGCAGAATCAATCTGTCCATTTGCTAAGTCAGTGTTGAGTTTCAGACTTAACACTTCAAGAATGCCCTTGATCCATGTTGCTAGAAGAGTGATTAACCGTAACAAAAGACCGTGCTGCTGCTAGACTGGCGTGCAGCCGTCCAGTGTAATTATGTAAAAATATTGCAGCTTTGGGTTGTCTGAGTTAACTTTAAAAGTGTTAGTCTAAACAAGCGTAATATAATTCTGTGACCATGCAGCCCTCTGGAACAGAACAGACGTGGCAAGCACATGCAATACTAATAAGCTCAAAACGCTAGTGGTGGTAGCTGGGAGAATAAAAAAAGGTATCACATTCAAAAAGGGACTGTTTCACTTGCATTGCCCATGCGCGGCTTGTAACTTAAGGAACTGCGTGTTCACCCTGATTGACGTCATCGCGTGTTAAAGGTCATTGCCCGCACCGTCGTGGTGCAGTGCCCTCAGAACTCAAACTCTGCCAGGACGCCGTCTTGTGTCAACTTTGAAACGGAGAGACGGAGGAGCGTTTCAATATTGGCTTAGCCCTCCCGAACGTATTGTTTTGTTCACCTGCCCTGTGAAAATAAGATAGTTCCCCGGTGGCCCCTGAATCAGCACAGGAACTATTTGGTACACCCCGCGGTGGCGATTGTATCGGATTGGGAAAGTTACAAACGCTTGAAATCCCGAGGCGTGATCGCCCTGGGAAGAGGGTCGTCTGGCAGCCTGCAACAGGGGGGGAACAAAATAGCCCCACACGCCGTGGAATCTCCTGTAATTACAGGCGCATGTTTAAAACAGCTACGGTACCTAACCTATATATCTCTCTCTACTCAGATTTTGTTTTTCTTCTGCTTATTAAAACTGTGTAATATTAATCCAGGTTGAATCTTCTGATCACTTTGGTCAGGATGAAATATCCGAGCCGGTGCTGAAAGCACAGCTGTGCAGCTGTTCCGAAAGTGAATAGGCTTCGAGATTGCCTTTTGAGAAGGGGGTGGCTTGCCTGAAATAGCTAAAATATCACGTCCTTGAGTTCCGAACACACACACAAAATAATCTTAGTTCAAAAAGTCTATATACCAGAAAGTCCTCCGATCATAGAGCCAGTTCGTCTGATAGTTCCTTGTTCAAATGTCCGCACTTTAAAAGAAAACACGCCACCCAACTTAGTCCCGGTTAGCCGAACTAAGAACGCAAAGTTAATGGACCGTCGCAGTCATTTTCATGGTCGTGCTATTGAGTTTAGGCCTTAAAACAAAATTATGTTTGCGTAACGGGCCAGAAAAAACAAAATAGATAGGTAGGTGTGTTTTTTTCCTCCCTTCCTTCCCAGCAAAACAAAAATGACACTCAGCGCTGTATAGTGGGAGTCTGGTACGCGACTATTCATGCACAGTGCATGTAAATCTATCTCCGTATACTACTGAAGTATCAGGCACGCGCAGTCTTCTGCATGTTCGTTGGAACATTGTGCACTCCAAAGTTCCATGCGCGCTATCGTCACACAACAATGAGAAACGGCCAGAAATGGTTTCAAACGTAATTAATTGTTTAATTTCTTCCCTGGACAAAAAAAAATAATACCCAGGGTCAGCCGTATTTTTAGAGGTCGGTCGGGTTACGCCAACATAACAATTATTTGGTATGGCCTTATGGGTCCCATGGAGCCGTCAGCCCCGTTCGTTATTACCACAATCGACTACTGTACTTAGTGGCAGCAGTCGATGACCCACATGTTTCTCTTTTGAGATATACTAAACGAAATCTCGCTTCTTCTTTTTTAACGACTTGGTCATTATTTTCCTGAAAGATACAAACTGGAAGCTAGTGAGTTTCCGCTTCATTGTCAACCTCTTCAACAGATATTCGCAAAATGTAACTGAAAAGCACATTCCCCTCTGAAAATGGCATATGTTATGCTGTTTAATGGCCAATTTAGTGGAAGACTACAATTTGAAAAAAGAAGAAGACGAACAATGAAACTAGAAGTGGTTCATTAAGTCCGTCTTTGAGTTAAACGTCTTTGAGATTAACGAGCGTGGTAAAACCACAAAGGTAATAAATGGACGTGCTAACAGAACTAAACAAGTCAAGTGTATGTGGGTTTTTTTTAAAGAAAAGAGCCAAGAGTACAACATCGCATAGAGTATGTACTTATCATGGCGTTTCACAGCTGTGGAATTGTGGAAGAGATTCGTTTCTACCCCAAAATGAGATATTTGTCTACTTTGTACGACGCAGAACGTACTTAATTCACTCCACACCAAGTCACCTGTTGAATCCCCAACCAAACTCGGTCTTCAATCAAATTTAAAAACAATATCTGTAGGATTGCAGATTATCTTTAATTTTTGATCTGTCAGTCGAATAGAGCCCAAGTACATAAAAATGAATATATATATATGTATATAACCGATATAGCTTTTTGTAAGATTTGACATTCGAGTCCTTCAATTGGAGAAATGGAGCAACAGGATAAAAAAAAAGACCTCAGCCACGGACATTGGATATTCCTCCAAAAACCTCCCCACTCGCGATATCCTCGAACCCACGGGCTGGCCACGCTATTATATCCGAACTCCTAAAGTTTCTCCTCTTAGTCTCCCAGCGGGTCTGGTCCCTGGCACTAATAAGTGCAAATGAAACATGGGATTTACATGTCACCCTGTATAGTGAGCACCACTTCTTGACTAACAAATCAACCGGAGTCAGTCCTTGCAAGCTGGTAATCCTACACGGGGAGTTGAAAGTGGAGATATCATAAGTGGTGTGATTTATGTACAAGCTCACGGGAGTTGTGTGGATGCGGAATTGTAAGCCATACCTAACTAGATTCGCATTTCGTATGGGAAATCAGGGCTTCTTGCCCTTAATAACAAAACTACGCGAACCGCCGTGTAGTATTTTTTCCCCCTCCCTCCAAATGCATGAAAAATAACCTTCTTCCCGTAAGTTCTCGCATAGAATAGTCTCCCCTTCGTGTTCTTCTTTTCATTGAACTAATCTGTTATAGCGAGGATGGTTTATCAGTTTGGCGCTCTCAAAAATACGATCCCTGTCGGTCACTTATCTCCTGTGGGACGCCTGGCTTGCGGTTGTCAGTCTGATCATTATTCACTGAATTTTATAGTAAGCCTGCGCTTACTGTGTGTGCTGATGGGCTCCATACATTAATAAAATAGACTACACACGTCCCCAAAACATTACAGTTCTGGAGTTGAATGTACAATCGTCTGGCTGGTGAAAACCCTGACCGAAATTGTCGTCCAACAAAGTGATAACTTCCGGTTCAGATCCGGCTTGCAATCCACAATCAGCACGGGGACGATTCAACGCGCTGCCCTTGGGAGCGAGGCTGTTCCATTTCAAATTGGTAGGCAAACATGAGACATGAACATTAGTTAGTCCATTTTGTCTTGGTTGGTTGATATTTATAAGTTCCAAATCAAGGTGCAGAAAGTACCGGACTAGTTTACTTTTAAGCAACGAGCCGTAGTTCTCCATTAGCTGGCAATGCACAGAAAGTGTGTGTGTGAGCGTGTCTACCCGTAGAAACTGAGGACTTTAACGAAAGGGATCCGGGTGTTTTGACAGAGCGAGGACGTCCTCGCTTTGCTTTCTTATACGAAACCAATGGGGACGTCGCGAAAAAAACAACTAAGTCCAATCAATGGGATATGAAGAGATGTCATCGATTTACGGGATTCACAAACTTGTGTGTGTGTAAAGGGGGGGGGGGCTTTAAATCGAGGGAGCAACGTGATTCATGAAAGTTACTCTTCTTTTTGGTCTGTTCATTTCCAAAGTAATTTGCAAATGGTACCCGGCTGGTTCGCAATACAAGTATCAAAAGTGACATCAGACTTTCGGGCGTTCTGTGGAGACACAACAGAAGAAGAACTAGGTCCACTGGCGAAAAGAAGTGCATCTTACTTGTTTTCCAGTATAACCTGACTGGCATTACCATGGGCCTGTCGGAATCGGTTACAGCAATTCGCTCCGGCAGAGTGGATTGAGCTTCTATCCGTTGAACGTTCAGGAAGTGGCTACCTTTGAAAGAGGACCCAAATTGCCGCGGGTTGCCAGCCAAAAGTAGCGAGAAGTCATCTGCCGGTGTTTTTCTCAGCCAATTCAAAACGAGAGAGGACAAAACAAACGCTGCATGTTATTTAGTTAGTCCTCCTGCCGGCGGGCTTATATTCTTCTGCGGTTACTTAGTCAAATGCAATTACTGGAAGTATACAAGATACAAAAAAAAGGTTAACAAGTATAAATGAAAAAGCGTCAGGCTCTTCCCATTTGAACTGTGGTATCTACCCTCGACTAGCTGCAAGGGAGGCAAACTATGGTATATTTGGGTTAAACGTTTAGTCACCACAATCTATGTGAAAACGATGTGTCAAGTAAAACTTTCTGAAGAGGAATTTAGGTCAAGTTTGGGGAAATAAATGTTTAATATGTCCTTTCTTAGGACGAAGGGATTGTTTTAAGATTAACAGCGGGTTTGGTGTGTCTCGGAGTTTTCAAAAGTCTGAAGTAAACCGTGCTCTACAGTCGGGTGTGAAAATCAAATAACTATGTTGTTTTTTCAACTTGCGGAGACAGCCATAACTCAGCACTGAAACTTAAAAAGGTTGTATAATATTGAAGGCTTATTATTAACAGTCTTGAGTCATGTACATTTTATATTTTCAAATTCGGCTGTTTCACCATGGAAGGGCCGTATATCCCTTGATGAATTAGTCAAAATACAACTGTAAAATATACTAATCAGGATAGTTTTTCCCGACTTGCGTGGCCCTTGTTGTCCCTTATTGCGTCTACAATAGGTACTGCTATAGTCCACATACTCACCCAAACTCCTAGGAATTTATTGACTGACTGTCTGGTAAGGTTAATTTCAAGGGAATTGCTTTATTTTCTGCCAGACTTTTTTTGTCCAATATCGCTTTTAGTTTCCCTTTTCTTTCGGCAACTTGCCCGTCCAAAGAAAGAAGTATTGAGATGGACTGAGGCTTTCACTTGCGTCGTATGAAAAGGAATTAAGTGTGGTGACCAAGAAAGGGAATTAGCATGGGGCTTGGATACGAAGACGGAATGAGCATACATATCTTTGCTATATAGGCACATAGCTTTGAAGGGTTAGAAAAAAAACTCCCGGCTCGCATGATGGTGGTTACACTTCATTTTGGATTTTAATAAGAACCGGCAAATGGTGACTTCGTGTGTTATTAAGATGAAAGTATGAAATGTATTTTCTGTGGACATTCCTGCGATCTAAAATGATGAAAGGAAGCGACGATTTGACAAGATCAACATGCATTGGCATACAAGGCTGCGGCTTAGACTAATCCAATTTAATTAAATGCTCTATTGAAGGATAGGAATAGAGTGAACCAAAATATCGATAGCAGTACGCAATAAGGGAGAGTGTGTGTGTTTGTGGTATGTGTGAGCGTGTCTACCCGATGAAACCGAGAACTTTAACAAAAGGGATCCAGTTGTTTTGACAGAGCGAGGACGTCCTCGCTTCGCTTTCGTGTACAAACCAATGGAGACGTCGCGAAAAAACCCATTTAAGTCCAAACAAATTCCTTAGTCTTCAGGATCATTATTAGGGTCGTCATCCTCAAAGACCGCCAGTTTTCGATTTTGAGACAACTCTTTTGTTTATCATACGATCGTGCGAGGCTTTGTTTCCAAATATCGTACGTATACGCAAAGGTCCAATGCCATCGATAAATGGGCGGGAAAGAAGACAACTACACGAGATGAATTAATCACGGCAGTCGATTCTAGGTCAGTCCGATGGCAGGGAGAAGAGGGAGCCTGTGTTCATATTGACGGATCAATTTCACACAATTTAGAAAGAAAACAAGCAACAGCGCGGGAAGGAAAACAGCAGCAGCGGGCTAACAGATCAGTGTCGTACAAGTGATGCTTTATACTGTGATGTACTAATACACAGAAAACAACTAGAACCTCAGTATAGGAGAGTTATGTTCATAAAAACAAAACCACGGGAGTATAAAAGGAATATGATTTCTTGTTGGTTTTTATAAAGAATGATAAATATTTCATACATATCAATCACGATACATGTATTTCCAATATTGTCATAAAGAGAGTGATATGCTTTGATGTACAGGTAATGATACAGAAGGTTATTAGAGTAGAACAAGCAAAAAAAGGTTCACTTGATTTTATCTTCACCGTGAAAAGTTTCAAATACTACCTGCTCACTGTGTTGCACGTATTATAGTAGCCGAATTGTTTGAGTATCATTTTTTTAAGCATAAGTTTCAAACAAAATATGAACACCTTTAAACTAAAACTGAAAACAAAAACACAAGAAGTGGATCGAATCCAAACACGTGTTTTTAAAAATAAGTTAGGCCTATAGTGATCCATGGTGATGAAAACAATCTTGTTAGGGACACGACGAAAAGAAAATCCGGAACAATTCAAAATATAGGAAGAGAGAAAGGAAGCACACCTGGGAAGGATAACAAAACAAGAGGAAGTTGAGGGAGGCCTCCGATGGTGAAAAAATGAATAAATGCGAGAGTCTTCCCCCACGTGTGCCCGGAAATGTGATAGATTATTGCAATGTCAACATATTTAAAACGAGCCACGCGGTGCAATGGGAACGGGCGGGAGGGAAGCGCGGGTTGTGTTCCCAATCGATCCGGTGGTCCCAAAAGTGCATCTCTCGCTGCCTGTCTTTTGATTCTGACGTCATCCCCTTCACTCTTCCTTAAAGGAAAATGCTGACATTTTTAATCTTCGAAGGTGGGGGTCATAGATTGTTTTTCGTCAGCGTGATGCTTATTTGTGTGCAAAATTTATAAAGAAAGAAGTTTCAGCTGCTTGCTGAAAAAACAGAATAAAGAAGAAGAAAAAAACTGTCATAGTGCTTTGACGAATCCATCCACGTTTAGCGACGTGACAGCGGGTTCCAGCGGCAGCTTTTGCCTCATGCGCAGCACTCGCAAACAGCCACCAACCTTCAGAAATCTAAGAAAAGATTCATGCATGAATCGTTTCTCAGATTCAAAAATGTTTTGGTGTGAAAACTTATCCAAACCATATTACTTCGAAGGGAATCCTTTCTCGAAATAGTTTATACTATAAACAGCTGCAGTGCTTTCCATCAAGTAAGTTGTTATGTATATGGTTTTTGAGGCATTGCATGGTGAGGTATCAGTGTATATTCGGTTTGCGCTAACAAGTTGTTATGGTCATTATTTTTTTGAGTATTTACTCTTTATCCTACTCTTGAACGTAAGGGTGTTTTCTTTGGAGTTTGACTCATATGGTTGGTATTGTTGTAGGAGACATGTATTGTTTGCATTGTTGTTTCCCTGACTGATTTTTCAGTCGAGTTCAGTCGAGTCCCCAACTTAAGCAAATACAAAGAGGAGGAAGCAAGCTCGTCCAGTGCACGTGTTTGCATTGTTGTTGTGTAAATGCATTATACATCAAGCTGAGGTTTGAAATCGTATGGGAAGAGTTGCTTCATCAATACTGCAGCTCTTTTTCCCTGTCCCTGCATATAGCATTCAGGGTCGGGAGACTGTGCGTCATAACGATTGGTTTATCTAAAAGAAGGCCTTTCTTATGTGTTTACAAGTAACTAAATAAATAAACACTATGTGCAGTAGGCACTAACATGGCCAAGGACGCATTCTACAGCTCCCACCAAATAATTGAATGTATAACTAACTCAAAATGTGATAAATGAAAAAATATGGTTAAAAACAATTAGGAAGTAAATTAGTGGTTTACAAGGTGTCTACGTTTAGTACAAAATTCATACCCATCTTCATGACCAGTAGTAGGCCTACCTGCAGTTTCTTTTGGGCGGCAATAGTTGAACTGACGTGGTGTCTCTTTCAGCACAACTGGCGCGATCTTCACCGACGCCACAAAATGACACACATCTACCATACACTGCTACAAACTAGAAATTTACGAAAACGGCGTCTAAAGTTGAACGTTTCTAAAACACCGCAACCCTTCCAAGTTTCAGAGTATTTTATACTTGTTCACTTATAATGGACACTTGATGCTTTAACTTTGAAAATGTTCTGTTTTTGAATGTTCTAAATCCCGTCCTTGATTATTAAGCAATGAAGTTATAGGAAAGGTTCGGGTTAGTTCGTGAAACCGAATCAAAAGCAAAACGGACAATTTCCGTTTTCACGAAGTGACACATTCCAATGTATTACAACAGTACGGAGGTCTGTGTGCGTTATAAGGTATGTTTCAGTTCGTGAAAAAGTGTTTTTCTTCACATTTTGAGCTTGGTTCTCGCCGAGCATTACAATAGTGAATGCGTGTCAGTTCGTGAAAATGAACATTGTCACGATCGTGCAAATGTTTGTTTGCTTTATAGGCCTAATTATCGTAATTTTAAAAAGATAGCTCTTGAAGGTTTTAAACTTCCTGAAATTGTAGGCCTTGACGAATCTTGCTCAAACAAAACAAAACTGGACTAATAAATGGTGGTTTCGTACACAGTGTGTCAGTTCGTGGCGCAAGCGACAGTGACGAAATAAAGGAAGCATGTGAAAAGACCAGCACAACTCATGGTGGAGCATGGAGTTGGCTGATTTTCGGAAACGTGACCGAGCATCCCTGCTTTTCTGAAGGTGTGTGAAATGTCCACGGGTAACAAATTCCACAACAATTGATGATTGGAATTATCTCTCTTCAACTGGGTGAATGGTACTGTTCCTTTAACGGGGTTTTAGTTGATGATAGTGTGCATGGACACGGGTGGTATTCTCTGAGGGAGTGGCGCCGAGTCCACTATCATCATCAACACGGTGAAAAAATTGACTGATGATGTGCTAACAGTAAAATGACAATCTCTGTAAAACATAAAAACGTGTGGGTATTGATCGAAGATTGCCTTTTTATTTTTTCAAGGCATTGGGTCGATTGTCTTCACGTCATATGTCGGACCCAGCAAGCTTCCCCATCATAAATCGGGGGGGGGGGGGGGTGGGGGGTACGTCACTAACTATGAACGTCAAGTCTATGGCATCACTGTAGGAGACGGTGTTATCGTTGGCATAACAATTGTTGGTTTGTACAGCTGGATACTCTAACAAGGTTGTTCAAAAAGACAAACACACGATGAAGGCTCAGTTGATGGCTGTTCTTTTAAAACTCCTATACAATCCACGCGATCCTCTTCAGTTCTGCAACAAGGTTACATTATTATAAACAAGGCTTTTATTCTGTCTGGCAAGGATCTGGAGAATATTGTGAACTTTTTGGTTGAATCTTGCTCTCTCTTTAGCGAGGCAATGGTGGTCTGCATCAGTTCGCTACGGTTGTGTTTTTTTTTAAGCAACATTGCATTAATACCAATACATTACTAGGAAAAATGTCTCGGTCGAGATTGAATTTCCAGTAGGTCAATCCTGTCATCTTCAGGTTTTAAAGGCTAATAACGTCATCAGCAAGCATGTTAAGATTACACAACAAATCGGATTTCAGTTCCAACCTGAATCCAGTTTGAAGCAAGATGTCATTCGTATTACATGAGGTCCTTTGATGTCGCCTTAATTGCCAATTTCAGCAGAAGCCTGGTGCAAGATTACAGTGTAGACTTTATTTTATGACAATATTGGGATAACCTCTAATCGACCGGATCCCATCGCAATCCGAACAGGCAATCCCCACGTTCCGAGCAGGAACTATTGGCTGTAACATTATACGTTAGGGAGTTTTTCTGCTAATCTTTGTAATGGACGTGCACATTATTGCACGCGCACCCGTTTTGTTGTATGAAGAGGTTTCATTTGCGCGTCTTTCCGAGTCAATTATTGGCCATGCCGCCATCTTGGTCATGTTCCCTATGTACTTGGAAATGTTGATCCCTATTATATGAAGAAGGGGCCAGACTACCCCTCCTTCCATCCAACATCGATATGGCATAGCGTCGATTTGATTGTGACAAAAATAAGACGTCCACCCTAAAATAAAAAGGTCCCCCGTTTCGAGTTTACCATGGGGAGCGCAAAGCGTGTTGCCCCCCGTGGAACCACCTCACATGGATGCTAAGTGGTGTTGCTCAGTACGCACTGCCTGTATGGCAGCATCACCTCCAACGCGGTCAGCCAACCTCTCTAGTAGCTACACTAACGCAGAATTGGGTTTTCCAGACAGATCAATTGCTCCACAAGAAAAAGAAAGAAAAAACGAAAACAAAACTCATACATAATTCCGTGTGTGAACCATTAGTAACGAGACTGCTTGCAGCGAAGCGTAGACACCCAAACGGCACCAATTAAAGGGGGCAGTGTGTCTTACCGCTACAGATAAACCTTCAATTTATTCAATGGAATAACGAAACATTTTCATTTGCGTGGGGGGGGGGAGCAAGTTGGGCCAAATGGGGGTTTCTGATGTCTCGAACTGAGTCATGTGAGATTGTTTTCGATCTGTTTTGTTGTTGTTGATAAAAAATACTGTTTTGTGATGTTTTACGTCCTTAATTAATGAGCAATTAAATGAGAAAGTCTCGTTTGAGATCATGACACCGAAATAAAAGCAAAACAGAAAGTTTCCGTTTTCACGAAGTGACACATTTCAATATTATTACGACACTATACGTGTGTGTCACTTCGTAAAAAACGGAGGTCCGCGCGCACCCCACACACAAGGGCCCAATTTCATAGAGCTGCTTAAGCACACAAAGTAGCTAAGCAAAATTAAGCTTACCAGAATAAGGTTACCGGCCAAACTACCATGTCATGTGTACAATTTGTGACTGGTATCCTGCTCATTTCTGTTTAGCAGAAAATTGTTAAGCAACATTTTCTGCTTAAGCAGCTCTATGAAATTGGGCCAAGGTTTGTGTCAGTTCGTGAAAACGTTCCCCCTTCATTATGTTAAATGGAGCCTTCTAAGGATTGTTCTAAGCTAAGCGAATGTTGAGTTCGGTAAGCAATATTGTTAAAGGAACATTACATAATTGGTTTTTGCTAACAAAACAGTTGCTGGCAGTGTAAGCACTTTATGTAATCCACCATATACATAAACTGACAAACCTGTAGAAGTTTGAGATCGATCGGCCATCTGGGTCACGAGAAAATAGTGAAAAACCGGTTACACATTTGCATGAAATCATATAGGTTCAACAAATGAATAAAACGCTCACTGAGCGGAAAATTAGTTTATTCATTTCTCATCAAATATGGCATTTCAGACAGAAATGTTTCAAGGGATGTTTTCTACCATCATCATCATTATACCGTGTAAGTTTTATGTAAATCTGTGATCAAAAGTATATTTTACAATTACCAATTCTGTAATGTTCCTTTAAGTTCTGCCCCATGTACACAATTAGAATTTAAGATTATTCCTTACCGAGCACACCAATCTCATTCCAGCCACGAAACTTGCGCTTCACCTTGTCGCCCTGACTTGAAAGTAAACGCACAGTACATACGCTTCAAGGCGAGACGGTGATAATATAGTCAAAGGTGTGAAATTCTCCAGTAATTACTCGTTAGACCAAGGTCTCATCGAACAACTGCAAATTTGTATTTGCCGTTGCAAATAGAGCGCGAAAAAAAATGTGTTGCTAATGAGCGTTATGGAACTCATGTCATTGTAGTCTCCGTTCAAGTGTGAACATTTAATGTTATTAAGTCGCCGGTTGACGGTAAAGGATTTTGAAATCTAAACGAGGCGAAGGTTAATTTGTTTTTAGTACGGAGCTCTAAAAGTGCCATACACCCGGTTCGGAATTGACCCTGACATCGGGTCGTTGTGAGGCTTAACCTTTTTTGGAGTCAGTATGATATGGAATCCGTTTCAAAATAAACCATAAATGGGTCAGACTGACGCAAAATCAGAGTTAAAAAAAACAATCTTTTTAACCAGTGTGCGGGTGAGCCTGGCCCAGGAAGGGGTCAGGGTCCCAGGCGAGATTTCGTTATCTGGATAAGTGATATGACACTAACGGAGCTCCGTAGTTTATTGCTTTAAATAAATTATTAACGAGATACGTCTAACCTTCAGTGATCGATATCGCTATGCTTCACTGAAAAAAAATGCAAGCTTACCTCAAAAAATATAAGCTTGAAATATGACCTTTAAAAAGAAACCTTTCCGTGGAAAACGGGCCATGCAAATTGTAGACTTCTCCCTCGATTAAAATTACTGTTTTATTTGATCAATAATCACCTCACCTGTACCATTTATTCTGTAAATTTGTACAGTTTAGTCTTTTTCTTTTCTTAAGGTGGTGTTTAAACAATGCAATGCAGAACTATGAATTCCCTGTGAATGGCAAAGTACGAACGACCCGTCTACTAATTTCGCGAGAAATCTCTCAGAGCCAAACAACAGTAGGGACAGAAGAAAGATCGAGTACGCGCATGCAGCGACTTAACAAAACAATCACAATCTTCTGTACCATTCAGAGAAATCAAAACAATCCTCTCGGTAAAGGGATAGCTCTGGACTGACCCTGGTCATCATGCTCCTACTCCGAGGCACTGGTCTACCCCGAGACGGTCGAGACTTCCCCTGCCTGATATTGCAGATTTCACCAGCAATCGCTCATTCCACACTCGCGGTAATTGCAATCTATATAACAACACTGACATGTTAAAAGGAGATGCTTCCCTCTGAAGGATACCCCGATTAAATCGGGTTCAACGACTCCTCGATACCCAGTCTGGACTGTGTTTTCTCTTTCTCTCTCTCTCTCACCCGCCTGATGCATTGCCTTTCCCCCACCCCGTTTTTTGTACGACTTGAAGGACTGGCGGGGCATGTGTTGTCAAAATCACTCTAATTAACTTTGCAATTTGCCGGACTCAGACTTAAGCCGTATCCATCTTAATACGGCTAGTCTTGCCTCAAGACGTTGGTGAAATATCACGTAAGACACTGTGTGCATTGCGGTTATTGGGGAGCGCTTAGTAACAGAGCTTTAATTTCCGGTTCATAATATCCCCAGTATGGAGGTCATCGAAGTTCAACATTGTACAGGAAATTTGAAGCTTTGATCGGCGTGTTTCGCAGTAATTAAACCAAGCGAATGGTACGTACACGCTTTACGTTTTTGTTTTTTGTTTTTTTTTGCGGTTACGTTTTTCATCGAGTTTCATCATAGATCGCCAACTGCTCGAAACAAACTTCGAACGTATCTACTGTGGTTCGGTCCATAATAAGAGTCTAGTATACATTACCAATAATATACAGTGAATGACATTAACTGTCACAACCGTATGAGATTTACTCACACGAGAAAGAAGAAACTGAAATGTGTACCCAGTTCAGAAATCGACATGTTACCCAGACTTCTTGTACAGTATTTGTATGTAGTAATGGAAAGATACCATTATCAAATAGAAAAACATGCACACTTTTATGGAAGACAGAAATAGTGAGGAAATATAGAACCACTTGAGGAATTTTTAAATGTCACTTGTATGCTTTATTTTATTGCAGTCGGTATAGGTCTCGATTTACACAGACGATGACCAGTAATGATATCATTATTGGATGCAGAACACGGATGCAAAGGGTCCTCGATTTATACAAACCACGGCGATCGTTTAAACTCGCTCCCTGAATAAAAGCATCGGTTTCAAGTGCAACCGTAAAGAAAACACCATTTCGATCACATGCATATGTACAGGGGGGAGAATCCTGGAGTTACTATACGCTGACGTGCGTCTGATGAATTCCCACAGCCCTGAGCTTCTGGCTTCATAAAGACAACTTTTACGTGCCTACGAATTCATTGACGCGCTCACATTTTTCATTGATCTAAAACGGTCGCGTACTTAGGCTAAATATTATTGACTGCTTAGCTTTAAAGTGGATGCATAACAATGGTAATTGCGGGCGCACGTGGGTCTGCGTTTCACTTCGAGGCGCTGGAATTTGTACAGACAGTGAACAATCATGATCGCCATGTGAAGTCCGCGCGCAAAATATAACTACACACGTTCTCACCATGGTCAATGGTGTGGCTGTTTATTGTTTGAGAGGGTTGTAATCAGTCGTACCACAGAGCCAGTTTATCGAGTTGTTTGACGGCATGACGTGGAGTAATTCATCACTGTGCCAGGAGGAATCATATTTTATCAGATTGTGTGCCACTGAAAATGTTGCAGCTGTTATATGGAAACGTCTGCAACGGGCCCTAATTTTCATGAAACCTTGTTTAGTGTAGCCTTCAGAATATTTTCCATTCGCTAACCTTGATTCTTGCCGGTGGTTCTTGTAAAGCCAAAAGTGGTGCAACATTGTACAAGGGTTATGTTTGGCGCTGAGAAAATACCATTTTTGATTGATGAGCTTAACACTTGTTTCTGCTATAGACCTTATGCATTGACGTCATCACGCCGCCATCTTAGAGGTAAAACGATGACGAAACAATGGAAAAGGCACATCTTGTACGCACGGCGCAGAGAATGAGCCAATGGGCAATCTTTTCGCTCGGCCCCAGCGGTCTATCCAGGACCGCTGGGATTAGATGGGCTAATCAGCTTGCACAGATTCTTGTTCAGGAAGTACGTCATGCGTGCAGTGCTTGCGGTGTGAGTGTGATGCATGGTGGGACTGAGCATTAAGAAATGAGCGTGCTTGATACGTTTGCCCATCCCAGCGCCTTTGGTTTTAAGGCAAGGCGCTGGGGACGAGCAAAAATCTTCTTTTGACCTCTAGCCGAGGGCGCCCTACTCAAATTGACGTCATGTGCATAAGGTCTATAGTGAGCACCAAATTATGCTCGCACTCTAAACACCCCCGGGTCAGATTCGACCAGGATTACGAGTCTCAGTGGGCCCTGTCCTTTTTCTGGGTCAGGCTGACCCGGAAACTGGTTGAAAATGGGGTCAGTTTGACACAGATTCCGGGTCACACTGACCCAGAAATGGGTCTGACCGGTAAACACTGGGAAAACCGGTAAACAGCTTTAAGACATTTGCCCCAAAGTCAAGGATTTTTTTTAAAGATGGTGATATTTAGTAGGATTGATAGTTTCATTTGATCACACAGAACGCATGAACAAAACAATGCTCCCAGTACAATGAGACAAACCGTGCATTTATTGACTGAGATCTGTGCCAAAAGCTACAACTACTTTCCTCTTCAGATAAATTCATACCAGAATGACATGGAATGACTTGAACAAAACTGAAATGGCTGGACTGAGGTTTAGCTGTGTGGTAAAACTATGAATGGTACAGAGTAGCAGATAGTTCACCAACTCATCAATACGTATCACGCATTGAGATATTCGTGTTTTAAACTCTCGCGGGTACCAGTTACTTTTGTATATTAGAGTTTATAACTCACCACAGGTCAGACACAAGTAGACGTCAGTCAACAGTTATCTTTCTGCAGCATCAACCGATGCATGTGATGTACACAATGATGATATCCAATAATGAACATCTCCTTTAAGCTGATAAGGAATTTCCCAAATCCCGACCTCAAGTCTGGTTGATTTAGGTTTGAAGCTTACCACAAGGCAACTTGCTGTGGAGGATGATTGGAAAGCCTGAGTCTTCTCGTGGAGCTGGAGACACGTATACAAATTTATCCTCAAGTCCCGATCTGTTTTTCCAGGAAGTTTAAATCAATCTCTTGCAGGAACATCGGAGCAACTTTATTAAGGTTTGCACGTGCCTTGTTAAAGAATAGGAGCCCAAGTAAATATTTATTTTAACAATTTAATAATGTCCAACCGAATTTCTGCAACTAGCGTGTTTAACGTGAATTATCAAGATATCTGTCACTACAGGTTATGTATGAGTTGGTCAACATGTTGAGGTTAGCTTCGACTGTGTGTTAATACCGAATGTTCAGCAGTCCGTTATCCACACTGAAACAAAATGGAGTGCATTGGTGTGGGCAAACTTAAACACACCCAACCAGTGAAATTGTCTTGTCCTGTCCTGTATTAGCAAAAAATGAGCAGGATTACCAGTCACAGGTGTTACATGTTACATAATATTTTGGCTGGTAACCTTATTCTGGTGAGCTCATAGTTTTCTTGTGCGTAGTCAATTTGTGTGCTTAAGCAGCTCTATGAAATTGGGCCCAGTTCTTTGGGTGAGGAGACAAGTTCGATCTCCAGAAAGTCCATCCCTCAGCGCAATCACTGGACCGGTAATTTGACGTTGGCAATACTCATCAATGGGGGACTTTGAAACGCTAGGTGGCAGCAGACTTACAAAGGTAGATTTCTGCTTGAGGTTTTTAATGTCTCAACCAACGAGCGTACACCAGTGACCAAAAGGCCAGTTCCAATCATGTACTACTCGCAAAACGGGTACCTACAAACATATAGAAGCACTCAGCAAAACACTATCCATTTTTCAAATACTCTAAGATAAGTATGGGAAATACAAAATCAAAGGGGTAAATGTTTATATCATTATACTTGTGCTCATGGTGTCAAATTAATCTATTACGCATTATGAGATGCACTTAAAGTATGTATTTCACTCTTTAAACTGTATAAGATATAAAGGGTGGGAAACGCAACACGAAATATGACACCATTCATGACCCAATCAACATGTAGCTTTCTCCAGAACGGTACATAATTGTATGTACACGCTCTCCAAGATATGTACTATGCCACAGATACTATCTCGATTCATACAGGAATATATGAATAATATCAGCGCGTGTGTGCAATCTAAGTAGAACTGTGTAGGAGCGAATGCTACAGAAGGGCAAGGTTGAGAAAGGATGGTTCGAACAAAATTGCTCGTTAGACCATTATTCTGCGGATTGTTTGCTTCGTTGTTGTTTAGTTTGCAGTTCCTCGAACGATAGCAAGGAGTCTGGAACGATGGAACGTTTATTATTTTTTTTCCAGCACTGTATATTGGAAATGTATTAAGTTCCCGTAGAGGTACAATTTGTTTCATTTGTTCCTCTCAAAATGTTATTTCGTCCCCTCGAAATATTAGTTCTCTTGAAATGTTGTATCGAGGGAACGAAACACTATACTTATTTTCGTTCCCTTGATATGTTATTTCGTTCTCTCAAAATAACGTTCCCTCAACAAATCTCTCGAAATATTGTTTGGTTCCCCCGAATTGTTGTTTCGTTCCCTCTAAATAATACTCCCTCGAAATAATATTTTTGTTTCTAAACGGAAATAGGAATATATTTTTAAAAAAATTAAGTAAAACTAAAACATAGAATTACACATAATGAAACTTGTCCCATAACGGGTTCCACAAATGTCAGCCTATAATCATATTATGCATACAGAAGTACAGCAAACAGAAGTAGGGCTGTTATCGTTTCGATCAATTCCATCTCAGGGCATCTTTACTGCTAGAACAGCATTGCATAAAAACATAATCAAGGCACCGTTGATACCCGTATTAAACTATTAATTCTAACCCTGAATAAATTGTTGAACTTGCCATTTCAAATCCTGTTATAGTTGAGTTCACCACATATGTATGTCAACTCGAATATTAAAGTCATCATTGAGCATTTTCGGCAGTAACTCTAAAACTGGTACTGTAAAATTGCAAAAAAAAATATCAAAGCAGTTTGTAGGCGCCGTAGTTTATCTAGCCAAGATCCAAGTAGAGCGCTGCATTAAGTCAATAACATCTGCAGGCCCCTGTGTAAAATGTGTTGATCCCTTCTCAAGACCGGACAAACAAATTGAGCTGAAACCTGATTAGCAACTGCGTTTTGTTTTTCGATTAGATCGCAAGGGATATACAAAGTGGCACTTTTGTTGCAAATTATGCATTAATAAAAAAAGGCATTGACTTGTTAAACTGTGTAACACCGTCGAACGTTTTACGCCTGTGGGTGTCCCATTGTCATTAGTCGGATTAAGGATTCATCCACGTGCGTTTGAACTTCTTAACTGACGTCTCCCTCAGCAGTCTCAAGGCTGTTTGTTGTTGTTGTTGATCCTCATAGGTACATTTACCCGTGGAACTGTTTTAACGTTCCAAATACGTACCCTTTAGCCGTAGTATATCATCCCTAATGGGGTCCAGAAGAGCGCTTTGTGCTCTAATAACTACCGGGTCAGAAATGAATTGGATTTCGGGTCCTAGGGCCATGACCCATATCTGGTAAAAGAAACTGGTAAAAAAGGGAGTTTGAGGCAGATTCTGTATTAGTTTGACCCAATTTTTATATGGTCACACTGTGGTGACACTGTGTTCTCTGTGGTGACACTATGTTCTCTGTGGTGACACTGTGTTCTCTGTGGTGACACTGTGTTCTCTGTGGTGACACTGTATTCTATGTGGTGACACTGTGGTGACACTGTGGTGACACTTTTCTCTGTGGTCACACTGTGTTCTCTGTGGTCACACAGTATTCTATGTGGTGACACTGTGGTGACACTGTGTTCTCTGCGGTCACACTGTATTATCTGTGGTCATACTGTGATCACACTCATCTCTGTGGTCATACTGTGGCGACACTGTGTTCTCTGTGGTCACACTGTGGTGACAATGTTGTCTTTGTTGTCACACTTATTGTTCACACTGTGTTCTATATGGTCACAGATTACCCTTGTTAATTGTTGAGTATGTTTTTATTGGCTTTTTATTTTACATCGTTGTTGTTTTTTAAGCGCCTTGATCGTCTTGTAGGTGGGTTTTGGCGCTGTATATTTTGGTTATTATTAATTTTTATTGAGATGTCAAAATGTTTGAATGATGCATTCAAGATATGATGACAGTGATGACGATGTTGAACATGATGGTTGTGGTCATGTTGATGTGATCATTATAAAATGTGATGATGATGATGATGATGAGACGTGGTTCGTGGTCGTACGTGGTTCGTGTGGAGTACAGCAACACGGATGACTGAAAGAACGGATGGGCTATTTCAGTCATTTACAAGGGCAGAGGCGCACCGATAAGAACGATGATGATGATGAGAGACAGGTTGAAGAAGTCACGAAGTATAGACGGAGTCGGATGAGCAATAGAGATTATCAATCACTGAGTGATTAAAGGTCTAATCATCAAGGGGGAAGAGCGAGTATATAAATGGAGATTAAAGGAGATTAATGGAGATAGATGGAGATTAAAGCCTTTAGGAAACAGTGCTTTCTCTCATTAGACATGTACTCGTTAAGACAAAACCTAAATCATTACTCATCCTGCACGGCGTCGAGTCTGGTCTTTATTCGGGTCGTAAAATTAAAGAGTTCTGACACACACTCTTGCACTGTACATACAAAAACAGATTGCATTTTTGAAGGTACGTGCAAGTTATAAACTTCGCAGGTTTATTTTTGAATTATCTGTTGTAGCTTTCAGCAAATTATCAATATACATCAACCAGTAATTTGTTTTGTTTCATTTTAAAAATTTTGATTTTTGTTTTCCACATTGTGTCTCACCGAAACCTGCCATTAGTGAGACATTTTATTTATTTATTAACATTAATGACAGTCGTACGTGGTTCTTGACATTGAACACAAAACCCGGTGCCTCATCTGCTAGAAGCTAAAAGCCAAACTGAACGCCCTGTTAAGCAACCGTATCGCAAACGTGCTCGAACATTGAATGTTGCCATGAACTGTGTGACTCCTAGAACCCATCGGGTGAGGGGAAATGCATTTGAATGCAATGTCTCAGAATAGAATCGCGAGTTGAAATCTGGACTATTCCATTTCACGAAGCGAAGCCCCCTCCTTTTCCCCCTCAGAACAACTTCGAGAACTCCATGTAGACACCATCCTTGTCCCCTGCGACACTACCCCTCCTCGTTGGGATTAATGGGCGCGGGAACGATTATTTTGGAAACGACACCGCGAAGCGTCGCTGTGAAATGTCCCAAGCGTCCTATGGCATATTTATTTTATCAATATAGGACTCCTATGTTGATTTTTTGATCATCACGCGTCGCAGCACTAAATACATGATAAGTTAGGTATGACACGTGACGCATGTTCCACGAATTGAATGACAAAGATCTATGTGTAGAGTATATCAATATATATTTATATTTCTTTGTTCAACCCGAAATCATTTTAAAAAATATACCAAGTCAGTTTCCCTTGTGGTTTATTATTTGATGGTTTTTTTTGCTATAAATGGATATGTTTTTCGTTTGTGCTTGTTTTTGCCTCTGACGAAGTCCGGTTTGGATCGAAAGCTAAGGCCATCTACCCTACAAAATTTATATATATTTATATAATATATATTTAATATATATTTATATAATACCCACTACTGTTTGGATAATTATTATTTATTTTGTTAAAGGAACATTACAGAATTGGTAAGAAAAAAAACTTGTAAAATATACTTTTTAATCACAGATTTACATAAAACTTATATACAGCCTAATGATGATAATAGTAGAAAACATCCCTTGAAATATTTCTGTCTGAAATGCCATAATTTGATGAGAAATGATCGAACTAATTTTCCGATTGGAGTTTATCGCTCAGTGAGCGTTTTATTCATTTGTTGAATCTATATGATTTCATGCAAATGTGTAATCGGTTTTTCACTATTCTCTCGTGACCCAGATGGCCGATCGATCTCAAACTTCTACAGGTTTGTCAGTTTATGTATATGGTGGATCACATATAGTGCTTACACTGGCAGCAACTGTTTTGTTAGCAAAAAACAATTCTGTAATGTTCCTTTAAACTCTAGCTAGATCTCTATTTATTTACCTTGTGTAGTAGTAAACACAATATTCTTTCGACTGATTCTCACCAGACAGTCAGCTTTTTTTATAACTTTGATGTGACACTTTTGATGATGGATGTGATGGACTATGTGAAGTCTCGTATTCGAAGCTTCCGGAACCGTGTTTGTCCCAACAGAGAGCAGGGTACCAACCATAGGTTTTACGTGTGCGTGATTCTTCAAATACTTTAGTTGAATGTAGTTTAATGGCCACAAAAATTACATTGTTGGGAAGTAAAATTTAGGGATGAAATGAAAGTAAAAGGAATTTAATAAATCAACAAAGAAAACCCCAAAATGAGAGTTGACCTCCGTTTCTGGTTACTTGTAAACAATTAAGATTTGTTGCCCAACTGACGTAGATGAATTATTATCATTCAACGTGTAATGGTTGCACAAATTCTGGCGCGATTCGCAAATGGGTTAAAAAAAAAATCCTGTTCCTTAGTTTTTAATTTTGTTTCAATGTAAATTTTAACAAATTGTTTGTGGTTATAATAGAAATTAAAATTGTTTTAGTTAAACAAATTGTTCAGGGTATTTTTATTTTCAAAAATTTTGTCTGGATATAATTTTAATAAGAAGCTGATTTGACTTTACATTAAAATAGTCCTCGTTCGACTTGTTTGTTCGTTTTCGATACGCACAATCTTTAGCCAAAGTGCAAAACATTATCGAGATCAAAACATTAGTTTACTGAGCAGTGCTTGCATTTCGTTTTAGAACAGTAAAATGTTGTAGAGACAAATCAAATGCACATAGCCTATTAGTCTGCTTCTACTCCTCCTAAAAGCCTCTTGATTTTCGTGTGAACCCCATCAAGGAGTAAGAACTCGTTAGTGGTTACCTGGACACGATCATTGCCATCGATTGTGACACGGCTGAGGGTTCGGGCTTTCTGCTCTGGCGAGAGGCGATATTCTCCACTCTAAAGTTTTTGGTCAAGTGATGCGGCGGGATGGGGGGGGAGGAAGGACTTACCGGTGGGTGAATCTGGGTCGATACGCTGACAGAATTGTTTCGATTGACCGCCATTACTCGCCATTTATGGACACCCAATCACACTCTTAGGGGTCATGGGTGAGATGGTTCGAGTACACGGCATGTGATTTGGGTTGAAGAGGCCACGCTGAGATCCGCCCGGAGTAAAGCAGCCAGATTAGGAATGAAAAACCGGTTTAGTGTTCCACTCAGAAATTCAAATTTGGACTTTGATTACAGGCCCCTAGGACTTAACTTTAAATAGCAGTCCCTAAGTGGCACATAGAAGTCGAAACGCATTTTATTGAAAAATTGAACTGAAGAGTCGGGCTATCTAGTAGTTCTACCTCGTACCGTCAAGCCTACTCTGGTTATGGGCAAACAGTGGCAGGAAGCATCTTAATATAAAAAATGTAGGCCTAACAGGTTTCCACGAAGACAGCGGTTCACCTTCGGTTTGGGAAAAAGTATAACTGTTGAAGTCCTCTAGCCATTTTTCAGTTTAGCTACCGTATTATAAAACTAAAATGCAATTTAACCGCCCCTGTTGATCATTCTCAATTCTTAATTTCCTTGTACCGTCAGTGATCTCAACTATTTTTCTTGTAAAGACACTGTGCTTCGAACTTGAACTTCGAAAAAAAAATACACCTTTCGAATGCGTTACGTTCTAAAATAAACAATCAAGTAAGAAAGGTTCGTGTTAGTTCGTGAAACCGAAATAAAAGCAAAACACTGACAATTTCCGTTTTGACGAAGTGACACATTCCAAAGTATTACAACGCTATACACGTGTGTGTCACTTCGTGAAAACGGAGGTCCGCGCGCACCCCACACACACGGTCCGTGTCAGTTCGTGAAAAATCTAAACATGTTAACTTTCGTGCGTTGGTTGCAAGGAATAAATAATATCGTAACTCAAAACGTAAAGGTCTTGAAGCTTTCCAACGTCATGAAGCTGTAGCCCTTGGCGAATAGTGTTTAAATAATTATGTTTTGGGTTTTTTTTTTAAGAAAAGAAAAGAAAAGAAGGAAAGACAAGGTAGTTTGGCACACAAGGTGTCTGTTCGTAGCGTCAGTAACGATATTTGGCGCTGAAAAGTAGAGCCTATACCAGTGACGAAAGAATCTTTATTTCTGGGTGTTTTCAAACAACCAAAAGGAGCTCATAGAATATGTTGAGACTGTAGAATGGTACAATATTCATTCTATGTTATATTACTTGGGAGTCCTTTCAACTCAATGTGTGCACTCGTGTTAGAGTCGGAGTCAATGCAGACGGGACACCAGTACAGCTGCATTCCACCACGTCGCAGCACTACCTCAAGACGCTTAATGCTATATCGACGTGGCCACAATGCATAACGAGGAAGGAATAAATAAAGTGCAACATACAGCAACTTTTGTCACTTTTTCTTCTTACTAAGTAATAGTTTACCGTATAAAGAAGAAGTGTAAAAAGAACAGCCTTTGGAGAAGTGTCACTTATTTTGTTGTTGTATTTCGGGTGTTTAATAGCAGCGAGAGCCATTTTAAACCTTCAAATCTAGCTTTGATTTACGCAACCTTACCCCCTCAGCATGCCACAATGAACACAGGGATGTTTTACTAGATGGTCTATCTTTACCCAAGCCTCAATTTTCAATTCAATGAATAATTTCAACAGCCTCGGCGATAAGCAAATTTACTTGGCCGGGCAAAACGGACGTTTGCATTATCAATATTTGGTAAGAACACACACGCCTGAACGGCAGTTCCTGCTCGCTGTATTCCTAATTCGCTTCGTCTCACCCCCCCCCCCCTTTTTTATCGCTTCGTCTTCCCCTTTTTATCGCTTGTTCTTGTCTCTTTTCTTTTTTCCCTCTTGTGTTTGCAGACAAGGGGTAAAGAGTGCAGCCGAAATATGTCCGATGCCCACGGCGGGTAAATACAGATGGTCGGTTGAAAATCTATGTGACAAAACTAAGTCATAAAGGGAGTTAGGTGAGTAAGCCGAGAACTCGAATTCCGTATTCAATATTCAGATAAAAAGAAGGATATGGCATTTGGGGAAGTGTAAAACACGCGCTCTATTTAGAAAACTATGTAGAATTGTGTACAACGTAAAATGAATACTATAGTGAATTATGCCTAGGTGTACAGGAACAGAAACATTCGCTAAACACATTAGTATGGCCCTTTTCGAATCCACGGCTTCGGCTCCGGATTGGGCTTCAGGCCCAGTTTTCTTGTCTGAAGCCCTGACCGCAAAGCATGCGTAAGTTAAAATAGTTGAGGGAGCCTATAGCTAGCCTGAGCCGATTTTGGAGCCGAAGCCGTGAATTCGAAAAGGGCCTATGTTTTAAACCTGTTCTTGTTGATAATGGTGACACACTCTAAACACTGCCGGGACAGAACTCAACTGGATCCGGGTCACGTGGGGTCTGACCCATTTCGGGGTCAGTGCAACACCGCATCTGTGTCAAAATAAGCCGGAAATGGGTCCCACTGATGCAGAATCCGAGGTAAAATATTTTTAAAATCGTGTCAGGTTGGTCCACAAATGGGTCAGGACGCCTTGGACGTGCCTTAGATTAACACCAAACAGTGATTGTGTGTGTTCTACCCTAATATGAAAACCAGACTTGACACAGGTCCCAGGGGGGGGGGGGGCCTCGGAAACTGCATTAACATAAAATGGAAATTTAGCTCAGATTCCGTGTCAGTTTGATCCATTTTCTGTGTCGTAATGGCACAGGTTCCTGGTGACGCTGACCATAATGGGTCAGTCCCCTTAGTGTCAGAACCCGGTCAAGTCTGACCAAAAGTTGTTTAGAGTGTATTTAAGAGTATACATCAAGTGGTTTTTATATTGAACCTCTCTCATCAGCTGGAGGTATCCCTTTAAAAAAAAAATTGGGCTCTATAAATGTTTTTTTTTTTTTTTTTTTTCTTTTTAAGATGGCACACTTTTCTTGCCCGTAAAAACTAGAGAAGAAAAATGGATACTCCTTACACAAACAAAGATCGACCTTGACCTCCTTAGATTCTATTGAGGAGAGTCTTGTGATTTGATTTTTCTGCCGGGAAAATTTGGTTTAGTTTTTTCCCCGACGCGGTGTATATTCGATCTCAAGGAAGTTAAAGAACAAAGGCGACGGTCGTGAATTTATGCAATTATTCTCTTTGTTCTGTGCTTTATTGAATGAAGGTATCATAATGTATGTGGGAGATATAGACATAGTCCCACTCTGGTGTGTTTCACTGTATCGCACATGCGGTCGGTATTTACCGGCACATTCAATAAATCCATACTGATAATAGAACATGTGACTAGCATGCACAGCCGACTGCGGTCCTATAGTCCTCTCCAGAACGGAATATTGTTTCTAAAAACTTCGCACCATCAGAGGGCGCTGTGTACACCGCAAAGGCTAGATTATGTTTAGGTGCGTCATGGTTTCTTTTCGCTCAAGTGATCGAGAGAATCGATTAATGTAGAACATCAACATTACGAAATTAAGATCTCAGTTGTTTTTGATATTCAATAAATTAGTTCTAATGCGAGTAGCTGTGTATATATCTGTAGTTTAAAAACTCCATCAGTCGTTCGGTCGTACATGGAAGAACGTATAGCTTTGGTCTAAATCATGCAAACTTCATTTCGCATTTTGCCTCGGTGTAATAGAGCTTCACACAAAGCCCCGTAACCGTACCCAGCAAGGCCCTGGGGTCACGACGCCGGCGTGTGTACCGAAACCCTCCAACAGGACTAGATTAAATAGAAATCCTGCGGATCTTTGTCCATGTTAAAAAACAGATGTATCGGTTTGCGTCTATTGTTACCCGGCGAGCGCACAGGTGTGCGTTCTTCCCCCCAGGGGGACGAGGGAAAAAAAATCCCAAGGCGGGAACGGAGATTCTGAATCTCGCTACATGCGGAGTGAAAAAAGCCCATAATATAAGTGGCTTTTTTACCCAGAGCTGATGGATCGAATGATTGAGACCTGATGAAGTTGCAAGTGGTGATCGATGTCGCTGTCTCTTTTTTTTTTTTTCTTCTTTTTTCTTCTTCCTGTTCGTTAACTTACCCATACTTGTCTTCTACTTCCCTCTATACCCTCAGGTTTATCTGTGGGGATCTTTAGACAATTTGATTGTTTAACGGTCTGTTTTACTGGGAATTATGCATATTTTAGTTCAAGTCAATTCAAACTCACATTTATTTCCATGCTTCATGAAAAACTCTCGACAGAAGATTATATAAAAAAAATCAACTTAATAAGTAACCATAAATCCAGTTTTACGAAACATAAATCAACATAAGTATGAAGGCTACTTCAAGAAGCCGGGCTTGTGGTGAGATACCTTGATTATCCCTGAGATACCTTGATTATCGTGAGCGAATGTATTTCCTTCAAAAAAACTGTGTGTAAAAGTTACTTTTACTGTTTCAAATTGACCTGCAGTGTGTGCGTTAATGACTGCCCAAAATGGATCCGAACATCACGCGTGCGCACTCACCCTACACGCGTTTGTGCGCCTGACTAGCTGAGCTGGCTGGGTGGACAACTCCACTGTGTTTGCCAAGCAATTGTGTCTCTGTACGCATGCGTGAATGTAGTTAGCATTATTTCATGGGAAAGGTCCATTAAGAAAACTAAAACAAGTTGAAAACATTAATATTTTTCAGCAGAATAGTTTTCTGTACAAAAACATTAACAACTAACTTTATACTCGCGTCAATTCGCTGTTCAAGCTCACTTACAATTTGAAAATTTAAACATTTAAAGAAAAACAAACACAAACAAACAAACACCCAGACAAAACAGGTTCCATATATTGCAATACTCTAGTATATATACTGGTTGTGCAACTAAACTAGAACAAGCTTCCCGGCGATAACATGGAGTCTGCTTCATAATATACTTTTTCTTCTTTTAAATTGTTACGACCAGAATAAAGCCGACTTCTAGTTCCTCAGACATACTGTAAATATTGTTTTCAATCGTGGAACTATTTTGATTCTTCGACACATTCGCCAATTCGTGAAAAATGAACGGGGAAAAACGTGCATGCATAGTGCTATGTACAAACCGATGCATATTGAATTTCGCCGGTTCGTGAAAACGCTAAATATATAGGTCAACAGATTCATCAGTTCGTGAAAATGCAAAACTCTTACCACGCGTGTTTGGCACCGTGCCAATTCTATGTAATTTAATGGACAACGGGGCGGATCTTGATTTGCCACTTTGTGAAAACGCAAAATGGCAAGTGATTCGTCGGTCATGCTAATTACCGTAGTGTAATTACGAACGAAATCATTACGTGTTAGGTGCTGAATGTAAAACAGCAATGACCATACGTCAAGAATTTGTACAAAAATCGGTTTTCCGAATTTGTGAATTGGTTGTACCTTTAGATACTGTACATTGCATTCCTGCATTATTTACGCGGTGTTTATGATAAAACAATTTGTAAGTGTAAAATACTTATTATAACCGTTATCTATACGATGTCTACTCGGCCATCAAAAGGTAATAACCCAAATATTAAGATCATCAAAGAGCCGCTCTTTAAGATGATGTACAAGTAGTTTAATATTTAGCTACTCACAATGTATAGCCTCGGTAATTAGTGCTTTATTGTTTTTGTGGTGTATTGTTTGTCTATCCTTTTTTCCGTCGCCCGGCAGCCCCAACACAAGTAATTGCTTTTCATGACTTTCCTCTACGTCACATATTTTCCTCAGTGTTCATTTACGTAGTTTAGCATCTGTTGAACTTGATTTAAAACCATTTTATATATCAAATCTATCAAAACGAAACCAAGTATTGTTGCGTGAAAATATGTATTACTTAATTGAAATGAGTGTTACTGTCATGTGTAATTGAAGATGCCGCATTCACAATATACTTTGTACCAACAGTTGAACAGACTTCAACGGGGCACTGCGCACACCTCGAACGGCTGAGGCGCCAGGGTGATTCCAAGGCGTCCCTTGACGCTGAGTGGAGGCGAACCCACCGGCTTCTTGAAGGTGAACTGATGGAGGAGGTAGGTGAAGAAAATAAAGAGTTCCATCTTTGCGAGTTGCTCGCCCAGACACACACGGCGTCCTGTGGAGTTGAAACATAAAGATTGGTGGTGAGATTCTGTATCTGTAATTCAAGAAATGAACACAATCTGTGGTTTTTTCTTTCTTAAAGGTGCTGATTAAGTTAACACTGTAATAGACCTCATTACGCCGCCATGTTAGAGGTAAAAAGATGACACAACAATGGAAAACGCACATATTATAAGTACGCGCGGCGCACATAATCGGCCAAATGAGTAACCTTCTTTTGACCTCATAGCCGAGGGTGCCCTACTAATGACGTCATGTGCATATTGTTGCTGCATGACTTCACCCATTGCAATGCTCATAGCAGTGTACGAAAGACGAGTATGTGCCTAGTTTTACATACTTGGAAGTTGTGTAGAGGCTTTGATTTGTAATCTCTATTCTCTATACGATAGTATATTTTACACCAGGTTTACTTTACTGGAAACAAGTGTTGCAAAAGTTTTGAAGAAATGGTTTCCTACGAAACACTGCTTCATGTATCGCGGCAGAATTTCCTACAAAACACTACTTCATGTATCGCGGCAGAATTTCCTACGAAACACTACTTCATGTAATTCAGCACTGCAGGATCGTATACGGTGCAATACCTAGCTAACATCTACACTGAATTTGAATACTAAGTTTGTGTGAGGTCAGAATCTTGGCCTGGTTGAGAATCATGGTTATTATTACCTATGCCGAAGGGAATAAACTCATCAGGTTTAACCACCTCTCCAGCCTTATTCAAGAACCGCTCCGGGTTGAACCTCTCCGGTTCCGGGAAGAGTTCCGGGTCACTGTGCAGGGCCCACTGGTTCGAGATGATGAAGCAATCTTTGGGAAGAGTGAACCCTCTGAATGAGGTATCACTAGAGGCCCTGTGGGGTACGCCGAGGGGCACTATGTTACCGACTCGTTGGAGCTCTAGAATGACGGCTTCGGTGTACGGCATGTCTGGTTTGTTGGACAGCTTCGGCATGCGGTTACGTCCAACCACGGCGTCGATCTCCTGCTGCACCCGCGTCTGCACCTCGGGGTAAAGCACCATGTACAGTAGGCTCCATCTCAGGGTCGTGGCCGTCGTCTCCGATCCAGCTACGAAGAGATCGTTGATGACGCTCACCAGGTTGTTCAAACTCAAGACGGTCTCCACATTGTGATTGGTTTTCTCTTTCATCTCATTAATGTACATGTCCATGAAGTCCCTCATGTCATCCGGGTTGAAATCCTTCATGTGGTCCTTGATGATGTTCTTGGTAAACTTAACCACCAGTGTGATGTTCTTCTTCATTTCGCGCATGGACGGGAGAAAGCCCAAGTACTTGGTGACGGGCAGGAACTGCATCGCTGCCCCGGCTCCGATGAGCTCCATGTTCCGTCCGATGCACGACAAGATCGTCTGGAACTCGGGGTCGTTGTACTCGTACCTCTTCCCGAACACAACGGAGGCGATGATAGTCGAGACGGAGATGGAGAACAACTTGGTGGGGTTGAAGGCCTTCTCTTTGAAATTGTGCATCTCTTGGATTAGTTGCTCTGCCTCCCTCGCGATCTGATCCTCAAAGCTGGATTTCCCGACCCCGAAGTTTTTGAAGACATTGAGCGAAAGTTTCCTCTGCTCCTTCCAGACTTGTCCGGATGCAGCTGCAACACCTATTGATAGAGAAAAAAAACACCCACAATTTTCCATCACATATAGCCAAGACAGTACCCGCATTGCTTCTTCATATACAAATTTGAACAACTAAAAAGATCCTCGTCGAACGTTTCAATATTAATTTGTTAAGAAGTGCATGGTTGGAAGAGATACAACAACAAAAAATGCCTTCGTGATCTATGCCTACCACATCCATATTTGAACACTTTATTATCAGTATTTCTGAACAATGACAATTGGTTTTCTGACTTTGTAACACACAATTAATTATCTTCAGAACCCGGATGAAACTGTTGAAAGATTAAAAGATGTGGGTCAGCACCTATGCACCGTACCGATACATTGTGTATAACCCATTTGGGGGTTTGAAGCCGGCTTTTCCAGTCACATTGTACTTTATATCTTTTCGATAATTGCCCATTGTGGACACCATCGATGCAATGCATTATGGGTTGTCTGTATAGCTTTTGCCTCTTGTTGACAAGATTTATAGCAGGAATGTTGGAGCGCCATTTAAGAAGCCACTCATTCATTAGTGTGATTAAGATGGCTCCCTACTCGTGAGCTGATTGCATTGTCTTAGTAAATCATATAATATATTCATTGTAGGGTTGTTGTCAAATCAACAGTCTCATTATTTCATTGCAAATCCGTAATGGAGTTGCCGTTATAATTGGACATGTTATTCAGTATTGCCTAAAATTCTCAATGTCTTTATTTCTCGACTATTTTGTTTACCTTCTGAGCCGTCCAACATGGTCTTTACCGTGTGCAATGCAGGCCGATCACTCAACATTGGATTCTGGAAGGCATCCTTGATCGCATCGTAACCGTGAACAACGACAATTCTCTGGCCCAGTATACTCATGGTGAATATTGGCCCATACTTCTTGGACATCTTTAGAAAGACCTCGTGCGGTTCACCAGAAGAGAGGGCCATGGCAGGAAGGCTCCCAAGTAGAGGCCATTCCCAGGGACCGGGCGGGAGGTTCCGTGGTCTTCGAAGAGCCCACGAGAGGACGAGAAAGGCTACCAGGCCTATTAGTACGGTTCGTATGTCTAGCCAAGCTAACATGGCCTCTGTGTACGCCATTTTGTTCTGCGTTCCGTATTGAAAGAGCTTCACGTGTCAACAGACTATATCAATCGATTGTATTGCATGCAAAGATTAATGACAGTGCGCAGAGTGACCTTCATACGCACGAACCATTACTCAGCATACTTAGGCCAGGGCCCTTGCCTGTTGGGACAAAAGTACAAGTACCTGTACAAACTGATTGTTGGTACACGTACTGAAACACCATGTACATGTACGTGTATCCTCGGAAGATTGCTTTGTTGGACGTTTACACAAGAGTTGCGGTGTGTTTGTAATACATCATAATTGGGTCACACGTCTCCATGTAGGGTGCAGTTATGGCAAGTGGAAGTTGACATTACATTTTCAAAGATAGGCACGGGTGTAAAGTCTGTAATTACTGCAGTCTGTTCCTAAATGGTTGCTAGATTTCGACGGGTGGTGCCCTAATTTCTCCGCCAGCTATTCAAGTTGAATCATGTCGAACATTCAATACTTCAATCTCGACTTGGGTTAATAAATAATTATTTGTGAGCATCCCAAAACTACCATCGGTGTAAGGGTAAACCCAAATAAAAAACAACCAAATAACAAAAATTAATACTAGGTCCTAATGTAGTATAGCAGTAGACGTCTGTTTGGTATGAAAACCAGATTCGATTCCGGCAAAATAACAGAGAATTTTTTATGTTGTTTTTTAAACCAACAAACAGAAAAACAAACTAATAAACACCCAAACAAACAAAAATACAAACAATTGCCCAAATTGTTTCACAGCCCATATACAACCCCTGAACAAACAAAAAAACTACAACAAGACTGACGGTCGGAGTGATCGTTTACAGATGAAATTCTTCGTCGAAAAAGTTTCATTTTAGCTTCATTGAATTTTGAAAAGGTCACCCTCTCCGAAATTTGATTTAATACAGACAATTACGTAAACTTGACCCACAAGGCACCAGCTGAGGTAGCACTGCCATGTTATGGCGCTCCTGCAGGTTGCACCAGGTTGATCGCAGTTAAACTCACAAAGCTTTATGCCTATCATCGTCTTTAATTTCTTATTCTGATCCACACGAAAAAAGAAAATCTTGGAAACACCTTGCCCGTGGCACCTGCCTCGTCTCACAACTCGACTGTTTTCACATCAGGTTTTTTTTGTTTATTCCGCCGCGCCGTTTATCAGCTGCACCAGTGTCTAAGCGAATCGGCAAATTTACAGTGATTGGACGTGGACAGCGTCTGGCATGCTAACTGAATTAATGCATCATGCGGTTGAGCTAACACAAACTTGGTTATTGCTTGCTCAAACCTTATGCAAAGACCGTCTGGATTTTTTTTTGGTGTGTGTGTGTGAGTTTTTTTTTCTTCTAAATTTCCAACATGAAAAAATAACAAGAATTAAACTAGGGCTGTAGAAACTGAATGTCATTCGGGTCGTGTTATGTACAAAGGTTTCTATCGCGGGCGTATCCCGGGTAAGGGTGTAGTTTATTTACCCCACCCACTTTTTGAGCGGGGCGATAGCCCGTATGATCATCCCCCACCCCCAGATTTAGCGAAGTGGTGATAAAAAAATATATTTGTAATTGATTAATTCATAAAACTGAAAGGGAAAAATGAGAAAAAAATTATGAACTTGTCTCAAGATAACATACATTGTGCACACTTCAATTAGTCGTATCGTGTCATAGACCTTATGCAGATTACGTCATTTGAGTACGGCACCCCCCCCCCCCTTTAGAGGTCAAAAGGAAGATGTGCATTGGCCAATCCTGTGCGCCGCGCGTAAAAAATATGTACGTTTCCATTGTTTCATCATCGGTTTACCTCTAAGATGGCGGCTTGTTGACGTCAATACATAAGGTCTATTATATATAATTATTACTTTCGTACTGTAAAAATGCGTTTGAGTTTTGGAAACAAAAAACCCATTGGAAAGTGCATGCAGCGTCCCATTTTTTATTATTAAATTTCGTCTTAACGTCTTAAAAGGAAAACAAAGGTACATCGAAAAATAAACCATCAAACTCAAAAGATAATAATTCGGAAGAAGGAGAATGCATCAGAAGGGAAACGCGGCACCTAGTTGTGACAAACGTAACTCCCTTACGTTGTCAAGACATGACTCCAAGCTCTTTCTGGTGGTTTAAAAGGGTTTGTTTTGCTTTTTCCCCCATCGATTTCTTTATCTAAGTGTGTTGTTTATAATGTAATTCAAAACGAGAAAAAAACACAAAGAGTTTATGCTACTCCTGTCCAATGCACCAATGAGTATCTCTTAAAATTTTCCACAGCGTCCGCCGGGAAGGTTTCTCAGGTTTCGAAGAAATTCTGCAACTGAAAGAAAATAATTTAAAAATAATAAAATAAAATAAAAATTCGAAACTAAAGTTGGAGTCACCGTGAGTAATACATTATTTCGCAAACTGGGCAGTGGGCACAGACCCAATTTATCCATTCCATTTATTTTGTGCATTCAATCAAGTGTAAACATATTTCTGTGCTTTCTTTTCATTCTGCGTCAGACCTTGAACTTTACATTTCTAAAATTAATTTCTATTAGTTCCATACTGCGACCGCCCAACGGCCCATACTGTCGTATTTTTCAATATAAAAACCCCCAATAATAATAATAAAATAAATAAAATTGAAATTATTGAGGCTTAGGCAGCCATGGTTATTGAACCAAACATGGTTTGTTGTTGAAATAAATAAAAAATACTTGCACATTAGAACTGAGAACTTAGTTTTGATGCAAAATAAACATTTAGCCACGAAATTGAAAAAATTACTTTGTTTTGCTTGTCGCCACGTAATTCCAAAAACGAATTTGTTTGCTTGTGACCTGCGTGCATGCCTATCTATCCCTGTGTTTCTTTACAGCACAGGTCTCTCGGTTTAAGTTTTTTTTTTTACAATAGATAAATGAGAGCGCCCTCTCTTGAGCCGCAAAATCATATAATTGACTCATTGGGCGTTCCATAGTTTTGTCAATGTTTATCTTTTTCTGACCAGGCGGGGGAGTAGTGTGGGATGATCACACGGACTGAAAGCAAAGCAAGCACGTTTTCGTAGGAACAGCTGCATGCAGGAGCCATCAAAATGGCAGAGCTGACACTAGTTGACGATGTGGCTGTTTTGAGGGTAAAATATCCACCTGTCAACGCGCTTGGGTAAGTATAGGCCTACCATGATGATCAGGACAAATTATTGTCATTGGACTTGAGAGTAAGTTGGAAAAAGTGCAAGCCCAAACATATCACTCGGTACTACTGCACTGCCTCGTGCAGAGAAAGGTACACTAGCTACCTCAACCATGGAGGGTTTCCTTCCTCCATGGAATTGGTAGTACGAAATGGTATGACTGCGAGGCACCGATCTTGGTCGTGATGGGATATCATGATGGGAGGCAGGTGGTGAGGGGGGTTAACCAGCATTGAAACTTATTACTGATTCTGACATTCCTGTGTAAATCATATAAATAGGCTACCCGTACTCAACCATTTCTGAACCAATCTGTATTTGATTTGATTTCTGCAGATACGCTGTCAGGTCAGGAATAGTGGAATGTCTTCAAGTAAGCAAACTTGTTGTCTTCTTATTTGTTTTATTTAAACATAGGTTCATCAGGGCCCAATTTCATGGCTCTGCTTACCGAGGATTTCTGCGCTTACATATCATTCATAGAATTATGTGCTACAGTACAAGGGCTCCGTAAGCGCAGAATGATCGCGGTAAGCAGAGCCATGAAATTGAGCCCTGATCATGCTGTAACAATCTGACAAAGTCATAACATTTTCAAGATGATAATTGCTATTGACCCCTTGCTCGACGCAGAACGCACCTCCACACAATGCGCGTCTACCATTTCCGCCATTTTGGAACTCAATTCTTTGTGTACATTTTTACTCCAAAAAATGGCAGACAGTAGGCGTGTGTAATATTGGCACTGCGCATTAGTGAGATAGATAGACCACAGTGCTGGCCTATGAATGTACAAGGTACATCAGTACGGGTGCATAGACATTTTACAGGATTTTTTGCTGTGATGGGATTTCTTGCAATAGTCAGACATGACTAGTTTTAGGCATTCAATCCTGTTGTCATGCAGATGACGTGCCGTGTGCAAAACATGTGCGAGCGATCTCCAAAAATACCTAAGTTACTGGTAATTATTATAAATCAAATAAGTAAAATGTACCTGAAATTTGAAAAATAAAATACTAATTTTACCTTTTGAAAACGTAAATAAAATGTTCGTATTTTCTATGGGTGTTTCAATTGAAAACAAGAAAGTAAAAAAAAAAAATTATTATCCCAACCAGAAAAAACTACCTGCCAAGATCGGTCTAGGGGGCCTTTTCATGCTGAACACAATGACCCTATTCACACCGCGCGAAACTGGATCGCTTTTGCCGAAGAGCTTGCCAAATAATTATTGTCTCAGCATTGTCAGATTTTACCACTATGAGAGGACAATAACTTCCGATCATAGTAAGAAATCCGACTATTGAAGGGCTGGTAAGAATGTCCCGTAAAAAGTCTACGCACCCGTACTGTACATAGTCTGTACCAGACAGAGCCTTATAGCATTGTAATTGTATGGTTATGTAAGATAATCAGAGATTTTAGAGATTGTGAAATTGATAATCTTTTATACCTTCAAAAGGTAAACAGTAACCCATGTGATGTTGATAGTAACTGCGTAGCATGACCTCACAGTAAAACAAATAAATGCCCTGGATCCACACTTCTGGTTGTTGTGTTTAGTGACTTCTCATCACACCGACATAACTTTTGGCGCCAATGGTGAACTTGATTTTGATATCATGCATGGCATTCATAAAGTTATTATAAGAAACTAGTTAATCAGAGCTGCCAACTCTCCCTGATTCTGCAGAAAGTTCCCTGAAAAATAAACAAATTTTTCCATGTTCTGATGAAACACATTTGAAAATATCCCTGATTATGGAAACTTTTACCCTGTTATTTTGAGTGTTATTCTAAATATCTCCCCTGACTGTTGTACAAAATCTCCCTGAGTGTAAGATGCAAGTGTTGGCAGAGCTCTCTGAGTAATGCTGGTTGATGCCAATGCGATGATGAGGTAATTCAACCATAAAGGACACCTGGTATACTTGTTCACACTCTGGGAAATCTGATTACACCCGGGGGTACGAAGCTTTTTTCACATCATTATGAAGCCTAATACCCCTCATAGGGGCTAGAGATGCTTATTGCCTAAAAACAAATGGAATGGTCTAAGCTGTTGATTGTTCATATTGTGGCGTGTCGTGGCCGAGCGGATAAGAGCACCGGATTCAAGCTCTGATGTTTTTGTTCAGCAGAGTGTGGGTTCGAGTCCCAGTCGTGACACTTGTGTCCTTAAGCAAGACACTTAACCATTATTGCTTCGTCCTTCGGATGGGACGTAAAGCCGTTGGTCCCGTGTGTTGTGTAATGCACGTAAAAGAACCCAGTGCACTTATCGAAAAGAGAAGGGGTTCGCCCCGGTGTTCCTGGTTTGATTGGCAGCATTTTGCGCCGCAGCACCTTGTAAACCATTACATTGTGTGCTAGGTAAAGGAATAGGTCTCAAACTTCAACAAGTAGCTCCACATATATACCTTGCAGGAAAATACTGACTGTTGAAGCGCCTTGAGCGTCACTGAGTGACGGATATGAGCGCTATATAAGAAGCCACTATTATTATATTGGTTTCTTCTTGTGTGTGTTTTTGTTTTGTAGAAAGCTAGTCTTAACCCCACCATCAAGAGTGTAGTACTGTGTGGAGATGGCCGCACTTTCCCAGCTGGCGCTGACATCTCTGAGTTTAACACACCCTCTAGGGCTAATAAGGGTATAATATGCTATCTAATTTGATTAATGACTTAACCCTTCCAGTGCCGCCAACGTTCTGAAACGTCAAACTAAGTATCCATCCACAGGCCGCCAACGTTCCCATACGTTCTACTACTCGAACCCAAAAAATATATAATTGCCTTCTGGATAAAGAAATGCCAAAACACGACCGGCACGGAACCCTTTGAGCGCCGCCAACGTTCTGAAACGTCATACTGGATCTCCATCCACAGGCCGCCAACGTTCCGTTACGTTGTACTACTCGAAATAAAATAAAAAAATTTTTTTTTGTTAAATGGCTGGCCTGTGGATTAAGAATTACTAAAACAAGGCTGGCACTGTAAGGGTTAAGAAGGTAGGGTCATAGATGGGTCAATATTCCAACAATAAAATCTTACTCGATGAGATGCACTGCAGCGGTGGGTTGTATTTAAAGTGTTTTGAGAAAGGATTCCCTTCGAAGTAATACGGCTTGAATAATTCTTTACCCCGAAACATTTGAATCAGAGAAACGATTCACTCAGAGTTCTGAGGGTTGGTACCCCTTCGCGAACGCGGCCAGAGATGCATTTGATACCTACCCCTGTCACCTCGCTACGTGGATGGATTTGACGTTCTTGTGAAAATATCGTGACAGTTTTGTAATGTTTTTCTCAGCAAGTTGACACTTTCAAATGTGACTTTTTTCTTTTTTTTTCATCATAATTTTGTCTATAAATCTGCATTACGTTGACTAAACCAATCTTTATAAGAACCAATTATTATTAATATTATTAAGTAGTTGTCTTAAGCCTTCTGCTCAGTCCGTAAGACCGAGTCACCAACTCTTTTATTCCCTTAATGAATCACATCATAACCAGACAATGTTAATTTTTCATCCCTCATCAGAGCCTAATCTTATTGAGGTCATCCATGCTATTGAGGCATCTGACAAGCCTGTAGTTGCTGCGATTCACGGTACAGCACTGGGTGGAGGTCTGGAGTTAGCGCTCGGCTGCCATTATCGCATCATTAGAAAGGATGGAATGTAAGTAAAGCCATATCAGATTTGGTGGCTACGGCTACGACTGTCACTAAGGGTGTTGCTATGGATGTCCTTTATTTCATTGCATGATAATGTAACACATGAATACTCGGGTGTTACAAGATTTGGCCGATAAGTAAAGACAAAAAGAAGATAACGGAAACATTCTTGAGTTGGCTGTATCTATTATTTATTTTCAATTCTGGGCTGGTTACTCGTAGAACACAGAGTGTAGAGAGAGAGTGAGTGACTTTAGGAACTAAGGACATTTTAGAGAGGGTAAGTAAAGATTGGTCACTGACCAGATGATGGTGGTGGTCAAGTGCATGGTCCATGGGGGTCAGGTGTACATACCACAGGGGTGCTTTACAGGCTTGAGTGCATGGGAAAGGATGTGGGAGGAAGCTTGATGATTGGAGATTAATTGGGTAATTGGGTCAAGGTTGGAAGGAGGCTGCATTTCTGGGATCTTTTAATGATAAGATAAACACCGGTAATGACCTAAAACCAAATGTCATCCCCTACCTAGAAAGGGAGATGTAAATCATTTAACTCTAGCTTCGTCTTTCTCCCGAAGTTTTCTTTTACATTTTTTTGTTTTCCTGTGTTCACAGGGTTGGCTTTCCAGAAGTGAATCTTGGCATACTGCCCGGGGCTACAGGTACCCAGCGACTACCACGAGTGACTGGAGTAGCCGATGCTTTGTCAATGATTACATCGGGGAGACCCATATCGGCCAAACAGGCTTATAGCAAAGGAATTGTAGACAAGGTAAACTTGTAATTATGCTTGTATGTCATAATTAATAATAATCGTAATAATGCACGGTTCTTATATAGCGCACATATCCTAGTAGTAGGGAGAGCAAGGTGCTTTACAAAATTATCTTTGTTCATATGGGCCCAATTTCATAGAGCTGCTTAAGTGCAAAAAAAACTAAGTACCACAAAATTATGCTTACCAGAATAAGGTTACCAGCCAAACCACAATGTCGCATGTACATTTTGTGACTGGTATCATGCTCCTTTCTGCTTAGCAGACAATTGTTAAGCGACATTTTCTGCTTGAGCAGCTCTATGAAATTGGGCCCAGGTATACTTCAAGACCATTCCTCTAACTTTCTCAACTCCTGGGGAGCATGCAAACCTCTAAGCTGCTCGCATTAGCGCTGAGGAGTTAATTCAGCACAGTTCGATTACAGCCTTTGCGGGTTCCCATTTATACACCTGGGTGAAGAGAAGCAACCACTATGCACTTGATGATGTAGGATTCAAAACTGTTTTCGTTTATCTTTGTTCAGGTTGTGGATGGTGACATCGTCAAACAAGGTGTTTCCTTCGCCAAGTCCATCGCTGATCAACCTGTAGGTCCAAGACGCATCAGCGAGTGGAGAGTAAAAGTTCCCACAGATGTCTACAAAGTCTTTGATGGTGATTTGGATGATAGGCTTTTGACTGATATGAATAATTCATTTGTTGTAGATGACCCTGGCTTTTGTCGTGGTAATCTGGCTTATAGCCAGTTGTGAAACAAAGTTCTAGGCTAATGCTAGCCCTTTATAATCGTGTTATGTTCCTCACCCTTTCTCATTAGAAATGCGCAGGAGTGTAATTCGGACATCAAGAGGTGCCATAGCTCCCCTAGTTTGCCTCCAGTCAGTAGAAGCTGCAATCCTCTGTCCCACACTATCAAGAAGGAGTCCGGAAGTAAGCAGAATGTACCTTTTTTCATCATTTTGGCCATTAATCAATGCCACAAAATCAATCTATATGAGTTGTGTCTTTCGTATCTTATCAAAAATTTCATGAGGTGTAAACATGTGGTTAAGGGTGTCACTGCCTGTGTGTTTACTGACACAAATATCAACAACATTTCACTTGTTCTTGTTAATGTGAAGTATTTGGAAACAGTGTTAAATGTTATCATGGGGGGGTCACATTTCAGCCGTTCGAGGCATGCTTTTATTTGCAGTATTTTTTTTCTCAATTTACTTTAAGGGAGGCCGAGCTGATGATGACGTTGATGACATCTGGTCAGGCGAGGGCACAGCAGCACGCATTCTTCGCAGAACGGTCTGTTGCTAAGGTAAGATAGCACTTCAATTACCATTGACCTCTTTTGCAATTCCCTGTAACTTTGTGTTGAAATGTACTCGTAATTTTGTTTGTACAGTGGGAGGTGCCAAGTAAAGGTGCTGGCTACAAGACAGCCAAGCCTGTACCTATAAGATCAGCCGCAGTGATTGGTGCCGGCACGATGGGAGCTGGTATTGCCATGGCATTAATTTCCACCGGCATACCTACGTACTTGGTCGAGCAAAATGAGAAGGTGAGAGTTGGTTCTTTTAACCACACACTTCACGGTGGATGACATGTATACAAGCCAAATCTTTTTCTGGACTGACTTTAAGGTGGACAGTTTCGTATGAGCAGGCTACCAGTCCCAAAATATGTAATGTACACGAATATTGTTTGTAACTGGTTCCTGGTAATTAGCGAACAAACTTGCTACTTGCTTGGCACAATGTTGTTGTTTAAAAGAGTTATGAATTTGGACCTCGACAAATTTGCCCTTTTAGTCTGGTTGCAGTGTTTGCGAATTAAGGAAAGCCTCTACATTGCTTTTGTTCAGTAAAGTAGAACAAACAGTTGATAAGGAGAATTATCAAACAGATTGTGTAATCACATTTCTTCTCAGCAGAACTAAAATACACAGTTAAGGCCGCATCCTCTGAAGGTGATCCCCTGACTGCCGCTTCCCAGGTTGTATCGTAAACTTTGGTGTGATCCCTGGCTAACGGCAGTTAAGGGTTGTACGGCTTCTAACTGGCATGCCCCAAACAAAGATATTGATAAAATAAGGAGACCCCCAACATAGGGCTAGTTTGATCAGTTGGTTGAGTGCCGACCCGTTCATCCGGAGGTCGTTTGTTTCCAATCCCACTCTAGTAAACTTTCTTTGTTCAACCCCAAATTAAACGTGTTAATATTTGTTTACAACTTGATTCCCTCTGTTTAGTTTCTGAAGAATGGGATGGAAACAATCAAGGGGTATGTTGGCTACAGCATCCAGAAAGGGCGAACTACAAAGGCCCAAGCCCAAAAGTTGCAGACCCTTCTCAAACCGACCTTGAACTACGATGAGCTGAAAGGAGTGGATATTGTCATCGAGGCAGTCTTTGAGAACATGAAGGTCAAGAAGGAGATATTTACCAGGCTGGATTCTGTCTGCAGGCCTGGTGCCATCTTGGCTAGCAATACGTCAGGGCTGAACATCGATGAGGTTTGTAATGAGTGATCAGGGACTGATCCAGGAAGCCAATAAGCCATTTGCGAGTTGGATTTGAATAATGTCTGGTACAATGACTTGCTTAGTCCCAAGTTACTGCTTAATTATGAATTCCTCAGACTATAGAGACAGTTGCTTTTTGTCAAATTGTTAGGGGCAAGCTTTTATATAGCAACCTCCAGATAAGCAAACCCTGGTACCATTGTGCCGTACACATTCATTCAGAATTGTGTATGGGTGTTCGGTGTCTCTTATGTAACTACACAAGAGCTTGCCCCGAATCATGTGACATAACAACTGTCTCATTAGTCTGAAGAATTCAAATTTAAGCAGCTACTTGTGACTACGCAAGTCATTGTACCAGACATTATTCAAATCTAACTCAAATGGCTTATTGCCAACGGGTGGCTGGGTGTCGTTTGCCAATGGGGGCTGAGAGTCGTTTGTCAGGGGAGATGAGAGTCAACTATTTGCTAATAGGGGGCCTACTGTGTGATTGGGCGGGGAGGTTTGGGGCGTGAAGAGTAAATTTACGATGGGGCTAGCTGTCATTTTCTATTGTGGGGGAGATCGGAGTCGTTTGCCTGAGAGTCGTTTGCCAAGGGCCTGTATGAGATTTTATTCACCCAATAGAGGACCGTGCGGCCTCTGAACCAGTTCAGCATGCCATTACATTGCGTAAAAACAACCGAATCTGCAAGTTATTCTGTTCATTTTCCAAACCGTTATCCCTTTGCCCAGATGGCTGCTGTAACCAAGCGACCGAGAGCGTCGTCGGGATGCACTTCTTTGCTCCGGCTCATGTCATGAAGCTGGTGGAGAACATCTACGGTAACAAGACGTCGGCTGTTGCTATGGCCACTGTGATGGATCTCAGCAAGAAACTGAAGAAGGTACACAGGGCCCAGTGTCATTAAGCTGGCAAACACAAATAAAATTGCTAAGCACAGATAAAATGTGCTTGCAAACTGCTTACCAACCAAAAGGACCTAGGGTATAAATGCAAAAAATAGATAGTTGCCTGTCGTTTTGACCCTAGCAGAATCTTCTAAGGCTAAATCAGCTTTTTAATTAATTTTGTCATTTTCTTTTTCAGATAGGAGTTCTTGTTGGTAACTGCTCTGGTTTTGTTGGTAATCGAATGATGGCCAAATACGTGACTGAAGTGAGTATATTATTTGTTCTATGAATGAGATTGATTGACAATTTCTAGCATTACAAACAAAATTTCTACCGCATAATTTGCTCAGTGCTTCATGTACATGAGCATTGATTGCAATTTCATATTTGTAACGATCAGAAGGGCTTTAAAAAATAAACACATGTCAAAATCCTTTAAAGAAATGATTTTCTAAGAAAACTTAACTTGCACATTGCATACTCAGTATTGATAATTGTTTTTGTTCAACAGGCGCTGTTCCTGTTGGAGGAAGGGTGTCTTCCACATGAGATCGACCAAGCCTTGCGTGACTTTGGATTTCCAATGGGGATTTTTCAGACAATGGATCTTTCTGGTGATTATCGAGTAATCGAATTATTCCAAATAAAGTGCATGTAGAATTTATAGATTGTTATGTTTCCAACCCTTTTGGTTTCTACAACTCATACAGAAAATTCACTATGATTCTTAAGCGAACCTCTTTATTTTTCTGAATCAAATTTGAAGAGTTTACACTCGAGATTCAATCATTCTAATGCTGCACTCTAGCTTTGCAAGAATGCAAACATGATGTTCAGAAAGGTAGTGGTTAATTTGCAAATATTCATGACGTTATTTGTGGTACTTTTTATTTCAATCTCAGGGTTGGATATTGGTTACAAAGGTCGCAAGGAACTAGGACTGATCGACACTGACAATACCAAACCAGCTCGCCTTAGAAATGCAGAGAGATATTGTCCGTTGCCTGATATCATTGTCGAGAAGGGCCGCCTGGGACAAAAATCAGGCAAGTATTACAGTCTCCTGTTCCAGGCTTGCAACTTTTCCTCGGATCAGCCGCTTTCCTCTTTTTTTATTCTCAGTTTTACCATTCAAAATTGAAAAATACTGTACAAAATCATTGAAATTTAGTAATTTCCTCTTTTTTGGTGAAGTTACAGTTGCATGCTGTTCTCTCTATTTTTAATTGTTTGTTTCCTTCTTTTTTTTTGGGGGGGGGGTAGAAAATATGTGTTTTGGCTGTGTTCACCTCGATGCTAAGATGGGATTAAACCATGCAGAAGATTTTGTATTTTGGGTATGGTTGTGGTTGTTTTTTCCAGCCCATAAAAAAACAAAACCTGGGAATTGACCCTCCTCTAGTCTTAGGGAGTCTAGGCTATCAAGAGCGTTCAACTCGCTGTGGGCTTTGCAACTTGGGAAAAAAACAATGAATGACATAACTTGTGACTCCTTCAGGAGTACACAGGGCTACCAATGTTAAAGCAGGTTTCTTATCTGTTGTATTTTTGTATACCAGGCAGAGGTTGGTATAACTACGGTAAGCCCGGTGGTCGGATCCCAGAACGAGACCCTGAGGTGGAGCAACTCATTGTGAACTTCTCCAGCAAACATGACGTTAAGAGGAGGAAGATCTACCCAGATGTAAGGTTCAAACAACATGTTTTAAAATTAAAAGCAACAAATTGTTCATGGCCGGATGTTTCGACCCTAGCAGAGTCATTCTCTTTTTGTTAGCCTTCGAGAAAGACTCTGCTAGTGTTGAAACGTCAGGCCATTAACTATTTCGGCCAAAATACTTGGTCCACGTGACAATAAACAAACCATTCCCCTCCCCCCTCCCACTCCCCCGCTCATTGTTGTTAACCCCAGCTGGAGCGCAGACCAGGCAATAAGAGCCAATATTGATCGGGGGCGGGGGGGGGGGGGGAGGGGGGTCCGACAAGACATGTCCAGGCTTGCAGCTGTAGAGAGACAGTCGCCAGGTGATAATGACCGCAAAGTTTTGATGTATACAATTCAAACGTTCTTCTAACTGATTGATCTATTTTCCCTTTCTCTTTTTTTAGGAAATAGTTGAACGGTGCCTTTATCCTCTTATCAACGAGGGGTTTAAAATTTTACAAGAAGGAATAGCTACCAAGATGGAAGATATAGATATTGTATGGTAAGTGAAATCCAAGACCAAAGCCTTAGAGTTTAAAATATTTTAAAGGCACTGGACACTATTGGACACTATTACTTGGTAACGAGCAATGGAGAGCTATTGATAGTATAAAACGTTATGAGAAACGGCTCCCTCTGAAGTAACATGGTTTTTGAGAAAGAAGTAATTTCTCAGTAAAATATTTGAATTGATTTTGAGACCTCACGCGTGAGGTCTCGAAATCAAGCTTCTGAAAGCACACAACTTCGTGTGACAAGGGTGTTTTTTCTTCCATTATTATCTTGCAACTTCGACAACCAATTGAGTTCAAATTTTTACAGGGTTGTTATTTTGTGCATATGTTGAGATACACCAAGTGAGAAGACTGGTCTTTGACAATTACCAAAGGTGTCCAGTGTCTTTAATACATTCTGCAAAGTCTCATTCTTCTGAGGGCTTATAAATGATTTCAATAGACCTTATGCACATGACGTCATTTGAGTAGTGTGCCTTTGGCTAGAGGTCAAAAGCTTGCTCAATGGCCCATCCTCCGCACCGCACGTACCAGATGTGTGCAAATCGCCAGTGAGTGGCAAGATGGAACAGGTGACCAGCACCTCTACAGAGCCATCCAACCACAGTTGAAGGGGAAGGGGAGGGATTGGGTGAAGGGGGGAAGGGGAAAGAGGGAGGGGGAAAGCAAACTGAAAGAAAGAAAAGGACAATAATACACCAAGTCCTCTAATGAAGACTAGCCGGTTGAAATATTCCTGAAAGCCTGAACAAGTCATATTTACACCATTAAAACTGTAAAGGGCTTTGCATGACTCATTATTGTTTACTGATTTCCCAGGTTGTACGGTTATGGATGGCCAAGGCATACTGGAGGCCCCATGTTCTATGCCAAGCAAGTCGGACTGCAACGCGTCTACGAGCGCATCCTGCACTACCAAAAGACCTTCCGTAAGTAACAATGCCGACATTTTGTGTGGTGGGTTGAAGAGAGGGTCAGGTCTTGGAAGTCAGGGGGTTAAAGGTGACTGTGCAAAGTAAAGTTTGTCGTACATTAGCCAAACAAAAAATGTTGGTTACGTCGTAGCGTGTGTGCTTAGCAAACTTTACCAGGGGAACTATTCACAATTGGAACACAATACTTTAGCTGGTAACCTGCCGTTGCTACTGCTAAGAAGAAAGTTTCTGTTGTGCTCAGAAAATCATTGTGCTGCATAATGTTTGTAGGGTGAGCCCTCGCTACATCACGCACGTAACCACACCACCATCATTAGCAAGAATCCCTATAGGTTGCTTATGAATATCCACCACAAAATATTTGGCTGTGTTAATAGACCTTTCATATGACGTCATTTGAGTATAGCACATAAAGCAATACTTCCAACTTCTTTTTTTTCAGCTCAAAGCAGCCACTGGCAACCAGCTCAGCTTCTGAAGAAGATGGCTCTCCAACAAGCCAATAAACTCTAAGCGTCTCAAAGCGCTCATTAGGTGAAAGCAATATTACATTATCAAGTTGATTAATTCATTTGCAATGTTCTACATTATGACAAAAGATCTGTCCATTTTGAACTCTTCAGAGTAAAGGTATGATATAAATTGGCGATGATCATCAACAATTCATATTCATTAAAGGAACATTACAGAATTGCTGAAATGTTGAATTTGGTTATAACATCTGTTAAGACAATTGAATGTTTTGCTAACATTCAACCATGACAACCAGTGTGGTTTGTGTATCAACAATAGATAGGTATATTAGTTTGAATTGAAACAAAACAAGATGGCTGCTCCATGTCAAAGGTCAATTACAACTGTTATTGCTCTTATATTTTTGTTACATTTTTGTCTCCTTGCATCCCTATTAAAAATGACGTGGAAAATGTTTATGGAAAATAAATGGAACTAATTTATTTCTTTTTAGATGCAGAAAAATCATTTTCTTTACTGATTAATTTCATAATTTGACATATCATCAGTACTTTTATCTATTTATACAGATATATATTTGAATGTGATAATTTATTAATTCATGACTAAAATGGTATTTTTTAAATAATTTGTAAAGCTAACTGTTTCTTCTGATTGTTTTTTTTATACAAGAAACAACAATTAAAACAAAGACATCTTAGAATGGAGTAAGAATTTTGACTAAAACATTTCCAGGGGTTGATCCAGATTAGGTTTTATCGAGTGAAATTTTTCTCAGGATGCCTTGATTCAAAAAAGAAATTCTGAAACTTTCTTGTGGAATTGATTTGCACAATGATTTGCAACATGACAAGAATTTATCTCGATTATAGTGTTAAACCTTTCCTGTTTCTATTTTTATTTTCACTTGATTCTGATTATAGTTCATGTTAGATTAAAGATTCATGCTATTTTTGTATGAATAAATTAATAAAATTGAGTAACTAACAGGATCACATAAATCTGTCTCTTGTGCTTTAATGCTTTAACTTTGTGGTGGATTTTGTCGTTTTAGAGGCAAGTTTCTTATATTTTTAGTTGTTTTTTCGTGTGTGGCATCAATAGTCAGATGGTAGCTTTCCATTTGTTTACACAATGCTGTGCGTTGTCATTGACCTCTGTAACATACTCTTGAGCTGCAATCATTTGGCAGTCGTGGTCAGGAGGCAGTGTTCTAAGTTATGGTCAATTTTTCTGCACTCGAAGTGTTTGAGCTGTGGTCTTGAAGTCCCGTTTCACTGAGAGTGCATCTTTCGTTCGCCAACTTCTCGTTCTCAAAAGATTGTGAGTCCTCAACTCGACCAATGTGGCCTTAGCAGATGAAGGAGACTTTAGCAGGTGGTATTTCTACTTTAATTAAAGGCCCTCTTCATTTTGAGGCACCGCTATATCAAAAAATTATCAATATCTTAAAAAGTTGCCAAGATAGACGACTCAAACCAAGAATTTTCTGCTCTTAACACTCTATTTCAGCTCCAAACTAAATATCAGGCGATTTGGAAAGGAAAATTTCGACCAATTTTGGAAAAAACTGCAAGGGGGTAGTCCAGTCATTTTTTTAGACTCGAAAAGTTTTTCTCTCCGATTCGCCTCAAATTTAACTCACAGAAAGTCCTTTGTATGTAACAGACAGTCGCCAATTTACAGGTGCTTTGGGCAAGTGTTAGGACTAGAAAAATAAATGTTTATCTTCATTTTGAGGCACCGTTATATCAAACATTTATCAATATCTTAAAAAGTTGCCAAGATAAACGACTCAAACCAAGAATTTTCTGCTCTTAACACTCTATTTCAGCTCCAAACCAAATATCAGGCGATTTGGAAAGGACAAATTTTCGACCAATTTTGGAAAAAACTGCAAGGGGGTAGTCCAGTCATTTTTTTTAGACTCGAAAAGTTTTTCTCTCCGATTCGCTTCAAATTTAACTCACAGAAAGTCAAAATCTTGAAAAGTGTAATCATCTAAAACAAATTTGTGCAGAAAGTTAGTCAGAGTGTCGACTGGGCGTTCGGGGGACTCAAAGTCTGGTCCGGAAACCAGAGTGGTGATCCCCGTAGTTCCCGTGTGGGTTTGGCTAGACCCAGTCCCTCCTTGTCCTTTCCCACCCGTACACCCTTCCTAATTTGGGGATAGACATGACGGACCCCAATCCATTACAGCGGCCAGCAGTAAAAGTCATGTCCCTTTTGGTACAGGAAGGGCTCGAACCGGGTGTACCAGCTCTGGACCGCACGCAATTGAACGATCCAGTGCACCGAAGTGCCCGTTGGTGTTTGGGGGTGATTTTAAATACTACTTATACATGTGATAAAGGCATCAATTTGATAAAAGAAAAGAATTGGCAGTAGCGGGATTCGAACCAGGGTCAGTACAGTTGAAAACCTACCCTCACCACATAGGCTACAGTTCCCTTTACAAATTACTCAGAGGTAATGCAATGTGAGGCATCGGACTGCGGATCCGTCAGAAATAAACACTAGATTCGAAGTAAATACGTCAGCTTTATTTAATGAAATATTCAACTTTGAAAAAAATAGACCTTACATAAAAAAAAATCCCAAGTATGCAGTAGGCTCTCTTGATGCCTTTTTATTTTACTTGACCAAATATCTCAGCTATATTTTGGGAAATATTCATACTTGGAAAATAGGCACAAATTTGAAAAAAAATCACAAGGGGCAAGTCCAGCAGCTGTTATCAATTTTTAAGTTGTAAACGATGCAGTAGGCTCTGCTGATGCCTTTTTATTTAACTTGACCCAAGATACACATATTCATATAAACAGTTTTTGTTGTTTTCAAACTAGAACTGTAGAACAAAAAACTGGCCAAGGGGTTCAGAGAATTGGACTCCAATTTTGAGCAAGACTTTTAACCATAAATTGTCTCTCTCTACCCAGGTGTATAAATGGGAACCTAATCACGAACTGCCTCTAGCATATCTGCTGGCGATCCCGGTCGTCTAGAAGACATCTGCTCTAGAATGGCGAAGGTTGTAGGTTCGAATCCCACCCGAGATATATGCCTGCGGATTTTTTTCACAGAACTCAGGGAAGTACCGAGTGTACAGTCCTTGCACACATCGGTAAAAAGGTAAAACCAAATAATATCCTAAGCAGGTTGTTTAATGTGTTTGTTGAGAAGTGGTGATTCTGAAAGCACTCTCACAAAAAACTAACAATGAATCATGCATCAGAAGGCTTTCCTAATTCAAGGATAATTTTGCAAGATTTAACATAGTCACAATACATGTACCAAGAAATCAGCCTTTGAAATATTATGGTTATTTTATTGTACTCTTTGTAAATAAAAACAACCCTTGCAATTGTAGTGAGAAATGGATAAACACATGTTAAACTTGAAATTAAATTGCCTACATGTGTTGAAAAACTACTTCATATGCTCAAACACAATTGAAAGTTATGAAGTGTAAGGTCCATTACTATAAATTGAGTCATCTTCTGCGGTGGCTAAAGTGAAATGTTGTAGAGAAATACTTACAACATTTTTCATCGTGCAATTTGTTTGTGGTTAAGTTTTTTTTATAATTCCAATAAGAACAATAAGGACTTCAAACAGATTGCATTTATGAATTGTAAGCATAAAACGAATCTACAGTTCTCTTGTTTTTCAGAAGATTTGTTCTGTAAGGAAATGGTAAAACTAATCTTATCCTTACCAAATGTTAATCACTTGGAACTTCCTGATGATTTTGAATCCGTCAAAGTTGTCTAATATAATTTTCTAAATAAATAAAATATCTGTTAATAAAATATTTGTAATTAATAATAAATTAATTTAGGTATCTTGGTTTGGGTTATTGAAATATCTGCAGTTATCAGTTTGTTTTGCTGTCAAATGACAGTTCTCACATACTGTTTTCCTTCAGCTGCTTTCATGACTAACAATATCAATTGCTTTTAAGAAAAAGTTGAGCGGAATGTAATAATTATTACATGAAGATGAGCTTGTATCCAATGAAGTGTGTAACACAAAAGAATCCTATCATTTTTGGCTTGCCATATTTTTAAACATTAATTCAACATCTTACATTGCAGCTATTGTATTTAGAATTCATTTTGACAAACGACTACAAATAATCAACTGTTAAATATCATTTGAATAAAGTGAAGCTGCCAACATTTGCATCTTGCAATCAGGGGGATTGTTGCACAACAGTCAGGGAGATATTTTAGAATTACATTCAACATAACAGGTACAAAGTTTCCATAATCAGGGAGATTTTCAAAGTGTTTATCATAACATGGAAAGATTGGTTTACTTTTCAGGGAACTCTCTGCAGAATCAGGGAGAGTTGGCAGCTCTGCAGTGGCCAACAGAGGCGTTCAATTACCCGAGGCTGTTTTTCTTCTTCAGCATGAGCTTTTTCAGTTGCTTCTTTCGATAGTAAACATGATAATCCTGTTTTTTAGTTTTCCACTTCGAAGGGTCTTTATTAGTTGACTTTAGAGCGAGCATCTTCTCTTTTTGTAATTCCTTGTCAATGGTAGGATCTTCTTCCGTTAACTCCACAGTCGGCACCTTCTCTTCATGTGCTTCATCAATGTTCATGAAACTTCGTCGCCGCGATGTCATTTCATCATCTCCAGAGGGGTCCTCGCCAGACCACGGACCTTGCGGTGGTGAGTTGGCGCTCGGTCGAGGTGGGAAAGGGAGACTCGATGGTCTTGTCGAGGCTGGCCGGTCGGTCATCATCTGTTGGTTGTCTGTTGTGGGCGGTGTTTGGGTGCTTGTGTCATCTTGGCCAAGTGTGCCAAAGATATCTGTCAGGCTGGTCATGCAGTCCATGATGACTTCTTCCAGGTCGACTATCAAGGCATCTTCAAGACAAGAAACAAAGTGCGAAGACAACAAAACATAAGCTTCAAGAAACATATTGGGGGTGGTACGCTCTCAACTCAAAAACATTCCAGCATATGATCCACCACTTGTAAAGCTGACCATGGAAGCATACACACAAAGAAGCACACAAGCCTGAGCACAACGGCCATCGGTATAAAGTGGTAGTTCTGTGCATGTTCACCCAATATATTCAAGCTTACCATGGTCAGAAAGACGAAAGATCGAATCTTTCCAATTGGGGGTAAAACAAACTAAGTCATCTACTATATGCAATCTTTTCAAAATCAAGTGGAACAATTCAAATGCCAAACAACTACTGAGCACCATTATGGTTGTGCACCAATAAAGTGTTTGAGTTTACAGATCAAACTAAGAAAACAAAGATTAAGAATTTGTGTATTTTTGGCACATCTCAAAAATTTTTGGCACATCATGAAAGTGTTAATGATATCAAAGTGTTAACGAGTCACATATTTTAATACTACAAGGTGGTAATAAAATTGTGTAAATGGTCTTTGAATGAAAGCTTTGTTTTTGTAAGAATGAGAGCTTTAAACTCGAGTATGTGCAAACAATGTGGTCACCATGGGTTGTTTATGTCAACAAAAATCGGTACTAAAAGGGTTGTAACCATTCAACAAGTTCAGAATTACCTGCGAATTACTGGTTTCAGTTGAGTAACTTGCAGTTTCAGTAATTGGTGGATTTGTTTGGTGTGAATCGGGTGTTATGGTTTGTGCAAGATTTATTTCACATGGTCCTTTTCAACACTGTTTTTAAAGTGGGGGGGGGGAATAAATTTGAAGAAGAAAAACCCAAGCAATAGAACAACACACTTACCAGCTTCACCATATTGTCCCTGCAGCATTTCAACTTTCTCCTTCAGCAAAGCAAACTTCCTACTAAGCTCTTGTACCACACCTAAAATGTTTGGGGTTGAACAAAGAGAAATTAACAAGAGTGGAGTTTGAACCAGCAACCTCCGGATTAACGTGCCGGCGCTCCACCAAATGAGCTATCGAGCCCTATGTTGGCAGTCCCGCTATTTTGGCAATACCTTTTTTGAAGAGTAAAATTGAGTTTTTTTGAGGGGCTGCAAAATATTTTCACTCATAAACTTTGTGCACAAAATTGTACAGACATACAGAACTACCCAGATCTAACCCTCTTATAAAGTGGAGCCATCTTTTCTGTGCAGTAGGCTTCCAGATGTCTTGCTGACATCCTGTGCAAGGGTCTGAGGTTCCCCCCGCCCCTGCCAATCAAACTGTTTAGCTTACTGGTGAGCCAGTACTTTGTGGAACCTTCCTGCATTTGTGTAATTCCGGGGATTACTCTCGCACTTAAGGGTCTTTGGAACAATTTGAACAGTTAGTGTTGAAGCTTGCTTAGGACAAAGTGCAAAAGGATGACATCATACTTTACAGAATTTGACATGAAACAGCAAGAGAAAAATAAATGCCACTTACTCGGATCAACAGGTCCAATGTCAACACCATTCTCTCCTCCAGTGTTTCCTAATTAAAAAAGGTGCAATACAAAACACGGAGAATGTTTTTGTGGTTCGGAAAAATTCAAGGTATTTGACATTACCCCTTGGGAACCAATATAGAACTAGCAACAGGTTGGCTAATGAGTGTCGCTCCATGTGATCTGGGCCCTTTTTCATGGCTCTGCTTAGCGTGGAATTCTGTGCTTATGGCACATAGATTGTGTGCTTTACAGGCTGTATAAGCACAGAATTCAGCGGGTAAGCAGTGTCATGAAATTGGGCACTGAAAGTCACTTACACTTATCTACATTTCTTTCGGAGTTTAAATGAAAGTCCAACGAGGAAACTAGAACACTCAAACACTATCTTAAAAACTGAACACTTGTCCATCAAAAGACAAACACATGAACTTCGAAATAATATTCATCACTTCAGAACTATTAAGCCTAGCTCAAACATTTTAGTTTATGAAGGCAGATAGAAACATAAATCCATTTGGATTGCTAATGTCCAATAGACTCCTGTAACTGATGACGTCACTGTTTTTTGGTTACTGCATCGCTCAAGTGCTGTGACTGGGTCCTGCATTTCTGAAAGTTGTGCAGAGACACATTGGTTTTTCCATTCTTCTGCAAAGTGGTAAACAAACCGACGTCATCGGTACTAAGGTCTAGATTACCTTGATAGCAGAGTCGTTCATCCTCGCCTCCGAGGCAGTCAGCAATGCCATCGCATGCATACTCTCTTGAGAGACATCGGCCATTGTAACAGGCAAACTGGTAGTGCGGATCGCAGTTGCCTAGGGATATCACAAAATCATATTTAAAAACCTGTACAAACGTCTCGAGGAAACATCATCCCCAAATGGATATTCATAGAGCTGTTAAAAAGAAAATTTTGCTAAACAGTTTTCTGCATCTGCCAAGAAATAAGCAGGATACCAGTCACATGTGGTACAGTGAGATGGTATTTTGGCTGGTAACCTTATTCTAGTGAGCAAAATTTGTTGTGCTTAGCTACTATCATGTGCTCAACCTTTACTAAGTTACAGTGACCTTTACTTGGTGGTGTGGTGAGTAGAAGATTTAAAATGACATCTTACCCAAATCCTGCAAATTCATTACAGTTGGCTGGAATCTCATCTTCACCGCGCACACAGTCTGCAATGCCATCACAAAGGTGATCCACTGATACACATTTACTTCCACACTTTGGAAAAAAACACAGAAATATTTTTAAAAACAATAATGAATTATTTCGCTGCCAGCTTTTGGGGTTTGATGGGTGTTAGATGTGCTGGATTGGAAGTTGAGCAACTTATTTTCTTTGAAGTGTCGCATACCACACAGGGCGTCTCACAAAAAGACCCTCCGTACCAAACCCTACCGACTGGCTCAATGCATGAAAAATAATACAATCCCTTAAGACAAGCCAAGATTTGAACCCCCAGTCCCTTTTACAAATGGCACGACCTAGTACTGTTCATGCATAACTAGAGGCACACTGCCCTCCATCTTAATTTTGTTCATGGCATGTCGTGGCCGAGTTGATAAGAGCACCGGACTCAAGCTCTGGTGTTTCTGTTCAGCAGAGTGTGGGTTCGAAGTCCCGGTCGTGACACTTGTGTCCTTAAGCAAGACACATAACCATTATTGCTGCATCCTTCGGAGGACGTAAAGCCGTAGGTCCCGTGTGTTGTGTAATGCATGTAAAAGAACCCAGTGCACTTATCAAAAAGAGAAGGGGTTCGCCCCGGCAGCATATTGCGCCACAGCATTTTGTAAACCATTACATGGTGCTATGTAAAGGAGTAGGCCTAATACTTAAAAACGTAGCTCAACAATACCTTGCAGGAAAATACTGAATGTTGAAGCGCCTTGAGTCATGAGGAGATATGAGCGCTATATAAGAAGCCACTATTATTATCATTATTACCTGTAGCTGGTAAAGCACTGCATCTCGAGGGACATTGCACTTCGTCTTCCCCTTCCGGACAGTCTTGATACAGCCCGTCACATCGACTGCTTGCCGGGATGCAGGTGCCCGAGTTACACGCGAACTGATTGCTGGTGCAAAGGGTGTCCGTGGTCGTTGGGCAGCCAAGTTCGTCTTCACCTGTCGAGCAGTCCGAATACTGTTTGTCACAACGCCAGATCGCTGGAATACACTTGCCATTGTTGCACTAGGGGAAGAAAAGAGGTTTCTCTGATTATCAGAGAGGATGTTTTGGCTATAAACCGAGTAAAATTATCACACGGGTTAAACAAAAAAGATTAGATATGAGATGGAGTGTTCCATCTTTTCCTCAATTTTTCATAAACAAACCACAACCAACAACTTCCAGAAGTTCACCAGGTCAAAGCTGTTCAACCCATCAATTGTGAAGTCATTTCTTAAGCCAAATACACTATTTCAATTGCAAATACATTACATCAATCCAGGAGTTTCTTGCATGCTGTCATAAAGTTGTTGTTTTTTGCTTTAAAAGAGGTAAGCCAATAAACTTCTTGAAGGAAGTGTATAATCCTTTTTCCACCAGATTGGGCACGAATGAAACAATCAGCAATGAAGCAATTGAATAAATAATAATATATAATAATAATAATAATAATAATGTTCGATTTTTATATAGGCTTTACACACCCGAAGGGCGTCTCAAAGCGCTTCACACTTGTTACCCTGGTCACTGGGCCATTAGTTTCATTCCTTAAACCATTTCAGCTCCCTGGGGAGTATACAGGCTGTGCAACAAATAATGCACTACTAAGCTAAATCAATCACAAGAACCATCTCTGCCCTCACAGGTACCCATTTTACCCCTGGGTGAAAAGAAGCATTTATAGTTAAGTGTCTTGCTCAGGGACACAAGTGTCACGACCGGGACTCGAACCCACACTCTGCTGAACACAAACACCAGAGCTTGAGTTCGGTGTTCTTAACCGCTCGGCCACAACACCCCAAAATTATTGTTTGTGTACTTACTGTAAACTGATTCCCAAGACACCCTTGAGGGCAATTCAACTCGTCTTCACCCGTCGCACAGTTCCAAACGCCATCACAGAGCAGCCTGCTGGACACACACGATCCATCGTTACATCTGAACTGGTTTACAAGACAGAGTACACGTGGGCAGTTCCGTTCGTCCTCCCCGGCGCTGCCGCCGCAGTTGCGCACGCCGTTACACTTCAGACCCGAGGAAATGCACGTGCCGTCGTTGCAGCGGAATTGGCTGGCTGTGCACCTGGATCAGGACACCCGAGTTCGTCTTCACCCGCCGGACAGTCGTTACGGGCATCACATACGAGCTGAGACCCAATGCAGAGACCTACTGTGCTGTGACATTCAAAAGCGCCAGGGCATTTATTTACTACAGGGCAATTCTGTTCATCAGTCCCATCTGGACAGTCTGATACACCATTGCATCTGTCAACCATAGCGACGCAGTCACCGCTGCTGCACCTGTAGAGACCAAGACATGGATCTGGACTGCAGCCCTGTTCGTCTCTGTCAGTTCAGACAATCGATTTTCCATCGCAAGTGAGAGTAGGGTCGATGCAGTACCCGTCCCCGCAGGCAAAGAGATACCTGCACGGGTCTACCGTGCAACCCACCTCATCCACTCCACCGTAGCAGTCTAGCCAGCCGTTACAGCGAGCGTCTGCTGGTATACACTGGCCGCTACTGCACCTGTAACCATTGCAGGGCTTCGGGCCGACACCGCAACTCATCTCGTCATCTCCGAGCAGGCAATCATCCTCGCCATCGCACAGATCGTTCAGCGTGATGCACCTCCCGCCTTGACAAGCGAACCGGCCGAGACACCGGTAGACGGCACAGTTCTCCTCATCCGCTCCTTGTGCGCAATCCTTCCTCCCGTTGCAGACGAAACCCGATTTGATACAGTTCCCAGAGTTACATTCAAACTCATTTTCAGCGCATTGACCCTTGTTGTATGAACATAAAGCTTCGTCGTCGCCAAACGGGCAGTCCACCACTATATCACACTTCTTATCCTTGGGAATACAAGGACCATTTTGACACTCGTATTGATCTGGGCACCTTTCAAAACAGTCCACTTCATCTTCGCCCGTTCTGCAGTCGGCTTTACCGTCACAAACCACCAAGCCAAGGACACACGTACCGTCGTAGCACTCAAACTCATCGAACAGACACACCTCCGAGGAGCAGTCCCGTTCATCCTCACCTGTTGTGCAGTCGGTCAGTCGGTCGCACACTTGACGGGAGGCTATACACTGGCCATCACTGCACTGGAACTGGTCATTCGGACACCCTGGAATGGGGCAGTTTTGCTCATCCTCCGCACCAGCACAGTCACTCTGCCTGTTACAGACTTGACTTGAGGCAATACATCTCCCATCGTCGCATTCAAACTCATTATCTTGACAAGATGGACAGTTCACCTCATCTGCTCCTGACAGGCAATCATTCTCTCCATCACAGACCAGCACTGAGGAAATGCACTGACTATTCGGGCACTGAAACTCGTTTGCTGGACAACTCTGGAAGGCGCAGTCTAACTCATCTTCTCCATTTGGGCAGTCGTTCTGTCGGTTACAGACTTGGATGGAAAAAATACAGCTGCCGTCATTGCATGTGAACTCATTAGTTATACAGCCAAAACAATTATGTTCGTCTTCACCACCGGCACAATCGTTCTGTCTGTTACATCGTTGTGTTGATGACACGCATTGGCCGTCGTCGCACCGGAACTCAGTCGACAAACAATTCAGGCAATTCAGCTCATCTTCACCAGTGGGACAGTCACTTTGTTGATTACAGAGCTGAGTTGACAAAATGCATCGCCCATCATTGCACCTAAACTCATCAGACAAACAACCAGGGCAGTCAAGTTCGTCTTCACCAGCCAAACAGTCATTTTGCCTATTACATAATAGAGACGAAACTATGCATCTTCCATCTCTGCACTGAAATTCGTTTGCGACACAACCAGGACAGTTCAATTCATCTTCACCACTAGAACAATCATTCTGTCGATTACAGATTTTGCTCATAACAATGCATTGACCATCTCTGCATTGAAACTCGTTTGACAAGCAGCCAGGGCAATTCAACTCGTCTTCACCACTGGAACAATCATTCTGTCGATTACAGATTTTGCTGGAAGCAATGCATTGACCATCTCTGCACTGGAACTCATTCGACAAGCAGCCAGGACAATTCAACTCATCTTCACCACTTGAACAATCATTCTGTCGATTACAGATTTTGCTCATAACAATACATTGACCATCTCTGCATTGAAACTCGTTTGACAAGCAGCCAGGGCAATTCAACTCGTCTTCACCACTTGAACAATCATTCTGTCGATTACAGATTTTGCTGGAAACAATGCATTGACCATCTCTGCACTGGAACTCATTCGACAAGCAGCCAGGACAATTTAACTCATCTTCACCACTTGAACAATCATTCTGTCGATTACAGATTTTACTGGAAGCAATGCATTGACCATCTCTGCATTGAAACTCATTTGACAAGCAGCCAGGACAATTCAACTCGTCTTCACCACTGGAACAATCATTCTGTCGATTACAGATTTTGCTGGAAGCAATGCATTGACCATCTCTGCACTGAAACTCGTTTGACAAGCAGCCAGGACAATTCAACTCGTCTTCACCACTGGAACAATCATTCTGTCGATTACAGATTTTGCTGGAAACAATGCATTGACCATCTCTGCACTGGAACTCATTCGACAAGCAGCCAGGACAATTCAACTCATCTTCACCACTTGAACAATCATTCTGTCGATTACAGATTTTACTGGAAGCAATGCATTGACCATCTCTGCATTGAAACTCGTTTGACGAGCAGCCAGGACAATTCAATTCATCTTCACCACTGGAACAATCATTCTGTCGATTACAGATTTTGCTGGAAGCAATGCATTGACCATCTCTGCACTGAAACTCGTTTGACAAGCAGCCAGGGCAATTCAACTCGTCTTCACCACTGGAACAATCATTCTGTCGATTACAGATTTTGCTGGAAACAATGCATTGACCATCTCTGCACTGGAACTCATTCGACAAGCAGCCAGGACAATTCAACTCGTCTTCACCACTGGAACAATCATTCTGTCGATTACAGATTTTACTGGAACAATGCATTGACCATCTCTGCATTGGAAACTCGTTTGACGAGCAGCCAGGACAATTCAATCGATCTTCACCACTGAACAATCATTCTGTCGATTACAGATTTTGCTGATAACAATGCATTGACCATCTCTGCACTGGAACTCATTTGACAAGCAGCCAGGACAATTCAACTCATCTTCACCACTTGAACAATCATTCTGTCGATTACAGATTTTAGCTGGAAAGCAATGCATTGACCATCTCTGCATGAAACTCTTTGACAAGCAGCCAGGACAATTCAATCATCTTCACCACTTGAACAATCATTCTGTCGATTACAGATTTTGCTGGAAACAATGCATTGACCATCTCTGCACTGAAACTCATTTGACAAGCAGCCAGGCAATTCAACTCATCTTCACCACTTGAACAATCATTCTGTCGATTACAGATTTTGCTGGAAACAATGCATTGACCATCTCTGCACTGGAACTCATTCGACAAGCAGCCAGGGCAATTCAATCATCTTCACCACTTGAACAATCATTCTGTCGATTACAGATTTTGCTGGAAACAATGCATTGACCATCTCTGCACTGAACTCATTTGACAAGCAGCCAGGACAATTCAATCATCTTCACCACTTGAACAATCATTCTGTCGATTACAGATTTTGCTCAAACAATACATTGACCATCTCTGCACTGGAACTCATTCGACAAGCAGCCAGGGCAATTCAACTCATCTTCACCACTTGAACAATCATTCTGTCGATTACAGATTTTGCTGGAAACAATGCATTGACCATCTCTGCACTGGAACTCGTTCGAAAGGCACCCAGGGCAGTTCAACTCATCTTCACCACTGGAACAATCGTTCTGTCGATTACAGATTTTATTCGGAAAATGCATCGACCATCTCTGCAACGGAATTCATTAGGCGAACAATCATCACAATCCAATTCGTCTGCTCCATCGGGACAATCATTCTCTCTGTTACACACTTGGATGGACAAGATGCAGCTGCCGTCACTACACCTGAACTCTCTGTAATACAACCCCGGCAGTTATGTTCGTCTTCACCTCCAGCACAGTCATTCCGCCGATTACAAAGTTTACTCGAGGATATACACTGACCGTCGTTGCATAGGAAGTCATTGGACGTACAGTCGTTACAGTTCAATTCGTCAGCGCCATCTGAACAATCTCTTTGTCTGTTACAAACTTGTGAGGATGAGATGCATCGACCGTCAGGGCATCGGAACTCGCTGGACGAGCAGCCGGGACAGTTCAACTCATCTTCACCGCCAATGCAGTCAGTTTCGATTACATACCAGAGTTGAAAGGATACATCGACCGTCTCTGCAATGGAACTCGTTCCCCATACAGACGTTGCAGTTCAGCTCATCCTCACCCGATACACAATCTAGATGTCCATTACAGACATGTGACGATGTGATACAGCGACCGTCACTACATTGAAACTCGTTCCCCAAACATACATTACAGTTGTGCTCATCTTCGCCACCAGCACAGTTACTCATTCGGTTGCACACAAGGCTCTGAGATATACATCTACCGTCGTTGCACTGGAACTGGTTAGCCAAGCAGCCAACATCCTGGCAGCCAACTTCGTCTTCACCTTCAGGGCAATCATTTTGACCATTACAAATTTGATTTGAAGAAATGCACAGTCCGTCGTTGCATTCAACCGGCAGGATGCCTATCATACACATAGTGACTTTTGGGCAGTTCTTTTCATCTTCGCCACCGGCGCAGTCGACCTGACCATTGCAGACTCGGTTCATGGCTATGCACATTCCTTCACGGCATTTGTACTGGTTTGTCGTGCAGGCCCTTCCTCGGCAGTTAACCTCATCGTCACCCGCTGGACAGTCCACCACGCCATCGCAAACGCCCCTCTGCGGTATGCAATACCCGTTGTGACAACGGTAGTCGTTCTCAGTGCACCTTCCCGGACAGCTGACCTCGTCTACCCCTCCGGGACAGTCCACCTGGCCATCACATACTTGCCCTAACGAGATACACAGAGTCCCACAGTTAAACTGACCAGGGCACGGTGAACAATTCTGCTCATCCTCTCATCGCCGCAGTCAAAGATGTTATCACATACATACTCCCTACTTAGACACTTTTCACTTCTTACGCAGTGAAACTGAAGACCACTGCAAACAGTCGGGCACAGGCTCTCGTCCTCTCCAGTCAAACAGTGCTCCCGTCCGTCACATCTCTTGTCCAAGTCCACACAGTTGCCGTTGTGGCACTCAAATTGGTTTGGGCATCTGTTTGGGCAATTAAGCTCGTCTTCGCCAGATGCACAGTCAGGGACCTTGTTGCAGACCGAAGCTAGACGGATGCAGTTTCCTGCCTTGCAGCGAAATCCTTGGGGACAGGGGACCTGACAGTCGGATTCGTCCTCACCAGAAATGCAGTCTCTAACTTGATCGCATCTCTTACTCTGCAAAAGAAAGGGAAACACTCATTAAATGGGTTGACATTATTAAAATGAAGGCCAGGAGGTCAAACATGATGCTGCTCCTAATATGAAGCAGAATATCTTCAATATGAGCTCAATAGACCTTCTCCGTGAAATTTGTAAATTGCTCATCGCGCGTACGCACTAAGACTTTTGTTAGGCAAAATGAGGTAACATTACACCTTTTTGCATGGGGCTGATGGTGACGTGACACATACGCAATTATGCGTCTGCCTTGTCCACAACACTACGGCATTTTACAACCAATAGTGTCTGTATGCATGTGTGAATGTAATTAGCGTATTTCATATGGGAAAGGATAATTTTTTATGCTGGGGAAAAAACGGTGATTATTAAAATTTTTGACAAAGGGAAATTTTAAATTAATTTTTTGTATGAATGATTAATAAAACATTTCACCTTAATGGTGATCTAATTTGACGATGGTTGTTTCAAATTGCGGACGTATTGAAATGAGCTTTTACTTCGCCATAGAAAGTGTTGTATTCACACCAATCAGAGCCTCTGTGAACTTTTAGCTCAATTTGGATACAGAAATACTTTAAACAAGCTTTTAAAATTGTGTTCCATAATAAAGGGCTTACAAAGTGATGTAAAGGCAGCGGCAATAATAGTAATAATAATAATATTTGGTTTTTATATAGTGCTTTATACACCATGCCTCAAAGCACTTCCAACATTATTACTTGGGATATTGGGATATAAATTATTCAACAATAAACTGTCCTTACCACTGGTATACATTGACCGTTGGTACACTGGAATTGCCCCTGTTTGCATGGTTGAGTAGCAGAGCACGTAACTTCATCTTCTCCTTCCTTGCAGTCCGTCTCACCGTCACAGCTGAATATTACCGGCAAGCAGGAACCTACCGGGGAGAGCAAGTCAAAGGAGATGATAGCGATTACCGTCAATTGTAGTATACAGTAACTTTGTAATGACTAACGGTCATACCTGAAGTGAGCCCTCTGTTGGTTGGAATCATGGTAATGAGATGTGTTCTAATAAAAGCGTTCTTACATCGGCAGCCATCTTTGTGACCTCGTGTTATGACTTGAACCCCCAATTTATTACATCAATTATCAGAAACAATTCTGTACATACAAACATACATGTAGAGGCAAGGGAAGGAGGCCGGCCCTCTAATTAAAAGGGACAAGCATTCCCTAAAATACTACAGTAAAATCCACAAGACGACGTCCAAAATATAAGATGATGAATCTCCGGCAACCAATTTATTCTTCACAGGAAAACAGCACACACAGTATAAATAGCACAGTCACAGTCACTTATGTGTCATTTTGACTATTTAGAAAATCTAAAAAGAACACAACAGCTGATTTTCGGTTGTCAAAACCAAAATTAACGACAATGTGTTTACATGCTGATAATCGTGCATGGTTTGTCATTATTTTCTCCTGACTCACACAACGGATTATGCCCAACTTTTCACAGGTTTGTCATTCCTGCATATGGTATGGTTGATCACACAAAACAGGAACACTGTCTGCGACCTTATAAATTGCTTTTTTGTGAACGGCCCTTTGGCAAAGCCAATATAAGCCATATTGAGATATGGCGGACACATTATAAATGCACTGTCTGCTTTGGGTAAATCTGTATGTACACACCCAAACCAAACGGTGTACTCCTATGGAGTGCACCATATCTCAAAAAGGCTAATACCTGTGTTGCATCTAAATTTTCCAGTTCCACACTGTCTCCTCTGACAATCGAACTGAGTCTCATCAGCTCCGTCTGGGCAATCGTTGGTGGCGTCACATATCCAATAGTCAGGGATACATTTCCCACTCGGGCAGCGGAAGTGTTCTTCAGTGCAAACATGACTTGGACAATTTCTCTCATCCTGGTAAAAAAAAAAATAGTTGTTAATATCTAACACTTGCGCACATTGCCGAGAACAATTGATTTACCTGGCAAGTCTGCTGCCACCAAGCATCCCAAAAGTCCCCCATTGGGAATCATTCTCCGATAGGCCACTGATGACTGTTATTCTACCATCTCAATAGTGAGTTGGTTGACAACAAACGGACTCTAATCATTGGTTAAAATTAATGATGCTAGGTCCAATTTGTGGCCCATGTCAGTGATTTGGTTGTTTTTTTATTGGAATGAAAGGTTCAAGTTTTCCTGTTTAAAAGAAAAAACACTACAGAGACAAAGGTTTATTATTCAGTAATATAACTCCACTAAAGAGGAAAAAACATAATAACAATTGCCAAAATCTGAAATTTATGAATAATCAGGCAAGTTTTTTACAGAAACCGGAATTTACCTTTCAAAATGGTTTACTTTATAAAAAGATCTTAACTTTTGAATATGTCCTAATATGTTAACGAGCGTTGGGTCAACGGGAGTTGTCTCCATTCCCAGAATGAGGTACACAAAGCAAATTTACCAGATGTGTTTACTGCCGCATTCTGAGCGAGCAAAACTTTGCCAATCAGCCCACACTTTTTCACATTTCCTACACCTAGTGACAAAGTGAATAAGGTATAGTTTTTTGTTGGTTGTCTGTTACTCACTTCCCCTCCTACACAGTCTCCTTGGTGTTGATCGCAGACAAAGGTGAAGGGTATACAACGTCCGTCGTCACATCGGAACTGACTGCTGGCACATGGCGAGGTAACTCTCCTTACTCTTGACCCTGTCAATGGAGTGGTGAATTACAAAAGTGACAGATACAATTTTAGCCCTTTTGGAACCATGCCAGTACTTTGTTTTATCTGAATGATATACATGTAGAAAACTTATTTTGAGTAGTAAATTAGAAAAGTGACAGCTCCAGTTATACCATTTACCCCCTTTTGGAACCGAGGTTATTTTGTTTTATCTGAATGAGTCTGATGATATGACAAACTTTTTCTGGAGTAGTGAATTACAAAAGTGACAGATCCAATTATACAATTTTTAATTAGCCCTTTTGGAACCATGCCAGTTCTTTGTTTTTTCTGACCGAGTCTGATGTGGGTTCGAATCCCACCCGAGTGATTTGCCTGTGGATTTTTTTCACAGAGCTCGGGAAAGTACCGAGTATACAGTTGCCTAATACACATACCCTTACACTGATGAATTGGTGTAAGGGTAAAACCAAGTTAGAGACTGATGTAGCAAACTTTTTTTGGAGTTGGTGAGTTACAAAAGTGACAGATCCATTTACCATATTTCCCCCCTTTTGGAATCATGGTTCTTTTGTTTCATTTGAAGGAGTTTGATATGCCAAAGTGTATTTTGAAAAATATAATATGATCATTCTTACCTTCATCGTCATTAACGAGTTTGTCCAATGTTGCTTTTGGAAAACGTCGAATCTGTATAGTAAGATATAAATATAATAAAGTGTGAAAAAGCAAACCATCCTTGCTTAACCCTCCTTGCTTAACCCTCCTACTCTCAGTGACTCTTGGCAACAGTTTCCAGTGAATTGACCAACCATTTGAAACCATTCGACTGCCAAGGTTGTGTAACTAACTGTGTACTGTGTACATGAATTCCCTCATGGTATCATATTGCAGGCTGGCATAGTTTATCTATCATTCAAAACCACAGTGAATGGTATTGAATGGTCAGACAGCAAGAGGGTTAAAGAAGGTCTCAAAGTCAAATTCAGTTTTGTAGTTAGGGCAATTCCACGGTTACACCATTACGTTTTTGATGTACTTCTGAGATTCCTTGGGCTGTAATTACCTTACTGAAAGGTTTATTAACTGTTATCCCCGTGGTAGATAGCCTAGACCTACGCTTACTTCAGCACAAAAGATGAGATCCAGAAAAAATGTACATGTCATTTATGATATACAACACACACAAAATTGGTTACTCAAATTACAAAAAAGTCAGAATTTTGATTCTTGTATCTCATCCAATTACCAACCAGGATATGGCCTGGGTCAGTAGGCCCAAACAACAATACAGGGTCAGGTATTCCAATGTTATCTCCAAACGATAGTCATATTAATGATATCAATTTAATATCAAATTTAAAAAGTATATATGTTTTGACTGTGTGTCAAAAATGGGTCAAACAAATTGTTAAAATTGTCAAGTTTTTTAGTCTATAAAAATAGTCTATAAAATTTAAATAGTTTCGTTGGAATATTTGCACAGATTGCTTGCTCCCCGTTTCATCTGTTCACACTCTTACACGTTTTCGTGTAACCCTTTACATCACTCACGCGCAGGCGTCATTCACTCCTCAACGCGCCACGGAAGTCCACAAGATTTTCTGCCATACCTAGAAAACCCTCGGATAACTTTCGTTGTGATTATTTTCTTCGGTCAGAAATTTAGTTTATTTTGTAGAGTATGAAATTATCTATTGAATGAGTTTCACAGTTGCTTTCTTTGCCTTGGCAAATTGAAGCTACGAGGTTGGAAACATAAGACAGATCAACTAAATTAGGAAACATCGTTTGTGAATCACTGAATGAAGTAAACACACAAGTCACAAGTTTTCTCAACCGTACCTTATCTGTCGTCTCAAAGAAAAAAGTTACAAAAGTGATTGAAAAAATCACAACATACCTTTGGAAATGAAAACGAATGCCTCTGTTACAAACAGATAAACTTATTTACACAAAACTCTTCATAAATCTTTTCAAATCAATGTATTCTGTGTGTAAAAAAACACCCACAGCAGAGCACAAGGCATAAGGGCGCCATTACTGTGTACATTGCGCGTGTGACACGTGGGACATCGGTCCATACACTCACAGCTACACATGTTTTGGTACCTCCGACCTTATGGCGACCTTGTGCAACCTCGTTCCTATTTTGTCCTTTCTCAGACTGCCTTGCTCAATCAATCACCTTCTCAAACTTTGAGGGCGGTTGCGGGCGCTAAAGGGTAAATGCTTTGCATTGCTCTATATTGACAGGCACGGTTCTTAATAATTGTTTGCCCTAAAACACATTGACAATGAGGTAAAACACTCTCCGCATAACTTCGGTCCTGTATTCAAAATGCATACACAGAGGAATCCTCTATACCGCTATCTATCAAGATCCCGCGGTTAGGTAGGATGAGACAAACATACAACAAAAAATGCAAAAACACACACAAAAAAGAGGCTTACAAGCAAACTTGTTATACCGAGGAACAGTTGGGATTTGTAAGTTGTGTATCAGACGAATGTAAGATTGAGGGTAAATTGCTCCATAACTGAGGAGCAACAAAGATTTTTTTTTTTTAAAGGTCTTAGGAATGGTCGACTAGTCGAGTCTCATCAACTAAGGATTGCAAAAGCCTGGAAATGTGCTTAAACTGGCCCTTGTCTAACCAAAGGTAGCAAGTTTATACCCAGATAAGACAACGGTATGTTTTATGCAATGAGTGATAAAAAAGAAAGGGTTGGTCACAGCAACCGTCTCCGTTTTTGTTTTAATTCCTATAATGAAAGTCAGAGTCTGGAATGTCAAAGGGTTTATGAATCATTACCTTCATAAAATCGATGTTGGTTATTTTTTTAGGAATAATAAAAATTTGTTAATTTTCACACACAAAAACAAAACAATTGTTACCTGCTCCGTTTGTTCGACACAACAGGGGTTAGAAACGAACGTCAGCACATAGAGAATGGTAACCGCAATGTAAAGTAAAACTACGGGCATGGTCGACAGGACCCAACAGCCAGTCATTCTGCACGGCGTTAAACGCGACTTCGACGGCATGATGATCTACCTGATGATATACGTGCACATCAGATGTGCCGGTGTGTCGGAATGACCACTGTCCGCTCAAAGAATGTTGGTCCCCGACCAGAGGGGAGTGGTCCAAATGTTTAGTTACGTAAGAGGGCTGTTTAAGTGGAAGCAACCACGATTTGAAGAAGGGGGAATCAACTTTTCAGGACTAGAAATTAAGAGAGTAAAACAATTGGAAGGGTATTTCCAAGACCTTATTTTATTAAACTGAAAAATTACTATAGATACTGTAGCAATGTGTAAGAAAATTGACCACAAATTGGACATTTAAAAAAGGAAAGGCGTAAATCTACAAAACAATCAACCGATTGGCCATTAATGATATATATCCTTTTAATTTTTGTCAAATAAAAAAATAACAATCAATAAATGTTTAGATAATGTTGTACTTTAAAAACGTAATCCATAGTTTTGATTTGTATGCTTATTCTATCAAATTTGTTCCTACTTTACCATATTATTTATTTTTGTGAATTTTGCACGAATAAAGCCTTGAGTTTTCACCGTTGTGACGATTTCGCCTGCGCAGCATTCCCCCACCAACATTCCCTCGAATCACCCAAGCACGACAGATGCATGCAGGGTATTCAGCGGGCAGCCACAGCTAGCTATAGAGCTGTTTGAATTGGACCAAGCAAGACTAGAATTCTCGCCCGTGTCCATCTGCATTTTGACCAGCATGGCGACTGCTGGTGGCTACGGGGCGTTTCTCGTCTGCATCCTCGCTGGACTCTTGACTCTGCCCGCTGAAGGAAGTCCCTTCCAAGCCAAGGACACAGATGGCGAAAGCAAGATGCGAATAAATCTGGTGAAGCAAATCATTGGCTTGTATTTTTAAATTAATAAAATACACTTGACGCATTAACTTCTTAAAAAACAGGGAGTGGCAGATATTCTGTATGAATCACTGTTACAAGAAGCACTGGGCTATGTACATGTACCTACTTAATTACCTCTAAATTTCCTATTTTTGGTTGTGTCCTTATTTCAAATTTTCCAACTGAATATGACACTTAAAGGAAAGACATATAATGGTGCTTATGTATTCACTCTCGTTTTACGCAGGCTTCTATAAAAGACAAGATGGTCATTGCAAACAGCGTGAGAGCGTCAAGGTCAACCGATGGCGATGACCCCTCAGCCTCGTTATCATCTTTTAGACGAGATGTGGGAGCTTTACTGTCACCTCAGTCGTCACCATCTTCAACATCTGAATCGTCATCATCTTCGGCGGCCTTCTCGTACCCGTCTCAAGACTTCGATGACGGGCAAATTGATGACGATCATGGTGAGAGAAACATCGAGCTCGCTCGTAGTTTTGCAGGAAGGTCACGTTGGTTTTTTAGGTCACTACAGATACAATGTGTAAAGTTCATAAAGTATACAAAATAGCAGGTTAAAACTAGGAAAGGCTTACAATAATTGGTTTTAACACAAGCAATGATTCTTTCCATCTTCTTTTTACGTTCTAAGGATTTATTTCATACTTCCACCATGGCTAATAAATTGTATTTTCATTCACATTAATAAGATAACAAAAAGCAGAGATTGACAGAGAAAAACCCATTAAATGAATTTCTCATCGTTGCTTAATTTACAATGAGAACTTTGAAAACATATAGCATGGGGATACACAACGATTTTGAATTGAACCTGTCAACACATTATGTTTTACTCGGTGTTCCAACTCAATTGAAGTTGGTCAACATTGCACTGTGGGTGGACTAATTATTTTATCCTATATTTGTCAACGAATGTTTAGTTAAATGTCGAAAATGTTGACACGATCATTTTTAAAGTATGCACTGCAGAACAAAAATTAATTTACGATAAATTCGTCCAAACGACGGTTCATGATTTCAAAGCTTCTGACTCTCGTTTCAAACTCGAACTTTAGATATATCACAATCAAACACCCAGTTGTTAGACTAGTGCTATGATTATAAAAATGCTTTTACCCGCCCTCTACTACCACGCCCCTCTCTTCTCTCCGCAAACCAGCCTGTGTCCTCGACGATTTACCGGGCTACCTCTGCTTCGAGAGCAGCGATCAGTGTCTACCACTCGACAAGCTGTGTGACGGAATCCCCGACTGCGTAGACTCGGGTGACGAATCGCTCGAAGTGTGTGGCTGTCGATGGAATCGTGTGCAATATTACGAACGAGTGTGTTTCCAGCGAGTATGTGTGTGACGGGGACCCGAGCGACTGCGACGGTAGGGTAAGTGAACTCGTCACAAATTAGTTTTTTTTTCTTGGTGCAAATTATTAGCCTTGAAACATCGTGTGGGATAGTGTATCGCAACAATATCTACTAAACATTGACTGACTTCTCGATCTCCGAAAACTGACAAATCCACATGCCATGTTGCGTTTTTGTTCCAACACTTGACTTGAACATTACGTTTGTATATCGAGGTGAACATGTCTTTAGGAACTGTGAAGGGGGTAACCCAGTTTCAGCCCCAGGAGTAGGTGGCAACGTGCCCCTGGTAACGGTTGATTTGGGTCATCGGCCCAAATTGGTTAAGTGTATCCCTCACCTTTTAAGCCGTACGGCCTTGTGAGTTAGGCGATATCTCATTTAAAAAATGAAATAAATAAAAATTTTGGTTAAGCTGTTTGTTGAAATGTTCTTTTTGATATTGCTCTTTACTGCAGGATGAAATAGGTTGTCCGGATTCTAGGCTAAGTATGTGCATGCCCAACCATTTTCTGTGTTCAAATGGGCAGTGCATCCCAGACTACTGGCTGTGTGATGAGAATCACGATTGCCCCACCGGCGAAGACGAGAGACACTGCCAATCGCGCCGGTGTGCGAGTGGGTACTTCCGTTGCACCTCTGGATCGTGTGTGTCTCTTAATTGGGTAAGTACCTCTGTACTCGATACAACCAGACACGACTATATAAAATGACAGTCAACAAAGGTCAATGCTGTTCAATGTTGTTTTTCTGCCGATCAACCAAATTCAAATTACGTAACACATTGAGAATCAAGAATACTTTGAGAAGGAAGCTCTTCATTATGGAGTAAGTTATGTTCTGTTAGGTTTATAGAAAGCATGCCAAAGTATGTGCACATAAATTTTATTTGTAAGCAATGGCGTTTTTAAATGTTCGAATATGCAAATTTGTTTACTTTTGCTGTTCAACTAAGTAAACAAAGTGGTGTTCTCAAGGGAAGGGAAGGCGGTCTTTTGCCCTTGGGAACTTAATTTCTTAATGCAGTGGACTTCAAAAGCCACACAACTATATAGAGCATCAACACGTGTTTTAAAGTAACATGCTTGTATAACCACACAAAATATATATTCCCTGTAATGTACACATTGAAAATGACTTTGGAAAGAATTATTTTTAAGTTTCACAAAACTGTAAACATTCCAACAGGTTTGCGATGGTCAGTCCGACTGCTCTGACGGGTCAGACGAACGTGGCTCCGGGTGCGTGACTGAGTGCACGGCCACCGAGTACACGTGCCGAGATTCCTCATGCATAAGCCTCAGTCAGGTGTGCAACGGAGTTGGAGACTGCTACTCCGGTGAAGACGAGGGTCCTCAGTGCGGTTGCAGTGCTAATGAGTTTGAGTGCTCGAGCAGAGAGTGTGTGCCTCAGAGCAAGGTAAAGGGATGGCAGACTATGGCAAATCGGTTAAAAGACGAAGGGTTAAAATTTAGCTGGTGGCATCTCTCCGTGAATTTCACTTACATTTTAGACCCCCGTTTTCATCCCAATTAATTATTTTTTCGATTACACTATAAAAGTGAGCGCTTGTAACAATAAGTCATGACACAAGTTATATGTAGTTACAGTCCTTGGTATCCTAATCTGGACCATTCCACTATTTAAGAGGGAATCAGGTCCCAGAGTTGTGTAGTTTGTTCTTGAGGGGCTGAAAAATGTTTTCACCCACATACTTCGTGCACAAAATTGTACAGACATACAGACCTACACAGATCTAACCCTCTGATAAAGTGGAGCCATCTGTTCTTTGTAGCAAGCTCCCAGATGTCTTGCGGGCAGCCTGTGCTAGGTTCTGAAGTGTCCAACACCCCCTCCCCTGCACCTAATCAAACTTTCTGGCTTACTGGGGAGCCAGTAACAGTGGAACCTTCCTGCATTTGTGTAATTCCTGGGGTTAAATACTCGTTCACTTTAGGGCTTTCAGAAGTTTAGAACCCTCTTTCGGTATAGGCATACAATACTCTCTTGCCCAACTGGCCCCTTCCACAAAATTTCACAGTATGCTGAGGAAACATAATATAATGGGGGTTCCACGGAACCAAACAAAATCAGCTGTACAAACAGAAGAAATACATGCACCGAATGCCAGCCTAAAGGGTATGGTACTCCCCTTATTGGTTATTTTAGGGGGGGGGTGTAAACATTCATATTATAATTAGCATCCATGCAAAGATAGACATTTTTACAACAATCTCGACCAGAATTAACTCACAGTTCAGTTTCAATTCTTATTAATCTGGTTCTTTTCTCTTGCTGGTTCGCGATTTCAATTATTACGCTTCTCATTTAAAAAGGTATGCGATGGGAGAGCCGACTGTGAAAACGGCAAAGACGAGCAGCTGTGTCAAACCCAGGAGTGTCTGGACGGACATTACAGATGCCGTGGCCCGAGGAAGACCTGTATCCCGATGAGCTTCGTATGTGACGGTCAGGTTACGGACTGTCCGCAAGGAGATGACGAGATGCAGTGTGGATGCAGGTAAGAACCAGGGCCTTATTCTATAGATACTTAAAGGCAGGGTCAAGTTTTGGTATTTTGTCAAAGACTAGTATCCTCACTTGGTGTATCCCAACATATGCATAAAATAACACCTGTGAAATTTGGGGCTAATGATTTGCGTTTACTTAGCGACAGTTTGGTTAAGACAACATGGCTGTAACTTATATTTAACTTTTTAATAGATGATAAATTTGCATCGGGATAAAGAACACCTACATCGGTGGTAGGGTATAAACAAAATAATATTATATTTAACTGTATTAGTTTGGCTTAATGTTATATTGAAGGACACACAAACAAAGGTTAAGATAGCAACGAAGCCTTAAAATGTTCATTATTATGTTGGTACCCTGAGGTCGAGTTTTTAAAGACTAATGTAAGAAAGTTGTGTGTCTGGGCTGGGTCCATGTCTTTGATATAATGCCTTCTTCAGGTTCCCAAATGCCAACAGAATCGTTATACGTAAGTTCGTTGTATCCGAATCATTGCATTTTGATTTTTTCATAACAGAGCTACTGAGATTCCATGCACGGATGGCACAACCTGCATTCGGCAAACCGAGATCTGCAACGGAGTACGTGACTGCCCATCGGGACAGGACGAGTTGGACTGCGGCTGTGCACCAAGGGAGCACACGTGTCCAGGTAAAACCAAAAGAGGGCGCCCTTGGAGTAAACCATGGGTGTATAGCTCAACAAGTGAGGTAAAACCAAAAGAGGGCGCCCTTGGGTAAACCAAGGGTGTATAGCTCAACAAGTGATTTGCACTGGATAATTTAATACACACGTATTTTGTAGCATTGTATTCTTCTGTAATAGATATTCGGTAACCACAGGACGTGCATACTCAAAACCAACTAAACAGGTGGTAATATTAATTAATGTACAGTATAGGCCAAACACTGAGTACGTGACTATGTATGTATGTAGACAACTTACAGTTACATAACTTGTCTTGCTCTTTGTCTTTTCCTTCCGTCCATGACCATGCTCTTTTGGGAGTTCCAAAACACGTCAAAAATCTAACTGCCCCTTATCTCTTCCGCAGATGGATCCTGTATCATGCTGTCAGCCCTTTGTAATGGAAACCTTGACTGTCGTGACGGTTCGGATGAACAGGGTGCCCCTCCTGTCGAGCAGAGAATTCACGTGTGCATCTAACGGCGTTTGCATTGACGCCGGTTTGCAGTGTGACGGTATCGTTGACTGCGCGGACAATTCGGACGAAAACAGATGTCCAACAGCGCCACCAAGAGTCTGTGAGCCGCCGGCCATGTTCCGGTGTCCGGACACGAGGGTGTGCATCCACAGTGGAAGGCTCTGCGACGGTGTTGCCGACTGTCCAGGCAGGGCCGATGAGACGGATTGCTCGGGGTGTGCGGGGGTACAATGCGTGGACGGCACGTGTATTAGCAATCGGGCCGTGTGTGACGGGATCGAAGACTGTAGCCGGGGTGAGGACGAGGCTGGTTGTTCCGGAAGTTGCTTGTCAACCGAGTTTAAGGTTGGTGGCTATCTGATGAAATCCTGTTTGTCCGTTGGCTTTATGCATGGCGGGCGATATATATGTTCCCAAATAGCCTGTCGTATAGAAATGATAAAAAAATAAATGATTAACAATAATACTTATCATAGTAAAAGGAAATCCCAAAACTCACATAAGTCCAGTAGACATGACAATAAAGGCCCAAAACAAAATATATCCTAATTTGTTCTGCCCTGTTACGTCAAAATTTCTTTTTGTTGTTGTTAGGCCGAATGCCTAAACTTCTCCGATGGTACATTATTATTTGTATTTGTATTACTGCAGCAAACAAACTATCGTTAATATTTTAAACCAATCAAAGAACTGTTTTAACAGTGTTCTTCAGGTGAATGCATAGACTCGTCAAAGTTATGTGACCGTACCTTTGTTGACTGCCAAAATGGAGACGACGAAGCCGAAGAAAATTGTGGAGAAAGTAAGTTAATTGATGTCTTACTCTATAAGGACTGATGGAAGTTTATTTTCTGATCAATTGCATCACCCCATCGTTCGGTTTGCCAATGTTATTTGTTTTCGGAGGGGGGAAATACTATCTGCCAAAACATTATTTATTGTCATTTATTTATGAATCTAAAAACTGGAAGCTCACTCTCGTTCCAGTAGTCCAGTAATAGTCACTACGAAAACTATCTCGCTCTTCTTGTGGCGCTTGAAGCCACAGTTTGATAAGGGGTGCGCAAGTCCCCTGGTTAACGGGTCACGTGACCAATTAAAGCCAATTTCGCAGGAAAAATCTTGACGTAGTATTTTTGTGTATCTGATAAAGTTTTCAGAATGCGTGGAGAAGACACAATTGCATATTAATTTAATTTCATTTTGGAATTTGTTAAACTACATCCATTTTTATATGATTTTTTGATTGTTCATCATCACAAAACATTCATCTGCTGCCGATGTTGAAGCCCTAGTAACAAATTCGGTAGTTTTACTAGTACGGTGGGGAGGTGATGGGATTGTGCCTTTGATGATACAAGCATGAAATTTGGCACACAAAGTGTATGAGAAAGACATTTAGCCATAGGGTCATCGTAGATTTGTCCTTTGAAAACGTTTATATTATTTGCAGAATAAAAAGCGGTGGCGGCCATTTTAAAAACTTTGCTTGTTATTCTACCTCACTTTTCTTTTTAAAACTAGAACCTGCGATGGTCTAGCTTATCGCCGAATATCTTTCTCATAAAATACTCTGGCTGTATGTCTTCCCTGCTTGTATCATTAAAGGCACAATTTCCTATTATAATTCCCTTATCTGCCCCACTAAATTCTGCTAAAGCTTATCAGTTCGCATTGGAAAGCACAGGCGTAGGCAACACCACCACACAAAAGCAAGCAATCTTAAGATTTTGAATGTCGAAAGCAATTGCCGATTCTGTGCTCAGAAGTTAATTTACTTCCTAACCAATAAGACCTGGTGGTTGCCTTTTTTTTTAACCACAAACCCCCCCCGATTACGAGGGGAAAAAAATCAGCAGTATTGCCTAATGCGGCAAGGGACTAGTTGTTTTATTGCACGCTGACCAGGACTCCGTGGTAAATAATTACCAATTGTATAGTTATTTACGTGGCACAGTTAAATCACTGTTGACGGATTGAGGCTATGTCAGATAGCTCGAAAAACAATTTGATCACTGTTTGAGTTTTTTTTCTTTCAAGGTAATTGCAATTCCGCTGGGGGTTTTGTGTGCGACTCTGGGGATTGTGTGGGTGCATCGCACGTTTGTGACGGGATTGGGGACTGCCGTGGTGCTGAGGACGAGCTGGACTGTCCAACAGTGCCACCTTCAGGTCAGTTCGGTTGCATTATTGTAATCATTCACGAATTGAACAGTTTACGAATTTTGGATTGCACGAAGTCACTGGAATCCCCATAGAACGACCCAAAACTGTTTAATCTATCTTATTTCCTAAAATGGTGAACATCATATCCACAAATCGTAAGTCCACAAGAGTTTGTCAAAAACAAAATTCCTTTTTGTTTCAGCTTTTCTGAGACAAGGTGGAACAACACAATAAGGAGGGCGCTATTTTACACTCTTGCAATCATGTTAGGTGAGACTAATATTATACACTAAAGAACAATTACAAGGCAGACACCAGGAAATTACAAAGTTAGGTCAACGTTAAGAGCCGGGAACCAAGGAACTTTATATTAGGACATGATGTGGAAAGATTGATTGGTAACACGTGGAGTGTCAAGTTAAAGCAGGAGTAGCTAGCTAATCTTCCGGCTGGTGGAGCTAGCTCAGAATGACTATGTTTGAATATAATGTAAACTCTGTCTTTAATACTTTTTAAATGTAGGGTAATACTTTGACCCCGAACAAAATGGTGTGATTTTTATCCTAAACCTTGCTAGATGGCAATGGTAGTTAGCATCCTGTGAAATAATGTCATCTGAAGTGCGCCCGTTGGTAAGAAATCATTAGGAGAAAGTAGGTAAGAAAATAAAATCTGGAAAGATTACCAGCCGGCTACTTTTTGAAATTTCCGTGGTGTCCGTTTGAAAGCTGCCCTCAATACGGCTATAGATGTGGTTGGTACCCGCTCAGTCATCTCAAACGTGGATGGACTCGACGTTCTTGAAAACAAATAGTGACTTTGCTGTTTTCTCATTAAGGAGGCTTCTTATTGTATCTTTCTTGAACATTTTGCGTACAAATCAGCATTACGTTGACAAAAAACAAAGGATAATCCTACATTTAATAGGCTAGCACTATCAATACATGCACTGTGGTTACCTGTTAATATTTACCTTTGTTGCAGGTAATCTACTACAGGAGGTCGAAGCGTTGAAAGAAGACTTCAAAGGCTTGGATAATCTACTAGCTGAAAATAATGAAAAAACAGGTGATTTTCTAATAACTTATTATTTTTATTAACCAGCCAGTTGCTGACTGGTAGGCTTGCGCAATAGAGGGTTGTGAAGATGTGGTATCAAGTGGATATGGTAGTCTTTAGCACTTATTATAAAAGTGCTGCTTAGGTTCATAACAAATATCAATCAAACGTTTTCTGAGTGTAACCTTTGTCCAGTTTGGTTGCTCGAAAATCGGCATTTCATTATGCGGCTGTTTGGGGTATGTAGTTTTAAGTTATTATTTAACGATGGGTCGCACGTGGTAGGATGTTATAAAAACAGCTGAATTTATCTCCATATGCTCACAGATAAGCTGGAAGAAGACTTGGATGTTCTGGAGGGAAATCTTGCAGGAATGAATAATCAGCTTGTTAATGTCGACGGAAAAGGTATTGCAAAACATTATTGAAAGAATTACCTCAACACTGAATTACACTAGATTATAAGTGTGTACAAGACTCATATCTACAACAACTCAACTATGCACAAATCTCAAGTAATTTTGTCCACGCAAAATATAGATATCGTTAGCAACTAATTCTGGAAGTGATTGTCCTATATTTGTTTCTTTTTTTCGAAGAATTTATTTTGATTAAAAGATTTTTTAACACTAATAAAAATGAAACCTTAACAAACGAAATTGCTGACATTCTCCACACAACTTTTTTTAAATGAAATGTAGTTTGGGTTGCCTTTATGTTGTATGTTCTTTTCTTTGGATAATCGCCATTTATGTTTTCTGACACACAGTCGCAACACTGGACGAAGAGATCGATTTTCTTAGAGACGAGGTTGAGGAGATACAAGAGGAACTGTCCCATCTCGACGGCCACACCCCTGCACCTCCTGGAGGACGAACGCGGCGGCCAACACAGCCCCCGACAAGGCCACAGCGTCCTACACAGCGCCCTCAGCGTCCAACACCTCCCAGGCGCCCTCAGCGCCCAACACCTCCCCAGCGTCCAACTAGGCCAGAGGGCCCCCAGCGCCCGACACGACGCCCCCCACCTCAAAGGAGGCCTTAGTGTCTACTGCAGCCCCTCCCCCAAACCCACAGTAATAATAAACACACAAATAATGGCTAAACAACTGCAAAGTTGTCCACTGCATCCCCTCCCCCCAAACCCACAGTAATAATAAACACACAAATAATGGCTAAACAACTGCAAAGTTGTCCACTGCAGCCCCTCCCCCAAACCCACAGTAATAATAAACACACAAATAATGGCTAAACAACTGCAAAGTTTAGATTGCCACCGTTCCCCACTCACCTCCAAAGAAACCTATCCCTAGGGCAGAAAAATCCTCTTAGTTCTACCAGTTGCACCAACAACTCATAATGGTTCAGCAGAATTAACATTTGCTTAATTGGTTATTACCGTGGACCCATTAACGGAAGAGTCGTTCCACAGGTAATGGCTGCGGTCGTTTGGGGACTTGTCTCAAATAAATTGATAAAAATAACTACCTATGATAAGTGGTGTATAAACGTCTATACCTAAATCATTAATTCGTTAAGCGAAATCCATTGATTTTTGTATAAACCAAATATATCAGAGGATTGTTACTTAACATCCACTTGAGTTGAAATATTTTATTGACAGCGAATTGACCAGAACAAGTGCCTTAGTGTTGTACAAAATCTGACTTTGAAGTGTGACATGGCGTAACTCGGCATATTATTCTTAAATTGAGAATACAAAGCCAAGCGTAATACCATTACGCACTAGACTAGAACTTTATCATGTGTGATTAAAAAATACAGATTAAAATCTGACATTGTAAAAAAATAAATTATGTAAACTTAATTGCTGCTTATTAAATAAGTGCAACAGCAGCGATGCATTAAATCACTCAAAGGAAATAAAATGTGATGTATATTTCAATTCAACCCCGAAAAGGTTTAATGGTCGTTTTTTATGGTTTCTGACTGGGGGCTTTGATCAGGCCACGGTTCTTACTATTTTAAGAGACATCGTACCGCAAAAAAAGCAATGATTGATGACAAGGCGTCAACATTAATTCCCGAGCCCTTTTTAAAAACTACATTATTTTGTTCTATGTGACCAACGCGCTGCAATCACCAAAGAAAATAATCAACTGTCGAGCTGTTACGCTGTGGAGAACATGTTGGTTATTCCTGATAATCTGAGGAAAGATGTGGCAACCCCCCTCACAAACAAACAAACACACACACAACTCCTCGCACCATGGCCTTTCTGGGTTCGAAACACAACTTTTCTGTGCTAAATCAGCAAACACAATTAGTATTGACTGCTTTATGTCAATCGATACGTGCATTCAAGTATTCTGTAAAGGCAAGAAATTTGCCAAGTCTTCGAGTTAATGAAGTTTTTTTTTAAAGTGTCATCGAAAGTGTACAGTGACACAGCGACTTTTGAGGTTTAATCGAAGAAACGAACACCTCGTCCGGGATCGATTAGAAACCGTCATTTCCTGTTTTATCCACGGGGGATCCGGCTGAGACTTTCCGGGCGTTACATCCCTGGGGGCCCGGGGGCCCCAGCACCCTTCATTCCGTATACGTTGTGATTGATATGCAAATACCCTTCTAATTGAGCTGTCAGTTGAAAGGCAAAAAGCCCGGCTCTTTTATTACATTTCGTCTAAACAAAAAAAGCGCGCCGTGTTTAGAGAGAATCCCCCCGAGATTGACTCTCCGCCCTTCGTGAGTTTGTTCTCTGCTTCACGGTGACTGGCTGTGGAGCCAATATCATCGCTTATTATTATATTCTTCTTCAAGTATAATATTGATTAAAGAAATGATACAGTTATTGGAAAAATATATTTTTACTTTAAGGAGTTTACTCTAAGGAGTTTGCCTACAATAAGTTTGAAGCGGTTCCTACCTTCCTGGTATAAGAACATTATAGGGAAACTCCACAACTCTGTATTATCTTCGAAAATTTAATTTATAATTTTTGTTATGCTTTCGAACCGAATAAGCAATAACAATTTTGGAAAATTTGTTGTAATTCACGAAGCCATTGTATGCTGATATCTGGAAGACACTGACAACAAACCTAATTTTCATTGAATATGGCATTGGATCTGATTCCATGAAATCTCATAACACCAGTGACCTTTTGTACGACTCCTTTATTAGGCACGATGTAAATCTTCTGTAATTGAAAAGACACACATTCGTTTCCGGATCTCACGATGTATCTAACCTTTAATTAAAGGCGAGTTCGACTCCTGAGTTTCTCAAACACAACGGACTATGTATGCTTTAATTATACGTTTTCGAGGCCTCAATTCTCTGTATGATATCACTTTAATTAAAGGCGAAATTTCTGTCCAACAATAATTATCAGAAGATGAAGGACACTGTGATTCATGGACACATTAATTGTACAAATAGAAGCACATCTTATTGTGTGCTTTCAAGTCAGTACCAATATAGTCAGGGACGGGATAATGATGTACAAATAGGATGCACAGTTTTCATTTTGTTGCACGATCTCACTTTGATATAAAAGTCTGTAAGATTTTTAAGCAGAAAATATTGCATAACTGATCTCTTCTATTAAAGCAAAAAATATTGCAGGAAACCAGTCAAAACTTGTAACATGTGACATTGCGTTTCGGCTGGTAACTTTAATCTGGTAAGCGAAATTTGTTTGTTGTCCGTTACTTTTTTGTGCTTAAGCAGGTCTATGAAAATGGGCCCTGATGTTTAAAAAATAGTGACAACTTTTAGTGGGATTTTTCACTATTATTTCTTCTTACTCCGAAGCGACACATAATCTAACACATGAGGTCTGGATACTGGTCATTGTCAATATTACTCATATTACCAATCTTGGCCCCGTACTTAAAGGGCACTGACAACATGAGTTTTTTTTCTTCTTTTCCTAAGATGTATTTTTCACACAGTTTATCAGTTCATAAAAACACAGGAGACAATCAATATTGGAACAAAATACTATCCTGTTTCCTTAGTCACATTATCTCCATCTCCTGTCTTTCATAATATATTTACTTTGTTGTTGATAAAGAGACCATAAATTGACAAAACTTTATCCTGGTACACAAAATATAACTAATGGGTCTTCCTTCAAAAAAAAAAAGTACAAACACGTATCAAAATGTCAACACACAATATGCTTCACATGTAAAATTAAAGTGGCAATGGATTGAGTCACCATGCATTATAATGGCGCTGATAACAGAGGTTTAAAGGAACATTACAGAATTGGTTTTTGCTAACAAAACAGTTGCTGGCAGTGTAAGCACTTTATGTAATCCACCATATACATAAACTGACAAGCCTGTAGAAGTTTGAGATCGATCGGCCATCTGGGTCACGAGAAAATAGTGAAAAACCGATTACACATTTGCATGAAATCATATAGGTTCAACAAATGAATAAAACGCTCACTGAGCGATAAACTCCAATCGGAAAATTAGTTTATTCATTTCTCATCAAATATGGCATTTCAGACAGAAATATTTCAAGGGATGTTTTCTACTATCATCATCATTAGACCGTGTAAGTTTTATGTAAATCTGTGATCAAAAGTATATTTTACAATTACCAATTCAGTAATGTTCCTTTAATGATAAGAAAGTAGGCCCTAAGCGCACCAGCAGTATCGTGTTTTTTTTATCAGAATACATATTGATGAACCTAATCTTGATTCAAAGAGAGTTAAAGAGGGTAGTATCAGTTTCGCCAACGTAAACAATGATGTTCGCTCTCCTGATTGGAAAGTTTTTTATCACAGCAGTATTGTTTTGACGCGGCTGAATTGTGCCAAAATTAGTAAACCGGTCAGGGAGGAAGGTATTAACGAACCAGTGATTAGTCTGCAGCATGAGCAACGGGTGGAGGGGGGGGGGAGGTGAGGGAGGAAGGGGGGTTAGTCAGAACTAATGATTGTGCGACGCGGCAAATGATGTAAATCATCTGAAAGAGGGGCTCGCAATGTCAAATTCGATTTTTGTGATCCACTCATTGTGCAATGGATAGAGTCTTTACGAAAACGGGGAAAGAACTTCTCAGTCTCTAACCTCACGCTAAATGGTGTAAAACGCCACTGTGTTTGAGCATAGAGAAAGGTGTCCCTTTTATATGCTTTGATCAATACCCTTCAAGTGCAATCTTTTTTGCCAAAGCACAAAAACAATCGATGACGTCACATTTTAAATATAATGGTCTGTACATTTTGTATGGATAATTTTTAGGTCAATCCTTAATTTAATTTTGAATACATTCAATCAAAACAGCTTGAATTTGACCCTTTGAATGACAAAAAGAATCATCTTTGTATTGTACAGACCCATTTGTATTATTAGAGAAAGTGATATTTTACATCATTTTAACGTGAGTTTAGAAACTTGTATTTTTTCTCTCGACATTCACTCTATTGAAAAATGAGTGCATCACAAAATTAAACTTGGCATTGAAGCCCCTCTTTAATGCAAAGATAGCAGTCCTATGCCTGCTGTTAATGAAGATGGTTTGTAAGGAGAGGACCAACAGACAATATTGCCATTTCTGTGAAGCAAACACATAGTCTATTTTCACCATGATCGGCGCTTCGCATCATAACAGAGTACGTTGACGTCCTGCATGCCCCCCTTCCCTACCAAAAAACACATACAATGTTTGTCAAGGACTTCTGGTTGTTCTTTCGTTGTTTGGACTCTGTTCTTATCGCTACATTCCCATTGGTTTTGGGCACGAAAGCGAAGTGACCACGTTCCTCGCTCTGTCAAAATATCCGGATACCCTGTGCTAAAGGTTTGTCCTTGTACTTAACATTTTTCCATAGACTTCGTACGCAAAGTTTCTTGTGGAGCACCCCGGCTAAAATTTCCATATGGAGACCTAATATTTTCCCTTTTTTGTTTGTCAGCGGTCTCCATAAGGAACCGATCATGAGCAAAAACACGCACGGACACACACACAACCTTAGTGATCTGGTTTGTGGGGTCCTGCTATTGTTATTCTATTATAAATTTTCTAAAGAATTCCTCTGTGGGGTCCAAGTCTAGCAAACAAAAAACTTGGTGGGGTCTACTGTTCCATTGTGTAAAAGACCCCAAAGGGCCTGAGCGGAGGCCCCCCAGCTCTGTGGTGTATACACTGTGTGGACATGCTTTGTTCAGTACATTTACGAAAATAAATATTCTTCAACACTGTAAAAAAAAAAAAAAAAAAAAAAAAAAAAAAACTGTGTGGACGGTGTAAGTTCACAGAGTGTTCTTTGAAGTCCCTATACAAAAGTGCGGATCTCTTTCGATCTCTCTCACGCACACACACACACATTATCTTCGTGTTCTCAAAATGATTGCAGCAAAGGCACACGAGTGAACTTCAGCAAAATGAAAAACCTAGCCAAGTGAAAAGTGATATTTCGCCTTTTAAAAATCAATCGAGACCTTGAACGAGAAGAGGATGAGAGGGTTGCGCTGTCAGTCTAAGTTCTCTGATGAGGTTTCTTGAAAGATACACAAAACCCCAGACCCTTCAAAATTTCCTTAAATCATTTATCTTTTCTAATCGACGAAGACTCCCCCAAAGTGACAAGATAACTTTTCAGAAATGACGACGGGGAAATTACAATTTTCAATAATAAACTTAGGATGGACAACATGCGATTCCACCCATCACATGAATATAGGGATCACGGTACGTGGAAAGCACTGGAGATGTGTCAAATGTTGTGAGAGGTTGCACTTACCTGCTCGTGCTCAACTTGCGGGTAAACTCAATAATCATTCATGATTGTTTTCAATGTTGTGTAATCCAAGATGTCTGGCAAAAAAAAAAGAAGAACAAAAAAGGGGGGACTGAAATTAATAACAGCAACCAACAATTCAAATAAACACATGAATATATTTATGTTTAAAACACCAACACATGGAACCATGTGTTGGTGTTTTCAACCTTGTCTATATGAACACTTGATTGCTTTCTGGTTCACAAATATGAATAATTCTGCGGGCATTTCTCTTCTACACCTGGTGAAGCTTTTAATTAATGATTAGTCTTCTACTACATGGGTAACAATTAAATGGAAATGTACACCGCGTACAATGACCAAACATAATTTTTAATTGGTATGCAATAATAACTTTTCATTCATAATTCACAGTGGACAATACGTCGCCGATCGATCAATATTTAAGTGCGAATGTCAGCGAATCAAGGTCTCCATCAGTCTAAAAGAGATCGTACATCAAACAGTATATTAGTCCGAATTATGCAAACAAGTCTGTTAAAACCAAGCTCGTTCGGTTCAAACATTTATCATGACAGATATAATATTGTCAGCCTTGGGTCTAATTTTATTGGAGAGCCACAGAGAAATCTTTAGCCAGTTCTGTGAACAACAAATACTTAGGAAAGCGCAATCCATCTCAGCCAGTGATTGTCAATCTACTTCCGTCTGGAAGCCGTTTTAGATGCCCACCTTGTAAGACACTTAAGACGGAAGCTCTCCTTATTCCAGTTGCAACCAAACTTCTGAATAGTTGATGCTCTGCTTCATGTTTTCATCCAATTTTCCAGTGCAACTTATAATTTTGTTGATTCATTCCATTTCTTTGCTTTCTTTCATTCATGTACATAATTTTGATTGATGTAAGTATGTATATACAATTTTGTACACTTATTTTTGTTGTTGTGTTGCCCTATAGTTGGTATTTAAAAAAAAATTAATATGGAGCTGCCCAATCTTTTGTAATTGCCTTATCTATGATTAATAAAGTTTTTGAATAGAACTGAATTGAGTTGAATTTACGGTAGCTTGAAGTTACCATCCGAGCTCCCTTTTTGTTTAAACAAGTATCGTAGAAAGACGTACACATGGCATAGCTGCGATGTCTTTCCAATTTCTCACACCAGAAAATAATCAGATTTCCTGTTTTACGACCACGGCTGTTTTATAATGGTGTATACCTTACTAAGGCAGGTATAGGTGATGGGATTTTGCCTTTGAGGATACCAGCATGTAATTTAGCACACAGTCATCGGAGTATGTCATGATAAAGGTATTTGGCTATAGGGCTATCGCAGAAGATGTCTTCTGACAACATAAAGGTATAGCATTACAGGCTATGGCAGCAATTTGAAAGATTTGAAAGTTGATTGTTGTTCTACTTGTATTTTGTTTATATATGGCCTTCGCCGATATCTTTCTCATGGCATATACTCTGTGGGTTATCATTACATTATTGCATCATCAAAATCACAGTTTCCCCCAAATTTGACCCTCCATCAGACAAAGGGTGTTTATTTTAAACTTTCATGGATATGTCTCGTATGGTTGAGATTTGTTAATGTATTTAATATTTATTTGTTCGTTCGTTTGTTCAATTGATTATTTTTTTATTTTTTTTATTTATTTTTATTTATTGATGTATCTTTTGTTTGTTCTTGTTTTTATTTATTCTGTTTTCTCTTGCTTTTAAGCTATAAACAGCTTCATTTTTTATTACAAACAATAACACGACATTGAAACAATGTACATTAATAATCGACATTAAAAGAAGTCCATTCAAATTACTGCTGTTAAAATGATTTGCGTGAAAAACAAATATATAGACAAAAACGAACAGTTATAAAGATATATATACACAATTTATCGTGATTTAATCACGTATGAAGAGACTAAATTTATTTGTTTATTTATTTATTTAATTATATGGGAAGGGAGGTAGGCTGACGCTTAATATTTTGCCAGCCATGTACAATTTTTTTCCCGATGAAATCAGAGGCCTTTTATTCATGACATCATTACTATAAAAATAGAATACACATACAATGCAGATTCCCGTGGGAATTTAAAGCAATTTATGTCGTGACTTAAGAATTCTGAGATGGGATTTTGTCAACCATATTTGTTTCTTCTTCCAGGTATGGCTGTTATTACCCTGCAGGCATTCTCAGTTATTGATGCTTGGTATACCCTGACGGTAGGGCCCAACTCGAGTCTGTGTTGGTACGCGAGACAGGCAAAAGTCCCAACGGCGATGAGTTGACTTTTTACTGTTTACAGCAATTGGCCGTTTGGCCTTGGGTGCAAATTGAAAAAAGCTTCGATACACCAAACTTTAGACTAATTACATGATATCAAATTCGTGAAATGAAAGGAAATTTATTATCTATTTGGTGAAAAGCCATTTACGTAAACTTACATAACAGTTAACATTTATAATTGGTGCTATTTCATCAAGATCATAGAGCACATGATATCAATTAAAATGGATGGAGGCGAGTCTCTTTAAGGTGCTTCATACGTTTGGTAATTGAAGCCTACTGATTGTGTTAATCCTATATAAATGTAGGTACATATACAATAAAACTAAACTGTGAAAATTTCACTTCAAAAGGTGGTCACGTTTTTGAGATATCACCGACAAACTGGAGCGAAAAAATTTCCACGCAGGAGGAATATTCCCCATAGGAATACACAGTCAGAGAAGCGTTTCTGACAGAAACGCTTCTCAGATTCAAATTTTGGGGAATAACAAGTGATATATTTTCCATAACCGTAGCACTTCGAAGTTAAAAGTTTTCTCAAAATTCATTACACTACCAAAAGCTGCTGTACTTCTTACCAAGTAAGTTTTCATTGCCATTGATTTTCAGAGTCATTACCAAACGTGTACTGTGCCTTTAAAGGAGCTTTGCGTATAATAGAGATACAGATTAGGAAGAACAGGAGGAAGATTACTTGGTTTACCCTTTCACCGATGTGAGGTACGCACTGTTTACTCAGTATACTTCCCTCGACTTCTGTGAAGTAAAGAAAAATCCACAGGCATATTACTCGGTGGGATTCGAACCCACGACCTTTGCCATTCTTAGAGCAGGTGTCTTACCAACTAGACCACCCGGTAGCTACAGGCAGTTCGAATTCTTTATTTAAATTTTAGCAGCAGGTAAAGGAGGAAGATTGTTCCGAATCATTGGTCCAGCTACACTGAATGCTTTTTTGATCCAGAACTTTGCTCGCATGGGGAACATTCGAGTGAGTGGTGTCAAGTGTGGATCAAAAAGACCGAAGGAAAGCGGTTTTAAAAAATTGGGATTCTGCGTCAGGTTGAACTGACCAAGAAATGGGTCAGGCCCCGCTGGAACTGGAATCCAGGTCGATTCTAGCATGCAAGTTTTAGACTGTACGACGTCATCCTTTTGAATAAATATGTTTTAAGCACCAATATCAGACATTAATAGATAGTTCCAGTAGACGCCATCTTTACAGGCAAATTGCATTTTGGCTTGCAGGTGCGTCAAACGCTTAACTTATTAACGCGGCCGCGTTGTTCACTGACCAATCCTGCAATGAGTTTCGTGAAAAGCGCGCGTGTTGCACGCCGTTCTCACACGAAACGCACGACTGTTGTTCTAAACTGCCCGTAAAGATGGCCGATTTACGTCATACTGCAACCTATCTATAGTCCCAAATGTCCGACAAGTTTGCCGGACGCAGAGGTCTCCAAGCGCCCCTTCCCTTGGCTCCATTACTGACCACCATTGTGAGCTCTTCCACACACTCACGTGTACCAACATTTTACAAGAATTTAAAAAAGTAGTAGACGCTTTGCAAGAAATAGTGCACCGAAAATTCAGAGCACGGACCTTTGAGCAAATGATTTATTCATCCGTAATGTGTATTCATAACTCACCTAGTTAAATATACATCCATCTATTAAAGGGCAACAGCAGTATATGTTCGCAGAATCGATCAGAATCGTACATTCCATTATATAGTGACATTTCAAACCGCCGAGATTCACCTCATTTTGTTTTGTCACAAGGAACGAGAAAGATTTAAAAACGCATTTTTTTTTTCGATGCTTGATTGCTTTCTTTCGTTCAAGAACAAACAAGACTCGTTATTCATCAGCACTCATTGCCTGAAGCAACGTTAATTATTTGAAAGCATTTTCTATATTGCTTTCACGAACGTCTTGCTCAAACTGCGTTTAAGCTGTGCCACAAAGGAAAGTCAAATACAGTCAAATAATTGTTCTGTAAATTTAGAGCAATGTCATGGCTGATTTTTCTTTCATAATTAAATCTCCCATTAGAGTTAAGGTGTTCGTCTGCCACTGATAAAAAGATTTTGTTTTTAAGTACGTGCATGTACAAAGCAAACTACAGGAAGAGCTTACCTCTCGTTTCAGATAGAAAGTGAGTGTCTGCGTTGCGGATGTCGTGCCTTCCAGAACATGAAAGGGAAAGCTGACCATAGCCAGGCACACTTCACGTAAGTTTCATTTCCGTTTTATTGTGAGAAAATAGAATTAGCTGTTGCAAACTGCTTACCAACCAAAAGGACCTATAATGATTTTGTAAAAACTAGTTAAAGGCCTGGCGTTTCGACTTTATAGCAGAGTCTTTCTCGAAGGCTAAATGACAACACAACTCACATTATGTATACTGGCGTAAACAAGCGGAAATGCTGAACAGAGAACGAGAGAGATAGAGAGAAGGGGGTGGGGGTGGAGGAGAGAGCACAGAGAAAGCAAGGGATGCAAAATGAAAAAAAGGACCTATGATATTGTAAAACTAGTTAATGGCCAGTTCATTGTACTTGACCCGGATGCGGGTTTAATTTCAGACTGGTGCACCTTCTCTTTAAAAACGGCGCACATTATCCCGCCGGGCCACGGGATCACAAACGTGCGGTTGAAAAAAAAAACATCTTCTCACAACGCACGGGCAATAAAAGCAATATGCCATTCCCTGATGAAGATTGATAGGTGGTGCAGACGTGGAAATGAGGTTGTAATTTAGCTCGATGATGTTTATATGTGACTCACTAATCTGTCGTTGACGTCGTCCCCCCCCCCCCCCCCCTCAAATGAGAGCCATTGGAAGATAGCCGGAAGTAATGCGGCCGAAGATTCATAAAAATATATATATATATAATATACAAAAAAAAACAGTGGGAGGGAATGACTTCACGGGGCCGGAAGTAGCAGAGTCCGTACGCATTATCCCAGTCTGACTTTTCGGATGGGATTAATTCCTATATGAAAATTATACGAAAGGGCAGATAAAACTTGTTGGCTAATTCGCCCGTAATTGAGGCTTGTCAATTTTAGTACAGTGTGCACTTGATCTCCGCAGTTGTTGTATTTTGCTGTTCATCGCGGACCTTTAAAGGGTGTAGTACAACATCGGTAAGATTGAAAATATAAATGTTCACAGATCTGCTCATAACTTACATGGTATACAGATAGTCATGGTTGAAAGCTTTCCTTGAAATAGTTTCGCATAAATGCTATAGTTTTTAGGAAATGAGTAAAACAATTATAGTCTTTATCGCGCGTGTCCAAAACCCAATGTTTGAAAACAGTGAAAACATATTTCGTTTTTTTTTTCACTGTTTTCTCATGACTCCGAACACCGATCGAGCTTAACATTTCACAGGTTTGTTATTTCAAGTGATGTTGGGTCACATAAAGTGCAGATACTGGTCTTTGACAATTACCAATGGTGTACATGTGCTTCAATCTGAATGACCATACATGCAGGCACACCATGAATATAAAGGTATACCTGAGTGCTGACACATAATACTGTCATCAGGATGATTACCGAATTAGTCATGCTCATCTCAGAGGCTTTCGAAATGATTTGAATGTACGGCAGTCGCCAGTTCTGCTCAACCATGCCGGTACATGTTTTGATAACGAGGCTGTCGTGAACAAAAAATAGGCTGGCTCTCTCAAGAATTCGGCATTTTGAACGGACCCGGGCCCAATATCATAGAGCTGCTTAAGCAGAAACTATTGCACAACAATTGTCCGCTTAGCAGAAATGAGCAAGATACCAGTCACAAATTCTACATGTGGCACGGTATTTTGGCTGGTAACCTTATTCTGGTAAGCATAATCTATGAAATTAGGCCCAGGATATGGAAGCAGACAGATTTCAGGCTCTTGACAATGTCTACTTTATGTGCATTTTGTAGCACTGTAAGGGAAAATCATTACATCAAAGACCAGACTGCTGCAAAGCAACGTGTCGGACATGGAACACTATGTTGGACATGGACCAAGTTATTTTGTTTTACCTCTACTGTCTTGAATGCTGTATTTTCATTGGCGCAGATTGATCACATGAGCGGGCAACAAAAATCCATGTACCACTCTCCTCTCACGCGAGCACGCGTCGTACAACTTTCTGTGCAGCAAAGGATCGAGATTATCATCGTTTCGATGAAATTGGAGTCCTTCAGATGAGGAAAATATTACTAAGAATTCAAGACAAATGTATAACAAAACAATTGTTGCCTGCTGTGACATGGTCCATGGGTTTTGTACGAGCTCGGGGGCAAATGGCAACCTCGGCTTTTGCCTCGGGTGCCATTTGCCCCTCGGGTGTACAAAACACCATGGACCAGGCAACAACTGTATAGTGTTCGACAGGGTTTGGTAGACTTACTGGCGTTGCGGACACAATAAGTTGGAAATGATGGTAATATCGGTTGTTAGACACAATGGTCTGTGTCGGACACAATGGTCAATGTCACACACAATGGTCAATGTCACACAAAATGGTCAATGTCGGACACCACGGTCAGTGTCGGACAATGTACGGTTAAATTTAACATGGACAATGTTGATTTCAATTTGTGTCATGCTTCGAAATCTAACAGTTATAGAGTAGTCACCGACCGCACTCTTTAAAGTGTTGCAGTTAGCACTTAGTTGCCGAGGTACATAAGCAATACGAAATACTTAAATCCATTATGATTGTGTGAGTTCAAACTATTTGCCAATTCCTATGGCTTTTAAGAAATAAGCCCACGATAGTAGCGTTCTAAACGTCATCTGATCAGATTTAGTGTCCGATAAGGACGGTAATGCAATTTCGACAAGACATGGGATTTTACAAATAAATCTGAGGGTCAGCGCTTTATAGGCTAGACCAGAATCTATGGATTTACGGGAATAACATAAACCCGGGTTTCCCACTTTTGTCAGGGTGGAGGGGAACGTTTGCATACTAAACTACAGGCTATCTCGTAACACCTGCCCCTTGAGTATTACAGCTAGCTTTTAATGTATCTCTGACGATCTACACAGTTGTGTGCGCCTTCAAATCCCATCGGACTGCCGAGCCCTTGCTTCAGGAATGCATGCAGAGAGAGACTTACTAAAGGCGCAGATATTTGCAAAACCGTTTCAGCGGTTACGAGCACTTGATGGTTAACTTTCTAATTTCTAATTCATTAACATGGTACGCTGGTCGCTGGAAGATGACTTTGCTGCAGCCCGTGGGGACCGGTGCTGAGCGCCGAGATGACGAGGTCGGTGCCTCAGTTTCACCACTAGGATAACAATCTCCCTAATAAATTTGGGGTTTTAAAGAGTGTCCTGCATTTGGTTTCAAGCTTTGTCCCCTTTGTATTTAGCAGATGTGCAGGTTATACTTATAGTCCTTTATATAATTATTGGAGTTGTAGAACTTTTTTTCAACTTCTGCAATGATTTTCATTTGTTAAATTCTTTTTGTATCACGTGATTATGTCACGTTAATTTGTGTATAACTATGCTCTTATCTGTTTTATTTTTATTTTTTGTGTTTCTCATAGATTTCTATATAATAGATATATTTGTGGACCTTATACATGGTAATGTGGAATAGATGTATAATCTTTTGTGTTTTTGTTGTTGAATAAATAAAGCTTTTTAGCTTCAAAGCAATAATTTTTTTTTTAAATAGGGTTGGAAATTCAAGCGATGGCAATATCATTTTTATTTACGGTATTATGTTGTTTACATGTTTAGCCTAAGCTGCCGGGTTTTGCATTTCTCACCCACTTGACATGACGAAGAAAGAGTGATCTATCCCTCAACTTGATTCTACACTTATTTTAAAATGGATTCTCTGTTTTTCTACCAATAATGTTTGCTTTATTTGCGCTGTAACAAAAGTACGAGGGATAATAAAAATTGTGAACGGGTTTTGGGATTGACTGATTAAATTAATTAGGTTAACGAAACACACATAAATCCATTGTAAATTCGACACCTGTTATACGTGTACCATAAATGTACATGGAGAAAAAATGCGTTTCCCCCCCCCCCCAGATAATTCGATTTCAGTGTAGAAATTTATAAGCAGCTGAATGTCACATACACTTGTCAAATGCATTTCAGTTCTTCTAGCACTAACAATGTCTCTGCCAGATGGTATCACGTCAGGTACACCATACCAATCTTGACATCAAGAAAGCCTCCAAGAAAACTGCATTCGTCTCCATTTCAATTCGGGCACGCGGCATTCTTGAATAACTTTTTCCAATCTGCTTTCGAACATACATTGCCTCATCTGTTTGAGTTTTTTTTAGTTTTAAGTTAATGGTATAGACCCGAATCATTCGGGGATATGACCCGAATCATTCGTGGATTCGTTGTATGAAATTGAATTGCTGTCTGGCTAGTCCGCGTTTCAATTTGGTTTAGAATTGAAACGGTGGTCTTTCATTAATGCGTTTAGTTCGATAAACATTTGTTGTATTGTGTGTTCGTTCCTTTCTGATCACATAATTGTTTTTTTTTTTTTTTTTTTTTTTTTTTTCACCGGTCATATATTGTCTCTCTTTCACGTTGAAGTCTTCGTTGTCTGCAATCAGCTATTGTTACTTCTTCATATTTTGTGGAGAGAAGTGAAGCAGTATTGAGACAAACGTTAACACTCCTGTGTTTTAGTCATCACAAACGTACCTCTTTGAAAGAGGTGCCCAGGTACAAAAACAAACAGAGCAGCAAACACCCACAAACAAACATTACACTGTCATTGTGCTGAGGCTTTTGGTAAAAGGTTTTCATTTTATTTTGCTCCAATTGGTAAGTCCGCTCTAAACCACGAAACCAATTAGCATAAATTCCCACCAGAGATCATGGAAATCGCATTAAAAGATTAGTTTAAAAGATGAGAATGCTTAAAATGTTGTCTACCGCAGATAATTTTGTGTATGAAGGACCTCACTAAAAGCGACGGCAGCAGCAACAGCAGCAACAACAACAACAACACCAACAAACAAAACAACAACAACAACAACAACAACAACAACAACAAACAACAACAACAACAACACAACAACAACAACAACAACAGACAGCAGCAACAGCAACATCAACAGCAACAGCAACAGCAACATCAACATCAACATCAACATCAACATCAACATCAACATCAACAGCAACAACAACAACAACAACAACAACAGCAGCAGCAGCAGCAGCAACAGCAACAGCAACAGCAACAGCAACATCAACATCAACATCAACATCAACATCAACATCAACATCAACATCAACATCAACATCAACATCAACATCAACATCAACAGCAACAGCAACAGCAACAGCAACAACAGCAACAGCAGCAACAGAAGTGACAGCAGCAGCAGCAGCAACAACAACAACAACAACAACGACGACGACAACGACAACAGCCACCATCACAACAACAACAACATCAACAAGATCAGGGTTTTTACTGCTCCACGCCGCGTAGCTGTGATGGGTAACGTCCCTATATCATATCCGGCGATTGCGCAAACAAATTTGGTTTATGCTTGAGCGACTCTCATCGCCAGCTCACCTAATTGTTTTACTGCCACCTAAGCCCGTCAAGCGTTAAAATATACAAAAAGGCAATGACGATGATAATGGATTTTTCCGTGAACAACAACCTCATCCCTTGTGTTTTTTAAGGGAAATGAATTAAAAGCGGTCATTTTTCTGGATGCTGTTAAAATGACACTCCTTCCTTGAGGCTGCAAAAAGCCTACATCAATAATTTAAGATCCAGTCGTTTCACTTAAGGGGTTAAAGTCCTCTAACGCATGGATACTTTCAGTACTAAGGTTATTTTAAAGTCAATTTTTAGGAATAAATAAATTAAAAGGTTGGAGTAATTCTTTATGAGCTAATTATGCTAATTTTAGAAAGTGCTGGCGATGAAGTACAGTCCACCTTGAACATGTTCAGAGAAATAAGCGGTTGAATTGGTTCATTGTATAAATGAAAAGAACAATGTCGAAGCCTTATTTGTCACTCGCAGCCCGCTTTTGAAATTCAGAGTAACGATACCACCACACGCACTATGCTTTGTTCTCACGCGGCAGTGAAATTTTAATGAGGGGCTCCAAGGTCAAAATGCTCTCTCTTTTTTTCCAATAGATAGAGTTTGCATGAACGTGGAGGAAAAGTTACAGTCTTTAACCTCGCGTACTCTTTTAAAGCGAAATTGGAAACACGACATCAACAGACAGAAAAAACAAATGGGTCTGTGCATTCCGAAGAGGAATTTCTGCGCCAGTTACCTCAAAGTCATTGCCGTTTCGATTGAACATCACCAGAATTCAGGAATGAACTGAAAATTCTCTGTACACTGACCATAAAATAATACTTGAACTGTAACATCATCGAGCGTATTTGGATTTTGACAAAAAAAAATCCACTTGGAGGATATCAAACACAGTGGTATTTGACACCATTTTAAAGGCAGTGGACACTATTGGTAATTACTCAAAATAATTATTAGCATAAAAACCTTACTTGGTAACGAGTAATGGGGAGAGGTTGACAGTATAAAACATTGTGAGAAACGGCTCTCTCTGAAGTGACATAGTTTTCGAGAAAGAAGTAATTTTCCACGAATTTGATTTCGAGACCTCAGAATTAGATTTTGAGGTCTCGAAATCAACCATCTGAAAGCACACAACTTCGTGTGACAAGGGTGTTTTTTCTTTCATAGTTATCTCGCAACTTTGACGACCAATTGAGCTCAGGTTTTTACAGGTTTGTTATTTTATATCCATGTTGAGATACACCAAGTGAGAAGACTGGTCTTTGACAATTACCAATAGTGTCCAGTGTCTTTAACGTGAGGTTAGAGACTCCATTTTCATAAAGACTCTATCTATTGGGAAATGAGTGGATCACAAAACTGAATTTGACATTGGAGCCCCTCTTTTAGCTCTCCACCTCTTTGAATAAGAAATCTCTGGACAATATACAGCTATAAGAAGTGAACATTACGATAGAAACTAGTCCGGTTCAGCGATGTCAAAGCGATCTACCCCACGTGACACGCTTGGGCATACGCATTTTTTTGTAAAGTAGCTCACCGGGCTAGTAAACTGTGCATTTTGCTTAAGTTTTTCCCCAACAATATTTAAACATGAATTGTCACAAATGTATCCAATGGTGTACGAATGGCAGCGATCACAACCAGTTTGATGGTCACATGAAGTTACATTCATGTACTCAAAAATAAAATGACACATGAAAAATACGTGATTCACATTTCAGGCATGGAATTTAGTAGTCCAAAGGGCAAGTTGAGGAGTGGTGTTTACGAACCGGTATAGCATTTTTACTAGACAGTGTAAACCGGGCTATAGTTTTAAGGGTAAGCCCTTCGTGAAAGTTTAAATAGTGGCTCCTGGAAATTAATATGCGTCATAACCTCCCAACGTGCAGAGTAGAAAATTCTCAGTTTCTAAAAAAAAAAGCATTTGTCACGCTGAGATGGGCACTTCAGAAATAATACATCATCATGAATATGTTCCACAAGTTGTAAAAATGTACTCTGTCCAGAGAAAGAAAGAAAGAAAAGAAGGAGAAAAAAAACATGAAAAAACACGAGGTTGCTGAACATACATTTGTATTAGGGGGTGACAAAGCGTGATAAGGTTGCGTGGGAGGTGAAGTGGGGAGTGGGGGGGGGGGGGCGTCTCGCGTCTGAAACATCTATGGTGTTTCCCAGGAAAGCAAGGCCACGTTATGCAAAGCCTCGGTCAAGAAAGTGAACTACTACTCGCTCAAGTCTACGTCACTAAAGTGCTGACCTTGACCTTGAATGAAGGTCAGCAGATGTATACAGTTTTTTTTCCGTCGTCTTTCTTCATATTCGTTCACTTTATCTCTTTTTTATCAGTGTGAGGAGGCTCGGCCTTGTGTAGCACTTTAACAATCTTGGGCAAAGATGTGAACAATTGGCTAGCCATCTTGTCTTCGGTTTGCTTCTTTTAATGTCCAGTGTATACGTAAGCCTAGGCTTATAAAAAGCCCAGACGGGCGTTCAGTATAAAATTCTATAACCACCCCATAAATGTTATTATGCAGTCTTCTAAAAAAAAAGTGAACAATTTGGTTGCGTAAAACTGCTGGGTACAAATGTTTTGTTAACATTTTGTCAATATTGCCCCTCAACTGTGTAAAATAATTATAATACACAAAGAAAAGGTAACACTGTACCCAGAATTGGGTAAGAAGCATTTTGATAATCATTTTACTTCGGAGTAATAGGGTTATGGAACGAAAAAAATTAGTTTTTATCAGAAAAAATGAAAGTGAGAAGCGTTTCTGTCAGAAAGGTTCCTCAGATTGTGTATTCCAGTTGCGGAATATTCTTCCTGTGTGGCAAAACCGCTCCGGATTTTTGGCAATATCTCAAAAACGCCTTCCACCTTTTGAAAGGATATTTTCACAGGTTAGTTTTATTGTATAATATCTACATTTATATTGGATTAAAACAACGAACGGTTCCAAAAACCAAAGGTATACTTTGACTTTAAGTTACACTTGTTGTGTAACAATGTGACAGACGACCTTGTTCCCTTTGTACCATCAAAATAAGCATTTTTCATCAAATGTTGAGCAATTATTTTTTAGAGTGTATAGTCGATTCATTTTCAGTTGATCCTATAATCATATGCACGCCGATCATGCGCACTGGGAAATGCATATGGGCTCTGATTCCTACCACCAACGAGAATCGTAAATGAATGTCACTACCACATTAAAAAGCTTCAAAGCTCATTCATTTAATTTTTTTAAATTTTTATTGTTCGTGTCTGTCCTTCACGATTGATGATAATCGTCAGAGAAGGAGGAGATTAAGGGCGGGGATCATCTCCTAAATGAAACGGACCTAATCCTTAATGTTTCACAAACCGACCGAATGACGTACGCACTTCCACTTCATTCAATCAAAACCTCTCGAACGTTTTGACTTGGACTGATTCCTTTAAGGTTAAATCAACCCAATCAAAGTTTTTTCCACGAAAAAATAATAAGTCATTATCCTCCCAGTGGGTTTCACGAAAGACACATACTATACTGTGTAAACAGCGGTAAGCATAAATGCACAAATGAAACTTGATAACTTGAAGGTTAATCCCGGAACACCCTGACCGCAGCTGCACGCTCCTCCTCCCCCGTCTGTTACTCACCACGCTTCGGCAGGTAAAGCTGGTAATTCCCGCTGCCACATTGAATATTGAGCGATTCCATCACCAGTAAAAGGCTTCCACCTATTTTAGCCTTTATCCACGCATTTGTTGTTGTTGTTGTTGTTGTTGTTGTTGTTGTGTTGTTGTTGTTGTTTAACCTGTGACCTCAAGATTAACGTGCCAGGGGTCCGTAGGTCGCATGTTCAAGTCCCGCTCTAGTAACTTTTCATTGCTTAACCCCCCAAACAATTAACATTTACATAGTCCGTTTCCCTTGCAGCTTATTAATTAAATTGTGCTGTGTAAATTCTCATGCCTGAAAGTGAATGAATGACGGTTTCAACTAAAAAAGGTTTTTTTTTTTTTACACAAAGCATGAAAGTGGAATAGGCTGGGTTTTTGTTTATTTGTTTGTTGTTTTGGGGTTGTTGTGTGTGGTTTTTTTTTGGCAATGACCAGGGAAACATATGCATCGTGAGAGCGGTCGGTATGCTCGCAACACTGGGAAAAAACATATATATTTAACGAATCAGTTGAGAGTTTTCGATTCTAACATCTGACCAAAAAAAATCACTTTAAATACTATATTTTTTACAAGCCTTTGGTATTTAATGACTATGGCGGGAAAAAAATTCCTGAAATGAGCGCCAACTACACACAAGCACAAAAAATTCACCAGTATTGATTTGGTAATCTGGTAATGACTAATTGGCTTTGCCTCGTCAAGCTAAATTACACAACGACGCTGGTCGCTTATACACACAACTTTGCGCTTGCCTTCTAAACAACACAATACACTTCCATTGTAGCATCAACAATTAGTAATCGATTCTTAGCCATTATCGACCCCTCAGGACAGTGTCTGCCGACGGAACCCATTGATTAGGTTAGATTTTCTCCACTCGAACAGTTTGGGTGAATTTACTATTGGCAGTGGACTTGCTAGAAACGATCCTTTCTCCTTAAATTGTTGTTAATGCAGGTTCGCCCAAACAAGGGATAAAACCACTCTTGGTATTAAAGGGACTTCAGGAAGAAAAATATTAAAAGTTAAAATAACTCAGGAGAGCTGAAGGTAGGATGTATATATTCCTCTTAAAACAGTCTAGATTGTAGGATGGAGGGAAACATGCACCTGGCAAGTGATGACGTATAACCGATACAGTAACGTCACTTGCAAACTATCCATACGGGATTTGGGCATCAGCATTGTCATCTAGACACAATGCTACAAATAACATTTCAAACTTTGCTTTGAATTGCCAATACGAATATGTATAAAATAATGCCTCTGAATCTGGTTAATATTGTCTCGGAAATTCCTTCGATAGAATTAAGAAAAAGCACAAGAACCGAGTCGGCTCTCAACCCGAGCCGAAAGGCTATAGGTTGTGTTTAAAATACACGTTTAGAGGGCCTACTTTAATTACGATTTTTAATTTTATTTGGAGACCAAAAGAACTCACTTCGCGGCAGTGCAGTTAATTACGAGAAGTCTCCCCGATCCACAAAGCTGAAGTAGTAGTCTAACCCATTTTCCTACCTCCCGCCCAGGTAGTAGTTAATAAGCAGGACAGTTCTTTTTAGATCTACTCCGCGGTATAGTAGTAGAACAAACAGCAAGACAAGTTCTCGAAAGAACAAAAATATACATAGCAAAGTAGATATTTACACACATGGTGTTACCACAAACCGAATATACAATTTTTTTGATATAGTATGGGTTTTTCCGGCCAATGTCACACACCAAAAATTCGTTCAATTCATCACTTGGCTCATTCGAATTCGTTTGAATATGAAATCTCCGTCGCATCAGCATTCAACAGTCAAAAGGAGTAAATTCAATGTCAACAGTTTACCAATCACTGTCAAATAACATCATTTAAAGGAGCATTACAGAATTGGTTTTTGCTAACAAAACAGTTGCTGGCAGTGTAAGCACTTTATGTAATCCACCATATACATAAACTGACAAACCTGTAGAAGTTTGAGATCGATCGGCCATCAGGGACACAAGAAAATATTGAAAAACCGATTATACACATTTGCATGAAATCATATGGATTCAACAATGAATAAAACGCTCACTGAGCGATAAACTCCAATCGGAAAATTTGTTTATTCATTTCTCATCAAATATGGAATTTCAGACAGAAATATTTCAAGGGATGTTTTCTACTATCATCATCATTAGACCGTGTAAATCTGTGATCAAAAAGTATATTTTACAAGTTTGTTTCTTACCAATTCTGTAATGTTCCTTTAAATGTATTGGTCGCAAAGAGATCAATCGATTTCGTAAAAGCCAGCAGTAAGAGGCTGGTCTACCATTCAATATTATCAATTGTTTGAGAAATTCAACTGACGAATATTAAAGATGTATTTTTGAAACCTATAAATGAAATAAAATGGCTATCGAACTTGTGAAAAGGAGTTCAATTAGCTTTAACCCTTGAGTCCCTCTACAGCCCAAGTTTGCTGGAAATGTTTAGTTTTCAAGACTCTTGCAACAAATTACTAGAATCATGGTTCAAAAATATTTTGAAGGATACCCATGGCGTGTTAATTACTTCGAATTGTCTTTCTTTTCTTTAAAATGTCATTGATAACACATGTTTTCAATTTCGGAGCTGATAGGTCCCAAGGGAACAATAAGTGCCGCCCAATAACGGCTACCGCTTATTTTTATGGATATTATTTTTAAAAGGCTGAAATTAACACAATTGTTTTGGAGGCTGTTACCTGGCATCGATTGCTCATACTGATTTATTGCTAAGGCATTTTAATTAGTTTTTGACAGTATCATCATGATATGAAAGCTACATAATTTCATCATCATTAGAACATTTTTACAAATCAACTGTGAAGGTCAAAAAATACTCATAAATAATTGCCATTGTCTTGACACCAACGTGTACCAATGACTATCTAGTTTTATTATGATTTGTTTCTCTCCAAACACAAGCTGGTGAGCGTTTTCTCCTACCGCATGTTACAGTGTATCGCTTTGGGCGGCTGGGCGGTCCAGTGGCTAAAAGGTTAACAGAAAAGGACTACAAAATAATAAGTTGATCGATTAAGGGGAATTAGCGCGAGTTTGAATGAGTTTCAATTAAATTGAATTCATTATTGATGTAATTAACAATACAAAAAACTTATATAAACACTGACAATCTATAAGGAAACATGTTTCAGGTACGTACACTGAAGCATTAAAGACAACATCAAGTACATTAAAAAGTACCGAGAGACAAATATTTGAGTGTACCTCTCACCTACTTTTGTATACTGGGTACTGGGTACCGGGTACCGGGGTTCTAGGTACCAGTCAGAAGCAATACAGCTTCCGTGTAGCCAGGGATCACACCAAAGTTTACGAAGCTGCAGCAGACGTAATAAACATTAAGAAATAAAACTAGCTCAATACATTTTCTGTGTGGCTTCTGTAACCGTTGCGTCAGATTGCGTGAAGTACGAGCATCCGAGGTATCTGTCCAATAGACCGTATTGAATAACCCATTTGTTGCTATGAAAGTCGCCATCTTGTAGGGCAAACCGTATGCGCGTCTAAATGCGTACATCAATGAAGCACGCAGCGCGCAGCGTTCCCGGTTTGATTTCTACGGCACACGTACGCACACGTACACGCACACGCTCACAGACGCCATGTTGTAGGGCAGGTGACGTTTGAATGGTGACGTCATATTCAATACGGTCTATTTGACGTGTGGATGTCGCGGGCAAGTCGTAAAACTCGAAGCGTTATCACGCGCTCATGTCGGTCATGTTCAGAATGTAACATATAGAGCGATAGTTCAACTGTCAATGTTAAGACTAATGACTGCAATCACGAAAGAAGCACCCGTCCATCATGGCGAGTGTCTCTGAATCCAACATTCCGATGCCAGGACACCCCCAAACGTCACTACAAAGGGAAACCACATCGAATACAGAATTTCAGCTGGGTGTAACATTGGCAAATTGCTCACGACACGGAAATAATTCTGCCAATTGGTTACAATGGTATCATATTGAGAAATAATTCAATAGATACCTTAGTTTACTCCCTCGCTTGTACTACAACAACAAATCCTTACACGACGTTTTCTAATGTGTAAACGCTAAATCCCTTTAATCTAAAGCACACAATTAAGCTGGTTGGCATGTCTGCCTAGCTAATTGCAAAATACGACTCTAATAAATATATAAATATATAAATAATTTTTATAGCAGCCGAAAGGCTAGGATGTGTTTAAAAACACGTTTCGTACTTTAGAAAGACACTAAAACTGATAATACAAGGGTCGAAAGCACATGACTGATCCCAAATAATGGAACACCTCACCCAAATTGACCTAGTTATGGCTGACATTCCTGGATCTGGTTCAAAAGGGTGTCGGAGACGGTATTCTGTAATTATTCGTCTACTTGATTTATTTTGTTATTCCGATTCCCTTTGCATTTCATTCTCCTGATTCTGGTATAAATCCAGCCGAGCCCGGCGCTTTGAAGCATCATGAAGCAGAGATATTTGCAATTTCTTTCACCAGTCTTTCCAGAGTTAGGTTTTTTTTTTATTTCAATCTATTTAGGCATACAAATATCAACCGCTGAACGGAATAAATATAGTATTGTAAAGACATCCCCATTGATAGCAAAGTCATTCCATCGGTCTATCGTCCGTGACGGGTACATGGTTTTAAACAGGATAAATACATTAAATTCAAACCTATTTTTCCAAGCGTAATTTTGTTTGACGATCTGCCCTTTATTAAGTAAAGCCATACAGCTAAAGCCATACTAGCTATCTTTCTTTTGTGCATCATCCAATACATGCCTCGAACAACCCTACTGCAACAATGTCACAGCACGATTTGCATATCGTCACACCAACGATACGGCTTTGAGCATAAGTTGAGCCTGTAGTGTTAACCCAAACTGCATCAAGAGTGGGGAGGGGGGACCGCCGATACTACAGAAAAAAAAACCACACAGTTTGGATCACACCACACTGCGCACTCTCACACCTGCGCATGAATCGGCGAACGCTGGACGCTGATCAATGGTGCTTCCAAAACGAGTACGACCACGGTACGGGTTTGTTCATATAGCGAGCGTCTACTCGGTGTCAGCTACCTTGAGCACGGGACAGTTTGACTCAGTGCGCGCCCGTTTCAATTTACTGTCGCAGAACATTTTTGGCAAGTGGTACTACTGGATGAGCAGCCCCAATTATTCATCCTTAACGTGGACTATTGTAACGTAAAACACCTGTAAGGTAAAGTTTTTCAATCTTTCATTTTACCCTGCACCCCAATCCCTTTCCCCTGATATTGCATAATACGGCAATCGAAAGACTGAACGTAAATCATCCATTTAAATGTGTAGTGCCACGGAAGTCAACACGCTCACAACAGAATTGCGACTGTCCAATGTGTTACTGAATTGCAGTTTGATTAATTTGGAAATAGGAAGGACTACCCTAAATTCAAACTAGACATTAACTAGAAATTAACCCAATCCTTTTTCCCTGATATTGCTTATAATACGGCAAATGAAAGACTAAACGTAAATCACCAATTGAAATGTGTAGTGCCACGGAAATCAACACGTGCACAACAGAGCGGCGACTGTCCAATGTGTTACTGAATTGCAGTTTGAATAATTAGGACTTGGGAAGGACTACCCTAAATTAAAATTATACATTTACCCCCCCCCCTTCTTAATAGAAACATGCTATGCGGGATTGCAAGGACTTATGATGACGCTTCATCACCCTGACATAATTCTTTCATATTATATTCACTGACTGTCGTTTAAAGGAACATTACAGAATTGGTTCAGAAAAAAACCTTGTAAAATAGACTTTTTATCACAGATTTACATAAAAACGGTTTAATGATGATGATAGTAGAAAACATCCCTTGAAATATTTCTGTCTGAAATGCCATATTTGATGAGAAATGAATAAACTAATTTTCCGATTGGAGTTTATATCGCTCAGTGAGCGTTTTATTCATTTGTTGAATCTATATGATTTCATGCAAATGTGTAATCGGTTTTTCGCTATTTTCACGTGACCCAGATGGCCGATCGATCTCAAACTTCTACAGGTTTGTCAGTTTATGTGTATGGTGGACTACATAAAGTGCTTACACTGCCAGCAACTGATTTGTTAGCAAAAACCAATTCTGTAATGTTCCTTTAATGCTCAGCTACCAATAGTGTTTGATTATTGTATGGAGGTAGAAATCATTCCATGGTAATTGTGTGACGCTATGATAATACCATGGAGGATATATAATACCAAATGTGATGGTTGGGGATTGTTCAGCCATCCGTTGTGGTTGGGGATTGTTCAGCCATCCGTGGGATCATATTGTCCTTTATGAACATACGAATTAAGCACATGCAGTCACAAAACTATATATGTGTTCGAATAATGGCGTCTGACTGGCACCCCCCGAACATAGATATTGACAAAATAGGGAGACATTTGGGCTAGATAGCTCAGTTGGTTGAGCGCCGGCACGTTAATGCAGAGGTCGTTGGTTCAAATCCCGCTGTCGTCAATTGATCTTTGTTCAGCCCAAAACCAGTAATGCTATTTTCTTACTACAATTTACAATGGTTGCTGAATCTCTCACTTTGGTATTGGACCAAACACATTCGACCCATTGAAGCAGTCGACCCTATACGAACAAAGTAAAAACCCGATCATGACCGGCACACACGCCTCTGGACGACAGACCAAAAGGGTGTGTGTGCCCAATGGGTATATATACTGCAAGAAGTACTCGATAACGTAATCAAACATTTCAACTTATGGGAGATTCGGTTTATAGTAATCATTGAATTAAATAAAATATTTGTTTATACATCACTTAAATATCAAATGGACGTGTGCCGTCACCTCGTTGTCTGTGTCCTTCAGGTGCGTCACCGCGAGCCGTCCAGCATTAAAATGATGTTCCTTCCGTAAGCACGATTTGTGTGTTTGTTTAAATCAAACACCCTAAGTTGTTGAGTTTGATGATCCCTTGAGCAGGGCGGGCGGCTATGGCTGCCAAACCGAGTACTGTCGAGTACTAGTACTACTACTAGGGTGTCCAAGTAGTACTCGAATACGAGTACTTGGACCATTGAGTAGTACAAGTGTCCGAGTACCGAGTATTCTGATATCCGAGTACCGAGTTAGACAGCCGAGTACCAAGTACTTGGATCGCTGAGTATGTACGAGTACCTCATAAAAATATATCGTATTTGTTTTTGGGTTTTTTTTTTTATGGGGGGGGGGGGGGTTGGGGTTGGGGGGTCTAGTTTCTAGACGACTGTCAGGATATTTCTCAGATTTTACTGAAGAGCGTTGCCTAATACCCGGACTGTTAAGTGTCTTTCAATATCCTCTGCTTATAATGTAACAACGAAAGGAAATAACACGGACAATTCAATTGATTTCACAGTATTCTTATTTACCGACTTCCTCAGTGGGCATTATATTTACATTCAATTATTTACTGGCTCGCAGCGCGCCTATAATTATTTACTAACTTTCTTCATATTCAATTCATTAGATCATTCATTTAAAGTCGTCACAGTCTTATGTATGATCACAATAAATATTAATTGCAGACTTCTATGCAATTCAGTTCATTGGCTACTAGTCAAATTCGTTTAAGCCATCACAATTTCCATTAAACAATTCTAAGTTCAGTGGCTAGTGGTACGGTTAAGCCATCACAATTACTACATGTATTAAACAATCTTAAAGTTCACCGAGTCTCGGGTGATGGTTCTGGACTGGTTGGCCTAGGTGTAGATGAGGGTGGTCGTTGGCTTCATCGGTAACGCCGTCGGCCTGCAGATCCTTACATTCAGTTTAGTATATTTGGGCGTGGCCTTCTCATCTCTACATGCATATAGCCTATCTCGGATCAGTGTCCGACCAGAACTCGGTTTTGGAAGCTCTTAGCTTGGAACCATGGTTGTTCTATCTTGGTGTGTCTCATATACAGTGGCAACACTGGCCCTGAAGATTATCTCAAATAGACAAATACATATATACTATCGTATTGTCTTCAATGAATTCGCTGCCTGACTGTGTCTGCATTAGCTCTGATATTGGCTATGCCTGGTGACAATATTTCGAGGCACGATCACTCCTCACACCATCATACTCAAACTTGATTCGAAAATCATCTGATCACTTTCTCTCTCTCTCTCGGTATACTCAACCATAATTCACCTGTTCGCGACTGTTGTCAACGCAGGGCCCTAGTAACTATTGTTAATTTGAATCGTTCTTTAAGATGCTAAGTACATCTCTCTTCAAGCACGCCAACCATGGTTAAAGCAATTGCAGGCTAAAAATAAAGTTAAATCTAAAGTAAAAACTGCATGCTGCATGCATCGCTAAACGCTGCTACTGTGTTTTTCTGGGTCAAGGGATTAAGATTTCAGAGAACTACCGAATTGCATAATAGGATTACACGGCTACTGGGAACTACTGGGCTACACAATGGAAGTACAAAGCTAGATTACACAGTGGAAATAAAGTTTCACAGACTCTTCTATCAATCCAAAAGGGGTGTTCGGATAACATTCTGACATTTACCCCCAACTTTAAGAAAATGTATCACATTTTCTAATTAGAAGAATATTATGTACAGTGATAAATTACATATTTACATTACATTCTGATTCGTTCAAGAACTTATTCACGCACTTCGGCTCAGGTAATCTGCTCCTACATTTTCTGATCCTTTGATTGCCTGAATACGAATTCTGTACGGCTGCAGAGCGAGTGCCCATCTCATAATTCGCGCATTAGCTACCTTGGACTTATTCATATAAATCAGTGGTTGGTGGTCAGTCTCGAGTACAAATGGTTTGCCATAGAGATAGCGCTGAAATTTTTGCACTCCCCAAACTACTGCTAAGCATTCCTTTTCCATGGTACAATATGCCTTTTCTCGCTCTAGAAGTTTACGACTTGCGTAAGCAATAGGAAATGTATGGCAGTCTCGTTCTTGTAACAATACGGCTCCGATTCCTATATCTGAAGCATCAGTTCTTAGTGTGAAAGGTTGATCACAGTCAGCTAAATGGAGGATTGGCGCAGTTGCTAAGCTTGATTTCAACGTTTCGAATGCTTTTACCGAGCTATCCGTCCACATTATTTTGTTAGGCTCAACGTTCTTTGTTTTGTCGGTAAGTGGTGCTGCTTTCGTGGCATAATTTGGGATAAATTTCCTGTAGTATCCCGAGAGACCCAAAAATGACCTTAATTCTTTTTTTGTCTTTGGAAGAGGTGCAGCTTGAATTTTTTTGATCTTTTCTTCCTGTGGCGCCAGTTGACCATAACCGACTACATGGCCAAGAAATTCTACTTTCTCCATTCCTACTATACATTTACTCGGTTTGGCGGTTAAGTTTGCCCTTTGTAGTCTGTGCAAGAGTTCTTTCAGAGTTTCAACGTGACTTGACCAAGTTTCAGTATGAATTAGAATATCGTCGATGAAATTGTCAACATACTGCATTCCATGCAATAATGTTCGCATTATTCTTGTGAATGTAGCTGGTGCATTAACTAAGCCAAATGGCATCATGTTAAAGTGGTATAGCCCATTTGGGGTCAAGAATGCGGTTTTATTCTTGTCACTTAGTCTCATTGGAATCTGCCAGTAACCTTTGCTTAAGTCAAATTTGGTGAAATAATGATCTTTCGCTAGTTTAGCAAATATTTCTTCTTGATTGGGTATGGGTTCTGCATCAAATGTGGTGATTTTGTTGATTTTCCGGAAATCTATGCAGAATCGGTTAGTTCCATCTTTCTTTTTGACAAGCACAATGGGTGAGGCATACGGTGAGTTGGAAGATTCAATTATACCCATTTTCAACATTTTCTTAACTTCGGAATCAACGGTTTCTTTGAGAGCATACGGTATCGGGTACGGCTTACTTCGTACTGGCTCGTTGGTGGTTATTTCAATACAATGCTCATCCAAATTTGTACTGCCCGGTAGTTCGGTCAATATGCTTTGAAAATTACCAAGAAGTCGTTTTACTCTATTGGTTTGCTCAGAGTCAAGATTTTTACCTATTTTCACATCAGCTATTGTTTCTACTGCGTCAAGCGATGGAAGCATAATAAGTTCCTCGTTATCTAATGCTATGTTTTCATTCACATTTTCTGACACTTCCAGTGGCTGCTCGCATTCGATGATTGACACTGTCGCGCTTTCTAGCACATTACTGACAATTTCTGCTTCAGGTTTTAGTGTCTCATAGTTGGGTTCGGCTCTAGTGATGTATCTTTTTAGTAAATTCGCATGGAATGTTTTACTTTTGCCGTTGATGTCAATCTTGTAGTCAAGTTTTCCTACTCTCTCTAGGACGCGGAATGGACCCTTCCATTGCAATAATAGTTTGTTATGATCTGTCGGGAGCAAGAGTAAGACATAATCATCTATCTTGAATGATCTAGCACGGGCTTTGATGTTGTAGTATCGCCTTGAATTTTCAGTGGCTTTGCTTAGTTCTGTTTGTGCAAGTTTGCAAGTCTCTTCGAGTCTTTCGCGAAGGTCAAGCACGTACTGATAAGTCGTTTTCGTTTCGGGATTTTCTACTTTCCCAGTCCAAAGTTCTTTAAGTATGATCATGGGACCACGTACAGTTCTACCATATAGGAGTTCGAATGGTGCAAATCCTAAGCTACTTTGAGGGGTTTCGCGGTATGCAAAGAGAAGTGGCGCAATATATCTATCCCAGTCTTTTGGTTTGTCTGCGCATAGACGTTTTAGCATGGTTTTCAGTGTACCGTTAAACCGTTCCACGAGGCCGTTACATGCAGGATGATAGGGGGTAGTTGTGAGCTGCCGGATTGACAATAACCTGCTTATCTCTTTCATGAGTACTGAGGTAAATTGAGCACCTTGATCGGTGAGAATTTCATTCGGAATACCGACTCGGGAGAAAACATTCACCATTGCTTCTGCTACTCTTGTTGTCTCTATACTAGGTAATGGGATAGCTTCTGGGTATCGGGTTGCGTAATCTACTAAAGTTAGTATATAGCGATTTCCGCGTTCAGTCATTGGTTGGATGGGACCTACTATATCTATAGCGACTCTCTGAAATGGTGTGTCAATGATTGGCATTGAACCTAAGGGTACTTTGGTAACTCTGCCTTTCGAAATCGTTCTCTGGCAAATGTCACATGATCGGCAGTGACGTAAAACATCTGAGTGAATTCCAGGCCAGAAAAAATTACTCAACACCTTGTCTGTTGTTTTCTTTGGACCTTGGTGTCCGCCTAACACCGACTCATGAGCTAATTTCATAACGTGAATTCGAAATTTCTGTGGCACTACAAGTTGGTGGCACGTATCACCGTGATCTAATTTTGGAGAATGAAATTCGCGGACAATCAAATCATCTTGGATAAAAAATCGTGAAGTTCCATATCTATTGATTCGCTTGTCACCCTTTTCAGCTAGTTCTCGGATGCGATTTAGTGTCAAATCTTTAGCTTGTGCGCTTTGAATTTCATCTTTGTCGATTTCAGGTAACCCATCGGGTACTTTTAGCATTTTTAGGGGCTTACCCTCTGCTTGTTTTTGTGAACGAGTTTGCACAGCATTTATCTGTTTCAGTTTCGGGGTTTGCAGTTCTAACTCACTCTCGCTAATAGTTTGCTCGCCTGATTTCAATCTATCTGTCTGAACTTGAGTTTGACTTTCTTCTGGAAACTTACTTGGTAGCCAATTAGAGTTCGGTTCTCCAGGATTTTTAGCGCCTTTTATATTACCAAGTAATACATCATACACAGGTTTCGTCATGCATACTGCTTCTACTCTTCCTACAAAATAAGGAGTATCAAGACTGATTATTGCTACTGGCAATGTACTAATGGTGCCGTCGGCCATGACACAGGTTCGTTTTTGTCTAGTGAATTGATTTGGTAGGACTAAGTCTTTTCGGATAACGACTCCGCTACAACCACTATCGCGTAGAATTGTTGCGACTATTCCGTTCACTAAACCTTTAGCTACTGGCATGCATTTTGTGTCTGTACTACTACACGCTGCACTCATGAGCGGTAATTCATTTCCACATTCAAGTTTTACCATGCCATCGCGAGTACAACATTCACTGAGTTTATGAGAGGCTGGTGTTATCATACATGCTACAGTTTCAGTTGGGCAAGTCTCATTTTCTTCACTTCGCTTACTTTGTACTTCTGCTCTTGCGCTTTGATTCATTTGAATATCGTGGTATTGCTCATCGTCTAATACGTTGACTAGCGCAGAGGTTATAACATTTGCGATCTTTGTGAATCTAGATTCCCTACTTCTGCAGTTGCGTGCGATGTGACCTACTTTGTGACAAATGTAACAAGACCCTTGTGTTCTATCATGCTGTTGCGACGTAGATCTGTTGTAAGTATTTGGTCTATCAAATCGCTGAGGTTGCGTTTGTCTCATATGCGGAACTGAACCTAGAGCTTGTGTTGGCCTACTATACTGCACATGTTGTGGAGCGTGTGACCTTACAGCTGGGCGTGGTTGGTATTTGCGATTTGCTACGTTCACATGAGTATTAAAACCACCATGCGCTTCAGTGTATTGTTCAGCCAGGCGCGCCATTTCTTTTATGTTTTGAGGTTTACGTTCCTTCAAGAATGTTGCTAGCTCATCATTACAACTTTCCAAAAATTGTTCCCTAATAAAAAGATCTTTTAGACCATCATACGACTTAGTACCTTTGGACATATCTACCCAGCGACAAAGTATGTTGTCTAATCGTACAGCAAATTGTGGTGCTGTTTCACCTTGATCTGGTTTTGCCGTTCTAAATTTTACTTGGAAACCATACTCTGTTAGGTGGAAACGTTTCAACAATGCATCTTTTAGTGTGTTGTAATTGGAAACATCGTCAAGTGATAACCTAGAGTATACTTCCAAAGCTTTACCCTTAAGTAATGCACTAAGATTGATAGCCCATTGGTCTGTATCCCAGTCTTGCGATACTGCATAGCGCTCAAACCTTTGCAAATAAGCGTCGAGATCGTCTAACTTATCATCAAATGCTGGTAATTTGGGTATGCGTGCTTTCAGACGCGTGCTTGCATGATGAGGAGCTTCGCTGACACTTTCGCGTTTTACCGATTCTAATCTTGCCTGCATTTCAAGTTTTTCGCACTCTTGCCTACGCAGCTCTAATTGATAGGCGCGTTCATCGCGGTCAACACGGTCCTTGTCTTTTCTAAGTTTGTCTCTCTCATTACACACGAACTCTAACAAATCCTTTCCTTCAAGACCACACTTTTCACCCAGTACTGTCAAACCTTGGATTTCTGCACTTACGTCCATCATTACAGCCTCTACACCTATGGTCACTAAGCATAACGCAAGGCTAACTAGAGTAGTGTACTGCATAGGAGCTTTGAGCGCAACACACCAGAATATAACAAATCAAATTGGCAATTGTAATCTCTAATCATTCGTACGGTGTATACTTTCTCTCGTTGTTTAACAGTGGAGACACAATCATGGCAACATTTTATTTTTCAATTTCAGTTTCCCGGACAAGCCCCCAAATGTCATGATATTTCTCAGATTTTACTGAAGAGCGTTGCCTAATACCCGGACTGTTAAGTGTCTTTCAATATCCTCTGCTTATAATGTAACAACGAAAGGAAATAACACGGACAATTCAATTGATTTCACAGTATTCTTATTTACCGACTTCCTCAGTGGGCATTATATTTACATTCAATTATTTACTGGCTCGCAGCGCGCCTATAATTATTTACTAACTTTCTTCATATTCAATTCATTAGATCATTCATTTAAAGTCGTCACAGTCTTATGTATGATCACAATAAATATTAATTGCAGACTTCTATGCAATTCAGTTCATTGGCTACTAGTCAAATTCGTTTAAGCCATCACAATTTCCATTAAACAATTCTAAGTTCAGTGGCTAGTGGTACGGTTAAGCCATCACAATTACTACATGTATTAAACAATCTTAAAGTTCACCGAGTCTCGGGTGATGGTTCTGGACTGGTTGGCCTAGGTGTAGATGAGGGTGGTCGTTGGCTTCATCGGTAACGCCGTCGGCCTGCAGATCCTTACATTCAGTTTAGTATATTTGGGCGTGGCCTTCTCATCTCTACATGCATATAGCCTATCTCGGATCAGTGTCCGACCAGAACTCGGTTTTGGAAGCTCTTAGCTTGGAACCATGGTTGTTCTATCTTGGTGTGTCTCATATACAGTGGCAACACTGGCCCTGAAGATTATCTCAAATAGACAAATACATATATACTATCGTATTGTCTTCAATGAATTCGCTGCCTGACTGTGTCTGCATTAGCTCTGATATTGGCTATGCCTGGTGACAATATTTCGAGGCACGATCACTCCTCACACCATCATACTCAAACTTGATTCGAAAATCATCTGATCACTTTCTCTCTCTCTCTCGGTATACTCAACCATAATTCACCTGTTCGCGACTGTTGTCAACGCAGGGCCCTAGTAACTATTGTTAATTTGAATCGTTCTTTAAGATGCTAAGTACATCTCTCTTCAAGCACGCCAACCATGGTTAAAGCAATTGCAGGCTAAAAATAAAGTTAAATCTAAAGTAAAAACTGCATGCTGCATGCATCGCTAAACGCTGCTACTGTGTTTTTCTGGGTCAAGGGATTAAGATTTCAGAGAACTACCGAATTGCATAATAGGATTACACGGCTACTGGGAACTACTGGGCTACACAATGGAAGTACAAAGCTAGATTACACAGTGGAAATAAAGTTTCACAGACTCTTCTATCAATCCAAAAGGGGTGTTCGGATAACATTCTGACAACGACAATGTCTGCTTGTTGCTTGTAAACATGAGTGTTGATTGTTTCTTTTAAACATGAATACATTACAGACAACCTCAATATTTTTTACTTTTTCCAGAGTCTTATTCCTCTATATTCCTTGCATTAACGTACTTGTAGGAAAGCAAAAAGGAAAGTGGTTTTTATGACCACGAGTACTTGAAAATGGAGTCCGAGTACATTTTCAGTCGAGTATCGAGAACATGACTTTAAGTACAGATTAGTTGTTTCAGACTGATGTGTGGAGTATGCACTTGAAATAATGAGTATAACACTGCAACTAATAAGCAGTAAGCCATAATAACGCATAATTATACATTGCGTGGAATGTTAATTACCTACTTCTGCTGACTCGTTTTAGTCATGGTTCGTATGTGTTTGTGGTTTATTACCTGAAGTTTGTGTTGGAGTAAAAGCAGAATTGTGAATTCGGGTCCCTGAAAACAAATGTAATTTCACAGATTGCAACTTCTAAGGGAATGAATGCCACGGAGCTCCGGAAGCGCCATCCGATTTGTTGAAATCCTGAGATAATTTACTGCAGGATGATGACATCATAAACGGAAGATGATGACATCATAAACGGAAGATGATGACATCATAAACGGAAGATGATGACATCATAAACGGAAGATGATGACATCATAAACGGAAGATGATGACATCATAAACGGAAGATGATGACATCATAAACGGAAGATGATGACATCATAAACGGAAGATGACGACATCTTCAGATTGTTTATCTCGGGAGGATGACATCCTGAAGTAAGATGTCGTTTTCCCGATATATTTTTTTTCTTGGGATGTCGACATCATGAAAGTATGATGTCGACATCCCGACACGACGTCATCCTGGAACGTAGGATGTCGACATCCTGAAAGTATGATGTCGACATCCCAAGATGACGACATCCTGGGACGTAGGATGTCGACTTCTCAAGATAATTCATCGTGGGATGATGACGTCCTGAAAATGTCGAGAACCCAAGAAAAATTATCTTGGGAAGAGACAACATCCATAAAAGTAAGATCGAAATGACATCATCTTGGAACGTAGGATGTCGACTTCCCGATATAATTCATCGTGAAATGATGACTTCCTGAAAATGTCGAGAACCCAAGAAAAATTATCTTGATGGGAAAAGACATCATCCTTCCAGGTTGTTGTTGTCCCGAGATGAAATATGTCCGGAAGACGGCATTCTACTTTCGTCATCCCGAGATATATTTCCTCAAGATGTCGCCATCTTTACGTTGACGATGTTATCATCCTGCAGTAAGATTATCTCAGGATCTCAACAAGTTGGTTGGCACTTCCATCCAGAGCTCCGTTGGATGATTTTCGAAGCTGCAGCGTATGGGGGGCATCGTAGTGGCGCTTAGGGATTTGACACAAGGTATCTTTTATTACTGCCTCATTAACTAGTGACAATTGCATTTTGGACACTCGCTATTTCCCTCCAGAGGAAGGCGAGCATCCGTTGAAACGTCTATGAAATGATGCATTTGATGTTGGTAGTACATAGCATCCAAACACAGATCACCAAGTGATAACAAAAGTTTACCGCATGACTTCGTTTGAATAAGGCTCTTGCATCTTTGAATGAGTTCAAATATTAAAACGAGTGAAAAGAACCGGGCACCATTGTGACACGATAGATATTGATTTGGTTTTAAGTAACAGTTTTTGAAATACTCTTTTGAGTGGAAATACTATTTCTATAGGTTGCGACGTCAGTGTTGCTTTAGTATCGTTTCATGATTCTCATTATTGGGGTTAGGGTTAGTGTTGGGGTTGGAAACGGGCAGGGGTATGGTGTGGGGGTTAGGGCATAAAACTGGGGTTGGGGTTAGGGTTTGGACTGGGGGTTGGGGTTGAGGTTTGGGCTGAGGGTTGGGGTTAGGGTTGGGACTAGGGGTTTGGGTTAGGGCTTGAACTGTGGGCTGGGGTTGGAGTCTCGGTTGGGGGTTCATGTAGGGGAATGATAATATATGGACCAAATACTTTAAGTTAGGTTTCAATCTAAATTGAAGACTAGCTTTGCACCACACTTTACTTCTCTTTACACAATGTTATCGAGCTGTTATTCAACTTTGCCAGTATTTATTAATATGCCCATAACAACAAAAAACATTTGAAGGCCGAACCCCGGCGAGTGAATTGAGGCAAACAAACATTAAGCTAAATCGAAAGGTGAACAAAAGGCACAACCATTACAAAAAAAACCCACATTTTTCGACACAGCCCATTGACTTTAGGTGAACAAAATGCACTACTTAAACAGATTAAAATGTCAGCGTACATTGTCAGAAACCCGACTATACAGAACCTCGTTCAATAATACATTTTTAGTAATCAAACGTCACCTATAACCCCCCCCCCCCCCATTATTTTGTTTTCTACCTCAGCTTTTACTCACTACACCGATGGGTGACAACCGGTGGTGTTTAAAGGCCCTGTACACTATTGGTAAGATCGAGAAACACAAATGTTCACAGATTCACACATAACTTACATGATTTAAATTAAGTAATGGTAGAAAGGGTTCCTTAAAATATTTCTGCCTAAAATGCTATCGTTTCTGAGAAATGAATAAAACAAAAGTTTTTATCGCGTGCGATAATAAACTCGATGTTTGAAAAAAAGAAAACACATAAGGTCTATTTGCACTATTTTCTCGTGACCTCGATGACCAATTGAGCTCAAATTTTCACAGGTTTGTTATTTCATGTATATAGTTAATCACACAAAACATGAACTTTGTTTGTGACTGGTTTGTCAGCTCTTCCAATCCTGTACAGTACCTTTAAACAAACCCATTCTAATGGGGTTATAATGACCAACACGACGTCGGGCTGGGGATGGTTCAAGGCGAAATACAATTAAGATGAAATACTGTCTGTTTTTTTTTTTTTTTTTTTTTTTTGTACAGAGGCATTAACGGATAATCACGTATTACAACAATTAACTTGAATATTTAATGGAAATTGCCATCCCTAAAAAGTGCAAGTGACTTTATTTTTTCAATTCCTGTCCAGAATAATAGTATAAAAACAACATGGAGGATTATGTTTGTAAATTTTGTATTTTATTGTTACTTTTTCTCTCCAAGCACTTCAAAAAATAATAACAACATAAAGGATTATGTTTGTAAATTTTTAATTTTATTATTATTTTTTCTCTTCAAGAGCTTCAAAAAAATAATATCAACCTAAAGGATTATGTTTTTAATTTTTTATTTATTATATGTTTCTCTCCAAGAACTCCAAAAAGTAATTACAACATGCAGATTATGTTTGTAATTTTTATTTTATTATTATTTTTTTCTCTCCAAGAACTAATGCAGGATTATGTTTGTAAAAATTGTTACGATTTTAGTTTTTTCTCAAGAACTTCAAAAAATAATAACAACAGCAGCAGGATTATGTTTGTAATTTTTTAATTTTATTACTATTTTTTTCTCTCCAAGAACTTAATGCAGGATTATGTTTGTAAAATTGTTACTATTTTAGTTTTTTCTCCAAGAACTTCAAAAAATAATAACAACAGCATGCAGGATTATGTTTGTAATTTATTATTTAATTATTATTTGTTTTTTCTTCAAGAACTTAAACAACAACAAAATGCTCCCCTCCGAATGTGGTGTCAACACTCAAGATCTTATTACAAATGCCAATTTTCGAGTGAGTTGCCATTGACCGGTAAAACGGGGAGAATGTGCATGAAATTACCCCCAGATGTTTGACATCGTTGGCCCCAAACACCCCGTGCAGCAGAAGCGCTTGTGACACATGTACTCACTCCATAACGATTTACTGAGTGTGGCTAGATTAGTCACGTTGTAACATCGCGCATAATAAAAAAGCCACCATCTTTGAAAGATCAACCGGATACAATAGACCCTTCCCATGAAATATGCAAACTGAACATCGCGCGTGTGCACTCTCCCTACTGGTTGGCAAAATGAGTGAACATCGCGCCTTTTTGCATGGGACTGATGGTGGCGTGACGCACACGCGTTTTGCGTCTGCCTTGTGCACAACTCTATGGCGTTTGCCAACCAGCAGCGTCTGTACGCATGCGTGAATGTAATTTACATAGTTCATGGGAAGGGTCTATTCGCTAGCCAATGAAGCAAGTACCAACCCCCCCCCCCAAAAAAAAAAATAATAAAATAAATAAATAAATAAAAAATAAAAATACTACTGTTAGAAATCCACATAATTTCACAAAATAAGTTTCTTGAAATTTTGAGAAATCGGACCAATAGGCCTACACCCGTCCACAAAAACCAAAGCCGCCTCGTCCCTCAAACCATAAGCGATTGAATTAATAACACCTTCCTTATAGTGGCCCTGAAGGAACATCGAAAATAATATTTACGTAAATGCCCCAAATAGCAAATATTGACGTAAATATTCGCGACACGGACAACAATCGTAAATAATTACGTAAATATTTACGTGAATGTTTGCGATTTGGGGCAAAAATAGTTAATATTTACGTAATTATGTATGTTCGATGTCCCTTCAGGGCTACCATACTTTCCTTGCTGGAATCGTGTCATAATAAGACTCATACATTGACCTTCGTTAGCAACACTTCTGATTAATACTCATTATAATATCACGGGAGTATGATCTATGTTTTAACCAACGAAGTGGACACCAGCGAAAAAGGACCCCGTGGTATAGATGGATTGCAATACGCGTCATTGACCGCCATCTTTGATGTAAACCATGGAAAAGTGCACGCATGTTTGCGCTACGCACGACTCTCAGCCAATGATAGCTCTTCACGCGTGCACAATTATTCATAAAAGACGGTGGTCAATGACGCGTATCGCAATCCATCTATCAGGAACGTAACACATACGTCAGACCATGGGGGGCAGTGACAAATTTATATATACTGGATATTGGAGTTTTTATTATTAAAATGGTCGTAAAGCATTTTGATATCCAGAACAGACTCGAAACCGTTTGTTGTTTTATGGCGAGAATTCGTACAAGCTCAAGAGATTTGATTGTAATGATATAGCGAGAAAGCTTGAGTCAATTTATAACCGTTTGCGTTTTTACGACGTATTACTATTACAGACTTTATTAGCAGACAAAGTATGCTGTTTATGTTCCATGTTAATCGACCTGATGAGTATCGGGGGGGGGGATACATTATTGGCTTACGGTTTATTCCCTCGGAAATCAATTACGATTTCGGTCTGGTCGAAGGCGGTGGGGTTGGTGTCCCAATATCTTACCTTGCTTTCCACCTCTGGGACCCCAGTTCGAATCCCGCTGGGGGCACTATGTGGATTGGGGTTTTTTCAGTCCCTACCTAATTGCGTGGGTTTTTCCCTGGAATAATTCTCTGGGGTTTTCCACCCACATCTAAAACTGAAACTTCCCTCATTGTCTCCTCTCACACGGGTTTCTTGGCCAGTATAGTGATTAAGTTCGGTTTTCCGAGAGTCCTTGGCTTCACAACCAGATTGAACCCTTGAAACGCTGCGCCTAATTGGGACAAACGTAACTCCATCACGTTGTCAGCACATGCCTCTAAGCTTTTCCCATAGGTTTAAACGGGTTTGTTTGGCTTTTTTTCGACGATTTCTTGAACTTAGTGTGTTGTTTATAAATGTCCAGTATTTTTATCAATTTTTATAGCTTGGTTCATCTAAAATTGACAATTGACTGACAAGTGTGGACCGATTTTGTACACAAAGGATGCTGGCAGAGTTTTGTCCTGCCCCCCTCCTAACCAAACCACATTCACATGTTGACTGAAACCCCGTCTAGGACGCAAATCTATTTTCTGCACCATACGTCGGCTACGGAGTCAACAGTTAAGGGATAGGGAAGAACAGCCTATCCCTTAATTGTCGGCTACGGAGTCAACAGTTAAGGGATGGGAAGAACAGCCTATCCCTTAACTGTTGACTCCATAGCCGACGTGTGCTGCTGGAAAAAAAAAGATCGCGTCCAGGACGTGCGGCATGGTCCAGCTTACGATCTTATGGCATATGAGCTGACCAGTGTGTACGATGTGGTTAAGACAATGGGCATATTCAAACATGTCAGCATGTGCTGACAACGTGTCTCGTTTGAAGGTTGAAACCAAACGAAATTAGAATAACCGTTTTGTGAGACGACTTTATTATTCACGGACGAGGTTGGGGGTATTTAAAGTATTACTGGCTTAAAATTATAATATTCCAATTAACTAAGTGCATAAGTGTACTTTACAAAATATAGCGAAAAAAAACACAATGCAAGATGTTTCCGTTGAGTACGGCCATTTGAATCCAAACGACTGGACCGTGGTGTGTTTTAACGGCTGTTTTTAAGGACGGGTTACCGTCAATGTGTATCTATTTATGATTCACGCTGTTCTTACATCCGCTGATGGTATTATTATATATGTTCGGCAGAGAAACGGGCTGCCTTACACGAATGTAAATTGATTAATATTTAACCAGCTGTCACGCACCTGCTGGGGCAGTTTGCTCCTTCAGCTATCAACAGGTGTGATATTCGCCACCGGGACATCGGCGAGGAAACAACGGGGCAGTAAATTCTGAATGAAGACGCATTTTGTCGGGCGCGCACGCGAAGACAGACATGAACGACGCTCGTCAATTCTCGGAATAATATCGCTTGATAATGCTACCATCAATGATCCAAAAACGCACAGTGCATGCTCTAATTGAGTCATAACTCAATACTCTTATAGTAGTAAGTGGTGTTTGAAGCTTTGCATGGTGTGGAAAATAAGAAATAACTACAAATGGTGAATTTGCGGGTGCAACCATGGCCGTGTTTGAAAACAGAACCATCAGGATGACGTAAGCAAATGCAGAGAATGTTGGATGCTAGTGTGCCAATTGCCCTCTGTAAAATACCTATACAAAATTGTGTTATTGTCTGCACGTGTTCGTATTAACAGGCCTGTGATTTCGTCTTTAAAAAGGGCAAGGCCATTTTTTCATTTTTCAAAATGGGCACTTCCATTTGGAAAATGTATGGAAAACATCAAGGCCAAGACAAGGGCAACGGAGGCCATGGCCTCCGTGGCCTTTGTGTAATTCGTATTCTAACCACAGGGCACCCCATTAGATTTTTACTGAGCTACTCTGTACCGATTCTTGTTCAAGAGAACATTAACCCAGTCCGTACGTTGACCATCTGCCCTTCCCAGATCAGGGCCCAATTTCATAGAGCTGCTAAGCACAAAAATTTGCTTAGCATGAAATTTCTTCCTTGATAAAAACAGTGTTACCAACCAAATTTCCATATTCCGTGTTGCATATTGCTTGTTACTGGTATTCAGCTGTTGTTTGCTTATCCTGAAAATCACGTGGAAATTTGGTTATAACCCTGTTTTTATCAAGGAAGAAATTTCATGCTAAGCAAATTGTTTTGCTTAGCAGCTCTATGAAATTGGGCCCATGTCTCTCTACAATCTGACCCGTACGCCATTTTGAATTAACCTACAGCTAAAGTGCAACACTACGACAAGCAGCACACGTGGCACAGTCAGTTTCAACTGCTTTGATCTTGCTGGTAAAATCATGTAGCCAGGTAGCTGCCTTATTTGATCTTGTACCTTTATTAAAACGGGTTGCTTGCATCAACTACACGCATTACCCTTCATCTGGCTCTGTACGTTTCACTAGCCACAAATCTTCCAAAATGTGTAACCGGTGACTGTTATGTTCCTACATATATACATAGCCAAGTACGTCAGTCTTAACCTTTCGCGAAAGGTTGTTCATTATGTTTAATTACCCCTACGAACGGAATCTGTTATTTTAAAAAAACTTCTGCCACTAATCCTCCTAATTTGTTTAAAATGTGGTGCTCAAATTCCGTGGCAAACTATTATGGAATTGTAAGAATCTTGTCCAGTAAAACGAAACAGGTCTGTCAGGGTTTGAAGGTCGCGGGTCCAAGAATCATCTCTCTATGACGATCTTGATGAGGCGGATCCATCCCCTGGGCGATCAACTGATAGCAAAGCAAACCTGTTCGTGTACGTTCGATCCGGGGCAAATGAATCAAAATGGCTCGCAATACAGCTCTGACGGCGCGCTTGGTTGGAAAAATAAGCAGGCAAGCGTGCAGAATGGCACGTCCATTAGATTGTGATGGACAGGGGGCGACGAGAGCAGCGTCTCGCGAGCGAAAGATCATTTTGCTTCCGGCTCGGAGTCCCCCGTCGAGAGAACTTGGTTTCTTATGAGTTCGGGGTGATCACGACAGGGTACACATGTCATCCATACACCAAAAAAAAAACACAAATCACCTGATCGTCCAGAATATGGGTCTATCATGTGAGGAAACAACACAACATGACCGCTACAGCATTTTATCATTTCTCTTTCGGATGTCAACTTTTAAAAATAAGACGTCATCAAAATCTTTAAAACCCTATTCACATCAGCACCCTAGCTATAGCCGACCCCAAAATATCACTTATTAGTTTATTAAATCTTTACTCAAAGATTAATTTTTGGGGTATAATCTTTCCACACAGAAACGCAAACAAACTGGACCATTTTCAGTTGTCTATGAAACTTCGTTCAGCCTGTTCACCTAAATGCGTTGGGGTCATATACTGTACAACAAAACTAGTCTTCCCAAAATGAAACACATACTTTTTTGACTAGTGCAAAAAGTGCGTTTTCTTTTGAACTGTCGGCAACAGCTACCCTGCAGATGAGTTCTACAATTTGATACCGTGACTATCGAAGGGTTGTGTTTAATTTATTGTTTATTTTAACAGCCGATAGAGAAATATTAACTGTACTGCCTGACACTGCCTAACAGTGCTAATATCAGGAATTGTTAGTCGTTATAATAAAATAACACAAGCAATTTGAAATCTCGTACAATGCAAGAAAATCTAAGAAACTACGTAGTCGAGACCGGAAGCAGGAGACGTAAAGTCCATCCAAGTTGTATTTGCATTGGGATGAAAAATGGTCACTGTGGAAAAGGTGAACCACGGACATAGCCCGACCGTAAAGGTGAACCACGGACACAGCCCGACTGTAAAGGTGAATCACGGACATAGCCCGGTCGTGAAGGTGAACCACGGAAACAGCCCGACTGTTACCCCCCAAAAATCAAGTCTTACAAAATAAATCATACACGTACATTTACATGCCGTTAATATTTTGCAATATGTAAGGGCAAGTATCTTAAATACTTTTGGACTTCTAAAATTGTCCTTGGTTCTGCAGATGCTTATCCTGAAATATCAAAGGTTTGTGCATAATGGATTTAAATTTGATATAGGATTACTTGTATATTTATCTTCCACTATTTTTGTGGGATAATAATAATAATAGTGGCTTTTTATATAGCGCTCATATCCGTCATTCAGTGACGCTTAAGGCGCTTCAACATTCAGTTTTTTCCTGCAAGGTATTGTGGAGCTATGTTTTGAAGTATGATACCCTTTTTCCTTTACAAAGCACTATGTAATGGTTTACAAGGTGCTGTGGCGCAATATGCTGCCAATCATATGAATGTGAATTTGATGTTGTCTTTAAGAATCTGTAGTGACTGGATTATGGGTTATTATTAAATCTAGTGTAGTTTGTAAGTGGATTATTTTTTCAGTCAGAAATTTTGTAGTTTCTTGTAATCCAATTGTTTTCATAATCACCAATTTATGGCATAACCTTCAGAGTGATTTTTTTTGTGTCTGACACTTTCAACATGCAAACAACCATTTAAAGAGCCACTTTCTGAGCTGTAAAATGTAGCCCGAGCCACAGTGTTATCCAGAGGGGTGTCCAGGTGTCTTTTGGACAACCTGTGTTAAACTTGGACACCCTGTTTTATCTGTCATTTACATGTAAATGTATTGTAAGTGAACAATTTGGACACCAACATTTTCAATTTCCAGCAAATTTGGACGCCGTTTTACCAAATCCTGGCGAAAACCTTGGCCCGAGCTGCAAACAGAGTTACGGCTACATTTAGGTTCGGGTTACATTTAGGTGCACCAGATCCGTCTAAACCCCGAGAGCCTGGACCATTGAACTGCGTGTTTTACTCAGGGTTTAAACAATAACAGTTGCGGTAAAAAAAAATCTGCCCAATTATGGATGTACTATGCCCCGATCCATCCGCATTTACCTTTATAAAGCTGTTTTAAATTGCAGTTTCAGATCGCATAGTTTCGACAGTAAGGCGCTTACTCAATGCAGACATGGAGTGGAAACATGGAGGCAGAAATTAACTTCTACCTCCGTGATGAATTTCTACCTCCATGATGGAATGAACAAATATTAATAATAAGGCAAGTCTAATTAATTTTATTGGTCAATTGGTAGATCAAAATATAGCCCAGTATAGGTAAAGAGTTAAAGTCTTGTTCTGTGTGTGGAATTGTGTAAAAATGGTTGATGGAAAGGAAAACAATATTTCAGAAACTGGATTGACAAAGTAAATTGAGCCTTGTAAAGGAACACTGAACAGTTTGGGACTTTCAGGTATTTGGGTAATTTATATTTAATGAGGTTGGGGTAAATCTATTTTTGTTTGTCCATCGATATTTTGTCCATTTATTAATCTTCGAATTCTTGTTAAATATGACTTTTTAGCACAACAAACAAAATAGAACCGTTAGGAATGCAATGGCGGGAATGTCTTCATGCATTTACCAATGGAACATTGTGTCCTTTTTTAACGGCTGGAAGACTTTCAGTCGTTGAAAGATGGAATAATTTTTCATTAAACAAACAACGAATGTTTTCCAATCATTGCAGTGGAGATAATACTTTATCTCCACTGCAATATTGGAAAAAACTTTCATTGTTTGTTTTTGTTTCACATCTAAATTGATCTTCGTCATTTGACTGGAGGGCAAACACATCAAATAAATTATCGTATAGTGTGGCATCCATTAACACTTAACCGCTGTGTATAACGCATGAGTGGTGTAGCGTAAAACGGATCAAATGGTATGAGACGAAAAACCAGATAATTGGAACAAAACTATACACAATTTATGAGGCAAAAAGGTAAGCCATGTAATGGTTTGATTTAGTGGATGCCGTTTGACCTACGCTTATCCAATCAAATGAGAAGAATCTCCTTCTGTGTGTTTGAACGATTCGGTTGACTTTGTGCATTATTTTGTTATGTCTTTTTTTGAAATGCATCATTTTGTTTTCATCTTTTTAACCTTTATGACTATATAATGGGGGCTTTATGACCAGCTGTGCTAAGATGTTGTTTAAATCAATAAGTTATTCAATTAATTGGTTAAAAGTCAAAAAGGGTGGTAAAAGACCAAGATTAATCAGGTCTATCACTAAATTATTCACAAGCTTTCCACAAAACAAGCTCACTCAATCAAAATTAGCGGTTGGACCCGTCCTCATGAACTCAATTCCCTCGCCGAATGTTCCGATCTCACACCCACTCTGACAATTCCAATTTCTGTTAACATTAACAAGCGAAGTAACAAGAAAAAAGCCACTTGAGGTGAAATCCCTGCTAAAAAAACTATCGCCTTACACTCAACGCCAACGGGTAATTTCGTCGGCAAGCTGAATCATATGTGTTGGGGGAACTGACGTGCGCGATGAGTTTGAATTTCGTGGACAGAGCGAAGAAGAATTTTTAAAGATCTTTTTTTGTATTTATTTATTATTTATTAATTCATTCATTCATTCATTCATTCATTCATTCATTCATTTATTTATTTATTTGTTTATTTATTTATTTTATTTTATTTTATTTTTATTTTTATTTATTTTTTTATTTTATTTTATTTTATTTTATTTTGTTTATTATTATTATTATTATTTTTGGGGGGGGGGCAAGTTTGCCTTTGTCAAGTTGGATTTAGATTGAGATTGACACTAATTGCTGCTTCATTTTTGGTCGGACAGAAATATTTTGCGTGGGTCTTCTCTAACATAACTTATACTTCACGAATGTTTCAAGACATTTTACTTGTGTGTTTACTCTTTTTAGAAATGGAAGTTTTTCACATTCATTTCTTTATTTAGAATTCCTGGGGGGAAGTAATTTAGATAGCTTGTTTCAAATCTGTTTAATTCTTCAAAGATCGATTTGGAAATCGGAAAGAAAGGTGTAAAAACTAATTTCGTTAATAAAATGTTTACATTTGAACATGGTCTTAGAAGGCACACAAGTCAAATAGCATAACTTTGGTATGGCAGACATACCATACCATGAGTTAAGAAGGCTTCCAGCTGTACCCAACGTTTGTGTACACAATTTGCTTGTATTAATTGTTGTAAATTTCTGGTGAAAAAACCAAGGATGCCTCAAATCTAGTACCATGCACATACAAAATGTAAAAAAACTTGAAAGAAAAACGAAAGGTATTTAAGAAGCTTTTCTTTTCTCAATCCGGAAATTTGGATTGAAATCCTAGACCGGCTGGAATACCGAGGGCGTTGGTTGTGTGGTGATAACAGACCCGTGTAATCGCTATGTGAAACGGCAAGCAAGTAACGATCGGAGGACCTGTCAGTTTAAATTAACAAAATCCATCCATAAAACAGCCGCCGTTAAATTGATCTCGCCCTTAATTAATTGATCACGGCAGCCGCTGAGTTACCAATCCGGGGGCATGGCAGGGGTGATATCTCGTCATCCGTTTCACATACAAGAATCTTGCTACGGATCAGTAAATCGACCTTGGCAAACGATTTGTGGGGGGGGGGGGGAGCGGGCGTAATATAATTCTAAGATCTCTGGAAGGTGAGCGTGATTCTGACCGGATCAACTCGTCAAGAGTTGACTCGAAATAATAAAAGCACACCCTAAGGCGATTGAGGCTTCGGCTATGCATTATTGAGAGCAGCTTTATCGTGATTTGAACCCTTGAGAGGAAGCATTGCATTCTTCTCCCGCTTCTTCCCCCACACCATTCAAAAAGGGACTTTTGTTTTTTTGCAAATGCAGTACACAACCGTCTTGCCATCTTTCGTAAAGTCATTTAAAGGAACATTACAAAATTGGTTTTTGCTAACAAAACAGTTGCTGGCAGTGTAAGCACTTTGTGTAATCCACCATTTACATAAACTGACAAACCTGTAGAAGTTTGAGATCGATCGGCCATCTGGGTCACGAGAAAATAGTGAAAAACCGATTACACAAATGCATGAAATCATATAGATTCAACAAATGAATAAAACGCTCACTGAGCGATAAACTCCAATCGGAAAATTAGTTTATTCATTTCTCATCGAATATAGGCATTTCAGACAGAAATATTTAAAGGGATGTTTTCTACTATCATCACCATTTTTTTTGTTTTTTTTTGTTACCAATTCTGTAATGTTCCTTTAAGAACCCTCTAACAAGCGAGGGACCTACACTGTCAGCACATGGTACCAAGCTTTCTCCATAGGCAAAGAGGGTTTGCTTTCCATTTTTCAAATTATTTTTGGGTGTCTAAGTGTGCTGTTGACATGTCCATTTACTGCCTTCGTTGATTTAAGCTTATTTATTTGCTTAGTTTAATTAAGTTGTATACTTTGGTTACATCCATCATTGACAAGTGACGTACCGATCCTGTACACAAAGGATGCTGGCAGAGTTTTGCCCTGCCCCCTCCTAACCAAAATGATCACTGACCTCTGTTGCTTGACACCCCCTCTATGACGTGTGGCATTGTCCAGCTATATAGGACATCGTGGCATATGAGCTGGCCAGTGTGTACGATGAGGATAAGACAATGGAAATATTGAAATATGTCAGCATGTGCCGGGTTTTAAAAGATTGTCGAATACATACAGTAACTTAATTTAATTTTCCCCTTTAGCAACATTCAACGCTTTATAATTTATGATAATTATTTCAATCCTGTAGGGCCTACATACTTCTTTTCATCATGAAATCTAAAATAAACTTTTTGGTTTATTGCTTAACATTCGCATACTGGTAATAAGTCAATTAAATGATTGTCTATAAGAACAAGTACTTTAAAAGTACTGGAAACAGTGTTTTTTCTTTGTAGTACATTGACTTCTACACTAATACCTTCAAGCCAATCCGTCTCAAAGGGTGCATTCGATACCACTTTAGTTTCCAATCATCGTTAATCTTCATTTTAGTGAAGAAATTATTTCCTATATGGCAACCAAAAACATATCTCAGTGGAAAGGTAATATACACTACTCATTGTACAAGGATCGGCAGTTTATAGCGGCATCCGCTAATAAATCCAGCAAAGTGTATGAAATGATCAATGGCCAGATATTAAGGGTCGAGCAGATTTCTGACCTGGATAAAAGGAGTCCGTCTTGTCTTCGGAGTCTTTAATTGGAAGTGTATACGGGCATATAGTTGAGTACAGCTCAAGTCAGGTTTCAAAAACGGCTTACCCCCTAAGCACTCCCGGGGTCGATTTCACAAAACTCTTCCTAACTTAGGACTAGTCTTAGGCAATGCTAAAAGATAGGACTAGTCCTAAGTTAGGACCAGTACTTAGGACTAGTCCTATCTCTTAGCATTGCCTAGGACTAGTCCTATAAGTTAGGAAGAGTTTTGTGAAATCGACCCCCGGTCAGATTTGACCCAGTTTCGGGTCCGGGGGGGGGGGGGCTGACCCATTTCTGGGTCAGACCCGTAGCTGTGTCACAATGACCCAGAAATGGGTCAACATGACGTAGAATCCTAGCAAAAATCCTTTTTTTTTTTAAACCAAGTTTAAGGGTCAGCCTGACCTAGAAATGGATCAGGCTCCCATGGGACCGTGTAAGACTTATTGGTTGTTACAAATATAATCTGTGAAGATTCTATGCTGGTGTACACATTTTTTGTTGGGACCGAATGCACAATAGCCATTGCAGTTCTAACAAATAGAGCACGATAAAGCTCAAATGTACGGTAGGAGTCTCTGCAACCCATGGCGTGTTTGTTGTTGTTTTTGGATTTTGACGATTGAAAATATACTGAGAAGGAAAAAGAAGATGCGAAGGATAGTTCCTGCCACCTTAAATAAGAAAAAGTCAAATGTCAGAACACAGCTCACTTATGGTAACAAAATCTATTAGCAATGAGAAAAGATGATTTTGCTGTGGTATTGACTTTTTTCGTCAGATGTCTTTGCTTGAAAACCGAACTTCACCTTTTTAAAGTCAACTGTACTTGGTGTACTTACTAGCAACATATTCAACCAAAGCTTGCCTCGTGACGTCAAAGCTCAGAGAGACTTAATGATTTAGATGTCCTTATCAATGGGATGTGCGTGTTTATTAAAATCCAATGAACTTAGTCCCCCACTTGGCTTTTATCAGATTAGGATTGCCTGTACGTTCCCAAACAGATTCTATTTCTAGATTGGTACATCCATTTTGCTGGGAGTCAGTAGTTGTGGCAATGCTTTTAAAGGTCAAGTTTTTGAGTTTAAACAAACGCCGTATGCAAGTCTGGAAAGAAGCTCAGGGTTTCTATTGTATATGTCTTCTTATGGCAGAAATCCTTTATGGATATTATTTTTTTATAAATCACTTGTGTAAACAAACAAAGGGACGACGCTGATAATGTTTACTTCTCAAGACAAGGCCGAAGATCGTCCAAATGTGGAGACGACCTACCCGAGAAATAAGTCGGTAAACTAAAAATGCAAACTTCCTCATCCGCGTGGAATGCTCGACATTGGCACGAATTAACGCCCGACGCTTTGCTCTCACTCCCCCGCCGTCCGACTTGTTGCGAATTGGGTCATCTGTCACACCGTAAACCAATCGACCACTAACGCCTCGGATACACTCCGGTAGCAGAGAGAGAGAGAGAGAGAGAGAGAGGTTGATGGCGAGATCGATCAGCGTTTTACAGTCATGCCACGGTCTCGATTCCTCTGATTTCTTGAGGGGGGGGGGGGAAAAAACAAGTGATTCTAAAAGTCTTAGTCCGTCCAAAGTGACGGATAGTCGTGTGTAAACCCGTTGCATCGGGGAAAGTTGACGCACGGCACTCAGACCAAATCACTTAGTGTGAGATTTTGTAGCACTGATAACCTTCGCAACGCTGATGAAGACACGGGTACCCCGCACTGGAAAATAAAATGGTATTTCAAGAAGACAGAATTTGTTGTCCAGACTTTTTTCTTCTTCTTCTCCTTCTGATGTCATCGATGAGTTCTGGCACGGAGTGTGTCCGGCCAAAATGTCACGAGCAATTACTGTGCAAAATTGCGTTTTGAGAAAACCGGTTAGGAATGTTTCTCAGCCAGAAATTTCAAAGTAGGAAATTTAAGTTCAGCCTAGGAGTGGCAAAGCATAGACTTGTGCTTTATTTCCGCATCATTTCCAAAACGTTGTTTGTTTTTGCTGCGGAAGATCCGCTTCGATGTAGGTTGTGCCCAGCGTGTCCGGAGAGCGAATTTTTTTTCTGCAGCACACGTCGGCTATGGAGTCAACAGTTAAGGGATAGGCTGTTCTTCCCTATCCCTTAACTGTTGACTCCGTAGCCGATGTGTGCTGCAGAACATAAAACTGCGTCCGGAGAGTAAAAGTCATTCGTCCTGTCGTGCAACAGACGTCTTTTTAAAAAACTGATACGTGAAATCTGTCAATTAAAGGTCTATTACGCAACATAATGTCCGACAAGGTTTGTCGGACACAATGAGTCAGGCATAATGATTTGTCGAACAAAGTGGATCGGACATAACGGTTGGACATAATGGTTTGTCGAACAAAGTGGATCGGACATAACGGTTGGACATAGTGGTTTGTCGAACACAGTGAGTCGGACATAGTGGTTTGTCGAACACAGTGGGTTGGACATAATGGTTTGTCGGACATAATGGGTCGGACATAATGGTTTGTCAGACATAGTGGGTCGGACATAATGGCTTGTCGGACATCGTGGGTCGGACATAATGGTTTGTCGGACATAGTGGGTCGGACATATTTGACTCACGGGAAAGACTGACTGATTTGTCGCACACAATTGTGTCATGGAAAAAAACTTGGTTCAAATTGGTTTTGGGACATAATGGTCGGTATCAAACGTCTTTTAATTTACTTAAACATGTTTAGGATATCCAGTTATCTCAATACCGCTAATTGATAATGATAATGAACCCGTAACCTTCGAATTGTGTCGATGTCGTACTTTTTCCCGAATACTATATATGTATTCTACAAACAGCAACGTAATGCACCGTCCCTTTAAATTAGATAAAACGCACGAGCTCATTGTATAGTGCTAATGGACAGAAGCCACTCGCTTCATCAGTTGTGACAACGGAAATGAGATAAAACAAAAAAAACTAGACAACAAGGCTGAGGTTCGCAACCGAAAAAGGTCTCCCCCATTAGTATTTTGTTTCACGCACTGTGGGGCTAAAGCCAAATACAAAGGTTTGCTTCGTATATACGCACACCTACGCATTAATAAAATACATACGCGACTGAAGTGATTTTATGCGACATTATACGTCAATCCAAGTGTGCCCCGTCGTGAATCCAAAAACCTGTAACACAACGCATTAGAATTAAGTACTACTTAAACATTATTTAAATTTGTTACCCACAACATTACTTTATTATTTCAATATCAAGATTGATGGTTTGAACTAATGCATGCATCGCCAAGAGCCGTCGGTCTCTCCACGATATTTCATTTAGAAAACCTGATATAAGGTTTGGTTGACAAACTCATTTGTTCGTCTCGAGTTCCCCTGTGCTCGTATAGATAGAAAACATCCCACGAATTCCCCAGGCAGTAGCATCCTAAATCCCTCAGTAATGGCATGATAAATTTGCACGACTGATTGATATTAATGTGGCCTTGATTCCAGCCCTCACCACTGCCGCTCGATCCCTAATGGGTGACAGCCGTCGTAACTGATGATACAGATTCCCCTCGGGGAATGAGGTGAACACTGCTCGTGGTTTTTTTTTATCCTTTTTGCTTTGAACTTGGCCTTCTCGGAGATAGCGATGGATATCCGCCGGTCGTGTTTGATTAATTCCTAATATAAATGAGCAGTGCTTTCTTGCGCCTAATTCTACTGTTAATTTCAAAAGTACAGAGTTACATTTCATAAGCCAAGGAAGATGTGTTCGTAAAAATAGTTAAGCTCTAAAGTCAGCAAGTTGAGCCGAAGCAACAGAAACGGCTTGGAGGTTTGATTAATTCTTGAATGATTTATGCTTTTCTTCACGTCGTTCTGGATTTAATTTCCGGAGGACGTCTAAGATGTTGGGTTTTGGTTTTGGAACATTTATGGGAACTTGGTTCTTACAATTAGAAAATAGGTTAGGCCTGAAGTAGGATTTCTTGATAATTAATTTATACTTTCTGCACTAAATCCCTATTTTGATTTACAGGAATACCAAAGCAGTGTTTAAAAACGTCTGATTATGAGGAAATGTACTTAGTTTATACTGATGGTCGCAGAAATGAGATGGCCCTGCTTATAAGTGATTTAGGATAATCTTGAGGGAGTGAAGACTATTATTTGTTCTACCAAGGTTAATGAATGTCAAGTAATAAACCACAAGGGAAACTGACTGGGTATGTGTAACATTATTTTTGGTTGAATAAAGACAAATTGACTAGAGCTGGACATGAACCTGCGACCTCCGAACCCTCGGCACGTTAACCCGGAAGTCGCAGGTTCAAGTCCCGCTTTAGTCAATTTATCTTCGTTCAACCGTAAAGTTTAGTTAATGTCATACTTCGTACTCACCAGATTGACTGACCCCCTGTGATAGTGCTTGACTCTAGTCTATACCATCTTTAGCAGGACGTGGCTGACATCCAGTGGGACATACATGGTCATTTCCGGGTCCAGAGGTTGTGGTGCAGCTGTCACTGGTCAGTGAACATAGTTCAAAATAAGCCTGACCTGACGGTGGACGCACAATCACTGCTCCATAAATCCACATTCCGGGCTTAACATAACAATGAGAATCCATTTATTATTGACACCGTGAACTACACGCAATTCAGTTATCCATGTACACACTTACATGGGTAATAAAAGCATGAAACTCACTGCAGTCACTCCAAAATGACAGACGAAACTCCACTCCTACATGCACTTTTAAAACTTCCGCTATTTTGGAAACGCGCATGAGCGGGCTGTGTGTAACAATTAATTGGATGGTTTTGTTTTAACGACATGGTAAATAAAATTTTAAACTAAATTGTCCAGAAATAATTAAATAATGTACATGTACTTTCAACTAAGCATTTATTACGTCCTAATTTAAATGCATTATTTTCAAAGTTTTATCATTGCGTAGTTATTGAACGAGGAGCCAACTCACCCCCCAACCTCGTCCCCGGGGTGTGTCGAGCAGTACCAGGTTGACCGCTTCGCTCGGCCCCAGCGGCCTATCCAAATTCTTGTTCAGGAAGTACGTCATGCGTGCAGTGCTTGCAGTGTGAGTGTGATGCATGGTGGGACTGAGCATGGGACTGAGCATTAACGTTAACGATACGTTTGCCCATCCCAGCGCCTTTGGTTTTAAGGCAAGGGCCAAGGCGCTGGGGACGAGCGAAGTTGACCGCTCTTTCACCCTGGTATTGGATCATTTGCATATCCACAAATTTTGGATACGTATGCAAATTAGAATAGTCTGGCTGCTTTTCGAAATTCACATCTCTTCGTCATGGTCTCGTGGTCCGGTACCAGATTTAATAGCCTGGTTGTAGTGCTTTCAAATGCCTCAGACTCAAACACTTTAGTGAGAAATAACCTCTTTCTCAAAAACTAAATTACTTCAGAGGGAGTAGTTTCCCACAACGTTTTATACTATCAGCATCTCTCAGGTGCTCCTCACCGAGTAAGTTTTTAAGGTAATGAATTTCTTAGTTAATTAAATATTCACTGCCTTTAATAACTTTCTATTTTTGTTGACGTTCCTCTCAAAGATGTTTCCCATGCAGATTTCTGATTCGGTATTTATGTTTCCTCTTTTGTCCACTCTGTTTTTCACTCTCAGCGAGCACAACAAATAAACATGACTCACAGAAAACTCCCTAAAAGTAACCAAGTTGTTAATAATAATAAATTAATTATAAAACAGCATTTATATAGAGCATTATGGATCACTGTTCCCTCGATGCACTTTACAATTAAAAAAAAAATACTATAATACAAAGATACACTAGAGACAAAAAACACCAGACCAGACTGTTGCTGTTGACATTTTAAAGATTTAAGCTCTATGTGCGTCAGTTACCGGTATTATTTCAACTGTTGGGTTTCAGTGTGTGATGACGTTGGAGACAGCTGACGTGAATAAACGCACCTAGCTTCATCCAACGCTAAAGACAACCAACTGCGAGTCCGCGTTGACGGATTTAGAACCTATACAGATATTCAATACAATGAGATACGAAATCGCTTACGTGGTCTCATCGTGTTGACTATATTAAAAGCAGGATTTCCACTAAATCAGCCCTATTGAGCAGAATTTGTCACCACATTCCTGAACGCGCAGTCTGCACAAAGTTAAAACTGTTGTCATGCCAAGCTTAAAACTACTGTGATTCTGAGATAACCAAGATTTGTGCGCGAGTCTTGAAACTTTTGACGAAGTAGATGTTGGCTAGTGTATACTTTTCCCGATATTTTATGAAGTTTATTTTATTGTTTAGCTTCCAGGATCAAGTTGCTTTGGAAAACCGCACTCCTCAAAAAAAGTTTCTACAACAAAGGTAAGTGTAAGTTTCAAATATTAGGTAACAACTGAGCCTCAATCAATTAACTGCAAAATGTCTTGAACTTCAAGTTCTTCTTATCGGCGGAATAATAATTAAGACCATCCTTGTTGTGAAGGCCATCTTTTTCTGTTTCCATCTCAAATGCTCCAAAAAACGTGAAAACGTGAGCTTTTGGTACGGAGCCTAAAGCCGGAGCTCAAGCCGTTGATTTGAAAGGGGCTTAAACCGACAGCAGACTCGGTTTATGCTCTTTCTTTTTACATAATTATCATTATATCACACTATGAACATGATAGAACTAGTGGTATACGATTAAGAACTGCACACATTGTGCTGTCTATTTTTCACTAACTTGTTTAAAGGTTCTGTATACGTTTGGTAATTGGAGCCTACTGACTATGTTAATCCTATATACATGTAGGTACATACAGTAAAACTTACCCTCTGAAAAATTCACTTTGAAAGGTGGTCGCGTTTTTGAGATATCACCAAAAAACCGGAGCGAATATTTCCACGCATGAAGAATATTCCTCATAGGAGCACACAGTCTGAGAAGCGTTTCTGACATAAACGCTTCTCAGGTTCAAATTTTAGGGAATAAAAAGTGATGTAGGCCTATTTTCCATAACCGTAGTACTTCGAAGTGAAAAGTTTCTCAAAATTCATTTTACTACCCATAGCTGATGTACTTCTTACCAAGTAAATTTGTATTGCCATTCATTTTCAGAGTCATTACCAAACGTTTACTGTGCCTTTAACAAGCAGTGTCTTTAACAAGCAGTGTCTCTCAAACAGCTCTGTCGTTGAAATCCAAGGGCAAGTGGAGGAGCCTTTAATTTATTGCCTTTTGGTTTAGAAGGACTCCGCGGATGATTCTTCGAGAGAGAAAAATGCTGCATTTGTTTAATTTCCCTGTGGCTCAACTAGGGCAAATTGAGATTGTATTGGATTACTAAGGAGGGGATATCATGATGGTGCACGGGGAGTAAATACGGGCTGATGTAAATGCCCTCACCGGATCGGTCATCGTTCGCACCCACAAGGCCAAACCGAATCCGCACTTTAGGGCGTCCTTGGTACAAACTTTTGACGTAAAGATCAAATTATTCGCATGCATGCTTTGAGAAAAGACACAATTACCGAAACAGGAAACCTGGAGCCGATGGGAATTACTATAATTATACACTACTAAATTGTGCGCCAACAGAGTCATATTGGATGTCTACCTAGATGACATTCAGTTTTATACGGATAGCAGCGTTGTCGAAAAACAAAAACGTTGCAAAAAAAAAGAAGGAAGGGCTGCGTGAGTAATGTGAGTTGATAAGAAATGGGAACTATCATATAAGTAGGATTTGAAACCTTGCATGGTGGAAATACGATATGGAAAAGGTTTGCGGTGACAACCATGTAATACTGTCTCTTATTGAGTTGGGGTGGTTACATGGTTGTCACCGCAAACCTTTTCCATATAACTATCATATAAATCCACCATAACCATGCTCTCTCGTGAATTAACGCATAAAATAACACGCCTGTGAAAATTTGAGCTCAATTTTTCATCGATGAGTTGCAAGATAATAATGACAAAACTAAGCAAAAAGTTCCATGTTTTATTGTGTGATACTCAACTTGATGACTAATATAGCTGCATGCCTTATACTCACAAGTACGACCAAAAGGGCATCTGAATTATGTGTTTTATTTATTACTTTTGTAATATTAAGCGGGTCACGAGTTCTCTGGGTCAAGTTAGATTGGCGTCTGACTAGATAGCAGTCTGGGTATCAGACCCATGCCGTGACGATACAGCCCAGTGTCCTATTTTAACTAGAAACCGGTTGGTTTCAATTTGACTCCACCTTGGTTAAAAGGAAGTTAAAAAAGGGGAAAAAACACAATCTATTGTAAATTGTTAAACAGCGTAACTCCCCTTTTATCCATTTATGAGTTCGACAACTGTGGGCACAGTCTCTATAAAAAAGTGGGAACCTATATTGTTTGTTCAACCGTTTCTTAAAACAAACATTCGGACATGGTGCAAATATTTAAGACGGTGCTGTTCCGTTCTACTGTTTACCATACCTGGGTTAATATTGGCCGAACAAAATGTTCAAAACATAATATACCGGGACAAACCTGCACTTCAGTCGGTTGCATGAGCAAACTTACTCAAGGGATGGTACGACATTCACTTTCTTAAAACGCGTTCATTTTTCTGAAAAGGAGAACATTTTGGGAAACTTAATGCACTCGCTTTTTTAAGACAACATCTTGGAAACGTTTGTGTTGTACTCAAGGGGAGGTACTTTTCTTTTAGCACTTTTATTCATTTCAAGCTGGAAAAAACTATGGGCTAGTAGCGTTACCAGTAGACATGTTTCTCTTTTTTTGGGGGGGGGGGGTTGAGAGGGGGGGTTTAGAGGGAGGGGTGGGGTGAAGTTGTTTTTTAAAGCACTTAAAACTTTGTTGGTTTAACAAAATCATTGTGCGAATGTTCCCATTATGAAACTCATACTTCACCATACCGTACCCAATAATTCAATCCTTTTTGCTAATCAAACAAACCTGCCTGTGTGGGCTCTTATGTATAGACAAAAAGAATTGCTTTAAATACTCTATAAACAAAAAACATAAACTAGCAAACTAATAAACACCCCCACACCCCAACAAACCAACTAACAAAAACCTAAAACTTGTTTTTTTTTTTAAACATGTCATCAAATTTACAAGTTACTTCACACTTTGCGTTGTTGACCCCATTTCTCTTCTAATATGAACATCATTCTAACCCCACGGATGAAGTTTAAAAATGAGCAACGAGCCTTTCATAAACGAGCGAACACTAGACGCACAAAAACAGTAGGGATTTCTAAAACATCTGCGTATAGTAACACCACGGCTGCTCCTTGAGTGAAGCCTACATGCATCGATCACTCGTGTCTGAGTTTTTGGTGTTGTGTTATTTGACTCCGTTGATTGATTATAGTCATAAATTTAACCCGTGGGTCTGCACAAGTGTAATTCAGGGGGGAGTAATTCTCACTATTGCTACACGAACGGCATCAGGTTGTTTTAGTCGCGAACTCGTCGATAGTGACGGAGAGCGAGATGTTTTTAGTCTAGTCAATTTTGGTCGAGAGGCAGAATTTGGCAATATTGAGCAGTTCATGTTCGGCAATTTAAATTTGGCTACCGTCAAAGATTTGATGTAATTTGTTTTTTTAATAATGACAGCGGGAAACAATTTTTGTCCGGTTTCGTGTTTCACTGTTGCCAAGAAGAGTTTATTTTTCACGGAGAATGTGGATTTGTGTGTTACTTTTTTCAACGAAGAAGATGAAGAAAGAAAGAAAAGAAGCAAACGATGAAACTCGATTTCGATTATTGTTTTGAAGTAAAGAAGTACATTTGTTCATTCATACGAAATCAATCTGTTCTCTTCAACCGATTTAGATCGCTGGATATAATTTAGCTGGCACGGAGCCCTTAATATGCCATTTGATTTATCGAGATTTGAAAACTCTTATTTTAGGGTATAATTATTTCCAAGATCGTCGTATTCCAAGGAACCGAATTATGTTTGAGTTGTGTTTTTTTTTCCCCCTTAAAGATTGTACTTAAGCTCCTAAACTTGAGGGGATAAAAGGTAAAGGAGAAACGGGGATTACTGGATTCTCTGCACCAGTCTTGAATTCTTGGTTTACTAAATCAAAAACTGTATAGTATTTTTTTTAAAGAGATACCGGTAACGATTTGGTGCATTCTTTGCCAAAAAGGGGCAGCCAATCAATTGTTTCTCTTTCTTTCTTAATAGGAACTCCACGACACCATCAGAGCAAACATCTCACAAGCTTACACCATGGTACTGTTTTTAGCAGTACCTTTTCTCAATTAGCATGTTTAGTTTTGGGTGAACATAACCCCTTTCAAACGGTCTGGGTTATCAGAGAAGAGCCTCTGGACCCAATCAAATAAATTGCAACCCGTCAAGCCATCTGGAAGCCATCTAGCAAAGACATGATTGATTATAAGCCAGGTGTGGCATTCTAACACTGTCCACCAAGAAAGAGCCATCAGTACTTTTGTAAATGGCTTTTGATTTGCGGGATCTATTCTTGAGATACCCATATTTTAGTGAAAGTGATATTATTTCAATATATTTTTTGGGTTAACAATAATACTCTTCTAATTTTCCCACTTGCATTTACAAAATATTTAGTTATGAGACAGTACGGTATATCATTATGTTCTTAACATCATAAAGGCCAACGGACATTGTGGTAATAATGACGTGCCGTGGTGCCATTATCTTAACGAATGACTAAATACTCTCGTTTATTAGAAGAGTGACTAACAGAATGTCATCACTTATGGCCGCGGTTACTTCCGAGCCGAGAGGAAACACGCAAATCGCACGCTGGTCCCATCCATTGGAAGTGACCCCTGTCAAAGGAAAAAGCACCGCAGAACCGCCCCAACCACCCACCGTCCTTCCAAATCACTTTCAAGATCAATGTCAATATGTTTGCGGTAATTAAAAAAAAAAAAAAAAAAAACAAGAGAGAGATAAGCTCGAAGAAGGATAGATCAGCGCAAATGAGTTAATGAGATTTCTACGCACTAAACTAAAAGCTAACAGTGATTCGAGGCCGTGGGCGGGGGCAAATTGACTGCGCAGTGCCTCATTCACTGACAAAAAAGGCACCGAGACGAGAGGCTAAATTTGTAAATTTGCCGAAAGCCGAGCAAACAGTTGGTCAGCACAAAGCGGATGAGCGACCGGGCTGACGTGATTTTTTTTTACCGTCACGGATAGGGAACGGCTGTCGGGATTATTATTTTGTTTGTGCTCGGCAATCGGGTGTTAGTGGATTTTTTGTTTGAGACTTTGCGTGACTCTGTGAGTTTTATCGGCAACAGGTAAGGGTAACAGAATTATTAGGACAATAATTTATTTAAATAGTCCACGGTGGGAATATACCAGTGCCAGAAGTACGAAAACATTCGGCACACCTATATCGTAGCGTCAGGATGAAGCGAGGACAATTAACACCTACAAGTTAAGCAGTCAGGTTGGCGTAGTGGTATCTTGCCTTGCCTTGCCTTCCACCTATGGGGACCCCGGTTCAAATCACACCGGGGCACTACGTGGATTGGGGTTTTTCAGTCCCTGCCTGATTGCGTGGGTTTTCCCTAGAATATTTCTCTGGGGTTTTCCTCCCACATCTTCATGAAACCTCCTTCATTGTCTTCTCTCCACGGGGTTCTTGGCTAGTATAGTGATTAAGTTTGCTTTCTGTGAGTCCTTGGCTTCACAATCATAATGAAATGAAATGAAATGAAAGTTAGACAAGTTTTAAGATATCAAACTTACAATACAAGTCGTGTTGAATGTGTTATATTTATGGCGGTAATAGTTTCAGATAAGTTATTTAATATGTTAATTATAATGGGGAGGTTTTTTACAGTTGTACTCCATCTTTAGTCCTAAAGGTATACAATGATCTGTTCAAATGTCTAGCTTCAGTAAGAATGATTTCTGAGCTGGTCAAGAAAGGAAATCTATATTCCCCCAATTACTTTTCCCGGTCTGCCCCATTTTAAGTCTCTCGTCCTGGTATTGACGTTGATGGACGAAGAAATGGGTTGTTAAGAGGGCATCGCCGTTTCTGTATTTTTGCTCTTTTTTCTTTTGGCTGGTTGCTGCCAGTTTGCTCACAAAGTAATGTTCAGTTACGAGAATGCAAGAAATGTCATCAATGTATAGTTTCGAACCGTTCGTGTCCATTAAATACTGGGTGAGTGTGTGGATATATATATTTTGAAATTGTATGTTGATGTACATTTAGTGTGGTCTCAACATAAGAATACTAGACTTTGTGGGTTTCGATTTTCAGTTCAGCCCTCTAGTAATCTTGGAACGGTTCTTTACTGGAACCGACATACTGGATACCCTGTGTCCCATATCCAAAACTCTTTCCCCCACCCCCTTGCCCCTCCAAATGAGATCGAAACAAATGTACAAATGGATAGCCCGTATGTCCTTGCCCCCTCCACTTTTTGCCAACCCCAAATGAGAATGTCGGGTTACGTCACAGGTCGCATGCATGAGTGCTTAGCTTGGATGGATTAGCGCTAATGTTTTCTTGACTATTGTTGGAAAAGAAATAGCAAGGAGTTCGAGTAAAAAAGTAATTAAGAAGTTCACTGGTGCATAGTCATAAGTCTGTGTAGTATAGTGGATAGGGCAGACATGTTGTAGCAATCGTGACTTTTTCCCTCTTTTTCCCTTTTTCCCTCCTCATTATAAAGCCATTACTTTTTAAAATTGTGATAGACAACCTCCACAACTTTGCTTTGTTATTTTCAATATAAAATTAAAAGAAAGACAATTTGATGTTGCATTTGAACTATAAGGCCAGATATTTTCAAACAAACAAAGAATATTATTGGTTTTTCACCCTATCAATGATGTATGTAAAGCACTGTATACTCGGCACTTTCCCAAGTTACTTTTCAAAAATTTAATGATGTACTTTCCCTTTGAAGTTTAAAGGTATTGTACACTTTTGGTAACAGCTCAAAATCAGTGTCCACATTTTGTGTGATTAAACATATGCATGAACAAACAAACCTGTGAAAGTTTGAGCTCAATTGGTCATCAAGGTCACGAGAAAATAGTGAAAAGAGATCTTATGTGTTTTCTGTTTTTTTTCAAATTATCGCGTGCGATAATTACTATTGTTTTACTCGTTTCTCAGAAACGATAGCATTTTAGGCAGAAATATTTTAAGGAACCCTTTCTACCATTACTTACTTTAAATCATGTAAGTTATGTGTGAATCTGTGAACATTGTGTTTTTCGATCTTACCAATAGTGTACAGGGCCTTTAAAGGGTGTGCACAACATTGGTAAGATTGAAAATATAAATGTTCACAGAATTGCACATAACTTACATGGTACTAAAGATGGTCATGGTGGAAAACTTCCCTCGAAATAGTTTTGCTTGAAATGCTATAGTTTTTAGGAAATGAGTAAAACAAGATCAGTTTTGATCTCGCGAGTCCACAGCCCGATGTTTGAAAACAGTGAAAACATATAATGGGGTTTTTCACTATTTTTCTCGTGACTCCGATGACCGGTTGAGCTTAAACTTTCACAAGATTGTTATTTCATGTATATGTTGGGTCACATCAAGTGCGGGTAATAGTCTTGACGATTGCCAGTGTTAAACATGTGCTTTAGAGAAATCGAAAGCCGAGCAAACGGAAACACAGATCTGGTTATTAACCTTTACGCAACGACTTCGCATTGCACAACGGCCGGAATACACGTCGGAATGGTAAAGCAATGGCACAAATGACTTTCTGTAGTCTTTTATAAAATATATGAAATAAAAATGCAATCTGTGCCCCATTTCATAGCGCTACTTAACGTTCGATTATCAGCGCTGCTATAAACCGTAAGCGAACGGAAAGCCTTGCTAACCTTCCAGTGCTTACTGTATGAAAATGGGTGACAAAATAGAATTAGATGATACAAACTGCTTACCAACCTAAAGGACATGTGGTATAAATGCAAAAAAATAGTTAATGGCGTGAAGTTTTGATCCTAGCAGTGTCTTTCTTCGAAGGGTAAATGACATGACAACACACTCAAACAGGTGTACATGTACAAGTGAAACAGAAGCAGTCAAGTGGGAATGAATGGAAAGCAGAAAGCACACAGATAAAGCAAGGGGTAATGAGACAAGGTGGAGAGAGAGGTATACAAGTGAAACAGAAGCAGTCAAGTGGAAATACATGAATAGAAGGAGAGAGAGAGAGGGGGAGAGAGAGGGGGAGAGAGAGAAGCAGAAAGCACACAGAAAAAGCAAGGGGTAAACAATGAATAAGGAGACATGGGGCTGAAGGGAAGGGGCTGGATTGTGACCACAAGAAGTTGGAAACACAAAGGACAAAATCGACGATGGGAAGAGGGCGAAAAGGTGATTAATTAGTGAATAAGGCAAACTGAAAAGGAGGATAAACAGTGGGGGAAGAAGAAGGCAACATCTAAGGTTCTTAGTCATTTCCTTCTTTGATATTCAAACCATAGGGTTGAATGGTCTGGAGGCGCCTTATCCACAATTTCTCCCTACTCAAACGAACAGTCTCCCTGTGGTTATCTAGTGCTTCAATGCTCGGTAAAAATGAATGACGTAACAAATGCAAATTCACGGAGAACGCTCAGGCTGGCCGCCCAATTTTCTTGCTAACCTGTGAAATTCGCTTACGCTTAAGCACATTTTTCTGCTACAGTAAGCACAAATATTTGCTTACCTCTATGCAGCGCTATGAAATTGGCCCCCAGGTATCTGCAATGCACAATTATTAGTATTGCCCCGTTGACTTATCAATAAGATGTGTGAGATTTTCAGTTATTACTTAAATTTCTATTTCGACCGAAGAAAACGTGGAGGAGTTTAATATGAAAGTAAATTGAGAAGATATCTTGGAGCAGTCGTGTTCAAGCAATCATAAACAAAAAAGAGCAAGTTTCGAAAGAATCCGTTCTCTAATCGGTAGCCAATTAAGTTCCCTGAGTGATGGAGGTAATAATGTTCCCTCAAGGGCGTGGAACATACGAAATGTTGAAAGTAGATTCCGTCATACGCACCACAGCGTCTGAGCAAAAGCGCTCTCACCAATTTCTCATTTGATATAGCTAAAGAATTAAATGGTTGGAAACCTCAATTTTTGCGTCGCAGGCTTCAAATATCGTGACAACAAAAAGTCGAAAAAGTATTCTTAAGCAATTGGCTCCCAACGAAAGTACACAACTCATCCTAGTTGTCATCGCTGTAGTGTGCCAGTTTGTCAGAAGTGTAAAGCTATAGTATGTACACCGCAGTGAAACACCCTAAGCTATAATTTATGATTTATTTAGTTGTGACTATCAAGCTTTTGTTATTGTTTTCTCCTTTTGTATAAGCAGCATAAGCTCTGACCAATATTAAGTATCATTTGCAAATTATCATTGGAAAGGCACCCACAAATTTATTAAAAGTAGTAGTAATAATTTCCTTATAGAACAGGCGCACTAAAACTGTCAACATTTTACTCGTACATTCGCCCCCCCCCCCTTCGCGAAATAAGTATAGTTGCTTTTGAGAGGAAACAAAAACATTTTTCATTTTCAGAAAAACTCAAAGTGTCCTAGCAGAAGAGATAAGCTAATACATTATCGATGTCTTCCCCTGCAGCTCTAACAAATGTTATAAATATTAATAACTCGATTTCATCCGGTTCATCCATTAATTTGTACCCTCAGGCAAGGGAGCTTTTATCATTATAATATCAATATCGATATTATTAATATATTTGTTCTTTATATTGACCTGCCAGTCTTGTCTCCCCTGTGTTTGCCTGGTGAGTTTGCTGGTACTTGCTGATTCTACAATACTTGGGTTTATCGTTACATCCCCATAACAGTTTGTTACCCTATTATGTGAACATATATCTATGTATTTGCGTTTTTGCGTGTGTTTAAGTGTTTGGTTTTTTGTTTTGTTTTTAAATGAGATATCGCCTAACTCCCAAGGCCGAACGGCCACTTCAAGGTGATGGCTACACTTAACTGATTTGGGCTGTTGACCCAACACCAGGGGCACGTTGCCACCTACTCCTGGGGCTGAAACAGGGTTACCCCCTTTACAGCCCGTTACGAGGTGATTATACGAAGTGTGCATGAACCTGAGAACAAAAGAGGTCCACACATTGTACGGACTTGACACACTACGTGGACTTGGACACGTCCACACAGTGTTGCCACAAGTCTTTAAAAACAAGTTGTTCTTATGTGCTCAGAACAAAGGAATGTCCACAGAGTGTATGTTACACAGAGCTTTGTACACACTCAAACCGAGGACCTACAACAAAAGATAACAATAGGGTCCTCGGTTGGGGAAATGTTCCGAGCTGGAGATTGTGTACAAAACCAATGGGAGCTGTTGCCACAAAGTTCAAGTACATGTACAAACAAAAGAGGGACAATAGGACGTCCCCGATTGCAGGTGTTTACACACTAGTGTGTGATTATGTGTGTGATTTATCTCCCCTCAATAATATTAGCTAAATATGTCAAGAGAATCGTATCCAAAAAACACGACAATGTCTACCTGTCAGCTTGGTTCAGAGGCGCACTCAAAGAGAGGTCTCTAGGGGGTTCGAATAACCCTGCCTCCTTCCTAGGCCTGCCGATTATTTTTTGTCAGTTTTGGTTTCAGCTTTTTGTTGTTGCTTGACTCCTCCTCTATGGAGAGTAGAATTCATGTCTCAGCGCCCTGAACTGGGTGAACCAACTAGACTGGCTCGATGCAGAACCAATCATAATAATTGCATCCTCAGTTTTTCTTTGCCAAGCTTCATTAGAAGTAATTTATGATAAAGCTTGGAAAGTGCTCCTGATTTAACGTGACATAGCTATGATTGGTTTGGCCTCAAGCCAGTCCAGTGGCTTTCCAACATTTCTAAACAGGATCCTTTCACTAATTCTTAGTGATAGGATCGCAATGTTTTAAAATGCTGGAAAGCTATTTTTGTTTCTTTATAAGATAAGAATCCCTGTTATGAAATAGATAACTTTCTCAAATTTTCTGCGTAAACGAATTTTAGTTGATCAAATCTTCACTAGAAAGGATGTCAGATTCTCGAATGTATTAAAGGTAGTGTACAGGATTTGTAGAGCTGACAAAATAGTCGTAGACAGTGTTCATGTTTTGTTTAATAAACCATATATGGTTTATCAAACAAAACATGATTGCTACAACAAATTACGATTGCTACAACATGTATATATACATGAAACAACGAACTTATGAAAATCTGGGCTAAATCTGTTCGGTGAGTCAGGAGAAAATAGTGAAAAATCATGCACAATTTTCAGAATGTAAACACATTGTCCTTAATTTTGTTTGCAACAACCAAAATCAGCTTTTTGTTGTTGTTGTTGTTGTTTGTTTGTTTGTTTTTGTTGGGGCCTAGGTTTTCAGATGCAGTTTTCGTCAAATATTAGTTCAATCAGACGGAAATCACATAAAAATTGTTTTAGTAAGAGCTTAATAACCAGGAAGCTTTCAGACTAAGTTAAACAGTCATGTTTTTATCCTTACCAATCCTGAATAATGCCTTTAAAAGAAAATCAAGTTTATGCAAACCGACCTAAATAATTTGTTGTTGTTTATTTTTCAGGTAGCAAATCGGGACATAGTGTCCATTGAGACTAGAGGCTACAGACGGCCATGGACGGGGAAAACATTGACCGAGCCAGACTTCTGGACCGCTACTCCGAAGCTCTGAACCACATAGAGAAGAACATCCAAGAAACCAAGCACGCCGATGAGGTTCCACGGGACAACCGCGTTGAAAAGGGTGAGAGCGCCGATTCCGATGGCACCAGCGGACAGGACGAAGAGGGTGACCAACGGTGCACGATAGAACGCTCCACGCTCAAATTCAAGGCGTTCTTTTTCCTCTTCAAAGGTAGCAAGTCCTGCATCGTCCCATTCCTTCCTGTGTATTACCAGCAGTTTGGGCTCGTCGCGAGCCAGATTGGGCTACTTCAGAGCTGTTCTCCGTTCACCCAGATCCCCCTGATGATGACCATCACCTATCTGGCTGACCGTCTCAGTCTACGCAAGACTCTTATTATCATCAGTCTTATAGGCTGGATCCTGGGTATAGGATGCGTCGCGCTCGTACCCCACCTCGTCAGCTGCCGTGTGCGATGGCACTGGTACGGCTGCAGGAGTACAAGCACGACGTCGACGGTAGCGACTGTCCCAACATCACAACGGGTAAAAATTCAACCACGGGCGTGGTATTATTAAAACGTTTCGATACACCCCCCGTGCGGAATACCCGCGGGTCACATGTGTATGAGTCCTCATCGCATGAGGCACGGCAACCTCAGGAATACCCCACGACCACATACCCAACCTCGCCATTTCCGTCTACTAAACAGCCCCAAAATGTGTCCAAAGACATCATCTATGCGCCCTTGGAGCAGAGCCTGCCTGGCTCCCACCGAAAGGTCGAGACCCAGACCCCTGCACCGTCTGTACATAACGTCATATTTTCCCCCCAGCACTTCCAAAAGCATTTAAAGAACACTTCATACAAGGATGCCGTGACCCTCACCGAATACAATTGGCTGTACAGTCCTACGGACTTAAACCACCTCTTCGTGGTGTTCCTTCTCTTGAGCGTGTTCGGGTCCGTTTTCCAGGGCCCCGTACACGCCCTCAGCAATGCGGCCGTGCTGGACAGCTTGTACATTAAGGGGAACACGGTGGACTATGGCTATCAGAAGGCTTTCGGTCCGGTCGGAGCTGCTATTGGGTAAGAATTGTTGGTAAAATGTTTATTCACAAAGTACCAACTTCAAATTCTACGGAATCTGTAACGGGACATTTAAAAAAAAAAAAAAAAGGAAACAAGATCATAATTATGACTTATATCTCATAATTATGATTTAGCGTATATAAGTCACAATTATGACTTGTGCCACTTAAGTCGTATTTATGAGATATGTAAGTCCTTCGTCAGAATTATGAGATGCGAGTCATAATTATGAATTTAATTTTCTTTCTCTTGAAACTTTATTAATTAATTATAATTTGGTTTCATTTAACACTGACAACTGACATACCTATTTTGTCCTGCCCCTTCCTAACCCCTGAACCAAGTTGGTTGAAACACCTACACCCCCCCCCCTCTCCTTCTCGAACGTGTGGCATGGTCCAGCTCAAGATATCATATGAACTGACCAGTGTGTACGAGAAGGTTTAGACAATGGAAATATTAAAATATGTCAGCACGTGCTGAAAAAGAATTGGTTGTTCTTTTTGGATAAAACAAAAAACCAAACAGATTTATGATGCTTTGTTTTCCACAAAAAGGAATCAACTCTTAGTTTGGTAAAAGAACATTGTGATCCATTTCTCTTGAGACCAATCAGACGATTTTAACTTTAACCTCATAGTTTAACTAGTAGCAGTTTAAAGGTATTGTACACTTTTGGTAACAGCTCAAAATCAATGTCCACATTTTGTGTGATTAAACATATACATGAACAAACAAACCTGTAAAAAGTTTGAGCTCAATTGGTCATCGAGGTCACGAGAAAATAGTGAAAAGAGATCTTATGTGTTTTCTGTTTTTTCAAATTATCGCGCGTGATAAATACTATTGTTTTACTCGTTTCTCAGAAACGATAGCATTTTAGGCAGAAATATTTTAAGGAACCCTTTCTACCATTACTTACTTTAAATCATGTAAGTTATGTGTGAATCTGTGAACATTGTGTTTTTCGATCTTACCAATAGTGTACAGGGCCTTTAAACATTTTGTTACCAGCACCAACCTACACTGATTTTCAAGCTTGTAGATTCCTTTCCCAACATTTGCAACAATTATGTATTCTCTCTCGATAGGACATTAACGATGGGCGCGTTTCTTTCAACGACAGAACGGCCTACAGTGCTGTTCGGTGTAGAGATTCCACACACAGATTACAGGGTCGCCTTCTTCACGTTCGTCGTCACCATGATCACGTGTCTGCCATTGGCGTTTACTTTCGACGCACCACCGGTAAGAAGCATTTTTGCGCGGTAAACTTAACTGTGTTTAATTCCTTTTAGTATACATTAGTAGGGTTGCAGCTCTCCTATGGTCCTCCCCGCGGCTACGGCTGGATCGCCGCACCATCATGCGTTGAAGTGTAGGACGTCCTTAGCAACACCCTTAGCAACAGTCGTAGCCGTAGCTTTAGCCGTCAATTCGGATGCAGTCTAATCGGCCACATGCTCGAGCGCCATCTTAAAAATGTACCGCAATGCATCTTGGGAAACCGAGTACAGTTAACAAAGAAATCAAGCTGCCAAGATGGACGTCATGCTGTAGTATACATGTAACTATGCCAGGTTTTATAGTTGTGTACCTCATTACTTCAAAAATAGCGCGCCATGATGGTTGCCGGTTTTGCGTGGACTCAGATTTTACCCAGAATCCTATTATTTTAGACTTTGCCACTCAGCCTCGTTTTGGTTGTATGGATATGAATGGACACAAACACAGTGAGGCTGCACCCTAAACACTCCAGCTTGAGAATTGACCCAGAAAGTGGTTGATAAATGGGATTTAAACTTGGACTCTGTGACATTTTGACCCTTTTCTAGGTCATTTTGACACAGATTCCGGGTCGTACTGACCCAGAAGTGGGTCAGGCCCCACGGGACTAAGGTAACTCAGGACTACACTTTTAAAATAAAGAACTGCAGAAAGAAAACAAGACTGAATCAAAAACACAGCGTGTTCCAGTACGACGCCCAAAACGTATTAGGCACGGAGAGCACTTACGAAGGAATTATTGGGACTATTCTTAATGGATTTTTTATTCAGAAATGATATGTATATAACATGTTGACGTTCCCGTCTCTGTTTTGACATCAACCTATGTCAAACCATTAGCTCTCCGCGTGTTGGAATTTTGTTATCAACCGCGTCAACCTGTCATCCCAGTTTTTCCTCGCCATCGCTGTAATTTCACCACTCAAAAGACTCGCAATTGGCGGCTCTACAGCTACGGCTACGACGTCCTAGTATATTTTAATGCATGAAGCCGATGAGATCTAGCCGTAGCCGTCGTGCTGTAGCCGCTAAATTCGGACACGGCCTGAGTAGGTCGATTGCTTTGTTTTATTCAAGGGTTTGCTTCTATGGGAAATGAGGTTAGGTTTTTTTCGCCAAGGAAAATCTCTGTTGGAACGAAATCACTTTAGGGTCATTAGTTTCGCTAAAAGGTGAAACCACCTAAACATAAACAATAAAAGAACGGTAAGAAAAGTTGACGCACAATAATATTAATACATGATTAACAATTTGGGTCAGAATTGATGCGGCTCGGATTCTAGGGGGCCTGCTGGCCATGTATGGGTCATGACCGGAATAAGTGTCAAAATGTCCCAGAATTAAGTAGCTTCTGCGCAGAATCCGAGCTAGAATCCGCAGAATCGAGCTAGAATCCACAGAATCCGAGCTAGAATCCACAGAATCGAGCTAGAATCCGCAGAATCCGAGCTAGAATCCACAGAATCCGAGCTAGAATCCACAGAATCCGAGCTAGGATCACAGAATCCGAGCTAGAATCCGAGCTAGAATCCACAGAATCCGAGCTAGAACCACAGAATCGAGCTAGAATCCGCAGAATCGAGCTAGAATCCACAGAATCGAGCTAGAATCCACAGAATCCGCAGAATCCGCAGAATCCGAGCTAGAATCCACAGAATCCGAGCTAGAATCCACAGAATCCGAGCTAGAATCCACAGAATCCGAGTTAGAATCCACAAATCCGAGCTAGAATCCGCAGAATCCGAGCTAGAATCCACAGAATCCGAGCTAGAATCCACAGAAGCCGAGTTAGAATCCACAAATCCGAGCTAGAATCCGCAGAATCCGAGCTAGAATCCGCAGAATCCGAGCTAGAATCCACAGAATCCGAGCTAGAATCCACAGAATCCGAGCTAGGATCCACAGAATCCGAGCTAGGATCCACAGAATCCGAGCTAGGATCCGCAGAATCCGAGCTAGAATCCGCAGAATCCGAGCTAGAATCCGCAGAATCCGAGCTAGAATCCACAGAATCCGAGCTAGAATCCACAGAATCCGAGCTAGAATCCACAGAATCCGAGCTAGAATCCACAGAAGCCGAGTTAGAATCCACAAATCCGAGCTAGAATCCGCAGAATCCGAGCTAGAATCCGCAGAATCCGAGCTAGAATCCACAGAATCCGAGCTAGAATCCACAGAATCCGAGCTAGGATCCACAGAATCCGAGCTAGGATCCACAGAATCCGAGCTAGGATCCGCAGAATCCGAGCTAGAATCCGCAGAATCCGAGCTAGAATCCGCAGAATCCGAGCTAGAATCCACAGAATCCGAGCTAGAATCCACAGAATCCGAGCTAGAATCCACAGAATCCGAGCTAGAATCCACAGAATCCAGCTAGAATCCGCAGAATCCGAGCTAGAATCCACAGAATCCGAGCTAGAATCCACAGAATCCGAGCTAGAATCCACAGAATCCGAGTAGAATCCACAAATCCGAGCTAGAATCCGCAGAATCCGAGCTAGAATCCACAGAATCCGAGCTAGAATCCACAGAATCCGAGTTAGAATCCACAAAATCCGAGCTAGAATCCGCAGAATCCGAGCTAGAATCCGCAGAATCCGAGCTAGAATCCACAGAATCCGAGCTAGAATCCACAGAATCCGAGCTAGGATCCACAGAATCCGAGCTAGGATCCACAGAATCCGAGCTAGATCCGCAGAATCCGAGCTAGAATCCGCAGAATCCGAGCTAGAATCCGCAGAATCCGAGCTAGAATCCACAGAATCCGAGCTAGAATCCACAGAATCCGAGCTAGAATCCACAGAATCCGAGCTAGAATCCGCAGAATCCGAGCTAGAATCCACAGAATCCGAGCTAGAATCCACAGAATCCGAGCTGGGAAATCCACAGAATCCGAGCTAGGATCCACAGAATCCGAGCTAGGATCCACAGAATCCGAGCTAGAATCCGCAGAATCCGAGCTAGAATCCGCAGAATCCGAGCTAGAATCCACAGAATCCGAGCTAGAATCCACAGAATCCGAGCTAGAATCCACAGAATCCGAGCTAGAATCCCAGAATCCGAGCTAGAATCCGCAGAATCCGAGCTAGAATCCACAGAATCCGAGCTAGAATCCGCAGAATCCGAGCTAGGATCCACAGAATCCGAGCTAGAATCCGCAGAATCCGAGCTAGAATCCGCAGAATCCGAGCTAGAATCCACAGAATCCGAGCTAGAATCCGCAGAATCCGAGCTAGAATCCGCAGAATCCGAGCTAGAATCCGCAGAATCCGAGCTAGAATCCACAGAATCCGAGCTAGAATCCACAGAATCCGAGCTAGAATCCGCAGAATCCGAGCTAGAATCCGCAGAATCCGAGCTAGAATCGCAGAATCCGAGCTAGAATCCACAGAATCCGAGCTAGAATCCACAGAATCCGAGCTAGAATCCGCAGAATCCGAGCTAGAATCCACAGAATCCGAGCTAGAATCCGCAGAATCCGAGCTAGAATCCACAGAATCCGAGCTAGAATCCACAGAATCCGAGCTAGAATCCACAGAATCCGAGCTAGAATCCGCAGAATCCGAGCTAGAATCCACAGAATCCGAGCTAGAATCCGCAGAATCCGAGCTAGAATCCACAGAAGCCGAATTTCCGGGTCAGCCTGACCCTATTGGTCAGCCCCCCCCCCCAGGGTTCTGGGATCTGTGTCAATTCTGACCCGTGCGTGTTTAGAGTGTACCATTTTCGATAATTTGAATAGCGATATTATAAAAAATTACGTCAACACTTAAATCATGATGTCTGGGAATTTCTACATCAATTTCCAAGGTCCAGCAAAAAAACCTAATTAAAATAGCAGTGTTGGGCAGACGTTATAAATCATGCAAGTCCGAAATTATGAGGTGATTGAAGTACAGTAGCCGTGGGCCTTCCAACCTTGTTTCCCCTAGGGTGCTCCCGAGTAACTTGTATGTTTAAGAAATGATGAAATACGTGCCTACACATACACAAGACCCCAAATCATCCACACCTGCTGGAGGATACGAACTCAAAATGACGTTTGATTGGGGGTTTTTAATCCTTAGGGACACCTGAAACAGTTCCCTGGGACCTTTTACTCTATTTCTCTAGACTGGCCGGAAGGTGAAAGCAGCGCTGCTCTGAATTATAAATAGTATACACCCCCAAAAAGTCGCCGTCCGTTCGGGAGCATCATGTTCCGGGGTGGAGAGAAAATGCCCAATGATATAAAAGGTCTGGAGTCGATGACAGCCGTGAAATTGCCCCCGGTTATCAATCACGCTGAAAGACGAGAAAGGCATGAACTTTTTTTTCGTAAGGGTTGTCTTTTTTTTGGAGTGTGTGCTTCACTTACCTCAAATATTAGCTTGAAATGTAGTTGTTTGAACGATCTGGGTCGTCTTCAAACAAGTCGTTGATCATAATAGTTATGGCAGTTGGAGTGAATCTCGTTCAGCGCGGCAGTTGTGCGGCAAATAGCATGAAGAAGTTGTTGCACTTTTATTTAGGAGCGGAGATAATGATTGTCAAACAGTGCATTACACATGCGGTTGTTAATTATTTTGTTTGTCCGTGTGAATTTCTATCACGGCAGTCAGCCGACAAACGAACGAATTGCATTATAAACTGCAAAAGTAAAATGTGACCAAAAATACATACTTTTCAACCTAATTTCATAGAGCTGCTTGAGCAGAAAATATTGCTTAACAACAGTGCTATACAGAAATGAGCAGGATACCAGTTACAAATTGTACATGAAGTATGGCAGTTTGGCTAGTAACCTTATTTTGGTAAGACAACTGTTGGGTAACTGATTATTTTGTGTACAAAACTTAACAATTAAAAGTAGGGTAATAGATTCAGCTGAAACTTTCACATGTAACTTTTATTGTAGCTGTCTTTATAATGATTACTTGTATATCGGCATGTTGACAAAAAACAATCTATGGCTCTACCAAGTATACTTGATGTGGCCATCAGCCACATGCGCAGTGGGGCATTATGCAAAAAGCACTTAGTCCTAATTCGGGATGTACTAATGCCGTAACATTTCATCTTAAGGACAAAAGTCATTAGTTATATAGCTTTTCTTCTCAAGAGACGCACACCGAGGCTCTCTTAGCTTCAGGGTCAATACGTCTGTGGTACAGGGCCCAATTTCATGGCTCTGGTTACCGTTAGCAAAGAATCGGCGATCACGGAAAAGCAGGGAATTCCGCGCTTACGTTAAGCGTATTTCATGGTTTTGCAGGGAATTTGTGCTTGTGCGCGTGCGTACTTCATTAGTACTTTAGGCATTCTTCGCTTACACACTTATAGCGCAGTAATTTGGGGCTTGCCCTGTAAGCTAAGAACGGTGAGCGCAAGCGCAGAATTCGGCGGTAAGCAGAGCCGTGAAATTGGGCCCTGATGAGATCCAACAAAGATGAAAGTTGTTTGATAAGAGGAATATTCGTCTGGTTTTATTTTATTTATGCAGAAACGCAAAGGAGAATCGGAGTTCTCGTTGAAGATTCTCGTCAACGTAATCTGCAGTGCGAAGTATGGATCGTTCCTGCTCGCCAGTGCGTGGACGGGGGTCGCGTCAGGACTGAGTACCAGCTTCCTCTTCTGGTACATCATGTCTGTTGGTGAGTACCACTGGTGACAAACGTCGACAGATATACAGTCCGTAGTTTATGCACACAGAATACACACAGTCCTTGGTTTACAGAGGGTGGACTTGGGTGCATTTGTAGGCAAACCAAAAATAGGTTACTGGAGAGGGTTTCAGTCTTTATGCAATGTTCACCTATCCCAACTACACTCTTAAATATCCTGGGGTCGATTTCACAGGACTAGTCCTAAGTTAGGACCAGTACTTAGGACTAGTCATATCTCTTAGCATTGCCTAGGACTAGTCCTAAGTTAGGAAGAGTTTTGTGAAATCGACCCCCTGGTAAAAAATGGTCTGGCTCTTTTGTCTTGTTTTGTATGAAAACAGCATTTGTGATCGCTGTTGCGCACAGGGACCACGACGACGCTGAGCATTTTTATCAGCTGCAGCCGAGCAATACAATATTTGTTTCAAATTTAATGATGAGAGACCGTTATTATGCAGTATCTATTCTTTGTCGAGTCCCCGTATACAGTAAATGCCTCTTCTTACTGTATGTCATAATAGGGAACAGACTGTCATTTCCTCCCTTCCAGCCTTGGTTTAGTTTTTGGCTATGAATGGAATGAAACAGGTTAATATCTGCACCATGAGAAATGACCTATTGACTGCAATTTGATGATTTCTCATTTTCGCTGGCTTTCCTTTCTTTTAATTTCCATGGGATATCCCATCCGAGGGCTTGTCTCAATATATATGTCCATTCCATTGTACGTTGCTTCCCTTGATTGCCAAACCTCTAAGTAGTCAATTTATAATCACCATGGCAACGCTCGGTTTGCAATCAATGGCACTTCGTCATCCCATGGGAGGACGTGTCATCTTCAAATTTGATTGATTACATTTCGGCTAGTAGCGGACGTTGAAAGGCGATTCCCTATTAAATTGCTTATTAGTGGTGGGTCGTCAGTCCCTATTCATTTTGTAATGATAGTATAAGACTACGCTACAACTGAGATGCGAATAGCTCCGTATTTACGCAGAGAAACAATTGCAGAAAGGGTGTGAGTTTTGTCTTAAAACGGCTCAGTCGAGTATCACCAAATTGTCAATATCCAACCCGAATAGCAATGAAGGTCGACCGTATTTATTCGCACAACTCATGGCTACTTTTTGAAATAATTTCTGATGCACGAATCTGAGAAGTTTTAATAGTTAGCAATTTAGCAACAGTGTGTGCTCTTACACATTTATTTAAAAAGTTACAACTGGGTGGTAAGTAAAGAAGGCTTGTGTCATTGTTGAAAGGCAATTAGCATTTCCAAAATGTACAAGTTGTACGAGCATGCTGGCTTCATCAGTTTAATAAAGTGTTTGTCGAAGATATTCGTATGCTGTATATTATTTACGCGTAGTGGCTTTAATTAAAGGTATTATACAGGATTGGTAGTACTGACAAAATAGTCACAAACAGTGTTCATGTTTTGTGCGATCAACCATATACATGAAATAACAAGCCTTTGAAAAGTTGGGCTTAATTCGTTGTATGGGTCAGGAGAAAATAGTTAACAACCATGCACAATTTTCAGCATGTAAACACAATTATTCTTAATTTCGGTTGTAACAATCGAAATAAACTGTAAAACTAAAACAGGTTTTCAAATACTGTTTTCTCGAGTATGACTTCATTTTAGAGGGAAACGTTTTTCAGAAAGAATGGTTCATGAACTTCATACTCAGTCAGCTTCCTGACTGAAACTAAATAAAAGGTGCTTTTTATCCGTATCCTTTCCAAGCCAGTATCTTACCTTTAAATGTTGGAGAGGAAGGTGGAATGACCTATTCAGGCTGCTCCCTTCGGTCCCCTGCATTTTATATATTATCCTAAATGACAGTTTATTTACAGCCCGGAGAATTCGGTGGTCTTTGTCCCATTACCGTCTTTCACCTAAGTAATGCTTTTAGGTAGAAACACCGCCTGTGGAAGAACATACATGATATGACGATTGTGTGCAAACGTACTAAACATGAACATGTTCTGTTACAATCACTGTCTCTTTTATAGTGATCTGGTAATGGCCATAATGTAGCCCGAAGTATACTGCATTCGGTCCAGCAATGGCGGTGTCAGAACGCATTTTGTCTTAACCGCCTTCAGACAATCTTGTAGAGTTTTGTTAGAAGTTTTATCCCGATTTGCACTCCATGATATGATCACAAAATTGGATTAAGTGCTTTTTGGGGAAATCTATTCCGGAGGGGGTATTAAGATGCGTCGGGATACCCTGTGCTTATTGTTGTAAATGAACACGCGTCGTGGTGGCTTGATGCAAACGCCCTTTTCACACAATGAAATTTAACCAGTGTCCCTTGCTACAAATTTTATGAGCAACGGTCGTCGTCGTGCATGACTGATTTAGCTAGCTTTCACACAGCTAAAGTTAAAAAAAATTACAACCATTGTTCAATAAAAAAAAAAAAAAAAAATTCCCTTCACACGATGATTTCGGGCACATCCTTAGTCTGTCGTAGCTCCGGACATAAATATGACTTAGTACAAGTCATAATACTAGTATGTCTTAATCATGACTTAATGGCACAAGACATAATCACAAATTTTGCTAGCGTACGCAAATGTACAGTATAGGACATGCAAATTCAGAATTGTTAGATTTAAATCATCATACATGGTAATTCATAATTGTGATGAATAGCTATGACTTATAATTATGACTTTTTTTCTCCTTCTCAATGTCCCTTTAATTCTTCCGTATAGGTTTCTCAGAAGTGTAGGCTTACGGGAAGTTGCACTTTGTTGACATGTTTTATTGTATTTTTTTCACCAATAAGGCGGATCTCACGTCATCATGGGCGTGGCCGGACTGGCCGCCCTCGGAGCCGAAACGATCACCTACTTTGCCCTGCCCCAGATAAGCCGCTTCGTGTCCCACCACACCCTGATGCTGTCCTGCCTCATGCTGGTCGTCATTCGTTACTTCCTCTACGGCATCTTCGCCAACCCCTGGTGGCTTGTCATACCGGAATGTTTTAAAGGTGAGGCAAGATAACAACAAGAGACTAAGCCTCATTAATGTCTTATTACAGTTATAGATGACTGTGATTTTAATGTACTCGGATTATTTTCAAGTATGCTATATTGAAATACCACATTGGCTGTTTTTAATTTGACTGTGATTTTAATGTACTTTAAAGTATGTTACATTGAAAAACCACCTTGCTTTTGTATTTATTTATTTAATTATTTTTGCGTGTGCCATATCTTATAAGGAAGTCAACTCTATGATACGTTGGAATTAAAATCACAGATGCTACACATTTTCTTTAATACGGTGATCAGGAAAGTTCTGTATTGATGTTTTTCAGGCATGTAGGTAATAAGTGGACTTGAGTCCTGACATCACTAGTGGATTCGAGTTTAAAAGTGCTTTTATTTTCTAACAATTATTTACCCCCCCCCTTTGTTTAAAGCTAAGTTCATAGATTGAATACTCAAAAGAAATAACCATGTAACCATACAAATTTACTAAGTGAGAAGCACAGTAACTGTTGATATAATAAACTATTTTGAGTAAAGGATTCCCTTCGAAGTTTGGAAAATTGTTCACCCCAAAAACATATGAATCTGAGATGAATCGTTGCTCAGATTTCTTGAGGGTTGGTGTCCGTTCGCAAATGCTGCGCCCAGAGTTGCGGTTGGTACCCGCTGTCACCTCGCTAAACGTGGATGGATTCGACGTTCTTGGGAAAACACCGTGACAGTTTTCAAGCTGTTTTCTCATCAAGTAGGCAGTGTATTCAGCTGAAACTTTCACACGTGACTTTTATTGTATCTTTCTGTATAATTTCGCCTACAAGTCAGCATTACGTGACAAATACCAATCTATGGCCCTACCTTTAAATAAGAAAAGCTTCGTGGCCCGAGCTGGCTATACATTGACTAGGTGACATGTAAAGCCTACGGGAAGTCACTATCCAGCATGATGTTAGCTGAAAGTGGCAACGAAAGCCATATTTCCTTTCACCGTGATAGGGTTGAATGCCGCTTATATAGTACACTATGCCTGCCAGAGCAATCTCCTAACATTGGGACACACACCGACACACGACCGCAATGACTGATGCGAATCACTCAATGCCATTCGTGTTTACCAACTTATACATTTAGTGCTTGCCTGACTTAGAGCTGTTTGAACTATTATGCCGTGCACTCTGTTGGTCGCTAAGCACATCCCAAACAGGGTCACGAAATATGTATTTGAACAGCAGCAGGACGATACTACTCAGGTCTAATCTCACTCAAATGCGATTTCCTCTTTTTCAAAAATGTTCTTATATATCAAAATTGGCAAAGGCTCTTGACTCGCTTAATACAATGCGATGCTTTCATAGTGGTCTCTTTCTGGATATTTACATTTTGTGTAGGAGTTCGGGCACTTTGTCTTGATGTCTGCCAATATCATGAAGTATGTTTTCTTCTACTTCGTTTTTTTATTGCGTTTTGTTTTTTATTTTTTGTTTTTTGCAAACTCGCCCCATACAAGGCTAAAAGCCACTCTTGGTAAAACACAGGAAGAAAATAATAAAGATGAAAATAACTCGGGGGAGCTTAAGGTAGGAATTGATATTCCACTTTAAAAACAGGGCATATTGTAGGCTGATGGGGAGGTGCACCAGGCCAAAGTGGTAAAAAAAAAAGCTGTTGAAATGGTTCTTTGTTCGACATCTCAGCAAAGCTAGAGTGCATGGGTGAGAAAGCCTACGTTCAAACACCCTGATATGAGGAACCAGGTCGGAACAAACTGGTGGCACATTTTTACCATAATACTCTGTTGCAAAAGCAGAGGCAGAGGCTGGCTTTTTACTTTGTTTGTTGGGGTGTTGGGTGCTCATGTGTTGTTGTTGTTTTGGGTTTTGAGGATGGGGGTTTAGTTAATTTGTGTGCACTTTCAGACGAGCAAGTTGTGTACCCTAAAAAACAACGAAACCACTCCGTTCAAAGCGATGTAGACAATAATGTTCCTTTTTTGCTTCTGTTTTAGGTATGAGTGCAGCTATAGTGGAGTACACGTTGGGCGCCATCTTTGCTGACGAAACGCTCATATCGTACTCGTGCTCGCTACAGGGCTCGTTCCTCCTAGCCTACTACGCCGTGGGCTTCGGCATGGGGAGCATCCTCGGTGGGGTGGTCATAGACGCACTCGGCGCTGTCAAGTCGTTCTTCGTGGTCTCTTTAATCTCGCTGGTTCTGTCAGTGCTGTTTCTGATCATCAGGTCGATCAGGTACGGATACGACAGGCTTCAGGATTGATGTTTCCCGTGCCAGTTAATACATTTTAGGTAGGTTCAAACGAGTTGTATTGTCAATTCTTGAGGAGAAATTACATCACGGAGCAGCTTAAAGTAGCAAATAATTTTTAAAATGTGCTTGTTTAAAAAAAAAAAAAAAAAATGAGTCAGGAAAATTTATTTATTATTGAATATATGATGCTTAACTATCTAACCGGGCGTGCAAATTTGAATTTAAAAAATATTTTCTTGTACACTGTAAAATCTCCCGGGTGATAGAAAAACCCGGGAGAACTTGCGGGGCTTGACCCATCTCTTGGTTAACATGGTTGTCTACTCGTTTAAACCGAAGATTTTAACAAGAAAGTGGATTCCGGCGTTCTCACACAACCAGAGCATCATCGCTTTGCGTTCGTGTACAAAACCAATAATGTAAATTTAAAAAAAAAAAAATTAAAGCGTATTCCAAGCAATTGGAGAAACAAAAAAAGTCATCGATTTACCGGATCGAAAAATTTGTGTTTGCCTGATTTAGTACCTCCCTCCGGCTTTACATGGTGGTATTTAAAACGTCACAATCTTATTGTACCTGTATAGTTAAATACCTTCTTTTTTTTGGCACATTCGGGTGACTAAAACCTGCTTCGATTCGAACTAATCACTTTCCTTGTAGTGGCAAATAAATGACACAGTCGACTCTCGTTATAACAAGATCGCTAGAATCTGCCAAAATTGATGACCTCTTTTTAGCAGGAACGTTGTTACACGAGGACAGCAAAACAAAGAAACACAAAGCAGAAAATGAGATTTGGAACTTTAGAATTTACTCTATATAAGGTACTCTTTATAACGTTGCTCTTTATAGCGAGGGTTGACTGTATATCAGTTCATTTGTAGGAAACTAACACATTTTCTAATTCAAACACATTAGAGGTAAAATGTAATAGATCAATGTAATTAGCTTTTAACTTCAGAGCCTGTGCTTTACAAAACAAACACTTTCACTTTAAATACTTGAGTACAGAAAATGTCATCCAGTAGCATTAACTTTAGAAACTGCTTGTAGTACTCCAACAGTGAAACACTTTAGATTTGAGGACAGAATAGATAACTCTTATGTAGTTAGCATTTTAACCTTTCGGAAACCAGATCAATCGATTTTCATGCAGAATAATATGATTCAGAAAACATTACAGAAAAGAGTAAAATTTATAGTTAGCTTTAAAAAAACAAAAAAACAGAAAAGGTTAATTGTAGTTACGGTTGAAAAAACCCGTTAATTAATAAATTAATAATAATAAATAAATACAGACAAACAAAAATAAATCAAGTATTCTTCAGGTTTTAAACGTGTGTTATGGACCATCATGTCTGAAAACGACCGTATTAATTACGCCAATCGATGACAAAGTGTTCGACAAAAGTGCGTCAGTCATAATAAAAGTCTGACGAACCATTCTGACCCCATGAATCCGGCGTCATATTGGATTGTTTTGGGGTGTGTTTGTGTGGTGTGTGTGTGTGTGTGTGTGTGTGTGTGTGAGTTTGTAGTGACATTCAAACTGAGGACTTACAACAAAAGGGACAATAGGTCCACGTTTGCTATCACAAAGGAAAACAATGGGGTCCACGTTTGTCAGAACAAAGAGTTGAACAAAGGAGAGTCCACGATTGGAGGTCATTACACACTTGTGTGTGTGTGTGTGTGTGTGTGTGTGTGTGTGTGGGTGTTCACCCCCGGTGTGCGTGTGTGGATGCCCCCCCCCCCCCCCCCCCAATATACTCTAAAAACGTATGGGTCAGATTTGGCCGGGATGTGGGTCCCATGGGGCCTAAGCCCAGTTCTTGGTCAGTATGATCCGAAATCTTTGTCAAATTGACCCGGACATGCGTCAAAATGACACAGAATCCGTTAACCACCTTCCGGGTCAGCCTGACCCAGAACTTAGTCAGGCACCCGAAATCCAAAGCCAATAGACCTTTATCATGGTGCGGCCATGTTGATGTTTCCTCCCATTCAACTCAATGTAATCAAACTGTGAGTCTGGGAAGGAAAAATAGTCAGGTTCCTTTTTGGACAAAGAATATTAGCATCCTTTGCTGTTATTGGATACTGGGAACTTGACCAAGATGGTGGCAGCATGATAAAGGTCTATTCCGGCCCGGAGTTTTTAGAGTTTTCGGTATTAGTTAACAAGGGCTGAAGGAAATTGATTCAAAAGAGGGCGATATCAGACGAAACGTTTACACCAGTCGCCGTATGAGGGCAGCATGTCATGTCGCACATAGACTCAATACTCGGTACGCGTGCGTTAGCCGTGGAATGAGGTGCATGCTGGTCTAGGTGACGACAAAATTTGTCACTAGCTAGACCAGCATGCACATCATTCCACGGCTATCGCATGCGCACTGAGTATTTGCGAAATAGTCTATAATGGTTCGAGTCAGGCATCATGTTGCATAACAAACGTAACGTCAATTGCGAACGCGTTCTAGCGTACATTTCGAAACGAGGTTATTTGAAATATATATATATATAAATGTATATATATAGTATTATATATAAAGTAATATATGTTGACTTGCTCTCACATGTATGACTAAAAAGACCCCATGTACTAATGACGTCATGGTTTGTTTACCGCACTGCAGCCCTTCACATGATGCCATGGTTATTGTTGTCAACGGTCCGTTTGCAACACCGCCCCCCCCCCCAACAAAAAAAGAAGAACAATTTTCAAAAATTCCACATACCCTCTTGAGACCTAACCAAAGAGCATGTAAAAAAAACTTTACCCTGGGTCAATCCTTTGAGTTGACCCTCCCAATTTTATAGTGCTGCTCAAGCACAAAGGGTAGCTATAAGCACAACAAATTTATGCTAACCAGAATATGGCTACCAGCCAAACTAGCATGTCACATGTAAAATTTGAGACTGGTATCCTGCTCATTTCTGCTTAGCAGACAATTTTTAAGCAATATTTTCTGCTTAAGCAGCTCTATGAAATTGGGCCCTGGTGGCCTGACGGGTTTGAATTTGTTTTATTGAGTCCAGAGGCCGTGTCCGAATTAGCGGCTACGGCTACGGCTAGATTTCCGCGTCATCGTGCGTTGAAGTATAGGACGTCCTTAGCAACACCCATAGCAACAGTCGTAGCCGTAGCCGTCATTTCGGATACGGCCTTATCCAATAACTCGGACCATTTGAAAGGGGTTATGTCACCACACGCCCTCGCCATGGTGCTCTTGATAACGGTAGAAAGTACTGATGTTCCGTGGCGTAAGCGTGTGAGGGTTGTTTTCTGCACTCCTGGTGTAAACAATTATGTATCCGACTGATGGCTTCTTGACGGGGTTGGATTTTTTATTTTATTTTAGTCCAAATGCTCTTATCTGATGCGTCAGAACATTTGAATATGTTCACCCTAAACTAATTAACATACTATTATTAAATGTACATATAGAAACAGTACCATGATGTAAGCGCGTGGAATTTTTATGATGGTATTACGCTGGGTTTTTAAGTATTGCGACTGGATACTGCATTTCCGACAATTGGCAGAGACAAAAATGGTTTCACATTCTTCTGCGAAGTGGTAAACAAACCGTGACGTCATCAGGACTAAGGTACAGGGACGTCATCAGTACTAAGGTTTATGGTGTATTAGAATGTTTAGATTTAAAAACAATATTAAACAGAAACATCACTTATTAAAAAATTTAGATTTTATTTTTATAAAAAACTTTAACAGTAATTATATAAAATTGTGTATAGAACTAATTTTCGGGGTAATTGTCAGAATTGTTTGTTGATTGTCTAACGGTTATCATATTGTAGTTGAACTTTCAAATTGTAAAATGCATTTTGATTGTAAGAGCAAATGCTGTAATTAAACTAACTCAGCCCTTCCTGCTGCAGTTCATGAAACAAACTCGCTGCACGAACCCACTTCACCTTACGTCATCACTCACGTCATCACCTCTTGGAAGCGCCATTTTGGGAGTCAGATTCCCTGTTGTTATTAATGTTAGCCTTATTACCTGACGTCACACTTTGAGGCTCGTCAATAGACCTTTCTTTTGTTGATCAACAAACCGCGCTGGTTGGCATGGAGGGCCGAATGTTAGCAAAACATTCAATCGCGGGTAAAGATTTTGTCACCAAATTCAACATTTCAAAAAAAAAATCAAAAAATATATATATACATCTTATGCTTGGATTCTTTGTTTCCAACAAATTTAACACAATGCTTTGCATTTATGGCTTCCCATACTTTTCTAACCTCGGTTGGCAAAAACTTCGGCTGTGAAGTTGCAAAAGAAAGGTCTATAGCGCAAGATCCCAGTCTTGGGCGTCTGTCAGGATGCTGCCAAAATGTAACTTTCACCTCGCATCCCATTCATATGGACGGAGATTCATAGTCTATACACACATGAATGAAACAGCATTACATACAAGCACACCTGCATGCAGCTGCAGACGATCTAAAGTGATGGGTAGTTGAACTACGTCACTTCAGAGCGGACCAATCATAACACAGTTATGGCAAGCATACCTTTATAGTTGGTGCACATTTATCCGATGAAAACAATGGGCCTGTGAGACCCGCAGTGCCTGTCTTTTTCCTTACGGATAAATATAGGGGACCAGACTATGTTACTGTGTTTTCGAAACCACGGATTTAGTTTTGGGCTCCTTCTTAGGCTCAATCCGCGTGTTTGGACGTCTAGAACACTCGACGATGTCATGGTACTATTTTGAAGTCTGTTTGTAAACAAATTGTGTGTGCTACGCCAAGTGGTTAACAAAATGTCACAATTTCCAAGTTCCCTAGTGAGACTTAGCCAAATAGCATGGAAAACGGCGGAAACTACACTGGGTTGATTCTTTGACTTAAAAAATTCCATCAATGAGCTCCCCTTTATGAATTCTAACAGGGTTTGTAAACAAATCTCTCAGCCTTGGACCATAATAGCCAATGACTGTAATTAACCATGATGTCGACAGTTGGCTTCCAGATGGCTTGACGGGTCTGTAATTTGTTTAATTGGGTCTAAAGGCTCTTTTATCCGTGGTTTCAGACCATTTGAAAGGATTTACGTTTTACCCCCCCCCCCCTTTCAAACATACAAAGGTAAACTTAACTTACTGTTGGAAACAGTGCCAAGGTTTAAGCGTGTGGGTTTATTCTGATACTGCCACCAAGTGTTTATAAACAACTGATGAAGCCTTACCCCCCAGCCAGTGTGGATTTTAGGCGACGCGTGCGACTTTATCCGCATATCTTTTACATGAAATTCGACTCCCACTGCACTAGCCCCATATCCCATATCGAAGTCAGGGAGCCAGGCATCTGTCTACGCACTTCCGGGTTGAAACCGAGGCTCACTGTGTCAAGTCAGAACTCTTCACTGACTGCACGATATAAACACCGTCGATTGATGTGGCAGTAAGAAGCACGGCATGGAGCAACAGAAGTCATGTATCTTTCCACAAAACCCTCGAATACTGCATCAAGTTAGTTGTAAGTTGACTTTGCAAGCATTCATAAACTTTTCATGGCAATTCGACAGTAATTTTTATCACTAAACTAATGTTGATACGAACATTTTGCTGCCGGTTTGCACGTAATAATTTGGGTATTTTGGATCTGACTATTACGCCAAGTTTTCACATATCGAAGTCAGGGAGCCAGGCTTCTTTTACCGATCCGGCGTAGCTCTCTCAACATCAGAACTGAAGGCAACACTCTACATGCTCGATAAAACACCATACTTCAGTGTAAGTTATTATTGCTATATTTCCACTAGTCTTGGTCTTACATTAGTATATGACACTAGGCTTTGTGTAATTACTATCTACATGTATTAGTTTTGATTTGCAATTGTTTGGTATTTTACCGTGACTCCTTACTATAGTCCTATTGTCATTTCAGTTTTCAGGCCATGGCTGATCTCAAAGAGGATCCAGGAGCTGGACTAGAAGTCCCTCTCCTGCCCTGCAAACGCTCAAAGTAAAGGACCTCACATTTTGGCTGACATGTCGTGGAGATTCCTGTACAGGCTTGAAAATCAAAGCACAGATGATTAGAAAGGTGCGTAAACAATTACTGACATTGTACATACTGACGGTGCATTATTTTGTTATGCTATACATATTTATGTACCACAAAAATGGTTGGTGTCTGAATTGTTATTCTCAAAGATTATACACCACCTGTCTCAAAATTTGCGATCAGCTGGAAACGAAGTACCCAAATACCCCCGTCTAATCCTCAATAGTTATTTGGAGCAGTATCAACAAATAGTATAACCATAAACGTGAAGAAGACAAACACAAGATTTTCTAACTTGCATTTTATTCTGCAAACACGAATAAAATAAACACACTTTTTCTAAAAATCAATACAAATGAAATAGAACAATATTTTTTAACCGCCAATGTTTTAAGGTACTTCGGTTTAGTTAATCAAATATTTCACGATACTATAGTGGTGTACAAAATGCATCTACGCAAGAACACATATTAATAAAGAGTTAAAACAAAAATATTTTGTGCAAACGTACACTTATAAGCCCATGTATTTCTACTATTCTACGCCCACTGGAGCTTGAACTTTTGCCGTGATAATATTTAGTGAGTTTTGGAATAGTTTAAAAGATAACCATAAACCTATTTAAGGTATAGCTTTTAAACTTCGTTTTTTGCATGTACTTATGATTAACAGCCATCCAAAAAAATATAGATTGGTTGGTCGTAGGAAACAAATATAGCAGTTCGTTTATATATAATCAAATGTAATGAGCCCTTATATAAAACATATTTGACTCTGCCAGTCTGCTGAAGATCGGCATTGAAAACCCTGCACTGGGTAAATACTTTAAGAAATACGTTTCTTCAGAATGTTATATCCTTTGAAACAAAGATTGAAGCGCGGAAGGCGCAAGATAGGGGAACTGCAACTGCTCTATCTATTGTTGGAACATGAAATACGCACGGGCTCCACTTTAGCAAGCAAATGTTTTGTCATTAATAGCAATTGTCATTGTCTACACGGGTCTATTGTTGCATTAAAAGAGTTGCTTGCTGAAAATGGCGTCCAGCGAATGATTCATAAGCATGAGTTTCCCATTTTGCTTTATAACATTTGCTTCCAAAACAAAACGTATATTTTTATTAGAGTTTCAACTGTGAGGGCGCTACCCCTCTAAATCAGTGATAGCTTTGTTAGGCTTATGAAGTCAAGTATGTCAGAAATAATGGCTTCGAAAGTGGCTATGGACGCAACATGAAGAGCCTTTTCTTCGAAGTTGTCTATGCATCCAATGGCATAGTCATAGCCGAAGTCGCTCATTGATTCAGACAAAGCCTAAGTTTCGAAGAAACAATCATATATTTGTACAATTCAATAACTTTTTTCCTGCTATTGTACTACTCTCTTATTCGTCATCTTTTATACAGACATTTATCTTGTGGTCGAGGTTATTTACACTGGTTTCTTGCCTGCAATGAGAGGCAGCGTCCTCGACCCCCCCCCCCGCCACCCCATTACCACTAGCCTCAGTTTGGTTACAATGACTGGGCTCGAGGTTAAAGTAAGATGTATGCTTTACGATAACAGTCTACGGATGAAGAGGATTACAACTGTAATATCTACACTACTGGCACTGTTTGATTGGCTTTGCAAACAGGCTTTAACTAATTAAAATTCGATTAGAAAATAGAGTTAGCGGTTGCAAACTGCTGACCAACCAAAAGAACCTTTTGGTATAAATGCAAAACAAAGTTAGAGCGTTAAAGACTCTGCTAATTCAATTAGGAAACTTGTGACAAAGAACATCACTGTGGGAGTATTTATGTTGTAAACAATTCAAATAAACAGGTAAACAGAGAATTTATACTTTCTCCAAGAGTCTACCATAAAATCTTCCATAAAGTTAAACCAATCACGAAATTAAATCCATCTTTAAAAGATAACAATAACATAGTTGTAAAATCAATCAATAAAACTATACGTTCATTCAGTAGTATACAATCAATCTTCCATAAAGTTAAACCAATCATGACATTAAATCCATCTTTAAAGGATAACAATAACATAGTTGTAAAATCAATCAATAAAACTATACGTTCATTCAGTAGTATACAATCAATCTTCCACAAAGTTAAACCAATCATGACATTAAATCCATCTTTAAAGGATAACAATAACATAGTTGTAAAATCAATCAATAACACTATACGTTCATTCAGTAGTATACAATCAATCTTCCATAAAGTTAAACCAATCATGACATTAAATCCATCTTTAAAGGATAACAATAACATAGTTGTAAAATCAATCAATAAAACTATACGTTCATTCAGTAGTAAACAATCAATCTTCCATAAAGTTAAACCAATCATGAAATTAAATCCATCTTTAAAAAAGATAAGAATAACATAGTTGTAAAATCAATCAATAAAACTATACGTTCATTCAGTTGTATACAATCAATCTTCCATAAAGTTAAACCAATCATGACATTAAATCCATCTTTAAAAGATAAGAATAACATAGTTGTAAAATCAATCAATAAAACTATACGTTCATTCAGTAGTAAACAATCAATCTTCCATAAAGTTAAACCAATCATGACATTAAATCCATCTTTAAAAGATAAGAATAACATAGTTGTAAAATCAATCAATAACACATACGTTCATTCAGTAGTATACAATCAATCTTCTTGCAAAAAAAAATACAAATAAACTGCAATATACAAGCAAAGATCAACGAATCACAGCAAATCCTATTGGGGAAAAATAATTAAAAATAGATCGATAATCATTTAAAAGCATTCCCAATTACGTAGTGAAAAAATTTGAGGCAAAAGTTAACAGTGCGTTAAATGTTTTCTTAATATTCGATACAGCTCAACCAAAAACAAGTGAAAAAATCACTTTCAGCAAAACCCTCAGAGTATAGGTTTACCTTTTTAGTTAAACAAAATTTGACTTATTCCACAATAGATAGACGGATATAGTAGTATTTGAAAATAAGAAGTACGATTATTTTTATTAAAATTTAACTGGAATAACAATTGTTGTCAATCCAGACAGTTCATCGATTACTACTTGTTCACCGAATAAGAAATAATATGCATCATAAGTACTGCTACAAATTACGTAATTATCAATTATTGATCAAGAAATAAAAAAACAATTACACTCTTCTAAATAATAAAACCTTGCTATGATACAACAAAAAATAATGTTTTAAGTACATTTTAAGTAACCTTTTAACAATGCGTAACAAAAAGGGGCATGAAGCCACGCCAATGGAAACATTATTGCGGGAATATTAAAATCGGTGTAAGTTTTAAACCATTGTCTATTATTACCACATAAGACAAGTAAAGACACATGGCGTTTGTACTGTGTGGCTTGAGCAGCCCTTTTATTCTAATTGAATACGGAGTAAAATTACATGATCTTAAAACCATGAACAGTTTGTTAAACTGTATTTCTTAAGCACAAGAAAACAAGTTAATACAAGGACTGCTCAAACAAAAGTGACTGTCTTTGCCACGTGGACAGTGGATCCATGGTGGATCCAAGGGGGGACGCTGCCCGCAAGCCGTGAAACAAATAAAAGACCAATGGGAAGTTAATTTGTAACACATGGTCAGTTAAATGCACCAACATCCGACCACGAAGCAAAATGTGCCCCACGGCAACCCACCAGCCTGTCTAGTAGTAATAAATTATTTGAGGCTCAAAGACTTGGCCTAAAATCTGTAATACAATTTTCAATCGTTATGCAAAGTGAAAACACACTCGGCGTACTGAGTTATACCGTATGTCGACTATCGTCGAAGCAATAACAAAGTGTTAGAAGATGGCGGTCAATGACGTAATGTAAATCCATCTATTGTACTGAATAATTAGGCCGGAAATCCATGTTCCGTCATGCATTGTGCGTACATTGCGCAATCACAAAATAAAGAATACACGCTTTTAAAGCAATGTACATAATGATAATTTCCGGCCTTATTCAATAATTTGCCATATTCAATATTTATATCGTCAGTTTAAGCATGCAGTATTAAAACAAACTGATAAAATTCACTAGGGGTCGTACATTTTGCACAACAAGCGTTACAAAACTTGTGGGGACCACAGTATACATCATCAGTAACTATAAACTATAGTATGAAACATATTTTAAGAAATTTCAGATAATTTACAGCTTACTTAATTTACAACACAATAACTAATCAACAAAATTAAACACTAAACAACAAATTAATAGCTGCACCAGATCCCGATCAGAAAGTACCAAATACCTCGATACAGTGGCTTAAAAAAAACACCGAACTTTGAAGTTGTGTGCAATTGAAATGTACACGTTTATCACATAGCACATAAACACCATACGGCAAATCAATACAACTAATTACGGTTATTACAACTATCGAGTAAATATATAAATGTTTTTATGTGTACTTATGAAAACAAGGTAATAAACGGCTCTAGTACTATCTACACAAGTCAAAAAGAAAACAAGAAGCATATTGACGTTTTCCATTTCAAAGTTTATTGACACGCAAACGCAAACAATGCACGTATTGCTCACCGCACAACTTAAAGGCCCTGTACAATATTGGTAAGATCGATAAGCACAAATGTTCACAGATTCACACATAACTTACATGATTTAAAGTAAGTAATGGTAGAAAGGGTTCCTTAAAATATTTCTGTCTAAAATGCTATCGTTTCTGAGAAATGAGTAAAATCTTAGTTTTTATCACGCCTGATAAAAACTCAATGTTTGAAAAAACAAAAAACATAAGGTCTCTTTTCACTATTTTCTCGTGACCTCGATGACGAATTGAGCTCAAACTTTCACAGGTTTGTTTGTTCATGCATATGTTGAATCACACAAAATGTGGACACTGATTTTGAGCTGTTACCAAAAGTGTACAATATGCCTACCTTTAAGTAATTGCAACAATCCACACCATTTATATGGTAAAGGCATACCGTGAATTAAAGCAGTTGAATAGAAAGGGAACGGATTAAGAAGCTGTCGAACCCCTTATTCCAATCATTTCTCTCACAATACTCAACAACTCTTCACAGATTCCCAGAACATCTACTGCACTGATGCCTTCATATACTTCCCTACTGGTCCTTAAGGTTGAGGACTGCGGGTAGCGCGGCTTGTTAAACTGGCACTCCAGATTTTCTAACTCTCTTGCTTTGTCTACGAGCTGACTCGACCCCATTGCCGTCGCCAAGGAAACCAAATCATGAATTTGTAAATCAGCTTCTCCGTTTAGACCAAACTGAGCTGCTTTAAGAGCTACCTCTGCTGCCTGGTGCGCCTGAAAGACTACCCACTGAATATGGCCGGGGACGAGTCGGTTGGTTTGATTGGCATTCGCAAAGTGCTCCTCGGCTTGCCGGAACCACAATCGGGCATTCCGTGGATTGGGCCTCTCCCCGGTGAATGAAGGCGGGACAAAGGTACGCCCTGTCCGATTCCTTCTCGGTCCTCTTCGACCTCGTCCGCGCCAACTTCTGAAATAACCACGTTGGTACTCACTGTCACGTCTGGCTTCGGACTCCCAGAATGGAAAATTGTCACTGAAATGAGATCCGGACTCGCGTCTCTTTATTTCTGCCTGGAGAAATTTGAATGCCTCAGTGGTACGTTCCTCCTGTCCATGGTTCTTGTCGGGATGCCATCTACGAAAGAGACGATGTAAGACCTTTTTACGGTCCTCCTCTTGGAGTTTGAATGCTTCCTCTACCTCCTGTCGAATTTGTTCTCTGTCTCTCTCCAGAACCTCCTCTAAAGTTGCATCTGTGTACGCTGGAAGTGCTTCCGGTGCTTCGGTTGTACACTCTCCTGTGAATGGAACGGTTGCCTGTTCAGGTTCTGGCTCTCTGGGGGCCAAAAACTTAAACAATGTTATCACGCTCACGATGAGATGCTCATCTTCACCGATGTCTATCTTGAACTTCCGAGATAAAGATACAGTTTCCTCACTCTGGTCAATTTCTTCTTCAATTCTTGCAAATATGATCTCGGTAGCCGTGTCAAGGTTGTCGTGATGCATACCACCGATGTTTCTTTCGTACCCAACGATTTCGTCCTTGTCGAAACGGTTGTACGGGTCTTGGTCGAGGAAGTGCCGAATGTCAGACGGTACAATGGTTCCTAGTTTGTAGTGCCCTTCCGAAGTACCTTCACTTGCAATGTCATCATCGTCATACTCTGGGATGCTCGATTCAGAAAGCTTGCCGTTCATGTCGGCTGGATTTTTGGAGTCTAACGCACTCTGAAGGTAACTTACGTGCTCGGGGTTCAGCAAACCACGAAGAAGGTGGTTCAAACTATCTGCAACCTGCTTGAATGTGTGACTCGTGTGATGCATCGACGGCAAGTCACAATGTTCCAGGTGGAACATGTTATTGCCTTTCTCGAAGAATGCTTTACTTGTGTACGGCTGAGAAATCTCGAGTTTCCCGTCTTTATCGTACCAGCCCGTTCTAAGTTGAGTTTTACATGAGAGATTCCTGAAACTCTGCAATGCTTCGATTTTGTCTGTTGATGATTTGGGTGGTTCGTTGCCTTCCCCCTCGTGCCTTGTGAGTCGAAGCAAGACTCGTGTCATCTCTTCTGAGGTCAGCATCCGCTTGATGTGTTCCAAGTATCCGCAGTGTTGCCCGGCAAGGCAGTCCTTGTTGGTCTCGCATGGCTTCTCTAGCATCTGTTCGCCAAGGTTCTTGGGGCGATATTCATCAGGAAGGAGTTCAATTGTACGCACTTCATCATATCCTGCAAATCCACACTGACTTAGCTGAATTAAAAATTCCTTATCAGTGGATTTTCCCTGAAGATGATCCCTTAAGTTTGGACTTGCGTACAGAAGTTCCGTCGACTTCCTCAAGATGGGTGCCATGCTTGGTAAGTACAGTACTGAGACTGAAAGCTGATCCTCTGTTTTTTGATGAAGTAAGTTGAATATATCCCTTACTGCGTAACGAGCAGCTCGCCATTCATTTGGACCCAAACGATTATCACCACATCTTGCCTTGATAGCAGATAATACTCCCGCTAGTTGATCTAAGGTACAGATTTGCTGTGCCCCGAGTCTTTTCAGAACTGCCTCAACTTTCAGTAAGTCTCTTGGTGTTTTGTACAAGTATGGATGAAAAAGCTTTGCATGGTCCTCGGTTATGTCGAATACTAACTGGTCTGCTCTGACAAACACACGTCCTTCTTCAACCGGACAAATTGAAACTGACTGCAGACGGCTTTTTATCTGTTCTTGCTTTGATACGTTTTCTTTTTGTTCAAAAACACCAAGATGCTTATGCAAGCCGTTCCCTTCGTCTCAGCCGTTTTCTCTTCTTTTTATCATCAGTTTCAGGGACTTTATGAACAACATTACGTCCAAAGGCCATACACACTTTTCGGGCATGTGACAGCACTCTCTCAAGAACATATTGTTCAATACCAAGATAATCGTGAATTTTTTCGCATTTGCATCTCTTTTACATTTACACATCTTAATGTTATATTCTGCGACAGTGTGGAAGCAACATAGCAGCGGACCACACATAGGTCTTGTGATGAGGGAGAACCGATTGTCGATAACAGATAAAGGGTCGACTGAAATTGTTCTGGATCCCTTGTTCGGAGAAAGCAGGGCAAATCTCAACATACTTTTTCTCAATCTCCAAAGAAGAGATAAACTGTATATTTGCAATCTTTCGCAAAAATTCTACGTCAACCCAGTCTTCTGGAAATGTCAACGTCCAACGGTCACAAATCAGTTTGATGAGTAGTTTTGATATGCCTTTGAGGGTTTCGAAGTCTTCTTTTTTAGAAATTCCACTGGCTTTTGTCTCTATATCTCTAGCAAACTTGATGAACATCTCCTGCGTAACCTTAAAGAGTAGACCTATCTGTTTTAGTAATGTCTTAAGGTCATCCATGTATTTTGGAAGCAGTTCGCATTGGGGAACACATTTCTTGAATATTTCATTCGATGGATCATAAAAGCAGTCAGCTGTTCGGAGGTCCCCTTCTTGGTCCAGTATACATGGAAGGGCAGTGAGATTCTGAATAATGTTTTTTTGCTTCTCCTCTGAAGCTCTGTCTAGCACACTGTCTTGGATGGTCTTAAGAAGCTTAACTTGAGCGTCCTGAGGTAGCAAATGAAAACACGGCAGAATATACTGCAGATAGATGTCAGCAGGCGTGATGTCGGTGATCCCGAGGTGTTCATAGATCTTTATCAAGTTAAAGCAGGGCTTTAGGAAAACACAATTCATACGAGTCATCCAGATTTCAGATTCGACCATGTATTCTTCGTTAAACGCGGCAGTATGGCAGTTTTCACAACTGTTCAGGTCAGTTAATTTGTTGTCATGCATCGCAAAAATCGAAAGCATTTTGATACACAGACAGCTGTCATGCAGCAACATGTCGCATCCCTCTTGAAAATACTCAAGTAATACTTGACTGTCAGACACTGATAGACTCCCTAGCTCATAACCTTGATCCAACATAAACTGTATCACATTTGTGATGTTATTCTGTTTATTCGGCAGTGCTAGATGGTTCAGAAGCAAACTGTTAAGGTTTTGAAGCAAACTTTTAAGATCAGTTTCTTGAGTCGATATTTGACTGATCATGCTTTGCAGTTCAACCTCGGGTAGATGTAGTTTTTGCAATACACTGACTTGATTTAATCTGTGGACTGTGTCGTTAAAGTTCTCTAAGAACATAACGGTTGCCGACAATGAAGGTGGAACCAGCTTCTTTGATTTTGTTGGGATTAAAGGCCAATCGGATAAAGGCTCTAAGCACGTCGGTGCATTAGCCTCAGTAACCTCGCTGCATACGAATGTCCACATATCCCTCAGCCATGTTTCAGATGGTTGTCCATTTTGCTCAGGTATCCAGTCAACATATCGGTTGCTTCCTTTCCAGTCAGCGGGTAATACTTTCCCCAAATGATGAGCCAGTTGTGTGATGTTGAACCTCGTGAATACCCCACAGGAGAAGGCCGGGTTCGCCGTTTCAACTTCTTGTTGATCAGTACCTGCAGCATTGTCTTCGAACCACTTGTTGAAGAGATCCACCAGGTCTACTTTCACAAATTTGTCTTGCTCGCTTGGCAGTACCTTAGGATATTTTGTTAGATAGAGGCCATCTTCATCTGAGAGGCTTCTCAGGGTCCCTGCGTTCGAAAGACCGAATGGTAAACCGTTCAGCTCATGTGGCATGGAGATTCCTTTGAGGCAGTATTTCAGTACAACAAGAAACGTCTCGTAGTCTCTGAATGTAGTATCTGCTAATGTAGACGGTGTGCATGTTCTTAGGAGGTGTTTTACAACAACTGCTGGAGATACAAAAGTCGTGTCGACGTTGCAAGCTTGAAATGCCTTGCCCAGCGCAGGCGAACTTTTCAACAAATTCATGCCATCTCTATGCAAAAAGCACCTCAACTTAGGGATGTCGTCACCAAGTTTGTCTCCCTTGGGAAGACTTTCGTCATCGGCGTCCAAGTTATCAAAGACTGGCGAACTCTTTTCGGTGATTGGGTCGTGCCAGGTGACAGTCCAACCATCTTCACTTTGACAGACCACGGGTAGCACCTTCAAGCTGTTCTTCTCGATATAAAGAAGAGTCTCCTTGGCAAGTACTTTCCATTCTCCTTGAAGCTTCTCTAGGTCTGTAGGGAAAAGGTTGTTGAAAATTCCGATTTGTTGTTCGAAAGGATGGTTGGGAATTGTTTCACCCAGCAGTTTTCTCCCTGCAGTTTCGATTAGTTTAGCATAAGCCGGCGCAATCACATGGGTTACTAACAGAAGATTCCATTTATGTATAAAACTCTCATCTGTTGTGTCACCATCTGCTTTTACAAAGTCTCACCTTTTAGGAGGTTACTCCTTGACGTATCCAATTCAAACATCCCATTGACATGAACTGGTAATCTGGTCTGTATACGTAATGGAAGGAAACAGTACGCCTTGGACTTTTGAGTATATTGGCAAGGCGTCTTATCTATACGAGCTGCCACTCCGCCCCTGGGTAAAGGGTTCTTCAAGTGTGAGGTGTTTGAAAGGACCTGCGTATCATCCCGGAGATTGTCAAATCCCAAGATCTGTGAAACAAGCCATGTCTGCTTGTTTGTTTCCGAGTCCTCGATCACGAGGTTATGCATACTTGACTTAGATGCGATTGTATCGCAAGGGGCGTTCTTGAACATCTGCAGGTGCTCTGCTAGCTCAGCGCGCTGTTGTAAGTCACCCTCAGGTAGCGACGAAGTAACGGTGTAGGTCTTGCACAACTTTTTTGTATTTCATCAATGCGGGAGATGCTTATCTTCTGGATATTGTTTAAAAATAGTAGTGCTTCAAATGAAATGTTTTTTAGGTCTGTGAGTAATTCGTTGACTTTCCATGACCAAAACACTCTCTAGATATATCAGATCGACTTTGACGAAGTGGGAAGCGAAAGAGTGCACCCTCTTTTCCCTTGAATTCTTCAACATCCTCTAGATATCCGGTTAACATGCCGGGAAACTTCTCCCGAAACTTCGCAGTAGTTGAAAACATCTTTCCAGGGGATGATTCTTTCACACCGGGAATGCACTTTAGAAGCGGGTCAAAAACACACAGTTTGTCCTTGTTAGTCAGGAAACTTGGGAAATCCGTGAGATTGTACACAGCATTGAAACCATGCCAAAACGTCCGGTTGTTGTGACGTCATTTATTTTTCCACCAATCCCAACCCTCTGAATGCCCTCAATGTCTGTGTCAGTGAACGATCTGTTGTTGTACACGCATAATGCTGGAACACCTTGGGTGGCTGTCCAATTTTTATCGATGACCCCAACTTCTTCATGATGTCGGTGGTCATAAACAAATGAATTTCTGTGGATCCAGCATCGTCAGCGTTCTGAAGCAGTTCTTTGAAGACATCAGACACATTTGGGTAGTCTTTTAAAATGCTACTCAGTCGATCTGTCAACTTTCCTTTTGGCCAAAACTTCTCTCAAAACCTCTAGAGGAAGAACAACTCTCAAGCTGCCTTTCTGTTGCCGTCTTAATACCTAACAGCTTAGCACTTTTATATGGCATATCAGCATGGGTGTACACAATGCGGTCGTCATCCCGTGGTTCAGGGCCTTCCCAGGTCATGTCGTAGAATGTAAGTTCTTCTGTCGGGCGTAAAATGTTCTTCCGGTCGAGCACAAACACTTCTTTACCTTCTGATATTATTTCCTCGTTGCCATCGTTGGTGCTAGAAATGTCAAGCCAATCTGATAATTCCTTTACCAGGACCTTGGCTGTTTCAAGATCCTGTTCATCGACAGGCGTGTCTGTGTACTTCTCGTGTAAAGTTTGTAGATTCTGAACGAAATCCATCTTCCCGAAACTGTTTCTTACTCCGCAGATACTTAGCAGACTCTTATACTTTGAAACTCATCAGGAACTCTCATGAGGGTGGCTTTGCATTCGCTGTTAAAGTAAAAGGCCAACTGTTTGATGTCTTGAAAATTGCCTTTACAAAACACCAATCTCATTTTCCCAAGTTGTTCCACAGCAGCCTGGTGCCCCACGTCCACAGTGCCGTCCACCCCATTCGGGCAAATCTCTGCTTGCAGGAAAGAATATATTTTACAAACCATAGCAGATGTTTTCTGTTGATCATGCAATGGTTGTTCAATGAGCGATTCCAACTGCCGTATCACATCCTCGACTCTTACGGCCTTATCTTTGAAGCCAAGGAAGCTTTTGTTTCTCTTGTCCATGGCTTCGGTTCCGAGTATCTCTTCATCCAATATGGGTTGGACAGATCCAATTATGTCCGTGTGTTTCAATCCAAATAGTTTAGATGCCGACGTAAACTTTGTATTACATTTGTACCACTGAGATGGGTATCCTTCAGGCTCCGGAAGGACAGGGAGGAATTCTGCTTCCAAGATCTTCTTCTTCTGTTCACAGCTTGGTTCTTCATTTTGTACAAGTTTTTTACCAATAAGTTTCAGTAAGATTGTACTCCTTTTCAAGGAATTCCCGTCATGGGTCATCGACTCTGCGCAGTCACATATATCTTTCCATTGCAAGTCATCCGCAGCCATCCCAAGCTCTTCTAAGGAGAGCAGACGGGAGGGTTGTCTGTATTCCTCTCCCTGTGGAAATCTGCAGTCATCTTCGCTGTAAAGCTGTCCAATTTCCTTCTGGGGGTTAACTAGCTCTTTAGGTTTGGCCAGTGTTTCACCTTCTGGAGAGGTTGGTATGGAGTCCGTATCTCTCAAAAGGCAATCATAGCTGGTCTGCTTTTTCTCCCCAAGACGAAGGTCTAAGACATGAAGAGTAATTTGGTTTCGATGTTTTGGGTCCAAGCTGCCGTTGTCCACTGTCTCAAGTTGTTTCAACATTGGAAAGAACACCTCCAACAAAAATCTATCAACACTGTAAGTATTTTCTTTGAATGCGTCTTCTCTGCAATCATGCTCAATACTGTCGACAACATCCCTGTTTAAGTCCACAAATCTTTTTGAGGAACTGTGCTTGTTCAAGATAGCAACAATACTGTCTCTTAGAGCAATCGGGCAAGACGAATCTGTGACGAAGAAACACTCCTGCACTGACAGCCATTTCTTGTCATCATAAAACAAATTGGGCACGTCTTCCCCACCGCACCCTACTCTTCGATAGTACTCTCGAACCAGGGGTTGAAAATCACTGTGACACTTGTCCCACACAGGCCACAGACGTTGGAAGTCAGTCGCATCAATCTGCTGCAGGCTCAGCTGTTGGAGGTCTTCCAGAAGGTTAATAAGTGCTTGACACAGTACATCCTTCATCAGCCGTTCGTTCCAAAGGGCCTCGGTGAAGTCTGTACAATTTGCAGATGAAGGGTTGCTGCTCCAAAGCTGTCGACGATTCGGCTGCAGAAGGAAGCTGCCGTTGACATGGAACGGTAGACCTGTGGGTACATCTAATGGTAGAAAGCTAAATACTTGACCGTCTGTTTGTTTAGGTGTTAACCCGCCAATCTCATAACTCAACTCTGCAGCAACTCCACCACAGGGTAAGACCCCGTGCTTTTTACCTTCATCGCTGAAGGCCAGCTTCTCGATCTGGTCTCTTCTTGTCATACAGGAGCTGATGATGAAATATTTTTCCACCGGGATCAGTTTGGTTTTCCCACTCTTTATTGAAGGACGCGTTTTTCGCGTTATCTTAACAATCATTGTCGTGGATGGGCAAGGAGAGCTGGGCGATTCCATAGCGCGGGTTGTCGCCTTCAGGAGATTGCGTTCAATGGTCGTACTGCCCTCTGGAACAGAAATTGACCGAGGCATCTTTATATCTTGACATCTGGAGACCTTTACGGAGAGAACAGTTTCTGTATCTTCGACCTTATCAGATTTGAGTTCCAACACCTCGACTGAAGTCACGTTCTGAGTAAACAGTAGTAACGTCTCTGAGGACTCCTTCAATGAATCTAACAAAGGCTGGATCTCCTTCTGTGTGTCAAAGCTGCTGTCAGAAAGTTGATTTGGCTTGCCATCATTAGCCTCGACACTTGTGCGAAGAGGTAATCTAAACAAAGTGTGCTCGTACGACTCCGTTGTCTGGTCGAGGTTGCAACCAAATATACCATTGTAAGGGTGAAACTGGTGCGGGTACAACCCGACGGTCCGTCTGTGTTCCTCCTTGGTCAGATCTAGCTTTATACCTGGCTGCAGGGGGTGAATACGGTCACCCAGATGGGTACCCCTGGGGTCACAAATCAGTACGTATGGTCCACTGACTACACTTGGTACATCTGTTAGGTGATAGACAGACGTGAACCCCAATCCAAACCGCCCCACTTTGTCTAGCATCTGCTTCTTGGTTTGAGCTGCTATAGAGCATATATTTGTAATGTCCTCTCTCGAGAAGGAAGCGTCGTTGTAAGCCCAGATGGCAGGGCCATTACATGCTTTCATACCATCGCTGATAAGGTTATGGCTACCCGAAGTGGGTTCATTACGTCGCCAATCGATCAGAAATTTGACTTCAGTTGCTCCAGCGTCGTCAGCATTCTGGATTAACTCTTTAAAGATGTCTTCTTTTTTGTACATTTCAAGGTTTCTCTTGATGGCATTTGCGGTAGATTCACTTGGCCCTGCTATGTCATATGCTGCATGATCAAGTGCCTGATCTACTGGGGCAACTTCATGACTGAGTGGTCTTAGCTCCAACCGCTTAGCAACAGCATTCGATATGGAGTCATGAATGACGAATAGATTCCTATTGTTCAAATCATCGTAGTCTAGCTGCCTTGCTAGTCTCTCATCATCAACATACAAACATTCTGAAGCCTGCCTCATATGGAGAGCTGTTTCGTTTGCAGACCTGAACGGCACCAAAATCTCAGGTAAATGGTCAAAGTGTTCAAGATTTACAATGTACTTGAGTATGTTGCTCACGAGAGTCAGGTCCCCTTTATACTCATCCTGCCTTGCATGTCCTCCTTCATATTTGTCATGGATATTTGTCAGAACGTTGCACAGTGCTTCTTCCTGGAAGGTCTGCCGGACACCAATACTCGATAGAAAGAGTCCATACTTCTCCTTGTGCTCTATTGGAACTGTATACAGATAGGGTACCAGACTGACGCCAAGTGTTCCATTGTCGATGGCTATTTGGTCGAGTATTGCAAATCCTGAGCCGTGCCAAACCAAAGGCTGGATGTTGCTAATGTGCTTTTGACAGGCAAGTTTCAAGTTAGTACTTCCCGTTAAGAAAATCTGGTTAAGAAACTCGTATATTGCGGACACAGCGAGGCCAGTAACACTGCTATCGTCTTTCTTGCAGTTGTAATTCTTTGACACATTTCTCAGCTGCTGTACAACATGTTCGACAGTTTGGTAGTTGTTTGGTTCAGGCTGCACTGTGAGACTGAAGTTGTCAAGCAGCTCTTGGTTGATATCTGGCAGTTTGAGTAGAGGTAGCACGGAGCCTTGCAGCAGGTATGTGTCATACAGAGCCATGCAGTTTGGGGAGTAGAGTTTGTTAGACTCTCCACACCATCCAGCAGAACGGGGGTACTGAGCTGGTGGTATAGATACACAAGGAACCCAACGAAGCCCAATGAGTAACTCACTCAGTGGCTTACCCTCATTGCTTACGTTTTCTGATAAGAGGTTCCAACGAGAATTGATGTACTCCAACAGGAACTGTCCTCTTTTAACATCTGCAGGCCCACATGCTCGAATATTAGAAAGCTCCTTTGCAGCTTCCAAAATATCGTCCGCGCTTAAGTCACCCTCACTCTTCAAGCCAACTTCTTTCAACTGCTGAACTATGCGTTCTCTCGAATACGCAACTGATGGAAACACATCCCGTTGCCCCAGTAGGATCTTAAGTGTAGCGGTGGGTTCAAACAAATCTCCTGGGCTCACAACTCTACGTGTTTTAGCGGTAGGTATAAACTTGACACCCGCAGCTAAATGCCGATACTCAGATCTCTCCAGAACCCATGTCATGACATTCTGCTTAGTTTTGTCATTGTAGAACCCAGATTCCACACCACACAAAATATTTGTGGACAGAAAATCGCGAGTGGTTTCTTGAATGGCCCCTAATAACTTCACTGCCAGGTTGTCAGAATCATCTCGTAGGATCAGACGATTATACTTCAAGCAGGGAACTGGTATATCATAAAAATTGCTTGGCACTGCCGTGGAGCACATTGCAACTGTTGTGTATCTTCTTTCCCTGGTTTGACAACGGAAAAGTGGTAATTCCTTTAGAAGTTCTACATCTTGCCAACTGTTCAAAGACCTGAGTTGAGCCATGAGACATCTTAGCTCATCCTTAAAGTCCGTATCCAGACGTTCCAACTGCTTTAATATAGAGCATACACTAAATGATCTCAAAATCGCCATAACTCCTTGAGGGGTTGAAGGTTGGATGAAGTCGCTCAGTTCAGGGTGGCTGGTAACGCGTGTTGGGAGAGTGTCTCGAATAACAACTGCCCCCAATGTCTCGAGAAACTTGCATATATTTTCGGTCAAAGATTGGTTGCTGTTAAAAAAGCCTTGTTCTTTCTTAAATATCATTGAACACCCCGTCAGTCTTACGATCTTATCGGGTTTTATGTAAATGAGTGGAATCCCTGCGAAAGAGCTCAGGGATACTCTATTTTTGGTGAGCCATTCCCACAATTTTGTCAACCATTGTAACGTTGGCTGGCTGGATCTCCCTGGTGTCCAATACACTACATTGCCGTTTTCGTTGATCCAAGAAGCCGGCAATGTTGTGCGTAACAGTTGCTCAACATGTTCACGGCCAAAAAATCTTAGTTGAGTGTATGACTGTACTTCGTCGGTAGTCAATGCAGCCGGCAGCAGGTCCTTCGCAGCAAAAAACCGCCTTCCTCCAGTTGGAATAAGTGAACTTGGAGTTTCACTAGTTTCTATGTAAACATGCGCTGATGTCTCACTGAAGAAAGTGAAACTGTCATTTTGCAAGGGGAGAAGTTTCACGTTGGATAGATCATCAATGGTGTCGCTGGTCACATACTCGAGAAGCTCGAGTTTCTCCTTTTGATTTAGAAAATGAAGTTCATTTCTACGGATACGAGTCCTCACGATGGCGGGTGTAACTTTCTGGTAGTCTATTCCTGCCCACTCTAGAGACTCTACAACATGATCAGGAAGTTGTGCCAGAGGGGCTCCCCTAGTTTCTCTAAACACTTTTGAAATAAGGCCACTGTTCTCGGTATCTTGGTAAACCTCAGATAACTTCATCCAGCTACCACCATTGTATTCTGTGTGAACAAACTTTTCGTCCCCTAAAAGTTCCAGGAATTTCCGGACACCATCTTGCCACTCCTTCTTTACTTCATTGATCCTAGGCCAGGCCCTGTAAACGTCTTTTGGGAGTATCTTGTAGGCCGCCTTCTTCTTGCTCTTGCATTTTTCTATTGAATCGAGAATTAACTTGGCGTGGACCTCGGGATACACTTCAGTGACGAGAAGCTGGTTCCACAGAGCTTTCTTATCATAGCTAGACTCTTTATCTGGCCACTTGATGCCTCGTCGGTTGTCTCCAAGACCGAAGTATCCGTTGACGTGGACAGGCAGACCAGACTTTTCGCTCTCCGGTAACGGCAGAAAGCAAAAGACGCGACCACGCTTTTCTACCTTCCCAGCACCGGAGAATTTGAAGGCTGCTCCCATCCAGGGGCGCAGGTTTAGATCAGTGTCTTTAATGAGATCCTGTAGGTCCGGTGAAGTGTCTGAACTGGTATTGACGGTGACGTATACACTGACGGCAGTCACTTTGTCTTTGACCCGTGTTTCAACGTGTAATTCACTCGTGATGGCACAGTTCCCCTTCATGATTTTGGCCCACAGGCTGTCTCTGTCTGCTCTAACCTGCGACCACTTCGCCGATGGAATCTGGACCTGAAAGACCTGTCTCGGTGGTTCACCATGGCAACGTCTCTCGTACACCTCGATAGTCTCTATGTGTTTCATGAACAACAACGAGATTTCCGCATCACTCTGGAATGACTCCAGAAGCTTTTGCACACGGCTTTCATCGTTGAACACCGACTTGCTCAAATCAGACGACTGTTTGCGAAATGGAAATCTGAAAATGGTGCCCTTGAAATTGCTCTCCCGGAAGGTCTTTTCTGTACAATTAAATAAGTCCAAGAGGTATGGTGAGAACTGACCTGGAAATTCATCGAGGAGTTCTGCAGAAATATTCCACTGCATTCCGCGTCTACCATTGTAGTTCGTCTTTGTCCAGGGATCAAATTTGAAGTTTTGTTCGAGTGGGTCGAGAAATCCAATGGTGTTACCGCTAAGGACGCTCGGTAGATCTGGGAAGAAAAATGTATAGGCATTTATTTTAACAACATTTAGTGAAGACCGGTCCTCTGTCTTTCAGGCCCAATGATTTCATTGTAGAAAACATGCAGTGACGTAAGCTTTCCATATCTGTGTTGTGATTGGTCCGCGGTGATGTCATTATTTTGTCAGCTTGCACTTTCAATCGTCTGCATGTGCGTACTGTTTGTTTATCACGATGTTGTTTTATTCAATGTTTGATATGTGTGAAAAAAAACCAAAAAAAAACATGTGAACTGACAGCGCATCAACGCATGAAATGAATGTAAGGTCAAAGGTACATCTTGCAACATCCGGTCAGAAAGGTATCTGGCGTTATTCACGAGCTTCAAAGTGTGACGTCAGATGTTCAGGCTACATTTAGTGTGCCTCCAAAAAAGTTATGCGAAGTATATTTCATTAACATTATTATTGGCAGGGTAACCAAGACCCGTGCAACACTAGCTCTATGGGCGGGGGTTGGCAGAGGAGCCGGTGCACCCACCTTTAAAAAGAGGGCTATTTGCCACTCACACCCCCCACCCCCCTCCCCACACCTTTCTACCAATAAATCCAAACACTTTACAACCCTTATGCGAGGGCTGGTAAAACATTAAGTTATGGCACGAGTTAATAGTTTCACAGTTTTCTCAAAAGTGCAATGCCCTTGCGAATCAAAGTCCATGATACCACAGACTGGACTATTCCACGTATCTAAGAAGGGGTTCAGATCCCACAGTTGTGTAGGCAAATTTTGAGAGGCCAATTTTTTTTTACTCATATTCTTCGTTCAAAGACATACAGACCTACCAAGATCTATCCTCCGAAGTCTGATAAGTGGAGCCATAATATTCTGTAGCAGGCTACCATCAGCCTCTGGGGCTTTGAACACCCCTCCCCAGCTAATCAAATTTGTTGGCTCAATGGAGTGCTAGTAGTAACTAGTGGAACCTTCCCACATTTGTGTAATTCCTGGGGTTACCCCCCCCCCTCTTTAAAGGTTTTATTTAAATGATAAGTGGTCCGCCTCTGCGGATCACCTCACCTGTCAGATGGTAAACTGAAATGAAACCGAGCCCGAATCGTCCAACTTTCATGACGTCATCAGCCTTGCCACTTTGCTCGGGCTTCTGTATACTCTCCCAGTCCTCCTCTTTGAAGACGGCATCGTTGTAAGCGTACAGAGCAGGTCCCTGGAATTTTCCTAAGTCCTCCGACCACAGTCCCTCGCGAGGATGCTCTGTTTTGTCGTAGAGGAAGACGACTCTCCTTGCTTTTGCATCGTCTGCGTTCTGCAGAAGCTCCTGAAAATCAAATGAACATCGACGACGCTAACGTATAGATAGGTTGCAGTATGACGTAAATCGGCCATCGTTACGGGCAGTTTAGAACAAACAGTCGTGCGTTTCGTGTGAGAACGGCGTGCAACACGCGCGCATTTCACGAAACTCATTGCAGGATTGGTCAGTGAACAACGCGGCTGCGTTAATAAGTTGAGCGTTTGACGCACCTGCAAGCCAAAATGCAATTTGCCCGTAAAGATGGCGTCTACTGGGAACTATCTATAGAGTTGAATAGAAAACTGGATTTGTCTCGTTGTTTAATTTAGAGACAAATCATTGTTTTACTTGACTCCTTCACAAGAAGTTTATTGCCCCATTGTAAAGAAGATTTTAAGTGAATTGGGCTTAGGAGACACCATGATGCAAAAAATGTCAATAGTGTGTTGCAATTTCATGACAAGAATATTTTACATGCACATTTTTCCATTTGAATTTACACTTTGGAACTTGGCTCTTGGTTTTTATTTTTACAATGATGTGTTAAACAGATTAAGGATTTCTTGTAAGAAAATGAATGCAACTGTACACACAAAATGGATAGGGCAACACGAACTTGCTACCTATTAAAGTATTACAAAATCAAAATAAACTACCTTAAGTATCTGTCCACCTTCAGGATACTTCTCAAGAACCCTCTTTAGATATACAGAAAGAGGCGGGACTTCCTGCCCAAAAGCAGTTCCTGCAAATTGCAAAAAGGCACGCTCATTAAGTTCATTACAATGCGATTTCTACTGACGAGAAGACAAGCCAATGAGAGACTCTGAAACGCTAGGTGGCAGCAGACTTACCAGGTAAATTTCCATGTAAGATTCTGAGCATGCGCATAATCGGAGAACAATTGATTTACCTGGTAGGTCTGCTTCCACCTAGCATCACCAAAAGTCTCCCATTACTGTGTTAAGAGTTGGCATTGTGAACTTTAGGCCGTTGCCTCCCGATGACTGTGCGTATTTTAAGCATTGAAGTTTACGTTAAGCAAGGGTCCCATTGTGTCAGTGTACGCGAGACTTGCACGCGAGACTCCCTTTAAATAGTAAACAGTCGTCATTGACACCACATGTTTTTTTTTGTTTTTTTTTACTTGTTTAAACGATATTCGTCGTGGAGTTTCAAAGCTTCAAGAGCGTTACTTTGTTTAAATTACGATAATTATGCATTGCAACCTTTGCACGAAAGTGGCAGTTTTCGTTTTTACAAACTGACACGCAGGTTCCATTTACCAATGTAATGCACGGCGCATAAGCACAGCAAACTCAAAAAATTGTGAAAACTTGTTCACTAACTAACAAAACTCTTTGTGTGGTGCGCGCGCGTTGTTAAGAAGTGACACACACGTGGTGTTGTTGCATATAATACATTGAAAAGTGTGACTTCGTGAAAACGGAAATATCTGTTTCGCTTTTATAACGGTTTTACAAACTAATCCGATTTTTCTTACTTAATTTGCTTAATAAAACATTCAAAAACAGTATATTTATCAAGTTCGAAGAATCAGGTGTCCACTGTTAGAAAACTAGTTAGAATCACTCTGAATTTTTCAGTATAGTGGTGTTTTAAAAGGGGTTCAATTTTAGACGCCGTTTTCTTCAATACTTTTATGTCAGTTCGAAAGCATTGACTGCTTCTATAGTGCTATACGGTAAAGAGTTACGACTAGCCCGTGGTGATCCCCGGAGCGTTCTAACCTTACCTGTAGAACGCTCCGATGATATCATAGTTTTAGCCAACAGCACGAGTAAAATCAGTCAAAACACCACATACAGACTAGTATGTGCCTAGACGTCTATGCACCAAGAAGTTGCTGTTGCCATGAGAATAGTACACTGATTGCTACACCGGGTGTAGTACATTGCTACGGGTATAACGCGTGGCGTCCGCGCGGCTTTCCTATACAGATAAGTCATATCATGTGACGCACTCTCGACCAATCACGAGGGAGAATGTATGTAAGGGGTGTTTTAATATTTGTACACATAGACTGGCATTGAGGTCTTTAGTGCACGTCTAGTGCACCCCGAGGGACTCTAAAAGACCAGAAGAGGGTCGGCCTCGGGAAATGGGACCCTAGTCGCTCACAGGCCCTCGGGTGTGAATAGTCACGCGCACTAGTGACTGAACTACGCCAATCCATAAGTGTTTTTCAACTTAACTGTGTCATTTAAATATTTAACACACAAACAAGCAATCTATGAATAAGCAATGAATAATTAAGGAACGCTTTCAGTTTCCTTAGATTTGTTCATCACGAGAGGGCGCTGTAACTATAGCAGTCAAAAGTCTCGGTATTGCCCGGTTCAGGAACTATAGTATATTTTATAGTTAAATTTACTCAAAATACATTGACATTTTCATATGGACCTCATGCACATGATGTCGTTTGAGTAGGGCGCCCTCGCCTAAAGGACAAAAGGAAGATGTTCATATGGCCAATCCTGTGCGCCACGCGTATAATTTTGTGCGTTTCCATTGTTTCATCATCGGTTTACCTCTAAGATGGCGGCTTGATGACGTCAATGCATAAGGTCTAAAAGCTAAACATTTCTGCATTGATTAATGATTGGGACTTTACAGAGACACATCATAAATATTGACGCACTCTCGGTGGGTCATTTGGGATTTGTAACCTCTCATGGTAAAACCTTAGACTTAGCTTCAAACTTACCACTGGTTTTGTCCGCCATTTTGTTCCTTTTGCCGTATTTAGTATTCCTCCATTATCAACCACTATTTGCCTGAGCCTACATTACACACCAAAAACAATTATAACAACATATATGTTAACTTTAGGGCTGACAACTTTTGCTTAACGGTTACGAAATTCAAATTGGAGAAACTGTATACCTGATCAAAGTGTAAACTTATTATTGACTTTACTTTCATTGAGAGTTTACTCCGAAAAAAACCTCAAGAAAATTACTGCCCGATGAAGAAATCGTTGAGCTAGTCTGCAAAGCAGCAATCGATCTGGTTTGAGTCCCAACTGTCGAGTCTATTATTGTGTTTTACAATATCATTCTGAGCAGCCTTTATAACCAGAACAAGTTCTCACCCTTGAGCTGAGACTATACATTGGTAGTACATATACTCAAAGTTCACTAAAGCTAGGACGTATATAGGACTAAGCCTTTTAGGAACATGTGAACACCGCCACAAAGAATATTAACCGTCAAGCTTTTATGAATATGTAATGAATATAAAGCAGCAACAGTTACATTCCAGTGACCCTTTTTAGTGAGAATTGTTAAGATAAAAACTTAACAAACAGACAACACCCCCTTATTGGATAACATGAGAAACATCAATAATTGATTGCATGGGATGGGATTTCCCATAGGGAAGTAATATAAGATCTGACAATGGAAGAAGGAAATGGTCCGACTCATGAGTCGATCGCTGCATGCACAGTGATGACCTCTGAACTTCGATGATGGTGACTCGTGATAATGTTCCCGTACCGGTTGGTTTTGCCAGACCTGTGTTATTGACGGTTCAAACTGACGATTCGAAATCTTCGTGTTGCAAAGTCAATAAAGGTAGCAATCCAAGGCTTTCCTGTGTAGATAATGCCTTTCCCCCTTCGACAGACCGTTGTTTCTCGAACAGAATATTAAACTACCATAAAGCCAAAATTCTCTCGTCGCAACTTTGGTTACATGAACATCAGACATCAACGACCTGCAACATCAGAATGACGTCCACCCCATCATTCTTTAATTGTGATTTGAACCTAAGACTTGCCTTACCGTTGCATTATGGGTAAAATGTTCCCACGAGGAGCAGTTCACCCCCATTTTCAGTTACTTCTTACCATTTGTTGTGCAAAAGTTACATTGCTTGAGGTTTAACAAAAATTGTTGTATAGTACCCGCTTCATGAGTGATTTGAGCCTCTGTGTTATGCTATATAATTTCCAACCCAATCTTGGGTACTGTATTACACTTCCTTGTGTATTTTGTTTTACATAAGTGAGGAGTAAAACAAAATCTGTTGTTTTTTTACCAAAGGTTACGCAAAATTTGTGCACATCAGCAGTTTTTCGCAGCAACATTTAACACTTGAAGAGTGTATCGCTGGTTGTTAAGCACAAGCTGTGCAAAGGCAGAGTCAAGTTCCTTCTCCCCTGCTATGGTTAACAAAAACTCCCTTTAAATAATACTAAAACGCTCAATTACCCAACGGGGATGACAGTTTATTTGGAACAAATCCAAGATTTTCGAAAGCGCGCGAATATTACATAGGTTTTACGACTGCTTCTCTGGCTGCATTATACTACCTGCATATCACTCTAAAAAAGGAGTGTACAATTTTGCTGTGTAAAGCTGCTGGGTACAAATGTTGTGTAACAATTGGTCAATATTGGGTAAAACAATTTTTGTTTGTACCCCTCACTTGTGTAAAATATAACACAAAAGTAAAAGGTAACACAGCACCCAAAATTGGGTAGGAAATCAAAAAGCATAACACCGAGGTTCAAATCACTCAAGGTGGGTAAAATAACTTATTTTTTCCCTCAAACAGTGTTACTTTTGCACAAGTGGTAAAAAGTATACTGAAAATGAGAGAAACTGTCCCACATGGAAACATTTTCCCATAATGCAAATGTGTACCATACACTCGCACACAGTAAGTCGCAGGCTCAAATCACAATCAAATATGGATGGAGTGGATGTGGTTCTGATGCTGCAGTGCGTTGATGTTTGATGTTCACGTTTCCAAAGTTGCAAGAGAGAATTTGGCTTTATGGTAGTCATAATGTTCGAGAAACGACGGTCTGTTCAAGAGTGTAAGGCTTCATAGAACCAGGAAACAATGGGTTATGGAGCTTTATTGACTTTGCAACACGGAGGTTTCGTCACTGGCAATTTGAACCCTTAATAAAAGGTTTGTCAAAACCAACCGGCTCTTTTCAGAGCCTAATAACACTGCTTCAAAGAAAAGATTATTTTAAAGTCTGCTGGCAACAATTGTGTTAATGTTTGTTTTCACCAACAAACCCCCTATTTTGGTTACCTTTGTCCCAAGTTTAGTGGCTGGTACCCCCCACCCAGTTGTGTTATAAAAGGTGATCATTTGGTTGTGACCATCATAGATTAATCATAAGTTGTACAATGCCAGTTAAATTCTGTTCACACAAGAGTGTATTGTTTCAGTTGAACAAAAATACACTGATATAAATGGATAACGTTAGTGTTTATTCTGATGACCTCGGATCCCCATCCTCATCCTTTTCATTGTTGAATAAGAGTTTAAACTTAATTGATACTGTTTGTTTTTAATTATTAAAAAAATCAACCAAAAGGAACACAACTACAACTTAATTTGTGCACAAAAACTGATTTAAAGGCAACACAAGTGAGGAGTAAATTACACAACAGTGCTGGGTAATATAATATAACCCAATGACTGGGTAAGAAAATAACACAACACCTGGGTAAAATGAAGGTTGGGTAAAGTTTACCCAATTTGGGAGTAAAAAGGGAACATGATCGTCACATGGGTAAACTTCTTACCCAACTGTGCTGTGCTAATTATTCTGCACAGGTTTGTATTAAAAATTACACAATATGGGTAGTTTTTGACACTTTGGATGTTGTGCAATAATTTTACACAAGTGAACGACCATGTTCCCTTTTTAATACCGAAAGAGTAAAAACTGTACCCAATGTTGAGCAATTGTTTTTTAGAGTGACAGGCCTATGTGGATTTTACAAGTTGTAATCACCAATAATAGTCTATAAAGGATATCTGTCTCAAATGGTCTATGTGAACATCAAACTAAGTTGATTTCTAGGCAAGTTTCGGGCAATTGGATTATCCAATAGGTTAACCATGTCGAGTTTCTCCAGCAGCAAGTGTTACTAGTAAATAGAGCTGTTCACGTCGGTAACAATTTCATTTTTTCCAACTGGTATGTAGCATATAACAAGTGCCAGTTGTTGGTCATATTCTCCAAGATAGCTGTTACATCCAAGGATTCACCACTGGGGAAGGTTACTCATTGGATTTGGTTTTTGGACTTACCCTATAAGGGCAAGACCAATAGACCGATCCATTAAGCCCCACCCCTTTAGCATATTGACCAATCGCAGCATTGGCTGCCTCACCACTGCACACGTGTGCAGCACATGTGCGTCTCTCCAATGCCACACTCGCGACATGAACGTGCGCGCTTTAAGTACGCGCGCACGCGTGTTTACTTTTCTAATGGGATTTTAGCGTGTCGGACTTTGTCGGACTTTCGGTGGCGTATAGCCAAGGTTGTGATTGGTCAACACGTAAGGGGCGGAGCTTAATGGATCGGTCTATAATGGGTTGCGCTTACTCTAAAAAGGGTTAAAACAAACTTCAGTGTTGGTGAAACACTTTTAAATCAATATGATGTAGAACAAGAGACCGTATAATGGTCTAAAGGTAAAATCGAGTATCTTTTACCAAGGGATCAGTAAACTAAGGCAAAACAAAATTTGTTATGTTGGCGTAACCCGACCAACCCTAAAAATACAGCCTTAACACCCTAGATAAAAAAAAAAGTAATGGGAAAAAATCTATTAATGATTATTAAAGTTTAGCCTATAGAAATCAGTGATCGATGCGATTGAAACCATTTCTGACCGTTTGTAACAGTGAACCGTTGTATTGTATTGCGACCGTCCATGCGTGATCCAGGCATATAACCTACTCAGATGAAGCTAAACCACGAACCACAACCATGCACGGTCTATAGTAGCTGCCACTGGTTCCCTGTTTCTCAGCTGGTAACCTTAACTTCTTCTTCTTCTTCTTCTTCTTCTTCTTCTTCTTCTTCTTCTTCTTCTTTTCTTCTTCTTCTTCTTTTAAAACCCTACCCCTAACCCTAACCTTTCCCTTAACCCTAACCCCTACCCCTACGGCTACCATAGAACGTGCATGGTTGTGATTCGCGGTTTAGCTTCACGTGTATGTTTGGTTGTATATCCCCATGACTGATTTAGTACATAATATGTATATTCTCGTTTAACCAGACTCCCCACTATATTGCGCTGCGCTACGGTGAATACACAGTCTGCATTCTTGGAAGTCTGGTTCAGCGAGGCTACAATGGAAAAAACACATCTTTTGTAGCCTTGTCCGAGATTGTTGCACGTCGTGGACTGCTACGGTTTTACATGGGTTTTAAAATAGTATTCCGTTTGTATAAAAATAAACTCGTTAAAATATCAGTGTTTTATTTAAAAGTTCCAGTATTTTACACAATAACAATTGACATAATATATAAATTCTAAAAAGTGTAAACTATTCTGTGACCCGGTGACCCGGCCGCAAATTTATTTTCAGCAGCACACGTCGGCTATGGAGTCAACAGTTAAGGGATAGGGAAGAATTACAGCCTATGTCTTAACTGTTGACTGTATTGACGAAGTATGCTGCAGAAGAAAAAAAAATCGCGGCCCGGCCGCGCCCCGGCTGAACCGCCGTCGAATCATCATGGCGCCCAGTATCGAAACATACAGCGTGCGTTCCCATCAAGTGAAACTAGGGATCTACTGTAATTGTCAACCCGTTTAAAGGCCCTGTACACTATTGGTAAGATCGAAAAACACAATGTTCACAGATTCACACATAACTTACATGATTTAAAGTAAGTAATGGTAGAAAGGGTTCCTTAAAATATTTCTGCCTAAAATGCTATTGTTTCTGAGAAACGAGTGAAACAATAGTAATTATCGCGCGCGATAATTTGAAAAAACAGAAAACACATAAGATCTCTTTTCACTATTTTCTCGTGACCTCGATGACCAATTGAGCTCAAACTTTCACAGGTTTGTTTGTTCATGCATATGTTTAATCACACAAAATGTGGACACTTTTTTTGAGCTGTTACCAAAAGTGTACAATACCTTTAAAGCGAATAAATATGAGTCTAGAGCTAGGGGTAACCACCCAGAGCTATGCTGATGATGTGAAAGCTGGTCATACTGCCGGTTTAAACAAAAACAATTACAAAACATGTCATTTTGGTTGCCCTGCGATGTTGATGAGATTTATTTGGGGACGTCAGTGATCGATAGCGGATAGTGTACTTTGCTCATAATCTTGGCTTACAGTATAATGTATAATAGAGAGACACAGTTATAAATTAAGATAACTCACCGTTATGCTAGCTGCCTTTCTTAAGATGCAATTCCATAAGCCTAGTGGTTTAACGTTTGCTGTATGCTCTAATGTTTCTGAGTACACATGTATTGAGGTAAAAGTAGGCACCACCGTCAAAAAACTTCGAAGTTCTGAGCACTACTAGTACTGCTTCCTGTTTTTAGAAGCATGCAAACGGCACTGAGTAAAACCGGGCGTGTACGAAGCTCTTTGTTCTCGGCCGTGTAGTCATGACCACATGACCGAAATTGCCTGCTTGTCGGTCTAGCCTTTAGTCAGGTCGCGCATGCACTCTGTACAAGGCAGCAGCCGCAGTGTGGCACACCGGGATGACCTCTGTGCGCTTCTAATAGAGGCTACGTATGCCTGCAAGTAAACCCCGCCCACTTAGCAACAGCCTAGCAACGAGTATATTGCGTGATTTGGGTTTTCCCCGGGAGTACGCACGCAACACACTCGTTGGAACTGCACACGGGCGTTGGAGTCAATAAAAAAAAAATTATGGCCAACAACAACGACATGCTTTTAGATTTAGTCAGCAATGATCAGAGAACTAAATGCAGTGCTTACTTTAAAGATTGGGTTGTAGATTTATGGCAAGTACTCCAAAAAATGATGACCATGTATGTTTTACATGAAAAGCACGTGAGTTGGTGAAAACTATAAATTATTTTGAGAAAAGATTCCCTTCGAAGTAATGGTTTGGACAAATTTTCACCAAACAAAATTTGATCGGCATGAATCGTTTGTCACTCTCGGATTTTTGAGGGATTGGTGTCCGTTGGGGTTGCGGCCGGATGCAGTTTGCAATTTTTTCTTTCGTACCACACTTGAGACAGGGGGTCAACAGTGAAGGGATCCGGGAAGGCGCCCATACTTTATGCGTGTATGCATTGGCTCTAATGTGGTACGGAAAAAATTGCATGCAGTTTGTACCCGCCGTCACCCCTCGCGATCGCAAAACGTACTGGGTGGAAGATTCATTATTCCTCCATGTTTCCACATGGGTCGATCGAGTATCTTTTACCAAGGGATCAGTAAACTAAGGCAAAACAAAATTTGTTATGTTGGCGTAACCCGACCAACCCTAAAAATACAGCCTTAACACCCTAGATAAAAAAAAAGTAATGGGAAAAAATCTATTAATGATTATTAAAGTTTAGCCTATAGAAATCAGTGATCGATGCGATTGAAACCATTTCTGACCGTTTGTAACAGTGAACCGTTGTATTGTATTGCGACCGTCCATGCGTGATCCAGGCATATAACCTACTCAGATGAAGCTAAACCACGAACCACAACCATGCACGGTCTATAGTAGCTGCCACTGGTTCCCTGTTTCTCAGCTGGTAACCTTAACTTCTTCTTCTTCTTCTTCTTCTTCTTCTTCTTCTTCTTCTTTTTAAAACCCTACCCCTAACCCTAACCTTTCCCTTAACCCTAACCCCTACCCCTACGGCTACCATAGAACGTGCATGGTTGTGATTCGCGGTTTAGCTTCACGTGTATGTTTGGTTGTATATCCCCATGACTGATTTAGTACATAATATGTATATTCTCGTTTAACCAGACTCCCCACTATATTGCGCTGCGCTACGGTGAATACACAGTCTGCATTCTTGGAAGTCTGGTTCAGCGAGGCTACAATGGAAAAAACACATCTTTTGTAGCCTTGTCCGAGATTGTTGCACGTCGTGGACTGCTACGGTTTTACATGGGTTTTAAAATAGTATTCCGTTTGTATAAAAATAAACTCGTTAAAATATCAGTGTTTTATTTAAAAGTTCCAGTATTTTACACAATAACAATTGACATAATATATAAATTCTAAAAAGTGTAAACTATTCTGTGACCCCGGTGACCCGGCCGCAAATTTATTTTCAGCAGCACACGTCGGCTATGGAGTCAACAGTTAAGGGATAGGGAAGAATTACAGCCTATGTCTTAACTGTTGACTGTATTGACGAAGTATGCTGCAGAAGAAAAAAAATCGCGGCCCGGCCGGCGCCCCGGCTGAACCGCCGTCGAATCATCATGGCGCCCAGTATCGAAACATACAGCGTGCGTTCCCATCAAGTGAAACTAGGGATCTACTGTAATTGTCAACCCGTTTAAAGGCCCTGTACACTATTGGTAAGATCGAAAAACACAATGTTCACAGATTCACACATAACTTACATGATTTAAAGTAAGTAATGGTAGAAAGGGTTCCTTAAAATATTTCTGCCTAAAATGCTATTGTTTCTGAGAAACGAGTGAAACAATAGTAATTATCGCGCGCGATAATTTGAAAAAACAGAAAACACATAAGATCTCTTTTCACTATTTTCTCGTGACCTCGATGACCAATTGAGCTCAAACTTTCACAGGTTTGTTTGTTCATGCATATGTTTAATCACACAAAATGTGGACACTTTTTTTGAGCTGTTACCAAAAGTGTACAATACCTTTAAAGCGAATAAATATGAGTCTAGAGCTAGGGGTAACCACCCAGAGCTATGCTGATGATGTGAAAGCTGGTCATACTGCCGGTTTAAACAAAAACAATTACAAAACATGTCATTTTGGTTGCCCTGCGATGTTGATGAGATTTATTTGGGGACGTCAGTGATCGATAGCGGATAGTGTACTTTGCTCATAATCTTGGCTTACAGTATAATGTATAATAGAGAGACACAGTTATAAATTAAGATAACTCACCGTTATGCTAGCTGCCTTTCTTAAGATGCAATTCCATAAGCCTAGTGGTTTAACGTTTGCTGTATGCTCTAATGTTTCTGAGTACACATGTATTGAGGTAAAAGTAGGCACCACCGTCAAAAAACTTCGAAGTTCTGAGCACTACTAGTACTGCTTCCTGTTTTTAGAAGCATGCAAACGGCACTGAGTAAAACCGGGCGTGTACGAAGCTCTTTGTTCTCGGCCGTGTAGTCATGACCACATGACCGAAATTGCCTGCTTGTCGGTCTAGCCTTTAGTCAGGTCGCGCATGCACTCTGTACAAGGCAGCAGCCGCAGTGTGGCACACCGGGATGACCGCTGTGCGCTTCTAATAGAGGCTACATATGCCTGCAAGTAAACCCCGCCCACTTAGCAACAGCCTAGCAACGAGTATATTGCGTGATTTGGGTTTTCCCCGGGAGTACGCACGCAACACACTCGTTGGAACTGCACACGGGCGTTGGAGTCAATAAAAAAAAAATTATGGCCAACAACAACGACATGCTTTTAGATTTAGTCAGCAATGATCAGAGAACTAAATGCAGTGCTTACTTTAAAGATTGGGTTGTAGATTTATGGCAAGTACTCCAAAAAATGATGACCATGTATGTTTTACATGAAAAGCACGTGAGTTGGTGAAAACTATAAATTATTTTGAGAAAAGATTCCCTTCGAAGTAATGGTTTGGACAAATTTTCACCAAACAAAATTTGATCGGCATGAATCGTTTGTCACTCTCGGATTTTTGAGGGATTGGTGTCCGTTGGGGTTGCGGCCGGATGCAGTTTGCAATTTTTTCTTTCGTACCACACTTGAGACAGGGGGTCAACAGTGAAGGGATCCGGGAAGGCGCCCATACTTTATGCGTGTATGCATTGGCTCTAATGTGGTACGGAAAAAATTGCATGCAGTTTGTACCCGCCGTCACCCCTCGCGATCGCAAAACGTACTGGGTGGAAGATTCATTATTCCTCCATGTTTCCACATGGGTCGATCGAGTATCTTTTACCAAGGGATCAGTAAACTAAGGCAAAACAAAATTTGTTATGTTGGCGTAACCCGACCAACCCTAAAAATACAGCCTTAACACCCTAGATAAAAAAAAAAGTAATGGGAAAAAATCTATTAATGATTATTAAAGTTTAGCCTATAGAAATCAGTGATCGATGCGATTGAAACCATTTCTGACCGTTTGTAACAGTGAACCGTTGTATTGTATTGCGACCGTCCATGCGTGATCCAGGCATATAACCTACTCAGATGAAGCTAAACCACGAACCACAACCATGCACGGTCTATAGTAGCTGCCACTGGTTCCCTGTTTCTCAGCTGGTAACCTTAACTTCTTCTTCTTCTTCTTCTTCTTCTTCTTCTTCTTCTTCTTCTTCTTTTTAAAACCCTACCCCTAACCCTAACCTTTCCCTTAACCCTAACCCCTACCCCTACGGCTACCATAGAACGTGCATGGTTGTGATTCGCGGTTTAGCTTCACGTGTATGTTTGGTTGTATATCCCCATGACTGATTTAGTACATAATATGTATATTCTCGTTTAACCAGACTCCCCACTATATTGCGCTGCGCTACGGTGAATACACAGTCTGCATTCTTGGAAGTCTGGTTCAGCGAGGCTACAATGGAAAAAACACATCTTTTGTAGCCTTGTCCGAGATTGTTGCACGTCGTGGACTGCTACGGTTTTACATGGGTTTTAAAATAGTATTCCGTTTGTATAAAAATAAACTCGTTAAAATATCAGTGTTTTATTTAAAAGTTCCAGTATTTTACACAATAACAATTGACATAATATATAAATTCTAAAAAGTGTAAACTATTCTGTGACCCCGGTGACCCGGCCGCAAATTTATTTTCAGCAGCACACGTCGGCTATGGAGTCAACAGTTAAGGGATAGGGAAGAATTACAGCCTATGTCTTAACTGTTGACTGTATTGACGAAGTATGCTGCAGAAGAAAAAAAATCGCGGCCCGGCCGCGCCCCGGCTGAACCGCCGTCGAATCATCATGGCGCCCAGTATCGAAACATACAGCGTGCGTTCCCATCAAGTGAAACTAGGGATCTACTGTAATTGTCAACCCGTTTAAAGGCCCTGTACACTATTGGTAAGATCGAAAAACACAATGTTCACAGATTCACACATAACTTACATGATTTAAAGTAAGTAATGGTAGAAAGGGTTCCTTAAAATATTTCTGCCTAAAATGCTATTGTTTCTGAGAAACGAGTGAAACAATAGTAATTATCGCGCGCGATAATTTGAAAAAACAGAAAACACATAAGATCTCTTTTCACTATTTTCTCGTGACCTCGATGACCAATTGAGCTCAAACTTTCACAGGTTTGTTTGTTCATGCATATGTTTAATCACACAAAATGTGGACACTTTTTTTGAGCTGTTACCAAAAGTGTACAATACCTTTAAAGCGAATAAATATGAGTCTAGAGCTAGGGGTAACCACCCAGAGCTATGCTGATGATGTGAAAGCTGGTCATACTGCCGGTTTAAACAAAAACAATTACAAAACATGTCATTTTGGTTGCCCTGCGATGTTGATGAGATTTATTTGGGGACGTCAGTGATCGATAGCGGATAGTGTACTTTGCTCATAATCTTGGCTTACAGTATAATGTATAATAGAGAGACACAGTTATAAATTAAGATAACTCACCGTTATGCTAGCTGCCTTTCTTAAGATGCAATTCCATAAGCCTAGTGGTTTAACGTTTGCTGTATGCTCTAATGTTTCTGAGTACACATGTATTGAGGTAAAAGTAGGCACCACCGTCAAAAAACTTCGAAGTTCTGAGCACTACTAGTACTGCTTCCTGTTTTTAGAAGCATGCAAACGGCACTGAGTAAAACCGGGCGTGTACGAAGCTCTTTGTTCTCGGCCGTGTAGTCATGACCACATGACCGAAATTGCCTGCTTGTCGGTCTAGCCTTTAGTCAGGTCGCGCATGCACTCTGTACAAGGCAGCAGCCGCAGTGTGGCACACCGGGATGACCGCTGTGCGCTTCTAATAGAGGCTACATATGCCTGCAAGTAAACCCCGCCCACTTAGCAACAGCCTAGCAACGAGTATATTGCGTGATTTGGGTTTTCCCCGGGAGTACGCACGCAACACACTCGTTGGAACTGCACACGGGCGTTGGAGTCAATAAAAAAAAAATTATGGCCAACAACAACGACATGCTTTTAGATTTAGTCAGCAATGATCAGAGAACTAAATGCAGTGCTTACTTTAAAGATTGGGTTGTAGATTTATGGCAAGTACTCCAAAAAATGATGACCATGTATGTTTTACATGAAAAGCACGTGAGTTGGTGAAAACTATAAATTATTTTGAGAAAAGATTCCCTTCGAAGTAATGGTTTGGACAAATTTTCACCAAACAAAATTTGATCGGCATGAATCGTTTGTCACTCTCGGATTTTTGAGGGATTGGTGTCCGTTGGGGTTGCGGCCGGATGCAGTTTGCAATTTTTTCTTTCGTACCACACTTGAGACAGGGGGTCAACAGTGAAGGGATCCGGGAAGGCGCCCATACTTTATGCGTGTATGCAGTGGCTCTAATGTGGTACGGAAAAAATTGCATGCAGTTTGTACCCGCCGTCACCCCTCGCGATCGCAAAACGTACTGGGTGGAAGATTCATTATTCCTCCATGTTTCCACATGGGTCGATCTAGCCAATCTCCCCGTGCTCTATGGGTTCACGTAAGTCACTCTTGTCGCCCACTCGACAGCGAAGTGTGTAAAATGCGCACGCGCGAAGACTGATTCCAATAGAAAACACGCCCATTTATGCTTAGTGACCTCATCTGTCCTCTGGGAGCAATTTTTCCCCCTACAACACACTTACTACGGGGTCATACATACCTTATGCGTGTGTACATAAGCCAGCGTGTGGTATGAAAAAAAATTGCGTCCGGAACAACCAGGGTTCAACACCCAGACGCCTACTGCGAATGCGTTCGTAAAGGCCATGACTTCAACAGGTAGTACAACCCAGTGTAGAGTAGCCAGTCTCCAAACCTTCCATGGCCGGAGTCTGCTTGCGTGCTTAGTAACCTCAGACTCTAAACGCTGAGCTGCTACTTGCTAGGTACTATCTGTTACTTTTTTAAAGTACTAAATTAGTGTTAAGTTCAGCCCCCCCCCCCCCAGAATGACTTGAGGAAGCAAGAGTTACTGATGATGCGAGGTTAGTCTTTGTGATGCTATTAATTGTATTAACATTTGTAAATTTGTTCAGTTATTTTTATTATACAATTTTTATTTGCCAAACCTGTGCATTTGTGTCTGTAATTTCCAGGCCCAGAGAAATCACACAAGGAAGTTCCTCTTCCTGCGTGATGTTCCTTCCATTACAGAGTACAACAACAAGTACAAAGTCAACATCGTCAGGACAAATTCGAGATAAACATTTCTGATTCACCATGACGGGGCGAGATTACAAAGCTTTCCTAACACATCACAGGACTGGACCAAAAGAAATTGGCAGAGCCTATGAATCGGGTAACGGTGTGCACAAATTTTCTTCTCTTATCTCTGTCATCATCAGGGCTCTAATTTGACACTAGACCGCAGGCCCAAGGCCAGTGATTTTAGCATTGGGCCAGTAAACTCACGACCGGACAAGTCCGGCGGTCTTGTGGTTTCAATTCAATAACAATTCATGTGCATGTACCTCAGTCTATAATATCTTGAACAGAAACGAATTATGTTCAAATTTTGACTTTGAGTAATGTTTTGAAAAATACGTAATACCATTAAAGACAAATGAGGTAAATCTTCTCTTGTATGTCTAAGTGCTTGTTCAATTAAATGTAAGTTATACTGTGCAAGGAAGTATTTTCTCAGTATGAATCTGGTCTTGTAAAACTATTTCTGGTCCAGTAAACATTTTGAGATACAAGTCCTGTGGTCTTGTGGATTTTTCCCCCAAATTCGAGCCCTGATCATGTCATGTCTGTTTCTGCAGCAAACAAGAGTATGCATAACTTAACATTCCTGCCAGTTCAAAGCTAAAATTATAGACCAGGGCCCAATTTCATAGAGCTGCTTTTAAAAGCATAAAAAGTTGCAAAGTGCAACAAAATTGTGATTACCAAAATAGGGTTACCAGCTATAGTATAATACCATTGATTACCATTTTACATGTGCAAAATGTAACTGGTATCCTGCTGAATTTTGCTTATCAGCAAAATGTTAAGCAATGTTTTCTGCTTAAGCAGCTCGATAAAATTGGGCCCTGGCGTCACGCACAGATTTGTACACACTGGGCACAGTTGGCCAATGAGCAACCTGCTTTTGACCTCTAGGCGAGGGCGTCCTACCATGGAGTCCATGGTCCTACTCAGATGGTGTCATAGTGCGCATTAAAAGGTCAATAGTGTTCACGGATGGGGAAAACGTTTAAAAGAGCACTAAGGCTAAGACCAGGGCAATGGAGGCCAATGGCCTCTGTGGTCCAAACTCACAAAGCTCTCTGACTTTTCTCAATAAAACATAGATGAATTTAATTGCATCCTTTATGCATATTTGTTATCAATTTTGTTTTAGATAAACTCCTTGTTCGCATGACACAAGGGCTCGGAAGCACCAGGTATGTCACCCCAGACTACGAGAAGCTTAAAGCCCTCACGCTGGAAAAGAAAATCACCGGCAACAGGTCTTTGATAAAGGTTAACCGCCTGGCAGCCATCTCCAAAGCTAGCCAAGAGAGCAGCCTCCTGAAACAGCATCGGATGGTCTGGCAGAAAGAGGTGGTACGCCTCGACGCCGCACGCAAACGGGCGGAAGCAGAGCAGGCGTCTTTTTTCCAGAGCAGCATGTCGGAGAAATCTTCCATCTCGATGTTTATGCTGGATGTGGAAGATCAGGAGCTGGAATGGAAGTCTCAGTTGAAGGAGTTTAAGGTCTCAACTGTTGATCCTATCTGGACCCTCCGGGAAGACCTGCAGGCCTGGTTGTCTGAGCACTCGACCCAGCTTCGCCGTGGCTCACCGTCCACTAAAAATCTCACGGAGCACCATGCAAACATCTCGGAAACCGTAGAGTCTGTTTATGAACAGCAGCAGGCTATACTGCACCGACTCGGACACGAGCAAATCAGCTTAGAGCAGGATCTCAACTCAAACTATTTGAGAAGTCTTTTCGCAGGTGCCGAAAAGTGGGTGGTGGAAGGGGTTCCAGTCGAAGCTCAGGTCTTAGTTTGTCCTGATATGGAACTGAGAGATTCTGTGTTGTCCGAGTTTGAAGTGTTGGACCGGAAGTATCTACAGAGACTTAGAGAGTTGGATAAATTGCATCCAGATGTTTTAAGGTACCCACTTTACTATAACTATCACAAGTAAAAATCTATTACATCAGAGCTATTCATCGGTTCATTGCTAGAAGGTCGTTAAAATCGTTTCATTTGCGTAATGATCAAGAGGGCGTTAAATTAAAAATGAGTACAATTTTGAAAAAATACATCAAAATAGCAAATCATTGTTTTACTTATAAACTAAATGTTTCCTTTTGCCAAACAAGGCCTTTGGAGACCACTCTTGATCAACAACTCCATTTACCAAGAGCTCCAAATTATGCATAACCAATTTGATGAAAACCATACTGACTGCACTAACAACCTTATAGTCCTGAGGGGAGGAATTGCACCGTGTATCAAAAGTAATCTCTCCTTCAAAACTTTATTTTTCAAATCTGCTGCAATGATTTGTCAGACTGAAAGTTAACATTTGAACAAAAACCGAAGATCGCCGGACTTGTCCACATATGAGTTTACTGGCCGATGCTAAAATCACTGGCCTCAGGCCTGCGGCCCAGTGTAAATTTTGACCTCTGGTAGGGTTACATAGATAGTCAAACCGGCCGCATGGATTTGTCTTTCTTCAACAACCCAGGATTTAGAACATCTGCACTGTTCAGCTGGAATCCCTAGATCTGTTGGATTACTCCAGCTTTTAAAGACAATCTTCTAGAAAAATGCTCTGATGCAGGAATGATCTTATTTGTTCCGCAGGTCAGACACCGGTGGGTGGAGCGACCAGGACCATTTTGCATTCCAGGCTATAGTAGACCAGTACCCTCACGACCTAGCCAATAGGAGAGCTCTGTATATCAATCGATTACGCCGCCAGCTTCCACACAAACCACGAACAGATGTGGTAAGAATGATCCAAATTTACCTTACATCAATGACATTTGTATTATCATGGACTTTCTCATGTTTTGTTAACTCTCTCATGCACGATTTATTTTGGTGGTAAATTGATCATATGGACACATTAATTGTTTACTCAGTTTTTGCAAATCGTGACTCCCAACAAAACTGGTCACAATAGCGCCCTCAAGAGTCCTCTCCCATTTTGAAGAATTATTTTTCGTTTTACAACTATTTTTTTGGCAGGGATTTAAACCAGTCTCTAACGGCTGGTCGGCGTGTGAAAGAGCTAAGTATTTTAACCCTTGTGGGTTATTACTTTTCTTGGAACTGTCATACATGTATCTTTGACTCAAATACAAGCCCTTGTTTTTATCTAAAAATATATATATAAACAACTCTATTATTATACACTTCTCCCAAATCAGAAATTTGATTCACACCACCCCTAAGCTAATTTCTTATTGTGCTTCACCATGCAAAGCTTCATTTCTTACTTAAAGGAACATTACAGAATTGGTTTTTGCTAACAAAACAGTTGCTGGCACTGTAAGCACTTTATGTAATCCACCATATACATAAACTGACAAACATGTAGAAGTTTGAGATCGATCGGCCATCTAGGTCACGAGAAAATAGTGAAAAACCGATTACACATTTGCATGAAATCATATAGATTCATATAGATTCAACACATGAATAAAACGCTCACTGAGCGATAAACTCCAATAGTTTATTCATTTCTCATCAATTATGGCATTTCAGACAGAAATATTTCAAGGGATGTTTTCTACTATCATCATCATTAGATCGTGTAAGTTTTATGTAAATCTGTGATCAAAAAGTATATTTTACAAGTTTTTTTCTTACCAATTCTGTAATGTTCCTTTAAAATGAAATGTATGTTTAACAGGTGGCCCATGAAGACTGGACTTTGAGCAACAGGTTCTACACAGAGCACCGTCGCACCCTGATTAACTGCTGGGCCCGAGACAAACAGGAGCTGTACGACAAAGCAGTAGCTGTGTTTGCCGATGCTTGCCTTGCTGAGGAGCTGCAACAGGCTACGGCAATCAACATCCAGCGGCAAGACGAGATCTGCAGAGAACTTGCCCTAAAGGTAAGAAATGAAAACCTACATGTATGAAGGTTTAAAGGCAAAGTATACGTTTGGCTTTTGGATCCGTTCGATTGTTTTAACCCTATATACATGTAGATACATACGATAAACCAAGCTGTGACAATTTCATTTCAAAAGGTGGTAGCGATTTTGAGACATCCCCGAAAATCTGGAACGGTAATGTCCACCTTTCACTGCCGTGTAGCCAGGGATCACACCCAAGTTCATGATACAACTTGGAAAGCAGCAGCAGAGGGATCACCTTAAGGGGATGCAACTTTTTATGTAATATTTTTGTAAACCTTTAGACAACGAGTAAAGCAAAACAGGGATGAGAAATTTCTTACTTTAATCTGAATTCAGACCTTTCAATTTCTGCTTGGTGACCAAAAAAAATGCAATTTTCTTTTGATGATAAAGATAAATCCTGCTCTTTGATTTACTGAGGATGCTGTTCCCAAAAGCTCCTTGGAATCTATAATTCCAGGTGTTATCAAAAGGTGGAAATGCAATCATTTCAATGTACCTTCTAAGGTCTGGATCCTAGTATCAGACTTTTTTTCTCAGCAGTGACTGTCACCCCCTTGCTAGAATTTATCACTGTTGATCTTTATTGAATTTATTTGTTAATAATAGGTCCAGCGATGGCGAGAACAGAAGCTTGAAGCCATGAAGTTGGAGGACGAGATGGCATCCCAAAGACAACGGCATTTTGAACAGCAGAGGGCCAAGGAGCAAGAGGCTGAGCGGAAGAAGAGGGCACTCAGCAAGCAGAAGGTAAGGAACATATCTAGTTTTAGAGAAACGTATAAATATTTTATCGAGTTGAAGAGCTGACCTACCTGTACACACACACAAATTTGTGTAAAATTGTTACAAACCTGTTGTTATCTGTTTTTGCTTTGCATTCATGGCTTCCCAGAGTGTTTTACAGCTGAATAACTCTTGTTGTATTGTGTCTTCAAATAGTTGGAAGTCTACCACACTAAGCTGCTAAAAGAGCAGGAGGCTAGGGAGCTTGCGGGAAAACAACGTCTGGCTGAGCTTCAAGAAGCCATGGCTGTACAAGCTCAACAGGATAAAGAAAGGTATACGGTTGACGCTCTTAAAAAAAACTTTTTTCTATTCAGAAGGAAAATGGCAACATTACAAGGATTTTCAATTTATTGCGTACACTTCGTCGTGTAGATGCATTTCGTCGTGTTGGTGCAACCATTACAAAAAGTGCGTGAATTGAAAACAATGTTCATTTTGATCATGAGGAATAAGTAGGTAGGATTTGAAGCTTTGCATGGTGGGAGTATAACTAAGAGAGGTTTGCGGTAACACCATGTTAAAATCTCCTGAAGACGATCAGAGCATACTGATCGAAACGTTGAGTCGTTAACTACCGGTTCTTTTCAGAACCAACAGTTACTCAAAAGAGATTTTAACATGGTATTAGCGCAAACCTCTCTAAGTTATGAGGAATAAAAATGAATTGAATTCTTGAAGAGTTGACGCGCCCTTTCCGATAACGGGCTCTCCCTGAAGGGGAGCATCCGATTATTACCCTAATGCATGAATAAAACCGTAACCACGACTCCACTGCTCGTTTTCGAAGAGAGCTTTTTAGCTGCTCCTAATTTTGGTTATGTCCTGGCCTTATCTGTTTAATTAGCTCCTTATACCAGTTCATTTTGCATTCTCTCATGTTTCGTTTGTTTTTGTGTTTTTTGTTAACTACGTATTGTTTTGGGCTGTTCCCCACAAGCCTCGGCTTATTTGAACAGCCTCCTTACTCACAGCTTCTATTGTTCTACTCTTCGTCATTATTATCTTTGGTGATGTTATATACTCTTTGATTGTAATATACTGTCTATTATTGTGAGTATGGAAATAAATGTTTCATTGAATTGAGTTGAACCATCTTTGTCACAAGAAAGCTGCTGTAACGCAGAGGTTTTCTTTTTGTTCTCGTAGAGTCGCTTATCGGGAAACACTGCTGGAGGAGCGCTTGGAGAAACAGCAGGAAGAGAGGAGGAAGGAAGCAGAGGAAGAACAAGCAAGAGAACGAAGACTAGATGCAATAAGACAGATGGTAGGCCACTCCCTCCCCCGATCATTTACTTTTGTCATACAACTAAAGGAGGGCAGGACAGGGCTGTTAATTCAGGGGGAAAATCCACAAGACTTGCAGGGCTTGTAGCTCGAAATGTTTACTGGGTCAGACATTTTTGTACAAGACCAAAAATCAAAACAAAAAAACAAATCCTGAGTTCTGACATGGCCACAGTTTAACAAGCTTCAAGAAAGACGTTTAAGAGAAGAGTTCTTTCATTATCATTACTCAACAAAGTTGAAAGTTAACATTTGTCCGAAATTTTTGTTCAAGATATTACAGTGTGAGGTACTTTTATTCAATTGAAACGCACTAACCGTCAGACTTGTCTGGTCATAAGTTTACTGCCCCCCTACACCAAAACCACTTGCCTTGGGCCTACAGTCCAGCTTAAGAATTCGAGCCCTGGACGGCCTGTAACCCCAACTGGCATTTCAAAACTTCCAGATTCTAGGTGGCAGCAGACTGACCTCATTCCCAGGGGTGATCAATCTCGCCACGCTATTTTTTCCCAGCATGCTTTGTTGGCTCATAACCCCCTGTAATTGGTTAATTTAATTCTCATTCTCATATTAACTCTACGCACGCACTCAAGTTCGGTAGCCCGCTAAAGAGGCATCAAGGTCATGGAGCAACTGGTCCCCTCTCATTGTTCTTTTGATATTGTGACATGTCTAACTGTATGCAGTTTAGGGGGCCGTGTAAAAACATAATTCGTTTCAAGTGGTATCGCGTCCAATATTTGGGCAATGGCTCTACTCTGTGCATTATATGTGTGTGCCTCGAAATAACACCGAGCCATGGGTGGATTTTGTCCAGAAACACAGGATCATTGGTAATAATGAGCTATGTTTTTTTGTAAAATTTTGAATACAGGTTGAAGTACATGTTGAACATGATCCCAAGAGAGTCTTCCAAAACACTAAGGTAAATTGATGTTTGAAGCTTTGCATGGTGCGATCATAAAAAACACTGCAGTAGTAAACTTGCGGGTACAAATTTTATACATTCATTTTATTGAATGTTTTCAGAGCTTTCTCCAATTCTTCTTATTTTGACGATACCTGTTAGTGGAGTTAACCTCTGCTTGTTATCAATAAATAAATATATTAAAGATAATAACAAGTCAGCTTAAATTCAAGAATGTATCCACACAAGGAGTGTAGTGTAGAATTTTCACTGGATTTGTCTTATTCTGTTCCTTTCTTTATTATTGGTTGTCATTAGTATTTCTATTTGCCTTTCTTTTAAAAAAGTGTTGTGTTTTGTCAACTTTGGAAATATGGCAATATGATGCTGAATTTGGAAATGTATCTGTTGCTGAATTGATTAAGTTACATTTGCTCCCATTAGGCATTCAATGCACACCTCGGCATCGGTGTGGTGGAGGATATCAATATACAGAAGCCACTGTTTGACGCAACAGGGTTTACTTCAGAACAGGTAATCACTGCTTTCATTTTGATAAGTTATTGTATTTTTGACCACATGAGGACGCTTTCATTGGTGAATTTTCTTGCACCACAACTACAGTTTTATCTTAGTTTGACTGCCTGTAGATTTTTTTCTTGTATCAATGGCAGACTATATAATAATAATAACAGCAACAATGACCGGCAAAACAATTTGTTTTACCTGTTTTCGCAGTCTCCCTATGTTATCAATATCTTTGTCAAAGGCACGTTAATCCGGAGGTCGTTGGTTCCAATCCCGCTGTAGTCAATTTTTCTTTGTTCAACCCAAAATTTTCTTTGAAGACACGGCTCCCAGCATCTCAGTGTGGTGTATCTCCTGAAAATTTCTATGATCTTGATTTGTCCAGGTAATGGCCGACCCACGCGTGAAGCTGGAGGAAGCTCTTCGTAGAGCTGGCTTACACCAGAACCCCTACGCTAGAGTGATGCTAAAGGATGCCAAGCCACTTAAGCCGCCCAGGAAAGACCAAGAGTCCACCGTCTTCAAGGACATTGACAAGTGATGCCACCAGTAAGTCTTCCAAAAATTGCATGCCCAAAATTTCCTTTAAAGCTAGGGTAGACTTTTGGTAATTACTCTACAAGTTAATTGCCATAAAAAACTTACTTGGTAAAGAGCACTGGATAGCTGTTGATAGTACAAAACTTCCCTTGAAGAAGTGTAGTTTTAAAGAGAGAGGTCATTTTCACCCCAAAAATTTGAATCTGAGAAAGGCTTCAGGCATGAAGTGTGGGTCCGAGTCCCGGTCGTGGCACTTGTGTCCTTGAGCAAGATACTTTACCATGATTGCTTTGTCCTTCGGATGGGACATTAAGCCATAGGTCCCGTGTACTAGGATTGGTAGTGCATATAAGTGAAACCACGGCTCGATTTCACAAAGCACTAAGAGTAAGATTCATCTTAAGTTGAGTTTGTCAATATCGCCATAGTGATTTGTATTGTAACATCACACTTTGCTTAGCAAATAAGATTGATAGACATCTTAAGATCAGTCTTAGCTCTTTGTGAAATCGACCCCAGAACACTTGTCGAGGAAGAGTACGGGTTAACCCTGGTGTTTCTGGTTCACATAGCAATGTTTACAGGTTTCCTCAGGCTTGAGAGCTACAGTGATAAAGTTCACTTATGAGGCACCCTTGGTTTCATTACCAGAAATATTTTATAATGATAAAGACAACTGATCGTTGTCGTTAATTGGATTAGAACCAAGTTTGCAGTACACATTTTTCACATGGCAACATCTCTGATGAAACTGGCCAATTGATTTTTTGACTTTTTAATGAAAATTCATCAATGTATATATTTAATAATATAATTTAACTAAGAAACATTTAAGTATTGAATTTGAAAAAAGTTTGTTAATTGAATAAAATGTATTTACTATTTTATCAAAACTATTTAATTCCTCATGATTTTCTAGATTTTATACATGCAATACTTTATACATTTTTTACATAAAAAAAAATAAATATTGAATTTCCTTTTTTTAACAGAGATAATGTAGAAATTCTCTTCACCATGAAAACCAATTCAGTGGTAAGCAAATCGGTTTATCAAAATTTCGGCCTTTTAAATTTTATTCCCTCTGTCATCATAAGGAAAATAGGCTTCTCGCCTGTTGCCGTTGTGCAAGACTGGATAAGTCTGGTACCAATTGCGCCTGTTCTCCACTCTGTGGTGATCCTGACCATTGCTCTTTGGAGCCAAACTTGTTGCCATGGTGACGTAGCGGGCGTGCTTCACATAGGCGTGCCATAATTGATGGATACAGGGCAGCTTCCATGATATCTAGAGAGTTAAAGTAAATATTAGTTGTGAGCCGGGAAAGGCTGATGGCATACCCATTTTAAGCTCAACAGTGGCGCCAGATCTGTTAATCTGGGGGGAGCCAAAATTTAAGGAGGGCGAGGCATTGACTTACCGAAAAGCCAGACTTACACCAGCGTCATTCTTAACTTGGCGAAAGGCAAACGTAATTGCATTAATGTCAGTGTGGGTGCAATGGTTTGGGGTTAAACTCAATTTCGGCCATCAGGGAAACACTGAGGTGGAAAATGGGGGTGGGGGCATAGAAAGTGAAGGGGGTAAATGCTTCCCCATGCCCACTTGATAGTGCTGAGGCTGGTTAAGATGTCCGACTTTGTGCTGGGTTGGAACATAAATCCAGCCTCTAAGACAAAAATGCTCGCTTGAGGAACCGTAGATCAACCAGTCAACAACAGAAACAAACGAAAAGAAATTGTTCAGAATATCTTGTAGTTATTTGTCTCACTGAACTGCAAGGTCATGTGATAGACAGGTAAGATAGTTTAGACTAATTTACCACAAAGATATATCTTCCCCTGGTAGTTTGTCTCTCTCAGTGTTGCTCATGTTAGCATTGCCCCCCCCCCCTATCCAAAAACTTGCAAAATTTCTCCTGTATTAATTTTCATGTAAAGACAATACAAACCTCTTTAGAATTTCACACACGCCCCACCCATGGACGCCGTTTACAGTAAACTCGGCCAGTCCCTCGCGGATCTGTACACTCCAGTCGCTGTCCATGTTGAAAAACATGATGTCATCAATGGTAACTTCGACTGATAATCTTTCCCCAACTTGCGCAGCAAAAGAAGAAGAAATCATAAAACTCTTTAAAAAATAATTTAAAGTTTGCCCAAAACCGTTTCATACACGAGGGAGTGCACAACTCCTCGACGGTTTGTATGACAAAGAAATAAATATATATATGAATATAATTTTAAGAACATAGGATTAGCTGTTGCAAACTGCTTCACCAACCATGATGTAAATGCAAACAATAGTTAGTGGGTGGTGTTTGAAGCTTTGCATGGTGTGGAAAATAAGAAATAACTACAAATAGTAAACTTGCGGGTACAACCATTAGTAAAAAAAAATCTCTTTTGGTAGAAGTGTTGGCTCTGAAAAGAGCCGGTGTGGTCTTACGTTTCGACCCTAGCAGAGTCTTTCTCGAAGGCTATAAATGTAATGTTTTTAAAACTGAATAATGTTGTTGCACATACATGTTGTTTCCACGTTTTTGTGTGGAAATGAAAGACAAGATGCAATATTTGGTTTAGAAAAAAGAACGGACACAGTAAGTTTTAAAGCTTACCGACTGGCTGCATACTAAACGAAAATTTCATTGGTGGATCGTCGGTTTGTTCCATCAAATCAGCCAATGGTAGATCGACATGCACAGCAGGGACGACTTCTCCCGATTGGTGTATTAAAAACCCACTTGTCAAACTGTAACAAAGCCCATCGTTTATATTAAAACAATTATCAAAATGTAAGGAGTTCATTTTTCTGTAATCAATATTTCTTGAAGTTAGGGGTGTCATAATTTCTTGTATGGGGTGCCGAAAAGAAAATAATAAGAAACGAACAAATTGTCATTTGACTCCGAAACAAATAACTTTGGAGGGAATAATGTTTCGTTTGCTTCTTCTGTAATCATATTTCCTGAAGTTTTGGGGTGTGTCATTTATTTCTGATTAAGCGCACAATTTTAAGGACAGTGTGGCGTGCTGTGTGTATTTCTTTTAAACTATGGAGTGCCCCCAAAACAAAAAAGTGTGTACTCACTTTGATACTTTGCCGGGGAAACAAAATGCTCCAATATGAAGACACATGCCATTCTGTTCGAACAAATGAAAAGAGATTAAGAAGGTATCAAGTAATAAATCACAAGGGATTAAGAAGTGTGAAAATTAGATTCTCCCATTCTGAAATATGGGGTTTTCATGTTTTATAGGTTTTCCCGGTTAACTTCAAGACAAAAATTCAAGTTCAAGTTGATGCCCAGCTCATTCATTGAGTGTTTCGTTGCTTCAGTATTTAACAGTCAAAATAAGTCCTAATTCAAATACAGTAGGTTTGTCTCTGGTCAAGATCATTCATACTTGTTATGATCATTCAATTTCGCAAAAGCCAGCAGCAGCAAGAGGCTCAACAGTTCAATTTCATCAAGTGTAAATAGATCTTTGAATTTCAACTGAAGAATGATGAAAGTATAGTCTTGAACGTCTGTAAATTAAATAGAATGACTGAAACGAACCTGAATGAGAAGAACAAAATCTGATTGCACTTGGTAACTAAAAAGAAACCCCAGTTTTAATGAAATGGGGAATTTAAAGGCGTGTTAATGAAACTCAAATAATTTTTGCTGAAATTGACTGGGGAAACCTATGTTCTTCTGCTTTTTTTGCTTGTTTCCATTTTTGATGTATTTCGTTCTTTTCTCATGGCATACTATAGTACATGGGTCATTGTTGTTTAAGTTCTTACCTCAAGAACAATAAAGTTCAAGATGTAACTATGTAAGTCCGACCATCTTCGCGGGCCTGAGAAGTAAAACAAAATTGTTAGAAGTTTCTCTAACAGGAGCTAGAGTTCATGCAAGACGATCATACGTTGGTATTGTGAAGAGCTTATCTTTAAATGCGCAACATCTTAGATATATCAGACCTACCGGACGATCTGTCTTTGACGCCCGTAAGGACCACGCCCTGTTCTTCTCCGTCATCAACTTGGACCACGCCCTCGAGGGTTCCGAACTGCTCGAAGTGACTTTGCTCCAAACTGGAGTAGAAAGGGTTGAACATAAATAGTTTCGTGCATCTATAAAACCACTTATACATTGTCAAATCATTTTTGAAACACATCCAGGGGAATAGGTTGCACTTACGACTTGAGGTTTTCGAAGAGCTGTTTCGACCACTTTTCCCTCGCAATATTTTCGGCAGCAAGGCTCGGGTGCACATTGGTAGCAAAGTCGTAGAAGGTTGTCGATGCAGACCATCTGTATTGAGGAATGATTTATTGGTTTGAGTAAACAAGGCCTCCATTAAAACCCCGCGTGTGCTTTGTTTTAAAATTAGTTGTTTTGGGGTGTGTGTATTATTTTAATTAGTTAACTCTGCATTATAGTTGGTGGAGGCCGTTGGTTCAAATCCCGCTCTAGTAAATTTTTATTTGTTCAACCCAACATTTTTTAATAAATAAATTATTATTTATTTTTTATAAGAACAAAAAAACCTAGTCAGAATTGGCCCATCACAGGGGTCCATATCCGTTTCTGGGGTCAGGCTGAACCGGAAACTGGTTAAACATTGAGATTTCGGCTCGGATTCTGCGGCAGGTTGACACTTGACCCTTCTGGGTCACCCTGAGACAGTTTTAGGGTTGCCGTGTGATATTATCGTTTCACACAGTCTGAAACACCACCTTGTGTCCGGTCAGTGAGACGGGCAGTACTGTTCTCTGAAAACAACTCACATAAAGGAACACCGGACGTGCACTAACGGTCGCGTGTCTACTTCGCTCCAGTCCTTTTGTATTCCAACCCTTTTGTAATAAAAGGAAAATCAATCAAATCATAGCAGACAAACAACAATGTTCACAGTCATACAAACAAATAGAAAGGAACACAAAACACGAGTAGACCCTATCACGAAGGAATGCGTATGCCTTAACATGTACTTGTAACGTACCCTCAACTTTGTTTTAATATAAATTAATAAAATAAAGGCATTGTTTGAATTTCCTACCCCCAAAAAACTTGTACACCTCTTTTGAACCTGCATAGTTACCGACAAAATCCATTGTAGTTAATCTGCCATTTACTCAAGGGTTCAATGACCGAGCAGTCAAGACCTGCCCCGGTGAACCCCCGGCCTGCGTCATCGGTGACGACGCAGTGAGGGTGCCGTGGAAGCACCAAGTCACCACGGCCGGGGAGCCGTAACAGAAACCACACGTCTCGCTGGGAGTCGGGCCTGATGGCGACCCGTGCGATCAGGCGGATCGCCCCGGTCTGGTCCGAGCCGTTCACGTAGAAGGAGTTGTGGCCCTTGGGTAGGCAACAGGAGAAGAAACAAAATTGATAAACACAAAATAAGAGAAGCTACATATTCAACAGTCAACACAAAGCTCCTAAAGTTTTAATGACATCCGACGATTTACTTTTTAAAACTTTTGAAAAGAAAAGCGGTGTTTGTCAAAAGTAACTCCCTAGAGAAAATGGTGTTGTGAGAAAATGGTTCATAGCTTACGTTTGGGTCGTCACCAATGCCCGAGTACACGTCCAGTTCACGCATCCTTGACTGCAGCGACTTGTTCAAATCTCCACCCCTCCCCGCTTGATCTTGCATGCTCCTCCTGCGTCTCGCCATGAGAGCCAGCAACACCTTCATCGCGTAGTACTTCAAGGAGAACCACCGGCCCGGGATGGCATAGATGCCGTAGAGCGGCTCGGGGTCCCGCGTGGCGAGGTTGACCGAGATGTAGGCCGTCACCGGCACCGCCAAAATCCAAAACAAAGCCCAGACGTAATCCATTGTGTAAAAGAGAACTTCTGTCAAAATTTGAGTTCCGAACCAACTCTCCACATTTACTTGTCACTCCGATATCTCTTGCTCACTTAAGTTGATCAACTTCGGAATGGTGTTACCTTTGTTGTTTTAGTTGTCAAGTTGTTCGTCAGCCATAAGCAAGTTATCAGAAACAATCGGATGTACCATGTAGTAGACATCAACACTGCTATGCAAGCACCTGCCGACCACCGTCACCAAAGGCCGAGTGACTCGATATAAACCCAAACGGTAGTCTGGTGAGATTAGATTCGACTTCAACCCACAGGGCGGTGTGAATTGTGGTTGTTATCCTAAGCTCTAAGTCCGGGTTTGACACAAGAGCATTAATACCCTTCGGCTTGGCTTACCGGGTCAACGCTAAGCATTGCCGTGACCACTTAATAATAATAACCCTCCACATTTACTTCACTGGTGTTTTGCCACCTGTTTGGTTCAATGTTAACCAGCAGCACCACACAATAATTTCGGCATTGAAGTTTAGGCCTTCATTGAATTGGGAAGGGCGTGCACAGTGAAATCTTTTTTTTTTTTAACTGTGTTTCTCTAAATCATAAATGCGTGGTACAAGTTTTTACCATAGTGTTTGATCGGTGACAGGCACATGCAAAGAACGAACAGTTCAATATATACATTGTTCGTTATACCATCGAGAAAGGACATGGTTACACATGGCATGCCTATACTTAAGGATTTATCAAACTTTGCGTCGAATCATTTTCTCAGAAAAGTAAACGCCTACTGCGGTATCATTGTACAATTTGAAAAATTGATGTACTTCAGAGGTCATGGAGTCCACGACTATACTTAAAACGTAAAGAAGCGGGGTGAATGTCCTTTTCAAAATCCTGCAAAATATAATTTTTACCGAGGAGTAAGGAATTTCCAAACTTGGTTTCTCCAGAAACTTGCACAGAAAATTAGGCACATTATAAAACAACGCCAGGTTTATTCGTGCTGCTAAACGTCCTGCGCGCGGACCGACGATCAACGGGTTAAACATAAGCACAGGAGACTAGTCGGGAACTTAAAGAACTAAAACAAGAATAACATTCTAGCGGAAAAAACAGAAACAAAAACATAGCTAAATCAATCACTACCAGTCAACAAAAAGTAGTGCTGTCTCATTTATTTTAATGGCATGTACGAGCCCGCTTGCAAGAACTGCAACTCTTTGAAAGTTGAAGCTTGTACCATCACTAAATTTTCAACATACAAAAAAGCTATAGTTAAAAAATACACGCATTGTATAGTTGTGGATAACAAAAAGTGTATTAGTTTCCGCAATTTGCTCCCGGCACAAAAGGCTTGATGGTGATAAGGTCTGCTTTAAATTGATCATGGTTCACGTTACATTCGATTTGGTACTGCACAATCATAACAGTCAACAAAACCTATGCCCTCGATAGGGGAAAAAAACAAAACACAATCGAGGCTCGGCTGCCATGGAGATTAATCCTTGGGTTGATTTGCTATCGGCAATGTCACTGACCCCAAGAAGCAGTACCGAGTAGGCTGGGTTGCAGTTTACTTCCAGGTTACTTTTAGCACAGAGCTAAGATCTTCTGTCAGGTCTTGGGATTACAAAAACTCCTCATATCGGTGCACACTTGACGGTAGGGTCATAGATTGGTAAATGCTTCCAAAATAAATGACCTTGAAAAATTACTTGGTGAGAAACACTGCAGCTGTTGACAGTGTAAACAATTTTGAGGAAGGCCAAGGATTCCCTTCGAAGAATAATGGTTCGGATAATGTTTTTCACCCAAAATCATTTGCATCTGAGAAACGATTTATGCGTGAATCGTTTTTATCAGATTTCTTGAGGGTTGGTGCCCGTTCGCGAATGCTGCATGGCAGAGATGTGGTTGGCACCCGCTGTCACCTCGCTAAACGAGGAAGGATTCGACGTTCTTGTGGAAATACCGTTACAGTTTCTTGCTGTTTTCTCAACAAGTAGACACTGCGTTCAGCTGAAACTTTCACATGTGAATTTTATTGTATCTTCAGAATTTGCCTATATTGTATCAACATTACTTTGACACGAAAAAAATACAATCTATGACCCTATACCTTTAAAACTAAGAATGTATTTAATTGGCCCAACTTCCTCAACAGCAGCAGGCCTGGAGTTTCATCTTTGAGAGGGCAAGGCCCTTTTCAATGTGCAATGGGGCACTTCCATTGGAAAATCTTTAAGACGCGTGGGAAACTTTTGAAGGGGCACCATGGCCAAGACCAGGGGCAACGGAGGCCATGGCCTCCGGGCGTGAATTCCAGGCCTGCAACACACAACATACAACAGTCCAAACAAGGAATGCTTAGTGACAACGTTTTGAATTTTTATTGTTATATGTTATACTTTAGAGGTATACAATTTGAATACACTAAAATAATTTGAATTTTAGAAAGGCTTCAGGCATGAAGCCCTTTTCAGGCATTTGAAAGCACATCATTCTACACAACAAGGGTGTTTTTTCTTTCATTATTTTCTTGCAACTTCTACGACCAATTGAGCCCAAATTCTCACAGGTTTGTTAATTTATGCATATGTTGGGACACACCAAGTGAAGATACTAGTCTTTGACATTTACCAAAAGTATATCCTGCCTTTAACCAGGGATGAAATTTGACACAAGACAAAATTCCTTAAAAAGTGGCTTGCGTGGGTTACCCCTTATTCTAGACCTAAACCTCGGATTATTGCATACATGTTACAATTCAGGAGGTTTACAGACTCTGTGCATCACCAGAAATACAAAACTACAGGTTTTGACACGGTGTGGACAATCTTCCTTTGGCGACTGCTCTACTTCTTTCAAGCCTTGAAGAAAATTAGGAAACTTGATATAGGAAAGAAAATACTGAGACATAACTGGGGTGCTTGATACAATTTTACGAACTGTGAGTAAATAATTACATGTCATTGTGTGTATCTCTCTTTCTATAAACAAACACGACACCATTACGGATTGCTGAAAGACTAGCTAGAGTTGAAAGTGCATAGAGTAACCTGCCCATTGATTAACGGCAAAGTAAAAGTAATTAATATACCATGTATTATATTAAGTCCGCAAAGTCACAGGCCTGGGGTCGATTTCACAAAACTCTTCCTAACTTAGGACTAGTCCTAGGCAATGCTAAGAGATAGGACTAGTCTTAAGTTAAGACCAGTCACTTGAGACTAGTCCTACCTCTTAGCATTGCCTAGGACTAGTCCTAAGTTAGGAAGAGTTTTGTGAAATAGACCCAAGGAATTTCATCTTTGAGAGGGGCAAGGCCATTTCCATTTTGCAAAGGGCACCTCCGTTGGAAAATCTTATGGTCTTTGGAAAACTTCTGAGGTGCCATTGCCAAGACTTGGGCAACAGAGGCCTTGGCCTCCGTGTAATTCTAGGCCTGCCGTCAGCTAAAGTTTTTTTCCTTTTAAATGTAATGTCCTGAGTAATCACTACACTCCAGCTTTGTGTGAACTAACGAAAGTCAACCCATTGTGTACACCAGAAGGATACCATTTCAAATTAGCTGCAGAAATACATGATTTTTATAATGTTTTATTCTTTTAAAAACAAATACTTCTTGTCGATATAAAGGAAACAGTTAAGTTTGGCATTGGTTATCCTACCAAGGATTTGTCATTAATTTGACAAGATTACAATCATTATTGTTATGAATAATTTTTTGTCTTACCCTGTTTTTGGAATCAAATTATTCACACCACCGTTATACCTCAAATAAGCCCTTCATACGGATTTGAAAATGTGCCACATTTATATAATGTTAATTATTAATTAATAGCTATAACCATTTTATTATCCGCCGTGAAGTTTGAAACCTACAAAATATACATGAGTACATAATTTAAGATGTGTTCTATTTACAATTTAAAAACTCTAAAGGCAAGGTACATAATTGTATACAATGTGATTGATCAAACTTAACCCTACTATAAATTGCTTTTCAAATTACTTTTTAAACAAATTATTTGCACCAAAAGGATAAAATTCATTCTGAAATTATATAGGCCTATATAAATGAACAAAGTAAAATGTTAAACATCAGGTGCAGCATTGGTTATATAAGTCACTGTTAAGCAGTTGGTATGAACTGTTACTTAAAGGCAGGGTGTGCTTTTGGTAATTACTCACCAAGTTAATGAACATAAAAACGACCCCCTTTGAAGTTATGTAGTTTTAGAGAAGGAGGGAATGTTTCACCCACAAATTTGAATATGAGAAAGGTTTCAGGCATGAAGCCTTTCTCAGGCATCTGAAAGCACACAATTCTATGCAACAAGGGTGGTTTTTCTTTAATTATGTTCTTGCAACTACAATTCAGTTGAGGCGAAATTTACACAAGCTTGTTATTTTATGCATATGTTGGGGAAAAAACCAAGGCAGGATACTGGTATTTGACAATTACCAAAAGTATACCCTGCCTTTAAAAGTAAAACCCTGCGGGGCACTTTGGTTGTAGTACGCGCGGCGCACAGAATCGGCCAATGAGTAACCTTCTTTTGACCTCTAGCCGAGGGCGCCCTACTCAAATGATGTCATGTGCGTATGGTAAATTATACAGTAAGGCATGTTTGTGGAAGAATCTCCACACATCTAATTACGGTAATTAGCGCGCCATTAGTTTTCCATATTGTTTCTTCATATCTGATAGACCAAGGGCAGAGCCAATCAAAGGGTGACCCTACATGGTTATGGTCACACTATAGTCATTTTCTTTGGTCACATGGTCGCCATTTTCGGTCCAAATGTAACACAACCTAACGTACAGACTAGTCTGGCACCCTGTATGAACACATGTATTTTTTGGACCGAAAATGGCTTCAAATAAAGTTGTCGCAACTCTCTCTATACGTAGCTATGGGTCAGTGCATGTACTTGTAGTATCAACACTTTGGGTGTAGCCTACATGTATAATCAATAGTAAGAGTGAATCGGGAAGTTTGGATACCTCAATAAGGGACAACAGTGTCTGTTTTATGGTTTGTTTTAGATATATACTTTTTTCCTGAATTTTGCTATTTTGTGCAATGAGGGCAGCAGACTAAAACGTGTTTTTTTCCAGATGTACAGTGTCTCCGATGGAAAATATGTGATTTTTCAGAGTGCCATTTTCTGACAGGTGCTGATCTAAACTGTTCATGTGCACACCACTCACCGACACTTGACAGACTAAAGTGGACATCAAGCATTACCTACACTTGTATGACATTGGCTTGTACATAAGTGTACATGTACCAGTGGAGTGTAAAATATGTGATTTGTCTGTGTGCCACCTTCTGAAAGGTGCTGATCTAAACTTTTCCTGTGCGCACTGACAGTAACACTTCACTGACAAAAGTGGACATCAACCATTTACCTATTACACTGTATTTATGCCAAACACTCTCCTAGCTTACAATAATCTGGCAGTGAACTGAACTCTACATGTTCAAGAGCACGAACTTGAATCTGTGCATTGCTTTGGACAACAAAAAAATACCCACTGTTTGGTCCCTCTTCCCTCTCCCCACTCATCTCTGAAGTGGTCCTTACAAGCTGGAGTGGGTCGACAGAGCCTTCAGGAGTTGTAACAACACTTCTTTGCTTCGATAGGCGACTATCCCACCCGCATTTGCCCACGTCTGGCCCGCCTCTTTGCTCCCGTTGGCATCAGGCTTATCATACCTCAGCTCGGCCTGTCCAAGATCCAGACCAGCTGGATCTGAACTACGGCTTTCCTCGGTACCCTCCTTCTCGAACTCTCGGAAAAGCTCCAGAGCTTTTCCGAGATTTGCTATCCCTCCATTCATCGATTTAAGTATGGCATGAGGGGCGCATGTATCCCATTTGAAAGTGCTGCCCTTGGAAAGGATGTAGGCATCGACGAGGAAGTCGATCGTGCACAACATTTTGTAGCCTGCGCCACCTGCATATTTTACCTTACCGACGGTGACGGGGTCAAGCGCTGTCTTGACTTCTTCCTCCTCGCTCCTGCTGAGTATGACTGAGATGCCTGGGGTAGATGGAGTGTTGTTTGCTGGCGTGGAAGAGAGAGAGTTGACCCGAATGTCTCCCCAGCTTACACCCCAGATGTGACGACCTTGCCAACTGAGTAAGGACAGGGGGTAGTAGTCATGAAAAACAATTCACATTTATTTGTCATTGATTTAACTCGCTAAGTATTGCTGGCCAGTGTCATTTATTTGATTGATTGGTAACTTCCTCTGCCACACTTCACATCTCTTTCCAACTAAAACTTTTAGCCATTGTCACTACATTCAGTCACTGCTGTCCCTACAGTCATTCTGTCACTGTCCATACAGTCAGCCACTGTCCCTATTTTTCAGCCATTGTCACTACATTCAGTCACTGCTGTCCCTACAGTCATTCAGTCACTGTCCATACAGTCAGCCACTGTCCCTATTTTTCAGCCATTGTCACTACATTCAGTCACTGCTGTCCCTACAGTCATTCTGTCACTGTCCATACAGTCAGCCACTGTCCCTATTTTCAGTCACTGTCACTACATTCAGCCACTACTGTCCCTACAGTCATTCAGTCTCTGTCCCTACACTCAGCCACTGTCCCTATTTTCAGCAATTGTCACTACATTCAGTCACTGCTGTCCCTACATTCAGCCCCCACAACCCTTATCTTTTGAGGGGTCAATTTCCGACTTACCGATCGTCCTGGTCAATGACATCAAACGGCTGATTCACAACACCCATCAGTGAATCCCCAGTGTTTCTATCAAACACCCCTATAAGTATTATTGCACATTTAAGTCCTTCTTCGTGTATTCCATCTGCTGGCATGTCCTCACTACGTCCTTTGATGTACTGCGCTGTCCCATCTGAGAATGAAACGGACAACTGGTCATGATGATTATTGTGTCATTCATATTGTAGGTGAACGGTCTTCACATAGACTCTTAAAGAAACATGGATCTTAAAACACTTGTGAAGCCCAGTTCATACTTCATGTCAAGAAATGAATGCAAAGCAAATTACCTGATGCAACAAACATGCACGCGCTGTTTTCCAATTGTGACGCAGTAAAATTCGCTTCGCTTTCTCGAAAAGCATAAACCTTGCTTTACAGGAAGCTTGTGACTGGCCGCTGAAATTTACACTGGACTTCAGGCCTGAGGCCAGTAATTTTAGCATTAGGCCAGGAAGCATGCGACTGGCCGAGCCCGGCAGTCTTGCACTTTTGGTTAAATGTTAACATTCAGTATGATAAATATCTTTCAATTCTGTTGAGTGTTGAAAAAATACTTACACATGATACCAATGAAATAAATTATCTTGTCCTTGTTTATTTATTTATTGATTTATTTATTTCAGTTTAAAAACGCAAAACATGGTCGGTAGTATCACAAGGTAATGCTAAAAATGACATGCTTACAAAACCAGGTGTTTAAGACCCTGCTGGTCAGAATTCATCCTCCCTTTTGCCGCTAGAATCATCCGAAGAAATTGTTTTCTAAACTGAAGCCACAGCTTAGATTTTTAAAATAAATTCTAACTTACCAATAGGATCAATCCAAATTCCCAGAGAATCCAAGTCCACCCCTATGCTTAAGCTGTCCAGTGTTGGATCAGTCGGCATGTCCACATCTTGATGAACTGCCTTGGCTAGTAAGGACGCAGCACACACATTTCCGTCTAGCACCTTGGTCAGGAGGGTGCAGGTCTGGTCCTCAGTGGGTTGGACAGCTACCGTGATGGACTCCCCGAGGGTATTGGTGAATTTGTTGCTCTCCTCTCCGAAGACGTAGTCTTCCAGACTGGGAAACTAATTAAAAAGATAATTGCATAAACATTGGTTTTAAGCTTGAAACTGTGTTGCAGCTATTTGGTTTTCCTTTCATCCACTAGATACAACAATACATAGTTCAACAAGGCCAGGGCTCAATTTCATAGAACTTAAGCAGTTTTCTGCTCAGCAGAAATTAGCAGGATACCAGTCACAAATTGTACACGTGACATGTAGTAGTTTGGCTGGTAACCTTATTCTGGATAAGCATAATTTTGTTGTGCTTAGCTACTTTCTGAGCTTGAGCAGCTATGAAATTGGGCCCAGGATTTAGATTCGGGACAATTTGTGAATCATTAGGTTTTAAATGTTTACCTTTTGAGCGATGTCATGTCTTATCATCTCTTGAATCAAGACATCACCCAGCGTCTTGAAGTCCCTGACGAACCTCTTGTTCTTCTGCTCGCCCTTCTTCTCCTCCACCAGAAGCTCAAACAGTGCCTTCTCAGAGCGGATGATACGGGCAAGATTGGCAGCTTTCTCAGACAGCCCCACTAAGGAGCAGAGGAGGGCTGCCATCTTGGAGATGCTGTCCTCGGGGAGGACAGTAAGGTAGGGCTGGTGGGTGGGGTCTTGCGAATCACCATGAGCATTTGCACTGTCGCTAAGATGCTGTTAATATGACTTTTTTGTTCCTTTTTTTCTGGCTTGTTGTAGAGGCACAATTTGTGTTGATGGAGAGCAACCTGAGTTGACGGGTAGCAACGTGTGTTGATGAGAAGCAACGTGAGTTGAAGAGGAGAAACTTTGGTTGATTAGGAGCAATCTGTGTTGAAGGGGAGCAACCTGAGTTGATGAGGAGCAACCTGAGTTGAAGGGAGCAACCCGAGTTGATGAGGAGCAACCTGTGTTGATGAGGAGCAACTTGAGATGATGGGTAGAGCAGCGTGTGTTGATGAGGAGCAGCGTGCGTTGATAAAGAGCAACTTGAGTTGATGAGGAGCAACCTGTGTTGATGAGAAGCAACCTGTGTTGATGAGGAGCAACCATATAAATAATTTAAATCAGCTGCAAGGCCCCATGGGGCAGAGGCGGCAATGCACTGTGGGAATTAGGCTGATGCTAGTGCAGGTGATGCCTCATCGATCAAAACTGTCTGAAAAATTCAGATGGAAACAACTGTTTAGGTTTGTAACTAATACTATTGAATTGAATTCTTTATCATGGTGTTGGTGTCAATGGGCGGACTGATTTGCCAATACACACATCGCAATGGGAAAACAATTACATTGCTCTCCACTTGATTTCAATTTTGTGTTTCAAAGATGACTGGTTCATCTAAATCATAAATGGGTTCCATCTAAATAATGATGTTCCCTCCCAAAAATATCCAAATGTACAATCGACACTGAATCGTATCATTATCAATATTTACTCCTAGAGGTACATGTAGAACTACTAGAAATTAAAAATTAGAACTTTGACTAAATGAGTGACTGAGTCTGAGGTTCGATCCGTGGAGACGATAGCGGATCGAACCTCAACTCAACTCAAGTCATATACTCATAGCTCTAGGAGTATATCAATCATGTACAACTCCATGATTTATATAATTAATATATTATTTTTAATAACCAAACAACAGTAACACAGTAGCACAGTACAACCACAGAGAGTCTGTGTCATTATAGTACATATTCAATCATCAGTTTCAGGGGCCAAGTACAGTACAAACATTATGATAAAATCACACTCTACAAAACAACCGTGCATCCTGATCACTGCAGTCTAGTCGTCTTCATAATAAACCATGTATTTCTCTTTCTTTCTTCTTTCAAAAACACACAAATGGTTTGTTGAGCTTACCTTTGTACACAAAACAATATCCCTTCAGCTTCCTGTTTCGTGACAGCCGGTGTATTCGTTTACTATAACCAGAATCATCATCACACTTGACTCGGATCGGAAATGAATCTCACAGCTACTGCATAATGCAATTGTGACCATTTCATACACAAGATGCGTACTACATTGAATATTCTGAAAGCTTGCCGTCACTACGTCATTTATGAATAATTATTAGGCAGTTTGAGCGGAATAAGCCACGCCTACTTCATTATGAATGGGGGATGACCGTTCAACGTCACTCGACTCAAGGGTCACTAAAAACTATATAAAGTGCAAAATAGAATGCCATTGACAAGTTTTTTAAAAACGACATCAAAAAAGTTTTTCTGCTAAAGTTGTCATTATTTTGTTAAATATTATTTATTATGTAAGGCAAAGTAAGGCATGTTCCAACCACCACCACTGCATACGGCTATGAAGCCAACCATAAAAGACCGTGATTGCACTGTGTGAATAAATATTGCATTTCCCTATAGGGTGTCAACATTTTTATCTGACTTTTTTTCCTTTTTACCCCGACACGGGCGGTCAAAATAGAGAATAAACGTATTCATAAAAGTGTTTTATTCATTAACCACAACCATTTATTTTGCTGGGCAAATATGCCTGGCCCAACCCATCCGGAAGAAGAAAAATTGTTTTTAAAATATAAACATTTCAAACTTGTGCATTTTTATCGATTATAAGGTGATGATTTTTTAATATCAAGAGAAAATATAAAGCTAACTTATGCACATAAACTGAATTATATTGGAGTTTTGGTAAAAAGTTAAAATGTTTACCCCTATTATAAATATGAAAGCGTCCACGTACCTGTAGCAGTTAGGTCTTGCACCCAACACCGTTACAGCGTAAGTAAATAGTTTGATCATCAGGTAGCAGACTTATAGCACGACGTGCACGCATGCACACATGGACAACCGAAGATCAGCATGACTCGAAAGTAATTTTGTCGAATATTTCGGCTTTCTCCAAATCTCCTCAAAGTTACCCTTTCGTCGTCACGTAACCGTTTACATTTGGACAGGTAGGTGAACATGTTTGGTATTTATTCCAGTGTTTGTAAGTTTGTGTACTAAATCGCTTGCCCGTCATGGAGGAAGGATAGCCCATGTGAGTTGCGTAGCCAGGGGCACGGCATACCCACACTTTGTTTTGCCTGTGTGGCTGGCCGCCGGCCCTGCGTGTGACCACCACAGTGCACTGGAGAGCATCGCTGCCGGCAAAAATAAGCAAGGTCAAGGAAAAAGACAGTATTTAGCTCTGAGCTAACACGGAACAGTGAATATATACGTAGTTAGTTAACGATTTGCTAGTTACTTGTGTTTTGTAATTGTATTTTTGTAGGGGCGGATTCTTTTCTGTTTTGTTTTTTTAGTTGGTTGAGCGGTTGAGCCTTGGACTCTGGAGTTGGTTCCCCTTCATTCAATGGAAAGTGCACTTTGCTAAATTAAAATGGCCTTGCCCTCTCAAAGATGAACTTCCAGGCTTGCACTTTGTGTGATGCCACCAACGTAAATAAAACAATTAAGGTGTTAATTTCCGTTATTGTTTCAATTCTGCCCATCCATGTAACTCTTACCACTATCTGGTGTTTTCTGGACGCCCTTCTAATAATTGCTGAATGCATCAACATTTTTAGCAGATTCTGTACATTTTTGAGGAAGTACAAGTAGAACCATGCTAAGTAAAAATGACGCACAGGCAATGGGAATTTGAACTCATGACTAATTGCAATAAAATTAATACAAACATTTTTACCATTTTATGCATTTTGTTATATTTGGCAGGGAATTGTTAAATTACCTCTAAAAACCAATTAGCATATTTGCCACATGTCTGCATTTATTTACACAGTAGCCCAAAAATTGTTATTGCTGTTTTGTTCAATTAAATGTAAGTAAACAAACATCTACAACAAACAGTTAATGACCTGACATTTCAACCCTGGCAGAGTCTTTCTCATCACTTCAATCTTCCTAAAAATAACTCCATTTCATGATTTTACAGGGCATTGAGGCACTAGGTCGCCTAAACATAGAGACTTGACTGTTCATCTGAGTAGGGAGAAACTGTGGATAAGGCGCCTCCAGACCATTAAACCCCATGGTCTGAACATCCAAGAAGGAAATGACTAACAACGTTTTGTCTTTGCCTAAATATTCCCGTTTAGTCTGTCTCATTCACTAATTATTTTGGTCTCCCTCATCCCATCTTTTATTTTTGTCTTCTGTGTTTCCAACCTCTTGTGGTTAAACCAGCCCCTTCCCCCCCCCCCTTGTCTCACTTCATTGTTGAACCCTTGCTTTATAATGTGATTTCTGCCTCTCTCTCTCTCTCTCTCTCTTCATTTCTTTCCACTTGACAGCGTTTGTTACACTAGTATAGTCCCTACCTGTTTAAATGTGTTTGTTGACATTTCGTCTTCAAAATAGACTCTACCAGCATGACCAGGCTCGACGAATCGTCCGGCCATAAACTATTTTTTGCATTTATACCATAGGTCCTTCTGGTTGGTGAGCAGTTTGCAAAAGCTAATTCTACTTTCTTAAAACAAATATTTGTCTAATACTGTTCCCCACATGTATTGTAACCCACAGGTTGGAAAAGAACTGTGATTGATGTACGACAGATGACAGTACTGTTATGGCCGACCTGCTTGAGATAATCGAGGAAAACGAAACGCCGACATTTATTCGACAGAGTAGCGCGTGGACTCCAAACAAAAGAGCCCGCATCCAGGATGAGGTCATAAGCAGTAGCGAGACTGACGATATGTTGGAGTTACGTCACAACCACGCCCTGGGGATGCTGTCGTTGATGCACACCATGTATATGAAACAGGAACTCTGCGATGTCACGCTGATGGTTCAGGGTCACGCTTTTCAAGCGCATCGGTTGGTCCTGGCTGCTTGCAGTCCCTACTTCAACGCCATGTTCACCAGCGAGCTCAAAGAATGCCATGAGAAATCTGTGACCATACAAGATATGGATCACGTAGCAATCAAAGAGATTGTTAACTTTGCGTACTCGGCAAAAGTAAATGTAACGGAGGAGAATGTTCAGTCAGTACTTAAAGCAGCTTGCATCTTGCAGATTGACCCAGTCATGAGCCTGTGTTGTGCTTTTCTCGTAACGCAGATGCACCCCTCAAATTGTCTCGGTATCCGTGCTTTCGCCGAATCTCACGGATGCTTTGAGCTGCAGCAAGCAGCAGACATTTTCGCACAACAAAACTTTTGTCAGGTTGCGCTGCATGAGGAGTTCCTGCATCTCAGCATCGAGGATCTGATCGACCTCGTCAAGCGGGATGCGCTCAACGTCCCCAAGGAAGAGGACGTGTACGAGGGGGTCATGCGGTACCTCAGTTATAACTCGGAGCGATGCAAACGGGTCGGCGAGATCTTTGAGCACGTTCGCCTTCCGCTCATGTCCTGGGAGTTTCTCCACAGTCGCGTGAAAGAGGACAGGTTCGTGACCGAGGACGAGAGGTGCAAGAGTTTTTTCGACGAGGCGAGACGTTATCACTCTAGTCAGTTCTATCCCGGTCTTCACTGGGAGGTCAGCATACGAACCTTGCCGAGACATTCATTCAGTCGGTCTCTGTATATTTATGTTGTAGGTAAGGAACAACAATTTGAGCAAATCACCACCAATAACCTTCTGGAAGTTTAATTTAATTTAGTACCTGGTGTGTTGAATTGCCTAATACCCTTTACAAATCTGTTTAGTATTAACCCTCTTGCTGTCTGACCATTCAATACCATTCACTGTGGTTTTGAATGATAGATAAACTATGCCAGCCTGCAATATGATACCATGAGGGAATGCATGTACACAGTACACAGTTAGTTCTGTGCACAGTTGTGCCACCGTACACAACCTTGGCAGTCGAATGGTTTCAAATGGTTGGTCAACTCACTGGAAAATGTTGCCAAGAGTCGCTGACAGCAGGAGGGTTTAAAACACCTTACAAAAACACACACAAAAATCGAAAAGAAAAGAAGATTCATATCAGCAGAAAAAACCACAATTAAGTGGTATGAAAATAGAAACAACGCCTCCAGGGCTCGAATTTGGGGGAAAAATCCACAAGACCACAGGACTTGTATCTCAAAATGTTTACTGGACCAGAAATAGTTTTACAAGACCAGATTCATACTGAGAAAATACTTCCTTGCACAGTATAACTTACATTTAATTGAACAAGCACTAAGACATATAACAGAAGATTTACCTCATTTGTCTTTAATGGTATTACGTATTTTTCAAAACATTACTCAAAGTCAAAATTTGAACATAATTCGTTTCTGTTCAAGATATTATAGACTGAGGTACATGCACATGAATTGTTATTGAATTGAAACCACAAGACCGCCGGACTTGTCCGGTCGTGAGTTTACTGGCCCAATGCTAAAATCACTGGCCTCGGGCCTGCGGTCCAGTGTCAAATTCGAGCCCTGGCCTCATGGAAGTGAAGGGAAGGATAAAAAGGCTTGTCTTCAGACACTGCTCAGAAAAGTCTGGAAATGAGCAAAGAATGGATCTTGGCAGAAGCAAAACAAATCTCAACAAGTTATGTTGTTGCTTTTCCTTTAAAAAAAAAAAGCCATGATTCGTTTATTTTTTCCCTATATATCAAAGTGAGGAATTTCTTAAACTTATTGAAATGAAGTGAAGCCTACCAAATCAGGAAGGGATTTGTACCAACCTGTATTGTTGGTCGTCCCTTATGTCCCTACATAAACATCCTGTGAAGAGGGGTCATTGTTTGTTTGTTTGGTTTTGGGAACTGGTTTTACGTCGGCTGGTTTTACGAAAAACTACGCAACATAAAAATTTCTGCGGGCTAGTATAAAACACAATTTACTTGCCAGGTGGGCTACTCTCAGAAAAAATTAAGGGCAAGCCCTGCTCTTTGGATGGTGACTTATGGGGTCCTGCTATTGTTGTTCTATTCCCTTTTGTGAAGGGGGTCCAAGTTGAACAAAGAATACCTTGAGGGGTCCATTGTTCTGTTGTGTTTTGGACCCACAAGGACCAAAACACAGAAATTTTAGTTGCAGTAAAGTTTAGCTACTTGTAAGAGTTGTACAAATTGGCATACATAATGTGCACAGTGATACCGAAGGATCCAAACACCCAAGTACTGTTATTAGACTGTTCATGCTGTTTGGCTTGTTAGTTGCAGGAATCTTTGCTAAAATGTTGATCTGACTGTATGCAGAGCTACCATCTCTCCCTGATTCTGCAGAGAGTTCCTTGAAAATAATCCAATCTTTCCATGTTCTGATGAACAAATTTGAAAATCTCCCTGATTTGGAAACTTTTGCCCTATTAGTACATGTATGTTGGATTGGTAATTCCTAATACCTCCCTGATTGTTGTACAAATTCTCCCTGATTGCAAGATGCAAATGTTGGCAGCTCTGTGTATGTATTCTTCACTCGAAAGATGGAAATTTGTGTTAAAAATGTTTTTGCAACCTTTTTTCAATATTTACATAGGTGGTGAAATGAGTCCAGGCAGAACAACCCTAAGTACAGTCGAGCGCTACACCCCGGCACTAAACTGCTGGACCTCCATCACACCCATGAACTCGCCAAGACGTGGTGTCGGTACCGTCATGCTTGACAAGATCCTGTACGCAGTCGGTGGCGCGGACAACACGGCACTTAACATAGTGGAGTGCTTTGATCCTCAGAGTGGTGCGTGGCGCTACCTTGCCTCTCTTCGGGAGCCCCGCAGTAGCGTTGCTGTGGCGGCCTCCGGGGGATACGTCTACGCTTTCGGGGGATACGACGGAATGACCAGTCTGAGAACGGTAGAGAGATATGATCCCAACACAAATGAATGGAAGGATGGTCCAGGTAACTAACTAACATGAAACTAGACGTGAAATTTATGGACGAAAATATGAAGTTAAAGGTAGGGTTAAAGATTGGTTTTTGTCAACGTAATGCTGATTTATTAGCAAAATTATCGAGGAAGATACAATAAAAGTCACATGTGAAAGTTTCAGCTGAATACAGTGTCTACTTGCTAAGAAAAAAAGCTAAAAACAGTCACGGTATTTTCACACGAAAGCGACAACTGCATCTCTGGCTGCAGTATTCGCGAACGGACAACAACCCTCGGAAATCTGAGAAACGGTTCATGCATTCTCAGATTCACATGTTTCAGGTGAAAAATTATCCAAGTCATATTACTTTGAAGGGAATCCTTTTTCATAGTAGGGACTAGTTTAAACTATGAACAGTTGCAGTGCTTCTCACCCAGTAAGTTTTTATGGGCATTTAGTTTGTGGAGTACTTACCAATCTATGACCCAACCTTTTAAAATGTATGATTTGTCATGATTTGTCTGCCTTCTTCAGTTCCTCTGTAAAAACACAAGATACACCATATTACTTTTGATAAAGCAACGTACATAATGAATGTGTGTATGTAATGAATGTTCTGGAAATCTGTTAACTGTCTTCAAACCGGAAACCTTAACTTAATTGCTACCAGTACAATTGCTGGTAAATTTGGCTCTTGGAAAAGGCAGGTATGATAAATGTGATATGTTAGTGGGTACGTACGATTGTGTACTTTGTTTTGGTTGGGTAGGTATACACATTCAAGTCGCAAACCTTTAACAAAAGGGACAATGGCTCCCCTGGTTGGGTAACGAGCCCCAGTTGGAAAGTGTGTATAAAACCCATGGAAGCTGTCGCCAAAGAGGGACAATAGACCTTTTTATTGCAACGTCACTGCCCAAGTTTTTGCCAACCAGGGCTTGAAAACTATGAGAAGCCATAAATGCAAAGCAAAAACAGACAGCCATAGTTTGTAATAATGTTACACAAATATTCAAAAATAGTGTTAAATTTGTTGGAAACAAAGCAACCGATCTCGCATCGATGTTTGCGCATCGGTCTCGAATCGCTCTTTTTCAACCGCTCTTTTTCGATCGATCGCTCTTTTTCGACCGCTCTTTTTCAATCGCTCTTTTCTAATCGCTCTTTTTTCATCGATCGATCGGTAGAAAGGAGCGCTCGATCGATGGAAAGGAGCGATCGATCGATCGATGTAAAGACCGATCGATCGATGGAAAGACCGGTCGATCGATGCAAAAGAACGATCGATCGATGCAACAGAACGATCGATCGATGCATAAGAACGATCGATGTGTTGATCGGATTATTTGCCTCTTTGGCGTTCCATAGTTATGGATGGTGGACACATTGATACACAGTCTTGATTGATCCTTTATACTGGGGGGGGGGGGGGTTACAATACTGTCTAGTCATATTACATGTGTGATATTGTTGAACCCTTTCTCTGTGAAATACTGACCTTCATGGGATATGAAGCTTACTTGACAATAAAACTACAGTTACACTGAACAAGTATTACCAGTAAGGATTTTCAATACTGCCATCTCGTGTTGTGCTGTATCAACAGACGGTACATGTGTATTGTTAAAGTTTCAGATCCCAGTATTTCACTAAACAAAATGTATGCACAATAAATCTGTTGTCATGTGGAAACTGAGTCGAGCAGACGCCATTGTACGGTAAAACTTATTCATATAGCTTTAGATTTTGTAAAGCTTTTCTTTATGAACTAACACGGTCAGCCTTTTTGTAGAACTAAATTTTTGACCCCACAAAATGGCAGATTGTTTCACAAAGTAAATGGAAAACCACACATTTTTGAGTAATATTTGTGTGAATCATTATATTCTACTTTTAAAACATTTTTCCAACCATGTTCATTTTATAACAAACGCTTTTCATAGCCCAAAGCACCATATATCCGAAGGCAACGTGTCCCTTTAAAGAAATGAAATGTACAGAACTGAAGACAAAGTTTACACATTTAATTTTGATAAATAACTGCATGCTTTAAAAACTATTTTTGGTTGGGTTCTTTTGTTTTAGACATGACATCACCAAGAAGTATGGCCGCGGCGGTAGCCCATGGCTCGGGCATTTTTGTCATCGGAGGTTACGATGGTTCTGCTGACCTTAATAGTGTTGAATGCTATTCTCCAATGGTAAGTTTTTCTGAACTTTTTAACTTTTTTACACTCGGGCTGTTTAGGCTAGTCTCTTATAAAATTGTTTGGCTCGATTTCACAAAATGTAAAGATTCATGTTAAGATGAGTTGTCAATATCACCATAGTGATTTGTATTGTAACGTCACACTTTGCTTAGCAAAGGGAGACTTCTGAATGCTAGATGGCAGCAGACCTACCAGGTAAAAGGGCATTGTTCACACAGGCCATTGTTCACATTGTTCTAAGCGCGCACACGTTGCTGAGAACAATGGATTTACCTGATAAGTCTGCTGCCACCTAGCATCCCATAAGTCCCCCCATTAAGAGTGATACATGCACAGATCTTTTAGATCGATCTTAGCACTTTGTTGAACCAAGCAAGGGTATTGTAATTGTTGTTTCAGTCAGGTCTAAACATTGATGAAACTTGGTGGTGTTCTTCAGTTTTGTTCTTGCTTGATTGTTTTTTTTTCTTTTCTAAAAACAGATCAAGAAGTGGCGGACGGTGTCTTCGATGCATACAGCCCGGTCTATGGTCAGTGCAACATCATTCAAAGAGAGGATTTACGTGGTCGGAGGATGTAACTGCAGTGTGAGGTACAGTATGCTCTTGTTGACACTCCACAACCTCGTTCCTAGGGGCGATTTTTTCCAGCGCACACTACTCGCTCATCACCCCTGCCAGAATATGGCATATTTTGATTAATCTCGGGCTTGACAATTGTGTCCTTGAGCAAGACACCATAAATTGCTTCTCTTAAGCCAGGTGTTTAAATTGGAACCTGTGTGGGCCGAGACACATTAACAACTAAGCACTAATAGAAGCAGCTTAAGGTTGTACAAATGCACACCAGGGAGTTGAGAAGTTTGAAGAATGGTTTATGTCTGAGTCTGATCATAGAGGTAGAAATGGTCTGATGAGCAGGGGTGCGTTGTAAATATTGCTTAGCATGTTACTAGGACACTTGCACTACAGTACATACATGTTTAAGGACCCAGTATTTTAAAAGCTACATATTTCCTTGATGCAATGTGTGCCTATCAAGTCTGCCACGATCATAGTGTGAGCCAGAGGGGTGTTTGGGTGTCTTTTGGACACCCTGTTTTAAATTTGGACACCCTGTTTTATCTGTCATTTACATGTTAAAGTATTGCAAGTGAACAATTTGGACACCCAGTTTTTAAATTTTAAACAAATTTGGACAACCTTTTTTAATACCAAGTCCTGGCTAAAACTTTGATCACAATAACTGTAGAAGAGGGTACAGTTAACAAGGTCAAGAGATAGAATAACTTTTTCCCTACATATATAACAATAATTTTATGCACATTATATCTTACTTTTTACAAGCACCTGACAGGTATGGATTTTTGCTTTAGTCTTTACAATGCTGATCCTTTTTGAGTATGGATGTTGTGTTGATTGTTTACATGTAAACTTGTTGTGACCACAGTTTAGCAAGTGTAGAGGTGTACAACACGGCCACCGATGTCTGGGTCCACGTTCAGATGATGAACCACCCTCGAAGCGGAGTGGGACTCGCCGCCGTCAACCAGCGACTCTACGCCCTCGGCGGCTACGATGGGAACGACTACCTCCGTTCTGTCGAAATGTACGAGAAAGAGAAAGATGACTGGACGGTCGTGAGCAATATGGAGGCGCCGAGGAGGAGATTTGGATGCTGTTCGTGAGAGAGGAGGAGCTGTTTCAAGAGAGAGGAGAAGCTGTTCATGAGAGAGGAGAAGCTGTTTCAAGAGAGAGGAGAGGCTGTTTCAAGAGAGAGGAGAAGCTGTTTCAAGAGAGAGGAGAAGCTGTTTCAAGAGAGAGGAGAGGCTGTTTCAAGAGAGAGGAGAAGCTGTTTCAAGAGAGAGGAGAAGCTGTTTCAAGAGAGAGGAGAAGCTGTTCATGAGAGAGGAGAAGCTGTTTCAAGAGAGAGGAGAGGCTGTTCCAAGAGTGAGGAGAAGCTGTTTCAAGAGAGAGGAGAAGCTGTTTCAAGAGAGAGGAGAGGCTGTTCCAAGAGTGAGGAGAAGCTGTTTCAAGAGAGAGGAGAAGCTGTTTCAAGAGAGAGAGGGAGCTGTTTCAAGAGAGGAGGAGCTGTTCGTGAGAGAGGAGAAGCTGTTTCAAGAGAGAGGAGGAGAGAGGAGAAGCTGTTTCAAGAGAGAGGAGAAGCTGTTCGTGAGAGAGAAGAAGCTGTTTCAAGAGTTGCTGTCTGGTAAAAATCTGAGTTTACATGAAATACCGTGATGAATATAAAGAATGGTCTCAGGTTAGCAGCTGGTGCAATTAGTGACAGAACCTCCCGTGTATGGTTTTGTTAGTTAGGGACCTTGTCAAAGTTAGTCCAGGACAACCAGCAGAGATAAGTACCATCCGGGACAAGGTTTTTTACTCGCCCATGAAGAATGGTCTCAGGTTATCAGCTGGTGCAAATAGTGACAGAACCTCCCATGTGTGGTTATGTTAGTTAGCATGGTTAGGGACCTTGTCAAATTAGTCCAGGACAACCAGCGGATAAGTACCCGTCCGTCCGGGACAAGGTTTTTTTTACCAGCTGTTAGTTCACCCTATTTGAAATTGGGTGTCGGAGAAAACACGAGGGAGAAGTTCACAGTACCTAAAAAAATCACACTACACATCTGAGTTATATACAATGGTCTCCAATCCTTCAAGATCGCTCCAAAACAGCAAGTTTGTTTATACTACATTTAATCTAATTGAAAGATGTATACATTCATGTATATACAAATTAAATTCATCTTAATTTGAAATATAGTCAACCTAAACTTTGAAAAGAAAATGTAAAAATTAGACAATGATTATGTATATTTTTGTTATCCATTGTATCCTTTGCAACCAAAAATAACTGATTCTGCTTTACTGGAAACTGTAGTGCAGGACATGTTGTTGTCCTTATTAGTCGGATGCGACTGACATAGGCCTTTTTCAAACCTCGGCTTGGGCACTGACCAGGGCCCACTGTCATAGAGCTGCTTAATATTATAAGCAGAAAAGATTGCTTAACAATCTTCTGCTTATTAGAAGTGGGCAGGACACCAGTCACAATTGGTGCACTCAAGCATGGTATTTTGGCTGGTAGCCTTATTCTGGTAAGCCTAATTTTGTTGTGCTTAGCTTATTTTTGTGCCTAAGCAGCTCTGTAAAGTTGGACCCTGGTCTCCATCATCATTTTTGAGCAATGTACCTTGTGCACTGTTTCCAGCATCAAACGAAGCCTGGACCCTAAGCCGTGGTTTGGAAAAGACCCATGGTACTGACCCACTTCACCCGACCTCATCATTATGGTAAATCTTGGTCTTGCAATTTTGTAGGATTTCGCAGTGCGCACTTTAGGCAACATGCATGCAGTTACACACGCACCAAATCTTTTCATTCAATGTGACTCCCAAAAGGGTAGACTGGAGACAGTTGCGGCATTGGACGTTACCACAAGAGTCAATAGGACAATTTTGTTTTTGTTATTGTAGGTTTTCCCGGCCAATTTCAACAAAAATCCATTAATTTTATCACATCTAATAGCGGTAATAACAAGAAGAATGTTCAGTTTTAGATGTGGGAGGAAAACCTCCGAATGGGGAAAAAAACCTATGCAATTAGGTATAACCCAATGAAAACCCAATCCAAAATTTGGAGCGCTAATGATGATGAAATTCTGTATCGCTTACCAACACCACGATCACTGTCAACAAAACAATTCCACTTTCTGTCATCATGATGATACTGTCAAAACCCCACGGTCATTTTTAACAACAAATAATAATTTTCTTTCACTATGATGATACTGTCAAACACAAAGGCCTTAGCAAATAATCAGTATGAGCCTCTGATGCCAGGTAACAGCCTTCAAAACTACTGTGTTCATTTCAACCTTGTAAAAAATGACATCCATAAAAATTAGCGGTAGCCGTTGACAGGAGGCACTTATTGTTCCCTTGGGACCTATCACCTCAAAAATTGAAAAAATATGTTAATCAACGACAATGTTAACGAAAAGGACAAACATTGTACGTAAATAACAAGCCTTGGGTATCTTTTAAAATATTTTGAACCATGATTCTAGTAGTTTACTGCAAGAGTCTTGAAAACTGAACATTTTTCAGCAAACTCGGGCGGTGCAAGGACTAAGGATCACGGAAACGCTTCTTTTAACTGAAGTGTCAATAAAAGAGCAGCACTTGTCAGCTTACTCAGGGAGCCACAACTTATGTTGAATTTGAACGCACACAAGTTGAAATTCATTGCCCATAAACGAAAAAAGAAAACTCCTGCCAGAAACATATTCATGTGCGCTTCATCAATTGTAATTAGGTAGTAGAAAATGTAGTCTTGAATGTCTATAAATGAAATAGAATGACTGAACAGAGTCATGTGTGCACGAAAACGAAATAGAACGCATTGATATATAGCTAAAAATAAACCCTAGTTTGAGTGGATTAGGGGAAATGCGTGAATTTGAATGCGTGTTAACCCTCTTGCTGTCTGACCATTCAATACCATTCAAGTGGTTTTGAATGATAGATAAACTATGCCAGCCTGAAATATGATACAATGAGGGAATGCATTTACACAATACACAGTTAGTTCTGTGCACAGTTGTGCCACCGTACACAACCTTGGCAGTCGAATGGTTTCAAATGGTTGGTCAACTCACTGGAAAATGTTGCCAAGAGCCACTGATAGTAGGAGGGTTCATGAAATTGAATGAGTTTTTACTGAAATTGGCCGGGAAAACCTATATATAAAACATCTGAGAACTTGACTTGTCTAATCGCAGAGAAATTTACTCTGCTGTATCGCCAGCCAGCATGTCTAGAATGCAAGGTCATGCGCATTGTGTTCCAAAGGTTTGTACTTATTATTTTTTGCTAGATAGATCAGTAAATGCATTTGATTTTGTGTGTGTACTGTATGCATTGTTTTCTGTTTATAAGTGCTTCTCAAATCGGCGAAATGTGTTCCTAATAATGATAATGTGATGAAAGCTGGATAACTGCTGCTATGTAAACTTAATAGTGAAATTTGTTTCTGTCTATAAAATTTGTTTGCAAAATTTGTATATTATTAAGAGCAGTCTGCCCATAGAAGTCTTTCCCAAATGTATATGCCCATGGGCACACGCAACAAAGTGTTTTGAAGGCAAAGCACCTTTAAGAAAAGGATTTTTTTCAGTCGGAAATAGATTTGTTTAAAAAGTATAAATGCATTTCCACAATTAACAGGGAGGGGGTAATTGGTGACAGTGTTGAGAAACTTCTTTTTTTCGAATTACTTTTTGATATTGGAATTTTATATAATAAGGATATAAGACCTATTTGTAATTTTTTTTATTTTATAAATATTTGAGTTAATGTATGCTTTTTTATCCTAAAGAGTTTCGCTGCAAGGTTTCTTTAAAGTTTGTCCATGACCTTTCACCAACGATTTTTCTGAAGTACGGTACATGCAGCCAGCATACAGGCTGAACTGATTGTTCCTGTCGTGTAAAGAGTGTACAGTATACAAGTACCAATATAATGCATACAGTATGTGAGGTAGCAAAACAGAAGGCTCTTTCACGGGATACTTTGGGTCAGGTCACATTACTACATGTATTCACCAGACTTGACTAGAAGGCTCTTGTGCGCGCGTACACAGGGCCCTTTGTAGGTTGAGCTAAATTATTGAAAGAAGTTACTGTTACGAACTTCCAAGAACGGAGGTAAAAGGAATTTCTATGTTCAAAACATGACCGCATGCATTTTAATTCTAGTAGTTCGTGTTGTAGGATTTCCCACTTTTTCCATTGGATAAAAAGGATGTCGTGGCCGAACTGTTAAGAGCATCACACTCATGCTCTGGTGTTTCTGATCAGCAGAGTGTGGGTTCGAGTCCCGGTCGTGCCACTTGTGTCCTTGATTGAGCAAGGTACTTTACCATAATTGCTTTGTCCTTCGTAGGTCCCGTGTACTAGGATTGGCAGTGCACGTAAAAGGACCCAGAACACTTACCGTGGAAGACTACGGGTTAACGCCGGTGTTTCAGGTTCATATATAGCGAACACTCTTGTTTACAGGTCTCGTTAGGCTTGTGAGCTTCAGTGATTAAGTTTACTTATGAGGCATCCCTAGTTTCATTACCAGAAAGTAGAACATTTATCAACTGCACTAAAATTAGGAACCCACTGTCCCACGTCACTACACATTCTTATAGGGAACAAATTTAGAAATGCAACCAGACATCAGATTTCCCATCCCACATATTATAGTGAAAACATAAATATATATACAAGCACATCACAACACTGTCTCCCTGAACCAAACTGTGACAAGTCGCGGACACAATCTGTTAAGTTTTAAAAGTAAAAATGCGCAACGAAGAAAGTTGCATCAGGTCGGAGAAAAAATGAGGGCGCACTTGCGTTCACTACTACCAATAATAACAGGAAGGTCCTTAATTTAAAGAAACATTATGTAAATTATGTAAATTAATTCTTGAGAGCCAGATAATAAATAAAAGAAACATGCTACTCTGTATGTCTAGGGTGCCGTTATTAGCACATTTTGCCGTTTAAATCTTGACCAACCTGTCGTGTTTGAACATTAAGAACAGGAATTGTTTTGAAATAACGACCACTGTCCATTATTAAACCTTTGATATTATTTTGTATATATTAGAAAATGGTGGTTTATGCACATGTATATGATCTGTTATATAAATTGATTTGCACCAATATAAATGTACAATATAAACATGGAGAGTGGGGCGTGTTTGCTATATAGGTGAATTATATTTGTGTATATATACTCTAGCAATTTTCCTTACGGAGTGAAACTAACGAGAACATACTTTTAAAATGTGTTTTTGCTAGTGACTATTGCCACAAACTGCTGTTAACGTCTCGATAGAGAAGGTAATAATAATATTCCAGATGTAAACTGTTTTCGTTTTTTGAGGGGGTGCGAATGTTATATAATTGTAGTTGCGATTTTTTATAACACTTTTATTGTTTGTACATATACAATTGCTGCTTTTACACCGAAGAAAAGTGCATCTCTCATCAAAGTCAGACCTTTATAAGTATAAAAGATTTATGTTCATTCTAGCTGCGGGAATTTTATACAACTAATGCTGTTAAATGTTTTATAATGTAAAAGGTGCAGTTGAATGAATAGTGTTCAATATTGATAGTCAGGATTATTCTTTCACATGAAACCTGCGAGGCGATAATTTGTAATTGCCTTTATTCTTGTGAGACCACTGTGAAAGTACAGGTCCAGACTGCCAACATAAACGGATTGAAACTTAAAGGTATTGTACACTTTTGGTAACAGCTCAAAATCAGTGTCCACATTTTGTGTGATTCAACATATACATGAACAAACAAACCTGTGAAAGTTTGAGCTCAATTGGTCATCGAGGTCACGAGAAAATAGTGAAAAGAGATCTTATGTGTTTTCTGTTTTTTCGAATTATCGCGCGCGATAATTACTATTGTTTTACTCGTTTCTCAGAAACGATAGCATTTTAGGCAGAAATATTTTAAGGAACCCTTTCTACCGTTACTTACTTTAATTCATGTAAGTTATGTGTGAATCTGTGAACATTGTGTTTTTCGATCTTACCAATAGTGTACAGGGCCTTTAAAGTGACACGTTGCCTTGGATTGGACGTTTTTGGGCTATACAAAGCGCTTGAAAGCGTGTGGTAAAAAATGAATATGGTTGGAAAGATGTTTTAAAAGTAGAATGTAACGATCCACACAAATATGCCTCGAGTTTGTGTGGTTTTCCTTTTACTTCGTGAACTGACACGGTTCGCCATTTTATAGAACCAACATTTTGACTCCAAAAAATGGCAGACCGTGTTAGTTCACAAAGTAAAAGGAAAACCAAACAAATTCGAGGCATATTTGTGTGGATCGTTACATTCTAATCAGATTTGTTTCATTGCAAACGCTTTTCATAGCCCAAAGCGCCCAACTCCAAGGCAACGTGTGGGCCTACCTTTAAAATAAAGAGCGGCATAAATTGACCTTGTTTCGTCAAGGATGATGAAGCTAACGATAGTGAAGTTCCAGTTACGTTTGGCTGGTTTTGATCGATTTTTCTAACCAGACCATCTACCGTGCTCGGCAAACATAATGCAGGGCCAAGAAACATAAAACTAACCAAAGACCAAAATGTCTTAATATTGTGCTGGTGTGGTTGAAGATTCTAAAGCGCCCTCTTTTGAATTATGCTTCTCAGCCCTTGTTAATTTCCTTTAATTATAGGGGACGGAATCTCCGGGGACAGATTTCCTTATGACACCAGCTTGACAAAATGCCGATGGGTTATGTGATTTGTTGGGTGTTTTTTTCCAGATTAAACATGGCTTATTTTTTTATTGATTGCAATCAATGCTAATATTCAATATTTTTTTTACATCCAACATTGTAGTTAAATAGTTTTAGTAATAAAATGTGTTTAAAGGTATTGTACACTTTTGGTAACAGCTCAAAATCAGTGTCCACATTTTGTGTGATTAAACATATGCATGAACAAACAAACCTGTGAAAGTTTGAGCACAATTGGTCATCGAGGTCACGAGAAAATAGTGAAAAGAGATCTTATGTGTTTTCTGTTTTTTCAAATTATCGCGCGCGATAATTACTATTGTTTTACTCGTTTCTCAGAAACGATAGCATTTTAGGCAGAAATATTTTAAGGAACCCTTTCTACCATTACTTACTTTAAATCATGTAAGTTATGTGTGAATCTGTGAACATTGTGTTTTTTTATCTTACCAATAGTGTACAGGGCCTTTAAGTACGTTTAGACTGTTCTCCACGTGTATATGTTTGAAAATCGTTTGCAGCTTTTTTAATAGGTTTTACGAATTAAATAATGTAGAATTATGTCAGTGCTCTAGAATCACTTTGACTCGGCATTGAACAATACATCTTTGCTAATTCATGTTAAATTACATTCCCTAAAGACTTGTATTTAGTTTGTATTAGTGCCGTAACGACTTGTTCCTTTTGGAATGTGGACGTTATTGATGTTGGTTCCCATTGTATACGCGTGTGGTCTGGTACAATGTTTGGAGCCAGACGAAAACGAGACTGCAGCGCCATACTGTCTGATCATTTAGTACATTATTAATGTTTCAGTATGAAAGCAAACCACTTAAAGGTAGGGTCGTAAGCAGGTGTTTTTTTTTCAACGTATACTGCTGAATTATGGGCAGCATTGTAAAGAGAGAACAAATGGAAGTCACATGTGAAAGTTTCAGCTGAATTCACCGTCTATGAATTACCTTATACTGAGAAAACAGCAAAAAAACTGTCACGATATTTTTTTCACACGATCGTCCATGTGAAGTGACAGCGGGTACCAATTGCATCTCTGGCCGCAGCATTCGCCAACAGACTCAAACCCTCAGAAATCTGAGAAACAATTAAAAGATTCATAGTTTTTACTATCGACAGCTGCAGTGCTTCTCACCAAGTAAGTTGTTATGGTCATGAGTCATTAAATTGTGGAGTACTTACCAACCTACGTCCCCACCTTTAAATCAATGAAAACATCAATACAAATCACTCATGCATTACGAGAGACGTCTGGACACCAGACAGTTTTAAATAAGCTTTGTTTGATGTACAAAAAAGTACCTCAATCGTGATCACCTTTTTAAATGCAATTTGTTCACCAAGTCATACTTGGAAATTAATTTTCTTTCAAACTATTTACTTGATCAGGATGAATCAAAATAGTTTATGTCACTACGAAAGTGACTTGAAGGCAGTAGACACTTTGGGTAATTACTCAATACTCACACATAAAAACTTACTTAGTAAGGAGCACCTGACAGCTGCTGATAGTATAAAACATTGTGAGCTACGATTCTCTCTGAAGTAATGTAGTTTTTGAGAAAGAGGTAATTTCTCACTATATTTGATTCTGTGAAAGGCTTCAGGCATGAAGCCTTTCTCAGGCATCTGAAAGCACACAATTCTACAAAACAAGGGTGTTTTTTCTTTCATTGTTTTCTTGCAACTTCGATGACCAATAATTGAGCCAAAATTTTCACGGATTTGTTATTTTATAAATTTGTTAGGGTATACACCAAGTGAGCTAGTCTTTGACAATCACCAAAAATATATCCTGCCTTTAACGGCAAAGTACACCTTTGGTTTTTTGGGGACCGTTTCATTGTTTTAATCCTATATAAGTGTAGATATATACAATAAAACTAACCTGTGAAAATTTCATTTCAAAAGGTGGTCGCGTTTTTGAAAAATCGCCAAAATCCGCAGCGAATTTGTCCACGCATAAAGAATAATCCCTAATAGGAATACACGATCTGAGAAACGTTTCTCAGATTCAAATTTTGGGGGATAAAATCTGACATATTTTTTCTTAAAAATGTTTTATACTGTCGAAAGTTGCTGTACTTCTAAACGAGTCAGGTTTTATTGCCATTAATTTTTAGAGTGTTTACCAATCGTGGACCTTCCCTTTAGTGTTTATAATTAGTAACACTTTCAATAAATGGGATCCTTCCCTAATCAATCCTCAAGGGGCTTTGCCAAGTTACAACCTTCTAAAGTTCCCCTAGAATCGACGAACCAAAAAATGACGAGGTAGATGGAATCCACGCTGAGGGGCGAAACCCACCATATTATAAGCACTTGCTCAATAAACCATGAAACCATTGTATTAAGCGTTCCACATGACAGAGCATTCTGTAATCGGATCGGAGGAAAGCATAGTGTACACTGGCGGTGGAAAGGACGTCAAAGAAAGTGCACGTATTGTGTATGTGTCTCTTTAATAGCAAACCACTGTACTGAATTAAAGGGAGAGTATACCTTTGGTAATTACTCCCCAAATTAACGGCCATAAAAACTTACTTGATAAGAACGTGGAGGTAGAATTCTACCTCCATGGTAAAGAAGCACTTTGGCTGTTGATCACGTATAACATGTTGAGAAATGATTCCCTTCTTAGGAATGTGGTTTAAGAGAGAGGGATTCAAAAAATCAAGTCAATCTGAGAAACGTTTCTGCATGAAGCGTTTTCAGATTGTGTATTCCAATTACGGGTTATTCTTCCTGTGTGGACATAACCGCTTCAGATATTTGGCAAAATCTCAAAAAAGCTACCACCTTTTGAAATGAAACTTTCACATGTTAGTTTTATTGTAGATGTCTACATTTGTTAAAACAATCAAACGGTTCCAAAAACCAAAGGTATACTTTGCCTTTAACAAGATGTTTGCAATAAAATGCGGCAAGGTTGTCTGGTCGAAATAGCAATTTACAGTTGACGTATTTTACTGAAGAGAATTATATATTTTTGTATAAATTGTTTGTCAGGTATACATATACCTTGTAATAAGTATTTCCTTTAGCATTCGTAATAGCACTGTTTATTTATATGCATTAAAAAAATCGAACTTGCAAGATCTGTAGAAATCATAAGTTTTTCCCCAGCGTGTTTCATAAGATTTTCATGTTCTCGTAAAGTTTGTGTTTTTCAATGTCGTTAAGATGTTGGGTATCTCTAAACTTAACTGATTTCTAAGTTATCTCGAAATGAAATGGCTGAATGTTTTTTCCAATGTATTTTAAACTTATCTGTACAGATTTTGAATAGTCTATATGCACAGCGCCATCTTTAAAATATACTGCAATGCATCTTGGGAAACTGAGTACACAAGCTGTCAAGATGGACGCTATGCTGTAGTTTACACATGTAACTAATGACAGGTTTTGTACCGCATTGCTAATCAGCGCGCCATGATGGTTGCCTGTGTTGTTTGAACTCAGATTTCACCCAGAGTCCTTTGCGCGCCAATCATGCGCGTTGTGACATGCATATAGGCTGTTTGATTTGAAGATATCTTACAATGTATTAAAGATGAAGTTGTTTGAGGTATCTGAGTTTCGTTTAATCCACTTCTAGATATCTTTAATTGTATTTCAAGCTATTTCAAAAATACACCAACCGCCAGTAAACGTGAAACGACGGCGCTAATTGGTCAACAGCAGTGCAAGGTAGACCATTGCAATGCCTGCGAACTATCTGAGACCTATTTTATTCGCATACTGTTGAAAAAGTGTTGTCGCGATCTTCGTCATCTTTCAAGCTGGTTTATAGCACAGAGTTCAAGCTAATTTAACTTTGACTGATCCAACTCAGTGTTGCCCCCAAAATCATGCAAATTGTTATTTTATGCAAGACTATAAGTGGTTCCAAAATTAAGCATTACAGCTAGCAGTTCGTGATAGATGCATATTGATGTCAAACAGTAGACTCGTTGCATGAAGAACATGGAAAACTGGTGATCAATAACACTGAGCCTCGGCGCAGGCAGGATATTTTTTCGGTGGAATCATGTTCTCATTTTGGGGGGCACAACAATGTATCCGGGTTGTTTTCGTGGGGGAACCTGGGGTGCACAGAGGCACGTCCCAGAATTGGTGTGGGTGGACAAAGCGGTATATTTAAAGACAAATAAGACGTTCCCCAGAAATGTCTATGTATGTGACCTGTTTCGTGGATTGCTTCGTTGGTTTCTGCGCAGCATGACGTCTGCGCGAACCGTGTAGAGGTGAATAGTCTTGATTTGCGCCAATTGTAAGCAAAGTTCAAAATGTTAACAAAAGGAACTATAAACATTGAAGTTTATTCAAGGCCAGCTCGGCGTGATGCAACCGGTTTCGACCAAGCATGGAGAACAGTATCAATAATTGCAGCTACCCGAAAAATCCACCGTGCGGACTTCCAACAATAGCTTGATATTTATATTGACAATCCAATGACACGTAGTTTGACCTCGTCATATCGCAGTCGACTTTTATAGCTACACAAACTGCGTGAACTGCATAATCACCTGCGGACTCCGTTTACCTGTTCCACGTAATGAGAAACAACGTCATAACGGACTGATCGCTACAGGCACATTCTGGTATGGGCTTTCTCGCCACCATTGTCGACCCACTTAACAATTATGATAAACTTACACAAAACATGCAACAGGGACAGTAATATTATTGAATTAACCCGGTCACTGAGAGCCATTAAACAAACACCTCAAGGTAAAAACGACTGCTTGGGAGGAAATGTAAAACACTCCATATTTGCCAGGAAAAGCGAACCTTTCCAAAGTAACTGTGCGCATTATTGAGCACAAATTGAATTTGTGATTAAATTGACGGTTCTTTTGGCACACTCGGATATCGACGCACCAAAGAAAGAGTAATCTGTTAAGGGTAAGTTTTTATTCTCTGTTTTCTCTACATCTGAAGTTTCATCGTTCTTCGAGATTTCACGTGGACAACATTGGTTATTGTCAAACACCAGTATATCCACACTACCGTGATAATCCAACTATTAAAATTACACGGAATAAGCCTGTGAACGTTAAAGCTCATACCGGTCGTTGGAGCAAGGAAGTGTATTTTTTTGAACGGGTGCGAATTCAGAACATGACTAAAACGAAAGTTGCGGATTTCTAATTCACCCGGTGCGATTTACCAACTGTAAACTGCCCAGGCGAATTAATGATAGAAGGGAGAAGACTTGTTATGCTTTCGCTGTATTCAAACATCGACTCGTAGACTTTTAGCAGATCAAAAACAAATTAACTTACTCGTTTTAATTCAATTCAATTAATTTTTTCCCCATAAAATGGAAATGTGCTTTGTCCGGCATGCTCATAACATTCCCTACGTGACACCATAAAAAAATCCACACGCTTACGCCATCGAACTGTGATCTACTGTCCGTGTGTATTAGCGTGTAATTCATTTTGTTGGAGAACCTAATCACTTTCAAATGGCCCAAAACCTTTAAATATAGACCCTTTCGATTAACTAAAACAAATTCAAACACAAATTATTTTTTTAGATGAGCCCACATTTGTCTCTGTTTAGATTTTATACCACACGGTTCAATTCACCTGGCAGTGGCCATTAGCCTCAATGATGAAAAATTTATCAAAAATTTAGCATCAATGATGAAAAATTTATGTAATTCCTCATCAGGGAATTCTTGGAGAGCTGGTCATTTACCATGATATTTGGCTAGGTGTAGATGGGGAACCTGTAATATTTTTAGAATTTTTTTTTCAAATGACGGAGGACTGATTATATAATTAAAAACGAACTGTTGATCGCAGAACGATGACACTGTGCAGGGTTAACATTTAAAAAAAATTCCCCTCAGGGGGAAAATGCTTTTATTCAATAAAACAATATACATCATCTTGCAAATTACAACAAATGTAGTAAAAAAGATAAACTAAATTAATTATTACATATAGTAGAGAGAACTGGAAATTTGCTTTATCAAGTATGCTCTTAACATTAAAGTATTTGTTTAATACAACTAATAATGCTGATAGAATTACACAAAATTGCCCTTAATGAAAACTAAAAACTAAGACCATTAACACAAAATTTACTTCATAAAAAACAAGATAAACTACGGGTTTACCGAGCAAACCCCTGACACTAAAAAATCTCTACCCCTTGCCTTACCCGCCCTTGTAATGGATGTGTGTTATTGATTGGAACTAATCTATAATTAACCACAATTAACATTCGTTCGTGACAGATTGCACATAATAATGTCCGGTTCTCTATGAATCATCTTGCCTGCCCGCTTACTAGTAACTCTCTGAAAGTTGATCAAGTCCCCCTTTTTGCACACAAAAAACAGCAATAGATAGGTTGCAGTATGACGTAAATCGGCCATCTTTACGGGCAGTTTGGAACAAACAGTCGTGCGTTTCGTGTGAGAACGGCGTGCAACACGCGCGCATTTCACGAAACTCATTGCAGGATTGGTCAGTGAACAACGCGGCTGGGTCATTCTTCAGTAAGTGTCTACTTTCGAGTTGCAGGAAAACCGATTTTAAAAACATAATTTTTGCAACTTTGAATATTGTTTCCAATAGATGGACATCCCTAGCATGGGGAAAATGTGTTTGGCGCGATCTTTACCAGAATTAATTTTAATTTTCCTCTTGTTTCTGGTCAGTCATTGCGGGACATAGTCATCTCCGTCACACTTTTCGAACAAACAAAACTTGAAAAAATAGTTGATTTAAGACTACAAATCAATGTTCATGTCGCGGTCTGTAACATTGTAGAGTATCGTCCTCAAATGTATCAACATATTTTAATGTTTCATTTTAATTGACCGATTGTATACCCTTGTACAAATTAAGTTCATCAAAAAGAGGTGATTTTTAGCAAAAACACTGACTGGGGTTCAATTTTTTACCAACTTCCTTTCAAAATTTTTTAACTTCAGATAAACTAGCAGACACACAATGTTTAATTTTATCAAATGCAACTGGTTTTGTTCTCATTCCTGTATTAGTTTAAACATTGTGCACAAAATATGCAAAAAATGTGCACAAAAAACTCATGTGACGGATATGACAATGCCGTGACGGAGATGATAAAGTTGTGACGGAGATGACTTTAACACATGACTTTAACAGTGAATGTGACGGAACTGACCGTGACGGATATGACGGTCCAAACTTTCATCCAAGTATAACAACGAGGTGCAGACGATGTCTGGCGCGAAGTCCACGTTGATGGTTTAGATCATGAATAATTTCACAACAAATCCTTAAAAAAAACAATAACTGTATATATTTAATGGGTTCCATAGCGTTCGGAGATGACACTGAATAAAGGTACGCTCCTATAATTTCACTTAAATCCTAGTTTTTGTAGGTTTTTATTCGCTCTACCTGAAGATAACTGTTTACAAGACGCGAAGAGACGTCACTCGCGCGCAAACACTGAAGGACTTGTTTATGTCTATTTTTATTAATTCTGGAGGGCGCTGCAAAGGTTCGTGACGGTATCTGACATAAAACCTAGGGACAAACATTTCCCAACAAAAAAACGTAAATTATGACTTGAATGGTCTATAATTCCACATTTTGAAGGTTTTTATTGATTTAACTAATAAATACCCAGCTTTTAAAAATTAAAAATTGTTAAAATAATTCCCTTCGCCAAAAAATACAACAATAAGAAATTTTACATTGTACGATCGGGACATGGGGTTTTCGGGGGGTTGACATCTAACGTCCGGGAAAATAAATAACATGTCACACTTTTTTCTTCACTTTTGTGGTCCTTCATTATCGGAATTGTGTTTATTAACATAAATCCACAAACAATTTTTTTTTTTTAAACGCAATTTCCGTCTATACGGTGTTAAAGTATAGGGACACAAAAGTAGACACTTACTGAAGAATGACCCGGCTGCGTTAATAAGTTGAGCGTTTGACGCACCTGCAAGCCAAAATGCACTTTGTCCGTAAAGATGGCGTCTACTGGGAACTATCTATTGTACTTTTCCCTTTCGTTATGATCCTTGGGTATTCAAAATAATATTGGTTTTGCATAAAGAGTGTGATAAAGTGGCGGTATGGGTAGATACAGCATCTTAAAGGCAAGGTGTTTTTTTGGAACCGTTCGATTGTTTTAATCCTATATAAATGTAGATACTATACAATACAACTAACCTGTGAAAATTTCATTTCAAAGGGTTGTAGCGGTTTTGAGATATCGCCAAAAATCTGGAGCGGTTATGTCCACGCATGAAGAATAATCCCTAGTAGGAATACACAATCTGAGAAATAAAACTTAGATTCAAATTTTTGGGGATAAAAACTGACATCTTTTTCCATATCCACATTATTTTGAATTGAAATATTTCTCAAAAATGCTTTATATTATCGAAAGATGCTGTACTTCTAACCAAGTAAATTTTTCTTGCCATACATTTTTTAGAGTGATTACCAGTCGTATACCTTCCCTTTAAACCTTCCCTTTAAAGGGTGTGTACAACATTGTAAGACTGAAAATATAACTATTCACAGATTTGCACATAACTTACATGGTATAAAGATGGTCATTGGTAAACTTCCCTTGAAATAGTTTTGCTTGAAATGCTATAGTTTTTAGGAATTGAGTAAAATAATCAGTCTTTATCGTGCGTGTCCATAACCCGATGTTTGAAAACAGTGAAAACATACAGGCCTAATGGGGTTTTTCACTATTTTCTCATGACTCCGAAGACCTATTGAGCTTAGCATTTAACAGGTTTGTTATTTCATGTATATGTTGGGTCACACAAAGTGCCGGTACTAGTCTTTGAAAATCACCAATGTTGTACAATGTGCTTTAAATGTTCTCGATTCGTCGAAATAGAAGTACCGGTAAATAAATTTAACAGGCCTATAAACCTTGTCAATGTGTCACCGACATTTTTACAAATCTGGTGTTATTGAAAGAAAATATTTTCACTTTTTGAAAATTTTGTCAACCATTCATGGTCGTAATTGAAACGGGTAACACATGAATGAATAATTCGAGAAAAAAATTGAACCAAGTGCAGTATATACTCCATCAGGAGCATAGAATCCCCGGGGAGCCACAATACAGCACGCTCCAAACCCATTAGCCTTTGAGTGCACTGTTCGGTCTGGGTTGGTTTGTGTGTCTACATACAAATTTATCCAAACCTAATAGTGCCCTATAGTATTGTCCGCCATTATCTAAAAATTGCTTAATGAAGCTGTGTGTTCCTTTTGTGTGCCATTTCTACCTCCGTGGTACCATGGTATTTGCCAACAAACAATGGAGGTATTTGCTGGTTGCTGTTGCTGGTTGCATTTTCGCATGCTATGATATCAGGGGGGAAATCGTTTGAATAAAATGTGGCGAACCGAGCAAATTTCTGTAAATATTTATTTCACCTGCCGTATTCAGGTCTGCTGCGTCGATGCAACCCAGCACCCCTCCACCTGGCTCTGGCTGTCAATTACCTGATGAACAAGAAACTCTACATGTAAAAATCTCTATGAATGCTCGCTATCGAGTTCATTTTGTAATCGAGTATAAGTTTTATTTTACAAAAAAGTCGAACATCTCCCAATTCCCTCGCATTCCTACGGAGCTCTGGAAGTGCCACCCGATAGTTTGAAAATAATAATGTCGTCTTCTTTTTTATCTAATAGAATGTCCACAATATGAAAGTACGGTGTCGACTTCCACAGATAAATTTTCTTGGGCCGTCGACATCCTGAACGTAGAGTGTCGACTTCCCGAGATAATTCATCTTGGGATGATGATACCCTGAAAATGTCGTCATCTCAAGATGAAATGAATCTGGAAGACGGCATTCTACTTTCAAGGATGTCGTCATTCCTAGCTCATGACGTCGTTGATCTTACGTTTATGATGTCACGTACCACCATCCTGTAGTAAACTTTCTCAGGATCTTTCAACAAGTTGGATGTCACTTCGAGAGCTCCTTACATTCCCGATTGTAGTACGATGAATAGTGTTAACATTATTCATTGAAAACACTTTTACCCCAACATTTATTTGTGTGTAGATATAATGGCTCACAGGCAGCACAACGGCCGAACGGGGAGGAACCAGCGACCGCATTCCAGTGATGGGGTGCGTAGAAAAACTCGGCATTACAACGACGACGATGATGATTATGTTTTATCAGGTAAGATTGCTTTGTTTCACCCATTGAGATATACCGTGACATGTTTCATGCAGAGAAATAATTCATCGTAGCGGCTTTCAAAATGTCAACCGTGAAGTTCAAAAGCCCCGAACAATTATTTCTTTACCCTGCTTGCCACCCCCCCCCCATCCCAAATGAAACTTAGACCCCTTCCATTGGCCGCCATCTTCGAGGAATTGACGTGCACGCGTGAAGAGCTATCATTGGCCGAGAGTTGCGCGTAGCGCGTGCACGTTTCCATTGTTTTTCATAAAAGATGGTGGTCATTGACGTCATGTGCAATCCATCTATTATGCCACATTGACAGTGATTGAAGTGTTTACAACGAGAATAGCACAGTCTGATACTGGCGCCCTCTCTTGAATCAACTTCCTTCAGTCTATAGATGGATTGCAATACGCGTCAGTGACCGCCATCTTTGATGTAAAACAATGGAAAAGTGCATGCGTGTACGCGCTACGCTCTCAGCCAATGATAGCTCTTACGCGTGCACAATTCATCAAAGATGGCGGCCGATGACGTCTAGTACAATCCATCTATACCGTATGGGGGACACACACACACACACCGGGGGGACAAAATCCCCTGTGGCACTTCATGGACGTGAACCTTTAAGTCATCCGGGCCTCACTTGGGAGCCGGTGTCATAGGGAAACCTGTCCCCCAGAGATTCTGTCCCCCATACAGAATCTCCTGCCACATCGGGACCGAGCGAAAGTAACAATTATGCCAGTGGGTTGTTCACGGGGCCGGGGAAATGTTTTTCTTTAGTACCACACACTTACTACGTGGTCAACAGTGAAGGGATCCGGGGCGGCGCCATTATGCGTGTATACATTAGCCAGCGTGTGGTATGAACAAAAAAATCTCCCGGGGTTCACCTGAGCGCGCCCTCTACAGTTGTTGTCTGACAAAGTTTTGTAAAAGTAAATAATATTATTCATAAACTGAGAAATGGCGGTGCAGACGAACTTTCCGACGTGCCTGTCTTTGTTGAGAACAAGTTGTGTTTACAGTCGTGGAGTCAATTAGGTAAGGACAAATTTTCCGCAGCATGCAACCAATTTCAGAGTCAAAGGTCTAAACCCTCATAAAATGGCAAATTGCCTAACAGTAACAATGTACATATGTAGGTGGAGAGCTCAAACTGTCCGAAAACTGGACAACACTGTATTCAACAGACAACAGTTGCCAATTGTGGTGTTCAGAGACTAACTAAACTACTAGCCCCTTGGGCCGATTTCACAAAGAGCAAAAATTGATATTAACTGTGTATCAATCCTAATTGTTAAGCAAAGTGGGATGTCACAATACAAATCACTATCATAGCTTGTCGTGGCCGAGCGGTCTAGCGCTCCGAATTTAAGTTGTGGTGGCTGACTGACTGAGTCAACACGTCATTGGGTTTGAATCTCAAGACACTTAACTATAGTTGCCCCTTGGCGTTTATGTCCAAACTTATGAAGTAAAGTAAAAAGTAAAAGTACTGACAATTCATCTTAAGACGAATCTTAAAGCTTTCCGCCTTTGCAGTCGTAATTGAGACTGGCATCCCGTACCAGGGCTAGTCATCAGAGCCAATACTATAGACTTGGAGTGTTTTGTTGGGGACACGTAACCTTCAGATCTTGTTTGTCTTGTGGCCACTTTTTCTTCACTTTATTTTTTATTCCTTAATTAATTTTATGAATATGATGATGCACTTCTTTGCCTGTGGCTGTGCACTTCTGGTTTTGTGCACCACCCTAAAATAAAACTAAAAAGTAAATATAGCTGAAAACAGAACAGCTGAATAAGGATATCACCACACAATACTCGAGACTCAGGATCCGTTCTTCACTAGTCTGGTTCAGGCCAAGGCCTGGTTCAAGCCTTCAACTTCTGAACAGTAACAGTAACACTGAACAAAAGCAGGTGGGTTCTGAACATCAAATCAAGACTTTCACCGTTGTTTCAATGTTTGTATTTTCGCTGGATATTAACAGACCAAGATGGACTTTCCTATTCACAAAGGGCTGGGAGGCCTATGGCTTCTAACCAAGAAGCCAGGTCAGTGTGGCTGGATAGCGACAGCAGCTCTAACAACAGGCCTTATGACAGGTACTACAAACCCCCAAGTTTTCCATGAATTCATACAAAACTATCCACATGCATGAAGGGTTTTCCCTTAACTTTTTCAGTGACTGGCCAGCAGGACCAGTTAGCTTGTCATTTTACTAGTCCACCAGCTGTTTTCACTAAGTCCATATTTCATATAAAATAGGGATGCAACACTGAATTAGTCCACTAGACCCGTTGGAGAGAATTTTTACTGGTCTTTAGGGCCCAATTTCATACGCTGCTAACTGTAGGTGAACGAAAAGGCATGCTTACCTTCCAGTGCTTGCTGTATGAAAATGAATGACGTAACAACTCAAAATTCATAGTGAACGCGCAAGCTGGCTGCCCCATTTTCTTGCTAACCTACGATATACCCTTACGCTTAAGCAATTTTCTTCTGCTACAGTAAGCTTGAAGATTTGCTTACCGCTAAGCAGCGCTATAAAATTCAGTTGATGAGTATCTTACAAATTCTGTTCGACAGATATGAGATGTGGGACAGAGAGCCGAAGTCTTACTATGGCCAAGAAAGGCCTCAGCATAAGCCCAGACAATACGATGACCAACGGCGCCGCCATCGGGATGAAAAAGATTATGGGGGGTATCCAGCTGTGATATCGTCACCCCACTTTGACCGGGATAGACGCACTTGGCCAAAGGACGATGGCGAACCAAAGCCTTTACAAAATGAGAGTGTGTACAAGACAGTCAAGACCTTTGCAACGGACGTCTCATCAGCTCATGGCTTGCCAAATATATTCAAAGCCACATCTGTCCTTGGACGTTTGTTGTGGACGCTCATTTTCTTGGCAGCCATTACCGTCTTCGTATGGCAGGCCAGTATCTTGATCAAGAGATTTTACATGTATCCTGTTTCTGTTGAGGTGAGTGTAATAATTACGTCAGACTAATTTTTTGATATTTGTTATTAATATTAAAATTGGTGAGCGCAAAGCACAAAGCCTTTAACGGCGTCGGGTTTGGGGCCTGCCTAAGGGCCCGGACAACTTTTGATTGTACATGCTCTGTGGTCATGGTGATGCACTCTGAGCTGATGGCCACTTCTTCCTGACTTCTTTGAGCGAAGGTTTCCAAGATTGCATTTGAAGTCTGAAATGCATGATCTTGAATAAAAGTGGGGGAAGAAAACGTGGCTGACAGATTTGCTGGCCACATCTTAAGTGTGACAGGTGACACAGAAAGCATGGTGGTGCGCGAAGCTTTTTTTTCATGTTGGAGAACGCTGCAGTACATGTGTTTTAGTTTTTTTTTTCTGAAGTAACACTTCCATACCATTTATGTACTCACTCATCCAATATCAACCCTGCAGTGAGGGCCGCTGTCAGCACATGATGACATATTTCAAAAAAATTGTTGAAATAATGCAAAACAAACCCTCTTAACCTACGGAATAAGCTGAGAAGCATGTACTGACAATGTACCACAGGGGCGTTGCAACCAAACAGGTCCCTGGAATAGGGTAGATCTATGTATGTTTTACAGGCACATGTATATGCAGAGCCACCAACTCTTCCTGATTCTGCAGAAAGTTCCCCGAAACTAAACCCATCTTTCCAAGTTCTGACAATCTCCCTGAGTATGGAAACTTTGTCCATGTTTTGGTGAATGTTATTCTAAATATCTCCCTTATTGTTGAACAAAATCTCCCTGAGTGCATGAAGATGCAAATATTGACAACGTGTATGCATTTTCAGTGTTTTTGACCTTGGCTAAATCACCTGTTTATATCTGAATCGATTCTAGATCAAGATAGTAACAAGATCAGAACTGAGGTTCCCAGCTGTCACGCTTTGCAATACCAATAAGATTCGCCATTCTGCCCTTGCCTTGTCCAGATACAAAGAGGCCCTAATAATAGACAAGGGACAAACACTGCCTTATTATGGTAAGTCGAAAAGGTTACACAACGACTGTAATTTAATAATACAGAGCAAAGAACTCAGCGCCTCACAAGAAAAGAACAAACATTAAAACAAGAGATCGTAAGCTGGGAACTATGTGAGTTTTGAGTTGGCGCTTGAAGGTGGCAGTAGATGCCGCTTCCCTGATAGCACAAGGCAGCTTGGTCCACAATTTCGGGGCAACAACAAAGAATGAACTGTCCCCAGCCTTCCCTTTGACTTGAGTTTGTTTTCATTCCTAAAATACATTAGAAAATAGAAGTAGCTGTCGCAAACTTCTGTCATATCCAAGACCGCTGGGATGGGCTGATGAGCTTGTACAAATTCTTGTTCAGGATGTAGTGATGCATGATGGGAACGATTGTACAAGGCAAAGAATGACAAGAATCACTTGCAATGGATTTACACGATAGAGCTACATTATTATCGATAGTCAAATCTTTTGCAAAAAACAGGAAGAGGTGATCGGGGTTACTAGGTCTGCGGGGGAATAGTCCAATGCCCATCCCAGGGTCTTCAAATGAGGCGCTGGGAACGAGCAAAGCCACAAACCAGTTGTTCGATGGAATAATTCAAGTTTTCATAACAGTGCCCGCTATTGTTTGACGGTTTGTGTACAGTGTGTGGATAGGGGGAATTGCAATATTAGAGTGGTAAGGAACAACGTCTTCCACAAAAACTGCTGAAAACACAGATATTGTACATCCAATATTTTTGATGAATTAAGCCCATTTACTGGGTGAGTTTAACCAATTTCTATTTTGCCACATTAATGAAGCACCTTGCTTAAAGGACGATTTCAGCTGTGCGTCCAACTCACTGTGCGTGAAGAGGTTCTTACTCTGTGATGGAATCAACCACTGTGGAGACTTCAGCGATGAAGGGATGTGTACTTATGGTGAGTAACTTACTCATCTCGGCAATCTCAAAAGAGGACTTGCAAAGAACATTCTGAAGAAGTAGAAAGCAGCTGAGAGAGGATGCTTAAAAAAATACTCAAAATTACAGACGTGAATCACCCATTAAAAGCAGACCTGAGTTTGCCTAAGACAAACCATGTACAAACTAAGGTCGGTACTCACTGGTTTGGGAAAGAGCAGTTTTCGCCACAATCTTTTTTATCTGATCAAAAGTTCATGAGGTGTAAACACGTGGTTTAGGGTGGCACTGCCTGTGAGTTTTCTGAAACAAATATCTACAAATGTCACAGGTTCTTGTTTATGATGTGAAGTATTTGGAAAAAGTGTTAAATGCTACTATGAGAGCAACATTGAATCATAAAAATGGACCAAAAATATCATGAGAAATCGAATAAGAAACAGTTTGACTTTCTCTCTGCTCTTCAGCATTTCTGGTATTTGACTCCAGCAGTAGCCCTCACCTTGAAGTGGCTGTCTGGCCTTGTGAGTTAGGCGATGTTTCATTTAAAAAAATATATATATACATGTATAAAAAAACTACTTTTTTATATTTAGATTTTTCTCTTTTAAACAGAAAGCTGTGATGAGGCGACTGAGTTCAAATGTAATAATGGTAGTGCCTCTGGATTCTGCATTAGCAAGACCCTCAAATGCAACCGTAAAAATGATTGCTACGATCAGGACGATGAGACAGGGTGCCGTAAGTACACATCCACCCGAACCAATCAATTAAAGCCCTGTGTATTATATTAATTATAATAATTTGGGAGGCTAATCATCCTTACTAGCAGCTGAGAAGCTGAATAGCGAAAGGACACGGCTACAACGTGATCGAAAAGCAGGCATGCGAGGGTGCCTTTGGATCTGGATCCGGGGAACACAATTACACAGCGCCCTCTATGTTTATTCATTACTAACGTTGTGTGTGATCACGCAAACACCACGGTCTTGGTTAATTATATAAAACAACAAATGTATTTCGTTTGTGTGTTTTTGCAGAATATAATCACTCGGTGAAATCTGGCTTTTCCATTTCACTCAGCTTGGCCTTGTGAAACAGACTAGTCCAGATTTCACTTCAAGATAATAATTATTCTGCGACAATGCACTCCCATGCATTCAATATTTGTATAATATTGCCATCTGTTTTTACTTTTAAACGCAGAATGCAAGGCTTCTGAGTTCCAATGCACAAAAGGAGGATGTATTCCTAAAATAAAGCGATGTAACAACAGTCCGGATTGCATTGATGGCAGTGATGAAACCGACTGTGGTAAGATTTTTTTGCCCCATTGTTAAAGACGGTGTTGTGGTCAAGCGGTTTGGACCCCAGACTCGAGCTCTGGTGTTTCTGATCAGCGGAGTGTGGGTGATCCAGTCTCGGTTGTGGCGCTTGTGTCCTTGAGTAAGGTACTCAACAATAATTGCTTTGTCCTTCGGATGGGACATTAAACTGTAAGTCCTGTGCACTAGGATTGGTTGGGCATGTAAAAAAACCCAGAACACTTATCGTGGAAGAGTAGGGGTTAACCCCATGTTTCTGGTTCACATAAGGCCTTGCCTCTGTTTCCTGAATAGTGAAAAGGTGTATAAAGTTAAAGTAAATGTCAAATTTGATGCTGCATTCACCATGTTGTATCCTCTGCTGGGAAAATTCCCCCTCCCCCCCCCCCCAGCGTCACCACTCACTATAAACTTGGAGGGACTTGACATTATGCATGCTTTAAATTTATTCCGCAAATTTGTCTTGCAGATTTTGATGAGAGTTGTACAGGCGGGTTCCAGTGCGAAACCAACAGTGTATATGGCACTAGGTGTATACCTTTGGCCTTTGTGTGTGACAAAGACAATGACTGCCGTGCAGGCGAAGATGAGACTGAGGAGGCTTGCGCAGCAAACATGGCTCCCTCGAGTAAGCCACGCTCCTTCTTTCCCCTTAGACCTTTAGTGTGGCCATCTTGATTTTTAATCCAATTCAAATCATTGTAACCAAACCGAGGCTGGAAGAAGAAACAAAAATTGTCTGGTTCCATTTGATTTTTGTGGATATTAGCATTTGTTACTGTTGTTGGATACAGGGAACATGACCAAGAGGGTGGCAATCATCCGACTCACTGGGAGATTGGATACTAGACTACGTTTAACAGGAAAATACATCTGGGCAAGCCTGGAGTTTACACACAAACATGACAAAAGGCCAAGAGAGCCACTTATCTCTTTCCGATCTTTGTCTCTCACCAAAGAAACCATATTACTTCGAAGAGAACCCTTTCTCAAAATAGTTTATACTATCAACAGCTGCAGTGCTTTTCACCAAAGTTAGTTTTTACATTTGAAGTATTTACCAATCTCTGACTCTACCTTTACATCTCTAATGACGAGACATGACAGCTTGCTCGAACAACACACAATACCTCCTTAAGTCTTTTTCCTCGGAATAAAAGGTACAATTTGGGTTTCACTTTTGCTTGCATGTTTTCTAAGATTAATTTTGTTCTCTCCTTGTGTTTGAAGCACCAGCGCCAGCATGTGCAGGGGACATGTTTGACTGTGGTGATGGTTCTTGTATATACAAAGATTGGGTATGTGACGGTGCATCGGACTGTGAAAATAACAGCGATGAAGACGCCACTTTGTGTGGCAGAGGTAACAACAATCCTGCCCCCAATTTTTGAAAATTAAACAAATATTTATTTTCCAATAGATGTAGTCCTCGCGTGAGTGGGGGAAAAAGTTACAAGTCTCTAACCTCAAGTTAAAATGGTGTAAATTGCCATTGTATTCGATACCCTTCCAGTGCAGCACCTTGTAAACCGATACATGGTACTATGTAAACCAATACATGGTACTGTGGTACGCTGACTCAGGTGTTGTCGGTGGTGACACACACACACCCCCTGCAACTCAACTGTTTGTACACTTGATATTTGATGTGAAAAAGTTGCACCCCGTTATTAAGGTGATCCCCTTGCTGCCGCTTCCCAGGTTGTATAGTAAACTTGGGTTTGTTCCCTGGCTAAGCGGCAGTTTACGGTTGTATGGCTTCTTACTGGTACCTTAATCAAAGGTATTGACAAAATAGGGAGATTGCCAACATAGGGCAAGATAGCTCAGTTGGTAGAGAGCTGGCACGTTAATCCGGAGGTTGTTGGTTCAAGTCCTGCTCTAGTCAATTTTTCTTTGTTCAACCCAAAATGAATTCAAATCTACCCAGGTCAGTGGTGTTTGAAGCTTTGCATGGTGTTGAAAGTAAGAAGTAACTATAACTATAAACTTGCGGAAACAACCATGTGTAAAATCTCTTTTGGGAGGAGTGTTGGCTCAATTCTCCTGAAGACGAGCAGAGTATACTGTTCGAAACGTCGAGACCAAACCGGCTCTTCTCAGAGCCAACACTCCTCCCAAAAGAGATTTTACACATGGTTGTTACCCGCAAGTTTACTACTACTATTTATAGTTATAGTTACTTCTTACTACCCAGGTCAGTTTCCCTTGTGGTTTATTATTTGATATTTCAACTGTTTACATTTACTGATCCAGATGACATGCAGTATGGGAAAACACGGTGTGAGGACGGTCAGTGGCTGTGTGGCAACGGTTGGCAATGCATCTATGAAGATTTCCTTTGTGACTTGAACGTCGATTGCTTGGAAGCGGATGATGAACAAAACTGCAGTAAGCATTGACAAAATAATCACACTGTTGGTTGCCGGGGGGGGGGGGAGGTCATCTGAGCAACCTGGGCCCAATTTCATAGAGCTGCTTTAAAAGCACAAAAAGTAGCTTGGCACTAAAAACTTATGCTTACCAGAATAAAGTTACCTGCCAAACTACTAGGGGTCGATTTCACAAAACTCTTCCTAACTTAGGACTAGTCCTAGGCAATGCTAAGAGAAGTTAGGAAGAGTTTTGTGAAATCGACCCCAGGTCACATGTACAATTTGTGACTGGTATCCTACTGATTTCTGCTTAGCAGAAAATTGTTCAGCACTATTTTCTGCTCAAGCAGCTCTATGAAATTAGGCCCTGAAGAAAAAATGTTCTATTTTATAAATTTTATTGAAAACTGTAAATGTTCAAAATGTTTTTGTTTGTTGTGATTGTCCTTTTCTTTTTGTATACGAACATTTATCATAAAAAAACACATTCTTTCTATTTCTTTTCTTTTTTAAACTTTTGATGACTGCAATACTTAAAAAGGATTAATGGGGTAATGTCATCGTGATCACAGCGAGTCTGTGGCCAGACATTAAATTCTGAACTCTCACACAGTTACTGCATTAAAAAAACGACGGTGCCCTTTAAAGCTTTTGTTTGTGATATGACGGTCAACACGCCCGCGCTTAGTAACTGTGTGAGAGTTCATGTTTCCTTGTCCACGCAACACAAGCAGACTATGATCACGACGACAGTGTCCCTTTAATCTTAAAGAACAACAAATACAATTCCTGAACAGTAAAACTATGTACAATCTTTTTTATTGCATTCCCAGCATGCACACTCTTTAAGAATGCAGAGATTAGTGATTCGATTATCTCGTCCCAGAAACTCGTATGTAGTGGATCAATTTCAGCAAATCAAAGTCAGGGCTTTAACACCATCGATAACACAAGTAAGTATTTCGGACATTTCACTCTGGCCTCAAAGGTATTATACAGGATTGGTAAGAATAAAAAACATCATTGTTTAATTTTAGTCTTGAAGCTTACTGATTATGAAGTTCATACCAGAACCATTTTTTTCTGTGAATTATGTCCCTCTGAAATGAAGTCATAGTCGAGAAAACTGTATCGGAAAACATAAAAGAACGCAACAGCTGATTTTGGTTGTTACAAATGAAGTGCATCGTTTCTCACTATTTTCTCTTGACTCCCACAATGGATTAAGTCCAAATTTTCACAGGTTTATTATTTTATATGTATGGTTGATCACACAAAACATGAACACTGTCTGCGACTATTTTGTCAATTCTACCAATCCTGTATAATACCTTTAACCTTTAGTCTAACACATTAAACAAGTAAATGATTGGTCAATATATGGATTTTATTTTCTAAATCAAAGCTTATTAGTTGTAAACTAAATTGCTTTACCATTTTATCTATCAAAGACGCTTCTGCATGTAAGATAATTGGGCACTAAATCTTGATTGATTTCTTATAAGAAGAAAGAGCTGAACAAAGTAAAAAATATTGCTGTATTTTTACTCAGAAAGCTGATTTTTACCTTTGTTTATTGAAAGATTGAGGATTGAAATGAAATCTCTTAAAAGACGAAGAAATACCTTTAAAAATACCATTATTATTAAAAAATCTCTTCCTTTCATTCTCTCACATGAAAGGGGCACTGGCGTCGTGATTGCAGCGAGTCTGTGGCCAGACATTCAATTCTGAGCTCTCACCCAGTTACTGCACATGCGGGCGAGATAATTATGACGGCGCCCTCTAAAGCTGTTGTTTGTGATGTGACGGTCAAGCGGTCAAATATGACGGTCAAGTAACTGGGATGTCCAGCCACAAGTAGTCTTGATTGGCGATGCTGTTTTTTGTATTAGCCACCGGTAGAGGGCGCTACATTGACTGTTTGGGAGGCTGACTCAGAAGGACTGGGCAAGTCTATAAATCTGGATCGAATGATCCAGATGTTCGTGGGATATATCTCTTCTCCAATAATTCGTGTTGCGGACGGTAATTCGTGTTGCCACATCGCACTACATTAAACAAAATGAACGTCGCCAATCAAGACTAAGCCACAAGCAGACTATAATCACAATGACAGTGCCCCTTGAAAAGTTTAATAATGATGTCATTAGCCTTTATAGCTTGCACTTACATGTACTTGTAGTTTGTATTATATGGCAATTTTATCAATTGATTTTCAGAGTTTGAGTCGTTGACTTGCTTCAACAATTTTGTGCCCACCGTGCCTAATTACGTGAGTGGGGACTTTCAGTTCTATGTTTGTAGTGGCAATGTCATTTGCAGCAACATGAACGACTTCCCTGAACCCTGTGCAGGTACGTGGGAGAAAAATGGCTCCGCTCAATTTTATTTATTTTTTTTTTCCTTTATTTTTGTTATGAAAAATTGTCCAAAGGGCCACTCGAGGTGAAGGCTTCAAGAAAAAAATAAAACAAAATAAAAATGAAGAGAGAGAAGGTAGTTGTTCACATTCTTCTTTTTGCTTTTGCTTCCACTTTTTGGCACCAGCTCCCATTGGATTTGTATGAACTTTCCAATTGGGGACTGTCACCCAACTGGGGACCCTACTTTGTTATAGGTCCCGGTTTGATTGATATATTTCTGGTAATGAAAACAAGGATGCCTCATAAGTGAACCTAGTCACTGTAGCTCGCAAGCCTGAGGAATCTTGTTAACATTAGGATGCTTGCTATGTGAATCAGAAACACAGGGGTACACCCCTACTCAGCACCCATGATAAGTGTTCGCGGTTCTTTTACGTGCACTACCATTCCTAGTACACGGGACCTTTGGCTCAATGTCCCATCCAAAGGACAAAGCAATTATAGTAAAGTATCTTGCTTAAGGACACAACCGCGGGACACAAACCCACACTCAGCTGATCAGAAACACCAGAGCTTGAGTCCGACTCGACCACGACATGGCAAGATGTATATACCTACTCACACGGACACAATTAATCAAATAAAATTAGTTCCTTGTCGTCACTCTCTTTTTCTTTTTTAAAGTTACCCACGAGTGCTACATAGCTCCAAATGCCCAAGATTACCGCGGTAATGTCAGGATCACATCAAGCTCTGCATCATGCACGAATTGGACCACGGTCGTAGCAGTTAATGCTGGGTTCACTAGCGATGTTTATCCTGAATTACATGGATCAACCTGCCGTAACCCCGGAGGTTTGAGGGCAGGTGCTTGGTGTTTTGTGGAAGGAGCATCAACCGCCGATGACTGGGAGTTATGTAACGTCGGACAGCCGACTACAGCTTGTCACGACGGTAAGATAAACCATTTTATGCAAATGCCAGGTTAGTCATGGATTTATTTAATGGGAGACTTTTGAACGCTAGAAGGCAGCAGACATACCAGGTAAATGTCCATTGTTTACCTGGATTTACCTGGTACATGTAAGTCTGCTGCCACCAAAACGCCCTATTGACTGTGATATTTTGTCAGTATCTTTGCTCATTTGAATAAGTTGGACCTGGTTGCCCACGGGTGTTACCACAGTTGCTTGCCGGGGCTTACTCACTGTCAACGCCTGTATTTTTTATTGTTGTAGGTGTGGATTTGCCTGTCCGATTGGTGGGCGGGGCAAGTACGTCTGAGGGTAGAGTGGAGGTACAGCACAATGGAACATGGGGCACCATCTCCGATGCCGATTGGACAATAGAAGATGCAAAAGTGGTGTGCAACCAGCTGGGCTTCTCAGGGGTAGCAAGTACGACTACCAGCTTCACACCAAGTTCAGGTGGTGTCTTTTTGTCCGAGGTAATCCTTTGAAAGGAATCCACTTGCAATTAGAATATAGAGTATTTATTTTGTTCTTGATCTTGCAGACAATTTGTTAAAGAGGGGCTCCAAGGTCAAAGTCAGTTTTGTGATCCACTCATTTTCCAAAAGAGTCCTTATGACAATGGTGAAACAAAAGTTACAAGTCCCAAATCGTTTGATATCCTTTAAGTGCAGTTTTGTGTCCAATAATAATCCACAAACAATTGTTGACGTCACATTTCAAAAAGATGGTCTTTACAATTTTGTACAAGGAATTATTTTAAGTTCTTTCCTTAATAATGTTGATATTCAATCGAAACAACATTGGATTTGACATTTGACTTGCACAGAAATTCCTCTTTGGAATGTATAGACCAATGTGTTTTTGATGTTCATTGATGTCAAATTCCATTCTGAAAGAGTATCAAATAAAATGGCATTTTACATCATTTTAATGTGAGGTTTTAGAGACTTGAAAAATGTTCCCCACGTTTGGAAAATGAGTGCATCAGAAAAGTGAATGTGACCTTGTGGATTGTTTTGTTACTGTATGTCTCATCTGTTGGTCAGCGGTCACTACGCACCTTTCAAGAACTTATCCTTGCCTTGATACAGTTACCCGTCATTTAAATAAGCTTGGTGAGATTTCACCAAAATACCTTGGGTTTACAAATTGTGCATTCAGTATAACATCAGTAAAACTTTTCTCAAAACCTTTTTTTTTGTGTCCCTCTGTTTTTTTCTCCAAAAGTTGAAGTGTACTGAACATGAATTATTCCTTGTGGACTGTTACTATCGTGTCGTCAGTGCATCAGAGGGTCTTGGCCACAGCATGGATGTTGGCGTTTCTTGCGTAGGTGAGGTTGGCGCCTCCGGCTGAGTGTATTAACAAAAAATAAAAAGGACGAGTTGGGGTTGAACAAAGGAAAATTGACTAGAGCAGGATTCGAACCCCTTTAGGTGATCCCCTGGCTGCAGCTTCCCAGGTTGTGTCATATACTTGGGTGTGATCCCAGGCTATACGGCAGTTTAAGGTTGTATGACCTCTGACCGGCACCCCTGATCAGAGATATTGACAAAATAGGGAGACCGCCAACATACGGCTACTGTAGAAAGCGCCGGCACGTTAATTCGGAGTTTGTTGGTTCAAATCTCGCTCTAGCCATTTTTCTTTGTTCAACTCCAAATTATTTTAAATTTACCCAGTTAGTTTCCTTGTGGTTGATTACTTGATGAACTAATGTTGTGGTGTGTCATGAACTATTTTTGTGGCGTGTCGTGGCCGAGCGGTCAAGTGCGCTGGACTCGAGCTCTGGTGTTTCTGATCAGCAGAGTGTGGGTTCGAGTCCCGATTGTGACACTTGATGAGTGATTCCCTTCTATAACTATAGTATTAAAATTTCATACAGGGTTTTAAATACTTTTTCTTTTTTTCAATTGTAACAGCATCAAGGAAGAAGAGACAAGCAGGAATTGCCACAGCCGGTAAGAAAAGTTAAACAACATATGCATACAAGAAAGGTGGAATAGGGGAACTAAGGCATTCTCTCCTTGGTGAAAGGCACCTCAATGAGGAAATTGAACATTTCTCTTGGTTCATTTCAAGGCGGCCCTTTCATGGCAAAACAGCCTAACTAAAAGATAGAAAGTACAAGACTCAAGACAGAGATAAGCTGTTTACCATTAAACAAAAAATAGGGAGAAAGTGTAAAAAGAGGCCAATATATAGGACATGCTATATTCAAAACCATAACACTGTAATTTGAAACTTTCAGAAATGAAAGAAGCACCCTCAATTTACCCAGAAATGATCTTTCATAAAAAAAAAACAAATTTGGGCTGTTTTGCCTTGGAAGGGCCAAAGGGGCACCAAGGCAATGACCAGGGGCGACAGAGGCAATTATCTCTGTGAAGTTATCAGGCCTGATTTGGTTATCTTGATGTTTTTACTTTCAGAAGATGAGTTCTTGTGTCAAAGCGGAGAGCGTATTCCTCATTGGCAAACCTGCAATAATTACCCAGACTGTGAAGATGGTAGTGACGAGTACTTTGAGCTGAAATGTGAGGACAGCACAGTCAGTAAGTCCACAATTGTTAAACCAAAATAATTTGAGGGGATAGGGAATACCTTTTTTTTTTAATTCAAGTTTGCCCCAAACAAGGCTAAAGCCACCCTTGGTAAGGGGCAACAAGAAGAAAACATTTCAGATGAAAATAACTCGGGGGAGCTGAAGGTAGGAATTGATTGTAGGATGGAGGATGGAGGGAAACATGCACCGGGCAAGGAGTTCCGAAGAGATGCAGGACCTGGAGTGAAGCTGTTGGAATGGCTCTTTGTTCAACATCTCGGCAAAGTGTATGGGTGAGAAGAAGCAGAAAGCCTGGTTTCACGCTCAAACACCCTGATGGGAGGAACCTATGGACATTTGTGCCGTGCTGAACAACACATTTTTAAGCGCTATGGTGCAGACTATTAATTGAAACCAGGGCAACAGCACAAAATACAAAGATACAAAATTAAAAACAGGGTACTGTAACAGAAGTATATTATTAAACATGAGAAAGGTAAACAAAATAGATATGGAAAGGAAACTAACAGAAAGTAACAAACTTTACTTTTTTACTTTCCGTCTTGAATTAAATTAATCCTTCACCTTAAGCCCTCACCTTGGGCCCTCACCTTGAGCCCTCACCTTGAGCACCTCTTAAGGGCCAAGCAAGGGTTGAATTGTTTAAAAATATTGAATGAAAAAGAAAGAATACAAGATAATAACGACAGCCATTGGCTTGAAATAACTTAACCAAGAGTGGTTTGTTTTGAATAGAGTGTATATCAACAATGAAGGCTTGTCGAAATTCCACAGTCTGCATATACCCTTATCAAGAATGTGATGAATACTTGGACTGCCCCCTAGGAACAGATGAAAGGTTCTGCAACGAGAAGACTGGTTAGTGAAAAATAAAATGAGGCTTTATACTCTTATGTTCAGTGACAACCTTCTTGACATGTTTGTGATCATTAAAAGAGCATTTACAATGCAGCTGTCTTTAATTGTCACATTTCCTGTGTTCAAAATGGCACTGATAGTTCAAATTTTCAAGTTACAAAAAGGGCTCAGAGAATTTTGTGGCAGTTTTAGATTGAATGGTACCCCCCCAAAAAAACCAAAATAAATAAATAAATAAATAAATAGAGAGACCGCCAACATTAGAGCTAATTAGATCAGTTGGTAGAGCGCCAGCATGTTGGTTTGGAGGTTGCAGGTTCAAGTCCTGCTCTAGTAAATGTTTATTTATTTACCCAGTCAGTGTCCCTCCTGGTTAATTACTTGATATTCTCAATTAGGTTACATAATTGGTTTGATTAGAAAATGAAAAAGAACATAATCTACACAGCAAAGCAGATATAATGGTGTTACCGCTTACCAAATATGCATTGATACCTCGCCATGCAATGGCTCAAAACTCATATATAAACATAGTGTTACTGCGAACTGAAATATAAAAAATATGTTTTGATTGTGTTCCTATGTGCAGAGACGTGTCCTGAGGGCTACATGCAGTGTAATAATGGTAAATGCTACAAGTCTGAAAAGGCGTGTGACACCATTCGGGACTGTCCAAATTTTGAAGATGAGAGAATAGAGGATTGTTTCAGTTCGAGTATTGGTGAGTATGACTACCTTCAAGAGGAAGGTAAATGACCCAATGGCGCGTCGTGGCCGAGCGGATAAGAACACCGGACTCACGCTCTGGTGTTTCTGATCAGGAGAATGTGGGTTCGAGTCCCAGTCAAGAAAAAATTTCAAGTCTCTTACCTCACGTTAAAATGCTGTAAATTGCCATTCCAGTGCAAAATTTATAACATCGAAAACATAATATGATGACATCATTCTGAAGAAAAAATGGGTTTCTACATTTTTTTGTATGGGGGAGGAAGTTACACACAATCAGGAAGGGACTGAAAACCCAATCTACATAGTGCCTCCGGGGGGGATTCGAACTGGGGTCCCTGAGGTGGAAGGCGAGGAAAGATAACACTACGCCAACCCAACCGCCCAAATCGGGTGTCATTTTAGCAACAGAAAACTTACTTTGGGAAATAGCCATCTGAACTCTTATTTTGTAACATTGATACAATGTAGTCTTTAACAAAATATGGTTAGAGGCAGGATCTTAGTTGGAGACAATCCACTCTGAAACCTTCGCTTTATTTTTCTAGTTGCTGGACCTTTTTTAAACGAAACATGGAAGGACCCTTTCATGCACTTCATCCACGTTGAAAATCAGGAGGAATTTCTGAGCGATTTCAAAGACAACTTTTACATCTATCGGCCGTTCAGTCGGGTGTTGAGCGAGGACCCTGCCGATTGGCACCGCTTCATCACCTTCAGTGAGCTGCCGGACTATAGCGATTTGAGGGAGATTTTGAAGCTCTCCAAACCTGAGATTGCAAAGTTCGGGCATCAACTGAGGGATTTTGTATTGCAGTGCAGCTTCAATGGGATTGACTGCCTTGATAACAAGTATGTAGTCTTCACCTTGCGGTTAAAAAAACACCGTCACATAAAATGGTTTGCTTGTTTTGTTCCGTTCTGTGGTGTGTTTTTATGAAATACTTATTTGCTTACTAGGTCAACACTAGTGAGATTGTTCAATACTGCAGGGTGAGGACATTTTGTTTGTTATTCCTGTGCAAGAAACTCGTGTACTACCCAGGACAACTCCGATCCAAAATTGTTTATTGTCCGATCAATCAATCAATCAATCAATAAATGTCTGTCCAGACCCATTACATGGCTGTGTTCTTCATTTATTTTGATTTGGTGGTCAAAGACATCTGTTAATTTTATTCTTTATAATGATTTCTGTTTCCAGCGATAGTTTCTTACAAATACAGGATGACAAATATGGTAATTGCTACACCTTTAATAAGGCGGCAAATGGAAACAAAGGAAGAAATGCATCACAGACTGGTGAGCAGTCCGGTGAGTCTCCCTGAAAGATGTTGTTATCCCTTTCCGACAATCTTTGTCAAAATTCTATTGATGTTTTTCGTAAATTTCATATTAACATGATGAGTGTGTCGATCAACTGCTGGAGTGGATTCTTTTGAATTCGTTTGTCTAAATTTCTTTCTTTCATGATTACATGGTAAAAATTAAATGATAAACTTCTCTTTTAGATTGGGCCAAGGCAGTATACTAGAGAGTGTCGTGGCCAAGCGATTCAGCAAGTCAGACTCAAGTTGAGATGGTCAAGACATTGGGGTGTGGCTTCGAATCCTGGTCATGGCACTTGTTTCCTTGATCAAGTCACATAACCATAAACTACTTCTCTTAACCCAGGAGTAGAAATGGGAACCTGCGAGGGCTGAAACAGTATTGTGTTAGTTTAACCCCTTGGCGCTGATATAAGCAGCTTGAGGTTGTATGCTCCCAAGGGAGTTGAGAAAGTTTGAGGGATGGTCTCAATATGCCTGATGAACAGGGATTATACTGTTGTAAAGCGCCTTGATCTGCATGTAGCTTGTAAGACGTTATTATTGATATTATGTATTTTTGGTGATGAAACCAGGGCTGCCTCATTGTGAACTTACTTACTCACCTTAGCTCACAAGCCCGAGGAAACCTGTAAACAATGAAGGTGCTTGCTAAGTGAAACAGAAACACCGAGGTGAACCCCTACTCTTCCACGATAAGTGTTCTGGGTTCTTTTACATACACTACCAATCCTAGTACATGGGACCTACGGCTTAATGTCCAATTTGAATGACAAAGCAATTATGGTAAAGTATCTCGCTCAAGGACACAAGTTGCTTGTCTCTTCTTCCTTGATGCTGTTACAACACCAGAGCTCGAGTCCAGTGCTCTTAACTGCTCTGACACGATAAACCACAATGTGTGATTTCTTTATAAAAGAACCATGTATCTATATTGTCTATCTTACCTTGCAGGTCTTACTCTGACCTTAAACACTGAGGAGGATGAATACATTAGTCTGTATGGTCAAGACGTTGGTGTCCGGGTAGCCATCACAAACAACGACATCACCCCTGCACCAGCTGATCAGGGTATCAACATCTCACCGGGCACGGACACCTCCATCGGCCTCAAACTTGTAAGAAAAATAATAGCTAATATCTCAGTAGAATCCATCATTTAAATCGGCTACAAGCTTACTTGAAGGTGTCATAGATTGGTAAATACTAAAAAACTTAGTGACCTTGGAAACTAACTTGGTGAGAAGCACTGCAGCTGTTGATAGTAAAAACTATTTTGAGAAAGGATTCCCTTTGAAGTAACATAGTTTGAATAATTTTTCACCCCAAAGCATTTGAATCTGAGAAACGATTCATGCACAAATCATTTCTACGTCACAAATTTGTTCCCTTTTAGTGGCTGAGTTTCACCCCTAACTCTTCAATAAATTTTGGAAAAAAACCTTGCTTTTTAAGGTTAATATGTGCATATCGTTTTTTTATAGTTTAAACTTGAAAACAATAGTCAGATTCTTAGAATCTTTAAATACTTGTTGCCCCTATTTTGATATCTTCTTCAATTTTTGTCCCTGTGAATTGTGGAATATTTTTAATTTGTCCTTCTTTTTGCGTAAAGTACTTGGTGATAGTAAGTGTTTTATTATTATTATTATTGTTGCACCTTTCTGACAGTATCCGGTAAAGTGTCCGCTGGTTTCTTTTATCCTCAGAATGTGATAAGCCGCAAACCAATGCCGTATGGAGAATGCCAAGTACCCAATGCAACTGTCTCAGAGATTGTAGAAGGAAAGATTGTTAAAGTGGAGACCACAAGCTACAATAGACAGGTGTGTTAGTTAACTTGAAAGTTACTGTTCAGAAAGCGAAGAAAAAGATAAGTGAAACAAAAATACGGCGATAAAGATGCAGGTCCAATGTCACTATATTTGTCATTCATCCACATGTATGAAAACTCGGATACATGGACAGTCACAAGGGAATATAATTTAAGGATATAATTTATCATTACATCTCTTGTATTTGACCACTTTCATCAAATCTCTAGTGAGCTGCTGGATTTATAGAGGTGATCAAAGTAAGTTGGCATTTATAACTGGAAACTGTTGTTTGTCTTGTTTGTTGAAGCGCTGTCTGCGAGTCTGCTACCTTCAGAAGGTCCAAGAAATCTGCAACTGTTCAGACTCCATGGAAGTAGACGGGAACCGATGTAAAATTTTGGATACTAAGCAAGGTGAGTAGTGTGTAAGTCGTAAAATGCAAACTCGTGTGATTTTTTTGACTTTTGCTAAAGTCATGAAAGTGTGTGGCTTGTTAGGCACACAACAAAACAGTTTCAGCACCAAACTTCAACTTAATGAAATAGCTCACGCGTTGATACAACACTGACCCCAGCGATACCAGAACACCTAGTGTTTGTTTTCACAAACACTACTTTCTAGTTTAAAAATAATTTTTGCTTGTTTTTCATTTAGATCTATGCAAGCAGATGATAAACTATCTCCATGTTAACTATTTGCTCAACTGTTCTTGTGAACAGCAGTGCGAGTAAGTATAACAATTAGCAAAGTTAATAAATAATTCCTGTTCAAATATTGTTGACCAAATGAAATAGCGCCTGTGATTGAACTGCTTCAGTAAAGTTAGAGTGTTTGAATTATAAATTTTGAATTCAAAAGTGAAAATTTACTATTGAAAAATAACAACACGAATTTGTCGAGGTTGTCTATCAAAATTTAACAAAATAATGGAAGGGAAAAAGTAAACAGAAAGAAAAGGAAAATTAATTAAAAGACAGACTTTCCTCTTGAAGTTTAAAGGGTGTGCACAACATTTGTAAGATTGAAAATAAAAACGTTCACAGATTTGCACATAACTTACATGGTGTTAAGATAGTCATTTTGGAAAATTTCCCTTGAAATAGTTTTTAGAAAACGAGTAAAACAATGAGTCTATATCGCGCGTGTCTAAAACCCGATGTTTGAAAACAGTGAAAACATATTGCAGGGTTTTTCACTATTTTCTTGTGACTCCGATTACAGATTGAGCTTAAACTTTCACAAGTTTGTTATTTCATGTATATGTTGGGTCAAATAAAGTGCAGATACTGGTCTTTGACAATTACCAGTGTTATACATGTGCTTTAAATATTAAATGTCAAGTAATGAACCACAAGGGATATTTGCTATAATTTTGGGTTTGGTTTTTTTATCCAGGGATCGTCTGTATGAGTATGCTGTATCACAGACAGTTTGGCCATCAAAATCTTTTAGGGTAAGCTTCTTATCTCAAAAGGAATTTTTTTTAAATACTTTGTTAAACCACACCCGTTTTGAAAGATCGTATCAAAACATTTGGAAAAGTTCAGCTGATATCAAATGCCAAGTTTTGAGCATGTGTCGTGTCATGGCCGAGCGGTTTAGTGAAGAGATATCAAGTCCATCTGGTGGCCAAGTCATCAGGATGTGGGTTCGAATCCCGGTCATGACACGTGTGTCCTTGAGCAAGACACTTGACTATAATTGCGTCTCTTCACTCAGGGACAAATGGGTACCTGTAAGGGCAGAGAGAGTTCTTGTGATTGATTTAGCTCGGTGCTCTTCACATTTGGCTGTATACTTTTCAGGAAGCTGAGATGGTTTAAGGAATGAAATAGGGGCAAGTGACCACTCCAGGGGTAATGTTGGACACTTTGTAAGAAGCCACTATTGTTATGTTTTTCAAGGGCACAAGTGTCATTCGAAACCCCCACTCAGCTGCTGACAATACCAGAGCTTGGGCCCAGTGAACTAGACCACTCGTCCATGACACACCACACTTCTGATGGGTTAAGAAAGTCAAAGACCTAATGTTGAGAATCATCAGGCTTGTGTGATTTCTCATGATTTTTCCTGATTTCAGGATTTTCTTAAAATCTCCTCGAGCCTTCAAATTTTCTTGAAAAAAAGCAAAAAGCAATCACCAAAGGGAGAAAGAAATAGTCCACATTGTGTCCAAACCTGTATTTCTGGTGATGCGCAGAGTCAGTATACCTGAAATGTATCAAATGGGGTGTTCAGGGTCTAGAATAAGGGGCAAACCCAAGCCAAGAATTCTTTTTTTTATCAGGAATGTTCACATTTGTCATCCCTGCATTGTTGTTTTTTTAATTCTCTTTGCTCAATTTTTTTCAGCCGCATCTTCTGCGAAACATTCACTTTATCAATGAAGGAACAAAGAAAATCCGAACAGCAAGTGAAATCAGGTAACGATTAAAACAGATGACAATCTAAACATAAGATGGTCTTTAAATTTACAAATGTGAATTTTTTTTTACGGTATCTTTTGTTTGGAATTATTGGGAATGTCATTATACCAGTAATACTTACAATATTATTTGGTTCTACCCTTTCACCGATGTATGTAAATCACTGTATACTCAGTACTTCTCCATGTTCTGTGGAAAAAAAATAGACATTATTATTACTCGGGTGGGATTCAAACCTACGACCTTTGCCATTCTAAAGCGATGCCTTACCAACTAGACCGCCGAGATTGCCTGGTAGCCCACCGAGATTGCCCGGTTTATATTAAACTAACAATCCAGAAACAAATTACTCGGGTGGGATTCAAACCTACGACCTTTGCCATTCTAAAGCGATATCTTACCATCTAGACCGCCGAGATTGCCCGGTATCCTGACGAGATTGCCCGGTATCCTGACGAGATTGCCCGGTATCTATTAAACTAACAATCCAGAAACATATTACTCGGGTGGGATTCAAACCTACGACCTTTGCCATTCTAAAGCTATGCCTTACCATCTAGACCGCCGAGATTGCCTGGTAGCCCACCGAGATTGCCCGGTTTATATTAAACTAACAATCCAGAAACATATTACTCGGGTGGGATTCAAACCTACGACCTTTGCCATTCTAAAGCGATGCCTTACCAACTAGACCGCCGAGATTGCCTGGTATCCTGACGAGATTGCCTGGTATCCTGACGAGATTGCCTGGTATCCTGACGAGATTGCCCGGTATCCTGACGAGATTGCCTGGTATCTATTAAACTAACAATATTCTCATCTTAATATGCACAGCCGAAACCTGGTTCGACTGAAGGTGTTCTATGAGGAACTTAATTATCAAGAGACACGAGAAATTGAGGCTTACTCTGTAAGTAAATTTGATATTGTGCTTTGCTTTAAAACATCTATTAAATATAAGATACAAATTTGATATCTGTTTTGCTTTAAAATATGATACAAAATTTGGAAATTCGGAACACGGTGTAATACGTTTTGCGTGCAGCATGCGCACATTTCACAAAACTCATTGCACGATTGGTTAGTGAACAAATCGGAATTGAGTGCAACAACTAGCTTTGTAATGTAGCCTTTGGAGGTAAGGTTGAGGTAAGGTTGAGGGCGCAACAGCATTGCAGTACAGAAGTAGGGAAGGTAAGAACTAACTTGGCTGACGGTATGAAGTGACCAAGGTACAAAATGACCAAGATGCGAAGTGACCAAGGTACAAAATGACCAAGTTACAAAGTGAACAAGGTACAAAATGACCAAGGTACGAAGTGACCAAGGTACTAAATGGCAACCTCACCAAGTGACTGACATCCATTTACATGTACCTCCCTTTTTTCTCTGTTTTTTAGGGCACAAGTCTCTTTGGTGATGTGGAGGAACAATCGGACTTTATATCGGCTTCTCTTTTATCACAATCCTGGAAGTGTTTGAGCTAATCTTTTACTTGATACGCACCAGATGTTTTGTCTGGTTTCAAAAGTGGCATGTGGATTCAAATTAGGACAAATACTGCCGGAGATTATCGGGGATTATTGGATTGGAATTATTAATTATCACCGATTGGGATCAATGAACTAATTTGGGATTGTATCATTGGCTGAAATCTGAGACATTGTGAAAGTCCAGGTCCAGGCTGCCAACATAAGCGGATTGAAATGTACGGGGAAATGTGCCTTGGATCGGGCGATTTGGGCTATACAAAGCGCTTGAAAGAGTGTGTTATTAAATTTAAGGGACACACCGGCTTCGTTGGGCTCTTTGGGCTTCAAAATAGACTAAAACATGACTCCAAAGGTCTATCCGGAATTGACAAGAATGGTTCTTAAAGGAAACCATCAAATTTTGCCGTTTTCGAGCATTTTTCAACAAACATGGGTCACATGTTTAATCTGAACCAAGATGTGGTTCAGATAAATCGTGTGATCTTCGGAGTTCGTTTTACTTCCAGCCGTATAAAGTAAATGACTGGCGGATTTTGTGATTTGTTGGATGTGTTTTTTGTCGTCAGATTTAACATGGCTTATTCAATATTTTTTACTTCCACCATTGTAGATCAAATAGTTTTAGTAAATAACTTTAAACAAAATTTGTTTTAAGATTCACGTATGTTTGAAAGTTGTCTGCAGCTTTCTTAATAGGTATTGTACACTTTTGGTAACAGCTCAAAATCAGTGTCCATATTTTGTGTGATGAAACATATGCATGAACAAACAAACCTGTGAAAGTTTGAGCTCAATTGGTCATCGAGGTCACGAGAAAATAGTGAAAAGAGATCTTATGTGTTTTCTGTTTTTTCAAAATATCGCGCGCGATAATTACTACTGTTTTACTCGTTTCTCAGAAACGATAGCATTTTAGGCAGAAATATTTTAAGGAACCCTTTCTACCATTACTTTCTTTAAATCATGTAAGTTATGTGTGAATCTGTGAACAATTGTGTTTTTTGATCTTACCAATAGTGTACAGGGCCTTTAAATATTGTATGATATAAATGTCAGTGCTCTAGAATCACTCTGACTCGGCGTTGAACAATGTGATTCCTCCGGGTTTTTTTTTACCGGAATTCCGTTTGTTGGGGTCCCAAAAGTTGACCCGTGTGAATCGTGTAAATCCGCGGTGAGAAAATAGGAGGGTAGAACCATAGAGCGCGGTCGCGATAGATTTGGTTTGCGATAAGACAATGGTTGGACTGGTAACAAGTTTAATTTGCAGTGGAGTTAAAGGTAACGTTGCCTTGGATCGGGCGAGTTGGTCTATAAAAAGCGTTTGTAACCGTTTGTTATCAAATGCATATGGTTAGAAAGATGTTTTAAAAGTATAGAATACAATAATCCACACAAATATGCCTCGAAATCGCGTGGTTTTCCTTTAACTTTGCGAAATAGTATGGCCGGCCATTTTGTGGAGTGAAAATGGCCGTTGGGGCGTTGTCAAGTTGCAACTTTTTCCCCTAGAATCGACGAACCAAAAAGTGACAAGGGATGGAAACCACATTGCTCTATGAGCCATAATACCATTGCATAGGTGTTCCACATGACTGGTACAGTTAACCGGTTCAGAGGATTCTGTAATGTGATCGGAAGAATGCCTAGTGTATACTGATGGTGGGAATGACGTCATAGAAAATGTTGTGTATGGGTCTCTTTAATAGTAAACCATAGTGTACTGAATTAAAGAGAGGGTATACCTTTGGTAATTACTCCCAAAACTAGCGGCCAGAGAGAAAAAAATAGTTTGGTAAGAACGTGGAGGTAGAATTCTACCTCCATGGTAAGAAGCACTGCAGCTGTTGATCACGTATAATATAACATGTTGAGAAACGATTCCCTTCTAACGGGAATGTGATTTTAGAGACATTTCAAAAAACATTTCAATCTGAAAAACGTTTCTCAGATTGTATATTCCAATTACGGATTATTCTTCGTGCGTACGTGGACCTAATCGCTTCAGATATTCGGCGATATCTATCAATAAAACAATACCCGCAACCACCTTTTGAAATGAAATGTTCACAGGTTAGTCTTATTGTAGATGTCTACATTTTATATAGGATTTTAAAAATCGAATGGTTCCAAGAACCAAAGGTATACCTTGCCCTTAACATGTATGTTTGCAATAAAATGCGGCAAGGTTGTCTGGTTGAATTAGCAATTCACCGTTGACGTATACTGAAGAGAGTTGTATATTTTTGTATAAATTGTTTGTCAGGTATACATATACCTTGTAATAAGTATTTCCTTTAGCATTCGCAATAGCACTGTTTATTTATATGCATAAAAAAACACGAACTTGCAAGAAGTTTTTTCCCCATCGTGTCTCATAAGATTTACATGTTCTCGTAAAGTTTGTGTTTTTCAATGTCGTTAAGATGTTGGGTAGGCCTATCTCTAAACTTAACTCTGATTTCTAAGTTATCTCGAAATGAAATTAAATGACTGAATGATTGTTCTATAATGTATTTTAAACTTCATTTGCACCGATTTTGAATAGTCTCTATGCACAGCGCCATCTTTAAAATATACTGCAATGCATATTGGGAAAACGAGTACACAAGCTGTCAAGATGGACGCCATGCTGTAGTTTACATGTAACTAATGACAGATTTTATAGTTGTGTACCGCATTGCTAATCAGCGCGCCATGATGGTTGCCTGTGTTGTTTGAACTCAGATTTCACCCAGAGTCCTTTGCGCGCCAATCATGCGCATTGTGACATGCATATAGGCTGTTTGATTTGAAGATATCTTATAATGTATTAAAGATTAGGTCGTTTTGAGGTATCTGAGTTTCGTTTAATCACTTCTAGATATCTTTAATTGTATTTCAAGCTATTTCAAAAATACACAAACCGCCAGTAAACGTGAAACGACGGCGCTGATTGGTCAACAGCACTGCAAGGTAGACCATTGCAATGCCTGCGAACTATCTGAGACCTATTTTATTCGCATACTGATGATGTTTTTAATGTTGTAAATTATCATGCAATTTGACCTTTGGGTTACAATGTGATAATGTGAATAAAATATACCAATAGTACAATATAATATAAAAGTGGTGTCGCAACCTTCGTCATCTTTCAAGCTGGTTTATAGCACAGAGTTCAAGCTAATTTAACTTTGACTGATCCAACTCAGTGTTGCCCCAAGAATCATGCAAATTTATATTTTATGCAAGACTATACGCGGTTCAAAAATTAAGCTTTACATCTAGCAGTTTGTGATTAGATGCATATTGATGTCATACAGTGGTAGACTCATTGCATGAAGAACATTGAAAACTGGTGATCAATAACACAGCCTCGGCGCAGACAGGATATTTATTCGGTGGAATCATGTTCTCATTTTAGGGGGCACAACAATGTATCTGTTTTTTTTTTCATGGGAGCACCTGGGGTGCACGGCCCAGAATTAATGTGGGTGGACAAAGCAGTCTATTTAAACAAAAATAAGACATTCCCCAGAAATATGTGACTTGTTTCGTGGATTGCTTCGTTGGTTTCTGCGTGGCATGTCGCCTACGCGAACCGTGTAGAGGTGAATAGTTTTGAATTGTGCCAATTGTAAGCAAAGTTCAGATATTTACAAAAGGAACAAATAACGTTGAAGTTTATTCAAGTCTAGCTCGGCCAGATGCAACCAGGTTCGACCAAGCATGGAGAACTGGATTGTTCACCAACCACTTTCCCATACATCATTGCAGCTACCGAGAGGATCAACCCGCACTTTCAACAATAGCTTGATATTTGTATTGAAAATCCAATGGCACAAAGTTTAGACTTTTGTAGCTATAAACGAACTGTATAATCACCTGCAGACTCCGTCGAACATGACGGTTTTTTTCAAGGGATAAATTAATTGGACTGTATATGAAGACGTAACAAGGAACAACTTCATAACAGACTGATCGCCAGGCACATGGTATGAGCTTTCTTGCCACTTTGGTCGACCCACATAACAATTATGATAAACTTACACAAAGTTAGGGAAGAATTTTGAAACTCCAATTTTGCCAGGAAACGCGAACTTTTCCAAAGTGTATGCATTATTGAGCACCAATTGAAATTGTGATTACATTGACGGTTCTTTTGGAACACTCGGATATCGAAACACCAAAGAAAGAGTAAACTGTTAAGGGTAAGTTTTTATTCTTTGTTTCTCTATAGCTGAAGTTTCATTGTACTTCGAGATTTCACGTGGACAACATTGGTTATTGTCAAAAACCAGTATATCCACACTACCGTACAAGGAAGTATATTTTTTTGAACGGGTGTGAATTCAGAACATGACAAAAACGAAAGTCTCGGATTTATAATTCACCCGGGCGATTTTTGTAAATTGTCCAGGCGAATTAGTGATAGAAGGGGGGTAAACTTATTATGCTCTCGCCGTTTTCAAACATCGAGTCGTAGACTTTTTAGTCGATCAAAAAACGTTAATTTACTCGTTTCAATTCGATTCATTTTCCCCCATATAATGTGAATTTGCTTTGTCAAGCATGCTCATAACATTAAAATTCAATTAGTTTGTTTTATTTTTGTATTGTCCATGAACTGGAATTTTGTTTATCAAGTATGCTCATAACCTTACAGTTGTATTTGTATTATTTTTTTTTTTTAATACAACTAATTATGCTGATAGAATTTGACTAATTATTGCACTAAAGAAAAACTAACAGCATTAACAAAAAAATCACTCCATAAAAAAACAAAATAAACTATGGGTTTACCAAGAAAACCCCTGACACTAAAATCCTTACCCGCCCTTGTAATGGATGTGTGTTATTGAATAGAACTGACTTGTTACAATCGCACAACGCCCAATATTTACTACAAAATCAGTAAAATTACCAATGTTGCACATGTGCTTTAAATGATCTCGATTCGCCGAAATAAAAGATAATAACTTGAATAGGGCTAACCTATGTGTCACCGATATTTTACAAACCTGGTGTTAAATGAAAGAAAACATTCACTTTTAAAAATGTTGGTCAAGTAATGTTCGTAACTGAAACGGGTAAACACGTGAAATGTCTAATCCGAGAAAATGGAGCCAAGTGCACATATAATCTATCAGGAGCATAGAATCCGGGGAAAAAATTATTTTGCATGATAATGTTGAAGCAACAACAGCACGCTCCACAACCCACGAGGCTGTGTGTTCCTTTTGTGTGCCATTTCTACCTCCGTGGTACCACGGTATTTGCCAACAAACAATGGAGGTATTTGCTGGTTGCTGTTGCTGGTTGCATTTTCGCATGCTATGATATCAGGGGGAAAATCCTTTGAATAAAAAGTGGCGAACCGAGCAATTTCTGTAAATATTTATTTCACCTGCCGTTTTCAGGTCTGCTGCGTCGATGCAACCCAGCACCCCTCCACTCTGATTATGCCAGTTCTCTGATGATAAGCAAAACTCGACCTGTAACAATCTCTATAAATGCTCGCTATCGATTTCATTTTGTATTCGAGTTTAAGTTTTATTTTACCAAAAAATACCACACATCCCACTAACTCCCTCGCAATCCTACGGAACTCTGGAAGTGCCACCCATTAGTTAGAAAAGATGTCGCCTTCCTTGTTATCTTAGGATGTCGATAATGTCGAAAGTACGGTGTCGACCGTCCACAGATAAATTTTCTCGGGCCGTCGACATCCTGAACGTAGAGTGTCGACTTCCCGAGATAATTCATCTTGGATGATGACACCCGAAAATGTCAAGAACCCGAGATAAGTTATCTGTGGAAGACAACATCCTACTTTCAGATTGTCGTCATCTCAAGATGAAATGAATCTGGAAGACGGCATTCTACTTTCAAGGAAGTCGTCATCCCTAGCTCAGGATGTCGTTAGCTTACGTTTATGATGTCACCATCCTGCAGTCAATTATCTCAGGATCTCAACATGTTGGATGGCACTTCCAGAGCTCCGTACATCCCTGATTATTGTACGATGACAAGTGTTAACATTATTTACGGAAAACACTCTCACCCCAATAGTTGTGTGTAGATGGCTCACAGGCAGCACAACGGCCGAACGGGGAGGAGGAACCGCAATGGGATGCGTAGTAAACATCGGCATTACAACGACGATGGTGTTATATCAGGTAAGATTGCTCAAGTTGTTTCACCCATGACATGTTTCACAAAGAGAAAATAATTCATCGTAACGGCTTTCAAAATGTCATCGTGAAGTTCAAAAGCCCAGAACAACTTTTTTCTTCACCCTGCTTGCCCCCCCCCCCCCAATCCCAAATAAAACATACCCATTATGCCACATTGACAGTGATGAAAGTGTTTACAATGAGAATTGTGTAATAATCAATTCGTCTGTCAAGTGACTCAAAGCCACATCCGATTTACAATGTAAAGCTTATACGAACAATTTTATAGTCTTCAACCATAATGGAGGTTCCAGGCCTCATCCTCAACCAACTAGTAGCCCAACAATGTCTTTCAGGAGTAAAAAGCGTCTGCTAGGCCGGGCTGGTACAGCACGCCATTGGTGACAGACTCGTGCTATCTACAGGAGTCAACTATTAACAAACCCCCTTGCATAACACGTCACAAGACCCAAACAGCGCCCTCACTTGTTATGATGACCCTTTTTTGTTATGATTTTGATTTTTTTTTTTTTCGATCGGAATGCGGATGTTGGAAAGAAATAAAATATTAAAAAAAGGAAAAAAATAAAAAGTTTGGGGAAAAAAAATTCGCTCCCGGGCGCACCTAAGCGCGCCCTCTACTGTTGTTGTCTGACAAAGTTTTGTAAAAGTAAATAAATGGTGGCGGTGCAGACGAACTTTCCGACGCGCCTGCCTTTGAGAACTTGTTGTGTTTGCAGTCGTGGTGGAGTCTGTTAGGTAAGTCCAATATGGTCCAGTCTACATTGGGGCAACCAATTTCAGAGTCAAAGGTCTAAACCCTCATAAAATGGCAAATTACGGGAATGAACGGTACGTGGAGAACTCAAACATGTCAAACTGTCCGAAAACTGGACAACACTGTTGTTGTTACTATACTTTTAACGTTACTTTTACTAGAAAACAGTTGCCAAGTGGTGTTCAGAGACTAACTATAGTACTAGACTACTAAACCAGCCCCTCGGGCCGATTCAACAAAGAGCAAAAATTAAACTTAAGTGTGTATCAATCCTAATTGTTAAGTAAAGTGTGATGTCACAATACAAATCACTATGATCATGATCATGATGGTCAGATGGTGATGTTGGGCGCGATCGGTCAATCTGTGCGATCAACCGATCGCGCTGCGCTATTGTAAGATCTATTGGATGCGCAGCAATCGGTCGATCGTGCAACAAACGGTCGATCGCGCAACAATCGGTCGATCGCGCAACAATCGGTCGATCGCGCAACAATCGGTCGATCACGCAACAATCGGTCGATCGCGCAACAATCGGTCGTTCGCGCAACAATCGGTCGATCGTGCAATGAACATCTTTGTGCAATCAACCGATTGCGCAGGAATGAACGATCGTGCCCTAACCCTAACCCTAACCCTAACCATGGAGGAAGGAACCCTAAGCCTACCCTAACCCTAACCATCCTAACCCAATCGGCCGATCACGCAAAACCATTCCTGCACAATCGGTCGATCGCGCCAAACTAATCCTGCACAATCGTTCGATCGCGCATGTTTGTTGCGCGGTCGACCGATTGTTGCGTGATCGACCGATTGTTGCGCGATCGAAAGATTGTTGCGCGATCGACCGATTGTTGCGCAATCGACCGATTGCTGCGCGACCAATAGATCTTTCAATAGCGCAGCGCGATCAATCTGCACGATTGATCGTGCAGATTGACCGATCGCGCCCAACAGTGATACTGACAGCTCATCTTAACATGCTTTTAAAAGACGAACCTGAATGCTTTAGCGTTAAGATTCGTCTTAAGATGAGTTGAGTTGTCAGAACAGTGTAGTTAGTACAGTAAATTCGTAACAGAGACTGGCGTCCTGTGCCACACTATAGTGCCCCAGGGCTAGTCAGAGGCAGAGCTCATTTATTAATATTATTACTACTATTTAGTATTAGCTTGTCTCTAGTCAAGAGACAAAGTAATTATTTGAGTGTTTTGTAGGGGCCATTTAACCTTAAGATCTTGTTTGTCTTGGGGCCACTTTTTCTTCACTTTATTCCTTAATCTTCTTATGAATATGATGATGCACTTTGCCTGTGACTGTGCACTTCTGGTTTGTGCACCATCCTAAAATCAAACTAAAAAGTAAATATAGCTGAAAACGTAATAGCGGAACTGAATAAGGATATCACCACTCAATAGTCGAGACTCAGGCCTGGTTCAAGCCTTTAACTTCTAACACTGAACAAAAGCAGGTGGGTTCTGAACATCAAATCAAGACTTTCACCATTGTTTCAATGTTTGTATTTTCTCTGGATATTAACAGACCGAGATGGACTTTCCTATTCACCAAGGGCTGGGAGGCCTATGGCTTTCAACCAAGAAGCCAGGTCAGTGTGGCTGGATAGCGACAGCAGCTCTAACAACAGGCCTTATGACAGGTACTACAAACCCCCAAGTTCTCCATAAACCCGTACAAAACTATCCACATGCATGAAGGGTTTGCCCTTAACTTGTTCAGTGACTGGCCAGCAGGACCAGTGAGCTTGTCATTTCACTAGTCCGCCAGCTGTTTTCACTAAGTCCATATTTCATATAAAATAGGGATGCTTTTCAATAGTCCACTAGACCACTTGGAGAGAATTTTGACTGGTCTTTAGGGCAAAATTTCATATGAAATGCTTAACGGCGGATTTTGTGCTTACTGTGCCAGTTTCCATGTATGCGAACCAAAAGGCACGCTAACCTTGAGCATGGAGAAAAATTCCAGATTGCTAAGGCGGCAAAACCGCAATAATCTCTGGTGGATGATCGCTACCAATAGGCTCCTAAAATGACTGTTGAGGAGAGGTCATCTCTCAGTTCAGTTAAAAAACTGTTTAACTGTGTTCAGTTCAAACACAGCTCACAGCAAACAAAATTGTGTCACTAGTTTTGCATGCAAACAGGGTATACTTTCGAAGGGAAGTTGCTGCAGACTTGACGATATGTGTCAAATAGTTAAGGTTGCATTTCAGGTATGTGAATGTGTAAAACAAGCCCAATATTTTGATACTCAAATTCAGTTTATGAGTATCTTACAAATTCTGTTTGGCAGACATGAGATGTGGGACAGAGAGCCGAAGTCTTACTATGGCCAAGAAAGGCCTCAGCATCGACCCAGACAATACGATGACCAACGGCGCCGACATCGGGATGAAAAAGATTATGGGGGGTATCCAGCTGTGATATCGTCACCCCACTTTGACCGGGATAGACGCACTTGGCCAATGGACGATGGTGAACCAAAGCCTCCACAAAATGAGAGTGTGTACAAGACAGTCAAGACCTTTGCAACGGACGTCTCATCAGCTCATGGCTTGCCAAATATATTCAAAGCCACATCTGTCCTTGGACGTTTGTTGTGGACGCTCATTTTCTTGGCAGCCATTAACCATCTTCTTTATGGCAGGCCAGTATCTTGATCAAGATGTTTTACATGTATCCTGTTTCTGTTGAGGTTAGTTTCACAGGGGAGTGTAATAATTACGTCAGACTAAATTTTTGATATTCGTTATTAATATTAAAATTGGTGAGCGCAAAGCACAAAGCCTTTAACGGCGTCGGGTTTGGGGCCTGCCTAAGGGCCCGGACAACTTTTGATTGTACATGCTCTGTGGTCATGGTGATGCACTCTGAGCTGATGGCCACTTCTTCCTGACTTCTTTGAGCAAAGGTTTCAAAGATTGCATTTGAACTCTGAAATGCATTGATCTTGAAAAAATGGGGGGGAAGAAAACGTGGCTGACAGATTTTAAAATTTGCTGGCCACATCTTAAGTGTGACATGTGACACAGAAAGCTCGGTGGTGCGCCAAGCTTTTTTTCACATGTTGGAGAACGCTGCATGTACATATGTATGTGTTTTTGTTTCTTTTTTTTTCTGAAGGTTTGGGGTTGAACAAAGAAAAATTGACTAGAGCGGGATTTGAACCAACGACCTCGGGATTAACGTACCGGCGCTCTACCAACTGAGCTATCTAGCCCTATGTTGGCGGTCTCCCTATTTTGTCAATATCTTTGTTCGGGGGTGCCAGTAACACTTCCATGTTGTAGGGGTTCAACTCACTCTCCCTTCAATATTAACGCAGCAGTGAGGGCTGCTGTCAGCATGTGCGGACATATTTTAATATTCCCATTGTCTTAACCACATCGTACACACTTGTCGGCTACGATATCCTGAGCTGGAGCATGCCACATGTCCTAGAGTGGGTGTCAATCAACAGAGGTCAGTGATTTGGTTAGGAGGGGGCAGGACAAAACTCTGCCAGCATCCTTTGTGTACAGAATCCGTAGGTCTCTTGTCAATGGTGGATGTAACCAAACTGTAAAACTTAACTAACTGAGCAAACAATTTAGGTTAGATTAATCCAGGCACTACTCGGACACTACTCAACACACCTAGAAAAAAATTGTTGAAATAATGCAAAACAAACCCTCTTAACATATGGAAAAAGCTTAGTTAAGGCATGTGCTGACAACGTACCACAGGGGGGTTGCAACCAAACAAGTCCCTGGAATAGGGTAGATCTATGTAAGTTTTACAGGTACATACAGAGCTGCCAACTCTTCCTGATTCTGCAGAAAGTCCCCGGAAAATAAAGCAATCTTTCCATGTTCTGATAAACAAATTTCACAGTCTTCCTGATTATGGAAACTTTGTCCCTGTTATGTTGAATGTGATTCTGAATATCTCCCTGATTGTTGTACGAAATGTCCCTTAGTGCAAGATGCAAATATTGACATTGTGTATGCATTTTCAGTGTTTTTGACCGTGGCTAAATCACCTGTTTATATCTGACTCTATTCTAGATCAAGATAGTAACAAGATCAGAACTGAGGTTCCCAGCTGTCACGCTTTGCAATACCAATAAGATTCGCCATTCTGCCCTTGCCTTGTCCAGATACAAAGAGGCCCTAATAATAGACAAGGGACAAACACTGCCTTATTATGGTAAGTCGAAAAGGTTACACAACGACTGTAATTTAATAATACAGAGCAAAGAACACAGCGCCTCACAATCAACAACAGAAATAAAACAACAAGAAAAGAAGAACAAACATTAAAACAAGAGATCGTAAGCCGGGAACTATGTGAGTTTTGAGATGGTGCTTAAAGGTGGCAGTAGACACCTACCGCTTCCCTGATTTGCACACGGCAGTTTTGTCCAAAATTTAGGGGTAACAATAGAAAGAAAGCTCCATGGCTGAGTTTGTGAACAAAACCAGGTGAAAATGGTTCAACGTGTACTGGAGGTGCAAACTTCTTTGCACTTACAATGTGAGTCTGGTGCTCTGTTGTTCATTTTTTAGATGCTATCAGATTGACACTTGCCTAAGGTGACTGGTTACTGAAAACATAGTCTTGGTGCAAGACATTCTTAAGTTGTTGTTATTGTTGTAATTTAGCCTTTGAAAAAGACTCTGCTAGGGTTGAAACAGGAGGCGTTAATAATTTTAGTGTTTGGATACGGGGAATTGCAATATTAGAGTGGTAAGGAACAACGTCTTTCACAAAAACTGCTGAAGACACTGATATTGTACTTATACAATATTTTTGATGAATTAAGCCCATTTACTGGGTGAGTTTAACCAATTTCTATTTTGCCACATTAATGAAGCACCTTGCTTAAAGGACGATTTCAGCTGTGCGTCCAATCATTGTGCGTGAAGAGGTTCTTACTCTGTGATGGAATCAACCATTGTGGAGACTTCAGCGATGAGGCTTCCTGTACTTATGGTTAGTAACTTCCTCATCTCGGCAATCTCAAAAGACGACTAGCAAAGAACAGTCTGAAGAAGTACAAAGCAGCTTTAGAGAGGATGCTAAAAAATACTTCAAATTACAGATGTGAATCACCCATGAAAAGCAGACCTGAGTTTGCCTAAGACAAACCATGGACAAACTAAGGTCGGTACTTACTGGTTTGGGAAAGAGCAGTTTTCGCAACAATCTTTCTTATCTGATCAAAAGTTCATGAGGTGTAAACACGTGGTTTAGGGTGGCACTGCCTGTGAGTTTACTAACACAAATATCTACAAATGTCACAGGTTCTTGTTAATAATGTGAAGTATTTGAAAAAAAATTTAAATGCCATTATGAGAGCAACTTTGAATCATTAAAATGGACCAAAAATGTCATGAGAAATCGAATAAGAAACAGTCGGACTTTCTCTCTGTTCTTCAGCATTTTCTGGTATTTGACACCAGCAGTAGCCCTCACCTTGAAATGGCCGTTTGGCCTTGTGAGTTAGGCGATATTTCATTTTATAATACATTTCATATGTATACATGTATAAAATCTTCTTTTTTATATTTTGATTTTTTTCTTTTAAACAGAAAGCTGTGATGAGGCGACTGAGTTCAAATGTAATAATGGTAGTGCCTCTGGATTCTGCATTAGCAAGACCCTCAAATGCAACCGTAAAAATGATTGCTACGATCAGGACGATGAGACAGGGTGCCGTAAGTACACATCCACCCAAACCAATCAATGAAAGTCCTGTGTATTATATTAATTATAATAATTTGGGAGGCTAATCATCCTTACTAGCAGCTGAGAAGCTGAATTGCGAAGGAAGGGGCTACAACGTGTTCGAGAAGCAGGCATGCGAGGGTGCCTTTGGATCTGGATCCGGGGAATACAATTACACAGTGCCCTCTATGTTTATTCATTACAAACATTGTGTGTGGACACGCAAACACCACGGTCTTGGTTAATTATATAAAACAAGGAATGCATTTCGTTCGTGGATTATGGCAGAATATAATCACTCGGTGAATTATGGCTTTTCCATTTCACTCGGCTTGGCCTAATAGACTAGTACCGATTTCACCTTGTGATAATATTCTGCAACAATGTACTCCTATGCGTTCAATATTTGTATAATATTGCCATCTGTACTTTTACACACAGAATGCAAGGATTCTGAGTTCCAATGCACAAAAGGAGGATGTATTCCTAAAACAAAGCGATGTAACAACAGTCCGGATTGCATTGATGGCAGTGATGAAACCGACTGTGGTAAGATTTTTTTGCCCCATTGTTAAAGACGGTGTTGTGGTCAAGCGGTTTGGACCCCAGACTCGAGCTCTGGTGTTTCTGATCAGCGGAGTGTGGGTGATCCAGTCTCGGTTGTGGCACTTGTGTCCTCGAGTAAGGTACTCAACAATAATTGCTTTGTCCTTCGGATGGGACATTAAACTGTAAGTCCTGTGCACTAGGATTGGTTGGGCATGTAAAAGAACCCAGAACACTTATCGTGGAAGAGTAGGGGTTAACCCCATGTTTCTGGTTCACATAAGGCCTTTTCACACTATTGACCTTCGATCCGTGTCGAAGCTTATCCGGATAAGGTCTGTGTTGGTTCGGTAAAATTTCAACACGGATACAAACTGCTTCGCTTTCACACTAGCTCTGCGCGAAATCAGCTTTTGGGTTACACCTGTAACTTTCAATCCGGACATTGTGCGACCGTTTCACACTGCAAGGTCTTACACGGATCGAAGCAGGACGCGTCGCGGCGCGAGTTGCGTGTAGTGGTTGCGTAGTGGCGCGTAGAAGTGCGTACTGACGCACATAAACGCTTTACCGCGCGTCACGTCCACTTCGCGTCATCTCCGCGGTTTATCTCAATTGCTAACATGGCGGCTCCTCCTGAGGTTTGTATTTCCGCCATGTACACGTACTTTAAAATTATAAGGACAAAAACGACTCGAAAACGGAAAATAAAGCTTCAACGGCATTTTTCGAAGGTCGGAGCGGGCTTTGATGGCACGTGATCGACTTGTGTTTGTGATTACAGTAATGAATCTAGTAGCGGAAAACGTCCTCCAAACGTCCTCCGTCTGTCTTTTTTATAATACGCGGCTACTTTTTATGTACGCGGCTACTTTTTGTATGCGGCTTTTCTTTACGCGCTGGACAACTGCAGCGTGCGGATGGCGACGCAAACTCGGTGTTCACACTAAGGCTTTCGATCCGTGTTGGAATCTTCGACACGGATAGAGATTTATCTACCCACCTCCCGGGCAGGGTTGGTTTACACCGTGTCGAAACCGTGTTGAAAAGTTGTAGTGTGAAAAGGTCAGTGCACATTACACGGATCGTATCGGTGTCCAATACGGAGATTTTTTGTGGTGTAAAAAGGCCTTTAGCAAGCACCCTTAATTACAGGTTTCCTCATTACCCAAAATATATAATAATGATAATGATAGAATATCTAAAGACATCTGAAGACCACTACTCCTTTCCGCTATGCTACCTTATTGGTAGTGCACGTAAAAGAACCCAGAACACTTATTGTTGAAGGGTGAGGGGTAACCCTGGTGTTTCTGGTTCACATAGCAAAGCACCCTTGTTTACAGGTTTCCTCATACTTGCGAGATGCAGTGATTAAGTTCACTTATGAGGCATCCTTGGTTTCATTACCCGAAATATATAATAATAATAATGATAGAATATTAAAAGACATCTGAAGACCACTACTCCTTTCCGCTATGCTACCTTACCCCTGTTCGTCCTCCATGTGTCTGGATTTACATGATGGTCACAGAGGCCATGACCCCATCTGCTTCAGTTCTCGAGCTTGGTGCTCCTTCCAAAACATTCCCACAGTCTTGGAAGATTCTTCAACTAGAAGTTCCCTTTGTGATATGAAAATATTGTCCTTCCCCTTCTGAGATGCAATCTCAGACTTGCCTCTGTTTCCTGAATAGTGAAAAGGTGTATAAAGTTAAAGTGAATGTCAAATTTGATGCTGCATTCACCATGTTGTATCCTCTGTTGGGAAAATTTCCCCTACCCCCCCCCCCCCCCAGCGTCACCACTCACTATAAACTTGGAGGGACTTGACATTATCCATTCTTTAAATTTATTCCGCAAATTTGTCTTGCAGATTTTGATGAGAGTTGTACAGGCGGGTTCCAGTGCGACACCAACAATGTATATGGCACTAGGTGTATACCTTTGGCCTTTGTGTGTGACAAAGACAATGACTGCCGTGCAGGCGAAGATGAGACTGAGGAGGCTTGCGCAGCAAACATGGCTCCCTCAAGTAAGCCACGCTCCTTCTTTCCCCTTAGACCTTTAGCGTGGCCATCTTGATTTTTAATCCAATCCAAATCATTGTAACCAAACCGAGGCTCTGGAAGAAGAAACAAAAATAGTCTGGTGCCATTTGATTTTTATGGATATTAGTGTTTGTTACTGTTATTAGATACAGGGAACATGACCAAGAGGGTGGCTAACCAAACCGAGGCTGGAAGAAGAAACAAAAATAGTCTGGTGCCATTTGATTTTTATAGATATTAGTGTTTGTTACTGTTATTAGATACAGGGAACATGACCAAGAGGGTGGCTAACCAAACCGAGGCTCTGGAAGAAAAAACAAAAATAGTCTGGTTCCATTTTATTGTAATGGATTAATGGATATTAGCATTCGTTACTGGTATTGGATACAGGGAACATGACTAAGACTGTGTTTATTCCTTCCTCCATGGTTTAACACCCTCTAACTGGGAGAATGGATACTAGACTAGGAATTAGGCAAAATAAAAAATATAAAAAAACATGTTCAGCGTTCTGCCTTTTTGAAAAAAGGAAGGAGGAGGGCCTTTAAGAAAAAAATTGTATTAACTTTTTTTTTCACTTTCAAAAATGGCCGCCCGACACATTTTTCAAGACAACTGGCCAAACTTTTTTTTCAAGATGTTTTGCCAGCTTTTTTCTGTGTGTTTTATTTGGTGTGCTAAAGTCTAAAAAATATGATTTTATTTAATTTAAAATTAATTTTTTATGCAAGAGATCGTTAAAATGTATCCTTTTGAAAAAAAAAGAAAAAGGAGGCAGCCTCTAAAAACGAAGCAGGCGGGTACGCTAAACATGTTTTTGGGGGGCAAACAGGAAAATACATCTGGGCAAGCCTGGAGTTTACACACAAACATGACAAATTTGTACAAATGTACAATTTGGGTTTCACTTTTGCTTGCTTGTTTTGTAAAATTAATTTTATTTATCTCCTTGTGTTTGAAGCATCGGCACCAGCATGTACAGGGGACATGTTTGACTGTGGTGATGGTTCTTGTATATACGAAGATTGGGTATGTGACAGTGCATCGGACTGTGAAAATAACAGCGATGAAGAGGCCAGTTTGTGTGGCAGAGGTAACAACAATCCTGCCCCCAATTTTTGAAAATTAAACAAATATTTATTTTCCTAATAAATTTAGTCCTCGCGTGAGTTGGGAAAAAGTTACAAGTCTCTAACACCGGCAGTTAACGGTTGTATGGCTTCTGACTGGCACCCCCGAACAAAGATATTGACAAAATAGGGAGACCGCCAATATAGGGCTAGATAGCTCAGTTGGTAGAGCGCCGGTACGTTAATCCGGAGGTCGTTGGTTCAAATCCCGCTCTAGTCAATTTTTCTTTGTTCAACCCCATACTATTTGTAATTTACCCAGTCAGTTTCCCTTGTGGTTTATTACTTGACAATTAAATTTAAAAAGTCGCATCCCCTCAAGGTGATCCCGTGGCTGCTGCTTCCCAGGTTGTATCGTAAACTTGGGTGTGATCCCTGGCTACACGGCAGTTAACGGTTGTATGGCTTCTGACTGGCACCCCCGAACAAAGATATATGACAAAATAGGGAGACCGCCAATATAGGGCTAGATAGCTCAGTTGGTAGAGCGCCGGTACGTTAATCCGGAGGTCGTTGGTTCAAATCCCGCTCTAGTCAATTTTTCTTTGTTCAACCCCATACTATTTGTAATTTACCCAGTCAGTTTCCCTTGTGGTTTATTACTTGACAATTAAATTTAAAAAGTCGCATCCCCTCAAGGTGATCCCGTGGCTGCTGCTTCCCAGGTTGTATCGTAAACTTGGGTGTGATCCCTGGCTACACGGCAGTTAACGGTTGCATGGCTTCTGACTGGCACCCCCGAACAAAGATATTGACAAAATAGGGAGACCGCCAATATAGGGCTAGATAGCTCAGTTGGTAGAGCGCCGGTACGTTAATCCGGAGGTCGTTGGTTCAAATCCCGCTCTAGTCAATTTTTCTTTGTTCAACCCCATACTATTTGTAATTTACCCAGTCAGTTTCCCTTGTGGTTTATTACTTGACAATTAAATTTAAAAAGTCGCATCCCCTCAAGGTGATCCCGTGGCTGCTGCTTCCCAGGTTGTATCGTAAACTTGGGTGTGATCCCTGGCTACACGGCAGTTAACGGTTGTATGGCTTCTGACTGGCACCCCCGAACAAAGATATTGACAAAATAGGGAGACCGCCAATATAGGGCTAGATAGCTCAGTTGGTAGAGCGCCGGTACGTTAATCCGGAGGTCGTTGGTTCAAATCCCGCTCTAGTCAATTTTTCTTTGTTCAACCCCATACTAAGTCTCTAACCTCACGTTAAAATGGTGTGAATTGCCATTGTATTCGATACCCTTCCAGTGCAAAAATTTGTCAACATTCAAAAACATCTGATGACATTCTGACAAAAAATGGGTCTCTACATTTTTGTTCGAGGATCCGTTATTAACTGCCGCTTCCCAGGTTGTATCATAAACTTGGGTTTGTTCCCTGGCTAAACGGTAGCTTAAGGATGTATGGCTTCGAACAAAGATATTGATAAAATAGGGAGACCACCAACATAGTGCGAGATAGATCAGTTGGTAGAGCGCCAGCACGTTAATCCGGAGGTCGTTGGTTCAAATCCTGCTCTAGTCAACTTTTCTTTGTTGAACCCAAAATTAATTAAATCTACCCAGGTCAGTTTCCCTTGTGGTTTATTATTTGATATTTCAACTGTTTACAATTACTGATCCAGATGACACTCAGTATGGGAAAACGCAGTGTGTGGATGGTCAGTGGCTGTGTGGCAACGGTTGGCAATGCATCTATGAATTCTACCTTTGTGACTTGGAAAACGATTGCTTGGAAGCGGATGATGAACAAAACTGCAGTAAGCATTGACAAAAATAATCACACTGTTGGTTGCGGGGGGGGGGGGGGGGGGGGGGGGAGGTCATCTGAGCAACCTGGGCCCAATTTCAAAGAGCTGCTTTAAAAGCACAAAAAGTAGCTAGGCACTACAAACTAATGCTTACCAGAATAAGGTTACCGCCCAAACTACCAGGTCACATGTACAATTTGTGACTGGTATCCTGCTGATTTCTGCTTAGCAGAAAATTGTTAAGCAATAATTTCTGCTAAAGCAGCTTTATGAAATTAGGCCCTGAAGAAAAATGTTCTATTTTATAAATTTTATTGACAACTATAAATGTAAAAAATGTTTTTGTTTGTTTTGATTGTCCTTTACTTTGATTAAATGTCTACGAACATTTATCGTAAAGAACACTTTCTTATTATTTCTTTTCTTTTTTATAAATTTTGATGACTGCAATACTTAAAAAGGATTCAATGGGGCAATGTCATCGTGATCACAGCGAGTCTGTGGCCAGACATTAAATTCTGAACTCTCACACAGTTACTGCATTAAAAAAACGACGGTGCCCTTTAAAGCTTTTGTTTGTGATGTGATGGTCAACATGCGCTTGTAGTAACTGGGTGAGAGTTCATGTTTCCATGTCCATCCACAAGCAGACTATGATCTCGACGACAGTGCCCCTTTAATCTTAAAGAACAACAAATACAATTCCTTAACAGTAAAACTATGTACAATCTGTTTTATTGTATTCCCAGCATGCCTACTCTTAAATTATGTAGAGTCTAGTGATTCATTTACCTCATCCCAGCAACTCGTATGTAGTGGATCAATTTCAGCAAATCAAAGTCTGGGCTTTAACACCATTGATACCACAAGTAAGTATTTTTGACCTTTCACTCTGGCCTCAAAGGTATTATACAGGATTGGTAAGGATAAAAAACATCATTGTTTAATTTTAGTCCTGAAGCTTACTGATTATGAAGTTCATTCCAGAACCATTTTTTTCTGTGAAATATATCCCTCTGAAATGAAGTCATAGTCGAGAAAACTGTATCGGAAAACTTAAAAGAACGCAACAGCTGATTTTGGTTGTTACAAATAAAATTGTGCATCGTTTCTCACTATTTTCTCTTGACTCCCACAATGGATTAAGCCCAAATTTTCACATGTTTGGTATTTTATATGTATGGTTGATCACACAAAAATTGAACACTGTCTGCGACTATTTTTTTTGTCAATTCTACCAATACAATCCTGTATAATACCTTCAACCTTTAGTCTAACACAGTATAACATGTAAATGATTGGTCAATATATGGATTTTATTTTTCTAAATCAAAGCTTATTAGTTGTGAACCTAATTGCTTTACCATTTTATCTATCAAAGACGCTTCTGCATGTAAGATAATTGGGCACTGAATCTTGATTGATTTCTTAACAAAGTAAAAATATTGTTGTATTTGTACTCGGAAAGCTTTAAAAATCTATTCCTTCATTCGTTCATTCTCTCTTATGAAGGGGGCACTGGCGTCATGATCGCAGCCAGTCTGTGGCCAGACATTAAATTCTTAACTCTGACCCAGTTGTTTGTGATGTGACGGTCAAAGCGGTCAAATGTGATGGTCAAAGTAACTGGGTGAAAGTTCATGTTTCCATGTCCAGCCACAAGCAGACTATGATCACGACGACAGTGCCCCTTGAAAAGTTTAATAATGATGTCAATAGCCTTTATAGCTTGCACTTACATGTACTTGTAGTTTGTATTATATGGCAGTTTTATCAATTGATTTTCAGAGTTTGACTATTTGGCTTGCTTCAACAATTTTGTGCCCACCGTGCCTGATTACGTGAGTGGGGACTTTCAGGTCTATGCTTGTAGTGGCAATGTCATTTGCAGCAACATGAACGGCTTCCCTGAACCCTGTGCAGGTACGTGGGAGAAAAATGGCTCCGCTCGATTTTAATATTAGTTTTTCCCCCCCCCCTTTTTTTTTTATATGAAAAATTGTCCTACCCAAGGCCAAAGGGCCACTTGAGGTAACAGCTGCAAGAGGTGAAGGCTTCAAGAAAAAAAATAACATAAAATAAAAATAAAGAGACAGAAGGTAGTTGTTCACATTCTGCTTTTTGCTTTTGCATTTGCTTTCACTTTTTGGCACCAGCTTCCATTGGATTTGTGCACACTTTCCAATTGGGGACTTTCACCCAGCTGGGGACCCTATTGTCCCTTTTGTTATAGGTACCGGTTTGATTTATATTAATATTATTATACATTTCTGGTAATGAAAACAAGGATGCCTCATGAGTGAACTTAATCACTGTAGCTCGCAAGCCTGAGGAGTCTTGTTAACAAGAATGCTTGCTATGCACCCCTACTCGCCCACGATAAGTGTTCTGGGTGCTTTTACGTGCACTACCATTCCTGGTACACGGGACCTTTGGCTCAATGTCCCATCCAAAGGACAAAGCAATTATAGTAAAGTATCTTGCTTAAGGACACAACCGCGGACACAAACCCACACTCAGCTGATCAGAAACACCAGAGCTTGAGTCCGAACTCGACCACGACATGGCAAGATGTATATACCTACTCACACGGACACAATTAATCAAATAAAATTAATTCCTTGTCGTCACTCTCTTTTTCTTTTTAAAGTTACCCACGAGTGCTACATAGCTCCAAATGCCCAAGATTACCGCGGTAATGTCAGGATCACATCAAGCTCGCATCATGCACGAATTGGACCACGGTCGTAGCAGTTAATGCTGGGTTCACTAGCGATGTTTATCCTGAATTACATGGATCAACCTGCCGTAACCCCGGAGGTTTGAGGGCAGGTGCTTGGTGTTTTGTGGAAGGAGCATCAACCGCCGATGACTGGGAGTTATGTACTGTTGGACAGCCGACTTCAACTTGTCACGACGGTAAGATAAAACATTTTATGCGAATGCCAGTTTAGTCATGGATTGATTTAATGAGAGACTTTTGAATGCTAGATGGCAGCAGACTTAACGGGTAAAATTCCATTGTTTGCGTAGTTCTAAGCATGCGCTTGATGCCGAGAACAATGGATTTACCTGGTAAGTCTGCTGCCACCTAGCGTCCCAAAAGTCCCCCATTGACTGGGATATTTTGTCAGTATCTTTGCTCATTTGAAAAAGTTGGACCTGGTTGCCCGCAGGTGTTACCAAAGTTGACTGCCAGGCAAACTCACTGTCAACGCCTGTATTTTTTATTGTTGTAGGTGTGGATTTGCCTGTCCGATTGGTGGGCGGGGCAAGTACGTCTGAGGGTAGAGTAGAGGTACAGCACAATGGAACATGGGGCACCATCTCCGATGCCGATTGGACAATAGAAGATGCAAAAGTGGTGTGCAACCAGCTGGGCTTCTCAGGGGTAGCAAGTACGACTACCAGCTTCACACCAAGCTCAGGTGGTGTCTTTTTGTCCGAGGTAATCCTTTGAAAGGGATCCACTTGCAATTAGATTATAGAGTATTTATTTTGTTCTTGATCTTGCAGACAATTTGTTAAAGAGGGGCTCAAAGGTCAAAGTCAGTTTTGTGTTCCACTCATTTTCCAATAGATAGAGTCCTTATGAAAATGTTGAAAAAAAGTTACAAGTCCCTAATCGCTGGTTAAAATGATTTAAAATGCCACTCTGCTTGATGTCAAAATCCAAAAAACTTCAATGGCATCACATTTCGAAAAAGACGATCTGAACATTTTTGTAGAGGGATTCATTAGGTGTTCACAAGGAACAGCTCTTGTTTTTGTTCTGTTTTTTTTTCATTCTTAATACTTCTTCTTCTCCCCGTAGATTGTCTGCAAACAAAAGCACCCTTCCCAAGCTCATATGAAGTTGAAACTCCACATGTAGTTAGATAGGAGATAAAACTACTTTAGTAACGTTATGATGACAAAATCAGGTGTCGAGTTACATTAAATATAAGTTTAATATTTGAAAATATCATAAGACATGAACCAGGCAATGAATTTCTACAATCAATATATCATCGGAGAGGTCTTCTACAACTTAACAAACGCTACACAAAGAGTGGCCCCATTTGACCTAGACTTCCGGTTCAAAACGGAAGTTAAAAATGTCAAAATTCATATCTCAAGAAGTACTTATACTTAGATCAACATTTTTACATCAGGCTGTAGGTCCTTGAACTCCTTAATCTTGTGCACAGAGATGATACCAATTTGACCTTAACTTCTGGTCAAAATCTGACATTAAAGTCCACGTTTGTGTTAACCCGCATTTAAACTGTGTGAAATGCAAAAACACTGTGGCGGGCTGTTCTGCTCCACTAATCACAAGGCCCAAAGTCCGACGAAGCCTGTTTATAGTACATGCATTGCGGCGCTGTATCAAATTAATGGTCATGCATTTAAAGCACTCTGCGACAAATCAAAGCAAAGGGCCACTGTGAGAATTTTTGACGGCAAACAAAGACACTTCCAAAGTTCACAAAACCTAAAAACCTCGCACATAGTTAGCACTGTACTAGTAGCAGACAACGCTTTCATGCCGTCAGAATGACATCATCAGGTGTTGAAATAAATTTAAAAAAAATTTGTTATGTGAAAAAATCATTACTCAAGAACCATGCAATGGATTTGTACAATCTATACATCATTAGAGAAGTCTACACAGTGCATCAGAAAACTGAATGTGACCTTGTGGCTGGTTTTGTTACTGTTTGTCTCAGCTCTTTTCAAGAACTTATCTTCGTCTTGATAAAGTTATCTGTCATTCAAATAAGCTTGGTGAGATTTCACCAATATAAATACCTTGGATTTACAAATTGTACATTCAGTATTACTTCAGGAAAATTTTTCTCAAAACCCTTTTTTTCTGTCTCTCTGTTTTTTCAAAAAGTTGAAGTGTACTGGACATGAATTATTCCTTGTGGACTGTTACTATCGTGTCGTCAGTGCATCAGAGGGTCTTGGTCACAGTATGGATGTTGGCGTTTCTTGCGTAGGTGAGGTTGGCGCTTCCGGCTGAGTGTATTAAAAAAAAAAATAAAAGGACGAGTTGGGGTTGAACATAGGAAAATTGACTAGAGCAGGATTCGAACCCCTTGAGGTGATCCCCTGGCTGCAGCTTCCCAGGTTGTGTCATATACTTGGGCGTGATCCCAGGCTATGCGGCAGTTTAAGGTTGTATGACTTCTGACCCGCACCCCCGATCAGAGATATTGACAAAATAGGGAGACCGCCAACATACGGCTAGTGTAGAAAGCGCCGGCACGTTAATTCGGAGTTTGTTGGTTCAAATCTCGCTCTAGCCATTTTTCTTTGTTCAACCCCAAGTTATTTTAAATTTACCCAGTTAGTTTCCCTTGTGGTTGATTACTTGATGAAGTAATGTTGTGGTGTGTCATGAACTATTTTCGTTGGCGTTTCTTGCGTAGGTGAGGTTGGCGCTTCCGGCTGAGTGTAGTATATACAGAAAAATTGACTAGAGCGGGATTTGAACCCCTGATTAGGTGATCCCCTGGCTGCCGCTTCCCAGGCTGTATCGAAAACTTGGGTGTGATCCCTGGCTACACGGCTGTTACTGTTGCCTGGCTTCTGACTCTCACCCCTGAACAAAGATTTTTTTTACAAAATAGGGAGACCGCTAACATATGGCTACTGTAGAAAGCTCAGTTGGTAGAGCGCCGGCACATTAATTCGGAGTTCGTTGGCTCAAATCCCACTCCAGCCATTTTTTCTTTGTTCAACCCCAAATTGTTTTAAATTAACCCAGTTAGTTTCCATTGTGGTTTATTACTCCATGAACTATTTTAGTGGTGTGTCATGAACTATTTTCGTGGCGTGTCGTGGCCGAGCGGTCAAGTGCGCTGGACTCGGGCTCTGGTGTTTCTGATCAGCAGAGTGTGGGTTCGAGTCCCGATTGTGACACTTGATGAGTGATTCCCTTCTATAACTATAGTATTAAAATTTCATACAGGGTTTTAAATACTTTTTCTTTTTTGCATTTGTAACAGCATCAAGGAAGAAGAGACAAGCAGGAATTGCCACAACCGGTAGGAAAAGTTAAACAACATATGCATACAAGAAAGGTGGAATAGGGGAACTAACGCATTCTCTCCTTGGTAAAGGGCACCTGTATGAGGAAATTGAACACTTCTATTGGTTCATTTCAAGGCTTTTCATGGCAAAACAGCCTAACTAAAAGATAAAACATACATTGCTCAAGAAAGAGAAGTGAAGTATCACTAGTCAGGCTTGATTTGGTTATCTTGATGTTTTGACTTTCAGAAAATGAGTTCTTGTGTTCAAAGCGGAGAACGTATTCCTCATTGGCAAACCTGCAATAATTACCCAGACTGTGAAGATGGTAGTGATGAGTTAGAGCTGAAATGTGAGGACAGCACAGTCAGTAAGTCCACAATTCTTAAACCAAAACAATTTGAGGGGATAGGGAATACCTTTTTTTTTTTATTCAAGTTTGCCCCAAACAAGGCTAACCCCACCCTTGGTAAGGGGCAACAAGAAAACATTTCAGATAAACATGACTCGGGGGAGCTGAAGGTAGGAATTGATATTCCTCTTAAAATAGTCATGAATGTAGGGTGGAGGGAAACATGCACCAAGCAAGGAGTTCCGAAGAGATGCAGTAAAGCTGTTGTTAATGGCTCTTTGTTCAACATCTCGGCAAAGCAAGAGTGTATGGGTGAGAAGAAGCCTGGTTTCACACTCAAACACCCTGATAGGAGGAACCTATGGACATTTGTGCCGTGCTTAACAATACATTTTTAAGCACTATGGTGCTGTTTCCTTGCAGACTATTATTAAAACCAGGGCAACAGCACACAAATACAAAGATACAAGATTAAAAACAGGGTACTGTAACAGAAGTGTATTATTAAACATGAGAAAGGTAAACAAAACACTTTCCCTTTTTTATTAATTTTAGCCCTCGCCTTGAGCCCTCGCCTTGAGCCCTCACCTTGAGCCCTCACCTTGAGCCCTTGCCTTGAGCCCTCGCCTTGAGCCCTCGCCTTGAGCCCTCGCCTTGAGCCCTCGCCTTGAGCCCTCACCTTAAGCCCTCACCTTGGGCCCTCACCTTGAGCCCTCACCTTGAGCCCTCACCTTGAGCCCTTGCCTTGAGCCCTCACCTTGAGTCTTCACCTTGAGCCCTCACCTTGAGCCCTCGCATTGAACCCTCGCCTCGAGCCCTCACCTCGAGTCCTCACCTTGAGCCCTCACCTTGAGCCCTCATCTTGAGCCCTCAATTTGAGCCCTCACCTTGAGCACTCACCTTGAGCCCTCGCCTTGAGCCCTTGCCTTGAGCCCTCGCTTTGAGCCATCGCCTGAGCCCTGGCCTTGAGCCCTCACCTTGAGCCCTCGCCTTGAGCCCTCGCATTGAACCCTCGCCTCGAGCCCTCACCTCGAGTCCTCACCTTGAGCCCTCACCTCGAGTCCTCACCTTGAGCCCTCACCTTGAGCCCTCATCTTGAGCCCTCAATTTGAGCCCTCACCTTGAGCACTCACCTTGAGCCCTCGCCTTGAGCCCTTGCCTTGAGCCCTCGCTTTGAGCCATCGCCTGAGCCCTCGCCTTGAGCCCTCGCCTTGAGCACCTCTTATTAAGGGCCAAGGAAGGATTGAATTGTTTAAAAATATTGAATGAAAAAGAAAGATCACAAGATAAGAAAGGTTTGTTTTGAATAGAGTGTATATCAACAATGAAGGCTTGTCGAAATTCATCAGTCTGCATATACCCTTATCAAGAATGTGATGGTGTTTACGCGAACTGCCCTGGAGGAACAGATGAAAGGTTCTGCAACGAGGAGTCTGGTTAGTGAAAAATAAAATGAGGCTTTATATTCCTTTATGTTCAGTGACAACCTTCTTGATGACATGTTTGTGATCATTAAAAGAGCATTTACAATGCAGCTGTCTTTAATTGTCACATTTCCTATTTACAAAATGGCACTGATAGTTCAAATTTTCAAGTTACAAAACACTGGACACTATTGGTAATTACTCAAAATAATTGTTAGCATAAAAACTTACTTGGTAACCAGCAATGGAGAGCTGTTGATAGTATAAAACATTGTGAGATACGGCTCCCTCTGAAGTAATGTAGTTTTTGAGAAAGAAGTAGTTTCTCAGTAAAATATTTGAACTGATTTTGAGACCTCGCGCGTGAGGTCTCGAAATCAAGCATCTGAAAACACACAACTTTGTGTGACAAAGGGTGTTTTTTCTTCCATTATTACCTCGCAACTTCGACGACCAATTGAGTTCAAATTTTCACAGGTTTGTTATTTTGTGCATATGTTGAGACACACCAAGTGAGAAGACTGGTCTTTGACAATAGCCAAAGGTGTCCTGTGTCTTTAAGGTGGTCCCTCTGCTGCTGCTTCCCAGGTTGTATCGTAAACTTGGGTGTAGTCACTGGCTGTACGGCAGTTATAGATTGAATGGTACCCTCCCACCACTTCATTTGATGAAATGTTTCTATGGTTGGCTGTATGGCTTTATTGAAAACTAGAGAATGGGAATTAATTTATTGGTTCATTTCAACCAAAATACATTACTTTGGTGGCTAGTGCGTAAAGCGCTCGCTCTCACCACTGTGCCCCTGGTTTGATAAGTTAATAAGCAGGACGGTTCTTTTCTGAACTGAGAAGTCTCCCAAATTCTGAAAATCTACTCCCAGGCAGTAGAACAGATAGCAAGTCAAGTTCTCTAAAGAACATAATCTACACAGCAAAGTAGATATATACACATGGTGTTACCGGCAAACCAATTATACACTGATACCTCGCCATGAAATGCCTCAAAGCTTGTATTTACATAGTGTTACTGCAAACTGAATTATAAAAGATATGTTTTGTTTGTGCAGAGACGTGTCCTGAGGGCTACATGCAGTGTAATAATGGTAAATGCTACAAGTCTGAAAAGGCGTGTGACACCATTAAGGACTGTCCAGATTTTGAAGATGAGAGAATAAAGGATTGTTTCAGTTCGAGTATTGGTGAGTATGACTACCTTAAAGAGGAAGGTAAATGACCCAAAGGCGCGTCGTGGCCGAGCGGATAAGAACACCGGACTCAAGCTCTGGTGTTTCTGATCACTAGAGTGTGGGTTCGAGTCCCAGTCGTGACACCTTGTGTCCTTAAGCCAGACACTTAACAATTATTGCTTCGTCCTTTGGATGGGTCGTAAAGCTGTAGGTCCCGTGTGTTGTGTAATGCATGTAAAAGAACCCAGTGCACTTATCGTAAAGGAAAAAGGTCTCATACTTCAAAACGTAGCTCCACATACCTTCCATGCTAAATACTGTAGCGTTTAGAAAGATAGTATTAAGCTCGGTATAAATGTAAAGTATTATTATTCTTTCAATTTTGTGATGTACTAATTTTCCAATGGATCTAGTCCTCGCTTGAGTGGGGGGGGGGGAACATTACAAATCTCTAACCTCACGTTAAAATGGTGTTAATTGCCATTCCAGTGTAAAATTTGTCATCATCCAAAACATCTGATGACATCATTCCGAGAAAAATGGGTCTCTACATTTTTCTACGCTATCAGGAAGGGACTAAAAACTTAATACACATAGTGCCCTCGGCGGGATTCGAACTGGGGTCCCGGAGGTGGAAGGCGAGGACAGATACCACTATGCCAACCCAACCGCCCAAATCGCTTATCATTTTAGCTACACAAAACTTACTTTGGGAAATAGTCATCTGAACTCTCATTTTGTAACATGGATACTTTGTAGTCTCTGACAAAACATGGTTAGAGGCGGAATCTTAGTTGGAGACAATCCACTTTAAAATCTTCGCTTTATTTTTCTAGTTGCCGGACCCTTTTCAAACGAAACATGGAAGGACCCTTTCATGCAGTTCATCCCCAGTGAAAATGAGGAGGAATTTCTGAGCAATTTCAAAGACAACTTTTACATCTATCGGCCGTTCAGTCGGGTGTTGAGCGAGGACCCTGCCGATTGGGGCCGCTTCATCACTTTCAGTGAGCTGCCGGACTATAGCGATTTGAGCGAGGTTTTGAAGCTCTCCAAACCTGAGATTGCAAAGTTCGGGCATCAACTGAAGGATTTTGTGTTGCAGTGCAGCTTCAACGGGATCGACTGCCTTGATAACAAGTATGTAGTCTTCACCTTGCGGTTAAAAAAAAACACGGTCACATAAAATGGTTTGCTTGTTTTGTTCCGTTCTGTGGTGTGTTTGTATGAAATACTTATTTGCTTTCTAGGTCAACACTGCCGAGAATGTTCAACTCTGCAGGGTGAGGACATTTTGTTTGTTATTCCTGTGCAAGAACATCACCGTTGTATAAATTATTGAGCTACATGTACGTGTAATTATACTGCAAGTTTGCCGTGTGGAGAGAGACAGGAGTGGTCTGTCTAGTACTGGAAAGCATTGGATGTACCCTTCGTAAAATCCTGGTGGATTGTAAGAAAAAAGAGAGAGATAGAGCTGTACAACTGTCTCTGGGGGTGTTTGATCAAGTTTTCACAAATGATGTATCACTTTGTGTATCAATGTGTTTCATAAGTTGCCAGTCATTTTAATAGATGTTAAATTTGCATTAAATATACATGTAGTATTCTTTTCATTTCTTTTTGAATTTCATGACAATGGTTTTTGGAAGTCACATCTTTTTGATTAATAATAATAATAATAATACACTGCTTTTATATAGCGCTTCACACAGATAGTCTCGAAGCGCTTTTCAAGATACAAAATACCAATAATGCTTATCAACAAATTACTGTTTTTTAAACTTGTTTAGTACCCTGGGCAACTCCGATTCAAATTTGTTTATTGTCCGCAGATTTGAATAAATCAATCAATCAATAAATTTTTTATTCGGACTCATTACATGGCTGCGTTCTTCATTTATTTTGATTTGGGGGTCGAAGAACTCTGTTAATTTTATTCTGTATAATTATTTCTGTTTCCAGTGATAGTTTCTTACAAATACAGGATGACAAATATGGTAATTGCTACACCTTTAATAAGGCGGCAAATGGAAGCAAAGGAAGAAATGCATCACAGACTGGCGAGCAGTCCGGTGAGTCTCTCTGAAAGATGTTTGTATCCCTTTCCGACAATCTTTGAAAAAATTTATATGGAGGTTTTTCATAATTTTCATGTTAATATAATGAGTGTGTCGATCAATTGCTGTAGTGGATTCTCTCGAGTTTGTTTGTCTAAATTTCTCTCTTTCATGATTACATGGTAAAAATTAAATGATAAACTTCTCTGTTAGATTGGGCCGAGGCAGTATACTAGAGAGTGTGTGGCCAAGCGATTCAGTAAATCATACTCAAGTTCTGATGGCAAAGTCATTGGGGTGTGGCTTCGAATCCTGGTCATGGCACTTGTTTCCTTGAGCAATTCGCATAACCATAAATTGCTTCTCTTAACCAAGGTGTAGAAATGGGAACCTGCGAGGGCTGAAACAGTATTGTATATGAAAACAGTATATGTGCTAGTTTAACCCCTTGGCGCTGATATAAGCAGCTTGAGGTTGTATGCTCCCAAGGGAGTTGAGAAGGTTTGAGGAATGGTCAAAATATGCCCGATGAACAGGGATAATGTTGTAAAGCGCCTTGATCTGCATGTAGCTTGGAAAACGTTATTTGATATTATGTATTTCTGGTGATGAAACCAAGGCTGCCTCGTTGTGAACTTACTCACTTTAGCTAACAAGCGTGAGGACCTGTAAACAACAAGGGTGCTTGCTAAGTGAAACACAAACACCGAGGTGAACCCCTACTCTTCCACGATAAGTGTTCTGGGTTCTTTTACATCCACTACCAATCCTAGTAAATGGGACTTACGGCTTAATGTCCCATCCGAGTGACAAAGCAATTATGGTGAAGTATCTCGCTCAAGGACACAAGTTGCTTGTCTCTTCTTCCTGGATGCTGTTACAACACCAGAGCTCGAGTCCAGTGCTCTTAACTGCTCTGACACGATACACCACAATGTGTGATTTCTTTATAAAAAAACCATGTATCTATATTGTCTATCTTACCTTGCAGGTCTTACTCTGACCTTAAACACTGAGGAGGATGAATACATTAGTCTGTATGGTCAAGAGGTTGGTGTCCGGGTAGCTATCACAAACAACGACATCACCCCTGCACCAGCTGATCGGGGTATCAACATCTCACCGGGCACGGCCACCTCCATCGGCCTCAAATTTGTAAGAAAAATAATAGCTAATATCTCAGTAGAATCCATCATTTAAATCGGCTACAAACTTGAAGGTGTCAAAGAATGGTCAATACTCAAAAACTTAATTACCTTAAGAGAAGCACTGCAGCTGTTTAAAAATGTTCACCCCAAAGCATTTGAATCTGAGAAACGATTCATGCATAAATCATTTCTACGTTCCCTTTTAGTGGTTGGGTTTCACCCCTATTTTTAGTTTTTTAATTTGTTTACGATATAGGCCTAAATCTGCAATAAATTTTGGAAAAAACCTTGCTTTTTAGGTTAATATGTGCATATCTTTTTTTATGGTTTAAACTTGAAAACAGTAGTCCGATTCATAGAATCTTTAAATACTTGTTTCCTCTGTTATAGATTTTTTGTAACTTTTGTGCCCGTGACTTGTAGAATATTTTTGATTTGTGCTTAATTCTTTTTGTGGAAAGTGCTCATAAGGTCTTTGGGCATCGGGTGCGATATTAAGTGTTTTATTATTGTTATTGTTGCACCTTTCTGACAGTATCCGGTAAAGTGTCCGCTGGTTTCTTTTATTCACAGAATTTGATAAGCCGCAAACCAATGCCGTATGGAGAATGCCAATTACCAAATGCAACTGTCTCAGAGATTGTAGACGGAAAGATTGTTAAAGTGGAGACCACAAGCTACAATAGACAGGTGTGTTAGTTAACTTAAAGATACTGTTCAGAAAGCGAAGAAAAAGATAAATGGAAAAAATACTGCGATAAAGATGCAGGTCCAACTTCGTTATACTTGTCATTAATCCACATGTATAAAAACTTGGATACATGGACTATCACAAGGGACCTGGAGAAGAAACTTGACGGGTGCTACACAAAACTTCTACGGAAATGCTTAAAATGTACACTGGAGTCAACATTATGAGAAATACTGAAGTGAATGGCAATGAACCAAAACTGAGTCGCCTGAATACCCCAAGCCTGAAATAAAAGTCCAATGTTGCTTATAATAAGCAAAATTCAATCAAGGCATTGACCATTAAAATAAAGAAACTTCTTTATGGGGTTTTTCTGTTGCACTTTAAGGACATCAAAGTGTCTTCACATGTACCCACTGAAATACAATAGCGTCGTCTGAGACTAGCAGGGCGCTCGTACAGAAACATCAAAAGAACATGTCTCTCAGCTTATCACCTGGGCCCAATTTCATAGAGTTGCTTAGCACAAAAATTTGCTTAGCATGAAATTTTTGCCTCGATAAAAACAGGATTACCAGCCAAATTTCCACGTGATTTTCAGGATAAGCAAACAACAGCTGAATACCATTAACAAGCAATATGCAACAAATGGAAATTTGGTTGGTAATCCTGTTTTTATCAAGGAAGAAATTTCATGCTGAGCATATTTTCGTGCTTAGCAGCTCTATGAAATTGGGCCCTGATCACCAAAACATGGAAGGAGAAATAGGGGAAGACAAAAGCTCGGCTGTACAGATGTAGCTGCCAGGGACAGCGGGTTGCTTCCAACTGATCTTCCAATCTTAATGACAGATAGACAAAAATGGGCAAATCTCTTAATTCTCAACATGATTCCGACCTTGGTCGACTAGAGAGAGAGAGAGATAAAGAGAGATAAAATGTTTGTTTATTACTTGATATAATTTATCATTACATCTCTTGTATTTGACCACTTTAATCAAATCTGTAGTGAGCTGCTGGATGTATAGAGGTAATCAAAGTAAGTTGGCATTTATAACTGGAAACTGTGGTTTGTCTTGTTTCTTGAAGCGCTGTTTGCGAGTCTGCTACCTTCAGAAGGTCAAAGAAATCTGCAACTGTTCAGACTCCATCGAAGTAGACGGGAACCGATGTAAAATTTTGGATACCAAGCAAGGTGAGTAATGTGTAAATCGTAAAATGCAAAGTCGAAACATATTTTAAAATTTGTACCAATGTGACTTGTAACAACTCTGCAGTGAGGGCCACTGTCGGCATATGCTGATATATTTTAATATTTCCATTGTCTAAAGCTCATTCTTTTCTTTTCTAGCCAACGGGGTCTTTCTAGGTCTTATAAGTCCATTCTGCTCTGAGCACACAGAGCAAAACTCTTCTAGGTTTTATAAGTATTTTCTGCTCTGAGTTGACTGGGTCTTTCTAGGTCTTATAAGTTCTTTCTGCTCTGAGTTGACTGGGTCTTTCTAGGTCTTATAAGTTCTTTCTGCTCTGAGTTGACTGGGTCTTTCTAGGTCTTATAAGTTCTTTCTGCTCTGAGTTGACTGGGTCTTTCTAGGTCTTATAAGTTCTTTCTGCTCTGAGTTGACTGGGTCTTTCTAGATCTTATAAGTCCTTTCTGCTCTGAGTTGACTGGGTCTTTCTAGGTCTTATAAGTTCTTTCTGCTCTGAGCCGACTGGGTCTTTCTAGGTCTTATAAGTTCTTTCTGCTCTGAGTTGACTTGGTCTTTCTTGGTCTTATAAGTTCTTTCTGCTCTGAGCCGACTGGGTCTTTCTAGGTCTTGAAGTACCTGTACAAACACAGAACCAAAAGTAGTGGGAAAATCAGTTAAGGTTAAACAGTCTAAAGCGAAACATGTGTATAAGGGACAGACAACCTTTTGTATGGCAACTATTTTAAAAACAATTTTGCTCGTTTTTTCATTTAGATCTATGCAAGCAGATGATAAACTATCTCCATGTTAACTTTTTGCTGAACTGTTCTTGTGAACAGCAGTGCGAGTAAGTAGAGCAATTATCAAAGTTAAAAATTAAATCCTGTTCTAATATTGTTGACCAAATGAAATAGCGCCTTCAGTAAACTGCTTCAGTAAAATTAGATCGATGAATTAGAAATTCTGATTTCAAAGTGAAAACTTGATTTTGAAAATAACAAAGCAAAGTTGTAAAGGTTGTCTATCACAATTTTAAAAAGTAATGGCTTTATAATGAGAAGGGAAAAAGTAAACAGACCAACAAACCAACAACATTGGTAAGAATGAAAGTATAGTTGTTCACAGATTTGCACATAACGTACATGGTATAAAGAAGGTCATGGTGGAAAACTTCCCTTGAATTAGTTTTGCTTGAAATGCTGAACTTTTGAAAACTTCCCTTGTTTCACAAGTTTGTAGGAAATGAGTAAAACAACTAGTCTTTATTGCTCACGTGTCTAAAACCCGATGTTTGAAAACAGTGAAAACATATGATAGGGTTTTTCACTATTTTCTTGTGACTCAGACTACCGATTGAGCTTAAACTTTCACAAGTTTGTTATTTCATGTATATGTTGGGTTACATAAAGTGCAGATACGTGTCTTTGACAATTACAAATGTTATACATGTGCTTTAAATATTAAGTGTTAAATATTTGCTATAATTTAGGGTTTTTTTTTATCCAGGGATCGTCTGTACGAGTACGCTGTGTCACAGACAGTTTGGCCATCAACATCTTTTATGGTAGGCTTACAATCTCAGTTTTTTTAATTTTATACTTTGTTAAATCACAGCCATTTTGAAAGAATTGTATCAAAACATTTGGAAAAGTTCAGCTGATATCAAATTATTCAAATGCCCTGTTTTGAGCATGTAGCGTGTCATGGCCGAGCGGTTTTAGTGAATAAGTATCGAGTTCTGGTGGCTAAGTCATCAGGATGTGGGTTTGAATCCCGGTCATGACACTTGTGTCCTTGAGCAAGACACTTGACTATAATTGCTTCTCTTCACCCAGGGATAAATGGGTACCTGTAAGGGCAGAGAGGGTTCTTGTGATTGATTTAGCATGGTGTGCTACATATTTTTCCTGATTTCAAGATTTTCTTAAAATCTCCTTGAGCCTTCAAATTTTCTTGAAAGAAGTAAAGCAACCACCAAAGGAAGAAAGAAATAGTCCACATTGTGCCCAAACCTGTAGTTTTGTACTGATGCACAGAGTCTGTAAACCTGAATTGTAACATCTGAGATGTTCTGGGTATAGAATAAGGAGGGAGCCCAGGCCAAGAAGCAATTTTTTCAGGAATGTTCACATACCTCAAATCTCATCCCTGCATTGTTGTTTTTATATCCTCTTTGCCCAATTTTTTCAGCCGCATCTTCTGCGAAACATTCACTTTATCAATGACGGAACGAAGAAAATCCGAACAGCAAGTGATATCAGGTAACGATTAAAGCAGATGACAATCTAAACATAAGAGGGTCTATAAATTTACAAATGTGAATTTTTTTAAACGGTATATTTCGTTGGAATTATTGGGAATGTCATTATACCAGTAATACTTACAATATTATTTGGTTCTACCCTTTCACCGATGTATGTAAAGCACTGTATACTCAGTACTTCTCCAAGTTCTGTGGAAGAAAAACCAGACATTTTTTTTACTCAGTGGGATTCGAATCCACAACCTTTGCCATTCTAGAGCAGAAGTCTTACCAACTAAACTGCCAAGATTGCCTGGTAGCCCACCGAGATTGCCCGGTTTCTATTAAGCTAACAATCCAGAGGCATATTACTCGGGTGGAATTCAAACCCACGACCTTTGCCATTCTAGATGATATTTAGAAATATATATTTGCCATACCAAATAATATTGTCTTACCATCTAGACTGCCGAGATTGCCTGGTATCCTGACGAGATTGCCTGGTATCCTGACGAGATTGCCTGGTATCTATTAAACTAACAATCTTCTCATCCTAATATGCACAGCCGAAACCTGGTTCGACTGAAGGTGTTCTATGAGGAACTTAATTATCAAGAGACACGAGAAATTGAAGCTTACTCTGTAAGTAAATTTGATGTTGTGTTTTGCTTTAAAACATCTACTAAGTATGATACAAAATTCAAGATACAAATTTAATATTCTGTTTTGCTTTAAAATATAAAAACAAATTCGGCAATTCGGAACACACAGTCATACATTTTGTGTGTAGCACGCGCACATTTCACAAAACTCATAGCACGATTGGTTAGTGAACGAATCGGAATTGAGTGCAACAACTTATGATGTGCTGCCTCCCTAGCTTTGTAATGTAGACTTTGGAGGTAAGGTTGAGTGCACAACAGCATTGCAGTACAGAAGTAGGGAAGGTACGAACTAACTCGGCTGACAATACGAAGTGACCAAGGTACAAAATGACCAAGATGCGAAGTGACCAAGGTACAAAATGATCAAGGTCAAAGTGACCAAGGTACAAAGTGACCAAGGTACAAAATGATCAAGGTACAAAGTGACCAAGGTACAAAATGACCAAGGTACAAAGTTACCAAGGTACAAAATGACCAAGGTACAAAGTGACCAAGGTACAACATGACCAAGGTACAAAGTGACCAAGGTACAGAGTGACCAAGGTACAGAGTGACCAAGGTACAGAGTGACAAAGGTACAAAATGATCAAGGTACAAAGTGACCAAGGTACAAAGTGACTAAGGTACAAAGTGACCAATGTACAAAGTGACCAAGGTACAAAGTGACCAAGGTGCAAAATGATCAAGGTACAAAGTAAAAAAGGTACAAAATGACCAAGGTACAAAATGACCAAGGTACAAAGAAGTAGGGACCAAGTGACCAAGGTACAAAATGACCAAGGTGCAAAGTGACCAAAGTACAAAATAACCAAGGTACGAAGTGACCAAGGTACAAAGTGCCCAAGGTACAAAATGACCAAGGTACAAAATGACCAAGGTACAAAGAAGTAGGGACCAAGTGACCAAGGTACAAAATGACCAAGGTGCAAAGTGACCAAGGTACAAAATGACCAAGGTACAAAATGACCAAGGTACAAAGAAGTAGGGACCAAGTGACCAAGGTACAAAATGACCAAGGTGCAAAATAACCAAGGTACGAAGTGACCAAGGTGCAAAGTGACCAAGGTACGAAGTGACCGTGGTACTAAATGGCGACCTCACAAAGTGACTGACATCCATTTTCCATTACCTCCCTTTTTTTCTCTATGTTCTTTTAGGGCACAAGTCTCTTTGGTGATGTGGGAGGAACAATCGGACTTTATATCGGCTTCTCTTTTATCACAGTCCTGGAAGTGTTTGAGCTAATCTTTTACTTGATACGCACCAGATGTTTTGTCTGGTTTCAAAAGTGGCATTTGGATTCAAATTAGGGCAAATACTGCCGAAGATTATCAGGGATTAATATGGATTGGATTGGAATTATTAATTATGCACCTATTGGGATCAATGAACTAACTTGGGATTGTGTCATTGGCTGAAATCTGAGACATTGTGAAAGTCCAGGTCCAGACTGCCAACATAAACGGATAGAACTGTACAGGGAAACGTTGCCTTGGTTTGGGCGATTTGGGGCTATAAAAAGCGCTTGAAAGAGTGTGTCATGAAATTTAAGGGACACACCGGCTTCGTTGAGCTCTTTGGGCTTCAAAATAAACTAAAACATGACTCCAAAAGTCTATCCGGAATGGACAAAAATGGTTCCTAAAGGAAACCATCAAATTTGGCCGTTTTCGAGCATTTAAAATAAAACATGGGTCACGTGATTTATCGTATAAATCGTGTGATCTTCAGAGTTAGTTTTACTTCCAGCCGTAAAAGTAAATGACTGAACCAAGTGTAAAGTTTTCTTTTTAGAAATTATTCATTAGTATTTGACACAAAAGGCTATGTATTCTGATTATGGTTACATGTTGTATAGTGATGAAAAATCGAATGAAAGAATCGCATTCAGAGAGTCCGTGCAACGGAGGCGTGTTTTACGGCGCATTCTTGTGGGGAGCCGGGGGAATGTTAACTTTCAGCTGGTGCCGTGTCTCATGAGGCCAGAGAGACAAACCGGGGGGGGGGCTTGAACTCGGAGCTCGTGGGAGGGGTAGGGAGCCAGACCATTAATTTTGTTTTGTTTTACAAGGGTTTTAGTCTGTACCCGTAGCTACTATCCCCTAACTATTGTCATGTTCCGTGTTGCCTGCGCTACACTCACGGCGGGACGACGACGAACTGTTTATCACATACAGCTGGTTTAAGAATGGCTGCACGATGTCTACAGAATACAAGTTGGTGGTGGATTGTACCATAGATTGTACTAGACTGACGTGTGCTTATGTCGGTTTTTTAATTACACGTGAATTTTGTTTTCCTTCAGATTCAACATGGCTTATTTTTTTTATTGATTACAAGCAATGCTAACATTCAATATTTTTTACTTCCACCATTGTAAGATCAATAGTTTTAGTAATTTACTTTAAACAAAATTTGTTCGGGCACGTTTAGACTGTTGTTTTAAGATTCACGTATGTTTGAAAGTCGTCTGCAGCTTTCTTTATAGGTTTTACGAATTAAATATTGTATTAGAATGTCAGTGCTCTAAAATCACTCTGACTCAGCGTTGAACAATGTGATTCCTCCGTTTTTTAATAGTTTTTTTTTTTTTTTTTTTTACCGGAAATCCGTTTTTTGGGGCCCCCAAAGTTGACCCGTGTGAATCGTATAAATCCGATGAGAAAATAGGGGGGAGGGGTAGGACATAGAGCACGGTCGCGAAAGATTTGGTTTGCGCTAAAACCTTCGACAATGGATGGACTGGTAACAAGTCTAATTTGCAGTGGAGTTATAAGTACCCAGTAGAAACCAATTACGTGCGCGCAGTATTGGTTGCCCTGAAGGGACATCGCACATCGCAAATATCTTTGCAAATATTTGCGATGTCGCAAATATCTTTGCAAATATTTGCGATGTTTGCAAATATTTGCAATGTTGCAAATCTTTGCAATATCTGCGATGTCGCAAATATCTTTGCAAATTTTTGCGATGTCGCAATATCTTTGCAAATATTTGCGATGTCGCAAATATCTTTGCAAATATCTTCGCACTGTCTTTGACGGTTGTTGACTAAGAATAACGCCCCAGATTGCAGAGTTGGACTTTTAAAACCCAAGATAAACATCAAGTAAAAAAAAAAGAAAAAAAAAAGACTTTGCTTTCTAGGGCCTACGTGTACGTATAAACTGCAGTTTATTTTTACACTAATTGTTCTAGGCATTCATTTCATGCAGTCTTAAACCGTTGTTTGGAAACAAAGTTAACTTTAAAAACATGTAGGAATTAAAAAATTAATTTCTCTTAACAGACCACAAGAAGCCCTAATGTGCATCACAGAGAATGTACTTCAAAAAATCTCCAGGGCCCTCCTGCGGGCCCCAGACCCCACGCCGCATAGGCTTCGCACTCGCAAGCTTTTGCGCTTTCAACAGTTTACAGGTTTTTTTCAACAGTCTATCGCATTCCTGAGAGACAATACAGCTTTGCTAAGTCATTTGTAAATGACATTTCTAAAGACTTGTGTAAGTTGTATCAGTGCCATAACGACTTGTTCCTTTTGGAATGTGGACGTTATTGATGTTGGTTCCAACTGACGTGTTGTGCGAACTGCGTGTACAATGGCTGCTTAGGGTTTGGGGCAGACAATGCATTTCAATTTATAGCAAGTTTCCAAGCTTGTACAGATAAATAAATCCACATTTTATTAACATTGCCGGAGATGGAAAGTGTATTGGGCTTTTTTTTATGGTGCCAGCTAATTATGATGGATGAAATTGAGTTTATTATTTACAGCGCAAACAACATTGTAACAAATTGGGTGCATTTGTTTGGGATTAAACTAAATTTCCGCCATCGGGGAAAAAACTGGAGGGGGGGGGGCAAAACAAATTACTGGGGGGAATTTGCCTCCCCCCGTGCCCCTGTCTGCGCGAACAGTGTAGAGGTGAATAGTTTTGAATGGTGCCAATGGTAAGCAAAGTTCAAATATTAACAAAAGGAACAAACAACGTTGAAGTTTATTCAAGTCTAGCTCGGCTAGATGCAACCAGGTTCGACCAAGCATGGAGAACTGGATTGTTCACCAACCACTTTCCCATACATCATTGCAGCTACCGAGAGGATCAACCCGCACTTTCAACAATAGCTTGATATTTGTATTGAAAATCCAATGACACAAAATTAGACTTTTTACGTACGAAACGAACTGTATAATCACCTGCAGACTCCGTCGAACATGACGGGTTTTTTCAAGGGGTAAATTAACTGGACTGTATATGAAGACGTAACAAGGAACAACTTCATAACGGACTGATCGCCAGGCACATGGTTGAGCTTTCTTGCCACTTTGGTCGACCCACATATGATAAACTTACACATGAGTTAGGGAGGAAACGCGAACCTTTCCAAAGTGTGTGCATTATTGAGCACCAATTGAATTTGTGATTAAATTGACGGTTCTTTTGGAACACTCGGATATCGACGCACCAAAGAAAGAGTAAACTGTTAAGAGTAAGTTTTTATTCTCTGTTTCTCTACATCTGAAGTTTCATCGTTCTTCGAGATTTCACGTGGACAACATTGGTTATTGTCAAAGACCAGTATATCCACACTACCGTGGTAATCCAACTATTATTAAAAATTACACGGAATAAACCTGTGAACGTTAAAGCTCATACCGGTCGTTGGAGCAAGGAAGTGTATTTTTTTTTAACGGGTGCGAATTCAGAACATGACTAAAACGAAAGTCGCGGATTTCTAATTCACCCGGTGCGATTTACCAATTGTAAACTGCCCAGGCGAATTAATTATAGAAGGGAGAAGACTTACTATGCTTTCGCCGTTTTCAAACATCGAGTCGTAAACTTTTTAGCCGATCAAAAAACATTAATTTACTCGTTCCAATTCAATTCATTTTTCCCCATATAATGTGAATTTGCTTTGTCAAGCATGCTCATAACATTAAAATTCAATTAATTTGTTTTGTTTTTGTATTGTCCATGAACTGGAATTTTGCTTTATCAAGTATGCTCATAACATTACAGTTGATTTTTTTTTTAAATACAACTAATTATGCTGATAGAATCATTAAAGAAAAACTAAAAACTAAGAGCAATAACCAAACAAATTACGGGTTTACCAATAAAACCTCTGACACTAAAATCCTTACCCGCCCTTGTAATTGATGTGTGTTATTGAATAGAACTGACTTGTTACAATCGCACAACGCCCAATATTTACTACAAAATCAGTTAAAATTACCAGTTTAAATGATCTTGATTCGTCGAAACAAAAGATAATAACTTTAACAGGCCTAAACCTTGTGTATATTTTACAAACCGATATTTTACAAATCTGGTGTTAAATGAAGCATCAATATTTTTCACTTTTCGAAATTTTTGTCATCTATACATGTTCGTAATGGAAACAGGTTACACATTAAATGAATATTCGAGAAAGGTGTTAAATGAAGCATCAATATTTTTCACTTTTTGAAATTTTTGTCATCTATACATGTTCGTAATGGAAACAGGTTACACATTAAATGAATATCCGAAAAAGGTGTTAAATGAAGCATCAATATTTTTCACTTTTGAAATTTGTGTCATCTATACATGTTCGTAATGGAAACAGGTTACACATTAAATGAATATCCGAGAAAGGTGTTAAATGAAGCATCAATATTTTTCACTTTTTGAAATTTTTGTCATCTATACATGTTCGTAATGGAAACAGGTTACCATTAAATGAATATCCGAAAAGGTGTTAAATGAAGCATCAATATTTTTCACTTTTGAAATTTGTGTCATCTATACATGTTCGTAATGGAACAGGGTACACATTAAATGAATTCGAGAAAGGTGTTAAATGAAGCATCAATATTTTTCACTTTTTTGAATTTTTGAACCCCCGGGGGGAAATTATTTTGCATGATAATGTTGAAGCAACAATACAGCCGATCCACAAGCCATGGGTTGTGTGTTCCTTTTGTGTGCCATTTCTACCTCCATGGTACCATGGTATTTGCCAACAGACAATGGAGGTATTTGCTGGTTGCATTTTCGCTTGCTATGATATCAGGGGGGAAATCGTTTGAATAAAATGTGGCGAACCGAGCAATTTCTGTAATTATTTATTTCACCTGCCCAGCGATGCGCCTGCCGTATTCAGGGCCCAATTTCATAGAGCTGCTTAAGCACAAAAAGTGGCTAAGCACAATAAAAATATGCTTACCAGAATAAGATTACCAGCCAAAATAGCATTCCACACGTACTATTTGTGACTGGTATCCTGCTTATTTTTGTTTAGCAGAAAACTTATAAGCAATATTTGCTGCTTAAGCAGCTCTATGAAATTGAGCCCTGGTCTGCTGCGTCGATGCAGCCCAGCACCCCTCCACTCTGACTCTGCCAGTTCCTTGATGAACAAGCAAAACTCTACCTGTAAAATTATCTACGGATGCTCGCTATCGAGTTTATTTTGTAATCGAGTATATATATATTTTTTTTTACAAAAAAGGCCACACACCTCTCAACTCCCGCGCATTCCTACGGACCTCTGGAAGTGCCACCCATTAGTTTGAATATGTCGTCTTCCTTTTTATCTTAGGATGTCCACAATGTGAAAGTACGGTGTCGACTTCCCCAGATAAATTGTCTCGGGCCGAAAACTTACTTTACAAAAAAATGGAAGAACAGAACTTGCAATTCCTGCTTGAATTACTACAGGAACACAATCGGGTACACAAAATGAAAGAAGAGATCAGGGCTTGTATCAAGACGAGATTACGTAAGCTATAAACAAACGACAAATACTAATCTCTAAAACTTGCATAAAAAAGGATACAAAAGCCAAAATGGTGACTGATGAAGTGCAGCTTATAAAACGCACAGAATATGTTCTGAGCCCTTCCATTAAAGGTACAAACAAAAGTGGCTCTACATAATATTATCACCGGAAAAAGTTATTTTTAGTAAGTCTTCTCTTCTTTCTCCCCTTTATTTAACCAAAACCAACAAACCAACCCCCCCCCCCCCTTCTTCTGTGAAATTACATGCATACATCAAAGAAAAGGTCTGTATTAACCATTGCCGTTTGACTTTTCCTAAGCCAGAGACCATTGTCTCCTACCGAAACAACATCCAAACAGTCTTGGGATGGTTTAAAATTCCCAGAGACCATACCAAAACCATGCAGTGTTCATCTGCATAAACCACTCTCTGCCTATTTATCTTTCCGGCTGGCTTATTCCACCGGAATTTGTTTCCAATTTCCCGCACTGTGACAATCACTAATTCGCGGAATATTTATTGGGCACTGCTCTGTCTCCTTCCTTCCTTCCTTCCCACGCCCTCCCTCAGGCGCCCCCTCCCCCCTCCCCCACTTAAACCTGATTTTCTTGTGTTTTGCCCTCTTCCTTTCCCCTTCTATAAAGAACTGCACATGACGCCTCAAACGTTTTTGAAGGCTTGCTTTTCGATACAGAATTCTCGCACGACCTTTGGAGAATTTTCTCATAATTATTATCTCAAAACCCGACGCTTTTTGAACATCTTGAGTGCGAACCGGTTGGACTTTTTTCTCTGCTTGTCCATTCAAACTTTCTACTATGGTGCGTATTATCTTATACCGTCAAAAAGGTTTTTTGTGGTTACAGTTGGTCTCATCGCATGATTTGCTTGCAAACGGCCACATGTATGATTTCACTCTTCCCTGTGCATACATTTATTGATAACCTAACCCATGAATCACCGCGACTCCTTTCGACCTTTAACCCACATGCTTTTGGTTTTGCCGTGACAGTTGTGGGCCACCGTAGTTAACATTGTTCAGGGAAAACACTCTCATCCCAATAGTTGTGTGTAGATGGCTCACAGGCAGCACAACGGCGGAACAGGGAGAACCGCGATCGCATTCCAGTGATGGGGTGCGTAGAAAAAATCGGCATTACAACGATGATGATGATGATGTTCCAGGTAAGATTGCTCAAGTTGTTTCACCCATGACATGTTTCACAAAGAGAAAATAATTCGTCGTACCGGCTTTCAAATGTCAACCGTGAAGTTCAAAAGCCCCGAACAATCTTCACCCTCCTTGCCCCACCCCACCCACCCCAAACTTACCCATTATGCCACATTGACAGTGATGAAAGTGTTATTTGTGTAATAATTAATTCGTCTGTCAAGTGACTCAAAGCCACAGCCGATTTACAATGCAAAGCTTATGCGAACATTTTTTATAGTCTCCAACCATGGAGGTCCAGTCCTCATCCTCAACCAACTAGTAGCCCAACAATGTCTTCCAGACTTGAGCTGGGACGGAGCGAAAGTTGCAATAATGGGTTGCTCCCTGGCGCAATTTGTTTTTTAGTACCACACAGTTACTACGGGGTAAACAGTGAAGGGATCCGGGGAGGCGCCCATACATTATGCGTGTATACAATAGAAAATCGCCTCCCTCCCGGGCGCACCTAAGCGCGCCCTCTACTGTTGTTGTCTGACAAAGTTTTGTAAAAGTGAATAATAAAATGGTGGTGCAGACGAACTTTCCGATGCGCCTGCCTTTTTGAGAACTTGTTGTGTTTACAGTCGTGGTGGAGTCTTTTAGGTAAGTCCAATATGGTCCAGTCTACATTAGGGCAACCAATTTCAGAGTCAGGTCACCCTCAAAAATGGCAAATTGCCTATATGAATAAACGGAAATGAACGGTACCTGGTGGGTGGAGAACTCAGTTAAACTGTCCGAAAACTGGCAACTGTATTCAACAGTTGCCAAGTGGCGTTCAGACTCATTCAGAGACTCACTACTACTAAGCTAGCCCTTGGGGATGGGGCCGATTTCACAAAGAGCAAACATTGATCTTAACTGTGAATAATTGTTAAGTACGAAAGCCCAATCGTGCCACTGGCACTGAAGTGATCAGCGGGAACTAATTCGTTATACAGTTATAACAAACATGACAAATTAATAATTTGTTTTAACGGATTACTAATTCGTAATAACGAATTATTAATTCGTTATAATGAATTAGTTCCTGTTGATGATATATACTCAGTGGCACGATTGGGCTTTTGTAGTTAAGCAAAGTGTGATGTCACAAATCACAATACAAATCACTATGGTGATACTGACAACTCATCTTTTAAGACGAACCTTAACGCTTCACGTACTAGTACTACAATAACACTACAGTGCAGTCGTAACAAAGACTGGCATCCCGTACCACTAGTGCCCCAGGGCTAGTCAGAGCTCAATTACTATTCTCTGGATACAAGCTAAAATTTGAACCTGTTTTGTTGGGGCCATGTGAACTTGTTTTGTTGGGGCCATGTAACCTTAAAAGATCTTGTTTGTCTTGTGACCACTTTTTCTTCACTTTATTCCTTAATTAATCTTATGAATATGATGATGCACTTTGCCTGTGGCTGTGCACTTCTGGTTTTGTGCACCATCCTAAAATAAAACTTACAGAATAGCTGAATAAGGATATCACCACTCAATACTCAAGACTCAAGATCCGTTCTTCACTAGTCTGGTTCAGGCCAAGGCCTGGTTCAAGCCTTTAACTTCTAACACTGAACAAAAGCAGGTGGGTTCTGAACATCAAATCAAGACTTTCACCATTGTTTCAATGTTTGTATTTTCTCTGGATATTAACAGACCAAGATGGAACTTCCCATTCATCAAGGGCTGGGAGGCCTATGGTTTTCAACCAAGAAGCCAGGTCAATGTGGCTGGATAGCGACAGCGGCTCTAACAGGCCTTATGACAGGTACTACAAACCCCCAAGTTCTCCATAAACCCGTACAAAACTATCAACATGCATGAAGGGTTTGCCCTTAACTTTTTCAGTGACTGGCCAGCAGGACCAGTGAGCTTGTCATTTCACTAGTCCGTCAGCTGTTTTCACTAAGTCCATATTTCATATAAAATAGGGATGCTTTTTTTTGAACTAGTCCACTAGACCACTTGGAGAGAATTTTGACTGGTCATTACATAAAAACAAAATTGTGTCACTAGTTTTGCACGCAAACAGGGTATACTTTCGAAGGGAAGTTGCTGCAGACTTGACAAAAATAATGTGTCATACGTTGATACTGTGTAGTATCAAATAAATTTAGTTAAGGTTGTATTTCAGGTATATGTAAAGTGTAGAACGAGCCCAGTATTATGATACTCAAATTCAGTTTATGAGTAGGCCTATTTTACAAATTCTGTTTGGCAGACATGAGATGTGGGACAGAGAGCCGAAGTCTTACTATGGCCAAAAAAGGCCTCAGCATAAACCCAGACAATACGATGACCAACGGCGCCGACATCGGGATGAAATAGATTATGGGGGGTATCCAGCTGTGATATCGTCACCCGACTATGACCAAGATAGACGCACTTGGCCAAAGGACAATGGCGAACCAAAGCCTCCACAAAATGAGAGTGTGTACAAGACAGTCAAGACCTTTGCAACCGACGTCTCATCAGCTCATGGCTTGCCAAATATATTCAAAGCCAAATCTGTCCTTGGACGTTTGTTGTGGACGCTCATTTTCTTGGCAGCCATTACCATCTTCGTATGGCAGGCCAGTATCCTGATCAAGATGTTTTTCATGTATCCTGTTTCTGTTGAGGTTAGTTTCACAGGGGAGAATAATAATTACGTCAGACTTAATTTTTGATAATCGTTATTAATATTAAAATTCGTGAGCGCAAAGCACAAAGCCTTTATTGACGTGGGCGTCAAAGGTTTCAAAGATTGCATTTGAACTCTGAAATGCATGATCTTGAAAAAAAGTGGGGGAAGAAAACGTGGCTGACAGATTAAAAAGAAATTCTGGCCACACCTTAAACATGGCAGGTGACACAGAAAACGTGGTGGTGCGCCAAGCTTTTTTTTACATGTTGGAGAACGCTGTAGTATACATGTACATGTATGTGTTTTTGTTTCTTTTTTTCTGAAGTAACACTTCCATGTTGTAGGGGTTCAACTCACTCACCCTTCAATATTAACGGGCAGTCAGGTTGGTGTAGTGGTATCTTGCCTTGCCTTCCACCTCTGGGGACCCCAGTTCAAATCACACCGGGGCACTATGTGGATTGGGTTTTTCAGTCCCTGCCTGATTGCGTGGGTTTTCTCTGGAATATTTCTCTGGGGTTTTCCTCCCACACCTAAAACTGAAATTTTCCTTCATTGTTTTCGCTCTCCACGGGGTTCTTGGCTAGTATAGTGATTAAGTTCGCTTTCTGAGAGTCCTTGGCTTCACAACCAGAATCAATAAATGAAATGAAATGAAATTAACGCAGCAGTGAGGGCCGCTGTCAGCATATGCGGACATATTTTAATATTCCATTGTCTTAACCACATCGTACACACTTTGTCAGCTACGATATCCTGAGCTGGACCATGCCACATGTCCTAGAGTGGGTGTCAATCAACAGACCGCTACAACAGAGGTCAGTGATTTGGTTAGGAGGGGGCAGGACAAAACTCTGCCAGCAACCTTTGTGTACAGAATCCGTAGGTCTGTTGTCAATGGTGGATGTAACCAAATTATAAAACTTAACTAACTGAGCAAACAATTTAGATTAATCCAGGCACTACTCGGACACTACTCAACACACCTAGAAAAAATTTGTTGAAAAAAATGCAAAACAAACCCTCTTAACATATGGAAAAAGCTGAGAAGCATGTACAGACAACGTACCACAGGGGGGTTGCAACCAAACAGGTCCCTGGAATAGGGTAGATCTATGTATGTTTTACAGGTACATACGGAGCTGTCAACTCTCCCCGATTATGCAGAAAGTTCCCCGAAACTATACCAATATTTCCATGTTCTGATGAACAAATTTGACAATTCTCCCTGAGTATGGAAACTTTGTCCATGTTTTGGTGAATGTTATTCTAAATATCTCCCTGATTGTTGTACGAAATCTCAAATATTGACAACGTGTATCCATTTTCAGTGTTTTTGACCTTGGCTAAATCACCTGTTCATAACTGACTCTATTCTAGATCAAGATAGTAACAAGATCAGAACTAAGGTTCCCAGCTGTCACGATTTGCAATACCAATAAGATTCGCCGTTCTGCCCTTGCCTTGTCCAGATACAAAGAGGCCCTAATAATAGACAACGGACAAACACTGCCTTATTATGGTAAGTCGAAAAGGTTACACAACGACTGTAATTTAATAATACAGAGCAAAGAGCACAGCGCCTCACAAGAAAAGAAGAACAAACATTAAAACAAGAGATCATAAGCTGGGAACTATGTGAGTTTTGAGATGGCGCTTGAAGGTGGCAGTACATGCCGCTTCCCTGATTTGCACACGGCAGCTTGGTCCACAATTTAGGTTCAACAACAAAGAAAGAAAGCTCCATGGCTGAGTTTGTGACCAAAACCAGGTGAAAATGGTTCAGCGTGTACTGAAGGTGCAAACTTCTTTGCACTTACAATGTGAGTCTGGTGCTCTGTTGTTCATTTTTAGATACTATCAGTTTGACACCTGCCCAAGGAGACTGGTTACTAAAAACATCGTCTTGGTGCAAGACATTCTTAAGTTGTTGTTATTTAGCCTTTGAAAAGACTCTGCTAGGTTTGAAACGGAAGGTGTTAATCATTTTTCTGCAGTTCATGTAAGTGACTCAACACTGCGTACAGGGTGTGCAGTTTCTTCGGTAGAGGGCGTACGTTAGTAGCCACTAGCTTCACGCGGCCTCACTGGTCTCATCCAAGACCTCTGGGATGGGCTGATCAGCTTGTACAAATTCTTGTTCAGGATGTAATGGTGCATGATGGGAACGATTGTACAAGGCAAAGAATGACAAGAATCACTTGCAATGGATTTACACGATAGAGCTACATTATTATCGATAGTCCAATCTTTCGTAAACAGGAAGAGGTGATCGGGGGTTACTAGGTCTGCGGGGGAATAGTCCATTGCACGTGTGTTCATACGTCAGTCCATCCCACCGTCTTCGAATGAGGCGTTGGGCAGAGCGAAGCCACAAACCAGTTGTTAGATGGAATAATTCAAATTTTCGTAATAGTGACCTCTGTCGTTTGATGGTTTGTGTACAGTGTTTGGATACGGGGAATTGCAATATTAGAGTGGTAAGGAACAACGTCTTTCACAAAAACTGCTGAAGACACTGATATTGTACTTATACAATATTTTTGATGATTTAAGCCCATTTACTGGGTGAGTTTAACCAATTTCTATTTTGCCACATTAATGAAGCGCCTTGCTTAAAGGACGATTTCAGCTGTGCGTCCAACTCACTATGCGTGAAGAAGTTCTTACTCTGTGATGGAATCAACCATTGTGGAGACTTCAGCGATGAGGCTTCCTGTACTTATGGTTAGTAACTTCCTCATCTCGGCAATCTCAAAAGACGACTTGCAAAGAACAGTCTGAAGAAGTAGAAAACAGCTTAGAACTGAATGCTAAAAAAGCAGACCTGAGTGTGTCTAAGACAAACTTACTGGTTTGGGAAAGAGCAGTTTTCACCATGATCTTTCTTATCTGATCAAAAGTTCATGAGGTGTAAACATGTGATTTAGGGTGGCACTGCCTGTGAGTTTACTGACACAAATATCTACAAAATTTCACAGGTTCTTGTTTATAATGTGAAGTATTTGGAAAAAGTGTTAAATGTTATTATGAGAGCAACTTTGAATCATAAAAATGGACCAAATATATCTTGAGAAATTGAATAAGAAACAGTCGGACTTTCTCTCTGCTCTTCAGCATTTCTGTTATTTGACACCAGCAAGTAGGCTTGTGGGTCAGGATCACTGGCCTTGGGGAAGTGGGTTCCAGGGTGAATGTTTATATTACAACTATTTTACAGATAACAGCTGGTTAATCACAGTGAAACTGGTGAGTAGAATTCAGAGATTTTGGGTAATGGGAAATTAATGTAATGTATCTGGGAACACGTTTGGTTGTGTTCCATGTCTGGAATGCAAAATTTACGAGCAGCACACCAGTCAGAAGAATGTGCAATAACTAATCCCGGCTTTCTTGACAAAAGCAAATAGCCATGACATTATTTTTCAAGCACCAAACATGCCAAAGTACAGGCCTGGAATTACACGGAGGCCATGGTCTCTGTTGCCTCTGGTCATGGCCTTGGTGCCCCTTCAGAAGTTTAAGATTTTCCAATAGAAAGTGCCTTTGCAAAATGAAAATGGCCTTGCCCTCTCAAAGATGAAATTCAAGGCCAGAAAGTACATAGTAAGATAGAGAGAGACAAAAATTGCACACAGGTACAGGGGAAAAAAGAATGATAGGGTAACAAAATTAAAGTGTAAAAAAGAAAAAGAAATAAACCCTGAATAATTAAAAAGTGGAGGTAAAATTTCCGAAAAGGTGAAAGGTTATAGGGATAAATACATTATAGAAGCATCTGTTCCTTTTATCTTTAGCCTTTTAGTAGAAGAGTGTAATATTTGAAGACATTCTCAAAAAATAGTCATTGCTGTGCCATATTATCTTCAGATGCATTTTATCTTATTATCAATATTTTGTGGCGTGGCGTGGCCGAGGGGTTTAGTTCACCGGACCCAAGCTCATGTGCTGTCAGCAGCAGAGTATGTGTTGGAATCCCAGTCATGACATTTGTGCCTTGAGCAAGGCACTTGGGACGGTTTGGGAGTTAGTGCATTCTGCTCTACCAGCCAGGCTCCTAGTGGATGATACCCATGCCTACATCCCTTCTGGACTGTGAAGGGGGTAACCCGCCTGTTTCAGCCCCAGGAGTAGGTGGCAACGTGCCCCTGGTGACAGTTGATTTGGGTCGACAGCCAAATCAGTTAAGAGAAGCCTCACCTTATAGTGGCCATTGGCCTTTTGAGTTTGGCGATATTTTATTTTAAAAATATATATATAAACAAAACTTATTTTTGTATTTTGATTTATCTCTTTTAATCAGAGAGCTGTGATGAGGCGACTGAGTTCAAATGTAATAATGGTAGTGCCTCTGGATTCTGCATTAGCAAGACCCTCAAATGCAACCGTAAAAATGATTGCTACGATCAGGACGATGAGACAGGGTGCCGTAAGTACACATCCACCCGAACCAATCAACCGGTCTTGGTTAATTATATAGAACAAGGAATGCATTTCGTTCGTGGCCTTATGGCAGAATATAATCACTCGGTGAAATCTGGCTTTTCCATTTCACTCAGCTTGGCCTTGTAAAATAGACTCGTACAGATTTCACCGCGTGATAATATTCTGCGACAATCCACTCCTATGCGTTCAATATTTTTATAATATCGCCATCTGTACTTTTACACACAGAATGCAAGTCTTCTGAGTTCCAGTGCACAAAAGGAGGATGTATTCCTAAAACAAACCGATGTGACCACTTTTCGGAGTGCGTTGATAGCAGTGATGAAACTGACTGTGGTAAGATTTTTGCCCCATCGTTAAGGACACGTTGTGTTGTGGTCGAGTGGTTTGGACCCCGGACTCAAGCTCTGGTGTTTCTAATCAGCGGAGTGTGGGTGATCCAGTCTCGGTTGTGGCACTTGTGTCCTTGAGTAAGATACTCAACAATGATTGCTTTGTCCTTCGGATGGGACATTAAACTGTAAGTCCTGTGCACTAGGATTGGCAGTGCATGTAAAAGAACCCAGAACACTTATCGTGGAAGAGTTAAGGTTAACCCCAGTGTTTCTGGTTCACATAGCAAGCATCCTTAATTACACTGTTTTCTCAGGCTTGCGAACTACAGGGATTAAGTTCACATATGAGGCATCCTTGGTTTCATTACCCGAAATATATAATAATAATGATAGAATATCAAAAGACATCTGAAGACCACTACTCCTTCTGCTATGCTACATGTACCTTACCCTCATCCTGTTAGATAACATGGTGGTCACAGAGACCATGAACCCAAATGCTTCAGTTCTCGAGCTTGGTGCTCCTTCCAAAACATTCCCACAGTCTTGGAAGATTCTTCAACTAGAAGTTCCCTTTGTGATATGAAAAATTGTCCTTCCCCTTCTGAGATGAAATCTCAGACTTGCCTCCGTTTCCTGAATAGTGAAAAGGTGTATAAAGTTAAAGTGAACGTCAAATTTGATGCTGCATTCACCATGTTGTATCCTCTGCTGGGAAAATCCCCCTCCCTCCCTCCCCACACCCCCCCCCCCAGCGTCACCACTCACTATAAACTTGGAGGGACTTGAAGACAGTACAGAGTGTGGGGTTCATTATGCATGCTCTAAATTGATTCCTCAAATTTGTCTTGCAGTTTTTGATGAGAGTTGTACAGACGGGTTCACGTGCGACGTCTTCAGTATATATGGCACTAGGTGTATACCTTTGGCCTATGTGTGTGACAAAATGAATGACTGCTATACAGCCAACGATGAGACTGAGAGCGCTTGCGCGGAAAACACGGCTCCCCCGAGTAAGCCACGCTCCTTCTTTCCTCTTAGACATTCATCATAGCGTGGCCATCTTGATTTTCTCTCTAATCCAAATCATTGTAACCAAACCGAGGCTCTGGAAGAAGAAACAAAAATAGTCTGGTTCCATTTTATTGTTATGGATATTAGCATCCGTTACTGGTATTGGATCCAGGGAACATGACCAAGAGGGTGGCTAACCAAACCGAGGCGGGAAGGATTCGTTACTTAGGGAATTAATTCGAATTAATTCGTTACTTAGGGAGTTGATGGACCGAGCCGACCAACCAAGGTCATTACCACGCAGTGAAGACCGGCTCATCGCACTGTTATTCCCATTAATAAATGCCTTATAACGAAAAAAACTGTAAAAATCGTCAGAATTTGTGTATTTCTTTCGCCGTTATTTTTAGAAATGTTCTACTCGTGTTCAAGGGCCAATCCTTTGGCTGTTCAACTTTTGTGTGGTACCTAATCTCTTACACATAATTAACTGTTTATACATATTTTCAAGAACCAGACTATGACTTTGCATTATTTTTGTTTCATGTGAGTACCAGCTTCCCCAAATTGATACGTTGTCTGCGCGTTCACGCCTACGCGTGGAATGTTTCCGCACGCGGCACCATCCTGTCCTGCTAAAAAAATAATACGCACAAAGAAATGAGTTGATCTGATACCAGTAGTTGCGCGCAACAAGCACATAGTGCATAGGATTTTACACAACAATGTGCTTGTTAAGGGGCCATTTATTCGCTATTTCACTGAGCCGGTCTTTATATCACATGTTAATACACCCCCATGTGACCAGTCTTCGACCAATCAGAGTGCATAAACTCTCAAAGGTGTTTATTAATGAGTGTTATTGGATACAGGGAACATGACTAAGACTGTGTTTATTCCTTCCTCCATGGTTTAACACCCTCTCACTGGGAGAATGGATACTAGACTACGAATTAGGCAAAATAAAAAATATAAAAAAACATGTTTAGCGTTCTGCCTTTTTGAAAAAAGGAAGGAGGAGGGCCTTTAAAAAAAAAATTGTATTAACATTTTTTTTCACTTTCAAAAATGGCCGCCCAACACATTTTTCAAGACGACTGGCCAAACTATTTTTCAAGATTATTTGCCAGTTTTTTCTGGGTTTTTTCTGTGTGCTAAAGTCTAAAAATACGATTTTATTTAATTTAAAATTAGTTTTTTATGTCAGAGATTGTTAAAACGTATCCTGTTGAAAAAAAGGGGCGGCCTTTAAAAACGAAGCGGGCGGGGACGCAGCGCTAAACGTGTTTGTTTTTTTCTTTGGCCTAACAAGAAAATACATCTGGGCAAGCCTGGAGTTTACACACAAACATGACAAAGGGCCAAGAGAGCCACTTATCTCTTTGATCCATGTCTCTCACCAAAGAAACCATATTACTTCGAAGAGAACCCTTTCTCAAAATAGTTTATACTATCAACAGCTGCAGTGCTTTTCACCAAAGTTAGTTTTTATATTCGAAGTATTTACCAATCTCTGACTCTACCTTTACATCTCTAATGACGAGACATGACAGCTTGCTCGAACAACACACAATACCTCCTTAAAGGCCCTGTACACTATTGGTAAGATCGAAAAACACAATGTTCACAGATTCACACATAACTTACATGATTTAAAGTAAGTAATGGTAGAAAGGGTTCCTTAAAATATTTCTGCCTAAAATGCTATCGTTTCTGAGAAACGAGTAAAACAATAGTAATTATCGCGCGCGATAATTTGAAAAAACAGAAAACACATAAGATCTCTTTTCACTATTTTCTTGTGACCTCGATGACCAATTGAGCTCAAACTTTCATAGGTTTGTTTGTTCATGCATATGTTTAATCACACAAAATGTGGACACTGATTTTGAGCTGTTTCCAAAAGTGTACAATACCTTTAAGTCTTTTTCCTCGGAATAAAAGGTACAATTTGGGTTTCACTTTTGCTTGCATGTTTTCTAAGATTAATTTTGTTATTCTCCTTGTGTTTGAAGCATCAGCGCCAGCATGTGCATGGGACATGTTTGACTGTGGTGAGGGTACTTGTATACTCCAAGTGTGGACATGTGACAATGTTTGGGACTGTCCAAACTTCAGCGATGAAGACGCCACTTTGTGTGGCAGAGGTAAGGACCATAGCGCCCCCAATTTTGGATAATTGAACAAATATTTATTTTCCAATAGATGTAGTCCTCGCATGAGTGGGGAAAAGGTTACAAGTCTCTTACCTCACGTTAAAATGGTTAAACGGCAGCTTAAAGGCACGTGGCAATGGTATTTTGTAAAAAATAAAGCCTTTGTCATTAATATATGTATTTTGATGAGTGGAATGTGAATAAACAGTTAACTAAGGTTTAACACAAAAAAAGTTTTTATTTTAATTGCAAATTTAAGAGTAGGCACCCCTTTACCTTGACACATGGTGGCGTTGTTTGTGACGTCAATCAAGGCACGATATTTGAAGAGAAAAAAGGTAGTCTGGCCCCGTACATTATGTCTGGGTACCTGTTCGGTATGATGCGTATGCGCATGCGGACGTCACCCTCCGTATACATGTACTAGCTAGCGTATACTAACTGGCTTCAGCGCGGTCTCAATCGAAAACCGAGGAATTCATACATGGCACATCACAACAAATTTAGCCACGAACTAATTTCAAGAAATTATACCCACATACGTACGTTGAAACTTGAATGCCTAGTAGTTTTTACAGAAGCTATTTTCATTATAACTAGGCGACTTTTTAATGACCATATGGGCTGTAAAACTGTTAGCCTACAACTCCGGTCACGGAGCAGACTGCATGCATAGGAAGGCTGCTGTGCGGACGGTCCACTCGGATCGGATACCGTGCACGGTGAATCGCATGCAGTGCCAACAAAAAATCGACAAGCTAAGAACATGCCCCTCAAAGTTCAAACTTACCCGAATTGTTTCACGTTTGGTAAATGCTCCTCTAGGTTTGTCATATCTTTCATGTAGCTTCTTCGACTTCCCACTAGCTGGAAAAATGGTTGGGATGGCGTCCTGTTTTAGAACGACTTTTCTCTTTATGTCATGTGTGGTATATTCCGGATTCGAAGCACGACGGCTCGAAGTGTTCGCTGCATAGCGCCGAAAACGATGTCGGACCGGACCACTTTGCCCTCGTTAGTCTGACTTTCGCGGCCCACTACCGCCTATACTTGGGATCTGTAGGAAACAGATGCAGACTGACCCCGTCATTAGTTGTTTTGCTGCATACACCAGCAATACACCTGGTCGGCATTGCCGGAAAAATGCAAGAAAAACCCCTTTTTCGAAACGTACAAGCTCACTACTTGGACCTATTTGCACGTTTGTTTACAACGTAAATGCAGGCAAATTCGAGGGGGTCGATGTTCTATCGAGGCGAAGTCTGCCTCGATTGATGTCACAAAAGGGAATGGGCGGAGTCACCCCCCAATAACTTGATATATTTTTAAAAATATAAATCCTCACAAACAATTACTCCAAAAAAAAGTATTTTGTTAATATACATATACACTTATGTTTAAAAAAGAAAATAATCTATTTCCAGGTGACTTTATTAAGGTTGTATGGCTTCTGACTGGCACCCCGAACAAAGATATTGACAAAATAGGGAGACCGCCAACATAGGGCTAGATAGCTCAGTTGGTACGGTAGAGTGCCAGCACGTTAATCCGGAGGTGGTTGGTTCAAATCCTGCTCTAGTCATTTTTTCTTATTTCAACCCAAAATTAATTAAAATCTATAGAGGTCAGTTTCCCTTGTGGTTTTTTACTTGGTATCAACTTTTTACAGTTACAATTCCAGATGACACGCAGTCTGGGAAAACGCAGTGTGATGACGGTCAGTGGCTGTGTGGCAACGGTTGGCAATGCATCTATGAATATCAACTATGTGACTTGAGCGTCAATTGCGTGGAAGGGGATGATGAGCAATACTGCAGTAAGCATTGACAAAATAATCACACTGTTGCGGGGGGTTGGGGCGGTGGAGGTCATCTGGGCAACCTGGGCCCAATTTCATAGAGCTGCTTAAAACCTTGCAGTAATGCACCATACCACAGTGCACTGGCACATATCAAGAAAAACATAACCATTTCAAAATGGTAGATCCCAACCCCGTGATACTCCTTGATATCCTGCAGTGTACCAATACACACGTTTTAGGAGTGATGTCAATCAACAGGGGTCGTCAATTTGGTCAGGAGGGGTGGTGGAAAATATGTTTCCCCATAGCTCATGCACAAACTCCTATCTCTGCGGCACGTGCGCCACAGATCACTACCACAGCTTAGTGGTAAGGCATGTTGTGTCTGACCGCTCTAAGTTCAATGGCCTTTTGTGAATGAAGGTCTTGTGATCTTGTGCCACAGCAGACTGGTTTAGCAGACATAAATCATTGAGATAAGGCAGAACAGACCCTCTAAAACCTATCAAATGACCCTGCCATACCTCAATGGCAGGATGACGTAATACCGTTGGCCCAAAACAGGTGCATCGTTGCAGGGTTTTAAGCACAAAAGGTAGCTAGGCACTACAAACTTACCAGAATAAGGTTACTGGCCAAACTATACCATGTCACATGTACAATTTGTGTGTGGTGTCCTGCTAATTTCTGATTTTTAAGCAATATTATCTGCTCAAGCAGCTCTATGAAATTAGTCCCTGAAGAAAAATGTTATACATGTATTTTACAAATTCTATTGAAAACTATAAATTTACAAAATGTTTTTGTTTGTTTTGATTGTCCTTTTCTTTGATTAAATGTTTAACATTTATCATAAAAAAACATTTTCTTACTTTTTCTTTTTTTTAATTAAGTTTTTGATGACTGCAATACTTAAAAAAGGATTTCAAGGGACAATGCCGTCGTGATCACAGCGAGTCTGTGGGCCAGACAATACATGTCCACGCAACACAAGCAGACTATGATCACGACGACAGTACCACTTTAATCTTAAAAAAACAACAAATACAATTCCTTAACAGTAAAACTATGTAAAATCTTTTTTATTGCATTCCCAGCATGCACACTCTTAAATTATGCAGGGGGTAATTCGATTATCTCATCCCAGAAACTCGTATGTAGTGGATCAATTTTAGCAAATCTTACTCTGGGCTTCAACACCATTGATACCACAATTAGTAAGTATTTTTGACCTTTCACTCTGGCCTCAAAGGTATTATACAGGATTGGTAAGGATAAAAAACATCATTGTTTAATTTTAGTCCTGAAGCTTACTGATTATGAAGTTCATACCAGAACCATTTTTTCTGTGAAATATTTCTCTCTGAAATGAAGTCATAGTCAAGAAAACTGTATCGGAAAACCATAAAAAACGCAACAGCTGATTTTGGTTGTTACAAATGAAATTGTGCATCGTTTCTCACTATTTTCTCTTGACTCCCACAATGGATTAAGCCCAAATTTTCACAGGTTTGTTAATTTATATGTATGGTTGATCACACAAAACTTGAACAATGTCTGCGACTATTTTGTAAATTCTACCAATCCTGTATAATACCCTTAACCTTTAGTCTAACACATTAAACAAGTAAATGATTGGTCAATAAATGGATTTTATTTTCTAAATCAAATCCTAATAGTTGTAAACTTAATTGAAGTACCATTGTATATATCAAAGACACTTCTGCATGTAAGATAATTGGGCGCTAAATCTTGATTGATTTCTTATCTGAAGAAAAAGCTGAACAAAGTAAAAATATTGTTGTATTTGTACACAGAAAGCTGATTTTTACCTTTGTTTACTGAAAGATTGAGGATTGAAATAAAATCTCATAAAAGACAAAGAAATACCATTATTTTTAAAAAATCTCTTCTTTTCATTCTCTCATACGAAAGGGGCATTGGCGTCATGATCGCAGCGAGTCTGTGGCCAGACATTCAATTCTGAACTCTCACCCAGATACTGCACACGCGGGCGAGATAATAATGACGGCGCCCTCTAAAGCTGTTGTTTGTGATGTGACGGTCAAGCGGTCAAATATGACGGTCAAGTAACTGGGTGAAAGTTCATGTTTCCATGTCCAGCCACAAGCAGACTATGATCACGATGACAGTGCCCCTTGAAAAGTTTAATAATGATGTCATTAGCCTTTATAGCTTGCACTTACATGTACTTGTAGTTTGTATTATATGGCAATTTTATCAATTGATTTCCAGAGTTTGACGGGATGACTTGCTTCAACAATGTTGTGCCCACCGTGCCTTATTACGTGTGGAATTTCCAGGCCTATGTTTGTAGTGGCATTGTCGTTTGCAGCAACATGAACGACTTCCCTGAACCCTGTGTAGGTACGTGGGAGAAAAATGTCTTCGCTCAATTTTATTATTGTTTTTTTTCCCTATATTTTTTAATGAAAATTTGTCCAAAGGGCCACTCGAGGTAACGGCTACATGAGGTGAAGGCTTCAAGAAAAAAAATGAAACAAAATAAAAATAAAGAGAGAGAAGGTAGTTGTTCACATTCTGCTTTTTGCTTTTGCTTTCACTTTTTGGCACCAGCTCCCATTGGATTTGTATGAACTTTCCAATCGGGGACTGTCGCCCAACTGGGGACCCTATTTTGTAATAGGTCCCGGTTTGATTTATATATTTCTGGTAATGAAAACAAGGATGCCTCATAAGTGAACCTAGTCACTGTAGCTCGCAAGCCTGAGGAATCTTGTTAACATTAGGACGCTTGCTATGTGAACCAGAAACACAGGGGTTCACCCCTACTCAGCACCCATGATAAGTGTTCGGGTTCTTTTACGTGCACTACCATTCCTAGTACACGGGACCTATGGCTCAATGGCCCATCCTAAGGACAAAGCAATTAGGTAAAGTATCTTGCTTAAGGACACAACCCGGGACACAAACCAACACTCAGCTGATCAGAAACACCAGAGCTTGAGTCCGACTCGACCACGACATGGCAAGGTGTATATACCTACTCACACGGACACAATTAATCAAATAAAATTAGTTCCTTGTCGTCACTCTCTTTTTCCTTTTTTAAAGTTACCCATGAGTGCTACATAGCTCCAAATGCCCAAGATTACCGCGGTAATGTCAGGATCACATCAAGCTCTGCATCATGCACGAATTGGACCACGGTCGTAGCAGTTAATGCTGGGTTCACTAGCGATGTTTATCCTGAATTACATGGATCAACCTGCCGTAACCCCGGAGGTTTGAGGGAAGGTGCTTGGTGTTTTGTAGAAGGAGCATCGACCGCCGATGACTGGGAGTTATGTACTGTTGGACAGCCGACTTCAACTTGTCACTACGGTAAGACAAACCATTTTACGTGAATGCCAGGTTAGTCATGGATTTATTTAATGGGAGACTTTTTAATGCTAGAAGGCAGCAGACATACCAGGTAAAAATCCATTGTTTACGTAGTGCTACAGGTGTGGGCGCATTGCTGAGAACAATGGATTTACCTGGTAAGTCTGCTGCCACCTAGCGTCCCAAAAGTCCCCCATTGACTGGGATATTTTGTCAGTATCTTTGCTCATTTGAATAAGTTGGACCTGGTTGCCCGCGGGTGTTACCACAGTTGCCTGCCGGGGCAAACTCACTGTCAACGCATGTATTTTTTATTGTTGTAGGTGTGGATTTGCCTGTCCGATTGGTGGGCGGGGCAAGTACGTCTGAGGGTAGAGTGGAGGTACAGCACTACGGAACATGGGGCACCATCTCCGATGCCGATTGGACATTAGAAGATGCAAAAGTGGTGTGCAACCAGCTGGGCTTCGCAGGGGTAGCAAGTACGACTACCAGCTTCACACCAAGTTCAGGTGGTGTATTTTTGTCCGAGGTAATCCTTTGAAAGGGATCCACTTGCAATTAGATTATAGAGTATTGATTTTGTCCTTGATCTTGCAGACAATTTGTTAAACAGGGGCTACAAGGTCAAAGTCAGTTTTGTGATCCACTCATTTTCCAATAGAAAAAAGTTACAAGTCCCTAATCGCAGGTTAAAATGGTTTAAAGTGCCACTCTGTTTGATATCCTTCAAGTGCAATTTTGTGTCAAAATCCAAAAAACATTCGATGACGTCAAATTTCAAAAAGATGGTCAGTACATTTTTGTACATAGAATTATTTTTTGTTCATTCTGTAATAATGATGATATTCAATCAAAATAGCATTAACTTTGACCTTTTGACTTGCGCAAAAAATTCCTCTATGGAATGTACAGACCCTTGTGTTTGTGATGTTCGATGCGCCAAAATCCGCTCTGAAAGAGTGTCAATTAAAATGACATTTTACACCATTTTAATGTGAGGTTTTAGAGACTTGAAAAATGTTCCCCACTTTTGGAAAATGAGTGCATCTCAAAACTGAATGTGACCTTGGGGCTGGTTTTGTTACTGTATGTCTCGTCTGTTGGTCAGCGGTCACTGCACCCCTTTCAAGAACTTATCCTTGCCTTAGATACAGTTACCCGTCATTTAAATAAGCTTGGTGAGATTTTGCCAATATAAATACCTTGGGTTTAGAAATTGTGCATTCAGTATTCCATCAGGAAAACTGTTCTCAAAACCCATTTTTTTTGTCTGTCTATTTTTTTTCAAAAAGTTGAAGTGTACTGGACATGAATTATTCCTTGTGGACTGTTACTATCGTGTCGTCAATGCATCAGAGGGTCTTGGCCACAGCATGGATGTTGGCGTTTCTTGCGTAGGTGAGGTTGGCGCCTCCGTCTGAATGTATACACAGAAAAATTGACTAGAGCAGGATTCGAACCCCTTGAGGTGATCCCCTGGCTGCCGCTTCCCAGGTTGTTTCGAAAACTTGGGTGTGATCCCTGGTTACAAGGCTGTAAGCGGTTGCATGGCTTCTGACTGGCACCTCCGAACAAAGATGTTGAACAAAATAGAGAGACCGCCAACATAGGGCGAGATAGCTCAGTTGGTAGAGCGCCGGCACGTTAATCCGGAGGTCGTTGGTTCAAACCCTGCTCTAGTCAATTTTTCTTTGTTCAACTTAAAATCTACCCAGGTCAGTTTCCCTTGTGGTTTGTTACTTGATCGATGTTCTATCGGGGGTCGATGTTCTATCGAGGCGAAGTCTGCCTTGATTGACGTCACAAAAGGGGATGGGTGGAGTCACCCCCAACAACTTTATCTATTTTTTTTACATATAAATCCTCACAAACAATTACTCCAAAAATTGTTTTATTTTTAATATACATATACTCTTATGTTTAAAAAAGAAAAAAATCTATTTCCAGGTGACTTTATTAAGGTTGTATGACTTTTGACTGGCACCCCCGAACAAAGATATTGACAAAATAGGGAGACCGCCAACATAGGCTAGATAGCTCAGTTGGTACGGTAGAGTGCCAGCATGTTAATCCGGAGGTGGTTGGTTCAAATCCTGCTCTAGTCATTTTTTCTTATTTCAACCCAAAATTAATTAAAATCTATAGAGGTCAGTTTCCCTTGTGGTTTTTTACTTGGTATCAACTTTTTACAATTACAATTCCAGATGACACGCAGTCTGGGAAAACGCAGTGTGATGACGGTCAGTGGCTGTGTGGCAACGGTTGGCAATGCATCTATGAATTTCAACTATGTGACTTGAGCGTCAATTGCGTGGAAGGGGATGATGAACAAAACTGCAGTAAGCATTGACAAAATAATCACACTGTTGGTTGCGGGGGGTTGGGGCGGTGGAGGTCATCTGGGCAACCTGGGCCCAATTTCATAGAGCTGCTTAAAACCTTGCAGTAATGCACCATACCACAGTGCACTGGCACATATCAAGAAAAACATACCCATTTCAAAATGGTAGATCCCAACCCCGTGATACTCCTTGATATCCTGCAGTGTACCAATACACACGTTTTAGGAGTGGTGTCAATCAACAGGGGTCGTCAATTTGGTCAGGAGGGGTGGTGGAAAAAATGTTTCCCCATAGCTCATGCACAAACTCCTATCTCTGCGGCACGTGCGCCACAGATCACTACCACAGCTTAGTGGTAAGGCATGTTGTGTCTGACAGCTCTAGGTTCAATGGCCTTTTGTGAATGAAGGTCTTGTGATCTTTTTGCCGACAGCAGACTGGTTTAGCAGACATAAATCATTGAGATAAGGCAGAACAGACCCTCTTAACGTATCAAATGACCCTGCCATACCTTAAATGGCAGGATGACATAATACCGTTGGCCCAAAACAGGTGCATCGTTGCAGGGTTTTAAGCACAACAAGTAGCTAGGCACTACAAACTTACCAGAATAAAGTTACTGGCCAAACTATACCATGTCACATGTACAATTTGTGCGTGGTATCCTGCTAATTTCTGATTTTTAAGCAATATTATCTGCTCAAGCAGCTCTATGAAATTAGTCCCTGAAGAAAAATGTTATACATGTATTTTACAAATTTATTGAAAACTATAAATTTACAAAATGTTTTTGTTTTTTTTGATTGTCCTTTTCTTTGATTAAATGTTTAACATTTATCATAAAAAAACATTTTCTTACTTTTTCTTTTTTTTCAAATAATTTTTTGATGACTGCAATACTTAAACAGGATTTGATGGGGCAATGTCATCGTGATCACAGCGAGTCTGTGGCCAGACATGGAATTCTGAACTCTCACCCAGTTACTGCAATAAAAAACAACGGCGCCTTTTAAAGCTTTTGTTTGTGATGTGACGGTCAGCGCGCGCGCATGCAGTTACTGGGTGAGAGTTTATGTTTCCATGTCCACGCGACTCAAGCAAACTATGATCGTGACGACAGTGTCCCTTTAATCTTAAAAAACAACAAATACAATTCCTTAACAGTAAAACTATGTACAATCTTTTTTATTGCATTCCCAGCATGCACACTCTTAAATTATGCAGGGGGTGATTCGATTATCTCGTCCCAGAAACTTGTATGTAGTGGATCAATTTTAGCAAATCTTAATCTTGGCTTCGACACCATTGATACCACAATTAGTAAGTATTTTTGACCTTTCACTCTGGCCTCAAAGGTATTATACAGGATTGGTAAGGATAACAAACATCATTGTTTAGTTTTAGTCCTGAAGCTTACTGATTATGAAGTTCATACCAGAACCATTTTTTTAGGTGAAATATTTCTCTCTGAAATGAAGTCATAGTCAAGAAAACTGTATCGGAAAACATAAAAGAACGCAACAGCTGATTTTGGTTGTTACAAATGAAATTGTGCATCGTTTCTCACTATTTTCTCTTGACTCCCACAATGGATTAAGCCCAAATTTTCACAGGTTTGTTAATTTATATGTATGGTTGATCACACAAAACTTGAACAATGTCTGCGACTATTTTGTAAATTCTACCAATCCTGTATAATACCCTTAACCTTTAGCCTAACACATTAAACAAGTAAATGATTGGTCAATAAATGGATTTTATTTTCTAAATCAAATCCTAATAGTTGTAAACTTAATTGAAGTACCATTGTATATATCAAAGACACTTCTGCATGTAAGATAATTGGGCGCTAAATCTTGATTGATTTCTTATCAGAAGAAAAAGCTGAACAAAGTAAAAAATATTGTTGTATTTGTACACAGAAAGCTGATTTTTACCTTTGTTTACTGAAAGATTGAGGATTGAAATAAAATATCGTAAAAGACAAAGAAATACCATTATTATTAAAAAATCTCTTCCTTTCATTCTCTCATACGAAAGGGGCATTGGCGTCATGGTCGCAGCCAGTCTGTGGCCAGACATTCAATTCTGAACTCTCACCCAGTTACTGCACATGCGGCGGGATAATAATGACGGCGCCCTTTAAAGCTGTTGTTTGTGATGTGACGGTCAAAGCGGTCAAATATGACGGTCAAGTAACTGGGTGAAAGTTCATGTTTCCATGTCCAGCCACAAGCAGACTATGATCACGATGACAGTGCCCCTTGAAAAGTTTAATAATGATGTCATTAGCCTTTATAGCTTGCACTTACATGTACTTGTAGTTTGTATTATATGGCAATTTTATCAATTGATTTCCAGAGTTTGACGGGATGACTTGCTTCAACAATGTTGTGCCCACCGTGCCTTATTACGTGTGGAATTTTCAGGCCTATGTTTGTAGTGGCATTGTCATTTGCAGCAACATGAACGACTTCCCTGAACCCTGTGTAGGTACGTGGGAGAAAAATGTCTTCGCTCAATTTTATTATTGTTTTTTTTCCCTATATTTTTTAATGAAAATTTGTCCAAAGGGCCACTCGAGGTAACGGCTACATGAGGTGAAGGCTTCAAGAAAAAAATGAAACAAAATAAAAATAAAGAGAGAGAAGGTAGTTGTTCACATTCTGCTTTTTTGCTTTTGCTTTCACTTTTTGGCACCAGCTCCCATTGGATTTGTATGAACTTTCCAATCGGGGACTGTCGCCCAACTGGGGACCCTATTTTGTAATAGGTCCCGGTTTGATTTATATATTTCTGGTAATGAAAACAAGGATGCCTCATAAGTGAACCTAGTCACTGTAGCTCGCAAGCCTGAGGAATCTTGTTAACATTAGGACGCTTGCTATGTGAACTAGAAACACAGGGGTTCACCCCTACTCAGCACCCATGATAAGTGTTCGGGGTTCTTTTACGTGCACTACCATTCCTAGTACACGGGACCTATGGCTCAATGGCCCATCCTAAGGACAAAGCAATGGTAAAGTATCTTGCTTAAGGACACAACCCGGGACACAAACCCACACTCAGCTGATCAGAAACACCAGAGCTTGAGTCCGACTCGACCACGACATGGCAAGGTGTATACCTACTCACACGGACACAATTAATCAGATAAAATTAGTTCCTTGTCGTCACTCTCTTTTTCCTTTTTTAAAGTTACCCATGAGTGCTACATAGCTCCAAATGCCCAAGATTACCGCGGTAATGTCAGGATCACATCAAGCTCTGCATCATGCACGAATTGGACCACGGTCGTAGCAGTTAATGCTGGGTTCACTAGCGATTTTTATCCTGAATTACATGGATCAACCTGCCGTAACCCTGGAGGTTTGAGGGAAGGTGCTTGGTGTTTTGTAGAAGGAGCATCGACCGCCGATGACTGGGAGTTATGTACTGTTGGACAGCCGACTTCAACTTGTCACTACGGTAAGACAAAACATTTTATGTGAATGCCAGGTTAGTCATGGATTTATTTAATGGGAGACTTTTTAATGCTAGAAGGCAGCAGACATACCAGGTAAAATTCCATTGTTTACGTAGTGCTATAGGTGTGGGCGCATTGCTGAGAACAATGGATTTACCTGGTAAGTCTGCTGCCACCTAGCGTCCCAAAAGTCCCCCCATTGACTGGTATATTTTGTCAGTATCTTTGCTCATTTGAATAAGTTGGACCAGGTTGCCCGCGGGTGTTACCACAGTTGCCTGCCGGGGCAAACTCACTGTCAACGCCTGTATTTTTTATTGTTGTAGGTGTGTATTTGCCTGTCCGATTGGTGGGAGGGGCAAGTACGTCTGAGGGTAGAGTGGAGGTACAGCACTACGGAACATGGGGCACCATCTCCGATGCCGATTGGACAATAGAAGATGCAAAAGTGGTGTGCAACCAGCTGGGCTTCGCAGGGGTAGCAAGTACGACTACCAGCTTCACACCAAGTTCAGGTGGTGTCTTTTTGTCCGAGGTAATCCTTTGAAAGGGATCCACTTGCATTTAGATTATAGAGTATTGATTTTGTCTTTGATTTTGCAGACAATTTGTTAAACAGGGGCTACAAGGTCAAAGTCAGTTTTGTGATCCACTCATTTTCCAGTAGAAAAAAAGTTACAAGTCCCTAATCACAGGTTAAAATGGTTTAAAGTGCCACTCTGTTTGATATCCTTCAAGTGCAATTTTGTGTCAAAATCCAAAAACATTCGATGACGTCAAATTTCAAAAAGATGGTAAGTACATTTTTGAACATAGAATTATTTTTGTTCATTCTGTAATAATGATGATATTCAATCAAAATAGCATTAACTTTGACCTTTTGACTTGCGCAAAAATTCCTCTATGGAATGTACAGACCCTTGTGTTTGTGATGTTCGATGCGCCAAAATCCGCTCTGAAAGAGTGTCAATTAAAATGACATTTTACACCATTTTAATGTGAGGTTTTAGAGACTTGAAAAATGTTCCCCACTTTTGGAAAATGAGTGCATCTCAAAACTGAATGTGACCTTGGGGCTGGTTTTGTTACTGTTTGTCTCGTCTGTTGGTCAGCGGTCACTGCACCCCTTTCAAGAACTTATCCTTGCCTTAGATACAGTTACCCGTCATTTAAATAAGCTTGGTGAGATTTTGCCAATATAAATACCTTGGGTTTAGAAATTGTGCACTCAGTATTCCATCAGGAAAACTGTTCTCAAAACCCATTTTTTTTGTCTGTCTATTTTTTTTCAAAAAGTTGAAGTGTACTGGACATGAATTATTCCTTGTGGACTGTTACTATCGTGTCGTCAATGCATCAGAGGGTCTTGGCCACAGCATGGATGTTGGCGTTTCTTGCGTAGGTGAGGTTGGCGCTTCCGGCTGAGTGTATACACAGAAAAATTGACTAGAGCGGGATTCGAACCCCTTGAGGTGATCCCCTGGCTGCCGCTTCCCAGGTTGAATCGAAAACTTGGGTGTGATCCCTGGCTACACGGCTGTTACTGTTGCATGGCTTCTGACTGGCACCCCCGAACAAAGATATTAAAAAAATAGGGAAACCGCCAACATACGGCTACTGTAGAAAGCTCAGTTGGTAGAGCGCCGGCACATTAATTCGGATTTTGTTGGTTCAAATCCCGCTCTAGCCATTTTTTCTTTGTTCAACCCCAAATTATTTTAAATTAACCCAGTTAGTTTCCCTTTTGGTTTATTACTTCATGAACTACATGTATTTTAGTGGGGTGTCATGAACTATTTTCGTGGCGTGTTGTGGCCGAGTGGTCAAGTGCGCTGGACTCCAGCTCTGGTGTTTCTGATCAGAAGAGTGTGGGTTCGAGTCCCGATTGTGACACTTGACGATTGATTGCGTTCTATAACTATAGTATTATAATATCATACTGGATTTGAAATACTTTTTCTTTTTTTCAATTGTAACAGCATCAAGGAAAAAGAGACAAGCAGGAAATGCCACAGCCGGTAAGAAAAGTTAAACAGCATATTCATACAAGAAAGTTGGAATAGGGGAACTAACGCATTCTCTCTTTGGTGAAGAGCACCTCTATGAGGAAATTGAACATTTCTATAGGATCCTTCCATGGTAAAACAGCCTAACCATTAAAGATAAAATGTACGACTCAAGACAGAAATAAGCTGTTTACCTTTAAAAAATTGGCGCGAAAGTGTAAAAAGAGGCCAATATATAGGACATGCTTATATATAGGACATGCTATATTCAAAACCATAACACTGTAATTTAAAACTTTCAGAAATGAAAGAAGCACCCTCAATTTACCCAGAAATGATCTTGCATCAAAAACCTAAATTTTTGGCTGTTTTGCCATGATAGGGCCAAAGGGGCACCAAGGCAATGACCAGGGGCGACAGAGGCAATTATCTCTGTGAAGTTGTCAGGCCTGATTTGGTTATCTTGATGTTTTTACTTTCAGAAAATGAGTTCTTGTGTCAAAGCGGAGAGCGTATTCCTCATTGGCAAACCTGCAATAATTACCCAGACTGTGAAGATGGTAGTGATGAGTTCTTTGAGCTGAAATGTGAGGACAGCACAGTCAGTAAGTCCACAATTGTTAAACCAAAACAATTTGAGGGGATAGGGAATACCTTTTTTTTTTAATTCAAGTTTGCCCCAAACAAGGCTAACCCCACCCTTGGTAAGGGGCAACAAGAAGAAAACATTTCAGATGAAAATAACTCAGGGGAGCTGAAGGTAGGAATTGATATTCCTCTTGAAATAGTCATGAATGTAGGATGGACGGAAACATGCACCAGGCAAGGAGTTCCGAAGACATGCACTGCGTGGAGTAAAGCTGTTGTTAATGTCTCTTTGTTCAAAATCTCGTCAAAGCAAGAGTGTATGGGTGAGAAGAAGCAGAAAGCCTGGTTTCACGCTCAAACACCCTGATAGGAGGAACCTATAGACATTTGTGCCGTGCTTAACAATACATTTTTAAGCACTTTGGGGATGTTTCCTTGCAGACTATTAATTTAAACCAGGGCAACAGCACAAAATACAAAGATACAAGATTAAAACAGGGCACTGTAACAGAAGTGTATTATTAAACATGAGAAAGGTAAACAAAATAGATATGGAAAGGAAACTAACAGAAAGTAACAAACTTTCCTTTTTCACTTTCCCTCTTTTATTAATTTTAGCCTTCACCTTGAGCCCTTCCTTGAGCCCTTACCTTGAGCCCTCACCTTGAGCCCTCACCTTGAGCCCTCATCTTGAGCCCTCATCTACAGCCCTCACCTTGAGTCCTCATCTTTAGCCCTCACATTGAGCCCCCACCTTCTGCCCTCACCTTGAGCCCTCACCTTGAGCCCTCACATTGAGCCCTCACCTTGAGCCCTCACATTGAGCCTTCACCTTGAGTCCTCGCCTTGAGCCCTTACCTTGAGTCCTCATCTACAGCCCTCACCTTGAGCCCTCACCATCAGCCCTCACCTTCAGCCCTCACCTTCAGCCCTCACCTTGAGTTTTTGCTATGAGCTCTTGTCTTGAGCCAGGCCTCAAGCCCTCGCCTTGAGCCCTCACCTTGAGCCCTCGCCTTGAGCCCTCACCTTGAGCCCTCGCTTTGAGCACCTCTTATTAAGGGCCAAAGAAGGGTTGAATTGAAATATTGAATGAAAAAGAAAGAACACAAGATAAGAATGGTTTGTTTTGAATAGAGTGTTCATCAACAATGAAGGCTTGTCGAAATTCCGCAGTCTGCATACACCCTTATCAAGAATGTGATGATTATGTGAACTGCCCTGAAGGAACAGATGAAAAGTTCTGCAACGAGAAGACTGGTTAGTGAAAAATAAAATGAAGCTAAATGTTCTTATATGTTCAGTGACAACCTTCTTGATGACATGTTTGCGATCATTAAAAGAACATTTATAATGCAGCCGTCTTTAATTGCCACATTTCCTGTGTACAAAATGGCACTGATAGTTCAAATTTTCAAGTTACAAAAATGGCTCAGAGAATTTTCTCTTGTATTCTCAATAAAGAGTCGCGTCCCCCTAAGGTCGTCCCTCTGCCGCTGCTACCCAGGTTGTATCGTAAACTTGGGTGTAGTCACTGGCTGTACGGCAGTTATAGATTGAATGGTACCCTCCCACCACTTCATTTGATGAAATGTTTCTATAGTTGGCTGTATGGCTTTATTGAAAACTAGAGAATGGGAATTAATTTATTGGTTCATTTCAACCAAAATACATTACTTTGGTGGCTAGTGCGTAAAGCGCTCGCCTCTCACCACTGTGCCCCTGGTTTGATAAGTTAATAAGCAGGACAGTTCTTTTCTGAACTGAGAAGTCTCCCAAATTCTGAAAATCTACTCCTAGGCAGTAGAACAGATAGCAAGTCAAGTTCTCTAAAGAACATAATCTACACAGCAAAGTAGATATTATACACATGGTGTTACCGGCAAACCAATTATACACTGATACCTCGCCATGAAATGCCTCAAAGCTTGTATTTACATAGTGTTACTGCAAACTGAATTATAAAAGATATGTTTTGTTTGTGCAGAGACGTGTCCTGAGGGCTACATGCAGTGTTATAATGGTAAATGCTACAAGTCTGAAAGGGCGTGTGACACCGTTAGGGATTGCCTAGATGCAGAAGATGAGAGAATAGAGGATTGTTTCAGAGTGAGCATTGGTGAGTATGACTACCTTAAAAGAGGAAGGTAAATGACCCAATGGTGCGTCGTGGCCGAGTGGATAAGAACACAGGACACAAGCTCTGGTGTTTCTGATCAGCAGAGTATGGGTTCGAGTCCCAGTCATGACACCTTGTGTCCTCAAGCAAGACACTTAACAATTATTGCTGCGTCCTTCGGATGGGACGTAAAGCTGTAGGTCCCGTGTGTTGTGTAATACACGTATTAAAAGAACCCAGTGCACTTATCGTAAAGAAAAGGGGCTAGCCCCGGTGTTCCTGTAAGCCATTACATGGTGCTATGTAAAGGAAAAAGGTCTCATACTTCAAAACGTAGCTCCACATACCTTCCAGGCTAAATACTGTAGCGCTTAGAAACGTAGTATTAAGCTCGGTATAAATGTAAAGTATTATTATTCTTTCAATTTTGTGATGTACTCATTTTCCAATGGATCTAGTCCTCGCTTGAGTGGGGGGGGGGGAACATTACAAGTCTCTAACCTCACGTTAAAATGGTGTTAATTGCCATTCCAGTGTAAAATTTGTCATCATCCAAAACATCTGATGACATCATTCTGAGAAAAATTGGTCTCTACATTCTTCTACGCAATCAGGAAGGGACTAAAAACCCAATCCACATAGTGCCCTCGGCGGGATTCGAGCTGGGGTCCCGGAGGTGGAAGGCAAGGAAAGATACCACTATGCCAACCCAACCGCCCAAATCGCTCATCATTTTAGCTACACAAAACTTACTTTGGGAAATAGCCATCTGAACTCTCATTTTGTAACATGGATACATTGTAGTCTCTGACAAAATATGGTTAGAGGCAGGATCTTAGTTGGAGACAATCCACTTTGAAATGTTTGCTTTATTTTTCTAGTTGCCGGACCCTTTTCAAACGAAACATGGAAGGACCCTTTCATGCACTTCATCCCCAGTGAAAATGAGGAGGAATTTCTGAGCAATTTCAAAGACAACTTTTACATCTATCGGCCGTTCAGTCGGGTGTTGAGCGAGGACCCTGCTGATTGGCACCGCTTCATCACCTTCAGTGAGCTGCCGGACTATAGCGATTTGAGGGAGGTTTTGAAGCTCTCCAAACCCGAGATTGCAAAGTACGGGCATCAACTGGAGGATTTTGTATTGCAGTGCAGCTTCAACGGGATCGACTGCCTTGATAACATGTATGTAGTCTTCACCTTGCATTTAAAAAAAACACGGTCACATAAAATGGTTTGGTTGTTTTGTTCCGTTCTGTAGTGTGTTTGTATGAAATACTTATTTGCTTTCTAGGTCAACACTAGTGAGAATGTTCAATACTGCAGGGTGAGGACATTTTGTTTGTTATTCCTGTGCAAGAACATCACCGTTGTATAAATTATTGAGCTACGTGTAATTATACAGCATGCTTGCCACGAGGAGAGAGAGACAGGAGTGGTCTGTCTAGTACCGGAAAGCTTTGGATGTACCCTTCGTAGAATCCTGGTGGATTGTAAGAACAAAAAGAGGGAGAGAGCTGTACAACTGTCTCTGGGGGTGTTTGATCAAGTTTTCACAAATGATGTATCACTTTGGATTAAATATACATGTAGTATTCTTTTTATTTCTTTTTGAATTTCATGACCATGGTTTTTGGAAGTCACATCTCTTTGATTACAGTTTTTTAAATTGTTTACTACCCTGGACAGCCCGGATCCAAATTTGTTTATTGTCCGTAGATTTAAATAAATCAATCAATCAATAAATCTTTATTCAGACCCATTACATGGCTGCTCTCTTCATTTATTTTGATTTGGGGGTCGAAGAACTCTGTTAATTTTATTCTGTATAATTATTTCTGTTTCCAGTGATAGTTTCTTACAAATACAGGATGACAAATATGGTAATTGCTACACCTTTAATAAGGCGGCAAATGGAAGCAAAGGAAGAAATGCATCACAGACTGGTGAGCAGTCCGGTAAGTCTCTCTGAAAGATGTTGGTATCCCTTTCTGACAATCTTTGAAAAAATTTATATTTATATTTTTCATCGTTTTCATGTTAAGATAATGAGTGTGTCGATCAACTGCTGTAGTGGATTTTTTTGAATTTGTTTGTCTAAATTTCTTTCTTTCATGATTACATGGTAAAAATTAAATGATCGCCTTCTTTATTAGATTAGGCCGAGGCAGTATAGTAACAAGTGTCTTGGCCAAGCAGTTTAGCACGTCAGAATCGAGTTCTGATGGCCAAGTCATTGGGGTGTGGCTTCGAATCCTGGTCATGGCACTTGTGTCCTTGAGCAATTCGCATAACCATAAACTGCTTCTCTTAACCCAGGTGTAGAAATGGGAACCTGCGAGGGCTGAAACAGTACTGTGCTAGTTTAACCCCTTGGCGCTGATTTAAGCAGCTTGAGGTTGTAAGCTCCCAAGGGAGTTGAGAAAGTTTGAGGAATGGTCAAAATATGCCCGATGCACAGGGATAATGTTGTAAAGCGCCTTGATCTGCATGTAGCTTGGAAAACGTTATTTGATATTATGTATTTCTGGTGATGAAACCAAGGCTGCCTCGTTGTGAACTTTAGCTAACAAGCGTGATGAAACCTGTAAACAACAAGGGTGCTTGCTAAGTGAAACCCAAACACCGAGGTAAACCCCTACTCTTCCACGATAAGTGTTCTTGGTTCTTTGAGCACTACCAATCCTAGTACACAGGACCTACGGCTTAATGTCCCATCCGAGGGACAAAGCAATTATGGTAAAGTATCTCGCTCAAGCAATAAGTGCCACGACCGGGACTCTAACCCAGACTATGCTGATCAGAAACACCAGGGCTCGAGTCCATTGCTCTTAACAGCTCTGACACGATAGACCACAATGTGTGCCTTCTTTATAAAAAGAACCCTGTATCAATAATGTCCATCTTACCTTGCAGGTCTTACTCTGACCTTAAACACTGAGGAGGATGAATACATTAGTCTGTTTGGTCAAAACGTTGGTGTCCGGGTAGCTGTCACAAACAACGACATCGCCCCTGCACCAGCTGATCTGGGAATCAACATCTTACCGGGCACGGACACCTCCATCGGCCTCAAACTTGTAAGAAAAATAGCTAATATCTCAGTAGAATCCATCATTTAAATCGGCTACAAGCTTGAAGGTGTCATAGATTGGTAAATACTCCAAAACTTAATTACCTTAAGAACTTACTTAGTGAGAAGCACTGCATTTTCACCCCAAAGCATTTGAATCTGAGAAATGATTCATGCACGAATCATTTCTACGTTCCCTTTTAGTGGTTGGGTTTCACCCCTATTTTTAGTTTTTAATTTGTTTACGATATAGGCCTAAATCTGCAATAAATTTTTGAAAAAACCTTGCTTTTTAGGTTAATGTGCATATCGTTTTTTATAGTTTAAACTTGAAAACAGTAGTCCGATTCATAGAATCTTTAAATATTTGTTTCCTCTATTATAGATTTTTTGTAACTTTTGGAATATTTTGGATTTGTGCTTAATTCTGTTTGTGGAGAGTGCTCAGAGGTCATTGGGCATCAGGTGCGATATTAAGTGTTTTGTTATTATTATTATTGTTGCACCTTTCTACCAGTTTCTACCAGTGTCCGCTGGTTTCTTTTATTCACAGAATGTGATAAGCCGCAAACCAATGCCATATGGAGAATGCCAAGTACCAAATGCCACTGTCTTAGAGATTGTAGACGGAAAGTTCGTTAAAGTGGAGACCACAAGCTACAATAGACAGGTGTGTTAGTTAACTTAAAGATACTGTTCAGAAAGAGAAGAAAAAGAAAAATGGAAAAAATACTGCGATAAAGATACAGGTCCAATGTCACTATATTTGTCATTAATCCACATGTATAAAAACTCGGATACATGGACAGTCACAAGGGAGCTGGAAGAGAAACTGGATGGGTGCTACACAAAACTTCTACGGAAATGCTTAAAATGTACACTGGGTCAACATTATGGGAAATACTGAACTGAATGGCAATGAACCAAAACTATCCACTGAAATACAATAGCGTCGCCTGTAGACAGAAACATCAAAAGAACATGTCTCTCAGCTTATCACCTGATCACCAAAACGTGGAAGGAGAAATGGGGGAAGACAAAAGCTCGGCTGTACAGATGTAGCTGCCAGGGACAGCGGGTAGCTGCCAGGGACAGCGGGTTGCTTCCAACTGATCTTCCAAACTTAATGACAGATAGACAAAAATGGGCAAATCTCTTAATGCTCAACATGATTCCGACCTTGGTCGACTAGAGAGAGGAGAGAGATAAAGAGAGATAAAATGTTTGTTTATTACTTGATATAATTTATTGTTACATCTCTTGTATTTGACCACTTTAATCAAATCAAATCAAAGTAAGTTGGCATTTATAACTGGAAACTGTTGTTTGATTTGTTTCTTGAAGCGCTGTTTGCGAGTCTGCTACCTTCAGAAGGTCAAAGAAATCTGCAACTGTTCAGACTCCATGGAAGTAGACGGGAACCGATGTAAACTTTTGGATACCGAGCAAGGTGAGTAATGTACAAATCGTAAAATGCAAACTCAAAACATATTTTAACATTTGTATCAATGTGACTTGTAACAACTATGCAGTGAGGGCCACTGTCTGCTTATGCTGATATATTTTAATATTTCCATTATCTAAAGCTCATTCTTTTCTTTTCTAGCCAACTTGGTCTTTCTAGGTCTTATAAGTCCTTTCTGCTCTGAGCGAACGGGGTCTTTCTAGGTCTTATAAGTCCTTTCTGCTCTGAGCGAACGGGTCTTTAGGTCTTATCAGCCTTTCTGCTTGAGCGACTAGTCTTTTAGTCTTATAAGTCCTTTCTGCTCTGAGCGAACGGGTCTTTCTAGGTCTTATCAGTCCTTTCTGCTTTGAGCCGACTAGGTCTTTCTAGGTCTTATCAGTCCTTTCTGCTATGAGCCGACTGGGCCTTTCTAGGTCTTATAAGTTCTTTCTGCTCTGAGCCGACTGGGCCTTTCTAGGTCTTACAAGTCCTTTCTGCTCTGAGCCGACTGGGTCTTTCTAGGTCTTATAAGTCCTTTCTGCTCTGAGCCGACTGGGCCTTTCTAGGTCTTACAAGTCCTTTCTGCTCTGAGCCGACTGGGTCTTTCTAGGTCTTATAAGTTATTGCTGCTCTGAGTTGACTGGGCCTTTCTAGGTCTTGTAAGTCCTTTCTGCTCTGAGCAGATGATTTTTTCTCGTCAGGTAATAACGCAAGAACTACTTGTACAAAAATTGGCTGCATATTGCGCCACAGCACCTTGTAAACCATTACATGATGCTTTGTAAAGGAATATGTATAATACTTCAAAAACGTAGCTCCACAATACCTTGTAGGAAAAATACTGACTGTTGAAGCGCCATTGTCACTGAGTGACGGATATGAGCACTATATAAGATGCCACTATTATTATTATTACAAACACAGAACCAAAAGTAGTGGGAAAATCAGTTAAGGTTAAACAGTCTAAAGCGAAACACGTGTAAGGGACAGACAACTTTTTGTAAGGCAACTATTTTAAAAAACAATTTTGCTCGTTTTTTATTTAGATCTTTGCAAGCAGATGATAAACTATCTCCATGCTAGCTATTTGCTGAACTGCTCCTGTGAACAGCAGTGCGAGTAAGTAGAACAATTCACAAAGATTCATAACTGATTCCTGTTCAAACATTGATGACCAAATGAAATAGCGCCTGTGGTTGAACTGCTTCAGTAAAATTAGATCGATGAATTAGAAATTCTGAATTCAAAGTGAAATTTTATATTGAAAATAACAAAGCGAAGTTGTGAAGGTTGTCTATCACAATTTTAAAAACTAATGGCTTTATAATGAGAAGGGAAAAAAGTAAACAGAAAGAAAACGAAATCAATTAAAAGAAAGACAATTTGATGTTGCATTTGAACTATAAGGCCAGATATTTTTAAACAAACAAAGAATACTATTGGTTTTTCACCCTATCAATGATGTATGTAAAGCACTGTATACTCGGCACTTTCCCAAGTTACTTTTCAAAAATTTAATGATGTACTTTCCCTTTGAAGTTTAAAGGTATTGTACACTTTTGGCAACAGCTCAAAATCAGTGTCCACATTTTGTGTGATTCAATATATGCATGAACAAACAAACCTGTGAAAGTTTGAGCTCAATTGGTCATCGAGGTCACGAGAAAATAGTGAAAAGAGATGTGTTTTCTGTTTTTTCAAATTATCACGCGCGATAATTACTATTGTTTTACTCGTTTCTCAGAAACGATAGAATTTTAGGCAGAAATATTTTAAGGAACCCTTTCTACAATTACTTACTTTAAATCATGTAAGTTATGTGTGAATCTGTGAACATTGTGTTTTTCGATCTTACCAATAGTGTACAGGGCCTTTAAAGGGTGTGCACAACATTGGTAAGACTGAAAATATAAATGTTCACAGACTTGCACATAAGTTACAAGGTATAAAGTTGGTCATGGTGGAAAACTTCACTTGAATTAGTTATGCTTGAAATGCTATAGTTTGTAGGAAATGAGTAAAACAATTTGTCTAAATCGCGCGTGTCCAAAACCCCATGTTTTAAAACATTGAAAACATATTGCGGGGTTTTTCACTATTTTCTCATGACTCTGATGACCGATTGAGCTTAACATTTCACAGGTTTGGTATTTCATGTTTATGTTGGGTTACATAAAGTGCAGACACTTTATCAGTGATATGAGCTTTAAATATTTTTGTTTTTTTGCTATTTGCTATAATTTGGGGCTTGTTTTTTATCCAGGGATCGTCTGTATGAGTACGCTGTATCACAGACAGTTTGGCCATCAAAATCTTTTACGGTAAACGTGCAATCTTAAAAAGTTTAATTTTTTTATACTTTGTTAAATCACAGCCGTTTTGAAAGAATTGTATCAAAACATTTGGAAAAGTTCAGCTGATATCAAATGCCATGTTTTGAGCATGTGGCGTGTCATGGCCGAGCGGTGTAGTGAAGAGATATCAAGTTCATCTGGTGGCTAAGTCATCAGGATGTGGGTTTGAATCCCGGTCATGACACTTGTGTCCTTGAGCAAGACACTTGACTATAATTGCTTCTCTTCACCCAGGGATAAATGGGTACCTGTAAGGGCAGAGAGGGTTCTTGTGATTGATTTAGCTTGGTGCGCTACATATTTTTTCCTGATTTCAAGATTTTCTTAAAATCTCCTTGAGCCTTCAAATTTTCTTGAAAGAAGTAAAGCAACCACCAAAGGAAGAAAGAAATAGTCCACATTGTGCCCAAACCTGTAGTTTTGTACTGATGCACAGAGTCTGTAAATCTGAATTGTAACATCTGAGATGTTCTGGGTATAGAATAAGGAGGGCGCCCAGGCCAAGAAGCAATTTTTTCAGGATTGTTCACATACCTCAAATCTCATCCCTGCATTGTTGTTTTTTATTCTCTTTGCTCAATTTTTTTTTCAGCGGCATCTTCTGCGAAACATTCACTTTATCAATAAAGGAACGAAGAAAATCCGAACAGCAAGTGATATCAGGTAACGATTAAAGCAGATGACAATCTAAACATAAGAGGGTCTATAAATTTACAAATGTGAATTTTTTTAAACGGTATATTTCGTTGGAATTATTGGGAATGTCATTATACCAGTAATACTTACAATATTATTTGGTTCTACCCTTTCACCAATGTATGTAAAGCACTGTATACTCGGTACTTCTCCAAGTTCTGTGAAGAAAAAAACATACATTTTTATTACTCGGATGGGATTCGAATTCACGACCTTTGCCATTCTAGAGCAGAAGTCTTACCAACTAAACCGCCAAGATTGCCTTGTAGCCCACCGAGATTGCCTGGTTTATATTAAACTAACAATCCAGAGGCATATTACTCGGGTGGGATTCAAACCCACGACCTTTGCCATTCTAGAGCAGATGTCTTACCAACTAGACCGCCGAGATTGCCTGGTAGCCCACCGAGATTGCCCGGTTTATATTAAACTAACAATCCAGAAACATATTACTCGGGTGGGATTCAAACCTACGACCTTTGCCATTCTAAAGCGATGCCTTACCAACTAGACCGCCGAGATTGCCTGGTAGCCCACCGAGATTGCCCGGTTTATATTAAACTAACAATCCAGAAACATATTACTCGGGTGGGATTCAAACCTACGACCTTTGCCATTCTAAAGCGATGCCTTACCATCTAGACCGCCGAGATTGCCTGGTATCCTGACGAGATTGCCTGGTATCCTGACGAGATTGCCTGGTATCCTGACGAGATTGCCTGGTATCCTGACGAGATTGCCTGGTATCCTGACGAGATTGCCTGGTATCTATTAAAACTAACAATCTTCTCATCCTAATATGCACAGCCGAAACCTGGTTCGACTGAAGGTGTTCTATGAGGAACTTAATTATCAAGAGACACGAGAAATTGAAGCTTACTCTGTAAGTAAACTTTTTATTTTGTTTTGCTTCATTATCTTCTGAAATAAATGATACAAAATAGGAGTGTTTATGAGCGCAATGGTGAGAATATTTACACGAGTTGAAATAAAATGATAGACTCGAAGCCCACTTGAAAGGAATTTGTTCAATTTTTTAACCAATGAAATTATTTTATCCCATTGCATAAAAGCAAAACATTCATTGTTTGTTATATAGAATCCAATATCTTTGTCATATTGAATCGTTGAGCTTTGTTGTGGTCTCGAAGCCTTTCAATTGTCAAAAAGGATGGGACAAAATGCATGGTGACTAGATAGCTTGCAATATGTTGGTGCTCGACCAGTATTTGGGACAATTTCGGAACACAGTCATGTGTTTTTGCGTGAGAATGGCGTCTTGCACGCACTTCACAAAACTCATTGCAGTTTGCACGATTGAGAACTGCTCACTCTCATGATATTGTAACGTACTGCCAACGGGTCCTTGTTTGCTCTGCAGCCAAACGCAGACAGAAAACAAACGAACTCAAATGCCGTTCAATATGAAACACTGATTTATCCATTCCCAAGAACTACAACTTATTCAATGCTCACTCACAGAACTCGGCATTTTGTCTGTCCAACATAACTATCATGCACAACACCAAGCAATGTATCTCTTGGCTCAAAGCCAGCATCTTCCCGCTGGCGCGAAAAGAACGGCAGATCAGTCTATTTATAGTCCATACTTCCGGAGACGGGAAGTTTCTTCACACAGTTTGGTGAACTCACCCGGCGGTTGCCTATACCGGCGGTTTGGCCGTCCATTACAATAATCTACATGGGTAGCAGGTCACTTTGAACCTTGGACACTTCGTACCTTTTACAAGATACTTTGTACCTTCTTACAAGTCAACTTGTACCTGTTTGGCTCCGGTATTCTGAAGGAATTATGCCTCGTTTTGAGAGGGTCACACCGTCAAATTCACACTGGCGCCTTGCTAATGACCCATTGTGACTCAATCGGAATTGAGCGCCAACAACTTAAGATGTGCTGCCTCCCTAGCCCTAACATCTGACGTCACACTTCGAGGCTCCTGAATAACGCCAGAGACTGGCGGCTTTGAGCGTTTGGAGGGATCCTGACAAACGCACCTTTGACCTCGCATCCCATTCAGTCGTGGATTGGATGTGTGGTGTCAGATGTTTGGTCTAACGTACATGGACCAGTGCTTGTCCTTATCCATCAGTGTACTGCCTCCCTAGCTTTTTAATGTAGGCTTTGGAGAAAATGTAGAGGGCGCAACAGCATTGCAGTACAGAAGTAGGGAAGGTACGAAGTGACTCGGCTGACGGTACGAAGTGACCAAGGTACAAAACGACCAAGGTACAAAGTGACCAAAGTACAAAATGACCAAGGTACAAAATGACCAAGGTACAAAGTGACCAAGGTACAAGATGATCAAGGTACAAAGTGACCAGGGTACAAAATGACCAAGGTACGAAGTGACCGTGGTACTAAATGGCAAACGCACAAAGTGACTAATCCAATTACATGTACCTCCCTTTTTTTTCTCTCTGTTCTTTCAGGGCACAAGTCTCTTTGGTGATGTGGGAGGAACGATCGGACTTTATATCGGCTTCTCTTTTATCACAGTCCTGGAAGTGTTCGAGTTAATCTTTTACTTGATACGCACCAGATGTTGTGTCTGGTTTCAAAAGTGACATTTGGATTCAAATTAGGACAAATACTGCCGGAGATTATCGGGGATTAATATGGATTGGATTGGGATTATTGAATATTACCTATTGGGATCAATGAACCGATATGGGATTGTATATCATTGGCATAGATTTTGGCCTGTACAAGGTTTGGATCAGTGCGGTCCAACTGCTGCGAACTAAAAAAAATTAAAAAAACATTAGAAAAAATCCAAACTGATGAATGTCGCCATTCTGTCATTTCGGTGGTACCTCACAATAACCCTCGCTTCTCAATCTAACCGAAATTAATAAATTAGTCTTTTGTTTTATTTGTGAATCTGATATGGAAGGGTGAAAGTGACACATTAAAAATTATGACAAGTGCTCTCACACGTATAGATGGATTGCAATACGCGTCATTGACCGCCATCTTTGATGTAAAACGATGGAAAAGTGCACGCGTGTACGCGCTACGCATGACTCTCGGCCAATGATAGCTTTTCACGCGTGCACAATTCATCAAAGGTGGTGGTCAATGACGCGTATTGCAATCCATCCATTGATACAATGTAATACCTCAAAGTAACAAATGTATGTACATGCAAGTAGAATAGTGTGAAACGCCTGCACATAATTCCTTGAAATTGCTTTCTTTCTTTTTTAGCGAAATGTAAAAACACTTTCTCCCTAAACTTATATATAAAAAATTTGAGAGTATTCAGGTAATCGGATACTGGTAGTGTGATTTAATAAAAATAGCAATAATAACTAGTTCTTATATAGTGCATTTTACAACAACGTATCAATGGGCTTTACAGGAGTGCCCTGGATTGGGCCAATAGCATTCCTGTAATCTTTCTCAGCTCCCTGGGGAGTATACAGCCCTGGGCTGTCGTGGCGCTCCGAATGGCTTTTTCAAACACAATATCAACCTCTACCCTCGCAGCTACCTAATCACAACCCTGGGTGAAGAGAAACAATTGTAGTAAAGCATCATGCTCAAGGACACAAGTGTCATGACCGGGATTCGAACCCACCCCGATGATTCAACCACAAGAACTTGAATCCGATGCTCTACCCTTATTTAACAAAATACATATATAAAATAAATAGTAGCCTACCTATTTTTACATTATTTTTATATAAAATGAATGGTGATTGATATCTACATTATCTAGCACAATATTTTGGGGGTGTTGGGTTTTTTTTTTTTTTTTTACTTTTTAGCATAATGCAATTTTTGAAGGAGTTTCAACAAGTAAAAACAAGTATTAATTGTGGAAACAATAAAAACATTTTAAATGTTTTATTTTAAACGTTTTATGACAAGGTTTTTTGTTTTTTTCCTTTTACCGACATAGTGGACGTATGAATTCTTTTTCCCAACAAAGGTGGCAGCAAGTGTGTTCAACTACTGACAATAAGTGATTGAAAATATTACAATCTTTTACTCATGTTTACGAAAATCTTCACTTTTAAACATAAATATAAACCAAACAAAAATGTTGTATTTTGCATATTTATATATATATACACAGTAGGTACATGTAATTGTAAAATATATTTTTCTTTATGAGTTATGCAAAATTTATATAAATGTAGAGACACATTAAAATACTCGGAGGTAATAAATGCTAACTTGAAGGTAAATCGTTTGTTTTTAGTCATTGCTGTAATGCTGGTGTATACAATAAAAGTCGCATGTAAAAGTTTCAACTGAATACAGTGTCTGCTTAAAAACATGTATAGCGTCCTGCCTTTAAAAAAAAAGAAGGAGGAGGTTTTTGTGTTGTTTTTTTAATGGCCGCCTGCCACATTTTTCAAGACAACCGGCCGGGCTATTTTTCAAGATGGTTGCCAGCTTTTTGTCGGTGTTCTAAAGTCAAAGTACGTCTTATTTATTTTAAAATTATTTTTTTCGTCAGAGATCCTTAAAATTTATCCCTTTTTTCGTAAAAAGAAAAAGAAAAAGGGAAGTAGGCGGGGACGCTAAACGTGTTTTTTAAAATTTATTTGGCCTAACTTGCCACAGCTCAAGTTAGTGTGTTTTTTGATCAGCAGAGTGTGGGTTCGGGTCCCGGTCGTGGCACATGGGTCCTTGACCAAGATACGTTACCAAAGTTGCTTTGTCCTTTCGGATGGACAATAAACCGTAAGTCCGGTGTTCGTAAAAGAACACTTGTCGTGGAAGAGTAGGGTTTAACCCCGGTGTTCTGGTTCGTACAGCAAGCACTCTTGTGTACAGGTTTCCCCGGGCTTGCGAGCTACAGTGATTAAGTTCACTTATGAGGCATCCTTGTTTCATTACCAGAAATGTGCAATAATAATCATATATAGCCTACGCCTATTCTGTTGTTCGGTCACGCACCATTGTTCCATGGAGAAGGGCACAAACAAACGGGTAGCAAGTTGAGATTCGTGGGTGTTAGTCGGCACTCATGCTGGGGTAGATTAACAGTCAGTGACATACCTCGACTCTGGTTATCCTTCGGGATTTAGAACTGACAAAAATAAAGTTTCATGAAAACGAACATTGTATTTTTAGACTGACATAATCGATTAGCTCTCATTCGCAGTCCTTGCTCTTTGATCAGATCAATGTGACTGTACCAAAGCATGGAGGTAGAAGTAAACAAGTTGGATACATTGATCAGTTAACAGGTCTGAAATAGATGTTTCAGTGTACCCTCTCTCTCTGCCAAACAAATATTTGAATACTGCCCCCCCCCCCCCCCACTTAAAGCATTGGTGAAGCCTCATTGCTTAAAGGCAGTGGATACTTTTGGTAATTACTTAAGAAATACATTATCATAAAAACTTACTTGGTAAGGAGCACCTGTGAGCTGGGAGTTTAAAACATTGTGAGAAACGACTTCCTCTAAAGTGATGTAGTTTTTGAGAAAGATGTTATTTCTGACTAAAATATTTGAGTCTGAGAAAGGCATTTGAAAGCACACAATGCAACAAGGGTGTTTTTTCTTTCATTATTTTCTTGCAACTTCGATGACCAATTGAGCCCAATTTTTTACAGGTGTGTTATTCATGCATAATGTTGGGATACACCAAGTGGGGATACTGTTCTTTGACAATTACTAAAAGTTTATCCTGCCTTTAACCAGAAAGAAAAGAAGAAAAACATTAAAACAAGAGATCATAAGCTGGGAAATAGGTGAGTTTTGAGTTGGCGCTTGAAGGTGGCAGTAGATGCCGCTTCCCCGATAGCACACGTCAGCTTGCTCCACAATTTAGGGGCAACAACAATTACCCAAAGTATATCCTTTCTTTAAATACCATTGGAATGTATGTATGCATCTTGTCTATGCTTACCTCGATGCTTTGGCACATTGACATTGATCTGATCAAAGCAACAAGAATGAGAGGAACAAATCGATGCTGTCATCTAAAAATAGGAGAACGCCAGTTTTCTGCATTGGAGAAATAGGCAATGTTCATTTTCTTAACCCTAGTGCGGACCGGGCTTTATTTTGATTTTTTTTTTTTAAATTTATGAAACGGGGTCTGGGCGTGTTCTCCTCTTGTGTTCCAAAGTTCCCGAGTGAGTTTTATGAAACTTGCCACAAAATGTTCATTTATAATCGTGCCATTATTTGTACCACTGGGTTCGCCGTTAGGAGTGCGAGAATAATTGGTTTATCCCATTTTGGGGAAAAGGATTTGTAGTTTTTAGTTTTTCCACTTAATATCGATCTTCCCGCCAACTCTTGCAATGATGACGCCTGAGTGATGATTCTATGAGTATTTATTGGCGAAAAGTAGGAAATTAACATGCTAAAATTATTCTATTTATAAAAACTTAGTATGATTTGAACCCCTAAAACTGATTGAAGGACACAAATCCACCATGGAGTTCATTTTGAATTCCCATGATGCATTTAACAATTTAAAATTAAAAAAAACAACAACAACAACAAGTTGAAATTTCATTTAAATAAACAATAAATCACTCTAAAAAAACTTAAGGTCAAACAAACGGTTACCATGGTTAATTTGACCCTATGTAAATATTGGAAAAGTCAGAAAATTTGGCGGTGATCGGCTGCAGCGTTGAAAAGTTACAGGCAAGATGATGGCGAGGAAGGGAATCGATGGCTCCTCGTTCAATAACTATGCAAAGATAAATCTTTGAAAAATGTACCATTTAAATTAGGACATAGTAATTGCATTAATGAAACTACACGTTAGCTATTTAATTATTACTGGACAACTTTGTGTTAGATTTTATTTACCATGTCGGCAAAACAAGACCATCCATTGAATTGTTACACACAGCCCGCTCATGCGCGTTTCAAAATAGCGGAAGTTTTAAAAGTGCATGTCGGAGTGGAGTTTCGTCTGTCATTTTGCAGTGACTGCAGTGAGTTTCATGCTTTTATTACCCATGTAAGTGTGTGCAAGGAGAACTGAATTGCATGTAGTTCACGGTGTCACTAACAAATGGGTTTTCATTGTTATGTTAAGCCCGGAATGTGGATTTATGGAGCAGTTAGTGTGTGTCCATCGTCAGGCTTATTTTGAACCATGTTCACTGACCAGTGACAGCTGCACCACAACCCCTGGACCCGGAAATGACCATGGATGTCCCACTAGATGTCAGCCACGTCCTGCTAAAGATGGTATAGGGTCAAGCACTATCACAGTGGGTCAGTGAAACTGGTGAGTACGAAGTATGACATTAACTATACTTCTCGGTTAAACGAAGACAAATTGACTACAGCAGGACTTGAACCTGCGACTTCCGGGTTAACGTGCTGAGGGTTCGGCGGTTGCAGGTTCATGTCCAGCTAGTCTAGTCAATTTTTATTTTTCAACCCAAAATTGTTTTACACTTACCCAGTCAGTTTCCCTTGTGGTTTATTGCTTGATATTAATTAAACTTGATACAATATTGCACCAAAAATAAAAGTCTTCACTCCCTCAAGATTATCCTGAATCTGAAGTCTGTAGATTATTATCCTTTAATGGCAGGGTGTCCTTTTGGTGATTACTTCACGAGTTAATGACCATAGAAAAATTACTTGGTAAAGAGCACTGTCGAGTTAGAAAAGAACTTCTTTGAAGTAATGTAGCTTTAGAGAAAGAGATAATTTTTCACCCCAAAATTAGAACACAATTCTATGCAACAAGGGTGTTTTTCTGCCACCATTTACTTGCAACTTCGATGACAAATTGAGTCCAAATTTTCACAGGTTGGTTATTTTATGCATAATGTTGGGATACACCAAGTAAGGATACAGGTCTTTGGTCAATCATATTATACGGCAAGCTCTTTGATTTTTTTTGTAGTAAAGTGTCGTTTTTAGGATTAAATTCACAATCAAATTTATGATATGTAACGCGGGGTACTGTCCATCTCAAGAATTGTCAATGTGTATGCTACAAAAGATAATTTAATAATGTTTAAAAAGGAGATGAACATTGCCAAATCAATATTTGCCTTGGTCTTAAAACCTTGTGCATACTGTAATGTCACATCATTTAATACGATGACAAGTGGAAACACTTAATATTTCCAGGCTACAGAATGGTGACATGCACAGATACCATAGTTACCAACCGCAAACCTATTAAATCAAACAAAAGCAACAGTAAAAAACAAAAAACAAACAATCTTACAGAACTGTTCATAATGAATTATGCCAGGGTGCTGCCCACAATGCTTGGTGCCGCTGGGAAACCTGCACTCATGATTCCCCAACCACCACTGGCAGAATGTTCTGCCTTCGACCACCACAAATTTTTCAAATAATTGAATCAAACATAAAATTTCCTTTGAAAGGTTTCAACGAAATGTAAAATTGAGTATTTACCATTAAAAATGTAAGTGTTGAATAAAAAAACACATCAGAGTTTAAGACAAAAATAATCACCCCTAAACCACACAATAGTTTACTAATTTTTACATCTTCGAAAAATGTTCAAATGCCGTAAATTTCAGTAGACCTGTTTTCTAAATGAAATTGAATTCGGTTATGTTTTTAATGTGTCAGAAATTATTGTGTGAACCTCAACCTCTTAAAAAAAACTTATGAGATCAAACAGCGCCCTCTTTTAAAAGATTTTTAAATTAAGACAAAATTGGTTGCAAAGCTAAATTGATAATTGCTTTGATGGATGCCTTTTTTGATCGTGATGTTTACAAACTTGTCATATATTATTTTGCATACATTTGTTTTGGAACACAGAGTTTGTGTCACAAACTCTAAATGTCTAGTTACTGTTACTCTTTTTCATCGAGTCTTCTTTAGAGGTAGGATCATAGATTGTTTTTTTTGTTAACGGTATGCTGATTTATAGGCAAAATTACATTGAAATATACAATGACAGTCACATGTGATATGTTCAGCAGAATACTGTTGGGAAAACGGCAAACAACTGTCACGCTTTTTTCACACAAACGTTGACTCCATCCACGTTTAGTTTAGCAAAGGTGACAGCGGGTATCCATTCCAACCGCACCACTAGCCGCAGCATGCGCGAACGGACACCAACACTCAGAAATCTGAGAAACGATTCATGCATGAATCGTTGATCATACCTTTATGACCATATCATTATTGAACAATTAATCGCAAGTGGAAACATGTTGCGTGATATCTAAATCAAGGTTATGTGATTACTCAGTTGGCTTTTACTAGAACGGAAGAAGGCGAGTTTGCTCCGGGGATGACTTCTCTTCCAGCTGTGTTGATATTAAAATCACCTCCAAATGGAGACGGTTGCTTTTAAAATAATAACAGTTATAAGCAGACTTGAATTAGACTAACCTGTACATGATGGGTGTGTGTGTATTGGGGCAAGTTGAGGTGCTAATCTTTGGTCAATTTGTAGTTCAAATCACGCATGCGTGGTCTGTCTTCCACTCGAACTGGTCTAGCTAGTCGACTGACTGGTCAAAATCTTGTAGCCCATGGCGGCAACAAGAGGAAAGGGTTAATTGGCAGATACAAATGTGTTCAGAATTTTTAAACAAGCGTTCACGCAGTCACTGTTGGGAGCCAATCGGCGTTTTTTTTTTAGTACATCCCTTCCAGGGGTTAGTGGCGAGAGGCTAGGTATCGATATGGCGCGCCACCCGCAAATTTATGTTCTGCAGCACACGCACGCTGGCTACGGAGTCAACAGATAAGGGATAGGGAAGAACAGCCTATCCCTTAACTATTGACTACATAGCCGACGTGTGCGCCGCCCACGGTATATAGCGGGGCTGGGTGCATCATCGCAGAAAAATTAGTCCCCCAAAGGGTAGTCTTATAGACAAGCCTAACAATTAAACGATACCATATTCATTAAACTGTACATGGACGTAGAGGGGAGATTCTATCACCTCTGCAGCCAGGAGCAGTCTTTTTTTTGTGAGTGAGATTGACCTAAAAAGGTCAACAGTACTTTTTGGGATTGGAGTATTTTCCATGCAACTGATTTTAAATTAGTTGTTTAAGTTTCAGTCGTACGATGTGCTTTCCCATGTGAACCAGCGTACTCTTGCCACTGCACTATTTGCTGTCTTTTATAGTGGCCGTTATTATATACCTACAGAGCCGTTTGGGCTTAATACATCGATTTATTTCTTTGATTTTTGCTTTTTTGATCAACGTCTACTAAGCACTTTGGCCTCAAATTGATGCCTCTGAGCTTTGTAAATTTAAATTAGTTTTGGAGGCCACAGTATGATGAACCTCGATGGCCTAAACGTGTGATTTAACGAACAGTGTGAATACTGCGCGTTCAAATTAGTCTACGTCAGCACAATTCAACCATAAAAGGGAGATTGGTAGAAGTGTTCAAACGGGGTCTGCAAATCAACAACTTCTTGCTGTACCGAGGATCGTACCGATCATTGGTGGGGGGGGGGAGATTGTTTTATGTAGCTGCCCCTCGTCTGTGAAATAGGTCTCCCCATAAATAGTCGATCAAGCACCTGCCTCAGCTCTTTCAAAATGGCACTGAAAACTCGTTACTGCAGTTTAGCCTACATTTCCAGGGCATAACTACCCAATGCTTGTCAGACTGGACATATTTTACATTATATTGGTTTTTGTTAATGTGTTTCTTTTGTAGAGCCCGTGAGCGCCTTTTATTTGGTTGATACTTGTGCTTTATGAATATTCATCATCATTATTATTATCATTATGGTCCAGCCTGTTATAAACACAATGCTAGGCAAAATTTTGTTTTTAAAGTGTTAAACCAATGTGGACCTACGTATGTCCATTTCAGCGAACTATTGATGTGGTCGAAATTAATCAATATTAAATGCGTAACTTTATGGGAACCTTCCCATTAAATGCTTAGATTTATGGGAAATTTTCCATAAATTTTAGCATTTAATGTTGATTAATTTCTACCATTAAATGCTTAAATCTATGTGAAGGTTCCAACCAATGTGCACCTACGTATGTCCATTTCAACGAACTGTAGAAGTGGTAGAATTTGATCGACATTAAATTCTTAAATTTATGGAAGGTCCCCATAAATGTAAACGTTTAATGTTGATTAAATTCTACCATTAAATACTTCAATTTCTGGGAAGGTTCCCGTAAATTTTTAAAAGCATTTAATTGCTGAAATTCTGTTGATGAAATTCTACTGCTTCTATGGTTCGCCGAATAGACATACATGTATTTGAAACATAACTCAACCAACTGTTCCAGAGAGGCCAAGGTCTAAGCCAGGATTTGGTAAAAGGGTGTCCAAATTTGCTGGAAATTTAAAAACTGGGTGTCCAAATTGTTCACTATTGTACATGACAGATAAAGCATGGTGTCCAAATTTAAAACAGGGTGTCCAAAAAGCACACAGACGCCCACTGGCTAACACTATGAGAGGTGTCCAATCCCTAGGGCAGGTTTGGCCCAGGCCCAATTTCAAAGAGCTCAGCAGAAAATTGCGCTTAACTTTTTATTCTTTCTGCTAAGCAAAATTTAGCAGGAAACCTGAATCACAATTTGTACTGAAGAGTGATTTTATGCCTTGTAACCTTATTCCGGTAAGCATTTGTTTTGTTTTCACAGTTAGATTGTTTTGACAGCCTCCTGTACGGATTTAAAGCTTTTAAAAACATCAAAAAAACAGTGCAAAATGCTTAATTGTCCGAGCAAAAATACCAAAGAACACCACACCGGTCCTTCAATCCCTTCCCCCTTTATTAAACAAATCCACTTCAAAGTCCTCCTCCTTGTTTGTAGAGCCAGAAATGATCTAGCTCCTATACCTAATTTCAGAACCTTATTTCTAATAAAGCCCGCAACTCTCGCAATCTACGATCTTCGTCTATTTTCCCCCGTGTGTGCTTGTCCCCTGCACCCCGCACTTGGCCAACGACCTTTCACAGTCAGTGCACCACCATTATGGAACAATCTCCCTCTTCGCACTAGTCAGGCGTCATCTTTGGAATCCTTCAAAGCCATGCTAAAAACTCATTTTCTTTTATTCTAAGTGGCTACAATTAAGTTTATGTTTATTCTTTTTTTGTGTGCACATTGCTTTGAAACCTTTGTAAAAGAGGCTTGATATTGTATTAATATTATTGTTATTATTATTACTATTACTATTATTTTTTTAAAGTGATGTTTGAAGTTTTGCATGGTGTGTAAAAATTGAGAAGTAACTATAGCTAGTAAACGTGCGCGTATACAACCATTTTGGATGATTTGTTTTTGGCTGAGAAAAGAGCCGGTGTGGTCTCGACGTTTCGAACAGTATATCTGCTCGTCTTCAGGAGAATCATATTTGTTGTTTTGTGCTGAGCTTTCTTTTTGTCCTTGTCATTGAATTCCGTGTTTCCATGAAAACAATCTGTGTTTGTGAGATAAAATATCTCAGTAACTCAGTATAAACGTGAAGGCAATTCAAGCTTCCAGTACCGTGGGCCTCGATTTTTTAGTCTGATCCAGAAACCTGTCGCTGCCGTCAACCACTTTAAAATGATAATCCCATGATCTCACACACTTGACGGAACGTCCTCCCATCAATAGCCCGAGGCGATTTGCCTTGGAAATTGATGGGTTAATTCAAGTGTCTCGCGTATATACAATGCACATAAAAAAAATTTTTTTAAAGACGTGGTCGAATATTGAGCCGAGTGATTGCACACTCATATTAAAGGGATACGTTGCCTTGGATTGGGCGCTTTGGGCTATGTAAAGCGTTTGTTGTGAAATGAATATGGTTGGAAAGAGGTTTTAAAAGTAGAGTATAAGGATCCACACAATGCCTCGAAATTGGGCGATTTTCCTCTTACCTTGTGAACTAACACGGTCCGCCATGTTGTAAAAACCGCATTTTCGACTCCTCAAAATGGCGGACCGTGTTAGTTCACGAAGTAAAAGGAAATTTAGACACAACTATCTCAATTTAGAAAGTTTTCTGTTTATATACGTGTAGCTGCAATCAACCGTCTTTCCACTTCGAGTTGAATGTTGCAGGGTATCATGCTCTCCACTGCACATTTATGCGTGCACTAATTGTGTCATTGATATTTTACAGGGATCCGATAACACAAAGCGAGTGAAGGCTGCAATTAGCGTTTTTTGTTATATTTTATATAACGACAGGTTATTGCGTTTCGATACTGTGATTTTACCTTCTTGGCTCTCGTGACAGCCGCCGGGGGTGTAATACGCGCGATCACCCCCACCGTGATATTGCTTTATTCAATGTCAAACCAACTAAGCTAGGGAGGTGGAAATTGTTCACTGTTTCATTTCCATTTGCTCGATAGTATTGGCCTTTGTTTCTTGATATGTATTGATGTCGTATCATCATTAGGTCACAGTTCGTTGACTGTTTGACAAAGCCTTCCTCATTCAAACTTCCTTGGAGCCTCTTTGCCTCTATTTCGTGGAGCCGTTCTGTGCCCAATTTCGTAGAGCTGCTTAAGCACAACAAGATGCTAAGCACAACAAAATTATGCTTACCAGACTAAGTTTACCAGCCAAACTATCATGTCACGTGAGCGTTTGATACGGATACAAGGTAGCTAGGAACATATTTGGGATGGTGGACCTGTTTTGTTATTAATCAAGTGTGATGATTTAAAGGCCCTGTACACTATTGGTAAGATCGAAAAACACACTGTTCACAGATTCACACATAACTTACGTGATTTAAAGTAAGTAATGGTAGAAAGGGTTCCTTAAAATATTTCTGCTTAAAATGCTATCGTTTCTGAGAAACGAGTAAAACAATAGTAATTATCGCGCGCGATAATTTGAAAAAAAAACAGAAAACACATATTAAGATCTCTTTTCACTATTTTCTCGTGACCTCGATGACCAATTGAGCTCAAACTTTCACAGGTTTGTTTGTTTGTTCATGCATTATGTTTAATCACACAAAATGTGGACACTGATTTTGAGCTGTTACCAAAAGTAAACAATACCTTTAATAAGTGGTAAGCAAATCAACACCTGTATAGTTTGTGTCATATTATCGTGAATATTGGAACAGATTGCTGTGACACTTTCAGCTTGAACGAAATAACCGAACGAAAAGACCAGCTGCTGAAAATAAATACTTTTATCCTAAGTAAGCGCCCAAAGCTGTCCTCCCTCAGGTCGACCTTGCGATGAGTAAAAACAAGAGTCGGCGACTGACTTTTCAGGATGACGCCGCGCCTGAGCCAAGACCGTCGGGAACATAATCAGTCGCCGATTGTATACGACCTGAGTATAACTATACGATGATGTGATGATGACGATCGCAAGAGCAAAAAAACAATCCTTAATTCTGCGACGTGTTCCCGACAGGCGGGAATCAATCAATAGATTTTAAGTTGAGTACCATGTCATCTCATTTCATTTATTAATTCTGGTTGTGAAGCCATTCTCAGAAAAGCGAACTTAATCATTACACTATCCAAGAACCCTATGGAGAGAAGGGAAGGAAGTTTCAGGTTTTAGACGTGGGAGGAAAACCACAGAGAAATATTGCAGGGAAAACCCACGCAATTAGGTATGGACTGAAAACCCAATCCGAATAGTGCCCCCGGCGAGATTCGAACCAGGGTCACAAGATGGAAGGCAAGGCAACCCGAGATAAGAAACTGTTGTGTTTTTTGCAGTAGCTACTGTATTTTTCAGCTGCAACTTTCTCCTGTGACTTTGACTGATCATTCTTTATGATTGTGCCTATCAATCAGCATTACATTTTACCACAAAAAAACAATCTACCTTTAGTTAAAAAACAAAACAACAATTTTCAAAATATTACAAACCTATACACTTTCTGAGCGCGCCTAATTAGACCGTTGCATTTCAGACCTTCGGGTCTGCAGAACAAGCCAAGCAATCAAGACCATATTGACGTGATTGTCGATCAAAGCATTTCTATTAATTTCCTGTTTCCCGTATATATTTTTTATATATATATACCTTCGGTGCCTTTAGAATATCGTCAGCGGAATTTCTTCTTGTGCCCCAGATTGTTTCATATCTGTACTTTGTATTTAAAGACAGGCATTTTTAAATATTACTCGTGTGGAATGATTAACTTCCGAACCATACAGTGCATAGACGCAGACACCGTGGCATTAAACACTGTTTACATTTATAAATAACCAGGGAAATAGAATAAGCTGTTGCAAACTGCTTACCATGCCAAAAGGACCTGTGGTATAAATGGAAGAAATAGTTAGTGGCCTGTTTTAGTGGCCTTGTATTTATATGCCAAGTTAGGTCCGGCGCTATAAACAGATAAACACCAATACTTGCCTGTAGCTAGTTGATAACTTTATATGGTGTCCCTGAGGGGACATCACATATCGCAAATGTTGTCGCTCTATTATTCAAATTGGGTCCCATAGAGTTTAGACCAGAATAAGAATGTTCTCGTGTTTTTTTTCCCCGTGGAGGTTTTTCGCAGGAATTTATGCCCAGCGAATAGTAACATTGCTGTTTGTATATCATGCACAAAAGCATTAATTCCTTGTGTTCACTTAATACAAAATAATTTTAAAAGGCGTCAAGGTCGTCATGACTTGGTAAAATGATGTATTATTCTAAAATAATCGTTCTTGTAATTAATCAATGTTTAAGATGTATGCCATACGGCCGCATCGCCCATTAACCCTCCTACTGTCAGTGACTCTTGGCAACATTTTCCAGTGAGTTGACCAACCATTTGAAACCATTCGACTGCCAAGGTTGTGTACGGTGGTACAACTGTGCACAGAACTAACTGTGTACTGTGTACTGTGTACATGCATTCCCTCATGGTATCGTATTTCAGGCTGGCATAGTTTATCTATCATTCAAAACCACTTGAATGGTATTGGTCAGACAGCAAGAGGGTTAAAGTTGTTGGTGAAACACACGCCTTTGTTGTAGAGCCCCACTGATAGTTGTTAACTGTTTGGGTAATTAAAGAAATGTCATAAATAAACAAACACATGAATGATTCAATAAAACAACAAATATTGAGAGTGGATTTTAGGACCTTTTATTATGTTGGTCTTTTATAACCTCTGGTTTTCGCAAGACAAAGGAATGTGTAAATAAACTGCATATAGAAAACCTTGGCCTGAATACCAGATCTCAGAGAGGTTTTAAATAAATACGGTAACCAGCGAAGCAGTCACACAATGGCAAACCAATGGCCGTCTTGACATGTTGACAGCGGATTGAAAAAACAAAGACCTAGCACGACGCTGCAATGTCTTATCGATTTTTGTGTATGACGGTTTGAAATAAAAGCCAGCCAGCTGACCTGATGAAATCGTGCATGAAACAGAGGGCCAAGCGGGATTAATGCTGTCTTTGCCTAAAAGCAAATTGTATAATAGGAATACTCATGCAGAGGTTAGGTTTAATTATTGAGCTCTAGACGAATTTCCCAACGGTACCCGGCCTTGAGAAGATGAAAGGCATGACGCAAACGATTATCAGGACGATCTTCTTGCATCGCCTACACGCGCAGTCGTATTAATTATTGCAAACGGATAATAAAGCAATGGAACTCAAAATGGTGGCTTGGATTTACCTGAGCAGTACTCTTTTAACCATGAAGTGTTCCGTTTGTGCACGAATTACCAACCGGATGGAAGACAGCGAGCCATTTTTGTGTTAATAGGGCTCCAAGGTCAAATTCAGTTTTGTGATCCACTCATTTTCCAATTGATAGCCTTAGAGTCCCTTTGAAATTAGATTTTTTTTTAAAACAAGTATCTAACCTCATGTTAAAATGGTGTGAAATGCCATTGTGTTTGATAGCCTGCAATGCAATTTTTGTCAAAATCCAAAAATGTTCGATGACGTCACATTTCAAATACATGGTCTGTAAAGTTTTTGTACAGAGCATTGACAGTTCCTTCCTGAATTCTGATGCTATTCAATCAAAACGGCATTGGATTTGAGCTCATGACTGGCGCTGACATTCCTCTTTGGAATGTACAGACCATTTTGTTTTTGCTATATCTGATGACGTCATGGTTAAAATTTCGCTCTGAAAGAGTATTAAATATAACGATGTTGTGGGTGTTTCTTTGTTGTTTGTTGTTTGTTTTTTTTTCTTTGTTTGTTGTTGTTTGTTTGTTTTGTTTGTTTGTTTTGTTTGTTTGTTTGTTGTTTCTTTGTTTGTTTGTTTGTTTGTTTGTTTGTTTGTTTGTTTGTTTCTTTGTTTGTTTGTTTGTTTGTTTGTTTGTTTGTTGGGGCGCTGTTGTTGGTGATTTTTTCCCATCATCTTGCGTCTCTAAAGAACGTCTTATACCAAACAAGAATCCCTTTTAATATTTTGCTCTAAAATTACGTGCATTATTATTTCAGGTTTCTGTTTGAGACTAGCGATAGAGCCAGTATCGAGCGATGAAGCCAACAGAATCGCATTTATTCGTCCCCTACATCAACGCGAAAGACTTTCCATTAACGTTGACAATCCCTAGATTACTAGATTATGGTGTTGTTTGCCGAACCTCACTTCACTTTGTGTTTAATATTTATTATTTGCAGTACAAAAAAAATCCCCCCAAAGCTACGGTCGCGAGACGGCTCAGCCAGGCACTTCGACGCAAACGCAATTCACAATAAGAACACTAAAGAAATCTTGCAAATGCTGAAGGCCTATCGGATGGATTTTCGTTGTTATGTGGGTGTAGTTGTAATATAGTTTTCCAAGGAAATTGTCACCCTTTTAACAAAAATTCTTACGTTTAAAAACTGTAATAGTTTTCCAGTTGTACGCACTTGATGAATAATGTTCTTGTTGGGGCGCTATTGTTCTGCCCAATGACACCTCTGCTGTAGCTGACAGCACAAAATCACTAATTAGTTAATAACCAATTAATTTCTAATCAAATATTTTCATTTTTTGTTTTAGTCTATCCTCATATCAACGCAGATAAACAGGGCAAATTTAACTTGTCTGAGAAAATTCGTTCAGCTTGTTCAGTTGTGTGAATGCTTTACCCCAGTGCCCTTGTTTAACAAATCCCTTGCTGCATATACTGTTAACAGAAAATAACAAAAAGCAACAAAAACAAACAAACAAATAGCTTGCCTCCCTAGAAGGCAGGAATTTGTTTCCCTATTTCTTTTAAATGATTGATATCTGCAGCCCCTCAGAGGAGACAATGACTTCAAAAGATGTTTTTGATTGGTGTTAAAGGAACATTACGGAATTGGTAAGAAAAAAACTTGCAAAATATATCTTTTTTATCACAGATTTACATAAAATTTACACGGTCTAATGATGATGATAGTAGAAAACATCCTTTGAAATATTTCTGTCTGAAATGCCATATTTGATGAGAAATGAATAAACTAATTTTCCGATTGGAGTTTATCGCTCAGTGAGCGTTTTATTCATTTGTTGAATCTATATGATTTCATGCAAACGTGTAATCGGTTTTTCACTATTTTCTCGTGACCCAGATGGCCGATTGATCTCAAACTTCTACAGGTTTGTCACTTTATGTATATGATGGATTACATAAAGTGCTTACACTGCAAGCAACTGTTTTGTTAGCAAAAAACAATTCTGTAATGTTCCTTTAACAGCGTGTTTTCCTTACTGTCGCTACTGTCAGCTATACATCACTCCTTTAGATTTGTAGTGCAAGTAGACATATACTCACTGGGGTTTAATGAGGTACAGTTTCGTGATGTGGTGGTAGAGGTTTTGATTACATGATTGTACATTCAGTCAAAGCAAGACATAATTGTAATGGACTCTTATAATAGACCGATCCATTAAGCTCCGCCCCTTACGTGTTGACCAATCACAACCTTGGCTATACGCCACCGAAAGTCCGACAAAGTCCGACACGCTAAAATCCCATTAGAAAAGTAAACACGCGTGCGCGCGTACTTAAAGCGCGCACGTTCATGTCGCGAGTGTGGCATTGGAGAGACGCACATGTGCTGCACACGTGTGCAGTGGTGAGGCAGCCAAAGCTGTGATTGGTCAATATGCTAAAGGGGTGGGGCTTAATGGATCGGTCTATTACCTTCAAAGGTCACAATTGTTTTCCTTGTTATGGTTTCAGTGTGTCGAACACAACTCGATGCGCAACTTTAAACTAAAACTTTCCCTCGCAGCAGCTTTCCTTGCGGAAATATTATTAGAAAAAATATTAACACAGCGGCAGCCTGCTTTGTGTTGACATTAAACCAAAACCTTACCTTTCTTTAACATCTTGACAATAAATTCAATTGAAACCCCAATCGTTTACCTTGCGGTCAAAATTGTGTATTTGGCCGAAACTATTATTTTTTTAGTGTTTATTTTAAATATTTTTTTACCATTTGTAAATTCCACATAATTCAGCACTGCAGTTTAACAAAACACTTTGAAATTAAATGAAAATAAAAAAACAAAGTGGAACAAAATCCTTCCGAAAGCTAGGTGAGGATATAAGTTGTTGAACTCTCTGCGGAAAAAAACAGTGAAACAGTTGACTTTTAAACTCAGATTTTGATAAATATGCAGTTGCTCCCAATCGATGCTGCAGCGTGATTGGGGGGGGGGGGGCGGGGGATGAGCAATTTAACGCAACCTGTTCCAGTCTATGTTGTCAATGGGGATTGTGTTGACCAGTTTCAATTTAAAGAGGAAGGGAAATGACGAATTCAATTTTGTGATGTACTCTTTTTTTCCAATAGATAGAGTCCTTTTGTGGTTGGGTAAAAATTCCACTTCTCTGGCCTCACGTTGAAATGGTGTAAATTGCCATTGTATTCGATAATGTTCCAGTTCAAAATTTGTCAACATCTAATAACATCTGATGACATCATTCTGAGAATAATTGGTCTGTGCATTTTTTGTACGGGGATATTTTGTTTCATGGCTGACTTTTTCAGAGTGAAAATTGAAACATGAAGTCATTGGATTTTGACAACTAATGAATCTTTATATTCCAAGGACGAATTTTTCGTCAGTCAAAAGGTCAAATTCAAAGCCGTTTTGACTGAATGCTATCGAAAGTCAGTTATGACTGTATTATAATACAAACGTTTTTTTTCCAACTTAACATTAAACAAAATTAAATCTTTGGACGAGGATGCTTATTTTTAGAAACCCCATTTGCCAATCACGCCCGAATAGTGCGTCCATCACATAGATTTAATGACAACATGACCGTGAGTTGGGCAAAATTCTTAATTAACCGGAAACGGAGGTAAAGTCTTAATCTCGTGTCTCCTTCGTTATTCTGTTGAAATTGATTTTACCTTCATATTGCTTCTCACTTAGTATTACATTCCCAACAACATATATAATTTTTCATGGCCATAAACTACATTGAACTAAAATAATCCACAAAACAGAATCCCTGCCACGTAAAACTCCTAATGGTTGGGACCACAATGGTCCCGGAAGTTCGAATACACGCGAGACTAACACAATCTTTTAAGCTCAATCAGTAACTGGAGACATGAAGAAGAAAAAAAAAGATAAACATGACTGTTTTCAATATTGAGTCAATTCTGACCCAGGGAGCTTTTAGTGTATACTCGAACGAGCTGAGGGTTTTATTTGATCTTATTTTTTAAAGAAGAGCTAGATTCATCTTGATATCTCACAAAGACTAAATAACACTTCCCAATCTTCAGATGGATCTAAGTTAGTTCAGAAATCAAGTTCTTTGTTTATTAACGCCGTCACATAACGATTGGTCAATGGCACACTACGAAGTTCGTTTTTTTTTTTGGGGGGGGGAGTTCAAATCTCTCTTGGTCACTGAAGCGCTCTTCGCCCCAAAGATTGTCACTGACAATGTTAACTCTACCGAAGGACTGTTTTGTGCAAAGGTGTATAGGAGAACATGATACTTTTACGTGAGAGAGTGATACGAAGTATGGTGCATTCTTACATCCGATTTATACGGGAAAAGTTCAGAGATTAAGTGTCAATTGAATCTTGTCATCTAAAGGTAAACCAAACCACCTGTGGCTAATGCCTCGCTGAACCTAGCGCTGGATAGAAGCAAGTGGTCCTTTCGATCGCCATAAATGCGTATAGTTTCAATTTCAATGTTGAGATTATCCACGAAAGTCAGACTCGGGAATCTTTGTCGGTATTCTTCACGTCTGAGGATGCTGCGCCGGATCGATGATTGCTCACATGACGTTGAGATAATTCCTTCCACCTGCCCCGCACAATCAAACCGAACGCCTCTTTAAAATTCGGGTGGGATGTAGCGTAGATGATGGGGTTCATGCAACAGTTGGTGAAGAGCACCACGGCGACGTACGGCGTGATGCGGTAACTCAGGTCGGTGTAAACGAGTAACAGAACGAAGTACGGTGTCTGCGACATGCTAAAAGCCAGAACTATGTACACAAGGTTCTTCGTGACATCAAGCTGGCGTTTCATGAGCTGTCGACGCAAGTTCATGTTGGAACCGCACACTTTAGCCGATAATGTTCGAACTGTGCCCGCCATCATCTTATTGTTTCTACGGACGTAGTAGAAAATAGACGAATAGCAGAAAATGATCGTGCAGAATTGTACAGGGTAGTACACTACCACCAGGAGAAGGTTGAAGTAGGCTGCGTATTTGTTATGGGTGTCCCAGGAGCAAAAACCATATATCTCCTCGTAACCCAACTCTCCAAAGTCGGAGATGAGTGGTGCTGTCATACAGCAGCACGGGATGATCCAGGCGAACGCGACCATCAGTGCCAGCCTGCGGGCCGTTCGCATCCAGTGGCCGGCATGTCTGGACTTGGTGATCCCCACCCAGCGACTGACAGCGATGAGGGCCAGGTTGTTCACACTGCACCCCGAGCAGAGAATCAAGAGGGAGCCACTGAGGACGCAGACCCAGTAGGCTTCGGGTAGCGGCCAGCCCGTCTCGCTCAGGACCGATACGGATTGCCAGGGGAGGGACAGGCACGACAGGAGGTCAGCCACACTCAGGTTAACTACGAAGACGTTGGTCGAGGTGCGAAGTTTCTTGGACAGGAAGACGGCCAGGATGACCATGGAGTTACCGACGAACCCCACACACGCAGCGACTATCAGCAAGGCCGCAAGAAGCTGCCTCTCAAAGTAGTAGGCGTATATGACTACGGTCATGCCGCCACCTGGTAAGTCATCATCAGCCACAGGTACATAGTCAGATGTGAAATTCAAACTTTCATTTGCCATTGTTTAAGGCTGCGAAGATGAACTTGCGGATTTTACAATTGACAAGATCTTGCCGAACAGGCGAAACTGTGGTCAATCGATCCAACGTGTTCTTAAACGTAAGAGTTCAGCCTCTCTCACACTATACAAGAGCAGTGATTGGCCAATCAGTCCTGGAAACTCCCCGATATCATATTGTGCGTCTTCAAACCGGTCAACTTCTGCATTGATGGGAAACGCCCTCAATTATTCAAAAGGTCAATAGATATGATTTTAAAGAGAGCAAGTTGAATACAATTATGCACAAACGCTGTGTGAGAACGGTGAGTGTTTGACTGTAAGTACAGGTCATCGCTTGGATAACAAATTTGCGCCATATGCAGCAGCCAAAAAGGAAACTTCCGGATATTGGCGCATTCCACCTGACGTCATCATCACACTAATCTTGGTTGTGCTAGAGTCTTTTGGGGAGTCTTTTAGGCCATGTCACATCACGAGGCAATTAACAGGCAGCCAGTTCCAGGCAATCTCCAATAAGAAAATTCATTCACATTTCAGTTTTCTCCCTATTTTTCTTGGGGATACTGATTTACAGCTAGAAGAATGTATCTTGTGCTGCCGAAGTGTTTCTCGTGTGCGCACAGTGTCATTGGTTGCCTCCAGATTTACATTCGAGAATGGTCAGGTTGTGATACCACCGTCAAAGCAGCAGCTCTGGAAAGACGGGCCGTGGTAGGATCGGTACCAGTGGTTCAAGGGGGGTACATTTAGAGGAGGAGGCAACGGGCAAATTGCCTGAAAAAAGGCCCAGACAAACCCTAAACACTACCACCAGCCATGCTTTGAAGGCGTTGTAAAATGCAAATTGCGCAACCGTCGGATTGCAACACTTTTTAGCCACTGGCATGGACCGCCCAACCGCCTAAAGCGATACACTGTAACATGCGGTAGGCTGAAACGCTCATAAGCTTGTATTTGGAGAGAGGGGGAAAAGTAACATCATAATAAAACTAGATAGTCAATGGTACGCGACTATACGCGTCTGTGTCAAGACAATGGCAATCGTTTATAATAGGCCCTAGATCATTGTTTGAATTTTTGCCCTTCACTGTTGAATTGTAAAAAAAGTTACGATAATGATGATGAAATTATGTAGCTCTTACAAACACCACGCTCACTTATAACAAAACAATTTAATTTTCTTTTATCATGATGATACTGTCAAAAACGTATGCCTTAGCAATTAATAAGTGTAAGCATTAAGGTAACAGCCTCCTAACAGCATGGGGTCCATACGAAAGCAAAAACACATACATATTTTATATATATATATATATATATATATATATTAATTTCAATCCAAATGTGCAGCATCAATATTTAATCTCCAACACTCAGATTGTATTACATGCAGGCCCTACTAAAAATTAAACACTTGCGTTTCTCCTAGATTTCATATTAATTAGAGTGGACCGATTGTTGAGCCCGCATGCAGTGGTCTTTACAAAGTCTAACTTCAGCCATCAGGGTAGTTCGATTGTATTCACCACACTATGCATTCGGGATATAGTTTGCAATATTTCCGGTGACTTTCTCAAACTTGGCCTGCCATTACGCAAGACAGCATAAGTAGGCGAGGTAACCATTACAGGCGGCCTTGTAAATAAATGTGTTCATACTTCGGAGCGTTTTTATACCATTTCGTTTTAGAGTAATGTCTCACAGCTCAAAACCTGGAAATAATACGGACATAGAAATTGCAGATTGAAGTGTAATGAATGGTTACGGGCCAAGGGATTTTGTGTATGTGTGTTTGTTCTGCGTCGTTTGTTGTTTATTCGTTCATCCATTTTAAAAAAAAATGAAAGAAAACAAAAACTGGTAGCACAAAGCTGAATAATGTGACATTACAAGATAAGAAAAAGCAGAAAAATTGCAGATTAAAGATATAAAAATAGCAACACCAAAATACGTGCGGTGGTACATAATTATGTTGAAGTTGAATTCTTGTTTATTTGATTTGCTTTATGTCATTACTGTTGTTGCTGTCGCTGTTGCTGCTGCTGTTGATGCTGCTGTTGATGCTTCTGCTGTTGCTGTTACTGTTGCTGTCGTTGTTGATGTTGCCGTTGTTCTTCTCATTCCTCTTCTTCTTTTTCTTCTTTTCTTCTTGTTAAGCTATATATAACCATATTTTAGAAAATACAAATACACGTAATTGTTGTTTTCTTTATTGTTGTTGTATTCTTTGTTGTTGTATATCCTTGAATGCTTATTATGAGCAGGTTTGTGTTCGTTGAAAACCATGCCGCCTGAATAGTCCCTACACTGCCTCATTTATAATGACTGCGTTGTTTTCCTCTTTATGCTCTCGTTCATGGCAGCAATTACGGTGCATTGTGAATGAGGCGTCTCTGATCCTGTATCTCTTTCAAAAACAAAAATACATTTTCACATGAAATTGTTATCTCCCAGTCTCCCACTCTTTGGAGAGTCTGCAGACGCAGCCACAAAAGGTAATGAGAACTTGCCTAATGACGAAAAAGAGCTTGTGACGTACAACATTAAAGCAGAATGGTCCTGTTTTGCCATTCTAAACGGGCGCCAGACAATTGTGATGAACGCATTAGTCAGTATATTTCCCCCCTGGTATACGACATTTCTGTTTGTATTTATTGGTATTATTATTTTTTCAAAAATTTGAACTACTTTGTCAAGTGAGTCGCATTCTCTCACGCGATTTGCTCGCGGGTGGTCTAGCTATTAGCGAGGAAGCTAGGCACGATAACTGCCATCATGGAGGTAGAAATAGACCTCGATCACCATTGGAGCTACTTTTGAATAAAGAAGAGTCTAAAGTCACCAAAGGCTGTTCACTTTTTGGACTGGAATAATGTTTCGCTAATTTGTCCGTCACAAGCACTTGAATTTTGTGGCGCTATCGTACTTTGAGAATCATAATGGCCTTTTTTAATGTGAGAGTCGAACTCGAGTTGAGTGGTTAGTTGAGTGCGTTAGCGTTACCTCGCTATACGCTCAGCGGTGCTTCTTCAATCTCAGATAAAATAAGAAACTAAACAAATCTTGTAGAGAGTTGCTGATTGACAGAGGAATAATGTATTTGTTGGTTGAGAGAGAAATTATACCCCTTATGATGAATGGTCTGTCCCGTTTATTGTCAAGTGTGTGTTTAAGGTGCGTCGCGTGGCGAGCATCCCCCCCAGAAATGTCGACCCCTTGCATTGGTCGCCATCGTTGATGAAACGTGCACGCGTGAAAGGCTGTTATTGGCTTAGAGTTGAGCGTATAGCGCGTACACGCTTTCCATTGTTTTTTCATCAAAGATTGTGGTCAATGACGTCATGCACAATCCATCCATTGTGCATGAAGCTTTAAAGCCGTGTCCGTATTGTATAGGTTCGACTTTCGCTAAGGGTATCCTATGATCCTATCCGTCAAATAATTTTGTTGAGGTCCCATGATGTAATGCAATATTCTGACACAACCTGAACGCACTGTGTTACATGTACACTCTGTGGGCATTCCTTTGTTCTTTGCACTTTTACGAAAGAGGAATATTCTTCAACATTTGTGAAAACATTGATCCTTATTGTTTTAGTAGGGTCATATCTTTGGATTCCGTGACCATTTTTTTGCTACTTTTTTTTCTTCTTGATGGATTTAAATTCAGGAACCGTTTTAAAACGAATTAAGTTAGCACCTGTGTACCTCTGAAATGTGATAGGAACCTCTTTTTTTTATAGCGCATTATTCAAAATGGCCGCTCACGCCATCTTGAAAAACATATAGCTCTGGCACCAGATGACCTAAATAGACAAAAGATATGTAATTTTCCACCATTTCTGGCATGACAAATCCACTGGAATGGTAATTGTAATGTTTGGGGATCGTCCTGACCCTAAATCCAAGATGGCCGTAAACGGTATTCATGTGTTAAACACGGTTTGTAATTGGAATAAAAAACTAGCCTTTTCTGAGGAAGGCAATAGTTTTATGTTTTTGTAGACGTTGTTGATGTTTTCAAAGTGTCACCAGTTACCAAATGCATATTTACATTACATGTTCGTATTAAATTGTATGAAAAGCATGTACAATAACATATGCAGTCACGATCATCAAGATATTGAATTATTTTCGTTTTGATGTATGGGTTGATGAAAACAGTCCACACAAAGATTGCCGTGTGATTCAAAACTGATTACCACCACTGCGGTAATGGATATCCTCGGTACTGTCCACACGAGATTAAAATGCGTCCTGTAAAATTAATTTTCTAAAGTAATATGGAAATAATTCCTCATCCTTCATAGATTGAAGCTCAAAAGCGGCGTTTTATTTATATAAAAAAAAAACGTAACAATGTAGCAAGGTAACAATCAGTGTTTTTAATCATGCTCGAGATGTTTGTTCTCGCAAGTCGTCCTTGTGAAACAACCGTTGCGTTCCTGATGTGGGTTTGCTCTTGAAATCGTGCATGCTCTGGTTGGTCACAGTGAATTAGGCAAGACTGACATCCGCCGCTGAGGCCGGTTCTTGCGGTTCACTCAAAGTTGAAGTTGAATAAAATCCGGTCTAGTTGCTATAGTAAAAGCTTCTTTTTTATTCAAATGATACCTTGTCGATGTTTAATGTAGCTATCTTCTTGCGATCAATACTTAGCTAGCAGTTCATCGAGTGTAACGCTTTACGATGTGTTAAAGGCAAGGTATACTTTTGGTGATTGTCAAAGACCAGTATTCTCACTTGGTGTATCCCAACATTTGCATAAAATAACAAACCTGCGAAAATTTGGGCTCGATTGGCTGAGCTGCAAGACAAAAGTGAAAGAAAAAACACCCTTGTTGCATAGAACTGTGTACTTTCAGATGCCTGAGAAAGGCTTCATGCCTGAAGCCTTTCTGAGATTCAAAAACGTACGTCCTCTTTCTCAAAAACTACATTACTTCAGAGGGAGTCGTTTCTCACAATGTTTTACTATCAGCAGCTCTCAGTTTTTATGGTAGTGTATTTTTTGAGTAATTACCAAAAGTCTCCACTGCCTTTAAATCTATGAGCAAGTTCGGGTGTGCGACTTGAGTGACAAGACTTACTATAGAAACCATAGGGCACAGGGAGATTGACTAGCTCGACCATGCACTGGAGCATGGTCGATCTTACTAGTAAATTCGAGAGCTACGTCACAAACTGTCACACTGTTTCTTGCTAGTCTAGTCACTCTAATCGCCCACCCGAACTTGTCCCATTCTGCTCTTCCGGTCGTATACTTTTAAAAACGGCGAGGAGTATAAGTTTAATGGCTTGCTGGTAGCAGTTCTTGTTTGGATGATTTAGCTCATCCAAAACGATAACAATATCATCACATATAGCTTGTCCAATCTGGATCGAGCGGTTGTTAAAATAGATATCCTTATCCTCTACAACCGCTGCTAAAACAGTAACATAACCATTGTGTTTTAATGCCGTAATTTACCGCACCATAAGTTTAATCAAATTTGAACTCGGCCCATTCAGTTACTCTCTTGAAGTTTTAGTCTGAAAATCCTCGCTAATCGATTAAAACCAGGGACAAAATCATCTGTAGTTGTCACTTTATAGTTTCAATCGATTAGGGTGTCAGTATAAAATGCTGCACTGCAAACGTTAGTATAATTAAATTTTTGTGGTAGGGAAAATACACTGTTATTTTCTCATTCGTGGTTTTATTTCGTGGAATGTACCTTTTATTGTATATTTGTAATTGCTTTGCCAGTGTCTAGTGTAATAACATAAATGATAGAATAATACAAATTATTATGAAGTCATCGCAACAATTCCCCCTTTTCAAGTTTACAAGTGCACGAGCACGCGACTGATGCCTTCGACATAAGTGACGGATTTTGATACTAATTCAGATTGTCGGGCAACAACCAAGCAATAATTATGATTGACGCGTGTTTAATATAAAACAAATTGCGCACAGTGAACTAAACTATAAGGTTTAGTGCATAGCGGAAGGGGCCATGTACATGTACTTGTCAGTCATCGATAGAGGTATTGGATGACAGGCCCAACTTCATAGAGCTGCTGAAGGAGAAAATATTGCTTAAACATTTTCTACTGAGCAAAAAATAAGCAGAGGACCAGTCACAGGTTGTACATGTGACATGGTATTTTGGCTAAGCATGACCTTATTCTGGTAAGCATGACTTTGTTGTGCTTAGCTTCGTGTTGTGCTTATCAGAGTAAAAATGTTGTCATGGTGGCCAAGCAGTCAGATGGATTGCTGGAAAATGTGTGACATGCAGAAACTAAGTGCCTCTCGTTAACGGCTACTGGTAATTTTAATGGTGATTAATTTTTATGTGGATGAACACAATAATTTGTGAAGGCGTCAAATGCTCTTCCTGATTAATTAGTTTTTGACAGTATTATTCGGTGAAAATCGCTTTATTTGTTACAAAGATGAGCGTGGTGCTGGTAAAGAGCTAAATTATTTCATCGTCATTAGCGTTATCATTGACAAGTGTATTGTGACGGGAGAAATTTAAAATGACTCATATACACGATTGCCATTGGGCTTTTTTCAGATATGGCTGCAGTGTAGGAGTGCACTGTTTGTTTTGGGGTGTACACAGACAGATTGACCCAAACGTAATTGTGTCATAGAATTGCGTCCAGCACGTCTCAAAATGGCTCATTGACTTCACCCCCGCGTACCAATGAATATTCTAGTTTTATTTTGATGAAGGGCGGGGGTGGTTCACATTAGTAACACCAGGTTTCAATCAACTTGGAGATGATTTCAAAGTTGACTTGTAAAATGTCTTCTGACAAATAAAGAAGAGTCTAAAGTCACCAAAGGCTGTTCACTTTATGGACTGGAATAATGTTTCGCTAATTTGTCCGTCACAAGCACTTGAATTTTGTGGCGCTATCGTACTTTGAGAATCATAATGGCCTTTTTTAAAGTGAGAGTCGAACTCGAGTTGAGTGAAGGGCGGGGGTGGTTCACATTAGCAACACTAGGTTTCAATCAACTTGGAGATGATTTCAAAGTTGACTTGTAAAATGTCAACGCCAATTGGAATTAAATAATTTAGCTCCTACCAACACCATGCTCATTTGTAACAAAAGAATGTAATTTGCTTACATCATGATGGTACTGTCAAAAACTAATTACTTTGCAATTAATAAATTTTTGCTCGGCATTTTAAAAGCCATTCCATGTTATAATTTGTTTTATTTATATGTTTAAATATAGTTTCTGTGCGCCTTAATATTATTGGGGGCTTTGTTGTGAAATATTTGTTTATTTGTAAGTTACTTTTATTTAAATATTTGATCGTCCAAATTCATTTAGGCCTACTTATTACTTTGTGAATTTTGTTAGGCATTTGTTTAATCTTTTATTTTTTGGCTCGTTTTAGTTGGTTTATATAGGCCTAGGCTTTGAAAACAGTTTTGTTTGTATCTGTTTTATTTTGTTTTATTTTTAATTGTTTATTTATTTATTTAGTTTTTTTTGGGGGGGGGGTTCTTCTTCTTTTTCGCAATTCACTTTTGTTTTGGGATTTTAATTTCTATGTTTGTTTAAATTCTTTGTATTTTGTGATTTAATGTATGTTTTTGTTTTGTTTGTTTGCTCGTTTGCTATTGTTTTTGTATTCTATGGTGTTTTTTGTTTTGCCTCAATGGCCGCCCATATAAAACGGCACGATTACAATAATTCAATTCGCTCTGACTTTCTGAATATTTATTACTCCTGAAGTGATTATTAAAAAACACTTTTGGCAAGGAATGTCAATGTCAGACAAAGCCTAATCCTACTTTATCCGGAATAACTCGGGAAATCGTATAATAATGACGAAAATGCGAGGTGTCACATTTTGTAAAAATTATATATATACACACAAAGAAAAGGTTACACATGTAGTGTGTATCCTAGTGTTGTTGGTTCAAGTCCCGCTATTGTAAATTTGTATCGTCGGTTCAAATCCCACTCCAGTAAATTTGTCTTTGTTCAACCCCAAATCATTTAAAACTTACTCAGTTAGTTTCCCTTGTGGTCTGTTATTTGACAGCTAGTGTAAAATACTACACTTGTTTAGATATAGCAGGTGAACCTTATAATGAGGTCAACCTTTACCCAACAGGCGTTGGAGAGAGGCGAATGACATATCTGAAAGCTTATCCGGCTTCCAGCTGCAGTTGAGTTGACTCGTCAGTTCATTGTGATAACGCTCTCTGCAATCTTGCTAAATAATTGTGTCAAACTTTACTTCGATATTGGGTAGTTTTATTAACTGAGTCATTATGTAAACCCAACTCATGTGAAATTTTACCTGATGTTGAAGTAGAAACTTTATCTCGTCACATTATAAATATACATAATGCTCGTTTTATGCATTATTTCACAACTCATAAAAATTTCCCGTTTTTCAAATACACAAGTATTGTGTCGTTTCAATGACTTATACTTTAATTAGTGTTTTTTTAACTCAACGTTTTGAACATAACTTTTTATTACTCTTCGTTTTCTGAGTGTACAACGTACAAGATGCATTCCACTTTAATTAAGTACAAGGTTCGGTTTCACAAAGAGATTGATTTTAACTCTGTATCAATCTTAATTGCTAAGCAAAGTGTGATGTCACGATACAAATCGCTAGGGTGACATTGACAACTCATCTTAAGATGAATCTTAAATGCTTTGTGAAATTGAGCCCTGGCTATAAGTGGATTTTTTTTCACGTGAACTTAGAGTGTTTGAAATTTCATGTAACTATAAAAACTCGTTTCATTGCTGCCTATACTTAAAACATACAAGTGCCAGGAGCGTTGGCATCGAAAGGAAATCATCTCCAAACTATGTTATACAATACGATTAAAAGACAGTGCGTTATCGAAATTTAGCATTTAACTGCTTGTTCTCGCAAAGGTATTTTGCCGGATTGTAAGGATAAAAAACTCATTGCTAAATAGTCTGAAAGCATACTAATTATGAAGTTCATACTAGAACCATTTTTTCTGTGAAATATTTCCCTCTGAAATGGAGTCATATTCGAGAAAACTGTATCTGAAACAAAACGCAACAGCTGACTTCGGTTGTAACAACCAAACTTAATGACAATGTGTTTACATGCTGAACACTGTGCATCTTCCCACTTTGTTTTCCTTTTGACTCACAAATTTTCACAGGTTTGTTATTTTTTTTCTTCAAAAAATGCACAGTATACGAAATTAGTCAAACTATAACAACAGTATTACTTTATCCCTTACAATGCTGATCCAAACACATACGTCAAGTTGTCCAAGATGGATAAGATTTTTTGCAAATCTTGCAAAGTGATTAATCCCCATTAGAATCCGTAGTACAATAGTGGTTTTTTTTTCACAGTGTATGTATTTGTAATTATTTATTTAGGTGAACATCGTTTACAAATAATGTGCATAATATGAGTTAAGGGAAAAAATACATAAAATTATCTTTTAAATCTTCTTTAATAAACATAGTGTATCAACCTGGCTTCAAAATAGTAGTTTTTTGGCTGTGTTTGTAAAAAGATTTTTTTAGGTGAACATCGTTTGCAATAATTTGCATGAATGAGTTTCGGGGGGAGGGAAAGCACTTAAAACCATCTTTGAAATCGTCTTTAACAATCATTGTGTATCAACCTGCTTCGAAAAAATTGTTACAAGGCGAACGACATATCCAAAAGCTTATACGGCTTCCAGCTGCAGTTGAGTTGACACGTCGGTTCATTGTGATAACGCTCTCTGCGGAAGTTCGATATTATGACAACAAATAGTGATGTTTAATTAAACTGTTGCGCATTCAAGGTTTCCAGGTTAGTATATCATAAACCATTGTGATCATTCTGTGAATTCAACACCCTTTCCAGACTGTGACCTTCATCGCAGCTTGCGGTCATACGTGGTAAGGCAAAGTATTATGCTGATGACAACATTACCGCAGACTGCTGTCACAGAGGTGGCAAGATAGACACGCTATACGGTTGTGATAAAAAAGGTTTCTCGTGCACAAAATTGGTTATGTAAATATCGCTGAAGGACGCGCAGTCGCCACCTTCTTACCGTAAATTGAATACTGCCTCTAATTGTTTAATTGGGCACTCAGGTGCACACAGTGTCAAGTTCAACATGCTGTGTGATGCATACACTGGTGATACGTGTTTTGCAAAGAAGCTCTACCAACCTTGGTTTTCCGTTGTGCGCAATGTTTTCTGATACTACATCTGCGTCAATCAGGAATTTTGTTGGTGTGCTTTTACTTTTGCTTTTTTACAGCGCGCTCGATCTATTTTTCCTGTTTAAACTGAGCAGTTGAGCGTCTTCAACGAACTTGGTCGAAGGTGAAGGGAGTAATTTTTTGTTTTACGTTTGTAAGTTTTCCAAGTTTCGCTGGTAAACTGAGAATGGGGGGAGCAGACTCAAAACTTAGATAATCTCCATGTCCAACATAAAAGCGTTTGTCTTCTGACGTACGTAGAATGTTTGGGTACACATTTTTGTTTTGCCCGATTTACAACGAGAAAAAAACAATATGGTTTGAGCTTGCTTATTGGCAGCTATGTCTCACGACGACCAACTCGACATAGTTTTTGCGTTGCGTTTTCCTGCAACTTGATAAACTGAAGTTCATTCTGAAATCTTTGTTGAAGAGGTAGGGTCATATAGTGGGTTTTGTCAACGTAATACTGATTCATTGGCAAATTCATCAAGAAAGATACAATAAAAGTCACCTGTGAAAGTTTCAGCTGAACACTTGTCTACTTGTTGAGATAACAGCAAAAACTTTGGCGGTATTTTCACAGGAGCGTCGAGTCCATCCACGTTTAGCGAGGTGACGGCGGGTACCAACCACATCTCTTGCCGCATCATTCGCGAGCCGACACCAGTCCTCAGAAATCTGAGTAACGATTTGTGCACAGATCGTTTCTCAGATTCAAATGTTTGTATTGATTTCAGACGAAATGGTTTCACAGGATGCTTACTAACATTACCATCTTTATAACAAGTAAGCCTTTGGATAGAAATTATACCTTTTTTTTGTTCGGGGTCATGACCAAAGTATGGCCCTACCTATAAGTCACTATACTGAAGTTTTAATACGAACAGTATCGGCCGAAGAGCTAATTGAGTTCGCTTTGTCTACTGTGTTTTATCCGCGGTACTACTGGTGGTGTTGGTTGATCGGTACTTCTGACTTGTCCCACCCCTCGGTATCTTCCGGCACCGTACCATGTAGCCGAAAGCTTCCTTGAAGTCGGGGTGAGACGTGGCATAGATGATGGGGTTAATGCAGCTGTTGCAAAACAGAATCATACCGCCCCACGGCGCGAGCCGGTAACTCCAGTCCGTGCTGAGTATAATCGAGGTGAAGTAGGGCGTCAGGCAGACGACGTACGCCAACACGATGTACATTAAATTCTTGGTGACTGCCAGCTGACGCTTCCACAGCTTTCGTTTCATCGCTCGGTGCCCGCTCGTGCCGCTAACTTTGGCTGATACCGACGAGGGCTCAGACGCGGTATCTGCCCGTGTCATCTTGCGCGATGTCTCCCTGACGTAGCAGAGTATCAAAGAGTAACTTACCAAAATCAGAATCAGCTGGATAGGATAGTAGGCCACCGTGATGAGTATGTTGAAGTAGAACGAGTAGGGGTTGTCCCTGTTCCAGGTGCATGTACTGTAGAGCTTTTCGTAGCCGAGTTCGCCGAAGTCCGTCAGGACGGGCGTCAGGGCGCAGCAGACGGGGATAGTCCAGGCGAAGATGACCATAGCGGCGAGCCTACGAGAGGAGTAGACGCGACGGGTCGTTAGACGGGACTTGGTGATGCCGATCCAACGGTTGATTGCGATCATGGCGAGGCTGTTGACGCTGCCGCCGAATGTGATGATGGTGACGAAGCCGACCATTTGGCACAGCCACGGCGCGCCCGGTATGGGCCAGGCCGCCCCTCCAAGTATCGCCACGGCCTGCCACGGCATGACCATACTAGTCAGCATATCACAAACAGCCAGATTTACCACAAAGACGTTGGTTGTCGTTCGGAGTTTTTTCGACAAGGCAACGGCGACGATGACGAAGAAGTTGCCAATCGATGCGGTGACTGTTGCGGCAATGAACATAGCGGCAATGATTTGCCTCTCGTAGAAATTCCGATAAACCACGATTCCTTCATCGGAATCATCATGATCATCGTAGTACCCGTCGTCTTCATCCTCAGCAGGGGTCCATGAATCGTTGGTGAAATTCTCCATCATGTCTCTCCTACTCGATCCCGAGCTCGCAGAAATCGGACGTCGGTGTAGAATTTAGAGCAAACTTCCTTTCTATATCTCGGGCAACCTTCTCCCACAGTTCTTATGACAGCTTCTCACCGAACGTCGAGCTTTTAAGCGTGGTCAGTTCGTTATTAGATTGTCGTTTTCAAGTTCAACGCGAAGCAAGATTAGATCAAACGAACTGGCTAAAAACAGTGTCTATTGAGTTACGAACCGAACAAAGCTTATATTAACCGCATTCATTCTCAAAAGTGAGGTAACTCATGACCTGCTTTCAGTCTGTTCTTCAGTTACATTGTCGTATTCTTTCCACGATCCAAAGTATATACGTCTGATCTTGTTTGCCAGTTCGGCAATTGAAGTCGTTGCTTGACGGACATCTCACTATACAGTGCGGAGTGCTCACCTCTTAATTTGAACTGATAACTACGTCATCCCCGGTGCCACGTGATGCTCCCTCCCCCCAATAAACCTTGATCAAAGAATCCGTTGGTCGATGAAGTTAGTCGACTCCTGGCGCCAACAGAAATCACATGGAAAGACCTCCATATACAAAGCTGTTACGTTCATGGGGATTAATGAGGCTCATTATATCAGCATATCACAGCTGATCCCTACTGAAGTGTTCATTAATGTACAAAGTTAGTTTGACGTGGAGATGTTTTCACGATAATTACCGGAGCGTCTTTCCTCTGGTCTGTCGCTGACGGTAGGCCCGTCGCACACAAGAATGCACATGAACTCGGTGTAACACCTGATAAATGAACATCCCCGTGGAATTGCTCTCCTTAATATGCTGCAAGGGCACACTTTTATTTTATGGATTGTTCAATCAAAGTAGTTAATACGCCAAGGCAAGGACAATTATATCCTTTTTGGCTTTTCCACACTACACACTCGGGGAGGCGGTGCCGCACTACCGCGGCAAAATTGCACCCGCTCCAATGAGGTATCCTTGTGGGAATGCTATACAGAACTACCAGCAGTCAAGACTAGCGTCATTGAGTGCACCATGCATACTAAATTAAGGCTTGACGACGGGTACTTCAGATTATCCGAAATGGGGAGAACAAAAGTAGATGGGCACATTAGTGGTAATGGCTGCATCGGAAGCGCGTGTGTGCGATTTTTATGTGTGCTAAGTCTTGCGTGTGTATGTCGTTATGTGTAGGTAGGTTTTTTTGTTGTTGTTGTTTTTTGTTTTTTTTTTTTTTTTTTTATAAATATATAGCACCCAAACAGAACATGTTGCGCTATTCATGTCAAGTATACTGGCGTGTGTTGACAGGTTTTGACGGTCTTTTTTGTCAGATTACCTGGTGTTTATAATAATCAGTCTAGTTGGTATATGTGCACAAAGCCCAAGGTTGAGTATGAGCATCCCTTGAAAATTTAATCTCAATGATTTAATCGCCATAATCATTTTAATTAGTAATAGCATACACGTTACTGCACAATCAACATGGGCAAGCATTAAACACGAAGTGTGGACCAAAATGACGAAATGAGAACAAAAGAGGTCCGCACAAGGCATGGTTTTGAAACACTATGTGCACTTACACACGTCCACACAGTGTTTCCACCAGTGTAGCAGCATAAAGGAACATCCATGTAACACATGTGTTAACACACTTGGGTAACATGTGTTAACACACTTGGGTGCATGTTTTGCATTTGTTTTTTCAGCAGATTTGACTTTTTTGGTATTTTTTTGGTAAGGACTCCGAAACGAATTGTGTAAATTTTATCCGAAAACTTTATAGGAAGTAAACATCCGCGTTATGTTCAAAATTTACCCTTTACTAATTCACCTGTGAATCTCAGTTTGAAGATTCTTGGAGCCAGTTTGGTTGTAATATCATCGATAGAGCAATGGTCATTGTCTGCACTTGTTGCATCAAAAGAGAGCTTGCTGAAATGGCGTCCAGTGAACAATTCACATTTCAGCCCGAGCTCCCCATCTTGCGCATGCGTCGCTCTATATAGTCTTTGGTTTTGAGGGGGGGGGGGAAGAACAAGGTCGTTTGTGCTTTATCTTGAATACAAAATCATGGTTGGTTGAACAACACATTCTATGCATTGTGCTCCCTTCCTTTGGCTCTGCTTAATTGAACCGCAGCAGTATCGATTCCTATATACCAGTCTATTTAAAGACCCTCACCATAGAGAAAGGACCTTTCTGGTGTATCTGCCCTTTTCCTTAATATCGGTGCTCCTCTGTTGAGTGATCTCTATGTAATCTTCCTGGGTTCCTTTTAGTCAGCTATAACCTAATAACGTGGGGGAGCCGGAGTGTTTACATGACGTGGATGATATGTCTGGAAACCAGGCACCCCAATCATTGAGCTCCGTCCTTACTCTATGCTTCAAGCAAGCCCGTATTATAGTTGTAAACAAGAATGACAAACCATGTGTTTGCACACAAGATTGCTTTCGTTTGTAACCTGGCTTGGCATTGTGATCAATCAGACCTGCCTTGGTGGCCAAGTCGGGTTGGCATAGTGGATTTATTCCTCACCTGCCACCTCTGGGGCTTCGTTCGAATCCCCTCTGGCCTCTAGTGCCATTTGCCCCCCGGGCGTACAAAACACCATGAACCCCATATCACAGCGTGTAACAATAGACCCTTCCTATGAAATATGTAAATTGAACATCGCGCGTGCGCACTCTCGATCCCTACTGGTTGGCAAAATGAGTGAACATCACGCCTTTTTGTATGGGACTGATGATGGTGGCGTGACGCACACGCGTTTGTGCGTCTGCCTAATGCACAACTGGAGATCAATGTGCACAACTCTAATGACGTTTGCCAACCAATAGTGTATGTACGCATGCGTGAATGTAATTAGCATCTCTCATGGGAAAGGTCCATTTGTTAATGTTACTCTCATGCGCTGTGTGTTATAATGCGTATTGCGCAATTCTTAAAACAGCCATATACACGCTTAAGCAATGCACATCCTTTTCACGGATAACGCAGTACGCAAGTAACTCGTGTATTTTTCATTTTTACGCGTTGAGCACGACGCATTACTCAAGACGGAGACATGGATTGCTGGCCTTGGCCATGTTACACGCGTCGTTGTATCACATCACGTGATTGGTTCTCGACCAATAAAAATTTACAATCTATTTCAGTAGTATTACAATAAAAATTCAGTATCTATTGCCGTGGTATAACAATACATTTTTTTGTGCACTTATTTTTTTTTCATCTCGCGTTTCTTCGTGGAAATTCAAAAGTGGGTCTGCCTGGATTAATAGTTCTGCATCTGTACAACATTCATTAACTCGTCACATTGTGCCCGTATTTTTCCTTCATCCCTAGTTGTATCGTGACTTCGTATTAACGAATTATCATGATGCTGAACGCTTACTCCTCAAACTATAACATTTTCCCCTCCGGGAAATAATATAGTACGTATTAAAAACCATAACGAGAAACTTCTATCGGAAGTCCAAATTCAAAGTCGGGCTTAGAATAATGCTCACAGACTGTCCACACCTCTATGAAATTAGGCCCTGTTTGGTTGCAACGCCCCTGTGGTACGTTGTAAGCTTGTCCTTCCAAGCTTATTCCACAGGTGAAGAGGGTATATTTTGCATCTTTTGCAAATATTTTTCTTTTCTTTGTGGTGCTGTTTACAATGTCCAACAAAAGTCCAACAAAAGTACGACACGCTAAAATCACATTAGAAAATTGTGTGCGTATACTTAAAGCGCACACGTTCATGTCTGAGTGTGGCATTAGAGAGATGCACATGTGCTGCCCACTAATTGTGCAGTGGTGAGGCGCAAATGCTGTGATTGGTCAATATTTTAAAGGGGTGGGGCTTCATGGATCGGTCTGTTGCACTCCGCACTCATGCTAAAAATAGAAGCTCAGTACCCGGATTTCAGACAACGTGTTCAAATTCACTTACCTGCGTGCGCGTAAAAATGTCCAAGCTTCGTGTCCGCTCGCGTGTATGAATGTACTCCTGCTTTCTGGCGTGGGAATGTGGTGATCGCGTGATAGCTATGTGGTTAGGATGTTCGTGAGACATACGGGTATTTTTAGCAAAAGTAACATCAATAATAATAGGCATTGAGTTAACAGGTTAATTCATGTTCGTTAGTATGCTCAACAAACCCCTCGTATGATTGCTCCCAGCACTGAGGTAAAGCAATGGAAACGTGTACGCGCTGCGCACAACTTTCAGCCAATGATAGATCTTCATTGACCTAAGTGAGGGCGCTGTTTGGGCTTGTGACTCCTTAACGTCACAAGCTTTGTTAGGCCCTTTTCGAAACCACAGATTGGGCTTGGGCTTTGGCCACTGAGGTCAATGAAGCCCTCTCATTGGCTGAGAGCTGTGCCTATGCACGTTTCAAAAACACCTAATAAGCTATTATTTCTTTTCCAAATTCTCTTCGTCGAATTTCAGACTCGCAAAATTGAAGACTATTTCCTATCTAATTTCATGGCTCTGCTAACCGTAAGCAAATAATCGGCGCTTACGGAAGCAGGGAATACTGCGCTTATACGTCAAACGTTATTTCATGGGCAAGCAGCCGGAATTATTGCTTAGTATACGTGCGTACTCCACGTTTACTAGGCATTCTTCGCTTTCAAGGCAAGCGCAGAAATTTGGCGCTTGCACAGTAAGCAGAGAATAATGATCGCAAGCGCAGAATTCGGCGGTAAGCAGAGCCATGAAATTGAGCCCCAAACATTATCGTGTCAACGATTGGCATGGCGTCCAATCTAAATATTGTTTCAAGACTGATTGACTCTTGACAGAGTGTAATGACCCTCTTGACACAGCATTACAGACACGGTCTCTGTATTGACGAATGTCAAACAGTGATCTAATTGGTGTGTTGGCGGCAATAATTGACCGTCTCGTGCTCTGAGTATAACTGCAGGGAAAAGTTAATGGTAAATCGTTCACCGTAAACCTTTATTTGCTGTAGCCATCTAATAGTTCGGCAACGACAAAAAAATATAGAGTGTGTGTGTGTGTGTGTGTGTGTGTGTGTGTGTGTGTGGTTGTGAGTTTGTAGTGACATATTCAAACCGTGGACTTACAAACAAAAGGGACAATAGGTCCACGTTTGCTATCACAAGGAAACAATGGGGTCCACGTTTGTCAGGACAAAGAGTTGAACAAAGGAGGGTCCACGATTGCAGGTCATTACACACTTGTGGTGTGTGTGTGTGTGTGTGTGTTGTGTCAGGAAATATGTTTTAATGACCAGGACCCAATTTCATAGAGCTGAGCAGACAATATTGCTTAAGAATTTGTCTGCTGAGCACAAATGGGCAGGACACCAGCCACAATTCGTACATGTGACATGGTAGTTTAGCTGGTAAACTTAATCTGGTAAGCATCGTGTTGTTGTGCTTAGATCCTTTTTGTGCTGAAGCAGCTCTATGAAATTTGGCCCAGATTATTAAGAAGAGCGTTCATAATGGCTCCCCCCCCGTCTCAAACGTTATCTTCTCGGAAACGGTTATGGAAGTGAACCATGTCTTTCAACGACTTTGAAATTAAGTTTAAGGTCCGTACTAATCTGATAGAATATGGGGCTGTTGTCAAAGCAAATGAAAAGTCTTTTCAAGAATTACTAAACAATGACGTCAATGCCATTCCTTGCCCCTTTTAAGGGTTATTTGAGGGACAAAAAAATATTCGAAAAGAGTCATGACACTTGGAAAGTTGTACGTAAATTTATCACCAAATGGGATGATCAACTCGACATTAACTACGATTTGCATACCTGAACCCAGGTTCCTTTCAAATGTACTTTTGACACGAGGTTGCAATAGTTTCAGTGGAGACTTATTCAAGGAATTTTAGGTTCAAACTAATTTCTATTATAAAATCAGTAAATCTAACTCAGCTTTAGGAACTTTTTGTAAAAGTGAAGTGGAGACACTAGTTCTCCATTTATTTCGTTGAGTTCGGTATTTACATGGGTCGAGGAAAAAATGGTTTAAGATTTACTGTAAACAACGAGCTTTTACCTCATAGGTAAATCGAAAGCACGGTGGAAGAACCAAAGTCTCTTTCTGTTGATTTGCCGGTTTCATGTTTATAAAATGAACATGAACGAGAAATGTTCGTCTTTACCGCTGCTCAAGGACGATTTCAGAAAATACTTCATTGCGGAGAAATTCATGTTTGCCTCAAACGGCAACATCACTCAATTCTTTAGCAAATGGAGCGCTCTCTCTGCACTGTGCCATGACGAATGTCTTTTATCTAATTTATAACATAATTTGTTAAAATGTAGGCCTATATGTTAATTTTTAATTTTACTATCGTTATTTTCTTCTTCTTTCTGGTGTGAAACAAGAGATCAATAATTGAGCACCCCCCGGAATAAAAATAAATAAATAAATAATCTTCTCTGAACCGATTTTTGAAGTGAACGTTGTCTAGTTTCAAAACATTTAGTTGTGTAATTTTATAACAGCTCGTACACCAGCTCGTACACCAGCTCGTACACCAGCTCGTACACCACTCGTACACCAGCTCGTACACTATCTCGTACACCAACTCGTACACCAACTCGTAATCTACACCAACTCGTACACCAACTCCTACACCAACTCGTACACATCTAACCATCGTACACTATCTCTACACCAACTCGTACACCAACTCGTACACCAACTCTCACAACTCGTACACATCTCGTACACCAACTCGTACACCAACTCGTACACCAACTCGTACACAAAAACTCGTACACCAACTCGTACACCAACTCGTACACCAAATCGTACACCCAAATTCGTACACCATCTCGTACACCAACTCGTACACCAACTCGTACACCACTCAGACACATACAAACTTTCACACCAACTCGTACACCAACTCGTACACCAACTCGTACACCAACTCGTACACCAACTCGTACACCAACTCGTACACCAACTCGTACACCAACTCGTACACCAACTCGTACACCAACTCGTACACCAACTCGTACACCAACTCGTACACCAACTCGTACACCAACTCGTACACCAACTCGTACACCAACTCGTACACCAACTCGTACACCAACTCGTACACCAACTCGTACACCAACTCGTACACCAACTCGTACACCATCTCGTACAACAGTCTTACACCAACTTGTACATCAACTCGTACACATACAAACTTGTAGGCCCCTACACCAACTCTGACACAACTCGTACACATACAAACTCGTACACCAACTTGTCTTCTCCTTGCGGATGAATACAGGGGACCAGTCTAACAGGTCCCTTGCGCACCAACCTCGTCTCCAGGGTGTGTCGAGCAGTACGAGGTTGACCGCTCTCTCACCCTGGTATTGGATCATTTGCATATCCGAAGATTTGGGATAGGTATGCAAATTAGATTAGCTGATCTCCGCTTTTCGAAATTCACATCTTCGTCATGGTCTCGTGGTCCGGTACCAGATTTAATAGCCTGTTCCGAGTAAGGAGTTTCCCTCACAGGGTTTTATTATTGTAAACATGGTTGGAAATAAAGTAAACCATGGGGACGAGGTTGCTTGCGCAAGCAAACTGAACCAAAATCGTTTCTTAACTTTATTGTTATCCAGTACTTTGTCTTGAATTCTGACATGCCCTATTTTCAGAATTAGTCTAACCTATTTTAAAACACACCTCTTGCTAGTTCTGTATTCTGGTTGGATGAAACACGGTCACGTTGGATGAACTATTATAGGCTAGTGCATGAGATTGGCACAACCATGAACTAGACATTGCACACTCGTAGTTTGCCGGAAATAGTTCCCGAAGCGGGCAACAGACTTTCAATTTTTGACTGGTTACAGCGCCCTCATGAGGTTTGCCAGGCTCATCTTAATATGAAAAAGGCGGCGTCTGGATCGGATCACGGTAGTTTCTTTTCTCATTTATATTTTGGACCGATTGTGTTATAAACACATATGGACTGTCATGATTCGATCACTAGAACATGTCTATCCCCCCTCGGGCCTGTGAGTGACCAGAAAAGGGACCTATTTCCCGAGGCCGAAGGCTCTAGTGACCTCATTGCCAGTCCATAATGTGTATACTATTAGATCTCATTGCTTTTCTACTTGATGATTTAGTACTTAAATATTTGTTTTGTAAAGCACCTCTGCATTTTTCTTATACGGTTACCTAGTGGCACTGGGTCGCTATCATCATTATCTTCGGTGTAAATTGTGTACACGTTTTTCACCAGTCGGTTAATGAAACACACGCCACTCATATCAAAGAAAGGTGAACAACTAATAGTAAGATGGTTCTCCCTGTTGATTGATTGCTACGGAAGCTCTTAAGGGTATTTTGGGGAGAGAACCAAAATCATGACCTATATATTATAATTGTGACTATCACTTAGGAAAAGTCATAACGAGTAATTATATTTATAAATCTGACACAGGCCCCAGTGGCCCCTTTGGTCGATATACTTCACGTGGCATGCCTTCATGCCTATTTTGATTGTTATTCCTCATAAAACAGTTCCCCACTGAGTGTGATGTGTTTTTTTAATAATAATAATAATAATGATAATAATGGCTTCTTGTATAGTGCCCAAGCTCGTCATCCAGTGACGCTCCAACAATTATTATAGCGCTTTATCACACCCGATAAGCGTTACAAAACGCTCAGTAGTTTTTTCCTCAGGGTATGTGGAGCTACGTTTTGAAGTATGAGGCCTTTTTCCTTTACATAGAACCATGTAATGGTTTACAAAGTGCTGTGGCGCAACATGCTGCCGATCAAACCAGAACACCGGGGCGAACCCCTTCTCTTTACGATAAGTGTAACTGGGTTATTTTACGTGCATTACACAACACACGGGACCTACGGCTTTACGTCCCATCCAAAGGACGTAAAGGTTAAGTGTCCTGCTTAAGGACACAAAGTGTCACGACCGGGACTCGTCGAACCCACACTCTACTGACCAAAAACACCAGAGCTCGAGTCCGGTGCTCTTAACCGCTAGCAGCGATTTTTTTAAAGATAAAACCCTTAACGCAGTTAAGGGTTAAACTACCTTAAACATTATTTCCAACCTCTCCCCCCATCCCCCAATTTCAAGTGTTTTTCAAGAAATGCGTGACGATAAAAAACAGTTTCATTAATCTACACTGGAGCTTATTTACAAAATATTTCAGCATTTAATTTTCATGATCAAATTGTTAGCATCAACAGATCTCAAGTTCTAATTGAAAGCATCGTCAAGGTTTAGACCCCTTTTAGAAATAGGTCAAGACGCTTTTATTGCCCAACAGAGGGCGCTGCGCAACGATTGCTGTTTTGGCCTTTTATACCCCCAAACCGTAATGTAAAATAATTTCTTTTTGGCATGAATGTTGGGCTTCCCAGAGAAAAAACATGTAGCACCGTACCACCACCTCTATAACAACCAATGGCATAGCCGTTAGTGGAGCAACTTACGAGCTGGGGCAAGTTCGGGTGGCGATTTTTTTTCCGTACCACACTAGAGCCAATGCGTACACGCATAAGGTATGGGTGCTTTCCCGGATCCCTTCACTGTTGACCCCCTGTCTCAAGTGTGGTACGAAAGAAAAAATTGCGTTCGGGTGGGCGACTAGAGTGACTGGACTTACCAGAAACCATAGAGCACAGGGAGATTGACTCGATCGACCATGCACTGGAGCATGGTTGATCGAGTCAATTCGAGAGCTACGTCACACTGTTTTTGGTCAGTCTAGTCACTCTAGTCGCCCACCCGAACTTGCCCCTGGATATAGTTTAAATGTCCTGCATTAACCTAAACACATTTTGATGCTTATATACAGCCGGTGTCATAGGGGAACCTGTCCCAGGAGAATCTGTCTCCAATCTTCGCTCGTCCCCAGCGCCTTGCCTTAAAACCAAAGGCGCTGGGATGGGCAAACGTATTGTTAACGTTAATGCTCAGTCCCATGCTCAGTCCCATCATGCATCACACTCACACTGCAAGCACTGCACGCATGACGTACTTCCTGAACAAGAATCTGTGCAAGCTGATTAGCCCATCCCAGCGGTCCTGGATAGGCCGCTGGGGCCGGGCGAATCTCCAATCATGGACTGAATGAGGTTTATTCAAAAGAGGGCGCTTTCACTTGCCACACTGGGCCTTTTTGATAACTGTAGGCCTATAGTTAGCTACTGAATAGTTATGTCACTAAGTCATAATTCGTCCTGAATGCGTGATGTTGTTAATTAGGAATTGTTCATTTGATTACAATTAACTTTGTAAGAAAAGCATTTACTTTACAAACTCGAACAAAATTGACTTAGTCAAAGGTATGTATGATCGTAGATTAGTAAATAGGCCTACTCCAATACCATAAAAACTTACTTGTTGAAAAGCACTGCAGCTGTTGGTAGTAATATAAACTATTTTGAGAAAGGACTCCCTTCGAAGTAATATAGTTTGGATAATATTACACCCAAAAACAGTTGAATCTGAGAAACGATTCATGGTGTCCGTTCGCAGATGCTGCGGCCAGAGATGCGGTTGGTACCCGCGCGCTGCATGACACCTCGCTGAACGTGGATGGATTCCACGCTCTTGTGAAAAAACCGTGGCAGATCCTTGCTGCTTTCTCAGCAAGTAGACACTGTGTTCAGCTGAAACTTACACATAAATGACTTTTATTGTATCTTTCTTTATGTTTGTGCCTATTTAATCAGCATTTCGTTGAAGAAGAAGAAAACAATATATGACTACCTTTAACACTTGTTTCTAGGTGTGTCAATATTTGAATTGCACTCTGCTCACTAACACCCCCTGCACGCCCCCATCTGTCGCAAGCTTGACATAATCCATGCACAGCAGGATCGAGAGCATTACTAAATTATTATTGAGCGTAACAGCGAATTAAATTCCACCAATGAAAACACTCTTGACACAAACCACTGAGGAAACTTCGGACATTGTATTTATAACGGGGCTGTTGGTTAATTATGCATTAATTAGGGCCGCTATAATTTTATCATTTGGGGGCAGAATCGTTACTTATAAGTTATTCAGTCGGTTGCGGTCAAAATTATTGAGTTTTTTTTTGTATGGTTGGATCGATGAACAACCTTATAATGTTAATAATCATCATAATGTCAAACACGATCGTTCGAGCACACATTGTTTGTTGGCATACAGGGAAGGGCGTGGAGACAGTGTGTCCTTAAAACCGACGCGCTCTCTCTGGTTCTGAAGCTCTTTACTAGGTGATTCTAAACTGCTCGTGAAGTGGCGATGTTGCTCATTCTTTGACAACAAGCTGTCGTGATATCACCCACGGGTACTCGGTCTGGAAGACTTATCGTCAGTTTCCATTCACGTACCTTCGCATTTAGCAAGACAATTTTTTTTAAAATATTTTGTCTGTGCCACTCACCACACACAGTCTGTTGTTTGTATAAACCAGACGTTTCTGAAAGTCACCGCAGACTTACTATGAACACCTGGCCATTTGGAACGGAAAAATCAAACCTCTGAGAGTCAAAATCCCTCTATGGGAACTGGGGTACATTTCGATTGATTCAAAGGGTTTCACAATGGATGTGAATTCCAGTGACCAGCCTACTACCCTCTTCGTGACAGCGTCACCGGGCGACGTATACTACAGTTACGCCGAGCGGCAGATACTTGCCGCTATCATCGGCACTACGGCAGTGCTTGGCCTGACGGGGAATGTTCTCGTGATCCTAGCAGTGTTATTGTCACGGAAGCTACGCCACACCACAAATTACTTCGTCCTCAACCTGAGCGTAGCCGATCTGCTGACCTCTTTGGATCTGCCGTTTATCGCTATGGGTCTCCTCACTGGCGAATGGCCGCTGCCAGACGCCATCTGCGTCGGATCGGCCGTCGTGATATTGACCTGCCTGACGTGCAGCATCAACTGCCTGACCTTTGTCGCTCTGAACCGCTACATTCTGATCACCAAGTCGATTTCCGTCTACCGCCGGATGTTCACCTCCAGACACACCGCTCTAGCTATAGCCACCACGTGGGTTCTACCCTTCAGTGTGCTCCTGATCGCTGCTTGTACTCATTTCATCAAACTTGGGTTCGACCCCGAGTATTACGTCTGCACGTGGATAATATCGCAATCCAACCCGGGCTACTACCTGGTGTTTTTCTTCACGGCATTCCTTTTCCAGTTCGGTACAATACTGTGGAGCTACGTCTGTGTTTTCCGTCACGTCCGCAAGCATGCCCGTGCGGTCGGGCACATGGAGGACGGGCCTACTACTCCGTCCGCAGGGCCCCAGGTAAGCAGGCGAGTCGACACGGAGGGCACGACCGAGTCAAACGCCGCCCCGGTGGCCCGCAGGAAACATCAAAGCAAACTCCAAATCGACGTGACCAAGAACCTGTTCTTCGTCGTGTGTGTCTTCACGGTGTGCATCACACCCTTTGGGCTCAGTCTCGTTCTTGGAAACTACGGACGGAGACTCTATCCAATCGGGGCCACCATACTCGCATGTAATAGCTGCGTCAATCCTATAATTTACGCAGCAAAACACCCACAGTTTCGGACAGTTTTCAGATCAATACTTCTTTGTCGATTTTCAGATATCCCAGAAAGGGTTCGTTTCTTTTAAAAAGAGGTACCAGTAAAACAAAATGTAAATATTGAACCAACCCCGCGTTATATTTCAAACTAAAACCCTGCAGAGAGGGCCGCTGTCAGCACATGCTGACATTATTTTAATATTTCCATTGTCTTAACCACATCATAATCTTTATAACCAGGCCAGGCAGCCACAAATGGTACATTTTGATGGCATTTTGGCTGGTAACCTTTATTCTGGTGAGCTTGTTTGTGCCAAGCTGTTTTTGTGCCTAAAGCAGCTCTCTGAAACAGTGCCCGTCAGTCAAATGAACTCTCGTCAAAATAAGTTTTTACACAATGTATCTTAACACGATGTTCTTTGTAAACAATGTTGAAGTGAAAATTGTAGCAAGAAACGAAAAAGGGAACCCAACGTAGTGCCATGTCACAGACGAGCGCTTAGGAGCATCGGACACAAGCTCTGGTGTTTCTGATCAGCAGAGTGTGGGTTCGAGTCCCGGCCTTGACACTTGTGTCCTTGAGCAAGACACTGAACCATTATTGCTTCGTCTTTCGGATGGGACGTAAAGCCGTAGCAGGTCCCGTGTGTTGTGTAATGCACGTACAAGAACCCAGTTACACTTATCGTAAAGAGAAGGGATTTGCCGCGGTGTTTCTGGCAGTGGCTGCTGAATGTGCCTCAGCACCTTGTAAACCCTTACAAGGTACTTCATAAATTGGCCTCATAAATTAAAAAAAAAAAAAAAATTATGTTTTAAAATGTTTCTTATTTGTACGTGCGCTATATAATATTTTATATTATTATTAAAAATAATACCCAGTCACTGCTTGGCAACAGCTCGCTGTACAAAGAGTTTAAATAAGAGAGTTTATATAACATCACCATGAGCTGCTGGGTATTCACTTCATGCAAACACTATACCACCTGGCATGTTACTCAGTAATGAAAAGCAAATGTGTATAATCCAAGGCAGTTTGCATGATATCAGAAATCTTCGTGCTTTGTGAAGCACGCATCTTTAACGTCGGTTCTGTCGATCCAGTCAAGTCAATAGGACCTTACTTATACACACGCACGCACACGGTCAGGCTGTTTGATCCTTCCTGCGTTTAAAACTGACGCGCGTTTGTGTAAATTGTTTTACCCAAATTCAACAAAAGTATACTTTTTAATAAGTCCTCGAGTCTCTGAAATTATTATTTATAAAAGGCGAGTCTAGAACTGTACAGTTTCGCTCTGAGCGCGAGACTCGCTTCCCCACTACAGTATGTTGTATTTATATGTTGTCCCAATTAACCAATTTTTGTTCCCGCCTTTTTTTGCGAAGAGTTAACTATTCATGGCTAACGATTATTTGAGCTTAGTATTCACAACGAATGCCGTGGATAAGCGCCATCTGGATAATTTGACCTCGATTTGAAGAACAGGCATCCATGATGTTCTCTTTAAAATGTTGATATACTTTATTACCTATAATAGACTGTGTATTAAGTCTCGCGAGTATTTTGAACTTCCGGGACCAGTGTAGTCCCAACCATCATGGAGTTTTACGTGGGCGGGATTTTGTTTTGTCGATTATTCTAGTTTGACGTAGTTTATGGCCATGATTGTTGTATATGTTGTTGGGAATGTAATACTAAATGATGAACAGTATGAAAGTAACCTCAATTCAACAAAATAACGAAGAAAACCTGAGAATAAGACTTGACATTCGTTTCCGAATTAAGAATTTTGCCCAACTGACGGTCATGTTGTCATTAAACCTTTGCGATGGATGCACAAATTCGGGCGTAATTGGCAAATGGGGTTTCTAAAAGATAAGCATCCTCGTCCAAAGTTTGAACTTTGTTTAAATGTTAATTCGAACCAATTATTTTTGTAATATAAAAATTGAAATTGATTTTATTTCAACTTGCTTTTGGGTAATATCTTCAAGAAGTTTATATAGGCCCTATATATATATTTTTTTTAATTTAAATAGAAGATTTGATTTCATAGAAAAATATAGTCTTCGTTCGAATTGTTTTCTCGTTTTCGATATGCTCTTGTCTTCAAAATCCTTTCAATAATATATATATTTTTCTTTCATTTTATTTATTTCCCTTGCAACTTTGAAAACCAATTGAGCCTGAACTTTCAAAGGTTTGGGATACATCAAAAATTGGTTCTGGACAATTGCCAAAAGTTTACCCTGCCTTTAACAATTCGTTCTCGCAACTCGACAAAATTGAGCCCACATTTTCACAGGGGTTTACTTTATGCACAATGTTGGGATACACCAAGTGAGGGAACTGGGCCCAATTTCATAGAGCTGCTAAGCACAAACATTTGCTTGGCATGAAACTTCTTCCTTGAGAAAAACAGGATTACCAACCAAATTTCCACGTGATTTTCAGGATAAGCAAACAACAGCTGAAACCAGTAACAAGTGCAACACATGGAAATTTGGTTGGTAATTCTCTTTTTATCGAGGAAGAAATGTCATGCTAGCAGCTCTATGAAATTGGGCCCAGGTCTTTGACAATTATCAAAAATATACCCTGCCTTTATATTTATTATAACAAATCGTAAAGTGTAACACTCGATGAGCTACTAGCTAAGTATATTGATCGCAGATGATGGCTATTTTTAAACATCAACAAGGTACTATAATATTAATAATAAAAAAAAATAAAAATAAAAAAAAAAGCTTTTACAACAGTAACTAGACTGGACTTTATTCAACTTCAGCTTTGAATGGAAGTTTGAATGGAACCGCAATAACCGCCATCAGCGGCGGATGTCCTCTTGCCTAATTCTTAAGAGCAACAAACGGTTCTTTCACAAGGACGCAATAACAAACAGCTCAGGCATGATTAAAACTAAATGTTTACCTTGCTACATTATGTGGTTTTTAGTAAGTAAAAATAGAAAATAAACCGTCATTTCTGAGCTTCAATCTATGAAGGATGTCGAATTATTTCAATAATTGCTTTAGAAAATTAATTTACAGGGCGCATTTTAATCTCGAGTAAACAGTACCGAGGATATCCAATACCGTAGTTGTGGAAATCAGTTTTGAATCACACGGCAATCTTTGTGTGGGCTATTTTTTACCAACCCAACAATTTAAGATTTTGATGATCGTGACTGCATGAGTTATTGTACATGCTTTTCATTTATTTTTAATACGAATATGTATGTAGATATAAAAAAAAAATGCATCTGCTGTGGGTATTTGTATTTTCAAGAATGTTGTATAAATATAAATTACTTTTAAAAAGATTTTAGTTCATAGAAAAACAGATTCTTCGTTCGATGTTTTTCTTTCGTTTTCGATAAGCACGAGACTTGCACAGTCTATTTCAGAAAGCTTGTAAGCACAAAACATGCTAAGCACGGAAAAATCATGCTTAGCAGAATACAGGTTACCAGCCAAAATGTCATAAAGTTAAATGTTGCAACTGGTACACCACTCACTTTTTACATGTCAACGAAACTTGCTGAGGAGTATACTTTGGCCCAGATCTGTACTAAGTTATATACAGCATCAGTTTTATCATAATTATTTGGTCATATTGCACGTCTTCATTTTTGTGCGAGAATATGCTATTAGTTTATTATTTTAAAGCTAATTATTATCATAATTACAAAGTGGAAGACGAGCGAGGAAACTTTGAATATCTCGGATAGTTTGTTTTTTTTATTTAAAAATTTTAAAATTAACAACAATGAATTCACTTTGACCACTTAATAGTAACGATATAATTAAAGGCACTGGACACTATTGGTAATTACTCAAAATAATTGTTAGCATAAAAACTTACTTGGTAACGAGCAATAGAGAGCTGTTGATAGTATAAAACATTGTGAGAAACGGCTCCCTCTGAAGTAACGTAGTTTTTGAGAAAGAAGTAATTTCTCTGTAAAATATTTGAATTGATTTCGAGACCTCACGCATGAGGTCTCGAAATCAAGCAATCAAGCATCTGAAAGCACACAACTTCGTGTGACAAGGGTGTTTTTTCTTCCATTATTATCTCGCAACTTCGACGACCAATTGAGTTCAAATTTCCACAGGTTTGTTATTTTGTGCATATGTCGAGATACACCAAGTGAGAAGACTGGTCTTTGACAATTACCAATAGTGTCCAGTGTCTTTAAATCGAAAGTCATTGTGTTTCGTGTTATGTCTTCTGGTTTTACGGTGGCTGTCGTCATTTTACCAATTTCTGGTGTTAGAGAATAATATTGACGGTGTAGTTAAATAAATGAATGAAAATTACTTTCAAGATTGCTGTTGACAATAACTGTGCCCAGATAGAGTTCGCAGTTAATGAAAAATAATTGGCAGGTTTTAGCAAAACTGTATATACCTATCCATTAAAATTGTTCACATGTGTGGGGGTACTTTTGAACTATACATTTTCAATCAAAAATTGAAGAAGAAGAAATATATTAACTGCAAAAACCGCAACCAAACAAACAGACACTCAAAAAAACATTAAACAAACACTCCAACAACCCAACGAACGAAAAAAAACAACAAAAACAAACAAACAAACAAACAATTAAACAAACAAACAAACACTTCATACCCCAACAAACAATTCGAACAAACACCCTCAAACCCCCCCCCCCCAAAAAAAAACAACAACAACAACAACAACCAACAAACACCCCAATACCCCCATTAAACTGTGGACATTTTAAACATAATGTAATGTATCGCCATTTGCCCGGAAGAAGGACAGTACGAAAGTTTTTTTTTTTTCTTTTTCTGTATAAAAGGGCGAAAGCAATTTATGTGCACAATTTTGTGTTCCAAGAAAACTGAGAGTGAAAGTTTAATCGGTTTTCTGCCAGTCATAAGTCATTATAGAAAGGTTAAATTCTTCATGGGAATGGGAAAACCTGTCTTTGGGGTAAATCTAGCGACAAAAATGTAACAGTAATGCCATATTTTTTGAGGAGTCATTGTATTGCTTAGGATAGGACCGTCTTTTGTTGGGGCAAAAAGTTCTTTGCGTGCCTGGAAGAATGGCCCAGAGCCTCACGCCGTTCTGCCGGGCATGCATGACATCCAACGGTAATCAACATGGCAATAAATTAGTGTGAATGCAGAATTACATGTATGTACTTTTTGGGGGTGTGCAAAATGTGTACAAGTTTCTTGTGGAGGTTTAGTGGATTTTATCGGACAACGCGTTTCTTCCGAGCGCGGCGCGTAATGCACCTTCCGTTATGCGTGCGCTGCATGGTCTTACGCTGTTATGTAAAAGCGTTCTGTAAAGCAAAAAGCGCGAAATCACCCGGAAATACAAAATATAAAAGTTTCAACAATAATGCGCTCCGTGATTTAGTTTAATCGGAAACTTTGAGTTTTCGGATAAGGCAGTTGTGATTAGCGGGGAGAATCTGTCGTTGGTATTACGACGTGCTGTAGGAACGGGGAAGACGCAACGCGACGCGGGCTTCAAGTTTGAGAGCAAAGGCGAAACCGTGAATGTAAGGTCATCTTCTTCTCCTCAAAATGGAGGACCGATCCCCAGCCGACATCTGTGATGAAATCCATCAGACATCTTCGTGTGAACTGACTAACTGCCAAGAAGGTGGAGCTGCTAATGATACGGACTCTTCGCTTAAGTTTCGAGTTGAGGGTGACAGTGATAATTCACTGACAAAACCGACCGAGAGCGACACTTCCCGCCAACTGTCTTCTTCAAATAATGTTCAACCGGAGGAAGGTGATTCTGCAAATGCGGTCGTCGGAGAATCTCCTCGTAGCGATGACGGCAGCCTCGCAGAGTTGATGTGCTACCGAAGCTCATCCTTTACTGCAGTTACTCGCTGCATGTGTTGCGAGGAGACTGGGTCTGCACCCGCAGCTGAGGCGGATTCCCAGGATGTCTCGTTCGTCTCGTTCCAAGGCAAGCAAGCCGTCCGCCCTCGCACCCCTCTCGAGGCCAGCCAGTCCCTGCCAGCAGTACTCGCCCATACACGCGGCCAGACCAAAGGGAGACACTCCCAACCCAATGCTTCACGGAGAGATGATGTCGGGATGTCACCACATGAGTCCTCCACAACAACGCGCCCTTCCACTGACCCCCGCCTCCTGAGAGTGTGCGGCGCCGTGAGCGACTCCATGCTCAGCCTTCCCAACGGAGATATCTGTCGAATTTGCCATGCGGGGAGGCGCCACGAGTCCCTAATGGGTGCCTGTCTTTGTTCGGGTACGGTGAAGTACACACACCACCGATGTCTCGCAACGTGGCTGGCGGAGAGCGGTTTGTCTCGATGTGAGCTCTGCGGCTTCAAGTACAAGACCAAGATGGTCGGATCCACAAATATTTGCCAGGTAATTTTGGGCTATTTTCCGGCCAATAACTATTGTAGGCGCTGTAAAAGCTAATTTTTAAGTTTGGTCCGATCTTCACTAAAGTGTTTTAAGCGGGCGGAAGCTACAGATTGCCTGACAATCTAAGGCATGGTCCGTTATGTTGTTTACATAGTGATGTATTTCGTTATAATTGAGGGGAAACAAAAACAACCAAGCCCAACCAAAAATATATGAATAATCTTTACTAATAGGGTAATATCGGGTCAGCCAAATTTGATTGTCAAAAACTGTGTTAAAGAAAAGGAAGAAAAACTCACGGTCTGAACAGTAAATCTGGAAGAATTTTGAAGGACGACCTTCTGTGTAAAGATGACGTGCTTCAAACACACACGCACACACTTTGATGCACCGGTTGTTGTGCATTTTTCTTTCGTTTTGTTTGATATGGTGATACCTGTATTTTATGACGTCATAATACTATTGATAATAGACATGCAATCTCTTCACAAGTCGTGTGACACGTGCAGTAATCTACAATAAATTATTACGTCCATAGTTATGCACTCAATCGCATTGGTGTGAATTCTGGGGAAAGTTGGCGTTTGATAAGCTCATGTCAGGGGCTCACCTGTATGAGCACACAGGGGTCGCCCCGGGAAGCTAATCGAATGCACCCTCATTAAAGATGGTGGTCAATGACGTCGTGTGCAATCCATCTGACCCTTTGAATTGACAGCCATCTTTGATGAAACGTGCACGCGTGAAGAGCTGCTCATTGGCTGAGAGTCGTGCGCAGCGCGTTACGTACACGCGTATAACGTTTCTATGCGAATTGACCTCAATTAAAGAATCTCGTGTTCTTCAATCTTGTGTTCTTTAACAGTGGAAAGCTTTGCGGCTCGGTCTCCTCGACAAGTTGCATCTCGTTGTCTTCTCTCTGTCCATCTTTCTGCTGACCGGTACTGCATTGTACATCGGCTGGACCGCAGTCGGTTTATCACGCGCCTCCTCCGGTCTGGACCCCGACTCCCTGGCATCCCAGATACTCCTCCCTGTGTACTCCACCCTCAGCTTCGTCTCGCTCGGCATCGTCATCTTCGAAGGGAAGAACACCTGCCTGAGGTTGTTGCGCCGCTGGAGGGCGTTAAATATGGGGCTGCAGATAATGGAGCGGGAACCAGAGGTGGGCGTGGAGGGCAACTTTAGCTGTCAGAGAGCTCCGGAGGGAGAAGACGAGCGTCTGATGAGCGTCACATCTTCCGCTAGAGGGCCGTGTGAGCTGGCGTGGGCGAGGAGGAAGTGCAAGACTTTGATGGTTGGACCGTGTGGTCAGGAAACCAAAGCTGAAGATTCAAAACTATCGAATGTCCTTTTGATTTAGGAAAAGTTTTAGCCTTGGACCTAGTTTTATATAGCTTTTAGTAAAGCAAAAACGTTTGTTTTTTAGTGGGGACCAGCCACAAACAGTTCACATGATAGTTGTAGATTGGCTGGTAACCTTTTACCGGAAGCAATATTTTAGTTGTGCTTAAGAGTAATAGATCTTTCCCATGAATGATGTAAACCGTGACATGGCACTAAAGCCCAATGTTTTATACACAGGACATTTTTTCAGGCAATTTTGTGGCAACCAACTGCACTGTATGCACAAGGAACACTTTGGCAGCACAAGAGACATTCTTTGCTGTAACTCACATCGATCCCCAAGAAAATAATGAGAAAACTAAAATGTGAATGATTTTTTTTTATTGGAGTTTGCCTGGAACTTGTTGCCTGTATTCTTTTGCCTCGTGTTACATTGCCTTAACACTACTGGTTGACAAAATGAACGTCGAGTCTTTTTGTGAGGGACTGACGGTTGCGTGACGCACACGCGTTTGTGCGCCTGCCTGGTGCACCGATCCCAATGGAGATCAATGACCAATCCATGCCGTTTACCAGCCTACAGTGTCTGTACGCATGCGTGAATGTAATTAGCATATTTTATGGGAAAGGCTAGTTTTGCTTTTGTTTATTATTATAAATGTTTTGCTTAAAGTATAAAATGGCTCTACGATCTTGGTGTGTTTGCCGCGACGAATGCTTGATGCTACGAACATGAGTTACGTCAATCTATTTTCTGTCATTCCAACCACAGAGCGACGATTGTGTCAGAACTTGACATTGTGATCTAGCGGAGGTTGAGAATATCTTGTTGTTTTCGAGAAAGTAGAAACTCAACCGAGGGCGTGTTGTGAGTGAAGAAAAAAAAGAGTATTGTCTTGTTTTTATTCGACTGTTGTTGTGTAAATAAAAGACTGGGAAATTTATATTCATTCGTTCCGTTGATTTTATATTTGTATTTAGTTATTTATTTTTGACTCATACAACTCACAACAACCGTTTTTCTGTGATCGGTTTACTGATATAGATAGGTTGCAGTTAGCCCTATATAGGACTCCTCCTCTGTGCTGTACACAGATACACTGTAGTGTAATACGAAAGTGAAAGGCCGCCAGGGCTAGGTTGCAGTGTGACGTAAATCGGCCATCTTTACGGGCAGTTTAGAACAAACAGTCGTGCGTTTCGTGTGAGAACGGCGTGCAACACGCGCGCATTTCACGAAACTCATTGCAGGATTGGTCAGTGAACAACGCGGCTGCATTAATAAGTTGAGCGTTTGACGTACCTGCAAGCCAAAATGCAATTTGCCCGCCCGTAAAGATGGCGTCTACTGGGAACTATCTATATGTGACCCCAAAAGATGAACCAATTTTGGTTTTAGTGAAAAGCCTAACGAGTCTAACGCTCGTAAGCTATTTGGCACAAGTCGTCTTTTGGCGTTCATTCTTTGCTCTATCTGCTATGATTCACCAAAGCTTACCAAAATGCATGAGGTCTGCTTTGAATTTGCACCCATTCTCCGGCCGGCTGTCTGCTGTGATCTTAGTGTGATTTTAGTGTGATTTCCAATTACCCGCACTGCATGCCGCCGCAGACGACAACAAACTGCAGCACCTTTTTTTTGCTAGCGCCCTCAAGTGACGTAATCTGCCGGCCACGTGTCCTGAGCATGCGCACGGTAACTTCTGCATAAAACATGGCGACTCTCATAGACCATCGATAAGTGAAATTCACACGTAAGCCAACATGTTTAAAAACCTGAAAAAGAAGATTGCAGACGATGTGGCAAAGTCACCTCTGAAGCCAAATCAACCAAATAAAGATGGAGATCAGGTACGTGTAAAAAGAAGTGTTTTGGACATCAAAATGTTCCGTATTTTACGACTTAAAAAAACCTTAAAACCCGACAGATGTGGGCTTTGCCTTTTTTTGCTGATCTGGACATTGTTGAGTCACTCAAGTACTAGTATGGTCGTGTGTAACGTTAGCTGTTTCACACACACCACACACACAGTGCTGTGGTGTGTGTGAATTTTATGCAGTATTTACTCTCGTATTTTGGCCACGACTTTTGGATGGCACAGCTATGTGTAACAATGGCATTGATTTGTTACTTTTATTTGTTTATAAAATTACTGACAGTGATCTTAATATGATTATGATTGAAGTTACGCCCATTTACATTTTTTTTGGGGGGGGGGGTGGGGAGGTACTGTCTGTCTTGTTTTCTTTCTCAATTTTCTCAGAAACTCATGAATGCATCTTGTTTTTGGTAAGAAATTTTACCACATTTCAATTACTGTCATGACTGTACATGAAACCTAAGTCACTTGGTACCCAAGTCACCTGGTACCCACATCACCTGGTACCCACGTCACCTGGTCCCACGTCACCTGGTACCCACGTCACCTGGTACCCAAATCAATTGGTACCCAAGTCACCTGGTACCCAAGTCACCCGGTACCCAAGTCACTTCATAGTTCTTACCAAGACCAAGTCATGTCTTATGTGACTTAAGTACGTTTTTTTTTTAACTGATGGCTGACTGAATTCCCTGATGATTTAGGTATAGGATGGACCCTTCTATTAGTGCGGTATGTACTTGGCACATGTCATTTGTTGATAACAACGAAAAATGTTAACCAACCTTTTGTTAAGATGTTATTTCTTGAAGCATTTTAACATGAAGAAATTATTCGTCCACAAAGTGTAATCACCCCCCTGAGCTTCATTTTGGACTGTTTCATCTTCTGTCACTTTTGATGATTACCCAACTTCTGAGAAATTTCTTCGTTTACTTTTTTGGATGGGCAATTTTCAAAGAAAAGACTTAGGATGTATACTCTCTTTTTTCAATGAACACAAATTTATTTTTTTTAGTGGTGGGCAATTTTCAATTTTGGTTAAAAACAAAGTTGTCGGTTTATGTTTAAATGTTGTCAGAATTTGTATTTATTTTTCTTTGTTTTGCAGTGGTGGGCAACTTAAAATTTTGGTTCAAAACAAAGTTAATGATTAGGGTTTGATCGTTATGATCAGAATTTTTATTTTTTATTTTTGAGTGGTTCACTGGTTGGCAGTTTTCAATTAACAGTTTAAGGAATTTCTTTTTTTGTTCAAAAGAAAGTTGTTGATTTTGTTGTTATTGGTATACTATAATCAGAAAAGATTGATTTTTTTTTTTCATTTTAATTTTTTTAAATATATTTGCACGCTGCAATCTGGCATTGATTTAACACTTCAGGTCTGTTTTCCAGAAAGGTCTTTTCTCCAGAACCCACCCAGTTAGAATTGCTGGGGGCCGGCCACATCACTCAGACAATTAGTTTGAGGTACAAAGTGACTTGAATATGCATTGAATTTGGTACGAAGTGACTTGGGGAGGCATTGACTAGGTACAAGTGACTTGGGTACGAAGTGACTTGGAAAATGTTTTTACTATGTTCACAGGGAAAGACATCCAAACAGACTGGAAATGCAGCATCTACAGGAATCGCTACCCCACCTAGAGACTCGCTCAACTCAAGAAGACCTCCGGCGCACGTATGTTCAAAGCTCCTGCTTTCAAAGATTTAAAAATGTTTTGCTTTCAAGAGCTGTATATATAAAACAAAGACTTAAGCCGGGTTCGCATTGGACTTTTGTTGGGGAATACTATCCGAGCGAATGGGTAACTTGACTATTTTAAGTCCAGTGCGAACAGCCCAGGAAAAGTTGACCAGGGTAACTTAACCCGAGTCCAATGGATAGTTTAACTGGCCACCTTCTGCCCAAGTAAATTAACCTGGTAAAACTAACCGAGCCTGCATGTACCTTCTTCATTTTCTCTTTCAATGTTTTCTAGATTCTGTCACCATTGATGTTTATTGGGGTGTAAAGTGGGCAAATAAACCATTTACTCAACTCTCAATACTGTGACCATTTTACATGTAGGCGACACCAGTCAAGTCAAGTTCAGAAGCCAAGACAGAACCCAAAGCAGATCTTCGGCCACAAGATGCCACAGACGGTGGATCACAGGCCGAGAATGGTAACGGTGGGGGAGGCTCGTCGTCGCCTCAGGACAGCCCAAGTGTGTCCATGTCATCAGCGCCGGAGGCAGAGCAAGCTGCAGCCATGCAGAGTCGTGTTGAAGGAGCTGAAATAACTAAGGTATGTGTTCGTTTTCTGTCTATTTATTAATAGGAAATATTTTGTGGGGGGACAAATTTGTTGGAAATGGAGTTCATTTTTATGCATAATAAGCGCTGGGATTTGTGGTTATCTTGTGAGAAAATATGAGTGTGCATCTACTGTGAGTTGCTAAACCTCTGCTGGAAGCCGTGGCTGATAATCTGCCGCGGTATGCTGGAAGTCTTGGAATGCTCGGACTTGACCTCCCGATGAGTCGAAAACAACCATAAACAATGATGGCAGCCTGTACATTCATGTTTGCCACATGTATAACAAGGGGACAAAGGTCTGGAATTGAGGATTACACAATAACCCACGGGAAAGGGGACGTTATGAGCATGATTTCCAGTACCTACTGTCCCTCTTAGTATGGGTGAAATGTAGCGTAGCATGGTACATGGAGCTGCTTGCCTATGTGCGATACGCAGTAGAATATCGGAGTGAATAAACACATCAGAAAAGTTAGAGGGCGCTTTCGAAGTTGCTTCGGGAGCTAAAAAATGTTCACAGTAAGCCAGTCCAGAAAATGTTGGTGTGTTAACATGTCATCCGACATGAAGTGGTTAATAAGATGTTCCTTGTAATTTGTTCAGTAATTTGTAACGTCTGTTTACTTTTGAAGGACAATGACTTACCTCTTATGACCACGCCCACCAAGACTCCACCTCAGTCCAGCAAGCAACAAGCCACACCCGTACCTGAGAGCCCACTCTTCCCTCAGTACCAGACCCCAGTCAAGAGCTTCCAGGCCCCCTCCGACACCGAGAGTGAGATGGACGAGCCCGTGGTCAGTTTGGACTCCTTCAGTAAAGAGGAACTCTTCCAGAAGTTTCGGAAGATGGAGCGCAGCTTGGCCAAATATAAGGGAAAATTCTCTGAGGTGAGTGCTGGTACTGTTCAAGGCCTCCAGTTAATGAGTATTATAAAAGTTGGGCGTGTTCTGCGTGCAAAAGAATGTTTCCGTTGGCTCACGGCCTCAATCCCTTGGGCTGTCCGACTGTTCCGTTGGACAGCATCATTGTGCCGAAGTACAGGAGCAATCCTACACGAGTGAATACGCGCATTAGTATTTTGAAATGGAACGTTCTGGCGGTCCACCGAGCACGCGCTCAACCACGATAGTTTATTTATCAGACAGATATTCCATTACAAGTTTTTCTGTAAAAGATGATGGTGTGTTCAAGTATACAATGTTTATCTAGGAACTATCTAATTTTTTTCCCTTGTTGTTCAGCTCGTCAGAGGTTACAAGGATTTACAGAAAGATAACGACAAAATAAAGGTAAGAACGGTCCGATATTTCCAAAGTTGTGGTTCTTGGTGCTTTATACCATTAGTTAAATAGTTGAAACCTCTAGCATGTTTTATTAGACGTATTCCTTTACATAGCACCATGTAATGGTTTACAAGGTGCTGTGGCGCAATATGCAGCAAATCAAACCAGGAACACCGGGGCGAACCCCTGCTCTTTATGATAAGTGTAACTTAGGTTCTTTTACGTGCATTACACAACACACAGGACCTAAGGCTCATGGTACATGTATCTGTAATCTCCTAGACTAATGTATGCAGAACATTATGATTACATGTAACTACATGATACATCTACTCCAGAATGTACCGCATGACCAGCATCCATGGAAACACTCTAGGACATTCTAGGATTGTATAATACAATTTGTCATATAATCATGGTTCCATCTACACACTCTATTGATGTACTCGCAACATCTGTATCGGGTGTTTGTTTTTATCGCACATCATTTAACATGTCAATCTTAATGCAATACATCTCAAGTTTGTTGTAACATGACCTTACATTTGTAGGTCAAAGGCTTTATTTCTAGATGTTATTATATTGATCATAGATAGTGTAAATGTATAACATGTGTAATTGTTTTACCACAGTACAACAGTAATCTATCGTTGACGTTGTTCATGTGTACTTGTTGTACCACGGTAATAGGATTTTATTGGTCGGGAACCAATCATGTGATCTATTCTGCAAAGATGCATGTACATGGCTCATTGGAACATGAGTGATTTGTAATACCCCTCGGGGTACATTACATTGATCGTGTTCACTGTAGGTCAATTCCTGCTCCTTGTGCAATGTTAGAAATAGCCCTGGGTCCGAGGTTGTAACTAGGTTGGTACTGTAAACTCTAGATATACAATCTTTATGGGATGTGCTGTAGGGAACAGTCAAGCAATATTTTTTGTCATTTCCAGCTACTTTTACAACATTAGAAAAAGCCCTGGGTTTGAGGTATCTACGCTGGTACAGTGTACTTGGTAAATTGGTACACAATCCTTAAGTGATGTGCCGTAGAGAACAGTGTATTCAATATTTTTTGTCATCAATCTGTTCGTCTGCTTTTTTAACTGTGCCAATTTTGTTGTAATAATGTTGGAAGATGACAACAGATCGCCTTTGAATGGTGCATAAAACTATATGAAAGATACTATTAAACCTATGTTATTTTTCATGAAGGTTCCAATACATGTAACAGTGCTTATTTCAATACTTCTTCATGCCATATTTTGTCACTGTCTCCTGTCATCACATCTTCATTCATTATTTCAGGGCATCATGGCCCAGAGCCAAGACAAAGCGCTACGGAGAATCTCAGAGCTTAAGGAGGTAAACAAAACAAAAACATTTGCGCTGGGTTCAACACTAGTTGCAATTACCTAAATCATGTAGATCCAATGTCCTTTTTGGGGGCAACTCATGATATTAAAGGAACATTACAGAATTGGTTTTTGCTAACAAAACAGTTGCTGGCGGTGTAAGCACTTTATATAATCCACCATATACATAAACTGACAAACCTGTAGAAGTTTGAGATCGATCAGCCATCTGGGTCACGAGAAAATAGTGCAAAACCGATTACAAATTTGCATGTGTTATACAATGCACAAATAAAACGCTCATGAGCGATAAACTCCAATCGGAAATTAGTTTGATTTATTTCTCATCAAATATGGCATTTCAGACAGAAATATTTCTAGGGATGTTTTCTACTATCATCATCATTAGACCGTGTAAGTTTTATGTAAATCTGTGATCAAAAGTATATTTTACAATTACCAATTCTGTAATGTTCCTTTAACAACAGCCCTAGAAAAAAGAAACATGTGTTAGTCCCATAAGTGGTATCAGAGTTATCCATGAAAGGCAGGTTTTACTTTTGGCAATAACTCTACAAGGAAATGACCATAAAAATTACTTAATAAAGAGCACTGGAGAGCTGTTGATATTATAAAAAAATTGTTAGCAATGACCCCCTTTGAAGTTATGTAAACTGAGATCATAATTTGTTCTTTTTTTCCAGGCGGCTGATCTTGATCGACAGGCCAAAGCCCACCTTGAAGAAGCCTTCAGGATGCAACTGGATGAAAAAGATGAAATCATTGGTGTCCTGCAGACCCAGGTACAAAAAAACGAGTTTCCCGATAAAAAATAACAGTTATGATGATTATTTATATTTGACCCCCCCCCCCCCCGAGGAAATGTTGAAAACAGTCATCTATACAAAAAGTCATCAACGAAAAAAAAAACAATGATATAAGGTGTAATACAAGATTATTTAACATGGAAACACAGTATAGACTGCACAATTCTATACTGTGCAAGACTGTGCAAGTCTATATTCAAACTTCCGGCACCAAGTAAGTCCCAACCATATTGAGTTTTCTGTGTGCGTGTTTTACTTGTTTGATATGAGCAAGACTTGCACAGTCTTTTGGAAATATATATATATATATTTCAAAGATTATTTTTATGTTTCTCCTCGTGTCACAAAGGTTGGTCTCCTCCACCAAAAAAAAGATTCTTTCTGAAAAAAATGAAAACAAATTGTTAGTTTGAACAAATTATTTGTATTATATGAAAATTGAAATTTGATTTATGACAAAGTGCTGTGAGTATTTAAATTTACAAGAATTTTGTGCAACTAGAATTTTTAAAGATTTGATTTCCATAGCAAAATATAGTCTTCGTTCGTATTGTTTTCTTGTTTTCGATTTGCCCGAGACTTACACAGTCTATTGGAAATATATATATAAATCAAAGATTATTTTTATACTTCTCCTCGTGTCACAAAGGTTGGTCTCCTCAAAAAGGGCATTGTACCAAATGAGTTAAAAGCCAAAGGTGAGAGTTCAGAGGACTCTGAAGGTCATGCATCAGTGGAGACAAACAACACACTTAAGGAGAAGGTAAAATCATTGTTTTCCCTTCGTTTTAGTTTACCAATTATGTGTTATCATAATTGTTCTTTCCTGATGGTTGCGATCACAACCAGTTTAATGGTCCAATGAAGTTACATTTACACCCTCAAAAACACACATTTCTATTTTTTACATCACTGTGGAGACATCTTTAGTTCTTTCCTTTGTCCCTGTAGTGAACATCCTCTCATAGACTTTGTACACAACATTCCTTGTGGAGCACCCCGGTCTTTAGAATTCCCCCATGGAGACCTTTTCTTGTCCCTCTTTGTGTTGTTCTTGGTCTCCATAAGGTAGTGGATATTTAAGCAAAATAACACATTTTAGAAATGTATTATTCACATCTGAAAAAGAAGAAGTATGAGCATTTTAAACAAGCAGGCCTCACATTTTTTAGTAGCCAACAGGGCAAGTTGAGAAGTGGTGTTTACTAGCCCGTAGCAGATTTTACTAGACAATGTACGCCGGGCTAGTGTTAAGCAAGAGCCCTGGCAGGAATCTCTACAATTGTTGACGGTTAATTTCTTACTCTACCAGGTTAAAAGACTAGAGGGACTTCTTAGCAAGTGCAAAGACACGATCCGTAACAACAAGGAAAAATCTACCAATCTTGCAGCAGAGAAAGATGCTTTGAAGAAACAATTGAAGGAAAACACTGAGGAGTTAGAACAGCTCAAGGTACTTATCTTAAGGAAATGTTTGGATAGAAAGATTAAAAAAGTATGATAAAAAGTGTGGGTTTGAGTTCTGGTTGTTACACTTGTGTCCTTAAGGAAGGCACTTAACCATTATTGCTGCGTCCTTTTGATGGACGTAAAGCGAAAGTCCTGTGTGTACACAGTGTGTAATGCACGTAAAAGAACCCAGTGCACTCATCGTAAAGAGAAGGGGTTCGCCCGGTGTTTCTGGTTTGATTGGCAGCATATTGCGCCACGCACTTGTAAACCATTGCATGGTGCTATGTCTTAAAGGAAAAAGGTCTCATACTTCAAAACGCAACTCTGCATAACTTTACTATTTGTTTTTACCCTTTCACTGATGTGTGTAAAGCACTGTGTATACTCAGTACTTCCCTGATTTCTGTGGAAAAAAAATCAACAGGCATATTACTCGGGTGAGATTCGGACTCGCGACCTTTGCCGTTCTAGAGCAGATGTCAATCCAACTAAACCACTGAGATTGCCCAGTAGCTAGAGGCAGTTCGAATCCTGCTAATCTGCAAACCTTGCAGGAAAAATACTGAGCGCTTTGAGACGCCCAAAAATTGAACAATGTGTTTTAAAAAATAGCAAGTTGAGAAGTGGTGCTTACTAGCCTGTGGCAGTCTTTACTTGACACTGTAGCCGGGCTTGTGTTAAGGGTTAACCCTGGCTACTGTGTTATTATTACTATAAATGTTATCTCACACAGGAACAGCAGTCGGCAGAGCAGAAGAAGTTCTCGGAGCAGCTGAGCCACGCCAAGAAGCTCCTGGACCAAGCTGGAGAGGAGAAGGCCATCTCCATCGCAGAGACGAAGCAACAGATGCACTCTGAGCTGCAGAAGGGTCAGGATGAAGGGGCGGAGCTGAGAGAGAGAGCCAAGGAGGTGGGACTGGAGAGGGAAGACTTGAGGCAGAGACTTGGAGATGCTGAGAAAACAGGTAAACTTGAAGAGTAGTATAGATTTAAAAAAATAATTATTAGAGAGAACCATCATGTCTCTATGTGTATTTGTCAAGTCTTGCTGATAAATAAAGAAACAATTTTTGGGGGTTAAAATAAGAATTGTTATGAAAAGTGTTACAATAAGAAAAAACCCTCTAATTCATCATTGGGTATTTTAAATCGCATGGTTGACCTTGTACTGTAGAATGTTGATCTTGCAGTTGATTTTGAACCATTTAACTATTTAACCATCTTGAAAACATTGTCATGAACTAATTTTCCCCTCCCCCTCCCCCCCCAAGACATGACATGGTGAAAGTTCCTTTTAATGATTTATCCCTTAGGCTTGACTGCCTCCCCAAGCCCCTCCCCTTCCTCAATTGGACGCAGTTACTTCTTCCCCTCTGATGAGACCCACAAAGCCAGGCGCCTGCAACAAATCAGAGAGGCTAGGAAGACAGGTTAGGACCCCCTATCCTGCTCGTTTTCTTGCAAGGTGGTCCTGTCTCTTGCTCTCTTTCCATTCGCTGACATGCGCTTAGCTTGATGCTGTTGAAAATACAAAGCAGCTAGGTACAACAAGTCTTATTAACAAGATTTACTTATCATCATCGTTGAAGTAACACTGCTTTCACTCTACGGTAGGAGTTAGATTTGAATAAAGTCTGGTACATTGACTTGCTTAGTCGAAAGTTACTGCTTAAATTTGAATTCCTCACACTCTAGAAACAGTTGCTACGTCAAAATGGGGTCAGGCAAGCTTTTGTATAGCAACCCCCAGATGAACTAACCCTGGTATCATTGTGCCATACACATTCATTCCAAATTGTGCATGGGTGTTTGACTTAAGATAATAACTGACTTTCGATAATATTCAGTCAAAACGGCCTTGAATTTGACCTTTTGACTTTATATGAAAAATTCCTCCTAGGAATATAAAGATCTATTAGTTTTTGAAATACACGACGTCATGTTTCAAATTTTGCTCTGAAAAAGTGAGTTATAAACAAAAACATCCCCGTACAAAAATGTAGAGGCCTATTTTTCTCAGAATGATGTCATCGAATGTTTTGGATGTTGACAAATTTTGCACTGGAAGGGTATCAAATACAATGGAAATGTACACCATTTTGACTTGAGACTTGTAATTTTTTCCCCCACTCACATGAGGACTCTATATTGGAAAATGAGTACATCACAAAATTGAAACGGTCATTTCCCTTCTTCTGTAAGCAAGACATTGTACCAGACATTATTCAAATCTAACTCACAAGTGGCTAATTCTTGAAGTGCTTCACCATCATTATTCAAGCAGTTCTCCTCTTTCTACTGGAGGCGCTTGAACAGCATCTTAAAGAACAATCTACAGCTACTAGCATAAATTGCCTGTCAGCTTACAAGGCCTATCTAAAGTGATACCCTTACAAGGTTCACGATTTGTGATGTTCTCACTGGGCCAAGCTCCACACAGCTGCTTTACTGTAGACATTGGCAGAGCACACGATTTTCACTCTTTATTGTACAAGTAGCAGCAATAATTCTAGAACTTAGAAATGAATTAAAATAGTTCACTTTTAACCCTCCTACTGTCAGTGACTCTTGGCAACATTTTCCAGTGAGTTGACCAACCATTTGAAACCATTCGACTGCCAAGGTTGTGTACGGTGGCACAACTGTGCACAGAACTAACTGTGTACTGTGTACATGCATTCCCTCATGGTATCATATTGCAGGCTGGCATAGTTTATCTATCATTCAAAACCACTTGAATGGTATTGAATGGTCAGACAGTAAGAGGGTTAAACAAAATGACTGTGTGGCTTTGCAATTGGCCTTCGTTTACGTACAGGAATGCACAGTGCATTTATACGTCAATAATATATGTGCAACAGTTTGCTTAAAAGAGATCGGTACAACTATAAAACTTCGGCACACATGTAGGCGCACGTTAGTGCCCTGTAGCAATTCTGCAAGTAATTACCAATATGATTTTACACACTCGAACAGCGCACACAATGGAGTTCCCAAAATGTTGCCCGATTATTAGCTTACTGTGTGGATTCCCTGTTCCTTTTGTCTCGTGTTGGGAATGCATGCTGACCTTTAGGGAGTGCATGCAGTTCGTATCAGGGCTGACAGGGGTTTCCCTTAACTTTTTTTTTTTCACTCGCGGCCAAGTGAACCGAAAATTGGGTCATCTGCAGGTTTTTTTTCATTAGCCCGCATTTATGTATGTACCCAATTTTCAAAGCGTAAAAAAATAATTGAAAATAATCTCTCTTTGAGGTCTTACCACCATTATCATTACCCCTCACTCTTAGTTTGTGACCGCTAATTTCGAACCCTGGTTGAGGGTTGAGGGCCGACTGTCTTGTTTACGAATATCTTCATGGATGATTGGGAGTCTTTAGGCTTCAGTTGTACTGAAGTAAAAGTAATTATTTATCTATTTCGTTATTTATTGATTAATTCTGCATGTGAAGCCAACGATTATCAGAAAAGCAAACTTAATCACTAGCCAAGAACCCATGGAGAGAAGACTAGGAAGGCAGTTTCAGTTTTATGTATGGGATGAAAACCCCGTAGAATTATTCAAGGGAAAATTCACGCATTCTGGTAGGGATTGAAAAATTCAGTCCACATATTGCTCATGGCGTGATTCAAACCGGGGTCCCAGAGGTGGAAGGCGAGGAAATTGAACATTCTCTCATAACTCATTTGATATTGTCACATTTTATATCAAATGATCCAGTAGCCATGACTCTGGCCTATGGAGCATTGTGCTTTCCATTGACAAAGTACTCGTATGTCTTCTTGCAAAATAAGCTCTTTGAATAAATAATTTGTGGAACACTGTCATCAACAAAAGTATAACGACCGTTACAAGGACATGTTTCAGTCTATGGATAATGACACTAAACAATAGACAATAAAGTATAACGACCGTTACAAGGACTGGTTTCAGTCTATGGTATAATGACACTAAACAATAGACAATGTAGATGCCTGAATCCGGTCCATTTGCAGTAGGCGCAATGTTAAGTTGGTTTCATTTGATGCAACATTTTCTCCCCAGTACTTGAGTTGCGACAGCAGCTGGAATCCACGGAGAATCGCGGTGAGGAGGAGAGGCAGAATCTAGCCCAGGAGTTGTCCAGAGGAAAGCAAGCTGTCATTTCACTCATGCAGGTACGGCTTCGTTAATCAGAGAAAGAGAAATGTCAAACTTTTTATCTGAATTCAAACTTTTTAAAGGTAGTGGGTACTTTTGGTAATAACTCAAGAAATTAATTGCCATAAAAACTTACTTGGTAAGGAGCACCTGAGAACTGCTGATAGAGTAAAACATTGTGAGAAACGACTCCCTCTGAAGTAATGTATTTTTGGAGAAAGAGGTAGTTTCTCATTAAAATATTTGAATCTGAGAAAGGCTTTTGGCATTTTAAAGCACACAATTCTATGCAACAATGGTGTTTTTTTTCATTAATTTTTTTTCTTGCAACTTTGATGACCAATTGAGTCCAAATGTTCACAGGTTTGTCATTAAAATATTTGAATCTGAGAAAGGCTTCGGGCATTTGAAAGCACACAAGACGACATTCCAGGCCTGAACTGAATTGTAAAAAATTTTGTTGATTATTCCAGGAAGAAAAGGAGGCAATGAGGAAAGAACTAGAGAAGGAAAAGAACGATGTGGAGTTGGAGAGGAATTCTCACTGGGAAGGGATTCTCAAACAGAAACAGCAGGAAAACGAAGAACTGTTATCAAACAAGGTATAAACAAAGAGTGTATTTGTGTGTGTATTCGACTTGTTCATTCACAAAGCTTTACTTTAATTTTTAATAGGGTTGTTGAGGATTCTGTTATTCACCCTGAAAAAAGTCTTCAAGTGAAAAGTGTATTTTCATTTCGCTTCAGGAAAAGGAGTTCCAGTTGACGATGCAACTTAGGGAGGAGGAGCAGAAGAGGTTTCTTAAGGAGAAGGAGTCCGAGATGATGATGGCTATAGAGGAAAGAGAATTGCAGAAAATGGCTGCCGTTAGTGCTCAAGACAGTCAGAAGGATGGACTGCAACGCGTCATTGATGCTATGACAACGGTGAGACAAAATTCCACTTTTGTAGTCTTCCAGAAACTATTCTATCTTGGACGCCAATTCGTACCAAACCGCTGAGAATCATTTGCAAGTAATAACTCCTCTTTGAAAACTCTCTATTCGTTGTGTCGGTGCCAAAATCTGTATAGATCTCTAAAATAATAGCACTAATGTTATGCGCAAGTTTGAAATTGTCCAAACATCATATCTCGCTTAAAATAGCCGAGCAGAGTCTACTGTTTGAAGCGTCACACCGGCTTTTTTCAGAGCCAACACCCTTCCATAAGAGATTTTACACACGGATGTACCCGCAAGTTTACTTATTATAGTTACTTCCTAAAACAGCCTGGATGTACACACAAAACAAATACGCGCTGAGATACAAAGTTGTAGCACGGAGCGTTTACGTGTGAGACAAGACCAATACAAAGTCAAGACACAACTTTTTTATCATTTTTTGTTTTGTTTGTTACAGGAGAAGCTTGAAATGGATGGCAATCTGCAGCAGTTGAAGGATAAGTTAGAGGCAGACAAAAAAGAAGCCCGCAATAAGATCGAAGAAATAGTCAAACGAAGCCGCACGGCTATAGCCAACAATAAGGAAAAACACGAGAGGGCCCTGGAAGAGTTGAAGGCAGTCCATGAAGAGGAGCTGAATGCCAAGCTGGAGGAGATGAAACAGCAGCAGCGGACCTACATCGATGAGATGCGGAGGCGGCACGAGGAGAAGCTGGAGCAGGCGACCAAAGATGCGGATGCTATTTATGAGGCGAAGGTGGATGAACTGAATCGGAACCAGCAGAAGAATGTCCAGGAGAAGATTGATCAGCTGCAGAAGCTCGCAGCAAAGGCTTCCGAGATGAAGCGGCTGATCCAGGAGCTGAAGGGAGAGGTCCAAGAGAAGAATGAGATGATAGCATCGCTGGAGGAAAATTCTAAGATTGACAAAGAAGAGAGGTCGGGAGAGGTAGGTGAGCAAATCAAACTGCTTGAGCAACGAGAAGCTGAACTCGCTACCTTGAAGCAAACACATGCTGAACTTCAGGACAACTTAGAGCGCAAGGTTCAAGAAGGTGAAGCCAGAATTGCAGATTTAGAGGGGCAGATGAAGGAAATAACGCACACCACGTGAAGGAGATTAAAGATAAAGAAAATGAACTTCATAAACTGTTTTTAGAAATAGAAGAGCTGAAGCAGCAGAATGACCTGTTTAATAGGGACTTGGAGGCAAAAGTAAAAGAGTATGACAACAAGATCGTTGAGTTTGAGCAAAAATTGCAATTTCAGCAGGAGAATCATGAGAAAGAGACAGCGAGGCGCTTAGAAGCTTTGGAAATTCAAAAACAGAGTTCAGCTGATGAGTTATCCAGCCAGCTTAGTGCCAAACTCTCTGAGGCAAACAATGTGATTGCTGCGCAAGAAAAATCAGTCCAAAGTTTCCAACTAAGAGAGAAAGATCTTCAGAACTCTCTGGAAGCCCTTCAGGTCAAACTTGATGGTGATCTGGCAGCAGCAAATGAGGGCTTACAACTGGAAAGGCAAAAACACTCGGAACAGTTGAGCCTAATCAATACAGCTTTGCAAGAAGTGAACACTCACAATGAGAAGTACTCCGAAGAAATCCAAGCTCTTAGAAAAGCCTTTGAAGACAAGTCAGTGCTTTCAAGCAATCTTAAAGATCAAGTCACAAATTTACAAGACGAGAAAGAAAAACTGGAAAGTGTACAAGCTGAAAGCACTAGCATTCTTAAAGTTGAACTCACATCAAAGCAAACTAGGATTTCAGACCTTGAAACTGAACTTTCAAAGTTTCAAGAACTCTTGGAAACCAAAGAACGTGAACAAGGAGAGACTTTCGCAAAATTGGATGCAGAGATTAAGAATAAAGAGGAAGAGTTGGAAAGGCTTTCAAAGAATTTAGAAGAACTTCAGAAATCCAACGAAGAAACTGTTTCAAATTTTGAAAGAATCTGTAAAGAGAAAGATACTCTCTGCACATCTCTGGAAGACAGGTGTAAACACCTGGAGGAGCTTCTCGCTGATAATGAAAGCAATCATAAGGAATCAGTTGCACAGCTTGAATCAAGCTTTGAAGAGCGCCTGCAAGAAGAGAGGAGAAACCACGAGAAGGATTTGGAGAGGCGGTTAGAATCAATTGAAATTCAGAAGCAGAGTTCTGTAGAGGAAGTATCTGGAAAACTCGGACAGCAGCTCTCTGAAGCCTTTGATGAGATAAGTCGGAAGGAAAAAGACGTACAAGATCTTAAGTCAAGCACCAGTTTACTTCAGCAAGCATTCGACGATCTACAAAATGACTACGAAACAAGTAAAGCTGGGCTACAGGCATTAGAAGATGAAATTGAAAAGCTCAAATTAGAGAATCAAACTCTGTCGTCTGAGTTCCAGAATAAAGAAACGGAAATGTCCAGCTCCCTTGAAGTGCTCAAAAGAGAATTAAGTCAACAGGATGACCACTCGCAAAAGACAATCGCAGATTTGCAAACACAACTTCAAAATGATAAAGATGTTCACAGTAATGAGATTGCTGAGCTTAAAGGCAAGTGTACGCCAAAATGAACAGCAAATTCGATGAGTTCGACAGTTTGGAAGCCCAATTTAATAGCAGAGAGACAGAGCTTCTCCAGAAAATTGAGCAACTAGAAGAAGGGTTGGCATCTGAGGGCGAGAAACTTCAGGAGGCACAGAATGCCTACAGAGATCTCCAAGAAGAGGAAGGGAGGTTGAAGGTGCAGTTGGGTAGTATGGCCAAGCTTGAAGTGGAGTTCCAACAGAAGTCTGGACAGTCGAGGCCCTGGGCAGCAGGTTAGAGGAGCAGGAAAAACAGCTTGAGCAACTTCGGCAAACCTTGAAGAAAAATCTGCACAGTTGTCAATCGACAGACAACATTGTAAAAGAGCTGAGGGCGTTAGAGTCCTCCCTTACAGCAAAGGTAAATGAACTTCAAGATGAGCTTTCTCATGTCAAATCTGAAGCTGTGGAGAAAGCAGAACTAAATTCACAACAAGATGATAAATTGAGAGAACTTCAAGAGACAGAAACAACACTTAAAGCAGAGATTGAGATGAGAAGTAAGGCAGAGGAATCTCTCACTCTCGAACTTCAAAATAAGAACGCAGAGTTGCAGGCTCTCAAAGAGGAGCATGCTGCAAAGTCTGAGAAGTTGACAGAAATGCACAGGGCACAGTTACATGAACTGAAGAACCAGGCAAAGGCCAAAATAACAACAGTGAAGAAAACCTATGAAGAGCTTCAAGGAAAAAACAAAGAAAGGCTGGAAGAGTATAAAGCCTCTCATGAAGAGAAGATTAGGCAGCTGCAAGATGAGTTTGAAGAAAGTAGGAAGGCTCTTAAGGAGAAGGCCGATGCTGACCGGGTTGAGGTTAGCAACCAGCACGCTGAGAAAGTTGCTCTGTTGGAATCTAAAGTTTTGTCTTTGCAGGAGTCCATACAAGGACTTCATGAGGAGACCGATCAAAAACTGTCTACCGTCAAGAAATTCCACCAAGGGGAAATGGAGGAAAGAACGAAGGAATTGGATGTGAAGTTAAACCAAAGAGAATCGGATTTCCAGAAGCAGTTGTCGAATATTCTCAGAGAAAAAGAAACAGGAGCTGATGATCTGACATCTCAGCTTCAAAAAACACATCAGGAAAACATTGAGCGTCTCACCCAAGAGCATAAAGATGCCCTGCAAAGATCGCAAGAAACTCATAAAAAACAGATGGTTGATTTCCGTGACCAGGCCAAGGGAAAGATTGGAACTCTCAAATCTCAGATAGTGCAACTCAAAAACGAGACAGAAGAAGCTAAACAGGAGCTAGAAAAACAACGAGAGGAGGCTCTTGAAAGAGCACAGGGTGACCACAGAGATGAGATACAAAACTTGAAGAAAATCCACTCAGAGGAAATTGAGAATAGTACAATAAAATACAGTGAAAAGTACAGAGAGTTAGAAGAAGAATCAAAAAGAAGTGCCCAGGAATATCAAAAAGAGATTGATGAGACTGTTTTGAGACTAGAGCAGGAGAAAGCTTCGGAAGTGGCCAGCTTGACAGAGCAGATTTCTCAGCTACAGAATGAGCACAAAGATTCTCTTACTTTGGAGGAAAAGAAGACGACGGAGCTCATCGAGAAACTCGAAAAATGTCACTCCGAAGAACTGGAGAAAAAACAAAAAGAACACAAAGCGAACATGGAGCAGATGGAGCAGCAGCATTTTGAGATGGTAGAGGTGATGCATAAACAATTTGAGGGGTCGACAAAACAGGAAAGTTCCAACCTGACAAAGATGATGCAGCAAATGGAGATAGAACACCAGCAAAAAGTTGATGAGTTGATTGATAATGACCTAGAGATGCAGGTCAAGGTGAAGGCAGCCGAAGAACAGATTGGGTTGATGGAGAAGCAAAGCCAAGATCTCCAAATACTCCACAAGGAAAACACATCAGTGTTTAAGAATGAGATCACCTCTATGATGACTAGCTTTGAATCAGAAAAGCAGCAGCTGAGGGAAGATTTACAAGATGCTACAACAAAATTAAAGGAGCTACAGGAGAAGGTGACTGCAGAGAACCAAGAAAGAGCTCAGGATGCAGAGAAGATTGCCGAACTTCAAGAGCTTTGTAAAGAAAAAGATAGCAAGATCATGGGAGTTGAAGAGTCAAGGCAGAAAATGGAAAACTAGAGAAGAAGATCAACAAAGTTTGGCATCGGAGATTAATGCAAAAGACCAGGCAATGGAAAGAGTATCTAAGCTGGAACAACTTTGTGCTGACAAGGACAACCAACTTTCAGAAATCAATGAGAAGTTTAGACAGGAAGCGGAAAGACTCAGGGAAACACAGGAAACTCAACAGTCCTCAGAGAACGAATCAAAGAGAAGAGACGTACAGAAAATCGAAGAGCTAGAAGCAATCTGCAGTGCAAAAGATACCAGAAATGCAGAGATTGAGGAGTCGTCAAAAGTTGAAGTCGAGAAGGCACGCGAGGAAGCCAAGCAGAAAGTGTCTGATTTGAAAAAGAAGGCCGAGGGTAGACTGGGACAGATTAAACAACAATACCGCGATGACCTAGACTCAAGGAAGCAGCAGTTCAATGCCATTGAAGAGCGTTGCCGTGTCCTTACTGAGGAACTAGAGGCGCTGAAATCCTCCCACCTTGAGGAAATCACCTCCTTGAAGCAGGCCACAGAGAGTATGAAATCAGGTCATGAACTTGAGGTCTTGACGCTGCAGCAAGAGCTCACAGAAGAAAGAGAGAAGGTTCAACCGGCCGAAATGCAACCTGTCGAGGAGATGATATCAGTGACTAGGGAAGGGATGCTTGGAGCGGCTCCGCCTGGTGGAGATGGGGATATGGGTGATGAGCAGCCAAAGATGAGAGAGAAGGAACTTGAGGAGCAGCTGAAGAGAACTAAGGACAGACTGATGCAAGAGATTGATTTATTGAGGCAAGTACATACAGTAAATTCTCAACCTTCAAGCTGGCTACAAAAGCTGATCATATACAATGGAATCTGAACGAGATTTTACATTTTTTGTCTTAACGGAATTGGACTCAAATTAAACAACATGTTTTTTATTCCTACCAATCCTGTATAATACCTTTAAGATATTCATGGTAAATTTTATGTGCAAAGGGCGTTCCATTCGCAGCAGTGGCTTTTGCTTTTTAAAATAAACGTTCAAACCATATTTTTTCATTCATAGGCAAGAGCACAAGATTGAACTGGACAACGTGAACAAGGATAATGAAAATAGAGTTGCCTCCCTCAAGAGGGCAAGTGCAAAGAAGCTTGAGGAGGTAGACGGGGAGCACAACTCAAAGATCAAGCAGCTGGTGAGGGAGCTGAACACCAAGATGGCGTCTAAGGAACACGAGACGGAACAGGCATTGCACGAGGCCATCTGTAAGTAGTCGCTGTTTGTTTTTTGTTTTTTAAATTGTTGAGAAAATAGAATTAGCTGTTGCAAACTGCTGACCAACCAAAAGGACTGTTTAAGTGCAAAAAAGGAAAGTTAATGGCCTGGCGTAAACAGGTGTACTGGTGTAACAGAAGCATTGATTATGTGCGTTGTGTTGTCCTTTAGCCAAAGAAGGTGGTCATTGATGTCAAGTGCAATCCATCTATTTGAGAAATGTGTAAACATTTGAAGGAGACTGACTGCCAAATGTTAGAGGGCGCTGTTTAGAACTTGAGATACTTTTCGTTTACAGATAAGGGTCAGAATGTAGAGCAGCGCATAGAGAAGGAGCATCGCAGCATCATGAAAGACATGGAGCGAGAAATAAACGAGCAAGGCCGAGAGCTTGAGAACATCAATGATAAACACAAGGAAGAGATCGCTGTAAGTTTTGATTGCTCTTTAATGTCGTTAAAATTGATACAGGTAGCTCCTATACGCTAGATGCATGGATTGTCTCTTGAATAACTGTCGTCCAACCATTTACTTAGATGGAAGGTAATCGCTGTACACACAATACAGGTTTTCACATTGTAAATGTGTAGACTGGTGGTTTTCACATATTGTTAATAGGGAGCATCACAAAACTTGGGCATGTTCTAGGCGCAAAACAGCGTTCCCATGGACACACGCCCGCAACCCACTGGACCACCAGAACAATCCGCTGAATTGGTGGGGCCAGCTTAAGCAATAAATCTTGCGCAAATGGACTTAAACTGTTACGTATAGTTTCTTGAAACCGGCAGCTGAACCGTCCTTGAAACCACCACACTTTAATGTTCGAATTCACAATCTTCAAAATACAGGAGTACCGGGAAGAGATGAAGCAGCTAAAGCAGTCGTATGAGAGCCGTATTGCCCAGCTCAACCTCGACCACAAGTCCCAGCTGAACGAGATCGAGTTCAGGATGGAACACCAGGAATCATCCCACCAGAATGAGCTATCTGACCTGGAGGCCAGACTCCGCAAGGACTTTGCTGCATACCAGCAGACCAAAGGTGCATCCAAACAGGTAGGTTGGTTGATGGGGAGTCTGTGTTCGCCGTCTCTTTTGTAACTACGCAAAAGCTTGCCCCGAATCATGTGACATAGCAACTGTCGATATAGTCTGAGGAATTCAAATTTAAGTGGGAACTTGTGACTAAGGAAGTCATTGAACCAGACATTCAAATGTTTTTCAGCACCTAAAAAATTTAAAATGTTTGGAATAGTCCAGTCTAGGATATCAAGGACTTTGACTCCCCCAGGGCATTGCACTTTGGAGAAAACAGTGAAATAAATGACATGTGCCATGAGTTAGTGTTACCAGCCCCCACTTACTGGTTTCAAACGAATCATCAGAATTGTTGAAATTTCAGTCCTCGTTTGTCTTTCTCTTGTCCACTCTTCTTTTTTCGTTGTTATTTCGGTGACATAAATCTTGGTGATGTATTAATTTGAAGGCTTTTTATAAGAGTAGATGTTCACTGTCTCCCTACAGGGTAGAAGCAGTGACTCGATTGAGTCGTTAGACCCACTGTTTGTTAAAGCTGAAACTCTGAACCTTGAGGAGCTGAAGCAAAATAATATCATGCTAAAGGTATAGAAACTATTGTTCATCACTCTGGTTGAGGCATTCTGATAACTGGGAGCCTGACTGACTTGTTATTTTTCTCGATAATTTGAGTGAGATCAAAATCCTTATTCTGGTTTCCTGCAGGCTGCTTCTTCTATTTAAATTGTGGACGTACTGGTCACATGTTTACTGATTCACTCATGCCTGTAGTGTAGTGTCACTGTGGTCATGAAGCGTTCATTTAGCATACAATTGATACATGTACATAGGGTTTTCTGATAAACATTATTAGAAGCTTGACTAATTTTATGTGCATTGCCTGTAGGGAGGGTCTCTAAAGTCGAGCGCAACAGAACATTTCTGTGGGTACACATACGCAATCCATTGGACCACCTGAATGTTCCGCTTGACCACATCAATGTGCCGAAGTACAGGAGCATTCCTAAATGAGTGAATATGTTGAAATGGAACATTCCGGTGGTCTAATGGAACGGTCCATGTGCATACGCTGCAATACTTACATGTATCCGAAACCAAATAGAACTGTTCTACCATTCCAACTTTTGGGACGTTCCCCTTTAACATTATCAAACCCTAGACCATGTAGACACTAACAATTATTTGGCATCATGTATACCAGTCTTCACTTTTTAAGGGGCTGTGTAGTCATAATCAGAGCAGGCCTGTGGCTGTGCATGGAATTATGTATTCTTACTCAGTTACTGCACACGTGCGCTCTCTCCAAAGATATCATACAGAGTGAGGGTGCAGGGGTGGAATAACTGGGCGAAAGTGCATAATTACATGAACAGCCACAGCCTTGCTTTGATCGTGACGACACAGCCCCATTAACATCATCATTTGAAAACGATTGCCGTGGGTATACAGTGCTAGGCCCATGTTTGATATCTGAGAAACTAGCTAATTCTATTCAGAGACAATTATCCTGGATAATGAAATGTTTCATTCACGTAAAAGTGAAATTCAGTGACTCTTCATGCCCTTTGGTTTTCTTTTCAGAGATTCTTTTTAACTTTCATGTGACTTTTCGTTTTTATATTTGATTTTCTACTTTGGATTTTGAATTAAGCTCTGTTTGAGCTTAAGCTCTGAAAGTTAAAGGGAATGTTTTAAATTGATGTCTAACCTATTTTGTTCGACTCCATCCTTTAAAAACTTAATCAAGAAAGTTAACCAGTTAACAGTTTCAGCGCATACCTGTACAATGTATGTGCGCAGAATTTGAAATGAAGGCCAATTCGGAATTGGTGTCTGTGGCTACAGCCGCGGCTGTTTCTAAGGGCATTGCTATTGGCCTTGAATGCTTTAAACAACAGATGGTAGCTATACATGTAATTGTAAAGCAACAAGTAAATTGTTGGTGTGGTTTTCAAAAAATGAAAAGGAAACACAAATTGTTCCTTAATAGCTTTTGCTGTTCACACCAAGTTACAAGTGGGTACAAGAAGGGCTCTTATGCTTCTTTTTCTTTTCACATGAAGGCCGAGGTACAACAACAGAGGGCGCAGCTGGCTGAGGTGAATTTAAGAGAAAGAGATTTTGTGGATGAAAACAGTGGCCTAGGAAGTTCAGTTCCAGGTAAGCCCTTCTTTTCTTAAGAAAGAGCTCAAACATGTAGGCTTGGGCTCTGCCTTTGGCACCGGCTTGTGCTCCGTCCGCCTGCTTGAAGCCCTGTAAGGATAGCCTAAGCTTAAGCACAATCGGTGGTTTTGAAAAGGCCAAGTCTTAAATGTAACATTATTTCCTACAACCCTTTCACCCCACAGTTACAAAATTGTTACTCATGCCCTCTTTAAAGCTAGGGTCATCATTTTGTTTTTGTCAACGTAAAAGCTGATTTATAGGCAAAGCTATCAAGAAAGATACAGTAAAAGTCACCTGTGAAAGTTTCAGTCGAATACCAGTGGAGTCCCTGTGTCTATTACAAGTGCCCAAGTCAAAAGCTTAAGGTATACTTTTATAACTGTACTTCAAAATGTTGTATTCATTTTTTTTCCCCTCTCCCATTTTCCTTTTTGGTTAGGTTCACCCATGGGTTCGGCTAACAGTACTCCAAGCAAGAGCCAAGGTATCTCCTTTGGGGAGCCCACACAGATTGAGGTACGTAAAAGGTCTTTGCATTCTGTGCCACATTGTCTAAATGTGCCAGTTGACAATCCTATCTAAACATGGTTCTTGTAGCATTTATGCAAGACAGACTTGACTTAAGTTTGCCAGTGGACCAACTAGCATGCTCAAACCTCAACTTGGGTCTCCTAGCATTTATTCAATATTTGCAGATTTGTGTACATGCTGTTGTTAATTCTGTTTGGAAATGTATGCATATGAAATTAATCAAATGTATTTTAATTTCACTGATGTCGTTTGCTTATATACATGGACTATTTTTTGATTGATTTTTACATGTCTGAAATAATATCTGCTTCTATTTCTGAACTATTATTATTGCTTCCATTGAGAATGTATGACGAATGTTTGACGTGCTAATTTTTTGAAAAACTGAATGCATATTTATCAAATATACATGAATTTCATTGATGTCGTATGCATATACATGTATTCTATTTTGCATTGCTTTTTATATGTCCGAAATGATATTTTCTTCTATTTCTGAACTATTCTTTTTATTGCTTTTCACATTGAGAATGTGTAAGGAATGTTTGATGTGCTAATTTATTTGCAAAAACTGAATGCATATTCATCAAATATATATTTTTACTGATGTCATATGCATATTGTATTTTGAATTGCTTTTTATATGTCCAAAATCATATTTGCTCATAATAATACTGAATTAATATTATTATTGCTTCTTCCCTTGAGAATGTATGAGGATTTTTTGAAGTGCTTATTTATTTGCCAAAAATGTTTGCGTATACTTTTATGTAATTCATCACTTATATTCTAATGTTAATGATGTTTGATGCATTGACATGTGTTGAATTGAATTGCCTGCTATTATTGTATTATACATTATTTGCCAACGATACTAAACTATTATGACTATTGCTTTTACATTGAGATGTTGTGATGATTGTAAAGCTCTGACTGCTTTGATTGTCATTGATATATTATTTCCTTTTTACAGGTTTTCTGTCTCCAACAATACCCCCAGCCCTACCCTGTCCAAGTCAATCATTTCCCTGCCCCTTCCAGCGCCCTTCCTGTCTAGCTCCTTCCACCATATCTCAGATCATGAACTTTTGTTCGTTAAAGGAACATTACAGAATTGGTTTTTGCTAACAAAATAGTTGCTGGCAGTGTAAGCACTTTATGTAATCCACCATATACATAAACTGACAAACCTGTAGAAGTTTGAGATCAATCGGCCATCTGGGTCACGAGAAAATAGTGAAAAACCGATTACACATTTTGCATAAAATCGTATAGATTCAACAAATGAATAAAACGCTCACTGAGCGATAAACTCCAATCGGCAAGTTAGTTTATTCATTTCTCATCAAATATGGCATTTCAGACAGAAATATTTCAAGGGATGTTTTCTACTATCATCATAGACCGTGCAAGTTTTATGTAAATCTGTGATCAAAAAGTATATTTGTTCTTACCAATTCTGTAATGTTCCTTTAAGTAATTTAACGATTTTGTATTGACTTAGACTTTTAGTTGTGTACTAATATTTTCAATAGAACTTTGAAGTCCCAACCGAGGAGTGCTTATCTTTTTTTGCTGACTTGTTTAATAAATTTTGTTGATTTTTTTTATTTGTATTCTGCTTGTCACACTTTGGTTCAGGGTAAAACCAAAACTAGAGTTATAATTAGTTATAGGCCTAGTGTTTAAATAAACACAAACAATTTAGAAGGCCTACAAGTATCAAGCAAACTCAAATATTCATGTATCTTGGCTGAAACTGGTGTTTTTATTGTTTCCCTGCAGTATCTGAAGAATGTGTTGTATCAATACATGATGGGAAGAGAAACTAAGGTAAAGTTCTGTATGTAAACTACTCAGAATAAACTACAAGCAAATTAAATTAAAATGATCACATTAAACTATTTGTAACCGGTGAAAGTTAAAACACAGGCTTGCAACCCTTTACAGGTATTATACATTGTTAGATTCTTGTCTGAAAGCACTCCTGTAGTGGCCACTGTACCTCAAAAAAAAACTAATGATCATCACTTCTTAATTTTCTATTTCACTCCAGACGATGGCTAAGGTGATAGCTGCAGTGGTGAAATTCTCCAAGGAGCAAACAAACGAAATTCTGATTCGTGAAGATCAGAAACAGACAAACTTGGTAAGACACTCTTGAGATGTGAAGATTACAATGTGCTCGGATACCAACTGCAGACAGTTTTTCGTCTGTGGAATTTTTGTGATGATAAATCAGAACGACTTACCAAAAATCAAACTTGACAGACGGTCGGGTTGGCGTAGTGGTATCTCCCTCGCCTTCCACCTCTAGGACCCCGGTTCGAATCCCATTGGGGGCACTGTGTGAATTGGGTTTTCAGTCCCTACCTGATGGCAAGCATTTTGTGGGAATAATTCTCTGAGGTTTTTTTCCGAAATCTAAACTGAAACGTCCTTCTTTGTCTTCTCCCCATGAGGTTCTTGGCTAGTATAGTGATTAAGTTCGCTTTGCTGAGAATCCTTTGCGTCACAACCAGAATTAATAAATTCATTCATTTTTCATTCATTAATGGTTTATTCTTTAAAAACAAATTTCCCATGGCGACCAAGGGTCGAATTACAGGAAGCTATACAGGGAATGCAAAATTTAAAAAGATTAACACTGACTTTATTTTCAACGAGCCTGACAGTAAGAGAGTTCAAATTTAATAGACTTTACTGTCCAATATCATCCAGTCCAAACTAAACCATTTATATTCTTCAAACTTTTTCAACACCTCTCCAGTATCCTCTAACACTCCTCTCGTTTATGTCTTTTTAACTCTTGATTAACATGACCAGACAACTAATAACCTGCACCTACAGCTAACTCACAGCTAACCACGGAGTCATAGCATTTTTTTACGGCGAGAAGTCTGTTCAGATGTACCTTTATGAACACTTTATTGAAGTGAGTCAGTCATGCTATAACTATGGTCCATGGGAGACACTCCATAATTAGAGCAGTAGGGTCTTGAAGTTTGGCGGTGAACATAATTCTTGCTTTAACCCTCCTACTGCCAACAAAATTTTGGCAACATTTTCCAGTGAGTTGACCAACCATTTGAAACCATTCAACTCCAAGGTTGTGTACGGTGGCACAACTGTGCACAGAACTAACTGTGTACTGTGTACATGCATTCCCTCATGGTATCATATTGCAGGCTTGCATAGTGCATCTATCATTCAAAACCACCGTGAATGGTTATTGAATGGTCAGACAGCAAGAGGGTTAATAGATGATAAACTTTGCATCGGGGATAAGAATACTATTTGGTGTTTTACCCTAACACGATGTATGTAAGCCTGTTACTCAGTACTTTCCCGAGTTCTGTAACAAAATCCACAGGCATTTACTCGGTGGGATTCGAAACCCACACCCTTTGCCATTCTAGAGAAGATGTCTTACCAACTAGACCACCGAGATTGCCGTAGCTAGAGGCAGTTCGAACCCTATGTTCTTGCTCACGGCGATAATACTCCATAAATACTAATTACCATAAAAACTTACTTTGTGAGTCGCTTCGCAACGTCGGAGTCGCTTCGCAACGTCGTTTTCAAAATATCAGCACTGCCCAATTTCTAAAGAGGCAAGGTTGTGTCGACAATGTTGTGTCGACAAGGTTGGTGTCTACATGGAGTTGTCCAAGTTCTTGGGGGTTTCTAGAATTTTCAGAGTCTAGGATGGACGAGGGGTTGGATGTGTTAAGTACCATGGACTTGATCATAACAGACTGACGCACATTATTGATCATCTAAACCATCTAACAGACTTCTGCTATACTGCTGTTACTTTCCAGACCACCCCCATCTTGCTCACCATGCGCAAAAACAAAAAAACCCTTGTTTTATGAGTTTCCGCTGCCGGGTTCACCTTGCCTTTTTAATTTCAGTTTGTTTGACTTGTTGTTATCCATGTTCTAGTTCTTCGCCGCGCCAGTGTGACGCAAGCACACAAGATGGCTCATTAACAAGGGTAGGCCCCGGACCATGTATAAATACCCGTCATTGTTGCTTTTTTTCAATTTATTTTATTTATTTTTTGCGTCAGTGTCGGTTTCAATGATGTATCAATTTTTTGGTTATAAAGGAAGTGTACACCTTAAGTAAAATATTTATAGACCCAATGTTACGTTTTTGTAAAAAAAAAATATATAAAAAAAAACATTAGTTACTCGGCTTTCAGGATCATTATAAGAAGTGATTTGACTCGGACGTATAATGCCATTTAAAGTCAAATCACCCAATAGTGAAGTGAGTCAACCATGAGGAGACTTGTGACAATACTCAAAAGATAATGCCATCTAAAGAGAACTTGCTCAAAGTGAAGCGAGTAAGGCCTAAGGAGACTCATAAGCGACCTTACTCATCTTAAGAAACATTACTCAAAAGGTAATGCCATCAAACACATCAGAAGAGAACTTGCTTAAAAGTGAAGTGAGTCAAACATTAGGAGACACTCATAAGCAACCTTACTCATGTGAAGAAACATTACTCAAAAAGTAATGCCATCAAACATATCAAAAGAAAAATTGCTTAAAAGTAAAGTGAGTCAAATATTAATATTAAGGAGACTCATATGCGTCCTTACTCAATTAAGACACACCCAAAAGGTAATGGCATCTTAAATGAGATTGCTGAAAAGTGAAGCTAGTCAAACATAAGGAGACTCATTTAAGTGATCTTAGTCATCTAAAGACATATTACTCAAAATGTATCGGCATCTCAAATGAAATTGCTGAGAAGTGAAGCGAGTCAAACACAAGGAGACTCATAAGTGATTTTACTCATCTCAATCACATTACTCATCTAAATCACATTACTCAAAAGGTAATGCCATTGTAAGAGAGATTACTCAAAAGTGAAGTGAGTCAAACATAAGGAGACTCATAATGACACTACTCATAAGTTAATGCCATCTTAAGAGAAAATACTCGAAACAGTAGCAACTTTAAGTGAGAATACATCTAGATGCATATTGGCATGGCAATGACAGAACGTTCTCTCTGTTTAGTAACATTTCCCACTCTGGAACGAGTTTGTGTGTTTCTAGATGAGTTCACATGTAGTTGTAAAAGTTCGATTGGTGTACACGCCCTTTTTATTTGGTCACGTTCAATCAGCGTTGCGTTGTCCTTTTGTGTGCATGGCCTGTTGAAATTCATTGTAGCCACATTGTCTTCGGGAAAAAACAGCACTTCATCTGAACCACTCAAATGAATGCCTTAGCTCACCAAGTAAATGTTTAAAGGTATTATACAGGATTAGTAAAGCTGACAAAATAGTCGTAGACAGTGTTCATGTTTTGTGTGATCAACCATATACAAACGAATATTGATAAATTTGGCTTAACCTGTTGTGTGAGTCAGGAGAAACTAGTGAAAAAAAACATGCACAGTTTTCAGCATGTATGCACATTGTCCTTTATTTTGGTTGTAACAACAGAACACAGCTGTTGCGTTCTTGTTTCGGATTTTCAGATACAGTTTTCTTGAATATGACTTCATTTCAGAGGGAAATATTTCACAGAACAACCTGTTTTAGTATGAGCTTTACTAATCAGTAAACATTCAGAGTAAAATTAAACAATGATGTTTTTTTTATTATCAATACTGAATAATACCTGTAATTGGTGTATAATTTCAAGTGCTCAATTTGGCCGGAGCCGTTTTAACGGCTTCATTCCAAGTGAAAACTTCAGTTCTATGTAACTTGCCACCCTTGCACTAACCAAAGTGAGCCCATCTTAGTATGATATTGATATATAACAAATCTCATCCACTCTCCAGGAACTAGAAGAAAACTATTTGTGAACGTTTTGCTTTCAATTATTTTTGTGTTTTCATGGGTAAGGAATTGTAAGAAGTACTTTGGGGTGAAAGTTTTGTTTTTATCGTAAGTTTTTGCGATACTTTGTTGACTTTTCAAGAGGCACGTTGCCTTCGGATTGGGCGCTTTGGGCTATAAAAATGAATATGGTTGGATAGATGCTTTAAAAGTGGAATATAATGATTCACACAAATATCACTCGACATTGTGTGGTTTTCTTTTCACTTCGTGAACTAACGGGGTCCGTCATTTTGTGGAGTCAAAAGTTTGGTTCTATACAAAACGGCGATCATGTTAGATCACGAAGTAAACGAAAAACCACACAATTTTGTGTGGAACATTATAATTTATTCTACTTTTAAAAGCCTCTTTCCAACTGTATTGTTTTAAAGGAACGCCTCTTTATAGCCCAAAGCGCCCAATCCGAAGGCAATGTGCCCCTTTAAGTAACACTCAAAGTTATGTTTGCATGCATGTGCACCTTAGAGCCAATATTAAGTTGTACTTGGCAAATAATAAGTTCGGTAAAAAAAAAAAATGCTTTTGCAATCTTCAGACTCCAAAGTGGCACCCAATCACTCATGAACATCCAGTAACTCTGATACAAAAAATAACAGTGACTGCTGCATACCTAACATACTATTCCTTCTATTTCAACCTCTCTCTCTCATCCTCAACATCTCCCCTCATCCCCCCATCCACATCTTTCTCAATGACCACACCACCCATCTCTTTGATCCCAGTAGCCACCTAGTAGTTCTGTAGTTGGCGAACGTCTTTGTCATTATGACATGTAAGTCATAACTGTTGTTGTTTATGTAATGCAACTTTTTTTTTGTCAGAACCAAAGTCCTTCATCGATCGCAGCACAGTGTATGTGTATGTATTGTAGTGAACATGTCCTCGTAAACAATTTAAAAGTACTTCTGATAATAATTTTCTTTGGGACGAACTTATCCGAGATCAAAAAGTATTTTTTCCTTTTTCACATTTTAACTTGAAGATGTTTAACCGTAATCAACTCTTCCCAAATAATGTTTTTTTAAGCTTGTGTGTATTTTGAGCGATCATCTTAAATTACTACAAACGAGTGGTTATTTCCATTTTGCCAAATTGTTCCTCTCTTTTAGTTTGAATCTTCCATCATTGTGTAAGCAAAAAGAAAAGAAAAATTTGTTTGAATCAATCAGTAAAGAGAGCTGTAGATCCTATAATTTGGAGAAAGAATCTCAGTGCCACTTGTTCAAACAAAGGGGAATGCTTGCGGAAACTGCACCATTGCAGGTTATTTCTTTGTAAACAGGGATTTTGACAAGTTGTTTCTTTGTGCACATTTATTCTGGTATATGAAATGCACACGTAAAAACAATTTTGTAAGCATGCTGGCTGATCACCATGAATATCACAATGGTCATGCGCAAGATTTTTCACCGTAAAAACGCAAACAAGTCCAGTGGACTTAGTTAGCAGGTGCTTTTATTAAATCTGTTTGATTGCTGTTTTTGTTTAATTTCTGCTGTCCTGCTCTTACAAAACCGACTAATCCATATTTAATTCTGTTTCTTTGTGTTTCCAATTGCCCTCATTTATTATATAGGAGAGATGATTTTGTTACCACTACATTAAATGCTGTTTTATGTACGTAGTAAACTAATTGTTTTGCCAGTTATTATTTTCACATCGATTTCCTGCTAGAGTCATTCCACTGCTGAATATTATTTATGAACCATTTTTTTTTTGGTTCTTGGAGTGGGTTGCATGCATCGGAACATCCAACACCATTTTCTCTCCTGCGAGCACACATAGCACATTGTTTCAACTACATCACCATACCGATTTAATACCATCCGTTTTCATTCTGTCCAAATTATATTTGTCAATGCTCCACCCGTTGTTTGTGACCGATCTTACAGAATGAGTTATAAAATTACCCGAATATGGGCTTTAAAACTTATCACAGTTATATCATTTTCAACTTGCTGCTAAGTACATCCCATTACGACCATAAATTATGAATATAATTCATTATGCCAAATTTGTTCATCATTTACCTTAATTTTCAACGTTCAAAGCAGTGTTCAAAAACCTGTTGCATAAAAGTTGTCACAACTCCTCATTCCACACTCACTAATGTAAGATTGGGTCACATTTTAAAGGTATTGTACAGGGTTTGTCGGGATAAAAAGCATCTTTGTTTAATTTTAGTCTGAAAGTTTACCAATTACAAAGTTCATACTAGAACCATTTTTTCTGTGAAATATTTCCCTCTGAAAAAAAATCATATTCAAGCAAACTGTGTATGAAAACTTTTTAAAAAAAACTCAGCAGCTGATTTCGGTTGTCACAACCAAAATTGAGGAAATGTTTGTTGACATGCTGAAAATTGTACGTGTTTTTTCAGACAACAGATTTTAAGCCCAAATTTTCACAGGTTTGTTATTTCATGTGTATGGTTGATCACACAGAACATGAACACTGTCTGCGACTCTTTTGTCAGCTCTACCAATCCTGTACAATACCACTATATTGTTATTTGTTGTGTCCATCTTTAAATGCGGAAGTTGAAGAGAATTCAATTACATTTTTGATTGTTCTCCTTTTCAACAGGGGCGCCTCATGTCCCCCTGATTATCAGGACTTACCCGAAGGAGAGACAAATGTCACCCATTTCTTCCATGGAACCCAGCAATGCAATATATTTCAACTCTCAGACTGCAGCAGCTTGTCTGTGCAGAAGCTTCTGGATGAATTCCCCGGCCTTCACCAGGAGGAGCCGCCGGGAAACCAACAACACGAGGCGCCCCGGCTGTTGACCCCGCTCCTGCCCAACTCCTTCCCGGAGTGCAACTCGTTGCCGGAGTACCCGGAGTCCACCTCGGTACCGGAGCAGACGGAGACGAGCTCGTTGAACGACTACCAGGACGTGGACTCCCTCCACGACTACATGGGGATCGGGTCCTCGGGGCCGTGCTCCGAGGACGAGACCGGTGCCTCGTCGTCGTTCCGGAAGCCCGTCCCGAATGCGAAGCGGGTCGAGGTATCCTCTCAACTCACAACGTACCTTTTTGGAAAGTACTGCGGCGAGGAATTGGGTAAAGAAACAAGTGTCTAGGTCTCTCCCAGCTTGTTAGAATCATTATTTCATATTACAGCCTCCCGTATCAATCAGTTACTGCTCATTTCAGAGTAGCTGCAGACTTAAGAAAGCTCTACTCATCGTCGATTGCCCTTGCCCTCGCTAGTTGCAGTGTTGCTGCCTTACCGTTGAAATCTTCACGACCAGTCTCACTGTTGCAATTGTTGAAGCTGTTAATGGTGCTCAAGTTTTACCAGCACTTTGTATCAATTTGTGTGAGTGGTGTCAAACCTGATAAAAACTCTTCATCCATCCAGCTGGGATGCGACTTGGGTCTCGTTTTTTGGCATTGTGTGTCTGAGTCAAGGAAAAACATGTGTTCTGGCCACAAATATTTATTAGGAAACCAGAGAAGCAGTGGGAAAAATGCTAAATAGTTATTAATAAAACCTATTGTATGCTTTGTACATTCATGGAAGAAATGCTCCATGGTATATGTACATTTATAATTGACCTGATAAAAAAAGCAGTACACCTTTCGTAAGTTTTGTAGTCTTGTTGCGGTTGAACTGTACGCATACGTAAACAGGCTGGTATGAAGTCCATAGTTGTGCATTTTCGGGAAGTTGTAATAAAAACATTATATGAGGATGTATACTCTACATGTACCTGCAAGTAAGCTTACTAAAAAGCAACGTGTGTTCCTTAAGCCTTGCCAAAATTACAGCGATTTCAGCGTGCCTTGCGTAGTGAAGTAAAGATCGTTTGCTTTGGGGGAAAAAACATATATATATTCTTCGGTGGTTGGCATACTTGTAAATTTCTAATTGTAAACTAGTAAATTGACAGAGACCGATTTAAAATGGAGCTTATTACATGTATTTACGAATCAGCTGGTATCGCCAAATGATATAAAGGCTACGGGAGGGTCAAATGTTGTGTACTGTGAGAGTGAATCATTGTACTCGGGCACGAGTACAGAGCTGTGACAAATATCATGAAAAGTTTGTGTTTGAAAGTAACATGTTTTGGGGAAGTTTTTGGCTTTTTCGTGTGGTGATGGGTCAGTGGTTTGGGTTTAGTGAGATTTTGAATACTTGAAAGTCGGTTGTAACCAATGCTTTACTGTGTATTCAACCGAGCAAACATTCACTGGCCTAATTTTCAGTTTATATCCACTCTAATTGTTATTATTATATCGTTCTGGTAATGAAAGTTAGGAACCCCATTGTCCCGGAGTTACCTGTGGAGAGAATAATGTTGAAAAATGAAATTAGTTATAGATGCATGCAGCAGTGAAAACCATCAGAATCACGAAAGGGCTGGAAACACAATCCACGAAAAAAAGGCTCCACTCCGAGGCGGGGTTCAAACCGGGTTTCACAGAGGTGGAACGCAGGGACGAAACCACCGAGCCAAGAATGTTGGCCGGGCGAGAGTGGGTATACTAATACTGATGGATGTCTGAAGTCATGCTTTAAAAAAAAAACCAAGGAAAACCATGCATTTGATTATGCAAAACTCTTCAATGCAAGTAATATACACGTACTTGTTGTATAATTATTATACACAATTCTCCAATATCGTATAAGAAGCCTAGTACAGATTTGTTTTTGCATGATTTCTCTCAGATTTTTTTTTTTTTTTTTTAAATATGTTTTTAAACCAGTTGGTTAGATAGAGACAGTTTCATATTTCTTGACTTTGCATTTTCGTTGTCTTTATGATATTCGTATCGATTTCATATTTGCCAGTGACGCGCTTTATTCAGAGGGCAACCTCCAACAAGACAACATCATCTGCATTCTTGATTAGCGCTTGAAATGTTTTAAACTTTAAATTCACATCGTTATCTTGACTGATTGTATCGATCTGAGTGTCTCCGAGGCGGTGGTGTGCCGTCCCCTTTTTTAAAAATGAGTTTGCCAGGCTCTTGCGTGATTGAGGTGAAATCTTTCACAACCAGCGTTAAAAGTAAAGTATGTATATTTGAAAGTAACTTAAACAGCAAAACAAATCAAGAAGAAAAGATAGATACATGAAACTGCCGTTGATGACACACTGCGAAAATTTGGTTAACTTCTGAAAATGATATACTAAACTACTTTTTTGAGGAAAGAGCTTATGAAAAAGGAAAACATTTCAGACCTTTGCATGCTCTTTGCCATGTTGTCATGGTAACGTTATACGCGTACTTCTTTATTTGTATTGTATTCAATCAATTAAGAGATTTGATTCCACCATATAGTTAAATGAAATACATGTAATAGGATAATTATTTAAATGTTTTAATTCTACAGTGACAGTCGAAATACATCGTCCAGCTTTTGAATTATTTTCTACTTTATTCATTGACAATGACGTTGTGTAAAAATTGATCAGTTTATCACAGCTTAACTTTTATGACTTTTGATATTGTAAAAAAAAAAAAAGCAAAATAGATATAAGTATATATAATTATGATATTCAGACTGAAAGACCATTCCATGAAATCTTGTCTATCAAAACTTAACTTGATTTATTATGGGAATTGTTCATAATTTTTATATTTTGGGTAATTTATTTTTTCGATCATACAGTTATCATTTTGTATTTGTCTTTGCATTTGTTCTTAAAGGTGATATGAATTAACGGGGGGTGCATGATGTGGTGATAGAACCTAGAAATCGAATCGTTTAATTTATGACGCTTGGTAATCGTATTCCTTTTTTGTGGAAATTAAGCAAACTAATAATGTAGTTGTTCAGATTGACTCACAGTTGTGGGTCCTTGTATACACTGATGTCGTAGACAGTTGATGTGAAATTCTCGGCTAGGCCGATGTAGTAATATCAAGAAAGGTTTAATTTTATGTAGGAATAAGCGAAGAGGCAAACCATATACCCTATAATGTGCTTTTTATAATGTCTGGATTTATTTTGTTCGGCTGGCAAAGTTGGTGTAGTAAACGAGAAATATAAAATGACTGAATGCTTTACTGTTTCACGATTTAAAGTTGGGAAGGTAGTGCATTCTGCTCTACCAGCCATGGCTCCTAGTGGACGATACCCATGCCCACATCCTTATATGGTGTGAATGGGGTAACCCTGTTGCAGCCCCAAGAGTAGCTGGCAACGTGCCCCTGGTGACAGTTGGTTGGGTCGACACTCGACAGCCCAAAGCAGTTACGTGTAGCCCTCACCTTGGAATGGCGGTCCGGACTTCTGATGTTGGGCGATAGGGGGCTCTCCTTTTTTTTTTTTTAATTGGGGGGGGGGGGTTGATATAGGTTGTGCTGGTTTATTTTGAGGCTGCTTGGTGATCTTGGTGACCATTCATCAAATCCGATAAGGCGAGACGGCCTGAACTAGAACTGGGAATGGGTAGGTGATGGGTGTCATTTTAGTCCATTTCAACACTCCCCCCAAAAAACTCTTGTTTAAAGGGATGGTATACATTTGGTAATTACCCCCAAAATATTGACTATAAAAACTAATTAGGTAAGAATCACTGCAGCTGTTGATAATTTATAACAATATGTTGAGAAACGATTCCCTTCTAAGGAATGTGGTTAAAAAAAGAGAGGGATTCAAAAAAACACTTCATTCTGAGAAACATTTCTGCATGAATGTGTATTCCAATTACGAGTTATTCTTCCTGCGTGGATCTAACCGCTCCAAATTTTCGGCTACCACCTTGGAAATGAAATTTCCACAGGTTAGTTTTATTGTGATTTTCTACATTTACATAGGATTAAACAATCGAACGGTTCCAAAAAACCAAAGGTATATACTATGCCTTTAGCACTCGGTGAATGATGGCCGAGTAGCCCAATACGGTGCCCTTTAATAATGTGTCTTGAAATTACTGCAAAGGGTGTAAACGTGTCCCAACAAATAATACTATGGGTCAAATTGACTATCGTACCTTCAGTTGGCAATGAGCGATTCTGATCAGATCCAATCGTCGATATTTTGATATCCAACTCGTGTAGACTCGAGTATCGACTGAATTCGTAACCGCTATCTGAGTATCGAATAATGTTTATTGTTATCATTGTGGGTCTGTTCCTCTTGGGTTGTGACGGGCTCGTTTTGGGGGGCTGCTTTCTGAAAATGGACAGTTTGAACGCGTCAAATTCAGAAGACAAACCAAGTTAGGAACCCACCCCTTCGCGATGGCTGTAAAATCCGTGTGTATGTTATGCGCTTAGGGCCTTTATAACCGAATTGGGTTCTCAAAGACCAAATTAAATGTAATTCCAATTAAAAACATCCAAATTGACAAATTTTGTCATCCATAAGGATACATTATCTGTCTAATTCTAGCTACAGTAAATCTTGTACCGGAGATCAATATCACAGGCTGCGTTAGGCTGGGTGTTCGATGCTATGCCGATGCGCACAACCAAATAAACGACAGATGTTCACTCAATACGCGGTCGGCGACTCGGCACGTGTGCCGAGCGGCCGACCGCCCGCCGCAGATTCGTTCGGCCTCTAACCTTTTCCGCGAGTGTACACACAGTGGCCCATTCATTGTGTATCGAATTCGGCCCCGTCATCGGAGGGGCCCAAAAGAAGACCAGCTCATTTGCATATTCATGAACCAGAAGTGGCCACTGATTTGTAGCAATTAAAGGTAATGTCGGTCCGTGGGGGTCGACGTGTCTTTTGGATGCCTTTCACCGTTTACTTCAATCGGTGGTGTTTTAAAAGAGGAGTCAACGTGTGATCAAGCCAGTACTGTGTGGTGCTGTGCATTTTGTAGGAAACGTAAACGTTAAAGAAACATATTGATATATTTAAAGTGACCTTTAATAATGTTTCTATTGAAAAAGTGTCTGTGTACCACTAACATTCTTGAATGTTGGGATAATCTAGGAGCTTATTACAAAAATTGTCAGTCTTAGAAGAGGTGATTTATTATTATTATTTTATTTTAAGAGCGATATATTGAAGTGATTTTATTTCAACTGATGAATTATTGATATCAAACTTGCCCTTTAAAGTCAAGAAGCAAACGAGTGAACTCTCAAAATGCATTGTAACCCGCGAGCATCCCGCACAATCACACACCATTCACGAACTGTGTAAAGACGGTAGTTTCCCGCTCAAAAAACGTGGCATATGGAGGTAATGGGCGATGTGTAGCTACCCTTCGGACGGGGGTGAATTTCGATGTATACATTAATATTTTCATAGCCCATTTTCTAGAGTTTCCGGAAGCGATCCACTGAGTGCAGACATTTTCTGGGAGCCGAATTTTTTGACAGATGGGTTGAAGAGGGGGGATATGAGCACCCCCCCCCCTCCTCTTAATCGAGCCTGAGTTTACCTTTCGATTAGCCGAAAATTGTCCCTGAAAGACTTCTGTTCTTAGAGGCATGTGGACTGGTAGCCACAGAGTTATTAAACTCTTCGTTTTTTATGAGGTCTGTTGGGGGATGGACGTCTTGTCTTCTGGGACGGGCCACAGAAGGCATTTTTGGCTTGTATTTTATGCACAAAATGATTTCAATCCGACAGTGGGTTTAAAGATTTCTTTCGGTTTTTAGCTCCGAAAATAAGGTCAATTTTATAGGATTTGTGTTCGTTTTGACGACAAAAATAGCTGTATTTTAATTTTAAACTTGCTCAATGAAAATAGTATATTCCTATTCTTAATCTTTTTTTTCTTTATTTGGCCATTAAACATACAAAAAAGGTTAGTTAGTAACAAATAAAATAAAGAAAGAAAGAAAGAAGTATGCTTAAAAAAATATATAAAAAAATAAATATATATAAATGTTGCAAATGATTTGCCCAAAGTCCAAAAGATTTGCCCACATTTCTTGAACCTTTGCGATCATTACCGGGAAGGATTGTGTATAACTTTTCCGGAATTCTAAAATTGAAATGCGATCACGTGTACCACCACTTTTTTTTTTTTTTTTTTTCTTTTTTTTGGGGGGGGGGACGGCACAATCTCACCCGAAATGTTTCTTGTACTTAGTTTTACCTCTTTTAAAGAGAAAATGACATCCTGTGGGACACGAATATTTCATATGATACTTTGGATTATCGTAAACCCATCTGGACCGACCGTTTCTTCGTAGCTTTCGTTAAAAATGGAAATCTGTATGAATTAAGCAAGCATCGGTGAAGTTTTTACAACAGTTTTTCGCTTCCTTAGTAAATCGATGATTCCTATACAAACTCGACGAGTAATTTCCGGTTCGGTAAGGTGCCATATGGGCCGGTGATCCCAACGCGCATTGGGTATCCCCATGGCCGTCAACCGAGCCGTCCTTACGGCCTTTTGGTTCGGAACTTTTTCAATTTTGTTTTTTATCTGTTTTTTTCTTTCAGGCATTTCTGTATGGAAATCTGAGCTTTGAAAGGTTAAGACGTGCTTTGTTTGTGGGCACTGTGATTTTTTATTTATTTTTTTTTACCGTGTGTGTTTTTAGTTGATGTTTGCTATTTGTACGGATCCGCCATGTGCGTGTAGAGCCTCGACTTCATGCTTCGTTTGTAAAGTGTCATTGGATTACCATGACAATACTTAGTTATATTACTGCTTGTATTCGCTGCTGTTCCCAATGCGAGGCTCTACACGCAAATGGCTGACCTTGCAAAGGGGAATATTACAACTGATTACAACTTTAACTTTAAGAGAAAGAAAATGATAGTAAGATTGGGGTTTCTCTTAGTTCCCTTAAGAGGGGCGATACAGAGCTTGTGTTGTGAACAGAATTTTAAACTTTCAAAATTTCTATTGAAATTGTCGTTTATACATTGTTTCAATGTAACATTGCTCAAAACATCGAAAAATGTAGCGATCGCTTTGTCGGCGTAAACAATCTTCAAGACTGAGACTGTGTCTGATGTCTATCTTCATTTCGATGAAGCATAACCTTAAACACCATCTTGAAGGTGAAGGGGGTAAAACCATTACTATTATATGAATTACTGCAAGGGCACTAGTCTTCACTCCGTGCGTTTCAATGAGCACTCAACCCCGTAACACTTCACTTGATACGAGAAGTATTATCACAGCGTCTTGAGTGCACAACTATCAGTAGCTCCACTTGAGTCTAGTGGATCAATAGCGCATAAAAATCATAAGTGATGTTTGAAGCTTTACATTGGTGGGATCACAAGAAAACTATTAATAGTAACTTGCGAGTACGACCATGGCCCAATTTTATAGAGCTGCATAAACAAAAAATATTGCTTAAAAATTTCCTGCTAAGTAGAAATGAGCAGGATACCAGTTACAAATTGTACATGTGATATGGTAGTTTAGCTGGTAACCTTATTTTGGTAACTGTTCTGAAAGCATATTTGTTGTGCTTAGCGATTTTTTGTGCTTAAGCAGCTTTATGAAATTGGGTCCTTGTGAACAACTCTTTTAGAGAAGTCGTGGTTTGGTTTCCGAGAAGAGCCGGTGTGGTTTCGACGTTTCGAACAGTATTCTCTGCTCGTCTTCGAAAAAATCTGGCGTGGTCTTGAATTTTGGAACAGTACTCTGCTCGTCTTCACGCAGGAGAAACGAGCTGCGTATAAACGTCGAGGCCACACCGGCTCTTCTCAGAGCCAACACTTCTCCCAAAGGTTTTGTATACAGATGGTTGCACCCGAAGGTTTACTCTAGTTTTTCAATAGCATAAAGTCATCATATCCAACCAAACGCTGCGGAGAAAACAAATTTATGACGAAGAATTTTGTCTGCTGTGTTTTCTGCTTACCATTTTTGAATAAGAAAGTTGAGTACTTAAAGATAAATACTCGTAAAATTCTGTAAAATGTAACCATGTTCATCCTGATTAGCGAACGCCTCCAAAATAACTTAATATTAGTTCAATGGAAAATGATAAACTTGCAGTTACATTTTTTGTTTGTTTCACCATCCCCTTTATTTAAGAAACTCCTCCCCTAATGGAGGCTCCGCAAGAAAAGTACAGCCAGTACTGTCTGTGAATATGCCTCGTTAAGAATGGTCAGAGCACATAATACATTTCATTAGGGCAGGGGCACAACATGCACAAACGAAGACTCGTATTTGTAAATCCTTAAAGTAGTTTGAATTTTGTCTATTTTTTCCCCCACGATTTATAAGATTTCTTCCTCCCAAGAAGCTGCTCACAGGAAATATTTCAGGTAGCATCCCATGCATGTAATCCTCAGTCCTTCCGCCGCAGGGTGATTTTTTCTTCGTCTTCACAAAAGTTCGCCTCACCCCCCTGTCAGAAATTAGCCGCCAGATAAAAGCACGGCCACGGGCAAGAAAAGTGCAGACACCATCCCGGGTAAATCGCCGTCCAAGTACGGCGCGGGAATCACGACTAACGCGCTCGGTGCGAAGCTCAGTCGCTCACAGATCGGCTTAATGGAACTGAAAGACCAGCGGCTTATTTCGATGGAGTTACACGGCAGAAAATGATGCTAAGTAAATAATTTGAGGGTTTTAGCAGCGAGTGTGGGTATAACTGACAGCTTTCCGATGGCCCCTTACATGGAATTCGTGCTGTGAAACTGCAACCAAATAGTGCTTTATGTGAACACTTATAACCATAGATGGGTGCGATGCAATTAGCCTTTTTGAGGTAAGGTGGACATTATAGGAGTCTACTGTTTGGTTTGGGTGTATACAGACAATGTACGCAAACCAAATAGTCCCCCTGTGCGTCCACCGTATCTCAAAATGGCTTCAGTTTTTTTCAGCGCCAGTGTATATACTACAAAATGGCCACCATTGTTATTTATCAACTCATGGACCTGGGCTGCACATACACACAAAATAACGATAGAAATGACGTAAAATTTCCCCAGTTTCTTCTCAATTTTGTCGCTACATCATGGCATTCTGATTGATGATTGAACAGGTATATAGGCCTATCACTGACTGGTTAATAGACACTATACGGCTCTATAAACATTGACCTTGAACTTGAGGGGCAGGATTTCCAGATTATATTTTTTTCTCGGTCACACCGGTCAGTGCCGCGTGATAGGATCGAGCCATAGCGGAACTATTACGTCTTGAAATTAGTGCAGGCTCTAGTTAACCCTGGCTGTGGTGGAAACCTAAAGGCATGCGTATCAACTGAGAGTAAATTCATTTCAGTCTATCCTCGCACTATTTCAGACAATGTAATCAAATTCTGAAAAATGTCATCTGATTATAGGTGGTGAACGTTTTCAGGTGGTCTAGTTTTTCAGAAGGTCAAGTTCAGTGCCCAATTTCGAGGATATTTTGATCGTACTGGTGTCAACAACAAAAAACGAGCAAAGATATTGACAAAATAGGGAGACGGCCAACATAGGGCTAGATAGCTCAGTTGTAGAGCGCCGCACGTTAATCCGGAGGTCGTTGGTTCAAATCCCGCTCTAGTCAACAATTCTTTGTTCAACCTCAAAATAAAAGAAAACGTAACTTTCATCAGGATTTCCGAATAGCACTTAATCCGTTGAGACATCTCGCTTCAAATTTTATGTTAATCTTGATTTTTTTCTAATTATGAGTTGAGAAATCCCTGGATTGGCTGAACTAGCTTGTTATTAGAAAATAAGCCCCGCAGTGCATGTGTATAGGCCTACCTTCTGTTGTAACTCGTGATTGGTAAAGATCGATGATTAGAATGATTACGATCAGACAAACACTTGGTCGAGCCGAGATCAACACTCCCATGGTGGCTGATTGCGTCTTCGTATTAACAAAGTGGAATAATTGTCTTCTCTTTTTTTTCTCTCTGAGCCCTTTTTTAAAGAGACCCTGATTGGTTGTTACAGGGGAGCCGGGAGGGGGTATTAATTTTCAATCTGAAAGCGCTTTCGCTGAGGTTTCTACCCGGCCTTTCTTAGGTTCAACTATTTCAGTGAGAAATTTACCTCTTTCTCAAAAACTACATCGCTTCAGAGGGAGTCATTTCGCACAATGTTTTATATCAGCAGCTCTCATAGGTGCTCCTTACTAAGAAAGTTTTGTAGCAATGTATTTCTTGAGTAATTACCAAAAGTATCCTCTGCCTTTAAGTCGTGTGTGTGGCTAAAGTAGAGTACGAGCCTATTATATTTGGGTTTAATAGGCTAGAGTCTAAATGAATGACCTTCTTGATAACACAACCACATTCATAGGCTTTGTGGGACTCTGACATACGGAACAGTGACCCAGTCCGGCGAATTTGTCGGTCTTGTTTGAATTTATTTTTAAAAAAACAGCTAGAATAAAGAACGTTCAGGAATTCCAAACATTTTAAGTATTTTACCATACCATATATATAACATTCGTGACTCATATATATATATATATATATATATATATATATATATATATATATATACTCATGAAGTAATATCATTTGGTGACCTCTGACGTTTTGGCGTCATTGTCGCATCATCGCCTCGGTTATGCAGAGTCAACCGGTGACCTCGATTAACCATTGTGCCCCCTTGCCGCCTGAGGGCGTTTTAAATTTACATTCGTATCAGCTGAGAACATTTTGTATTGGGGTTTCAACAAAACTTCAACCGAATATTGTCTGTTTTACAATAACTGTGAAGAACCAGTATTTATTTATTTTTCTTAAAGGAACATTACAGAATTGGTTGTTGCTAACAAAACAGTTGCTGGCAGTGTAATCACTTTATGTAATCCACCATATACATAAACTGACAAACCTGTAGAAGTTTGAGATCAATCGGCCATCTGGGTCACGAGAAAATAGTGAAAAACCGATTACACATTTTGCATGAAATCGTATAGATTCAACAAATGAATAAAACGCTCACTGAGCGATAAACTCCAATCGGCAAGTTAGTTTATTCATTTCTCATCAAATATGGCATTTCAGACAGAAATATTTCAAGGGATGTTTTCTACTATCATCGTCATTAGACCGTGTAAGTTTTATGTAAATCTGTGGTCAAAAATTATATTTGTTCTTACCAATTCTGTAATGTTCCTTTAACGTAGTTGAACACACATGTATCACCCCTAAAAAAGGGGGTATTCAGTTTCCAAGAACTAGTCGTTGTGTACTTTAAAGTCAGTGGGTACTTTTGGTAATTACTCAAGAAATGCATTACCATGAAAACTTACTTGGTAAAGAGCGCCTGAGAGCTGCTGCTATAAAACATTGTGAGAAACAACTCCCTTTGAAGCAATGTTAGTTTTTGAGAAAGAGGTAATTTCTCACTGAAATGTTTGAATCTGAGAAAGGCTTCTCAGAATCTATTGAAAAGACTACTTTATGTATATAGGCCTAGTACAACATATCTTGAAGTAGGCTACCAGACAAGGAGAAGTTTTCGATGAGTTCGCCTTAAAATGAACCCGAGAAAGTTCAACCTTAAGAAGACACCAAATCTATGTCAATCTTGAAATGAAGCTCACTCGGGAGAGTTTGTGATAGATGTGTGTCAACTTTACACCTAATGACTAATTCAAAATGTCATTTTTGTGTTCATTAATTGAAAACATGAATGTAGCTTATGTTCTACTGTCCCATGTGTTTAAGCGTGATCTTATTCAAAACAGATGTCGAGACGCTCATCGCCAGAAGAAAATGATCTCAACATAATAACACCGATGACACCATGAAACAATAAACAATTATATACCTTCCATAAATACGCGTACTACACGGCCGTTAATATGTAATGTGATCATGCGGTGAAGGATTATTAATAGCATCTTCATGTCAATCCAAAATTACGTTCACTGTTACGCCTGTCACAATCAATCAGTTTCGGACGTGTATTTAATGACAAACCTCGCAAGTGGTTGAGTTTATCTGTAGTCTCATGATTGAGTTGTTACAGGTATATTGGGATCTATATAGTAATAACGCGGTGTTTCGCGAGGCAAGGCTTGATGTAGTTTTATAGGCAATTATGTTCAGCATGCGCTGTTATTGAAAACAAAAATTGGTCTGATGGGCTGTACCCTGGTTTCCATTAAAACTGCATATAATATACCTCAAGGGTCCCAGCCACTCATTCAAAGTTAACGTGTAGGCATGTTCGTCTGTTCGGCCATTTTGAAAACCCATAGTTTTAATATTTCTATTTTCTTAACCACATCGTACACACTGGTCAGCTATGAGCAGACCAGGGCCCAATTTCCTGCCAAGCAGAAATGAGCAGGAAACCAGTCACAAATTGTACATGTGTCATGGTATAGTTTGGCTGGTAACCTTATTCTGGTAAGCATAATTTTGTCGTGCTTAGCTACTTTTTATGCTTTAAGCAGCTCTATAAAATTGGACCCTGTATATATGATGTGCCATCATGCTGGACCATGCCACACGTCCTAGAGGGGTGTCAATCACCGGTGACACTGATTTGGTTAGATGGGGCAGGACAAAACTCTGCCAGCATCATTTGTGTACAGAATTGGTGTGTCAATTGTCAATGGTAGACCAAACCAAATTATAAAACTTAATAAATTAAGCAAAGAAATATACTTAAATTAATCCAGGACTTGTAAACAACACACTTATAATACAAAAAAAAGATCGATTGACAAAAGCAAAACAAAACCCTCAAGCGAGGCACGTTGTCGGCACATGCTGACATGTTTGAATATTTCCATTGTCTTAACCACATGGTACACACTGGTCAGCTCATATGCCATAAGATCGTAAGCTGGACCATGCCGCACGTCCTAGACGGGGTGTCAATCAACATGGGACAGTGGTTTGGTTAGACAGAGGCACGACAAAACTCTGCCAGCATCTTTTGTGTGCGAAATCAGTCTGTCAATTGTCAATGGACTGGTATGGGAGATGAACCAAATTATTAAAATTAATTAATTGAGCAAACAAATCGGCTTAAATTTACCCAGGCAATACCCGGAAATGTAAACAACACACTTAGATGAAGAAATCCTTGAAACAATGCAAAACAAACCCTCTTAACCTATGGGAGAAAAAGCTTGACACAATGTGCAACAGGAGCGTTGCAACCATGCAGATCCATTGCTGCAGGATTTAAAGGCACATTACAGAACTGGTAATTGTAAAATATACTTTTGATCACAGATTTACATAAAACTTGCACGGTCTAATGATGATGATAGAAGAAAACATCCCTAGAAATATTTCTGGCTGAAATGCCATATTTGATGAGAAATAAATCAAACTAATTTCCGATTGGAGTTTATCGCTCATGAGCGTTTTATTCATGCATTGTATAACACATGCAAATTTGTAATCGGTTTTGCACTATTTTCTCGTGACCCAGATGGCCGATCGATCTCAAACTTTTACAGGTTTGTCAGTTTATGTATATGGTGGATTACATAAAGTACTTACACTGCCAGAAACTGTTTTGTTAGCAAAAACCAATTCTGTAATGTTCCTTTAAGTTAAATTTTGTCTGATATTACAACAGACATTGTGGTCAATGCATTTATATCGATTGTGTATTGTTCTAACGGGATCAAGCCCATTCCGGCACTTGAAAAATGTAATTTTGACTTCGCTGTCGCTATAAGAAAATGCTCGTCACAGTCGTTCCAGCAGATTGATCGGGTTTTCATTTATCACATTCTTTGCGCGGGTAGCCTTTGTAGGCCTATCGTGTTCCCTTGATAAACAATTACTAAAACAACCACTGGACGATCTTAATTAATGACGATCTTCCAATAACTGGAAATGACATAACAATGCTCTTTCTAAAAAAAATAGGATATAAATAACAGGCATAACGATACTAACAATGTGAAGCCTCCCTTGCTAAACTTTGTACTCAATATTGTTACTGTCTGCATTTTTGTTCTTCATGAAATTATGGAAACTGCTTGAAGTGGAGTGGAAGGAATAAGGGGTGTTTTCTTTGCTTACTAAAACATTTGGGGGAACCAAATGGCTTTCTGAGATATGGACAGTAGGAGTGTGCTGTTTTGTTTGGGTGTAAATGAGCAAAATTACGCAAACCAAACAGTGCCCACTCAGGTGATGTGTATGGGTATCTGGGTTGGTGTTGTGTTGTGTTGTCTTTTCTCGCCTTCCACCTCTGGGACCCCGGTTCGAATCCCACCGGGTGCACTTTGTGGATTGGGTTTTCAGTCCCTACATGATTGCGTGGGTTTTCCATGGAATAGTTCTCAGGGGGTTTTCCCATGTTTAAAATTGAAACTCCATTCCTCGTCTTCTCTCCATGAGGCTCTTGGCTAGTGTAGTGACTAAGTTCGCTTTTCTAAGAATCCTCGGTATCAAATAAATAAATAACAAACAAATAAAACTGTATGTTTTGCTCAGCTCTAATTTGGATTGGAAGGGAAGGGTGTCGGTCCATCCCGCTGCATCATCCCGCAGCTCTTCGTCCAAACGACTCTTCGCCCAACACAATTATCACGCTAAGCTTCATGCTCCCGAACACAAAACAAGCTATAATTGTCCGTCATACTATCATCACAGAGACCAAAATATTCCTGTCGCTGTATGTTTCGCCTGATTCGACCCACGCATCATAGTGTAGTCCCAATCCAATTAGCCCGTGTGGCTAAACCGACTCAAAAAGGGGCACCAGGCAAGCCCTAAAAATGATCAAGCGCGTTCTGGCCAATTACTGGCCTAATTACATCGGTTGTCTTCAGCCCGTGAATATATATATTTTTTAACTATATTAGATAATTTTGGGCGACGAAGAGCGTTCAACAAATCTTCCCTCCAATGCCCAGACTAAAGAGTTTAGACAATTAAAATGACAACAACAAAAACGCGTGCACGCCTTGAAATTCCCGTAATTGAGTTGACATATTTTGCGTTTAATCTTCGACACATTATCTTCTTCTCTCATTATGCTCTGACATTCGTTTCGCAACGGACACTTGCGGCGAGAGGTGACAAACCGAACCAGGCACACTCAACTCCCCCCCCCCACCCACCCTTTAAGTCTCTGTCGTTGCGCATGGAGGTTTTGAAAGAGCAACTGTAGATAATTCTTTTGATACCTTTCAAAATATCCCACGGTGATTGGTTGAACGCCAACTAAAATTACCATAAGATCTTGAAGATAGTCTTACTTGATTATCACTAATCATGACGTACCCATCGAACAGTTCTCATTGCAAGTTGAGAAGGCTAAATCTTTTAAGTTCGGAAACTCAATCCCAACGCTCGTTCAAGTATAACATTGAAAGTCAAATAAATAAATAAATAAATATTGGGTATTTTTTTTTTTTTTTTTACAAATAATTCAAATTTCAGTTGCAATGACTTGTTTTGTAAACTTGGGTGTGATACCTGGCTGTGCGGTATTTACAGGTTGAATGGCTTCTGGCTAGCAACCCCCGAACAAAGATATTGATAGAATAGGGGGACTGCCAACATTAGGGCTAGATAGCTCTAGTGGGTAGAGCGCTGGCACATTAATCCGGAGGTCGCAGGTTGAAGACCCGCTCTAGTCAATTTTGTGCACGGTTATTCACCATTTTCTCGTGACTCACACAACGGATCAAGCCCACATTATTTCACAGGTTTATTTCATGTATATGGTTGATCACACAAAACATGAACACTGTCTGCAACTATTTTGTCAGCTCTACCAGTCCATTTAATATAATACCTTTAAAATGACCACTATAAAATGAGATTGAAATAATTCAAAAGGCCTCACTCAAGCTCTCTTTTAAACATGCCGAAACTTAAACACTTTGGCACAACTTCATGTTGAAATTTTTTACTGTGGGTGGTTTTGTGACATTTCTGCCAAAACTAGGGGAAATATCTGACGCACTCTAACAAACGCCAGGAGTGTATCGCATCCCTTTTGGGAACAGGCAAGTGGCAAGATCATCACACGTGTAACATGATAAAGCAGATGCTGCCGGGGGATTAAAAACTCTTTCAGTTTCAGACACAAAAACAAGCTTTGGCTTTGAGTGGGTTCAGTGCAAGCTAATAACGGCAGGTTAACGAGGTCAGCTCTGCCGGAAAATACGGGGTCACGGGTCAAATTAATCTTTGAATGGCGAACCTTGGGAGCTAAACAAAAAAAAAGCATCAGCCGGCTGGGATGCTTTGGAAACTGAAAAGACAAAAGAGGTTAGGGCTAGAATTTATCCAAGTTTTTTTTTTTTTTTGAAAGACTTGCATTATCTCAGCATGCGGCAAATTTCTTCAGGTGTCTGTAAATGTATGAATGTATTCTCTCTATGCCTACACTCTAACCTCTCCCGGGTCAGAACTGACTCGGATTCCGGGTCCCAGGGGGCCTTATACCCATTTCTGGGTCAAGCTGACTCGGATTCCGGGTCCCGGGGGCTTTATACCCATTTCTGGGTCAGGCTGACTCGGATTCCGGGTCCCGGGGGGCCTTATACCCATTTCTGGGTCAGACTGACTCGGATTCCGGGTCCCGGGGGCCTTATACCCATTTTGGGGTCAGGCTGACTCGGATTCCGGGTCCCGGGGGGCCTTATACCTATTTTGGGGTCAGGCTGACTCGGATTCCGGGTCCGGGGGGCCTGATACCCATTTCTGGGTCAGGCTGACTCGGATTCCGGGTCCCAGGGGGCCTATTTCCCGTACTGAAAATATGCTGTATAGGTTTTATTACATAATGTGTGTTTACGTGTAATGTTAGATTTATATGTGTAATAACTTGTGTTCGTTTTACTATTACTGATATTTAAATTCATTGGAAATACTTCTACTACTATTAATAATAATAATAGTAGGCCCTAATACTTATACCGCGCATTTTCCATATTAAAAATGATCACAAGCGCCTTACAATAAGACAAGCTAAAATAATAAGAACAAACAAAGAGATAAGAAAAGAACCAAAACTGTATTCAAAAGTCGAATTCTAAAAATACACCCTCATATCTAAGTGCAAAACTCAAACCGGACCAGCCATTGACTAAAATATTGATGTACAACACCTCATTAGCACAGACAATAAACAGTTCTACTAATCTAAGCTTTATCCCCCCCTAAAAAAAATAATGTAAAAAAAATGAAGGAAATCAAAGAAAGAGAGGACAAAAAAAGACACGTTGACGTCCTTCAGGCGAACAACAGAATGAACGAACCAAGCCTCGTCAAAAAGAACGAGAAACGGAAAATGAAAGCATCGCGGATTAATGTTATCCCCCATTGTTACCCCCATATGTCTTTTGTCATCAATACGACGATACGGAACGCCGACCCAGCCTCCTAATTCCCCACAACAAACAATGCTCCCCTTCGCAAGGTAATCCCGTTCCGCACGTAAACAATTACAAACGTAGCCCGCTATAAGACGCCTGTCCAAAGCCCCGGATTAACGGGGGAAATGGGGTTCTTAATTAGCCTAATTAACTCGTACGCTTTCTCTTATCTATTGGATATTATGCATGAGATAACGGGCCTTATTTTAACGACCGCGTCCATGAAAGTTGTTTTCGAAGACGCGCGTATAAAACTATACCCACATGTTTGATCTTACAAAAGACGTTCGGTCGGTTTAAAACATACAAAAGAATGGTTCTTCGTCTGTGTAATGTATGTGTGTGTGCGACTTTGATTTTTTCTTTAATGATTCAACTTACAGCTGAAGGAATACAACATAACGGTCCACAAGATTTTGCTTGTTTGGTTTGATGAGAAGACCTTGTCTAAACAAAACAATATAGGCCCTAATGGTATTTAATAGATGTTAGATTTGCATCGGGGATAGGGAGTGTTATTTGGTTTTTCCCATACATCGAGTAATTAGCCTGTGATTTTTGGTTTTTTCACGGGACTCGGGAAAGCACTGAGTATACAGTGCTTTTATACACACCGGTGTGAAGGTAAAACCAAAACAATTATTCATACAATGATTATTTATTTATTTATTTATTTGGTTATATATTTATTTGGTGTTGTTTTTTATGTTACCCAGTTTAATTCTTTTTTAAAAAAAATTATTCGGTTTAAAAACACAACACTGATCGACAGGAATCACTATGAAATAATCAGTTTACAAAAGTTACGTGCATACATTTACATACAATTACAAACAAAACGTGAAAACCATGTGTGCAAGACAATTGGACTGGTGTGCAAAAGACTAAACACCAAAAAGTAGACCCTGTTTTTAGAGGTATTATACAGGATTGGTAGAGCTGACAACATAGTCGCAGACAGTGTTCATAATTTTCTTAGTGATCAACCATGAAATAACAATAAAAACATGAAACAGTTTTATGTTAGTGTTTGATTTTAGTTTTAACCAACAGTCTTCCATGTTGTCTGCACGTAGTCAAAATTATGGCGAGCCTCTTTACAAGTGTGACCCACAAATTTGTATGGGTCGTAAGCATTGTAAATGGAAAGCTCCTTTAAGCTTTAATTGCTCAATCCTATTGAAGCACTGCTGTGAACCTTTGTGATCAGAGTGTCCCTTTAAAAGCACAGTGCGCTATCATCAGCTGTGAGCTTAGGAGTTTCTATGTCCCGCTGCACGAGCGATGCGCGCTGTACGACAGATGTGGGACACGCGACTGGCAGCGGTAGCTGTGGTCACATCAAACCCTCTTAGATCATGCTTATAGATATAGCTCCAGCACTGGTTACTTAAATCTCAGAGCTTAACTGTAACTTTATTGTAGAGAGCAAAATCGTATTTTGATCGTCACTGTATACTCCATGTTTCATTTCAAAGGAAAGTGGTTTGAAGAAGACACATTGGTCGTTACTGGATTTTGTAAAATACAAATTAAATAGGGGTAACTTTGGAAAATCTTTTTTTTTTATTAATAAAACAAAATAAAAACAAATGAATAGATAGATAAATAAATACAAATGTAAACATTGTAACATACAAACTCGAACCCACACTCTGCTGGTCAGAAAACCAGAGCTTGATGTCCGGTACTCTTAACCGCTCGATGTCCGGTGCTCTTAACCGCTCGGCCACGACACCCCACAAGGCTCTAATAGGAGCGCACAACATGATGGTCCCTGTTGATCAGGGCCCAAAAAGTAGCGAAGCACAACCAAATTGTGCTTACCAAAACAAGGTTTCCAACCAAACTGCCATGTCATATGTGACTGGAGAATTTCTGCTCAGCAAAAAACTGTTAAGCAGCAGTTTCTGCTTAAGCAGCTATATGAAGTTGGGTCCTGGCTAGACCATTTCTCACACTTTTGCAATTCCCTCGGGAGCGTACAATCTCAAGCTGCTTATTGTTTAGCGCTGAAGGGTTCATCCAACGTATCGCCGCCTCAGCTCTCGCGGGTTCCCATTGAATACACCGGGGTTGAGAGAAGCAATTTATGTTTAAGTGTCTTGCTCGAGGACACAAGGGCCATACCGAGATTCGAACCTACTCCAATGACGATCGGCCACCAGCACTTGAGTCCGATTTGCCAGACCTATCAGCCGAGACAAGTTTAGAAAGAATTTGAGTCTCAAAGGCAATGCACCGATTTGAACAAAATGGATTTGTAATAACTACTTTTTGCTGTTTGCAAGTAGTTATTTTTAGACTTTATATTATAAAAAGTTCATCTATGGCATGTTTTTAAATGACCACGGTAAAACAATGTCTAAACAAAAAGATGTTATCTTAGTCCCGAAATTTCTGTCATTCGAGGGGCGAGCTAAGCTTGTAATCTCCTAGTAATCATTTATAGATATGCACCAGCAACCAAACAAGATATAATTTGTTTTCACAGATAATAAATTAACTTAGATAATTAACCGCACGTTACCACAGGAAAGGATAATTCACCCAACGGACAGGCTGGGCACGCGTGTAATCTACAGCCCATGCAATAATTACATCTTTGTTTCCGGGAAAGATATTAAATATGACATTCATAAGGGTTATGAGTTGACAGGTATTTCATGACTTGATATACGGTGCACACCTGTTGTGAATGGCAGTGCCCGTTATTAAAAAAAAAAAAAAAAGTTTGGGATTTTCGTTCGGTGCGAGAGAAGAGGCTCGGACACGGGTGACTGAAAGTTGTACAAGGCGAGGCAAGACGGCAACGGAGGGGCCCGGGGAGGAGCGTGTGGCGGGGGGAGCGTGACTGAAGACCGTGGAATGGGCTGCAACTCCCCGGGGAGAATGTGGCTATAGGCTTGATATGATTCTGTGAGCTGAAGATTATGACATCTTGAAATTGATTATGATGATGATGAACAGATATTGCAAGGGATGGATTGATGGGGGGAAGACGCTTGTAGATTGTTTACAAAGAGGCAGTCGGAGAAACGCTATTGGGTGGAAAAGGAAAAAAGAGCAAAGATTACAGGGGGATAGGGGATGGCTAGAATCACTGCGGCGTGTCGTGGCCGAGCGGTCAAGATTGGTCACCGTGGTCAAGAGGTTAGACTGCAGGACTCTCAATGTTAAGAGCACCGGACTCAAGCTCTTGTGTTTTCTGATCAGCAGAGTGTGGGTTCGAGTCCCGGTCGTAGCACTTGTGACTTTGGGCAAGATACTTTACTACAGTTGCTTTGTCCTTTGGATTGGACATTAAGCCGTAGGTCCAATGTACTTGGATTGGTGGTGCACGTTGAACACTTATCGTGGAAGAATATGGGTCAACCCTTGGTTCTTTTGGTTCACATAGCAAGCACCATTGTTTACAGGTTTCCTCAGGCTTGTGAGCTACAGTGATTAACTTCACTTATGAGGCATCCTTGGTTTCATTACCAGAAATATGTAATAATAACACCACTGAAATTGAGTTGTTATAGAAGTAGGCCTATTATCGCGTGTAGAAATGAGGAAAAGCTTTGAGGAGTAAGAGAACATTTTATTGGACCCCTGCCTAATTTTTATTATTATCTTTTAAATTACATTTTTAGAAAGCGCACACTCTGTTTTGCTGTTATTTTCAATAGAAAACTAAGCAGAAGTAAAACAAACCAGCTTAAACCTACGAAAGGCAATTGCGCAAACAGACCATTACAAGACTACAGTACACGTGACAGACACACAAGCTTGTCACCGTGGTCACCGTGGTTAGACTGCATGACTTGCAATCACAAGGTTGTGGGTTCGAATCCGGCCGAGCTAACCGCTGATTTCACAATGACTAGAATAAGTATTGTCATCTAGTTTACTGAATCACAGTTTCTTGATTTGTGCAATTCATAACTATAAACGTTAAGCCAATGTTTGTATGAGAGAGATTGGCTGTTGCCAGCTTGGCATTTATATCCCCTTGTGGGAGCTTTGCCGAGCTCCCCTTTTCATAGGGAGATATTTATTTTAAAAAATACTTTAAAAACAAACAAACAAACAAACAAACAAAGACAGAGAAAAAACTATCATGCCCAAGGCCTGGCAACCTTATCCGTTCGACCAGAGTAACAAAGAGATAGAATTCCCAAACACCGTCAAAAGTCTCTCATCCATTACAATAACAAAAGAAAGCTCGTTTTTATAAACTCGTCAATTATTGTGAATAGTTCATCAGTATTGTGTAATGACATTTTGTGTTGATACCTTACAAAAAAACTCACATTGTTTGTACATTCTAATAATGTCATGCTCATTTTTGGTTTGAAAATTATTGTGAACAACTGTCTCGTTCATCGTAAAATCAAGACACTCATTTTTCTCCGGACGATGTTTTTTCTGTTTTGATTACTATGTTTGTTATCAATGGTGTGAAGTGGTTTCCCTAATGTAATGTTTGAAATCCAAAGAACAACCGCGAGAAGGGCAAGAACCTTTTTTGATGGACCATTCCAAGTAGTCGTTTCTTGTTTCGCTAACAGACGAGAAAGTAATTAAATTATACCTTTTCACGGAAAATGCCACTGTAATTTTGTTGTTGTTGCTTTTTTTGAGCTTATGGTTTTTGTCTGACCCTTGCGTTCTGTGATTTAGACTCGTGTTGATAATGACTGTCATTACTCAGGAATATAAATCAACAATGTTGAATGTTGTTCAGACGATCGAGCGGAAATAAAACTTGTTAACATCAGTTGAAGGATAAACGTGCACGTCCACGATACAGTGCACTCAGGAAAAACTCCCGGGTCAGAATTGACCGGATTCGGGGTCAGGGTCAGAATTGACCCGGATTCAGGATCCAGTGGGAGCTTTGCCAATTCCGATGGGTCAGTATCACCCGGAATCTGTGTGAAAATGACGCAGAAATGGGTCAAACTTACGCATAATCTCATCTTAAATCCATTTTAAAAACAGTTTTAAAAAGTTTTTTTTTAAATCCATTTTGAACCAGTTTCCGGGTCAGGCTGACTCTGAAATGGGTCAGGCTCACTGGTACCCGAAATCCTGGTCAGTTCCGACCCACTTATATCTAGTTACTTTTACACTCTGAACTGCAGTGTACCAGTTGATTGGACTACCAGATGACCTCATTTGTCAATTTCTGATACGGCTGTTGTACACAATTGCTCTTCTTTTCTTTCTTTTTTAAGAAAGGGGTTATAGATTGGGGGAACACTAGCTGCTATAGTAGATCTCAGGAGAGTACAGTGTCAAGATTTAAACAAAGAACCGGTTAATTACAAGATGTCGTGACTAGGTGGAACCATCCTTGGGTCCCCCCGTTTCTCCTTGGCACGACACACACACACACAACCCACCCACACCAGTAGAGATCCATCTTCGCATAGAGTCTCTCTGTCATTCCAGCCAAATAAACACACTCGTATTCTGGGCAATAAAGCAGGAAGGAGGGGAAAATATAATGAACGTCGCGGGCAGCAGTGGTCGTCTTGTCACACGTCATCAGGGTTGGGTTTTTTTTGTATATTTTTTATTGCGGATAATAACGTCAGTCCTGGCTCGATGACAACCAGATGTAATCCTATCAATTATTGACAGTCTCGTCTCTCTTGCCTAAGACCCATGTTTTTTTAATGTTTTTTTTTATCGCCTTTTGTTCATTTATACCTCCTTGATAATTTTGCTTTGGGACAAACAAGAGAAACTGATTTCCTATTGTTTTGTTTATTAGCAAAGTTGCAATAATCGGATGATTTGTTTTGTTTATTTTCATTAGCATGCATAGCCAGGATTTTATCAATGGGGGGAGCAGTGTTTTTCAGTAAGGGTGAGCGGGGGGCACTACTTGTACCTGATTTTTGTCCGTGGGGGTGCAGGGGGGACCTCGATTTTATTCATAATTATTCAAACAAACTTTACAAACGAAAAAATAAAGAAACTAACAAATGCATGTGGAAGGTGATGACTCCTTATTGATAATACACTGTGCAAGTCAGGCGAGTATTCGAACTTCCCGAACCGATTTGGTTCCAATTATACTATTGAGCTTATGTGTACGCGATTCTTTTCCTTCAACTACTTTTGATTAACGTGGTTTATGGCTATAAAAATTATACCATACTAATGAAAGTCGAATAAATTTGACAAATCAACAATCAAAACCCGAGATTAAGACTTGACCTCCGTTTTCGGTTACTTGTAAACAATTAAGAGTTTTGCCCAATTGACGTATACGTTATCGTTAAATCTATATTGAAATGGTCGCACAAATTCGGGCGTGATTGGCAAACGGCGTTTCAAAATAACAAGTATTTTCGTCCCAAGTTTTAATTTTGTGTCATTGTTAATTTCAACCAAATAATTTTTTTGTATAAAATTTGAAATGGCATTTATAACAAATCGCTATAGATATTTGTTTTTTTCAAGAAACATATTTGAATGGTATTCTAAAAAGAACATTTGATTAAATTGAAAAATGCAGTCTTCCTCGTTTTTTGTAATAATAATAGAGATCTTTATGGGCTTCAGACAATTCAGAAAATGAACTTAAAGTACATTAAAGAATACTGAACCAATACTTGTGTAAATCTATGCTGAGATCAATACCTATCGTCCCTTTAACAGTCAAGTGGTCAGAACGAGCCTGCCATGTTGAAATTTAAAAGCTCTGTTATTATTAGCCAACAGGGAGAGCACCCCAGTAATGGGTCAAAATGATATACAGACAGATTAGTGCCTCATTATAATTGATGAATGTGCAGCAGGGGGTAGCGTGTGGTCTGTTGAACACCGTGATGGGTACAGGCAGGGGGTATTTAAAGGCAGTGTTATACCTCTGGTAATTGTCAAAGACCAGTATCCTCATTTGGTGTATCCCAACATTATGCATACAAATTACAAGCCCGTGGAAAATTTTGGCTCGATTGGGTCATCGAAGTTGCAAGAAAATAATGCCAGAAAAACACCCTTGTTGCATAGAATTGGTGCTTTCAGATGCCTGAGAAAGGCTTCATGCCCGAAGCCTTTCCCAGATTCAAATTTTGTGTGGGTGAAAAATTACCTCTCTCTCTAAAACTACATTACTTCGAAGGGGGTGATATCAACAGCTCTCCAGTGCTCTTTACCAAGTAAATATGTATGGTCATGAACTTGTGGCGTAATTACCAAAAGTATACACTGCCTTTAAAGACGAAGTATAAAAGTATATATATTAAAAACTGCAGTTCTGTTTTCGACTGCCTTTGGGTTCAGAAAAAGTTGCAGCAAAATTTTAATGAGATATTGAAATTACTGCTGCTTTTCAGTCTGCCTTTTGCTTTTGATGTAAGTTAGCTGTATATCATCAAGATAACTGCTACATTCATATTTTCGTTTAGAGCATCTTTTAAGTACGGTTCATAGCTTGTAATTGTGGAACCAAAAAATGCTACTACTTTGTGCTAACTCTGAAAAGAGAAGTCCAGAACGTATTGCTGTTATTGGTATGTTTGCTATTTAAAATCTTCACTGAATGGACCTTTGCAGAATAGGATGATTGCAGACGTAGTGGCAGAACAGTATAATGCAAAATATTATATATAAACTAAAAAAAGAACCAAAATAAAACAACAAAAACAACAACAACAACAGCAGCAGCAGCAGGTCTATCCACGTTTAGGGAAGGGTGGCGGGTACCAACCGCATCTCTGGCCGCAGCATTCGCGAAAGGACGCCAACCCTCAGAAATCTGAGAACCGATTCATGCACGAATCGTTTCTTAGATTCAAATGTTTCTGTGCGAAAACTTATCCAAATCATATCATTTCGAAGGGAATCCTTTCTCAGAATAGTTCATACTGTAACCTGCAGTGCTTTTCACCAATTAAGTTTGTTGTGGTCATTAATTGTTGGAGTATATTTTACCGTTCTGTGACTGTACCTTTAAGGTTAAATTGCCTCTTTAAGACAGCGAAGTGGGTTTGGAGAGAACAGAGGGAAGTGAAGAGAGTATCCGACTTGGAGCATACGTTATGAAGGGTTTCATGGGGTCGCTGGGGATGAGGCTCAACCTCCGAGTGGTTGTTGTCATGATGTAGGAGCAGGAGGTAATGAGGCCAATTGAAAGCTAGCTGGGGAGTGACAAAGGAGGACTCTTGTCTAGCGGTGGTGATGAAATTACCATGAAAAAAACTAAACAACAACAACTAATTTAGTAGATGTTAAGTTTGCATCGGAGATAAAGAAAATTATTTGGTTTTATAGGAAGCTTTTCCTTACCCATCTTAAAGACACTTATTTGGACAAGTATACACGTTTTCTTTGCACTTAATACTGTTCATGTCATTCATGTTCAAAATCAGCGGGGCATTAATATTTCTTTTCTTTTCATTCTTTATCATATTTTAAGTCTCATTAGTATATTTTTGAACCAATAGCAGTCTGGGTACTCCACTAAAGGAGGGTTATACCTCCTCTGGATGTTACCTCCTTTTGTACCTTAATTATTACATTTTGTATTACTATTATAACTGTTTTTAGGCCTATTTAATGTATTTTTCTAGTTGTGCAAATGGAAATAAACCAAACAAAACTTTCGTTCCAGAGTCCCGTGAAAGAAATAACAACAGAACTGCAGTATTGTACAGGATTGGTGGAGCTGGCAAAAAAAGTCGTAGACAGTGTTCATGTTTTGTGTGAACAACCATGTACATGAAATAACAAACCTGTGAAAATTTGGACTTGATCCCTTGTGCGAGTCTGGAGAAAATAGTGAAAGACCATGCAAAACTTTCATCATGTAAGCACATTGTTCTTAAATTGGGGGTAGTCACAACCGAAATCAGCTTTTGCGGGTTTGTTTTTAGGTTTTCAAATACAGATTTATCGAATACGACTTCATTTCAGAGGGAAATATTGCACAAAAAGTTCTAGTATGAACTTAATAATCAGTAAACTTTCTGACTCAAATTAAACAATCCTGTTTTTATTCTTACCAATCCTGTATAATACCTTTTAGTTCAAGATAATTGCTCCGATGAACAGCACAACAAGAATGATCTCAATCAATTTCCTTAAAACTAAACTGGAGCAGGTGGCGTTACAGTTGGATATAACGACAAACTGATTCTGTTATGGGTTAGAAAAATCTATTCATACATGTGCTAATTAAAAATGTACAGGCCGTAAAAGTATACTTTGCAAAATCATAAACACCTTCTTCTGTGACATTCTTGATCCATGTATAGTGAAAGGTGGACCTGTACATTACATGTCCGTAACCGAATCCCACGCATCCCACCAATAGCCTCGGCTTAAAATCCCCCTATTAGTCAAGATAATGTCAGTTGCGCTGGATGAGGAGGTCTTATAATATAGACCCAGCCTGGAATAGGGGGGTTTTATTCGAAATGCAATTAACCACGCTCTAGATCGCATCATTTTATGACCATGGGCCAGATACACATTATAAACCTGGGAGCTAATCCGTTGGTGGTGTGGAGAATGTGCTGCTCGGAATGAGTCGGGAGTTTGGAGAGATCTTTGTTTATTCCTTGTACTGGTTTTTCAGAATGGGGTATCACACTCTAAAAACGTATACGGGTCAGAATTGACCCAGATCCGGGGGACCATGGGGCCTGACCCATTTGTGGGTCGGTATGACCCGGAGTCTGTGTAAAAAATGACCCAGGAATGGGTCAAACTGACTCAAAACCCGAGTTAAAATTCCATTTTTTTACCACTTTCTGAGATAGATCTTTGTTAGAGATTTTGGTTTTTCATTTCTTCCTTGTAGTGGTTTTGTCATAATTTGAAAAAAATGACCCAGGAACTGACGCAGAATCCAAAGTAAAAAAATCCCATTTATTAACCACTCTCCGGGTCTGCCTGAAAATGGGTCAGGCTCCCTTTGACCCATCTCGAGTCAGGTAGAGCTGTGCCGTAGCCAGCTCGCCACATCTGGGCCCAATTTCATAGAGCTGCTTAAGCACAAAACGTAGCTAAGCACAACAAAATTATGCTTACCAGAACAAGGTGTTACCGGCCAAAATACCATGTCACATGTACAATTTGTGACTGGTTTCCTGCTTATTTCTGCTTAGCAGACAATTGTTAAGCAATATTTTCTGCTTTAAGCAGCTCTATGAAATTGGGCCCTGCACGTTACCAGTGACCAACAAGAAAAGAAAAACATCCCCCCACCTGACCCCCTTCATCCAACAAACCAGATTATGGGTCCCCCTTTAAAGTGCGTCGTCTGTTTTGATTTGTAACAAAGGGATGTGCCTAGATTAAGGCGCCCTGCGTTTACCCGAAAGTATACACAATCTTTGCTCACTCGGCTCGGTCCACTAATTAGGTTATTACGAACAAATAAAAAGGCAACATGATTCACTGACTTCATTAAGAAAACATTAAAATCCATAAAATGTAAACTTGTGGCAGGAATTTAGATACTGTTTTCTTATTCGTCAACTGTTGATTCGTTCCCAACGGGATGTTCGATCTCAGGGTCTTTTGGACAGGCCGGGACACCCTTCCCAAGCTCCATGTTCTCGCTGCACGACACGGGCACGCCGTAAAATTTTACTACTATTTGGGTTTACGGGCCACCGTGGCACGTGCCGGTGGTGCGCCGTGAAATCCGTCATTGTGTCCGTCAACGAGACGACCGGGGCGCGGTGATGTCTCGGAAGGAAGCCCGGGATGGTTATTGCAAATGCTCTTCCCGAGATATTGACATCCTAAATATTGACCGGATTTACTATTTATTTGTTTGGGCTTTGTGGATTTGCAGAATAAGCTGTATGTGCAATTGTAGAATGATCTGCGTGCGCTGCAAGTTGCTTTGTTGATCGTATAGAACTGTCTTGCTTCGGTGTTTAAGCCCGTGTGCAGGAACAGTTACCGTTCAGCCAGGGGTTATGGAACATTAAGCCCGGGCTTGTTCGAGAGCAGTTAGTCGGACTCTCCATAATGACATTTATTTATTTATTTGTCTTTCCTTTTTCTTTTTTTTCTTTTTAGTTTGCCTCGAAATACATAAACTTCTATTAGTGCTGATGCTTATAAGCCTGGATCTCTAACTACGGCCAAGCAGATAAAACCTTTAGTAGCAGTTGTATTATTAATATAACTATTATATTTTTCTGGTAATTAAACCAAGGGTGTCTCATACGTGATTAATCAATGAGGAAACTTGTAAACCAGGGTGCTTGCTATAGTGAACCAGAAACACCGGGGTTAACCCCTACTCTAAGACTGGGTTCTTTTACGTGCACTACCAACCCTACACACGGGACCTACGGATTATTAGTGTCCCATCAGAAGGATAAAGCATTGATGTCTTGCTCAAGGTCACAGGTGCCACAACCGGGACTCGAACCCACACTCTGCTGATCAGAAACACCAGTTGAGTCTGGTGCTCTTAACCGCTAGGAAACGATACTCCTTTGGGCCTCTTCTTTGGAAGATCTACCGTCCCTGACTGTTATCTACCAAATTAAAGACGTCTTAAAATATATCTGATGCTTGTAACTTTTCACAATAATCTCGAACAAATCTTTGCAATGCGGCCAAAATACAGACGTGTTTAGCCTCTACTTACATCCATGTAACAACTACCTTAAGCAGAAACTATTGTTTAAAAACATTCTGCTAAGCAGCAATAAGCAGGATACCAGTCATAGATACTACATGTGAAATGGTGTTTTAGCTGGTACCCTTTTTCTGGAAAGCATAATTTAGTTGTTCTTAGCTCGTTGTTATGCTTAAGCAGCTCTATGAAGTTGGGCTCAGTTCATAGAGCTGCTTAAGCATCAAAAGTTGCTTAACAAGTTTCTGCTCAACAGGAAACCAGTCACAGATAGTACATGTGGAAAGGCATTTTGGCTGGTATACCTTATTCTAGTAAGCAATTCTTTGGTGCTAAGCCACTTTTTGTGCCTATAAGCAGCTCTATGAAATCGGCCCTAGAGCTTTCTCTAGGCTTTAACTAATGAATATCAAACACTGTATGCATTTATTCTCCAAGGTCTCTATATAAATAGCTTCTGTTATCTTCGGTTTAAAGCATGCGCGATCCGTTTCGCCAAACAGTGTCGCGTGCCGCTTTGGACCGGCATTATCTAATATCTTATCCGTCAAATCACGCTAAGCTATAAATCTAACGAGTCGATATTTACACAAGAGAAAAAAAAAACCAAAATAATGGGCACATTATTAAGCAACATAACGTTTTGATATACTGTTAAGTTTTATGTTTGCTAATTGATGCCGGCCAGGTAACAGCCGTAGACGAGGGTTTGCTTGGCATTGCTTTGTTTCATTGGTTTTCCTGCTGGTGTGTATTGTGTGCCTACAGATTATTTCCTTCATCCGAAAGGTAAAGTTTTTGGCGCCATTCTGGAGTCTGGAAAAATAAGTTATCTGTACATGCGTTTAGTCAATAAAACACGATTTGCAATTTATTCTTGTCGGTGCGATAAACAAAGTTGTATTTTCTTTGTTTTTGATGGGAGCAGGGTTTCCACGACTATAAAAGGTCTTACGGAAATCGATCCCTTGAACCCTTTTCACACGACGGAATAATAACAAATGTCCCTTGCTACAACTTTTATGAGCACTCATTGTTTATTTGCTGTCGAGATGCATGACTTATTTAATGAGCTTTGCATACCGTCCCAACTGTTTACGTAGTCCTTATGGTTAAGTGCCATGCTCAAGGGCGCAAGTGTCCTGACCGGGATTCGAACCCCACACTCTGCTGCTGACAATACCAGAGCTTGGGTCCGGTGGACAAGACTGCTCGTCCACGACACGCCATAATGATGATTATTATGATACACTTTTCTGGCAATGAAACCAAGTGACCCTTAAACGCGGCTAGCACTGTGACATGGAGTTCTAACGATACCAGGTATATACCCTAGTATCGTCAGGTATAATTGGTAACGAAGTGACAGTTTTAGATGTGGGAGAAAACCTTTTAGATAAAAACAAGTGCAATCAGGTAAGGACTCCGAAAACCCAAATCCACATGCATGACTCTGGTCCTGGATTCGAACCGGGATCCACATATAGCTATGCTGAAAAAGCAGGGCCAGAACCACCGAGCCGACTCTAATAATGGAAACAATCGGTCGGCAGTAGATTTGGTTTAATTTGCACTTTGGACATTTTCCTCTTCAGGGGGCGGGTGAGATAGTGCGCAAACAAGAAATCCGCAAACAAAAACATCCTTTTTACTCGATCCGCTTCCGTGCTCACACGAGACCGAGGTCCTTATCCAATCACCATTAAAGCCCCACCAAAAGAGAGAAACCTGATAGTGCAGTAACATCCATAAACAAGTCATTGTAAATTGACAGTTTTAAACGCTCAAAATATGACAAAACGCTAACACCAGCCACTTCCCGCGATAACACCAAATCCACCCCTATTTGTGAGTTCGGCAAGATGAAATGGCCGCGACTCTTTCAGGAAAAAAGCTAAACGCGTGAAGGAGGGGGGAGAGATTTTTCACAATTTAGTGGAGCAGAAGCGATAAGTTAATCATATGGACGGGCAGGATGAAAGGTGGGTTTTGACGGCCGAGCCGCACTCGGGGAAAAAAAACCGGGAAGGAGTGAACCAGACATATCCCCTCAACCAAAGATTGACGTTCTCCAGGACTAAGTGCCGCTACGCTCCGTGTCGAGTGATTAAAACTCCAGCGTTTGCTGTAGCGCCAAGTGTGGAAACACTTGACGCTGCGAAGTGGCTGTGACAATCGCTCTAATGCGGAATACACATAATTAGGGGGAGCTCAATCAAACTGGAAACTATGTTTAAATATATATTGAGAAATCATACATTATACGCTCGATGCACGGTTCTAGTTGCAATCAGTCGGAACCAGATATTATTATTTTGTATTCTTGTAAACTGGAGCCTTGTTTGTGAATTGGGTTTTCAGTTCCTGTACCTGATTACTTGGGTTTTTCACCCATTTTGGGTTTTTTTCCCTCCCACATCTAAAACTGAACATTTCTTCTCGTTTCCCATACAAATCCTGTCATTGGTGCTTGCTTCTCATGTTTGAAAGTGATTGAATATCATGTTTTAGTATTGAATCTTTGGATACTTGAATCTTTGGAGCTTTGAATCTTTGGATCTTGAGAAATTACAGAAAAAAGGTGTTGTTTTGTTAAATTTCTGTTTCGCCCAACTCGCAATGCCAGACGGCCACTTCAAGGTGAGGGCTACCCTTAATGATTTGGCTGTTGACCCAAATCACCTGTCACCAGGGGCACGTTGCCACCTACTCCTGGGGCTGAAACAGGGTTACCCCTTCAAAGAAGGATGTGGGCATTGGTATCATTCAACATGGCTGGTAGAGCAGAATGCATTAACCTTACTTTTTACGCATCAATTATGGTAAGTGCCCTTGAGCAAGGGCACAAGTGTCATGACTGGGATTCGAACCCACACTGTGCTGCTGACAGCACCAGAGCTTGGGTTCGTTGAACTAGACCAAGTATGGAATTAAGATGGATGTTAATTAGTTGGTTGATAAACCTGGCCACCCTGAAACGTTTTGTCGATTAGAGAACTTTTGTTCTATAAAGATTTGTTTTTGGGGGGAGGGGGAAACGAGGACTTCTACAAATGAGCAAATGAGACGCCGTCGGATGTGATAAAGCGCTCTAAAACTGTGTCTTGTTATTACGATGTTTTATTTATTTATTTATTTATTGCATCTTTTTGCTGTTGACATTAAACTTTTGTTTACACAAAATCAATGAAAACAAACTATTCAAATGCTATGGTCGAAACTTATATCAAGAATTCCAAAACAAAACTTCAGTCTCAAATTAGTTTTTTCACCATCAACACCCTTCTCTTTACCAAATCTTACCCCAGTGGTGATTTAAAGGTACCCCCCCCCCCTTATAGCTTCCACTCCCCCCCCCCCCCCCCCCGTCTATCGAAACACAAGCGCGCCAATCTCAACTTGCAGGCAACAGTCTAATCTGCCGTGGGTTAGCTATAATTCCCCGTATCTCTTACATAAAATGATGTCCCTTATCAATTTAATACGTGCACTCCCGCCCACAGTCGTGTTTATTCGTTGGCAGCTTTGCTACCGGCAGGGGTGCGGTCCCTGAAGACTTGTCGTTGAAAACCTACACCGGGAATGGCTTGTAGAGAGAGCCCAACAAAGAAAGAGGACGACCGGGGGAAAGTAAAGAAGATACAATTTATACATAAAAAAAAGATGAGAGAATGAGAGCGACAGAGACTGGGAGAAGAAGAAAAAAAAAATTAAAACAGGATGGCAGGGTGGGTTGAATGAGATTGGCCGCGGCGCCTCGGACGATTTTTCCCCCCGCCGAATTTGTGTCAAATCGCCATGGGAGATAAAAGGCAAGATGAAAATGATTAGTAAGCGGTCTTTATTATGAGCGATTCCAGCGCCCGGGAAAATTGCATAAGTGGGTTAAGGAAATTAAGTTTAAATTCGGGTGGCGTTTTGTAAATTTGTCACTTTTTTGGTGATAGCGGTCAAAATGCTTGTGGTGTCGATCATGCATTTTTAGACTTTGTTATCGCGCACCAACCTGGGGGATTTCGCGCACACCTTTGCTAACTGTTAATAGTTATCACACGGGCGACCATCTGTACCAGTAAACGTCAGTTGGGACAGAGATCTGCAATCCGTCGAGTTTCTTGGAAGGTTACCTGATCTATTGGTATATCGTTATTTTGAAACCAAGTCATTCACTATTAATTACCAAGCAAAATGCAATGTATCATTTTCATGAGAAGGTTTGATTGATGTCCGATTTATAAACAATCCTAGGCTGCATGGATTATCAATATCACGACAAGCACAGTTCTGATATGTGTTTTTAACAGTTATACCTTTTAGGCCCTAGCATGGATCTGAACCTGCTCACCATAAATACTAAGCAACTTTTCATTCTCATGACTCCGAAATAATATGTGCAATTTTGTTTCTTGACTCCATGCGTACTCGTGGGCAGTTTGACGCCCTTTTGAGCCGGCACTAATGGCATTCATTTTCCCCCGGTTGGAATCGAGAGTGGCTCTTCAAAGTCACGATGCTAGAGTAAATTGGAATTCCGGGGATGCTGAGCAACAGTGCTGACGATGGAAGTTCATCCGCGACCGGTGTCCGTGTGTTCGATGCCACCGTCGTAATCTCTCACACAAACTGTGATAATCACTCGTGAAAGATTGTTCGCGAGACAATGAGGTCATTTTGCGCGTCGAGGTAAAGTTTTGAATCTGCAATTTTCTTTAAAGGTATTGAACAAGATTGGTAGAGCTGACAAAATAGTCGCAGACAGTGTTCATGTTCTGTGTGATCAACCATAATGTATTTGAAATAACAAACCTGTGAAAATTTTGGCGAAATCCGTTATGCGAGTCTTGAGAATTTAGTGAAAAACCATGCACGATTTTCAGCATGTAAACACATGGTCCTCAATTTTAGTTGTAACAACCGAAATTAACTGTTTTTTAAATAGGTTATCTCGATTATGACTTTATTTCATAGGTAAATATTTTCACAGAAAAAATGGTACTAGTATGAACTTCTGATCAGTAAGCTTTCAGACTAAAATTGAACAATAATGTTTTTCATTCTTACCAATCTTGTCGGCCTGTCTTTAACATTACGGGTTCCGTTTTGTGACGAAACTCAAACTCTGCATTTGAATGGTACAAAATAAGCTGTAATGAAAACGCGGATGGATGATTATTTTGTCAAGTAATGAACCACAAGGGAAACTGACTGGGTAAATTTGCAATAGTTTGGGGTTGAACAAAGACAAATTGACGAGAGCGGGATTTGAACCAACGACCTCCGGATTACCGGCGCTCATACCAACTGAGCTATCTAGCCCTATGTTGGCGGTCTCCCTATGTTGTCAATATCTTTGTTCGGGTGATTCTGAAGAGTGCCCGAAATTGAGGCATGAAAACATGCTATTGCTGAAAAGAGGATCTGAAAAAATATCCTCGCGGTCTCATTCCACTACCCATAATTTTAATGACGCAATCGTCAAAATGGCTCCTTTTGGTCACCCTGAATATATTCGCCTACCACATTCCCCGGTCACAGTGCCTAACATTGCGAATATAATAAATTGATACGAACTTGTAAAAAAAAAAAAAAAAAAAAGGATTGTCTCGCATAAAACTTGTAAAAATTATTTTACAAACTTATGGTTTTCAAGTCAACAGTCACAAAGTGTCACTGAATTGGACAGCGCCATCATTTATTTACCATTACCACCCTATTTTGTCAATATCTTTGTTCGGGGTGATTCTTTTGTCAGTAGGGTGCATATGGGGCATTAATTAACCTTAAAGCCCTACACTCTTCAAAGCTTCCAGGTCAGAATTGACCCGAATTCCGATTTCCCCGAGAGCATGATCCATTTCTGGGTCAGTTTGACCCGGAGTCTGTGTCAATGTGACCCGCAACTTGGTTGAAATCTGGATTTTTTTAAAAACTCAGATTATGGGTCACCTTGACCCGGACTTAGACTCAGATTTTGGGTCAGTTGTGACCCGGACTTCGGGTCAAACTGACCCAGAAATGGATCAGGCCTCCTTGGGGTCAAGAATCCGGGTCAACTGTGACCGGGAGTTGTTTAGAGTGTAAACGCTACTCTATAGTTCCCCGATTACAAAAAAGAAGAAGAAGAATTTGGAAATAATATTATGTAAAAAATTTCCACAGGGTCATATCTTTCGATGCGACCTAATTACATAGTTTTGAGGGGGTGGTGTGTTTTTACGATTGATTTATTTAAAAACGCTTACAACCGTCATCCTGGTATAATTATTTCCTTCAGTCAAACCATTAATGATAAACATTACTTAAAACTGACATGTCCTTGTTCAATTATGAAATTAAATGAACAAGTAATGACAACGTAGATATTTATCTATTGTTTTGACGCGATCAATTCTATCAACACGTGAAACAAAACAAAGTTAAGCGCTGTTTTGTTTTTCGCCCCGCGTTACCCAAGGTTTGTTCAGTCATCTTGGGTACACGGCAGATGCTCACCAACCCATGCGTAACAGCCCTCGAAGTGCCTAGCGAGCCCGGCCCGCCGAACCCATACCGTGGACTGGTCAAGGCTCACGGCGGCCAAGCCAGACGCCGTCCACATGGGACCCAGTATCGTAGAGCGCTACTAATGACTTCACGCCCTTCGTTCATTTACGGGGATTTCTGGTGGAATCGCGAGCGATGACGGTGGAGAGAGAGAGAGAGAGAGAGAGAGAGAGAGAGAGAGAGAGAGAGAGAGAGAGAGAGGTGGATGGCGAAACAGAAAGAGGGAGCGAGTCAGTGGTGGTAATAGACGGTGGATTTGTCCCCCAATGCCATGGGACTCCCCTCACGCCGTCACATCATGGTGTGTTTGCCCGGGGGGCCGTGAGAGCGCGACTAACGTTTCCACAGCCAAAAAAAAAAAAAAAATGATGGGCGCGAACGCGGCGGTGCGCTCCGTCGCACCTGAGACCAGCACTAAAAGGCGGCTTCTAACTGCAAGCTAGCAGACAAAGAAAGCATAGCACTCAAGGGGATTAGATTTCTCTGCGACTGCTAACAGTTAGGATGGGGGACTTCAGTGCTTGGCAATGAGGGTGATGATAATACTGTGGGTCCCCCCTAAACAGGCTCTCTCTCTCTCTCTCTCTCTCACTCTTCCCTCCATCCGTTATTGGATTCTGAGGATCGCTGGGCGATTAGAAACAATTTGCGTCTGAGCGGGGATCACGACGCAGCCCTTGGAACGGCTCTAAGTCAACGGCCTCTCTCGGTTCAATTGTAGGCCTACTGATGAAGGAAGGGGAGAAAGAAAAAAAAACGTAGCTAACCAAAATCAACAATATGCCTCTGCTCGTGTACTTAAGTAGGTGTAGTCTTTGCATTTAATTGATTCAGGGAAGTGTTTATCGCGGTTGTGTCTTCAGCCCCCCAAAAAGCATTTTCATACGACAGCAATTTAACAAGGGTCCCTTGCTTAAATTTAGCATGGTTGCGAAATTTTACAAAATGCACCTCATGTGAAAGGACAGCAATTTGTATACTGTCCATAAAGGACGGCAAAATTGAGAAGATTTCACTGTTGACAGTCCAAACATTGTTGTCATTTTACAAGTTTAACTTGTACAATTTCACAACCATGCTCCAATTAAGCAAGGGACCCTTGCTAATTTGCTGTCGTGTGGAAAGGGTTAAACCAGGTATCTTGACATTCCTAATGGACTGACAAATATATATATATATCATGAAGGTTTAAACTAGCATTCAAAATACATTAAAACAGAAAACAATCAATGTCATACAAAAAAAATCAGAGAGTTCAATCAAATAAATTCAACACACTTTGAGCAAATAAACGAGCATCCTCAGGGGGTGAGCAGGGGGGTAAAAAGCAACGACGACACGGCCGAAGAAGGGGCACGTCTCGCTGCCCGTACTTTGTCATCCTTGTTTACATCAATCAGGTGATATGCGTTTCATTGTGTAAAGGCAAGTGTAGCACCTCCAAAACGCCACCCCCCAAAAAAACGAAAAAAGCACGAAGGCGCCCACCTATTAAAGCGACCCATGTTATTCGTCATGGTCAAATAAAATAGTAGGGTGACCAAAATGAATCACTCGTGTTAATTAACCGATTGATTGGAGGAACGGATGGTCAGTAACGGTGAATATTATGAATCTTGTTTACACAGTTGATTGTTCCAAGACGGAGGATGCCCCCCCCCCCCATCAGAAGTACATATATCCTCTCCCTCCAAGACCAAGACGATACCCAGCAATAGGGGAGCTCCGGACCCGGGACAAAGCCTCTCCCCGAGGTGACAATAACCGCGCAGCCAATAGTGAGAAAATCTAATTTAGGACACTTTAAGAAATTACACAAAAACCTCCTGCGTGGCTCACGGTCGGCCGCCAAAAATTAAACATTCATTCTGCGGAGTATTAGTGGTATAACATGGCTACTAAACCGCGGCAATCGAGGGGATCCCAATTACAACCCCCCCCCCCCCCCTTTACGCTTTTACATTACTTTTACACGTGTAGTGTGGTAAGCAATCATATTGTGCCGCCCCCCAGAAAAAAAAGGACCGTTCACTTTTCGAAATTGCTGGAATCGGATTAAGAGCGCGGTAATGGGACGGCGCGATAACGCCGAAATCTCGAGATGGACGGTCAAAAAACGGGAGGGATTTTTTTAATTTTTTTTTTACCGGGAAATTGAATTAGGTAATTTTCTTAAATGCGAGTCGTAACAGATTGGCTGTTAAAGCGCTGAGTTTGCTCAAGACAATTTTTGTTGAGTCCTAGGAATGGATTTTTGGATAATAGTACTACACTTACACGATTTTTTTTCTTCTTTTCTTAAACCCACTTGCACTTTATTTATTATTGGTGATTGACAATGAGATGTAGAAGTGGGGTTATATTAGGCCTACATAAATAATACAGTTTATAAATGCCTAATTTATCTTCAAAACGTACTCATAAATGTTTTATACTCCATCTTTAATATTTTACCGGACATGACTTGTTAAATAGATTGATTTAAGAGTCCATTACACACGAGATAAAAACAATAAGAATAGGGACACGAAACGTAGAAGCAAAAATAAAAGGTTTTCAACTTCCCTTACCATAAATAGTGCATCCATCTAGACCAAGGTATACCTACAATTTTCGACAGAACAGATAACAAGCTTCGGGAAATAGCCATATATTTTAAAGGCAGGATATACTTTTGGTAACTGTCAAAGACTAGTATCCTCACTTGGTGTATCCCAACCTATGCATAAAATAACAAACCTGTGAAAATTTACCCTCAATTGTTCATCAAAGTTGCAAAAAATGATGAAAGAAAAAAATAACCTTTTTGTATTGAATTGTGTGCTTTCAGATTTCTGAGAAAGGCTTTATCTCAGATTCAAATTTGTGTCTGAAAAATTACCTCTTTCTCTAAAACTGCATTACTTCTAAGGGGGTCGTTTCTAACAATGTTTTGTGATATCAACAGCCCTCCAGTGCTCTTTACCAAGTAAGCTTTTGTGGTCATTAATTGTTTTAGTAATTACTAAAGGTATACCCCGCATTTAAACTCTATCACTTTTACTGCAATGCTGTTTTGGGATATATTGTACATCCAAAGAGATTCCGGTCGGAATCGTTGGCTAAGCCGCAAATGTTTCTCGACAATTATGACAACTCCGTCCATCCGTGCTCCGGTTCATTCGCCGAATAATTTCAATATGAATGCAACCTGTTAAGACCAGACTTCCCTCTGACATTGACGGGCAAATTTCCCGTCACGTCTCCACCTGTTCAGACAAGTCGTTAAACCTTAAACATTACGTCGTATACAACAACCCCCGACCGTTTTGCGAGACAGATTGGACCAAATTGGTGAAAATTGGCCTCAAATTGGGACAAATTGGAACTCGAGAGCGTCTCAAGGCTCCTGGATCTCTTGGACCCGTCCCGGCCATACGCCCACCGGCTACCCTTCGTTAATCAATTAATCGGAAACGAGATGATATGGCCGTCCAAGTTCGTCACAATAATCAGTCCGACCTCGACAAGATCGGAGATTCTTTTACCAGATTGTTGAGGTGGACGTTTCGAAGTCAGGATGAGAAGGTGCTGGGGATGCCAATCGTTTTGGTGGAATCATTTTAAATGTGTCAAAAGATACCAACGACGACGACGACAACAACAACAACAAACAAGCAAACAAAAAACAAAATAAATATTACTCATTAGCCCCATGTTTGAAAAAAATTGAAAACGATTTCAACGATTATAAGACCCACATCCTTTTCCTTTTCAACAAAAGTCAAATCAAAGTGAAGCCCCTTTACAACTTCTCCAAAAAAATCATTTAGACTGCCAAAGATCTTGAGTCCAGTGAATCTATACATCATATGTTAGATTTTACAGATAATGTAAAAAGCTCGCATTACACGAGCGTGGCATTGTCCTGCTGCGAAGGGGTTGTCCGTCCACACATCGTAGGTTAACCATCAAGCCCAAGGGCCTGACTTTGATGCTTGCTTAAAGTGACCCACAGACAGACGCGATCACTCGAAGGAAAAGGGAAAACGCCGCCAACGGTCAGACCTTGACATTTCCCTGCGGGCAAAATGCGAGAGCCCGTGTAGTTGACCAACACTGTGGTCGTTCCAAAATAGGTTTTCAGTAGCCAGTGGGTACATAAAAAACTCTCGACGATCTAGTTTATCTACGGATTGGAAGTTTGCCTTGTCTTCATTACGTTCATAGTGAAACCAAATAATAACTAAAACGTAAACATTGTTTTTAAGCACAACTTGAGGATCTCCTGAAGCCCATCAGAACACACATGCCGAAACGTCGTGTAAAATTACAGGTTCTACTCAAGAACCAACACTCGACTCAAGTAGATTATCACATAGTGCTACCGCAAACCATGGCTACAATCGCTTTAACCCTACGCAGCTTCGAGTCCTGTGGAGTTAATTTGAAGATTTACTCTAATAATTAAATGAAATTTATGAATGTTATCTGTTGCATCGGAGCACACGGGTCAAAACGAAATTGTATCAATAATAATTATTATGAATATAATTTGAGGCGTTCCAAGGAATTATACGTTTGACGCATTGTTTTTGTTGGTTTTTGCAATCGTTTAGTTAGATAAAACGATTGAACAGTCTATCTGAAAAGTCTGTGTTTTTATCTTGTCGATTATCCGTTGAACAATTATTTTTTACTTAAACAGAAACACCAACACCAATTTTAGTCAGATTCATCCTCGGTTGGTGGTGACTTTAAACTCCAAAAGTCATAATACTTTTCTGGTATAGTTAAATTGGGAAGTGTTTACGCAGATATTAAATGCTGAGCCTTCATCTATGCACTGAGCTCTGCGGGGCACCGCCGAAAGACAACATACAAAAAAAACCTCTGTGATCACAAATCGACAGATGGGCGACCAAGTGTTACACGCGTACTACGTCTAAGCTCCCCACATACAGCGTGCAAAGATAGCCTCTCCGCGCATGATCAGATCATCCATTTCCCTTCTCTCTCTGTCTTTGGACCGGCTTATCCCAGCCTGTGATTGGTTCATTGCACTTGTTTGCTTGAGAAATACGCGATCACGTGTTCTAAACTGGTTTCTCTGGCTCACTTATGTGTGAGGTGTATAATAGACGGAGAAGTTTTTCGCTCGGTGTCATTTTGTTCAGCGGTTGGTTTGGTGCAGTCATTAATTTAAACCGCTATGCGTTTTATTTAGGTGGAAGTTTTGGTTCGCTCTTTTTTATTCCAATTGATGGGACTTATAATTGTACTCGTCAGCTTGATTTTTCGTAAATGGTAAGTACAACTAGGAAACGTCTTTTTGTCTGTTACAGTATACTTTGGTGACAACTGGATTGCTTTATCGATTGTTTTCGAACAATCTGCTTTCGTTAACGTTACTTTGCGTAGCAAACTTAAGTTCTAGATTGTGAAAGTTGAAACAAATAATTATGTTCAGGTCATTGTGTGTTTGTTGCTGTTGTTATTCTTCAAATCGACAGCGTGTCTATGTTAACTCAGTTGCTTTGTGTTGAATTGCGTATCGAGAGAGAAGACAAACAAAATCACATTATTGTTTGTTTTGTCACATTAATTACCAACCACTTAATAAACACTGAAGTAGTTACTACATAATTAGATATATAGATAGCATTTTATTGTCCACATTTCAAAAGAATCTGGAAATAAGATTTCCACCGGCAAATAGGTAAAACGACAAACAACATGAATGTTACAATATGTACAAACTAAGTATGAGGATCAAAAAAAAAGAGTAGCATAAAAATACAAAGACTTCAATATACACACAAAGTCAACGAACATTCAAAAGATATCAAGGTAGAAGGTGATCTGGGGTTGACTAGAGAAGCTAGAATACAATAATTTTTTTTAAAAATCAATTAGCAATAAATTATATCAATGGTTTTAAAACAGCATTGGCGCCATCTTTCAATGGGCTCTTTAAGAATACTACTTCAAAACAAAACTCATCTGGTTTTCGCTTCGATGCTAAAATATAGAGACTGCAGGATAATATCGTATTCAGGTTGTATAGCTTTACAAGATAATTTATCACTTGTGGTATACGCGGTTTATGTTCTCTATTAAGAGATCTCGTGAGCCGGACTCGCTAAATATTGTAAAAACATTGAGTTCGTGCTGATTAAACCAGATGTGTGGATATTACATTCCGTGTATTAGATGACGATAGTGAGTTATGATATAATAGTCTCTGTAATTCATATTACACTGTAATTAATACGACGGATAATTTAGTACCAACGTCACACGCATTCGTTTAACGGGGCGACTTTGCTCGATTGTTTGGTCACACTTTTCTACATTAAAGGCAGCGTGCACTTTAGGTGATTACTCCTCAAGTTAATGACCGTAACAACTTACTTGTTAAAGAGCAATGGAGAGCTGTTGATATAAAACATTGTTAGAAATGACTCCCTTTAAAGTAATGTAGATTTAGAGAAAGAGGTCATTTAGTCACCAACCAATTTGAACCTGAGAAAGGCTTAAGACATGAAGCCTTTCTGAGGCATTTGAAAGCACACAATTCTATGCAACAAGGATGTTTTTTTTCTGTCATTATTTTCTTGCAACTTCGATGACCAATTGAGCCCAAATTTGCACAGGTTTGTTATTTGATTGCATATGTTGGGATACGCCAAGTGGGGATGCTGGTCTTTGACAATCAACAAAAGCATACCCTGCCTTTGAAATCACTTTGAATATACGACTATAAATATTATTTGAACTAAACGTGAAACACTAGGTTGATATCACAAAGTAAGGCATAATTAAATTGCCTGTTTACTTGGCACCTTGCTGTCATTTTTACACGTTAAGTGTAATAAATGAACAGTTGTAACCCTCAATTTTTAAAATTGAAGGTCAATTTTAAATTCATCATCAGCCGATGGTTGAACGAGACAAATCAGCTTCAATTGTTTTTCCTGATTTTTTGTTATAAGGATATAGTCTGGTGTCCTGACACTCGTGCAGTAAAGATGCGTTTTCAAATTGACATTTTCGTTTTTACAATTGACATTCACTTCTATTTTGGCTATGTGTTCCGAAATAAAACGGTAATAGCCCAAATTATCAACTCTCTTACACTTGATATTTGGATGAAATTATTGTAATGGCACCAACAATGTCAACTTTTACCTGTAAATGCAATGGTACCTTAATAAAAAATATTTAAAAAAAATCGAAGAATGGTACCAGACTACCTGCTCCTCCAGTTCCAGTTTGGTTTCAATGATTTTAACGGAAGGCGAAACAAAATGGCTGACCCGCGAAAAGGGTGTCTTCAGTAGAGTGTCAGATTTTTACCCTGAAAAATCGTTCTACCCGATCCGCTGTCAACTTTCTCTTTTTTCGAAAGGCTTTTCCTTTGGTTTAAATTAAGACTTTATTACAGTTCACACCCTCACACCAACCAGTTTAGAATTACCCGTGATCCACCTTTAATACATCACTTTAAAATCCCTCCAATTCTTTTTGAATCTCTCTTTTTTTTAATGGCTTTTGACTGGCACCTCGAAGAAAGCTATACTGACAAAATAGAGAAACCGCCAACACCAGGGCTACGTAGCTCAGTTGGTAGAGCACCAGCAGGTTTATCCGAAGGTCCCAGGTTCAAGCACTGCTGTAGTCAATTTGTCTCTGTTCAACCTGAATTTATTTCAAACTTACCCGGTCAGTTTCCCTTGTGGGTTTAAAATGAAGATTCATAGTGGGATGGATCTTTGGTGTGTATTGGTGTGATCTTCGGCACTTGCCTACCAACTGCCTGGTTCGGTTGAACCCGGCACACTTATCGTGGTGGAGTAGGAGTTAACCCCGGTGTTTCTGGTTCACGTAGCAAGCGCCCTTGTTTACAGGTTTCCTCAGGCTTGCGAGCTACAGTGATTAAGTTCACTTGATGAGGCATCCTTGGTTTCATTACCAGAAATATATATATATATATTGTAATAATAATTGATCGGTTGTAACCATCTGTGTCTTGTGGCCAGTTAAGATCGTTTCTTGATGTGCATCTATGGAGGTGGAACGTTTTTGCTTGATGCCAAATCCCTACTCACACGAGAGCAATTTAGCAGGGGTCCCTTGCTTCATTTTAGCATGGTTATAAAATGTTACAAACTGCCCTTCGTGTGAAAGGACAACAATGTTTGGCCTGTCCCTGGTCCCTGGTGAAATCTTCTCCAAGAGTGTGTTATCATAAAAGTTGACAGCGAGTACCATCGGTGCATGTAGTTTGTAAGTTAAGTTTCCAAGTTAGCCTACAACCTTTTGAATTTGAAAAACAAAGGTGTACTACGGTTTCACTGCATTAAGAAGTGTGTGTTGATTGGTCGAGCACCAACGGCGCCGCACGCGTAACGATTTTTTCAAAAATACCAATCGAGATATTGACATCTGTGGCAATCAATAACCACTCTCGCCATTGCGCTACGACCGGCCGTGATTAAATTCATGGTACCGCTGTGCTTGAAGTTAATGTAACATGATGAATGAATTATGTAAATTAACTTAGGAATGTATTCATTGTGTCTAGATGGCCCTGGATGTGTTGGAACACCGCGTGTAATGTCCCATTTGTACACGGTGCATGTGATTAGTAAATAAAACAATAAGACCAATCATTGGATTAATACAGAAATCAGTGCGCTTGCCATTCCCCAAAACAAAATGCTTGCACAACGTAGAAAACCTGCACAAGTCTCAACTAGAATGAGTTCTCAATTTTGTTTGCAGTAATTGTATTTTATTATTTTAAGTCTATGGAAAATACAATATTACGAGCAGAGGCCGGAAGTCCAGGGAAAGGCAAAAGTCACATTTCACATTAATTTATATATTCATCTCAACTCATATTTTCCCTTCGGGAAAGTAAAAAAAACCATATCAGCCGAACACAAGGGAAACTTATGTGAGAATAATAATTTTTAGACGAGCGAAGAATTGGTCAAGCAGTCCAAATCAGATATACAAGACATCATGAACTATTTAAAATTAACATTGTAGATTAATTAACACGTCAAAATGCGTTGGTGTACGTGTGACACACCTTCTTTACTGAAATAGTGTAATTCTAAGTCGTTTGTCACCGTTGTGAAACACTGGTCAATGTTCGTCTCCACAATGAAACATGAATGGCCAGACAAAACAAAACAATAAATAAATAAATAAAGTCATCATTTTTCATCGAAATTAACCGCAGACAGGGTTTCCGTGAAATGGGAGATCAGCCTAGGTATGATGTCATACAACATGCCACATCCGAAATTGCACGCTCTAGTTCGTTTTGAATAAAAATACAGCAGAAACGAACAAGAGTAGATACTACTTGAGATTGATATTATTAATTGACGCGTGCATATAGTATCTTAACGCCAAATTTGCAACAGTTACAATATGAAACAATTTTCAGCCTAATTTATTAGTATTACTTTTTCTTCTTCTCTTGCTTCGAAGCTATGAAGCTTCTTTTATTCACAAACAATAACAAGACAGTGAAACAATGTACACCAATAATCCACATTAAAAAAAAGTCCACGAACATTTCTGCTATTACATGGCAGTTGCAATTAATTACGGAAAAAACAAACAGATGAATACATTTATTGTTTTTAAGACTACATTAGCTATTTCCAAACTGAACAAAAGTTATAGGCCGAGATGATGATGGTGAAAGAATCCGTGAACAAAACAGCTTTGCCTGTCGTCGGACCTAATTAAAATGTTGTTTTGACATTTTGGGCAGCGATCACTCATCGTGGAAAGTGTTAATGTTGTTTTATTTTGTTTTATTATTATTTTTAAGTTGGGGGGGGGGTTCAGTTTTACATGCACATCAATTTCGTCTTCTGTTTCAAACGAAGAAACCAAAATATGTGACTTCCTTAAACAAATCAAACCTGGAAAATAATTAAAGTTATTAAGACTTTAATTAGCGGTAAATCGTATTAAAGACAGCTGATACTTTTGGTAATTACTCAAGGAATTCATTTTCATAAAAACTTACTTGGTAAGGAGCACCTGAGAGCTGCTGATAGTATACAACATTATGAGAAACGACTCCCTCTGAAGTATTGCAGTTTTTGAAAAAAAGAGGTTATTTCTCACTAAAATATTCTCTGAATCTGAGAAAGGCTTCTCTCTTGTCTTCAAAGCACACAATTCTATGCAACGTGGGTGGTTTCTTCTTCCATTATTTTCTTGAAACTTCGATGACCAATTGAGCAAAAAAATTCGTTATTTTATGTATATGCTGGGATACAAAAGGGAGGATACTAGTCTTTGACAATAAATTACAAAAAGTAAACCATGCCTTTAAAAACATTTTCTTGGCACAGCATTTTCTTCTTCTTTTTTTAAATTATTATTATTATTATTTTGGGGGTTTTTTGTATTTATTTATTTATTATTTGTTTATGTTTATTTATTTATTTATTTATTTATTTATTTATTTTTGTTTTGTTTTTTGGGGGGTGGGTTATTCGATTGTTTTTACCAGTTATTGAAGAGGGAAAGCCCAATCGCAAAATAATACTTTATCAGCCTTAAGTGGACATTTCATTTCATACGATTATTAATTTCACAGGTAAGGATACAAAAGTGCAATGATAAACACAAATTAGGAAGACACAAACTTACCAACTGTTAAGAAAAGGTACAGTATCCCTGGAGGATTTTTAACCAAAGAAAACTGAATTACTATCAGGTTAATCTCTTAAAAACAGACAAACAAATAAATTAAATTATATATACAGTAACATTGCTTTTTAGAAAAATATACATGAATGTAAAAACATCAAACTACAATCATAAAAAGCACACAAATCACATTTAAAAAAATGGAACTGCTTTTGAAAAATATTTGATAAATATTAAAAGTAGTGTGAGTTATTTGGAGTAAAAACAGCAAGGTATTTGCATGGCAAGGAGGCTTAATAGTATGGGTCAATGAATCTACCAGGCCAGGGGGCTAATAAATGTTTTCTATGTGAATTTTTTAAAGGGAGATAAGCCATTGATGATAGCATCTTTAATACACGTGGCTAGTTCTTCCCATAGAAATCTGTGTGAAAAAGAGCATGATGGGTAGCATTGTACTTGAGTCAGCCCTTTGACGGCAAAATTGAACAACTTCAGTGTGACTACAATTAATTGGTATAGAAGAGTATTACATGTGTATCAAATAGGTCTATACCCGGTTTACCTTAAGAACAAAGCAAGATCCCTCCACGCCACCCCCCCCCCTAAAAAAAAGTATTGTCTGCCAAAAAATTGGATGTGGAAAATTGAATTTGTGTATAAGTAAAACGTTACCGGGTCACACTCGGGTGGGCAGCGAATATTCTCCAGTTACTCGTTATTACGTGTGTCGCATGACTGCCCAATCTCTCAATTATCTTGTCTCCCGCTGTGGGGCAGAGAGAAATTGGCTTCTGGGTTTTTTTCTTCTTCTTATGAAATGTTGGGGGTTCTGTTTTGAGAGCGAGGCTGGGCGTGGGTTTATCTTACCGTCACCAACGACTGACTTGAAGCACCACAGGGGAGTGATATAATGTATAGGGCGGGAGACGACGCAGACGCGATCTCGTGCTATGAACAAAAAAGAGAGTCTTATTTTAACAACGGAGCTAATTACTCGCTATTCACTTGGGAGGGATTTTTTCGGCTTGTGAATTATTCAGCCAAAAAAAAAGGGGGGGAAAGTGTCAGAATCTGGCCGAGGCGTTGCCGCGGACAATCCATCATGGCGTAATGAGTCATTTTTTGTGTTGGGGGTGAAGAATCCATTGTTCGGTGGTAGGGGGATGACTCACGAGTCTCGACAAAGACAAAGAAACCAACGCGAGATGACTGAATAATCTCGCGGGACTTTGGGTTTTCTTGGGGTTGTGTCCGTGGTGTTGTCTTAGACGTTTGCAGAGAGAGGGAGATGAGAGAGAGACGGAGTCTGTAATTGGACCACTTGCTTCTTGTTACTCTTCGGCGTCTAACTTTGCACTTCATGAGTATACGCCGGTTGCTCAATGTTGTCTGCAAGCGTTCTGCTCAATCCGTGTGTTGGTTGAACGTTCACCTCCCCGTAACGAGCTCTGTTTAACCCATGATTTGTTGTGGGACACGTTCTGTTCCAGGTACAACTTCGTAAAAAAGTGGAACGTGACAACGTACAAAGTTTGCATTTTATGCAAATAGGCCTACTTCCTGTCATTTTGGACCAGTATAGGCTAGACCTAAGTCACTACCCAAGTCGAAAACCAGTCACCCCGGCCGGTCACGACACTCCGGTCACCAAAGTGTTAACCTCTTTGTTATTAGGAATTCACCCTATAATATAGCCCCCCCCCTTCCCCAATCCACGGAATTACCACCCCGTTTATCTGATCAAACGATCCCCAACCGATTTCCCATCTCAGCTGCATAACCACTTCTTCCTAAAGGCACTCCAACCGAACCCCCAGCCGAGTGTCATTTCTTACCGGTGACATTTCCGCTGCATTTCCCCCCCCCCCTCCCCTCTCCGCCGCGTGTCAGTCAAGTCAACGACACTTCCAGCCCATTTCCGAGGCTCTTACGGGTTCGTTCGATAATAATTAACCGGTTTGGAAGTGGTGTCCGACTGCTGCCAAGAGAAGAGAAGAGAAGAGAGCGAGTCTGGCGACCGGCGGAAACAAATTGCAATCGAGGGCTCTTGATTAGTTGAGATTAATGACTTAGTGGTTTTGACGGATGGAGTAAATATAGTTATCGAGGCCAACTTGTTATCGCGCGGCATTGCAATGAATTTAATCACTGATTCGACTGTTATAAACGGAAATGATTCCGGTAACAATTAATATCCGCTCCGTTTTGTGTTGTTTTTTTCTCTCGACAAAACGTGGGTAATTGTTTCTACTTCAAAGGGTATGGTTGTTTGTGTTTACATCGCAAATTAAATTGGACCATTCCTCATGGGCAGTGGATATGAATTAACCAATTTCATTTAGTTTTCGCAAAAAAAATTATTGTCTTCGAATGAAAATGAATGCTAACAAAAATCTGATTAAAAATTCCATAAAGTTTCAAAAAATATCACTTGATGAACATTGCTTTGAACACACCCTCGCATCTTTGATGGGTCTCTACCATCCACAGTGTGTATATATGCGTTTTATCTATACGCGTATCAAATTATTGCTGTTAGGTCAAGTTAGTTTGCAACTTGACCACCAAAATTTGTTTACATCAAAACTGGGAAAATACAAAAAAAGGAATAATGGTAATCCGTCTTGCCTTAACCGTCGAATGCAATGACCTCCTCTTGTTAACTTATAGTTACATACTCGTTTAATAGAGCAACATTGTGGGCTTTCTATTGCCCCTTTTCTTTAATCTGTCCTGTATAAAAAACATTGTGGCGTTAACCCCACAGAGTTAGAACACCCTATAAGTACAGTTCCTACCTAAAATCCACCCCACAATGTCTATCTTGTAAGCACAAATATTACAGACGAAACATTTTTGTCCAAGCATGCATTTTAGAAAAGTATCCTTTAGGGCTTTAAGATCCTGCATCAAATTATACCGGTAAATACAGGTGGTATTCTAACCCTTTAAAACTGCGCTGCTTTTTTTTTTTTTTTTCCTTACTTTTTTTAATTTGATAATTTTGTTCCGGGCGGAAAACACTCAAGTATTGAATTGCAGTGCGCTTCAGTTTTGCTCTTGTGATGGATGGCGGTTATATGTGAAGTTAATCATTTTTGTTCTGATTAATGGAGACTAAAAAAATATATATATGATTAGAGAAACCGCTCGTGGTAAGTGGATGTTTGCTGCATATATCGCTAATGAGATCAAAGTTGCATAGTTCCAGTGTCAGACTTCATGGCAGCTTATGTAAAACGGTTCCTAATTGAGTTCCTTTACGCTCTGTCTGGGTGGGTAACAAAAATTCCTTTTCATACTATTATTAGAAGTGTTGAAATAGATGTGTGGGGACAAAACAACAACAACAACAAAACAAAAGAACACTGAAGTAGTGAAGACAAACGACGTGCACAATAATTGGTTTTAATCATTTAGAAAAAAGTCCCAGTGCAAATTGATCCAAGCATTCTCCCACGTGATCAAATTGGACTGCTGCCCACTGTACAATAAACCCATTCGAACAACTCCAATAGTGCAACAAATTGAGTCGATACGAAGTTGTGCAACAATCCGCTACTACGAGTAATCGAATCTTTGATACGAAAAAATGATAAGCTTCGGTGTTGAACAGAGATTGTCCGCCTGTGACGAGAGTTTACTCTCCCGGTTGCTACCAGAAAAAATATATATACAAAAAAAATAGCGCGTTACTATAAAAACGCTGCCCGGACAACTGTACACCAACACTATAACCTAGCAACCGCGGTCGCCCAGAACTGCCCCCTTAGCAACTGAACGTCAATTAGCTCGGGTGATGACTTCCACTTGCAAATCTTTGTCTCCGCTAAGAATGACCATGTACTGACTTTGCACCCACTGTATCCACCGTGGATTCTCGGCTCTAGTTCGGGGTGAACAGAGTCGCAGAAAAAAAGAGGGACTCGTTGTTGTTGTTGTGTGTGTGGTGGTTTTTTTTTTTCTTCTTCTCTTAATGGAGCCCAGAGCCTATAAATTGTGGCGGGAACGACCCTATTAGTGGGGTTCTAGTGACAGATGGGACAGTGTATAGAGGAGCATAATGATCAGGCGAGGATGAGGCTACTGTGTCATCGGATGTATTTCTTTTGTTGCGCCATGCTGCTGTGGATGCAAGACGAGGCGTATTGTGCTCGGGCATCGGTCGTATACCCAACCCAAAAAAAAAATCACTTCGCTCGCATTCGGTCTCCGTGGAATCTTAACCGGCCTATTCAAACCGCTGACTTAATCCCAAAATATTGTCTTCCGAGTCAAATGGCGTAAGTGATATTTTCAACACGCGAACGAAACGCAGTATTACTGGTAGTAATGGAAGCACACTCTAAGAAAATCTCTTTGAAGCTACATTTCTGCTGTTATCGTCAGCATTGAAATAGGAAAAGAATAAAACATAAATGTGCCAATAATATAGAAAGATTAATGCCCATATATTATCATAAAGTGTCGGAAAAACCTTTTCTTAAATAAAAAACTGGTTGAACCCAAGGATTTGTTATTCTCGTCACCGAAGGAGTTCACCTGTTTAAACAATATTTATGTATACAAGTACATATATATTTATATGTTGATATATATTATTTATAATAAGGTTATTGAATACTACTCACAAACCTGTTTAGATGTATCATGATACTAACTTGTAAACATTCCGCTATATTCACTTATTGCGTGTTAATTATATGCGATTTCCGTTGACCTACAAATTGACCCTTTCTTGTAATGCGGACAACATCTATAGATAGTTCCCAGTAGACGCCATCTTTACGGGCAAATTGCATTTTGGCTTGCAGGTGCGTCAAACGCTCAACTTATTAACGCAGCCGCGTTGTTCACTGACCAATCCTGCAATGAGTTTCGTGAAATGCGCGCGTGTTGCACGCCGTTCTCACACGAAACGCACGACTGTTTGTTCTAAACTGCCCGTAAAGATGGCCGATTTACGTCATACTGCAACCTATCTGTTAAGAACTTTTCAAAATCACATAAACATCGCCGGTAGGGTCAACTTAATACCAAGTAGAGCTTTCACACGTGCAGTCGTTAATTTAAATTGTAGCCCGCTAGTCTTTAAAGATTCTGAAAGTTCAGACTGCCGTGTTGGGCTTGTGTCATCAGAGTTGATGAAGATGCCCCAATGGTCGCTGCGATATCAGCGGGGTACCCGCGAAGTAAATCGCCCCTCGAGTCGTTGATTCATTTTACAGGAGACCTTTTTATGTTCTTTTCGTTGATTACGAATTGGAGCAACAGAATGTAACGATCCATTTCAACGTTAGAATTAATACCCCAAACCTAATGATGCGGTGAAACAAGCTTTAAACTCGCACATGTTTGTTTCTCCCCGTGTCTGTGGTTGTTGCATTGAGTTTGAGTAAGAATTAATTTACAGATGTATAATTAGTATGAAACCGTGCCGCCGATCTAGATTGTATGATAAGAGCTGCTGGCGCTAGGTTCTTAAAACATAGAAAAGTTGCCTGTGAATAAACTTCATAATTTGTGTTGCTGTTGTTGTTGTTTTTGTCGTCGTCGTCGTCGTCGTCGTCGTCGTCGTCGTCGTTGCTGCTGCTGCTGCAGCTGCATGTTCTTGTACTTGTCTCCTTTTCCGTGTTGCTTTTGTTGTTCTGCTGCTGATGCTGCTGTTGCGCTTTGCTGCTGCTGCTGTTGCCGTTGTTGTTCTCGTTTCATAAAGCTGCTGCTGTTGTTGTTGCAGTTGTAGTGTTGTTGTTGTTGTTGTTGCTGCTGCTGGTTGTTGTTGTCGTTGTCGTTTGTTGCTGTTTTTCCTGTTAGTTTTGATAGCGACGTTGTTTTTGTTGCTGAATTTTGACAGAGAAAGTGAGTACTCATATATATCAGGGAAAATTTCAAAGTACTAATTAAAGAGCCTCAGCTGTGCTTCATTGTTACAATTCAGTTCCCTGCACGGAATGCTGTAACAACGGACACGGCCACGTAACTAATGGTCAGGATATTATTTCGGACCATTTCATTTTCAACGGTTGTTTCATTTACGGTTGCAGAGTGTGAACGTGCATTGTTGGGATACAGCGACGGTACACCTTGTATAAACTCCACGTTAGCCATTATACCTTAAAACAAGACCACGCTAGAAATTGACAAAAGGTTGTTCTCACAAACCACGATTTTCACACTCGATAAATCAAAACATGTAATACACGCCGTGGAACAATGTATACAGTGCGCAGTCAAAATTATTGGACCTCGCTCTATTAAATAATGAAGGAAGCGGCAATAGAATGCCTTTAATGGGCCTCACGTGAACTGGACAATTTCATATTTTATGGCAGTCAATTTAACGTGTATGCTTGACTGCCACTCGGGTGGCTCGTTAATTAAAAACAATTCCCGTACTGGCCAAAAAAATAATAATAATATGAACTGAATGTTACGTCTTACGTAACCATTGCCACATATTAGGCTGAGGTATCGCAGTCCCAGGGCCAACCGCTGACCAATTGGCCGAACAGAAATGGATGTAACTAAATTAACATTGATCATACCATGGTAATTAGAGGTTGAAACCACGGGCAAATAAATCCATGTTACATAACCGAATAAATTGTCGTGTATTAATCGACAAATAAATGGAAGCAGTAAAAATAAAAACAATATAACTAAGAGAGGTTTGCGGTAACACCATGTTAAGAGGTTTTAACATGGTGTTACCGCAAACCTCTCTTAGTTATACTCCCACCATACAAAGCTTCAAATCCTACTTAATAGCAGTATAAGAAGAAGAAGAAGATTGTTTGATTGCTAGTTTTGTTTCCGATTATTATTATTTTTAACATGAACCACGCATCTTAATAAAAAATTCTCGCAAGATAACAGTTGACAGCTTTTAAAATGTATATAAACAAACGACGACATATTCATGTAAACACCACATTTAAAAATACGAATATAAGTTGCAAAATATGTTTTGAAACTAGAACTTTAGAGAACGTATTTCAGGCATGTACCGGTTTTCTTGAATGTAACCGAATTAAATTACGTTACTTTTTAGAAGACGTTTGAGTGTCGTCTCATTTATATGGCCTCCGAAGGCTAAAACAAAACCAATCAATCAAGCTCTATTACAAGTCAATACCTACAATTTTTATTTGTTCATATTATAGGGATTTTATTAAACCTCTATAGAGTTTTGTTCGTACGATTTATGAAAATTATGCAAAAATACATTTTCTCTCATCAACAGTTTTTTAATAACGTCATGCCAACGCTGAGCACAAGCAAGCCTTTGCGAGATCAACAAGTGACGTCATCATTCACGGAAACCCTAAACACAATGCTTCTGGAGGACGACATCGAGACCGGGGACGAGGCCGGAGATGATATGAACGATGACGTCAACGATGACGTCAGCCACAGCAATCTGGAGACGTCGTCGTCGAAGAGTAAGAGCTCCAAGTCGAGGAAACGCCAGAAGGGTCTGGACGAGAATGGCGAGAAGCCCCCGCCGAAGAAGCGAGGCCCGAAGAAGAAGAAGATGACAAAGGCGAGAGTGCAGAAGTTCAAGATGAGACGCGTGAAGGCGAACACGCGCGAGAGGAACCGTATGCACGGACTGAACGACGCCCTTGACCGTCTTCGGCGGGTCGTCCCCTGTTACTCCAAAACACAGAAACTCTCCAAGATAGAGACGCTACGATTGGCCAAGAACTACATCACTGCGCTGGCGGATATCTTGAAGACCGGCTCTGTGCCGGACACGGTTGCGTTCGCGCAGACCCTGTCCAAGGGGCTGTCGCAGCCGACGACGAACCTCGTGGCGGGCGCTATGCAACTCAACCCGCGCACTCTGCTGCCGGAGGAGAACCGGAGCAGTTACAGTGTCTGGCCGCAGAGGGCGCAGTACGACTCGTCGTACTACGATGGGAACGGATGCAGCTACGCAGAGCACTCGGGGAACACCTCCGTGGATGAGAACTACAACACGGCCAACTTCACCGGGCCGGACATTACGAGGCTGCCGCAGGACGACAACGTGTACGGAGACATGTCGAATGGATACGGACGCCATTTTGAAAACATCCCCGCCCCCAACGGTCCCGCGCCGAGGAACGCGAACTATCACTGCCAGTACGTCACCCACCAAAACCACATCCAGCAGCATCATCAATCACATCACCATGCAAGAATGGACTGCTCCAACGAACCACCGACCGAGGACATGTATCCAGCCTCTGGCTATACGTCACAAAATACCCGTATGTACACTTACGGAAGTCCTGTTGGAGCTTCCGGTAATGGCGGACAAGGGGGCACTATGGGTAATACATACTCCCCCGGCGGAGACCACTACGTCTCATCAACTATTTGTGACAAAGATTTAGATATCCTCGGATGTGGGACAAATATATTTCATGGATGAATCTTTACCGGCGACTCCGAACTTTATTGACTTAATTATTAGCATTGTTACTAGTTTATATCAACATTTCCAGTTAAAGGAACATTACAGAATTGGTAATTGTAAAATGTACTTTTGATCACAGATTTATATAAAACTTACACGGTCTAATGATGATGATAGTAGAAACCATCCCTTGAAATATTTCTGTCTGAAATGCCATACTTGACGAGAAATGAATAAACTAATTTGCCGATTGGAGTTTATCGCTCAGTGAGCGTTTTATTCATTTGTTGAATCTATATGATTTCATGCAAATGGGTAATCGGTTTTTCACTATTTTCTCGTGACCCAGATGGCCGATCGATCTCAAACTTCTACAGGTTTGTCAGTTTATGTATATGGTGGATTACATAAAGTGCTTACACTGCCAGCAACTGTTTTGTTAGCAAAAACCAATTCTGTAATGTTCCTTTAAGAGCAAAGCCTTACAGTATTTGATTTCGAAAGTATGGATGGCTCCATAAAACCATCATCATTTTGAGCTCCGTGTCCTCTGGCAAAAATGAAAACGGAAAGAGGAAAAGTTACGTTAATTGGAAAAAAATATACAATGGCTTCACCATAATAGATAAAGGTCTTAATTGTTGCCATTTGTAGAGAAAAGAGTCAAAGTGGCCCAAGTTGATTTTACATTTCGATAAATTGTTTATTTGTGTTTATTCAATTCAATGATAGAGATGTTCTTTGACAATTTTAAATTATTTTTTGACTTCCTTAAAAATATCAACTGCACTTGGTACAACTGTTTTCAATCAATAATTATTGGCCTTTATTCTGACTCGATGGCAGAGGGTTTCCTCCACATTGACCCCCCCCCCCCATGGGAGTCCTTTGAACGCTAGATGGCAGCAGACATAACAGGTAAAATTCCATTGTTTACGTACTTCGAGGCATGCGCATAATTGCCGAGAACAAAGGATTTACCTGGTAAGTCTGCTGCCACCTAGCGTCCCCCAAAGTCCCCCATTTTGTAATTGTACTCTAGACTGGTCCCCTGTCCTTATCCGCAGGGTAAGGACGGGCACCTGTCCATGTACGTTAGCCCCAAACATCTGGCGTTATTCACGAGCCTCGAAGTGTGACGTCAGATGTTCGGACTAATTGTACCCCTACATCTTAAGCATCTTAAGGAACGTTGGGGTCTTATTATTATCTTAAACAGCGCCCCCATGTGCTCGGAATAAATTTTCTTAATCGACAGCTGCATTACAAACCCGAATTCCCGCCACTTTACATCTTCCACTGTGCACTACAACTAAAAGTACTTTTCAATGTAAATAATGTATTTTTTGGAGACAGGAAATCATATTTTGTAGATATTTTCTATCAATATTAACACATAAACATTCCGGTTATATCCTTACTAAATAAAAGCGGGAACCTTACAGTTTTAGGAACCCCAACAAAAATTATCGTCAAACTATACATTTCTAAACTTTATAATCTTTGACATTATATTATTAACAAACGGTGGTGATTTGGACAAGGATCTTTTGAGGTTAAAGTGCAATATTTTATAGAATATTTATCATGAAATTAAAAAAAATTTAAAATGTTACAAATTACTGACTGAGGACTCTGTATTTTTAGATGGTTCACGTCTTTATAAAATTAGATATTATAATCGATAATTCCCTCGTCGGAGGCCATTGAAGATAATAGATTTGATATGCAAGAGATGACAATTCATTTCAATCTTCAATATGGGCGTAAGGAGGTCTTTGGTTTAGGGGGCAAAGGGGTTGATTTGCCCGAAATTATACAAGGACAAAAAACAAAAGTACCAACTTCTAGGAAAAATGTTTGTTGCTGTCTCTGTCAGTTTTTCTTCTTCTGTTGTTGTGCCCAAATTGTCCTCACTGTTTGACCCGTATTTGGGAGGACAGTTGCCCCCTGCCCACCCTTGGCCGTACACCATTTAATATTCATGAAATAAAACTGATGCATGCAGTGCCCACTCTTCACATGTGACTTCGGCTTATAGGTTTAGTCACTTGAAGATTCACTAATTGTCATTTTCAGAGCGTTGAGATGGTATACAGGGTTAATTTTTCCTCAAGAACAAAGATTAGTTTTAATCAGAAAGCTTACGGGTTGTAAAGCTCACAAACTGTATCGCACCAATCTTCCAGATAGATGTTTCTGCCCAAAACACTGTCAAAGTCGAGGATCAGTAAATGACCCCAAAAGTACACTAAATACCGCTAGCTCAAGCTGTGCCGTCCTCCCCACTGTCAGACACTCTACTTGCTTGTGGTATCACAGACTACCACGTGAATCTGTCCCTGCCTGCAGCCTCGAAGCAATAACAACTAACCGTGATACGAGCCGTCTATGGACTGGCAACAGGAAGGTCGAGTTGTCTCCATGTCTCTGAATTTGACCGTCCGTTTCAAGGCTACGCAGTGTCCGGGTTCTTTCAACCAGGGTCTCATTTCAAAAACTAGCTAAGCACAACCAAATTGTGCTTACTAGAATAAGGTTACCAGCTAAACTACCATGGCACGTGTAAAGTGTGTGACTGGTATCATGCTCATCTCTGCTTAGTGGCTCTATGAAGTTGGGCCAAGGTTGGAAGTGGAAGCCTTTCTCCTTTTTTGTGAAATAAAACTTGAATCTTGCTTTCCATGGTAGCACCTGGAATACATTGTGCAATCACAATGTTCGTGTCTTTTTTCTTTGAGTAGCCTACATTGGCCTAGATAGCCCTCGAAATTGTGTGGTTTTTTGTTTAATTTCATGACAGAACGGAGTCTGTTACTTTGTAGATTCAAATTGGCGGACGTTAAAATATTCCGCTGGTTGTATTTCCGGAAGCAAACTTATGTTTGTTTGTTTTTAAATCACCACTCACTAATTACAGCACACTGTAGGTGTTTTTGTGCATGAACAATTCTTGAAAAGGATGAGGAGTAAATCCAAACAGCAACATTTTAAGAGATTTGAATTTATTTATTATTTATTTTGTGTTCTCCTCATCGCAGGAATTTCGTGATAAAACTCTATTTGTTACTTTGATTTACAATTAATAAAACGTTTGGAATTAACTGTGAGCCTCACGATGTGTCAAACATTATGAGCCGTTCAAGAATAAATAATATACCTGAGTTATATCTTTCAAAATTAGTGTTCACTTCTTGTGTTAACATGGTCACGTCAAACTTTGTACAAACTAATGGCAATTGTTATTATTTTGATAAACACTATAATGCATATTATGTACATGAACAATACAATAATGGGGGACTTTTGGACGCTAGGTGGCAGCAGATTAGCCAGGTAAATTCATTGTTCTCGCAATGTGCGCATGCTTAGAACTAGGTAAACAATGGAATTTTAACTGTATGCCTGCTGCCATCTAGCGTTCAAAAGTCTCCCAGTGCTTTAAATTGGATGGGGAAAACAAGCGATGGAGCTGAGAAACAGAGTGCTGTAGTAATAGTTAAATAAATAAACAAAATAATAAATACGAAGTAATAAACCACACGGGAAACAGACTGGGTACATACGAATTAATTTTGGGTGAACGAGGGAAAATGTACTGAACGCAAGTGCGCCCTCAATCTTACTTTGGCCTGATGTAACTTACAGCGAAGGACCTGTTTGGTAGACTATGGTCCCCTGTCCTTATCCGCAAGAATAAGGACAGGCACCGGTCTTTTAATCAAAGTGATGGTCATTGCTAGACTGGTCCCCTGTCCTTATCCGCAAGACGCACAATGGGATGCGAGGTCAAAGGTGCGTTTGTCAGGATTCCTCCAAACGCTCGAAGCCGGTCTCTGGCGTTATTCATGAGCCTCGAAGTGTGACGTCAGATATTCGGGCTACCTGTTTGACTGCAACGCCCCTGTGGTTTGTTGTCTGCACATGCTGACAATTTTTCCATAGGTTAAAGGGTTTGTTTTGCATTTTTTTCAACGATTTTTGTTTGTCTAAGTGTGGTGTGCTCTTTATTCATGTCAAGGTATTGCGTGGGTTAGTTCAAGTTTCTTCGTTTTCTTAATTCATTAAGTTTTATAACTTGGTTTCATCTACCATTGACAATTGACATACCGATTTTGTACACATGATGCTGGCAGAGTTTTGTCCGACCCTTTCCAACCATATTAGTTTCAAAACAAACGCTCTTTTTCTAGCCCAAAAGCGCCCAATCCAAGGCAACGTGTCCCTTTAACGGTGACACAAAATGGTGAAAGAATGGTTTGGGCTCTTATTAAGATTGAGTAGTCTCAGCAGTGGTTATCGACTCGCTCGACTCATTTTGGATCGAGATGCGTCGACGTCACAATGGTCATTTGCGTTGGTTCGCCCACCTTTCGGCTCGTCCCGGGCTGCTCGGATGTGAATCCTTGCTGGGTGGCGGTGCCGGTGTTGACTGCATGCACGGCGCCCTCTCGTGTCGGCCTTCCTGTCTTGAAGCAGCACGGGAACGTTTTCCTGAAGCTCTTCCGAAAGTTCTCCCCGAGGAAGGCGTAGATGAACGGATTGGCGCACGAGTTCGCGTAGATGAGGACGTGGCCAGCGGCATAGAAACTCATTGTTGCGTTCGTGTACGGAAAGTTCACGCCCAGCCGCCTCCACATCTGTATAATGTGCGTGGGTAACCAGCACACAGCGAACACGACGACCACGGTGAGCACCATCCACGTAATCTTGCGCTTTTGCCGGTTGTTGCGCTCCGCGTTGGCGGGCCCGCTGAGGGCGTCCGTGGGCACAACGCGCTGCCAAAGGTTCAAGATCATCATACTGTAGCAGATGGCTATGACAAACAGGGGGAGTGTGTACACCATCAGGAATACCCAGATGACGTATAACTGGCTCCAAGTGACGGACCAAAGCTCCATGCACGTCGGTATTAATTCGCCATTGAATTCGATATACTTGAGGTCGAAGAAAATCAACATGGGTATGTAAATTATGAATGCATCTGAAAGAAAAAATATTGAGTAAATGTGTATAGATAAAGAAATAATATAGGCTAAATAAGAACATTAACAAAATAATAATATCGCATGTGACGTCATGAGAAGTGACCCTTTTAGCCCATCCCCTTTAAAAAACCAAAACAACAACAACAACAACAACAACAACAACAACAACAACAACAACAACAGCAGCAGCAGCAACTTACAAAGCCATATGCCGACGCTAATTGTAACTGCATTCTGAAGGGTACGTGTTTTCAACGACTTGAGGGGCCTGACTATGGCTTGGAATCGATCGATACTCATCGCCGTTAGGAAAAGACACGTGACCTGCCCCGTGATCTGTAGGGTAGAACATTAAAAAGATCCTCAATACCAAGCTAACAAGAAGGTCTAAAACATCACCATTGAGGACTTTGAAACTCGCCATTAAGGTTCAATTTCCCGCATGCCATTTTTGTTTTGAAGATTTTGTCAAGAACGACAGGGTAGTTTGAAGTCTGACGTTTGAGGCTGGTGAATAACGCCAGATACCGGCCTCGAGCGCCTGGTAGGATCCTGCCAGATGTACCTTTGACCTCGCATCCCATTCACACGGACGGAGATTCGTAGTCGATAGACACATCGCAAAGTGAATAAAACAGCCCACATACATGTACATGCAGTATGCACGTGCAGACGATCGAAAGTGGTATAGCTGACAAAATACGTCACTTTGGGTGGACCAATCATATCAACGATATGGAAAGCATACCGCACTGCATGTTTATCCAATGAAACCTTTTGGCATGTAAGACCAGTGCCTGTCTTTATCCTTGCGGATAACGACAGGGGACCAGTCTAAGTTTTGGGCTGTGTTTCCGGAAGAGCAAGCATTCAAAGAAGTCAAATCCTTTATTTCTTAAATTGTTCCTTCGCCAAACTTTTCAAAAAGAGAGAACAGAAGACACCTCTTGAAAGTAACTGTCTTTAACACAAAAAAAGGATAAAGACCCTCACCGTTTGCATGTAGAAGACTATCTTGCACATGAACCGCCCGAAGAGAAACGCCGGCATTGCGTACTGAGCTGCCGTTGAGGGCGCACAAATACAGAGAAAGAGGATGTCAGCAACTGCCAGGTTGACGATGTAGTAGTTGGTGACCGTCTTGAACTGCCGCGTTCTCAGGATGACGAAAATTACTAAGGTGTTACCAATGATTCCTACAACCATGAGGATGCCTGACCGGAAAAAAGAGTAAAAACAATAACATCTTATTCAACAGAAAATGCGAAACGCTCACTCACAATTTTACAAAGCAAAAAAAAAATGCTTTGCACTGAAGAACACACACCCCCAAAAATAACAGACAAAAATTCTGCTTAAAGTTAGAGTCATAGATTGGTTATTCTCAACGTAAAGCTGATTTATAGGCAAAATTATAAAGGACGATACAATGAAAGTCACATGTGAAAGTTTCAGCTGAATACAGTGTGTATTTGCCGAGAAAACAGAAACAACTTTCGCGGTATTTTCATAAGCTGTCAGTAACACTGGATGTGGCTCGGCCTTAATTCCATAAAATAAGATTTTGAGCAATGGGCACGCTTTTGCAAATAAGTTTTCAAACACCATAGCAGATGGCTGAAAGCGTCTTCCAACAGAAGGTGTTAACATCAACGAGTACGACTAATAGCAAACACTTTCAGTGTTGAAAATGGCTTGGTAATTTACACTTACTTCCATTGACGAAGATTTATTTAACACCCGAACCGTAGCGTTTTAGGCTGGGCGTTATTTCAACTGTGTCTGTTAAATGGTTTTGAATTTACTGCGCTAAAAATAAATTTGATTAATAATGTTTCTTTTCCTATGAATATCGGTCAATCATCCGATGTATTATTTTTTTTTTTCTGTAGCAGTGAGAACTCCGAGCTGCTGCAAATTTAAATCATTTTTTTTATTTTTTTTTTTTTGGGGGGGGGCAGTCAGGTTGGCGTAGTGGTATCTTGCCTTGCCTTCCACCTCTGGGGAATCACATCGGGGCACTATACGTGGATTGGGTTTTTCAGTCCCTGCCTGATTGCGTGGGTTTTCCCTGGAAATTATTTCTCTGGGGCTTTCCTCTCATACATAAAACTGAAACTGCCTTCCTAGTCTTCTCTCCGTGGGGGTTCTTGGCTAGTCTAGTGATTAAGTTCGCTTTTCTGAGAGTCCTTGGCTTCACAACCAGAATTAATAAATGAAATGAAATTTCAGTAAATGGACTGGAAAAAAACGTATACCGAGACCAGACTTAATTTTTTAATGGACCACAGTACGTCAGGTGGAAAAACATCTTCACTCGTTGCAACATAATTTGTATATCTCGAAAGCCTTCGCCCCCCCCCCCTTTAAAAAGTGTTTACCAGTTGTTTAAAGGGGGGTAGCGTAGCTTCTTTTTCTCCTCGGTGGATCCGGGTTCGTATCCTAACTTTGGCTAACATTTAAATTGTGTGGACTGTACTTAATCCAGTTCCTACGTAGTATGCCCTATGGAGAGATTTCTATGTACTATTAATGCGATTCATGAACATAATTCTGAACACTTTGGTATTGTAGTCTTGCCTCAAGACTCATCTTTTTAAATCAGCTTATGGTATTTAACTGTGCGCCGATCTGCTATTCGGCTTTTTTTTTTTTTTTAACAATTCCAGCGTTGTTGTTTTGTTTTTGGGGTTTTTTTAAGGCAGGGTGTACTTTTGGTAATTGGTCCACAAGTTAATGACCATAAAAAGTTACTCGATAATAAAGAGCACTGGAGAGCTGTTGATTTATAAAACATCGTTAGAAACGACCCCCTTTGAAGTAATGTAGTTTTAGAGAAAGAGGTAATTTTTCACCACAATATTTGACTCTCAGAAAGGCGTCATCAGGCATGAAGCCTTTCTCAGGCATTTGAAAGCACACCATTCCCAGGTAGTAGTAAATAAGCAGGACAGTTCCCGAAGAACAGTATAAACAGGCCATAGTAGATACGTACACATGGTGTTACCGCAAACTGAATATACATTGATACCTCACCAAGCAATGCCTGAAATTCCATATAAAATTATGATACTTACCAAAAATGATTGGCATGAGCCATGCATGGTGTGTAAAGGTAACAGTAGCTGGACTGTGGTCGGTTCCGTTGGCATTTGACCCATTAGTGATGTTTAACGTGCTGAAAGAGAAACCTGCGGGAACAGCCGTCATCTTTCCCTGCAAACCCACCCTCGCCTCCTAAACACTGGAACTCTGCAGAAAATAACAACCACAGAGGGGGGTTTAGTCTCTTTTACAGTAACAATGGCAGACTTTGGAACGATAGGTGGCAGCAGACTTTACCATGTAAATTTCAATTGTTTACGTTGTTCTGACCATGCGCATTTTTTCCCGTGAACAATGGATTTACCCGGTAAGTCTGCTGCCACCTAGCGTAACAAAAAGTCTCCCATTTGCGTTGTACTCACAAAATAATACCAAAAAGGGTTTTGACACCTTTACCGTAAAAATTTGCGTTGTGCTCACTTAACTCCCTAAAGAAAATTCACGCTCCTGTTTCAGGCTGAAGATGAAGTCGAGATTTGGCAAGCATAGCAAAACGTGTTTTTCTCTTCTCGAAGATCAATGTATCTAAAAGCGGTGGATACTTTTTGGTAATTACTCAAGAAATACATTACCATGAAAACTTACTCGGTAAGGAGCATCTGAGAGCTGCTGATAGTATCAAACATTGTGAGAAACGACAATAATGTCTCTTGATAAAATTCCTCTCTAGAGGAATTTATCTCGAAGAATTTTTGAACCTAGAGTTTGATGGATGAATGTCATGAACAGTCCGAACTACCAAGAAATGGATTTTTCATTTGATGATCTTGTATTACAGACGAATCGGATGATTAAGTTGTCGTTACACCCACTTTAAGAATACCGATCTGTCTTTCGGAACTTCCAATGTAGAGAAAATTCATGGCAATCCATTAAAAAAAATAATAATAATAGTTTTGGGGTTGGACAACATAGGGTTAGATAGCTCAGTTGGTTGAGCGCCGTACGTTAATCCGGAGCTCGTTGGTTCAAATCCCGCTCTAGTCAATTTTTCTTTGTTCAACCCCCCAAACCATTTTAAATTTACCCAGTCAGTTTCCCTTGTGGTTCATTACTTGCCATTTAAAAAAAATAGAATAAAAAAAGACATGGATGTTTATTTCTGGCTGAAAATGTTGCAAGTGAAAACCTGTTCAATCAATAATTATTATAATTTTTTTTAATGAGATTTGCATGAAACTGACAATAAGTCAATGCTGGGTAATGCCATCATTTTCCTTCCTGCGGCCTATAACGAAGCATGTCAGCAATACAGTGAATGTATTCATGATAGCGGGTGAATATAAATACCACATGACTTCAAACTCTTGAGTTGGTTGTTGGGAAGGTAAATAGTTTATATCAAAATGTAGTCATTCCAGTTGAATGATGCCGAATATGGACGAAGTAAATGCAATCCGTTCGACGGGACAAAATCACTCGGGGAAAAAACAAGAAGAAGAGATAATACACCCTAACCTTCACTTGAAGTCCACGACCGAGCCGTAAAGAAACATCCGACACGAAGTAACATAGATTGTTTTTACTGTATTGGGTTTTAAGTGTCTCTCTTGTTTCTGCAATGTTCGAGGCTTGAGTGTTTGCGGCGATGCCGGAGTCGGCTTTTACAGGGAGCCGTGGGCGCGTTGTCTCCGGCCGAGTACTTTCTTGCTTAAAGGCGGCGGATACTTTCGGTAATTACTCAAGACATACATTACCATACAAAAAACTACTTGGTAAGGAGCGCCTGAGAGCTGCTGATAGTATAAATCATTGTGAGAAACGACTCCCATTAAAGTAAAGAAATTTTTGAGAAAGAGGTAATTTCTCACTAAAATGTTTGAATCCGAGAAAGATTTTAGGCATAAAGCCTTTATCGGGCATTTGAAAGCACACATTTCCATGCAACAATGGTGTTTTTCCTTTCATTGTTTTCTTGCAACTTCGATGACCAATTGAGCCCAAATTTTCACAGGTGTGTTTTTTTATGCATATGTTGGGATACACCAAGTGAGGATACTATTCTTTGACAATTACCAAAAGCATATCCTGCCTTTATTGGTATATAACGTCATCGACTGGGTTTCTTCAACGTAGTGTTGATTTGTAGGCAAAGTTATCAAGAAAGATACAATAAAGGTCACATGTGAAAGTCTAAGCTGATTGCACTGTCTAAATGAGAAAACAGCAAGAAACTTTTCCGGTAATTTCACACGAACGTCGAATCCATATCGGTAACAGCGGGTACCAACCGCATCTCTGACCGCAGCATTCGCGAACGGACACCAACCCTCAAAAATCTGAGAAACGACTCATCCATGAATCGTTTCTCACATTCTAAAGTTTGGGCAAAACAAATAATTATATTCAAACCATACTTCGAAGGGAATCATTTCTCAAAATAGTTTACACTATCAACAGCTGCAGTGCTTCTCACCAAGTAAGTTGTTATGGTCATTATTGTTGGAGTATTTACCAATCTACGATCCTACCTTTAAATGGTTTGGGATGACATTAGCAATACGCGCTATGTGACTATGCATGTTGTGCAAGGATTTCGTTTTGTTGTCATTATCAAGGGCAATAAAGCCAGGCTCTTTACAACTCAACAGCATTGGGCGTCAAAGCTGTTAAAAATGCCCGGACAAGCGTGATGGAAAAATTAAGTACTTTGAAGTCAACACATTCGGATTAGAATTTGGTCCCCATTCGAATAGCTTGACATTTCGAGCGAAGACTAGCGCATCTCAATAATGAAAATGTATGAATAATTATTTCGTAGCAGTAAAAATGTGCACCTTACGCGAAGTCGCCATTCCATTATCCCGATTTCAAAATACGCAGTGAAAAGTGGTTCGATGTTGCATATCGGATCAAAATAATTTGAATTCAGTTTGGGTACACTACGGTCGAGAATAAGTGGACACGACCGTAATATCAGAAGTATACCATATTAAACTATTTCTGTGACGTCACTCTATTGTTCAAAGTGTAGATTATTTTTACGAATCTACACTTAAATGTAGATTCGTTACGAATCTACAGTTGAGTGGATTCGTTACAAACTAAAGTGAAATGTTCGACGGGAAAATGACTGTCTTTCCAAATTGAAAGGATAACATGATGTGCACCAAACACAGCTTTCAGGAAATAGTCAAAGAATAGACTCTAAAGTGTGGATTCGTGAACACAATGTACTCGCCTTCGTACATTCTATTCACGAATCTACACTTTCTCGTCCATTCTCCTTGACCCATACTTTTGCAGATATCATTTGATTTTTGCAAGGGAACAAAGTTAGCCAGTAGTTTTGATTAATTATTTTGGCACCTGTGCATCGTGTTCATATTCGGGATCTTATACACGATGATTATTTTCATACGTAACAGGTGTTCTTATATGAATTATAGGGGTACACTACCATTACCCATTGGGGTTTATTTTACGGCTGTTGCATCGTCCAAGAAACACAAATCAATGAATGCAAAGTTGATTGGCATGGTGTATACGTGTTTACTTGAAAAAAAAGGTGTTACTATAGTTTATATTCTGTTTGCGGTAACGCCAAGTGTTAAATCTACTCTGCTGTGTAGATTTGTTCTTTAAGAACCTGTCTTGTTATTTATTCTACTGCCGCAGAGTAGATTTCGAAATGCGGGAGACTACTTAGTTCTGAAAAGAATTGCCCTGCTTAACAACTACCTAGGGGAGGTAGGAAATCGGCCGAGAATACTACTTTTGCTTTTACTAGCGGATCGAGGGGACTTTTCGTTATTAACTTCACTGCTGCGGAGTGAGTTCTTAATTGGTCTGTTTCGACAAGCCTCCTCTGGCCATCGTCAGGAGAGTTGAGATGCTGGTCTCTTTATGTAGGGATTCAGAGGTTTCGGCGTAGAGTCAGTCACTGCTCTGATTGGTTCTTCTGAAAGGAGAACTGTGGTTGGTGAGGCATTTACGCAGATTGTGTATGGTCGCCCTAGAGTGCTGTAAACCTCTGTACCAACAAGCCAAACCTATGATACGGCATGGAAAGCTGTGTGTCCTTCCTTGTGTTAGCAGCAGATGTCACGTATTGTATAGCACATGTACAACAATGGTACTTTTCAAAGACTATAGTATCCACACTTTACGTGACCCAACATATACATGTACATGAAATAACAAACCTGTGAAATTTTGGCCTCGATCGGTCTTCGGAGTCATGAGAAAACAGTGAAAAACCCCATTAAATGTTTTCACTGTTATCAAACATCTCGTGGGTTGGACACGCGCGATACAAACTAATTGTGTTACTCATTTCCTAAAAACTACAGCATTTTAAGCAAAACTATTTCAAGGGAAGTTTTCCACTATGACCATCTTTATACTATGCAAGTTATGTGCAAATCTGTGAACATTTTGTATGTTCAATCTTGCCAATGTTTTACACACCCTTTAAAGAGAGAGGGATCCATACACAGATCAAAGCTTCTATTGGGTTTAAAGGGTGTGCTAAAATGGAGACCCGGATACTCGACAAGCAGTTTATTAAAGGAACATTACCGAATTGGTTTTTGCTAACAAAACAGTTGCTGGCAGTGTAAGCACTTTGTGTAATTCACCATACATAAACTGACAAACCTGAAGAAGTTTGAGATCGATCGGCCATCTGGGTCACGAGAAAATAGTGAAAACCGATTACACATTTGCATGAAATCATACAGATTCAACAAATGAATAAAACGCTCACTGAGCGATAAACTCCAATCGGAAAATTAGTTTATTCATTTCTCATCAATTATGGCAGTTCAGACAGAAATATTTCAAGGGATGTTTTCTACTATCATTATCATTAAGTATAAGTTTTATGTAAAACTGTGATCAAAAGTATATTTTACAATTTTTTTTTCTTACCAATTCTGTAATGTTCCTTTAACAGTGAACTGGAATGGGCACTGTTTTTCATTTCAATCATCATTCTACATACTGGATTCAATCATGCTTTTAGAATCTAACTAAAACACCCTTACGTCAGAGTAGACTGGCTCCGTGTGAGTACACACACGCCCAATAATATGTGTCAATTACAGCGGACACGATTTAATTAAACCAACAAACAGGTTTTTTTTTATTCCTCTTGCCTGTCAGGGGCTTGTGTGATAAGTCAACTATCTGCGCTAATTTGGTGAGTGATGACAAGTTTCAATCATCGAGTCACGAGTCTGCATTGCTAGGCTACATGTCGAGTTTTACATGTCAACTTCTATATTTTTAAGTGATACAATGAGGTACAAGGCAAACCGTTGGTGCCCGCGAACGAGGCACGTTGTCAGCACAGTGCTGACATGTTTTCATATTTCCAATTGTCTTAACCACATCGTACACACTGGTCAGCTCATAATATACCATAAGATCGTGTGCTGGACCATGCTCTAGAGGGGGTGTCAATCAACGTGGGGTAGTGATTTGGTTAGAAAGTGCAGGACAAAACTCTGCCAGCATCTTGTGGGGAGTGTGTACAAAATCGGTCTGTCAATTATTGTCAAGGGTAGGTGAATCAATTTAATGAATTAAGCAAGCAAATGGGTTGAAATTTACCCGGGCAATACCTGGACATGAAAACAACACACTTAGATAAAGAAATTTTGGGGAAAAATGCAAATCAAACTCTTTCAACCTACGGAAAAAGCGTTGAAGCATGTGCTGATAACGTAAAGGGAGTGAAGTTTGTCCCGTTTGAGGGTTGTAACCCCCACAAACAAAAGTTGTTTCTCCTGACTGTTACCGTTTTTGGAAAGTGCTTTTTTAAAGAAGCTTGTTATTGCTGTGGTTTTTATTGGGTTTTTTTTTTTAATGCAAGCAAAGATACTTTTATCACTGACCATTAATGTTGAAACTTCTGCAAGGTCTAGACGATCGGGATAATGGTCGTCAACGAAATGAGGAATCATTATGGAGACATTCTTACTGTCTGCCTTAAATGTTTTTGAGAACAATTTTATTACCACAAATCATATCTCAATCGATTATTCAGAAGTGGAAATAAATAAAGTGTGTGGTTGTGGACGGGGTAGGGGAGGGGGGGGCATGAGGTACATCCACACTTTGTGGGAATGTATCCCGAAGGTACCTTGAGCGTCCTTAAGTCATTAAGAGTAGTATCGCCAAGAGAAAAACACGATTGTAACTCATCGGAGAGTTTATGCAGTTACGAAGTAACTGTAACAACACGGAACATTTTGGGAAAATATATGTTCAGTTTTAGATGTGGGAGGATAACCTCAGGTGGGGTGGGGGGAACTCATGCAATTAGGTAGGGACTGAAAACCCAATCCACGTGCAAGCCCTCCGGTCTGAGGTGGGGTTCGAACCAGGGTCACAAGAGGTGAAAGGCAGGGAAAGAAACCCCAACGGGGAAATCCCAGCACACAATTAGGTAGGGACTGAAAACCCCAATCCACGTGCAAGCCCTCCGGTCTGAGGTGGGATTCGAACCAGGGTCACAAGAGGTGAAAGGCAGGGAAAGAAACCCCAACGGGGAAATCCCAGCACACAATCAGGTAGGGACTGAAAACCCCAATCCACATGCAAGCCCTCCGGCCTGAGGTGGGATTCGAACCAGGGTCACAAGAGGTGAAAGGCAGGGAAAGAAACCCCAACGGGGAAATCCCAGCACACAATCAGGTAGGGACTGAAAACCCCAATCCACATGCAAGCCCTCCGCCTGAGGTGGATTCGAACCAGGGTCACAAGAGGTGAAAGGCAGGGAAAGAAACCCCAACGGGAATCCCAGCACACAATTAGGTAGGACTGGAAACCCGATCCACATGCAAGCCTCTGGGGTGGGAGGCGAACCGGGGTCAACAGAGGTGAAAGGCGGGGAAACAAACCGCTGAGCCAACCCGATCCCCTAAACAAAAAAACGTGACTTACCCTTCCGGTTTAATACCCAAAACAATTCCCTCCAATTTAAAACTCCCCAAATTACATATCTTTTAAAATTCCCCTATGATATCATAACAACTCTGCACTATTTATACCGCGGAAATTAATGTTGAAATGTATACCGCCCCACTAAGTATCTGAAGAGGAACTGGTCTTGTTTCTTGTCATCGAATATGAATTGCTTTCTCGGCGCTCGCAATCATTTGATCCCCAATACGAGAGGACTCAAGAGGGTTCATGTGAAATGTTGGCGACTGATTAAACTGGCGATTCGAGACTGCCGCACATTATTCAGTTATTTGTTGGCTACGGTACTGCGTGGAGTATTACTCTGCTATGTTGTTTGCACAAACCGTCGAGTGGTGCCCCAAAACTGCGCCAAAACACAGCTCGGTTGGCCTCTCACTAATTACGTGGTGCAACTTAACACTGTGTTTGAAAACAGTATATTCATTTGTATCTTCGACTTTCCAATGGAGTAACATCGACATTGTGATCACCAATACGCCACATTGAAGTCCGAGCGTTTAATGGTATCTAAATCGAGACACTCGTTTGCACACATGCAATCTTTCTTAAAGGGCAGTGGATATACTTTTGGTAATTACTCAAGCGATACATTACCATAAAACAACTTACTCGGTAAGGAGCACCTGAGAGCCTCGCAAATGTGAACAATTATTATTACCTACAAATATGTTCGAACATCCAAGATATCTTTCAGTCACCGTCGGTAACTTCGCAAATGTGAGAAATTCTTAGCCTCAAATTCTCGAACATCCGAGATATCTTTCAGTCACTGTCAGTAAATTCGCAAATGTGAACAATTATTACCTTCAAATACTCGAACATCCAATATATCTTTCAGTCACTGTCAGTAACTTCGCAAATGTGAGAAATTCTTAGCCTCAAATACTCGAACATCCAAGATATTTTTCAATCACTGTCAGTAACTTCACAAATGTGAACAATTATTACCTTCAAATACTCGAACATCCAAGATATCTTTCAGTCACTGTCAGTAACTTCGCAAATGTGAGGAATTCTTAGCTTCAAATATTCGAACATCCAAGCAACCGTCACGCAAGTCCACTTATGCCGTGGTCAAAAAGCAGTTTACAAGATTTCCATCACACACAAGACAAAATAAAAATTGTCGCTTTATATCGCTTAAAGACAACAGCGTGAACTAAGGCGCTTGCGCAGCAAGCGCAATCGACACGTGCGCAGAATCACTCAAGATACCGTAGTCATCGCGTCGCACCACGTGATCTCTGACGTTCTTGGATAACATTATTGTTAGATATCGGTGATTTCAAAACCTTATTAGTATGGGACATTATCATACAGAATAAATTACTTGACCCAGATTTTGTTTTCAATTGTATCGATCTAATACTTGGGAGCATTTATTTATAGAGTTGTACAGGTAAGGGTTCCAAGCAGCCGATACAAGAAGTGTAACGTGTAACCCCTTTCCATGATTGTATGGCATGCGTGCGAAATGCGCACTGAGGCGCACGCAAGTTTAAAGACGCCAAACAGTAATTTTGTGTTAGAAACAAAACAATTCACGTGTTGTAATTATTGACGTAGTGCATAATTGTCATCAAGTAATCCACCGTAATGGGTTTATGAGTAGTTTCTTTGACTCGTTTTACGGTTTAGTAATTTTAGATGTAAGGTGCCTTGGAAGAAAAAAACTTCCAGGAAATTGTTACGGTGACTTGACTCATTCCATTCAATTACTAATGAACTGTGTGGGAATTCACCTAGAAATAACACGCAATAGAAAGTCTCGCGCGCATCGAACATTCGGCCATAAAGTGCGATCCTTCATCGCACAATAAACCAATAAAGCGTGGACGAGGTTCCTTAAAAAAGGGGCTCAAATTTGTCCGGTCTGTTGGCGCCGAATGCACCTTTGAATATCATTTTTCTGAGTCTCCAAGAGTATAACAGCGCTGCAAGTTTTTCTCATTACTGGAACCGGAAACCACACGCATGTACAGAACTCAAGCGAGAGCGGATTGTGATATTGTTTTACCGTATCACTTGTTGACAAACGCAGTCAGTGTCCGACACAAGCAAAAACAAGACAGACACACATTGTTGCGTATCGGGTTTCTCTCGTCAAATAACTAATTCAACCGACCCGTCTATACCCCAAATCCCCAGGCTACGTCAGTTTACTACTGTGACCGTAAACCGGGCAGAACGTTGACCCTGTTTCTTGGAGAGCCCAGGCCCACCTGGGAAATACGATCTGAATCCGTCACTGGATCTTAGTTTTTAAGAGAAACTTGACCCGGATGAAAGTTTCATCATGAAACAAGCGGTCGGCACATGCTATTTTGCAAACATTCGATTACTCCACTTTAAACATAAGAAAATTTGATTGCACATTGCCTGTGACTACAGCAGCAAATAAATATATAAATAAATAAAGAAAGAAAGAAAGAAAGTAAAAAAGAAAGAAAGAAAAAATTTATATATATAAATATACAAAATAAGAAGAAAACAGAAGTAAAATGAAAATATACAAAAAATTTGAATAAATTAACAAAAAAAGAAATAAATAATTAAACAATTAAATAAATAATTAAAAAAATATTACAAATGAATAAAAATCAATCAACTAATCAATCAATTAGTTAATTAATAGAAAATAAAACAAATAAAACTGTTAAATATATATAACAAGTAAATAACAAATGAAAATGTATTATTTAATAAAAATTTAATTCAATAAATAACCAAATCAATCAACCAGTTGATCAATCAAACAAATAATAAATAAATAAATAAACATTAAAAACATGATTTGAAAAATTAATGATTGGTAATGCATGGCTGAAAGTACTCAGGACACTTACTACCATTAGCGTCTTTAAAACAAGGGGTCACTACCAAAGAATAACTCTACTTTATTCAACTTTAACGACAGAACTGATGCCTAAAAAAGCATGATTTAACCCGGGTGTTTTTGGTACGTGGCGTTGTTACATGGGATACTCATGTTTGCATCACCTCGGGAACCGCAAGGTGAAAAAGCATCACATTTACCGATTGGTCGAGACCCTCAGTTCATCGCCTTGAACCGTGTTGGCGAGTCAACGGCACTGGAAATTGAGCGAGGACTCCTTCGGCTGTCTAAACACAGCGAATCTACTGCGTGTAATCATAATGGATCGCTGTTTCATTTGATATAGTATACGGGGCGCGGGGCGTTGACGCGGAGGAGGGAAAGCATGCCATCAACGAAGTATTCAATTAATTGGCCGTTTAAGTCTCGCGACGATGAGGGCCACCAATTGAGCTTCCGGGAACCTCTGAGCCATCGGGGCCCAATTTCATGGCTCTGCTTACTGCGGAATTTTGCGCTTACGGCCCATTGAATTGACATGCTTTACAGGGCGCCGTAAGCGCAGAATTCCGTGGTAAGCACAGCCATGAAATTGGGCCCAGCTATGGGGAATAACGCGGGTGCAATTTTGTTGGATTCTCATCTTTGTCACATCACTTTTTTCCCACCCCTAAAAACATATTGGTGGAATAATTACATTTAAAAACTAACAATTTAATTTTTAAAAACTGAAATAAAAAAGGGGAAACTTATGAGAAAATGACGAAATATCGCTTGACCTCCAACATCCGGTTCGAAAGAGTCAAATTGCGAATTTACGCCGACTGTGTTATGCAGACCGTGTCGACTCAATGAAAACACAAATTTTAAATCGGTTATAAGTGCTTCGTTACTTAGCGCGAAAACAGACCTTGTGTCGCATGGATTTTACGTGACGTTGCATGCAGTCGCCGGGACAACAACGTCAAGATTGGCGCGGTTTGGTTACCGTACTACATAAATGTAACATCTTGCTCGAGTTTGCATGTGTGTGCATCAAGGATCACGACGATTTCCTTTTATCGCATGATCTTTAGGGTCAAACGTTAAGGGGAAATAAAGGTTAGCTTAAAAAAATATATAATAAAAAAAAAATTGTGATTAATTTTAAAAACTTTTAAAAGCTTCTTCTTTTTTGTATTCAAACCATATTCAAAGAATGAAGTTTGTTAAAACATCACTATACACGTTTTTTTTTCAAAAAACAATTGCCACAGTAGTCCTTTCCAATGGAACGTCACAGCCTGAAATTTTAGCCAACCAAGGTGGGAAAACTATGGGAAGCCACAAATGCAAAGAAAAACCAGATAGCCACAGTTTGTAACAATGCTGCATCAAAAACACTCAAAAATTCTGTTGAATTTGTTTGAAACAAAGCAACCAATCATGGCATGTATTCTTGTTAATTGAAAGTAAATTTGGTCACAATATCTGTCAACACGATTGAATGTTTTGCCAAAATTCAGCCGTCCATGCCAACCAGCGCGGTCTGTTTATCAACAATAGAAAAGGTCCATACACGCTGTAGCTGCTATTTGAGGTGGCCGAAAGTCCAGATTCTCGCGAAAACTCGTACGCTCTCGGAGGTCAATTAGGGGGGACGAAGTACAAACAAGCTGGCTAACAGTAACGCAGCCTCTCAAGGGAGCGCTCGGAAACGGGGTATCGATGAACTGATAGGGGTGTACTTTATCACCCTGGAGGAGGGAGGGAAGCTCTGGAGTATGATTTGTAATCTTAGCGATGGCACACACCACCCAGACAGTAATTTTTGTACATTCCCTCATTTCACGGGATGCATTTGACTTTAGGGCAAGTGGAAATTGGCGATCCATCATATAGATGTGTGTTTGTCTTTTCCATTTCGAAGGCGAAGTTGAAGTTGAAACACGTTTGCTATGCCCTGTTTTAACTTGTATATAACAAAACAATTCTGAAAAAAATATATATATTAACAAAAAATAACAAAAACAAAAAGACATGACGGAAGATGTAGATCCAGTCGCATCTTTAAAACTGTATTTTATCATGAATATCGGTTGCTCTAGAAAAGCAATGATAGGTAAGGCCACTAAATCACGAACAATTTCTTCAACTAATGCATGCACCGTAATTTTCCATGTGTATTTAAAAATTTAAAACCCTTAAGTGAGCGCTGGTAACACCAACTAATGGCACATTTTATTTATTTCACTGTTTTCTCCAAAGTGCAATTCCCTGGGGGAGTCAAAGACCTTGATATCCTAGACTGGACCAATCCATATAGCTAAGATGGGAATCGGGTCCCAGAGTTGTGTAGATTTCTCTCCCTTTGAAGGGCTGACAATTTTCACTCGTATACTTTGTGCACAAAATTGTACAGACATACAGGCCTAATCAAAAACCCTCTGATAACGTGGAGCCATCTGTTCTTTGTAGCAGGCTGCAAGATGTCTTGCTGGCAGCCTGTGCTACGTTCTGAGGTTTCTAACACCCCTCCCCCCGTGCCAATTAAACTTGTTAGCTTATCTGTCAATAGTGAAACGTTCATGCATTTGTGTCATTTCTGGCTGCACTTAGTGGTTTCAAATCAGCGGGAAGCCCCTTTGAATATGAAATTGAAACTGTTTCAAGAGAGGAAATTAGGCTAATTCTTAAGGAGGCAAACAAGATGGATTTTCAGATTGAGGCAACGCGCACTTTTCAGTTCTCATCAGGGTTCATCTCTATCTTATTCTCGTCCCCAACAAAGGTCTTCTTTAATTTCATCGGTTACTCGCGTGTCCTTGAATCTTACCCACAGAAAATAATATGGCTAGTCGCAAGTAAAACAAAATTTCAGGAAGATCGATGGACATTTCCAACGCACGACTCAGATTGAAATAAAAGGTTAGGGTTACCAGCTGAGAAACAGGGAACCAGTGTCAGCTACCATAGACCGTGCATGGTTGTCGTTCGTGTTGAGCTTCATACGTCTGTTTGGTTTATGTGCCTCGATATTTGGCCATTCGTGATGCCGGAAATAACAGGCCATGCGGCCGTCTTTTTAAGACAGAGAGTGTCGTCCGAATCGGCAGCTGTGGTTTGATCATCACAAGTAATAACTTCGCTCGGCCTCACCGGTCTCATCCGAGACAGCTGGGATGGGACGAACCGAGCGAACACGGTAACAAGCCGTTATGGCCCACCCTTAAACAACGAGCCGCAGCCGTAGCCACAGCGGGCAATTTGGAAGTATTTATAATAATATTTAAAAAAGATCGTAGTATAGTCGTATGTAGAATTGAATCCTGAAAGAGCCAGCACAAGTCAGACATTATTTTTCTGATAGCTATGAAGTTTCCTGCTCGCGAATGGTACATTTTGGGATGCAGCATTTACCAATTCTGGAATTCGCGACATCAGTGTCCATGGAAGAAGCCCCATGCTTCGTCATGTACACAGCAAAAACTGGGGTGTTAAATTTAACAAACCCAGTGTTTATAGAGGACCACACCAAGCATTTTCACCGGTGTTAAAATTGTGGGTGTTATTTTAACACATTGGTGTTATTCTTTACACTCATGGTGTACTGACACACCCATATGGGTGTAAATAATAACACCAAAAGTGTTAAAATTACACCAAATTGGTGTAGTCCTCTAGTAACACCGAAAAGTGTTATTATTTTTTGCAGGGTATGCACCACACGACGCAACGGGGGTATAGGAGCAGAGCCGTAAAGCGAACTCGGGCGGTTAACACAGGTTCCCAATTGGGTAACAATCTAATGCTGGCCATGAGACATTCGTGTTCCCATTCTAATTTTAACGTTACCACACAGTCGTTAATACTGGCACCCTTTAAAAGACGTGGAATTTTGTTTTGTTAGCACCGCCGTGAAATTGTGCCCGGTGTCGAGTTGATGCGATGCATCGTTAAGTTTGTTGTGTCGTTTGAGAAGGTACAGATGTGATTGAAATCGGTTTGTGTTACATCATTAACATCTAAAGGTAGTCACATTTTGGTGGGGGGGGGGGGCAAACACACCGCGCATTGTACTCATGTTATACATATTCTTTTCTGCATATTAATGTAGCAGAAACGACCAGGGCTCAATATGATGGATTTCGCTTACTTCGGAATGCAGAACCCTCTCTGGCCCGCAGGCGGCGATTTTTTTCTTCTGCAGCACACGTCGGCTATGGAGTCAACAGTTAAGGGAAGAACAGCCTATCCCTTAACTGTTGACTCCATCGCCGACGTGTGCTGCAGAACATAAATTTGCGGCCCGCAGGCGCAGAATTCCGCGGGAAGCACAGTCATGACATCAGACCATGTTCATTCATTGTTGTGAGGTTCAGTTCTTTGTAAGAGTTTTCAAAGTGAATACATATGATTTTAAAAGACGTACGTCATACCACGAAAAGCAAATTGCTACGCCCATGTGCAATTACACATACTGCTACAGGAATAGACTCGTGTAAGTCTTGCGAGTATTTGAACTTCCGGGACCATTGTGGTCCCAACCATATGGAGATTTACGTGGGTGGGATTTTGTTTTGTCAATTATTGTAGTTTATGGCCATGAAAATGATATATGTTGTTGGGAATGTAGTACTAAGTGAAAACAATATGAAGTAAGATCCATTCAACAAAATAACGAAGAAGACACGAGAATATTATTTGATTTTCGTTTCCGGTTACTTGTAAAAAAAATTAAGAATTTTGCCCAACTGACGGTCATGTTGTCATTAAACCTATGTGATGGACGTGCAATTTGGCGTGATTGGAAAATGGGGTTTCTAAAAATAAGCACCCTCGTTCCAAGTTTCAATTTTGTTCAATGTTAATTTGAACAAATTATTTGTATTACACACAAATTTGAAATTTTATTTACAACAACTTGCTGTGGGTATTTTTACTTTCAAGAATGTTGTATAAAAGTAACTTTAAAAGAAGATTTGGTTTCATAGAAAAATATAGTCTTCGTTCGAGTTGTTTTTCTCGTTGTTGATATGTGCGAGACTTGCAGAGTCAATTGTCAGTGTCGGACTCATTCACTGCTTTCTCCTGATCCATCTTATAGGTTGTTAAATAAAAATTTCAATTTTTGAACTATGTTTGCGTGCTCACGTGGACTCTACGCGGCAATCTGGTTTACCGAGGCTCACTCGGCGATATCGAATTGAGGGGTTTAAACTGAAACTGCCACATGCGATTAAGGGGAAGGGCATTTCAACATCAAACCGCCTGCCGCGAAACCGAATTCGAAAATGTGATTGTACCTGCTTGCTTCAATCGTTGCCGAATTCGCAAATGTGATTGAACTTGCTTGGTTCAACCGTTGCCGAAACCGTACAATTAATGTGAGTGAACTTGCTTGCTTCTACCGTTGCCGAATTCGAAAATGGGATTGAAGTTTTTTGCTTCAACCATTGCCGAAATCCCCTGTGACATGTGCTCCTAAAATTCACCCCTACAGGATATAAAGAAAAAAACTAGTTTGATTGAAAACTCTCACTTTGTGTGAGTCTTCACTGCAAAGTAAGAACTTTTTTATTTATGGTCAAACTTCGCAAAATACATGAACGACCGGACCGTTTCACTCCACGCGAGACACCGAAATGTGACCAACTCCTTTTTCATGTTCTTCTTTTTAATTAAAGATACTTTTCTCTTGTGAAAACGCTAGACTGTCCACACTTGACGGCCTCTGTCATCAATAAAAACACAATAATGCTAGTGCTTCAGTAACTTTTTTTGATAACCTTTATTGTGCACAAGAAGTTGTGATCAGCCGTCGATTTCACAAATGTTTACGTCAGTGCAAAAGTTCACTTGTTCAAGATTTCTCTCGTGTTAGTGGTGCACAACGTACGCAATAAAAATTGCGCAAGTGGACTTACGCAGTTACGTAAAGTTCATGAATTTTTTTCCTTGTCCGAAACCAAATTACTTGTGTATTTCCCCCCCCCCTTTTAAGATTTTCCCGTTTGTTATTCTCGCATCCCGTCATCGCAATTTGAACTTGTTGTGTCGACAGGTGGACAGCCTATTCGATAAGAAATTGATTTGCTGTCCCGTGAGGTCCACGAGATTTATCATCCCCTGCGGTCAAGAGCTTCGGTCGCATGGTCAAGCTAATCCCGTGGAAGCAATGTAAAACCACACAATTTCACCAACAGATTCTTGTTTTCCTTGTTCGGCCGTAACAATTTTGCTTCTGGGGGCCATTTGCTCTTTTATATTATGCCCTGCACAGCGGGTACGTTTTCAGCACATGCTGTGATATCTTGATATTTCCACTTTGGGAATTTCATCCCTAGGGAAATGTTGGCAACAGAACCTGACCAATGAGGGTCTACAATCAGCTTAGAGGCAAAGTATACGTTCGTTTTTGGAACGTTCGATTGTTTTCAATCCTATAATGTCGATATATACAATAAAAATAACCGGTGAAAATTTCAGTTCGAAAGGTGTTATCGTTTTTGAGCTATTGCCAAAATCTGGAGTGTTTCTCAGATTTAAATGATTTTGAATCCCTCTCCCTCTAAAACCACATTCGTTTGAAGGGAATTGTTTCTCAAAATGCTATCAAACATGAATCAACAGCTGCAGTGCGTCTTAATCAAGTAAGTTTTATATGGCCATTCATGCTTGGAGTAATTACCAAAGGTATATCCTATACCTTTAAATAATCTTGACAGTCAAATTTGATGGAGACATCCCACACAGTGTCTATATGGCGTGTTACTCTGGCGCCTTGGTCGAGCCGTTTCTCTATGGTCGAACATAGGTCTACACTTGTCTCATCTTTGTTGAAATTACGAGGCTGTTCCACCTCGCAGAAATCAAATTTCTGACTGCCAGGCCAGCACTAAATACTGCCCCAGGTGACAAAGTACAGGATAAGCTGCGTATACATTATCGACCATTTGTAATTGTATTTATTTATTCTCTTTTTTCAACTGCAAACGAATCCCCCCGAATCGCTTGCGGCGCTGTTCCGGCCAACCTCGCAAAAAAAAAAAGAAAAGTGCGTGCATCTGATACAAAAACCTGCGCAAGGTCTTTCAGAGACCCCGGAAAGGTCCTTTATGTACATTTCTTCTCACGTGACCTTAACCTTGTCTTGAATTATATCAGGAAAGGGGCTAATCGAAATGTGACCAAAAGTACAAGGTGTGTGTTTACCATGGGGCATGGTTTTACCATGGAGGTAGAATTGGTTTTACTGTGGAGGTTGTATTGTTACCTCTTGTAGAGATGTGATCGACATTGCAAACAAATGGAACATCCAAAGCTCATCCAAATGTGTTGCAAAAAGTACCCTATGTTCACACTAACGGGTTTTAATGGTTTTTTTATCAAGTTTGTATTTTTTTTTTTTTGAGGGATACAAGTATATTAAAGGAGCATTACAGAATTGGTAAGAAAAAAACTTGTAAAATTACTTTTTATCACAGATTTACATAAAACTTACACGGTCTAATGATGATGATAGTAGAAAACATCCCTTGAAATATTTCTGTCTGAAATGCAATATTTGATGCGAAATAATAAACTTATTTTTCGATTGGAGTTTATCGCTCAGTGAGCGTTTTCTTCATTGTTGAATCTATATGATTTCATGTAAATTTGTAATCAGTTTTTCACTATTTTCTCGTGACCCAGATGGCCGATCGATCTCAAACTTCTACAGGTTTGTCAGTTTATGTATATGGTGGATAACATAAAGTGCTTACACTGCCAGCAACTCTTTTGTATGCAAAAACCAATTCTGTAATGTTCCTTTAAGAGGAACTGCAAACTGCAGACATGAAAGCGCTTGACGACACCATTTGAAGTATACATGTATATATACCGTCAAGCATATAGCATATGGGTTAAGCTTACTTCCTGATAACTTATTGATTATTTGCAGCAGCCAGGTATTCACATGGACATTGACATGCTAAAAAATATGTTTATACATATATTCCGTACGTGATTACTAATTCGCACGTATTCTTACGCACGGATCACTATTCCGTACGTACGAATTGCTATTGCGTATAGATACAAATTAGTCATTCATATGCACGGATTACTATACCGTACGTAATAACTACTATTCCGTATTTACGGTTTACATTCGAACTATTTGCAGTAATCTGTACTTATGGATTACTAATTCTTACTTACGTATTGTTAATCCGTGCGCACGGTTAGTTGTACATAATAGTTATCCGTGCGTATGATGGATATTCGCTCGGCCCCAGCGGCCTATCCAGGACCGCTGGGATGGGCTAATCAGCTTGCAAAGATTCTTGTTCAGGAAGTACGTCATGCGTGCAGTGCTTGCAGTGTGAGTGTGATGCATGATGGGACTGAGCATGGGACTGAGCATTAACGTTAGCGATACGTTTGCCCATCCTAGCGCCTTTGGTTTTAAGGCAAGTTGCTGGGGACGAGCGAAATGGTGGATACGGCTACAACATGTTCGAGTAGCAGGCATGCGAGGGCGTTATTGGCAACCAGCCACACCGACCCATAATGACCACGGAGCATGGGAGTGCACCAACGCACAACTCTACTCACACATGGCCTTAGCCGGGAATCGAACCAGGGCCACATTGATGAGGAGCGAGCGGCGGTGGCTTTACGCACAAGCCAAACACGCCACCCAAAAATGTGTATGACTACTGTCAGTGGTCTACGGAGTGCAGGAAGTGCCATCCAACTTGTTGAGATCCTGAGATAATAACTGCAGGATGATGACATCATCAACGTAAAGATGACGACATCCTGAGGTAATTTATCTCGGGATGACGACATCCTTGAAAGTGCATTGCCGTCTTCCATATATATTTCATCTCGGGACCAAGACAACTTACAAGTAGGATTATGTCCTCCCAAGATAGTTTATCTTGTGTTCTCGACATTTTCAGGATATCCTCATCCCAAGATCAATTATCTTGGGCAGTCGACATCCTATCGTTCAGGATGCCGTCACCCCCAGATAAATAATCTCGGATGCCACCATCTTACGTTTAAGATGTCATCATCCTGCAGTTATTTCATCATCTCAACAAATCGGATGGCACTACTAGGGCTCCGTACAATGGATACTAATGTTTACCATCGTACATGGACACAATTTACATTTAATAGCTCATTTATTGAGTTCTCTGCGAATTACGGTTTCTAAAACATGCGTGAACATTGATGTGGAACATTTTGTGCTAGTTGTCTGCGCGGCGTTGCACGTTCATGTCGGCATCGATCTTGTAATTGATTGTTCATTCTATCTCAGAGAGGATGCCTTCTCATCGTTTTGTGGTTGTAATAAATTGACCTAGCCAGTGGCTGTCTCGTCATCAATAAATTGGGTTCAACTGGCGCCAGTCGCTGCCACAAAAACGGATAGATGGGTAAAAAGAAACTTAACCTAGCTGTCAGTTCGCCTTCCGATTTCGCTTTTTAGCCGACGTGCGCAGATTCTGAAAATGTCCAGCAGTGTAAAGAGAAAATAATGTTCATTAGCTCAATTACTTTGGAGTTTTTTTTCTTTCGCCAACATCTACTATAGGTTGTTTTGCGAGAGTGGATTTGAGGGATGAGGTACTTTGTACTTTCCGTACAGTGTTTAAACGCACCCTTGCTTTTGGAAGGCATTAATCTGTTTATCTGTGTTATTCGTGTTATTACTTGAGTTGTTGGATGCTCGGTGCCATTGTTCGGCACAACAGCGGGTACCAACCGCATCTCTGACGGCAGCAATCGCGAACGGATGCCAACCCTCAGAAATCTGAGATGAATCTTTTCTCAGAAAATGTTTTGGACGGTAAACAAATCTATCCAAATCACTTTGGGGGCAATGTTTATTTACACACAAAAAATACCCCATAGATTGATTTCAAAATTTTGTTATAGTATGGAACGTCTTATTTAAAATATCAGGTTGGCCCGGTGGTTTCTTTCCCTGCCTTTCACCTCTGTGGACCCCGGTTCGAATCCCAACACATGCCGGAGCTTTGCCGGAGGATTGTCAGTCCCTACCTGATTGTGTGGGTTTTCCCCATTGGGATTTGTCTGGCTAAAACTGAACATTTTGTGGCGTGTCGAGGCTGCGCGGTCTAGTTCACCGGGCACCCAAGCTCTTGTGTGGGTTCAAATCCCGGTCGAGACACTTGTGCCCTTAATCAAGGCACTTAACATAACTGCTTCTTTAAAAAGTTGGGAAAGTAGTGCATTCTGCTCTACCAGCCAGGCTCCTTGTGGATGATACCCATGCCTACATCCTTACGGACCGTGAAGGGGGTATAACTCTGTTTCAGCCCCAAGAGTAGGTGGCAACGTGCCCCTGGTGACAGTTGATTTGGGTCGACAGCCCAATTTAGCTAAGTGTAGCCCTCACCTTGAAGTGGCCGTCCGGCCTTGTGAATCAGGCGATATCTCATTTTCAAAAATAAAAACAAAAAACAATTTTATCGTTTCCTGTTCGTTCAGTAATTAGTCCATTATTCGTCCGTTCGTGCTGTTAATCAATACTGTTTCACGATCCAGCCCCCCCCCCCCAAAAAAAAAGCTCATCCGTAATCCGTCAATTATCTTAAAAACCAAACACGACTATTGGAACGTTGACTCGGCGAGGCTACAGACTCCCAATGCAAACACGGATTGACGGGAGGAAAAGTACAGAAGCACGGCGGTTAATGTGTTTGTACGCCAACTTGTAATTTAATTCTTGTGGGGAAAAAAAGCTTTTTACGGGGAAAGCAAAAGCAAAGGGAAGTCCCTTCCACGGCTTTTGGCAGTAGGGGAAAATTAATTAACCGTGGTCTCGCATTTAAAACGTGGTAATAATCGGTTGAATCCGGGGAGCTGATAGCCCAGTATCTGGATAACCAATAGGCAGCACGCCATATTTATAATTATTATTTGATGGAGAGTGAAGGAATAGGGAATGAGTTCTAAGTCCTGGCATGTTCAATGTTCTTGTTAAAAACGAAGCATCAGAAGGAGTCATTTGCTTATTTCCAAGAAGTGGTTTATATTTTGATAATTACTGCTGTCTGTTAATGTTCAATGTACGGCAATGCCACAATGTGCTTTTGTGCGCAATGCCACAATGGGCTTTTGTGCGCAATGCCACAATGTGCTTTTGTGCGCAATGCCATAATGTGCTTTTGTGCGCAATGCCACAATGTGCTTTTGTGCGCAATGCCACAATGGGCTTTTGGGCGCAATGCCACAATGTGCTTTTGTGCGCAATGCCATAATGTGCTTTTGTGCGCAATGCCACAATGTGCTTTTGTGCGCAATGCCACAATGTGCTTTTGTGCGCAATGCCACAAAGTGCTTTTGTGCGCAAGTCCACAATGTACTTTTGTGCGCAATGCCACAATGTGCTTTTGTGCGCAATGTCACAATTGTTAGTACCCTTAATAATAGTCCCAGCACCGCCCGAGTTTGCTGAAATTTGTTTATAGCTTTCAAGACTCTTGCAGTAAATTTCTAGAATCGTGGTTCAAAATATTTTAAAAGATACCCAATTAGGCTTGCTAGTTACGTACAATTGCCCCTTTTAATATTGTCATTTGTTATCATATTGTTCAATTTCGGAGGGGTTATCCCATGGGAACAATAAGTGCCTCCCGTTAACGGCTACCACTAATTTGTATGTATGCTATTTTTTATAAGGTTGAAATGAACACAGTAGTTTTGAAGGCTGTTACCTGGCACCACATGCTGATACTGATTAATTGCTTTGGTATTTAGTTTTTGACAGAAAATTAAATTTGTTTGTTAAAAGTGAGCGCAGTGTTTGTAAGAGCTACAGAATTTAATCATCATTAAAGCGTTAACAAGGGGATTATAAACGCCAAACTGGCAACAGCCAATCTCTCTCATACAAACATTGGTTTAACGTCTATGACTATGAATTGAACAAATCATTAAATGGTGATTCGGTAACCAGACGACAATACACAAGTCTAGCCATTTTGAAAAACAGCGGTTAGCTTGGCCGGATTCGAACCCCCAACCTTGTGATTGCAGGTCCTGCAGTCTAAAACCACTCGACCACGGTGACGTCATAATATAAACAATGACTGCAAACTCCCTCCATAATAATTATTCTGATCGGTCTGCTGATTATTTGTATTCTCAAAATCACACTTGTGTCTCGGGAGAATATTGAGGACCTTCAGGGTCAAAATTGATTAGTGTCTTACGGTGCGGTGTCAGGAATGTTGAAATCTTGTTGGTTTGCCAATTTTTGCTTCTTCTACTTGAATACTCGGTAGGATCCACAAGTCTGGATGTAATGCCGAGGGACTTCTTGTCCATGAGCGGTGCAGGCGTGTGTATGTACAATGTGCAAGTAAACACTCAGCGCTGCTTTATGTGCAGCCGCCACTCCCCTAAATGCCTCAACTGCAGGTGAGGCAATGATGTTGCCTGGGAGTGTGTTCCACCAGATGACAGCTCTTGGGAAAAATGAATTGTAGGAAAGCTGTATCCTACCTGGGATCGCTTCTCTCGTATAGCGATCCATCATCGTGCTACATTTAATATGGTACCGTTAGATGAAGGTACATTGAAGTCGTTTGGGGTTGCCCTGTAGTGTTATTCGATGTATAATTGTTCACGGCGATCCACAGGGGCAATCATCGGGAAGTCTACTCCACACCATCGAGGGGGGAATATTTATTTATGCCCCTGAAGTTTGATCGCAGAGACATGATTTGACCAACTTGTTGGATCGCTTAACATCTGAGTTTATATATATGTCAAGTAATGAACCACAAGGGAAACTGACTGGGTAAATTTCAAATGGTTTGGGGTTGAACAAAGAAAAATTGACTAGAGCGGGATTTGAACCAACGACCTCCGGATTAACGTACCGGCGCTCTCCAACCGAGCTATCTAGCCCTATGTTGGCGGTCTCCCTATTTTGTCAATATCTTTTTTGGGGGGTGCCAGTCAGAAGTCATGCAACTGTTAACTGCCCCGTGTAGCCAGGGATCACACCCAAGTTTACGATACAACCTGGGAAGCAGCAGCCACGGGATCACCTTGAGGGGATGCGAGTTTATATATAGGCACATCGAGCCGTTGTCTTTTTAGGCAAACCAATATTTGATTTCATTACAAAAACACAGTCTTCGTTCGACTTGTTGTCTCGTTTTCAATACACCCGTCTTGCACGGGCTATACCCGATACTAAAAAATGCCTCCCCTGTGTTTACTAAGAAACGAAACACATTTTGGCCCGAATTGCGAAGGTGTCATTTTACTTGTATTGAAAAGGGCATCAGTTGTAGTTTGTACGTGTGACAATTCCGAGCGTGTTGTTTTAATAGACGGGTGCCCTGCCCAAATTAACTTTTACATACGATTTGTTGTTACTGGGGCTGAGTACACAATGGTGAAAGGGGATCTGGGTCGACGAATAATTATGCTAAGCAGACCATCGGCAGTGACATGAAGAATAAGTTCCCAGTGAGGGAACGTGAAACGGCAAGACTTCCAGAATTTGCGTGATCAAGTTCGTCTCGTGCGACTAATTAAGTTTACTAACCTTTTAGACGTCTAATGGCGACAGTCACATAAAGCTAATCATTCCCAACGAGCAAAATCGCTCTATAAATGATTTCGTTATACGCCGTGAAAAAAAACAAATTGCCACAGCTGTCAAAACAACTTAAATTGGAAACGCACATTTACAATTCCTGAAAAGGGTAATTTCAAGTATTATGCTCTCACTACTTGCAGTTATTACCCATCAACTCAAAAAACTGAAAAGCGAGACTGCTGTCATGCACTCGAAAGGCTTACGACGTCTCTCTGACAAATACGGCAATTTGTCAAAAATATTCGGAGACAAAAATTGTGAGTTTTTTTCTTACCGGGCGTTGTGTTCTTGTAACCCACTGCGAGTTAGTCAGGCGACCGCGATCCGTCCAGGGCTGTTGACTGAATACTCCCTTTGGGGAGACAGGTGAGAGGAGATAGCCTCGAGTCTTCCTCGAAACTATAGTGCGTGGACTCGTGATGGAGTTGATCTGCAATGATGGAGGGTTGGATTAATGGAGGTGTTTAATGGTGAGGGAATGATGGGTTGGGTAAGATTTACGTGCCAAATCGGCTGCTATACGGGGGGGAGGCAGCCGTGTCTGCGTCAGGGGAAGATTATGCTCCTGTCACGGTGTCTTTCTCTGCAGTGTGTCTGTCACTTTTACTCAGGTAACTGATCAACTCGAATTAAGCATGGCTCGATTTCGCGAAGCACTGAGATTCATTTGAGATGAGTTGTCAATATCGCCAAAGTGATTTGTACTGTGACATCACACTTTGCTTAGCAATTAAGATTGATTCACCTTAATAGCTCTTTGTGGAATCGAACCTAATGTATCTGACTGTTTCAAATGGCAAAGAGGATTTGAAGAAGAAGACAAACATAAGTGCACGTTTGCTCTGCTCTATAATGGCAAAGGTCGTGGGTTCGAATCACACCCTAGTAATATGCATGTGATTTGTTTTTTCACATGAACTCTGGAAAATATGGTATCAGGCTTTACATACACGGTTTTAGGTAAGACACTAATATTATTCATTATATTATTAAGTTTAGTTGTAAATGTGCAGATGCGTCAAAATAGTAACATTACGGATAATTAAAAACATTTAACAATTACGAAATTAGTCACATAATGATAGTTTAACCCTTTAGCCACTGGACCGCCCAGCTGCCCAAAGCGGTACACTGTTACACGCGGTATGAGAAATCGCTCACCAGCTTGTGTTTATTTGGAGAGAAAAAAGTAACACCAAAATGAACTAGGTCAAGTCAATAGCAATAATTTTTAATTCCCCCTTTCACAGTTGCCGTGTTCAATGTTAACGCTAATGATGATTGCATAATTGTAGTTCCCATCAACACCACGCTCATTTGTACCAACAATATAATTTTCATTCATCATGATGTTTTAAAACTAATGCCTTAGCAATTAATCAGTATGAGCATTTGATGCCAGACAAAAGTATAATGTGTATTGTACTTAAAATAACCGCCATAAAGTTTACCGATAACCGTTAACGAGAAGCACTTTAATGTTCCCGGGAACTTATCACGTGCCGAATTGAAATAAGCTGTAATTATTAAATGACAATATTAACGAAAAGGTAAAAACGTTGTTTTCGTAAACAGGCCTTGGGTATCTTTTAAAATTTGAACTCAGTTTCTAACAATTTTCTGCAAGAGTCTTGATAACTAAACATTTTTTTCAGCAAACTCGGGCGGTGCAGGGACTAGAGGGTTAAAAAAAACTTCTTGCTATACCCTATATCATCTGATATGTGTGTTTCGCGACAGTGACACCCGGATGTCAATGTACAACATTTTTTTTAAAAGTCAATATCAAGCTCTTCGTAAACATGTCATTCATTTTTTTTTTTTTTTTTTTTTTTTTCATTTAACTGTAAGTGCCATGGGTTTTTCGGCCCACCGGAAAATACTTCAGATGTCAGCTATCTGATTGAAGACGTGGATTTGCAGTTTGCATGTTCTTCTGAGTCTCTCGACGCTACTGCTATCTGCTCCCATCTCTAAATCCCCTCTGAATCCTCTCTATCGTGACTTAAAGGCAGTGGATACCTTTAGTAATTACTCAAGAAATACATTACCATAAAAAAAACTTACTCGGTAAGGAGCACCTGAGAGCTGCTGACAGTAAAAAAACATTGCGAGAAACAACTCCCTCTGAAGTAATGTTGTTTTTAAGAAAGAGGTAATTTCTCACTAAAATATTAGAATCTCAGCAAGACTTCAGGTCTCAGGCATTTGAAAGAACACAATGCTATGCAACTTTGGTGATTTTTTCTTTCATTACTTTCTTGCAATTTCGATGACCAATTGGGCCCAAATTTGCACTTGTTTGTTATTTCATGCATATGTTGGGATACACCAAGTGAGGATACTGTCTTTGACTATTACCAAAAGTATATCCTGCCTTTAAAGAGGGGCCCAAGGTAAAATTCACTCATTTTCCAGTAGAAAGAGCCCTTAAGAGAATGGACAAGAAAATTACAAGTCTCGTACCTCAGGATAAAACGGCATAAAATACCACTGTGTTTGATACCCTTCAAGTGCAATTTTCAAAATCAAAAAATGTTCGGGACGTCACATTTCAAATATACGGTCTGTGCATGCTTGTGCAGGGATTTTTTTAAAGTTCGTTCCTGAATTCTGATGATATTAAATCAAAACGCAATTAATTTGACCTTTTGACCGGCGCAGAAAACCCTCTTTGAATGTACAGACCCATTTGTTGCGCTCGATCCGATGACGTCATGTTTTAAATTTCGCTCTGAAGAGTATCAAAGTGAAACGGCATTTTACATCGTTTTGACGTGAGGTTGGAGACTTGTAATTTTTCCACCACTTTCACGAGGACTCTATCTGTTGGAAAATATTTGTGCTTCACAAAACTGAATTTGACCTTGGAGTCCCTCTTTGTACTGTGAGCTAGAACGATTTACCGTACGTTGTGATGGATTAAAGAACATGTAACCCTGGGATAAATGTTTATATATCTACAAGAAACACTTGATTCTGGGGGGAATGCCATGATGTATTCTGTAGTTTAAATTATCTTTTATAGATATTTGTTAGAGCTGATTTTTTGTATAATTTAACAAAAATATTTATGAACGGGCACTTCCTGCACGAACCTTGTGCCTGCGTGTCTGTGTTTCTAATGTCAAAAGTAATGCGCTATAGCTGTACAGCTTTGAGTGTAGTCTCGCTCGGCAGACGGGCTTTAACACACAACATACACCATTTCAGTGTCACCGATGTAACCGATTTCGACGGTGAAAGTGCAGACTATTATCTCTTCCCTTTCAACCCCGCGGGAAATTTGCTTATAACGAGCTCGCCGCCTGCAAATATTTGGTTTTGAAATTCCCTCGTCAACAAAATATAAATCAATGTACCCTGGATTTGTTCGTCGTGCGCGTATATAATATGAGTCCTGTGAGTGCAGGTTGTTAATTTGCGCAGGAGGGGGATTTCTCACGCGCATAACGCTAACCGTCCCCGAAAGTTCGATCGTTCGAGGCAATCGTATTCAGTCGTTGGTCTTGGAATAACGCCACGGAAACGACAATCGTTTTGTTTGTCTTCCCTTGCTTTGAGGACGATGGAAACAGTCGTCGGCCTTGCGACTCTATACGGCATGGAACAATCATTGTCTTCCGTTCAATTCAATTGCGCCAAAAGCGAGGCAATAATTAGAGATGTTACCTTTAATTCGCGTTAATTTGAGGACGATCGAAGCAGTCTTTGGCGTTTCATAACAAACTCTTTTTATAGCCCAAAGCGCCCAATCTGAAGGCATTGGGTTCATTTAACCTCCTTCGTTTGGACACAGTTGTCCAATTCAAACTAAAGTTAAAGGGACATTACAGAATTGGTAAGAAAAAAACTTGTAAAATATACTTTTTTTACCACAGATTTACATAAAACTTACACGGTCTAATGATGATGATAGTAGAAAACATCCCTTGAAATATTTCTGTCTGAAATGCCATATTTGATGAGAAATGAATAAAATGATATTCTGATTGGAGTTTATCGCTCAGTGAGCGTTTTATTCATTTGTTGAATCTATATGATTTCATGCAAATGTGTAATCGGTTTTTCACTATTTTCTCGTGACCCAGATGGCCGATCGATCTCAAACTTCTATAGGTTTGTCAGTTTATGTATATGGTGGATTACATAAAGTGCTTACACTTCCAGCAACTGTTTTGTTAGCAAAAACCAATTCTGTAATGTTCCTTTAAACAAGAAAACGATTGAATGTAATGAAGTGATAAGTGTGTTTTACTCTGGAAGTAATAAATGTCTGACTACAAGGTATCACTAATTTGATAATGGATCGGTTATGCGGTCAATCTTATGAAAAGGCCATAGTCTATACTTTCAGTACGCGTAAGCGAAGCAGTCGAAGCACGTTTTCTTTCATCGCACCACAACACTGCAGTAACGACATCAACATGCTGAAATGCGCGTCAGGGTTTAAAGGTATTATACAGGATCGGTAGAGCTGACAAAACAGTCACAGACAGTGCTCATGTTTTGTATGATCAACCACGGACATGAAATGAAAAACCTGTGGAAGTTTGGGCTTATTTCATCGTGTGAGTCAAGAGAAAATCGTGAAAAACCTGCTCAATTTTCAGCATGTAAACACATTGCACTTAATTTCGGTTGTGACAACCGAAATCAGCTGTTGCGTCTTTTTGTAGGTTTTTCAGATACAGTTCTCTCAAACGAGACTTCATTTCAGAGAGAAATATTTCACAGAAGAAGTAAAAATGCTAGTATGAACTTCATAATCTTTCAGACTTCAATTAAATTTTTTTTTTTTGTTCATCATTACCAATCCTGAATAATTCTTTGAAGAGAACGTCAAAACAACCAACGGCACAAATCCGGATAGTTCTTGAGCAACGATACTTCAAACACTAGTCGTGTATTAAGGTTGTGCTTCTCAGCATTTCGGATGTGTGTTTTCGTTGGAAACATTTTGATGGAGTGAACGGGTAATTCTTTCGGACGGAAGAAAAACATTCCCGGAGCACCGTCGCTGCATCTCCATCGGTTATCGTATATTATTATAGGGTGAGTGCACGCAGCACGTGACACGCACGGCAACTGGTGTCGCCGTCTTTTTTAGTTTTTCGTTCTTGTTCAAACACGAACCTTATAAGTGTTTTCTTTGAGTTGTTGTTCTCAGGAAGCTCCCCGGCCGAACGGCCTTTTGCTTTTAATGTATTCTGCGACTTATGGTGAGAACAAAAAGAAGAGAAATAGATTCACAAAATGATACGTTTGAAGGTAAAGTATAGGATTGGTATTCCTCGAAACAAATTCAAAATTCTTCGTTTTAGACTTTAAGGCAAGGTGTACCTTTGGTTTTTGGAACCGTTCGATTGTTTTAATCCTATATAAAAGTAGATATACAAGAAAACTAACCAGTGGAAGTTTCATTTCAAAAGGAAGTGTTGTTTTTGAGATATCGCTGAACATCTGTATAGCGGTTATGTCCACGCTGGGAGACTATTCGTTAATTGGAATACACAAACTGAGCAACTGCAGCAGCAACAGCTACAACAGCAGCAGCAAAAGCAAAACAACAGCAGCAGCAACATCATCAGCAACAACAGCAACAACATCAGCAGCAACAACAGCAACAACATCAGCAGCAAAAACAGCAGCAACAACAGCAGCAACATCAGCAGCAACAACAGCAAAAACAGCAGCAGCAACATCAACAGCAAATAGCAACAGCAACAACAAGAGCATCAGCAGCAACAACTGCACAGAAACAGCTAACCGTATAGCTCCATGCGTATAGCAACAGCAACAGCAGCAGCAGCAGCAAGAAAAAAAAACAAGCAAATTTACCTACACGATTTCACCACAGACCCCTACGGCGTGCGACCAGAACATCGTTTTATGTAGGCCTATCTGATAGATGTCTACAGGGTGAAACCTTCGCGAACCAGTTCGTTAACGAGATAAATTACTCTACAAATTAGATAAAGTTCACCGTAATTTGAACATGAATTTCTTGGGTGTCATGAATTATGTGGGGAGAGAGCTAGCAAGAGCGATCCGTCGCCCTACATGAAGAACCCGGCTCACGATATTGCAGACTGAACCTGTTCGAATTGATGTCGTCCCCGTCTTGATAATTGATAACGAAATAGAAAAGAGAAACACGTATAGATTTCATCGAGACTTGTGCTGGCGCGGTTCATCGAGTCATAACTGCCGGAGAATCGGGTGGGTGCGGATGGGGGTGTTGACAATATGTTGCCAAATGGGGGTGTGTTTCCCCCATGATCAAGGTTTATCCCCCATCCCCCACCCCAGCCCACCCCAGCCCCCACCCAGCCCCCACCCCAGCCCCACCCCAGCCCCCCCACCCCCCAAACCCCGGGGTTGCTCTATTTTCTTCATTATAGTTGGCTGTATGATACAAAAAGTGATATATCTTCTTTCTTTCTTTTCTCTGCTTTGAAGTCTCGGCCCATGCCATTCCACCTGTGAAATTCGATCAAGGTCGCCCACTAAACTAGACTTGTGGACAAGTCGTTAAAAGTCTGTCGCGGTGAAAGCGAAACGGCTCTCTCGCAACTATACTCTCGTGAGACTGCTGCTCTCGCGGCTAACGACTTGGCCACAAGTCTACTCACTAACAAGAACGGCATTGCATTTTTAATTTGTTTTATTACTCACGGTGCATTTGTGTTTCGTTCTGTCTTTCTTTTTTATACTTTAGCTGACTTCATCCATGCATCATCACACGGAGACGTGACATTTTCCACGGCGGTTAATCCGGCGAAGCCGGGTGGAAAAAACGACCTCATCGAGTCGCTCAAAGAAATGACATCAACTTTCGCGTATTATTGCCAGGTATTTCCGTTACATATCAAATACGTTTGTTAGTAATTTGGTTAGTCACTGACAGGCGTTGTAGGGAAATCTGACATGCGTGAATAAATCTATGGTGAGTACAAGGTCTTGAGTTCAGACACGCTGGGTGACTGTTCTCGACCCTGAGCTTGTACGTGTTGCACTATTTCTGCGTAAATTGGAAAGGGTGGCAAATCTGCATACGCTCATTTAACATAGCTAATTTAAAACCACTGATCGTCTGCAGTTAATTGGAAATTCACCCTGAATACATAATTATGCACATTTCTTTAAAGTTTTTGGTCCCGGAAGGGAATTTCTGTGTTCGTGTACGAGGAGCACCCGTCACGTATTCCGTATTTAAATTACAACCTAATAAACAAGGTATGTAGCTTTGTGAATGTATAATATCATGCCAAATTAAAAAGTAATTTTCACTTCCTCAAGAAATTTGTTTAATTCAAGTGAAATAATTTTCCGACTCGTCACATCAGCTGAAAAACAAATATTTGTTTATTATTGTTACCTATAATTCACAAACTACAATCGAGAGGCCCCACATTGAACGCGGACACGTCACTTTTTAGACGGGTCATCTCAATGCATCGTAACCTCCATAAATTAAAAAAATCCTTGAACGAAATTCATATTTACCATGAAAAATGACAGACTGAACCTTCACTACGAGGATACGGCGATTGAAGCAGTTTAACGGCAAAGACTGGCCCTTGTGAACGCAGCACCGGCCCCCAGTAGGTGACGAGCCTCTGACGCGGTCGTGTCCTCACGTACCTTTTTCACAATCGATGTGTACCAAGAGAATGTTCCGGATAGCTGATGCGTTCGATTGCGGAAGCTTTTTATATACGCATACCAATACACGGGGCGAGATATGCAAATGAGGCTAGACGTCACGCGGGGAAGTACCCAATCAGCGGATGAATCGCCGGCTTGTTTCCCAGGATCTAATTCCTGAGCATGCAGGAATGTTCTCTCAATTTATGCTGATTCCCAACAGAACATCGAATCCACTTAGTAGATAATAAATAACGATTAAAATAAATGAATAATGCATATTATGCTGCCACCGTTTCCGTACACTGCGTTTTTAGATTAACTCATGCAAACTAGCCATTATTAATTGTTTCATTTTTTTTTTTTTTTTTTTTTGCGTAAACGACACCTCTGCTTTACTAGCAAGAGAGAACACTGTAAACGATTCACTGAGTGAAAATACAATTCCTATTCCGTATATGGGATTCTATTCGGGATTTCTTTGTAGAAATCTGGGCTAGTGGAACACCACATTTTTAGGTCAGGGTTCTTGCAAGATGGCGCACGGGGAAATACACTTAGTGTCGTCAGGTGCAACTCTTCAAAGCGACGGTGTGCCAATGCTCCCCAAAAGCAAGGCAGGGCGTACAAGCTGACAATAAAAACAACTGGGACAACGGATTTATAATTACATTAAGCAAATCTATCTTGAAATCTCCCGGAACTTTATCTGGCACACATCTGTCTCGCAGAGAACACAGTGTACCCCCGAGGGCATTCTTTTGTAACGCGGCAAGGAACGAAGGCTAAGACTACGAAATCGGGTCGTTTCCCCATTTGACTTTGATTCTCACATTGTCTGTGTATGAAAGTGGCGCATCGTGGGATTGATTTCCTCTAGATATTGCTCGACTATAGACCTTTCTATTGCAACGTCACAGCCCGAGTTTTTGCCAACCGAGAACGGAAAACTATAGAAAGCCATAAATGCAAAACAAAAACGGATAGCCACAGTTTTTAACAATGCTACACAAATATTCAAAAATGGTGTTGAATTTGTTGGAAACAAAGCAACCAATCATGAGAAGATCTTAACTTAATTGAAAGTTTGCAGAAAATGTTGAATTTTGTTGAAACATCTGTTAACACGATTGAGTGTTTTGCTAACATTCGGCCGTCCATGCCAACCAGCGCGGTTTGTTTATCAACAATGGAAAGGTCTATACGAACTACAAATCATAATAATAATAAATGTTATTTAAACAGCGCCAAAATACGCCTACAAAGACGCTCAAGGCAAGTACAGAATTCATGATATTAAACACAAAGGCAATATAAACATACAACCCAAAAAAATTACAAATGTAACCAAAAACAAAATTTCCAGAACAAATACAAAAACAGACAGAGCCTAAAAAGATCATTATAAAAAAAAAACTGATCCCCTACAAATCATGAAACTACTAATAACTGAATGGGTTCTTAAAAAGGGAAGAAATAAATAGCATTTAATCAAACAAAACTTCACCTCATGCATGCATACAATGCATAGATAATAATAATTATTCATAAATAATTAATCAAAATAGAGGAAGTAAATGATTACAATGAAATGGGCCACTGTTAAGCACACTCAAGGAACCTGACTGTTCCAAAGTACTTCAGTTAATCAATGCACAGAAAAAAAATGACTGAAAATATGACAAAAAGGGTTTAAAATGGATAGGCCTATACAAATTATTTTGTTTATTTAAATGTGCTCATCTGGTAGTCAAACAATGGGTTATCACAAATGGTGGTCTGTCAGCCACAAAATATGAAATGTGAAGAGAAGACGGTGATATTCTGTTTCAGATACGGAAAGCGAAGACCCACGAAGTAATGTTGTTGTTTGTTTGTTGTTTTGTTGTTGTTGTTGTTGTTGTAGTTGTTGTTGTTTTTAGGTTCACCCCCAAACAAGGCTAAAAGCCACTCTTGGTAAGGGGCTACATGAAGAGAACATTTCAGATGAAACAAAACTCAGGGGAGCTGAAGGTAGGGATTGATATTCCTCTTAAAATAGTCTAGATTGTAGGATGGAGGGAAACAAGCACCAGGCAAGGAGTTCGAAAGAAATGCAGTACGTGGAATAAAGCAGTTGGAATGGCTCTTTGTTCTACATCCCAGCAAAGCCTTTGTTAGGGCTGGAAACCCGTGGCCCCTTGTGTTTATTGTTTTGTTTTATATGTGAAAATGTGGTTTTGGTGAAAATGTTATATTGTGGTTTAGTTTAACATTTATTTATCCATTAATATTATGCAAATGCCGTATGATTTATGTTCAAATGCCCATTTGAAGTAAACTATACTCGTGTTTGACATCCAACTTGTGAAAGTCAACTCGTTCGTTTTGTTGACCATAACACGCAGGTTTTTTTTTGTTCATTTTTTATTTTTTTATTTTTGGCCTTGTCATTCGTTTCAAAACCATTTCAAGAAATGCAAGCGCCGCATGATCTAATTTAAGACACGCAGCGTGCCGAATTCTTTACTGGTCAAATAGTGCATTGGTCAAATGTTTGGTGGGATATTATTGGCCGAATCAGGTTCGCTCAAACGGAAACAGTCAGATTTGACGGGCAACTGTCTGTGTACCGTTTTAAAATTCCAAATAATCGACAATTTGTTTCAGCCTGATTGAATCTTCAAAATCTCAAACATTTGGGATCGATTCTAGTCCGCCTACCTGCCAATATTATGGGCTCTTAAATCCCGGATTCGTTCTTGTGTATCAAAACAACCGTAATGTGATGGCCAGGGTCAACACAAGTATAGTTAAAAACACTGAAGCTCGAAAGCCTGGTGAGACTGTGCTGGACTGTGGTTCTAGCAATGTTGGTTTTTATTACAGTTGTTCAAATCTTTTTTGTGTAATGTTATTGCCTTCTTGTTTCACATTTTAGGTGGATTTTGGCGCTGTATGAATACTATTTATCATTAATATTATTACTATTTTGTACTTAAAGTGCTACAATCTATTTTCCTTTCTATAAAAATGAGTATTATTGTATGTATAAGGGATGGTTGAACTTAATGTTTTGCAGGTTTTTCCAAGTGTAAGTTGTATTTCTCCTGGCCACAATGGTGATTCATACGAATCAATTTAAGTACCGCACAGTAATGACATTCCAACCTGCATCCTTTCGCATACTCCAATCGCTAACCGGCAGCAGACCGACGCGACGACACGAACTTGGACTCCGCGAAACGCAGTCGCTAAAAATACCGCCACAAGAGTGAAAGATTTCCCAGCCCCTTGTCACGGGTAAAGTACTCAATCAGCATCCCGCCATCGGCGCACAGTGGGACCCCAGCCAACTCGCATCAGGTAAAGTATTCATGATGTGCCGATCGGTTGCTTATCCCCTGTCAATAGTGGATGTTATCTATCAGTTTACATGGTTTTCTGTTATGCCTCATCCGTCAAAAGAGAACATCTTCACTTCTCGTATTCCACTTAAAGGCAGGGTCGTCGTTTGGTTCGTGTCATTTTAATGTTGGTTTAAAGGCAAAACTACAAAGAAAGATACAATAAAAGTCACCTGTGAAAGTTTCAGCTGAATACAGCGTGCACTTGCTGAGAAAACAGCAAAAGAGCTGTCACTGTGTTTTCATCAAGAACGTCGAATCATCCACATTTTAGCGAGGTGACAGCGGGTACCAACTGCATCCTTATGACCGTAGCATTTACCAACGGACACCACGGAATTTGGATCTCAAAAACTCACCTTGGTAGACCTCCATTCAATAGAAAGAGAACACAATCATCAAAGTAATTTGATAAATACTTTTTAATGATTAAAATGAATACGACGTTAAACTAGTCAAAGCGCATAAACAGACAATGGTGCTTAGCATTATTATTATTTTTTGTTTTGCCTTTCTTCTATAAACTTTGATTAGCAGGAAACCAGCCACAAGCAAATACATTACATGTTATCTACACTGTTACCTCTGTAAGCATGATTTGTGTTTGCTAAGCATTTTTTCTGTCCTTGGCAGCTTTTACAGGGCACGCTTGGCCAGTAGTACGCATCGCTGCACACTTAATTTAGCAATTCCGACGATGAAATGTCGCTCTTTTTGGCGGGTAAAAAAGAGCAGGCTTCAAAGTTGTCCTTCATTCACATCGTCATCCGTTCCAACCTGACTCGGTGCTACAACCATCTCCGACCAGGTCAGTTTTGTGAAGGAAAAAAAACCTTTAAAATGTTCTATCTCGACGTGCTTTCCCCTTTGCGCTTTTCGTGCAATGACATGCTCCTTTAAAGATAAAAACAACCCCATGGGCCAGGGTGAAAAATCATTCCCTGGGGACTGAACGTCTGATGCCTTGGAGCTAGGCAGCCACTAATAGCCACTAATCGAGTCGTCACCGTTTTTCACTGAAGGCATGGGCATGTCAAAATGTGTTAAAAAGACCACTTCGAGATATGCATTTGAAAAGGTGTTATATTCGAAACTGAAAGCTCTGCAGTATCAAAAAACATTCGTCTGTAGTTTAAATGCCCTAATATGTTTTTCCAAGAATTGAGTCTGATTATTTTTTTTGCTTTTAACATTGATTAATGAACACAATTATTGGTAAAACATGCCCGTCTCTTCAAAATCATGATCACCTACATTTCCCCACATCTATAGTGTCTGTTTTCACATAGTGAAGGGCGGGCATGTCACGTGACCATGCGCATGCTGACACACCGGTCTCTTCGTGTAAGCGCAAATTCGACTTGACCTACTTGCCCGTCCATGTTATTATTGTTATTTTATTTTTAAAGTAATTAATAAACACAGTTATTTGTCAAACATGCTCTTCTCTTCGTGAAAACGCAAAATGCAATTACTTTGATGAATGACCACTTCTTGCCTTCATATGATTTTAAGCCCGAATGATAAACTGGCTAATCAAAAGTACGCTTAATTTCTTAGTTACCAATATTAATGTAAAGAAAATTAATCATAATTTTGATTAGCCAGGAATTCAGTCGGGCTTAAAAGCATTTGAAGGCAAAAAGTGAGGGAAAAAACCTCAAAAATTAAGAAAACATGTTTGTTGACACGCCCGGCCCTTCGTGAAACAAAACCAAACAATTTTCTAAAGCGGTCAGATTCACCTCAGTTCAAATGGCTTGTAAGCATCAAGCTGATTAACTTCGATAATCTCCAATCTCGTACCTTGTTTTTAACTGTTAAATCATAAAAACAGTTTTTGTATGTTTTTATTTTAAAAATCTTTGGACATAAAATACATTCAATTAAAATCGTCCTGGTCAAAACAAAGGCATTTTTTTTTAACTGTCATCATACCTAATTAAAAACCAAGATATACAATTTTAAAAATACTAAAATACAAACCGTAGCTGTTATGTTGGTGACAAAATAAAAAGGACCAAAATATCAGGAGCCAACAACCAAAAAACAGGCACCTAGAAAAAGTTACAAATTCACCAACCGGAGATTGTTCTCTGCTTTCCTTTGTAGAGGTCGAAATTTTAGAGAGAGATAATGGCAGCGTTTCGCTCAATAAGCCGCCTGATTTGGGCGTTGGTGGCAGTCTTCTTGACCCTCTTCTGAAGGTTGCCCATGGTGCTGGGCACCATCAGAGCCGCCTTCCACCTCACCGCTGCCTGACACAACCCGGAAAATACGTGAGTCATAACAATTTTCCACTGCTTGGGCAGTATCAAGAGAGGAGAAAGGGCAGGGGGCAGAGGGTCTTGATGACCCCCCCCCCCTTCGCCGCTAGCGAATTTATTTTCTGCAGCACACGTCGGCTATGGAGTCAACAGTTAAGGGATAGGGAAGAACAGCCTATCTCTTAACTGTTGACTGTATTGACGAAGTATGCTGCAGAAAAAATCGCCTGCTATCAACCTTCTCCCTCACCCCCCCCCCCCCATTCCCCCAATGAGATCTTCTTCTTTTTTAAAGTATTATTTGTTAGATTTTTCAATTAAGACCCCCCCCCCAGCCCAGCGAGGGACCTGTTTTCGTTGCTAGTCAATATGTCTTTATTCTGTTCAACCCAAAACTAGTCAGTTTCCCTTGTGGTTTATTACTAGATAATAAAAAATAGTTTTTCTATGTTTATTTTCCTTTTTTTTCTAGGCCTATATTTATTTTCCATTTTTTCTATGTTTATTTTCCATTTGAGTTGGTCTTGTGGCCTTGCTTTGGAACAACATATTTCCGCATTCATTGGTCGTATTTAGGTCAGTTCGCATTTATAAACCCACCTTCCATACAAATTCATTTCTTCTCAATTTCAAGTTTAGCCTACGTTGTTATTGTAAAGAAAAATGAGCGAGCATTATTGTATGAATTCTGCTCGATCGCTAAAGTCTGCGTAGTAAAATATAGTGGGTTAACCATCTGGTTAACGTCTAGTGGGGTAGCATGCGTTACGTGGAACTGTGGCGGTTGAACAGCTGAAAGATAAATTGTTAACGGGGATGCTATTTTTAAACTTGCTTATAATGTGTTTGTTTATCAATTTTGATATTTGTACACTTCTTAATTAGGCAACATGAAGGTATAACAAAGCAACATATCCCACTAGTGACGTCAAAGTATTGTCATTTTGACGCACGCCGTCAACGGCAGAAGTGTAGCTAGTTTTTTTTCAAAACCTTGATTTGCTTATATATTCAACTAATCCCGGACATGCAATGCAAGAATCAATACAGAAACAGTTGTCAAGTTTCATCACAATCAGATGCGACCCTCGAGTGGCAGTTATTTCGAGGAGAGACAAATTTCTGTCTGTTTTTCCCCGGGGTCCAGTAATTGTAAAGAAGTTTAGCTGAGGGGAATGTTATCACAAACAGGTTACTGACCGATCCATCCATCCTCAGACTGCATGTGTTCTACTTGGAGACGCAAGCTTTCATCTAAACCAAAACCCTTGCATTAAAGGTATGGTCATAGATTGGTTGTAGTCACCATAATGCTGATTCGTAGGTAACAAATTATAAAGAATGATAAAGCAAAAGTCACGTGTTAGACTTTCAGCTGAACACATTGTTTACTTGTTGAGAAAACAGCAAAAACTGTCGCGGTTATTTTCACAAGAGGCGTCGATCGAATCCATGTGCTCCGAACTACAATTAGTGGTGTTAGTTTTCTGAAGATTTTAGCCATGATGTACTACGATGTGCAGATGTAAACTCTGACACTTCACTTGTTGACATTTCACGGAAAATACTGATAATTTATTGTTTGGTTTCTCATTTTTTATAAATGTTTTACGACGAATACATAGTGCTACTCACTCTTACGTAGTCTGATCTTTCTTCATTTCTGTGAACTGACGAGCACTGACTGAAACAGCACCTGTCGTGGTCATTGCGGTGCGCGCTCTTCAGGGCCCAATTTCATAGAGCTGCTTAAGCAGAAAATATTGCTGAACATTTTTTTCTGCTAAGCAAGACTCAGCAGGACACCAGTTACATTGTGTACATGTAAAATGGTGTTTTAGGCGGTAACCCTATTTTGGTAATCACAATTTTGTTGTGCTTAGCAACTTTTTATGCTTAAGCAGCTCAATGAAATTGGGCCCTGGCCTACAAAACACCGCATCCAGAACAAAACAAACCCCGTGTTACTATCGATCGCACCTCCTATAGTTTGGATCGACATAATATTTCCTTCTCACCGAGTTGTGCCAGCTGCAAAGGAAGGGGAAAATGTAAAGATATGCTTTAATTGAGTTGTTTATAATATAGACCTCATCGTCTATGTTATGATATTGTGTCGATTCTAAACCGAGCGCAATGATATTCTCTCTTGAACATTTATACTATATACGAAAACAAAAAATGTACGAAAGAAAATTTGTTTCGAACACCCTTGCAACTTGCGTGTGCCCAAACCGGTTCATCTGTTCGAACGTTCGAGTAAAGTGAACTATTTTAGATTCATCCTTTTAATACGAATTTACAAAAGGGTTTACACAAAAGGCACGATCGGTGGATTCAAGCCTCGTGCATGTATATTGATAACCCTCTGCTTGTATCTGATGCTTAAGTTCTGCTTTGGACAGCTCTGTGTCAACAATTTTCGTTGAACAAGCTTATGCGGAGCTTTCGGAGTATTCCCCAATTACTGGTTTTTTCAGGCTGATGATGACAAGGGTGCCATAAAAGTTTTACATTTTCGGATGCAGGACCATTCAAGGCAATTGCAGGTTGGTTGGTTGGTTGAGTCTGATTCAATTCAAACTCACAGTTATTTCCATACCTCATGATAAATTGCCAAACAGTACATAGCCAAAACATTAATTTAAGTAAGTAACCAAAACAGCATAATTTACAAGGCAGAACATAAGATAAGTATGGAGCCATCATCTAGAAGCCTATAAATGGGTATAAATAGTGTATCTCTATAGCGTGCTTGATTCAAGAGTAGTAGAGAACAGACGTAGGTCGGATTTTTCTTCTCCGAACCATTATTCGGCAGGGATTTCTTGCCGTTACGCAGCCCCTAGTGACTATAAGGACAGGCACCGGTCTATTAATCAAAGAGATAGTCACTGCTACTGGTCCCCTATCCGACTGGTCCTCTATCTACAAGACCGCAATGGGATGCGAGGTCAAAGGTGCGTTTGTCAGATTCCCAAACGCTCGAAGCCGGTCTCTGGCGTAAAACACGAGCCTCGAAGTGTGACGTCAGAATGTTCGGGCTAGGTGTATGTAACCTTACTGTCTTATTGACGCGCTCAAATCGGCCCTCTCGTATTTGACCGCTGCGTGCCAGTTTTCAAATCCCCACAGACACCAGGGCCCAATTTCATAGAGCTGCTAAGCACAAAAATATGCTTAGCATGAAATTTCTTCCTTGATAAAAACAGGATTACCAACCAAATTTCCATTAATTTGTTGCATATTGCTTGTTAATGGTATTCAGCTGTTGTTTGCTTATCCTGAAAATCACGTGGAAATTTGGCTGGTAATCCTGTTTTTATCGAGGCTAAAATTTCATGCTAAGCAAATTTTTGTGCTAAGCAACTGTATGAAATTGGGCCCAGGCGTGTGGACGAGACTTCCAAAATATCCCAAGCTAACTTGTTTTTCCAAAATCTGTTGATTTTTTTCGGGATTTCCTACGTATTTTAGCCATTAAACCTAAAGACGTGGACACAAACTTAACAAAGTAAGCGTTGTACAAAGATTCGTACACATTCCGGAAGTTAAGAGTCAATGACGGTCAAAACATGAAATCGTTATCGTAGACGAACTGATTGAACTTTGCAGTTAAATTGATACAATTGCGAAAGAATTAGTTGGTCATTACAGCCTATAGCACCAGGTCACTGTAATGGTTGCGATCTCGTGCGATCCAGATGTCATGAGTGTTGTTTGGACAAATTGCAATCATTCTGTAGAGAGATGAGTGGTTTGGCAGACGATCGTCGGGAGACATTGGCCTCTGGCGTGAATTAGACCAAAGTTGTTTTGTTTGGGGGTTTGTTTTACCGTGTGTGTTTTTTACTTTGCAATATTTTGATGGACACGGTTTTAATACAAGTAACGCCGATTCTCTGAATGTTGTTGTTTCTATAAGCCGAATGTTTTCACTTTGAACATTTGCTGCTTATACTTCTATTATAATTTTTACCCTGCGGGTATATATGCTAGGCAGTTTTACATTATTTTCACTTCTATCTAAGTAATTAATTCATTATTTTTCATTGGTTCTTTAGTAGTTGTTTTGGCTTGAATTCCGTATCCGGCAGCCACTTTATCTCCCTAAATGTTGGTCAAATTATATCATTTACCTGTCCAGAAGGGTTGACAGAATGATTACAGAGAGGCACAGGCACTTTGAAGTATTACAAAGTGTCCAAATCATGACAAAATAAGCCATGTCGGGTCTACGGTGGTCTTGACAATGCTTCTCGCTATCGCTCCATTTAAGTTCCTTTGGGCACGAGTGCGTGAGAGATCCGTCCGCGCGATGAAATGTGAGCTTGAATTTTCCTCTTTAAATGTCAGAATTCAGCCTTTTATCTACCAATTCCTCAAGAGGATTATTTCAAATAGGGGAATTGAGTCCAACATCCATTAAAAAAATCAACTTAATCCCTTAGACAGTGGCAGTCGGCTACGGATTATTTTTTACCTTGCTTCTCATTGTCAAAATTTTTGAAATAAATTTGGTCATCTTTTGTTCATTTTTTTGTGTAGCGCATTGATGTTTCCGCTCTATGTGCTATAGAAATACCGTTATTTTGAAATTTATTATTATGATTAGGGCCTACATTGATCTATAAATTCAGTCCTTATTTTACCTTCAAAGAATTAACCCCCTGAAAAGGTTTAGTTTTCAAGACTCTTTCAGTAAATTACTAGAATCGTGGTTCAAAATATTTTAAAAGATACCCATTTTGTAAGCTTGTTATTATGTACAATTATCGTTCTTTTTGTTAATTATTGTCATTAATTAACATTATTATTTTAATTTCAGAGGGTTATGTCCCAAGGTAACAATAAGTGCCTCCCGTTAACGGCTACCGCTAATTTTTATGGATGTTAAATTTCATGGGGTTAAAATGAACACAATAGTTTTGGAGGCTGTTACCTGGCATCGATTGCTCATACTGATAATTGCTAAGGCATTTTAATTAGTTGTTGACAGTATCATCATGATGAAAGAAAAAATAAAAGTGATCGTGGTGTTTGTAAGAGCTACAGAAATTCATCATCATTAGCGTTTTTACAATACAACTGTGAAGGGCGAAATTAAAAAATTATCTATATAAACGAATGCCATTGTCGTGACACCAACGCGTACCAATGACTATCTAGTTTTATTATGATGTTATTTTTTTTTTTCTCTTTCCAAACACAAGCTGGTGAGCGTTTCCTCCTGTAACCCGCATTCTTCTATGTATCGCTTTGGGCGGCTGGGCGGTCCAGTGGCTAAAAGGTTCATATGAAATCTAGCAGAAACGCAAGTGTTTTATTTATAGTATATAGGGCCTACGTGTAATACAATCTGAATGTTGGAGATTAAATTGATGCTGCAGACATTTGGATTTAAATCAATATATATATTTGTGTGTGTTTGCTTTCGTAGGCTGTAGACCCCATGCACGGACCGCCGCTGTTGGGGTCAAACATCACCAACGTGTAAGCATGCACGCGCCATGCATAGCATAACTCTCCACCAGAGCTGTGTTTATTGTGAGAGTTGCACGACATGGTCACGTGGTTACTGGACGCCATGTTCTGTCCAAATGTAGCACAACCCAATGTGCAGTCTGGTCTGGCACCCTGTGTGCACACATGCGTATTGTTTTTTGTTTTGTTTTTTCTCTCTTTTACCTTCCGGTTTTTTTTTAATACCGAAAATGACTCCTACTGCGGAAAATGCATCTTTAAACTACAACATTGAACAAAATACATTAGCTGGTTCCTCTTGAACTTGGACTGAAGCCGTAGAATTAAAGGGGGATGTTTCCTCAACGGTACCCACCCCAAGTATCTACGGCATAGAGGGACCATACGACTGCCCATCAGTCGATCCAGTGGAGTATCCCGGTGTGTGTTTAGAAGAGATAGGGGAAATAATATTTTGTGGAATTGTACCTTTAATGATAAATGCAGGGAATTGTGGAGTGTATGTCATGAGAAAGATATCTGGCTGTAGGACTATCGCAGATTTGTCCGTTGAGAAAATATAGGTAGAATTATAAGCAAAAGCAGTCGCTTTGAAAAAGTTCCTGTGGAGAGCGTTTAGCTTGCGTCAGTGTATCACATGGTTACCATCGCAGCAAGCGGCATGAAAAGCACTTCCCTGAAAAGCGTTATTGCACTCTTACATCCCCCTTCGCCGCTCAAACTAGATTACGTATTGACTTGTGTTAGATACCCCCCCCCCCAGCCCCAAGAGGGAGTGCTCCTCATTGTTCGATACGTGCATCCAACCAAACATTATGTCTGCACGTTGGTCAAAGCCATCAAGTCACCGCACTTGCCGATTAGGATGAGGCCAAGCCTCAGTGAACCTGACCCCCCTACCATCAGCTGAACCTCACTGCTATACCCCAAGCACACTTATGTTCGCTTGTATAACTCCGCTTCATCGAATTTACTCACTTCATCGTTTCCCTTCGACCTGTTTCTTAGGTACAGACGCACAAATTTGCTCTTGCTACCTTTTTCTACCTCACATGATTCTTTCTTCTTCTTCTTCTTCGTGAACTACATGTAAACGAACATAGGGGAGTAATGATGGTGGAATTCAAACGATACTATATAAAATATAGATGATTGGTTGTGAAATAATCTCAGAGACGATTCTCAGACGGTTCTTCTCATCGGATTTACTCACTTCATCGTTTCCCATTGACCTGTTTCTTAGGTACAGACGCACACTATGTTGCTCTTGCTATACCTTTTTCTACCTCACGTGATGTTGTCTTCATAACCTACATGTAAACGAACATGAGGGAGTAAGGATGGTTGAATTCAAATGATACTAAAGTATCGATGATTGGTTGTGATAATCTCAGAGAAGGTTCTCTGTGGCTTAAAGGCAGGGGTACTTTTGGTAATTACTCCACAAGTTAAAGACCATAAAAACTTACTTGATAAAGAGCACTTTTTAGTATCAACCCCCTTTGAAATCATGTCGTTTTAAAGAAAGAGGTAATTTTTCACAAGAAAATTTGAATCTGAGAAAGGCTTCAGGCAAAACGCCCTTCTTGCACTATATGCAAGAAGGGCGTTTTTTATTTCCTTATTTTCATGCAACTTTGATGAACAATTACAATTGAACCAAAATTCTCACAGATTTGTTTAACGCATATGGGATACACCAAGTAGGATACTGGTCTTTAAAAATTACCAAAAGTATATCCCCCCTGCCTTTAACAGTTTTGCAAACATGATTGGGGCAAGGCAGTATACAAAATTGTCAATCGACATAATACGATTTCCAGAGTTTCTAATTAGGCCTAGTTCAGCAAAGTATAACAACTGAAAATGTTAACTACTTTAAAGCAAAGCAAGACTGATTTAATTAAAATCGAGGGAGTTTTTGTCCTTGATCTTATCCCCTGAAACAGCCCTGTGAACAAAACCCCCGTTCATCATGCATTTGAAGATCGTTCGGAGTATGCCCGCTTTGATCGTCGATTTGGATCTGAAGATGCTTCAGAATTGCCATAAAAGTTTAATTTCCGGATGCAGGGCTACCGGAGCTTATTGCAAATACAGACAAATTTCTCTCAAGCATTTATACTTCCGGAGTTGTGCTTTTAAAAGGACGGGGGACACAGGCATACAGGTTTAGACTTATTGACTTTTCTCTCTTGAAAACCTTACATTTTATTATAATTTGTTTGAAGGGGAAAAAATGTTCAAGCGTTGCTGTGTGCAGTGACTTATGTATTGTGTGTACTGAAATGATAATAAGTCTACATAATATTTAAGTCAAAATGTTGAGGTGTACAAACCACCCACTTTAAAATAGTATTACAGACACTGGACACTATTGGTAATTGTCAAAGACCAGTCTTCTCACTTGGTGTATCTCAACATATGGATAAAACAACAAACCTGTAAAAACTTGAGCTCACTTGGTCGTCGAAGTTGCGAGATAACTATGAAAGAAAAAACACCCTTGTCACATGAAGTTGTGTGCTTTCAGATGGTTGATTTCGAGACCTCAAATTCTAGTTCTGAGGTCTCGAAATCAAATTCGTGGAAAATTACTTCTTTCTCGAAAACTATGTCACTTCAGAGGGAGCCGTTTCTCACAGTGTTTTATGCTGTCAACCTCTCCCCATTACTCGTTACCAAGTAAGGTTTTATGCTAATAATTATTTTGAGTAATTACCAATAGTGCCCACTGCCTTTAACTCAGCTAGTAAAGTGGAACCCGCGCGTAGCAACGCCGGGTATTAATAATACAGCTTTTAGAATAAATCAGAATAAAGAGGGCGCACTTTTGGAAGCTGTTTACAGGATTGAGTGACGTCACCAGTGTGTATGTTGTGTTCATGGCATGCATTTTACTTGTGTTTCGCATACGGACGGCAGGTCATGAAAATTGGTTCGGAGTCTTCAGTAAATGTGGATGTAAATGTGAGTTTATTTGAACAATAATTTAAATTTTCTGGATTTGGATACAATGTAGCTTATAAAGACAGTATATAGTGTAATTTCCTGGGCAGTGTGTGTGGGAAAATTGATGTAAATGCATTAATGCAATGATATTTTGTATAATTTAAAGTGTTTGTTTGTTTCAAATGCCAATGCCATGGCAGTACGTCTACGTTCCACTAGCGAGCGAAAGTTAAAATTATTTCCCTCAACAAAATTCCTTGGGAGCCACAAACTAGGGAAAGAAACTTAGGTAATGCTATCCATTTTGAGGAGTCAAATTTTAATTTAAGTGAATTTTTTGTTATTTGTTTCAGAAGCAAGAATCAGAAACTGGTGACAATCCTAAACCTAGCGCCAGAATGGCCAAAGTGAGTACTGTCAAGTTTTCTTTACTAGTTTAAAGATCAACCAAAATCGAATCCCAGAAAACTTATCAAGGAAGAGTAGAGGTTAACCCCAATGTTTCTGGTTCACATAGCAAGCACCCATGTCTACAGGTTTCCTCAAGCTTGCGAGCTACAGTGATTAAGTTCACTTATGAGGCATCCTTGGTTTCATGTATTTTTATTTTTTTAGAAACTAATTGTGGTTGGCAATCAATATTTAACCCTAAAGAACCCAAGTCCTACAATATCCTCATTGCCAAAGTGCAGGATTGTGAAGGATTTGGGGTATTAGGGATCTGCAACACAGGAGGATTTCGAAGGCTTTGGGCTAAAATGAGTTTTTGTTAGGGTAGGATTTCGCAGGACTTGCGCTACCGGGCTTTTTTTACATAGGAGGATTTTGAAGGTTTTATGTATTATGCAGCTTAGCCAAAATAGGATTCTGAAGGTTTTGGGCTTTTTTGACATTTTTTGACTCCCTAACTTCTGTCTCAAAAGGATTTTGAAGGATTGGGCTAATATGTATACTTACAATAAGTTGAAGGATATTGAAGGATTTGGGCACTTTAGGTTTATTACCACTTTAATCCGAAGGATATTGAAGGATTTGGGCAGTATGTTTACCCAAGGGTCTAGTCTGTTAGGGTTAATGCTTTCTAATTCTTCCCACAGCTTTTGAGCAGGACTCGCCTGGTGAGTTACCTGCCAGGACTGAAGGCATTACAGCAGCGTGTAGCCTCTGTCTCCAGCAGTCATGTCACGCTGTCATATAGTGGTGCTGAAGGGAGGCCAGCGGGAGAAGGTAAATAAAGTCTCATTCAGAGACTAACTTGTGGATGTGTATTTTCCAATCTTGACAACAATCAGGGTGTTTGAGCATGAAACCAGGCTTTCTGCTTCTTCTCACCCATACGCTCTGGCTTTGCTGAGATGTAGAACAAAGCCATTCCAACAGCTTTATTCCACGTACTGCATCTCTTTGGAACTCCTTGCCTGTTGCATGTTTCCCTCCATCCTACAATCGAGACTGTTTTAAAGGCCCTGTACACTATTGGTAAGATCGAAAAACACAATGTTCACAGATTCACACATAACTTACATGATTTAAAGTAAGTAATGGTAGAAAGGGTTCCTTAAAATATTTCTGCCTAAAATGCTATCGTTTCTGAGAAATGAATAAAATAATAGTAATTATCGCGTGCGATAATTTGAAAAACAGAAAACACATAAGATCTCTTTTCACTATTTTCTCGTGACCTCGATGACCAATTGAGCTCAAACTTTCACAGGTTTGTTTGTTCATGCATATGTTTAATCACACAAAATGTGGACGCTGATTTTGAGCCGTTACCAAAAGTGTACAATACCTTTAAGAGGAATATCAATTCCAACCTTCAGCTCCCCTGTTATTTTATCTTAATTTTTTCTTACCAAGAGTGACTTTTAGCCTTGTTTGAGGCAAACTTGCATTGAAAGTGCCCCAAAAAGTATATCCCGCTCTCCTTCGGCCAAACGAGGCACGCACATGCACTCAATACTTGTTTTAGAAAATGAAAAAAAAAAAAACATGTGGTAAAAGTATTTACTTTGATCGCTAAATACCTTACATTCCACACTGAATACCTTACATTCCACTCTCTCAACAGATGTCCGATTTTCCGTCAGTTCCTCAAGTATCACCGACAGAGACCTCGGCCCTCTCGGCCCCGTCAATCCACGGTTCCCTCTCCCTGGTAACACGGGACTCACAAATACCTCATACGTGCCGGTAGCACGTAGAGTTCCAGATATTCTGACAAAAGCCTTACCTCAAGATCGTCACGCCAACGTCCTATCGCAATTTGTGAACACTGTCGCAGAGGTTTGTTCAAATTTTGTGAATTATTTTCATAAAGTTGTACAAGTAGGTGTTATCTTGCTACATGTGTATATCTCGTAACATGTGGTTGCTGACTTACCTCTCATTATGGGATCCTAGTAACAATGGCATATTTGGGGTTTTGTGGCATTGCATTGTGAGGTATCAATGTACATTCAGTTTACGGTAACACCATGGGTATGTCTACTTAGCTGTGTAGATTTTTTTCTTTGAGAACTTGTCTTGCTTATTCTACTGTCGCAAAGTATATTTCAGAATTTGGGTAGCCTTGATATCAAGGCTGTGTAGACAAGTACTCTAGCTAAAACCATAGAGCAAGGATAATAAAACCTCAGCCGCCCGAATGCCATACAACCCCAGTCCCCCTACTGACTCTAAAAAAATAGGACACCGCACTCTCACCATGCACACACACAGCGCCTGTACACAGCCCCACACACACACCGCTATTGTCCACACACCGCTATCGCCCACAATCCTAGCCCGTGAGCCGTCAGGCTCACAGCCTTGACGATCTTGTACACTTCCGGGTCTTATGTGTTTCATTGTTTTTCTTGGCAAATCCGTGGAAAATGGGGGGGGTGAGTGGATATGCAAAGAGCGCACTTATTACCATAACCGCAAGACCCGGAAGTGTACAAGATCGTCAAGGCTGTGAGCCTAACGGCTCACGCGCTAGGATTGTGGGTGATAGCGGTGTGTGGACAATAGCGGTGTGTGTGGGGGACTGTGGAAACGAGCGTTTGTGTGCTTCCTTGGGTGAGAGCGTGGGGTGCTGTTTAAAGACAGTCGGGGGGACCTGAACATGAGTTTTTATTGCATTCGGGCATCGCATTCGTGCGGCTGTGGTTATGCACATTTTTAGCTTTATAGTAAGCAAACACAGCCTTGCAATCAAGGCTAGAATTCGGGAGTCTACTTAGTGCTGAAAAAGAACTGTTCTGCTTATTAACTACTACCTAGGCAGGAGGTAGGAAATCCGCCGGGACTACACTATGTTCGCTTAGTGGATCAAAGAGACTTCTCGTTATTAACTTCACTGCCGCGGAGTGAGTTCTTAATTGGTCTCACTGTTTCGACCAGCCTGCTCTAGTCATCATCAGGGCCCAATTTCATAGAGCTGCTAAGCACAACAATTTGCTTAGCATGAAATTTCTTCATTGGTAAACACACGGTTGCCAACCAAATTTCCATGTGTTGCATATTGCTTGTTGCTGCTATTCAGCTGTTGTTTGCTTATCCTGAAAGTCATGTGGAAATTTGGTTGGTAATCCTGTTTTTATCAATGAAGAAATTTCATGCTAAGCAAATTGTTGTGCTTGGCAGCTCTATGATATTGGGCCCTGGAGACTGAAGAGTGTTTGAAATGCTGGTCTCTTTATGTAGGGATTCAGAGGTTTCGGCGTAGAGTCAGCACTGCTCTGATTGGTTCTTCTGAAAGGAGAACTGTGGTTGGAGGGCTCAGAGTTATTGTGTGGGGTGCCCATCGAGTGTGGGTGCCCTGTGTACTGGAGCATGTCAGTAGACAGTGGGATACCAGTGGAGTAGGGTGGTAGGATCGTGTGCCAGATACTGCTAATGAAATAGCCTACTTCAAAATAATCATTCTCACTTTCAAGGCACTCCATGGTTCAGCCCCACTCTACATTCAAAACCTGTTGACTCCCCGTACTACAAGACCAGGTCTAAGATTCACCAGCAACATGCTCCTTGTTCCCCGGTCTCGTTTAGCCAGCTACGGGGACAGGGGTTTTTCCAGCACAGCACCCAGGCTCTGGAATTCACTTCCTGAAAACCTCAGGGAAATACACAACATCTCACTCTTTCAGCAGCAACTGAAGACACACCTGTTCACACTTGCTTTTCCTACCACTTGAGAATTCCCTCCTTTCCATCTTGACCGGCGCCTTCGAATGGTTTTATATCAGATTCAGTGCGCCTTTACAAATGCTGTGTAATTATTATTATTATTATTATGTCTTGAGGAACAGTATTGTGCTTATAGATCTCAAAAGCTTCTCTGATGCGACAGGTGTACCAGTGTTTCTCAGGAGCTATGATCCGAGCTTGTACAGATCTGCCATTTGCGTGTAGAGCCTTGACTTCATACTTCATTCATATTGTATTCATCGTTTAGCGAGGGGGGACAGCGGGTACCAACCTATCCTCTGGCCGCAGCGTTCATGAACATACACCAACCCTCAGAAATATGAGAATTGATTCATGAATCATTTCTGTATCTCCACCATGCAAAGTTTCATATCATACTATCATTTAAATAGTGATTTTTGTATTTGTCTGTATTTTTTTGTTGTCATAGTCACAGGATGATGACATCACTAAACAAGTAGACGAGCTGAGGAACCATCCCGAGGCTCTTGAGTGCATCTCACAAGACTGTCCTGAAAACCTTCGAAAAGGTAAGAATATCGGCCACAGCAAATACATCTTGGATTCAGAACTTTACTGTCGGACTCATCACCTGTACACCATCCAGGCACCACAACACTCCCATTACTCAGATGGGTGACTGCTTTATACTCAGCCCCCCCCCCCCTCTTTGTTCCGTCAACTCTATGTTCAGAAAACCCCCTTGTGATTTGCAGGGGTATAAATGGGTACCTGCGAGGGTAGAGGTTGATATTGTGTTTGAAAAAGCCTTTGGAGCGCCACGGCAGCCCGGGGCTGCATACTCCCCAGGGAACTGAGAAAGATTACAGGAATGCTATTGGCCCAATGATCAGGAACAATAATATAAAACGCAGTGATACCTCAAGTTGTAAAATGCGCTATAAGAACTAGATATTATTTTTCTTATTATTAAATGATTGTGCTAAAAGAATTGCTTTACAATTTATTTCCCCTGCAGAATTCTTGAATTTGTTTCCAGGGATAACGATAGAAAGTACTGATAAATTCACCGTGGTCACGCTGTGTCAACGGACAAGAAACAACATGACAGGGTGGAGCAATGAAGTAGAAGAAGAGAGGAATCAACTTCTAGAAAGTGTAAGAATTTCTCCTTTTTTTTGTAATGATAAATGAATATGTCCCGTAAAGTTCCAAAATTTCACGTTTTCTGGTATTGAAATCATGGATGCCTCATAAAGGCATGATGGTGTGGCAATCCAGCTGTAGCCATCCAGCTGTAGCCAACCAAATCGGAAATGGCCTAAATTGGACCAGGAGAAAGTCGTGTGTCGTTATTAGTGTCTATCTGCTTTAAGACAATTCACACACGCTGCCATTGTATGGCAAAATTCAGCTTCCCCATTGGCTGATCTGATTAATTTTGCCACCGGGCGTGTCACATGGTATTGATACTCCACTGCTGACATAGAGGGCGTGCCCAGCAGACACAGACGACAGTCAAGCTCAGCATTTTGTGTGTTCAGTTTCCATATTGATACTCTATGTCCACAGCTGACATAGAGGGCGTGCACAGCAGATGCAGATGACAGTCTAGCTCAGCATTCTCTGTGTTCTGTGATGGTTTTTCTCTGTTGTATGTGCATAGCGCCCTCCATTGGCCACTTTTAACAAACATCCAGAAACTATTTTCATAGTATTGTTTATGAAAATAACAACACATTTTTAAGGAAGTGAGGCAATTTTTTTCGTTTCACTTCCTAAAAATTTGTTCCTTTTTGGATTTTATTAGTGTTTGCTTCCTCAAAGAAACAATTATACTTTAAGTCCATTGCTATAATTAAAGATGTTTTATTTTGAAAATAAACAACCATTGTCAATATCAGGAACTTCAAGCAAATTAACTTGCATACATAGAGTTTTATTAATAGCTTACTTGATATGCAGAAACAATGGTCAAGACAGTTTTAAAGGTATCAAGTCGTACAAAATCATCAAATTTTGAAGTTTATTATAAAGTTTTCTACTCTGTATCTCCGACAACAGTTCATCAAGAGTGCTACAGAAATGTGTCAAGTATTAACGGAGGCCGGCTATTGGGCGGACTTCATCGACCCATCATCAGGTCAAGCAGTGAGTACCAATTTATATCATCCCTACCTCCCTCATCCACTTCAGTGCCATAACCAGAGGGGAAGGGGCAGGGGGTTGTAGCCCCCCCCCCTGTGAGATCGAAAACATGCATAAATGAATGGTTCGATACCTCAAACAGTTACATGCGAATTGAGGCAGTAGGGATCCTGCATAGGTTCATACTATACTAGTTGATTTTGAAGGATTGAGGCAGTAGGCATCCTACATAAAATCATATCAATTGATTTTGGAGGATTGAGGCAGTAGGGATCCTACAGAAAATCATATCAATTGATTTTGGAGGATTGAGGCAGTAGGGATCCTACATAAAATCATATCAAATCATATCAATTGGTTTTGGAGGATTGAGGCAGTGGCATCCTACATAAATCACATCAATTGATTTGGAGGATTGAGGCAGTAGCATCCTACATAAAATCATATCAACTGATTTTGGAGGATTGAGGCAGTAGGGATCCTACATATAAATCATATCAATTGATTTTGGAGGATTGAGGCAGTAGGGATCCTACATAAAATCATATCAATTGATTTTGGAGGATTGAGGCAGTAGGCATCCTACATAAAATCATATCAATTGATTTTGGAGGATTGAGGCAGTAGGGATCCTACATAAAATCATATCAAATCATATCAATTGGTTTTGGAGGATTGAGGCAGTAGGGATCCTACATAAATCATATCAAATCATATCAATTGGTTTGGAGGATTGAGGCAGTAGGCATCCTACATAAAATCATATCAATTGATTTTGGAGGATTGAGGCAGTAGGGATCCTACATAAAATCATATCAATTGATTTTGGAGGATTGAGGCAGTAGGCATCCTACATAAAATCATATCAATTGATTTTGAAGGATTGAGGCAGTAGGGATCCTACATAAAATCATATCAATTGATTTTGGAGGATTGAGGCAGTAGGCATCACTACATAAAATCATATCAATTGATTTTGGAGGATTGAGGCAGTAGGGATCCATACATAAAATCATATCAGTTGATTTTGGAGGATCAAGGCAGTAGGGATCCTACATAAACTCATATTGGTTGATTTTGAAGGATTGAGGCAGTGGGGATCCTACATAAACTCATACTGGTTGATTTTGAAGGATTGAGGCAGTAGAGATCCTACAAAACTCATATCGGTGATTTTGAAGGATTGAGGCAATAGGGATCCTACATAAACTCATATCAGTTGATTTTGGAGGATCAAGGCAGTAGGGATCCTACATAAACTCATGTCAGTTGATTTTGAAGGATTGATGTACAATGTAGTTGTCTTTGAGTATACATCATTGGTTAGGGTCAATCTATTCCAGTGACATTGTTGTTCCTATTGGCATTATACATCATAGAAACAGTCAAGGCTGTTTTTTGTTTGCCCTGCCTTGCCTTCCAACAAGAAATATGAGTAGTTGGGTTGGGCGTTTTGTGTACCCTGTCTGCCGAATGGCCATAAAAGTAATTAAACATTGCAGAAGAGACTGTCTGTGATAAGCTTGTACTCGCATTGTAAACTACTGTTGGTTGCATCATGGTTCTAATCTGTTGCTAAGATAATACATCAAGGTTCTAATCTGTTGCTAAGCTACTATGTTCATATTCCATGGCAGACTGTGTTTGTACGTATTTAACAGTGTTCTGTGCTTGAAGTTTGTTCAAAGTTATAACCCAACAGATACGATTTCCAACTTGGGTCTCCGTGTGTTTTTGTAGTGTAAGGGCATTGTTTAGTTGTGTACATACTACCTGGAAACCTTGAGCAAGGCCCTTAACCATAATTGCTTTGTAAAAAGTTGGGAAGGTAGTGCACTCTGCTCTTCCAGTCACGCCTATCGTTGCGGACTGTGAAGGGGGTAACCCTGTTTCAGCCCCAGGTGTAGGTGGTAACGTTCCCCAGGTGGAAGTTGATTTTGGTCCACAGCCCAAAATCAGTTTAGTGTAGCCCTCACCTTGAAGTGGTTGTTCAGCCTTGTGATGTTGTTAGGCGATATCTCTTCTTTCTTTTTTTATAAATAAAAAAAACATGCACATGAAATCTCTTTTTGAGTTGTGGTGGTACTGAAAAGAACCTGTTGTGTGACAAGTCAAAGTTTCATCAGAGTCCAGCTTCCTACTGAAGACAATCACAGCATGTCAATCGAAATGTCGGGTTGTTGCATCCCCCATTCTTTTTAAAACCCCCACAATTCAAAGAAAAATGTTGTATGGTGTTACTGCAAGCCTTACAAGAATCCACATACTGAAAAGATTACAACAACAAATTCTAGGAAGCAAGTCAGGTTTTTCATTTTTTTAATCAACATGAAGTGGTCATTAAATAATTACTTTATTCCGTAGGTAAAACCCAACCCATCAACCAGAAATATTTCATGAATCTGTTAGTACTGTCAACGAGATTACAGCGAATAAGCTTGATAGTAATAATTTAATTAATTCCCTCAGGCTCAATTTCTTAGAGCTGTTTAGGCAGAAACTAATGCTCAACTAAAGAAACTGCTAAGCGTGAAACATCAGTTAACCAGTTGTGAGCAATACACAGCACATTAGTCTTTAATCCTGCTTCTGCTAAGCAAATTTCCTTCTGCTTAGCAGATTTGTAGCTGATTAGGCGTGTGTAATCGGCCCAGGGTTTGCCACGCTGTAACGAACACCACCTGTACATTCACAGCTTGTCTATTTCAATTATCGGAAAATGTCTGGACATTTCTACGAGTCACTTACTCTCTCAGCTGCTACAGTGAAATATTTTAATCTGTTTTTCAAATACTTTACACAAATTGAGAATGTACATTATATGCTTTACAATGTATGTGTATTTTACAAGAAAACAACAGCTGATTTTAGTAATTTTTTAGTGAATTTAGTAAATAAAAAACAAATTTGCAAACTATTCATAATACCACAACATCTCAGAAAACATATTTGCATACAATATTAATGAAAATCATTATCATCAGGCCTTGAATGACATTGAGGCCACGGCCTTCGTTGCCCTGGTCTTGGCCTTGGTGCCCCTTCAAAAGTCTCCCATACCCGTAGACGTAAACATTTTCCAATGGAAGTGCCCTTTGCAAAATGAAAACGGCCTTGCCCTCTCAAAGATGAAACTCAATGCTTTAATCTGTGTATGGATGAGAAGTTAACAGCCAAGTGTATAAAGAAAAGCTTAAAAAAACAAATCAATTAATCTCCTTATGCTAATTCCAATTTTATTAAATTTTGCGGTCCACCATCTAATTTTAGCTGGTCATTGTTTAAAGGGTGTGCACAACATTGGTTAGATTGAAATTATAAACGCTCACAGATTTTCACATAACTTTCATGAACTAAAAATGGTCATTGGGAAATCTTCCCTTGAATTGTTTTCCCTGAAATGCTATGTTTTTGTAAAAATAGAAATTAGTTTTGATCTCAGAAGTTCAAAATCTGATTTTTGAAAAACATCAATGGGGGTCTTTCACTAGTTTCTTATCATTTCGATGACCCATTGAGCTAAGGCTTTCACAAGTTTGTTGTTGCGTATTTGGGTCACACACAGTGCGTAAACTGGTCTTTTGACAATCACCCATGTTTGCCATGTGCTTTAAAGGTTTCATAAATGACTAAATTTGATCCGCTAAGTGAAAGTAGTTGTCCCGGAAAGTGTAGTATTTTCCACGATTACCCATCCATTTTCAACTGTTTCACTTTCAAGTAAACTTGACTCATAATAATTGATTTTCTTTTCTACCTGCTCCGACTCAAAATGAAAGTATGAAGTCAAAATGGTTATAAATCTTCTAATCTCGGTACAGATACTGTATATGTACAAGAACTTTCAAGTATTTGAAACACCCAAATCTATTTTGATGCAATCTGATCAACAGGGAAGGCATATAATATTACTCGGTCCTGTGTCTACAATGCACATTGGTCTTGTCCTTGGTTGAACGTTCACTTCACAAAATCCTCTGTTTCAACTGAAGTTAAATTTTCTGAAAAACAAATATGGTGTAACGTCTAAAAAAAATGGTTTCTTCCAGCAGGAGTACTGTATGATAAAAACAATACTCACAATTAAAAATTTAAAGATCAATACTCATTTAGATTGATAATTTACCACTCCTCATATTTACATAAATTTCCGATACATTGTTTTTTCTTTTTTAAATATTTATACTTTGTTGTAATAGCACATATGGATGCATAGTTTGGGTTGTTCCAAATTTGAGAACAATACTTGTGCGGAGTATTGTTCTTTATTATTTATAATTCACGAGGCCATAGAGCCCTTTAGATTGTGTGAAACCTGGACGATGTGGCCACCTGGACACTAACGACCTTTTCACACTACAGGAATTCTCCGTGTTGGTCAAGGGTTCGATCCCTGTAATCTGGACTTTCCTGCAGGACCCAATTTCATAGAGCTTAAGCAAAAAATACCGCTTAAAAAATTTCCACTATTAAGCAACATAAGCATATTACCAGTCATAATACCATTTCACATAATGCTACATGTGAAGGTGTTATAACTGGTAACCTTTTCTGGTAAGCATAATTTTGTTTGCTTAGCTAGTTTTTGTGAAATTGGGCCCTGCTCACACCACACATTTCAACATTGGATTTGAACCGTGTTTAAATTTTACCAATCAACACAGAGTTGGCTAGTGTAGATTTTGACACAGATCGGACGTGGATAGTGTGAAAAGGCCTTATACTGTAGCTGCATGGTATTTATTACTCGTATGGAATGGGGTACCTCCACAAGCAGTGACTACTCATGTCCAAGGCCACAAGGAAACCTGTCCTTGTAACAGCAATCCTTCGAGTGTACGGGGCGATCAAATCCACAAGGACCTGCCCCGTGAAACGGCCAGTGTCTAAATTCAGAATCTGGACGCGATTGTCCGACTCGTTATGGACTAGGAGGTACCCACTGCTTGTCGCCACGACCGCTCCAGGTTGAGGAAGCTTGTCTGCGGACCTCAACTCCTTCTGGTATTGGCCAGTCGCCTTGAAGATCTGCACACGGTTGTTTTTGGCCTCTGTGACGAAGACCATGTCATTGGGATCGATGAAGATGTAATTCGGGAAGTTAAATTCACCGGGACCTGATCCTTGCTTCCCGAACTGTCGCCAGAGTGTCCCTTCCAAGGTGAAGATGAAAAGGCAGTGAGCTCCTCGATCACTGACGTAGACTTTGTTTTCAGAGTTGATGGCGATTCCAAATGGTTGCACAAAGCCATCGTGACCAAACTCTAGAACCTGACTACCCTCGAGAGTTAAGATCTTCACCCGCTTTTTGTTTAGTAACAAGGCGATGATGTTTGTTTGGTTAACAGCAAGGAGGATAGGCTCTTGTCCGGGGAACAGGATCTCATGTTTGAAGTGGCCGTCTGGGGTCAGGCATTGAAGGCGTTCATTCTCAACAGTGTCCGCAACCAACAGATCACCGTCAGAAGTCAAAACTATATCCGTTGGATTATCGAACTGACCCTTGTCTTTCCCTCGACTTCCAATCTGCTCTTTCTCGCAAACTGGAATCGTAATTTGAGCCAACAGGATGTCGTCCTTTCCCAATCGGCTTACTTTCATCTCATAGAAGCCAGGAACCTTTGGTATGTATTTCAAGGTGTACGTACAGATGACTCCTCGCCGCTTGACAGTTCCAGTTACAGACCCCTCAACATCTTTCCCTTCTGGATCGGAGATAGAAATTTTGAGACTCTGAAGGGAAAGCTTCTGAGTTTTTCCTAAATCCTTATTGTCTCCAACTGAGAGGTGGTATTCTCTTGGCATCTCCATGGCAACAGTGCAGTTCGCAGCTATAATAGCCTTACTCGGGACGAGGCGAACTGGTTTCACCCCAACCTCCAATGGACTGTTCCGTATCGGATCCCCGCTGATGGTAACATGAAGCAGGTGGTTCCAACCTTCTCCGGAACATAGTTGACTTTATACACTCCGTTGAGACAATCCACTACCCTCGCATTGCGTAAACGCGCCCTCGGGGTCCTGCAGCCTCGCGCAGATGTCTGCCCCGCCCCCTTTACATTCTTCCCCTCTTCGATTTAATCCTTTAACTTTAGCTGTGTTCTCAGCGAGAACGAGAGCTGGGTGGGCGTTGACGATACTCCGAGAGGGGTCTGCGTCACCGAGGTAAACCATTCCGAGGTGATCCACCAAGTTATCGAACTGGCGTACAATGCTTTTATCGGCGCGAGAGAAGTGGAAAGGTGTCTTTGCTAACTCGAGAGCTTTATTTATTGCCGAGACCATTTTCTCAAATTCTGCTCTGCCATTGTTGTTACCATGGTGCTCTGCCGTGGCTACCGCATCAATGCCATTTTTATTTCCGTCGGGTGAGTCTCCCTCGGAATCTCGTTCGGAGATTGTTCCCATCCCGCCGTTCAGACATGGGTGGTTGACGTTAACGGCCATCCGCTTCGGGGCCAGCATTGAGCGCTTCAACCGGCGGTGCTCCTGATGAAGCTTCGCCAGGAGGAGGTCTTCCCGTTCTTTGAGTTTCTGGTAGCAGTGCCTGAAGATAGCCTGGACCTCTTGGCGAGTGGCTTCCACGTTGACCTCCAGGTCCCGCTCCCTCTTCGCAATCTCCTCATGAAGCTTCTCAAAGTTTTTTATTGCCTTCTTGTCCACTGTCCTCATCCTGATTTCGGAGTCGACGTCTTCAAGAAGTGATTTCGTCTTGACTCCTTGCTCCTGCCGAGCTGTTCCATCAGAGTGTACCACCGCATCACTGTCATCCATTTCGATTCACTGCAACCAGAAAGAAAACCATTAAAGCAAAGTTTATCCTTGAGTTTTTACCGGATTAACCCTAATCCCCTCAAATCCTCTTCACAAAGTCGCAGGATTTCAAGGATTGAGGGCTGTAGGCCCATATAGCAATTTTACTTATTTGGCCAGGCATACTAATCATATCCAAGTCCAAACATGTTGGTGGGAAGTGACATACATACATGTACATTGTAAGAGTGGAGGATTGAGGTCACATTGAGGTCGCCTTGAGGTCACTCGCGGGCCATGGGAGTAAGGGTTAAAGTTGTTTGAATTATGACAAAGTTTTGGGGTTTCTATCATCCTTAACTTACTGTCAACTCCATCTACATAAATGTCATCAAAACAAGTGGTTAATTTTATGAAGTAACTAAGCGCACATACATGTAACTCGCTAAGCAAACAGAGGAAGTGTTTCCTTGTCCTTTAAAAAATACGATCTCCATGAACAAGTAAACAATGACGTCTTGATCATTGTGGGCAATGATATGTCCTGTTTCAGACTTTGCACTCTTGCCAAGCCCTGATATTAAAAGGTTAATGAGTTGATCTTAGAGGGGTATTTTGCCTTGGATTGGGTGCTTTGGGCTATAAAAAGCACTTGAAAGTGTTTGTTATGAAATGAATATAGTTGGAAAGATGTTTTAAAAGTAGAATATGATGATCAACACAAATATGCCTCGAAATTGCTTGGTTTTCTTTTTACTTTGTGAACTAACACTGTCCACCATTTTGTAGAACCAAATTTTAGACTCCACAAAATGGCCGTTGGTGTTAGATCGCGAAGTGAAAGGAAAACCACGCGTTTTCAAGGCATTTTTGTGTGGATCATTATATTCTACTTTTGAAACATCTTTCCAACCATATTCATTTCATAATAAATGCTTTAAAATGCTTTTTTTACAGCCAAAAGCGCCCAATCCAGTGAAACATGATCCTTTGAAGCACAGCAGTGGCACTTCACGAACCTCTATTGTATCCAAAACAGAAACTTTTTAGATATGAAATCAAAAATAAAATCATGTTTTTGAAACTGAAACGGCAGGTATGTGATGATAAATATAAAAGTCTTTTTTTTTTTCATCATTTGAACAACTGAAGTAGGCTTGACTGTGTCCTTTTTTGTAATACGCATTTACCAGACCTGCTAGTACATGTAGTTTATCTATCAGTCCAACCAACAAGTACTATAGTAGATGATATTGAATGGTCACAAAGTAGAAGGGTTCATATGAAAGGCTAGCATAGTGTATCCATCATTTAGAACCACCGTCAGGACTGTGGATGAAATTGAATGGTCAGACAGGAGAAGGGTTGACTGTGTACTATTCGCATTTTCCAGACCTGCATAGCTATAGTACTATAGTAGATGATATTGAATGGTCACAAAGTAGAAGGGTTCATATGAAAGGCTAGCATAGTGTATCCATCATTTAGAACCACCGTCAGGACTGTGGATGATATTGAATGGTCAGACAGGAGAAGGGTTGACTGTGTACTATTTTTTGTAATACGCATTTACCAGACCTGCTAGTACATGTAGTTTATCTATCAGTCCAACCAACAAGTACTATAGTAGATGATATTGAATGGTCACAAAGTAGAAGGGTTCATATGAAAGGCTAGCATAGTGTATCCATCATTTAGAACCACCGTCAGGACTGTGGATGATATTGAATGGTCAGACAGGAGAAGGGTTGACTGTGTACTATTTTTTGTAATACGCATTTACCAGACCTGCTAGTACATGTAGTTTATCTATCAGTCCAACCAACAAGTACTATAGTAGATGATATTGAATGGTCACAAAGTAGAAGGGTTCATATGAAAGGCTAGCATAGTGTATCCATCATTTAGAACCACCGTCAGGACTGTGGATGATATTGAATGGTCAGACAGGAGAAGGGTTGACTGTGTATTTTTTTGTAATATGCATTTACCAGACCTGCTAGTACATGTAGTTTATCTATCAGTCCAACCAACAAGTACTATAGTAGATGATATTGAATGGTCACAAAGTAGAAGGGTTCATATGAAAGGCTAGCATAGTGTATCCATCATTTAGAACCACCGTCAGGACTGTGGATGATATTGAATGGTCAGACAGGAGAAGGGTTGACTGTGTACTATTCGCATTTTCCAGACCTGCATAGCTATAGTACTATAGTAGATGATATTGAATGGTCACAAAGTAGAAGGGTTCATATGAAAGGCTAGCATAGTGTATCCATCATTTAGAACCACCGTCAGGACTGTGGATGATATTGAATGGTCAGACAGGAGAAGGGTTGACTGTGTACTATTTTTTGTAATACGCATTTACCAGACCTGCTAGTACATGTAGTTTATCTATCAGTCCAACCAACAAGTACTATAGTAGATGATATTGAATGGTCACAAAGTAGAAGGGTTCATATGAAAGGCTAGCATAGTGTATCCATCATTTAGAACCACCGTCAGGACTGTGGATGATATTGAATGGTCAGACAGGAGAAGGGTTGACTGTGTACTATTCGCATTTTCCAGACCTGCATAGCTTATCTATCACTCAGGCAAAACATCAAATGGATGATGTTGAGTGGTCACAAAGTAGGAGGGTTCATATTGTGTAATAAAAAAAACAATCTTCATTTTAAGATGCTCTCTTACTGTACTGATACAGCTCTATCAAAACAAATATTACACGGCTTGGGGCATTTGTCACACTTAAACGAGTTTGAGCACTACATGTAGGCAAGGCACTATGGGGGGTTATATGCAGTCATCTTTTTAGGTTAGTGTCTTTATGCATGCACGGTACATTGAACAGTTTGTATGCAATACTACTACAGTGTTGGATATCAAATCGTTCACGTACATTTAATTGCAGTCCAAAGGTCACGCCGGCTGGTTGGTTTTCGCTGATACACCCCAGAAATTAATGTTAAAAAAAATCACAACAATGGATTCGGTTTATTTTTCAGTCTACACGGCAAAGTGTTTGTATTAAATTTACAGTGCATCTGATAAGCTATAAAATATTATTACGAAAACAAGTTGAGGAATTTGTTTGTGTTCCCCCCCCCCTAAGGATTAGTCACAAAAAAAAGTGGTAAAATTTGTTAGTCTGTTATTTGTCGTGGGAAAGGAATGCGAAGTTTCAGAAGCCTGTTTTGTTTTCATTTTTATGGCAAATCTGTTTATCGGTTGAAATTGTTGAGTTGTGATTCATTTTTTTATTTTTGATGACTCAACTTTGCTCTGAAGCACAAGAGCATTATTTGTAACAAATTGCACGCTGTTTCCGTAATTGTTGTCCCCATGTTGTGAGGAGGTTTTGTTGGCTGCGCTGTTGGCAATTTTTTATTTACAAAAAGAGAAACCGGGCTTTGGGCCTGTTCTCACCCGTACACTCTAGCTATGCCGAGATTTAAGAGCCGTTTCCAACAGCTTTTATTCCACGTACTGCATCTCTTTTAAACTCCTTGCCTGGTGCATGTTTCCCTCCATCCTACAATCTAGACTGTTTTAAGGGGAGTATTAATTCCTACTGTACCTTTAGCTTTCCCAAGTTAGTTTGTCTTTCTTTTTATCTCTGTAGCCGCTTAACAGGAGTGGCTTTAAGCCTTGTTTGGGGCAACTTGCATAAAATGTGTTGTTTTAGCTAATAGATTTATAAAGGGAAAGGGGGAGTTTTTTTGACAATTGAATCAGTTTATAATGTGAAAGTTTACTTGCTAAATAGTCGCTTGAGAGATATTTTAAACTGAAATGTCGTTTTTTACACTGTCCGACGTCAATTGGGCTCTATCTAAATTTTCGCAGCAGGTACTGAAATGATTTTAATAGATATTGAAGATGCCAAAAAATAGCTAGTGGCCTGACGTTTCGACCGTAGCAGAGTCTTTCTCGGAGGCTAAACCAAGAGAAAGACTTCAAGAAAGACTCTGCTAGGGTCGAAACGTCAGGCCACTAACTATTATTTGGCATTTATACCATAGATCCTCTTGGTTGGTAAGCATTTTGCAAGAGCTAATTCAATATTTTTCCAGATCTTGACGATGTATGCACCTCTCCTAGTAACATTTCCATAGATTAGTTTCTTGATACTTCTTGAACGAGACTCTTTCAACGGACATACTCTTTAAGAAGAAAAAAAAACGATAGACCATCTCTTTAATTTCCCTAAAGGACAAGAACATTTCTCTATCTACCGATCTATCTTCACCATCCCAGCCAAATTACAGGCAGGAATAACAAGATTGATTTGAGACCCGAAGAAATCGAGGGAATTGATAATTATATGCGTGACTGTGATGGTCACAGCTGGTCAATTTGACGCCAAGAGTTACTCTACCCTTGAAGGTGCAAGTACGAGTATCGCGCCTCTTTAAAGCTCATCTGATATGCCTTGAGTCCTTACTGGATTTTTTACGCAAGGCATGATCTGACATTCAAAGAGCTGTTTGTGTTCATGATAAATGTCACAACGTGCATATAGTTAAAGCCTAAGTTATGCATAGACTTTGGTAATTTGGAAATTTATGGATCATTCATTTCTCCAATTTGCAAAATTTGATTTGAAGTTTGATTTTATACAGAATGTCTAAAGCTCTATTTAAAAAAAAAAAAAAAAAAAAAGGGAAATCTTAAATTCATAACAAACAGGATCAGGGTTGCCGCAAAACAAAAATTATTTGTAATTATTTTGGCAAGGTTTCTTGGTATTTGTTCAAAGAGTTCCAAGAGACCAGTCCTAATGGGTGACTTTTGGGACGCTACATGTATGTAGGTGGCAGCAGACTTACCAGGTAAATCCATGGTTCTTGGCAATGTGCGCATGCTTAGAGCTACGTAAACAATTGAATTTTACTTGGTATGTCTGCTGCCATCTAGCGTTCAAAAGTCTCTCAATTCTCAAAATGTTATACATTATCAACAGCTGACAGTGCTTTGTACCCCGTGGAAAATAATATTTGGAGTAATTACCAAAGGTATGCCCTCCCTTTAAGATAATATTTTCCAGTTTTGACAAAATACGCAGATGTCTTAATTTGATGGCTCATGAAATCTGATTGATTGCTTTGTAATACTGCACAGGAAGATGAAATATTAAATCTCATGTAATTACTTCCTGAGCCTGAATGCTCTACCAGTCTTCTGGGACGCCCTACAGAAATATCCAAGAATAAATGACAGATCTGACTTTATTGTAATGATATTTCTGTGGTCTTGAAGACTTTCTAAGAATTGTTGTGATCTAACTTCGGAAGAGAGATAGTCAGATTGTATTTTAGTTTTTGTGTTTTTTTCCATTCGTACAAAAACCTTCGTACAAACTTTTTTGAACAAAAATTGAGGTGAGGGGCAGACGTTTTTTTTCCCCTGGCTGATGAACTGAGTGAAGTTGTCAAAATTCAAATTGATAATTGAAGCAAACTGACAAGAATGCAGAAGTGTCAAGGTATCCGATAATTAATCTAAAAACTCCACTGTTAAACCTCCAGGCGCGCTTCTACGACGGCGAAGATCTTACTTGATATTCATTAAAAAATTCAAATTAATAGATTTGCACGGTCTTGTCAGATATAGTCTTGACCCAGACTATATACGGTTATATGTTTTCTGACCCATTTAATATTTCACCTCCGACAAGCGGGGGTGCTTAGAATTTGTTTTTTATTACATGAACATGAAATCAATCTCAGTTTGGAAGTAAAGCCAATTGAGTGCCATATACATAAAAAAATGCACTGTATACATTATAAGTTGCTTTTTGACTCCCAAAATGAAACAGCAGTAGTGAAAGTTACAGGGTGATGTCACGTGCGAAGGGTTTAGTACCCAAAAACGTATTAGCTCTAGAACCACGCCTGGCTACCTCAAAGCCTCCCTCATGTATTCCCAACAAAATTTTCCCTGACCCTCCACTTCTTTTCCGAAGAAATGTTGAAACCAAAACCAGATTGGGATTCTCAATTACTCATTCATCGAATCTCAATCACTCATTCATTGCCTTTGTTCGATTCTCTGTGTGTGTCGGGTTTATGGAAAGGTGTTGTTCTATAAATAACTGTTTCATCGCTCGGACAAAAATGGAGGTCACATATTCCTGTAGTTCCTTGAAGGTTGGAGACACTGTTCGTCTGTTGGGTGGTGTGAACCGAATAATTAGTTTACGACCCCGTTTACACTAGATCCAGAAAGTTGGATCAGACCTGGATCTGATCCGCCAATGTGGATTAACAGCTAGTGTAAATGTCAAAAAAGCAGGATCAGACCCGGCTCAAGATCCTGCCATTTTAATCCACCTTTTAGAGGAGGGTTGAACCCTGCAATTGGTGGATCAGATCCGGCAAAGTGGATTTCAGAAACGAGTGTAAAAAACGTAAAGGCGGATCAGACACCGCAATTCAATGAGGTCATTTCTGGTTTTGCTATAGGAATTGCAGGCTTTTTGCAAGTGGTTTTTGTGTGATAGCTGTGATCAAAAGTGGGATCAGAGCTGGATCAGGCACTGGTGTAAACGTGACACCAGATCTTGATCTGTGGTCGTGAAACAAAAGCTTGATCTCAATCCACCTTTCTGGAGTGAGTGTAAATGCAGTGTTAGCTGCTTCATGGCTCAGACAAAATTTAGGTCACACACTAAATGGAGTTCCCCTATATTTGGAGATGATGTTTGTCTAGTGGGTTGTTTGGTAAAAATTGAACAATCAGTCTCTTCCTTGGCTTTTTATGTGTGTTTTTGCGATATGAGGCGATGTTCTGTAGTGAGCTGTCACAAACTGATAAGGTGTGAATTCCATTTAAATTAGGTCAGAGTTCTTAGGTTTTTTTTTTTAATTTCAAGATAATGGGTTTTAAAGGGTATTGATATTTGAATAGAGTGACTTTTGATGGAAAGTCCCAAGTTCTATGAAAACATTTCCCAAGATTTCTTGTTGGTAAATAGGCTTTTTATTATTATTAAAAGTCAACACCACTTTGGTTAAAGGAACATTACAGAATTGGTTTTTGCTAACAAAACAGTTGCTGGCAGTGTAAGCACTTTATGTAATCCACCATATACATAAACTGACAAACCTGTAGAAGTTTGAGATCGATCGGCCATCTGGGTCACGAGAAAATAGTGAAAAACCGATTACACATTTGCATGAAATCATATAGGTTCAACAAATGAATAAAACGCTCACTGAGCGATAAACTCCAATCGGAGAATTAGTTTGTTCATTTCTCATCAAATATGGCATTTCAGACAGAAATATTTCAAGGGATGTTTTCTACTATCATTATCATTAGACCGTGTAAGTTTTATGTAAATCTGTGATCAAAAGTATATTTTACAATTACCAATTCTGTAATGTTCCTTTAAACCTCCATCAGAACTTTTTTTTTTTTTTTTTTTTTTTTTTTAGTTAAGAGCTTTCAGTTTTTATTTTGTGTTTAGAAGTGTTCGATGAATCAGTTGAGAAAAGATCAAATGTGTTTGGTTTCTGTCACAAATATTGTCACAGACAATATTGAATTTTGATAATAATACTAGCTAGTTTTTATAATAATTTGGGGATGAACAAAAGAAAAATTAGCAAAGCGGTGTTTGAACCATTAACCTCTGGATTAATGTGCTGGCACTCCACCAACTGAGCTACATTGTACTCTAGCCCTAAGTTTGTGGTCTCCCTATTTTGTCAATATTTTTGTTTTTATAGTTGCACTTAATCTACAGGCATCTCAAAGCGCAGAAATTATAATTTTTTGAGGACAGTTTTTTAAGGTTTTAAAATACGAGACCTAATTATGTAGTCACCTTAAATGGATTATGTGGTGAATGCACACAGTCAACCCTCCTACTGTCTGACCATTAAATATTCATCCACTGTGGTTTTGAATGATAGCTAAACCTGTATGATGCGACATGACATTTAATGAACGCATGGTCCACACAGAACACACTTGTTCACAAACTCTTAAGTCAATTGGCAAAAAAACATTTCCAAGAGTACTAGAGTTTTTTTAGGTTTTTTTTCAAAAAGCTTGACTTTGCAATGACTTGCAGGAAAAAAAATTATGTAAATCTCTACCACATTCAACTCTATGACAGATCTTGAACCTGAAAAACCCAAGAACTGATGAAGAATCACAGCAGAACTGAAGTAAAACCAGCACCCTAATAGAAATGAAGATAGTAAATGTTTAAGATTCAGAATTGAACATAAATATTTTTGTGTGTATAAACTTACCATGTAGCCTACAAGTTGAACACAACTCTAGCCTTGGGTAGTGGTATTGCATCAATGGTTGAACACACTATCCTGAATACCCAATGATCAAACACTGGTCTCCTATATGTGTATGTATCTCTAAAGGAAATAATCCCTGTCCTTGCAGTAACAATGACTCCACACCGAAAATCCAGCTCAGCTATTGTCCACGTTCCTTTTGATTCCATATAACCAGTTCCCCCCAGTGCCACAGAATCAGTTACACTAGTTCCTGATCACACACTGAGCGTCTACGTAATCCTTAGTTACACTTGCACGTTCAGTTGTCATCAGGCCAAGTTCTGAAAACACCGCCTGGCTCAGCCACACGCAATACACACTGTCATGATTATATGTGTAGAGTTTTAATGCAGTGTATCAATTTTATGGCCAGTCAGCATTCGCAGTCCCATCATGCACTGCCGGGCTCCGTATCTGATGATCAAAGTGTATTGTGGCGTGCTTTGGGAATTCTTGCCATCATATTAACTGCGATCTGTAGATAGTTGCTATCATTGTGTGTGCGTACATCTAGATAAAAGTTTTGCCAGCCTGGCGTTCTGCATGCCTACAGGGTATGTCTGCTCTGTTTGGTTCTAGCTTAAAGGGGTGGTACATCAGGCCTGGAATTAGACGGTGGCCACTTTGTCCTCTGTTGCCCTTGTCTTGGCCTTGGTTGCCCCTTTTATAATAACATCGGCTCTTATATAGCACAACTCCAAAGAGTGATCAATGCGCTTTAAACATTATTCCCTGGTCACTATAGGCCACTTATTTCATTCCTTAAACCATCTCAGCTCCCTGGGGAGTATACAGCCTTCAAAAGTCCCCCCAGGGTCATTAAGGTTTTCAGCTAGAATTTCCATTTGCAATTTGAAAATGGCCTTGCCCTCTCAAAGATGAAATTCCAGGCCTGGTACATCATTGATTGTTAGGAAAATACCAATTCTTCACTTGTCACAAAACTGTAAGCAAAACGTTTATTACTGCAGGTACCTACAACATGTTCAGTATTTTTTGTTTGGGTTTTTGTATTTAAGCAAAATATTTGTCACCCATTTAAAATAATGCATTGCTTATGGGCAAGTCTGATACCTTCATGTATGCATAATGTGTTATGTACTATAAATAACACTGTGCAAATATTATTCATCTTACTTAAAGGGCAAGTCTGATGCTGCAATGTTTGTGATTACTGTTCGACTGTAAACATATTAATTTTCTTAGAGGGCAAGTCTGATACTACAATAAATTCGGTCATAACTTTACTGTACACCTTATTAGTTTGCTTAAAGGGCAAGTCTTGTCATCTATATTCTGTTTTATTGTACAAACATTGTACATTACACCATCTACATATGTACATAATAGCTTAAAGGGGCAATCTGGCACAATAACATTCCTTTGGAACAATTCACAACACATGTCCGGGATTTATTATTATTTCTTTTATTCGAGGGACCTTGCTCAATAAATTTAATGTCAATCAGAAACAGCTGTCGCTACATAACTTGATACTCAACCAAAATATTATCCAGAAAATTTGAAATTTATTGTTGTAAGCAGAAGTGTGGAATGCCAAGTTTCACAAGGAAGAAATGCGGACTGTATGGTTAAAAAGTTCACATCAAATTTAATTGTACCATGACTTACCAATCCGGCAAATTGAACGGGCCCCCCCCCCACCCCAAATTTAAAAAAAAAAAAATTCGCTTCCCCCCCCAAAAAAAAAAAATAAATCCACCCCCCCAAAAAAAAAAAATCCGCCAACCCCCCCACAGAAAACAGAAAAGTCCACATCGTAACTATGCATCTTGGCCTAGACATGGCCTCAGGCCTGTAACCGGGGAGGAGGGGGCGGACGCGCCCCCCAAAAAAACTTCTGAGGGACTCCCCCCTGCGTTACTGCGCGACGGGCGATGTACTTTTTCTTTCACATTCGCCACCCCCCCCCCCTAACAAATCCTGGTAACGGGCCTGGTTCTGTCCAAATTAATAACTAAACATGTTTTTAAAATCGATATTTAGTATTTTTTGTTGAGAACTATAGAGGCTTGTAACCAACTTACCACCCTAAAAATAGTAATAATTAAATGAATAAATAAAAAAAATTACAAATAGTAGCCACCTCTTTAAACGGTTCCCAGTCCAAATGGAAACCAGGATCTAAACTTGTTTACAATGACAGCATCGAGATTCAACAAAGAAATTCCCTGGCAGATTAACAAAATCTATTTCTTTATAAATTATCCTGTGTTGCGGTGTTGCCAAGTTGAAACAGAAAGAACCGTAGCCGTCACTAGTCAAAGGCTACAAGGATTGTACTCCCCCCCCCCCCACCAATAAAAAAGTAAGAAGGAAGGAAAACCTACCATCTTTTTCAGACATCAAGTAATAAACCACAAGGGAAACTGACTGGGTAAATTTTGAATAATTTGTGGTGAAACAAAGAGAAATTGATTAGCGAGCGGGATTTGAACCAATGACCTTGGTGGTCTCCCTATTTTGTCAATATCTTTGTTCGGGAGGGGGGGGGTGCCAGTCAGAAGCCATACAACTGTTAACTGCCAGGGATCATACCCAAGTTTACAATACAACCTGGGAAGCTGCAGCGAAGGGATCATCTTAAGGGGATGCGACTTTTATTTATTTCAAATATCAAGACACAAACCACAACTAACTGGGTAAATTTTTTAAAACAAAATTCTTTGTTCAACCTCAAATCTCTTTTAAGGCTCGCTTGAATTCTCACATCGGGAAAGTTTATCGAAAAATATGGCAGTAGACACCCCCCATTGGACACACATGCTGAGTTTTAAAATTGTGTGAATGCGGAAAGCTTCCAGTTACACTAGGAAACTGAATCAAAACCATGCAGTGATTTTGGGTCAAGGTAATTGGCATCCCTGGAGCTAAACTTCTTGGTTTTGTCCATGTTTAGACAATTTATCAACTGGTTTCGAGTGTTGCTGGATTTTTTCTTTAAAGGTATTGTCATAGATTGCTTTTTGTCCATGTAATGCTAATTTATAGGCGAAATTATAAAGAAAGATACAATAAAAGTCACATGATTGTGAAAGTTTCAGCTGAATACAGTGTCTACTTGCTGAGAAAACAGCCAAAAACTGTCACAGTATTCTCACACAAACATGGAATCCATCCACGTTTAGCAAGGTGACAGCGGGTACCAACCGCATCTATGGCTGGAGCATTCGTGAATGGACACTAACCCTCAGAAATCTGAGAAATGATTCATGCATGAATCCTTTCTCAGATTACAATGTTTTGGGAATCCTTTCTCAAATTAGGTTTACACAACTGCAGTGCTTCTCGCCAAGTAAGATTTTTACGGTCATTAATTTTTGGAGTATTTACCAATTTATGACCCTACCTTTAAAAAACAAAAGGGATCATTAGTCACTATACTGGAAAGAATGTTTGTTATTTATTTATGTAAAAGACTATTTTAATGAGTTTGGGCTTGTGTTGTAGCAGCTGTTTCAAATTATCTGCTTTCGGTCTGATAGTGTTGTATTATAATTACAACAGCTCAGTTCGTACATGTAGATAACGCTTTACCTATGGGTGCTTCATAGTGCTTATCAATTTGACGGGTATGCACAATTTGAACTATGAGACCTACTTAAAGGAACATTGGTAAGAAACAAACTTGTAAAATGTACTTTTTTATCACAGATTTACACAAAACTTACACGGTCTAATGATGATGATAGTAGAAAACATCCCTTGAAATATTTCTGTCTGAAATGCCATATTTGATGAGAAATGAATAAACTAATTTTCCGATTGGAGTTTATCGCTCAGTGAGCGTTTTATTCATTTGTTGAATCTATATGATTTCATGCAAAGGTGTAATCCGTTTTTTTCTCGTGACCCAGTTGGCCGATCGATCTCAAACGTCTACAGGTTTGTCAGTTTATGTATATGGTGGATTACGTAAAGTGCTTACACTGCAAGCAACTTTTTTTGTCAGCAAAAACCAATTCTGTAAATTCTGGAATTACTACCATTTTTAGATTTGTAGGTATGTCAGATGTTTCACCCCGAGGCCAAACCCTTGACATGACTCTAACCTTGTCCAAGTTTTTCCTCCCTCTTTGACATCATGTACCCAGCAGGAGGGATCTTAGATGTGGGTGTAGGGTGGACTGCAAACTGTCTGGGATTATTAACTCGGTCAAGTGTTGCCTGTACCCCCCCCCCAAAAAAAAACAAAAAACACCCAGTACCGGGTGCTGAGCATCCACAGATTTGTTTTGATTCACTGGATGTGGAAGTGGCATTTTAGGCCCTTTTTTCGAGACCACAGCTTGGGTTTGTGTCAGTCCTGTAGAAAACCTGTGCTTCAGAGAAGCAGACAGAGCGCAAGCGAGAACCGTGGCTTAGAAAAGGGACTTAGAGTTACAGCTGTAAGATGGACGAATGGCTGCATCAGCACAGCTTATCTGGGGGAAGTTTTTTAAGGTCAAACTTAAAGGGATAAGATATTTCAGACTTTTTAGCATGGGGGCCAGGCATATATCAGTCTTCAGAGCTTACAGGTTTTAGGTGTCAGAGCTCACAGGTTGTAGGTGTAAGCAACAAAACACTGGTTTTCCTGAATCCGATGGGTTCAAAGCACCATTTTAAGGGTATTTTTTCGCCCTCATTTGATCTTTTCTTTCCTTTTTTTTTACATACACGTTTTCGGAACAAAAATCTTTTTTTTGCTGATTTTTACTGTAGCTTTGAGATGCCCATCAGGTGTGATAAAGCACTATATAAGAACTATGTATTATTATTATTATGACATGTTTTTGAAACAAAGAATCTTTTTTGCTGATTTGACTTTGTAACGCTTTGTTCACCCTCCCCTTTAACAAAAGTCTGACTGTATAGTAACTTCAAACCACCATCAGAATGTTTACTCCGTTGCGAGAATCATTTTATTTTGATTTTAATGTTGACTGTCGTCGATCTACCATCGTTATTTTAAGCTCCGGAAAGATAGGGAAAATTTGCCATAGCAAAATAACACTAATAAGACAATGTTTGATCGTCAAGGATTGCCATTTGAAGTTTAGAATAACAAGAGTTTATCTTGGAGGGGGGGTTGGGGGTGGTATCTCGGCTCTCGGCGGTTGAAATTGCCGGTCAGAAATGTCATTCTGTCGAAACTGTTTTGTACGGACTGGAAGATGGAGATAAACATTGTCAATGGTGCAGTTGGCCACAAACATGAAGGTCTAAGTGAGCCGAGTCTACCGGCCTTAATGACCTGACGTCATCATAATAAATTCTATAATAAATTTTGGTATGGCCATTTTGGGCGTCTCATTCTGCTTTTCAATGTGCAGGTCTCGAATTTGGGGTAAAAATCTGCAAGTCTGCAAGCTTGTTGCTGACAGTTTTTACTGCACCAGAAATTTATGATACAAGACCAGAATCAAAATAAGAAAGATCTTTCTACAAAGCTGATGCCTTTTAGACTGTTTTCTGTTTGTCAAGTAATAAACCATAAGGGAAACTGACTGGGTAAATTTGAAATAATTTGGGGTTGAACAAAGACAAATTAACTAGAGCGGGATTTTAAATCATTGATCTTAGAATTGTGTTGGCGGTCTCCCTAAGTTGTTGACAGAAATAGGGAGACCGCCAACATAGGGATAGATAGCTCAGATGGTAGAGCGCCGGCGGAGGTCATTTGGTTCAAATCCCGCTCGAGTAAATTTTTCTTTGTTCAAACCCAAATTATTATTATGAATGACACAAGTTTCCTCAGTGTCAACATTCTTCAGTCCACCCCTTTAAGATGTTCATTCCCCACTTATTCAATTGACTGGATGCCCCTAGGAGTCTTACCGCATCAAATATTGAATCTTTACTCAAAATGTATTTTTATTTTCCTGTTTCTGAAAACACAGTACCTCGGGGACTCCAATCCGAACACCACCCTCTTTGAAACGGACGAAAGGTACCGCTCTCTAGGCTTTGAGATCGAGGACTTAGGATGCTGTAAGTGTATACGACACTCCAAGTGGGGCACTCATACCTTCGTGGGATCGATCTTCACCAACGCACCCCCGGATAGTTCACTTATAACAACCATACTGAAAGATAAACTATAGATTATTAAAGGTATTATACAGGATTGGTCGGGATTAAAAAAAAAACATCATTGTTTAATTTTAGTCTGAAAGCTTACTGATTATGACGTTTCATACTAAAACCATTTTTACTGTGAAATATTTCCCGCTGAAATGAAGTCATATTCGAGAAAACTGTACTGAAAACCTGTAAAAAAAGCAGCTAATTTCGGTTAATACAACCAAAAATTAAGTACAATGTGTTTACATTTTCTCCTGACTCGAACAAGGGATCAAGCCCAAAATTTCACAGGTTTGTTATTTCATGTTGATCGCACAAAACATGAACACTGTCTGTAACTATTTTGTAAGCTCGACCAATCCTGCATAATATCTTTGAGTAGACATGCTGAAGGTGAATTATTTGTAATATTTTAACAAGATACTGGAGTTTTCTTTTAAGGAGCACTTTGGAAATTTTATGAGTTGTGGATTTTGAAAAACTGGGCATTATGTCTCACCAATATGATCATTACACTTTTTCACTTCCTCAAACAAAAATGTTGATGCCTTTTAGTTTAAGAACAAAAACAAAAAAGGTTGATCCCCATTATGCCTAAGAAATTGTTTAGTGAATTTTGCAAATCCATTGCACAGGCAAGTTACTTTTCCAACTGATTTCCTCTTTGTTGAAAAGTAGTGCCATAGAAAACTGGAAAAATAACTTTGTGCAAAGAAATAATTGCAAAGTCAAAAGATTAAATTTGCATCGAGATAAAGAACATTATTTGGTTTTACAGTTTACTCAGTACTTTACCAAATCCTGTGAAAAAAATCCACAGGCATTTTACTTGGGTGGAATTCGAACCCACGACATTTGCCGTTCTAGAGCATATGTCTTACCACTAGACCACCAGTAGCTAGAGGCAGTTCGAATCCTATATTTTAGCAACGGGTACAGCATCAATTTAATAGATTGTTAAATTTATTGGTTTTACCCATACACCGATGTGTGTAAAGCACTGTATACTCAGTACTTTCTCGAGTTCTGTGAACAAAAAAACACAATTGCAAAGTAATCCAAGTTCATTATTCCACCTGTTTTTTTCATGTTCAAGAGAAATCTGTAAAAAAAATTAATGCGGTAAACATTAGAATCAAATATTTTTTTGGTGAAAATCTATCCAAACCATATTACTTCGAAGGGAATCCTTTCTCAAATTAGTTTATACTGTCAACAGCTGCAGTGCTTCTCAACAAGTAAGTTGTTTTGGTCATTAATTTTTGGAGTAATTACCAATATATGACCCTACCTTTAAATTTCCCAGAATACCTCAAATAAAAATGTCAGTTGTTGTTATTTTATCAAGTCTTAATCTGTCAATTTCCTGTAAATCAAATGCTTGCGCCTTGGAAGAAAACATCTGTGCAATAATTATTGGACAGAATTACGGGGAAACTACGGTAGGTATAATAGTAGTGCGTTCAGCCAGTCATATGAAGTGTACACTGAAAGTGTTTTAAAATTGATTTTATGGAAACGTTTTTTTTTTCCAAACCATAAAGCCGTAAAACAATTATATTTATTTTTAAAACATTGAGCAGAAAGTATTCCATGATTGTGCACAAGATTTTATTGGCTGATTTATCGTTGTTATAATATTTGCCTTTCTTCAATAATAAAATGCTCTGGTATCATTAAATTGTTCTGTTTGTGTTATTTTTTATGAAATTATTAGCCAACAAGAGATATATACAGAGGGTTGAACCAAGGTTGACCGTGAAGAGTGTGGGAAAGGTAGAATTAGAAGAAGCAGGTAAATATATAAAAGCAGTAATTCCACAGTTACAATACAAATGCCGTTATCTTAAAGGCAGGATATACTTTTGGTAATTGTCAAAGACTAGTATCCTCACTTGGTGTATCCCAACATATGCATAAAAATAACAAACCTGTGAAAAAAAATTCGGAAGAGATTTTAAAATATAGCCTTTAACCTTTGATCAGAGTATAAAAAAATATCCAACTTTTGCGCATGCGTGGCAAGTATCATGTCACTAGTCTTGTTTTGAGTGGTTCTAAATAGACAGAAAATTCAAACAAAAAACCGAATTTTAATAATTTGGGAGGCTAATCATCCTTACTTGCAGCTTAGGAGCTGAATTGCGAAGGATGCGGCTAGAACGTGTTCAAGCAGCAGGCATGCGAGGGCGCCTTAGGCAGCCAGCCACATCGACCCATTTACACGGAGCATAGCCAAGGCAGTGTTTGATTTTTCCGGAGGGAGGAAAACCAGAGGGCCCGGAGAAAAACCCTTGTGGCACAGCAGAGAACCAATGCACAACTCAACTCACATATGGCCTTGGCCGGGAATCGAACCATGGCCACATTGGTGAGAGGCGAGCGCTTTACTTATTTGAGAATTTATCGTAGATTGCTCAGAATTTTAGAATTTCCTTATATTTTGAGAATTTCCTCAAAATGTCCTAAGCGTTTTAAACTTCCTTAGAAATTCCTTTTAAAGTGAAAAAAAATCATGAGGACTGGAATGACTGTAAAGAAGGGTCTTCCTTGGTCTGACCTGTGAATGGCTGGGTTGGATTGATGGATGGAACAGCCGATACAAACTTGTGTGGTTAAAGGACGAAGGAAGGTGGGATTGGGAATGGAATAGCAAGTATAGTCTCTAGTGGCCTGAAAGGAAGGTAAAAAAACAGCCAGTACAGTCTCGCAAAGGTCATTGAGGTAGATGAAGGTTGGAACAACCTGATTAGAACAAATTAAACGGTAAAACGGTGGCACGCCATCATTTCAACCCCCCCCCTCCCCCACCTTACAAAAGTGAATAAGAATCATCACAATTGAATTATTGTACAACAAAGGTTGTAATGCCCAGAAAACAAATCAACCACAAACAATTGTTTTGAGTAGGTGAACTACAAGAGAGAACGCTGTTTCCTCAAACATTTCCCTCCCCTCCCCCACCCCCCCCCCTTATCCCCACCACAGCTGTTGAGGGCGCTACACAGGAGACCGTTAAATTATTGTTGGAATCGCTCTGCTGCTGCTGTCGATAGAGGGTGCTGTCGCAAATACCGACTAGGTGAAACAAACATGTCAGCCTGCACAAACGTAGTGAAAATAAATATTTTTTCACTGAATGAAAGCGGTTCGTCATGCCGAAAAGTAATCGAAACTGTGCCGTTGGTGGATGTTCTCACACGCAGAGAACGTGCCCAAAGGGAAGATTTGTTGGATTTCCGAATCAAGATAGGCAGCCGGATCGTAGACAAACATGGATCAGTTTGGTGCAGCGGGGCACGTAAGTAAACGTCCAAATAAGTAAACAATACTGTGGTGGTTGGCCGGCCGGAGGAGGAAGGTCTCCAGACCAGTCCATGGTTAGCCATAAAGTAAAAATAATGTTGACGGCTAGCCTATCCTTAATCCTACTCGAGGTTTGTTCCGCTATTATTAAGGTTTATCGCAAATACCGTGGTCCAAAGGACAATCAACCAGGAGGTATTTGCGATTATAGCCGAATGAACCTCAGACTTTACTAAAGTCTCAGACTTTACTAATTAGTAATAAAAAAGTCTTAAGCACACCGGGAAAAAAAACAGAACAAATGTTTGATGCGGACATGTTTTGAAAAAAAGGGGAAAAGGGCCCTCCTCCCAGTCCTAGCTATGGCTCTGTTTATTCTGTCAGCTTTTCTTAACATGCACAGTAAGGCATTACTTTGTTGATTTATTTCCTTGTTTCCTGAATCCTGGTTTCACTTCAATTCTAATTTAGTGTAGTAATTATATTCCCTTCATGGTTTAGGCCTATGTGTTAGAGCTGTCATTTGTTAGGCCTGAAGCCCTAACCGTTTTGCTTGTTATGCCTAAGTTGTATGTAAAGTCTGCAGCCTGAATTTATCGTGGGTGGGACACGCAGACCTGAAACTACAAATGGAGGGAGTGCCTTTTAATGTTATGCCATGGCCTCTGCTGCCCTGGTCTTGGCCAATGTTGGATCAAATGTCACATCAATGTTGATTACACCCTTTTTGGGGCCATTTTGGGAGTCTAAAACCTTAAGTTATTATCAAGATTATAATTTCAATAGCAAAATTGTGTACAGATTTTCTTATTAAGGAACCTGCCTCCATAGAATATTTCCTCAACCACATTGTTATGTACTCGGATTAATTTTAAGGTACAGTCGTACATTTGGTTGTAGGTGCCATCTATAATCAAAATGTTCTTGTCCAGTCATCGAGGACACCATTTGTTGAATATTGAATCATTTACCAGTAAGACGTACCATAAATTGTAATGATATAAATATAATATTTCAACGTTACATTATTCTTTCCCATCAGCCATTGGATACCAACCAAAAACAGCCGAGTCTGCGGCTGTCATTTCATCGGCGGCTACAAGGTGGATGACCCCAACGATTCTGCTTATAACCCAAGTATATTCCCTCTGGCCCCTGAGCTGGACCGCCGCGTCAAAAAGACCCTCAGGGAGGAGTTCCACCGCAGGAAACAGGTAAACCCCCTCCCCCACCCCCACCCGGAATGTTTGCGGGGCTCGAATTTGTAGCGAAAATTCACAAGAGAGCTTGTTAGCTCTCGGAATTTTCACCGGACCAGAATTTTTTGTCACAAGACTAGATTCAAAATAAGAAATGGACCAGAATAAAAATGACATCACAGTTTTAAATATTTTTTTTTAAAAAGTTATTGTTGTTGTTTTTGTGGTTTTTGTTTGGGTTTTTTTTTTATTACAAATTTACCCAGTCAGTTTCCCTTGTTATTTATTACTTGTTTTGTTCCGTTTTTTAATCATTTTTTATAGGCAGGTCAACAAGAGGTGCTTTGTGATGAAGGGGCAATGACTCTAGGACTGCCGTTACAACCGTCAAGTGACCCAGCCAACGATAACGATGACATCATGAAGTTTGTTTCGGCAGCTTTAGATCTATCCAAAGAGGCGGGAGAGGCGTACGCCTTAGCAACAAGTAACACTCACCCTGAGATTACTTCGAAAGTGGAAGCAGTTTCCCCGTGAAGCTACACCCCCTGTCATACATCCTCTTGTCAACTGCCCGCCAGACAGCATCTGAACACCACAGTTGCTGGAAAACGGCAACATCAGGGTAATTTTCGCAATACCGTGAAGTCGTCGGCTTCGACAGCTGCTGGAAGGGGCAGGGTGCAGGGTAGCACTCCGACCACAGGTAGAGCGCCGACTACAAGACATCAACTGACTTTGGGAGGCCAAGTATCCGCTGACAGGCAGGGACCTCGAACTAATTCTCAGGACCATGGTTGGGTCTACTTCAACCAAGATAGAGACGAAGACAGTGCAATTAATCTAGCATCAGGTAGTAATGATTATTCATCGAGAAGACGAAGAACACTTTATTCAACTAAACAGCAGCATGGTGCCCGGTTTCAGAGATTTGCTGCGTCAAATCGTAGGACGTTGGGAACTAGCTCGTCAAGAGTACAAAGGGGGATGCAGTCCAGATACATGGTAAGAACAACCACCAGTGGTGGGACAGAAAAGACTCAAGCCACTGATGTTTCCACGGATGTTTCCACATCTCAGAATAACTTAACAACTGAAAACCTTTCTGAAACCCTCAATATAACCTCCATAGTCCCTCAAGAGGATGTGAAGCCTTTTATGGTAACGGAAAAGCCTTGTGTGATGCACGTATTCAGACAATCTTGAGCATGGCGCCTCAAGATGAATCCTTGTTTGGTTTGAGTAATGTTTCTCCTTCAGCCCGTGGTAAATGCCACGGCTTCCATGGTTGGAGTGACATCTGCTTCTCCACCGTCACCGTCACCAGGATTGCCGGTGTGACCCCGGAGGTCTTTGACCTCCTGCTGGGTTACCTCCCGGTCGACTTGCCTGGATTACCGCCGCACAACGCGTTGCTGCTGGTTCTGATGAAACTCAAGATGGCTGTGCCATTTGAATTACTTGCCACCATTTTCGGAGTCACATCTCTCACTGCTTGCAATATTTTTACTCATCTATTGTGTCTTCTGGTTGCTGTCGTCTCGGATTTGATACAGGTGCCATGCAATACAGACGAACCCTCAGAACAGTCTCTAACGGACAGTGGCAATAAAGTCAATGCTATAATCGACGTCATGGAAATCAGAGTGGAACGCCAAGCCGTCACGGAACACCACGACCTCTTTTTCTGTAATGTATCTGGTGCGTTTTGCGTCAAAGTCATTGTCGGACTTCTTCCAAGTGGCTTGATTAGTTTCATCTCTCAGGCGTTTGTAGGCAGCACACAAGCTATCGATATGTTTGGCAACTCAGATCTACTGCACTTTCTTGAAAAGAGTAGTACAGTGGTACTCCTCCAGAGTAGCCCTTACCGACAAAAGTGGTTCAGGAAAAAAGGCTTCAAGGTTGTTACTCCATCGTTTGCGTCTGTCCAGATTGTGAGCAAAAATGTAACTAAATCTATGGAGAAACTTCTAGAGACAGACAATGGATTAAAATCAAGTACAGAATCATTTGTGGACGGAGAACTAAAAATGATCCTGCCTTCGGCCGATGTTCCAGAGATTGGGTCAGTCTCACCTTGTGTTCCCATTTCGGAGGTTGATTCTATCCCACCTGCTGCCACCGATTCAGAATTTGCACCAGTCCCACCTCCTACCACTGTTTCATCAGTTAGGTTGATGGAGCAGACGCAACCAGACCATTGTAGTTCAGACTTGCATGCTGGAAAAGGGGCCCAGAGGTTGCGCTCTTTTAGTATACTGACATCCACCATTGAAGGTTCTCTGCTACTATACGTTGATGATGTAGTGAGGCTGTGTGCTGCATTAAGTAATCTTCAAGAACCATAATGAACAACACTCCTATGAGCAAAGTATTAAAGGCAGGGTACACTTTTGGTAATTGTCAAAGACCAGTACCCTCACTTGGTGTATCCAAATGCATAAAATAATAAACCTGGGAAAACTTTGGCTTATTGGGTCATCAAACTTGCAAGAAAATAATGAAAGAAAAAACACCCGTGCTGCTTAGAATTGTGCTCTTTCAGATGCCTGAGAAAGGCTTGATTCAAATATTTAGATGAAAATCTAACTCTTTCTCTAAAACTGCATTACTTCAAAGGGGGTTGTTTCTATAAAAAAAAGTTAACAATATCAACAGCTCTCCAATGCTCTAAACCAAGTAAGTTTTTATAGTGTTTAATTTTTGGAGCAATTGCCATATACCCTCCCTTTATCCCCAGATCTGGGCCCAGTTTCATTTCTCTGCTTACCGCAGAATTCTGCACTTACTGTAAGCTCAGAATTCTGCGGTAAGCAGAGCCATGAAATGGGGCCCTCCCCTGTAGCTGTCCCACTAAAACTTTATTGAATAAGAAGTAACTAGTTCTAGTAAACTTGCAGGTACACCCATGTATAAATCTCTTTTGTGAGGAGTATTGGCTCTGAAGAGAGCTGGGGCCAATTTCATAGTGCTACTTGGTCTACTGTCACCTCTTGACTAAAAATTTTAAATTCAAAACCATAGAGTTGTATAATAGAACCGCGCTGGCCCACCATGGGTTTGAATCCCTATGGGCAAATTACACACAGATGTCCACTTACAAAATGTTGGCCTCTTTTTGTTAGATAAATATATTCAATATTGCAGTGACAACTTATGTGTTATTCAAACTTTGGTTGCAATATCAAGATACAAATTTGTGAATTGAAAAAGAAGGATTTGCAGAAACTATTAGCAGGCCTGGAATTACACCGAGGCCATGGCCTCAGTTGCCCTGGTCTTGGCCTTGGTGCCCCTTCAAAAGTTTCCCATAGACTTAAAGATTTTTCAATGGTAGTGCCCTTTGCAAGATGAGAATGGCCTTGCCCTCCCAAAGATGAAATTGCAGGCCTGTAGTAGTGCAAATTAATCAAAATGTTACAAATATTGCTTTTCAATCTCTGGTGTTAAAGTGGAACTAAGATATGAATAAATTTATCTCAATGAAGGATCATAACTGTGGTTTTTTTATTTGATTATATAGCTATACTGTTTATTAGGAGTCCATTACGATGTGGAACAATCTTCCTCAAACTGCAGTTGATGCTGAATCAGGCATTCCTAAACAATGACCAATTAATTTAAGAATTCTGACATCGCTATGTTCGACAACTTTATGCTCCAAAAAACCTTCGCAATGACGTAGCCAGCAAGACCACTTGGACAGAATTTGTACTGGTCCTCAGTTGTTTGGTTCAATTATTCTTCAGTCATTTATTGGGCACATTGAAAAAACAACATGAAATTCTTATACCACACTGCAAAAGAATCAAGAATCTAAAAAAAAAAGAGTTATTAAGTAAAAATAAACATTAACAATACTTGTTGTTTAAGACTTAAGCTTCTTGAAAGTTAAAAAAGCACTGCTGGAAATTGTATTAAAAAAAGGCATGGGATTCCTCGTGATTTGTTTTCTAAGTTTTGAGCCTTTAAATTTTATTCAAACAAGTGAAGCAGTCGCCAAAGGTGGATAGAAATAGTCCACATCGAGTCCAAACCTGTAGTTTTGTATTTCTGATGATCATGCAGACAGTCTGTAAGCCTCCTGAATTGTAACATCTTTGAGGTTCTGTGGCCGATTTCACAAAGCACTAAGATTCATCTTAAGATGAGTTGTCGGTATCACCATAGTGATATGTATTGTGACATCACACTTTGTCTAGCAATTAAGAGTAATTTGCAGTTAACATAAATCTTAGCTCTTTGTGAAATCGAGCCCTGGGTCTAGAATAAGGGGAAACCCAGGCATGGGAGCCGTCTTCAGGAATTTTAAAAGTCGTCAAATCTCATCCTTGAAAAGACAGGCCTGAAATGTTCCAATAGAAACTTACAATTTCCTCATGGAGGTGCCCTTTTACCAAGGAGAAAAAGTCTTGGTGCCCTTGCCCTTTAAAAATCGAGACATCGGACCTGAACATTGGACCACTTTTAAAGGAAAACACTGTTCATGTTTGCTTCCCTACTTTTCAAAGCTATTTGCGTCATAATTTCAGAGTACCTTAATTTTTGTTTGATTTCTTGACATGAAAGTTTTCATACTTTGAGTTGCCAGGGCTCGATTTTACAAAGCTCCAGATTCATCTTAAGACGAGTTGTTAGTATTGCCATGGAGATTTAAACTGTGACATTACACTTTGCTTAGCAGTTGAGATTGCTCTTAGCTCTTTGTGAAATCGGCCCCTTCACTAGTTAAACAAACAAAAATGTTTGTAAATTTTCTTGTAAATTTTTTGTTTGTTTTTTCCTCAGATTGGCACATCAGGGTTCCAGCGAAGACAGAGGGTGGCCCAACTGGGCTTATGGAGTATCAAAACTTGGTTTTAGTCTGTGCCACCAAAATATTTGCCGAGAAGTTTCAAAGTGGAATACCTGACCAGGACATTCTCATCATGGCGGTAAGTTCAACAACATTTTGTGATCTCGGTGCTGAATAGGTTTACTTGATTTCGAGACCTCACGCGTGAGGTCTCGAAATCAATTCAAATATTTTACTGAGAAATTACTTCTTTCTCAAAAACTACGTTACTTCAGAGGGAGCCGTTTCTCACAATGTTTTATACCATCAAGAGCTCTCCATTGCTCGTTACCAAGTAAGTTTTTATGCTAACAATTATTTTGAGTAATTACCAATAGTGTCCAGTGCCTTTAAATGGTAACATGTAAGGAGATGAGTTTGGGACGATTTCTGGTACAGCCAGGTTCAAATATTCTTTTCCTTAAGGTTTTTTTTAAATATAAAATCGCCATATTCAAATTGGTAGTATAAATAATAACTCGTAGGAATTTAAAAAATATTACAAGCATGCCCCCCCAAAAAAAAATAATAATAATAATAAAATAAATAAATAAAAATAATACTAAATAAAGAAAGATAAATAATAATAATAAAATAAATTTAAAAATTATTAAAAAAAATGTTTAAATAAATTAGTAATAAATAACAATATCATCAACGAACTCCAACGCCTGCTTTTTCATAGCAAATTTAACTTTGAATCTAATCAAATCTACCCTGGATCAGTGGCCTGTCCACTCTTTCACGATAAAGGGCATTAGCAAGTACTATGGCCTCCTCCCTGTAATGCTCTATAGACCGTCTTGGTTAATTTGCAGCATCCTGACGATAGAGGGATCGCTCCTGGCGCCCTCTATGAACTCGGACAAGGAGAGGTCTCCATCGTGATTTTTGTCGAGCAGACTGAAGATCTTTTCGGTTCGCATCTCGGGGGTTGCCTCGTCGTCCGGCATTGTCACCATTGAGCCTACCATCTTGTAGATTGCCTGTAACAAATATTTAGTGTTTAGACATAGTAGGAAATACTTGGAAGAAGGGAGGCAACTTTTGTATTTTGTAAAGGGCACCTCTTTACGGCAAATACAAATGAAAATTTTAAATATGGGTTTTGAGGCATTGCATGGTGAGGTATCAATGTATATTCAGTTTGCGGTAAAAACAATGTGTATAAAATTATCTACTTTGCTGTTTAGATTTTTTCTTTGAATACTTGTCTTACTATTTATTCTTCTGCCGCGAAAAGAGTTTTGGAACTCGGGAGACTTCTCAGTGGTTGAAGGAGCTTGTGTTACGTCAGTGGACAAGAATTAATCAACCAGTGCCATGCAAGGACCCATTGCAGGGGGCGTGGCTTATTATTAATTTTTATAAACTCACTCGAATAATCTCTACCATCTCGGCCTTGGATATGTAGCCGTTGCCATTCAGATCGTACATATTGAAAGCCCATTTCAGCTTCTGCTCTAAGGTGCCTCGCGAGGTCAGATTCATGGCCGTGACGAACTCCCGGAAGTCGATAGTCCCATCGCCGTTACTATCGAACGATTTGAAGATGTGCTCTGCGAATTTGGAAGCATCGCCGTAGGGAACAGAGCTCCGTATATCTTCTTGAACTCGTCAGGAGTCAGGATCCCGCTGGGCAGTCTGTTGAGATGTAGAAACAAAAATATACTCTTTAGAAATATTTTGTAGTCATTGTCCAGCTTCCCTTTTCTTCCCGCTGCAGACATTTTATAGCCAACCCCGTCATGCACTTTTTTTTTTACGATAACGGTACACTGAATTTTATCGACACGTTCAGAAAATAACTGCGAGACCGTGTCACACATCGCTGTGTTCTAGCAGCAGTAAACGTGCCCATTACAAATTACTGCTGGAAATGTCAAAGATGTAAAGGACTCTTGCAATACTTGCCGTTTTGGAATGCTTTGTACCACTCCTGAAGCTCCTCATCGTTGAAACTTGTTACTTTCTTGAGGTCAGCCAGGATTTCTGGTTTTAATTTACTGTTCTGTTTCCCCATGATGTTGGGCGGTCGGCTGATGCCAAAATAAGTGTAAGACTGTCGATCAACGATTTAAAACTTTATCTAAACAATCCTAGAACGACAATCATGCCTCGTTGAGCCTTTCCCAAAGCTGGCAAAATAACTTAATCATTGTAGAAAATGTATGTTGTTGTTTTTTGTTTTTGTTTTTCAAAATCGAAATGATCGAGTCAACATCTGTAGAGTGCGTTTTACGTGATGGCGCTCTCCACTAAAGGCTCAGTCATGGCGTGTATCAATTCAGTGCATTTCTGTTTTATTGTGAGGTCTTGAAATGCAATCAAAATACTTTGCCAACCCCCGGTCGGTGTGTACAACTGTTGTTGACACAGACTTGCATCAATTAATCTTTAGAAAACGTGACCATTCATGTGCAGTCGTGCCCTACGTTTTTGACCTTTTTCGTTGAGTTTGTTCTTTGGTTGTACCGGTAGTCGGCCGGGCATGTAAAGGCAGCTTTTAAATGGATTATACAGGATTGGTATTCAGCTGATAACATAATTGCAGATAGTGTTCGTGTGTTGTGATCAACCATACATGAAATAACGAGCCTGAGACAATGTTGGCTTAATCCGTTGCGTGAGGTCAGGAGAAAAGTGAAAAACCATGCTCAATTTTCAGCACGAAAACACATTGTCGTCAACCGAAATCATCAGCTGTGTATTTTTTTAAAGGTTTTTAAATACAGTATTCACGAGCTTGACTTCATTTCGGAGGGAAATATTTCACAGAGAAAAATGGTTCTTGTCTAAACTTATCAGTAAGGCTATCAGACTAAAATCAAACAATTATGTTTTTATCTTTACCAATTCTGTATAATACCTTTAAAAGAGCGCAGGACCTTTATATATTGCGTGTATAACAGCGTAGAAAGGACCCGTTGTTTTGAAGAAATCTGAGTAGAATAGACCTACGTAGTTCATACGGGACATTGCGGAGGTATCCTTGAGGGAAATCTGCTTACCTTTAAACAACAAAGTATCATGAATTCGTAAAAAAAATCTTGTGTATTTTTTCGAGTGCTGTTATTATCTTTGAATAACACATTGACTACTATAATGTTTTTATGTAAATAGTTTACATAATGTATAGAATTGTATAAAATTTATACATTTAAAGTTACCTGTCAATTGTATTGCTTTTCCAAATGTTGAAAGTGGGTATGGAATCTGTCTCGTTATCCAGACTAAATCTTTATGTTTTTCAAGCAGAGGCAATTATAAGCGGCTAGTTGCGGGGCTTGTTCGACACTTTTTAAAGGCAGGATATACTTTTGGTAATTGTCAAAGACTATATCCTCACCTGGTGTATTCCAACATATGCATAAAATAACACACCTCTGTTAAAATTTGGCTCAATATTGGTCATCGAAGTTACAATAAAATAATGACAGCAAAAACACCCAATTGTTGCATAGAATTTAGTGCTTTCAGATGCCTATGAGAAAGGTTTCATGCGTGAGTACGTGGCAACGTGCCCCTGGTGACAGTTGATTTGGGTCGACAGCCCAAATCATTTGAGCGTGAAGCCCTCACATTGAAGTGGCCTTCCGGCAGTGTGAGTTAGGCGATTTTTTTGATTTTTTTTTTTTATAATATAAAAATCTTAAACTGCAATTCCACCTTGGAACCCCTCTTTAAAGCTCATCGGGCGAACCATGAGTTCAAGTACGTGTTATAGTCAATAGGCAAACCAACTCGACTTCTTATGGTGATCATCAGTGGATTGGCTCAAAAATGCTACATAGAGTCAAATAAAAAACTGGCTCTGATAAAATCCAATCTTACAATTGTCTTTATTAAAATTGTTTCAATTTTACATCTCATTGACTTTTTCACTTGCCATGCCTGGATATTAAGTTAAAAGGTTTTGTTCTTTAGCTTCCGTGCAGCAATGTGCATACAATGTATAGCGAGTACAATGTAGCACACACAACGGCGAAGCAGGAACTGCCACAGCGTACTATTGACCAATCATAGCACAGATGAAAGCTTAACGTGAGTGCATGCTTATCCAATGAAACTGTTGGGTCTGTGGCGGTGCCTGCAACACGCGGGGCCTAGTCTACGGACGCATTCGCGTGCGTCTAGCATACGGCAATAAAACGCCACAATCTTTCTATATAATGACCCTCTTCGGGGTCCGGGTGATCATCCACATATGAAACATTTTCTTATAAAACTCCTTTGGATACTTCATGAGACACTTCCTCGTCGCCGAGAAACAGGCCGCCCAACAATGATCGATGGACTTTGGTGGCGCCCTTCCAAATACCTCTCGATAAAACTGTCCGAAGTGCCGTTCGCAGGTCGCATAATACCACGGACGAGTTCGGCTTTCCATTTCCCAGCGAATGCAATCCTTCCCCAGTTGGTGTACTTCCCAATGAGGATGCAGGGGACCCCTTTCCTTGCCTTTTCCAGAAATTCCATCGGGGTGGGATAACAGAGCCCCAAACGTACATGGTCGTCTATTTTGCCCTGGAGAAATACGGTTACATTTGCGAGGCTGTCGTAATTCTTGATAATATGGTACAGATAGGTATGGCTCTCCCGTCCAACGTTGGGGAGTTCCTCCCAGCGGTTGACGCTAAATGACGGTTTTGATCCTTCGTCGTGACCTTTGTCGTACACGTGACAATAGTTCGCAACGGGTTTCAGCCAATCAAGGTTCTCCTTGTAGTGTGATATGACGTATTCGTATTGCATCCGCGGCGCTCCAGGCCTACGTATTCTTCCTTTGAAAAGACAAGTATAGAGTTAATCACAAAATTGAACTTCAAACAACAACAATTTCTGGTGCATTTATAGTGTATAATTTTAGAGCAGAAAGTTGTTAAACTAAAAGATTTTATTGCATTTATTCTTCACAACGCGCTGTTGAGCTGTTTAATCGGCAATGGCGTACTAATGATATAACGTACGAGTTTACTTGAAGGGACTCAATGCCTGCGGATTGGGCACTTTAGGCTATAAAGGGGGATGTTTTCGTGTAATAATTTTGTGTGAAGCATTGTATTCTACTTTTAAAGCATCTTTTAAAACATCATATTAATTTCAAAACAACACCTTTTATAGCCCAAAGCGCCCAAATCCGCTTGGCAACGTCCCTTTTTAAGTCAACTCGTATACGTTATGGAACTATATATTCGCGTTTGGCTCAGCTCAACAGCACCTTATGAAGAATAATTGCAATAACATCGTTTAGTTTAACAACTTTCTGCTTAAAAATGATAAATACTCATATTGTTATTTATGTGTAGTTTACTATGTGGATCTATGGTGTGTGGTTTGGTGTCATACATCTGTTTGTTGAACTATTTCGTGTTGATCAGTGTAGAAACTAAGCAATTATGGTTCCACTGGTGGTTTACATTCACTACATTTTAATCTGTAAGTTCGGAAATTCACTTACCATTTACTGCTGATTTATCGCTTGTTAGAACAAAAGACATGTACCTGGAAACCTGCTCTCCGCACAGCGAGTACAACACGTATGTCGCTAAAAGAGTGCAGACGAGGACGCTGACTACTGCCCGTTGCTTGGACATTATATTTTTGGGGAATTCATTTATCATGCATTGAGCTGAGGAAGCTAATCTGAAACAATGGAGAATATTCTATCCCACATTGTGTTTTTCAATTTGTACGTCACATAGGTTGGTTAAGAGGACATGGAAGAGAGTAACGATGGCAGTCGTACCGGTAGGTGACCCATGGTATATACCTCAGTGGTTAACTCAACAAATCGGATTAATGTTTCAGCTGGTGGTGAGAGGCGCGTGATCACACCATACACCGCAATATTGTGCACTGCTCACGGTATGGAGTCCAGAAGGAACATCGAATCGACTTTGCAAGTGTTAACTCGTAAGTAGTCTGGCTTCGTGTCATATTACCCAGGGTTGATTCTTTGACCTCCCCCCCCCCCGAAAAAAAACCGTCAATGACTACTCCTCTAGGAATTCCCGTTGGCAAATCTCTCAGCCAAGGGCTCATAGTTATAGCCACTCCTTACAAAATCAATAATGTATTCCACAGATGGCCTCCAGATGGCCTACAGGTGGAGTCGAAAATATGGTCATACCATCCCAGCTAACACAATACGTTGTTACAACGTTGCACAACGTTGTGATAAGGTGGCAATTTGGTCGATGGGATGACAACGTTTTGACTACGTTGCAAGAACGTCAGAACTTAACATGATCTACAACCAATGTTGTACATTGGTTGCATGTTGGTAATCTATGCAACGTTACCGAAAGGTTTTTTACCTAACGTGTTCACAACATTGTATTTTGGTATTATTACAACGTGGTATTTAAGTTAAGGCAACAACGTTGTCGATAAGTCATATTTTGGTCTCAACAAAACGTAGTAATTTTGTTGCGACAAGCACGTTGTCTGCACGTTGCATTGTGGTTTTATCAAAACGTCACAATTAATTCGCGGCGGTCACCTTGTCTTGACGTTGTAATTTGGTATTATTATAACGTAGCATTTAAGTTGTGGCAGTCACGTTGTCTACACGTTGTAATTTGGTAACATTAAAATGTAGCAATTATGTTGTGACTAGCACGTTGTCTGCACGTTGCATTTTGGTTTTATCAAAACGTTATAATTAAATCGCGGCGGTCACGTTGTCTTGACGTTGTATTTTAGTATTATTATAACGTAGCATTTAAGTTGTGGCAGTAACGTTGTTTACACGTTGTTTTTTGGTAACATTAAAACGTAGCAATTATGTTGTGAAGAGCACGTTGTCTGCACATTGTATTTTGGTTTTATCAAAACGTCATATGTAAATCGCGGCGGTCACGTTGTCTTGACGTTATATTTTGGTGTTATAAAACGTAGCATTTAAGTTGTGACAGTCACGTTGTCTACACAATGTATTTTGGTAACATTAAAACGTAATATTTAAGTTTCGGCTGTATGTTGTCTTGTCGTTGTATTTTGGTTTTGCACACAAAAGTAGCCTACTGTTAAAGTTGTGACAGCCCGTTGTCTTAATCTTCAAACGCATATTGTAACTATCATCTTGTAGATTTATCACAACGTAGTATCTTTGTTTTTACCATCACGCTGTGACATATTGTATTTTAGTTTAATTACAACGTACAAATAATAGTATTTATGTTTTGACTATGATATCGTTTGGCGTTGTATTTTAGTTTGTATTGGCGATGTTTAGACCATTTTGTTGAATAGTTCAAGCAGCTCGTTTGAATGGTTTTGGAGGACATGGTAGGCCTAATGTTTGACATCGCAAACATGTTTTTTGTTCTCAATTTAGTTTTTTATTAATATCGGTTGTCATAAATTAGGCACTTGAGGAGCGGCATTTCTATCAGATTTGCATTTAATGATGAATCTGAACAGTACTAATCATTAATTGCATTTAATTGAGCTTATTGTGTCAAGCAGCAGTGCGCTGGTGAGGGGTGAGATTCGATTCTAACCCCCCCCCCCCTCCCCACCACCACCACCACCACCTGTACAGCGGCATTCCAAGCTGTAGATAGAATCTTCTAGAGAAACATTTACCCTTGATAGGATTTTCTATCCTCACTTAGGCCGTTTTGTCCCCCACTAAAAACTTCCTCTAAAACCATTGTGTTAAATAGTTCAAGCAGATCGTTGGGATGGTTTCGGAGGACATTTATTAGCTAACAACATTGGTAGGCCTAATGTTTGTCATCACGAACAATGTTTGTTCGCAATTTAGTTTTTTATATCGGTTGTCATCAATAGAATAGGCACTTGAGGAGCGGCCTCCCTATCAAATAGGCATTTAATTATCAATCTGAACAAACCATTAATTGCATTTAATTGACTTTATTATGTCAAGCAGCAGTGCGACGGTCTAGGGAGAGATTTGAGTCTACCCCCCCCCCCCACTACCTGTACAGCGGCATTCCAAGCTGTAGATAGAATCTTCTATAGAGAAACATTTACCCTTGATAGGATTTTCTATATTACTTAGGCCGTTTGTTCACCCGCTAAAAACTTTTTCTAAAACTATTGTGTTGAATAGTTCAAGCAGCTCGTTGGGATGGTTTTGGAGGACATTTATTAGCTAACAACTATTGGTAGGCCTAATGTTTGACATCGCAAACAATGTTTGTTCTAAATTTAGTTTTGAATATCGGTTGTCATAAATAAAATAGGCACTTGAGGAGCGGCCTTGCTATCACATTGGCATTTAATGATCAATCTGAACAGTTAATACTAATCATTAATTGCATTTAATTGAGCTTATTGTGTCAAGCAGCAGTGCACCGGTCTGGGGAGACATTCGATTCTTCGCACCCCCCCCCCGACCACCTGTACAGCGGCATTCCAAGCCGTACTTAGAATCTTCTAGAGAAACATTTACCCTTGATAGGATTTTCTATCCACACTTAGGCCGTTTTGTTCCCAGCTAAAAAACTTCCTCTAAAACCAAATTTGTTCCTAAATTTCAAAGACACTTTCAAATTTTGAAGTACTTTAGTGTACCACTAAGTATGTTTTGTTTCAGTTTTGAAGAAAAAAGAAAGACATACGTTTCCGCTCAACCTGCCGCATTGACCAGCGTGCGGAATGCTGCATGTCTAGTAAAAATTAATTTGACAACGTCATGACAACGTAAATATCACATATGCAAATTTGTAGATTGGGCTTAGAAGTTGTACAATACATACAAACAATTTCACGAAATTTGCCAAATTTATGAACTAGGTGTACTGGTTTCTTCTGTACTTGTCTAAACTAACAGAGGAAAATATGGGTAAATATAATTCAGTAACTAAACATGTAATTTTAGTTCAGAAATATTAATTAAATGGAAACAATTACAAAAATATATACCCCCGTGATTGCAAAAGTCAGGAAATTGGTCTGTATATATAGTACATGCTGTACGATGTATAGTATACAGGTACAGTGAAGTCCGGTTACGACAACGCGTAGTAGGGACCTACCTTGGTAAGTTTGTAAAAGTAATTCATTGATCATGTTGACATATCACTTAACAAAATTATTCATGAAATTATTGTATAATTAATCGATATAGCAATCAATAAATAAGATAGGGCTGACGTTGTGACAACGTTCACGGTACTGAAAAAAAATACATTGTTGTAACATTCTTTTTAATTGATTATTTACAACATTGCAACGTTGTGTATACGTGCCAACAACGTCGTTGTTTCGTTGCATCATTACGTTCTAAAGACGTACAGGGGAGTCGACAAAGATTCGTTGCTACAACGTTACTTAGATAACTATATAACAACCAAACAAACACGCTCTGAGAACGTTGTTGCAACGTTATATATAAGTTGTAATAAGGTCACTGGAAACGTGTCTTAAACGTACCAACAACGTGGTTGTTACGTTGCGTCATTACGTACGGAAGACGTATAGGGGAGTCGACAAAGTTCCGTAGCTACAACCTTATATTAATAACGTTACTTACACCAAAGTCTGACTTCATTACAACGTTGAGAAAACGTCAAACTGTTAGCTGGGATACACTGTAAAAAATAAAAATCCTGTAAATTTACAGAAATCGTCTCTTTTTACGTGTAAAGAAACTTTTTAAATGTAAATTTACGAAATTTGTAAAAAAAAAAAACCTGATTTTTACGAAGTTTTTGTCATTTTGCAGAAATATGTAAGTAAAAATGAAAAACAAATGGTTTTTGTGTTTTTTTTGTCTGTAAAAATACCTTTTTTTGTTTGTTTACAGTGTATAGAAAGTACAGTCATACAGAATGGCGGACCGCGTTCTGTCTTGGAATTAAACAAAATCCATATTTTCATGGGATATTTATGTGAATCATTATTTATTCTACTTTTAAAATATCTTTCAAACCGTATGCATTTGATCATCCGGGTGGGAAAGAACAAGGAGGGACTGGGTCTAGCCAAACCCACACGGGAACTATACGGGGATCACCACTCTGGTTTCGACTAGACTTTGAGTCCCCCGAACGCCCAGTCGACACTCTGACTAACTTTCTGCACAAATTTGTTTTACCTGATAACACTTTTCAAGATTTTGACTATTTTTTCTTGATTAGAATGATATTTTTTCCAAATTTGTCTGAAATTTATTCTTTCCAAATCGCCTGATATTTGACATAAAGCTTAAATGGAGTGCGAAGAGCAGAATATTCTTTGTTTCAGCCGTCTATCATGGCAAATTTTTAAGATATTGATAACATTCTGATATAACGGTGCCTCAAAATGAAGATGAAAAATTACTTTTTTAGTCCAAACCCTTGTCCCAAGCACCTGTAACATGGCGACTGTCTTCTACATACAAAGGACTTTTAATCGGAGAAAAAAAATTCCGAGGCTGAAAAAATGACTGGACAGTTTTTTCTTGGTTTGGTTTGAGCCGTCTATCTTCAGATCTTGGCAACTTTTTAAGATTAATAACAATCTGATATAACGATTAACGGTGCCTCAAAATGAAGATGAAAATTTACTTTTTTAGTCCAAACCCTTTCATCGCCTCGTGAAATGGAATAGTCCAGACTTCACTTCGTGATTATATTCTACGACAATGCATTCATTTGCATCCAAATAATAATACAACTGTACAATATAAAAACTGACTGCAACATGTGGATTTTAGTAAAATAATTTGACCTCGATAGCAGAGTTGTTGACCTTTTCTTGGCGAATGAGGGCGCAGAACAAAGGGGTGAAATGGTGTGTGAATTAACAACAATAGTTTCACGCAAAATAAACATAACTGGCAGCACGAAAGTGCAGAGTCATGCTCACACAGCGTGAAGTTACTGATTTCGAATGACTTGACAAAACTCGTCGACGCCGGTCAACGCTTCAAACCTACCTACATGCCTAAACAGACCTCATTATATTAAGTTCAGACGTTTTGTAAGATGTCTTCTCCTCGAGTAGCCGTGGTAAGTAATTACTGTATTTCCTCCCTCCATTGCTATTGGTTGCTAGTTAGGAGTGGAAGCTAACGACAGTATAGTCGCGATAATCATAACCCAAGGTGGGCTAAGTGCTAAGTACTGAACTTGAATACTAAGTTACTGAGATAGTCACTATAGTCAGATACGTACATGTAGTACCTGAGTACTAAATGTATTTATAATGTATTACTAATACTATTTATTAAATATTACTATCTGACTATGGCATGGTATTATTTAGTATTTTATTGGTTATTTTAGGTAAGGTTTTTCCATTTTAAAATGCTTTTTTGATATGGTAAAATAGCATTAAAAAAAATATCATGCCTCCGATCGGAGGTTGGGGCGTTCCTTCAAGTTCATGATCGTTCCTATCGTATCCCCGCCAGTGCATGAGTTAGAAAAAGTTTGCTAATTTTGTGAAAACTGTTTAAACTTTAACTGTTTTTGAACTAACTTGGTAAACACTCTTGGGCAAATTTTCTGCAGAATGCCACCACTCTATCCCAAAACATTTTGATGCAATAAAACTGCCTAAATTCTGACCTATCCCGAAGGGGTCACCGAAGATGTACAGCCAAAAAAAGGGCAGAATTTAACAAAGGGCCAAGGATGAATTGGCACCCCACTCTTAGAACTATGACTGAGGTTCGAGACGATAGTGGATTGAACCTCTTCATAGTTCTACTTTTGGAGTAGATTAGCACTAGGACGGGATGTGGACAGTGTTATGTTGCTCTTGTACACTTAGTATATTCAAAAATTATATTGTCAGACTGGTTCATAAAGAAAGTTTCTTCCATCAGGTCACAGGCAGCAACAAAGGCATTGGGTTTGCCGCTGTAAGAGCGCTATGCAAGCAACTTGACAACGGTGTCGTCTATCTCACGTCACGAAATGAAGAAAGGGGTAAAGAGGCCGTGGCCAAACTCAACGAGGAAGGGCTCAAGCCTAAGTTTCACCAGTTGGACATCGATGACCGCACCAGTGTGGAAAGGCTCCGAGACTACTTTAAGAAAACATACGGAGGTTTGGACATTCTGATCAACAATGCAGGAATTGCGTTCAAGGTATGTGCTACAGGAAGAGTCATAGGTTGGTTTTTGTCAACATACATATACTGATATATAATTATAGGCAAACGTAATAAGAAAGATACAATTAAATTCACCGGTGAAAGTTTCAGCTGAATACAGTGCCTTATTGTTGAGAAAACAGAAGAAGAAAAAATTGTCCCCGTATCAAGTCTGAGGGCCCCAAGTTCAAATACAGATGGTTGAGTCCGAGTCTGAGATGTCGACCAATGTGACCCAAATCTGGGTCCTCAAGAACTCAGTGATTCACTACTTGACCTACTCCCTCATTTTGTTTTTACCAATTCTATAAACAGGCTGACTCGACTGAATCATTTGGTAACCAGGCAACCATCACTATGGCAACCAACTACACAGCAACGATAGAAGCTTGCAACATCCTCATTCCAGTTATAAAACCGGGTGGCAGGTACAGAAACAGTTTCCGTTACTGTTTTATTGTAATTTCTGGTGCAAAGGATTATATTTGTTGTATTAACTCCAAACAGGGCACGCCCATTTTCTAATCCATCAGTTCAAAAACTGACCGTCCTTAGAATAGTTTTGAACCATTATCGGCCGTGCGGGTTTCTTTAACAATGGGAATTTTAAAATTATATATGTAATTTCAGGTTGTATTGATTGGTTGTAAACTGTTTTAATTGTATCCTATGCTATAATGTGTATTGATACTTTTGTTTTCTAATCCCCCCTCCCATGCAGGGTTGTCACTGTCGCCAGTTTTACTGGTAAAATGGCTTTTGACAAGATGAGTGAGGAGAAACAAGATCGTTTGAAAGCTACCAAGACAGAGGAAGATGTTGCACTTCTTATGAAAGAGTTTGTGGAGTAAGTACTTTCTGCAAAGATGAGAGTCAATAATGAGTCATTTTAGCGTAGTTGTACCCTCATACCATGACTTTATTTATGAGTTTCTTTGTTCTGGCAACGAGAACCCCCAAAAACCTGTGGAACTCTAAAAAATATGTCCAGCAAAGACAATAAGATGTTTTTGGCTCTAGATGTGCATGATGATTTTTAACATTAACTAAACAAAAAAATTAAATTAAATGTGTACAACGTATTATACTATAAGCTCTGCAGCTAAGCAAAAGAGAGGCAAACAAGCAAGATAACTTTAAAATCACTTTTTACGATAAGGTGTAGCTCAGATTAAACTTTGTTATTTCTATTAAGAACTAATTAAAGAAACCACTGAGCCAACCTAATCCCTTTGGGTTAGCTGTATCGTAAACATCGATTTCGGGCAGAAAGATTATGGATTATGGGAGATTAAGGTGCAGCTAAGGTCTTGAAGGTTAAGCGTAGTTATTTCTATATCATTTAGGAAGTAATTAAAGAAGCCACTAAGCTGAGTTAGCAGTACAGTAAACATCTATTTAGGGCAGAAAGATCATGGGTTATGGGAGATTAAGGTGCAGCTAAGGTCTTGATAGTTAAACCTGATTAGGGGCCATTCCGAATAGTCAATATAAAAACAAATTGAATGACTTAAAAATATATCCTATACACCAAAGAACAAAGTAATACCTCAAATGATGCAGATATTTGTGATCAAAGGTCTCCAACACCAGTATTTTTCAATGGCTTTTCCTGGCTGAAACAAACAACGGTCTGGGCCAGCTGGGTAGTTTTTTTTCTTCTGCTTTTTCGCATGTAATTTTGTTTCTTTCTATTATTTTAAATACAAACTGCATTTGGATTTTCAGTTATTTCTTTTGACCCACCCACAGTTCGAGGATTTTTTTTTTAATGTTGACTATTCTGAATGGGCCCCTTACTTCTATATATCATTGAAGAACTAATAACAGAAACAACTGAGCCCACCTGATTTATTTGAGTTACTTGTACAGTAAGCATCAATTTGGGGCAGAAAGATCATGGCTTATGGGAGATTTATGGTGAAGAAGGTTAAATGTGGTTATTTCTATACCATTTAAAGGACTAAGTTAGCATTATTTTGACTCTTTGCAGGGCTGCAAACAAAGGGGACCATGTGAGCAAAGGTTGGCCGGACTGGTCATATGCTATGACTAAACTTGGAGTCATTTGTGCGATCAAGGCACTGGCGGAAAAACACCAGAGCCTAAAGCCTAAAGATGATATCCTCATTATGGCGGTAAGTTCTATAAACTAGTAAACCCTCAAAATCAAAGTTGTTTTGTCAATGTTTTGCAATCAAACACTCCAACCTTTTTCTACTTATGATTGTTATTTTTTATATTCACAGAGAGTTTGCTCATGTCTAAAGTTTGTTTGAATTTATTTTTATCATTGGAAGTTAGAGAAAATTCATTCCCACCCTCTAGTTTTCAATCAACACCAACAATGAAATTTGATCACATTAGTTGGTCATGGTTTAGTGAAAACAACAAAAATGGTTGTCAAGTTTTGTTTGGGATTCTGTACCAATTTGTTCAGGCTTATTCGAAAAAAAGAAGAATTATTTGTTTGGTTTTCAGAGACTGTTTTCATGATGTTTCTAGTATATCTCTGAAGGAATGGTACTGGCATGAAATTTGTGAACTTTTAGATTGAACTTGTTTTTAGTACTCATTGTTCGGGAAGTTTGACTTTAATTATTATTTTTTTTTTCACTTCATAAAATAGTGCTGCCCTGGTTATGTAAATACAGACATGACGAGCCATAAGGGGCCAAAGACTCCAGATGAAGGGGCTGATACGCCAGTCTACTTGGCCATGCTTCCACCTGGTTCCGCTGGATTCAATGGCAACATGTATTCAGACAGAGCCCTGTCCAATGTGTGGTAGAGTCAGGACCCAGACTAATCGTAATAACAGTTGTACCAAGTCCAGTGCTGTATTCAATTACTTTTAAGCCGAGTATCACAACAAGTAGCTTAGCACAACAAAAAGTTGCTTACCAGAATAAGGTTACCAGCCAAAATACCATTTCACATTTATCATCTGTGACTGGTATCTAGTATAGTTTGTAAACTATGTTGACTTTAAATCCACGGAAACACCATCAAGTTAAAAAATAATAAAAAAAAACACTTCATGAAATATTGTTTAACAAAAATGACAATTAACAATAATTATAGTGAGGAAAAAATGTATTTGATATGAAACTTGATAATGTGCAAAGAGTACATTTTGTCCTGTTTTTTGTAAACATACTTCAATGTCATTAAAGATGAAATTATATTTTAAATAACTACTTTTTATAGAATCAAGAAAGTTCTACGCTTTTATTTGAGGTATTGCACAAAAATAGTAGTTATATATATATTTATATATTTTCGGGATCCCGACATTATCTTCTGTGAGTCGACTATGTACAAACAATTTTGCATGTTGCAGTACGTATTGTATGTTTATTGTTTTGAAACGGCAAAAAATCATTCAGAGAAAGATTGTTTGTTTTTAAATTGCTGTCAGAGAAAATTAATCCATGCAGCTTTAACATTCCAAAGACTTGCAAAGACAAAGGGTGTTTTTAAACAATTTTAATATTACATTCAATTACTAATTCTGTCAGTATAAAAATAAAATATATAATTCATATGAGTTGAGCACATTTCGATGAAGAATTTTGTGACGTATAATTCACTTCGCATTCGCATGAAATATGAACTAGCTTGAGCCATTGTTGTAAGTCATTCTGTTTCTCTCAATAAGATTGTGTTACCTTTTTGTTGTTTTATATTCACTTTAAGTTAGTTCAAACATTAGGGTACAAATAGTTTCTCAAAGTTGACTGAAGTAATAACCCCACAAATAGTGCCAATACGCCGGACACTAGCAGCAGAGGGAGTCCAGCGTATTATGGGGGTAAATAGAGTATAACAGATATTAAAAATTTTTAATGATTAGTCTTTACTTAGAGGCATGCTGTGCTTTTATATTTTAGAAAATGAGGAAACAAAATATTGCAACTTTCTTATTGCAAGGGGGTCACTTTCCAATTTATGAATGCCATATTGTTTTTGGTCCCATTTTACCTATGGATTGGGTGTGCTTTGGGCTACAAAAAGCGTTTGTTTTGAAATGAATATGGTTGGAAAGATGTTTTAAAAGTAGAACATAAATGATCCACACTGCCTTGAAATTGTGCGGTCTCCCTTTTACTTCGTGGAATAAAACGTAATGTGGAGTCAAAAATATCATTGTCACTTGTTTGAACAATTTTATGCCATATTTTTTTTTTAAAGAGGGATAAATCGTCTCTAATTATGCTTAACAAAATGCCGGGAACAAGTGCAGCGGGCCCTTTTTGCGACCCTGGACATCATTTGCCACGCCCCCCCCCCCCCCCATTTAGTCTATTGAATTCCCAGGGTACACAAAATTCACGCATAGCTGCCTTCACCATCATGAGTTTAAACATTTACAATGTGGCTGCTTCCGGGCCAACGAATAGTACCCATACGCGTTTAATGGAATTATAGTAATAAAAGAACAGCCCTGATGGGGTTCAGACTATAGTGCAACCACCAATACGAAACTGCTGTGTGATGCTAGCTGCAGTGCTTTAAAATTTATACACGCTTCGTACGAATTCCGTTTCTTGCAGAACATTAACAATAACATTAACAACATTGTCCTGAAAAGTACACAATAATTCGACAATACTTGTAGACGTCAATCCTCTTTTATTAAGTTCAGAAGTCCGTTTGTTCTGTTGAAATTTTGAAAGATGTCTTCACCTCGAGTAGCCGTGGTAAGTATTTTTTATAGTTATTAGTAAATTAGTTACCGGTACTTTTCATTTACAGTTTTAGTTATTTTTTAAATCATTTCAAAATCACAGCACAAGCTGACAAGGGAAACTGACTGGGTCAATTATTCACCCCCAAATTATTTATTTTTAAGTTGGTGGTAAGGTTCAGCATTCTGGCCTGATGCTTCGTTTCTGAAAGGGCAAGGCCAGGGTAAAGTCATTGCCCTGGCTGGCACCACTGCTCTTACTCGTCCTAGAATTATGAGGTTCGATCCACTATCGGCTCCATGAGGTTCGATCAGCTATCGGCTCCATGGAGCCGATAGCGGATCGAACCTCATAGTTCTAGGAGTACACTGCTCTAGTCTATGACTAGAGGAAATTGTAAATTTGTACTTGGAACATTTCAACTCCGAGGGGTACCACCTCCAATCCAAGGCAATGATATTTCATGATGTGGCAACGGACGGAGGCAATCGAAGACCTGAAGGTTGTTTAATGTTTGTTTCCACTTACATGTTGAAAATGCTGTATTCGACTGCCACTTTATCTCCGTTACTGTTCAACTGTTCAATTTATTATCTTAACCTAGGCAAACCTTCCTTCCTCCATGGGCAAACCAGCTGTCCAAAAAGGGTTGAAAGAATGCATAGAATTGAAAGAGGAAGAATACAGGTCAACTCGTACGCAAGCAAACTCGTACGCACCAACTCGTACGCACACCAACTCGTACGCACACCAACTCGTACACACACAAACTCGTACGCACACCAACCCGTACGCACACCAACTCGTACACACACCAACTCGTACGCAAGTTTAATTTACTACGTGTTTACAGAGGTAGAAGGTTTCGGCGATTTTATATTTATTTGTAAATGGAAAGTCTCGATGTTTAATTTAGGTAATTGTGGAGTGAGTTCAGAATGTATTTCCTGAAGTTAATTAAATTTGTTTGAAATACTTAATTAAAGTTCTTTCTTGGATCAGGATTTTTTTTCTTTTCGGTCCGTTAAAAGAAACTGTGGTTTTTCCTGAAGTTAATTAAAATTGTTTGAATTACTTAGGTCTTTCTTGGGTTTGAACATTCAAAGTTGGCTCAGGATTTTTTTTCTTCTTTTTTTTTCCCTGAAGTTAATTAAAATTGTTTGTTAATTAATTGTGGAGTGAGTTCAGAATGTGTTTCCTGAAGTTAATTAAATTTGTTTGAAATACTTAGTTAAAGTTCTTTCTTGGATCAGAATTTTTTTTCTTTACGGTCCATTAAAAGAAACTGTGGTTTTTCCTGAAGTTAATTAAATTTGTTAAGAAAAGTTCTTTCTTGGATCAGTATTAAAATATTTAGGAAATTGTATTTTTTCACTAAATAAAATCAGTTTTAAACAGACAAATTCAGGTTTAGTCTCTTTTGTAAATGTGTGGCCCTGAGAAGGGCCGGTGGTTCTGATAGAACCGTTTGGTTTAATTGCTCACATGGCAGGACCATGGAGATGGCTGCATGCCGACAACAGGCCTGATGTCTTGAGTGTGCCAGCCTGGTAGGCGTCCCACAGCTATTGAATTACCGGAAGAATAATCCGGAAGACGTATACCTGCGTACGAGTTCGTGTGTGTACGGGTTGGTGTGTGTACGAGTTTGTGTGTGTACGAGTTTGTGTGCGTACGAGTTCGTGTGTGTACGAGTTGGTAGTCGCACGAGTTGACCAATTGGCGTACGGGTCTGCATGCGTACGAGTTTGCGTGCGTACGAGTTGACCTGTTTCCAAGAGGAACAGTAAATTTGATTGAATTATATTACAAAGTGTCAAAATCGTGAAAAATTAGCCATTTTATTTGGGGTCTACGACTGGTTTTGACAAAAGCTCGCTATAAAAAATACAATTTTTGTTCCTTTATATGAGACAATGACATTTGATAAAAATGCTTGAAATTCCTTTTTCATAGCATTTTATCTACCAATACCTCAGAGGAAATTTTTGAAATGGAAATAAATTCCAACCTTCATAACAAAGTCAATTAAAAAACTTAAAAGTGGCAGTCGGATATGGACATTTTTCCTTTATCGTGTATGAATGTATTATCAATATAGAAAAAGGGACCTTCGAACTGTTCAAGCTGTGATAATCGTAGCCTTTAGTTTTGGTCACGCTCCTTAGACCTTCCAAAATTTTTTCCACCAGGTCACAGGTAGCAACAAAGGCATTGGGTTTGCCGCTGTACGAGCGCTATGCAAGCAACTTGACAACGGTGTCGTCTATCTCACGTCACGAAATGAAGAAAGGGGTAAAGAGGCCGTGGCCAACCTCAACCAGGAAGGGCTCAAGCCCAAGTTTCATCAGTTGGACATCGATGACCGCACCAGTGTGGAAAGGCTCCGAGACTACTTGAAGAAAACATACGGAGGTTTGGACATTCTGATCAACAATGCAGGAATTGCGTTCAAGGTATGTGTTTTAAAGAAGTTGAACTTAGTTGTCAATGAGCACAATGCTAGTTGTATGGATCCCAAGTCTTGCAATGACTGACAAAAAGCAGACGAGCATTCAAAAAATTCAACTATATGACATCGTAAGTAAAAAACAATAACTTGATTTTTAATCCTTTAAATACGCCGTTTTACCAATCCTTTACCAACAGAATGCCTCCACCGAGCCATTTGGTAACCAGGCAACCATCACTATGGCAACCAACTACACAGCAACAATAGCTGCTTGCAACATCCTCATCCCTCTTGTGAGACCAGGTGGCAGGTACAGAAAAGGTTCCTTTAACTTTTTGTTGTCAGTTTTTGTCAGTATTTTTCACGCTAAATGTACTTGTAAAATCTACTTAGGGTAATATATTGTGTAGATGTACTTCAAACAGGGCAATATCTCTCCAAAGTTCACTTCCATTGACAAATCTTGAAGTCTATGATGGCATTTTGAAAGACAGAGAGGCCAAGAACGAGGGGCAACAGGCACCTGCGCATCCCTGGCTTCCATGTCATGTAAGGGACGTTTGTGAAATATGTTTCTAAATGTACTTCAAACAGGGCCAGACATTTGTCAGTTAAAGGGCACCTCCTTTGAAAAATCACAAAGTCTATGATGGCGTCTTCAAACACAGAGGCCAAGAACGGGGGCAACAGACACCTGCGCAGCCCTGGCTTCCACGTCATTTAGGGGAAGTTTGTTGAACACATTGCCCCAAAATATTCAACAAACTAAATATTCAGAAAAGTTTTTGTTACAAGATTTGGTAAATATTTTGTTTCCAACACAGGGTAGTCAATGTGGCAAGCATGGCCGGAAATTTTGCTTTTAAGAAATTGAGTGAGAAGAATCAAGATCGTGTGAAAGCTGCCAAGACAGAGGAAGATGTTGCACTTCTTATGAAAGAGTTTGTGGAGTAAGTACTTTCTGCAAAGATGAGAGTCAATATGAGACATTTTAGTGTTGGTGAAGTTCTCTGTACCTTCGTACCACGACTTTATTTACTCAAAGAGCCGCTGAAGTAAAAATTGATTAGTAATATATTTTGTGCTCCTTCCTAATGTATGACCACTACTTGACATCCATGTTTGGTTATTTTCATTAAAAAGTGAATTTCTGTAAATAAAAAAAAAAATTAAATCTAGAAACTGTTCTGTATTAAAAACAAATTTTCAGCATTTGTGAACTGGTTACCTTAATAATGTTGGCATGTCACAATGGGTGTAAAGTAGGGTTGAGTAAGTGCCGCTAATACTGAGTTCCACAGAGAGGGAAAAAGGCAGGGATAGAAACCACTGAGCCCACCTAATCCCTTTGTGATAGCTGTACAGTAAACATCAGTTTAGCCAAGCTCATGAAGGTTAAATTTGAACTCATCCTTATGTTGACTCTTTGCAGGGCTGCAAACAAAGGTGACCATGAGAGCAAAGGCTGGCCGAACTCTGCATATAGTATGACTAAACTGGGAGTCATTGGTGCGACCAAGGTACTGGCACACAACAAACAGAATGAGAAGCCTCAAGATGATATCCTCATCATGGCGGTAAGTTCTTATCTATAAACAAATAGCCCTTCAAAATAAAAGTTGTTTTTGTCAATGTTTGCAACCAAACGCTCCAAAGTTTTCTACTTATGATTGAATGAAGTATCAGCTGCATTTTTGTATGCAAAGAATTTGATTATTTCTATAGTTTGTTGTAAACAATTTTCATCATTGGAAATTAGAAAAGTAAAGTCATTCCCATCCTCTAGCTTTAAATAAACACACCATAACCAGTTAAAATTTGATCAAATTAGGTGGTCACGGTTTAGTTAAATCAACAAAATGGTTGTCAAGTTTCGTTTGGGATTCCGTACCAATCTGATCAGGCTTATTCTGCATACAGGATCGAAAAAAGGAAGAATGATTTGTTTGGTTTTCAAAGACTGTTTTCTTTATGTTTCTAGTATAGCTTTGAGGGAATGGTACTGGCATGAAATTTGTGAGCTTTTAGATTGAACCTTTTGAACTCATTGTTCAGGTAGTTTGACTTTAATTTGTATTTTTTGTTTGTTTTTGTACTTCATAAAATAGTGCTGCCCCGGTTATGTAAATACAGACATGACGAGCCATAAGGGGCCAAAGACTCCAGATGAAGGGGCTGATACGCCAGTCTACTTGGCCATGCTTCCACCTGGTTCCGCAGGATTCAATGGCAACATGTATTCAGACAGAGCCCTGGACAATGTGTGGTAGAGTCAGGACCCAGACTAATCGTAATAACAGTTGTACCAAGTCCAGTGTTGTATTCAAGTACTTCAATTCAAGTATTCAATACTAAAGTTAAGTATCACGTACTACTGACTACGAAGGTGGCTGAGTAGTCACACTCAAGTGCTAGTAAAAAGTATCTGAGTACCAAGTACTCTGATACTAAAGTACTTAGTCAAACAGCCGAGTATCACGTACTTGGATCCCGGAGTGCGAGTACATTGTTTGAACTTCGAAACAAACAGTTCACGTTTGTTAAAGACCTTGGCCCAATTTCATAAAGCTGCTTAAAAGCACAAAAAGTAGCTAAGCACAACAAAAAGTTGCTAACCAGAATAAGGTTACCAGCCAAAATACAATTCCACATGAATCATCTGTGACTGGTATCCTGCTCACTTTTGCTTAGCAGAAAAATTATAAGCTCTATTTTCTCTATGAAATTGGGCCCAGGTTTTTTAACAGGCAGACACGCTCGCACCCACATTCTCCCACATTTGTCAACCTGATAAAACGAGGACTTAGTTTGGTCCACACTGGGTAACAACTTGATAATATTTGGTATGATACCTCAATCGTTCTCACAAGGCGACAACAGAAAATAATTGATATTTAACGGTGTTCATTTACCCATCTCTGTCCCTACAGCACAAAGGTATTTATTGTGCAAATACATATTATTGTTTATTTTGTACACTGGTGACAAAGTAGTGCCATACAACGTACCTTCAAATCTGTCTCCCCATCTCTACACAGAAGAATAGGCTACAAGCAACCATTAAGACAGCAAACAACAAAAGTTTGTAAACAATGTTGACTTTAATCCCTAGAAACACCATCAAGTACAAGAAAAAAAACACTCCATGAACTATTGTTCAACAAAAATTATGATTAACAATAATTATAGTTAGGAAGAAACGTATCAGATATGAAAGTTGACTATGTGCAAAGAGTACATCTTGTCCTATTTCTTTTGAAACATACTTCAATATTATATTTTGAATAGCTATTTTTTATAGAATCAAGAAAGAAAGTTATAAGCTTTTATATGAGGTATTGCACGAAGAAATTCTGCCATTTTGGGGATCCCGACATTATCTTTTGTCCATCGACTATGAAAAATCATTAAGAGAAAAAAAATATTATTTTCAATTTCTGTAAGAGAAAATTAATTCATGCAGCTTTAACATTCTAAAGACTTGCAAAGACAAAGGGGGTTTTAAACAATTTTAATATTACATCAAATACTAATTCTGTCAGTATAAAAAAATATAATAATAATCATGTGGGTTTTCAGTTTTGAGTCGAGCCTAATTCATACTTCATGGGAATGCAAATTTGATGTCACAACTCTATATTATTTGCAGCGAATAATTCACATGAGTTGAGCACATTTCGACGAAGAATTTTGTGACGTCAAATTCACTTTGAATTCGCATGAAGTATAAACTAGCTTGAGCCATTGTTGTAAGTCATTCTGTTTCTCTCAATAAGATTGTGTTACCTTTTTGTTGTTTTATATTCACTTTAAGTTAATTCAAACATTAGGGTACAAATAGTTTCTCAAAGTTGACTAAAGTAACAGCCCCACAAATAGTGCCAATATGCTGGATGGACACAAGCAGCGGAGGGGAGTCCAGGGTATTATTGGGCTAACTAAAGTATAACCGATATTAAATTTTGTTTAAAGGAACATTACAGAATTGGTAAGAAAAAAACTTGTAAAATATACTTTTTGATCCCAGATTTACATAAAACTTACACGGTCTAATGATGATGATAGTAGAAAACATCCCTTGAAATATTTCTGTCTGAAATGCCATATTTGATGAGAAATTAATAAACTAATTTTCAGATTGGAGTTATCGCTCAGTGAGCGTTTTATTCATTTGTTGAATCTATATGATTTCATGCAAATGTGTAATCGGTTTTTCACTATTTTCTCGTGACCCAGAAAGCCGATCGATCTCAAACTTCTACAGGTTTGTCAGGTTATGTATATGGTGGATTACATAAAGTGCTTACACTGCAAGCAACTGTTTTGTTAGCAAAAACCAATTCTGTAATGTTCCTTTAATGATTAGTCATTACTTGGAAGCATGCTGTGCTTTTATATTTTAGAACATTAGGAAACAAAATATTGCAAATTTCCTGTTACAAGGCATCACTTTCTAATTTTATGATTGCCATCTTGGTTTTGGTTTCATTTTACCTAGGATCAGTGGATCCAAAGGTATTTACTTTACCGCAGCTGTCTAAAAATTAATAAAATTTGGAAAAGTTCACACTGTGAGTTTCGTTTTATTTATTTAAATAAATTTGTTGTATTGTTTACAAACAAGTTTTGTATTTCTTATCTATGTTGTTAAAGGGACAGGTTGCCTTGGATTGGGTGTGCTTTGGGCTACAAAAAGCGTTGGTTGGAAAGGTGTTTTAGAAGTAGAATATAAGGATCCACAGAATGCCTCCAAATCATGCAGTTTTCCTTTTACTTTGTGGACTAACAAGGTCCTCCATTTCGTGGAGTCAAAAATATGATTGCCACTTGCTGTAACAATCCTCATCAAATAAAAAAAAGGGGGGGGAAATGGATGAATTAGTCTCATATTATGCTTAACAAAATACCGGGAACAAGTGCAGCGGGCCCCTTTTGCCACGCCCCCGTCTATTGAATTCCCAGGGTACACAAAATTCACACATAGCTGCCTTCATCGTCATGAGTTTAAAAATTCACACTGTGGCTGCTTCTGGACCAACGAATAGTACCCATACGCGTTTAATGGAATTATAGTAATAAAAGAACAGCTCAGATGGGGGTTCAGACTAGTGTAACCCACTGTTTCGTACGAATTCCGTTTCTTACACATTGACATTAATAACATTAACATTAATAACAATAACAATACAACAACATTGTCCTGAAAGTGCACAATGATGCGACAAAACTTGTTGACGTCAATCCTCTTTTCAGAAGTCCATTTGTCCTGTTGAAATTTTGGAAGATGTCTTCACCTCGAGTAGCCGTGGCAAGTATTTATTTTAGTGAATTACAATGAGTTAGTTTAGTTATTTTTAAATGTCAAGCAATACTGGGTCAATTTTTCCTTGTTCAACCCCAATTTAGTTATTTTTAAGTAGGTGGTAAGGTTCAGAATTATGGCTTAATGCTTCCCGCTTTTGAAAGGGAAAGGGCACCGGTCCAAAGGCGTTTTCTCATCGGTAAAGCCAGTGTGGCACTGGCAGTGAGGACTGAGGGCACTCCCTGTCTCTCCTCCTAGCCCAGGTTGGACTCCTCCGTTGCATACACCGCGACGTCAGTGCAGTGCAACGGATACTGACGTCCTACCAGGGCTACTACTCTCCTCCCTACATACATGTATGACTATGACTATGAGGAAATTGTAAGTTTGTACATGACTTTGAACATTTGAAGGGGTATACAAGAAAATGATATTTCATGATGTGGCAATGGACGGAGGAAATTAAAGACCTGAAGGTTGTTTCCACTTCCATTTTGAAAATGCTGTCTTCGACTGCCACATTATGTTCAATTTATTATCCTAACCGAGGCAAACCACTAACCATGCTAACCAGCTTTCCATTAAAGGTTGAAAGAATGCATAGAGTCTTTAGAGAGAGAAACAGTCAATTTGATTGAACTTAGTATTACAATTTGTCAAAATCATGAAAAATAAGCCATTTTATTTGGGGGTCTACGACCGGTTTCGACGACAGCTCGCTAAATAAAAAAAGGCCATTTTTGTTTAGGACTCGTGAGACAATGACATTTGATAAAAAAGCTTGAAATTTTCGTTTTTCATAGCATTTTAGCTACCAATACCTCAAGAGGAAATTTTTAAAAAGGAAATAAATTCAAACATTCATAACAAATAAAAATTAGAAAGTGGCAGTCGGATATGGAAATTTTTCCTTTATCGTATATGAATGAGTGTACTATTCACTACTATTATCAATATAGAAAAGTGCACGTGCCAACAGGTCAAGCTGTGATGATCGTAGCTTTTAGTTTTTGAGGTCACGCTCCTTAGACCTTCAAAAACTTCTTCCATAAGGTCACAGGGAGCAACAAAGGCATTGGGTTTGCCGCTGTAAGAGCGCTATGCAAGCAACTTGACAACGGTGTCGTCTATCTCACGTCACGAAATGAAGAAAGGGGTAAAGAGGCCGTGGCCAACCTCAACCAGGAAGGGCTCAAGCCTAAGTTTCATCAGTTGGACATCGATGACCGCACCAGTGTGGAAAGGCTCCGAGACTACTTTAAGAAAACCTACGGAGGTTTGGACATTCTGATCAACAATGCAGGAATTGCAGTGGTATGTGTTTTTTAAAGAGGTTGAACTTTGTTGTGGATAAACACAATGCAAATTGCAGTGATCTCAAGTCTTGCAATGACTGGGGCATAGTGTTAGCCAGAGGGGTGTCTGGATGTCTTTTTGACACCCTGTTGTATCTGTCATTTACATGTAAAATTGTAAGTGAACAATTTGGACACGCAGTTTTACCCTTTTACCCTTTTACCCTTTTACCAAATCTTGGCTAAATCCTTGGACTGGGGGGAAAAAGGAACAGTCCTCTAAAAGCAGACAAGCATTCAAGAAAATTCATCCATATTATGACATCGTAAGTATAAAACATTAACTTGATTTTTAACCCTTTGAATACAGTGTTTCATTTTGTTTTACCAATCCTTTAAACAGAGTGCCTCCCCCGAGTCATTTGGTAACCAGGCAACCATCACTATGGCAACCAACTACACAGCAACAATAGATGCTTGCAACATCCTCATCCCTCTTGTGAGACCAGGTGGCAGGTACAGAAACAGTTTCTGGAGCTTACTGTTTGTTCATGCTTGTTTCAAAGCTATATATAATTGTAGATATATACCATAAAAATAACCTGTGAAAGTTTCATTTCAAAAGGTTTTAGCGTTTTCGAAATTTTGCCAAAAATCTGGAGCGGTTATGTCCACGCATGAAGAATAATTCCTAATAGGAATACACAAGCTGAGAAACTTTTCTGACAGAAAAGCTTCTCAGATTCAAATTTTTGGGGATAAAAAGGGATATCTTTTTCCATAACCGCAGTACTTCGAAGGGAAATGTTACTCAAAATGCATTATACTATCCAACGTTGCTGTACATCTTACCACGTAAGTTTTTATTGCCATTAATTTTCAGAGTCATTACCAAACGTGTACTGTGTTTTTTTTTTTCTCCGTATATGTCAGTACTTTTTACACTAAATGTACCTGTAAAATCTAAGGTTCATGTTTTTTCTAGATGTACATGTACTTCAAACAATACCTCTCACGGTTCAAAAAAGTTCACCTCCATTGACAAATCACAAAGTCTATGATGGCATTTTGAAAGACAGAGAGGCCAAGAAAGGGGGGGCAACAGGCACCTATGCAACCCTGGCTTCCATGTCATGTAAGGGACGTTTGTGAAATACGTTTCTAAATGTACTTCTAACGGGGCCAGACCTTTGTCAGTTGTAAATATTTTTTTTCCCCACACAGGGTAGTCAATGTGGCAAGCTTGCTCGGAAATTGGGCTTTTAAGAAATTGAGTGCCAGGAACAAAGATCGTGTGAAAGCTGCTAAGACGGAGGAAGATGTTGCACTTCTTATGAAGGAGTTTGTTGAGTAAGTACTTTCTGCAAAGATGAGAGTCAATATGAGACATTTTAGTGGTGAGGAAGTTCTTTGTACCTTCATACCACAGTTTTATTTATTTAAAGAGCCCTGAAGTAAATATTTCTTTAGGAATATATTTTGTGCTCCTTCCTAATCCACTTATGTGTATGAAAACTAAATGACATCCGTGTTTGATTAGTTTCATTGAAAAGTTAATTTCTGTAAACATTTTTAAAAACAAATCTAGCAACTGTTCTTTATTTAAAACAAATTATCAGCATGTGTGAACTGGTTACCTAAATAATGTTGGCATGTCATACTGCGTGCAAAGTAGGGTTGAGTAAGTTAACACATACAGCAGGGCAAGCGCTAATAAGGGGATGACCTGAGTTCCACAGAGAGGGCAAAAGGCAGGGATAGAAACCACTGAGCCCACCTGATCCCTTTGTGATAGCTGTATAGTAAACATCAATTTCCAGCAGAAAGATTATGGATCATGGGAGATTAAGGGGGAAGCCAAGTTCATGAAGGTTAAATTTGAACTCATCCTTATGTTGACTCTTTGCAGGGCTGCAAACAAAGGTGACCATGAGAGCAAAGGCTGGCCGAACTCTGCATATGGTATGACTAAACTTGGGTCATTGGTGCGACCAAGGTACTGGCACAAAAACACCAGAGCCTGAAGCCTCAAGATGATATCCTCATCATGGCGGTAAGTTCTATAAACAAATAAACCTTCAAAATAAAAGTTGTTTTTGTCAATGTTTGCAACCAAACGCTCCAAAGTATTCTACTTTATGATTGCATGAAGTATCATTTGCTTTTTGTTTTTCACAAAGAAATTGATAATATCTATATGAAAAAAAGTTTGTAATTTTCATCATTGGAAGTTTTCAATTAGCACACCATAACCCGATAAAATTTGATCACATTAGGTGGTCATCGTTTAGTTAAAACAACAAAATGGTTGTCAAGTTTTGTTGGGGATTTTGTACCAATCTGATCAGGCTTATTTTGCATACAGGATTGAAAAAAGGAAGAATGATTTGTTTGGTTTTCATAGGCTGCTTTCTTGATGTTGACATTATGTCTGTGAGGGAATAGTACTGGCATGAATTTGTGAGCTTTTTAGATTGAACCTTTTTTATTCTCATTGTTCAGGTAGTTTGACTTTAATTTTTTTTTTTTGTTTTTTTTTCACTTCATAAAATAGTGCTGCCCTGGTTATGTAAATACAGACTTGACGAGCCACATGGGGATAAAGACTCCAGATGAAGGGGCTGATACGCCAGTCTACTTGGCCATGCTTCCACCTGGTTCCGCTGGATTCAATGGCAACATGTATTCAGACAGAGCCCTGGACAATGTGTGGTAGAGTCGGGACCCAGACTAATCGTTATAACGACTGGGTCCAATTTCATAGAGCAGCTTAAGCAGAAAAAATTGCTTAACAATTTTCTGCCAAGCAGAAATGAGCAGGGTACCAATCACAAATTGTACATGTGGCATGGCAGTTTGGCTGGTAAGCTATTCTGGTAAGCATAATTATGTTGTGCTCAGCTACTTTTCGTGCCTAAGCAGCTCTATGAATTTGGGCCCTGTACTAAAGTCCAGTGTTGTAGTCAAGTGCTTTTTGAGTAGTCACCCTCGGGTGAGTGCGAATAAAAGTACGGAGTACATGTACTCTGACAGTGAAGCACTCCTTGCCTGGGCCCAGTATCATAAAGCTGCTTAAGCAGAAATGTTCCTTAACATTTCCCTGCTTAGCAGAAATGAGCAGGGTGCCTGTCACAATTGGTGCACTAAGGCATGGTATTTGGCAGGTAGCCTTATTCTGCTAACATAATTTTGTTGTGCTTAGATTATTTTTGTGCTGAAGCAGCTCTGTGAAATTTGATCGTGGTGCATCTCGCCCCCCGGCAAAGTCGCCCCCACAAAGTCGCCCCCTGTAAAGTCGCCCCCCGGCAAGCTCGCCCCCTCCAGGTACAAACTTGCCCCCTCACAATGGCGCCTCCTACAAAGTCGCCCCCCGCCAGAGTCGCCCCCCGACAAAGTCGCCCCCAGACAAAGTCGCCCCCTAACAAAGTCGCCCCCCGACACAGTCGCCCCCCTTGGTTATGACCATTATTCTCCTGTATACTGACTGGATAGGACAACTCGGCGCGTTTGTGCACGTTCCATGGTCGCTGTTATGGCTAAGCGCGTAGTCGCTGAAAGGGGTAATTGCGTGAAAGTACGCAAGCGCAGCGGTCCCAGCATGCAGCGCCCCAAAAAGACAATGCAGTACCAGAAGGGATGGAGCATGTAGAAGTTAAAATGTAAAATTAATATTCATATGTTTTTAATAAAAAAAAATTGGAGGAGAGTTTCTTCTTAAAGGCACAGTACACATTTGGTAATTGGAGCCTACTGTATTGTGTTAATCCTTTATAGATGTAGGTACATACAATAAAACTAACCTGTGAAAATTTCACCTCAAAAGGTGGTTGTGTTTTTGAGATATCACCGAAAAACCGGAACGAATATTTCCACGCAGGAAGAATATTCCCCATAGAATTCAAATACACAGTCTGTCTCAGATTCAAAGTTTTGGGAATAAAAAGTTTTCCATAACCGTAGTACTTCGAAGTTAAAAGTTTTTCAAAATTCATTTTACTACCCAAAGCTGCTGTACTTCTTACCAAGTTTTTAGTGCCATTAATTTTCAGAGTCATCACCAAACGTGTACCGTGCCTTTAATCTAGATTGATATTTCATCAATCAATGAATATAGAGCATGATCGCATTTGTTTTTAAAGTATATCAAGTACAAATGGTTATGACTACAAGGTTGACAGTTACAGCGCAAGATTTATTTATTTATTATGTCTCCTGTCAATTTTTCTATTCGTCTTTTAATAGTTTTTTAAGTACGTACATAACTTATGAAATATATTCTTGTACTATTATGTCTTTACGTTTATTTATTGATGGACATTAATCGGTGAATTTTTTTCGTATAGTTTTTTGTATTCATCGTTTTATCAATGGTTGACAGTTACAGTGCAAGATTAATTTATTTATTAAGTCTCTTGTATATTTTTCTATTCGTCTTTTGATAGTTTTTTAAGTACATACATAACTTATGAAATATATATATGTAAGATATGTTTTTACGTTATTTATCCTCAACAAAAAAGTTTAAAGTCTTTAAGGATTAAATTAATGTTTCCTTAATTTTTTTTTAAAATTAAATACTGAGTTTTCAATGGGAGAATGTTTGTCAAAATTTGTTATTTTTCAATTAGTAAAAGTTATTAAGTTATTTATCCTCAACAAAAATGTATAGAGTCTTTAGGGAGATTCCTAGTCTTGGTCCAAGACGTCACTATCTCATACTCGTGATAACCCGACAGAGGGCGCGCTTTTCTTCTTGAATTCGTCGCGGTTTAGAAATCAAACCAAGGATAGTGTCCCCCTCTGTTGTTGGAATTGAACCATTTCGATGCGTTGTTGGAGTTGATCAATTTCGTTGCGAAGGTATTGGAACCAAGACTACTCACAGCGTTGCCAGAGACATGGAGGAAAAATTAGAATTTTCTTCCTCCATGCCAGAGATCAACGACACCGCCTGATTTAATAGACAGATGGCTGGGGTGGTTCCACTTTATCATAGGGTTGGATATGTGTTGACACTCGCGCTAAGCAATGTGGCAAATTTCGTGTGCTGGGTATGGTAAAGAAGTTTTTTCCTGCACATACAAAAATCACAACCCTTGGAACTGACCTTTCTCTCTTAGATAGTGGAATGGTCCAGTTTAGGATATCAATGACGTTATCAAGGTGAAACAGAGCCGAACACGAAGTACTTTGCCAGGCTCATGTACGAGTCCAATATTTATTTTCCCAGTTTTGAAAGGTACAAAAACGTATTTAATCAAAACACTATCAATATCATTAGCAGAGTTCTTGTTTAGTTGACAGCCACCCGTAAGTTTAACCTGTCTTGAACGCATGGTGGCGCTGTTTGTGATGACCGCTCATTCAGAGTTTCGAGACCGCGGGGCTCTTTAAAGTCTTGGATTTGTATTGTACAGTCAGTCGTGTAATCCTACAAAATTCCAAATTAAAAAACTTCAAGTCACTTCAGAGACTTTTTGCAAATTCTACAACCAACATGTTTATTCTGATATAATGTTTAAATTCTCACAAAAGTATTCTTGGTAAATTTTGGCAAAGGAAAACATCATACGGCGTCGTACAAAGAAAAAGGTAACCGATGTTCCACTGTGTTGATTGACTTCATTACTTTTTAAACAACTTTCCCAAAACTCTACCACGAACGTTATTCTGATTTATTTTTTAAATTCCCCCAAATGTTCTTTGTAGGTTTTGACTCTGTACACGAAAAAGGGGACAGTGATAGGAAGTCAGTCAACCACGCAAGTTGTTTTTTAAAATTATTGTTTTCAAATATATTTATTCTCCTTTGGGGGGGGGGGGTCATAGTCAAATTTGGCAAATCCAATACAAATAATTCAGATTTTGATTTCAATACTAAAAAGTAACAATAGCGTAAAAAGCAAAACCAACAAATAAACGAACACCACGACAAATTAACAAACACTCAATTCAAACAACCGCCCTAACAAAACAAACCAAGCAAATCAACCAACAAATAAACACCATTACAACCATTAAACTAACAAGCAACAAATTTTTATTAATTTGGTTGTACCCGCCTTACACCAATGTGTGTAGAAGCAAAGCATTAGTAACACATCAGCGTAAGGGTAAAACCAAATAATATTATTTATCCCCGATGCAAATTTTATTAAACACAAAATTACAACCCCGCCATACAAAATAAAGTAAATAAAAAATATATTAAATAATCATTATAAGGAAACCTTTTTCCGCAATAAAAAGTACATCAGCAACGACGTCTTGAGCCTCTATCGATCAATTTTTTCTAATTTTGTTAGAAGCCTACACATATATTTCATTATTACTATACTAATATTTATTAATTAATTTAATTCATTTTTTTAATGTTTTTGTTTCGACTGCACATGACGGGGGGATATGCCCGCAAAATTGTTCCATCACTGCCCATCATTCGCTGTTTCCCTCAAATTATTGTAGAAAGCAAATTATAATACTAAGATTTCATGAAATAAATGAATTCCCACCTCACTGTTGAATTGAATTACATACATAATCTAAATCAACAGACGATGCAATCGTGACGTCAAGTTAATTAATTAGGAGTGGAGAGAGGCCAATTCTTTTTTTTATAGCTTGGTTCCGTTTCTATGGGGAAACCGTACACACAGACTCTACATAATTAAACCACCGAGCAGATTGTGTGGGAAACGTGCATTCAATGCATGTGTTGCGTTACTGGCAAAATGGCCACCTCAGCAACACACCGGACCAACATCGCAAAATCAAACACACGGACTGTTTTAGACCATGTAAAGGACGAAGAAGTGCTCCATTTGGATTCAAGGTAAAACATAGATATCTCGTGGACACACTTGAGAGATTGTCACCGTTTTTTGCTAAGGGATAAACATGAAAAATTGTGCGGGTAAATTGTTTAGGTGTCACGAAAACATCACCGGGTGGAAAGGGCTCGTCGTGCGTGCACATTCTGTCAGCAGAGGCGCGCTGCGAAGATGCGAATGGCAACAGTGTAAATCAATATTTGACCATTTCGCAGAACACGCTCAACCCCCAGAATGTAGATTTTCTAGTACGAGTCTTCTGATAAAACAAAGTGGGTCTTAAAATGTCATTCTTGGATAAATTAGAAGCATTTTGTCTTTTATTAATTGCATTCGACAATTGGTTGTTTACAAATTCAGTGTGAAGTGTTGGGTTCTCGTAAGATTTGTTTTAAAAAAATGAAGAAATTCTTAAACTAAATTTTAGGTATTTTTTTTTAGTGTTGTTGGACACAGTAAACTTCCACTACCTACTACTCTAGTCTACTACAAATACAATCCTACATGTAGTTTGTAATTGTAGAGCATTAGTTTTTAAATCAAATGTAAAAAATTCAGTTCTGCACTTATGTCAGATGTAACAATAGGCCTATACATAATCTGTTCATCAATTCATTAAATTGAGTTTTCATTTCAGATAAGTCCTGGAGATGTTAGTTAACCATCGCCCACAAGTCATTTTAATATTTGCGTCAAAGTTTGACAACCCCTTGTGTCTTATTTGTATGTGCTACAGGCAGCCGAGTGATCATCATGCATTAGCAAGTCAATGATGAGTGTACGCTGTATACTGTAGTGTAGTTGGCAACGAGCCATCCCTTAGCGTGTTCAAGAAGCAGTGACCAACTGGCCTCATGTCAGCCCAGAGCAACACAGCCGAGCTGAGCCCGAGCCAGTCGGCGCCAGGGTCTGCTACAAGTGGGAGCAGCCTACAACGCTCTGCATGGAAAGAAGAAGACGAAAAACAAGCCTTATGCATTGATGACAGTGCCGAGAAGAAAAAGAAACAGCATAAATTACGACATAAAGTTGACGTGGGACCTGAGAGCGGAGACATAGATCAGGTTGACTTGCCTCCATCGGGCGAGATAAACAGAACAATGCCGCCCGGGGGCACCAGTAAGAACCATCAGAGACCTGCGAGTGCTACATCCAGTAAAAGCAGGAAGTCAGCCTGGGATGCGACAGAGACAAAGGAGAAAGATGCGGGAATGCACGAGGAGAAGAAGACCAGCAAGATGCGGCCGGGAAAGATAACGGCCGAGATGGGGAAGAACGGAGACGTCCAAGTCCGCTCCGTTGAACTTCAGGAAGTGAACGGTCGCGGGATACGAGAACGCGATGAGACACGTCGCGGCTCATCGTGCATGGAATCCATCAAAGGAATCTCCAAGGTGTTCAAGTCCAAGAAGTTCAAATCCCCCCAGCTGGAGCAACTTTACCAGCGCTATTTCTTCAGTCTGAACAAGAGCTCCTTGACGAACCTTCTGATCCTCATCATCATTATTCTCGTAGTGATGATAGTCTTTCACTATGTCCCTGGTTTAACACTTCCAGTGAAGGGGATTTTACTAGGTTTTCTAATTATTGTGTTTTTCATCATGCTCGCGCTGTGCTACCGGAGTGCATTTAGCCAGTGCCAGCTCAGCGTCGTCTGTTACATTGTGATCGTTTCGTTAGCGGCTGTTACCATCATCGACGTACTGGACGCGTACCCGCGCTCGGCATCTAAGGGAGTTTGGACGACACTTTTCTTCATTTACATGGTTTACACACTGTTACCGATCAGGATGCGGCTGGCTGTTATTAGTGGGTTCTCCTTTGCTATCATTCATATAATATGCGCCATTGCCAAGAATCATATGGACACATTTCTATGGAAACAGGTGAGTAAAAGCGACTTTCTCATTAAAATTTTCAGGCCTGGAATTTCACAGAGGGCTACAGGAGGGCACGGCCTCTGTTGCCCTGCTTCGGGGTGCCCCTTCAAATATTTCCCATAGACTTTAAGAATTACCAATTACAAAATGAAATTGGCCTTGTCCTCACTAAGATGAAATTCGAGGCCTGCATTTTGCAGGCTGGGGTTGAAATACAAACCAACTGACCAGGGTACAATAATGCATTGGGCCAGTAACACCACAATCGAACAAGTCCGGCAGTTTTGTATTTTTCTTAACACATACTTTTTTAGATTTGCTATTAATGATAATATTAATTATGTATAGGCCCTACTTAAAGCTTTCAAGTACAAATCTCCCCAGAAAGCTATGAAATTATGAGAAAATTAAGAAGAAATTTAGGTCTTGGGAAAATAACATTTCTGGTCCATCAAAACTGCTGAGCAGAGCTTATTGTACCAGATCACCTGGGGACTGTCTACAATTCTACAATTCTACAATTCAATATTTATTGTCCATAAATTGGAAATTTGCTCTGTCGAACATGCTCACTATAAAAACAAATTATTAAAAATTACAGAATTACAGATTAAGTTGAAGAAGAACAAAGTCTAGTCTAATGGAGGTTGTTTAAAAATTTCAATCCCGTGATTCTTAAGTATGCAAGAGACAAATTTAAGTAAAGAATACTGTTTTTTGTTCTGCGATCTGTGTTCTATCCATTGGCGATTTAATTTGATTGTATTCAGCTCTATACTACAATTGTGTACTACTGGTCTTTGTGCTCTCTTTAATAGACAGGTTAAATAATTGACAAAGCTTGTGAAGAATTAACTACGACCGACAAAATCAGCTACAAAATTATTGATTGACTTCAATTGGACAAAAGTGGTGAATTGAGCATTTACGGTCTTGCACAATGTCGTCATACTGTGTGTCTGTCAGTGAGTCACTCTGAGCTTGTATTATGAAAGCAGCAAATCTTTTGGAAAAAGACAAAAATGCTTTTTGTAAAACATGCCTTTTCAGCACAATTAAAGCAATGTGTTTAAACATAAAATCTTTTTCAACTTTAGCCATAAAAGTTCTTAATTATCCATATTTTTTTGTAACAAAATAATCCCCCAAATGTGGGCGGGATGGGTCAAAGAAAATAAGTTGGAAATCAAAATTTGATTTGAAAAAATTGACAATTTTGAATGGACCCAAAGAACTGTACAAACACAACCAAGCCATTACAGGGTTAGTTTCTCTGTAAAAATCATAATAAAAACTGTTTGTATTAGATTTTTTTTACCAGAATTGATTCTTTTACAAATGTTCCACGCGTTTTACTCGAGTTGACACATTTTCTAGAGCAAATTGGAGTGGATCAATTAAAAGACTTCTAAACTTTAAAATGGCTATAGATTTGGCGATCTCAAACACGCTACCATTCTTTGAAATGAAATTTTCACATGTTAGTTTATAAACTACATTTGTAAAAAAAAAGCAAAGGTATACTTTGCCTTTAAATGCCACCTGAGGTAGGAGGCCACTTAGGAAAGGACATAAGTAAACAAGAGAAACTCCCCCGGTAGAAGAACAATTATTTGCGTTTCTTCTGGTAACTTTAGGAGCTTTCAAAGTGAGTGTGAAAGTATAGATAGTGTAAGTAATGCCATGGTGAGGCAGCTCCTTGCACAAAGCAGTGAAAGTAAGAGTCCAGAATGGTTGTCGTTGAAATGGGACCGGTTACCCCACAACTGTAGTCTTACAGTCTCATATTTTTGTAATACTTTTGGAAAAGTGCATTCAAGCATGGAGCAATAATGGTTTCGTCTTGAAGGATTGTTTTTCGTAAAGTACATTATGTCATTGTGAAGGAGCACATTTAGTGCAGTAGGCAAATAATTGCAACTACTCTTTCAGTAGTTTTGGCGGCGCGTTCAACCGGGTAGTTGAAAAATGGCAGCCGCGACTAGACATAGCAATCAATAGTCGTGACTTTGACACTAGTCGCACTAGTCGCCCAGGCCTACTTGTGGTGCAATTTCAAACCTCATTATAAAAGATCAGTGAACTAAAAACCAAACACAAGAAATTTTTAAGTGTTTCAATCAGAAAATTCTGGTCCAGCAAAATTTCTGTGGCGTGTATTGATTGGCAGCATATTGCGCCACCGCACCTTGTAAACCATTACATTGTGCTATAAATGCATCTATAGGTCTCATACTTCAAAACGTAGCTCCACATACATTGCAGGTAAAAATACTGAGCGCTTTGTATCCTTTGGCAAAAGGCACTATATAAATACAGTTGTTATTATTATTATTATGTACATGTACCTGTACCTGTTACCGGGAACAAGGACACAAGGAAAAGTTACCTGAGAAAGGGCATACAGTGTACATGCAATTTTAATTTGCAAAGTTGTGTTTTAAGAAAACTGAGAGTGAAAGTTTGATCGGTTTTCTGCCAGTCATAAGTCTTTAGCCTATAGAAAGGTGAAATTCTGCATGGGAATGGGAAAACTTGTCTTTGGGGTATGTAATTCTAGCAACAAAAATGTAAAAGTAATGCCATGTTTTTGTCAGCAGCCACTTTATTGTTAAGTACGACGTTTCGGTGCTGGAAAAAAAAAATACTTTGTGTGCCTGGAAGAGGGGTGTAGAGCCTTAAATGCTTTTCTTTAGAGCACATGACGATGTAAGTGTAGAAGACCTGTTTTCTATACATATGCATGTAGTGGAGATTTCCTTGTAAGTTGAGTCCGGTATTGTATCATGAGAGAAAGTTTTCAAAATGAGCTGATTTCAAAAATCAATAATTGCAAGTTGTATTGATCGTCTTTAGTGGCTGCGAAAGGTTTAAATCTCCCAAATCTTGAAGGTTTTTTATTTGTCAGGCAGGGAGATAAATTTAACCTAGATTTCTAACTGTTGTCAGTTGCTGAGTTGTAAAAAAAGAAATCCAAAATTCGTCAAAGATGAAGACACTCCAATTAAAATGATTCCCGGCGTGTTCATTGCTCAATACATCTTTCAACTTCGCATGACGTCAACTGTATGTAGCTGAAAACCTATTTCAAGAACCCATCATCTATCGATGACATAATCTCCAGCTAAGAGTGTTCCTAAGCCTAATAAGTAGAGACGTTGATTAGAATACGACTGAAGGACAAGGATCGTCTGGCTCGTAGTAACAATGTACGTACTCCTCTACCCTAAAGGAGGATGGGCTAGTTTTAATAATGACAGTCCACTGTACATGCACACTTTGTTTGTCCCTGGTGTTTCCTTACACACCTCGATCAATAGGGAGGGTTTCCTTCGGCAAATTGTCCTGCTGGCCCCCGCTATTGTCCGTTATCCTTCTAAAAATCAATAAGCCCAAGTGGGGTGGAGTAAGTTCTTAACACCACACCATGGATACGGGAAAATACAACGGTGTAAACTTTAGGTGGAACTTAGTGCGTACAACCTGGGTCCAAAAGATACAATGTAACAATATTGTTCAACCTCTCTATACCTGTTTACCCAATGGGTCACTGCTATGGTTTCTCCTTGTAAACAGGGCTTTCATAATTTCTCCCTCCCAACAACCACCAGCACAGACTATATCTCCCCCCCCCCAAAAAAAAAAAAAAAAGTTAAATAAAATAAAACCACAAAAAACAAACACAAAAACCCACAATCAAAACAAAAGCAGACAAAAAAACCAAAAAACAAACAAATAGATACAAAATTACCATTTCCGATTTAATTTGTGGGTTTGTCATGCTCTGAATTTTATACACACAAATCTTCCCATTTTCCATGAACAGAACTTGAGTGGGGAAAAAAGTATGCCAACATGCTGGTTGGATTTTCATTTCTGGTTGTCAGGTTTGAGTGACCATAAATTTAGAGTCTAGTGGCTTAGTGAGACCATGATTGTTAGTGTGATTTAAAGTACTATTCTAGAGAAAATTTGAGCCTTGGTTCCCAAGAGTAATCAATTAGCAACAAAATTTAAGACATCAACAACTTACGAGGCCCTTAAAAATTTGTGTTAATAGAAACGCAATAAGTTAATGGGCGGCAAATTAAAAAATAGCACTTATATATTAATAGAAAATATCAGGATTCCAAGAACATAACAGCTGAATATTGAGACGGTTTTGTTTTTTTATCTGATGTGACCGGATACACTGATAGTTCTACATGTACATGTATACCTCAATGTGGGAAGGTGACAGATGCCAGCAGTCTCGGAGTCTGACTCCTAAACCATAGAAATCCATTTCTGGAACTGCATCAGACATCTTGGGTCCGCATGTCTTTGGAGCGTCTAGTGAAACACATGTAATTAATGTACATGTAGGTTCTGTAAGGACAGATGAAATTGCGTGAAGAGGGAATATTTTGTACTTAAAAAGAGTGGTGAAAAACACGCACACAGTATAGCTTATTGTGTGATATTTATCAACAGGGCTCGAAATTCACACTGGACTCACAGGCCTAAGGCCAGTGGTTTCAGTGTCGGGCCAGTAAACTAACGACCTAACAAGTTTGGCCGTCTCAAGTTTTTAATTTAATCTTCACTGTGTAATCATGTAAACGAAGAGAACAAAAACAGTTTGTTGTGGTTGAATATCTTGATTTTGGTCGTGCCAACCAAGTTCTGGTCCTGTAAAAATTTGAACTACAACAAGCCCCTCGGTCTTGTAAATTTTTACCCCAAATTCGAGGCCCGATAAAACTTTAGGGCTTGAAATACTGTGTATATTTTCTGTCTGGACCACTCGCCACAGATCAGTAAATGTTAATGTTGGACCAGTAAGCCCTAAAACTAAGTCCTGCAAACTGGCATTTTCCAAACACAGACTATAAGATGTATACAGGCAGGATACTTCACAGAGGCAATGGAGGGCCTCTTTGCCCCTGAATCATTGCCTTGGTGCCCCTTGAAATGTTCCAGTACAAATCTTAAGTTTCCCTTAAATAAAGGTGCCCCTGAAATAACGAGTAAAACTGTCTCACCCATGTTACAAGAACTAAGGCCTGGTCACTTCAACTTTGCTCTTCAACTCTAAACATATTCCTACAAAGAAGCAATATTTGAAAAAAAAGACCCCATATTTTAGGTGTTGTAAAATTATTTCTGGTCCAGTAAAATTTCTCATCATAACAAGACCTTTGATCTAGTACAGCGTTTCTTGAAATTAGAGCTTTGTATCTTCATTGTATGACACAATGCACCCCCCATTCCATTCTATCTTTAAAAGAACGACGCTCCTTTCCCATGTGACAATGAAAATGGAACGGAGAAAATTGCCATGCTCCTGAAATTCCTACTATGACCCGATGAAGCGTGTGTTTTTAGAATTGGAACACACATAATGTAAGGCAACCTCATCTCAGAATATAACCAAAAAAATATTTTGTTTACCAGTGGTGGCTGATTATTACTTTGTGGTCGGAGAAATTATGCTTGCTCTTTGGTCTGTAAAGTTGGTTTGTGTTTTTCCCGGCTGATGATGAACTGAGCAAGGTGGTAAAAATTTGGATTGATGATTGAAGCAAACTGGTACACAGTCTCTGTTAACTCAACTGACAAGAATGCAGCGCTCTCACGACTACACCGGTGCTCCGTTCATCCAAAATGCGAGCTCTTGATACATTTATAGAGGTCAAGGAAAAAGCTCTTAAAGGTATTGTACACTTTTGGTAACAGCTCAAAATCAGTGTCCACATTTTGTGTGATTAAACATATGCATGAACAAACAAACCTGTGAAAGTTTGAGCTCAATTGGTCATCGAGGTCACGAGAAAATAGTGAAAAGAGAAATGTGTTTTCTGTTTTTTCAAATTATCGCGCGCGATAATTACTATTGTTTTACTCGTTTCTCAGAAACGAAAGCATTTTAGGCGGAAATATTTTAAGGAACCCTTTCTACCATTACTTACTTTAAATCATGTAAGTTATGTGTGAATCTGTGAACATTGTGTTTTTCGATCTTACCAATAGTGTACAGGGCCTTTAAACGACAAATGGCAAGTGGAAAATGAGCAAGGTACTGTAGGGAGGTGGGCTGCCTCATGTGTGATAGGGCTCGTGATACAATTGATGGGTTCAGTGGGTACACATGTAGTCTGTGCAACTGCAAGTCTCATGCGTACTTAAACATCCGGGACCAAGTTGGTCCCAACGGTATTGAGGGTTTTTTTTCTGTGCGTGATTCTTTTTCTCCAAGTACTTTTAGTTTATTAGGGTTTGTGGTTATATTTTTTTATGAATAAAAAACAACACCATCAAAATTGTTACAAGAGAAAGAAACCATTGTCTCAAAAAATCTCAATTTGTATTTTTTACAACGAATAGGAGATTGAAAGACATTGTGTTTTATTGGTAAAGTAAAATTTAGCCATGAAATAATTGTGAAAATAATCAAAATGTAACAACTCAACAAAGGAAACCTGAGAATAAGACTTGACCTCCGTTTCCGGTTAGGGTCACACAAATTTGGGCGTGATTGGCAAATGGGGTATCTAAAAACTAAGCATCCTTGTCCCAAATTTGAATTTTGTTTCAATGTTTTTTTTTTTTTCACAAATTGTTTTATATTAATTATATTAAAATTGAAATTATCAAATAGCTATTAAATTGCTACGGATTTGTTTTGTTTTTCAAGAGTTTTTTAAAATAAATATTTAACTATATATTTAATTGAATATAATCATAGACAAATATTGTCTTAGTTGGAGTTGTTTTCTTTTGTTTTAACACGCCCGAGTCTATACAATGTACACACACCTCCACACACCTCCACACACCACCACTGGCTCAACTCCATGCAGTACAAAGTATCTGACTGCAGTAACCATGGAGGACACCCCCATTATCATGTAACAACAGGTGCTTGAGTCTAGACCTCTGTTGATTGATTGACATGTGCAGTGAGAGGTAAAGTTTTTTTCATCACAGGGTATCAGTTATTCATTGGTTCAGAACGTTGTCACATCTTTGGATCGATGAGTCCATTGAACGACTCTGACACCTCCAGGACAACTGACTTGCTAATAATCTTTGCCTCTTCCCTGACTTCAATGTTGATTATAACACAATCACAGACAGTTTTTTCCAATATTTTTTTAAATGAGATATCGCCTACATGTAACTCACAAGGCCGGATGACCACTTCAAGGTGAGGGCTACACTTAACTGATTTGGGCTGTCAACTCAAATAAACTATTACCAGGGGCATTTTGCCACCTACTCCTGGGGCTGAAACAGGGTTACATGTACCTCCTTCACAGTCTGTAAGGATGGAGGGATGGCTATCATCCACTAGGAGCCGGGCTGTTGGAGCAGACTGCACTACCTTGGCAATTATGGTTTTAAGTGCTTTGCTCAATGGCACAAGTGTCCTGACCGGATTCGAACCCACACTCTGCTGCTGACAACACCAGAGCTCCCCCCCCTGAACTAGACCGCTGGGCTATGACACGCAAGTTGATAATCTGTTAAATTGTACTATTAGTATAGTGGTAATGAAACCAACTGACCCGCAAACCAGACTAGCACACTACAGCGTTCTCCCTTAACACTAAAGCCCATGAGGATCAGTCAAAATTCACTCCAAGTGGTCCAGCTGACTAGTTCAGCGTTGACAAGTATTCCTACATGTATTTCATTTGAAATATGGACCGGTGAATATGCTGACAGACCAGTGAGTGAAAATGACAAGCTAGCTGCGTTCTCCCTCAACAGTGGTCCGCTGGCCAAATGAATTCACTTCAAACACCTGAGGACCAGTCGAAATTATCTCCAATTGGTCCGGCTGGCTAGTTCAGCAATAAAAAGCATCCTGCGTAGAGTTAAATCTCAAAGCACTCTCTTTTCCTGTAGCTCTCTGTATTGATATTAATTATATATTTTTCATCGAAGTGACATTGTGTTGAAAATGGTTCTAATCAAATTGTTCTGCTAAGCAGAAAGTAGCGAGGAACCAGTGACAAATAAGAGACGTTGCATGGTATTTTGGCTGGTAACCTGTTTTTGCTAAGGGAGTTGTGTCTAGGTGCTTAACAAATGTAAAACAGCTGTCTGAATTTTGGCCTAGCTTTAGTGATGTTGTCCTTGAGGAAAAATTGGACAAGAAAAAAACAAAACGCTTCAGATTTCGGTCATCAGAGAAACTCGCCTACATCAACATGTTGCCATGGCAGCTAAAAACCCATCAACTTCACCCGCTGTAATCATGACCTCATTAAACATTAACCTGCTGCATAATTCTTCAAACAGAGTTGATGGAAAGCTTTGAAGGTAGAGAACATTAATGGACAATACATTATTTTATCCCATTAAGCCTTCAACAAGGTTATTTTAATGTTAAATCTTGCAGAAGAGTTGACGGAGATCTCTTAGAATATAACCTGATTGTATGATATTCTATTAACTATTTACTTCGTTCATTTAAATCTGGGTTCTCTAACAAGATTTTTTTTCAAAACTGGGGGCATTCAAATTTTTTGAAATTTGGCTAAAGGACACTGTATTGAAACAAGGTGAATCAGAATGTTTTTCTACTTAGTGTTTATCTTGGTTTTAAAAGCCATAATGTGCTTTTTTTGTTTTGCTTATTGGAAGAAATTTGCATATTTCAACAGGCAATTTGCACCAATTGGCCCAATATATATAGCTTGTGCATGGGGGAGAACAATGTTAATGTATTTTTATTGGCAGTTTTCAGTTATATGTGGACAGGGTAGCCTTAATATTAGATAGTCTGTATATAGCGCACACATCTACATGTACCAATAAGGTACATTGTTTGTACAGTACGCAAGGCTTCTGAACAAACTGAAACATTTTAAGACAGCTTTTTGAACAGTTTGAATTATGAGACACAAATTTATGTAGCACCTTATAAGGGTTTTACAATATGCAGTGTTGCAACTGCTATCCCCAAGGGCCCTGCAAACAGTCAGTAAGAAATGAAATAGTAAAACACAGAGCAATTTAGGAAAGCCAGTAATATAATGTAGACGGTTGGCTAAACTCGCAACTTTTTCAACCAGGTGAAAAAGCTGGCAACTTTTATTTTATTTTAATGAAACAATAAACTAGGACGATGCACAGTATACATGTACATGTTCTCCTCATCTAAATACATCGCTTCTCTCATCAACATCCATACATGTAAGCCATCTCATTCCGGTCTGTGGTCTTCCAGTGATCTTTCTCTAGTCTTCCCCAAAATCGAAATGATCATGGGGTGATCGAGCATTTGCTTCTGCCGCTCCCGGCTTGTGGAACAAACTCCCCAACTCGGTGAAGACCTGTGAGACTGTTGATAGCTTCAAGAACAAACTCAAGTCACACCTAATGACTCGTCATGTGTGATTACGTTTTCTTCTTGTGAGTGCCCTTTGGGTAGACGTGTTTTGTTATGCACGTTATAGTTCCGCTGATTAGCACTCTTACTTCAAAAGTTCAGTGCTAACCCTATTCAGTGTGAACTTCCACAGGCTCCGAATGCTATAGTATCTAATCAGACCATAGATGAATAATTAAATATATATAAATTTCAGTTATTGACTTTTTATGATTATAGTTATCACTCTCACGTCCGATTAAGAATGTCAAAATGCCATTGCCCACAAGAATACAAATAAATTAAAAACTGCCCTGGTCATTGACACTGTCACCCTGCCTGTCACCCACACGTCCCCCCCCCCCCCATAGAAATTCCCTGGGGCATTTAGAATGAAACTTAAGCAAGGGTGGACAAACAAACAAAAAAGGAAGAAAGAAAAAAAGCGATTTAAGTGTGAGGCGCTGTTGCTATGGCGTAACAAATTCACTGGAAAGTTGGTAAACCTGTAGGCTTCACGTTCAGTGATCTGGCCTGAAGGTGTCAAAAGTCAGACCACATTAACAGCATACAGTAGCAGTCTATGTCTTGAGATGACCTTACGAGTGTTGAGCTGGTGTTTGTACTTGGCGTGATGGCATCATTTGTTAGCGTTTGTGAGTGTTGAGCTGGTGTTTGTACTTGGCGTGATGGCATAATTTGTTAGCGCTTGTGAGTTTTTTTGTCACTGGGGTAAAAACCTATTCTGTGTATATGGTCATTATTTAAAAGCAAATGTATACATGTAGTCCAGGCACCTCGGCCGAACTTCATGGCTAGCTGCTTACCGTAAGCAAAGAATCAGCGCTTGCGGAAGCAGGGAATGCCTGATTCTTGCAGATCTCCCCTGAGTCTATAGTGGTCAATTTCACAAGAATTAGCTAAGCATAAAATCATTTTGCTTTAAAGGAACATTACAGAATTGGTTTTTGCTAACAAAACAGTTACTGGCAGTGTAAGCACTTTATGTAATCCACCATATACATAAACTGACAAACCTGTAGAAGTTTGAGATCGCTCGGCCATCTGGGTCACGAGAAAATAGTGAAAAACCTATTGCACATTTTGCATGAAATCATATAGATTCAACAAATGAATAAAACGCTCACTGAGCGATAAACTCCAATCTGAAAATTAGTTCATTCATTTCTCATCAAATGTGGCATTTCAGACAGAAATATTTCAAGGGATGTTTTCTACTATCATCATCATTAGACCGTGTAAGTTTTGTGTAAATCTGTGATTAAAAAGTACATTTTACAAGTTTGTTTCTTACCAATTCTGTAATGTTCCTTTAAACCAGAAAAGATTACCAGCTGAAACTTAAATGTAACCGATTCAATCCCCTCTTATTTTTCCTAGCAGAGATTTGTTGTTTAAAAAGCAATATTTTCTGATTTTGTAGCAGCAGTATAAAATATTGCCCTACGGTTTGAGATGTTGAGTTATATAAATTTGATCATAATTTCTGTTGATACAGAAAGGCTAAATCCCCCCCCCAAAAAAAGAACTTGAATTGTGCTGTAGTAAGTAATTATCGACGCACCAAGCATTGCCTCAATCGATTTTGTTTCCACGCACGTACCGAGTTATTAAATTTGTACACTATTCTTACTATGTTTTCCTAATCTGTTTCCCATGTCCTACAAAACGCATCCCAAATCTATTTAGGCATCCAATTTCTCTCTCAAACAATTTTTAAAAATCCCATTTTGTTTTTCTGTTTACTCTGCAATTCTGCACTTAACTGTCACGATTCTCTATTGACATTATTAGTGCCAAGTTTCTGTGCTAGTTGTGTAAACAAAGAACTGAAGAATACTTAGTGAAAAGTACATCGTAACCTACGTAATTTATGATCAAACAGGGTTCGCCTCAGGATTTGCTCAAAACTGCTGGGTATTCTGGACTCAAATTTTTGAAATTTGGCCAAAGAACACTGCACTGAATTGAGGTTCTCGGAATGTTTTCTTGGTGTTTATTATTTGGTTTTAAAAGCCCTATTGTGCAATCTGGATTATTTTAAATGGTTTTATCTTGAAGATTTTCATTAATTTGATCTGAAATGAATATTTATTAATTTATTTATTGCTCTGCCATTGTGTTTAAAAGGAGGGTACATGTATTACCTTTGGTACTTACTTACTCCAAAAAATTAATGCCCATAACAAACCTACCTGAGGGAGTCAAAAAACATTTCAATCTTAGAAACGTTTAGTTGCATGAAACATGTCTCAGATTGTGTATTCCAATTACGGATTATTCTTCCTGTGTGGACATAACCGCTCTGGATATTTGGCGATATCTCAAAAACGCTACCACCTTTTGAAATGAAATGTTCACAGGTTGATTTTCTTGTATAATGTCTACTATAGGATTAACACAATCCAACAGTTCCAAAAACGAAAGGTATACTTTGCCTTTTAAAATAGTACAGTACGTTTTTTTGTGCACAAACGTACTGGAAAAAAAAAGCTTGAATTTTAAATTTTGTTTTCAACTCAAGTGTGTAATTTCCAGAAATTTCACCCCTGGGCTTTTTCATCAGCAAGCAATCAACCCTCCCACATTCGTTCATCAATTATTTTTTTGGACTCCATTGAACTCCACTGTACATGAATGCCAACATGCAATCATTTTTCGCAGCAATGGTCTTTTCTGAACATACTTGCAGACATAATTTTTGTTGGATAAAACGGCTGCCAGAATGGCCATGAAATAGTCAACCCCCCCCCCCCCCCACAGTCATGTTCTCAGAGGTAATCGAGGAGCTTTTGCAGGAGCTTTCCTCCTTGCGACTTAATGCGACATTATGCTACAGGCTGTAGTGGGGCCTCCTCCGTTGAAAAATTCCCTGTGGGAGCCATGAATGTTTTCCAACGAGTGAGATGAAACCGAAATGGCTGAAACTGACTGAATTAAAAGGTGGGCTCGACGTTTCAGTGATCAAAATGGAAGGAACAAAATCTTAATGGAAATTTAAACACTCATGGACAGACAGCCTAAATTATGCATAATTTGACCGGGAAAGCTATTTTTGACATTTTCGGCATTGTAGCGAGAAGCAATGTATGGAACTGAACCTGAACAAATGACGTCATGAACGGCAAGAGTCCAGTTATCTAAACATTGGGCCAGTAACCCCCCACAACCAAACAAGTCCGGCACTCTAGTGTTTTTTTCCAAACATAGAACCTACTCTGTAAGATTACTATTTGCACATACCATTAAGTCCAAACGTCTGAAACGTTGAGCAAACATTAAACGAGAAAAAATAGTCGGGTCTTGGGAAAAAAAATATATTCATGGCGCAGTAAAATGTCTGAGCTGCAAGTCGCGGAGTCTGAAAGATGTTTTCTTGAATTTGATGCACTGTCACTGCAGGGGAAAAATATTACATGTTGAGTAATTGGGCCATTGCATGAGACCAAGGGTAAATGAGGCAGTGTACATTATATGTAGGAAACACAGGGGGGGGGTGGGTAACACAGAGGCAACTGTAGCAATTGTCTCCGTGCCCCTGGTTGTTGCCTTTGTGCCCTTTGAAATGTTCCAGTAGAAATTTAGATTTCCCTCACAGAGGTGCTCTTTCCAAAGGACAAACCGCCTTGCCCTTCCTTACAGGAACAAGGCGGTACATGTATGTAATGGTGGCAATTGTCTCCATTGCCCCAGAGCAGTGCCTTGCTGCCCCTTGAAATGCATCAGATTCCGCCATCTTGGTCATGTTCCCTTTGCGCGTAGCAATATGGAATACCAGTTTTCATCTCACCTAAAGGAACCGGACTAAATTTGTCATTCCAGCCTGAGTTGCATTGAGTTGAATTGGGGGAAAAAACTTGATGACACCGTGATGAAATGTCTGGCTGTGATTGAATCCTATGTGGGTTTTGAAAATGCAGCGCTGCTAAGGGCAGTCATCCGCAACACACAGATGACCCGTGTAAACGTTGAGTTGCCACGGGCAACTCGGCGACACTATCATGTCCCAGGCCATTGCATCTCAGCGAGAGGTCAAAACCTAATAATGAGTCTGGGTCTCGGCTCAACGCTCCAATCGATACTTAGTTCAATAACCACCGTAAGAATATCGGCGATAATTTCCAAGACCATCATAATGCCGTCCTCTCCAGTTTACCGACGAGGGGCACCTTTGACCTTGTCTTTCTCGTGATTTGTTCCGGCTGACCATATTCAATCATCGGCTTCCCGCTTACCGAGCCGGAAATTGTGAATAAATGAATATTAATGAGTGGAAGTTCTGTTTTAGTCAAGATTTCAGTACATGTAAATTGATATACAATTTGTACTGATGGACATGCAGAGTACTTGTTTATTTTAGGTAGGTGTTTGTCAAGGGGATTTTGTACTTAAAGGCAGGGTGAACTTTTCGTAACTGTCAAAGACCAGTATCCTCATTTGGTGTATCCCAACAATATGCATTTAAAACCTGTAAAAATTTGGGTTCAATTGGTCATCGAAGTTGCAAGAAAATAATGAAAGAAAAAACACCACGAATGCAGCATAGAATTGTGTGCTTTCAGATGCCTGAGAAACTGAAGCCTTTCTCAATATTTTAAATTTTGGGGTGAAAAATTACCTCTTTCTCTAAAACTACATTACTTCAAAGGGGGTGGTTTCAAACAATGTTTTTATAAAAAATATCAACAGCTCTCCAGTGCTCTTTACCAAGGTACATGTTTTGTAGTTTTTATGGTCATTAACATGTGGAGTAATTATCAAAAGTACATATACACCTTGCCTTTGAGAAGCTACTTTTGGAGTACATCTGTGATACATACATGAAGATTTTATGCGACTTGTACAATGTACAATTCATTTCATTACATTTACTTCATATGATAAAAACAGTGTAAAAGATATTTTAAAAACTATTAATAAATAAAGGAAAATCACACGAAACCGCACTAAGACGAAACTAATTATTAAAGGAAAAAACCCAAATCAAAACGAAGTAAAGCAAAACCAAACAAGAAACCATGCAGCCTGCACACTCATCATTAAGTCAGGCTCGATGCTATTTTTGGGTTTAAACCACATTGCTGTATTGTTGCTCGTTAACGGCACTGTTTGTAATTGTAAGCCGGCACCCTTTAAGCTGCAAGGCATAAAAAAAATTAATAAAAGTCATCTTTAGAAAACCCGGACGCAATTACCACAGTAATTAAATCCGATGAAACTTATCAGTAATTTTCCCCCCATGCCATTTTTTCCCTGAACTGGAGACTCCCATCTCAAATTCCTGGTGTGCCGTTTTGGGTTTTTTACTTTAACGGCATTCATTTGTATTTAATCAATTAATTGTATGTAGTGAATATCTTATTATCTCAACATTCACTGCATTATTGAATGGTTATCATCTGATTTGTGTACACTTGGTTTCTTAATTCAACTAATTGGATTGTAGTCTTGTTTCCTAATTAGCTTACGCATTCGACAGCATACCGTTCAGTGTACACGATATCTTAGGCACCTGTCGGCCAAAAGCATCCAGTATCATTTTAACAAACTACAAACACACCTGGCACAGGGGAAACGGGCAACCGGCCGGCGGGTAAACAAAAAAAACCTGATCCGGCAGGGTGATGTATTTTTCCGTAATGTACCTCTCTCTCTTACACCATATTAGTTTGAAGGGGGCGTTAGTTTTAGATGGACAGCGGTAAAAAAAAATATATACCAAATCGATTCCGTCTCCGTTACAAACTGCAGCTGCTATTTTTTTCTTTTGTTCCTGTTTGTTATCCTCGCTTGGTTTTGAACGGCCGGTCAGCTCACAGTCAACATTTATATATTTTTTTCTTCTTCTTGTCTGTCTCCCGCGTTTGTGCATGGTGGCGCACTCCGCAGCGGGCTTGCACTTGGACGTGCATTTTCCTTTTTGGAGTGATACTTAACCTTTTCGGTGGACTCAGTCTCGAGATCTAAAGCCGACCGGGTCGTTTTGCTTTTTCAAGATCGTGAAACATCCGGGGAGCCTTTGAAGAGGATATTTTATTTTCTTGAAAACAAGTTGCCGTGACTTTATTAACGTAGAGCTTAATTCTCAAGACATTCTGGCCCCGAACAGATCTGTTTGTCGGGAAAACAAGTTGTCATACATTAACTTTGCAGGAAGGTCAGTTCTAGGGCCTTTTCCAAACCTCGGCTTGGGCTACGGCTTTGTCTTGGGCTACGGCTTTGTCTTGGGCTACGGCTCTGGCTTGGGCTCCGGCTCCTGCTGGGGCTCCATCATCAATTTTAAAACAGTGCACATTTTGCACGGTGTTTCTAACATCAAACCAAACCTGGCCACAGAAACTAAAGTCTTAATAATTGATGATAAATTGAATTTATATTATTATTATTATGTAATATTAACACAATGACTCAGAGGTTGTGTTTGTAATGATGATAAACTGTAGCACAACCAAAATAGCATAATAAGGTTACCAGCCAAATACCATGCCTGAATCCACCAATTGAGACTGGTATCCTGCTTATTTCTGCTAAGCAGGGAGTTGTTAAGCAACATACATTTGTAAGCAGCTATATGAAATTGGGCCAATTGTATGGCTCTGCAGTACCTTAATCCTACAAGGCCAGACAACTTCCAAAAGAGAGTTTGAAGAATTTATGAATTATTCACAGCACAGCAAACGTTGGGAATAATTGTAAGTGAATGGCCTCAGGTTTCGATCTTAGGACAGGCCTTGCGCTTAAGGTTTTTGTAAAGTAGCCCGCTGGGCCAGTAAACTGTGCATTTTACTTGCCCCCAGAGTTTTTTTTAGTAGCCCAGATTTTAAACAGGAATTGCCATAAATGTAATGTTCTGATGTATTGATGTTAACGATCACAACCAGTTTGATGATCAAATGAAGTTGTATTTACACACTCAATAACGATTAATACATTTTATACATTAGATATTCACATCTGAAAAGGCAGAAATGAGCATTTTAAACAAGTAGGTTGCACAGTTTTTAGTAGCCCACAGGGCAAGTTGAGAAGAGGTTTTTACTAGCCCATAGCATTTTTTACTAGACAATGTATGCCGGGCTAGTGTTAAGGGCAAGCCCTGTATAGGAGAGTCTGCTGGGGCCTCTACATGTAGATCGACCCAAGTAGAGTTCCCTAGAGCCTCTAAGTTCGACCCTAGCAGAGTCGGTGATGGCCTCAGGTGTCGACCCCAGCTTGTCCATGCAGCAGAGTCTGTGATGGCCTCAGGTTTCCTGTTGGTGAGGCCATCAACCAGTTTTTGCATCGTAGGTCATTTTGGTTTGTAATTAGTTTCTGGTGTGCCCCTTAACTTTTTTAGTCACTGGCCAGCAGGACCACTTATAGCTTGTCATTTCACAAGTCCTTCGGCTTTTTCACTGGTTCGTAGTTCAAGAAATATGCTTTTCAATGCTGAACTAGCCGGCTGAATCACTTGCAGAGAATTTGGACAGATCCTCAGGTGTTTTAACTGGTCTATGGCCAGCGGACTACTACTAAGGAAAAACGCTGAGTTGCAACATGTCATTTTTTTTCCCCCATTGATTATGAGTGTAACATGTATCTAGGGTTGCAAAGATTGGCCATGTGCCCTTTCAAAGGAAGACAAGTTTAAACACAATTAATCACGAGCACTGTATTGAGTGTCAACTCCGGTCAATGATTCACTGGTCCATTCCCCTGGAAGATTAAAAACAACAAGAGAGTTTTGAAAACTGCCTGCCGTGAAAAATCTCAATCTGATCAGAAATGCTCAATGGACCTTGCTATCCACTGACCGAAAAATACCAGTACTGGACTGGACAATTGCACACTAGACCGCTGGCCCCAAGGCCAGTAATTTCAGCGTTGGGCCAGTAAACTCAAGAAGGGACAAGTCTTGTGTTTTTCAATTCAATATCTTTTTCAATTGTTGAGTTCAATTGTTTTGTTCAATTGTTGAGCGTGAGTTTTATAAATATCTGTCAATTCTGTTGAGTATCACCGATAAAACGGAAGAGATAAATCTTCTCTTAGTGTTTGTTCAAATGAAATTGAAACAGTTTATATGATAAAACTGTGTTCGCGTTTTGATTAGAACTGCTCTTTTGTCATTTTGATTCTGGTCTTGTAAATAAAATTCTGTGTCCAGTAAACAGTCTGAGCTACAAAACCTGCGGTTTTGTGGATTTTCCCCGCAAATTTGAGACTCGAATACGTTCCCTGATGCCTGACCACTGGCCATAAATTTCCTCATAGTGTGGTTATTTTTCAAATTGAAATTTTGTTCAATCATGTTTGATGGGACCGTAAAGGGATATTCGTCCATAAAGCAATAATAAAATCTGGTAATTATATGATAGCCAAAAAAAAATAGTAATAACAAATTTTAAAAGCAGCTCTATGAAATTGGCCCCTGTAGTCTAGTGGACATAATGATTATATTTATATATCAAGTAAAAAAAACCACATACAGACTGGGTAAACTTTAAAGGAACATTACAGAATTGGTTTTTGCTAACAAAACAGTTGCTGGCAGTGTAAGCACTTTATCTAATCCACCATATACATAACCTGACAAACCTGTAGAAGTTTGAGATCGATCGGCCATCTGGGTCACGAGAAAATAGTGCAAAACCGATAACAAATTTGCTATGTGTTATACAATGCATGAATAAAACGCTCATGAGCGATAAACTCCAAACGGAAAATAGTTTGATTTATTTCTCATCAAATATGGCATTTCAGCCAGAAATATTTCTAGGGATGTTTTCTACTATCATCATCATTAGACCGTGTAAGTTTTATGTAAATCTGTGATCAAAAGTATATTTTACAATTACCAATTCTGTAATGTGCCTTTAAACAATTTGGGGTGAGTCCATATTTCTTTTTTCCATCCCAGATTATATTTAGATTCAGAAATTGAAGCCTGCAGGAACTGTTATGTGATGTTTTAAAGATCAGGGCCCAATTTCATAGAGCTGCTTAGCACAACAATTTGCTTGGCATGAAATTTTTGCCTCGATAAAAACAGGATTACCAGCCAAATTTCCACATGATTTTCAGGATAAGCAAACAACAGCTGAATACCATTAACAAGCAATATGCAAATTTTGGTTGGTAATCCTGTTTTTATCAAGGAAGAAATTTCATGCTAAGCATATTTCCGTGCTTAGCAGCTCTATGAAATTGGGCCCTGTTGATATTACAGCAATTCAACTCATGATGGAAATTGGCTTCATCTTGAAACATTACCTTGCCTTTACAAGGAGACATTGGAGACTTATGTTTATAACATATTCATTCTGAGGCTTAAAGGTATTGTACATACTATGTACACTTTTGGTAACAGCTCAATATCAGTGTCCACATTTTGTGTGATTCAACATATGCATGAACAAACAAACCTGTGAAAGTTTGAGCTTAATTGGTCATCGAGGTCACGAGAAAATAGTGAAAAGAGACCTTATGTGTTTTCTGTTTTTTCACGCGTGATAAAAACTATTGTTTTACTCATTTCTCAGAAACGATAGCATTGTAGGCAGAAATATTTTAAGGAACCCTTTCTACCATTACTTACTTTAAATCATGTAAGGGGTGTGTGAATCTGTGAACATTTGTGTTTTTCAATCTTACCAATAGTGTACAGGGCCTTTAAAGTAATTTGCTTTTGTTCCTGTTATTTTCATAGTTCCGTCTAATGTGGGGGCTTCTTTGATAGATTGGATTAAACAGAAAGCACAATTTAAACGTTTCAGCATGCATCCTGTCGAGTGTCGATGGTGACAGACAGCAATTTATCTTAAATCATGGAAATTGGCTTCACAAGAAATATTACCTTGCCCTTTTCAAGAGAGGACATTGGAGACCGCGTTTATGAAATATTCATTTTGAGTCTACTCTTAAACTAATTTGTCTTTTATTGTGTAATTTAATACACCACAAGGGACACTGACCGGGCAAATTTGAAATAATTTGGGGTTGAACAAAGAAAAATTGACTAGAGCAGGATTTGAACCAACGACTTCCGGAGGTCGTTTATCTGACTGAACTGTTGTTATCACTGAACACTTTCTTGTACTAGTGACACGTTCTGTGCTTGAGAATAATGATATGGGCCATAGCAAGGGTCCTTGGTTCATACATACCATGTAGTAATCGTTTCATACTACATTTCGTAGTGATTTTAACATGGTTGCTATTTTTGGGATCTCTGGGAAAAGTAACAAGGGTCCTTGGTTATTATTTTCACATTTCGTAGTGGTTTTAACATGGTTGCTATTTTTTGGATCTCTGTGAAAAGTAACAAGGGTCCTGGGTTATTATTTAACAAGGATAGCTTTTACGTTGCTTTTTCAACATCGATGTGATTTTAGCAGTGGACTCTTGTGTGAAAGGGCGTAATGACTCTCATCCCTGGTTAATAAATTATCTGTCGTGTCCTTTTTGTATGTCTTTCATTTTCGTGTACGAAGAATCTACATCCACTGATGTAGAGAGTCCAGTTGACAAGAAAGCAATGTTGATCTACCTGCAGCAGTACTAGTAATTAGTGACAAGGATCTGCGGCGTGTTTACATTTAGGATTTTGTCCCATGGCCTAGTCTCTCATCTTATAGGTTCTCTTACCGACGGGGTCCAACTTCTAATGAAAACCATGACAGAGTTATTCTTTTTGAGTGCTATATGTTTTATTTTAAGGGAAGAGACGGCGCATCAAATGTTTTTTTTTTTTCTTTTATATTTTTCTGTGGGCACTTAATGGTTTTAGAGAAAGTATCTGCTGGGGTCGAGAACGTGAGGCCATTATAAAGAAATTGCACTTATACCATAGGTTGTTGACTTGGTTAAGCAGTGTGGAACAGTTAAACGTAAATTGCCTTTTTTTGTTCACTAGAAGGTGTAGTTAGAACAGAGCTGCTGTTGTTGAGATGGTTGGCTGGTACATGTACGTAGAGTAACCTCTTTCACACCAGGGCTCAATTTCATAGAGCTGCTAAGCACAACAATTTGCTTAGCATGAAATTTCTTCATTGATAAAAACAGGATTACCAACCAAATTTCCACTTGATTTTCAGGATAAGCAAACAACAGCTGAATACCAGTAACAAGCAATATGCAACACATGGAAATTTGGTTGGTAACCCTGTTTTTATCACGAAAGAAATTTCATGCTAAGCATATTTTTGTGCTTAGCAGCTCTATGAAACTGGGCCCAGATGAGTTTCCTGGGAAATTCCTGGGGAAAGTTTGGATGACCGTCTCACACTTCAATTTGCTAACCCGTGGCAAATTTCTGGGAAAGCCCACCACGGGCCCAATCTCAATAGAGCTGCTTATGCTAAGCAAAAATGAGCAGGATACCAGTCACAGATGATAAACGTGGAATGGTATTTTGGCTGGTGACCTTAGTCTGGTAAGAATTTTTTTGTTTGTGCTTAGCTACATGTTCTTTCTGTGCTTGAGCAGCTCTATGAAACTGGGCCCAGACGTCTTCTGATTCTTCATGATTAGTCGTCCCCCTGACACGACGTTCTTGGGGGGGGGGTACAGTAGATCCTTTTCCCATGCTGCCCCTTACATGTACCTTTGGTATCAGCTCCCACTCAGAATAACCCAGCCTATCTGCCCTTAGTGATTACAAAGTTGCTCTCAAAACCCATCTCTTCCTGAATACCTGTGGTAATTAAAAAACTGGATTGGTAAGAAGCACTGCAGCTGCTGATAATGTGTAACATGTTGAGAAACGATTCCCTTCTGGGGAATGTGGTTTTAGAGAAAGGCATTCAAAAACATGGCAATCTGGAAAACATTTCATGCTTGAAACGTTTCTCAGATCTATTGTGTGTTCCAATTACGGATTATTCGTCCTGCGTTGACATAACCGCTCCAGATATTCGGCTATTTCTCAAAACACTACCACCTTAAAATACAAATGATGAAATTTTCACAGGTTAGTTTTAGAACAATCAAATGGTTCCGAAAAGGTATAATTTGACTATAGATGTTCCTGAAAAAAAAAAACCACACCTCGTGTTCTTTTCGTGTCAAAAGCACAAAGGCCAGAGCACTAGAGCTTATTTAGGATTCAAAGTGTTGAACTCTTCAGATTAATCACCTAGTGGTTGTACATATGGGAAAACCACCATGCCCGGACACTCCTGCCATTAAATCTGCCTGCCAATAATCTACCTGCCAAGAGTATGTTGTGCATGTCGCGCATCTCCGGTCGGGTTGAAATTACCCACTTCTCCTTGATCGGGGTGGCTAAAAATAGATATTTAATAAGGACGATTTTTCCTGTGGTCCACCTTGGGCCTGAGAGGTATGGCATTGCATGCTAAAGACAGGTGATGTGTGTGTGTATGTGAAGTGGCCTGGGTAGGCTTGGATCTGTTGCTTCATGCGGCTGTTTCATGGTTGTAATGGTGTGTTTTGTAACTATTTCATGTTTGGTGTTTGCATTAAGGTTGATCTCGGTATAAAAACGATAGAGAATGTGTTACTTGTATCATGCACATTTGAGCTCTAATCCTTCAAAAACAACTATAATGAGTTTAGGATCCCTAGTGCCTCATTCCTTCAAAATCAACCGATATGAGTTTATGTCGGATCCCTACTGCCTCAATCCTTCAAAATTAACTGGACTGAGTTTATGTAGGGTCCCTGTTGCCTCAATCCTCCAAAATCAACCGATGTAAGTTTACATAGGATCCCTACTGCCTCAATCCTTCAAAATCCCCAAAAAGAAGAAGTTTACATACATTTGTAGGATCCCTACTGCCTCACTTAACTTGATGAATGTCAAATGTAACGTGTGATCAATCCTTGAAAATCATCAATGTTTGTATATGAGAGAGATTGGCTGTTGCCAGCTTGGTGTTTATATCCCCCTTGTGGAGCTTTGCCGAGTTCCCTTGTTGGGAAGATCATCTAAACAAACAAACAAACCCCCAACTCCTGCATGGATGATTCTGAAGGACTCAGGAAAGTTTAGGTTTAAGAACCCATTCTACTGATCAAGTGCACATCACATACAACCTGTGTAAAACTGCACTGTGTACTGTACATCATGTCATCCTTTTAAAATATTAATACTCATGTAACATTTTGAATATCACCATGGCTACCAACATTACCCGCAAAGCCAGTAAAAGCTTGATTGATTGTTTTACCCCATAAATTTGTGCATCACTGGAAGTGTCACCAATAAGCATGCACAACCTGCAATAGTACATTTATAAGCATACTTTGCTATGAATAGATCAAATGATTTTAGATTATTAAGTTGTGATGTCGTCAAATAGTTTGATCGGGGAAACTATGCACAATAATCAGATAAGACAAGAAAAAAAATAATGTTTAGCGTCCTGCCTTTTTTAAAAAGAGGAGGAGGCGGCCCCCCCTCCCTTTTTTTTTTTAAATGGCCGCCTGACACATTTTTTAAGACAACCGGCAGAGCTATTTTTTAAGATTGTTGCCAACTTTTTTCTGTGTATTTTTTCTATGTGCTATAGTAAAAAAAAAAAAAACGATGTTCATGTTTTTTATAATAAAATTTTGTTGTCGGAGATCAGAAAAATGTATTCTTTAAAAAAAAAAAAAAAAAAAAAAAAAGGAGGCAGCCTCTTAAAAGGAAGCAGGCAGGGAACTAAACATGTTTTAAAATTATTTGGCCCAAGTTTAATGCTAAAATCTACTGTCCAACGGTGGGGTCATCGTGCTTGATGCCCCATTTTTGCAACAGCATGGCATTTATTTTCTATGAGGGGAAATAGCATTGCACTTTGAAGAGTCGCTCCAAGGTTAAAATAAGTTCTTTGATCCACCAAGAAAGAAATACGTGCTGATTTGATTCTAAAAGAAATTGTCTCAAACGTAACATTGGTAGTTCAGACAGAAATACTTTGTAAGATGAATTGGTACCAACCCTTCATCCAAAGAACCTGATAAAATCCATTTCTTCAACCCCCCCCCAAACAAAACCCAGTCTTTAATTTATTTGGTCTATGCGGCTATGTGAACACTTAATATGATCAGTCAGCCAATGCTGTTGGAAAAACACACAGACTCTAGCGCTGTCCCCACTGGTCACCGTCCATTTTTAGAAACGAATTGAGTTAGCCACTTAATAATCTGGCCAAAGAATCTATTGGGATTGGGGAAGGTTTTTTTCTCTTTCTTCTTCTTCTTTGCCTGTCGTTTCTTTTCTTGTACATTGAAGACGCCCACACAATACGCAGGCAGACAACATGAAGTTACGACTCGCATGGTTGAACCCACACTGAACATTCCCCCGTTGTGAAGTTTTGTGAAACACATGAAGCAAAGCGCCTCATTGCGGAATATGTTGGGCGAGTTCTTCAAAACTTGTCAATTATGATTTAACCCATACTTTCTACTACTTCTCGCCCATCATGCCCGTACACTCTTGCTTTGCTGAGATGTGGAACCAAGAACCTGCAGCTCTTTGGAACTGGTGCATGTTTCCCTCTATCCTACAATCTAGACTGTTTTAAGGGGAATATCTATTCCTACCTTCAGCTCCCCAAGTTGTTTTCATCTTAAATAATTTCTTCTTGTAACCCCTTACCAAGAGTGGCTTTTAGCCTTGTTTGGGGCAAACTTGCATAATTATTATATAAAAAAATCTCCCTAAGCTGACCTGCCCTCGGGTGACTTCAATCTGCCACTATCCACCACTCTATGATGACTGGACACCAACATGTTTGGGGTTGGATAAGATTGGTATGCCTGGCCCAGTGATGCGGTAGTTTTGGGGGGCCTACAGTCCTTTTTGAAGACGATCTGGGTGGATTTGGTAGGGTTTGGGGTCCAATGTACCAATGGCATGTACAGCACATTGAACATGTTTAAAAACACAAATTATACCTCTATTGACGACAGTGAGAAACAATTCAGCTTTGCTGTACATCCACATAAAAAAAATGTCTGTTATTGCAGGCTTGGAATTTCGTCTTTTGAGAGGGCAAGGCCATTTTCATTTCATTAAGTTCACTTCCATTGGAGAATCATAAGTGTATGGGATACTTTTGAAGGGGCACAAGGGCAACAGAGGACATGGCCTCAATGGGCAACAGAGGACATGGCCTCCATGGGCAACAGAGGACATGGCCTCCTTGGGCAACAGAGGACATGGCCTCCATGGGCAACAGAGGACATGGCCTCCATGGGCAACAGAGGACATGGCCTCCATGGGCAACAGAGGGCATGGCCTCCATGGGCAACAGAGGACATGGCCTCCATGAGCAACAGAGGACATGGCCTCCATGGGCAACAGAGGACATGGCCTCCATGGGCAACAGAGGACATGGCCTCCATGGCAACAGAGGACATGGCCTCCATGGGCAACAGAGGACATGGCCTCCATGGGCAACAGAGGACATGGCCTCCTTGGGCAACAGAGGACATGGCCTTCTTGGGCAACAAAGGACATGGCCTCCATGAGCAACAGGGAAAATGGCCTCCTTGGGCAACAGAGGACATGGCCTCCTTGGGCAACAGAGGACATGGCCTCCATGGGCAACAGAGGACATGGCCTCCATGGGCAACAGAGGACATGGCCTCCTTGGGCAACAGAGGACATGGCCTCCATGGGCAACAGAGGACATGGCCTCCATGGGCAACAGAGGACATGGCCTCCATGGGCAACAGAGGACACGGCCTCCATGGCCTCGTGTAATTTAAGACCTGCTGAATCACACATGTAAATACGTAGAATGTGTACATATTATTAAATAACTATTTCTACACCATCGTTCTGGTACAATTTACATACATGATGAAATCTAGGAACCCTCAAAAGTGCCTTGCACTGTGACCCATCTAGGCCTGAAGATCCCTGTGTAGAGAAGACGAAGAAGTATCAGTTTGAAATGTGGGAGGAAAACCCGATATCGGGGAAAACCAAAAGTGACATCATCTGGTAGAGCCTGAAAACCCATTCCACTGGCAAAGGCCCAGAGCCCAACTTCATAGAGCTGTTTGAAGCAGAAAGTATTGCTTACCAATTTTGTGCTTTGAACAGAAATGAGCAGAATACCAGTCACAAATTGTACATGTGGCTTGCTAGTTTGGCTGGTAACCTTGGCAAATGGCAAGCACCCCCAACCAAAGTTGGCACAACCAAAACAACAGGAAAACAGAAAGCATTTAAATGTCATAACAGGAGAATATTTCGTCCAGCAATTTTGCGTGAACGAAATATGTTGACTGAAAATGGTTTATGAATTATTAACAACATATGAATGTTGCTTTATTATACATGTATATAAATAAGGAAATTATTCACTAGTGCTTTTAATTTGGCAGTTGCTTTCTTTTATGGCTACAAAAACACAGCAACATCCATTCACTTGGCTACCTGGGACAAATATCCGTTATTAATTTGAAACCATTTAATAAACCTTTTCACGTGGAAGGTTGTATGTGTTTGTGATAGCTTACTTAGCCAGTCAGGCATGCTGCGATGGAAAAAAAAAAAACAGGGCGTTCTCAAGCCTCGGCGTTTTCAATACTCGTTTAATTAAGCTGGCCCTCAACATTTCCTTTGATGTATTAAAGGAATGGCATTGCGGTGTGCGTGTAATTGTGAGCAATGGTTGTTTGGACGGTTGGCGAGTGGTTAGAACTGCCAGGTGAAGAACCATAGACTGTGGTCTCATAATCGCTGGCTTGTCAGGGATGGTGTCATCAAGGATGACAAATTTCAGACTTTCGGTCTGAATTCATAGTTTTTTATGCCTCTCCGGAGAAAAAAGTAGCTGCTTAATTGTTATAAAGAAATCCTGCTCTTTGATCTTCTTCTCTAGTGCTGCGAATACTGTTCTCAAAAACCTCTTGAAATCCCAGGCCTGGAATTTCATCTTTGAGAGGGCAAGGCCATTTTCACTGTGCAAAGGGCACTTCCATTGGAAAATCTTAAAGTCTATGGGCAACTTTTGAAGGGGCACCAAGGCCAAGAGCAGGGCATTGAAGGCCATGGCCTCCCTGGCCTCCGTGTAATTCCAGGCCTGAAATCTGATGCCAGCAGGGATAGGCCTCTATGTACAATGTAATTGTAATAAGTGACTTTTAGTTCTCTGTTGGCAGGACAGACATATCCCCATACTGTGGTTTGGGCACTGGCCTGGTGACCAGTCTTTTTTCTTTATCTTCTTCTTCGTTGCTGTGCATTCTAACATGTGTTATGCGCTCTTGATCATTTGTATGTAAAATTTGCGATCTTTTTTGTCAGCAATGACTCTCACTCCTGTCTTGTTAGGCTCCTTAGCACCAAGCTGGGGTCTTTGGATGGGACGTAAAACTGTAGGTCCCGAGCATTGGGATGCACAGATAAAGCACCCAGCCAGGACTCTTAATGTGAGAAAGAAAAGGCTTGCCCTGTGTTTCTTGAGATCAGCCCTCTCTGATCATGTTTGGAATATGTAGCTTAAATGTGATGTGCATTTACGGAATGCGGAATATTAATATGAATAGTTTACAAATAATGCAGTTTATAAAGGTATAAAAGCCTGAAGGTGCAAACAGGTCCCCAGTGCCTGTCAGTGTCACCCCTGACCTTAAGGTAGTCACCTACTTGGTTCGTTGCCCACTTGTGAGATGATGCATTGACCGAGTTAACAGGGCGATAAATATCTAGGGTCTTTTTCAGTTTTTTAGGATTGCGGCACCAGAGAGAAAAAGAGAGAGAGGGATGCAAATCAGATGCAGTCATCCGTCATTTTTTAGAATTTCTAACCTGATGATTACCAGGTACTCCCGGACATCTGTAGAGGTGTTGTTCTTGGTCTGCTAGGCTAACGATTACCAGGGAAGGTGGAATGAATTCAATCGTTAACCTTGTTATGTCTGCCCTAAATGCAGATGATGGGAACACTACATATGATGGAGATGTACTTGGTACATGTAAATATAGACAGATGTAAGAATGGTTGGAAGATTTGCATGGTGGATCTATCAAATAAGATAAGAGGTTTGAGGTGATCATGTCATACAGCATCAGAATCTAGCATTCTCCTGAAGATAATCAGAGCATACTGATCGAAACGTTGAGTTGTTGAACCACTGGTTCTTTTCAGAACCATAGAGAGAGTTTTATGTACATGGCTGACTCCGCAAACCTCTTGGGGATTCCATGGTTCTAAGAAGAAGTGGAGGTTTACTCAAACATTTTCAAATACAAATGTATAGTAAGCTCTGTCCAGGGTGTGTCGTGGCCGAGCATGCAGTTTTAAGATCACCAAACACAAGCTCTGGTGTTTCTAATTAGCAGAGTGTGGGTTCGAGTCCGTAAATCATGGGCATCATCCACTGGGAGCCTGGCTGGTAGAGCAGAATGCACTACCTTCCCAACTTTTTACGAAGCAATTAAGGTTAAGTGCCTTGCTCAAGGGGCACAAGTGTCATGACCGGGATTCGAACCCACACTGTGCTGCTGACAACACCAGAGCTTGGGTCCGGTGAACTAGACCACTCGGCCACGACACGCCATGAATGTTAATGTTGGTATACATGCTCCTTGTCCTACATGTAGCCTATTGCTTTTTTCATTAGAATTTTGATTGCCCACCAGCGCTGATTGTCCTGTTTGCCCGTAGCTAGCAGGAATGGGTCGTGTGTATGAAAAAATAAGAATAATTAAAACAAAGGTCGCCAGATGCTGGTTTTTGAATCATAATCCAATGTCTTGTGGTAAAGAGAGACAGATGTGTCATGTTTAGTGAATGTAGTCATTCCTGGATAGCTGTTTTGAAAAAAAAGTAACAAGAACGCTCGGCAGTGAAAAACAAATTCTAGAATTGTATGATTAATTGGGAATCGTTTCAATTTGAACAATGGTTTTCATGTTTCCTGACGACCAGATGTTGAAACAGGTGTCAACCGTGTGTGCAGAGTCGCTGCTCGGTTAAACATGGAAACCCTCAAGTAAAATGAAATTAATCAAAATTGACGTAAAGCTATTACAAACATCTTTTGGAACATTATTGTCGTAAACTGTTATTGAAATAGATTTGAAAGAAATAATGTGTGATAGCTTTATGATAGATTTACCTGTGAATACCAGGTCATACTGTAATTTTCAACTTTTATTATATTTATACATAGTTTTTAATGATACCTGTAAGTGGCGGCTATCCGCTGTTGGATATCAATAATAAATAAATAAAATAAAAAAATAAAATACAATTGTTTCTTTAGTGAAGTGGAAAATAATTGTATTTTTTGTCAGAGGGCTGTTTTTAGTTTTCAGAATAACATGTTTTAGTGATCTGGCTGTCCTTTAATGTAAGAAATATGAGGAGAGCTATGTATAAACTGCTCTCCGTAAATTCACTTTTTTTAAGCAGTGCTAGTTTTTCGCACAAGGTTCAGGAGCGTTCGGTAATTACTCCAAAAAATTCTTGATCATAAAAACTGACTTGGTAAGAAGCACTGCAGCTGTTGATAATGAATAACGTTTGGAGAAACAATTCCCTTCTAAGGAATGTGGTTTTAGAGAAAGGGTTTCAACAAAATTTAAATCTGAGACTCGTTTCTCAGATTGCGTATTCCAATTGATAATTATTCCTACATATGTACAGTGTACACAACTGCTCCAGATTTTTTCAGCAATATATCAGAAATGCTATCCACCTTTTGAAATGAAGTTTTCACAGGTTAGTTTGAATGCATATTCATAAAGGATTAAAACAATCCAATGGTTCCCAAAACCAAAGGTATACTTTTTTTGAATAAAATGATGATCCGATGTAAGGTTATTGTACATGTGTGTCTCGGTTTCAAGTGGACTGCTCAACAGAGTGGTATTCATGTATCAATCAGTTCAGGATCTCTTGCGCAACATTTTGTAATTAGTGTTTCGTTCAGTGGTTGACGTACATGTACAGCCCGGCTCAAGAACTAGTCTTCATGAATTCACGTACGCCCCTCAAATCAAACCAAACCCCTGACCTCTATATTATTGCCAACAACCCCCCCCCCCACAAGAACTGGTCATAACGAATCTACGTTCTCCCCTCAAATCAAACCAAACCCCTGACCTCTATATTGCCAACACCCCCCCCCAAGAACTAGTCTTGACAAATCCACGTACTCCCCTCCAATCAAACCAAACCCCTGACCTCATTATTACCACCCCCCCTTTCTCCGAGAATCACTCTGAAGCCATCCAGCAATTATCCAGATAACTCTAATTTATTTCCTGTCGCTGAAGTCCGCCTCTTGTTTCGAGAGGGTTTCTCCTTCGATGACGATGACTCCCCGACTAAAAGCCCTGTGCTCGACGCCGAACCAAACCCCCCCCCCCCAATGTAATTGTGGACTGCAATTAGACAAATCAAGTGTACACACATATATCTGGTGCTGGCGTACATGTTGTACGTGCCAACGTGATGGTTCACTCTAAGATATGTAAATGTAGGCCTCCTTGGAGGATTTAGACATCCAAGATGTAAAAAGAGAAAAGGACAACAAACAAAAACCGTCCTCAGGTGTTCATGGTCCCTCACGACTGTTCGGACTTAAAATAACTCCCTCAAGGGAATTTTCAGCCTGATTGGATATGAAATCATGATTTTGAGAGTGTAAATAAATGAAGAAAAAAAAAAAAAATGAAAAAAAATCGATGCTGCCAACACCTCAGTTCTGTGAATGAAAGAACTGTAGTTGGCATAAAGTGCAGGCACTTGCACTGTACGAGCGAGATTACGTGAGATTGTCGGTTAATCTAGACCCCCCAGCCTTCCAGGAGCATTGGTGCTTTCCAATCAAAAGCTATGATGTACATTTGTAGATCAGTAAATGCACTCACAGCCATCTACATCTACAGATGATCACAAATGAGACAATTTCTGACAGCTATAGTTACTTTTTTATTGTACATTAAGTGTCCATATGCCTCCTTCTTCCTACTTTTGTGTAGGCAAGATTTTATTCAAGTTTGAGATATATCTTCGATGCTAGGTTTCAAAAAGAAAATTTGTTAGTGTATTTTCACGACAGTTGAAGGGATAAAAGACCATCATAAGTGTTATACAGTATATTGTACATGTAGAGCTGACAAAATAGTCGCAGAAAATGTTCATTTTTGTGTGTGAAGGGAACCTTTCCCTCTATTTTGAATGGACTTCTTATGTGGATATTGGTGCGTAAAAAATGTCCATTATTATTGTTAAAGTTTGACCTTTACAAAAAGTATGGTTTCAGATCTTGGAACCAACTAATTGTTTGTCATTATAAGGTCTTAAATTTACAATGAATAATGAAAAGAACAAAATATTTACTGAGTAACGAATGATATCGTTCCTTGAAGTAGGCACATGCAAATAAATTCAGTTAATTGAATTACATTTTTTTGTTTTGGTAAAGACCTTGTAGTTAATGAGTTGTAGAAACAAGCTATGATCGCAATTCAACCAGTTAATAAATTGAGTTACATATGGACTCATTGTAAATGACAATCCGGCATGATACAAAAGAACAAGTTTAACCTGTACGTGGAACATGTGTCCTTCTGTCTATGATGAAAAAAAAAGAAAAGACGTTTGTTTGTTTTTTCACCCACTCTAAAATGATTGATTCGACTGCAGATCCATTCCTTACAAGCCCCCAACTCAATTCACTTTCATTTCCATATTCAATTAAAAATCTTTCCCAGAAAGCCACTTTTGTATTTCAGACAATAGGTAGCAAGATGAACTAGGGGCCTGCAGGAAAAAAGAAATTGTTTCCCATAATCATGAATCCCATTCACACACAAAAAGTCACGATTTTTTCCCACAGACCTCTGGTAAATACTGTTCATAATTAATATTAATGAGGCCTTGTGTCTAAAAATAATGGTGATTGTAATGTTCTTGATACTGTACTTTTTAAAGGCAAAGTATACCTTTGGTTTTTGGATTGTTTTAATCTTATATAAATGTAGATAATATACAATAAAACTAACCTTTGAAAATATTATTTCAAAAGGTGGTAGCGTTTTTTTGAGATATTGCTGAAAATCTGGAGCGGTTATGTCCACACAGGAAGAATAATCCGCAATTGGAATACACCATCTGAGAAATGTTTCTGAAAGAAACGCTTCTCAGATTCAAATTTTGTCTGATAAAAACTGGAATATTTTTCCATAACCACATTACTCCGAAGTGAAATGATTCTCAAAATGCTTTATACTATCGAAAGCTGCTGTACTTTTTTATTGCCATTAATTTTAAGAGTGAATTGCACTTGTATACCTTCCCTTTAAAGCATCGTTGATGTCAGGCTCGGAATTACACAGAAACCATTACGACCACGACCTCCGTTGTTCCTGACCTTGAACTCCCCGCCCTGTCAGAATATTATCCCCACAGACATTAAGATTTTCCAGACGAAATACCTTCTGCAAAAAAAATCATAAATTCCAGGCCATTATGCTAATTAATAAGGAACCAGATGATTTTGAGAAGGATTTTGGTGGCTCTCAAGTGGTTTTTTGGTTTTTGCAAAAGTAAAGAAAAACTAATTATGAGAAAATCTGATTAGTGCCAACGATCTTTGTCTGAAAATCTGTCACTTACAGCATGTAATTTATAACACTATGTACAATTTGCTAGGTTTTAGTAAACTGTAGTAAGGGAAAATTGAATTAGCTGTTTCAAATGCTTACCAACCAAAAGGACCTACATGTATGGTAAGAATGCTAAAGATAGTGGCCTGACATTCTGACCAGAGTCTTTCTCGAAGAAACCTTCCAAAAAGACTCTGCTAAGGTCGAAGCGTCAGGCCACTAACTAAGTATCTTTTGCATAGTAATTTGTTTTCATTGTAGATACTGTACATTCAATTTAATCTTTTAAGAAAATTAATTTGTACATTTTGACCATGAGGATAAGAAGATTGGAAAGGACATTGCAATTGTGTTTGTTTTTTCCTCCTGTAATTCTTCTCTACCTTCCCTTTTAGTAGGGATCAAGGAATATTTATGGAAGCCAATTTGCCGATTACCGTTTTGTGTTCTCCTCTATTTTAAAGAAAGACTAGTCCAGGCCCAGCATGGAACCCCCACTCTATTCAAAACCATAAATACTGGCAAGGCAACAAACTTTTGTTTGCAGATGTGTGTGAAGATAACCAAATTTGATCGGCAAAACGACTGATTTTTAGTCTGGATTTCCTTGTCCGTCTTGATTCAGTGCTTTATTTGCGACTGAGGATTGAAACCCTGACATAGAACAGTTTTAAGGGAGTGTCACCCCCCCTCCCCCATTTACCCTGTACCCCACCCGTTTACCACTCTCCCCCCTCCCCTTTACACCCTATGCCTTTTAGTGCACAGCTAACATATTGCAACCCGCCGATGTACATTTATTGTACATTTTTCACAAAGAGTAACACACCAAGTTCTACACAACCTATGACTTAGCTGGAGAGTAACCAATACATAATTTAGCAAATACTACTGTCGCCAGGAATTAACATTCGCCTGTCATAAATGTTTATCCTCGTTACATTTATTATTGAATGATTGGTATTATGCTGTACCAAATGTCTGAGCTTGTCCAAAGCTTTAATATAGGACGCTCACTTTGAACATCTTTAAAGGAACGTTACAGAATTGGTTTTTGCTAACAAAACAGTTGTTGGCAGTGTAAGCACTTTATGTAATCCACCATTTACATAAACTGACAAACCTGTAGAAGTTTGAAATCGATCGGCCATCTGGGTCACGAGGAAATAGTGAAAGACCGATTACACATTTGCATGAAATCATATAGGTTCAACAAATGAATAAAACGCTCACTGAGCGATAAACTCCAATCGGAAAATTAGTGTATTCATTTCTCATCAAATATGGCATTTCAGACAGAAATATTTCAAAGGATGTTTTCTTCCATCATCATCAATAGACCGTGTAAGTTTTATGTAAATCTGTGATCAAAAAGTATATTTTACAAGTTTTTTTCTTACCAATTCTGTAATGTTCCTTTAAAGAGTATTATTTGGTCGGAAAAAATCTCAAGAAGGGCTTGTGGAAACATCGTATTTATAGCTTTTGCCTTGCTTCTCATAAGGGTAACAATTGGAAGCTTAAATCAAGTTGCTTGTCAGAAAGGTACATGTACTTGTGTTACCATCCTTTAAAATTTGTAGATATATGTAGATTGGCTGATTTGTTGTGACCTCCAACAACCCCCCCCTGTAAACAAAATAGTTTGAAGAAAGAAGAAAGATAAAATAGGGTGTCCAAAAGACACCCAGACCGACCCCTCTGGTTTACACAATGCAATCCATAGAGTTTCTGCTACTCCTGAAAAAAAAAACACCCAATACAAATACAAAGAAGGGAGAGGAAGGGCTGAAAATTAGCAAATTTACTTTGTGTCAATTTGAAAGTGTATTTGTCAATCCAGAGTAACCGCTACTTCTCATGGAGTTGGAGGCACTATTCCTCCTTGTAATCAGATAACTGTCACAAACACTTTGTCACATCGAGGATGGGTTAACTGGTACCCAGCCTTGAAGCCACCTGATAGAGTTAACCTCTATTTGTTCAAAAGGTCACCGGTAGTGCATGTCAACCTTTTCGCTATAATTGGATAACTGTCAGGGACAATCTATCAGGTTAGCTGGTACCTGACCACGACCCCCATGCCTCTTAGCTGGTACTTTGCCCATCGGCGAGTGGCCACTGGTTTTCCTAAAGGGTTACCACTTTGTATGTACAGCCCTCAATAAGACTAATAGTTAACATGGATTAACACATTGGCAACTAATTGCTGGGGGGAGACCGGGTGCGTTTGTGATAAATTGATCGGTTCTACTTTGGGAGTTTGCGCGAAGCAAACAGTCAGATTTCATCACCATCAGTATCGAAGGTGAAGAAATTTGCAACTACTGATAACAAATCTGTTGAATCAGAAATGACTTGATTCTCACAGGTTGTGTTAGCGGCCAGTTAGCGGCCAGTTAGCGGCCAGTTAGCGGCCAGTTAGCGGCCAGTTAGCGGCCAGTTAGTGGCATACATGTATTTGCTCTGTCAATTTACACAGCCATACGTGCAGCTTCATGAGGCATACATAATGAGTTTAGTATTCAAACCGTTACCATGGTAACAGTACATTGCAAATCTATTTTTTTTTACCAATGTGGTTTGGTCGAATCCGATTGGAAGAAGAATGGGTTAAGTTGCTTGAAAGGGTGCACGTAATGTAGTGTGACTGTCATTTTGATCAACAACTGAATCAAGTTGACATTATTAAAACTACATTGTGTAGGCCGACACTGTTTACGGCAAAAAATACAATAATTTATCATTTAATATAAATACTGTCAACTTGAAGGTGTTGAACAGGAACTGGCAATATAGTCGCAGACAGTGTTCATGTTTTTTTGTGATCAACCATGTACATGTACATGAAATAACAAACCTGTGAAAATTTGGGCTTAATTGTTGTGTTTTGTTGGCCCGGCAACAGTTGACGTCATTTTTGTGCTCATCTCTGTCTCTCCTTTTGAGTTCTGACCCATTGTTTGTATTGACGCTGATGATCTGAGTACAATGACAACCTTGAAAATTGATCAGAACAGATTTTTCTGAGCTTCTCCTGCCCCCCCCCCCTCCCTGTTTATTTGCTGTAAAGGAGAGTTTTATCAAGTCAAATGGAAAAGAAATTGTTTCTTCTACATGCTATGTACCTTCCCCAGATCCTTCCAATACCCTCCCCGATTTTCAAATTATTTTGATGGATTCAGTCACTTAGGCGAACCAACAGTAGGAGCGGTTGGGTTGGCGTAATGGTATGGACCCCGGTTCGAATCCTGCCAGGGGCACTGTGTGAATTGGAATTTTAGTCCCTACCTGATGGCGTGGGTTTTCCCTGGAACAAGTCTCTGGGGTTTCCCCTCCCACATTTAAAACTGAAAACTTCCTTCCTCGTCTGCTCTCCACAGGGCTCTTGGCCTACATGTAGTCTGAGAGTCCTTGGCATCACAACCAGAATTAATGAATGAAATGAGATGAAAGGAAATGAAAACAGTGCTTTCTAAAGTCAACTTGAAAAAGCATATTTGCACATTAAGCAGCGTAACTGCCAAGCGCCAGGGCCGGCATTGCAAAAGCAGGCACTTTCACAATCCAGCCAAACGATTGCAATTTGCTGCATATAGCAGGCTTTTCATTCCCACTGCATTTAATGTTGATGCATTTAGTGGAGTGCCTAGAAAACATCTGATGGGGGGGGGGGGGGTTCGGGGGATTTATTTACCACACATCAAAAAAAGCTAACCCTCCCCCGTTAAAACAGTGACTTCTTAACACTCCTGACTAAAACTAGAAAACCAACCGAAGAAAATCCCAATACTTTTTTTTTCTGCGAGCCTGTTGTCTCTCTAACGGGTTAAGAGGTTTTTTTTAGCGTTGGCCTGCGAGAAATCAGCAAACAAACCAACAAGGGTAAAAGTGCAGACGATTGTTTACCTTCACCCCACTTAGCCACTCTTACAAATGACTTTGAGAAAGTGCACTGTAACGGGCGAGCGTGGGTTAGTACTGTTTCGGAATGACGGGGACATCGGACATTTTGAAAGCCTCGGAAGATGTCGGGACAGTTACTCACTCTGGGGTGTTGACACTAGACTCAAGTTTTGACAATTGGAATCTTAATCATTTTTCATGCTGCAAAGTTTTTAGTGAAGGTTTTTTTTTTTAAGGGAGGTGTGATGTATCTACAGGGGCTTTGGACCCTCATTACGAGTTAATATAAACTTATCGGCTACATTTGTACATCACGTACATGTGTAGAATATGTTCATGTATAGTTTATAATATAAACATAAGGGGACTAGACCAAAAGGAAGACTTTTTAACCCAAATTTGTTTTACCCGAAGCTTTTTTTACCTGAAGAGTTTCGAAATGTATAGTTGTTATACATGTAAGTCTTAAAAAGCTCATTGATGCAAATATTTGTAACAGGTCAACTCCCCTTTCTGCTGCAATACTTGTACTTTTACTCAGATCTTTTCTGTTAATTTATATAGTTTCCTTTATCTAATTTCTTTACCTAATCTAATTTAATTCAATCTCATGTAATCTAATCTCATCTAATCTATTATATATTTCTGGTAACGAAACTAAGGATGCCTCATAAGTGAACTTAATCACTGTAGCTCGCAAGCCTGAGGAAACTTTCAAACTAAAAGGTGCTTGCTATGTGAACCAGAAACATCAGGGTTAACTCTTACTGTCTCCTGACAAGTCTTCTGGGTTCTTTTACGTGCACTACCAATCCTGGTACACGGAACTAGGTAAAGGAAGACCCAAGAGCTGCTGATAGTAATAAAACATTGTGAGAAGAAGTAATGTAGTTTTTTGAGAAAGAGGTAATTTCTTACTAAAGTATTTGAATCTGAGAAAGGCTTTAGGCTTGAAGGAAAAGAAGGCAGTGTCAATTACAAGGCATCCCACTATTTAAATGCTACTGCTCAAGCTTTTAATGGCTAGAAAGTTTGCACTCTTATCTTGATCAGATTCCGGCTGCGTGTCATTCACCGTAAACGTACTTTTACTTTTTTCCCCGCAGATTTCTATATCACTTATTCACTTTATAAGCTTGAAGGACAGTCTTCTTCTTCTTCTTCTTTTTCGCCGATTCAGTTCTCAAAGTCGTACAAAATCACCTGTCGCCTTCGGAGAGCCACTTCAACTTTCTTATGAATATAAACTAAAAGTATAAAAGTGCCTACTTGATTCTCTTCAACCCCCCCCCCCCGGAACCAGTTTAGATGCCTTTCCCAAACTAGTCTTTACTTTCCCTTAGCACTCCTTCAAGGGTAATGACTTGCATCTCCCGCGAGACAGAATATTGCAAAGAGTCCCCCCCCCCCCTCTTGCCGCCTCGCCTTCAACTTGGAGGATTTTTCCAGTGAATGACATGAGAAGAAGAAGCGCTCGCTGAAGCCTGTTTAGCCGTGTAGAATGACCGGCGAATAGCCGAGGGCATCCTGGAGACTTGGCCGCTGTGGTGGCTGGCTGGCGCTGGCTATGCTTTTAGTAACAAGTGTTTTCTCTGCTTGCTAAGCGATAAGCAGACACTGGTTCTCTTTTTTTTTCGTCTTTTTTTTCCTTCTTTTCTTTTCATCTTCTTCTTAATGGGACTGATGAGTCCATGGCGTGCGTGGTTGATTGATATTTGTTATTAATGGATATTAGAAAAGTTCATCTGTTTAATGGTAGCTCATTCTAAAATACTACAGTGTATGTACAAGGACACAGCCAAGAAACCCCTTTCACACTCCCGAGCCAAAATCAAAGGTGTGAAGAGGGAGGAAAAAAGTAATTAATTAGTGACTGAGGCAGACTAAAACAGGGGGATATCTGTGGGGGAAAAGGAGAAGGCAAAGACAAAAAGTTGTTAGTCATTTCCTTCTTGGATGCTCAGACCATGGGGTTGAATAGTCTGGAGGTGCCTTATTCACAGTTCCTCCCTACTCAGACATGATGAACAGTGTCTCTGTGGTTACCTACTGTAGTGCCTCAATGCCCTGTAACATCATCTCTCTTTAAAAAAACCTTGAAAACCCCGCACAGTTTAAAGGTATTAGGCCTATTCAGGAATGGTAAGGATAAAAGAACATTGTTTATTTTTAGTCTGAAAGCTTTAGTGATTATGAAGTTCATTCTAGAACCGTTCTTTCTGTGAAATATTTCCCTCTGAAAATGAAGTCTTATTCGTGAAAACTGTATGTGAAAACCTTAAAAAATGCAACTGCTGATTTCGGTTGTTACAACCCAAATTAAGGACAATGTGATTACATGCTGAAAATTGTGCGTGATTTTTCACTATTTTCTCCCGACTCACACAACGGATTAAGCCCAAATTTTCACAGGTTTGTTATTTCATGTGTACGGTTTGTCACACAAAACATGATCAACGTCTGCGACTATTTTGTCAGCTGTACCAATCCAGTGTTTAACACCTTTAAGTATTGCATCTTTTTAAAGCTATCTGATGTAAGGCGATATTTGATATACACAATCCTAGTACCTTCCCGATTTGAGCGTATGTATAGGTTGTCTTTGAGAAACTCAAAATTCTTGTCACGTTTTCTTAGCGGAATTTCTGAAAGCTTTTTTTTTTTTTCCTCGGCGAAGGCTGTCCATCATATCGAATTTCAATTTCTGAACTGGATGTGAGGGATTTATCTTTGTCAGGTATTCATGAGTTTGTGTAGACTTGGTGAGCCATCTTTTCAATCTACTACTGACATGTAGGAAAGCATCACAGTGTGGTGAACTAGATTTTCTGAATGCTGTATGCTGTATTTAGGTTTGTATTCACATTGTGATCCAAATATTTGCGTCGTGTCCATCGATGGGTGTACTTTTATTGAGGTAAAATCTGGTGCATAATTCTTTAAAAAAAGAATACAAAATACATTCACAACATACATGTACATGTATACAAAAAATGTAGTTAAGAATTTTATTTTTGACCTAATTGTTGTATTTAAAAGCAGATCTGCCAACTCTCCCTGATTCTGCAGTAAGTTCCCCGAAAATAAACCAATCTTTCCACGTTCTGATGAACACATTTAAATATCTCCCTGATTGTGGAAACTTGTTCCCTATTAATTGAATGTTACGTCCCTGATTGTTTTACAAAATCTCCCTAATTGCAAATTTAGGTATTTCTTAATTATTATGCAAATAACTTTGATAAATCAGAAACAAAATGGGATGTACCGGACGAACAGACTACCCAAAATCTTTTAAAAGAGCCCACTATCTCTCCATTTTAATATTACCGACATTCTGTGTTTGTTATTTGATGTGAAATTGCCTTTGTGGTTAGGGACAGTAACAGACATCTACACATGTACGTCAAAGGATTTAATTTTTGAGTAAAACACACTTTGGGAAATAAAGTAGTCTAAAGGGAGGGTATGCCTTTGGTATTTACTCCAAAAATTAATGACCATGAAAACTACTTGGTATAAGAAGTGCTGGTATAAGAAGTACTTTTCACTAGACACCTGGGCCCAATTTCATAGAGCTGCTAAGCACAAAATTTTGCTTAGCATGAAATTTCTCCCTTGATAAAAACAGGGTTACCAACCAAATTTCCATGTGTTGCATATTGCTTGTTACTGGTATTCAGCTGTTGTTTGCTTATCCTGAAAATCATGTGGATATTTGGTTGGTAATCCTGTTTTTATCAATGAAGAAATTTCATGCTAAGCAAATTTTTGTGCTTAGCAGCTCTATGAAATTGGGCCCTGACGTCATCGGGCTAGTGTTAAGGGTAAGCCCTTGGTGACTTTATGCTCATTTGGTCGGAGTACAGTAGTTAGCGCTTCATTCTAGATTTAGAAGGCCCTCCGCTCGCGAGGCATTCATTTGAAACGGTAACCTTGCTGGACGGGTGTCGTGCGGACAAACACACGGCAATTAGGCGCACGGCAGTGGCCATTAGATTGAAAATGGCTCCCTAGCAACAGGTTGAAAAGGGTTGCCGTGACAACCGTGGCATGCATTCAAAGTGGTATCACCAGGATAGGCAAATTAAATTTGAATTAAATGTAATCGATAAAGGGAAGGGGAAAAAAGAAGGAAAAAAACTAATATTGGATGTTTGTTCAGGCACTTCAAATGCCCCAGAAAACATTTAAAGGGATTTCATTAATAAAGCAGTCGGCTTAACAAAGCGTTTGCTTCATGAAGGGTAAAGCTAGATAACTCAGAAATAACTGTTCGTAATATGAAAACACTGGTGTGAAAATCAAAAAGTAAATACCTTTTAATGGCTAGTTACTACTGTAGCTGAATTTATTCAATTTTATTTTGTTCAATTTAATTTCAAAGTCACTGAAGAGGTTGAAGAGTTTTACCTTTTTTCACTCACACCACAAACAATAAACAATAAATAACGTACAAGTCTTAAAAAGTGTTTGTCGTTGTTCAAGCGCCTTGAGCACCTTGTTGGTGGGTACGTGTGCAATATTAAATATTTGGTTTTACCCTTACAATGTACACCGATGGTAAAACAGATAATATTATTTATCCCTGATGCAAACTAAACGTCTTTTTAAATATTATTATTATCTTTATTACCTAAAGATGTCCAGTAACAAAGCAAGGAATGCGTTTAGAAAATTACCAACGAACTTGTTATTTCTTTACAAAAATTGTTTCAACCCATCCACCCACTCAAATTTTGGATGTTAAGAATATTGATCGACTATTCAATGCATCCTACATGTAGGCTTACCCAAGGACAAAGTGATGGCTCAAATGAAGCAGGTAGTTTAGATCATTGCTCTCCCAGCTCGGGGTATTTCAATGGCCTTTTTTTTCAGGCTCTTCAGCTGCAGTTTTAAAGGACTAAAATAATCAGAAATGCAACTTTTTACGTTGACAACAACAAGAGAGGAACTTGCGAAGTGAAGTGTGCGAAACTCTGCACAGTGTTTTTTTTATCCATCGTTTGAACGAGGTGGACTGTAGATTGACTATCCATACATAGTTGACCAGTAGCAAAAGACTGGCACAGATGAATGAAACGAGGCAAACAATAATTATTAGTACTGCAAATAATATTCTGATTTTCAGATCAAAATTATGATTTTCTGGTTTTTAAAACAGAACGTGGCAGCATCTTAGGCCTGGAATTACACGGAGGCCATGGTCTCTGTTGCCCCTGGTCTTGGCCTTGGTGCCCTTTCAAAAGTTTCCCATAGACTTTAAGATTTTCCAATGGAAGTGCCCTTTTTTTAAATGAAAATGGCCTTGCCCTCTCAAAGATGAGATTTCAGGCCTGGCATCTTTCAAATTTGATCAAGATATCACGTTCAGGTTAATCAGAAATTTGGATTGGACGCCACCCTGTCGAGGGAAAACAAACTCAACTCTATCCTGAAGAGTTTATAAAGTCGACGCAGTCTGCAATGCAATCATAGATATATGCATATATGCAGGAGTTGTTTGCACTGCATTGATGAAGAAACCTGTTTATTGGAAGTGCATCAAATGTGTTAACATTGGACTGCTCTATAAACAAATCATGTGCATGGTGCAAGGGTTTTCTTCTCCTGAAAGAGGTTTTGGAGGAAATGACTTCATTGGTCATGAGATGTACCCCATCAAACTTAACGGCGAGTCATAGCCTAGCGTTCTTGTGCACTTGACTCAAGTTCTGGTGGTTGAGGTCGTCAGGGTGTAGGTTCGAGTCCCGGGCATGACAAGTGTTCCTTGGGCAAGACACTTAACTAAAAGGAGGGCAGCGGGTCATAGCTGAGCGGTCTCTAGTTGACTCAAGTTCTGGTGGTTGAAGTCGTCAGGGTGTAGGTTCGAGAGCAAACATGGCTCCTAACCCTCAGGGGTTTAGGGTTTTAAGCTGCCCTTGTAATTTATGCGGACTCATTTCCAGGCTATCAGATGCGGCCGAAGAAAGTGACTTGTAATTTATTCAATTAAAGTTTGTGATCATTCCACAAATCTTGCAGCCAGGTTTTCCCTTTCAAGTTGCCCTGCTCGCATGGAAGCAATAACTGAAACACAAATAAGAGGTAAACTAGTAAACTTGTGGGTACAACCATGTGTAAATCTCATTTGGGAGGAGTATTGGCTCTGAAAAGAGCGATGTGGTCTCGACGTTCGTACGGCATACTCTGCTTGATATTTGACAAATTAAACAATTTTTTTTTGTAAATTTGCAATCGATGTAGCTTTCTCACTTAAACTTACATCACCAGTGAGGTTTTTTTCATTTGAAGGGGGTTCTAAGATCAAGTTCAGTTTTGTGCTGCACTCAGTTTCCGAAGAATAGGGTCCTTATGAAAGTTGGAAAAAGTAGAGACTAAGGGCAGATCCGAATTGGCGGCTATGGCTACAACTGTTGCTAAGGGTATTGCTAAGGACATGTCTGTATTTCAGTGAATCATGAATGATAACTCCAGGATCCAGCTGTAGACATAGCCGCCAATACGGGACACAGCCTTTTAATATTTTGTCCACTTTCATAAGGACTTATCTAATGGGAAATGAGTGCATCACAACAAACGAATTTGACATTTAAAGAAAGGGTCATACGCCAGCCCTCTGAAATCCGAGAAACAATTCATGCATAAATCGTTTCTCAGATTTCAAATATTCTAGGGCGAAAAATTATCCGAACCATACTACTTAGAAGGGAATCCTTGTCTCAAAGTAGTTTATACTTTCAACAGCTGCAGTGCTTTTAGACCCTTCCTTTAAGGCCCCTCTGTAAATTGCTGTTGTCGCTTTAAAAATAATGACATGTTTCTTTTCCGGTTTGACAGTATCAAATGTTGCCTACTTTTAGTCCTGTACTATGCACGCACCGAATCATTAATGCTAGAAATGATTGATTGTGTGAATTGAGTGATTGTGTGCTTTGTTTTCGTGGTTCTAAATATTTGGTTACGTGTGTTTTTTCTCGTCTTTTTCTTTTTTCCAGCGCCCCGGATAATGTTTGGTCATAGATAGATGGCACTTTACAAAACTGTATTATTATTCCGGAATTTCATCTTTGAGAGGGCAAGGCCATTTTCATTTTGCAAAGGGCACTTCCATTGCAAAATCTTAAAAACAACTTTTGGAGGGGCACCAAGGCCAAGACCAGCACCCCGTTGACACTCAATCCAGAGAGGTGGATTGAAATCCAGCATTTTTATCACGACCTCAGATCAAGATCTGGTGTCGCATTTACACCAGTGCCTGATCCAGCTCTGATCCCACTTTTGATCACAGCTGTCACAATTAAAAACACAAGCAAAAAGCCTGCCACTCCCAGCAAAATTGCGGTGTCTGATCCACCTTTGCGTTTACACTCGTTTCTGGAATCCACTTTGCCGGATCTGATCCACCAATTGCACGATTCAACCCGCCTCAAAAGGTGGACTGAAATTGCAGGATCTTGAACCGGGTCTGATCCTGCTTTTTTGTGTGTTTACACTCGCTGTTAATCCACATCGGCGGATCAGATCCGGGTCTGATCCACCTTTCTGGATCTAGTGTAAATAGGGTCCAGGGGTAACAAAGGCCATGGCCTCTGTGTAATTCCACACCTGAGGTATGAGGAGCTATTGTTTGAATTTATGCTCTGTTTCTCGGTGAAAGAAACGAAACACACTAAAAGCCTATTTATACTTGTGTCATATATCTTCAATAGTCACTACACCTCTTGAAAGCTCATTGATAATGCATCAGAACCACTGTTGACTAAGCCGATGAACAAACATGGTTGAGATGGGAACAGTAAATATATATTGTTGTATGCCGCTGAGGGTATAAAGGTCGAAAACCGGCTGTTCAACCAAATTTTTTCCTGTTGATGCCAAGCTGTTGTGCTGTTGTGCTAACAGAAACTATGATCGTTTTTCATTCTCCCCCACCCCTCCCCTCTCCACCTTAGTCCCACCCACTCCCCGAACTACAGACGCTAGTTTTTTTTGAGAAAAAAAAAGATCCCTTCACTTTTGCAGAGTGAATTTTAATAATGGATTGGTGTCGAAGGAGTTGCAGAGAAACGAGTCAGAGATAGAACCGGAAGAACGACGAGTTCAACCGGAATTTTCTTTCCTGTTGTGGATGTAGCGTGTCAACAGCACGTGTGGGGACGAAAACTTTCAGACTTTGATCTGAATTCAGATTTTTTAGTACGCCTGGTGAAGAAAAATCAGCCATAAGCAGACAAAATTGTTTGAAACTTACAAAATTATACACTACAAGAGAATAGATAATAAAGAGGTCGCTCATTGGTTTTGCCAGCCTTTGGCAATATTAAGAGTTAAGAATACTGTTTAAACACCGTAGTCCCACCCGGTCCCCGAACTACAGACGCTAGTTTGAGACAAAAAAAAGAACTCACTCCGCGGCAGTGCAGTTAATTACGAGAAGTCCCCCCGATCCACAAAGCTAAAGTAGTAGTCCAGGCCGATTTCCTACCTCCCGCCCCGGTAGTAGTTAATAAGCATGACAGTTCTTTTCAGAACTGAGAAGTCTCCCGAATTGCGAAAAATCTACTCCGCGGTAGTAGAACAAATAGCAAGACAGGTTCTCTAAAGAACAAAACCTACACAGCAAAGTAGATATTTACACACATGGTGTTACCGCAAACCGAATACATGTGTGTATTATATTGATACCTCACCATGCAATGTCTCAAAAACCATTACTGTTTAAACAGATTAAAGGTATTATACACTTTTGGTAATAGCTCAAAATCAGTGTCCACATTTTGTGTGATTAAACATGCATGAACAAACAAACCTGTGAAAGTTTGAGCTCAATCGGTCATCGAGGTCACGAGAAAATAGTGAAAAGAGATCTTATGTTTTCTGTTTTTTCAAATTATCGCGTGCGATAATTACTATTGTTTTACTCGTTTCTCAGAAACGATAGCATTTTAGGCAGAAATATTTTAAGGAACCCTTTCTACCATTACTTACTTTAAATCATGTAAGTTATGTGTGAATCTGTTAACATTGTGTTTTTCGATCTTACCAATAGTGTACAGGGCCTTTAAGAAAAATGGTCTCACCTGGGTGTCACCTGAGTGTCACGCTCTCCGGGTTCTATTTCTAATAGTAGGGTGGCAGCCATTTTTGGTTTCTTCCATTCTTTCTAACCAGAATGAGGCTGAAAGGGAAAGTAGTCTGGTGCTGTTATCTGTGAAACGAGAATCGGTGTGCATCATATAGAACTGTGTACGGGGCACCTGACAAAGGTTGCAGTAGAAAGTCGGCGTTGTTTAACCCAGTTAGCAGTGTCCCATTGGTGTTTCCGTCTTGGTTCTGGAATGCAAGTGTAGAGCTTTCTCTTTTACTCTTTTACTCCAAGCTGTCAGGAGATCACAATTTGTATGATCCAATTTTCGTATTAAAGGAAATCAATTTTTTACGCCAATATCCCCCCGATTCCATACGTGCTTGCACCTGCCTCATCATAAGGACATACCAAGGGGGGTGCGTGTCCATGTTTCATGTTTCGTCATGGCCCTTAAACCAAACATGGCTACATTAATACGGAATCGTGGCCCGGATTCGTCACTTGGGAAATTGATTTCAGGATAGGGCCGTGGTCGAAATTGAGACGGGCACACGTCTTGCTCTAAAAAAAAAAAGAAGAAAAAAAAAGAGAAAAAAAAAGGATGATTGGGGTTGAGTCATCCCGAATCAACGGAAGCGTATAGTTAAGTCGATGCCACCAGCAGGATTTATTTGCAGATTTGTGTGGTGCCAAAGGCCCCCCTCGTTTTGCCTCCATCCACAATTCTCATTCCCTTCTCCCCAACAACACCCGGAAAGAGGAAGAACTCTAAAGAAGGATTCCATCAATGTTCAAATGTTCCGTAGTCATTAAAGGCAAAGTGTTCCCTTGGTTTTAGGAACCGTTCCATTGTTTTATAAAGTATTTTTTGTGTACTTCTAACTTTTAAAATATTGTATTAAAATGCAATTAGGTTATTTTTAAAATGAACTTCTGTGAATTATTAAAAAATTTAATCATAAATAATACACTATCAATGTTGAAAGGAAAGCTTTAAAATATGCACCAGTGAAAAAGCTTGTGGATTGGTGTACCATTAGTTGGTCCTGCTGGCTGTGCAAACGGGCAACCCCTGTTCAATCGGGATCCATTTATCCAGGATACTATCAAATGAACTCACCAGAGATGGTGACTCATGCCCGATACTTTATGCAAGGGAGGCAGTTGCTTCTATTCCCCTGGTAATTAATTGCCTTGGTGCCCCTAGAAGTGTTCCAGTTGAAATGCTGCGCCCTTAACTGCGGTAGAACTGCCTTGCCCCTATGCAATCTACATTATGTACAACAATAAAGTGCCTGGCCGCGGGTGACACAGGTCTGGAATTTCACCTTAGAGAGGGCAAGGCCATTTTCATTTTGCAAAGGGCACTTCCATTCGGAAAATCTTAAAATCTAAGGGCAACTTTTGAAAGGGCACCAAGGCCAAGAGCAGGGCAATGGAGGCGATGGCCCTTGTGGCCTCCGTGTAATTCCAGGTCTGGTGACTGACAGCATCGAAAGTTCAATATCAAACCAACATTTTCCCCACTTTTGTAAATGCAGCTTTGAACATTTAGAATTGTGTGGGGGGGGGGACATCAGGGACCTTTCAAGAATTCCAGACGATGTGTGGAGGGACTTGAGTCAAACTGTGGACCCATCTTGGCATCTTTGAGCATCCATGGTAGAGTTGTGAATCAAGAGGTGGTTCGTACATTCAACTTGTACTTGAACCGAGTGCGTAGGTCTGGAGAATATCAATGAAGCTAGATTTTCGCAAAAAGGCGAATAATTCGCTGAGAATGTCTCGTTTTTGACGTCATTAAAACCGCCACGCTGATCATCTTGCTCCAAAACTGTCCCCATTAATTCATCAATACCAAAAAGCATTTTAAAACTGATTTATTCCTGGTATGTTTTTTTTTCCTTTCAGTGCACATACTGTTTTTTAGCGTCAATTTCGAAAAATAAATTGCCCATGACAAGGTCGGTGTTTTAGAACAACAAAGTCAACTGCAGGAAGTGCCCTTTGAAACATTGGGAACCGGGAATTCTAGAAAATAAAAGAAGCGAACCTTCGACTCGAGTGCGAGTCGTTTTAGACAATCGATGCATCATCTTCCCCCCCCCACATGCATTCTGTTGACTCTTGGGTAATATTTCCCCAGTCGTCTCTGTGAAATATTCGCTATCAAAATCAAGTGTTTTTCTGTTATCAGCCATCCATGAGGAAAAAACTCAGTCTGCTGATGTTTTTTAAATTTTTTTATCTTTATATATTTTTTTATAGGGCACTGTGAACGGTCAACTGTGGAGCGCGGTTAAATTATGCACACGTTTTTTACCTTGAGAGAGCCAGTAATCTCCTCAATTGCTTTCACGACATGCTGTGTCGTCGACAACACGTACCCTTATATGTATTGAACTGCTGACGTGCTACTCAACTACAGGCCCTACATGTTGCAGAGAAAAAACAGGTTTTTCCTGTTTTAAAAAAACAAACTTGCATGACTTGAATTGTGTACCGAAATACGTGTACAAATTTCAAGAGAATTTCAATTTGATTTCAGGTTTTGTTAACGCAAAACTGCCCTGGCCGGGAGATGTTTCTTACAAGCATACAATGAACTGCTTAGCAAAACGGGTTTACCGGCCAAAAATTACATGTAGTTTACATTGATTGTGAATGGTTGCCTGTTTATTTCACACAAACACACAACGAATTGCTTAGCAAAACGGGTTACCTGCCAAAAAATTACATGTAGTGTACATTGGTTGTGACTGGTTTATTTTTTGCTAAGCATTTAAATATTTCCTGCTTAACATAAGCCTCGAGCCCATCAACCTTGAAATTGATTGTCCATTACAGCAATGATGTTGTTCAGTTGCTAGGCAAGGCTCAATGTCCACAAAGTGACGTCAGTTTCCATAACTTGATTTTGTTTTCCTTTTTTTTCTTCTTTTTTTTTTGCTGGAGTGTAAGTTGACGCCATTATTTTCACCAACACAGATTATTACTGATAATGAATGAAATGGCTGTGACTCTGAACAGAGGGAAAAACTCTGACTGTTTAATTAAAAAAGAAGAAGGAAGTTCCAGCGTATGATAGCGGCAACTCAAGGAAATTTGCTTGAAGCACACCCTCAGGCAACCGATTACAAAACCTTGATAAATATTTGGGAAGCTTTTCAAAAAAATATATATCGTTTGGAGAGAAGGAAGCGTTCGTCATCAATTAAAGAATTTACCGCTCCTTGGAAGTAAATATCACCTCATATTCTGAGCAGTCTGTTTGATGTGAAAAAGTGCAAGTTGTTGTGATATGAAGTTAATAAATAAGTTTATGGAAATGTAGACTAAAGGCCATATCACACTGGGCATTTTTTTTTCAGGCAACTTGGAGGCAACCAACTGCACTGTATGCACAAGGAACACTTTGGCAGCACAAGAGATATTCGTCTAGCTGTAACTCAGTATCCCCAAGAAAAATAAGGAGAAAACGTGAAATGTGAACAAATTTTTTTCCTGGAGATTGCCCAGAACTTGTTGCCAGTAAATTGCCTTGTTTCAGTCTTCTCTAGGAACCATTGACCTTAACCAAGTAAGACCGCCAACACGTACATGTAGGGCTAGATACACTGTAGCTCAGTTAGTAGAGCACCAGCTTGTTAATCCTGAGGTCCTTGGTTTAATTCCTGCTCTAGTAAATTTTCCTTTGTTCAACCCCAAGTTATTTATTTATTTTCTCACAATAACAAAAGACAGAATCATTGAACAAAAAATATAGTAGTACAATACAAGCAAAGAGGATGTTTGTAACTGATGATAATGATGATGAAAAAATATAATATCTGTGAGTAAGGAGGCCGTTCAAATAAGCCAAGGCTTGTGGGGAACAGCCCTAGACATAATGCAAACACAATATAAAAAACTCAAAGTGTGTGGCGTGTTGTGGACGAGCAGTCTAGTTCACCACATCCAAGCTCTGGTGTTGTCAGCAGCAGAGTGTGGGTTCGAATCCCGGTCATGACACTTGTGCCCTTGAGCGAGGCAATATTCCATTTTAAAAAAAGCAACAAAAAACCAAACAACTAGAAACGGAAAGGACAGAATGCAAAAGGAGTTGAAGTCTTAAAGACAATGAGAAGCCATGAGAGAAAGCCAAGTTACATAATGAGCGAGTAGGAGTCGTTGTGGACAAGGCTTTGGCCAGTGGTCTACTAGTGGGTATTTCATTCCCTGCAAGCTTGAAGATTTAATTGAAATGGTGATCATATTTCCGCCACTTGTACATGTAATGTGAGAAATTGTGTACAATGTATACATAATATCACCTTACTCTTGGTTGCATAATTATCGTTAAATCAAAAAGAAAACAAGAAAAAAGGGGGAAATATTATATTTTCAGTCAGGGATCGATGAAGCTGCTTGACCAAAGGGCTTGATTTTTTATTTAAATTTTTTTTTTTGGGGGGGGGGAATTGTTCAGGACTTGTAGCCCAGAATATGTACTTGACCATAATTTTATCTACAAGGATCAAAATGAGAAGAGACCCAAATCAAAATGAGAAGATAGTTTTCTGATATAAGCTGTTTTTATTTTGAGCAAACAATATGAGAAGGTTGATCTCTTCTGTTGAGTCTTCTTCAGAAGAATTAAAAGATGTTTTGTCACATGAACAGTTTCTCCAACGTTTGCATATTTTGTTTTTTTATTTTTTCAGACCTCAAACCAGCAAAGTGTTTCAACATGCGAATGAACATATGCTGACTTATTGTACTGAAAATAATTTTAGTTGATCCGTTTGATATTTTTACAAAAAAAGAGAAATTAGAATTAGCTGTTGCAAACTGCTTACCAACCAAAAGGACCTGTAGTATAAATGCAAAAAATTAGTTAGTGGCCTGACGTTTCGACCCTAGCAGAGTCTTTCTCGAAGGCTAAATGACAAGACAACACACATACATGCATACAAGGGGGACAAAAGCAGTCAAGTGGAAAAACATGAATAGAGAGAGTGGAGAGAGAAAAGCAAGAAGCATTCAGAAAAAGCAGGGGGTAAGCAGGGATTATGAAGACAAAGGGGGGGGGGGGTTGGAGGGAAGGGGATGGCTAGACCACAAGAAGTTGGAAACACAAAGGACAAAGTGGAAGGTTGGAAGAAAAGTAAATAATTAGTAAATAATTAGATATTTTTAAGAAAAATGATTAAATCATCCTCAAATCATAGAAAATGGATGGGAATAGTTACCTACCTTTTCCATTTATTAATTTATTCTCAATGAAAGTCGATTCTAATCAATTCAAATTGTTGTCAGGTACAAGCCTGCATATGTTCATTTACACGTTGAAACACTTTTGGGTAGTTTCATGTCCTTATTAAAAAAAATTAAAAATTGTTACAAACCGTTTAGAAATTTGCTAATGTGATGGTACTGGTATAGATGAGTGGTTTACTTTATCAGGTTTCCTGTCGTGACCGAGTCTGCCTCTTCATTTTGATACTCGCGGTTCATGTCTGCTTGAGGGCTATGTAAATAAATCTATCCAAACAAACATGTACTGCTTGTTAATAAATATTGAACGTGATAAATTGAAGATTTATGTAAACTGTTGAAACAGGCGCAACGTTTCGTCCAGTGCAGTGGGGATGGGGGTATGATCCTGTAAATGTCAAGGTGCTTTACAAAGTACAATGTTATCCATTAGGATAAAAAGAAAGACACTTAAAACCTTCGAGCAGTTTTGTGACTCGGGTGGGCAGGGATATGTGTAAGAAATTGCATAGAATTGAATAATTTAATAGTTTTTTCCAAGGGTTCTTAATCTAGGTTTTATTTTAAAGTACATGTACCTGAAACCATGAAAAATGTTTCAACATGTGAATGGACAAGCAGGCTTATACTGAAAATAATTTGAGTTGATTCATTTATTGGTTTTTAAAGGTTTTTTTCCTCTCTAAATCATCCTTACATTTCCATCCAAAATGCATGAAAAAAAAATTTTCGGGTAAATATATTTTTTAATCAGGTCTTTAGGAGGCAAGGAGAAATGAATTTGGTGTTTTGTTTATGAATGATAAACAAAACAAATATATACTGGTTTTCAGTTTGAGAAAATTTGTTTTGGGTCATATTTTGTCAACATGTAGAAACATTTGGACAACCTCTTTCAAACAAAGCATTTCTTTTTTCCACATGGCGTGTCGTGGCCGAGTGGTTAAGAGCACGAGCACCAGACTCAAAATTCAAAACCTGTTTTAAACTGCTTCTGTTTGTTCAAGCGCCTTGAGTACCTTATTGGTAGATACGTGCGCTATATAAGACTACATTTTATTATTAATGTTATGGCTGGATAAATTTAGGTTAAACAAAATATGTTTGATCTGCTTAAAATCTAGGAAAGAGAAGTCAAAGAAATATATTTCGGCCTCAAATCTGGTAAATAGCTGTATTGATAAATTTGACACCCCTGAAGGATTTAATTGTAAACCGTGTTTTTTTTAATAAATTCTACCGCAGTCCCCTTAGATCATTAGACTTTCATGAAAGAAATATGAACTGAAATGTATACCCGCCTCATTGAATGATATCCACCGATTACTTTTTAGCTTTTAGGAAATCTCCACTGATCGTTGTCCTCTTATTGAAGTTTGATAACAGACCAGGGCCCAATTTCATAGAGCTGCTTAAGCACAAAGAGCAGCTAAGCACAACAAAATTATGCTTACCAGAATAAGGTTACCAGCCAAACTACCATGTCACATGTACAATTTGTGACTGGTATCCTGCTCGTTTCTGCTTAGCAGACAATTGTTAAGCAATATTTTCTGCTTAAGCAGCTCTATGAAATTGGGCCCAGGAGAATTTTTTATTGGGAGGGCTACAAAAGTCAGGTTGCAGACTGGCATTCCTTCTGCAGGGGGAAGGTGGGTGGGGTGGAGGTTGTACATGTAGAGAGTGATAACCCAGTTTTAGTGCTCATATGAAGCATTGAGGTACTCCTCCCCCCTCCCGCCTCTATTGTGTCTTCATTGTGTGCTTGGAATCTCAGAAACTCTTGAGAGGGTTTTAGGATGGGTACTTCTGTACAAGAAGAGAAATAGTGTGATAAAGATTTTACCCGCAAACGTTTCAATCTGAGAAACGATTTATAATGCATGAATCACTTCTCAGATTTCTGAGGGTTGTTGTCCTTCGCGAATGCTGCGGCCCAGAGATGCGGTTGGTACCCGCTGTCACCTTGCTAAAGGTGGATGGATTCGGGGTTGTCGTGGCCGAGCGGATAAGAGCACCGGATTCAAGCTCTGATGTTTCTGTTCAGCAGAGTGTGGGTTCGAGTCCCAGTCGTGACACTTGTGTTCTTAAGCAAGACACTTAACCATTATTGCTTCGTCCTTCGGATGGGACGTAAAGCCGTTGGTCCCGTGTGTTGTGTAATGCACGTAAAAGAACCCAGTGCACTTATCGAAAAGAGAAGGGGTTCGCCCCGGTGTTCCTGGTTTGATTGGCAGCATATTGCGCCACAGCACCTTGTAAAACCATTACATTGTGCTATGTAAAGGAATAGGTCTCAAAAAGTAGCTCCACATATATACCTTGCAGGAAAATACTGACTGTTGAAGCGCCTTGAGCGTCACTGAGTGACGGATATGAGCGCTATATAAGAAGCCACTATTATTATTATTGGTGTGAAAACACTGTGACAGTTTTTTTTGCTGTTTTCTCAGCAAGTAGACACTGTAATCAGCTGAAACTTTCATGTGCGACTTTTATTATATTCTTTTACAATTTTGCCTCTAAATCAACATTACGTTGACGAAAACCAATCTATGACCCAACCTTTGAGGGAAAAACGGAAGAGTGGAATGGATCACACAAAGTATACATGTATCCTGTGGTAACTCGGCTCTTCAAAGCCGACATGTTTTCCGCGAAATCTGTGTGGTTAGAAAGCTTCGTAAAATTGAGCCAGGTTTTGTCCCAATTTCTGGACTCTTTGTAGGAGCTGTGTTGTCTCCAGCCCCAGGCATGATAACACTCTACAGGTTGTTTCTCAACCAACAATATTCTCAAATTACTGGGTATACTGTGCTCTCGCAGCTCAAATTCCGTCCTACTCGCGGAATAGTGGGTTGAGATAACAAATGCTTTGAACATCATGCGCATGCTGTTAGCGTCACATTAAACTCAAATCACTTTAAAGCAGTATTTGATGGGGTAGTTTCAGTAGAATCCCCACTAAACGCAAGTTTTCAACTCAGTTTCAGTGAAACATATATATATTTTGTTACAAGGTTCAAATTGTTTCTTAAGGATTTAGAGATTTGCTTATTTTTTTAGGAGGTGTTTAATTGAAAATGTTAAGAGTACAATTTAGTAAAATCTAAAAAAAAACATTTGGAAAAGCACTACAATGCAGGACTTGTTCGGTGACTAAAATTACTGGACTCTGGCCAGTGATCTAGTGAATACTTTAAGCCTTTACTTCACCGTGAAAGGTCATGAATTGGACAAATTACTAAACATTATAACTTATACTTTTCTGTTTCAGATTCTTGCTAATCTGTTCATTTTCTTGTGCGGCAACCTAGCCGGTGTTTTCACCCACTACCCAACGGAAGCTGCGCAGAGACAGGCTTTTCTGGAGACAAGAAGATGTATCGAGGCGAGGCTCACCACGCAAAGAGAAAACCAAGAACAGGTAAAAAAGGTGTTTGATTTATCAGGATTTTTCATTGGTCTCCCCGCACCTTGAGATTTTTCTTTAAAGGCACTGGACACTATGGGTAATTACTCAAAGTAATTGTTAGCATAAAAACTTACTCGGTAACTAGCAATGGAGAGCTGTTGTAGTATAAAACACTGTGAGAAACGGCTCCCTCTGAAGTAACGTAGTTTTTGAAAAGAGGTAATTTATTTGAATTGATTTTGAGACCTCACGCGTGAGGTCTCGAAATCAAGCATCTGAAAGCACACAACTTCGTGTGACATGTTTTTTTTCTTCTTCCATTATTATCTCGCAACTTCGACGACCAATTGAGTTCAAATTTTCACAGGTTTGTTATTTTGTGCATATGTTGAGATACACCAAGTGAGAAGACTGGTCTTTGACAATTACCAAAGGTGTCCAGTGTCTTTAAAAAAGAGGCAAAATTGCTGTCACAGAGATGAATGACTCGGCTCGAGTTGTGACTAAACCTTTAGATTAAATATATTGAAATGCTGTTGGGGGGGTCAGTAAACCTCTATGAAAAATGCTTCTGTGAATAAAAATGCGTAGCCAAAAAGAAATATATGCCCCAAAAGAAATTTGACTTAAAAAAGGACAAAAGCTACGGGGGGAAAATATGACGGGGAAAAAAAATGAACGGAGTACAAATACTGCGCCTTAAATAAAGCATCGCCCACGAAAAAAATGGGACGCAAAAAGCATTTTTAAAGCTTGTGCAGGATTGGTGAGGATGAAAAACATCATCGATTAATTTGAGACTGAAGGCTCACTGATGATGAAATTTATACTTGAACCGTTTTTTTTTATGTGTTTGACATTTTTTTCCCCCTGAAATGAAGTCATATTTCATTTTTGCAAAGGGCACTTCCGTTGGAAAAATCGTTCAATCTATCAGACAATTTTGAAGGGGACACCAACGCCAAGACCGGGGGCAATGGCCTCTGTGTAATTCCAGGCCTGGTGCAAGGAACTTTTCCACCGTTAAGGAGGACCTGTTTTGTTTGTTTAATGTTTTTTGTAAGTGTATATGTATTATTTAATATTTTTTTTATGTTCCATAACTGTTTTGGATATAAATCTGCTTGCTGTTTGTTTATTGTTTTACCGTGTACTTTACGGTCAGTCATAATTGTTTTTATTGAACATTATCATGTGCCATTGAACACAGCCTCATTATCAATCCAATTATTTTTTATGATTTTTATTGTTATTTTCGCCGGCATTTTAAATGGGTGAATCTAAACCGCCTCCGAACTGGATGGGGTTATCTCTGTGCAAATATGCATATATGATAAAAATGATAATACGTAGTTCTTATACAGCGCTTTATCACACCCGATGGGTGCTCAAAGCGCTCAGTATTTTTTCCTGCAAGGTATGTAGAGCTACGTTTTGAAGTATGAGACCTTTTTTCTTTACATAGCACCATGTAATGGTTTATAAGGTGCTATGGTGCAATATGCAGCCAATCAAACCAGGAGCACCGGGGACAGTCCCCTTCTCTTTTAAGATAAGTGCACTGGGTTCATTTATGTGCATTACCCGACACACGGGACTTATGGCTTTACGTCCATCCGAAGTACCCAGCAATTACGGTGAAGTGTCTTGCCTAAGGACATAAGTGTCACGACCGGGGCTCGAACCCACACTCTGCTGATCAGAAACACCAGAGCTTGAGTCCTGTGTTCTTATCCGCTCAGCCACGACACGCCGCATCAAGCCTGGCATCAATGGGGAGTGTTTTCTCCATCCACCACCCAATGAAGCCCAACGTTTTCGCTGATGTTGATGTTCCCCCACCGGGACTGGCTGCTCGCAACCAAGCTCAAGATCTAAGTCTATACCCCCGTTTTCGGGATGCGAAAGGAGAAGAGAGGGCACTCAGGCAAAGACCGGGGGCGTGGAGGCAATCACCTCCGTTAACTTCATGAAGAATCAGGCCTGTATCTACATCACTTCTGACTAGTTTTGTTGCAAATTTCTGTATACAAAAAGGTCTAAGACTGCGTCTGAATTAAGCTTCTTTTGACTACGGCTCTGACTGTTGGCTGTGGAGATAAATTTGAAGAGTACATGTCTCAGTGATTCAGCCCTAAACATTTATTTCATCAACTTCTAACACCTGATTGTTGCTTGTCCAAAACTGGAGAGTCTCCAAGGCACTACCCTCTACGAGTCGTCCCCCACACCCCCCCCCCTCCTCCTGCCTCCAAAGAAAAGAAAATACCAAAAAAGGAAGAGAAGATAATTTGATTGCATCTGGAGAATTCCCCAAGGCTGGAGTATCATTCCAGCGTTTCCTTCCACCAACCGGTCAGGGAGTTATTCCACCCTGTGAAGCAGAAACTGCTGTACACTGTACCACATTCAAGGGAATTTTGTTTTGTGCAGCACCACTGCACAGCAGACTGCTTTGCTGTTTGTTTGTTTTTTGACGTGAAGGCAGGGGAAACCTTTTGGTTTTTGGGGGAACTGTTCGATTGTGTTAATCCTATATAAATTAACCTGTGAAAATTTCGTCTCGAGAGGTGGAAGCGTTTTTGAGATATCGCTGGAAATCTGGAGCGGTTTATGTTCATGTAGGAAGAATAATCTGGTACTGGGATACACAATATGAGAAGCGATTCTTAGGTTGAAAGTTTAAAAATCCCTCTCTCTAAAACCACATTCCTTAGAAGGGAATCGTTTCTGAAAGTGTTTTATACATTATCAACAGCTGCAGTGCTTCTTACCAAGTAAGTTTTTTTTATGGTCATTAATTTGGGGGGTAATTACCAGAGGTATACCCTGCTTTTAAAAACTATGCACCTGTGTGAAATACGCACACCGTACACCAGTGAAATACGTACACCGTACACCAGTGAAATACGCACACCGTACACCAGTGCTGGTACTTCATAATGGAGGCATTGGAGGCAATTGCCTCCACGCCCCGTGTCATTGCCTTGGTGCCCCCTGCAATGTTCCAATATAAATTTTATGTTCCCGCCTACACTGTATCTGAGACAAATTGGCTTCCTTAGAGGCAGGGTGTACTTTTGAGTAATTACTCCAGGAGTTAATGTCCATACAAAATTACTTGGTGAAGAGCACTGGGGAGCTTCTGATATTATAAAACATTGTTAGAAACAACCCTCTTTGAAGTAATGTAATGTTGTTTTAGAGAAAGAGGTTTAGTATCTTTGCACCCAAAAGTTTGAAACCGAGAAAGGCTTCAGGATCTCAGGCCTCTGAAAGCACACAATTGTGGGTGTTTTTTTTTTCTTTCATTATTTTCTTGCAACTTCGATGACCAATTGAGCCTATAGTTTCACAGGTTTGTTATTTTGTGGATATGTTGAGATACAACGAGTGAGGATACTGGTGTTTGACAATTACCAAAAGTATACCCTGCCTATAAATACAGTACAAGAACAAAGGATCGGGCTTGTACATTTAGATTATAGCCTTGAGAAAGACTCTGCTAGGGTCGAAACGTCAGGCCACTAACTAATTTTTTGCAGATTATAGACATACATGTACAGGATTGGTAAGGATGAAAAACGTCATTGATTTAAATTTGAGTCTGAAAGCTTACTGATTATGAAGTTCATACTAGAGCCATTTTTTCCTGGGAAATATTTCTCCCGAAATAAAGTCATAATTGAGAAAACTCCATCTGGAAACCTAAAGAAACGCAACAGCTAATTTTTGTTTTTACAACAAAAATTAAGGACAATGTGTTGACATTCTGAAAATTGTGCATTTTTTCCCACTATTTTCTCCTGACTCACACAATGGATTAAGCCAAAATTTTCACGGGCTTGTTATTTCATGTACATGTACTTGGTTGACACACAAAAGTATGAACACTGTCTGTGACTATTTTGTCAGCTCTACCAATCCTGTACATTACCTTTAAAAGAAAGAGATCAACAACATAAAACTTGTGTCTAGGAAGTACAAGGCATAGATTCCCAAAATTACTCTGTTCCATTCCTTTAAAATCATGACAAGCAAAAGGACAAGTAACTCTGTAACTTTTCCGGGGGAAAAAAAGAAAAAGAGAGAGCTGAAAAAAAGAAAAGAAAAGTAATTTGATGTGGCTTTGAGTGACATTAAGAGTAGAGTCAATGTCGGCAGTCCTCCTCTGGAGTCCCAGTCAACAAAAATCAGTCAAGAGATGCCAGGTGTTGAGCTTTTATTACCCAGCTCCTGTCTCCAGATATTGACGATCCTCTCCGCTAACTTCAACCGGGGCTTATCCCTCTACTCCCCCCCTGATCGAAACTCTTCGATTGGATCAGCACCCCCCCTGAGCCTCCACCGCGAATGCAAACGTGTCCACCCCCTGAATAAATCCACAGCCAATGCGAGGCGCCGTCACGCCGGCGGGACAGGTAACCCTACGACAGAAGGCACCTCCTCCCCCGTTTTGAAATCGTTGAAATCTCCACCGCGCTACGAAACACGAGACGGTCGGGGCATGTGAAGTTTTCCCACAGCCGCGGCGTGGTGTACTCAAAAACAGATGCGGAGAATTGTTCACGACCAGCAACTGTTTACTTTCTGCAGGATTATTGACGGAGTTGAAGACCTGCAGTCGCATATTCATGTTCGGTGTCATTTTTCCCCGGCAGTACATCCGTCCGGTCATAATTTTTTGTCGCCGTGTGGAGAGAACGGTAAACATGGAGATTTTTGGGTTTTTTTTACGGCGCTTGTACAATCAGTCCCGATGGGTGAGACTGAAGGGGAGGGTTACCTTACACCCCCCACGGAGCCACGGAGTGAATCAAGTAGACGAGAACCTCAGTCGCTAATTAATACCAGCTAGCTTGAGTCTATTTGGCTTTTGAATCAGTTAATTTGGGGGTTGATGATGGAGGCATTTACACAGACACTCTGACGAGAAGGAATTGGGGAGGGGGGGGGGAGGGGTGGAGATCGGGGTGTCTGTGATGTTCCCAAACATCTGTTGAGGCCAGCTGCACATAAATCACCATTACATTTAGAAGTACATGTCAACCCTTTTTGTCACAGTGCAAATTTCAATTTGTACACTTTCCTCAAACTCCGTTTCTGTCTTCCAGTACACTCTCCCGCCTTCCCAACCACTTTCTCCCTGTTTTGGTGTTGACAAAATAGGGAGACTGCCATCTTAGGGCTAGATTGCTCAGTTGGTGGAGCGCGGGGAGGTTAATCTGGAGTTCGCAGGTTCAATAGTCACTTTGTTCATCCCCAAAAACTTGTAAAAAATCTGCCACTTGTTGATGATGGTTTTAAACTGCTGTCTCTAGCTTTAAGTGTTAATGTTTTTTCCTCTACAGCTATATGAATCTTTTTCTCTGTCAAAAGGTACAGGTTTTGTGGTTCTTTTGTGACCGTGTGCTGTCACAAATCACGTGTGGTGTCGCAACTCACGTGTGATGTCACAACTCACGCGCGGTGTCACAACTCACGCGCGGTGCCACAATCACGGCGTGTCACAACTCACGCGTGATGCCACAACTTACGTGTGATGTCACAAGTGTCAGAACCCTTGATGGTGTCACAACTCAAGTCTTCCAAGGCTGGTTGGGTGTTCCTGAACATGTCTAAACCATGGAGCTAGACTTTCCCTCCCTGGTCTATCCATTGAGGTTGTATGGTCTTGTTTTCATTCCTTTGTGGTCTAACCATACATGTACATGTACCTTCCTCCATGGTTTAACCATGATCTAACCATGAAGCTCCAACCATGGCCCAACTATCGGAAAAGAAAGAAAAGAATCAGATGCCACTTTGGTATCTAATCATGAGTGCAAAGGATTGAGGCACTTTACGCATGGATCATTAGACCAGATCAGCGGGGCATATAATCAAGCTGGAGGCATCATGACATGTCCCTATCAAATGGTCATTTCTTCTGGTCAGATGGTGCTATATTGACCAGTCAACCGGGGTTCCCTATGGACCCGGCCATGCAGTCATGATTACAAGGGTTTGACGTCATCATCCTGGTCATTGTTGATGTACTTATTTTTTTTTTGTGTGTCCGTTGATCACTCGCCTTCTCTACAACTCTGTGTTTTCCACTGTATGGTTTCTGTATGGTACTTGTTGATCAAATTATGCCATCTCAATGCTGGATCATTTTTAGAGGAATACAAACCTTCAAACTTGAAATAATTCTTTGAAAGCTCAGGGAGTGATGGAGGACCCTGAGAAATGTCTCCAACAGCTGCACCCTTGTCACCTTATCAGGGAGATATTAATTAGACAATTGAGCCAAACAGGTCCCTCAGTGACACCTGTCTTTATCCTTCAAAGATTAAAACAGAAAAAAAGCTTTGGATTTTACCAAGCCCAGGGTTGATGCTTAATGGAGGCACTAGAGGAAATTGCCTCAATGTTCCTGGTCACTTTCTCTGAAACGTTCCAGTAGAAATTGAAAATTCCTTGATATGAGGTGCTCTTTACTAAAGAAATATTGCCTTGCCCTTATATGATTGAAGTATCGCTCCAGCAAACTAATGGTTTATTTTCTCACGTGTTTGCTCTGCCTGCACAACTTGAGTATGCCTGGAAATGGATTAAATGGTACACACGTTAAAGCTGTATGCCAAAGAGCTCTGTAGCGAAGGGCTGGTACGCGGCACTTCACTGATGTGTGGCGCCGGATGTTTGAGCTGTTGTATTCTCAGCTATTGTTGAAACACATGATGACAACAGTCTGTTAGATTCGCAGGTGTGCAAGGCGGACACTGCATATCACAAACTCGTACAATCTCCACTCATTCTAACAAGATCAAGACAAAGCACACACACACACACACACAAAATAACCCAGCATAACTCCTTGAAACTCCATCCCTGGAAACATGAGCAGATGCCCAGGGAATGTGGTGAGTTCATGTTGCACTTCAGTGGTGCAATCCGGATTGGAGGTAAACGTTCAAGAGGTCCAAGAGTGGTGTCGTTTGCCTCGAGGACCGTGTCCATTGGGACGTGAGTGCACTCCCAGCTCTGCGTTTCACCTATGCTTAACACAAGTCCTCGATCTGGCCCCCCGTGTTGGGTTTGCAAACTTCATTGGCATATTGGTGCCACCGGTGTGGATCTGGTTCCCCACCTTTCCGCCTTTCCTAAAACCGGAACTGACTAGATTAATCCAGTTAGGGAAAGTAGTGCAGCCGCCGTGGAGGTTGTTGTTGATTTGTATGTCCTAAACCGGAACTGACCAGTTTACTTTCTTGTCTGTAGCAAGTTTCGGAGGTACAAGCTCCATTGGCATCATGCCCGAGCCACCATTGGGGATCTGGTAACCCAGATCTGTCCACCTGTCCAAACCAGAGCTGATCAGTTTGCTCCGGTTGTAACCGGTTTAAAAAAAGGAAAGGTGCAAACTGAATGGTGCCATCCGGGCGGATTTGGTTCCCTTATCTCGTTACAAAGCGCCACTGACCGGTATGCAAGCCGGATTTGACCAAGTTTGGATTACTTTGAATGGGACTAGTTTTTCTCCGGTTGCAGTTCCTTTTGGGGTCTTTAGTTTCTCCCTCCCTTGGCGGACAACTCATCTTTTGGAAGTAAATGTTGACCAGTGATATTCAACATATATATTTTTGTCCCTTTCTTTTGTACTGTTTCTTGTAAAATGACAAGCGCCATGAGCGCCTTTTATTGGCAGACACCGGCGCTATACAAGACTCCATTATTATGATTACTATTTATCGCCAAGCCGTGAATTTTGAGTCACCTGCACGAAGTCAACCTCTCACATTTTGAGTTACATCCAGAAGCTTGGTTTAAAAAAAATATATAAATTTAAAAAGTTTTACAAATGCCGCAGTGGATTGTTTGTCGTGACCTTTTAATTGATTTTTGTGAAACTTTGAAAACCGAAGATGGAGAAGCAATGGGAAACTGGAGAGTAGCAAAAGCCAAAACTCAACCTTTTTAGAAAAAAACAAACAAGCAGACGATCTTTCAATCGATTTTGTGAAACTTTGAAAACCAAAGATGGAGAAGCAAAGGAAAACTAGAGACTAGTGAAAGCCAATACTCAACCTTAAAAAAAAAAAAACAAACAAACAAACAAACAAACAAACAAACAAACAAACAAACAAACAAACAGCTGTTTATCTTTAAATACCTGAAGAGTGTGACACTTCCAGGGAACATTGAGGAAAACAATTGCAGATACCGAGTTAAGGTGTCTTGGGGGTGGGGGGGGGGGTGGTAAAGTGATATAATTGATTGCATCCACAAGTTAACACATTTGGATTGATGACAAGTCATGCACTTTCTCCCAAGCAGTTCATAAGGTAGGCACTCGGAATTTCATGCGAAAGATCAGGGAAGAGTGAGGACACGATGAAATTGCACCGCGTCTTTGTTAACCTTTCACCCAGGCACGATGATTTCATTTACTTTAGAAACCGCATCCCGCGTCCCCTTAATCGTGTTCCGTGAGATTCTGTGTGCGCCCGTAATGCAATCAACCTCCAGTAACGGTTGAACTGTTCCCGTTCCCGTTGCCGCGACAACCAGGCTCTTTTCCGATCACCAGGCGATGATGACGTCACCGGGGGTTCACCAGTGATATCATCTGTGGTATCTTGAGCCTTGCCAGACCATGCTACGTGACCTACATGTTTGATAGCGAATTGATCTCCTCTGCTTTTAATCAGGCCTGATACTTCCCTGTTGCCTTTGTTGCCTTCGTTGCCCTGGTCGTTGCCCTGTTCGTTGCCCTGGTCGTTGCCTCGTGCCCCTTGAAATATTCCAAAGCTTACAACTATCTCAAACGGACGTGTGTTTTCTCTGGAATTTTCCGGATTTCAGGACTTTCTCAAAAACTCTTTGAGCCTTCAAATTTTCTTGAAAGAAGTAAAGCGGTTTGCCAAAGGGAGAGAAACAAATAGTTTGCACTGTGTCCAAATCTATAGTTTTGTTTGTTCCAGGCAATCTCCAAGAAGAAAATTCATTCACATTTTCATGCTTCCATTGTTTTCTTGGGGATAGTGAGTTACAGCAGAAGAATGTCTCTTGTGCTGCCAAAGTGTTCCTTTTGCAAACAGTGCAGTTGTTTTCCTCCAAATTGCCTGAAAAATTGCACTGTGTGACATGGTCTCTACATTAAATGGCTACCCCACTCTTAAACACCTTGCTACGTGCCTGGAGAGTGGATTCTGCCAGGTTTGCAGAACAATAGGTATTGTACATGATGATGCTGACGGTTCCTTACTTTGACCTTGAATAAATTTTTCTGGACACGAAGCAGCACTTTTAATTTAATTCTCTCTCAGACTGGCAGCCAGTCTATTTTTAACAGCAGGTCAAGGAAGGATTTTGTTCTTTGCCACTGGCAAATTACAAGACTCCAATTAACACTGTCATCAGAGTTCGGAGATTGACAGAACCGAGGTACCAGCGATTATCAGTGGTTGTCCTTGATGAAGGGCAGCTGAAGATGATGAACCAGTGAAACATCTGATAAGATGTTATCACCACATCGATTCTGAAAACCCTACTTAGCATTTTCTCAACCTCATCGAGACAGAAAGGGGGGTTGGGGAAGGGTACCAGTGGTCAATCTCGTTGTGTCTATCAAAATTCATCACAATATCACTGGTTCCTGACCTTGCCACTGCTCTTCCCAGTGACCTAGTAGATATTCCCATGGGGCAATTGTATTGATGCGTCCAGGTTGATCCTCTTTGCCGAGACCTCTATGTCAAGATAACTCGGTCCCGAGAGTAATTCGATCCAATTTATTGTATACATTCGCAGTGGAGGGCCATTTTACTTTTAAGCGTGTTTAAAGGTAGAGGAAACTGCTCATCTAGAATGCATGCTTCAAATACACAATGACATATTAACAAAAATGGAGTGAGCATTTGAGTAAAACTACCAAGTAAGATAGTGGAGTAAAACAATGGAGTAAAACAGTGGAGTAAAACAGTTAAAAAAAACAATGGAGTGAAACAATAGGACAATATTAATGAAGTAAAACAAATATTTTTTTTTTAAATTAAGCAAAACAACTGAGTAACAACAATGGAATGAGATTATGGAGTAAAACGGAGTACGACAACAATGGCATAGATAATTGGAGTACACAAGGCATCTGGAAAAGATGTCATTGAATGTTCATCCTGTTTTTTTTTTTAAAAAGAAGGAAAGTTACAAGTGGTCATTCGATCCCCACACTTGCAGAATTTGACAGAACTAGGTTAAAGAAGCCTTTTATCTTGATACTACCAATAATCCTAGATTTGAGCTCCTCTGAAAAACCTCCGGGTTTAATGGAACTGAACTTATCTGGGGGGTTTTGTTTGAATGTCTGACATGATTGACGTGTATTGACTACTGTGCGTGATCTTTGTATGTTTTGAGCCGTCGTCACTCCAGAGTATTTTCAAGAGCCCTCTGCTGAGTTTTATTTAATCCGCCGAATCAACAACTGCCAATCAAAGAGGGAGACGCCATGTAGCACGGTGAACCCATCAAGAGTTCCTCTCATTGCAATCAGTGTGGTCAAATCGAGGCTGGAAGGGCACATCCGACGCCATCTTGATGATGATTCCACTCTTCTCCTTGTTCATGCCTCTGTCACCTCTTGACTCGGGCTAATTAGTCCGCTTGTGTGAAAACCAAGTGTACAAACCGAATCACGGGTTTGATGAGGGCCCTGTTTACTCGTTTTAAAAAGTTACGTCGAAATTTCTAACTCTTTCATTTCCCCGCTCGTCTCTTCAATGCAGGAACGGCTCCTCCTCTCGGTGTTGCCGCGGCACGTTGCCATGGAGATGAAAGCGGACATCGCCAGCAAAAGAGAGGACATCCAGTTCCACAAGATCTACATTCAGAGACATAGTAACGTCAGGTGAGAGCAAGAGCACCCCTCCCCCACTTACATCCCCTCATTTCCGGGGAACAAAATTATCAATAGTTTCCTCTCAGCGTTCATACTTGTGAATTTTTCTCTCTCATACTCTTTTTTTTGGTCTTCTTTTCTGTCTCTCGTCTGCGGAGCGCCCCCTCCCCTAACAAGCATCAGGGAACCTTGTAGATAAATACTATTCAAAGCACGCAGGGCATCATCTCCTGTTTCTTTCATTGCACGTGTTTTTGCTTTATTTGACTGACTGGTAGCCTTCCCAGTTATTTATTACCCTGATCTCAGGCTGGTACACTATGCGATGGTTGTTTTTTGTTTTATTATTTTATACTTCAAACTGATCGGTGAATTATTAATGTGTCGTCGTCGTTGGATAAGAGATTTGCTTTGAAGTGTGGTAAAAATCAATCCTGACAGGGGTCTGGAATTTCATCTCGGAGTGGGAGGGTAAGGTCGTTTTTCATTTTGCGAAGGTCACTTCTATTGTCAAAATACTTTTGAAGCGGCACCGACACGAGCAAAGACCAGGGCAACAGAGGCCATGAGCCTGCGTGTAATTGCAGGCCTGCCCTGATTTGCACAATCATGATTCCATAATTCACCCTTTTTTTTTTCTGTTCAGTTTCATACTTTTTTTCATCAAAACAATTACCTGGGAATTGGCTCGTTATTAGAAAGCGTCTTTACACTTGTTTGGGCTTGATTTTTTTATTTTATTTTAAAAAGATTTCGTAACAGAGAGTTCTCTCCCCAAAAGTTTTTCAAAAGCATTTATGTTTTTATGCAATTTTTAAGATTTTGGCTGAAATTTTGTATTGTCCCCGAGATTTAAACCTGTGACCTTCAGGTTAACATGCGGATGCTCTACCAACTGAGCTATCTAGCCCTATGATGGCAGTCTCCCTATTTTGTCAATATCTTTTGTCCAGGGGTGCAGGTCAGAAACCATACAACCTGAAACTGCGGTATAACCAGGGATCACACCCCAGTTTTACGATACATTCGGGGAAGCTCATGAAAATATTGTATACATTTTCTTCTTTTTAATGATTATATTCTATCACATCCTGTTTTTTGGCACGTTGTTGCCTTTGGTGGTTAATAACTGCAATCTAAATATATTTATTGTAATTTTGCTTTAATTTTTTTTCTCAGTATCGTATTTGCGGACATAGAGGGCTTCACGAAGCTGTCGTCCCAGTGTACGGCCCAGGAGCTCGTCAAGATACTCAACGAGCTTGTCGCCCGCTTTGATAAACTCGCTCAGGTAAGCTCAACATTTGCTTCCAGCAACTCAATTCTCATACCTCTTAAAGTTTTTTGATTGGTGAGTCAATTACTTTGCATCTAGGTGCAAACCTTTTTTTGTTGTATTATAAATAATTTAGAAAATAGAATTACCTGTTGCAAACTGTTTACCAACCATAGGATCCTATGGTTTTATAAATTCAAAAATAGTGGCCTGCGACCCTAATAATAGTGGCTTCTTATATAGCGCTTATATCCGTCACTCAGTGACGCTCAAGGCGCTTCAACTGTCAGTATTTTCCTGCAAGGTATATAATGTGGAGCTCCTTTTTGGAGTTTGAGACCTTTTCCTTTACATAGCACAATGTAATGGTTGTACAAGGTGCTGGGGCGCAATATGCTGCCAATCAAACCAGGAGAGTCTTTCACGAAGGTCATTTGACCTTCACGAAGGTCATTTGACCTTCGAGACAGGGACAAAATGTCAGGCCTTTGAGTAAATCTCATTGTGATTCAAGTCAAAGATTAAAATGACAGACAACTTTTGAATCCTCTGGAAATAAAAAATAATTGAAATTTCAGTTGAAGCTGCTAGGTGCAATTTATTGCAGATTTGACCAAAGCATAATTTTTTTAATTTGAAATAGCTGTTTTTATAGATTCAAGAAGGTTATAAGCTTTCATTTGAGGTCTTACACGAAAATATCCACCCATGATAAGTGGAAGTTAATCAAAAAATAGAATTGAATTATTGTTGGGATTCCGATTTTATCTCATGTCCATCAGCCATGTACAAACAATTTTGTATGTCACATGTACATGTATTTTGTGCTTTGTTCGTGGCACATGTCGTTTTAGTATTTTTTTTATTTAAAAAAAAAAAGCATCATCTGCCATTTTTTTTTTTTTTTTTTTTTTTTTTTTTAAATCGGGCTATGCAACTCTATAAGCTCTTAACCCATTTAGTTTGAGCGAGGTTTGACAAATTGAAGGAGATTTCTTGGAGCTGTTTGACCAAAAAGAACTTTAGAGAAAGAATGTGACAAATAGGACTACAGGCAGGAAGGGGCTATTTTGTCTTCTATGCATGCAAGTACGTCAGCTGTCAACGCACGTCAGTAATGACGTGATTGACAAATAGCCCCCTTCTGTTTAAGCTTTGAGATTTAACACAGCCTAACAGGCATTTTAATCCGGTGATATGTTTGACTGTCTTATATTACAAGAATATTAATATAACAGGGGCCGGTGTCTGTGTGTGGTGCTCTTGGGCACCAGGGTCGATGCGCGCGTCCGAGAGTGTCATGTGACTTGTGGTTTTCGAGGCTTAGAGAGGGTAACGTTAGATCCCAGTGCGGAGTGGAAAGCTAATCTCTGGAGTTGACCACATGACAGAGGTTTCTTGGGTAATCGTCAACATTCTGCAGGTTAATACATGCTGTGATTTTATTACTTGAGTCATGTCAGAGGTTTGCAGGCACAAAGTGTACACAGCTTGCATTTTGTGCAGATGCTGTAGTGCAATGTTTTGTAATTTTTTTTCATATGAAGTGAGGGGAAACATTTAAACTAATTTCTAGCTTTGATATATTAAGTTGATTGATTGATTGATTTATTCACTTACTTATGTATTTATTTATTTACTTATTTATTTTGTCTTTATTTAATTAGTTAGTAAGTTAGTTATTTCTTTATTTAACCATCTTTTTTTAGTTTATTTATTTGTGATTCATTTATTTATTTCTTTATTTATAATGAAAGAAAAACCACCCTTGTTTCAAAGAATTGTAGGCTTTCAAATGCCCGAGAAAGGCTTCATGCCTGAAGCCTTTTAAATTCAAATTTGTGTGGATGAAAATTACCTCTTTCTCTAAAACTACGCTACTTCAAAGGGAGTCATTTACCACAATGTTTGATACTATCAACAGCTCTCCAGTGCTCATTAGTAAGTTTTTTTTATGGTCATTAACTTGTAGAGTAATTACCAAAAGTAAACCCTCCCCTTAAGGTTAGAGCTGCCAGCACCTGAATTGTCTGAAATCCTGACTTCAAGATGAACCATCAGTCGGCCATATCTTAGCATCACAGGTACGGGCTCTAGGTTTGTCCTCGTTCATCCGACAGCAAGCCAATTCCCAAGTCTTCCCTGCTTTCTTGCCATTACCCCCACCGCTAAAAAACGCCCGACCACAAGAAGGCAGATGGATAACATTGTGACATTTTGCCCTGAATTGGGACTGAACAATTTTTTCCATTAACCTTTTCATTAACTGATAATTTCTATGTCACCTCGATATCGCATCATATCATAAAAGCCCACCCTCGCTTGGTTTGATTTGATAAACTGCGTGTCCGCGTACTCTCCGAATTGTACCTTGAGGTGTTTTTTTGTAAGGGTTTTTTTATTCGTTACCCAGAGTGCATTGTTTTGATGCATTGAAATTAGGGAAGGGTTGCCTGTGGGAGATTGCATGTTCGGAAACAGTGCGAAGAAATTACGCCCCGTGCGTAATGCACAAACACACTTGTCGTTCGGTTACGGTGTGGCAATCGTGCAATTAGGTTAATCAAAAGAACACGGTCGCAAGGACACTTTCTACATATAGGTTGAGCTCTCTCTAAAACATTGGCGCAGATAATCTCTTTCGAAAACATCCCCGAAGCTTTGCTGGTACCCAGAAGGTGCTCGGAGGGATTAGGTTACCGATACGTAGAGGGCTTTAAAGGAAGGGTACAATGATTCATGTTCTAAATAGTTCACTCATGTGACTATTAGCTTACAAGAAAAAAACAACTTTTGTGATTTTTATCATAGTTGTCATTGTTTCTGTATTGTACATTGGTTTCTGTTTTGTACGTTGTATTCTGTTTTGTACACTTTGTTCTGTTTTAAAGTCTTCGTTAAATTTTAGACAATGTATTTTTTGTAGGGCCATTCCAACAGCTTTATTCCACGTACTGCATCTCTTTGGAACTCCTTGCACGGTGCATGTTTCCCTCCACCCTACAATCTAGACTGTTTTAAGAGGAATATCAATTCCTACCTACCGCTTCCCAGAGTTATTTTCATCTTAAATATTTTCTACACCAGGAGTGGCTTAGGCCTTGTTTGTGACGAGCTTGCATAAACAAAATAATAATAATGACATTTAAAAAAAATAATTGGAAGACTTGCAAATATTTTGTTTGATAGTCGCCATTTTTCCGTTGAGAAAGTTTGTTGCTTGATTGGATAAAAAGTTCATTACCCAAAGGGATGCAACAATGTCGGATCTCTTGCTGTTGTTGATGTTGTTGTTGTTGTTGTTGTTGTTGTTGTTGCTGCAGTGTTTGTTTTTTTCACAAGTACTTGCATGTGACATCACATGTTTACAAAAGAGCCACAGAGCTGCCACTTCCTGCAGGCACTAATTGTACACAGCTCAACGGAGGGCAGCAAATCTTCTCAGCTTCTGATATGAAAAAAGAGGGCTCATCTAAATACTTGTTCGGCTGTTCATTTTTTTTCAATTCTTGATTTAATCTGTTGATTAAGATTCAAAATGTAAACATTTCTCATATGACCAGTGTAGTATCTTGCCTCCTGGGAGAGTCCCTGGAATTTACAAGTTCTTTTTTTGTGTGTGGACTAGGTGACCAGGGACCAATTTCAAAGAGCTTCTTAGGCACAAAAAGTAGCTAAGCACAACAGAATTACATTGTATGCTTACCAGAATAAGGTTACCAGCCAAACTACCATGTCACATGTACAATTTGTGACTGGTATCCTGCTCATTTCTGCTTAGCAGGCAATTGTTAAGCAATATTTTCTGCTTAAGCAGCTCTATGAAATTGGGCCCTGGTCCTCATGTGTTTTGACTTCTCATCATTTCTGACTTCCGAGGTTGTCTCCATCGCTGTACCAGTTCTGCAATCCACAGATCAGGCGAGGCAGTAATTTAAAAGCTTAGGAATGATCTTATCAGACGTCAGAATTTTTTCTTCGTGAGGATGAAGCAAAGCTTTTAGGAGATGGAGTACAAGACGTTCCAATGAGATTGATAAAAAAAAACCTTAAAGAGAACTGCCAGCGTGACGATAACTATCTGTTTCTTATTTTTGTTTTTTCACTAAAGGTTATATTTTCCACGGTACATTTCTCTCTTTTTTTTAACGAGTCTAAGCACGTTTGGTTAATGAAAACATTTATTGCTCTTTTTTGATACCAAAAAATTTCCCTGGTATCATATTTAATTAAATTTGTCAATTAAGTAATGAGTTATGAGTGATCTTACAAAATTCTGGTATAGATAATTTTGTCTGCGTGTCCGAAAGTAGTTTTTGCACTGATCAGAAGTCCTCATATAACCATTTCTTAGGTTACATGTGTTTTAAACATTCCTTATAAATAATGTTTTTTTTTCCAGTAGCCCTTGCTGGTACAATTTTTTTTATTTTTATATCACATTGTATCATATTAAATTAAATTTTATAGTGCAAGTTAGTAATGAGTTTTGAGTAATCTTGCAAAATTCTGTTATAGAACATTTTTGGGGGCATATCGGAAAGATATTTACACATCAATCAGAAGCACCCTTGTATCCATTCCCTAGGCTACATGTGTTTTCTACATTTTTAAAATAAATAATGTTGTTTTCTGGCTACTGAATGCTACATGTAGATACAGGATTCGAACTGCCCTCCTGTCACTGGACACATTAGGTGGGCAAGTGGTTAGAAATATGAGGTCTCTAGAATGTGGGATTGTGGGTTCGAATCCCACCTGTGGCATTTTTTTCTCTCATGCATCGGAAAGCACTGAGTGAGCAGTGCTTATCGTACATCAGTGTCAAAGAGAAACAAAACTGTGTTCTTTATTCCTGCTGCAACAATAACTTCAATTAAAGACGAGGATCTCCAAATCAAATTCAGTTTTGTGATGTGTGTATTTTCCAATAGATAGAGTCCTTATGAAAGTGAGTGAACAAAAACAAGCCTCAAAACCTCATGTTCAAATTTCATTTTATTTGATACTCTTTCAGAGTGATTTTTTTCGTCTCCCGTTTTCATGGTTTTCGATGGGAATGTTGGATCACTGAATTTGACCTTTGAACCACTCTTTAAAGGTATTGTACACTTTTGGTAACAGCTCAAAATCAGTGTCCACATTTTGTGTGATTAAACACTATGCATGAACAAACAAACCTGTGAAAGTTTGAGCTCAATTGGTCATCGAGGTCACAAGAAAATAGTGAAAAGAGATCTTATGTGTTTTCTGTTTTTTCAAATTATCGCGCGCGATAATTACTAGTGTTTTACTCGTTTCTCAGAAACGATAGCATTTTAGGCAGAAATATTTGAAGGAACCCTTTCTACCATTACTTACTTTAAATCATGTAAGTTATGTGTGAATCTGTGAACATTGTGTTTTTCGATCTTACCAATAGTGTACAGGGCCTTTAAATGACTGTCTGTTATTCAGTAAAAACAACTTAAATATTTATCTTGACTGTCCATTTTTAATAAAGTCCCTTTCGATTTCGTCACAGTGCCTCCATAATCAGTGCACGAAAAACAAACGAAACACTTGGACCAAGATCGGCAGAATTTTCAGATCAAATATTGAGAGAGTCAACAATAATGAGAGGGGGTTGCCATGGTTACCGTGTCAAGTAACACGTCTTGATATCGTAAAAATTAGCAGTTAGGAGAGGCCAACGGATATCAGAACGGTAAACATACAAAGCTGTGAGGAGCCCATTTTCCGTGATTAAATCATAATATTTTGATTCGACCGACTGCGTTCTCAGTTTCATCACTTCCGTGGGATAGAAAAATAAAAATTAAAAAAAAGATCACATCGATAAGTTTTCTGCTGGTGGAAATTTGAGAGGGAGATTTCGGAAAACCGGAATTTGATGCTCTGTGTTGCTAAGGACTTTTTTACGAAAACAATCAACAATTTTGGGAAAATATTGGCCTCCAGTTGTTTGTGTCGGGGGAGAATCAGTTCACAAATTGACCGAGTTCCATGAAATGAATATCCCTTGTTGTGGGGCTATTTAGATGCAACTGAGAACATGTTGTCATTTGCTGCAAGCCATCTTGGTCACGTACCTTGTATACACTGACAATGATTTGTGTGTTGCATCAAAGAGGGATCTGACTGTTTTAACCTTGAATCTCGGGCCATGTCCGAATGATTGGCTTTGGGGCTATGGCTGGAACGCCGAAGAAGTCCAGCCGTATTCATTGCAGCCAATAGCCATAGCCATTGAAGTCGCTTGATTAATCCATTTTATATTGCTCCTGCAGTGCTTGGAACTGTATTCCACTAGTTCATATATATATAATGATAATAGCCTAATAACAATATTAATAATAACATTAAATATTGAAGCATATTATTGCGCTTTTTGCAAGGTCTCATAGCAATTTACAGAAAAATAACTTGAAATCCACAAATATTTAATATCAAAATCAACAAGCAAAATGTCAGCAATAACCAATTAAAAAAGATAGCTGCAAGTTTCAATTTAGAATTACAATTGAAATTTAAAAAAATGCTCTAACTTTCAAGCCAGTTTTAAAGATCGGACTTTGTACTCGCAAGTTAAAAACCCAACTACATGTACGTTGAAAAAAAAAAACTAGTGCCTTAATGAGGGAGAGGTTACCAGCACATTCACTCTCAGCTAATCCTCAGCTTTTGGCTCTTACAGAAAAAACACACTTTAAACTGAAATAAAATACAATTTAAGTCGATTAAAGGGCGTCTGAAACAGATTGGTTCATGCAGAAATGAAAAATTGAATAGATATGAAAATGTTTGCCTTGGTGGTAAAACAAGCCCCCATGCCATCCTTCCGTCAAAATTTATGATTTTATTAAGTTTGTACGCAACTCGGGACGAACGGCTCCCTCGGGTGTTACTGTAAGAATTTTGCTTACAAAGTCAAAATAGACACGTTGATGTTGACAATGGTGAAGCGTAATAGAACTCCGTTGCCACTCAAGGAGTATGTAATGTTTCTACAGTGAGTTTGCGTAAGGCGAAATGCATGCAGAGATCCTACATCTGCTTTTTTAAAGATGCACTGTCGGAAACTGTCGATCTTGTAGTGCTTTACAAAATTTGTTGATTTAGCTTTAAAAGCATATGGACAAGATTGGTTGTTGTCGAGGACCAGCTTTTGTACATAAAGTGACTTGACATACATGTGTGTACACTTGGAAAAAAAAAAACTTTGAAAATTAAGCTCAATCGGTCATCGGAGTAACAAAAAAGTAGTTGAAAAATAAAACATGTTTTCAAACACTGAGTTTTGGTCTCCCGAGATCAAAACTGATTCTTCTGCTCATTTCTCAAACTATATATACGGAGATCTGGAAGTGCCATTCGACATGTTGAGATCCTGAGATAATTTATTGCAGGATGATGACATCATCAACGTACGATAACGACATCCTGAGGTGATTTATCTCGGTGACGACATAATGAAAGTAAGATGTCGACTTCCCGAGATAAATTATCTCGGGATGAAGACATCCTCAATGTAGGATATCGACTTCCCAAGAAAGAATTCTTCGTGGGATGGTAACATCCTGAAAATGTCCAGACCCCAAGATAAATTGATCCCAAGATAAATGATCTTTGGAAGACAAACCCTACTTTCAGGATGTTGTCATCGCGAGATAAAATGTGCCTGGAAGACGACATTCTACTTTCAAGACGTCGTCACTCCGAGATAAATTATCTCGGGATGACGACCATAAAGTTATGGTGTTATCATCCTGAAGTAAATTTGTACAGGTTCTCAACAAGTTAGATGGCACTTTCAGATCTCCGTATTTATAGCATTTCAGTCCAAAATATTTCAAGGGATATTTCTGGGTGCTTTCTGCCCTCTCTGTCTTTTCACTTCTTTCCATTGGACTGCTTCTGAAACGACTTACCTCTTCTTGTTCGTCAAACTGACTCTCTTCAGATTTTCAAGGGACTTTTAAAGGCCCTGTACACTATTGGTAAGATCGAAAAACACAATGTTCACAGATTCACACATAACTTACATGATTTAAAGTAAGTAATGGTAGAAAGGGTTCCTTAAAATATTTCTGCCTAAAATGCTATCGTTTCTGAGAAACGAGTAAAACAATAGTAATTATCGCGCGCGATAATTTGAAAAAACAGAAAACACATAAGATCTCTTTTCACTATTTTCTCGTGACCTCGATGACCAATTGAGCTCAAACTTTCACAGGTTTGTTTGTTCATACATATGTTGAATCACACAAAATGTGGACACTGATTTTGAGCTGTTACCAAAAGTGTACAATACCTTTAAAGACTCATTCATTTGAATCTTTATTTTTGTAACAATTGCTTTATTTATTTCATTTCATCGTTTTTATATTTGTGCTGCGTATAGAGGCTCCTGCATTATGCGCCATAAAATGTCTCGTATTAGTTTTATTACTCTGTTGTACCAGTACATGTGTTCCTGTTTACACGTATGTGTGCTGTGTTGTCATTTAGCCTTTGAGAAAGACTCAAAACGTCAGGTCACTGACTGTTCTTTGCTTGTATACCAAAGGGCCTTTTGGTTGGTTAGCAATTTGCAAACAGCTAATTTTCATTTCTCATCTTAAAAAAGCTGCCGCCTGAAGGCATTTTTGAGTAGACTCCGGATGCGTCAGGCTACATGTACACAACACTGGACTCTTTGCTTAGATTTGTATTCCTATTACTCCCTGTGCTTTACTCAGTATCGAGCAAACCACAGAGATATCGTTTTGACAATAGTAATCTGTAAATGATCCATACTTTTAATCATTAAGTGTTGCTTGAAGGAGAAGCAACATTTTAGGAATAACCCAAGTCTATCCTTTCAATTTCTAAGAAACACGTCTCAGGTCGGAGGCCACCGTGGCTCTTCTCTTCTGATCATTTCTCTTGAACCACCCTTGAAGACGAAGGGTAGCTCATGTCCATTTTTGAAATGGTCTTATTTCTATTTTACTTTATCACAACATTGATGGAACACGATCTGGTTCTGTGTATTGTTCTGTCGTTTTTGTTCCATCTTCAACTCCGAGATTGATTTACGATAAGTCTTGCCAAAAGCATTCATGGGTTTCTTCGGCGCCATGGTCTTGTTTTTTCTGCCGCGATTCTCCAGACGTTTACCTTCGCTCAGTTTCTCGTACAACATTACAGTCAAACTGGTAATGTGTTTGTATTTCCGATTAGGTAAAGTTGAAAATACGATTAAGCTTTCCATCATAACAGTGCTTATCGGCTTGCGGGCCTGCTATGTTTGTATAAGGGCAAGCAGGGATTTTTTCCTAGTAAAGGGGCACCTCTGTGTTAGGGATGTTTTAAATAACTACTGGGACATTTCAAGGGGCACCATGGCAATGGCCAGGGGCATGGAGACAGTTGCGTCTGTGAAGTATACAATCATCAGGTCTCGATGCAAATTGTCACTGTTTTCATGAATGGACGGGCTTGTAAAAATTCACGTTTTCCACATGTTTTGAGTTTTTTTTCACTTCTTGCCTTTAACTATGATTTTAAGCTATACTGAATTACTGCTTAATAAAAAATGGAAGAGTGTGTTAGGTGCCATTGAGAAGAGGCGAGGCTGCAACCCTGGTCATAACTCATTGTAAAATCTCCCTGATTGTTGTATCTCTCTGATTGCAAGATGCAAATGTTGGCAGCTCTGCATCGGGCTGGGGGGGGGACGGGGAGGGTGTATGTTCATTGGCCTAGCGGTTTAGTGCATCGATCGGATTCAAGTTCTGGTGGTTGAGTCATCGGGGTGCGGGTTCGAACCCCTGTCATGACACTTGTGTCCTTGAGCAAGATGCTTAACTATAATTGCTTCTCTTCACCTAGGGATATAAATGGGTACCTGCGAGGCTAGAGGTTTATATTGTGTTTGAAAAAGTCTTCGGTGCGCCACGGCAGCCCGGGGCTGTATACTCCCCAGGGAGCTGAGAACGATTACAGGAATGCTATTGGCCCAATGACCAGGGCACTAACGTAAAGCGTACTGATACATTGTTGTAAAATGGCTTGTATAAGAACCAGTTATTATTATTGTCGGTTGGCTCAAGCATTTTGGCCGGGATTGTAGCCTATTTGATAGCAAGGCATCATCAGGATTCTACTCCTGACCCCCTGATCATGAACACAGCTGTCTCAAAACAATCCCATGATTTTTTTGTGTGTGGCTGTCTGCCCTCTGTCTCTCAGCAGTGTTAAATAAAAACTGGGCTAGGTTCGCCATCCCTATCTCCATGAGTGACCCGCTATCACCCCCTAATGAAATTACCGACAACTGGGTCACAGAAGCACCAGCACTGCTACGCTTTCTTTGCTTCGGCAGATTTAAAATGTCAGTGCAAAATTGCTGATGGGTGGCTGGTGGGGGGGGGGGGTTGGATTGAAATCAACATGCGAATCTTCAACTCTGCTTTTAAGATAAAAAATACCTCACCCAATGTGGCATGGAATTTGTTTGCTATTAGATAAGTTTAATTAATTCATGGTGGGTGGCATAAAACACTCGAGCGTATCTGGACATTTGGTGGTGCGTAGCAGACAGAGTATGTAGAGGAGGCGATATCTATCAGATGACTTTGACCCTCTTGAGGTGCAGCGTTTTAAAGAGAAATGCTGGGGGAGTTGGGAACTTGACATTGTTGTCTTTTTTAAACCTTGTGGAGACCACAGAGATTTTGCTCTGAAATTGATGCCACAGTTGCTCTAATCCAAATCTGCAATGTATGCACAAACAGTTTAACAAACACGTTAACCGTAATGTATTTCACCAGTTTACGTACCATTCAACGTCCACCGTGTCTCAGGTAATGGTGACTCTTAGTATTGAACAGAAAAGCAAGATCATTAAAGGGTTAACATCTGGGTTTGTGACGGTGTGACCTCTAAGTCAACTCTGGGTTACTTCTAGGTAACATTTTGGCCACCTCTGGCTGTAGGTCACCTCTGGGTCGTCCCTGGGTCGCCTCTAGGTCACCTCTTTGTCAACTCTAGGTCACCTCCAGGTCACCTCTTTATCACCTCGTTATATGTGGGTCACTTCTGGGTCACCTTGAGGTCACCTTTGGGTCATCCCTGGGTCACCTCTAATCATCCCTGGGTCACTTCTGGGTCACCTCAAGGTCACCTCTAAATCATTCCAGGGTCACCTCTGGTCACGGCTTGATCACCGTTGGGTTGCCCGTGGATCTCTCCACTTCGGTTCCCAGAAATGCTCATTTTGAGAAAGTTTTTTCGCAAAAATTAAGTTGGATTGACATTTATGTACTCTGGAAACTTTACTCACAATTTTCCTTCATACTTTTGGTGTTATACTTTTACTCTTAATACTTCTACAATGAGAATAACTGCTAATTGTTTGTTGTTTCTGTTGATCAATCCAGGAGAACCACTGCCTGCGTATCAAGATTCTTGGTGATTGTTACTACTGTGTATCGGGTCTCCCAGATCCCCGCCCTGACCACGCCCACTGCTGTGTAGAGATGGGATTGGACATGATTGAAGCCATATCGTAAGTCTCAGCAAAAATTACTTCTTTTATTATCATTCACGGCAGAGTAGATATATTTTCTTGACAGAAATGGAGGCTCTGGGTGTGCCACAGGTCATGTTTCATTGATTGAGTGTCATATGGCTGTTGAGCATTTTTGAGGAAGCTGGTACCTGTCTGTGACTCAGATGCATTTCCGATTATCAGCTGTCTGTTACCAACCATAAGGGTCATACATGTAGTTGAATGCTCTTAAACTGAGAGGTCAGTTCATGTTTTTGTTACGTGTGTTAGCCTAAGCATTAAACAATCAAACCCACATTTCCTGATTTTGTAAAAAAAAAAAGCTTTAAAAAAGCACTACAGAGGATATTTAACCAATTGTTTTTAAGATTATTTTTTATAAAAAAAAATTCCCCCAAATTCGTGCAAACCTTCCTGATGTTTCCCTCATGCATCTATTTAAATCATCTTTTGCATCTTTCTTGACGTTCTTTGAAGCCTCCCACAGCCCGCATCCATCCTCTTCGATTATCTTTTTTTCATCTGCATTATCTGATCCTCCACATAAATTTCTCCGGAGTTTTCTAGATTTAAAACCGTCTTTCCCTTCCGAACAACAACAACAAAAAATAGTCATTTCTTCCTGACAACTATATTTGGAGGAGTGGCCCTCATCTTGCTTTTTGTCGTCTTCTGTTATCTTTTGGCCTTTGTTGTCATTCCCGCATCCTTATTATCCTCATCTTCAGTCTCAAAATATGTCTTCTTGCCCCGCATGCTTTCTCTGTTTCCTTTTTTATTTCCGTCCGCTTCCCCCTACTTCTTGTTTTCCTGACATCCGTCTCTTCCTTTGACGTTTTTCCTCCTTGTCTCTTTGGCGTCATCCGTCTCTATTTTCATATATATATTTTTTCCTCCAGTATCTAGTCTTGTTTCATTCTCCGTCCGTTGTATTCATTTCTCTTATTCAGTACTCTTATCATATCTTGCAAATTGCTGTTTGCTTTTTTCTTTCAATCAAAGAACTTTATCAAACCATTATTATCACATTTAAGGAAAAATGTTCTTGGCCTGAAAATGTCAAGTACTAAACCACAAAGGAAACTGACTTGGTAATTGGAAATTAAATTTTTGGGTGAACAAAGAGGAAATTGACTAGAGCAGGATTTAAACAGGTTATAAAAATTTCTTAATGTTGAACAGTTGGATTTTTTTGCCGATAAAAATTGGTTTAAATATTTGTTATTTCTGGGAATGAATGTTGACAGACATTGCTGTTTAAAGAGGGGAAAAAAATAAACATACAAAAATGTTTGCATATGCCACCGATAAATAGAATTAAAACAATCGAACAATTAAAAAAGCAAAAGGTATTCTGTGCTTTTAAGCAACATCAAGTTTATTTCTTGTCATTCAAGCAGAAAATTGTAGATTTGCCTCTAAATTATTTTCCTGTTTTGCGTCCATAATCTCAATAATGTGTTTGTGTGAGTTGTAGGTGTTGCGATGTTGTGAACTACACAATACGTGGGTGGTTCAGACGCTTCATGTAAACACAGATCCTCCGTTCTAGTTTTTATTGGAGTGAAACAAATGGACGTTTTAGCAGATGTTAGTCTCAAGTGGCCACTGGGGGAAAAAACCAAGTACACTGTGTGCACAAAATAGGCGTTGAAGTCAAAAGACGTTGTACATGTATGAGCTTGTAAAAGTACGACATCAAAATGTCACCACTAAATTGATAAGTGCCAACAATTTCAAGCTTTTTCAAAAAATTTGCGACGACCACAACCCCAAGTTTTTTTCATTTTATAAGGTGTCCTCTTACTCAACTCCAAAATACTAAAATGTTCAACAAAGTTGTTTTGTACAATATTTTATGGGTGAATTTTACATTATTTCAACATGTATAAAGGACTGGATCTTCAAGAATGTGTCCATCGCTAAAAGATCTTCCCCACTCTAATTGCTTACCCTCACTGGTTTCCGGCAACAAGTTAATACTTTTTATATATTGCACACATAGATCCTTGTCATTTCATTGGTGAAACACCAGTCACTTGTCATACCTGATTTGTACGGTATTTACTGCCGCGGCAGGTGATGCTTCAAACTTTAATATAGGAGTCCTATATTGATAAATATAGGACTTGGGGCACTTCACAGTGACGCTTTGCGGTGTCGTTTCTAAAACAGCAAAAAAATCGTTCCCTGGCCATTTGTCCAAAAGGTTGACGTCCACATGGATTCATCCACATAGTTTAGAAGGGGAGTTCAGAGTGTAAGTGGATGACTTTCTGTGTCTATTTGTGTTTATTGTGAAAAATTGTTCAAATAATGAGGATCTGATTCTCTGTGTAAGTTATTAACAACAGATATTGAATTCATATAAGTGCATTGTTGCAGAATATCATGTGAAATCTGGCTTTTCCTTTTCACTCAGCTTCGGCGCGAGAAATGGAATAGTCCAGATTTCGCTGAGTGATTTTGTTGTGCGACAATGCACTCATAGGCATCCAATATTTATTTAATAAAGTGTATTTATTCGGGGAGGGATTTTTGACTTCAGAGTACCAGTACAGGGCGGGTTGATTTCCCTAGATAACTTTTATTACGGAATGAATTGGGAAAAGCCTGACCACAAGTTAGGCCCGGTGAGACTTAAAGCGTGACTTGATCTCAGAAAAGAATCTCATTGATATTGCCAAAACGGGCAAAAGCGTTTTACAGGAAATGTGTCTTGCAGGCTTGACGCTTCGTTTGTTGACATGGCAAGGGCACCAAGGCATTTTCTCTTTGGTTAAAGGGCACCTCTATGAGGAAATTGTACATTTCTATTGGGACATTTCAAGGGGCACCAAGGCAATGACCAGGGGCAACAAAGGCATTTTCCTCCATTGCCTCCGTGAATTATCTGGCCTGGTCTTAACTCAACTTCAGTTTTTTGAAAGGGCAAGGGCACCAAGACGTTTCCTCCTTGGTAAAGGGCACCTCTCTGAGGAAACTGTCAATTTCTATTGGGACACTTCAAGGGGCACCAAGGCAATGACCAGGGGCAACAGAGGCAATGACCAGGGGCAACAAAGGCATTTTCCTCAATTGCCTCCGTGAGGTATCCGACCTGGGCCCAATTTCATAGAGCTGCTTAAACAGAAAATATTGCTTAACAATTGTCTGCTAAGCAGAAATGGGCAGGATACCAGTCACAAATTGTACATGTGACATAGTAGTTTAGCTGGTAAGCTTATTCTGGTAAGCATAATTTTGTTGTGCTTAGCTACTTTTTTTGCTTAAAGCAGCTCTATGAAATTGGGCCCAGGTCTTAACTTTGGTATGACCTTGCTCCATGAAACAAAGTTCAAGACTTTTCCTCGAACGACTTAGGAAGCCATTGTTGGGCACCATGAAGGAGTTTTTTGTCGTGCACAAAATGCCAGTCTTATATAGCCTTATCCGCTATTCTAGGGTGCAGACAGTACTGTTCGAAATACTCATTTGCATAATGAGATGCAAATGATGTGGCGGGAATCTACTTGTTCCTTTAGACAAACTAGGTTAGGAGGCCCGTGGCATTGTTGACTTATCTTATGCATGAATGGCTTGCACTAGATTTGGCTTCATGTTGTTGGTCAACCGTGCTGAGATTTGATTAAAATCTGGGGATGGAAATATCATCGGAAACTTTCCACGTTCTTTAAAAAGAATTTCATGAAATTGTATATGTATACAGTGGATCCGTATGGAGGTTTTCATGTTTGCCGTGGGGAAATATCTTGGCTTGTGGGATAATTTTATATTTTTGTTTAACTGTTCATTTTTAAAAGCAGTTTCCTTATTTCAGAAATGTTCTAAAGTGTTTCCCATTAACACAGTAATCTTCCAATTTCATCCAAATATTTTTCACTGGAAAAAAAAATTCTTCAAATATTGTCATATAGATCGTGTCATATGAGTTGCAACAAGAGTTACCCTTTTGCATTCCAAGGACATTTTCGGCAGGCAAGTAAGATACTTGTCATGTTAGACTTTGCATTGAGTTGTACCAAATAAAAATTGAGCATTGTGAAAATAACGGCTGCACAAGTTTTGAGATGTGCCGCCATTCTTTAAGCCAAAAGTTGATAAAATCATCAGCTGCACTCTCCATAAAGTTGTTAAATTTTATGTTTTCTTCCATAGAGCTGTGTGCAAATTGTCCGTACAGGAAGTCCAGGACCCAATTTCATAGAGCTGCTTACTGTAAGCACAAAATGTAGATAAGCAAAACAAAATTAAGCAATATGTTCTGTGCGTTTAATGCCAGGCTCGTGTTTGTGTTCACGGGGAAGCTTTGTCTAAAGATGTTTTTTTTCTTCTTTTTCCGGAGTGCTGATATCTTCCGTTAGTCAAAAGTCAAACTGACGGCAGAACATTTCATTTTCGCAATAAACGACGGGACACTTAGAAACCGTCACGGTTAAGTTTCAAAAGCATCTTGACACCAATTAAGCAGGTTTGCTCTTTAGATTTATCAGATGCGCATTTATAGACATACCCCCTCGCCCATCAAAAGATCTGTTACCGAATGAAAAACAGCCATTGACCCCTCGTGAATGCTCGTCAAATCGTAAACCCTCATCCCAAACTCGGTGAAAATGTCTCTCGCGCGCCGAACAACTCACATGGGTAATTAAAAACCGTCCAATAAGTAGCCAGAAAAAGAATAATGACGGACGGACGGTGCGCTCGTCGACGCTCCGCTATCACGTTTCCCCTAATTTCATCCCTTCCTGCGGGGATATTTCACTCAGACATGGATACCGGGGTAAAAAACAGGTAATCAGACACCTGTGGACTAGTGGTGGATATCGGTTGCTTTTTGATGGATTGAAAATGGAGGGTGATTGGGGTTATGTTGACTGTACTCAAATTTTTTCTCTGTTGATGGTTTTTTTTACGAAGGGGTGAATCTTCGTATTTGTTTCTCATTGAGATTTGTTTCTCGGTCAGCTCAAAGCTCGATTTTGAAGAAAAAAAACAAACAAACTTCTTTTGTGTAGTACGTACCACTGTGGAGATAACTAATTTTAGTAATCGATTGCAGTTAAGACAATCAGAAATATTTATACTATTCACTTTAGCATCTTGCCTCTACAGCCATGCCTAATGTATCTTCCTTAAAAAGCAGGGTATACTTTTGGTAAATGTCAAAGACTAGTATCCGCACTTGCTTTATCCCAACATATGCTACAATTTCAAACCTGTGACAAATTTCAGCTCAATTGGTCATCGATGTCGCAAGAAAATAATGCAAGAAAAAACACTCTTGTTGCAATAGAGTTTTGTGCTTTCATGCATGAGAAAGGCTTCATGCCTGAAGTCTAAGATTCCAATTTGTTAAAGTGAGAACTTACCTCTTTCTCAAAAACTACATTACTTCAAAGGAGGTTGTTTCTAACAATGTTTTATAATTTGAACAGCTCTCAGGTGTTCTTTACCAAGTAAGTTTTTATGGTCATTTATTTTTGGAGTAGTTACCACTGGTATACCCTCCCTTTGACTCGACCTATTGAGCTAAAATTTTCAAAAGGCTTGGTTTTTTATGCACATGTTGAGATACCTCAAGTTAGGATACAGGTCTTTGACAATTACCAAAAGTATACCCTGCCTTTAGGGAAAATACTTAATGCGTGGCTGTAGAGGCAAAAGGGTGAAGTGAACCCTTCCTTTAAAATAGACAAGCTGAAATTATGATGATTCGATAAAAGATTGTGCCACCTTTCTGGTTCCGAACAGCGTCGTCGTAGAGCTTTTCTAAAAATAGCGATATAAATTCCACATTCACGATCGATAATCTTGAACCCAGCTAACGGATTGCCATTTCCATATTTGACACGAGTGAACCGCCGGTCGTACTTTCAACTCTCCCCCAAAATCAATTTCAATCAAAGTTTCTTCTCGGTTTTGTTGTATTTAGAGCTGAACCGTTCTTGGCGATATTGACTTTCCGTCAGCCTAAAAAAGAATTCTTTGATTTTTTTTTAGTTGTCGGATATCGTTTTGGATGACAGTTGTGTACGTAAATACCTCATACTGAGGGGCACTTCAAACCAAACTCATCCAAGTTATTTGATTATTTAAGTTATACTTCAACTCTTTTTTTTGGTCTCCAGTAAAGTTGTTCCAATCCTCAAGTCTTCAGGAAATATAAATTAACATGTCGGAATTCCATTAGGTGCTCATTGAAGAGTGGGCCCATGGTCAAATTCAGTTCTGTGATCCACTCATTTTTCAATAGGAAGAATCCTAATAAATATATGGGGGGGGGGAGAGAGAAATTACAAGTCTCTAACCTCAAGTAATAAACCATGGGGAAGACTGACTGGGAAAATTTCAAATTAATTGGGGTTGAGCAAAGAAAAAGTTACTAGAGCGGGATTTGAACGAACAACCTCGGAATTGACGTGCCGGTGCTCTACCAACTGAGCTATATCTATCCCTGTTTTGGCGGTTTCCTTGTATTGTCAGTATGTTTGTTCGGGGGTGCCAGTCAGAAGCCGTACAAGCGTTAACTGCCGTTTAGCCAGGGATCGCACCCAATCTCTAATCTCGAGTTAAAATGGTGTAAGGTCTATGACATTAAAAACCACGGTTCCTCAGGCCTCCAAAACTTATTCTTTCAATGGCTTAGGACCATCAAAACTTGGTGTTAGACGAGTCTAACAGAGGGTCATCTTTGTTTCTTAAACTTGGTCTTGGTGTTGGACAGGCAAAATGCAAACTTTGTTAAGGTCTTTTACATCAAAAACCCTGTTTCATCAGGCGTCCGAAATTCATTTTTTGGGGGGCCAAGGTCTGTCCAAAATTCAGTTTAACTTCCAAAACATTGTCTTCATTTCCACAACTGGGCCTTTTTATGTCCACAACTTTTGTTTAAATGACCCCATAAACTACTCTGCGGTTGGTCTAAAACCCTTTTTTTTATGGGGTCAGCATGATTAAAGTTTGCGTGGTTTCGTGGTGGGACATCCGCATCTTGATCTCAGCCTGAGGTTCCAGATGTCTTTAGCGAGAACACATACATCCTTTAAAGGAACATTACAGAATTGGTAAGAAAAAAACTTGTAAGATATACTTTTTGATCACAGATTTACATTAAAACTTACACGGTCTAATGATGATGATAGTAGAAAACATCCCTTGAAATATTTCTGTCTGAAACGCCATATTTGATGAGAAATGAATAAACTAATTTTCCGGAGTTTATCGCTCAGTGATCGTTTTATTCATTTTTTGAGTCTATATAATTTCATGCAAATGTGTAATCGGTTTTTCACTATTTTCTCGGGACCCAGATGGCCGATCGATCTCAAACTTCTACAGGTTTGTCAGTTTATGTACATGGTGGATTACATAAAGTGCTTACACTGCCAGCAACTGTTTTGTTAGCAAAAACCAATTCTGTAATATTCCTTTAATAACTTTGGAATAACTTTTACACTTTAAGATGACGAATGCTTTGGCCAGATATACGGTTGGTACCCGCTATCACATTGCTATATGTGGATGATATATGGTGGATTACATAAAGTGCTTACACTGCTGGCAACTGTTTTGTTAGCAAAAACCACTTCTGTAATGTTCCTTTAATATATCGGAGAGTTACTAGAATTTCTGTTTGCAAAGAACGCAATGCATTATTTCATTAATTTTTCATGAAACACTTTAGTCTTGGCCGAGGCACGTCGTGTCTAGACTAGTTGGTTGCGGCTTACCCACCCTGAAGACAATTTGATTGTGTTTTCTAATCAACGGAGGCAAAATGTCAAAAGCCAACTGCAAGTAGTTAAGACGTCTCACAGCAGCGATCTTTATCGCGGGTGGATCCTTTTTACATTCAATGAAAATGATAATGTGCTTCATTTCAAGAAAGGGGATCAGACTAGGTTCCCCCTGGTACCCCCCCCCCACCCCGTCACGTTTGTTTTTCTAAATGTACGCACCAAAACTGAAATAGCATTTGTTTTAACAGCTACTTTAGCAAAAACGTTGTTAACGAGAATGCTATTTAAACTTGTTTATAATGTGTTTGTTTATCATTTAAATGTAAATGTAGTTTTTATATTTTGATTTTGACTATTTCGTCAGCTCGACCAATCCTGCATAATACCTTTAATGTTTCGATGGAAGATAAACTATTGATCTCAACATTAAACGACAGATGAGTACCTGAATATTTGAATTTGGAGAGTATTTCTATATAAATTCTGACAAATTTGTGTTGAATGATGGGGAGACTGTCAGTGAAGAAAAACCGTATTTATTTTTTTACGATATTTGGGGAACGTGATCCGGGGGAGCTACTCATGTCGTGATCATTCTCAGCCCATGAGGATAGCATCACACCTACTCCTGAATCGTTCTACAGTTAATTTCGTTAATGAACGCAATAACAGATACTGTCACGTCCCAAGCGCGTTGGGGGCAGAGAGGGCCCACCGGGGTGAGCTATTGGGGTGGATAAGCGCCTCTAGGGACGCTAAATCCTAGGATCGTAGTCACAGATCTTGCACCCTCAGGCCATGATGTTGGGATTGAAGGGATCGAACATAGTCAATCATTTTGGTGGATAGGTTCAACTTTATGTTTAAAGGGGAGAGATGAGATAGGGTTTCGTTTTAGGGGCTTAGCGAGGGGGGGGGGGGGTAGGAGGGTGTAATCTTAGCCCTGTTCCACCTGTCCCCTTGTCGGGTAATCTGGAATGGTAAGGAGTGCTAAATTTCTTCCTAAAAGGTATATTTTGTCGAACCTCGTTTCATCGTTTAACTCTCAAGATCGTCTCAGCAAGTTCTTCCTGGCTAACAGAAGACAAAACTTATGAGTGGTTCAGAAGCTGGGAGAGATTTAAAGGTATTATATAGGATTTGGGGTGAGCTGACCAAACAGCCTCCGGCAGTGTTTATGGTTTGTGTGATCAACCATATAATTTGGACTTCATCTGTTGTGTCATGTTGTCATTAAACCTATATGATGGACTGCACAAATTTGGGCGTGGTTGGCAAATGGGGTTTAAAGAAAAATAAGCATCCTCGTCCAAGTTTGAATTTTGTTTCAATGGTAATTTGAACAAATTGGTTGTATTGTTTAACAGTTAAAAATTTATTGATAACAACTTGCTATGGGTTATTATTTTATTTTCAAGAATTTTTTAACTATTAGAATGGTTAAAAATTGGATTTCATAGAAAATATATAGTCTTCGTTCGAGTTGTTTTCTCATTTTCGATATGTACGCGACTTGCACAGTCCATAAAATGCTCAAATTTTTCCCCCAGCGATATTTTTGTTTTCCTATTGTCATACTTTTGCAATAGCCCAAATTGCTTTTGCCCGCGGGTAGAGCTGGACAGAAAAAAAGGTCCAATGGGAGGTGTCGTTATGGGCCCTCTTGGGCCCTCCTCCTGTTTTTAAGTTAACTATCAAGTGTGAGCTGAGGTGACAGTGTGTCGTGACGCCCACATGCCGTTGCAGGGAACCGGTTGCTTTTATCAGGCAAGTCCCTTATTGTCCACCCACTACTTGATCGTGCCGTTTTGCACTCGTACTTAAAAGTGACTTATAGAATATACATGTACAGACAGTCAAGTCTCAAGTCTGCTAACTTAACTATACAGAGCAAGTAAACAATGAATAAAAAACCTTTGCATTTTTAGTGGATAAGCAGTTTTTAATTTGAATGATAAGGCTTATCAAAATGAAGAAAAATACTCGCTTCTGAATAGGCTCGCCTGTAACTACCGAGGCTTGAATAAATTAACTTTATGTACAAGACAATGCCCGTAGACTTCTGGCATTTATTTTTAATTAAACAAATGTAAACCCTGGATCCCTCGGCTTTAAGGGGCAAACACCACCGGGCCAGTTTCAGGGTCCACGTAAAGCCTCGCGTACAAAATATTAATTCTAGAAGACTAAGGTTGAGCAAGTTCTGAAGACAGTGAACCTCAGACGTGATAGTTAGTACGTTAGGACGGAGAGTTGGTCTGGGGGAGAGAAAAGCGTATCACGGTGGTTGCCTGCCTGTGCACGCTACACATTGGAAAGTCTTGGTGGACAAAAAGCATCAGTCGTATGGCTGTCTGCAAAATATTTAGGAAAATCCAAAGTTGTTGAAAAAAAAAGCATTGAAAAATATCCGTCATAACTTTGGCCCCATTTTGGGGGGAAAATCACGTCATCAGCTGTAAAGTGGTTAAAATATGCACTGCACAGTAACACACATGGTTACTTATCACTGAAGGTTAAAAGTTCAAAACCTTTCCTTTTAAGTTTTGTAATTTGTGAAGTTAAATCATATATTCTGCTGAATTTACAAAAAATGACACCAATTTACGTAACTGCCAAATTTAAATCTCTTTTTCAAAAATCTCAGAAACTAACGGATCTCAATCTCGATATAAAACAGAATAAAGGCAAAGGTTTCAAGGATTATTTTAAGACAATTTTTTGGACTGGATAATGCATAGCTTTAAAAAACGATTTTATTTATTAATTTATTTATTATATTTCTTCACCCACGTTAAATCAGAGTGATTAACTCTTGATACCCTTAGGGCCCTGCATACTTGATTGCAATTTTAATGTTTACTGTAAGTACAATTTTTTGGTCTACACTCGATGCCGAAACCAGGCACTTCCTGCAAAAAAACTCATTACTGAGTTTTATTTGCTCGTCAAATAAATGCGAATAAGAGCTTTCTAATGACACTTATTAAGGGCCTTTTTAAGTTAAGTTTTCTCAACATATATTGAGTGTTGTTTGGTTTTACCCTTTCACCGATGTGTGTAAAGCACTGTATACTCAGTACTTCCCCGAGTTCTATGAACAAAATCCACAGGCATATTATCGGGTGGGATTCGAACCCAGGACCTTTGCCATTCTTGAGCAGATGTCTTACCAATGTCTTTCACAGAACTTGGGGAAGTACTGAGCTTTACACACATCGTTGAAAGGGTAAAAATCAAATAATATTCTTTATCCAAATTTAACATCTATTAAATATATAGAGTGTTTGAAGATATGACATCACATCGATTTCAAGGCTGACCTTTCGATTGTGTTATGTTTTAACATTTTTTCATTATTTCTGGCTTGATTTTGGCCTTGTAAGTTCACTTCAAACGTGAGAGGAACATGCTGCCTTGGATCGGGGCACTTTGGGCATTTAAAAGCGTTCATTATGAAATGAATATGGTTGAAAAGATGTTTTAAAAGTAGAATATAATGATCCACACCAATATGTCTCGAAATTGTGTGGTTTTCCTTTTACTTCATGAACTAACTAATGGTCTGCCATTTTGTAGAACCAAATTTTTGACTCAAAATTTAACTTCTATTAAGAAACATATGAATATGATCACTGATCCATACTGTCTTCATTGCAGCAAATGTTTAGGCCAGCAATTAGCTTATCGGATATCACTTCATAAGCTGCATGGCTGAAACATGTCAAACAAGTGAAATCTTCTTAGTCTAAAGCGAATTCACATCTCGACCCCTCTCTCCGACGGTCATCTGGGTAATTTTTCCTTGACGTCCGACGGGAGGGATTTGGTTCACCAAAGTCAAAGCGGACCTCAGTACTCATGATTTTAATCCCTGTTTAATACCAGACAACTGGGGCACGATTTTGTTCGACTCAAGGCGCGAGTGGGGAGACCAGAGCGTTTGAGAGGTCTGATTATCAGATGTGTTAGGAGAGACGACGGCACGGACATCCGCCATGATTAAGCCAAGATTAGACTGGTTTTACGAGGCTGTCTCTGGTTACAGTTTGTCTATGGTTGGTGGTTTTAGTGAGGCAGCCGTAGGCTAGTTTCTGGGGTTTTCGTCCCGATGATCTTATACATGGGGAGAGGGGAAAATTGAAGCTGGTGGGACAAAGTGAAATGCTGGGTCGTCAAAACGATGGAATTGTTTTGTTCAAAGGAGATTAAAAAAAAAAAAAAATCTATGATATCAGGATGAAGGGACTAATGTGATTTGTTGTTGACGTTCAACGAAGAGAAATGGATTTTGATGCAACAACGGCGTTGTACCAATTTCTGTCTTGACAAGCTCAGGCAGCCGGTCGACTGACTGCCCCATTCTAGAAAACTAGAGCGCCAGCACGATTTCAGAGGTTCACGCTCAAAACCCGTTCTAGTCAATTTTTCCATATTATTTGGTTTTACCCTTTCACCGATGTGTTTAAAGCACTGTACATGTATACTCAGTTCTGTGAAGTAAAATCCACAGGTATATTACTTGGCTGAGATTCAAACTCATGACCTTTTGCCATTCTAGAGCAGATGTCTCACCAACTAGACCACCGAGATTGCCGATAGCTAGAGGCAATTTTTCCTTGCTCACCCAGCAAAAATTGTATTTTATTTTTTCAGGAACTAGTTCATGTAGATGTAAACCTGAAGATTGTAAAGTTATTGAGGTTTGGAAAAAGCCATAGTAATGTAGCAGGCGTTTTAATGGGCACAGGCTTGCAACAGATGTTTCAAGATTGTTTTTTTTAATTTTACTTCTATTGGATAAATTGTTGTTTTTTGTTTTTGGGTCTCTCTGTACAGACTGGTGCGTGAAGTGACTCAGGTGAACGTCAACATGAGAGTGGGCATCCACAGCGGTAAGGTGCATTGCGGTGTGCTGGGCATGAGGAAATGGCAGTTTGATGTCTGGTCTAACGACGTGACGCTCGCCAACACCATGGAGGCCGGCGGGATGCCAGGGTAAGTCAAACGACTGTTTGAAACTTTCTTCTCAGCAAACGCCCTATTTATCATTGTTACAAAACACTTGCACATTTGTCAATCCCGTATGGGCCTAATTTCATAGAGCTGCTCAAGCAAAAAATATTGCTTAACAATTGTCTGCTGAGCAGAAATGAGCAGGATACCAGACACAAGTTGTACATGTGACATGGTAGTTTGGCTGGTAACCTTATTCTGGTAAGCATACTTTTGTTGTGCTTAGCTTTTTTTTGTGCTAAGCAGCCTCTATGAAATTGGGCCCAGGGCCAAATGTCATGGCTCTGCTTACCGTAAGCAAAGATTCGGCGCTTGCGGAACCAGGGAGCAGCTGCAGCACTTCTCACCAAGTAAATTTTATGGTCATAAATTTTTGGAGTACTTACCAATCTATGACCCTACCTTTAAATGTTGGAAATGACATCATTCCAACGTACCTCCTAAAATTTGGATCCTCGTTTTTCAACCTTTTTGTCAGCAACGACTCACCTTTCACTGACGCAATTTCGACAGTCGTCAATCGGGGCAAGTGTGGAGATAAATTTCTCCCGCCAAGTACCGATGAGTCAGCCGGCTCCTCTTACCGTCTAATGAGTCACATTAGATTGCTTTTGCTAGTTCTGTTCAAGTGGTGTAACTGACAGATTACATTGATTTGATCAGAGGCAGCTTCGCAGCCATCGGCACCACCGTCGTATCCATACTTCTCGTCACTAACCCTGGAAGGAGAGCATAGATAAACAATGCTTAGTGGCTACCGGAGTTTACTGCTCTGTGTGCACGCTTGTTAAAAACTTTTTGAGTGCTTGTATTGCGCTTTGCTTAGTACTACTAAGCAAGTCTACTTCAAATGAATCATGTTTTTGCACGGCCACCCTAAACTGCATACAGTTAGACATGACACAAGATCAAAGAGGAATGGGAGTGGACTAGTTGCTCTATGATGCCTCTTAATCACACATTCTTCAACGTAGAATGGATTAATAACCACAGGACTAATTAAAATATCCTATATTTCAAAGTCACTTTTCCAGGGGGTTGTGACCAAGTAAGGCATTCTGTACACCACTGGGAACAAGGTTGGATCAGAGGTGCTTTTCAGAAGGTTTTTTCTGAAAATGGACCACTTTACTAGCACCCCTCCACTACCCTTCCACCCCCTCCCTTCACCCTTCCTAACTCCCCCTCCACTTCCCTTCCACCTCTTTGCTCCCCAGCAAATACCTTTCATGACCCACCTCTGACATCAGAAGGAAATAATGGTGGAAATACAATCTGGAAAGGCTTTGTGAATTGACTCTATTGAACCACCTGTAAGAGAAGTGGGAGCCCTGAAAAATAACTGTGTCCAATTTCCGCATTTTAGCTCAAGTAATTAACAATGACTTGCTTCTGGAGAGGTTTGTGTTTCAACACTCTGTTGACATGATTGAGATACAATGTACCTGTAAGAGAGAAGTGGTGGCCCCCCGTAAAAATAAATGGCTCCAATTTCGGAAGTTTAGCTCAAGTAATGAACTTATTTCTGGCCTCGATTCGCACCTCATTTCCTGCAAAGTTGGCAACATGAATCGCATTTTTTGCACGGCGTCTTTTATAAACAAACCAAAAGCGCTGAAACTGATCTTCGCTGTTGCTTTTAATAAAACACGTACTCAAGTGTTTACCCGTTGTTTCTCCGGTAAAGAATACATTTCTAGGGATTAAACACTTGAAGGCTTTTAGCCTTGCTCGGTATGATTTCCATAAAAAAAATAAGAAAATTAAAAAAAAACAATGCAGGAGATGGTGTTTAAAAAAAAACCGTGTTTTCACACTCGGAGCTGCAAGAGGAAACTTCAGGCCGCGGCGTGGTGAAGTGCCCGGCGGTCTCAACCTGCAGGGTTTACCACGACGGAGCCCCATGCCAGTACTTCATGATCCTCGGCCCACCCAATAAAAGTCATCCTCAATCTGAATCAATACGCTGCCTCCGAGAAAAGAGGAATTACAGCCAAAAAAAAAACCCTTCCCTCCTGAGCACACCCGTGAAATATTTTGCCCCCCGTTAAATACCCCCCCCCCCTCTCTTCCATAAGTGCCCTCGACTAGCTTTTTTCCCCTTCTTTCTCGGTTAAAAGGGTAATTGTCTTCAGGGGTTTTTATGATTTATTTTGTTACGGGTAATATGAGTACCAGAAATGCTGCGGAATGATTTTCCGGATCAATTTTGAAATGGTATATAAGAGAAACTCGGAGATGGATTTCACGATATATGTTGCGGAGGTCGTGTTGTTGGTGGGTCGGAGCTCTTAATGGACCCGCGCGTACGGTGCGTGCACGGCGTTCTCTGAGAGGGGCACATGAGGGTGCTTCTGTCGTAGGAGGGTGTACTTAGTGCCGATGCCTGCATAGTATTCACTTTTGAAAATTTCTGCTCGGTGATGAACGGAACTTCAATAGGACCCCCATGGAATTCAAATCAAGAACACGATGCATTAGGCTTAAATTTCAGATGTTTGCAGGGAAAAGTGTACACAAAGCACCTGGGAGTGTAGACTATCAGCAAGTAATTTTTATGGTCATTCATTTTTGGAGTGTTTACCAATCTATGACCCTACCTTTGAGCAGACAGGCCTGGAATTAAAGAGAGGCCGCCCTGTTGCCCTCGTCTTGGCCTAAGTGCCCCTTCAAAAGTTTCCTATAGACTTGAAGATTTTCCAGTGGAAGTGCCCTTTGCAATATGAAAATGGCCTTGCCCTCTTTAAGATGAAAATCCAGACATTGGGTCCAAATCTATATGACTTTCATTTGATTTCGCATCAACTTATTTTTCACCGATGGCTAGACACCTCCTTTAAAAGTTTGTTTTTACTCTGGATTCCCTGAAAAGGTCATTATTTCAACTCTCCTGTTGCCTCCACTTGGGATGAACTCTCCGTCCAAGTTATGATCCATCCCAGCCAAGCCTCTGCCCCAGTCCTCGAGTGTGCTCCAGCCTCATTTTTCAGGGGGTATATTTAGCTCCTTCTATACTACACTGCCCCGGGGTTTTATCGCTACTTGTTCACTCAATCAAATTGCCAACGAGAAAATGTCAGTACTATGAGAAAAAAAAGATCTCTTTGGTGGTTTTTTTTTTAATTGTTATTCTTTTTGGGTCCCCGATAATTGTCACGTCCCTGGCTACGTCATGTGTACAGGTCGTTAGAATGCAGATAAATGACTTGTTTTTGTGTGCCACCTAAGCTCAGTATAGACTATTACTTTTGTGGCAGAGATATATTATTCCACATGTGGTAATTTTTGTTATAATGTTTGCTTCTTTAGTCAGCATTTTTTTAAAAATTAATAAGGCTTATCAAAATGAAGGAAATGCTCGAGCAGTAAAGAATAGGTTCGCCTGTAACGACTGAGGCAGTAGCTTAAAGTTTAAAACTATCTTAAAAAGTAAAACATGTCCCGTCCTTTTTCCTGAAATTCTTTGACCCCCTCCCCCACTGAAAATAAAAAGTCATCAAAACAAGTGACATGAATAATTCAGGACCAGAGCCACCTGTTTTCTGACAGACACTAATGTAAGCCCTTATATCTTTAATCTTGCCATCCGGCCACAGCCAATGGTGGACAGTCGATCCCACCTGCTGACACCGGATGACTGATCCTGGCCTCACGAGGTCGCGGTGCAACGGAGACCACCGCTAATGACAGACTTTTATAATCTTGCGACAATGCTCCGTTCATCAGGTGAATTAATTGATGGGGATTATTGATTTACACATAGTAATTCTATTAATTGAGGGATGCTGCAGGTGGCACTGAACAACTTTTTTGTCCTGTTTTTTTTCTTCCCCCCCCCCCAGATATGTGATTTGTAGGATTTGATGTTCTGATTTAATTTCCATGAGATCTGTTGAAGTACTTGTACATCAAAATCCATAACTAATTTTCAGACATCTCTTCTAGACATAAACAATAATAGTATATAAATAGCTTATATAGCGCATGTATCTGACAATAAGGCTCTCAAGGCGCGTGAACAAAAAGAAACATTGTAAGACAGCTTTTTGAATTTTTTGAATTATGAGGCCGATTTATGTAGCACCTTAGAAGGGCTTACAAGGTGCTGCGGCGCATTCAGCAGCCACTGCCAGAAACACCGGGGCAAACCTTTTTCTCTGAGCGATAAGTGTGGCTGGGTTCTTTTACGTGCATTACATCCGAAGGGCGAAGCAGTAATGGCTAAGTGTCTAGCTTTCGGGTGTGGGTTCAAATCCCACCCAATAGTATGTCTGTGGAGTGTTTTCACTTAGAAATCAGGAAAGCACTGAGTAATGGTGCTCATTGGTGTTAGGTAAAAACCAAAAATAAAAGGGTGAAACTTTCTCAAGAGACAAGTACTTCTTAGCGATGTTGTCTGTTCAACAAAAAAATTGAGAAAAACCATTCACATTTGCATCAAAGAAAATCATCTAAATCTATTGAGATCAAGCCGTGTTTTTTATTATATATCCTGCAAAGAGTTAATCCTGCCACCTCAATAGACTGTATGGAGCCGATCAATGCATCTTAAAATTAGTTTCAGATTTGGAGACCCGAAAGCAGAGCTCATTATCTCCGTCCCTCTGAAAACTGCCGACAGGGGAAATAAATATTGCAAAAGTTTTTTGCGGTTGATCAACCACCTTTGGAATAAGAGATGCATAAAGCATTGAGATAATAGAGAGCGAGGGGGTGGGAAATGTGTTTGTTGCACGGCTGTACCAAAGCAGCTTGGAAATGATTACGTGAGGACGACATGCTCTGTTTCATGCCCCCCCCACAAACACAATTTTGCAGGGATTGCCCTTAACTATTTAAGTGACTAGCCAGCGTGACCAGTTAAGTCATCATTTCACTGGTCCATTCTTTCACTGGTCCATTCTTTCACTGGTCCATTCTTTCACTGGTCCATATTTCACTGTCATTCTTTCACTGGTCCATCTTTCATGGTCCATTTTCATGGTCATGCTTCACTGGTTATTCTTTCACTGGTCCATTTTTCATGGTCATGCTTTCACTGGTCCATTCTTTCACTGGTCCATGCTTTCACGGTCCATGCTTTCACTGGTCCATGCTTTCACTGGTCCGTTCTTCCACTGGTCCATTCTTTCACGGTCCATCTTTCACGGTCCTTTTTCACTGGTCCATTCTTTCACTGGTCCATTCTTTCATGGTCATTCTTTCACTGGTCCATGCTTTCACGGGTCCTTTTTTCACGGGTCCATTCTTTCACTGGTCCATTCTTTCACTGGTCCATTCTTTCACTGGTCCGTTTCTTTCACTGGTCCATTCTTTCACTGGTCCATTCTTTCACTGGTCCATTCTTTCACGGTCCATTCTTTCACTGGTCCATATGTTAAGTTTTCCTTTCAACACTGTCATCGGCATGGGACTTGTAATTTGCGGTAATGTGAACAATTAGTGGTTAAGATCAGCGGCAAGCAATGAGCTAGCCAGCAGTACTAGTTGGACCGAAATTCTGTAACGATGTTACACAAATATTCAAAAATAGTTTAATTTGTTGGAAACAAAGCAATCAATTGTGGGATGTATTTTTCTAAATTGAAAGTTTGCAGAAATGTTGATTTTGGCCACAACATCTGTTAACACATTGACTGGTAAAACACTCAGCCATCCATGCCAACCAGTTTGTTTATCAACATCAGAAAGGTCTAGAAGTCAGAGATTTTCAAGTAGGAATGGAGAAAAACTGAGGGAAGGAAATTTGATTTTTTTGTTTTCCCAAGCGTTAGTGCGAACGTGTCTTGTAAGTCACTTCAGCATTATGAAACCTGCAGTGAGATTGACTCTATAGAATAATCATTGTGCTTGGATCGTTTGCCGGGCAGTACAGTTCCCGCTTAACCCTCTTCCTCCATTATTCCCACAATATGCGTGGCAACTTCTTGCATGCGTGATTTCCATTAATCGCCACTCTACATTCCCTTGGGTCCAGTCAACAACAAAAATTCAGCTCAAGCCACGACATCAGACTCTGCTAGACAATCTAGTATCCTTTTGAAGTGAGATAATATGATTTATTCTCGTTATCTTTCACCCTATTCGGAGACAATTTTTCTCTGCATTTCAGCGAAACATTGTGCAGAACCACGTACGTGTACATCTGACGCCCTACGCCAAAACAAAGCATTGCGGAGAAACAGTTTAAATGGCATTAAAGTGGAGACAACACAACATCAGCCTTGAAATCAATGCGTCTTTCTGATTTTTGCAGAAAGAAATTTGCAGAAAGATTTTTTTTCTCTGAACAGATTATGAAAGATGGTTCTGTTTCAAAACAAAAAAAACAAAAACCTATGCCACGGACAATGCACAAAATACATGTAGCGTGTAAAATTGTTTGCACACGGCTGATTGACATGAGATAATGTAATTCAACAGTAATTCAATGGCAGAATTTTTCTGCAATACTTTAAATGAAAGCTTGTATACAAGTCTATAAAAATAGCTATTTAGAATTATTTTCGGTCAATTGACAATATTGGACCGAGCCTCTTTAAAGGTAGTGTCATAGATTGGTAAGTACTCCAAAAATTAATGAACATAAAAATCACTCGTGAGAAGCACTGCAGCAGTTGATTGTACAAAATATTTTGAGAAGTAAGATGGTTTGGATAATTTTTCACCCAAAAACATTTGAATCTGAGAAACAATTCATGCATTAATTGTTTCTCAGTTTATTGAGGGTGGCCAGATATGCGGTTGGTACCCGCAATGTCACAACCAATGGATGGTGTTTAATGACTTTGGAATCATCTTTTACACTTTAAGATGACGAATGCTGTGGCCAGTTATGCGGTGGTACCCGCTATCACATCGCCATAATATGTGGATGAATTTGACATTCGTGTGAAATTACTGTGACAGTTTTTTTGTGCTGTTTTCTCAACAAGTAGACACTGTATTCAGCTGAAACTTTCACATGTGACTTTTATTGTATCTTTCTCTATGATTGTGTCTATAAATCAGCATTACGTTGACAAAAACCAATCTATGACTACCTTTAAGTAGCTTGTAAACATGGGCCCTTTGTGTGCAATGTCACAACCATTGGATGGTGTTTAATGACTTTGGAATCATCTTTTACACTTTAAGATGACAAATATTTTTTTCAATAATCGCTACACTGACACAGAAACTTGGACGCCTGAATGCTCATGTAATGGCGTTCAGATGTAATTCCTGTTCGGACCGCATCATGCAATTGTCCCGGTAATTTACACCAAAAGTGTACGCTCATTTTGAATTCCCAGACGGGTTTCAGTTGACCCAATAAAGCTCATGTTTCCTCGGTTCTTGCGTTGAAGAGTCTTGTGTGCAGGAAGATGGGTCTCCATTGCTCCTGTGTGGCCAGCGGCTACTGCATATAGTGATGTACTGGGACATTTGTTTGCAGGAGTGTGCAGGCTGCCATTGGGGGGGGGGGGGGATAAAGATAAAGTATAAGGGGGAGGGGACAATGGTGGAGATTTTTGTCCTAGTAGAATGCAACAACTGAAAAGCTGTTGGTACATTTAGCAGGGAGGGAGAATTTTTTTTTCCCCCATAAAGCAAGCTATATTTTTAAATATTTTTGTATAAAGTCACACAAGAGTTCATTTAAAGGAATTATACAGGATTGGTAGAGCTGGCAAAATAGTGGCAGACAGTGTTCATGTTTTGTGGGATCAACCATATCGTAGAATAACAAACCTTGGACAATTTTGGCTTGATCCCTTGTGTGAGTCAGGAGAAAATAGTGCAAAACCATGAACAATTTTTGTTAATTATTAAGCACATTTTCCTTAATTGTTATTGTAACAACCGAAATCAGCTGTTGCTTTTTTAAAGGTTTTCAGATACAGAATTCTGGAATATGGCTTCGTTCAGAGGGAAATAGTTCACAGAAAAAAATTGGTCCAGTGTGACCTTCAAAATCAGTCAGCTTTCATACTAAAATTGAAATTAAACAGTGATGTTTGTTATCCTTACCAATCCTATGTAACACCTCCAAGTAAAATTTGAAAATTTGTTGCTGGAAAACACATATGAAATTTCTGTTTTAGTCGGAAGGGCCTTTAATCTATAAAAGTCTAAAAATTATGGGGGGGGGGGGGGTTGAAGAAAACCATTAACAGATCATTCTTCTATTAACTCATGTTCTGTTCTTAAACAAATTCTTTGAGAACAATAGTATTAAAGCTTTGATACATATTTTTGAATATCAGACAGTTTTCACCAATTATAAACAGCTGTACCGGGAGCTCATAAATATGCAAAGGTTGATTTGACAGGTGTTTATTTACATATTTTTTGAAATATCGGTACAGTTTTTCACCAATTATTAACAGCTGTACCGGGAGCTCATAAATATGCAAAGGCTGTAGATTCATTGCAAATTGTGATGAGAGATGTCGTAATAAGGATTGAGTTGGTGTTGAATGCACGCTACTGTTTGAAATCGAGTGTGAAACTGAAGGTGTGCATATCATATGGTTATTTCATGCCCTAGTGCTTGTGTAAATCGGTGTCTCCTTCATCAGTGATGATACCACTCACCATATGAAATATTCAACACACGGGGAACAGCGAAATCTCTATTAATCACTGTCACATTAAAGAGGCTGGTTAATTATGGTTTGTATGGAATATGGCCTTGGGGTTATTTTGAAGCTATTTTTAACTCGTTGTGATACAAAGAGTATAATTGAAATCTTGTTTTACGATGAAAAAAAAGGGCTGAACGAAAGAGGAAGGTGTAGTAACAATTAAATGACGAACACAAAGAGGAAACGGTTTTGGTAATGAATAGAAACAGACTGTTGGAAACATGGACTGATGCTTCCTTACTTGCTATCAGGGTCATCAGCCTCATCAGGGACAAATATCATGGCCCTGCTTTTCGCGGAATCCTGCGCTTACGGCGAGAAAATGTGAGCTAAATACCCTATTTTGCATTTACAACAGGTTTTTTTTTTTTTTTTTCAAATATTGAAAAACAAAAATAAAATTTTATAATTTACTTTTTCATTTTTTTTTTTTTTTTTTTTAACAGGAGAGTTCACATCACGACGTCAACGTTGAAGTTCCTTAACGGGGATTATGAAGTGGAGCCCGGTAACGGGAAGGATCGTAACGCTTACCTACGAGATCACAACATTGACACGTACCTCATCATCGCTAAAGGGCCTCGAAAGGTAATCCTAATAACATACATATAACAATATAATATATAGTCTTATACAGCACATGTATCGACCAATAAGTTACTCAACTCACTTTAACAAACAGAAACATTTTAAGACATCTCTTTGAAATTTTTTGAATTCAAGGACCCATTTAATGTAGCCACTTTTAAGGGTTTACAAGCTACTGCGGTGCATTCAGCAGCCACTACCAGAAACCATAACCTATGATATCTATTTTTAAACTCCAAGTTTATGACCGCAATCAACATGTCAACAGGTTTTAATCAAGCATAAATCTTTACACACATCAACAAAGACCTGTCACCCAAGTAATCAAATTGCTACGCAGCCATGCGGTTAATCAATCAATGACAGTCCACCTCCCACCGACGAGGCCTGACACATGACCTGTTGGAGTCACTTTAATTGGCTGGATGCTTTGGCTGAAATGATGGACATTTCCTCATACGTTTTTTTTTTTTTTAAAGACACTAATAGAAATCTTGTTCATTCTGGACAAAAAAGTTAATTTTGTTACAAATTTTATAATTTGGGGGTTTAAAAAAAAAAAAAATGATTTAAATCAACGACCTCGGGTTAACGTGCTGGGGCTCAACCAACTGGGCTATCTAACCTATGATGGTGGTCTCCCTATTTTGTCAATATCTTTGTTCAGGGGTGCCAGTATAAGGGGAGACCGGCAGCATAGGGCTAGATAGCTCAGTTAGTAGAGCGCTGGCAAGTTAATTGGTTCGTTGGTCGTTGGTTCAAATCCTGCTCTAGTAAATTTTTGATTGTTTCGATTAGTATACTCTGCTCGTCTTCAAGAGAAGAGTAGAGAGTATGCTGTTGAAAAAAGTGAGACGCAATCGCTCTTTTCAGAGCCAACACAACTCCCAAGAAGAAATATACCTGTGCTTTACCTACGAGTTTACTAGTTATTGTTACTTGCTAGATCATTTCATGTTCTGCCTGTAAAAATGTAAACAAACACTAAGTTTCTATGGAGATACACTTAGAAGGCAGCTTTTTGAACGCACCGTACTTTCCCCCTTCTCCACCAATCAGAACAACGAACTCAATAACTCTCCGCTGACGTCCAACGGCGAGCACCGAGGTCGGTCCTCATCGGTCGCCCAGCTGGAGAGCTGGGGTGCTGAGAAGCCCTTCTCCAACTACCTGTCAACGGTGCCGCACAAAACCAAGGACCTACGGAAACACTTTGATGGAGACCGGCCCGCTGGGCAGGCCAACCTGGAGCACAAGTAGGTTCACATTTTCAATCTCTCGCCATTGTTGTGACCCCCTGCTATGAGTTTTGACTCCAAGATTCAAACTCGTGGTTTGTGAGAACGCGTCCTGGTTTTCCCGTGGCCAAAGTTTTGTTTTGTAATAGATACTACTTAAAATTTTTGATTATCATAACTCGGGATTATGTTGGTAGTGGATTGAATAGAGACTGAGTCTTTTTGTGACACTAGTACTGACTATTTACCATCCTTGGTATGCGCTGGACCGTATACAAACTTTGGTTGAAGCTGCTTTTCTCCATGGCATCTGATGAAGTAGTTGTTGCTACGAAAGCTTATGCAGATATTTCTTACTGCATGTAGTTGGTCATTAAAGTGCTAAAGTTTATTTTCTTTTTTCGGCTGAAATTGTGGCATTCACTCTCACAGAGGCGAGACACTTTTCAACTGCAAGTGGAAATAATTATGGGAGCCTTTTGAGGGCTATGCTCAGACCAGCCAGGCCAGGAATTTCATCTTCGTTTGGGCAAGGTCATTTTGCAAAGAGCGCTTCTGTTGGAAATCTTAAAGTCTGTGGAAATTTTTGAAGGGGCACCAAGGCCAAGAATAGGGGCACCAGAGCTGCTGAATTAAAAAAAATATGCTAAGCAAAATCTAGCAGGAAACCAGTGACGAACAATACGTGTGAAATGATATTTTAGCTGGTAACCTTATTCTGGTCAGCAAAACTGTTTTGTGCTTTGCTTCGTTCTGTGCTGAAGTAACTGTGTGAAATGGGTGAGCCAAGGCTAACAATCCATTCTTAGGATTTATATGCACTTTTGTTCAAACACACTTCACGTAATATACCCCTTGCTAATGATGTCACAAGCTTGAGCAGTGCCCTCATTCAGGTCAAAGGAAGAGCTATCATTGGCTGAGAGTTGTGCACGGTGCGTACACGCTTGCACATTTCCATTGTTTGACCGCAGCGACGGTAACCCATGCAGAGGGGTCTATCGTCTCTTTCCACGCACATTTAACATCACGCGGTAATGTGGCGTGATTTTCTTCTCCGGATTTTGAGTCATTCTGATTGCATAAAAAATTGAAGACATTGGTAAAATTGTAATCAATGTTCATGTCGTACAAGAATAAATGTTCAGTAGATCCATTAGGACTTTATTGACGTGCCCGTTGCAAGCCCCCCCCCCCCCCCCCGCCCTCAAGATATTCTGATCTCGCAGACGCAGTCTTGTTGGGTAAGGAGAACCTGGGTTCTGCGTGTGATTAATAAGATCTGTTTCATTAAATTAATATATCACCTAGAGGAGATGTTAATACCAGCCTGAGGTTATGTATGATGACATGTGATATTAAAGGTATCACACAGGATTGGTAAGGATATATAACCAAGACTTTGTTTAATTTTAGTCCAGAAGCTCGCTGAGTTATGAAGTTCATACTAGAACCATTTTTTTTTCTGTGAAATATTTCCCTCCGAAATGGAGTCATATTCAACAGTTCTGAAAATAATTTTTTTTAAAATGCATCAGCTGATTTCGGTTGTTACAACCAAAATTAAGGACAATGTGTTACCATGCTGAAAAGTGTGCATTGTTTTTCATTATTTTCTCCTGACTCGCACAACGGATGAAGCCCAAATTTTATATCTGTTAGTTTAGTTTTTAAAAAAATATTTTGTTTATTTTTTTATTATTTTGTTTTTGCTATATTTTTTCTTTTATTTCATTTATTTTTCTTTTATATATTTGATTTCTTTTAGTTCTTTGATTTTTTATTTATTTATTTATTTATTTTTTTGCTTCACTCATTTTATTTCGCATCCAACAGCGCAAGTGACAATATCGAGATGGATAGGAAACAAGACGAAATGTTCAGTTTTACTTTTGGGAGTAAAGCCCCAATTGGGAAAACCCATGCAATCAGGTAGGGACTGAAAACCCAATTCACATCATGCAAGGCTCTGGTTTGAGGTGGGATTCGAACCGGTGTCCACTAATGGAGTTGCAAGGCAGGGAAAGAAACCTTGATGCCAATAACCTGTTTTTCTATCGACTTTTTAAACCTCTGAGATGGTCATTGGATGAATTCAATGTAGAAGGTCCATGATGTAGCTTAGTTTAGATAATTGAAAAAAAAACTAACCATAATGATCTACATTCAACATCATCTACAGGCAGTGCCTGCACGTAAAAGGTCTGTCAGTCCATCTGTATTTCAAAGGATTAAAAACAAATTATGAGTCGCAGGAAAACAAAACAAATTTTGAAGGTTTCTTTTTTTATTATTTTGGGCTGAAAAAAAAAAGTTATCAAGAGCGTGATTTGAACCTGCAACCTCCGGCTTATTGTGCCGGCACTCTACCAACTGAGCTACCTAGCCCTAATGTTGGCGGTCGCTCTGGTTTACTTTTTATGCCCCAGGGTTGGCTAAGCCACCGAAGGGGCATACTGTTTCTGAAATGACCTTCCACATGTGTGCGTGTGCGTGTGTGGGCTTTTGAAGGGCCCTGTGTGTGTGTGTGTGTGTGTGTGACCGTGTCTACCCGTTGAAACCGAGGACTTTAACTAAAGGGATCCGGGTGTTTTGACAGAGCAGGATGTCCCTTCGCTTTCGTGTACAAAACTAACGGGGACATCGCAAAGGGAAGACTTGGATTTACGGGATTCACAAACATGTGTGAGTGTGTGCGCGTGGAATCATTGACCATAACTCAAGAAGGACTTGGCATATCAATGGGTGTGGATTGGTCTTGGGATCCCCAAGAAGCCTGTTGTTCTTGGACCCCCTAGGCCAAATGGCAAGCTCATTATGGCTAAAACAAAAGAAATGTTGTCAAGGCGATAACTCGGAAGGACTTGGCATGTTATCTCCAAACTTGGTTTGTGGATTGTCTTGGGATCCCTCAAAAGCCTATTTTGTCAAGAAACAGAACGGACAGCTTGCAGGGCATTTGTGTTTACCTACTTAAGTTTTTTGTTTTCTCTGACCTGCCCTAACTCCTCAAAATTAACAGAGTCAACTAACAGAAATTATTATGTTGTGCAAGATTTCCATCTCATTCACTTCTTACTTTTGTTCTCACATTTTTATAAGAAAACCAATCAGGAAGTCCGATGATTCCGAGTCATCATTTACAACTTTGTGTTTGTTCAGCTCACTGCCTTCATTTTCTTGTTCACTGAGGAATTTGCCCTCACCAAGAAGAAACATTCTCGCATACAATTTGAAAACCCATCGAAGAAGGTTTTCATTCACTCCCCAAGGAAAATCACGGACGGCAGTTGTTTAGAAAAAACAAAACAAAAATCAAGCAAACAAAACTTGGCTCGTTACAATAATTTCTTCTGAGGACATACTTACGCCGGAGTCTTTTATTTTCATAAGTGCATGCTCAACCCAATATAAACAACAAAAAACAGTCTGCTTCTGACTTTTCCCACCACGATTTGGTTTCACCGACCTGATGGTTTTAGATAAATATTTTTCTCGGGGCAGAGGGACCCTTGCCATACTCAAAAAATCTCAGAAGCAGATGGCCCAATATTCTCCCGACGATGATAAATGACCATGTGCCTCTCTTGACACACGGAGAGGCCAAGCTGTCGCTACCTCCCGATGAAACATGCAACACTCTCCTCAAAAATCTACACATGTCAGAGCAAAGGTTGAGAACTGTTTAAACATACCTGCTCGGAGTGTGGCTCCGTGCTGGTGGTTGTCGCCTCGCCCGGTTAAACCGTTAAAATTATGAAGACATCGTTTAAAGGTCGGAAAGAGAGAGAGGGGGAAGGTTGGAGAGAGGGGTCAATGTGATTTGAGTGTTGGGTTAAGTCAACTTTACCAGATGGATACAGGTGATTAAAAACACTTGTGCAACGTGTAAACGTAGAGTACATTTTTATTAGGATCCTGATTCATCCTGGGATTGGGGGTGGGGGTAAAAATTTGGAGAAAGTCACGTGCTCTGTTTGTTTTGCCCTCACGTTTGTAAAGCATCAAGTGTAAGCTTGGAATTATTTTTGTCTGTGAGAGGGCAAGGCCATTTTCATTTGGAAAGGGCACTTCCAATAGAAAAGTCTATGGAATGTTTTGAAGGGGCACCAAGGAATTTGATTCAATTTTTTTTAAAAGTGAAATCTGTTAAGGATTGTCTTTCAGTCATCATCAGTTGGGTCATTTTTTGTATAGATGAAATAATTGGTAATTGTTAATGCTAAAGGAGGTCTCATCTTTGAAAAAATGAAAGTCATATGTGCATGTTTAAAAAAAGTACCCCAAAAGATGAGTTTTTATGACATAATCTGTCATCAAATTTGTCTGGATCCACATCTGTGGGAAGGTTTGTTTTTTTAGCCTCAGCAATATTTGCAAAAACTGCTATCATTTCAGTCGCCCTCAGAAGAAAATCACCAATTCCAATGAATCTTTACTTGTTAAGTTACAATTTTCTGAGGGTCGGGTCGGAACTTTTTCCCCCCCCCAATGCAAACGTAGGTCTGCGTCCTCCCTTTAAATTCCTCAAAGTTTTGTCTTCCCGTTTTCAGCCACATCCCAAGTATATCTGTGTCGGATAGTGCAGTCCAATTATACATTCTTTTCACATCAATCCCTCGGTGATTTCTGTAATACACAGCTAAATGATGTATGAACTCAGAGAAGACGATTTTTCTATCGGAACTGCGAGGACTCGTGGAGCCTGTTGATTGGGTTTTCCTGATTGGAAAACCTTCTTTATAGTCATCTTCAGGATCGTTAATTTATTGCTTTGAGGGGAATCGGAGCACCCTGATGCCTCAAATTGTTTTTGATAAAAACAAACAGCAGTGTTTGATTTTAATGAGATCGTCCTAAAACAGTATATAATGAAGTATCAATCATGACTTTATATGCCGGTTTGTTTTCGTGAGTTTTTTTGGGGGGGTCGCCATCTGGCTGTGACAGCTCACGCCGAAATTTTGAACCAGCGTAGGAGGCAAACATCGTACTTCCGTTCTGCTTTTTATGCTACGCCTGAGGCCGGGCCTTTGATTAGGGGCAGTTTGTCCCACGGTAAATGCCAAGATGCTCTATCCTGGAGATTAGAACAAACAGTGGTCTTTATGCAGCTGTATTGACGGCAGCTCATACTGTCCCTCCATCGCCGTTCAAGTTTTTGTTGCAGTTCTACTTAAAGTAAACCTCCAAAATTAAGGTTCTTTTTTAAGAAGCTCTTCAAAGTTTTTTCCTTTACTAATATATATATTTTTTGCAGTGAGGCTTTCTCGTTAATGGACTGCAAAGACTGCCCTCGATGTTGGCTTCCCCATCATATACACCAGGGGAAAAAACTTGTTTAAATTGCAAGTAGGCCTTTATATATATCGATCCAGTTTGTGGCCGGTTTCAGTGACATTGTGACTTACTTAGCCTACTTTTAGAAATGACTTCGCTAGACAAAGAGTTCGGGGGGCGAGTTGTGCCAGCTGCTGTGTTAGCTGTACAAATAGAATTTTCTAAACTTAGAGATAGAGGTTTTCTTACCACTCCAATTTTAGTTAAGGAGCGGATTTTTTTATTTTTTGTTACCAGATATGTTGGAAATTTTCCAAAGATTCCTTTCAAAAATATACACATTTAAATAATACCTTTTCATAAAAAACATTGTTTTTTTTTTTCAAAGACGTCTTTCGGAGTCATGATTTGTATGGACTTTAGAGAGTCTCTTACATGAAATGAGAATAACTAATATCATTGTTAGGGAGTACCCAGGGAACCTGAAAGAAATGGCCCCCCCCCCAAAAAAAACACAGAAAAAAAACACAGGTAATGATTTTAAGATGTGTCCGCACCAGACGGCTGATGCTCAGGTCTCCTCTACAAAGTATGTACTCGAAAAACAGATCGTTAAAAAAAAAAAAAACGTCTCCTCGAAGAAAAAGATCAAACTACAATTTGTCATAATTGAGGTCCAACAGGGTTAATTTCATTCCCAGCGCTGAAGCTGGAAATAGGGTCGAGGGGGGAATCCCCTGGCAACTACGCTCACTCCGTAGTCGTTTTTGGGAGAGTACACTGTCTCGTTTTAAGAAAATTGCCATAATCTACCATTGAATTACTCCCCTGGGTAAAATCACAGGCTTGATTTTACCCAGACCGTCATTACACCTGACATTTACACCTGACAGGTTGATGTGTCAGAAAATTTCCCTCCATAATGTGGAAATCTTTGCATCTTTTTTTTTCTTTCTTTCCCTGGATAGGCTCGGCCTGAAGGACACAAAGCAGAACCGAAATGATCCAGAAGAAGAGGTTAATGAGTTTCTAGGTCGTGCCATCGACGCTCGTAGCATTGACAGGTTACGCTCGGAGCACGTCAAACGGCTGACGCTGACATTTCTTAAACCGGAACTGGAAGAGAAGGTACGTGTAATTAAAAAAAAAAGGGGGTCTTCTACTTCAACTTTTTTTTTTTTAAAGGGACGTACAAGAAAGTCTTGCATTTTTCCACTTTTTACTGCTTCCTGTTTTTGTTTGAAAACCGCTCTGGACAGGGAGGCTTGGAGGGAGTTTGTTTCTCGGACCACCACGGGACGGCAAACGCCCTATTTATGGACTTAAGAGAAGAGAGTTTTTGTTCGAATTTTATTTTTAAAAACGGCTCCACGTTGAGCCTGAATTTCAAGTTTGGTCATGTACAGCTATAGGTATATGAAAGTACACATCATCATGTTGAATGATAAGTTTGACAACATCAGAGAAATGGAAGGACATCGTTTTTCTGATTTTTCTTTACACTGATGGTATGTTAATCAAAAAAATGAATTACATGAAGTTCAGTCTTCTTGGTCAGGTTCCCTAAGCGTGCACACTCGACAGCCATGTTAACTCTCACTTCGTGTCAAAGGCACAGACTCATACCCTTGAAGTTTTATTTAACCCTCCTACTCTCAGTGACTCTTGGCAACATTTCCAGTGAGTTGACCAACCATTTGAAAACCATTCGACTGCCGAGGTTGTGTACGGTGGCACAACTGTGCACAGAACTAACTGTGTACTGTGTACATGCATTCCCTCATGGTATCATGAGAAAAACAAATCATGAACCAAGGTTGTGTACGGTGGCACAACTGTGCACAGAACTAACTGTGTACTGTGTACATGCATTCCCTCATGGTATCATGAGAAAAACATATCATGAACAGTGAAATAAAATCTCCTCCCAAGATGGATGAAAACCAATACTTGCCCCAGATCTTCTCATGGCTAACTTTAAGACTTTGATAAATCGCCCCACAAAAAAATGATTTCAGGTATTAACTTAAGACATTCAGCTTCCGATAAAAGCCAACCCCAAGCCAGAACCACTCAAGACTGTCGCCTGTCTAGGGCACCGCTAGACTCTGCATCATGTCTTCATCTCGGAATGTCTCCACTTTTAAGAGTTCGCCTCATTGATATTATCTTGGGCACATTAATCTGAATGCCGTTTGCAATGAGAGACGGCCATGTTAGAGTGGGTAGGGAGGATAAAAAAATGAAGCCGGATTGGGGGGGGGGGGTGGATATTTGCCGGAGATAGGATTTATGACGCCCTACGCCTCATCAAATATTGAAATAGTTCAAAGTGAAACTGAAATACAAACCTTGATATCAATGTAATGTGATGTCTTGAATAGTCTCTTTGTTGAGAAATGACTTCCTTACAGCCCTTATTAGCAGGCAGGCAACATTTCAGCCGATCAGCTGATCAGCCGGTTTCCTTGTTTAAAAAGTTTCAAGACAAAATGCTGTACCTGGTATTATTTTGTGCATCTATTTGGCAGAATTGCCAACTCTCCCTGATTCTGCAGAAATTGCCCTGAAAATAAACCAATCTTTCCATGTTCTGATGAACAAATTTGACAATCCTCCCTGATTATGAAAAAAAAAATTCCTTCTATGTTGAATGTAACTCTAAACATCTTTTTTTCTTCTTCTTTTTTTTTTTTTTTTTTTTTTTTTTTTTTACAGTATTCTAAAGTAAGGGACCATATGTTCAGTTCCTACATGGTGTGTGCATTCCTTGTACTTATCATCATCTGCATTGTACAGCTCTTCATTTTCCCAAAGTAAGTAGAAACAAATTTGTCAATTTTCTTTTTTCTTTAAAATCGGGAAAAAAACACCCACATGTAGGCTCGGTAATGTTTTCCAGTGAATTGGCCAGCCCTTTGAAACCATGCAACTGCAAGGGCTGTGTACGGTGGAACAGCTATGTGTTTACAATTTTTGTTTGCACACGACATTGTGGGGACTTCCTATTGTTGTTCTATTATTCCCTTTTCTAAAGAATTCCCTTGTGGGGACCCAGTTTAACAAAGAATAAACGTTGTGGGGACCGTTGTTTCATTGTGAAAAGTCCCCACAACAGTGTGTGTGCCTACCTACTTTAGATGTCTGTACGTGTGTGTGCTGTTCGTACAGTAGATGCATTCACCATACAATGTCAATCGCAGGCTGGCATTTGTGCATATTCGCCAGGCTAGTTCTTTACATTGTTTTAAGTCTCTGTTAAAAGCTCATTTGTTTGAATGTGCTTATTTGTAATCTGCTTACTAGTAATGTTTCTTTCACTTATTGTATATTTTATTGTTCCCTTTATGCGCTTAGAGGCTTCTGCATTAGGCGCTTTACAAATGTCTTAATTATTATTATTATTATTATTATATTGAATGGTCAGACAGTAGGAGGGTTGACTGTGTACTGTGTAGATGCATCCACCACATGATATCATACTGCAGGCTGGCATAGTGTTAAATCACAGTGGAGGATATTGAATGATTTTCACCCTCTGTTTTTTTTTGTTACAGGACCTTGGTAATGCTCGCCGTGTTCTTGAGCACAATTGTTTTCCTGGCGTTCACATTATTCATCGTCCTGGCTGAAAAATGCTTCGTAAGTAAAAAAAACTCACAGTCAAAACAACGGTTAGCTGACTCTGTGTTTCAAGCCACTTGCATAAGCCATTTGCGAGTTAGATTCAAAAAATGTCTGGTACATTGACTTGTTTAGTCACAAGTTACCGCTAAAATTTGAATTCCTCAGACTTGAGAGTCAGTTGCTATGTCACATGATTCGGGGAGCTGACGGTGTGAATTGATATTCCTCTTGAAGTGGTCTAGATTGTAGGATGGAGGGAAACATGCACCGGGCAAGGAGTTCCAAAGAGATGCAGTGTGGTGGCATCAGGGCCCAATTTCATGGCTCTGCTTATCAAGGAATTTTGCGCTTGCGCTCACCATTCCTCGCTTACAGGGCAAGCGTCGAATTTCTGCGCTAGCTGTGTAAGCGAAGAATGCCTAGTAATGGGGAGTTCACAAGTGCACAAGCAAAACCTCCCTCCTAACCTGTGGAATACGCTCGGCGTAAGCGCGAAATTCCCTGCTTGCGTAAGCACCAATTCTTTGCTTCCGGTAACCAGATCCATGAAGTTGGGCCCTGGCTTGACGTATGCTCGTAATTCCCTGTTTTCGTAAGCGCCGATTCTTTGATTACGGTAACCAGAGCCATGAAATTTGGCCCGGGTGAATTGGGTCAAAAGGCCTAAATTAGGTGTTATTTGAAAGCTCCCCCCTTATCTATTTGATAAAGCAGGCTATAAACCCAGTTTCGTGTTGTGCCAGGTCTCAGCATGGAGAGTCACAAAAGTGATGCGTAACGTATATGCTAGACTCGTGGCCATAACTGTTTGATTCTTATTGAGGCCATACTTCCCACCCTTGACTTCAGCTTGTATGTCTCCGTTCATTTGATTTTAGTGCGTGCCGGATCGTTTCGCCTGGATATCCCACGGGATTCTGGAGAGTCGAAGCTTGAGTTCTGTCATCGCGGTCGGTACGGTCATCATTATATTCATTGCATCGTTCACATCCATGGTAAGTCATGCAATCATGTCGTTAGCGCTTTCCGCTCTCGCATACATCAAGATTTTGTTTCATTTTGAATGGAATCACCATGAAGTTCCCATGAACTCATCATTGGCCTCGTCGGTGAGTTGGTTTTCATTTCCTACGGTGGATTCATTGTTACCGCAGATAGTTTCACGATAAGTGTGAACACCTGTGTGTCCGACCTGGTTCCTCCTGTCGGGATGTTTGAGCGTGAAACCAGGCTTTCTGCTTGTTCTCCACCCAAACACTCTCAACATTTCAAGGGGCACCAAGGCAATGACCAGGGGCATGGAGACAATTTCCACCATTACCTCCTTGTTCTTGTAAGGAAGGACAAGGCAGTTTTTCTTAGTAATGGGCACCTCTGTGAGGGAAATCTAAATTTCTACTGGAACATTTCAAGGGGCACCAAGGCACTGACCAGTGGCGTGGAGAAAACTGCCCTCTGTTTCTTCTGTGAAGTATTAAACCTACAGCAGGTTTTTTTAACTTCTAACGAGCACCTCGAGTAAGGCACAATCGTTTGAAACTGTTTTTGAAAAACCGATGTCCGTACTTTTTCTCGATGCAGTTCGGATACGACACGACGAGCCTCCGTACCTGCCTAGCTGAATCGTACAACACCAGTGAATCTGTGGTTGGATTTGACCAGTTCAATGACAGCGGTCTGGTTTTAGGGAATGAGGAGCCTGCCAGTAGTCTCTGCCAGGGGGACAGACCTGCCTGCCACTTTCCTCAGGTAAGGGTTAACTTCTACCACGACATACTGTGAATGTTCTCCATCATCCAGGGCTCGATTTCACAAAGAGTTCAGACTGATCGTAACTGCAAACCCATCGCAGTTGCTTAGCAAAGAGTGATGTCACAATACAAATCACTATGGTAATACTGATAACTCATCTTAAGATGAATCTTAGTGCTTTGGGAAATCGACCCCTGGTATCAGAATGATTATATACAATTCTGTAATAAAAATCAACTGGACTTACTATTTAAGTGTGGACAATGCTTAAAATTAGCCGTGTTAGGCTTATAGATAAAATATGGAAGGTAGTGGTAGCCCTTAAAGACTAACTAGTTAATAATAATAATAATAATGCATTTATAATGCGCCATCTATCTAGTGTACAAGACCCTATTCCGAGGCGCAGAACAAAAAACAAGAAAATATAAGCAGCAAAAGAGAAATATAGAATACAAAGACAATTATACAGATGAATAATCTAAGACATGTTACAAGCTAAGTGTATGTGGAGATAAATAAAAGAGTTTTCAGCAAGTTTTTAAACAATGGAAGAGAACTGCAGCATCTAATGTTATTAGGTAAAGAGTTCCAAAGTTTAGGAGCACAAGCAGAAAAGGCTTGTAGTTACATAAAAAAACTGCATGAGCTTCATCAGATGAAGCAGTTGTTGCTACGAAAGCTCATGCAGTTTCTTTATGCAATTAGTTAGTCTTTAAGTGCTACCACTACCTTCCATATTTAATTGTGACGGTGGTTTCAAGTCCTATCCCGGCCGCTATCATCAGGTCAACTAATTTTGTGGCGGCCAAAGGTTACCAACCTCTTCCGGGGTCCTGGAACATTCTCTCTCTCAATGCATTTCAAACTCATCTTGAGTAACTTCTGTTAACTACACGTTATTAACGTTCCTGTTTTGGGTGTAATTTCCTGTAGAGAGTTTATTACTTTGTAGTATCTGTTCTGTAGCGCCTTATTAGAAAGTGCGCTTTATAGGTTTGTAAAAAAATAGTTAATTGCCTAAAGTGCATCTGTGTCCCGTATCCAACTCGGCTATATTTATCCGTATTCCACTTGCGCTTGTGTGATAACTTGATTTATTCAAATGTGTGTTGTTGTTGTTTCCTCAGTACTTCACGTTCTGCGTGATGCTAGTCATGATAAGCTGTGCGGTGTTCCAGCAGCTAGGCAGCATGACCAAGCTTTGTCTACTCTTTCTCATCGGTGGGACCTTCACTGCTATCATCGAGACGGTCGAGGTCGAGCTCTTCAACAATAGTGACCTACTGCATGAAGCTCACGTCGGGTAAGAACAAATCGTCAAGGTTTTCACCAACTGCTTATTCTTTAAAACAAATCATTCATTTTGGCAAATCTGTATTTTTTACACATCTTGAATGTTTTCATTGACGTCAACAATTTCCCTGCAATGACAGATTGTTAAAATTTGTTGAATTATATTTTGGATACAGGTTGGAACAGCCATATTATATCTCGATGAAGATCACTGGTCCCGTGTTGATACTGGTTTACATCTTTGCTCTGTGGAGTCACGGCATACAAGTAGAGTCCACGGCCAGACTTGACTTCTTATGGAAACTTCAGGTATTGATGAATTCATTTTTTTTTCTGCCATTCTCTCGTAAGTGTCTTCAACTTTTATAAGAAAATTTTGTTTTTATGAACGTGGTCCATCTTCACTGTGGCCACCTACACTGTGAGACTTGCACACATTACAAGAAAATATACAAGAAAATATATATTTTACTAATATAACCACCTTCAAAATGGCCAACTAGGATATAAGACTTGCTCTTTAAAAAAAAAGACTAGCACGTGGCTTGTTTGTGCGTAAAGCGCTCGCCTCTCACCAATGCGGCCCTAGTTCGACTCCTGGCCTAGGTCATATGTGAGTAGAGTTGTGCATTAGTTCTCTCTTATGTCAGAAGGGTTTTTCTCCGGGCCTTCCAGTTTTCCTCCCTCTGGAAAAGTCAACCACGTTCAATCTCTGGCTGTGCTCCGTGGTCATGTATGGGTTGATGTTGCTGACTGACTAAGGCGCCCTCGCATGCCTGCAGCTTGATCACATTGTAGCCGCGTCCTTCGCATTTCAGCTTCTCAGCTGCGAGTAAAGGATGATTAGCCTCCCGAGTTATCCTCATTAGCTAGAAGGCCAGACGTTAACCGCAACCTCCTTTGTTTCCTAGGCAACGGAAGAGAAAGACGAGATGGCCAACCTCCAAGCTTACAACAAACGCCTCCTCAACAACATCCTTCCGTCGTTCGTCGCCGAGCATTTCCTCAAGAACAACACCAAGGACATGGATCTGTACTATCGAGCCAACGATTTTGTCGCCGTGATGTTCGCCAGCATTACAAATTTCTCTGATTTTTACGTCGAGCTGGAAGCGAACAACGAGGGCGTGGAATGCCTGCGTCTCCTGAACGAGATTCTGCATGACTTTGATGAGGTATGGAAATAAAAAATCAACGTCCGTTCAGCTCTTTAAGGAAGAGTCGATATAAAATGTCACCCTCTTAATTAAGTTTGCGAAGAGAACTGAATTTAAAGTGGGATGTGACGGGACTTGAATTTCAGGAAACCTCAAATTTTATGAAGCTGTTTACCGATAACAGGACTGCCAAGTCTCCCTGATTCTACAGAAAGCTCCCTGAAAATAAACCAACCTTTCCACGTTCTGATAAACGAAAATCTCCCTGATTTGGGGAACTTTTTTCCCTGTTATGTTGAATGTAATTCTAAATATTGCCCTGATTGTTGTACAAAATCTCCATGTTTGCAAGCTGCAAATGTTGGCAGCTCTGAGCTCAGCACATATTTTTGCTTTCCGTAACAGTTTGCGCTGATGCAATGATGGTTTTTTCAAATCTTCCAGATTATCGGCGACCCAAAGTTTTGCACAATCGAGAAAATCAAGACGATAGGAAGCACCTACATGGCGGCATCGGGGCTGACGGAGGAGACGTTCGATCGAGAGAACAACGGGCACGTCGTTGCGCTGGCAGACTTTGCTTTCCATATACTGGCCCAGCTGCGATACGTCAACGAACATTCCTTCAACAGTTTCAAGATGCGAGTTGGTGAGTGTCTAGTCTTGATGTGATTCTAGAGTTACTTACACAGCTGTCTCAGCATCACGGTCTTCTCCTGAAGACAATCAGAGCATACTGATTGAAATGTTGAGTTGTTACACCATCGGTTATGTTCAGAGCCAACACAACTCACACAGAGGTTTTTTATGTATATGCTGTTACTGCAAATCTTACTAGATTGTATCTCCACCATGCAAAGTTTCAAATCCTACTCATGTACATGGTGTTACTGTAAACCTTAATAGATTGTATCTCCACCATGCAAAGATTCAAACCCAATGTACATCATTGTTTCTTGGATTGATAAGTAAACTTCAATTGTCTAGTTAAAAATAAACATGCTTCACTACTGACCTGAAAGTTGTATCAAATTCGTGTAAAACCTGAAGTTCCCACCTACATTGCTTGAACCTGTGAAGGAAACACAGTAGCCAACTTCGACAGACCCTAGTTTTGGAATACGCTCAAAACTTGTACGGTCTGTTTTCATTCCTTCATTTAACATTCATTTTCTTTTGCATATGTTTTTTTTTTTTTTCAGGACTGAATGTTGGACCTGTTGTGTCGGGGGTGATTGGCGCACGCAAACCCCAGTACGACATCTGGGGGAACACGGTCAACGTGTCCAGTCGTATGGACAGTACTGGAGTCCCCGATAAAATACAGGTAAGAAGTGTGAGATTTAAAATGTAAACGGCAAAGTTAAAGTTGCCATTTTAGGGGGAGCAGGGCCAAATTTCATAGCAGAAAATATTGCTTAACAATTGAGCAGGATACCAGTCACAAATTGTACCAGAGACATGGTAGTTTGGCTGGTAACCTTATTTTGGTTAGCATAATTTTGTTGTGCTGAGCTACTTTCTGTGCTTAAGCAGCTCTATGAAATTGGGCCCTGGTTGGCTCGGTGGTTTCTTTCCCTGCCTTCACCTCTGTGGACCCGGTTCGAATCCCACCTCATACCAGAGCCTTGCTTGCGAATTGGGTTTTCAGTCTCTACCTGATTGTATGGGTTTACCCCATTGGGGCTTCTTTCCTAGCCTTTCACTTTTGTGGACCCGGTTCGAATCCCACCTTAGACCGGGGCCTTGCATGTGGATTGGGTTTTCTGTCCCTACCTGATTGCGTGGGTTTCCCTTTTGGGGTATTTCTCCCACAGCTAAAACTTAGCATTTCTTCTCGTTTCCTATTCATCCTGTTATTAGCGCTATTTTTTTTGTGCTGTTGGATGTGTAACAAATAATTTGTATTATAACCCGGTTGTAATAGTTTATCCAATTTAAAGTCTTCACACCAAACGATTTGTACTGTTAACTAAAATCCATGTTGCCTTTGCATTCACCTGAACCATCCCCAACCCTTCAAAAATCCAACTCCATGTTGTATTTGATTCTGTCGGACTGAGGACTGCACCAGTAAACCAATTATGCATTTGGGATCATGCAATACCACCATAATCAGAGTCCGACAGTTTGGGTCGAGGAAGGATCCTGGTCGAGGAAGGATCCTTGTAAATCACTTAAGGGTATGAGCTTCAGTCTTTGAAACTCTCAGAATTTTTGAATGTTTATGATGTTCTGTTTGTAGGTCACACAAGAGATGGCCAATATTCTGCAACCATTGGGTTTCACCCTGATAGAAAGAGGGTATATCACGGTCAAGGGCAAAGGTGAAATGCTGACCTACTTTCTGGAGGGGACACCAAACAAGATCGACATACGGTGACCGGACAATCCATGCTGTCGTATTTTGTATCAGTTTTATAGTTTTATGTTCTTCGTTCCAATCTTGTCCTTCTTCCTTCTGTCTGAGGACTTCCCTGCATTTCTGCTTGTATCTCGGGGGAAATGTCTCGTTTCATTCCCAGAAAGATTTTTCATGAGATTAATTCGAAGTTGTAGGCTAGCTACTTGGGCCACGTTCGCGCAAGCACTATCGTTGACCATAGTTCGACTAACTTAGCCCGAACTCTGTCTAGTCGACGATAGTTGGACCACTCTAGTCGACTAAATGGAACCAGCCTACTGGGCATGGTCGCATCGCTGGTTACCAATAGCCGTTTTCATAGCACAGTGCAGAGTGGACCGGTTATAAGAAACGGATAACGTATGCTGAGCCGCCGGTCGTGTTGACATGACATGACTAGAGTCGTTTGCACTATGACTTCTGTGTGCATGCCCTACATACGTCACTGAACAACCACTTGTTAACTTTTTACACGATCACAGAAATTGACCATTGGATTTTTTAAATGCCACCGAGAACACTTGCGAAACTTTGACTACATAAAACCAACTGATAGAAGTGAACAAAACTTTCCGTACTATTTTCTGATAATGTTAGTATTTCAACGCCTCATTTTATTGTGTAAATGGATCAACAACAAAAAAAAAAGCTTGAAAAAATGAGAAAGGGTGCAAAATGTATATAAAAACATAGTTAATAAAAAATTAGCAATATCTGGTCATTATGTAATGCATCTTTAACAAACTGAAAGATCCACCTTGTGCTTAAATTTAAAAAAAATCAAAGATGTGCTAAATTTATGATTGGACGTTGATGTGAAATTCATTGTTGGCGTTTTACCGGATGTGTACTAACGTCTTTGAAGACTGTAACGAAGGAATGCAAACTTATCTTTGAAGATTTTTGTAAGATTACTGTAAGAGGTGAAAGAGGGAACAAATCATGTCCGAAAAAGGACAGTTGTACTTATTGTGTTTTTGCATGGTTGTATTCGAAAGAAACAATTTCTGGGTAGTTGCAAAATTGGGGACGGAGGGTTTTAGTTTTTAAACTTGCCTTCGGATTATTGGAAGTTTTGCATTTCGGATTCGATATAAATGTACATACATTTAGGTAATAAAGGAAATAGATTAAATATTATGTAAATAAATTGTGTGCTAAAATTGTAAATAAATATGAAGTTATCTTGTACATATGTATTGTAATAATATCAAATGATTTAGGCAATGATTAAAAAAAAATTACATTCTTAGTAGGAGAAAGAACTTTAAGAAAAATAATTGTAAAAAAATGTCAGTCTATGGTATCAAATCAGTTTATGTAAGATTTTTTTATGGATAGTTTAGCCTGAAAGTAAATTATGAGTGTAGATAGGGAAGCTTACTGCTGGTGTGGAAGACTACATGTAGCTGACTTTTGACCTCTGTCAGAAACCCTGAAGTCAGTGTACAGAGCCTTATGAAAAATTGAACACTACCTTGTTTAAAGGAACCTGTCTCAAATTAAAATATGGTATTTTCGAAACAATGGCTTTAATCTAGCCACAGGCTCTGTCAGTGGCTGAAGAAGGGGAGCCAGATCTGAAAAGATTGTGTCAAAAGGGACCTATTTTAAGAATGTCTTGATGAAAAACCTTTAAAAGATGGCCACTTCGTAATCCGGTAGTCTGGTTCCCAAGACTTTATGCATGGAAAATTATAGCCTAAATATTATAGACGGGTGCCCTTCACTGGCCAGAACCCACATTTAGGCGTTGCATTTGTAAGCTCATCACATTTGATACCTGAATACCAGCCTAGTGAAAATGTTCCAACATTTCAGGTTTTACATGAAGTGGAAGTTAATTTTTCGCAGGTTTTTTTGGTCAGCTTTCAAACTTAATATTCCTATTTTTTTAAATGGTAAAATATATTTGTAAATGATATGAAAAGTACTTGATCCTTTATTTTTAGGGTTTGCAGATTTAATAGTGTGATAATATTATTCAAATTGCGGTGAAATAACATGAATTTGTTCTTTTATTTATTTTATTTTTATTCGGTATGGAAGCCCTCTTGTGTTTGTACATAGTGGACACTTCTTTATGAGTTTAAGGGAAGTGGTAATATTTCATTAAGGTTTGAAAGAAAAAGAGCATTAAACATATATATATTTTGGTTCAAATTTCGTCATAAGCTATTCAGCAAGTATTTATAAGGTATTTTTAAACAGCATTTCCAAATGTTTTTTCTTTCTCTATTTTTGGTTACCTTTTAGTTTTTAAAACAAATTGGCAAATTGTTATTCACCAGGGTATTTAGTTACAATTCAGCATGCATCTTTTGGGGGATACTTGGAAGTATTGGCCCTTGCAGTATAGTTTCTGTTTTGTTATATTGGACCTAATGAAAGTTGTGTTATATTGGACCCAGTGCAGGTTATATGTTATAATGGACCCCACAGAACATTTTATTTTGACCTCATGCTGTAGCTTGTGTGCTAGTTCAGACATTGCATTTTTTGTTTTATGGGACCATTTGTAAGTTGTGTTATATTGGACCTCGAAGTCCATTATCTTTGGACCTCCTGTCTAAGCTTGTGTGCTAATTTTGACCTTGCATTATTTGCTATATTGGACCCAGTGTAAGTTGTGTTATATTGGACCTTGCAATTCATAACTTTGGACCTCTTGTCATAGTTTGTGTGCTAATTAAGACATTGCATTATTTGTTATATTGGACCCAGAGGCCACTGCGTTATGCTTGACCTTGTATAATCCAAGTGATATTGAACCACACAATGCTTTATACCAGCCCTACATAATTATTGTGTTCTTGAGCCTTGAATCATGCTCTGATTTAATTTAACCCTAAAATTTGTAAAGAATTCATAATAGTTTAACTGCCAAATGCTAACTATATCTAGTACCAGATTCATGACTTGTTGCCAATGTATTAAAAGGTATTGTTGACAATTCAACAACTTCCTTCTTTCTTTTTTCTTTTTTTTTAAAGAATATTCTTCGAACATCTGAAGCAGCTGTTGGTACATGAAAAATATATACCCAGAACATATTAAGTTGGTTACATGTTCTTTTAATTGTATTTAGAAGTTTGCCAAAATGTATTAAAATGTGGCTGTTGGTTTATCCCTAATTGTATTATACCATAAGAAGATATGGTGTTTTTTTTTCAGCTGAGTTTAAAAACGAAAAACAAACAAGTCAAGAAAGGGTTATCCTTTCCTTTCTGACAGTTCTGGAGAGGAGGGACTGGGTTTTAATTTTGCGGTATTCAAACTATAATACATACATTGACTTTGTGTCTTAAATGTCTACTACGTGTGCAATATTGTGGGATGAAACGGGATTCAAAACTGTAGTTAACTGTCTTCTGCTAAAAGCAACTTTGTTAAGCGCAGGAAGATATTCTATAGCAGAGAAGGTAACCAGCCAAAACGTCTTGGTTTTGACAGGTTCCCTGTAAATATGCGCTAATATTCCTATAGAGAAGGTAACCAGCCAAAACGTCTTGGTTTTGACAGGTTCCCTGTAAATATGCGTCAATATTCCTATAGAGACGGTAACCAGCATGTGTGCTTAGCATAGAAGGTAACCAGCCGAAAAGTTATTATTTTTGACTGGTTTACTGTAAATTTACAGCTTTATAAAATATGGCCTGGTTGTACTGACAGTATTACTTCGTCCCTGTAAAATTGTAGGCCCTTCAAGAGGGCGGTACTTAACAAAATGAGATTTGTTTAAATGAATTTTTATTTTATTTTCATTTTTTTCCTTGAAAAGCGAGGTTGGGTTAGGTAAAATGTCTGTTATGCATTCATCAGGTTTGGATGAATGTTGAGTTTTTAAGCAACAAATGAAAAGCCGGTAACCAACCCCTGGAAAATTACGTCCTATACTTCATGGCATGATGACGCGGCGATTCAGCCGTAGCCGGTAGCCATAGCCAATTCGGATACGGCCTATCAGGTCACCCGATTTCACAGAGAGCTAAAGATTGATCTTAACTGCTAATCAATCTTAGTTGCTCAGCAAAGTATGATGTCACAATACAAATCACTATGGTGACTGACAACTCATCTTCAAGAAATACATTACCATAACAACTTAATTGGTATATAAAGAGCACCGATGGTATTAAACATTGTGAGAAACGACTCCCTCTGAAGTAATGTTGTTTTTTGAGAAAGGTAATTTCTCGCAAGAATATTTGAATCTTTGTGAAGTCAAGCCCAGCTTATAACCCCAACATGTGTATGCACAAACGGGCGTTTTAGTAAACGCAAATGTACTGTTAATTAATGTCGTAGGTATTTGTTTATTTATAACTTAATGGATTTAATGATAATTGTAACCCGAAGAGGGTTTCTGTAAGTTGGTCTTAAGACTGGGCAGAGGGTACAATTTATTGATACTTTATATTTTGCTAGAGATGATTGGGTTTACAAATAATTACGTCCAGTTATATTGTATAGCATTTTGTGTGACTTTATTGAACGGTCAATGTTTTAATTTATTTTGTAATAAATTAATACAGTGTACAGATAAACGAACCGATTGCATGTCGGCTGTTGCTTTCATTTTGGTTGATGTGTTTTTCTCGTTTCGATTAATTTGCCATGAAAATAAAAACTACTTAAAGGCAGCGGATACTTTTGGTAATTACTCAAGTGGTAAGGAGCACTGATAGTATTAAACTTTGTGGGAAACGACTCCCTCTGAAGTAATGTAGTTTTTTGAGAAAGAGGTAGTTTCTCACGAAAATTCTTGAATCTGAGAAAGGCTTCGGCATTGCAACGGGAGCTAGTTCGAACCCTTCTTTAAGCCTAATCCAAAACTTCAACAAATAGTTTCAACCTTTGGCAGTTCCTTGTGACGATCGTAAAGACCTATACCTTTATTCTCTGTGGAAACCACGTTAAAATCTTTCTTAAGAAAGCCTATATGCCAGAACAGTCGGGGTAAGGGATTGCTTCGAAAAGATCTTTATTTGGCATGCAAATCTTTTGTATTGTCAAGCGATCCAATTATTTGTCGTTGACAAGAATTCTTTCTTTAATCAACGAGCAGTCGTCAAGTTACGTCATCGGTTTTGTACAAGGTGGGATCCAGTACAGCATTCAAAATCGTTCTTGGGTTTTGTGTGCTGGTTCTAGAGGTGCATTTCCTTGCCACCTGTATTCCATTGGTTTGGGGGATATTTTTCCCCTCTGCTTTTTTGTTTTAATAAAATGGATGCCACCTCAAATACTACGGAAACTGACGATGAAGAAGAAGAAGAGTGTAGCCCTACGGGCCATGACCGACAGGAAACCGAAGACCACGCAGCGTCCACGGCGGGCTCGAATCTACCTTCAACCACGGCTGAAGAAAATGACAAAATACTATGTTGTAATGATGAAGTATACAAGGTAGGTAGGCTTATGTAGAGTTGGACAAGAAAATGGCGAACAGTGACGTATTCAACCTCCACTTTTTCTCCGCCACTATTCATATTTGTTTGAAGGTCATAACGCATGTACTACCAGTTGCCTGAGAGGATTTTTAAAGGAAAATAAAGTCAAATATGTGGGAAAGATACGGCAATTTGTGTTCCCCCCCCCCAACCTTCACTTGACGCTGAACAAACAGTGTAGTAAAAATGATGTACTTTTACAGATTTACTTCCTGTTTTTCATGCGTTTGTGTTTACCTTTCGTTTATTAAGGGGAAAAACCTATATAGGTCTAAGATTAACTTGTGCCGGGGTTCAACCATATTTAAAAAAAAGTATTTTGGGAGAAGTGTTGGTTCTGAAAAGAAAGTTGGGTCTCGATGTTTTTATAAATGGTTGTACCCGCAAATTTCCTTTTGTAGTTTTTTTCTAATGCAAAGCTTCAAACATCACTTACGTTTTATTTATTTATTTTTATCTATTTATTTTAAATCTTCGGACAATAACAATATCTTGACTATGAGTGGTCCAGGAAAACACAACAATATAATAAAAAAAATATAAAAAAACTCATAAAAAGATGTCTTCACAAGGCCACTGGACTGTTGTTGTGAAGAATAAACGGTTGTCACATCGATAAATTAAGACAGTGACGCAGTGAATTTTTGAAAACGGATTTTGAATGTACATTTTACTTTCGGGTACTTTTTTTGTTGCTGCCATGTTTTGTTTTCGTTTTCGTTTTGAAGAAGTGACAAGCCAAATTATCGTATCGGGCCGCCTTTCACAAATAGACAGATGACGTGTTGTTTTTGTCTGCTTCAAATAGCGCAAACTTGATGATCTAAAGATGAACGAGAAGGAGACGTGCACCAGACTTGAGACGGTGGAGCGCAGACTGACTCAAACAGAGGCCAAAATGCGCAGCTGTGACGATATGCTCGTTCTGATTGGTCTACTGGCGGACCGGATTGAACGATTTATTCCCGAGGTGGGGCCCTTCCAAGGCGGTGGTGAGGACGCACCCAAAGGCCAGACTGATTTTGCAACCGTACCGAGAGCCAATTAAACCATCTACCTCCATGATTAAATTAACTGGACTTTTACAACTTTATGTTAATCAGAAAAGAAGTGACACTAACTAGCGAACTTGCGGGTACAACAATGTGTAAATCTCTTTAGGGAGGGGTGTTGGCTCTGAAAAGAGCCAGTGTGGTCTCTTTAATTAGATGGGATAAAAGTGATGAATCCTTTGAGTTTATCCGAGCGGCAGTCATTGCGGAAAAAATGGTCTGAAACTCGGGATCCCAATTTTAGGACGCATGCTGAAATGATGGCATTTCTACCTTTAGGCCGAGTAACCCTGGAAACAGTAGTCATGGCCCCAGAAATGTAAATGGAAGAGTGTGATTTCTACGCATCTTAAGAAAATTGAAAAAAGGTCTGAACTCTGATAAAGGTCTGAAATTTCCCTTCCATGTAAGTTACAAACCACAAAATTAAACACAAATACAATCAAACTTGGCTTAGTTTTTGAAGATCAATTTATTTGCCTATTATTTACACAACTTATGTACAAAACTTTGAATAAGCTTTTTTGAAATGTTCACTGTCTGTGCGACTCAAATGTAGCAGCCACACAATAATTTATCTGTTCTTCTCGTACTTTAAAGCGGGTTGCAACATTCGTTACGTTGGTCCTCCAGTCTTTAAGAAGTAAAACTAACCTGTTTGCAAACACTTGGTGTGGTTTTTTGTGTGCATATTATGTCTGTCACGAAAATAAGGGCAAAATTTAAAAAGCACAGAAATTCTCTCACACCTTAACAGTTTGTTAAAAAAAAACGGGTATAAATGCATGTACTGCAGTTTGCAACCTGCTCCCTTGGGTGATTAATGTAACTAATTAACTAATTAACTAATTAATCTAGATCCAATAAAATGTAATGATTAATTTGAATTGCCAGTTAAAAAAAAGCAAGTGAAAACTTTCCAAAAGCCAAATGCTATGGGAAACAAATTTAAGTTATTTACAGTGTTGAACATTGTATATACTTTGTATTTTTCAAGTTGCAAAATTTAATAAATATGTTACTTGAATGCCAGTCTATGTTTTTTGTCAACTTGTAGCAGTTTGGTTGTATAATATAATAACCCATGGTCCAGGGCTGTACATTATTGCCATTGTATCATGATGTCTCTGGGAAGAGGCCCGGGAACCAGTATAATCTCTCCTCATCACCCTGTTCATCAACCCAAACCAGTCCTTCCTGCACCATGCGATCCTGTCAAACAAAAACAAATCAAAACATTTAAACATTTTGTAGATACAAATCTTAAAATGATATTGTTTTTCAGTCCCTTGCCTTTACAACTTTTGGGAGGGAGTGCGGTGTAGATAGAGTTAGGAGCCACATTAGGCCACACTGCCTCCAAATCTCTCAACATTTTACTCTTTGGAATTACTCCTCATCCTCTATCAGAGTGGTTCTCGTGCAAAAACACCCACAGTGCATTGTAAATGGTGAGTAGTGATTAAAAAACATAAATTTGCCTCTTGAAATACAACCAGCAGAGCATACGGTCCGCCATTTTGTGGAGTCAAAAATTTGGTTCTACAAATAGCGGACAGTGATCTTCCGTGAAATTACACAAAAACCACACAATTTCAAGGGATATTTGTGTGAATCATTATATTCTACTTTTAAAATGTCTTTCCTAACACATTCATTTCATGACAAACACTTTTTATAGAGCCAAAGCGCCCGATCCGAAGGCAATGTGCCCCTTTAAAGGTACGAACACGGTCATTCTTAGGTCTGACTCACCATTACAAGGTTTGCTCTGTCCATGTCCCATTTCAACTGCTGCTTTAACTTGGAAAATGATGTATAACCAGAACCCTGAACGAGTGAGAAAGTCATAAAATTTTGATTTTTCAGTTTAGACAAAATTAATCCAGACTTTAAAACTGTATCAATCACTGTTAAACTGAGCCTTTAAACACTTCATGCTAACCAAACCAGAACGATTACACACCTAGCAAACTGATCATGTTTTACATGTGGCGTGTTGCGGCTGAGCGGTCAAGTGCACTGGACTCAAGCTCTGGTGTTTCTGATCAGCAGAGTGTGGGTTTGAGTCCTGGTGTTGACACTTGTGTGCTTAAGCAAGACATTATTGCTTCGTCCTTCAGATGGGACGTAAAGCCGTAGGTCCCATGAGTTGTGTAACGCACATAAAAGAACCCAGTTACCCTTAATAGAGAAGGGGATTTGCCCCAGTGTTTCGGGCAGTGGCTGCTGAATGCGCAGCGGCACCTTGTAAACCCTTACAAGGTGTTACATAATTGGGTCTCATAATTCAAAACATAGCTCTGCTTATCCTGTTGAAAAACAACTAATGAGCAGTCAAGGTAAATTTTCAGATGTGATTCAAAATTAAAAATTTTATGTATTTAAATAGGTTATTTACCTCTGCAAGACTCAAAACGCTTGTGTGATCCATGTTAAGCTCTGCGGGTACCGACTGAACGAGATACCGGCCATCTTGTAGTCTGTGTAGGGCAAAACCGTTACCTAGGATACGCAACTTCTTAATGGCCCTCATCAGGTCATCTCTGGTGATTAAAAATGACAAAAGATAAAAGTTGGAACTTAAATTAATTTGTTTTAACTAAACAAATACGACATAATTAATATTAGTTACCACAAAAGCTCAAGTGAAATACGGGAAAAAATAGCGCTTCTGCACCTTTCGGCCAGGTTTGATATGGGACACAGACGTGCTACATTTGTCCGGATTCCCTGAGTGCGTCTGTGGCAATACTTTATCTTCAAGCAAACTGGACTTGAAGCTTAAAATATGACTTGACTGGGATTTTAACCTACTCTCAGATGACTTGACTGGGATTTGAATCTACTCTCAAATGACTGGAACGGGATGTGAACCTACTCTTAAATGACTGGACCGGGATGTGAACCTACACTCAAATGACTTGACAGGGATTTGAACCTACTCTCAGATGACTTAAAAACTAAGTAATTGAGTCTGGTGCTCTGGATTCCCCAGCCACGGTATCTTTATGGTCCCGTCTCCCTCCCTACTTACAGACTGACATCTTGGGCCTGCTTTGTCCTCCCTCTTGTAGCTCTGACTTTACTAAGAAGTTCTTCCAAGCTTAGCAACCCTCCGTTCCGATGTTGCGTTGCTAGACACACCTCAATGATCTGAACTCCCAGCTCATAGTAGAAATCACCTACTCCTAACATTTCTGACCAAAACCCTTTACCAGCTTTTGAGAAAAAATATAACAAAAATCAGTATGCAGGAATGTATTGAACCAAAACAGTAAACACCATGTTCACATATGAGGCATCCTTGCTTTTATTACCAGAAATATATAAAAATGTAAAAACAGAAGCGAATTTTGACGTCACAGCTCTTTTTTCGCTGCGAATGTTTCGCAGGAGTTGAGCACATCTGAACTGCACATCTCAATTGTTCATTGCGAATTTGAAACGTCAAAATTTGCTTCGCATTCGCAGGAAGCATGAAATGGGCTTTAAACTGATCAGCTCAAGAATAGACTCAAAGCAGATGTACACAGATAACTACACCCACAGCAATCTCTGGATTCTATTTCTGCGAAAAAACCACTTCTTACAAGCCAGTGGGTCTACTCCGATCGTTGCACACATCTCTTGAAACTGCATTCTGAATTCTGGATTACGTTTGATATCGTTCTTGTGGCTGGTTGCAAACTCCTCAAGGTTTGTGCGGAATGCCTCCAGCATCTTTGACATCTGGCTGAGCTGATCTTCGGCAATCTCGCTTCCTTTGTCTTTATACTTGGCCTTGATGGGAGGATAAAAAGGCATCACAGAAAAGGTTTGTCTCGCAATTAAACCTGTAATACAGGCTGTATTAATGTTATGTCCATCCGAGAATCATGGCACTGGGTTAGATCATTTCTAAGATCCAGTAACTGGGGTGCTGTGCTCATTTTTTAAAATTTCGACAAGTATGACGAGTAAAAAAAAAAAGGAAAAAAGTACAGCACCCCAGTTATCTGGGTCCACTATCCATTAGATATAAACAACCCTACATACAAGTTACCAAGTGCATTGGTTAGTGCAGTACTTTTTATATTTTGTTATTTATAAAGCTTTCTTGCCTTATCTTGGCAAGTGTAATCTCTTACTATACTACTACTTCTACTACTATAGTAACACTTTAACAGCCTAAACATGGAGCCAGTGTTACTTAAATCAGGCATGCAAACTTCACCAAAAAAAAGGAAATTACAAAATTTCAAAGATTTTGTACAGTATTTTTCAATTTTGAATGGTAAAACTGAGAATAAAAAAGAGGAAATCAGCTGATCCGAGGAAAAGTTGCATGCCTGTTAAATGCTTGGTGTACTGGAACTGTAACTTGTAAGCAAGCGAAGTTACTAATTCATAATGTGCAGTTGTCCTCTGCAGAAGTGCAGTGCCATTGACAAACAAGGCATTACGAAAAAGAAATTTGTATTGTACCATTACATACCTGCGCCAATTTCCGTTTATTTATTGCTCCTAACCCTGCTGCACGCCTCATCGTCTTTTGTGGCTTGGTAAGATTTCGAGAAAAATTGACGAAATCTGATGATTTACGGGCAAATTCAACACGCAGTTTCTACAATTTTATTATCTCCTCAGAAGTGTAGGTCATGTCTACATTAACAAAACCTGACGGCTGTTTGAAGTATATTCTTCACTGATAACTGTATTAAGATAAAATATGCTTGATAATCAGAATGTGAATCAAAATTATGAACTATTGCGCTCGTAAGCACACAAAAACAAAAATATGATTGACAGTGTTATTATTTTGTAACTATTAAAATGGTTCATGAAACAGTCCATGACATGAATCTGAGATTCTCTTCTTATCGATGAGGGCGCACTCAATTCTGGGTGAACAAAAACAAGCGAACGTGATTGAAACGGAATTCATTGAAACTGGGTAAGAAATCTACATTGTTTTATCTCCAAATCAGTAAACAAATCAGATTAAATGACGGGACCGTGTTCTTTAAATTTCCAGGTACTATCTCTGTCGAGGGGGTTAATATATAACTTTTTTTGTGCCCCCAAAGTTGAGAAAACTTTTCTCCTGTGTTTACACATGCTTTGGCAGTTTGGGATTCGGACAGTTATTCGTTTTTCGCGAGTTACTCATGTCATATGTCACCATTCCTTGCAGTCTCTCATGAGTCATTTGTCTTAAGATAATGCCATGTAGAGTAACGTTACTAGTAGTGTACATTTCTTTTTATATCTAGCTATTATTGTTGGATGGCAAAATGAGTATATTACAGTTGTTTCTTTATTTTGTAAGTTCTTGTACCGTACTGCTAGTTGCTTGTACTTGTTTGTAGGAATAAGCCCAGGCCAGCACGGCCAGGGGCAGGGCTACTAAAGTAAAATGGGCACTGTCTACTCTAGTGTCATCATGAACACAGTGAGTCTGTGCCCAGACTTTAAATTCTGAACTCTCACCAGTTGATGCACATGCGATAGTAACGATAACGCCCTTTTAAACATTTGTTTGTGATGTGACGGTCAACTTGTAGTAACTGGGTGAAAGTTCATGTTTCCATGTCCAGCCACAAAGTACAAGCAGACTATGAAAACGACGACAGTGCAGTGCCCCTTTAACTGGGGCGCTGTACTCCTCTTTTTTATAAGATTCTGCATTTTGCTATGATTTTCAGCACATCTCCTCTCAAAAAATTGCCCCAAAAATGGATGAAAAAGATATACATGGTTGACAAAATAGCTGGAAAATTGCCCACTGGCTTTTCCGATGAAAAAAAAAAAAAAGGCAGTCAAGCTCTTGTCCTTGTTTTGTCATAGGTTTTTCATGCAATATTCTATATTCTATAAATTGATCGTTCCCATCAGATGATGAATTGCTCACCAGGCCGTCTTCAAAATTAACTCCCGTCTGATTCCAGTGGCAACTCCAAACCCCAGCGATGGAATTCCAGCCTGCCCCAGGAGACTACCAAGCCAACGAGTACATTGACGGTGCTATCCCTGTCGAAGGGTATGTCGGAGATGATGGACGCACTCCTATCGTAGATGAATACGGTGAAGGTAAGTAGGACATTTATTTTAATTCTGGGTTGAGTAAAGAAAAATTTACTAGAGTTGGACTGTAACACCTTGTAAGGGACAAAGCAATAATGATTAAGACTACGATCTGAGGTCGGATTTGAACCGAGGTCCACAGAGGTGAAAGGCAGGGAAAGAAACCACTGAGCCAACCTGGTCCCCCTGGTTTTCCCTTGTTGAGGTCTCTCTACAACATCTCTGACATTTCTTCATCATTTCTTTGACACCTAGGTATCTTCAGGCCTACAAGTCACAGTGCAAGTCGCTGTTGACGGTCTCTTGGTTTCATTACCAGAAAGATGTAATTGTAATAATGATAAGAAGAAGTTCAAGAAGATTTGCTCATCTATGTCTATTTGTTTACTTTGCCAGGGCCTCAGATGTCGATGCATGGATCATACCGAGAGCTGCACAGCGTAATGGCAGATGGTGGCAATCATTTCGGAGTATCCGCTGTAGCGTTTGACCGACAAGAAGAACTACTATGGATGGGGAATCAAGGGGTGAGACAAGTTTGTTTTGAGGTTTTGCTCTGCGTCTGTAGGAGGGGTGCGTTGGGGGCGTTGGGCGTGTGGGCGTTCACAATGGATTTGAATTGTTGTAAGAAGTAACTATAACTATAAATAGTAGTAGTAAACTTGCGGGTACAACCATGTGTTAAATCTCTTTTGGGAGGAGTGTTGGCTCTAAAAAGAGCCGGTTTGGTCTCGACGTTTCGAGCAGTATACTCTGCTCGTCTTCAGGAGAATTGTTGTGTTTAATACTCATTTGCTTAATACACAAACTGCCGGCAAGTTTACAGTGTGCCTTTTACTTTGCTTACGGTTAGAGTTGTGCATCTATGCTTATTTTCCTATTTCCCATGTGTCTCTTGCTACTCTCTCCACAGGGCCATGTCACGTCCTACTACGGCCCTCAGATGCAGAAGTACACCTCGTTCCAGATGCATGCATCCAGTGAGATCAGACAGATCACCACGTTTGATGGTGGGGTGCTTGGTCTGTCCAGTAACAGTCTCCACTGCCACGCTAGACAAGGACTGGGGGTATTTGACTATAGGTAAAGATTGATTCAATGAAGTTAGGTTTGCGGTGACACTATGTACCCTAATTTCTTGCGTATAAGGGGCAGTACCTAAAATCACCAAAGCAAGATTCAAGTGTTAACGTATAAGGTGCACAGCCTTATAAGACGCAACATGACTTTTCACACAGAGGCCTACCAGCCCATCAACGGTTTGTACGTCACCACATACAGGGGTCATAGTGTTTGTATAATGATACTTTCTCAACCCAAAATTATTAACACATTTACCCAGTCAATTTTCCCTTGTGATTTATTGCTTAAAGGTATTATACAGGATTGGTAGAGCTGACAAAACAGTCGCAAACAAAGTTCATGTTTTGTGTGATTAACCATATACATGAAATAAACCTGTGAATTTTTGAGCTCAATTGGTCATCGAGATCACGAGAAAATAGTGAAAAGAGACCTTATGTGTTTTCTGTTTTTCAAACATCGAGTTTATTATCGCGCGCGATAAAAACTATTGTTTTATTCATTTCTCAGAAACGATAGCATTTTAGGCAGAAATATTTTAAGGAACCCTTTCTACCATTATTTACTTTAAATCATGTAAGTTAAGTGTGAATCTGTGAACATTTGTGTTTTTTGATCTTACCAATAGTGTACAGGGCCTTTAATTGATTGATTTTTTCATTAAAGAGGGGAATCTCTGCAAGACATGCAGTGTATGCTGATCTACAATGGCACCCACCTCCTAATGGGGGGTCACCAGACCCTGCTGGTGGAGTTTGACCTTGTAGAAGGGAGAGAGGCGGGGAGCTTCACCGCCCAGGACCCGGGTGTGGCCATCATGCGGCACGGCAAGAACTTCATCTGCTGCGGAGACACAAGTGGAAAGGTAAACTTAGAATGTCTGACTCCATTCGCTGCACGAACTTCTAAAATCACAAAACTGTCAAGTCTGTACTACTTTTGGAAAATTATTTCTCTTTCACGGTGAAGACAAAGAGTGAAGTTTTTATGCTTCCAAGCACTGCAGAAAATGATATCTCTTTTTTTTACCCTGCTACTCTTGGTAATGTTTCCAGCGAGTTGACTAATCTTGTAAAAACCATTCAACTGCTCAGGTTTTATATGGTAGCACAACAGTGCGCAGAAATAACAGCACACGAGTGCACTGTGTAGATGCTTTCACCACATGATGTTATGGAGGCTGGCATTGTTTATATGTTGTTAAAAACCAAAGTGGATGGGAATAAATGGTCAAACAGTAGGAGGGTTGACTGTACTGTGTGGATACATTTACCACAAGACGTTATATTGTAGTCTGGCATTGCTGATCTATCATTCAAAAGCAAAGTGGATGATATTGAACGGTCAGACAGTAGGAGGGTTGACTGTGTACTGTGTAGATTCATTCACCACAAGACATCATATTGCAGGCTGGCATAGTTTATATATCATTTACGATGTGTAAAACCAAAGTAGATTGAAAGGTCAGACAGTAGGAGGGTTGACTGTGTACTGTGTTGGTATTCACTGCATGATATCATATTGGAGGCTGGCATAGTTTATCATTCAAAACCACAGTGGATGTTGTTGAATGGTCAGACAGTAGGAGGACTAAAAAAGGTAATCTGAACAGATCTACTCTTTTTGTTTTCTTAGGTTCATTTGCGAGATCTCAACTCCCTTAAGGTGGAACATGTCCTAGATGCTCACTCTGGAACTCTGAGTGATTTTGACGTTCATGGACATCAGCTGGTGACGTGTGGCTACGGCGAAAGGTAACAAATCTGTTTGAGCATCTTAAAAAGTGGTTTTGTTTTAAACGGTCAATTTTTGAGTGCAAACAAAATTGGTAATCCCCAGCAGGGTCTTTCTCAAAGGACTAAATGACAACACAACATAACACTTTTTAGCATTTATACCAGTTGATTTGGGTCTACAGCCCAAATCAGTAAAGTGTAGCTCTCGCCTTGAAGTGGCCGTCCGGCCTTGTGAGTAAGGCGATATCTCATAAACAACAACAACAACAACTTTGAATTCCTCATACCAAAGACAGTGCTGCCTGGTTCCAGGCAAGTGTCATTGCTCTTTCTATAGATCACAAACCCACAGGCCATAAATTAATTTTCCGACCTGTACACGTATTTTGTGGGTTTCATGCTTGTTGTGTCCTCTCCTCGGCTTAGCACCATACATCGGACTTTGTTCCTCAATTTACTTTGGATGTGAAGAAGCGGTATTTATATAATCTCAAATATATTAATTGTCCTCCTCGCAAATTTTGTTTTGCAATCGGAGTGATGATAATTTAAAAGTGAATTTTAGCTAGCATAAATTAATAGCATTTTTTTGATCTTTTCCCATTTTTTCTTCATAGGAATGGAGGTCTGTCCTTGGATCGGTACTTGATGGTCTATGACCTTCGAACTATGCGACCTATGAACCCACTTCATATACCAATTGAGCCTTGGTATTTGCGCTATGTGCCGACCTACTCTAACAGGGTCGTCGTCGTCAGTCAGGTGAGGAACCGCTGACCGAGGGCCCAAATTTAGCTAAGCGTGAAACTAGTTTGCTGGCTAGAGAAGGGGTTTGAATTTTGGTTTGTGGTCACACAATCAATGTGTTGTCTCTTTTCTATGAGTAGAATGAGAAGTTGTGATAACTTTTGATGAGTTTTGATCTTATAGAACTTGTCCTGCAAATCATCTAATACTTAGTGGTTGGGGGGGGGGACTTCTCAAAATGATTTCGAAAAAAAGTTACCAGCCAAAATTCAATGCCATGTGTACTTGCTGTGACTGGTAACCATCGTAATTTCTTCTAATAGCAGGAATTCGTTGCAGGCTGATGTTGCCCTGGTCTTGGCCTTGGTGTCCCTTTATAAGTTTCTCGTAGACTGTAAGATTTTGCGATGGGAGTGCCCTTTGCAAAATAAAAATGGACTAGAATAAAATTATGTTAAAATTCATTCAAAAGTTGAATCCCCTTAAGGGAATTCCTTTGCTGCCGCTTCCCAGGTTGTATCGTAATCTTGGGTGTGATCCCTGGCTACACGGTAGTAACAGGTCAAATGGCTTCTGACTGGCACCCCCGAACAAAGTTAATGACAAAGTAGGGAGACTGCCAACATAGGGCTACATAGCTCAGTCAGGAGAGCACTGGCACGTTAATCCGGAGGTCGCAGGTTCAAGTCTTTCTTTGTTCAACCCAAAATTATTCTCAGAATTTACCCAATCAGTTTCCCTTGTGGGTTATTGCTTGATAAAGTTCATTATCTTTTTTTTTCCCAGACCGGACAGTTCCAGCTGCTGGACCCTGGTGGTCTGGTGACCCCTGAAGCCATGTTACTCTACCAGGTCAATATCGCGGGAGACATGGCCCTAGCCTTAGACGTCTCCAGTAACTACAAGGCTATATCATTCGGAGACTCTGGAGGTATGCTCTTTAGTTTCGATCAAGTTGCAACTCTAACCCTCTCAAACTATGTAGGTTTTCTCTGTTTGATGTCTGGTGCCTGTCCATACCACACACCTGAGGCTAGCTATGTCCATTATTATTATATTGTTATATATTTTTGGTAATGGAACCAAGGATGCCTCAAAGAGAACTTAATCGCTGTAGCTTGCCTGGGAAACCTGTAAACGAGGGTGCTTTCTATGTGAACCAGAACACAGGGTTTAATCCCTACTCTTGCACGATAAGTGTTCTGGGTTATTTTACGTGCACTACTAATCCTAGTACACGGGATTAGCTAACCCATCCGAAGGACACAAGTGCGTTGACCGGGACTCGAACCCACACTCTGCTGATCAGAAACACCAGTGCTTGAGTCCGGTGCTCTTAATCACTCGACCACGACATCTGCTCGACTAAAGGCTTATGGCGATGGAAGTTTTTCTATCGCAGCCTGGATTAGTTTTCTGGGGTTTTCCTCCCACATCCAAAACTGAAACTTCCCTCATTGTCTTCTCCCCATGAGGTTCTTGGCTAGTATAGTGAATAAGCTCGCTTTTCTGAGAGTCCTTGGCTTCACAACCAGAATAAATAAAATAAATGGATAAGTTTTTCTTGAACTTTTCAAAAGACACTTATATGTAAATTTATAATTCTTTCATTTTGTTCAACCAGGGTGTGTTCATATGTGGACAGACTCTGAAGAGGTGACATTCAATGCATTTCCAAGAGAGACAGAGTTTGCCAATCAAGTGAGTTGTTTCCTTCAGTTTCCCCTCTTTTTCATTGTTCAAATTTAATAATCATTGTACTCCGTACTTGAGAAAGGTGGATAACAATTAGTTTTGATCTCGCAAGTTTTGAATATCCAATGTTTGAAAACAGTGATGGGGTTTTCCACATTTTTTCTGGTGACTAGGATGATCAGTTGAGCTGAAACGTTGACAGGTTTGGTATTTCATGTATGTGATGGGTCACAGAAAGTGGGGATACTGGTCTTAACAGATTGATTACTAAAATTGGTCACAGGCTCTTATGAAAGCCAACACAACTTGGTTTTCCCATTTTTCTGGCAATTTTTGGGGCCAAGGGTCGGCGGGTCACGATTCACTGCTCACTTCAGCGATCTCTAGAAAATTTTGAAATGACTTTGTTTCCATTGTTATGCTGTTTTAATCTGTGCCCTGCACTGAGCCAAGGGTTGGCAAGCCGCGGTGTGCTGACAGTGGATCGCGGATAGCCGATTAAAATATTTTATGACGCTATCCCTAGCAAGAAATATTTCCATGCCGCTACCACAAACCTCTCTAAAGTTGGATTTTCTGGTACGATTTGTTTTTACAATAGAATTTCTGATTGATTTTCTTTCACCCAGCCTGAGGACCATCGACCAATTTCAATCAGTAACGAGTTTGCGTCGTACTCCTCCGTCCCGATGCCGTTCTGTGATGGAGCGCTCCTCTCTGATTGGCCACAAGACTTCTGCCGTCCCGTCATGAGGTAAGCAGACAATGAGGGCGCTCTTCATTCGGGATGGCAGTAAAGTTTTTTCCAGGGAAGCGCCGAGTACTCAGTGCTTTATTAGCTTTGAAAGGTCGTGGGTTTGAATTTGTTTTCGGGTCATTACCAAAGAATGAAGATAGGATATACTTGGTGTATCCCAACATATACATAAAATAACAAATCTGTGAAAATTTTGGCTCAATAATGAAAGAAAAAACACCCCCTTGCATATAATTGTCTGCTTTCAAATGCCTGAGAAAGGCCTCATGCCTGAAGCCTTTCTCAGATTCAAATATTTCAGTGAGAAGTTACCTCTTTCTCAAAAACTACATTTCTTCAAAGGCAGTCGTTTTCTCGTTCTGTTTTATACTATTAGCAGCTCTCAGGTGCTCCTTACCAAGTAAGTGTTTATGGTAATGTGTTTCTTGAGAAATTACCTAAAGTATCCACTGCCTTTAACCACATTCCGAAGAACATCAGTAAAATATTTTAATTTCATATTTCTTGCAGACAAGCTCCAGCGGTTGATCCTGAGATATTGCGTTCCATGAAGGTAGTGCAGTTCATCGGCTATGCCCCGAACCCCGGCACCAAGAAGCGAAATCAGGTCATGTACAAGGAAGTCAAGCCTGGGAAGCGACAGGGGAAGAGTAAAGTACCTGAATCACCCCTTGGGAGAGGTAAGAATGGCCGCTCTGTGCAGGTCCCAGTTTCATAAAGCCTGTAAGCACAAAACCTTGCTAAGCACAAAAAACTCCTGCTTAGCAAAAAATAGGTTACCAGCCAGAATACCATACAGTTACCATTGCTGCGACTGGTACCCCACTCACTTTTTGCTTAGCAAAACAAATTTGCTAAGGAGAACTTTTCTGCTTAACAGCTTTATGAAATTGGGCCCATGTCCTTCCAGGGGCATTGTGGGATATCCCTCAGTGTGTATCAAACATGGATTCTCAGAAAGATAATTCATAATTCTGTTTACTTTGTAATTCTTAAGGGTACACCTTGTAAATGTAATCTTTATAAGGTATTATACAGGATTGGTAACGATAAGAAACAGTATTATATATTTTTAGTCTGAAAGCTTACTGATTGTGAAGTTCATACTAGAACAAATTTTTCTGTGAAACATTTCCCTCTGAAAGTGATATTGGAGAAAAATAATAATTATTTTGTTGCTAAGGTCTTCAGTTTCGTGCAGTTTTCTACGTCTGTTTGGTTATATGCCTCCAAAAGCACCTTCAAATTTGCCTATTCGTCTGCCCTGATCACAGATGCTGATACGCACTTGTACATGGTGCCCAAGTACTACCGCAAAGTGGAAATCAAATACTCCAAGCTGGGTGTGGATGACTTTGACTTTAGACACTACAACCAGACCAACTTTGCTGGTCTGGAACCCCACATCCCCAATGCGTATTGCAACTCCATGCTGCAGGTAGGTAGTTTAGGCAGTGTCTGAATAACCCATTTGCGAGTCAGATATGAATAAAGTCTGGTACATTGACTTGTTTAGTCACAATTTATCGCTTAAATTGGTATTCCTCAGATTATAGAGACAGTTGCTTTATCAAATGGTTCGGGGCAAGCTTTTGTATAGCAACCTCCAGATGAGCAAACCCTGGTACCATTGTGCCAAACACATTCATTAAAAATTGTGTATGGGTGTTCGTCATTATCATTTTCACCAAGTAGTTATGGATTTAGCTCTCTACAAGTTCTTCGAAACCCAAACCAATTTCTTTCTTTTGCTGTGACATATACTTACATTTTCTTCTTTGTTTTTTTGTTTTCAATTTTTTGTTTCCAAACTGGCAGTTGTTGTACTTTGTTGAGCCGTTAAGATGTGTACTGGAGAGCCACCTGTGTACGAAGGAATTCTGTCTGGCGTGTGAGCTTGGATTACTCTTCTACATGTTGGATCAGTCCAAGGGACAGACATGCCAGGTATGTGAGGGAGCTAGACAAGGCCTTGCACTTGCTAGTGAACTGTGCATTTTACGTGCCCCCAGGAAGTTTTAGTAGCCCAGATTTTAAGCATGTATTGGAACAAATGTAACTTTCTGATGTATTTACGGTAGCGATCAAAACCAATGTAATGGTCAAGTGAAATATGAGCATTATAAAACAAGTTGGTTGCACAGTTTTTAGTCGCCCAAGGGGCAAGTTGAGAAGTGGTGTTGACTAGCCCGTAGCAATTTTTACTGGACAATGTTCGCCGTCTAGTGTTAAGGGCAAGGCCTGGTTGGTTCAACATGGCTGCTGAAGCCAACTGTACCATAATTGCTTTATCCTTCAGATGGGACATAAGGCCGTAGGTTCCATGTGCCAGGATTGGTAGTGCACGTACAAGAGCCAAGAGCACCTACCGTGGAAGAGTAGGGGTTAACCCCAGTGTTTCTGGTTCACACAGCAAAGCACTCTTGTTTACAGGTTTCCTCAGGCTTGCGAGCTACAGTGATTAAGTTCACTTGGGGCATCCTTGATAATAACTACTGTTAAAAGTAACTCGACCTTGGCTTGAAATGTATCTTTTTTGTTTTGCAGGGAAGTAATTTCCTGCGAGCCTTCCGCACCATCCCGGAGGCGTCTGCTCTTGGGCTGCTACTAGGGGAAGCTGAAGAATCTGCCGGGAAGGCAAACTTCCCTCGTCTGATCCAGAGCTGGAATCGCTTTGTACTTCAGCAACTTATTCAGGTACACGGTTTCATCTATGTGGGTTTTTTGAGGCATGGTGATTCAGTTTGCCGTAACACCATGTCATCTCCTCAAGACTATAAGGTCGTTACTGCAGTTAGTTTGGATTTCATAAAATTTATTTCGCAAATTTTGGAGCTCTTGGTAAATGGAGAGTGGTCTCCAAAGTAATTGTTTGGCAAAAAGAAACAATCATTTTCTAAGTCGATGTTACTTCACCTCTGCCCTACAGGACACCATTGAGACAGATTCCGGATCAGGAACAGAGAGGATCAAACAGATGTTTGAGTCCGAGGTCCAGACAGAGGTCAAATGTCGATGCGGCAAGGAAACAGAGAGGAAATCAACAAGTCTTTTAGTCACCCTGACATACCCGGAGTTTCTTCCACCAAGTAAGTGCATTCTTGTTGAATAAAAACGGAGCTGCCAACTCTCCCTGATTCTGCAGAAAGTTCCCTGAAAATAAGCAAATCTTTCCACGTTCGGGGTCCAATTTCATGGAGCTGCTTAAGCACAAAAATAAGCTAAGCACAGCAAAATTAAACTTAGCAGACTAAGGTTACCAGCCAAATACCACGCCTCTGGCCCCTGTTCTGATATTTTTATCAACTGAAGCCAGTCCATAATTGAGTTGAAACATGTTTTTTGATTTTCTTGGCAGCTGCTGCGAGGCCTGCTAAGCCAGTGTCATTCGCCTCGGTGCTGCAGAACAGTATGCTTCTTGATCAGACCATGCAGGCCTGGTGCGACGATTGTAACAGATACCAACCAACGGTAAGTCAGTCTGACACACATGATATACTACTGTGTTCTTACATAGGGGCGTATCAAAGAGCTTTGTTTTGAATTATGAGACCCATTTATCACATCAATTGGCATCTCAAACAGCTCAGTATTTTTCCTGCAAGGTATGTGGAGCTACGTTTTGAAGTATGAGACCTTTTTCCTTTACATAGCACCATGTAATGGTTTACAAGGTGCTGTGCTGCATTCAGAAGCCACTGCCAGAAACACCGGAGCAAACCCCTTCTCTTAGCGATAACTTGTAACAGGGTTCTTTACATGCATTACACAACACACAGGACCTACATCCAATCCAAAGGACGAAGCAATAATGGTTAAGTGTCAAGACCGGGACTGGAACCCACCCTCTGCTGATCGGAAACACCAGAGCTCTAGTCCGGTGCGCCTGACCACTGTGCCACGATACTTCCACATTCAAGGGCCAAATTTCATCAAGCTACAGAGCACAAACTGCTTAGCACAGATAAAATTTTGCTAAGCAGGAACTCGAACAAAGACTTTGTTTTTCTATTAAATCTAGTCTTCTTTTAAATTATATAAGAACCAATTATTACTAAACAGTTCTATATTGTGGTAACTTTTACCCTACTAGTTTTTGGTGCCAGTTTATATTGAGAATTATCCGATAATCTATGAAATATAATTCTTTCCTCCTTTAAAAAAAAATCCAGTCCCAAAAGAGGACCTACAAGCGCTTGCCAGATGTCTTATCCATCAACTGTCACTTGGAGTCTAACTCTGACATGGTCTTCTGGAAAATACAAGAACAGGTACTAAAATAATTCCGATAGATGGTCAATTTGCATCGGGGATAAAGAATCTTATTTGGCTTGCACCCCAACACTGATATATGTAAAGCACTGTATACTCAGTACTTTCCTGTGAGAAAAAGGACTGAGTATTCGGTACTTTACATACATCTGTTTTAGGGTAAAAGCCAAATAATAAAGCAAAGACATTGCTCAAACTTTCCAAGAAACTAAGCAGACCACATAAACATTTTGGGTTTACAATCTTTCGACAGTTTTCCTGAGTGTGCTACATACTTGGGAACACAGGTTGTATACTCCCCAGGGAGCTGAGATGGTTTAAGGAAAGAAATCATTGGCCCAGTGACCGGGGGTAATAATGTTTCGAAGCGCAATGATCATTCTCTGGAATTACGCTATGTAAGAGCTGATATTATTAATTTCAAAAAATTTGATATTGAAATTTGATTTGTTAAAAATTGTTTTCAGCTTGCCTTGGCCAGGGAGTCTGAAGCCCATAAGCAGCAGTTAGAAGCGAACATCGCCAGCATTAAGATGTGTCGTTATGGTCAGGCATGCACCAGACAGGGATGTAAATTCAGGCATATGGACGAGCGGGATGCTTCAAACCCGTAAGTTTACCCGTCCAACGAGGGACCTTGTCTCAAAAAATATTTACCCGCCGTTAATTCGCCTTGTTTGAAATTGGATGTCGGAGGAAACATGGGAGAAGTTCACAGTGCCTGGGGTTACATTTGTTTCAAACCACAGAGACTTAGATTGTTATCTACTGTGTAAAAAGTAGGTGGTCTCTACATGTCTCACAAAAAAATCTTGCTACACATTTGAGTTAAATACAATTACCGCCAATCCTTCCAAAACCGCAAAGTATATATTACACATGGTGTTGCCGCAATTTGAATACACATTGACACCTCACCATGCAGTGCCTCAAAAACCCATATTCTAAAATGCTGTAAGGAATAATTTAAAAGAAAAGGAGAATATATGCCTGTCTTGAGAATACAACAGCCTCAAACTTGTATTTACTTTTTGCGTCTATAGGCTCCTTCAGGAGGAGAACAAAGCATCTTGGCTGCCTCATGGTCTGAGGATAAGACTGAACAAAGATGGGACAGTTGAGATTCAAGAAGTCCGAGATGAGGTAAGTAGTCACCTCACCACTGACCAGAAGTAATCCCCCACTGCCAACTCTCCTCAATCTTCTCTCATTACAAAAAAAAATCAGAAACGACCCCATGGTCGGTACAATTGAGATACAGAGGTCAGAGATGACATAAGTCACCACCTCACCCCAACGGTAAACAACTCCGGTAGCCAACTCAGAGAAGGGGTTTGCCCCGATGTTTCTGGCAGTGGCTGCTGAATGCACTTTGTAAACCCTTTCGAGTTTACATAATGGTTCATAATTAAAAAAAACATCAAAAACCTGTATGGAAATAAATAATGATAAGCGCTTTGAGACGCTCGCTTCCCAGGTTGTATCGTTAACTTGGGTGTGATCCCAGGCATGTTTATTATGCTGGTCTTCTTTTATAGGAAGTCATAATAATAATAATAATAACTAGTTCTTATATAGCGCATTTCACAATAACGTATCAATGCGCTTTACATTAGTGCCCTGGTCATTGGGCCAATAGCATTTCTGTAATCTTTCTCAGCTCCCTGGGGAGTATACAGCCCCGTGCTGCCGTGGCGCTCCGAAGGCTTTTTCATACACAATATCAACCTCTACCCTCGCAGGTACCCATTTATACCCCTGGGTGGAGAGGAGCAATTATAGTAAAGCATCTTGCTCAAGGACACAACTGTCACGACCGGGATTCGAACCCATAGTTGTTTGTTTGTTTTTTCAGGAGAAGGTTGAGAGTTCGTCAGGCTTTGTCAATTACTACCTTCATGCGTCGGTCGGTCACATTAGAGATGTACGTACTGGTGGTAACCTGATCGCTCACATTCAGGTGGGGAAGACCTACCACAAGCGTAAAGAGGTAAGTCCGTGTCCGAGTTAACATCTTTGACAGTGGCTGTGGCATAAAAGACCTATTCTTCAATGTTATTGCTGCAGCCAGCAGCTGCAGTCGTACCGAAGTGGCTTGTTTCGGTCGCAGCAAAACAACCAACTCGGGTCTTAGTCTAACTCTGAAGGTATCTTAACCGTGGCTGTCTCAAATCCGTAAAAAAAATACACCAAAAGTTGGGGACTCTGATCGGTGTGCCTGGTTCTGTGCAAAGACTTGGCCTGCAGAACAAACTCAGGTCTTAGTCTAACTCTGAAGGTATCTTTACCGTGGCTGTCTCCAATTTAAAAAAAAATACACCAACGGTTTGGGACTTGGCCGTGAAGAACAGAACAAGAAAGGGATGAACAATGAAGGAGACCGGGAAAGGGAAGGGTTCAATGTGGGAAAAGATGTTTACAGATGTTTGATAATTTTTTGTGGGTATTTTTTATGTCCTCAGGGAGTGACTCACATGCAGTGGTACATCTTCAATGACTTTAGCATTGAATCCATTGAGAAACACGAAGTGGTGCAATTCAACATGGAGTGGAAGGTTCCTTGCGTCTTGTACTACATGAGAGAAGACATCAACGACCATTATGAGATCACAAGTAAGACATTGTTCTCGTCTTGTTGGTGTCTCCAAGAGACCTTGGATCTTTTAACCTTTCTGCTGTCTGACAATTCAATATCATCCACTGGTTTTGAGTGGTAGATAAACTAAGCCAGCCTGCAATGTGACATTATGTGGTGAATGCATCCACAGTACACAGTCAACCCTCCTACTGCCTTACTGTTCAATATCATCCACTGGTTTTTAATGGTAAATAAACTATACCAGTAATTTGTTAGTCGGTTAGTTGGTAGAGCGCCTGCATGTTAATTTGGAGGTCGCATGTTCAAGTCCCACTGTAGTCAAATTGTCTTTGTTGAACCCCCAAAAGGTATAAACTTATCCATTCAGTTTCCCTTGTGGTTTATTTACTTGATAAACAAATCAAAATAAAGTGCCCTTTTGCAGAGAAAATGGCCAAACCCCCTCTTAAAGATGAAATTCCATACCTGTTAAAGAAAACTGTTCTTCTGTTTGGATTTTTTAGTTACTTCACCCATTGACCACACCGTCCTGCAGCCAGAAGCCTCGTTATCACAGGGCGTCCTCAGCCATAGCACCTTCACTCCCCTGGGTATGGACGAACTCCCCAAAGAGGGCGACATCATCGGTATAGACGCAGAGTTCGTCTCCTTAAATCAGGTACGTGCAGTGTGCGTTTCAACGCAACGCACCCCGGTCAGCAGGCACTCCATCTTTACGTGCGAGTCACTCCCAGAATGGCAGACCGTGATTGGCGAATAGAGATCATGTGACATCACTAAGGGTCTACCCTTTTTTTTGTGAATTATTCTCAATGCAGCTCTGGCTTCAGGCGGAATATGCTTTGGGTAATTGTCAAAGACCAGTATCCTCACTTGGTGTATCGCAACTTATGCATAAAATAACACACCTGTGAAAAATTTGGGCTCAATTGGTCATCGAAGTTGCAAGAAAATAATGAAAGAAAAAACACCCATATTGCTTAGAATTGTGTGCTTTCAAATGCCTGAGAAAAGCCTCATGCCTAAAGCCTTTCTCAGATTTAAACATTTCAGTGAGAAATTACCTTTTTCTCAAAAACTGCATTACCTCAGAGGAAGTTGTTTCTCACAGTGTCTTATACTATCAGCAGCTCGCAGGTGCTCCTTACCAAGTAGATTTTCATGGTAATGTATTTCTGTAGTAATTACCAAAATTATCCACTGCCTTTAAAGGGGCCGTGTCGTCATGATCAAATCCGGCCTGTGGCTGTACATGGAATTATAAACTCTCACCCAGTAATAGCACTCGGTAACAAATGTTGAATCCATGCAGTTTAGCGTGGGGACAGCGGGTACCATCCGCATCTCTGGCCGCAGCATTCGCGAACGGACACCAACCCTCAGTCTCTGACTCAAAGCGATATAACTTCGAAAGGGAATAATTTTTTCAAAATAGTTTGAACTATCAAGTAAGTTTTTATCGACATTAATATTTAAAGTATTTACCAATCTTTGATCCTACCTTTATGCAGCTTGTATCCTTTGTTAATTTGTCGCTGTATAAATCCTGGGAAGATATAAGATTGATAACAATTTTAAATACCCGCACTAATCACTAATTTTGTCTGAATAATCTAATCAGGAAGAAGCAGAGATTCGTAGTGACGGGACGCGGTCAACCATCAAGCCTAGCCAGATGTCTGCTGCTAGAATCAGCGTCATCCGTGGAGAAGGACCCCTTACCGGTCAGCCCTTCATTGACGATTACATATCCACCCAAGAACAGGTCAGTAATGGTCTCACGTAAAGGTATTATACAGGATTGGTCAGGATTTTAAAAAAAAATCACTGTTTAATTTTAGTCTGAGAGCTTACTGATTATGAAGTTATGAATGTTAAAAACATTCCAATCTTTTTCTGGGTTTCTCAGGTTGTTGATTATCTGACCAAGTTCTCAGGCATCAAGCCAGGTGATCTAGATGCCACCATCTCCTCCAAGCATCTCACCACCCTGAAGGCCACGTATCTCAAGCTCAGATATCTGCTTGACTGCAAGGTCAAGTTTGTTGGTCATGGTCTCCGCAAGGATTTCAGGGTCATTAACCTCCTGGTAAGTGTCTCTTCAAAAAGAGTGATTTCAAAATACCAACATGTCTCTGAATGTGAAGATCATTGTTGGATATCGTCACCATGTATTGACTGAAATACTTGTCCTCATTCTTGTATGCATTAAGGCCACATGCCAAGATGGTGGCAGCAGTGGGATTCAAATTCGAAGTGAGTAATTTGAAGATGTGCCCTCATTCTTGTAAGCATTAAAGCCACATGCCAACATGGTGGCAGCAGTGGGATTCAAATTCGAAGTAAAGATGTTTCCTCACTCTTGTGTTCATTAACGCCACTTGCCAACATGGTGGCAGCAGTGGGATTCAAATTCGAAGTGAAGATGTGTCCTTATTCTTGTGTTTAATTAAGGCCACATGGTGACAGCAGTGGGATTCAAATTTGGACACACTTGTATTAAGTTAACATCAACATTTCCAGAATTTGGATAAACATAACCATCTTTTTATATTTTGGGCAATCTGTACATGTGCCTCAGCACGTTTTAAGTTTTGTCTTCTAAATGATTCTGATATAATTTTTTCTCATCCAGGTTTCCCACAAGCAAGTGATTGACACTGCAGCACTCTTTAACCTTCCTAAACAGAGGATCTTGTCTCTTCGGTTCCTAGCCTGGTTCTTCCTTGGTAAGATGAAAACTAAGTTTTTGAGTCACTTCCAGTCTTACTTTGAAGCTAGTTTTGATTTTCAGTGTCGAAGAAGTTATGTGGCTATCGTGGCCGAGCAGACTGGTGCATCAGACTCAAGTTCAGATGGCTGAATCAATAGAGTGAGAGTTTGATTCCTGGTCATGACACCTGAGTGTCCTTGAGCAATGACACTTAACCATAATTGCTTCTCTTAACCCAGATGTATAAATGGGAACCTACAAGGGTTGAGATAGTGTTATTGATTAACCCCTTAGCGATAATATAAGCAGATTGGGATTGTATGCCCCCCAGGGAGTAGAGAAAGTCTGAGGAAAGTATGCTTGATGAACAGGGATAATGCTGTAGAGTGCCTTGATCTAGCAACTAGGATATATTATAAGTTATCACACAAGCGTGAGTGGAATACGAAAAAATATTGCGCTTCTGCGTCCCATATCCAACGAGGCCGAAGGCAGACGCAGACGCGCTATATTTTTTTCGTATTCCACGAGCGCGAGTGTGATAACGAATTTATCTTCCAGCCTCATTAAGTCAATGAGATTAGGTTATGTTTTTGTTTTTGGTTTTCCACGCGCAAAGTTTAGAATGTAATTTGTGCACTGACCGTATGCGGAGCGTGACGCAGTGACACGCACAATACGCAGAGTGCAATATAAAAACTGGGAGTAGGTTATCGTCTGATATCACACTCCGGTTCGAGCATCTGATTGGAGGATTAGCGCGTACTGGAAGATAAGCACTAATAACCCTGGAGCATTATTACATACATTTGGAACATGATTTCTCCTCGGCAATTTTAACACTGAATCATCAGTCAATACAATCGTTCTTGTTTTCAACATTGATTTCTTAGATACAACACTACAGTTCAATAGTTAGTTTCTGCTGTGCAAATGCCGAAGTCAATATGCATGTACTTTTTCGTGAGAATTTACCCTCTCTTTCTTAACCAGGTGCAAACATCCAATCAGAGACGCATGACAGTATCGAAGATGCTCGGACTGCCGTGCAGCTCTACCGCAAGTACCTGGAGCTAACCAAAGACGATCAAGAGGAATGGCAGAAAGAGTTGAAACGGCTGTACAGCGAGGGTCGCAGCCTGCAGTGGAAGGTCCCTGGATCAACTTAAATGGTCCCTGGATCAACTTAAATGGTCCCTGGATCAACTTAAATGGTCCCTGGATCAACTTGAACGGACCTTGGGACATTTCAGTTTCTATGGACTAAACTTTAAGGTATCTGAATTTTTAAATGCTTGGATCAAGTGAGGTGCCCATAAGTTTTGAGGTGCCTAGGTAAATTGCTGAGGTTCCTGGATACATTTTGAGCTACCTGGACCAAATGTGAGGCACCTTGATCATTTTTGTAGTTTGGTAGGTCCCTTGAACCACCTGAGCAACATTAAGGAGCTTTCCATATCAGGTTTGGCCTGTATGAGCTTGGTAAGCTCTCAGGATGAATTTTAAAGTACAGTGGGTCTTGATGATCTCTAGATCCATGTGATGCTACCTGGATCAAATTGGATAAACAAGTCACTAAAAAACGACACTGAAATTCACTCATGGTTAATGCGCAGACAACTATCTTTTGGAAGGAAGCAAAAGATCTTGAAGGTTACTGGATATATTCCATCATAATAATAATAATAATAAAACATTCTTATATAGCGCATATCACCTTGAGGTCCCTATGTGCTGTAAAGGAAATCAAGAATTGTACAGAGTAAATAGAAATGTTTTCACCCAGGTTTTGAATTGTTCTGATGTCTCAGCCTGTTTAACAACTTCTGGAAGACTGTTCCATATTCTGAACTGCTGCATATTGGAAAGAGCGGGAACCATACGACTTGGTTTTGATAACTGGGGGAGTCAGAAGGGATTTATGTGAAGATCGAAGATTCCTAGCTGGTTTATCTTCAGTTAAACTTTGAAGATAAACAGGGGCAATGCCATGGAAACACTGACAAGTGAGAACCAACAATTTTAAAATCAATTCTAGCCTGAAGCACCCTTGATGTTTCAATTAATATTGATATATATTCGGTTTGCGGTAACACCATGTGTAAAAAAATATCTACTTTGCTGTGTAGATTTGTTCTTTAGAGAACTTGTCTTGCTATCTATTCTACTACCGCAAAGTAGGTTTTTCGGAATTCGGGAGACTTCTCAGTTCTGAAAAGAACTGTCCTGCTTATTAGCTACTACCTGGGCGGAAGGTAGGAAATCGGCCTGGACTACTACTTTAGCTTGTGGATCGGGGGGACTTCTCGTAATTAACTGCACTGCCGCGGAGTGAGTTCTCTTAATATTTATGTCGTGTTGTTAAAGGCAGCGGATACTTTTGGGCAACTACACGGTTACTCACGTTACGTTTCTGATGTATTTTTGAGATTCCTTGGGCTAGGATAACCTTACTGAAAAGGTTTGATAACTGCTCTCCCCACGGTAGATAGCGTAGACATAGACCTACTCAAGCACCAAAGATGAGATCCAGATAAATGTGTCGAGTATGATATACATATAATTGGTTTCATGTTTACATTTTCGGACATTTTCGTAATGTGAGTAACCAACTATAAAGCCCAAGAAATCTAAAAATTGCATCAAAAACGTAACATGAGTTATTGTGGAATTGCTCTTGTGGTAATTAGCCAAGAGATACATTACCATAAAAACTTACTTGGTAAGAAACACCTGAGAGCTATTGAATGTATGAAACATTGTGAGAAACCACTCCCTCTTAAGTAATGTAGTCTTTAAGAAACAGGTAATTTCTCACTAAAATATTTGAATCTTAGAAAGGCTTCAGGCATAAAGCCTTTCTCAGGCATTTGAAAGTGCACAATTCCATGCATCAGGGATTTTTTTCTTTCTTTTATTTGTTTTCTTGCAACTTCGATGACCAATTGAGCCCAAATTTTTTACAGGTTTGTTATTTTATACACTTGATGGGATACACCAAGTGAGGATACTGGTCTTTGACAAGCACCAAAAGTATATCCTTGCCTTGTAACTGGGTCTTCCAGAAGTGTCACTGTGATCACAACATCAAGGACTTATACAGGCAGTAATGTTGTGCAAAACTGAACTGCCAGATGCCTAACTTACCCGTAGTCTTGTACAATTTCAGCATTCCAGTAAAAATAATGAATCTTCACATTCTTTGCAGGCATACAACTTTTCCTCGGATCAGCTGATTTCCTCTTTTTTAATTCTCAGTTTTACCATTCAAAATTGAAAAACACTGTACAAAATCATTGAAATTTTCTCTTTTTTGGTGAAGTTACAGTTGCATGCCTGTCTTTGTGTTATTTTCCCCCCTTTTGTAATGTTGTATTTAAATATCAATGTTATTGAATCTCCCATTGTAACTTCAAGTGTACATGGTTACCCTTGAAAGATAACTTGTTGAAATACATGCACTGCAGTATTCAGGTTGATCTGTACATATTATGCTGTGTATATAGCAATTAAACATTTTGTCTCAAAAGTTTGATTTTGTTGTTTTTAGATGTGTTTTCCGTATTATTTTCCCCACAGCCTTAAAAGAGTTAGTAACCCCTAGCAATTCAGCTCCAAATCAATTATCAGGCGATTTGGAAAGAAAAAAAACAATTTTCGACCAAATTTGGAAAGAACTGCAAGGGGGTAGTCCAGTCATTTTTTCAGCCCCGAAAAGTTTAACTCACAGAAAGTCCTTTGTATGTAGAAGACAGTCGCCAAGTTACAGGTGCTTGGAACAAGGGTTTGGACTAGAAAAATAAATATTCTCTTCATTTTGAGGCACTGTTATATCAAAAACTTATTAATATCTTGAAAAGTTGCCAAGATAGACGACTCAAAACAAGAATTTTCTGTTCTTCGCACTCTATTTCAGCTCCAAGTAATTATCAGGCGATTTGGAAAGAACATTTTTTCGTCCAAATTTGGAAAAAACTGCAAGGGGGTAGGTAGTCCAGTCATTTTTTCAGCCTCGAAAAGTTTTTCTCTACAGTTCCCTTTAAAACCCTGCGTGATGCCATGGTACATGATCAACAGTCAGTTTTCTTTCCAAAAATATTACAGGTTCCCCATTTACACCTAGCCAAATAGCAATGTAAATGTCTTGTTACTATCCGGGGTCTTTTTCACACACAAAAAAATCCATCAATGACCAGCTCTCCCCGAATTCCCCCGTGATCGTACAGCAATTTTGGGGGCTAATGGCCGCTGCTAGTTAAATTGTACCATGTGGTACAAAATCTACACAGAGACAAATGTCGGCTCATCGAAAAAATAATTTGTGCTTGAATTTGTTTTGTTAGTCAAAAGGATCTACATTTAAAGGTTTGGGCCATTTAAAAGTGATTAGGTTCTCCAAGAAAATGAATTATATGCTATTACAAACGGACAGCAGATCACAGATCGATGGCGTAAGCGTGCGGATTTTTTAAGGGGTCACGCAGGGTTTTAAGAAATTAAACATAAGACGAAAACAATTTCTTTTTGTGGTGGGGGGGGGGCTCAAACATCCTTCATCCATGCTTCAAATACTAATCAATTCACAACCAAAATCAAACCAAATAAGTCGGAAAACACCCATTGGGGAGGGGTGCGATTCTTTATTATTTAGTGACATTCCATCATTTGATTTAATTCTTCAACTCAAGTTAGAAAGAGTTACACTCATAAATTCAATAAAATTAATCTTTGACATTTTTTCAGCAGTGCAGATATGTTTTGCTCAGTGTAGTGAAGATGTCATCAAGTAAGTTATCAACATTTCTACTTATAAGGCCTCATATATAAAGCCTCAATCTGTCAAATAAATATTGTTTAGTCTCGTGTAAGCCTACAACTTGAACAAATAAAAACCTTCGTGTAGTAGTGTTCCATTTTTAAAAGGAACCTCAGGACTGGTCACAACCTAAAAAGGTGCGATTTGGTGGGTTTTTATACGATTACCAGTGTGCGAAGCTCGACTAGCAAGCAAAAAATGCAAATTTTTCAGCCTCAAAAATGTTTCTCTCCGATTTGCCTCTAATTTAATTCAAAGAGAGTCCTTGTATGTAGAAGACAGTCGCCAAGTTACAGGTGCTTAGGACAAGGGTTTGGACAACAAATAATAAATTGTGAGGCACAATAACAACTTGTATCAACATTTTTTCAATATCTTGAAAAATTGCCAAGATAGATGACTCAACTTAAGTATTTTCTGCTCTTCGCACTCTATTTCAGCTCTAAATCAAATATCAGGCGATTTAGAAAGGACAATCTTTCGGTCAATGCCTTGTTACCCTAATAATAGTATAAATTGCATTCGTCCTCATAGATTTAGAAGAATGAAGATATTCCAGATGTAATATTCCAAACACAACATGTTAAATATTTACATTTCAGTAAAGTTTAAAAATCCATGTAATATAGAAAAAAGACGTTAATTATTATATAATTAGTAAAGTTTCCATTAAAGTGCTGATGTTTCTTTGAAGAGGAAGCTGTTATATAGGCCCTACGCAATGCTCCCCATGCATGACAATACCCTCAGAAGCATTCTAAAACTGTTCTACGGGGGACTTGGGAACACAAGATGACAGCCGACATTGATTTGTGGCGTGTCGTGGCCGAGCGGTTAAAGAGCACTGGACTCGAGCTCTGGTGTTTTCTGATCAGCAGAGGGTGGTTCGAGTCCTGCTCGTGGCACTTGTCTCCTTGAGCAAGAAACTTCACATTTAATTGATTTGTCCTTCTGATGGGACGTTAAAGTCGTAGGTCCCATGAACTAGGATTGATAGTGCATGTAAAAGAACTCGGAACACTTATCATGGAAGAGTATGGGTTAAATAAAATAAATAATAAAAAAAAAAACATGTTTAGCGACCTGCCTTTTTGAAAAAAGAAATTAAAAAAATACGATCTTATGTATTTTAGAATTGATTTTTTTCGTCAGAGATCGAAAAAAATTGATCCTTTATTTGTTTTTATAATAAATAAATTTACAAAAAGGAGGCGGCCTTTTTAAAGGGAAGCGAGCCAATACCCAAGCAGGTAAACAAGACTCAACAGCCATCAACATCTCTACTATCCCAAAGGGAAAGGTTAGTCTAAATACACTCACACAGTAACTTTAAAACCATCCTCAAATGTAGAATGTGTTGTAAAGCCATTGCGAGTGAACCACTCTGTAGTATCCGTTAAAAACTTATGGAGTTTCACTAGAAATTACTAAACATCAATCTACAAGTAATCGTATAAAGGGCACACTGTCATCATGATCGCAGCGAGTCTGTGACCCGACATTACATTCTGAACTCTCACCCAGTTACTGCACGCACACGCGCGATAATAATGGCGGCACCCTTTAAAGCTTGTTTGCACCTGTATAGTAACTGGGTGAGAGTTCACGACAGTGCCCATTGTCAACCTCAATATAGTTTGAGCCTCTTTTCTGGATTATAAGAAATATTTGACAACTTTTTTATATAAATTTGTCTAAAAAGAGCTACAAGGTAAAATAAATATTTGAAGCGCTTAAATTTTGTGTTAAACATTAATCCACTGAGCAACTACGAACGATTTAACAGAAAAATCTAATCTTAGGTCTGTCACTGAGAAACTGATGTTATAAACTAATACAATCCAACATTATACGCAAATCAGAAATAAATACAAAAGCCTTTTCTGTTTGGCTTTGCCTAAAAGCAAGTACCTGAGTAGTATTGAATATACAGCCATGGTGTAGTCTGTTACAAAGTTTTAAAAAATGAGATCAAAAACGCAAAACTTAAGTACTTGGTCACCTGGCCTGGGTTGAAAGTACAACTCCGGGCTTTAGGGTCATACCAAATGTTCATGTCTCCCCGAGCCTTTTGGAGGTGTTCCTGTGCAAGTGCACATTAAGCACTCTGTAGACGCTCTTTAAGTTTTACAACATAGCTCAAAACACTATCAGGAGATTGATCATGATCTAGCCACCTTTATTTCACCAGGGCCACTGCGGGCCTTTCATGGCAAAACAGCCTAACTCGAAAAGCTTAAATGTACATGACTCAAGACAGAGATTAGCCGTTTTGCCATAAAAAAAACAAAAAAAACAATGAAAGTGTAAAAAGAGGCCAAGATAGGACATGCTATACTCAAAACCACACATTGTAATTTGAAACTTCCAGAAATGAAAAAAGCGCCCTCAAATTTACCAAGAAATTGTCTTATATACAAAATCAAATAAATATTTGCAACAGGGCACCTTTGAAGCCTCGGCTTCACTTAGGGCCGTATTACTTATGCTAATCAAGGCAGGGCCCTCCCCTAGTTCAGCAATCAACTTCTCTCTGCTTATAAAAGGATCGTTAGAATCGCTCAGCTGAACAGCTGGGGAAGTCTCCTCTAATGGCATCAAAGATTCTGTCATAAAAAGTGTTACTCAAATCAATATCATCTGTATGATCTGATAACTCACAACTAGATAACTCACAACAAGTAAGGTTATACCTTCAAAACTCTTTGGTAAACTTGGGGTTACCCCCCTATTGCTACAGGCCCTATGACCAAATCCGACTTCATGTTAATAATATGGAAGGGGGGACGAACACCTGAATACACTCATTACCAACACCAGTTACTAGCACATTAGTCCCTGTATAAGATGTTTCATCGAATTGAGCTACGCCCTCAAGGGGCAAGGACTGTGGCGCCTCTATTTCTCTATTAAGTATAACAACTGGGTACTCGGGCGAGTCTAATTTATGTTTACTGGGATCAAAGGCTGTGGAATGTGTTTGTAAAATCGGTTGTTTCAACTTTAGCTCATCCCAACTCAACCTCTGCCCTTTTTTCTTTTGTTCAAATTGAATTTGCAGCTCGAGTTCTTTTAGTTTAACGACGGCCTCCTCCGAATATTGACTAGTTCCAATAACTTGGGTTTCTAGCATACCTTCATCTACAAAGAATTCTATCAAAACAGCCTTTAAGTCTGCATTTTGTCATGCTAGCAATCACAGAAATATTATAATGTTCAGCCAAGTCAAATAATACAGTACGTTTCAAAGTATTGAGCCTAGTCTCCGCAGAAGAATCCTCACAGCTAGTTGTAAACTAATTGATATCAAATTTACGATAGGTTTACGGTAAGTTGAAATGCCAGAAAAAACAAACTGGAGGAAAGTGAAACAATACTACATGTAGTTCATTGATTGATCTTTCAAGCTTCTTTTGTTTGTTCTCTCATTCATTTCCCGGACAATACACCGATCCAGTAGGCCACGCCCCATGACAAATTGACCAATCACAATGCGGGATTTAAGGTCCGACACTATACCGCCATTTTGTCCGACAAAAACAACTTGCACGGCGGACGGGGGGGGGGGGGACACGCGACACGTTTGGTCGATGCTATGGTGGGCGTGGCCTACTGGATCGATGTATTCTGTTACGTGGCTGAAAAGCACGACAGCGAAATTTGTGTAAACGGGACAAGAACAAAGCCCTTGTAAGTGTAAAAAAACAACAAAAAGCAATCAATGATATTCATTCGGAATGATATTAAATACATAAACCAACAAGGAGAACAATGAGTTTAAGCAACACTAATAACGATAAAGCCTCATAAGCTAATAAGTTAATACACACAAGTTAAAAATGAATGGTAAGCCCACAAAGATAACTTAACGCAAATAAGGTTCGGCCGCGTATAACATTTACCTTATTACGCTGAACGTAAACACCCCTGCCCTAACAAGATTTATAAATACAGTGCACATGTTCGGCCCAGCATCTCCAACACCAGATCAGCCCACAGTCACAGGTAGGTGGGTAGACGTTGACCCGGTAGTTCAGTTCAGGAGCCAGAACAGTCCAGGGTACGGTACAACAGCAGCACCGCCACTCTTGGCCACGAATCCATGGGTGGAAAGTGAGAGGAGCAGTCGTCGAAGACGGAGGAGATGCAAGGCCCAGCGCTGCACCATACGGGTGGCACAACGTGGGCACTGACTGAGGACCACACAAAAGGTGGTCAAGCCTTTTAAAGGGTATCTATATCCGCGCGTAGCCATTGAATAACATTTCAGAACAGAAAAGGAACATGTGGGGAGGGAAGTATGTAAGAAATGGGGTCGTAACACCTGGTTAAAGTCTGTTCAGTTAAAAAAAATTGTTAACCGAATATTACAAAATATTGCGATAACATTACGAGTATTCCAAGATAACATGCTGTGCCCGAAAAAATGTACAGTGTATAGTGTATTTCATTCAGAGGCAATCCGAAAACTGCAGGACCTGTAAACAAAAGTAGAATGAAAATAGATAAAGTTAATGCTGTCTGCTGGTGGATTGATCAGTATGGGGAAACCCCCTTGCGACATCATCTTTATAAAGATGCTGCCAATCAAACCAGGAACACGGGGCGAACCCCTTCTCTTTACAATAAGTGCACTGGGTTCTTTTACGAGCATTACACAACAAACGGGACCTACGGCTTTACGTCCCATCCGAAGGACGCAGCAATAATGGTTAAGTGTCTTGCTTAAGGACACAAGTGTCACGACCGGGACTTGAACCCACACTCTGCTGATCAGAAACACGATCGTGAGTCCGGTGTTCTTATCCGCTCGGCCACGACACGCCAATGTCGCATACCAATCATACAAGTCCAAACATTTTGAAGTGAAGTTAACATAGTTGGTGTGCAGTGGCCGAGAACGAGCGGTCTACTGCATCGGACTCAAGTTCTAATGGTTGAATCATCGGAGCGTGGTTTCGAAACCGTTGAGGCACTTAACCATTGTTGCTTCTCTTAACCCAGGTGTATAAATGGGAACCTGAGAGGGCCGAGACAGTTTTGGGTTGGATTAACCCCTTGGCGCTAAATTAAGCAGCTTGGGGTTGTACGCTCCCCAGGGAGTTGAGAAAGTTAGAGGATAGTCTAAAAGTATGCCTGATGAACAGGGGTAATAATGTTGCAAAAGCTCCTTGATCCAGCTACTAGGATATGTGGGCTGTATGAGAATCAATTGTTACTATTATTATTATAAAAGAGTTGAAGGTTATGTAAGCGTTTCTTGAGAAAGAAAATCGGGGGGGGGGGGGTAGGGTTCAAATTGGATGAATGGGAACATACCTGTGTAGATCCAACTACTTCCCCTGCAATCTCACGACTGCTAGTCCGATTCCAGCCACTGCTACTATGATCCCAAGTGATCGGAGCAATCGTTCATAGTTCCAGGGATTGTCGGGTGTGGTCCCTGAATCCTTGACGTCCACAGGGCGATCCTGGGCTTCTACTTTAAGTGTGTGGATCCCATTGACCGTAGCGACACCATTAGTTGTTGGTTTGTCTGCAAGGTATATTAAATAGAAAGTTATTCACCTCTTGTGCATTTGACCTTAGATGCCAGTATCTACCATTTTCATGATAATTATTGAGTAAGCTCTTTTCCTCAAGACGATCAGACCATATTGATCAAGTTATTAAACAACTGTTTTTTTCCGAAATCGCCACAACCCACAGCAAACCTTACTAGATTGTATCTCCACCATGCAAAGTTTTAAATCTACTCATGTACATGTGTTACCACAAACTTACTAGATTGTATCTCCACCATGCAAAGTTTCAATCCTACTCATGTACATGGTGTTACCACAACCTTACTAGATGTATCTCCACCATGCAAAGTTTCAAATCTTACTCATGTACATGGTGTTACCACAAACCTTACTAGATTGTATCTACACCATGCAAAGTTTCAAACTTTCTCCTGAAGACAATCAGAGCATACTGATCGAAACTTCAAGTTGTTACACCACAGCTTCCTTTCTGAACCAGCAGCTTACCTGCAAGAGGTGTTTGACTTGGGTTCCAGATGGCCTTCTGAGGAGCTCCCTTGCCTTTATGTCCGTCAAGAAGCCTTCCCAGTCTGGATCAGTCCTTGGCAATAAGATCTGCATGTGGTTCCAGAACCTAAAGTGAGACAGCAAGTTGAGTCAGATTTGGAGCTTTCCGTGGTGGATGACGAACGAAAGAAAAGACTCGCAATGCTCAAAACCCCAGTACAAAATTATGGTCAGTGTTTGCAAAGGATAGAAATGTGTATTTTCATATTTTAGTCTGGTTCCCAATACCCTTTGTTTCATTAAGGGAGCATCTCAAAAGTTGGAACAGTAGGAACGTTCGAATCGGATAAGTTTTCCAGCTCGTGCACAGCTGCTGTCAGTTCGTGGTAATGAAAATTGTCACTTTTGGTGCAAAAACTTGCGATGCTTAATTATAGTAGTTAAAAAAAGCAAAGCAAATTAACATTGTAGGCCTCTATTCACATTGTTTAAACATATAAAAAAACTGAAAACTAAAAAAAAAAAGAGAGGATTTTGGACACTGTGCCAGTTCGTGGCGTCAGTGTCGATAAATGTGCAGTTTTGGTGCAGAGCTTCAAACAACCAGACAGAGCCTAAGCTGCAGGCGAAGTCAAACCCCTGGTTTGGAAAAATGGCCAAAGACAGACTTACATATAATGGAATGTGTCTGGGTCCCTTGAGATCCTATTGTTAAACCCAATGTACAGATCATCCCAGAACATCCCCCGTCTAACCGTCTCTCGATGCACGCCGATGCGATTCTCCATCTATTACAGAAATCCAAATAATGAAGAAGTTTTCTTAAGGTGCAGGCGAATCTCAAAGCAGAAACAGCAGGGCTTGAATTTTTCAAAAAATCCTCCGATAGATCAAAGGACAGCAGGACAAAATCTCATTTGAACTGGTAGTCTTGTCTCCTGGTTTTCCCAATTCTACTCTACGGCAGTAAACAGCAGGACAAGTTCTTATTTGAACTTGACAGTCTCCCAATCCCCAACCTACTCTACAGTAGATAAATGAATCGACAAGTTCTTATTTGAACTTGGTAGTCTTGTCTCCTGGTTTTCCCTGTCTACCCAACGGCAGTAAACAGCAGGACAAGTTCTTATTTGAACTTGACAGTCTCCCAATCCCCAATCTACTCTACAGTAGATAAATGAATCGACAAGTTCTTATTTGAACTTGGTAGTCTTGTCTTCTGGTTTTCCCTGTCTACCAACGGCAGTAAACAGCAGGACAAGTTCTTATTTGAACTTGACAGTCTCCCAATCCCCAATCTACTCTACAGTAGATAAATGAATCGACAAGTCTTTTTGAACTTGGTAGTCTTTGTCTCCTGATTTTCACCATGTCTACCCGGGCAGTAAAACAGCAGGACAAGTTCTTATTTGAATTGACAGTCTCCCAATCCCCAATCTACTCTAAGTGATATGACTTACGACAAGTCTTTTCTACTATGGTCGTTCGGACTTGGTTTCCCTTCCCAGGGTCTACTCAACGCAGTAAAACACATGACAATCTAGATTGAATTGTACAGCAATCCCCAATCTACTCTACAGTAGATAAATGAATCGACAAGTTCTTATTTGAACTTGGTAGTCTTGTCTCCTGGTTTTCCCTGTCTACTCAACGGCAGTAAACAGCAGGACAAGTTCTTATTTGAACTTGACAGTCTCCCAATCCCCAATCTACTCTACAGTAGATAAATGAATCGACAAGGTCTTTTTTGAACTTGGTAGTCTTTATCTCCTGATTTTCACCAATCTACTCCGCAGTAGATAAACAGCAGGACAAGTTCTTCATTTAATTTGATAGTCTCCCAATTCTCCCACGTTCTGGGTTCTTTTAAGTGACCCTTGACCTTACCTCAAGGTAGCTGTGTTCTCTAGCTGGTCGTTCCGCGGGGAACGTTGGCTCCTCTCCAACAAAATCCACCATGAAGTCATAGCCACCAAGTACAGGGAGAAAGTCATCATCTCTCTCGACCATCTAGATTAGGGAGATTGTGACGACAGGTAAGCAAAATTTAGTTGATGATGACAGATTTGAAGTCAAAATCTACTTTACAAATACAGAACATGACTTGAGTTTCACTTACAAGTTTCACTTACAAGTTTCATTTACAAGTTTCACTTACAAGTTTCACTTTCTCTTTCCCTAACCAACTGAAAACAAGTTCACTCAGAGTTTCACTTACAAGTTTCACTTTACAAAGTTTCACTTACAAGTTTTCACTTTCTCTTTCCTTTAACCAACTGAAAACAAGTTTCACTTACTCTGATGACCAGGTTGTAATTCTTGAAGCCGGTCCACTTGTAGTAGAATTGAACCCACTCTGGGTAAGCAAAGATCTCTTCGTCAATGTTCCTGTTGATCGCATTCAGGTATTTTTCGAAATTCCACTCATTCTTGAATTTCCTGTACCTGTTGGAGGAGCTCTGATGTAGTCCCTGGAACAAAATTAAAACCAAATTGTCAGTTACCTTCAAAAATACATCGCTGGATTCTTTTCCATATTGATGGTAAAAATGATTTTCGCCATTGGATAGCTATTTTTTCTAGTCAAGTATTCGGTGTGTCATGGGTGTCATGGCCGAGTGGTTAAGAGCATCGGATTCAAGTTCTGGTGGTTTAGTCATCGGGGTGTGGGTTCGAGTCTCGGTCATGACGCTTGGGTCCTTGAGCAAGACACTTTGCTATAATTGCTTCTCTTCACCCAGGGGTATAAATGGGTACCTGTGAGGGTCGAGGATCGATGAGTGCTGATAATCGGCTGTCGCGTGGTCCCATGGCCTGATGAGCGGGGGAATAATATTGTAAAGCGCTTTGAGATTGTTGATACGATGGAAAGCGCTATATAAGCACCACAGCTTATTTTTTTATTTCTATTCTGCAAAAATGTGGAGCCTCTTGAGTATTCGTTTTCCTTTGAAAATTTTCTTTGCCACAATGAAACTCCGTCTTGACAAAGGAAAGACAACAAAAGTTCTCATGATTAGCTCTTGGATTTGTTGTTGTCTTGAGAGAAACTTGAGCAGGCACTCAGCTTCAGTGGCCTATCGTGGCCAAGCGCACTGGACTCAAGCTCGGGTGTTTCTGATCAGCAGAGCGTGGGTTCTAAGCACTTTGAGATTCCCTTCGCTTGTGAAAGGCGCCAACCAGAACTGAGTACTGTTAGCATCATTAAAGAAGACAGGGTGTACTTTTGATAATTACTCCACAAGTTAATGACCATAAAAACTTACTTGTTAAAGAGCACTGGAGAGCTGTTGATATTATAATTGGTTTGGGGTTGAACATTCCTTGATATTATAATTTTGTTGAACAACCCTTGATATTATTTTTAGAAAGAATGAAGTAATCATGTTTTTAAAGAAAATTAATCTGAGAGGCATCTGAAAGCACACAATTCTAGGCAACAAGGGTGTTATTTTCTTGCGACTTCGATGACCAACTGAGCCCCAAATCTTTCACAGGATTGTTATGTTATGCATATGTTGGGATACACCAAGTGAGGATACTGGTCTTTGACAATTATCTCAAAATATACCCTGCCTTTGAAAGAACTTTGTACTGTTGTAAGATGCTCACCTGTCTCCTTGTAGAGCCTTCTGAAGGTCTAGCACAGCACCAGGGCTTGGGCTCCATGTCTTGATCCTTGGTGAATACTTGTTGATGAGAGCATTCAGTGCATCGGGATCATTCTTTGTGTTTGTTGATCTGATGTAGCTGAAATTTGAAACATTGTTCTGATTATGACTTCTGTGTGACCACTCTGTTGTTTTCTGTATGCGCCTTGATCGGTTTTACGGATATGTGCGCAATGTAAGTGTGTTTTTTTATTGTTATTATTATTACTATTTAACATAGGGATTGTAAATCCCAATTAAATTCGTTTAACAAACCAGTGCTCCACCAACTGAGCTATCAAGCCCTATATTGGCGGTCTTTCTATTTTGTCAATATCTTTGTTTTGGGGTGCTATTCAGAAGCCATTCAACCTGTAATGGCACATTGAATCCGGAGGTCACAGGTTCAAGTCCCACTCTAGCCATATTTTCTTTGTTCAACTCAAAATTATTTCAAAATGTACCCAGTCAGCTTTGGCGAATTGCTTGATATGCCAATTATATTTATCAAAATTAAAGACAATGTAACTTGAGAGTAATGTGGGGATAATGACGGCCATAAATCAAAGCTGTGTGGTGCTTTATGCCCTTGGATCTTACAACTGGACCTACAGGTCAAATGATCCACAGGCAGTAGGGCCAGGCTCTACAGGCAGACACTCAAGAAGTTTGAGATATTGAGTATTTGACCAAAGTGATTTAATTGATTGATTCATTGGTTGGTTGATTATTGATTGATTACACTATTAAATGATTCAGTGATTGATTTGTTGATTGTTCCAAATTAGTTGATCCAAAGGATTAATTGACCAATTGAACATTCAACTGATTGGGCAATCGTTGAGTTTTGCAGACTTATATATTGATCGATCAATCATCTGATTATTTAATTGCTTGATTGCTTGACTAATTGACCGAAAGATTGAAACATTGACTGATTGATTTATTCATCTATATTGATCGATCGAGCGATCGATCCAGTCAATCGATCAATTAATTGACTTAATTGATTGATAATGACTTGATTAATTGGTGAAGAGCAACTTACTGATCAGACGGGTGAGCTTCCACAAAGTAACCAGCAAACGGGCAATAGACAACAGGAGCAACATCTCGAACCTGTTGCATCTTATAGTACAGAAGCTTACGACGTTCACGCTTCACAAATTCTGCCTTCCAATTCTCTGCCGAAAAAAAAGTTAAGGGGTCTTGTCAGAATCACTCCAGGACAGATAAACGGATAACAATTCTACGATATCAAAATTGTGTTGGATTTCCGTCCCACTGTATTTCTATGCGAGACATGGTTTTACTCGCTCAAAGGCACAGAGTTCTCCGATGCACTAAAGACATGCCAATGCATCCCACTGAACGCTCTGCAGTTTGACTGGCTGATTAAATGTAGTATAAAAAACTTGCGGTTTGGGAGCGATCTGAAAGGTTTGGAGGTCAATGTAATTAGGTAAGATGTTTAGTGTCATTTTTTTTAGTGAGACATGTAGAGACCCCTAGTAGATAGCAATCTAAGTCTCTGTGGTATGAAACAAATGTAACCCCAGGCACTGTGAACTTCTCCTGTGTTTTTTTCCCGACACCCAATTTCAAACAAGGCAAATTTACGGCGGGTGAAAAACCTTGTCCCGGATGGTACTTATCCGATGGTTGTCCTGGACTAATTTTGACAAGATCCCTTAAAAAAATAATCACTCATTTTCGCAAAAGACAAAAAATCATTGTGATCCTCGAAAAATTAAAGTGCGATTTGACGGTTCAGAACCATAGGTAAGGGTAGGTTCCCCTGAAGACTTCTTCTGTGTGGGAACTGGGCCTTTTCCAAACCTCGGTTAGGTATCCGGCTCTGGCTTGGTCTCCGTCATCAATGTTAAAGCCGAGTGTCAATTCGCACCGTGCTTCAATATCAGCCGGAGCTTGGATCTGGAGCCTGAAAAACTCAGCCGAGGTTTGGAAAAAGCCCCTAACGCTTTCCCTCTTCTAAGACTACTCTTGAATCAATTTCAATATCGTCATACCTGTGTACTTGCCACCAGAGAAAGTCATCGGGAAGCCAGAGGCCCCACCAGCAAAATCACTCAGCATCATGTCGATCCCGACGGGTAGTTGACCCCCGTTAGGATTGGTACAGTCCACCGTGTCTAGGATAAGATGACCTGATAAGAAGAAACCATACAGTTAGCCTTTTTTTAGATATGCGTCAACATCATCAGAAGATTCCACTAAGAAGAAATCATACAGTAAGGCAAAAAAAAAAGAAGTAAATTTTGAGAAAGAGGTTATTTCTCACTAAAATATTTGAATCTGTGGAAAGCTTTTAGGCATTTAGCCTTTCTCAGGCACTTGAAAGCACACAATTCTTTGCAACAACGTGAACAAGGATATTTTTTTCTGTCAACATTTTCCTGCAGCTTTGATGACTAATTTAGCCAACATTTTCACAGGTTTGTTATTTTATGTGTTTGTCGGGATACATGTACACCAAGTAAGGATACTAGTCTTTGACAATTACCAAAACTATCCTGCAATACATACTCTTAGAATCTCAACCATCTTTTTGAAGTATTACACCCTACGAATAACTTTAACCAAAACAACTATTTTTATACAGACATTGTTTTGTTTTGCATTAATTTACGAAGGCCTCAACAAAATGTCTATACGGTGATTCCACTTTTTGGGTGAAGTATCAACCGGGCTTAAGACGTGTAAGAAGAGGTCTTAAAAATGCCCCGGTACTTGGCATAAGTTGTTGAACGATGATGAAATGGATACAAACCTTTGTAATCTATAAGTGCACAGGTGTCCATATCAGGGTGCACACCGTCCATCATGATCATGAATCTCGTATCGTTATTAATCTACATCCAAAAGTAAAAGAAAGTGAAGTTAATGGAATTCATTTCAACGGCTTCCACCGGACATTTTGTGACGGCTTCCCGATGACTTTCTATGGTGGCAAGTACACAGGTATGAAGATTTTGAAATTAATTCAAAAGTATAGTCCTGACCAGCATTTCAGTTGCCTAAGGCCTCACAGGGCTGTTCCTAATTTCATAGAGCTGCTTTAAAAGCACAAAAAGTAGCTAAGAATAAGGTTACCAGCCAAAATACCACATCACATGCAACATTTCTGATTGGTATCCAGCTTATTTTTGCTAAGCACACAAATTTGTAAGCAAAATTGTCTGCTTAAGCAGCTCCATGAAATTGGGCTCAATTTCATGGAGCAATTTCGTTGAGCAAGGCGCTTTATCATAATTGCTTCTCTCCACCCAGGAGTACAAATGGGTTGCCCAGCGAGAGCTGAGAGCTGGGGAGTAACCTGCGATGGACTGGCATCCTGTCCAGGGGGAATAGAGATATCCTCAATCGTTAAAGGAACATTACAGAATTGGTAAGAAAACAACTTGTAAAATATACTTTTTGATCACAGATTTACATCAAACTTACACGGTCTAATGATGATGATAGTAGAAAACATCCCTTGAAATATTTCTGTCTGAAATGCCATATTTGATGAGAAATGAATAAATAAATTTTCCGATTGGAGTTTATCGCTCAGTGAGCGTTTTATTCATTTGTTGAATCTATATGATTTCATGCAAATGTGTAATCGGTTTTTCACTATTTTCTCGTGACCCAGATGGCCGATCGATCTCAAACTTCCACAGGTTTGTCAGTTTATGTATATGGTGGATTACATAAAGTGCTTACACTGCCAGCAACTGTTTTGTTAGCAAAAACCAATTCTGTAATGTTCCTTTAAATGCCTGATGAGCCACATTGGCTTGGGACAGACTTTACTTTTACTGACATCATTCAAAACTCACATGTCACAAGAAATCTTTAAAATATTTACCTCGATCCATTTGCCGAATTTCTTGATGTGGATGTTATTGAGCTTGACTCCGCTCTGCTTGAGCCTGACGAAGACAGGCATTGAAGTGTCGCCAACGTAGATTGGAATGTCGGGGTTACGTTCAGCCAACAGCTCAAGAGTCGGGTAGCTGGAAGTTTTCAAAGAACAGGATCGGTTAAAAGTAGGGGTCATAGATTGGTAAACACTCAAAAAAACTAATGGCCATAAAAACGCACTTAATAAGAGGCACTGCAGCTGTTGAGAAAACCGATCTATGAGGAAGAGGTAATTTCACAAAAAAAATATTTGAATCTGAAAAAGGCTTCAGGCATGAAGCCTTTTCTAGCATCTAAAAGCACACAATTCTATGCAACGAGGGTGTTTTTTCTTTCCTTTTTTTCTTGCATTTTTGGTGACCAATTGAGCCCAAACTAGTCTTTGACAATTACCAAAAGCGTATCCAGCCTTTAAGTTTTAACCGGAGAGCTCAATGGTTATTAAGATGATCCTGATGCCACTCATGCAGAGAAGCATTCCTGTCTTAGATATTGTAAAACCCACGGAAAAAGCACGTCCAGGGACGAGAGTCAAGTCTGACAAAAAGGTTTTGAAAATCTAGGATCCAAATTTTACGAGGTACATTTACGAGGTACATGCAAGGAAATATTTCTCTCTGAAATGAAGTCATATTAGAGAAAACTTTGTCTGAAAGCCTAAAACAAATGCAACAGCTGATTTTTAGTTCTTACACCAAAATTTAGGACAATGTTTCATGTTGAAAATTGAGCATGGGATTAAGCCAAAATTTTAACAGGTTAGTTATTTTATGTATGGTTGATCGCATACAAAATTAACACTGTCTGCAAATATCTTGTCAGATTCTACCAATCTTGTGCAATGCCTTTAAAGACAGTTTTAGTTTTCAGGGAATGTTCGTCACCGACAATGAAGATGTTTACAGATTTACTTACTTTAAATGATCGGAGTGGAGATGACTTATGTAAATGAGGTCAGCTTTGGCCAGCCTGTCCAGCCAATCAGCTGGCGGTTCATGCATCAGCCACCAACCACGAGCAAAGGCTGGGCCAGTCAGCCACGGATCGGTGAACATAATCAGGTCACCGAGTTTAATCTCAATACATGCATGGGTGAAGTAGGTAATCTGAAGCAGAAAAAGAAGGACAGAAATTCCTCAATTTAGTTCTCAATATGAATTGCCCCCTACCCAACCTCGTCCCCCATGGTTTACTTTATTTCCAACCATGTTTACAATAGTAAACCCTGGGAGGGAAACTCCTCACTTGGACCCTGATTGGACAAAACCAAATGTTAACATTTTGTCAAAACAGCCGGCCGGCAACCAATGTACAAACAGGCTATTAAATCTGGTACAAGACCACGAGACCATGACGAAGATGTGAATTTTGAAAAGTAGCCAGACTATTCTAATTTGCATACGTATCCAAAATTGTTGGATATGCAAATGATCCAATACCAGGGTGAGAGAGCGGAAAAACCTCGTACTGCTCAACACAACCTTGGGACGAGGTTGACCCCTACCCCTATCATCACACGCTAAACACTGCCTGCCTTGCTCACCATTTTGGGAGTCAATCTATACCTAAAAATTGTGGCAAGCGTGTTATTAACCCTCCTACTCTCAGTGACTCTTGGCAACATTTCCCAGTGAGTTGACCAACCATTTGAAACCATTCGACTGCCAAGGTTGTGTACGGTGGCACAACTGTGCACAGAACTAACTGTGTACTGTGTACATGCATTCCCTCATGGTATCATATTGCAGGCTGGCATAGTTTATCTATCATTCAAAACCACAGTGAATGGTATTGAATGGTCAGACAGCAAGAGGGTTATGGGTTATCGGGGTCCTTCATGAATTATCCCTCAACATCTCTTCTTTGTTAACGATGAATCTTAAAACTGTTTTGAAATTAATATTTGAACATTGACAAACGTCCTGCATTACTTGTTAGACTTGCATCGCAGACAGCAACAGCCCGCCCCGGGATTATAGCTTGGGGAGGGGGGGCTCAAAACAACGTAAAGACGAGTGGGGTCCAGGGGCAGGCGTTACGGCCCCTGGTGGGGGTCCAGGGGTGAAGCCCCCCGGAAGCTTTGATTGCTTTTTGGGGGTTAACAAATCAAGCCTCAGTATGCCTAAAAACAGAGAAATGGACGCACTTTTAATTCATATAAATATTTTAATTTTACTGGAAATATGTATGTAGCATCAACTGGCTCAGTCCAGTGATTATTCCAAGCCCCCGTTGTTCAAAAACTATCTCAACTCTTGCTGACTAAGCTTCGCTGTGCTTAGTGCATTTGCCATTACAGACTGACCTGAACTTCCCCTACTTTAAGAGGCATAGGATCTCTCTTATTGGTCTCCCACGGCTGTGGTGGCTTCAATTCTACAATGTCCAAGCTTCCATCATCATTATACTCCGGAACTGCATCAGAACAAGAACAAAAATATATATTTTTCAATTTATTTATTATTGATTTATTTATTCTGGTTGTGAAGCCAAGGACTCTCAGAAAGCGAACTGAATCGCTGTACTAGCCAAGAACCCCATGGAGAGAAGACAATGAGGGAAGTTTCAGTTTAAGGTGTGGGAGGAAAACCACAGAGAAATATTCCAGGTAAAAAAAAACACGCAATCAGGCAGGGACTGAAAAACCCAATCCACGTAGTGCCCCGATGTGATTTGAACTGGGGTCCCCAGAGGTGTAAGGCAAGGCAAGATACCACTACGCCAACCTGACTGCCCAAAACTACATGAAGTACATATTTTATTAATTTTTTATCGGTGTTCTTTGAGCCATGTCAATGATTCCTCTGCTCTCCCTGGGGCCCCCTGACACAAAATTATTTTAAATTAAAAGGCATCTCCTGGTCTATTTTCAGTACATTAGACACAACTCATTAAGCTTAAGCGCACCGGACTCAAGCTACATGGCCTAATTTCATAGAGCTGCTTAAAGGCCCTGTACACTATTGGTAAGATCGAAAAGTGGAGAATGGTGACTCCGGTGACTGATTGGGCTTAAACTTTCACAAGTTGGTAATTTCACGTACTATGTTGGGTCACATGACATGTGGAATGTGGAAACATACTGGTCTTTGACAAATACCACTGTTATACCTCTGTCTTGAATGCTGTATTTTCATTGGCACAGAACGATCACATGAGCGGGCAACAAATATCCATGTACCACTCTCCTCTCACGCGCGCGCGTCGTATGGTACAACTTTCTGTGCAGCAAGGGATCGAGATTATCATCGTTTCGATGAAATTGGAGTCCTTCAGATGAGGAAAATATTACTAAGAATTCAAGACAGAGGTATAACAAAACAATTGTTGCCTCGAGTGTCATTTGCCCCCTCGGGTGTACAAAACACCATGGACCATGTCACCACAGGCAACAATTCGTCAGCAGTTTCACAAAGTGCCAAAAACTTGAAAAATCGGTAAAAACCTCATATTGATTTTTTTGTTGGTTTTGATGTAGTTGATTGGTATCTAACAATTTACAAAGTTACAGCTCTCAAAAGCGTCTAGTTTCTTAATTATGCTAAGTTGATGAAAGACAAAAACCCCAAGAGCCTGGAATTGCGTTTTCACGAAGAGCCAAAAACCTTTTTGTCATTTTGTGTATTCGCGACCGCGTTGATTGTATAGCTGGCACAGTGCCAATCATGAGTGCTCCGGTTTTTGCGTTTTCACGAAGTGCCAAAAACTTTGTTATTGCGTTTTCACGAACAGCCAAAAAGTTTACACACGACGCGCGCGCGCTGCACACAGACCGCAATTTGTACAGTTTTCACAAAGAGACAATCTTGTTAATTAAATAATTCCTCATTAATTAAACAAGTTATGGACAAAATTGAAAGCAGACTTTGTATGATTTAGGATCTCTACTTCCCTGATATGTAAAAATTTCAAAGATTAAATTGCGAATGGTCTACCAACCAGTAAATTTAAAATTAGCTTAACTTCAAACGCGGTTTTCTCCAAACACACATTTTTGGCTTAAGGGGACCTTTTGGCACTTCGTGAAATTGCTAACGAATTGCTAGTGCAGCTGCTATTTATTTTGCATAACAATTAATGTTTATGTAATCCCTACACATATGGCAGCCCTACAATAACAAAACAGGAGCATCATGACACAGAAGGCTTGAAATACACTTTGAAAGCTAGCACAGAATGTTGAGTCACATGACATGACTGGTCTTTGACAATTACCAATGTTGTCTTAGGCACAACATTTTCTAATCACCCAAAAACTTTGCTAATGTGCAGCTGCTAGTTTTTTTGCACAACAAATAAAGTTATTGGCTTCATTTCTCTTGTCTAAGTTGTGTTTTAGGCACAACATTTTCTAATCACCGGAAAACTTTGCTCATAAATGTGCAGCTGCTAGTTTTTTTGCATAACAAATAAAGTTATTGGTTTCATGTCTACATGTAACATGTGTAAGCCCTAAACTAATGACTAATACATACTTTTTCAGATTGACTAGTAAAACAAGTTTTCAAGTCTAAGCTTTCTCAAAAAGTTCAGTAAAAAAGAGCGAAAGGTCTTGGAAAAAATACTCCTGGTCCGGTAAATATTCAAAGCTAATGAACAATACGTGTACAGGGTGTATATGTAGTCCAGTGAAAAAAAATATATGAATACATTGCTGTGCTACTTTGTGAAAACGGAAAATGTCCATTTTCGTTAATTTTCGACGTCACTAAGTAGCACGCAGTTTTCTTACATCATTGCTTATTAATATAGGACGAAAAGCATTAAAAAGCACCGTAGGCCTATATATGACGTTCAATGCATAAAGTCTCCACTGTAAGAAAACTAGTTGAAAATACCCGGAAATTTTATAGGAAAGCTTGATTTTAAAAAGCGTTCAACTTTAAACGCCGTTTTCTCCCATTGTTTCTTTTTACTGGTATCTACAGGTCTCTGTACTACTTCGTGAAATTGCTGACGAATTGTATAGGCCTAATGTTGCATAAGTGCTTTAGGCACGAATCACTGTAAAAACTTTGCTATTGCAGCTGCTATTTATTTTGCATAACAATTAATGTTTATGTAATCCCTACACATATGGCAGCCCTACAATAACAAAACAGGAGCATCATGACACAGAAGGCTTGAAATACACTTTGAAAGCTAGCACAGAATGTTGAGTCACATGACATGACTGGTCTTTGACAATTACCAATGTTGTCTTAGGCACAACATTTTCTAATCACCCAAAAACTTTGCTAATGTGCAGCTGCTAGTTTTTTTGCACAACAAATAAAGTTATTGATTTCATTTCTCTTGTCTAAGTTGTGTTTTAGGCACAACATTTTCTAATCACCGGAAAACTTTGCTCATAAATGTGCAGCTGCTAGTTTTTTTGCATAACAAATAAAGTTATTGGTTTTATGTCTACATGTAACATGTGTAAGCCCTAAACTAATGACTAATACATACTTTTTCAGATTGACTAGTAAAACAAGTTTTCAAGTCTAAGCTTTCTCAAAAAGTTCAGTAAAAAAGAGCGAAAGGTCTTGGAAAAAATACTCCTGGTCCGGTAAATATTCAAAGCTAATGAACAATACGTGTACAGGGTGTATGTGTAGTCCAGTGAAAAAAAATATATGAATACATTGCTGTGCTACTTTGTGAAAACGGAAAATGTTCATTTTCGTTAATTTTCGACGTCACTAAGTAGCATGCAGTTTTCTTACATCATTGCTCATTAATTTAGGACGAAAAGCATTAAAAAGCACCGTAGGCCTATATATGACGTTCAATGCATAAAGTCTCCACTGTAAGAAAACTAGTTGAAAATACCCGGAAATTTTATAGGAAAGCTTGATTTTAAAAAGCGTTCAACTTTAAACGCCGTTTTCTCCCATTGTTACTTTTTACTGGTATCTACCTCTGTGCTACTTCGTGGCGTTGGTGACGAATTGTTATAGCCGAAAGTGAAACAGGAACCGACCCTGGTTTGCTTGGGTACATTTCTTTTACAACCACTAAGCCAACCTGGGCCCAATTTCATAGAGTCTGTAAGCACAAAAAACTTGGTAAGCACAGAGAAATCTGGCTTACCAGAAACAGCTTATCAGCCAACATTCCATATATTTTACCTTGTTTCAACTGGTGCCCAACTCATTTTTTTGCTCAGTATTTTCTGCTAAACAGTTTTATGAAATTAGGCCCTAGAAAACGGCAAACTGTTTGAGTCTGTCGACAATAGACCGATCCATTAAGCTCCGCCCCTTACGTGTTGACCAATCACAACCTTGGCTATACGCCACCAAAAGTCCGACACGCTAAAATCCCATTAGAAAAGTAAACATGCGTGCGCGCGTACTTAAAGCGCGCACGTTCATGTCGCGAGTGTGGCATTGGAGAGACGCACATGTGCTGCACACGTGTGCAGTGGTGAGGCAGCCAATGCTATGATTGGTCAATATGCTAAAGGGGTGGGGCTTAATGGATTGGTCTATTGTTAGAGCCGAATGTGAAACAGAAACTGACCCTGGTACATTTCTTATAAAACAAGACCAAAGGCAAACCACAATAAATTCTCTCTACCCCTCTGCAAGACTAAACGATGCCAAACTAGCCCTTTAATGTACATGACTAAGAAGTGGAACGATAGTCACTAAACCTTTTTTTTCTCTCAGTTGTGATCCTAACTTGTCATTTCTCATTACCAGCTCAGCATATTCAGTTTCTGTCGTATCAATTTATGTTATCATGCCATGTTTAGCTTTTAAATGATTGCCATAATAAGCTTAAACTTTTGTTTACAATTTTGCCTAGTTTTTGTTTGGCTTTAATTTATTTGTTATTCCCTACATGAATTGTGGGATCTTTTGGTGTTCGATGTTTGTGTTTTATATTTTCTTGCCTTGCCTTCATCACTCTGATTGGGAGGGATTAAAAGGTTGTCCAAGGGGATTGTAGTTGTGGACCGGTCCGTTTTTGGATTTAGGGGTAAATCTTTTAGATTCAAAGTTTAAGTGCCTTGGATATAAATTTGGTTCATGAAGTGGATTGGTCCCTGATTGCAGTCCTTTGGATTGACTTTAAATTCCTCCCATTTGAAGTGAACAGTTTTATAAAACATCCCCGTTTTTGTGTGTTATAGTTTTAATGCCATTTTAATCATTAATGTAATGTTTTTCTCAGATTTTTAATTAAGTAACTGTTCATGTAATTCTGCTGCTGGCAGCGAATTGAATAGATTTTTAATAAACCATTGAATAATAATAATATAAAAAAAAAGGCAAACCAGAGTTTATAAATTGTAAACTTTCTGTTCAAACAGCTCAATCATTCCATTGCTCACCAAAACGTACGCTTGTGTTGTTTTTTCTTGTCAACCCTTGTATAGTTTAATATGAGGGAAATTCAGAAAAGACAACTTTCTTAGAAAGAATAGAGTAAGAAAAGTAAACTTTCTGTTCACACGTACCAAGCTGTTGTTGACTGAAGCTATCTGGAGGATTCACATAGCGCATGGTCTTGGCGTCAAGTTTCCATCCATGCTTGGTGCAACGGAGAATGCTACACAAAAAAATAATTAAACAAAAATTAAATTAAAGGGTGCCATCAGGAGAAAAGTTGGTTTCGTTCTGAAATATCTAATTGCATTAAGTTTATTCCAGTTGCAACATCCACTGTGGACTTCTTGCACTGCACCTTGTACAATGCTTTACTTTTTGGCTGGCCTAACAATCAAAGAAATTGATTGCAGCGGGTTAAAAATCAGGCGTGATACTTGGCCGTCGGAGGACCAACAAATTGGGACAATTCTGTCGAGTACAAGGGCTGACCTGCAAGTATTTAGAGCTTTTATAAACTTTTGTTCAGGCTACTTAATAACAACAGTTTTGCTGATTTTTTCTAAGGGGAAAAAAAAAATGGAAATCAGATATTACAAAGTGGGAAGAAGTGTCTCCCTTATTTTGGCAACATCTTTGTTCGGGGGTGCCAGTCAGAAGCCATACCTTCAAAAATTATATTATTTTATTGTCAATTTAAATGTTGGAAAGTGAAAGGTTCAAAGGTCAATTTGCCAAAGTCAGAGATTTTAAAAAGTCTGAACTGAAAAAAAAAAGGGTTTTTCCATACTACGTGATAAGCAAAATGAAAGTAAAATCAATTCAACAAAGTAACAAAGAAAACACAAGAATAAGACTTGACCTCCTGTCAATGCAGGGTCAACTTCAACAAAATAGCACTTGAAGACCTCCAAAATTACTGCTATTTGTTAGGATTGCTACAATCCAAACTAGACATTTTGTGAACAAACAAACACTAAGCTGTTCCGTTTTGTTTTACTTTGATTGTACGCTCAAGGCCTTTAAATTGAGTCTGACTTTGAGATTGAAGACCACTTCACCTTTGACACTTACCTTTTATTCCCTGGAGATGTTTTCTGGGCACTGTGGGGAAAATACAATTTAGCAAACATGCCCTAAAATCTTCAGAGCTGGGGTATGTTTTTAATACTGATGAGAAACTAAAACTTAACTTTCAATGGCCTTTACTTAAAGGCCCTGTACACTATTGGTAAGATCGAAAAACACAAATGTTCACAGATTCACACATAACTGACATGATTTAAAGTAAGTAATGGTAGAAAGGGTTCCTTCAAATATTTCTGCCTAAAATGCTATCGTTTCTGAGAAATGAGTAAAATAGTTTTTATCTCGTCTGATAAAAACTTGATGCTTGAAAAAACAGAAAACTCATAAGGTCTCTTTTCACTATTTTCTCGTGACCTCAATGACCAATTGAGCTCACACATTCACAGGTTTGTTTGTTCATGCGTATGTTGAATCACACAAAATATAGACACTGATTTTGAGCTGTTACCAAAAGTGTACAATACCTTGAAAAGACCTTTGCAGGCATCCTTTTTCAAAGGGTTTTGATGTAAAAAGCAATTTTTTTTATAAAGTGATAAAAGATAGAAGAGTAGCCTCAGGCAGCCAACAAGACTTATGCTTTAGGAGATAACCTTGACATATCACAGGCATGTTTTTACCACTATTTTGGAAACCGTCAAGGAGATAGAAACCGCAACTAGTTTCTAATGCACAATGCATTGCTTGCTTAGCAAATTGGACTGGTGACTTACAATAAATAGTCAAAGTTGAAGGCAAAGTATACCATTGGTTTTTGGAACCGTTTGATTGTTTTTAATCCTATATAAATGTAGATATACACAATAAAACTAACCTTTTCATTTCAAAAGGTGGTAGCGATTTTCCGCACAGGAAGAATAATCCATAATTGGAATACACAATCTGAGAAAGATTTCTGACAGAAATGTTTCTCAGATTCAAATTTTGGGGGATAAAAACTGACATCTTTTTCCATATATCCACATTATTTTGAGTTGAAATATTTCTCAAAATGCTTTATATTATCGAAGGTTGCTGTACTTCTAACCAAGTAAGTTTTTATTGCCATAAATTTTTAGAGTGATTACCAATCGTATACCTTTCCTTTAACACAGTGATCCTTGCCAGGACTTCTGAGACTTTCAGGGCAGCTAAAATTGCTGTTATGCCTCAGTGTCTGAAAGTTAAATGCGATGTCAGAAACATCCTTTGTTTTTTCAAACGTTTGGAGAAAGGCTTTTGGCGGGTAATGGAACTGAAAATGGGAACCGAGTACCCGGACAGTCAATCGGTTACCTGGGTACCCGTCACAGGCTTAAAACAATCATTGACAAAAATAGATAGCTCAGTCGGTGGAACACCTGCACGTTTCCCCGGAGGCCACAGGTTCAAATCCCGCTCCAGTCAAGTTGTCCTTGTTACAACCCGAAAATAAAACAGTTGACAAAAAAAAAAATTCCCATCAAATCTCAGCAGGCTCCTTACCAGTTGTCACCATCTTCGATATCTTTAATAAAGGTCCCTCCTTGATGCTTGCACTTGTTTAGGCACGCCTTGAACATGTGGGAGGTGGCCGGTTCCTCCACAGTGTTCTCCGCAGAAGGATCCTTATAGATGACAAACTTCTCCTTCTCCGATCTGCTGATGAGGTTGACACCGAACTTGAGTTGGCTCGTTTCCTCTGGCGACAGGGAGAAGATAATTTCTCTTTCTTGCTCCATGACGTATCGATTAATTTAAATCTGTTATTAGAGACACAGTGCAGGATATGTAACTGTTCGGTCCACTTCGATTAGTTTCGACCAGAAAATATAGATTTAAATTTGAATACCTATTTATTATCGAATCGAGAAAGTTATAAGCTTTTAATTAAGGTATTGCCATGATTGCACAACAGAAAACTGCCAATGATATGCAGTATTATTTGGTTTTTACCCTAACACATTGTAAGCACTGTGTACTCAGTACTTTCCCCGAGTTCTGTAAAAAAAAAATCAATAAGAATGTTACTCGGGTGAGATTCGAACCCACGACCTTTGCCATTCTAGAATAGATGTTTCACCAACTAGACCACCGAGATTGCCGGTAGCTAGAGGCAGTTCGAATCCTATGTTTTAGCAGTGCCGTTTACCATCTATTAGATAGCCTATATGCAGTTAGTTAATTAAAAACTGAAAATGAATTATTGTCAGAGCCTACCCAACAACTAGTTTCAGTTTTACATGTAGTATGTATTTTGTGCATCATCCGTGGCATATGAGAAAGTTTCTGTATTTGTTTCGAAACAGCACCTTCCATCAAGGTTTATTCACAGAAAAAAAAAAACATCTAAAAGAAATTCTCTCAGCGAAAATCGGGCCATGCAGCTTGAAATATAAGCAATACAAAAAAAACGCATTAAAACCCTGCGATGCCATTCATTGTTAAATTGTCTTCGGACACCCTGCAGTAACAGCAGCGTGCAGTACGTTGGGAAAATGTGTATACCTCTTTTACAATTACAATGTTGATTTCATACTTTTTTCAAAGCTTTCAAAATGTTGTAGAAAAAGTTTGGCCGAAAAAAATAAATAACAAAGTTTTTACACTGCAAAACTGCACTTTTGTTGTACATTATCCTATTATTATATAAAAAGTGTTTTATAACTGGGGATATCTCAAAAATGCTACAACCTTTTTGAAATGAAATTTTCACAGGTTAGTTTTATACTCAGAAAAGTCTGCATACTTAGTTGGTTCACTTACCTGCATTCGGCATAACACCAAGAATCATAAATGCTTAACACTAAAGGTTGGGAAGTACATGTACTTGCTGTATTGCTTTGTCGATTATGTATACTTTAAGCATATAGTTAAACTATATAACGTGTGTGTACGTGTGTGTGGTTGTGTGTCGTAGCACACAAAGTACACACTTACATGTAGAGCAATTTTTAACCAATAGGGGAGTGCGATTCTTTCTGCCAACCTTGTTTGTTATTTAAATTTGTAAGGCCCCCCAAAAAAGGGTTGTGTTTCCGGTTCCCAGACCGACCCTAGTTTTTAAGCCGCGACCCTAAACTTTTTATTCGGTCTTTAAAAAAAACAGGGGGAAACGGGATAAAACGGGGAAAAAAAGAAAAAACAAAAACAAAAACCTATTTTACCTGGAAGAAAGGCAATTCTACAGCTGTTCTATAAGTCTGTCTTACAGAGTATTTTGACATTCTGTTTAATTTGTGTGTTTGTAAACATGAGGGCACATGCCTTAGGCCTGCGCTAAACGCCGCACGTTTGTCGTGTCGAACTCAAACAGTTGTAAAATTAGGAATTAAATTCGACAAAAGAGCGGCGTTTAGCACAAACCTTTTATTTAAGTTTGGCACTGCCGTGTAGCACAGCAAGCCCTGCCGTCGCGCTCTTGCCGTGTCGAATCGAACTGAAAACATTTGAGTTCGGCTCGGCAAAAGTGCGACGTTTAGCGCAGGCCTTTGCGTCAATACCATTGTGGTGGAACCATCAGCGCACTGGTTAAAATGTGTCTAGACTCTGTAGTGTTATGTGATGTTGTATCATACAATAGACCATTGTTAAATTAGCAGTCATGTAACAGGTCTTCACATTTTACTTTCAATAAACATTTTGTCATGTAACTGTAGAGCTATCAGACCGTTACCTACTGACACGAACCGACACACACGAAGATACCAGCCAAAAATAACTTTTGGAGAAAACGCTTTGCTTCAGTTCTTGAAATCTATAACTGATGCAGAATGAAGGCGACATTTTCAATGGTTTACTACTGACTGTTGCTATTGTAACTTTATACTCTGTAAACATTACTTATTAAATTTAGTCTATGGATTTTACTGCAGTTGTAATTTGTTATTGGACCATTTTGGGGGTTACAAAATTGTTTTGGTTGTGTTTTAAACCTTAGGTATTGATAAATATCAATAAAAACATTAAATAATCGATATTACAAATTGCCCAACCCTGAGGAGGGGTCATCACTCAGATTCTTAAAAACAATGTGACCTTCTTATGTGGACTATGCAAAAAAACATTATTCATCCAAAAAAAACATGGTTCACCCCCCTGGCTGCCGGACTATTACATTGGGTAGAGTAGTCAAACTATTCCTCCATGGTCAAACAGGCTAACAAAATTACCGGTATTCAGCAGGCTGTACCGGATGATTTATACAAATCTCTTACTTCAAATAAAATGAAACTCATTAGTTCAGACAGCTTTCATGGACTTCACTTGAAATTCCAGAAAAGCCTTAGAAGCTAATGTTTACTTCAAATAGCCATCAGAACCCCCGGAGCGCCCTCCCCCCCCCCAGGTATGCTTGGTTCCTCTGGTTGAGATTAAGTTATACAATGGGCCACTGGAACAGTGAGTGGTACCACATGGGCTCTCTGTCCTTATAATACATTTTACTATTGTTGTATGGTGTACTTTTTTTTTTGGGGGGGGGGGTATCTGCCTTTTTATTAGAGAGGTTTCGCAAGCCTACGGATACGGATACAGATACAGATACGATAACCGTATCCGTTCACGTTAGATGCGCCTCAGATTTTGTTTCGCAATCATAGAGTTATGTGTCAGGCCTGGGCCAAACTATAGACATACGTTGGCATGGGTTTTGCGAGCAAAATAAATCCAAAAACATTGTGTGTGTGTGTTCTTGTTACATTGGAGAATTTGATTGAGCAGTATTTTTATTCAAATTATCGTTTTCGGACCCCCGCGTTAAACGCGTGTAAAGAAAGTTTCCGGTAAGCACGGCAAAATAGAGACTCCTGTTTATACTGTATTTTCCCCATATTTTGCTTACAAATGATGAAAACATTTCCATCTATGTCATAAATGACACCTTTAAAAGCAATACCAGGGGAAATGTTTTTAATCTAGGGCAAAAATACAACTAAAATCAGCAAAACGGTATCCGTTTTTAACGTACGTGAATGAGCTCCCGTATCCGTTGTCAACGCACATGCAAAACACGGAAGACACGGTTACGCGTCACGTGAACACACAAAGTGTTGACTAATCCGTATCCGTATCTGTATCCGTAGCCTTGCGAAACCTCTCTATTATCTAGGGTTTACTTATTAACTTTTAACTGCTGGCCTACTCTTTCTCTATTGTACCGTTTTACCCCTTGGTGTGTTTTTACGATGTATGTTCAAGGGGGAAATAAAAGTCCCTTGTAGGGGAAATACCGTTTTTATTGTATTAGGCCTATTGTATTGTATGTGAAGTGCTTACTTCCTCCATGGTCTATTGTAGAGAGTTCATGAACTCTGTTTTATCATCACTGCCCTGGAGCTTAGTGCTTATTATTTTACCTGGGGTTGTTTACCCTGTGTGTGTTGGTATTTATTGATGTTTAAAGGAACATTACAGAATTGGTTTTTGCTAACAAACAGTTGCTGGCAGTGTCAGCACTTTATGTAATCGACCATATACATAAACTGACAAACCTGTAGAAGTTTGAGGTCGATCGGCCATCTGGGTCACGAGAAAATAGTGAAAAACCGATTACACATTTGCATGAAATCATATAGGTTCAACAAATGAATAAAACACTCACTGAGCGATAAAATCCAATCGGAAAATTAGTTTATTCATTTCTCATCAAATATGACATTTCAGACAGAAATATTTCAAGGGATGTTTTCTACTATCATCCTCATTAGACCGTGTAAGTTTTATGTAAATCTGTGATCAAAAAGTATATTTTACAATTACCAATTCTGTAATGTTCCTTTAACATCCACTGGTATACAGTGTTTGCTCTCTTCCTGATAAAAACCTTTTGGCTGTGACAGTTAGTCACATGTGGTGATTGATTATAACTGAATTCCAGTGCAACAAAGTCTGTTTATCACTGGGCTAGACCATAGAGAAAGGGCTAGACATACCAATCTTATCAAAGTCTTATCAACGCTTTTGTATGTTGGTGTGACTTTGAAGTGACATAAGAGTGTCCAGACATAGTGGAGGATAGCAGCCACAGGAAGGGAAACTGGACCAGGGAGTACAGTGTGTAAAGGTTTTAAAAATGAAACAAAATGAACAAAGAAAAATTAACTACAGCGGGATTTGAACTGAATGATCTCTGGACTATTGTGCCGGTGTCATAGGGAAATCTGTCATAGGGAAATCTGTCCCCGGCGATTCTGTCCCCCTTATGGGAAATTAACGTGGGCTGAAGGAGGATGATTCAAAAGAGGGCGCTATCAGAAGAAGCTTGCACACAGTTTGCCGTATGGGGGGACAGATTCACCGGGGGGGGGGGGGGGGCAGAATCTCCGTCCACACCGGCGCTCTACCAACTGAGCTACATGTACAGTGTATCTAGCCCTATGTTGGCGGACTCCCTATTTTGTCAATATCTTTCTTCGGGGGTGCCAGTCAGAAGCCATACAACCGTAAACTGCCGTGTAGCCAGGGATCACCCAAGTTTACGATACAACCTGGGAAGCGGCAGCCAGGGGATCGATCACCTTAAGATGTGACTTTTTTAATTCAAATTTCAAGTAATAAACCACAAGGGTTTTAAATCATATGGACATCATTGGTAAATTCGTCAAAGACCAGTATTATCCGCACTTTATGTAAACCAACAGGACTGGACACCAAACCTATGAAAATTTAAGTTCAATCTATTCCATCAGAGTCAAAGAAAATAGTGACAAACCCCCTTACAATACATGTGTGTTTTCACTGGTTTTTTGGTTTGGACTCAATTCTAAAAAAAACTACAGCATTTCAAGCAAGATATTTCAAGTGAAGTTTTCCATCATGACCACCTTTACACCATGAAGGCCTACACTGCGTCAGGTACACATGTATGTCATTCTAATGGTGTGCATACCCTTTTAAGTCAACAAAAAAAGACGTGTATCTGAATGTTCCTCCAAAATCACTGTTTCAACCTTTTTATACAGGCCTTCCAGTGTTGCGGCGAACCTGTAATTATTAAATTGCGAAAATGAAAAGTTTGAAACAGTTGAGGAGCGACTGGACGCACTGGAAGTCGAAAGATCGACTGTTGCAGTCGTTCAGAATGACTCTAGTCTAGCAATTGGTTTCAGACCGTCGATCTTGTCATGAGCCGAACCTAATGCAATTTTTATGTTAATGTTTAGAAGAAAAGTAGCTTCATGCTATATTTGTAAGCATTCTTCTTCTTCTCAGTACAGCCAACATACATGTAGCAAGGAGGCTTTTTTGCATACATATGGCTCTACATCATTGTGAACTAAAAAACAAATTTGTAACTGAACTTTTGAACTAAAATGATACACGGCATTGATGTATGCTGTTGACATGCCCTTTTATATTGATCAAGGCACTAACATGACTAATTATTTAGAGTTAGGGCCTACATGTACTTCCTATGACTAAGCACGTTTATCGGTTCGAATATAACATGTTCAGCAACCTGTGAAAATGTCCTGCTAGTATTGTTTGGCACGCTGGGTGTGTTTTTCATATTCTTATCTCCAGCCAATTTGTATTATAAATGTTTGACCTAGAGTCACTGCTAATCTATTTGGTTCGGGCGACTCTGGATCACCTGTCTGCAACAGGTGTTACTTATTTCAATTGGTCAGTTTTGATGCTTTTTAAATAATGCTCAGCGTTCTCCCCAGGATTTTTTTAAACTGGGGGAGGAGGGGAGGGGGGGGGGCATTCTAGACCCATAGGGTGTCGTGGCCGAGCGGATAAGAGCACCGAACTCAAGCTCTGGTGTTTCTGTTCAGCAGAGTGTGTGTTCGAATCCCGGTCGTGACACCTGTGTCCCTGAGCAAGACACTTTACTATAATTGCTTCTCTCCACCCAGGGCTAAATGGGTACCTGTGAGGGCAGAGATGGTTCTTGTGATTGATTTAGCTTAGTGCGCTACATATTTGGCAGCACAGGCTGTATACTCACCAGGGAGCTGAGTTGGTTTAAGGAATGAAATGGCCCAGTGATCAGGGTAATAATGTTGGAAGCGCTTTGAGACATGGTGTATAAAGCGCTATATAAAAACCGAATATTATTATTATTATTATTATTTGGCCTTTGGCCAAAGGACACTGAATTGAAAACGAGGTCCTCGGAATGTTTTTTACTTGGTGTTTAGGGCCTATCTTGGTTTTAAAAGCTCTAACAGTGCATTCTGGAGCGTTTTAAATGGTTTTATCTGGATGATTTTTATGAGTATGATCCAAAATTACAAAAAAAGTTTACCATAATATTAGCGATATAGTTATTTATTTATTAATTTGTTGGCCTATCGGCCGAAATTTGTGCGTCTCGGCACGCAATTTGCGCGTATTTTTGGCTAGGTACATGTACGCGAGCTTGTGCATGGGAAGAACCGTAATGCTAATTTATTTCTGTCCATCTCTCTCTCTCTCTCTCAATTAATTTATCTACCATGTCGGCCGCCATTTATAACAGGCATTAGACCATACTTAACAGTGCTCTGTGAATATCGGAGGCCTTATGTATACAAACATGAAAAATGCGTGCATACTAATCAAGTGCCTGTGTTACACGGCACACTGATCCTCAAAAAAAAGGGAGTCAGTCTTCATACTGGTGGGAGCCAGAATTCAAGTTGACTTTATCAAAATCAACCAGTATGAGTTACTTCAGCCATGAAGTAGGGTCCCATTCCTGCAGCCAACAACTTGTGGAATTGTATTTTTAGGCTCAATGGCTTTTTGTAGCCAAAACATTTACCGACATTTTATGTTTACGTGAGACTGTTTTACATGATTTAGTTGGTGAACAAGAAGTTTGCGATAATTCTTTGTTAGAATTCGGTAGCCAATCGAATAACCACACGTAGCTTCAGGACCCCTCGCTCATGTTTGGGGTATTCGGCCATGAAATGGTCTATACCAGAATAAAAAAGTTTATGCTGGTCTCTATGACATGTTGTTAATGTGAGTTGACATATTTGAAAGAAAAAGAGTACATCGCCAAAAAAAGGTAAAGTCAATAGAAATTTTTGAAATGGATTGCTATGTTGATCCAGAGTATATTCAGCTTTTCAATTCAGTTTGTGGCGGGTCAATATTTTGTTACTCTTGTTGTTCAACTATACTCTACACCTGTACACCTACTTTAACCTTTCACTACAGAACTGTTTGGACAATAGGGCAGGTCCAAGCTAATGTCCTCTTCCTCTTTCTCAAAAAACTACTTCGAAGGGAGTCATTTTTCACAATGTTTTATGAAAAATAATTTTTTTAGCGTCCTGCATTTTTGAAAAAGAGGAGGAGGCGGGGCCTTTTTGTTTTTTTCTTAAATGGCCGCCGACACATTTTTTCAAGACAACTGGCCGGGCCATTTCTTAAAAGGCGGTTGCCAGCTTTTTTCTGTGTGTTTTTTCTATGTGCTATAGCCTAAAATATGATGTTTATCGATTTTTATTGTCAGAGATCGTAAAAATTGATCCTTGGAAAAAAAAAGGAGGCAGCCTCTCAAAAGGAAGCGAAAGGTGAAAAGTTTTAACAGTGATTTTTTCAACCAACATTTTTTTATGAACGATAAATTATCACAGGCAAACTTCAGAAAATGTCCATTGTTTGGCACTTTCTTCAAATCCATACTCTTCAAATCTGTATCAACTGAAATTGATTGATTGAGGAGTAATTTAAATTACATGTGTCCTGACGATGACTAGAGCAAGCTAGTCGAAACGTTGAGACCAAAAAGAACTCACTTTGCGGCAGTGCAGTTAATTACGAGAAGTCCCCCCGATCCTCAAAGCTAAAGTAGTTGTCCAGGCCGATTTCCCAGGTAGTAGTTAATAAGCAGGACAGTTCTTTTCAGAACTGAGAAGTCTCCCGAATTCCGAAAATCTACTCCGCGGTAGCAAGACAAGTTCTCTAAAGAACAAATCTACATAGCAAGTAGATATTTATACACATGGTGTTACCTCAACCGAATACCTCACCATGCAATGCCTCAAAACCCATATTAAATTACATGGTTATTATTTAACAAACTTGAACTGATCTGTGATCAGGAACTGGTTAATGATTCGGAACGGGTCAAACAACTGTATTTATGACAAATGGGGCTCACACCTGATCATACAAATTACACATGCCTCAACTTCACCCAATACCGCAGTACACACGGCCCTACCCTACTATAGTACTAAGACTAAGACTAAGAGTAAGACTAAGACTAGAGCAGGCCTGGAATTACACGGAGGCTAAAGAGGCCGTGGCTTCTGTTGCCCTAGTCCTGGCCTTGGTGCCCCTTCAAAACTTTCCCATAGACTTTAGGATTTTCCAGTGGAAGTGCCCTTTACAAAATGAAAAATGGCCTTGCCCTCTCATCTCCAAGATGAAATTCCAGGCCTGCTAGAGCCAACCTAAGATTGTAAGTAGGAATTGCACTTTAGCCCATAATGTGTCGTTACGTCAGCCATTATCAATTAACCATGGTTCACAAGACGCTATTACTAAATCACAAGAAGTTCACAGAAGTCTTGAGTAGAGTAATCCCTATAGCAGTTCTCAAAGGAAACTATACTGGGATGGTGCATCAGGTGACGTCACTGGTCATTTGTGCAAGTGATGATAAACTAATTAGTAAAGGTGCAAGTAAAAAGCATAGAAAATTACAGGAGCCTGGAGCCAGCGCTAGGCGTTAAAACACCCAGAGCTTGGAGGGCTAGCTTCTGGAAAGTACCAACAGATGTAGCATACACTGCTGATGGGGGTAGCTGGTTCCATATCCTTACTGTGCGTGGGTAGAATGAGAATGAGTCAATGTTTGCATCAGGTATGGTGTATTTGAGCTGGTGGTCCTGTCTGATGAAGTATGTCGATGGATAAATGACTGATGGCATTAGGATGTTGACCAAGCGATAGTGGATTTTATAAAACATAGTAGATTGAGCTAGGAGGCGTCGTGTATGTAATGAGTCCCAGTTTAGTTTTGAAATTAGTGTTGAAACTGAGGTGGTTCTGCGATAGTCATTGGCTACGAAACGAGCTGCCGATCTCTGTATTTGTTCAATGCGTTTTTGACTGTCAATTGTGTGGGAATTCCATGTTTCGGAGGCATATTCTATTTGAGGACGTACCAGTGTTTGATATGCTACAGTTTTGACATCTTGGGTGCAATGGGAGAGAGTTCTTCGAAGGAGACTAAGTGTGCGGCTAGCCTTGTTGATTATTTTTTGGTGGTGGCTGTTTCATCTAAGATCATTTGTGACTGTCACGCCCAGGTATTCATGTTGTTTTACTGAAGTCAATTTCTCGCCGTTGATATTGTAATGAAATTAGCTGGGTTTGCGCTTCTTAGTTATGGATAGGGATGAGCATTTCTTGATGTTGAAGTTCATCAGCCATTTGGCAGCCCAGTTTCCCAGTGTTGTCAAGTCTTCTTGAATTTTAAGGTGGTCTTCTTGGGAATGAATTTCTCTGCAGACAATGCTATCATCGGCAAACAGCCTCATTGTTGAGTTTAGTTTTTCCTGGATGTCGTTTATGTAAAGGACAAACAGGACTGGGCCAAGTACAGATCCCTGGGGTACTCCTGAAGTAACACTGCCCCAGGAAGAGTAGGTCCCATTAACTGAAACTGCCTGTTCTCTGCTGGTAAGGAATGCTTCGATCCAATTTACTGTGTGCCCCCTGATGCCATAGAATTGGAGCTTGGAAGATAGATGGTGATGTGGCACTTTGTCAAATGCCTTGCTGAAGTCCAGAAAAACAACATCTGTTTGACCTTGTTTGTGAAGACAATGAGCCCAGTCATGTGTAGCTGATATGAGTTGTGTAGATGTGGACAATTTTTCTCTGAACCCATGCTGGGAATCAATGAGGATGTTGTTTTGGCTCAGGTGTTTGGCAATGTGGCTAAGTAGTTTATGTTCCAAAACCTTACAGCAAATGCAGGTCAGAACAACCACTCAGATAAATCAACATGATCAATCGATTATGAATTGAATGACAACAAAATGATTCAATTACATGACATTTTAGTGTTAAAACTTGTTACCTTTTTAAAAATGAATCCTAATGTTTGTTGCTTGTTGTACTCATTGATGGAGTGACAATAAAGGTATATCAATTTATTATAAATCTAAGCTACATACATACATTTAACTGTCGAAATTATCCCAAAAAGCGAGGAAGTTGTACCGCGGTCCGGTCACGACGTGCTGTCAGCCATATTGATAGTCTGGTGCAAGCTAGGAGATGATCCGGGTTTAAGACCGCATACGTCTTGTACTGTTCTTGTTCGTTGACAACGTTACGTCCCGTGTGATGATGCGCAGGCCGGCCGGTCGTCATTCACACGCACTCTGCGTGTGTGTGTGTGTGTGCACATGTTGGGAGGTACATTTGGAGGTCATAATCATAAAATTATTCAGGGCATTGAGGCGGCGCATACCAAGACGGAAGTGACTAACCTTTCGGTTGGGAGGTAAACCACTGTTCGTCTGAGCATAGAACAAGGGATGTGGTCTGCTGAGCATGGAGCTAACTGAGTAGGGAGGAACTGTGGATAAGCATGGCCGACGGAAGAGAGGGCGCCTCCAGACCATTCTTCGACCCCATGGTCTGAACATTCAAGAAGGAGATGACCTTTTGTCTTTGCCTTCTCCTTTTCCCCACAGATATATCCCCTTCCATCTACACCACCCCTTTTGTCACCCTTCACTATTCATCCCCTGCCCGTTTTGCGTGCTCTCTGCCTCCCTCAGTGGCGTCACCAGAGGGGGGGGGGGGGGCAGGGAGGCCTGCTCAGAACCCTCCCCCTTGCCCCCCCCCCCCCCGCCAGTGCCTTTAAAATTTCAGTTTAAAGGCACTGGACACTATTGGTAATTACTCAAAATAACTGTTAGCATAAAAACTTACTTGGTAACGAGCAATGGAGAACTGTTGATAGTATAAAACATTGTGAGAAACGGCTCCCTCTGAAGTAACGTAGTTTTTGAGAAAGAAGTAATTTCTCAGTAAAATAATAATTTGAATTGATTTTGAGACCTCACGCGTGAGGTCGAAATCAAGCATTTGAAAGCACACAACTTCATGTGACAAGGGTGTTTTTTCTTCCATTATTATCTCGCAACTTCAACGACCAATTGAGTTCAAATTTTCACAGGTTTGTTATTTTGTGTATATGTTGAGATACAGCAAGTGAGAAGACTGGTCTTTGACAATTACCAAAGGTGTCGGTAATACGTGGTGGTCTGAACGCAGACCAATAGCTCCGTTAACACAACGTAGTCACATGCACAACAGCAAAATGGCCAGCGAAAAAGGTAGCCTAGACCATGTTCTTCTCCATATCAAAGCGCCCGTCTTTGCCTCGTGCTCCAACACCTAAGAGGCAGAGTCGGGAAAACACAGGATTCTGATTCTGATGTGGTACCATCAGAGTATTGCATGGACTCTGCATCCGAGGATTCCGCGCTATTTTAAATATCCGTTTCATAACTAAAATGTGATTATTATAATTACACCCAAAATTTCAATCCTGTATTTTGATTTTGATTTTTTTTTAATGGCTTACACTTGTCACAATGATTATGTTTTGGGTATTTACACTGAAATAAAGCATAGGGCGCTACAGACAATAATTTAATCAGTACTGACAGAGCCTAATTTGAGAATGCCGTGTACAACTCTAAATTGATACTTGGTAATCACTGTTGGTAATTTAATCCTTGTATACAGTCGAAAAGTTGTATCTTATAAAAATGACAAGTTCTCTAAGATTTGGTTGTTTTCGCAATCTTTTGTTACCTGCAAACTATGTAGACTGTTTTAGAACTGCATTGGTGAGTATCAACTATCAGTATCAGTTAACATATTTAATGATAATCTTGCACTTCTTTGCCCCCCCCCCCCCAATTTAATCTTTTCCCCCACTTGCCCCCCCCCCCAAATGAAAATGACTAGTTACGCCACTGGCCTCCCTCCCTTCATCTCTTTCCACTTGACTGCTTTCGTTACACCAGTACACCTGGGCATTATACACATGTACACATGGGTTCTTGCAGGGTCCAAACCACAACGGAGTTAGTTCCTTTCATGGAATACTGGGGAATCGCACAAAGGCGCGCTGATCTATACAATGACTTTATTACGAAACTAAATAATTATGTAGGCAATATTATACAAAATGAAGGCGTAGAAACATGTGTCTCGTTTGGTGGTTGGAAATAGAGTGAGTGAAGAAACTATAATAACTAGACATTAAAGGTATTGTACACTTTTGGTAGCAGCTCAAAATCAGTGTCCACATTTTGTGGGATTCAACATATGCATGAACAAACAAACCTGTGAAAGTTTGAGCTCAATTGGTCATCGAGGTCACGAGAAAATAATGAAAAGAGATCTTATGTGTTTTCTGTTTTTTCAAATTATCGCGCGCGATAATTACTATTGTTTTACTCGTTTCTCAAAAACGATAGCATTTTAGGCAGAAATATTTTAAGGAACCCTTTCTACCATTATTTACTTTAAATCATGTAAGTTATGTGTGAATCTGTGAACATTGTGTTTTTCGATCTTACCAATAGTGTACAGGGCCTTTAAAGGAACATTACAGAATTGGTAAGAAAAAACTTATCACAGATTTACATAAAACTTACACGGTCTAATGATGATGATAGTAGAAATCATCCCTCGAAATATTTCTGTCTGAATTGCCATATTTGATGAGAAATGAATAAACTAATTTTCCGATTGGAGTTTATCGCTCAGTGAGCGTTTTATTCATTTGTTGAACCTATATGATTTCATGCAAATGTGTAATCGGTTTTTCACTATTTTCTCGTGACCAAGATGGCCGATCGATCTCAAACTTCTACAGGTTTGTCAGCTTATGTATATGGTGGATTACATAAAGTGCTTACACTGCCAGCAACTATTTTGTTAGCAAAACCAATTCTGTAATGTTCCTTTAAGTGTTTGTGAACAAACAAACACTGAGCTGTCCGTTTTGTTTTACTTTGATTGTACGCTCAAGATCCATAAAGTGAGTCTAACTTTGAGATTGAAGACACTTCACCATTGACCAGGCGCGGTTCTAGAGCCACAATTTTCGGGGGGATAGATCTTTTGCACGTGACGCCTCCCCCTTACTTTCGCTACTGCTATTTCATTTTGGGAGTCGAAATAAAGCAACTATAAACAGCGCATTTTCCATGTATTTGGCGCGTAATATAAGTAGAAAGATAATCATACAACACTTGATGCAGTTGCGTGCAAATTATTTTGACTCCAAAACAGTGGACAGTACAAAAGCTTGCAGTGGTGTACTCCTTTGATTGAGAACATTATGGGATGTTTATAGAAGGAAGAGTGAAATCATACATGTAGCCGTGTGAAATCAAGTTCAAAGGATGAGATCATGTGGTCACGAAAAACATTTTGATGGTATTCGCAGCGGCGGCACCAGACCTGTTAATCTGGGGGGGGGGCAAGAGGGGGGGGGGGCAAGAGGGGGGGGGCAAGAGGTGGGGGCAAGAGGGGGGGGGGCAAGAGGGGGGGCAAGAGGGGGGGGGGCAAACTTAAATTTAGGGGGGCAAACAAAAGTCTATAATGTACTGTATAAGCCTACAATTCACTCTAGAAATAAGATTTTGCACTGTTTGTGCGAACTGCGTGTACAATGGCTGCTTACGGTTTTGGGCAGACAATGCATTTCTATTTATAGCAAGTTTCCAAGCTTGTACAGATAAATAAATTCACATTTTATGAACATTGCCGGAGATGGAAAGTGTATTGGACTTTTTTGATGGTGCCAGCTAATTATGATGGATGAAATTGAGTTTATTATTTACAGCGCAAACAACATTGTAACAAATTGGGTGCAATGGTTTGGGATTAAACTCATTTTCCGCCGTCGGGGAAAAAACTGGGGGGGGGGGGGGGGCAAAACAAACAACTGGGGGGCATTCCCCCCCCCCCCCCCATTAGCGCCGCCACTGGGTATTCGAAGAATCAAATATTTTTAATCAGGTACTGATGAGAAACTAACTTTCGATAGCCTTTACTTAAAAGACCTTTGCATAGATCAATGCAGGCACCATTTTTCAAAGGGTTTTGGTGCAACAAGCAAACCCATTCAATTCTGACCTCATTTCAAAATGAAATAGAATGAGCCATTTCAAACTGCTTGACCAACCAAAACTACGACATTGCAAGCAGTCATGCAACAAGTCTAGACATTTAACTTTCTAAATACATTTTTGTCAATGCAACTGTGAAGAATATTGAAGTAAACACTGGTAACAACAGCTGGATTTAGGGCTTACACTATCGAACCGTCACCGACTGACACGAACGGACACACACGTAGATACCAGTCAAAAATAGCAATCGGAGAAACGGCGGTTAATGGTCCCACCGTCATTAAAAACGATTTTTGTTTGTACAGTGGAGACTTGATGCTCTAAACGTTATGTACATGGTGCTTTTGCTTCAGTTCTTGAAATCTAAAATTTATGCAGAATGATTCGAGCACGAAAAATTCTTTCAAATATGTTATTCTGAGTGCTCGAAATGATTTTGAGTGCAAGGCGACATTTTCAATGGTTTACTTCTGTTGCTATTGTAACTTTATACTCTGTCGCTTTACTTATTAGATTTAGTCTATGGACTGTACTGCAGTTGTAATTTGTTATTGTACAGTTAAACAAGATGAACTAGTTCACGAATATACATTCACGGAAGATCCTAGTTGGAACCTCATTTTCCTTTCCACTAAGGTATATTTAATTCCCCCCTCTGAATTTGTGATGATTATCAATTTCTCATGGGGAAAAAAAGAAAGAAAACAAAATTGTTCTGTGAGCCGTTATTTATACATTATTTACATAAAGGTCGACAAAAATGTTTGTCACCAATTCTTCAATTATCAATTTCTCATGGGGAAAAAAAAGAAGGGGAAAAAAAAGAACAAAAAATTGTGCTGTGAGCCGTTATTTATACATTATTTACATAAAGGTCGACAAAAATGTTTGTCACCAATTCTTCAATTATCAATTTCTCATGGGGAAAAAAAAGAAGGGGGAAAAAAAAGAACAAAAATTTGTGCTGTGAGTCGTTATTTATACATTATTTACATAAAGGTCGACAAAAATGTTTGTCACCAATTCTTCTGAGCTGAGGAAAATAAAGTGCTAGATCACAAATTGCACCTTTCTATTTTCAGTTTTAAATAAAATGAATTAGAATCTGACACCGTTTTTCATTCCCCTCCTCTCATTTAGCACATTGTTTGTTATAATTAACTTTTTGCTGTTTAATGTTAACCCTTTAAACAGTCCCTCAACCGCCCGAGTTTGCTGAACATTTTTTTAGTTTTCAAGACTCTCTAAGTGAATTACTAGAATCATGGTTTAAAATATTCTAAGATACACAAGACTTATTATTTAGTATGGGGGTTGAACAAAGAAAAATTGATCTAGAGCGGGATTTGAACCAACGACCTCCGGATTAACGTACCGGCGCTCTACCAACTGAGCTATCTAGCCCTATATTGGCGGTCTCCCTATTTTGTCAATATCTCTGTTCGGGGGTGCCAGTCAGAAGCCATGCAACCGTTAACTGCCGTGTAGCCAGGGATCACACCCAAGTTCTTTCGTCCTTTTCGTTAGAATTGTCACTGATTAACATAATTATTTCAATTTCGGAGGAGACATATCCCAAGGGAAATTAACAATAATATTATTAGAGCTACAGAATTTATCATAATTAGCGTACCTTTTTTTACAATTCAACTTATAACTGTGAAGGGCGAAAATGAAAACAAATGATCAAACGATTGCCATTGTGTCGACGTGTACCTATGACTATTTAGTTTTATTTTGATGTTACTAACCCCCCCCCCCCTCCAAACACAAGCTGGTGAGCGTTTCCTCCTACCCATGTTGCGGTGTATTACTTTGGGTGGCTGGGCGGTCCAGTGGCTAAAAGGTTAACAAAATAATTGGCACATATTCAAAGTATTCTCAACTTTTACCAGTTTTTGGCAAGTTTATTATGCATGTCAGTGTTCTCCATGGGTCGAAATATTTAACAGTGCAGCCTCTGGAGGACTCTCAATAGTGCTTTTGCACGTTATTTGTAGGACAAAGGATGTGATATTTTAGGTTTGTATCACAAATTTGGCAAATAAAACAAGAGTTAGTTATATTTAACTTGAAATCCCGATTAAAAAGAAAAATTTAACAGGGCGGGACACCCTGCTAAACGTGGTCGTGGAGGACACTGCATGCCACGATATTGTTCAAGTTGAGTTTCAACGCGTTCTGTTTTTGTTATTCCCTTTTCCAATTATTCATGTTTTCAGGTCTGCTTTGTGCCACAAGAAGATGACAGTGTTTGATTCCTGAATTAATGGTACATGCATGATTTTGTATTTTTCTATGTTGATTGTTAGAGTTTGAACTTTTACCTACCATACCTTGACAATTTATGTCACACAATTATTGATGCATTGCATTCATAAAATCGTCGCGTGAGAACTATAAGGTCCTTTAACAAACGTGATGGACAAAAGGCCGTTAACAAAAGTTTTTTTTAAAGCCTATAAAACAAAATAATAAAATACAACTATCAGAATTTAATGTTTCCTTATGAAAATCAATTTTCAGATTTTCATAAGGAAACATTAATTTCTGATAGTTGTATTTTATTATTTTGTTTTATAGGCTTTAAAAAAACTTTTGTTAACGACCTTTTGTCCATCACGTTTGTTAAGGACCTTTACTGAGCCGACGAAATATACATTGTAATGAAGTTCTGTGGGCTCTGGAATAAAGCACAGCTCATGCAATGTGCAGCTTTATTCTGCGTTGTGTATGACAGCATGGGCTCTGGAATAAAGCACAGCTCATGCAATGTACAGCTTTATTCTGCGGTGTGTATGACAGCATGGGTGTATACACAAAGTTGCATAATAATTAAGTGAATTTTTAAGTATTTATTTCAATCTTAAATGTATTACTATTCAGAAATCTACAAGCCGTAAACCGCCTACAAGAAGAGGAACTTCAGACGTGAGTCTTGAGACAGCGAGACAGGTTCTCCCTGTGCAGTTGAGCCACCAGTACCTCAGCAGCTCCATGTCGGTGTCAATCAATTACATTGCTGGATTTGTTGTCAAAATGATGAAGCGTCGATTGAACTGCCTCTTGTGCACAGAGGCACTGACTAATCAAAGTGGCAAGATTCATAAGTTTTTGGCACTAAAAGACCATGGGGGTCTGCAGAAAGCATCAGACAGTGTCGTTTGTGTGTGCATGGAAACAGAAAAGTGTTTCCGAAGACTTGTAAAAATTTCTGATGGAAAACTTCCACAAGGTCTTGGTGTCTCAGCAGCAATAGCATCATCTGTTCTCAATAACTGTGCAGGACGTAATCTCTTTCCTGAGTTACATAATCACCAATTTCACACCACAGTAGATGATAATCATGTACCCTCTCTCGTAAAGCTTGTATCATCATGCTACTCTAAAATCAAGCTGTTCCATTTGGGAAAGCAGATGACAGCCTCTGTTGCAGGACCCAAATTGCGGAAGCGAATGTCAAAACTTATTTTGTTTAACCATCAGTAAACTACAGAAACATAATTGACCGACCATATTTTCCAGGATAAATATCTCGGTGTTCAACATAAACTGAGATGTGCTGTAAAAATATCTCCGTGTTCTGCATCTTGACATTTCTTGTTTCAACAATATGGTATGATGTAAACTTATCATGGTAACAGTCACAAACCCATCTTGGTAACATGGAAACATGCAGATTTTATTAAGCTTCCGTAGTGAACTAGTGTTTTATGAGAACTGACAAATCTGATTTAATTAAATTTAATTGTTATTCAAAGCAATTGTTCAGATGTTGTTAAAACGACATGGATTGACCCTGTCAGAGTTCTTCGCAGCCACTTTCAGCAGGGTGGCCCTGTTAAATGTTGCTTTTCAATCACGGTTTTACAAAAAAATAAACCCTTGCTTTCTTAACAGAATTTGTGGTGAACAAATCTTTATCGCGGTCATATTGCACAAAAATCCAGTAACATTCAAACACAGTTGTACATAAGCTGTACAGGGTGCCCTGCTAATATTTGGCCCGTGGAGAACACTGTCAATTAAGTATTAAATGTTATAGGGCCATCAAATGTATCTTTGCATATTATGAAAAATTAGTATTCTAAAATGACTTCGCAAGTTTTTATTTCATTTTTAAACCAATAGAAAATGTATTTTTCTGTTACTTAAATTTCCCTGCTGTATTTACATGTATGTCACTGTGGGAACCAACCTGTAAAAAGCTGAGGAATATTAAGATTTTAACTGTAATTGTGGATAACTGCTAAATAAATTGCTGTTGCAGCAAATATATAACTGTGCATATGAACTATAAATAGTTGTCTGTCTGCATTTACTTACAAAAAATAAATACATGTACAAAAATAATGACCTGTAAATGTAAAAGAGTAATGCTGTCATTGTCTTCAATAGCGCCCTCTCGTGACATGTTTTTTTTTTAAATGTACTGTTTTGCTGAAAATCTGTTGCAAGTTCCAACTTCCAAAAAGTTTTAAACTAAGCGCAAATAAATAACAATGTCTGGATAAGAAACATGCTTTGACATCATGCATGATGAAATCATCCATTTTCAACTTAGGCTTAATCAAAGTTTCTTATTTCGAAAAAAAAGGCAAATCTGAAGAACCACAAGTTAACTTCACGTACTTCAATATTTCCTACAAAGGCATGTTTACCAATTTTGTTCATTACTTTTCACCAGCTCTTTCAATTTGGACATGTCGCCTACACCCAAAACCTTATTTTTGTTTCACCAAAAACATATGTCCAGTTTTGTACATAAATTGTTCCTTGTGGAGTCTGGCTTCGTAATAGTCGACAAATTTTTAACCATTGGCAAACTAAAATTTCTTCTTTTTTTTTTAACGTGCATCTTGTAACTTTAATAAATATATTACAAATGATTGAAACATTTTCAATAGCAAACAATGTTTCTGCTATTAAAAAACGTGTTGACCTTACGCATCCAATTTAAAATTTCAGTTTTATTTCTACACAGAAGTCATAAACATAATTTACACAACCGTGATGAGGCAGGACATGAAAAAGTCTGGTCCCTTTTCATGTGTGAATTACAGTGCATATAAATCTTACTGCATATACAGGTAACCTGACTAAGATGACATTGCATGGTAAAACAAATCTAAGGCCGTATCCGAATTGGCGGCTACAGCTACGGCTACGACTGTTGCTAAGGGTGTTGCTAAGGACGTCCTATACTTCAATGCATGATGACGTAGAATTCTAGCCATAGCCGTAAATTCGGACACGGCCTAACACCCCTTCAAGGTTTAGCAACAAACCCTAAATTACCATTCAAGATTTCTCACACACGGTAACTTTCAGTAGGGTCATAGATTGGTAAATATACTCCAAAAATAAATAACCAAAAATTTGGGTTAGAAGCACTGCAGCTGTTGATAGCATAAACTATTTTGAGAAAGGATTCCCTTCAAAGTAATGGTTTGGATTATTTTTCACTTATAATAAACATCATCTGAGAAATGACTCATGCATAAATCAGTTCTCATACTTCTGAGGGTTGGTGTCCGTTCGCTAATGCTGCGACTAGCGACCAGAGATGCATGAAGCCTTTCTCAGATTCAAATTTGTTGGTGAAATTACCTCTTTCTCCAAAACCACATTACTTCATAGGGGGTTGTTTCTAACAACAGCTCTACAGTGCTCTTTACCAGGTAAGTTTTTTTTATGGCCATTAACTTGTGGAGTACAATACAATGCCATTAAAAGTGTCTTCCAACAAAATTTTACAGGGAACATTTCTGGTTCCAGTCTGCATGTAGCTGAAATTCATCGCAGTGATGAAAAAACCAACATAACACCTAAAACAAAATGCCACAGCCAAATGTAACTGTGAGGTTTGAGCTCTATGCCATTCATGACATCACATCGTGTTGAACCCTGCCCCAACAAGAACTTTATTCATCTAGTAAAATTATTTCTGGTCCAGTGAGAGTTCCGAGCTACAAGACCTACGAACGAGAGGAATTCCAAGCCCAGATGGGGGTCTACCAAGTAGTTTAAGACACTGTGAAGTACTTCTGTTAATAATAAACCTGTACAATACCTTTCAACATATTGTGACACGCTCCGTGTCAAAACCAGGCACTATCTGCCCAAACTGGGTTTAATTCGTCGCGTCAGTGCAAACAAGTTGTATCTCGATTTTGCAAAAAAACGTCGCATCTCGCAAGAAAATGCTCTGTGCAAAAAAGTCGTATCTCGGCGCGAACTTGTTTTGTTGAACATCCGGGCTATTTTAAGCAAGACAAACTCGCGCGTAACGTAAGTGATATTTTAGGAGATACAACGTTTTTGCACATACGCAACGATTTACTCATCCAATAGATCAGATGAAGAGCTTTCAAGTAACACCTACTTAGGCCTATATTAAAGGAACATTACAGAATTGGTTTTTGCTAACAAAACAGTTGCTGGCAGTGTAAGCACTTTATGTAATCCACCATATACATAAACTGACAAACCTGTGGAAGTTTGAGATCGATCGCCCCCCTGGATCACGAGAAAATAGTGAAAAAACCGACTACACATTTGCAAGAAATCATAGGTTCAACAGATGAATAAAACGCTCACTGAGCGATAAACTCCAAACGGAAAATTAGTTTATTCATTTCTCATCAAATATGGCATTTCAGACAGAAATATTTCAAGGGATGTTTTCTACTATCATCATCATTAGACCGTGTAAGTTTTATGTAAATCTGTGATCAAAAGTATATTTTACAATTACCAATTCTGTAATGTTCCTTTGAAGAAATTACCCAACATATAAAATGTTGAAGACTTCACATCACATTGATATCATGCCTGGTGTTTCAATTGTCTTCACTCTAAAATGCCAGATCACGATTTCCGATAACTGCCTGATTTCGGGGGAGGGTGTCACATAAAATCTACTTTCGTATTTCACTTCTTCAGAGCTATCACTAAGCACAGCAATTAATACTAATAAACTTTTCATTCATAATCATTTCAGCTAGAAAACAAAAATCTATATAATCACCCTCATAAAGAGATCACAATAAGACTTGTCTCGAACTATAATATACTCACATCGTCTTCATGTTTTTTTCTTGTATATACACAAATGGGGTAACTTCCAAGTTAAAATAAAATAAAATACCGATGCAAAATAGTTTTTTGTCTAATCGATACTTAGTTTGGAACTCTGGATGACTTAATAAGAGGGCTTGTTTTGGGCTAGATTGCTGCGTCTGACTATGCTTCAAATTTAAAGGAACATTACAGAATTGGTTTTGCTAACAAAACAGTTGCTGGCAGTGTAAGCACTTTATGTAATCCACCATATACATAAACTGACAAACCTGCAGAAGTTTGAGATCGATCGGTCATCTGGGTCACGAGAAAATAGTGAAAAACCGATTACACATTTTGCATGAAATCATATTGATTCAACAAATGAATAAAACGCTCACTGAGCGATAAACTCCAATCGGAAAATTGGTTTATTCATTTCTCATGAAATATGGCATTTCAGACAGAAATATTTCAAGGGATGTTTTCTACTACCATCATCATTAGACCGTGTAAGTTTTATGTAAATCTGTGATCAAAAGTATATTTTTACAAGTTTTTTTCTTACCAATTTTGTAATGTTCCTTTAAGCGCAGACATCTGCAAAAATGTGTCAATGGCAGGCTTTCAAGAACCCTAGGTGGCAGCAGACTATCAAAGGAAATTCTACTGTTCTTGGAAATGTTCACAAGCTCAGAAGTGGTGGAAATTTACCCTGTACTCCTGCCAACACCTAGAATTCTGCGGTTCTCCAATAGCCCGCGTGCATGTCCCAATGCGCATGATCGGCGCGCAAAGGATTCTGGGTGAAATCCGAGTCCAAGCAACACCAACAGCGATCATGGCGCGCTGGTTTTCAAGCAATGCAGTACACAACTATAAAACCTGGCATAGTTACATGTAAACTACAGCATGGCGTCCATATTGGCAGCTTGAAAAATTTGTATACTGTACTTGGTTTCCCAAGATGCATTGCGGTATGTTTTTTTAAGATCGCGCTCGTTGCATATGGCCTATTGGCTTGTGCATGTGGCTTTGACAAGCTAACTACATCTGACTTTGCTTGGTTAGCCATTAGCCACAACCAATGGGAGAGGCACTTGGCTATGGCTAGATCATTGCATCTGGCTACACTTCAACACTGCCTCTAAACCAACTGCAGCAGACGTAGCCAAAATACTTTATCCACAGCCAAAACATACTTTTATACAGCAGACATCTGTCTGAGTCTCTAATTGGTGGAGTGATTATCAATGTAATTTTGCTTCAAAACATCATAGGTACCAGCCTATAAATACCCCACCCCAGCTCTGGCTTTGGCTATATATCCACCATTTTGAAGCCTATCTGTTTGGCATAACACCTCAACAGAGTGTTTGTGGGCTGGATCCTGGACCCAAAATCATTGAGCTGTTAGGCGGACAAACTTGCTTTACTCACTAAGTGAAAAAGTTGAAGGGAACCAGCCGTACACAATATATATATATTATGAAATGAAAATTCAGCTGGTAACTTCCTTTTGCTAAGCCACACTTTTCTGCGCTCACCAACTTTTCGAAATTTGCTCCACTTAGAGCAGATACACATAAAAAAACCGCAAACAAACAGCACCAAAATTAAATGTACAGTAACTTTTACTTCAATTATCATACAGCTTGGTCATTCGACATGGAAGGGTGACCAGATTTCAGATGTTTATCAAAGAAATTGTAAACATTGTCCACTACTTTGAAGACAGCTCATTTTATGGGGTCAAAATTTAATCAAAGCAAACACAACACTAAACAACAACCAGAAGAATCCACACATTTTTGACAGATGATGAGAGGTGGCTATGAAAATTGGAGTACTTACTAAATACCTTAGTCTTCTAACATCTGTGTTCTTCCAATATTTGAACTTTCCCCAATGTACATAATGATGACACAAATATTTGCTCAAAGATTAGAAGAAAAAAAAACCCAGATGGACGTGAATCAATAAGGTGAAGGATAGAAACCTCAAACACAACATTCTTATCAATCAATAAAATGCATGACTAATGTAATTACTAATTTAAGTTTGTTATCTAGCATATGTGTTCTTCCCACATTTTGGGAAGTACATCCGCTTATTTACTTAATCATTACACAAATATTTGCCCAAAGATTAGAAAAAACAGGTGGAATAAAACGATGAATTGAACGAAGAAGGAATTAGTTTTCATTTGACGAGAACGCTTGTTGTCATTACTATTTAGACAATGATATTCTCTAAAACAAAGTTCGCGCCAGGTTTTCTAAAAAAAATAATACCGCGGGTGGTACCAGCAACGTTTTTTGAAAACCCCGATGACAGCTTTGAAAAATTTGCCCAAGGTCATAGAGGAACTGATCTGAACAATATTCAGAGTAAATTCAGGGAAAATCAAAGTACAGTGCTTTGTACAAATAGCTGATCATGCCTAGCAAATACAGATAACCAGCCAAAATTTAATGTGTAAAAAATCATTAAGCATCTCAAGGCAATTTTTTTGTGCTCAAATAGGTCCATGAAATTGATCAGACTGAAGACAAGATTTCACGGCTTAAAGTCTTTTGCAGTCCATTTTCTAGTTGCTATCTCCTCTACGTGCACAGGGAAATTTATTAAATGAGAGGCCAGGCTTGTATGAAGACTACAACTTTCACAGGACTTTGAATAAGTTAAATTGGCGTAAAGATAAAGATTTGTTGTCTTCTTCTATCATTAAAATGCTTGTATGTACACTGTTGCCGATCCCTGTACAATATAACTTTACAAATCTTTAGCCCCTCTGGGTCGCTAAATCATGTTAGGTCAGTATTAGGACCACAGAGTTAAAGGGAACAAGAGGGTGGCGTGTTGTGGCGAGCGGTTAAGAGCACCCGGCTCAAGCTCTGGTGTTGTCAGCAGCAGAGTGTGGGTTCGAGTCCCGGTCATGACACCTGTGCCCTCGAGCAAGGCACTTAACCATAATTGCTTGGTAAAAAGTTGGGAAGGTAGTGCATTCTGCCAGGCTATGAGTAGATGATACTCATGCCTACATCCTCACGGACCGTGAAGGGAATAACCCTATTTTAGCCACAGGAGTAGGTGGCAACGTGCCCCTGGTGACACTTGATTTGGGTCGACAGCCCAAATCAGTTAAGTGTAGCCCTCACCTTGAAGTGGCCGTCCGGCCTTTTGAATTGGGCGATATCTCATTTCAAAAAAAAAAAATACAAGAAATGATTCACAAAACTCTGTTTTTCAGTTTTTCTGTGGCACTAAAACAGGAATAAAGAGAAAACCAGCTGATCAATTCAAAATTTGCATACCTATACAACTATCCTGGATGTACACAAACCCAATGACGCCAGGAAACAATAATTCTGCACAGAGCCTCTCGTGTGTGAGAACGAGAAACTGTATTATTACCATACCTCATACATATTCATGATCGAGAGCCCAATTCTCACTGGTAACCATTCACCATCACGAGCTACACACTATTTTTTGGTGTTGATCAAGCGTGCATACCAGTATTTATCTTTAAGCCAACTTGACTCCTCAATTCTGATTGGTCGGTCGACCCATAACACAAGGGGTGTGATATATATCACACCCTGCGTATTCCGCTTTTTTCTCACTCTGCTATTGCGCTATATTAAGCTCAGTATACATAAAAGGTACAGCTGCTTCAACAACGCAGATTGCGTTAATCTGCGCATCAAGTTTGCTTGAAGATAAATTCGGAATACGGAAAAAATAGCGCTTCTGCGTCCCATATCCAACTCAGCCTTTGGCCCTGTTGGATACGGGACGCAGAAGCGCTATACTTTTCTGTATTTCACCCGCGCTTGTGCGATAACTAATATTATTCACAGGTTAAATACACTATCAAAAGTGCAATAGTCTGCTGCGCATGCACTTACCAAGCACCCATTGAACAGTTGCACTGGTCTAGAGCACATGCGCAAATATCGCCCTCGCTAAAGATGGCAAATCCAAGTTTTTCGGAGCTCAATGATGCTGAGAAGTATGAAGTACAGTAAAACAAGTTTAACATGGTTTACTTTGGGTCGTGTACTGTCGATATCAGCTCCCCTCAGTATTGGAAGTTCAAGAACTATTTCATAATAATAATACCCAGTCTTAAATAGCGCTTTATCACACCCGACGGGCATAGTTTTTCTGCAAGGTATGTGGAGCTAAGTTTTGAAGTATGAAACCTTTTTTCCTTTCCGTAGCACCATGTAATGGTTTACACGGTGCTGCGGTGCACAATGCTGCCAATCAAACCAGGAACACCGGGGCGCACCCCTGCTCTTTACGATAAGTGCACTGGGCTCTTGTGCGTGCGTTTATACGCGACACACGGGACCTACGGACGCAGCAATAACGTGTCTCGCTTTAGGACACACGTGTCAAGACCGGAACTCGAACCCACACTCTGATGATCAGATACACCAGAGCTTGAGTCCGGTGTTCCTATCCACTCGGCCACGACACGCCACATTCCCCCGGCTTCGTCTCAGGAACTACAGTATCAACTTCCAATGCCTCGGGGGAGCTAATATGGACTGTACACCCTCAAACCATGTTATACTTGATAGTTGTTAATTTTTGCATCGTTGCAGTACCCGCTGCGAAGGATTCAAACTACCTCTTGTCATCGGGCTAGCTCGGTGGTCTAGTGGTAAAACATCTGCTCTAGCAATGCAAAGGGTTCGAATCCCAACCGAGTGTATTTTTTTCACAGAGCTCGGGAAAGTACTGAGTATACAGTGCTTAATACACATCGGTGTAAGTGTAATACCAAATTATACATGTTATATTTGTATACTACAAAACTGACAGACAACGCTTTTGCACTGGTGCAACAAAATATTTAACCACTTTTACTGGCAAGAACGCAATAATTATTTCAGAGAGTTTTTTTACAGGGCTGATGTGTTGAGGTATGCAGCACGAAGGAAACGGTGAAAAAATGCATTGTGCGTCTTGTATATACTCCCGAGAATAATCACAAACTGATTAAGAAACATAACCGAAAAAATAGAGGCACCCGAACTGAAAACATGCAAAAGGTTTGGCCTTATTTTCTGAAGTAAGAGTTGTGCTTTAAAAGCTTGAAACAATAGTTTCAATAGTACGAATAAAATATAGGGCTTGACATAAAGTAAATTAACCCTGGATAAAGAACCACAATAGATCCTCAGAAAACCTGGCAAAGAAAACATACACAGGATCTGTTTTTCTTTTTTTAAATTTGAGCAACTCATAAAAAAATATACACACCTTCACGACAAATTATGGGACGCTGTCCATCAAACTATCGTAAATTTTCAAACAACGTCTTAAGATTAATTGCAAAACTAAAATATCCTTTTGTTTGAAACAAAATATGAACAAGAAAACTTTTAACTTCGGAGAAAATGAGTCACAAAACGAGAAAGAAAAAAAATGATGATGAAGGATTTCAATATCTGCATCGAACTGTTTAGGGATACCTGACCTTGTATGAGTTGACCCGTGGTTGACATTTGACCTCTTGAGGTCAGGTCACCGTTTGCGTCTGCAGAGACGTTTGTGTTCTTTGTGCCAGTGGCCTTGTTGACAGTTGATGCTGCAGTAGGAGGTGTTCCAGCAGCAGTGATACATGGCCTCTTGCTCACAGTTAATACACTGTCAAACAGAAAAAACACACAAAACCCATCAGACAGGTGGGCTTGGACTGAGGAATATTCCAATAAACTCACCCGAGCAGCTTGTTGGTTCCCCCCCCCCCACAAGTCTCAGAAAGTGCTGAGTATACAAAGCTGACCATACATAACAAATCCAAGGGCTTGAAATTGGAGGAGAAATAAACAGGGTACCAGCTACATATTGTACATGACATGGTACTTTGGTTGGTAACCTTATTCTGGAAAGCAAAATTTTGTTGTGCTTAGCTACTTTTTGTGCGTAAGCAGCTTTATGAAATTGGGCCCTGAAGTTTCAAATTCCTACAGATGAACTTACCCACTGTCGTTTCTTAGTGAAGGAGATCTCCTCCTTATGTTTGGTCTTGAGTTTCTCCGTCTCTTCCTCTTTGTCTACTTGGGCTCTCTCCGCCGCCTCCTTCCTCTCTGCCTCCGCGTCCATCTTCAAGATGTCCCTATTGTGGGTCAGTGCCTTCTCCTTCTCCTCCTTGAACTCTTCCTTTGCCTGAAACGGAAGAGCACAGCAGTTTGTGATGTCAGTGCACGATTGTTGATTGAGTTACAACCTTTTTATAACTACAACGTTCATTTTTCAAATATCAGGTACCGTAATCTTCGGCGTATAAGCCAACCGGTGTTTAAGCCGCAATGCACGGAAATTGGCTGGAGTGGGAGTTGAACCAACGACCTCAGGATTAATGTGCCAACTCTACCAACTGAGCTATCTGAGCCCTATGTTGGTGGACTCCCTATATTGTCAATATCTGTGAGTACATCACAAAATTGAATTTGACATTCCCCTTCATCAGACATTACAGAGGAGGGGGGAGGGGGAGAGGGGGTAAGGGATATACAGACCTTCTTGAGCGCCTCTTTGACAGCCTTATCGTGAACTTTCTGAAGCTCCTTCCGTTGCTGAGCCAGTTTCTCTTCCAGCAGTGCATCGAACCTTTCTTGGCAGTTGCACTCTGTGGTGTTACCTTGAGTTTCCTCGTCGTGTTCAGGTACTTTGGGCAACTCGGGCATCTCTTGATGCTCAGGAATGCTCACCGAGTTCCGCCTTTGCTGTAAGTGCAACAAAAATGTTTATAAATTAAAACTTGATTTTCTGCTTGTGAACATAATGAAAGATAACAGCCCACCAACACTTTGATAGCGTCATGTCACACAAGGTAATTTACAGGCAACCTCATCCAGGCAACCTAGTTTTAAAATGAAATGTTTTTGGTATTAAATATTTATTGGAATAACTGAAGGGTCTTGACTGCAGTACAATAAATACCTTTTTAGTAGGTGGTGGTGTGACTGCATCTAGTGTTGCTGGATTGGGAGAAGATGGCGAACTGGTAGACATGGAGGGTTCCTGAAAGAAGATCGGGAACGTCAAATCCGGCAAACTATCTTAAGCGATTTATTATTATCGTTATTATTATTATTATCATTATTATTCTATCCTAGCACACTTGATATCACGATAATATTATCCTAGATTTATACCCTTTATGAGCTACAATTTCACATTTAATCATTTTTCCTCTTACCAAGAGTGGCTTTTAGCCTTGTTTGGGGCAAACGTGCATAAACCCCCCCCCCCCAAAAAAAATGTTGCTACAAATTCGAGACAGACGTTGTACTGATGTGAAATGTACACACACCACTCTGTGGAAATTACAATCAACCTAATTGAGAAAAAAATGACATAATAAGAATGAATTTAACTGTTTTAGTGTTCACATAATGACCCTTTTTAAAAATATTTCTTTTCGTGTAATTTTTTTTTATAATCACCTTTTTGGCTGAGTTTTCGTCAACTGGGACACCACCTGGCGATGCTTGACTTGTTGAAACAGAATGATCCTGTAAAAAATGTAATCAGATTATTATTATTAGACAGAAAAACACAAATTGGTGGAGAAATAGGTAACTGAAAGCAAGAGTGCTTGCAGTGTCAACCATCAAAACTTTGAGTAAATATTGAAATTATTCTCACCTGCAATCTTGACTGCTTTGGCTCGACCTAAAAAACAAGATCAAACAAAACACGATGAACATTTTATCACCAAATCAAAATAAATAAAAACTTTCTTGTTATAACCGAAACGCATGTGTTCCAAATGTTGGAAACTCATAATTACTTTTAGAGGTTATGTAGGTTTGTGGTAACGCAACAAACAAAAAATTATAAACATTTTTTCACCAAATCAAAATAAATAAAAACTTTCTTGTTATAACCGAAACGCATGTGTTCCAAATGTTGGAAACTCATAATTACTTCTAGAGGTTATGTAGGTTTGTGGTAACGCAACAAACAAAAAATTATAAACATTTTATCACCAAATCAAAATGAATAAAAACATTCTCGTTATAACAGACACGCATGTGTTCCAAATTTTGGAAACTTACAATTAGCTCTAGAGGTTATGTAGGTTTGTGGTAACGGGTTGATATACCTCATTTGTGGCTCAAGATGAGGGCCGGAGTAGGCTGGTCAAAATGTGGAGGGCAAACCGGCTCGTCTCAGAGCTAGAACTACTCCAACAACATTTCTCACATGGTTTTACCGCAGAACTCGAAACCCTTTCAGTCTGTTTCCATCAGGCATAACTTCAAGTTTTGCATAATTAGTTTGTTTGCTCTTTAGCAAAGACCCCTTGCCAGCGCTGCCGTAGCTGGGGACTAGGGTTGGGACGTTTTAAACTGTTTAACCAGGAACAAATGTTAAAAATCTGTTTCTAATTTTCCTTAACGGTTAAAAACTACGAGACCCATTTGTATGTAACACCTAGTAAGGGTCAAACACCATTTTAAAACTAGGATAAAAAGGTCACATAATAACAATAATAATAATAATAATAATATTGGAGTCTTATTTAGCGCCTGTATCCACCAAAAAGGCGCTCAAGGCGCTAAAAACAGAGAAAAACACTTTTTAAGACAGGTTTTGTTTTGAAGTTTATGAATTATGAGACCCATTTATGTAGCACCTTATAAGGGTATACAAGGTGCTGTGGCGCAAAAAAACACCACTGCCAGAAATACCGAGGTAAACCCTTTCTCTCAGCGATTAGGGTAACTGGGTTCTTTTACGTGCATTACACAACACACGGGACCTACGGCTTTGCATCCCATCCGAAGGACAAAGCAATCATGGTTAAGTGTCTTGCTCAAGGACACAAGTGTCACGACCGGTACTCGAACCCACACTCTGCTGATCAGAAACACCAGAGCTAGAGTCTGGTGCTCTTAACTGCTCAACCACGACGCGCCACATGTATGTTTGTCACAAAGAGAAGTTTTACCTCGTCGGCTTCACTGAAGGTGCTCGATACCCTGTCTTCTTCCATATCATCGTCTTTACTCGACTCACTGTGATTCCTCTTCCTTGATGGCATCTCGTTTTCAGAATCATCACCATCCTCTCTGAGAAAAGTGACACAGAAGAATTGAAACTGAGCAGAAATTCATGCAGTTATGAACCGATAATAGACCGTATGAATTGATGTCGCCCAGTAGCCATCTTAGAAGTAATGGTAAAATGATAGTGAAACAATGGATATCACAGATTTGTACGTTAGGCACTGAGGAGTGGCAATTGCACAACCTCCTCTTGACCTTCTAGCGAGGGCGCCCTACTAAAATGACATCATGTGTTTTTAATCTCCAATTCTATGTAAATTCTTTCGTTTGTTTAGCTTGAGACCATGCTGTCTTTCTCCTATAAAAACGTTGACGGTGGTCTGTTTTTATGAATTCAGTATTTGTACTGAGGGCGCCATGGAAAGCAGTGATGGCACTGATCGGAGCTTACCCTCATTAAAGATGGCGTAAATAATACTTTGCAAACGGTCTGTCAACATTTTTCTTTTGGTACATCCTGTTTAAGGCCTCATCTAAAGAAGACTGTAGACTATTTTAAAATAATGAAGAATAACTCACAATGCGTTGTGGCTCTGGTACGTCTGTAACTCCTTCCAAGCTTTATGCCAGCCCTTGGTGGCTTTGATGTTCAGCTTTGCGCGACTCGTCTTGATGTCTCGTGTCTTCTCCTCGGGGATCCAAGCCCTGTATGATGAGGGATTATCAATAAGATCAACTAACCCTCCTACTGTCTGACCATTCAATATCATCCACTGGGTTTTGAATGGTAAACTATGACAGCCTGCAAGATGATGTCATGTGGTGAATAAATCCAACACAGTACATAGCTAACCCTCCTACTGTCTGACCATTCAATATCATCCACTGGGTTTTGAATGATAAACTATGGCAGCCTGCAAGATGATGTTATGTGGTGAATGCATCCCAAACAGTACATAGTTAACCCTCCTACTGTCTGACCATTCAATATCATCCACAATGGTAAACTATGACAGCCTGCCTTTCCTTTGACTTAAGAGTCAGCAACTCACCGTTGGTGCCTACTCCCAAAGAATCTGACGTCAACATTGCCGTCCACCCTCTGCAGAACCTTGGCTGGCCAGAACCCAAAGCCTTTCATCTGAGCCCACACTACCTCATGCATAGGATCCTAACAGCCAATTTATAAAAACAATAATAATTTAATCACTCAACATGACGTCACATTTTGCTCAAAATACCCAGCTGTCAGATAAACGTTCCACCACTTGCGCGGTCATTGCATCTTCGACGCGCCAAACTGCACTGGTAGTTTCAGCGATGAGATTGGACAGATGTGAACAAATGGCTTGCAGGTCTGGGTTCCCCCTTACTCTAGACCCAGAACCTCCCACATGTTACAATTCAGGAGGTTTACAGACTCAGTGCATCAACAGAAATACAAAACTACAGGTTTGGATACAACGTGGACTATTTCTTTCTCCCTTTGGTCACTGCTTTACTTCCTTCAAGAAAATTTGAAGGCTCAAGGAGGTTCTGAGAAAATCCTGAAATCAGGAAAAATCCTTAGAAATCACATGCCTGTAGTACAGTCAGGGCACGCGAGGAACCATACAACTCAGACATGTACGTATTTTAGTGAAACGTTTGTCTCAGATCCGGGTACTAAGCTTTTATTTTTAGCATTAGTGAAAAAAAAGTTGAAACTTCCAAGATAACTCCGGCTTTTGATGAGAGATTTAGATGTTAGGTACAGAGACGGAGCTTCTTCCTGACGGCACTTAGAGCATGCTAAACAAACATTGAACCGTAAGCGCAATCACTTTTTTTTTTCCAGGGCCATCAACAGATTTGAATACTCGGTTCTTATACAGCATTTTATCTATGGACATCTTCGAGACCTAGGTCTCAAAATCAATTCTTTCTCAAAAACTACGTTACTTCAGAGGGAGCCGTTTCTCACAATGTTTTATACTATCAACAGCTCTCCATTGCTCGGAAGGAAGTTTCAGTTTTATTTTAACGAAGAAAAATTTACTCGAGCGGGAAGCCAATGACTCTCAGAAAACCGAACTTAATCACTACACAAGCCAAGCACCCCATGGAGAGAAGACAAGGAAGGAAGTTTCAGTTTTAGATGTGGGAGGAAAACCTCAAAGAGTAATCCCAGAAAAAAAAAACCCACGCAATCAGGTAGGGACTGAAAACCCAAACCACCTAGTGCCCCAAGCGAGATTCGAACCGGGTCCCATAGGTGGAAGGTGAGGAAAGATACCACGGTGCCAACCCGACCGCCTTAGTTTATAGTGGACTTACACACGGCTTGCAGAACCAGCCCTGATCAGTGCGGCTGTTTGACATCAGGTAGCAATCCTTGCACAGTTGTACCTCAGCGAGCTAGAAAGTAATCCAAAAATCAAATCACTCTTTTAGATCAAACAAGGGAATAAAAGAGTGGGGTTGGGGTCTTAAAGGCACTGGACACTATTGGTAATTACTCAAAATAATTGTTAGCATAAAAACTTGATTGGTAACGAGCAATGGAGAGCTGTTGATAGTGTAAAACATTGTGAGAAACGGCTCCCTCTGAAGTAACGTAGTTTTTGAGAAAGAAGTTATTTATTTGAATTGATTTTGAGACCTCACGCGTGAGGTCTCGAAATCAAGCATCTGAAAGCACACAACTTTGCCGTGACAAGGGTGTTTTTTCTTCCATTATTATCTCCAAACTTCCACGACCAATTGAGTTCAAATTTTCACAGGTTTGTTATTTTGTGCATATGTTGAGATACACCAAGTGAGAAGACTGGTCTTTGACAATTACCAAAGGTATCCAGTGTCTTTAAGCAGCAGTTTAAGCCCAGTAGGATCATGGCCGTGTGATAAAGGCAAAATTCCCATTCGTAATTGCTCTTTTTGTTAAAAAGCATGACAATATTTGAAAATCTGTAAAACTTTTTGGTTTTGCATACTTCCAATTCCTGTCCCTAGACTTTGGTTCTCCAGGGATCAAATTGCATGCGATGCTAAACGGTTGTGTCCACCATGCGTACTAACAGATTTTACACTGACCTACTGGTACGTATTTGTATTGATTGTGTTAGGTGTCATTAGCGACCGTGTAAGCTTGCGCGCCATCACGTGTATCGCTGTGAGCGTCGAACGCGCATTTTCCAACATTAAACCATGTCTATCAGCTATGTACAACCAATTTAGCATGTTAAATGTATCGTGTGTATTCTCTGTGGCATATGCAAAAGTTCTTGTATGTTTCTCGTTTTGAAACATCATCGTCTTCAGATTCTGGCTTACTTGCTGTCCCCAAAACCCGCACAAACTGGGGGGACAGGATCTTTGCACATGCTGGACCATTCCTTTGGAATCAGTTACCCTCAAATGTTAGGGATAGTAGCAACGTGGACACATTTGAAGACAGATTGAAATTTTGTTTGTTTCAAACAGCATTTAAGTAGACCTTTCTTTCCTCCCTTATTCTTACTGTTCCTTCTTCCTTCATGCGCTTTGAGCACCTTATTAAGTGGATATTGCTAAATATAAATATTCAATATTATTATTATTATTATTATCACCTGTCAAAATTTGTTCAGAGCAAACAAAAATATATATATTTTACCAAAAGAATTGGGTCATCAATTTAAAAGAAATGTTTGTTCTTACATCGTAGTTGCAGTCATTGAGTGTGAGTTGACAGAGGTCAGTGCGTTCATTGGTCGGTCCGTAGTAAATCACAGACGTGTGGACCATCATCTCGGCATCAGACTGGAACTCTTCAATGCAGCGATACTTCTTATCATCAACTTTCTGCTCAGGAAACAAAACACAAATGAAATGCAGTCAAACACCATTTTTAAAACTAGGATAAAAAGGTTACATAATGACAGCAAAAAGGCGCTCAAGAGAGAAAAACACTTTTTAAGACAGGTTTTGAAGTTTATGAATTATGAGACCATTTATGTAGCACCTTTTAAAGGTTTACAAGCTGCTGCGTCGCATTCAGCAGCCACTGCCCAAAACACTGATGCAAACCCCTTCTCTTATCGATAAGTATAACTGAGTTCTTTATGTGCATTACACAACACATGGGATCTAACGGCTTGACGTCCCATCCAAAGGACCAAGCAATAATGGTTTAGTGTCTTGCTTACAGACACAAGTGCCCAGACCGGGACTCGAACTCACACTCTGCTGATCAGAAAACACCAGAGCTTGGTGCGCTTGATCGCTCGGCCACAACACCCCACAAGCCAAACATAATTGCTTTACAGGAATGTACATCAATAATAGAATAATCACGGCTTGAAATACCCACTGGACCACTGGCCACAGTCCAGTAATTTTAGCATTTGACCAGTAACCTCAAAACTGAACAAGTGCAGGTGTCCAGTATTTAACACAAACATGTATTTTTAAATGTGGCAGCCATGTGGGTAGCATGTATGGGCACGCGCTTGCTCTGCCACCCAGGACACACAAAAGAGACCAGGTAGATGTCCAAATGGCTGAAACTTAATTACATTTTATCATGTGATATTAACGCATCGGCACGCGTGTTCGCCGTTTGTGATTGGTCAATGAGGGGCGGAGCTTAATGGATCGGTCTACGATTGGAAAAATTAAACCATCTGACGAACCTGCATGATAGTGGCAAGGTCAACGTGTCGGTACACAAGATTGTAGTAGTTGGGAAGTGCACTCATGTTTAGCTTCTTGTGCAGATCTCGTGCCTGTAGAGTAGACAAACAAAGCAAACAGTTTAATTAGTAAACTGATCCATAAGGAACAGGTGGACAACACAACATAACATAAAAATACAAAAATACAAGGTGCTATTCCATCCAGGGCTCAATTTCATACAGCTGCTTAAGCACAAAGAGGAGCACAAAAAAAAAAATGCTTGCCAGACTAAGGTTACCAGCCAAACTACCATGTCACATGTAACATTTGTGACTGGTATCCTGCTCATTTCTGCTTAGCAAAAAAAGTTAAGCAATAATTTCTGCTAAAGCAGCTCTATGAAATTGGGCCCTGATCATAGTGCGTATAACAGAAATTAGAAAGAATAGAGGTGAGTCTTAAAGGTACGGTCATAGATCGTTTTTTCTAAACGTAAAGCTGATTTATAGGTAAACATTGTAAAGAAAGATACAATAAAAGTCATATTATGAAATTTTCTGCTGAACACAGTGTCTACTTGCTGAGAAAACAGCAAAAACCTGTCAAACTATTCACAAGAACAGCGAATCCTTCCATGTTTAGCGAGGTACCAACTGCATCTCTTGCTGCAGCATTCACAAACGGGCACCAACCCTAAGAAATGACTCATGCATGAATCTTATCTCAGATTCAAATGTATTAGGTGTTTTTATTTTTAAGAATTTTGTATAAATATAAGATAAATAGAAGATTTTATTTCATGAAAAAATAGCAGTTGTTTTCTCGTTTTTTGGATTTGCGCAAGACTTTCACAATCTATTTAAATCAACTAGTAAAATGTAGAAAATGTTTATTGCGCGTCTCAATTTTGCCACACATGTATGACACGTTGTATTGACAAGCCACGACAACAGCAGGAGCTCAACATTCTCTGCCTTTCATTTCTACGATGCACACATACCTTGTCCTTCATGCGATTCAAGACATGCTCCAGGAGTTTGTAGAGCATTGACTTGGTGAGTTTCAGACCTGGTGATTTGACGGACTGAGAGAGAAAGCAAAAATAAAACAAGTGGTGATAAATACAACAGTGCTTTAGCCTTCCGCATCGGTAGTCCTATTGTAGCTGACCCCACAAAATCGCTAGTTAATAACTTGTTAATTTCTTTATCGAATATTTAATATTTTGGTGTAGTCTATCGTCATATCAACGCAAACATACAGGAACAAAACCACTTCAAAATAAAACAAGTCGTGATAAATACCACTGTGCTTGGCCTTCCGCTTCTATTGAAAAATGAATGCATCAAAAACTTGAATTTGACATTGAAGCCCCCTTTTTAAATATGCAGGGTTGTTGCATTTCAACGTGGTAATCAAGCCACAGCTACTACTTTGAACATACATTTGTGTAGACTGGTCTCGTGTCTTTAATCCGCAAGGATCAAGACAGGCACTGGTCTTACAGGCCCAATGATTTCATTGGATAAACATGTAATGTGTGTACGTGTGCAGTAGTAGACTACGAATCTCCGTCTGCGTGAACGGGATGCGAGGTCAAAGGTACATCCGGCAGGATCCTGCCAGGCGCTCAAGGCCGGTTTCTGGCGTTATTCACAAGCCTCTAAAGTGTGACGTCAGATGTTAAGGCTAAATTGAACATGGCCTTACCTTGCAGACGGAGCATGTCCATGTAGATCCAAGGTTGTCAAGATCCACCCCCTTCGTGACACACTCAGGGTGGTACACACGATAACAAGACCCACAACACAGAACCTCCCCAGGGCCGTGACACTTGCAGCAGTACCAATCATGTGATTCATCCACCTAAACAGAGACAAATGCAAATTTACTCTACCGCTTGAAGAGAGAAATGTAAAATAAGTCTGTGAGGTTTAGCACTAGAACCCTTTTCTGAATCTTTGGTTCCACAAGAAGCATTTTTGTAATAGATATCTTACTGTCTCTTTGCAAATAAATTATTATTATTATTGTTATTATATATTTCTGGCAATGAAACGAAGGATGCATCATAGTGAACTTTTACTGTAGCTCGCAAGCCTGTAAACCTGTAAACAAGAGTGCTTGCTATGTGGACCAGAAACACTGGGGTTAACCCCTACTCTTCCATGACAAGTGTTCTGGGTTCTTTTACGTGCACTACCAATCCTAGTAAAATGAAAAATGTGAATGTTCTCGCTATTTTGAGATTGACTGGAACTGGTTGCCTATAAATTGCCTCAAGTGACATAATCCTACATAGTTAAGTTTTAGTATAATGCTTTTGGAATTTAACGGACTAAGGTAGTTACTTCTTCTTCCTCCTCTTTGGCGCACCAGAAGGCCTCCTGCTCCTGGCCAGCCCTCATGCCTTTCTTTGCCTTGGAGTTGTCCTTGACGACGAGGTCATCTTTAGTCGCATACGCCAGCTGAAATGATAAATAATATACAAAATGGTAATGTTAATCCTCCTTTGCCACAGGGAACTTTCAGGGGTTCCAATACGTGTTCCAATAGACCGTGCAAGTCTCGCGTGTATTTGAACATTTTGGGACCACTTTGGTCCCACGTACATTGCTTTAACGCGTGAAGGAAACAAACTCACGCACCTTAACGGGTCCTAATGTTCGAATACGCACGAGACTTGCTCAGTCTATACTTCTAAATGCATCGTCTATAGGCAACACATCAGGACTACTTCACCAGCCACACCGGTGGTACCACCATCGAGAAAGACTCTGCTGGGGTTGAAACGTCAGGCCACCTACACCGAGAGAAAACTGTGGTTCTTAGGGAAAACCGGATGGGAGTATACCGCTGTGCCTCATAGCTCAGTTGGTGGAGCATCTGCCCAGAGTGTCAGGGGGTCTTGGGTTCAAATTCCAATGAGGACCATTTGATTTTTCTCTCATCCCACGTTTGGTAATATTTTGGTAAAAATATAAAAATGGTTTTCCCAAAACTCGGCTTGGAACACCTCAATTTTAGAGCGGTGTACATTTTGCACAGTGTTTCAAAGCTGCCAATATTTGCATTTTGCAATCAGGGAGATTTTGTACAACCAGGGAGATATTTTGAATTGCATTTAACATAACGGGAAAACATTTTCCATAATCAGGGAGACTTTCAACAGAATTTGTTCAACAGAACATGAACAGATTGGTTTATTTTCAGGAAACTTTCTGCAGAATCAGGGAGAGTTGACAGCTCTGAGTGTTTCCAACATCAAACAAAGCCGGAGACAGAGCCAAAGCCTACGTTTGGAAAAAAAAAACACATGGAGACTACGCCAATCAAAATAGGCCTTTGCAGTGATCTGGCCATACCCACTGACATAGCCATCAATTCGTACATGGCCCACGGCTTGATTGAAGCCAACTATAGATAGGTTGCAGTATGACGTAAATCGGCCATCTTTACGGGCAGTTTAGAACAAAATGTCGTGCGTTTCGTGTGAGAACGGCATGCAACACACGCGCATTTCACGAAACTCATTGCAGGATTGGTCAGGGAACAACGCGGGTGCGTTAATAAGTTGAGCATTTGATGCACCTGCAAGCCAAAATGCACTTTGCCCGTAAAGATGGCGTCTACTGGGAACTATCTATAGTCTAGCACTTTCTATGCAGCCTGCTGAACGGCATTCATAACTGTAATGGAACACAGGGTATAAGACCAAGATGGTACCTGTTGCTGCGTCTCCTTGGCTAAGACGCTATGCTCGCGGCTCATGTACTTTGTGATCCGATCCAAGTTTGCCACTTGTTTCTGTTTGCGTATCGCTGTGATGGCCTCCCAGAGATGCTGTACGATCTGGGGGTCGGACATTCGTCTTTTCACCAACACTGGTGCCATCTTAACTTACTATACAAATAACAGAAGAAGAAAGAACAAATCACAAACAATGAGAAACAATTTAAGCTTATGAACAATCAATGATCAAAATTTCAAAATGCTCTTCAATGTTTTTTCTTCATAAAGGATTGCCTTCCATTGTATTATGCTCACCTAAATTATATTTTTCTATATTACATGTTAATATGTATTAAATACACAATATTTTCATATTATCAGTGGACTAAACAAAAAGACCGCAGCTTTTCACAATTTTGTTTTTTTTAACCAGGAAGTGAGACACAATAGGCCATGCACAAGCGCCATCATAAAAATATACCGCAATGTATCTTAGAAAACCGAGCACAGTTACAAAATGAATCAAGCTGCCAATATGGACGCCATGCTGTAGTTTACATCTATGTCAGATTATGCGCATTGGGATATAATGCTATTCTTTACTGCACTTAGCAAGTTAAGGTGGCTCCAAAGAGCCTCTCAAACTTCAGTAAACTGGGCAAGTCTTGCGTGGAAACCCTCCCTAGTTACCAAAATTGTTTTGACAAAAATGTAAACAAACGCTGGTGGCCGAATTGGTTGACCACTCAAGCACGAAGCACAGCCCTCTTACACAATAGCACATGTGGGTTCAGAGGCCAATTTTACTAGTTAGTACTATAGACAATGTGACCTGTGACGTCACATGTTTACAAAAGAGCCACAGAGCCTGGACTTCCTGCAGGCACGATTTGTACACAGCTCAATGGAAGAAAGCATAAAATCTTATATTTTATGGAGATTGCACTGTCTAATTCTTATCAACTTTTGATATGATGAAAGGGGGCACATCTAAAAACTTGTCCAGCTTTTACTTTCATAACTCTTGGTTTTATGTGGAAATTGTGACACAAAATGTCAACTTTAGTGAAGTATCTTGCCTGCCAGAATACTCAAAGAATGTACAAGGTCACACTTATTGTAAACAACGTTCACATGGTCTATAGCACATGTGGGTTCAGAGGCCAATTTTACTAGTACTATACCCTCAAGGTTTTGTTTTAGGGCCAACTAAGTACAAATAAATGTCTGAATGAATTCCCTCCAATTTGATCCACAGATCATAAATGTCCCAAGTTCTTTTAGTGTCATCTGTAAACTAACACTTTTTGTACACAATGCTCCAAAGTGTTGTGGCATTTCAACCCTCCATTCAAAATTGAGAGAATAACATCACACATTGTTACCTCACCACTATTGGAAAAATCTCAAGTGTTGTAAACTTGACTATGGAGGGTGAACATGGACAAAACTACAGCTTTACAGTAAAAAGGCCCTTTTCTTTGGGCTCCGGCGCTTTTTTTGTGTGGTATTTGGGTCGTAGAAAGTCGCTTATGGAAAGAGTGTACATAACGGTTAATAAAAAGTGCACAATTTACTTCCTTCACAAGTTGGCCTCAAGTACATGAAGTAATGTTTGTGGGAACCAAAGGATGGAGAACGCTCGCGACATGAACAGTCAATTTCGACCTGACAAAATTGAAACAAGGAATAGAGCTTTGGGAGACAGTTTTCTCCAACATAACAGCATTTTACTCTCAGACAGAAATATTGCTCTGTACAAACACTGGTATCCCGTAAAGCTTTCATATCCAAACTGTTGATAAGTCCTTTGTGTGTTAGTTTTTAAAATATTTTTATCATAGCAAAACCTCTTAAAGGGTGTGAACAATTGGCAAGATTGAAAACATAAATGTTCACAGATTTGTTTTTGTCCTTGTAAATGGTAATATGAAAATTTTGTTCAGGGCTCAAATTTGTTTGGGGGGGGGATAGGAATCCACTAGACTGCTGGGCTTGTTTTTACAGGACCAGAATTTCTTCACAAGACAAGAATCAAAATGCGAAAAAGCTATCTACACAGTTGAACACATAACCTGTTTAAAAATTGCTCAAACAAGCACTAAGAGAAGATTTATCTTGTTTGTCTTACACGTTTACTTACAAGTTAGTTTACTTTGATACTAAAAAGAAATCAAACAAGCTTAGAGTTCCAAACACTTGTCATCAGACTCAAACTCAACATTCGAACATACCTTTTTTTAAATTTTGATATTATATTACACACTGTGGTATGCATGTGAAAAACACCGGAACTACATGTAGTCCAATCGTGAGTTTACTTACTGGCCTGATGCCAAAATCACTGGACTTGGACTTGCAGTCCAGTGTTAGTTTCAATTCAAGCCCTGGTAAAAAAAAAAATCCCTGGAATACCCTGATCAACAATGGACTTCTTTTGATTAACGTACACATTTATGATGTTTTTGTGTTCAAACTAATTGACAAGTTGCTATAATTTAAAGAAAATAATGACGCTAGTTTGGTGGAGATTTAGGATCTGTGGAACACAAGGACTGCAGGCTGTATTAAAACTCAAACTAATTTTACTACATGAACATGTAGATGTTCACAAAAGTGCTGTTTCAACAAGCTAGGTATTCACATGTAATGCATGTACCACAGGTGCACATAATTCCCCCAGTCATTTGTATGTTTTTCTAAAACAGCCTTCAACTGCGCTTAATTCATTCATTAAATCAACCCATGCCAGGTCTCTGAGGTCAATCGATTGACTGAAGGGCAAACAGGACCATACAGGCTATGACCTTGACAGCTCATTGAGCTGGCTAGGGAAGACCTACAAATGGCTAATGTTTGGAACTCGGTCTGAGATTTGTTATGTTTTTTTGTTCACAGTATAAGCAATTTAAATATTAGTCAGCTTTGTTGTTGATATAGAATCGGGAATCGCAAGGCTATTAGAACAGCACTTCCTGTGGGGTACCACTGCATTTCCTTTGTCATGTGGCTTAGTATCTTGTGTAGTATTTACATGTAGCACCATGATCAACCCAACCACATACCAAATGAAACTGATAACATTTTAAGGTTCTTTGAATTGACCTTTAGCTTCCAGTCACCTATGGTCTCATTTGTTTTCATATAGTGGCATTTGGCTTGCATTCATTTTATAGGATTTAATATAAAAGTTTGTTCTTTCTTAAACCTCATTCTCATAAATTATAAATAACTGTGAAAATTATTTATCCTTTTTAAAACTTAGTTGTAATTTTTGGGGTTGAACAAAGTAAAGTTGACTAGAGCGGGACATGAACCTGTGACCTCCAGGGGTCTGGATTAACGTGCCGGTGCTCTACCAACTGAACTATGTACATGTAGCCCTAATTTTGACGGTTTCCCTTCTTCTCAATGTCTTTGTTCCGGGGGTGCCAGTCCGAACTCAGAAGCCATTCAACTTGCAAGTGCCGTATGGTTTGTTACTGTACTTAAAATTCATTTGTCCAAAAAATATGGAAATGCAGCAAATCAATTGTGAGCAGAGCGGTTTGTGTAAACTGAGTGTTCAAAGCAGAAGAAAAATTATTTATTTTCCATAGTGAACAACCATAGAGGTGAACAAAGTTGAACTTCCATGCGGTAGAATTTTCTCTAAGAGAGATGCTAAAGAACTCCATGATTTCAGCAGCTTAGTAAAATTAGCTGAGATAATCACCCCTTCAATCCTCCCAACAGTCGTAGATCAGAGGGTTACCATAAACGAAAGGTTCTAATTTGGCAAGTTTTAGGGCTGATCACATTAACACAGTGGAAATTCCAAACTATAGAATTTTCTAGAGATGTTAAAAGAACTCTCAGTTGTTTAGTAGCTTAGGGAAGGGAAAGATAGCTGTGATAATCATCATCCTCGATCCTCCGAACAATCATAGATCCGAGGGTTACCAAACATGAAAGGTTCAAATTTTGCAAATTTGTTTGACCTTTTAAAAAACATTGGAAATGTACATTTGCAAAATTTATCACGTGTCCGTCATAGCTCTTAGGGTTAAAGGAACATTACAGAATTGGTAACTGTAAAATATACTTTTGATCACAGATTTACATAAAACTTACACGGTCCAATGATGATGATAGTAGAAAACATCCCTCAAAATATTTCTGTCTGAAATGCCATATTTGATGAGAAATGAATAAACTAATTTTCCGATTGGAGTTTATCGCTCAGTGAGCGTTTTATTCATTTGTTGAACCTATATGATTTCATGCAAATGTGTAATCGTTTTTTCACTATTTTCTCGTGACCCAGATGGCCGATCGATCTCAAACTTGTACAGGTTTGTCAGTTTATGTATATGGTAGATTACATAAAGTGCTTACACTGCCAGCAACTGTTTTGTTAGCAAAAACCAATTCTGTAATGTTCCTTTAAGGAACTTGACCAAGACAAGATCTACAATTTTCGCACGGGCAAAGGTGCTGCATGGAACTGCCTCTTTGTCTTATCATGACCCAACATTTATTTGTTTTAAACCAAAATATGGTCATGTTTTTTGACATAATGAGTGAAGAAGTAGCAGTCAGTTTTCGTGTCTCTTCCGGCAAAAAAAGGAATATTTAACTTGCTTATCAATACTATTCCATTCTGTTGCAATTATCATGATTAGTAAAATGTTCGTTGAATATAATTTTTCTTTATTGTCAAGACTAATATAATTAGCAACGACAGAATACAAATTCTAGGTCAAAACTGTCCTTTATCAGTTCCAATGGAGTTTAGCTTAAGTCATGAAATCAGAAATTCCTTTTATTTTAGGCAGTGGACAGGTGGATATTTTACAAGTGACAGTGAAATATTACAAAAGGCTGTTTCGTTGGCAGATTGTATAGCACCCGCTTTGATGTGCAATTACATGTATATAACAAATGAAATGACTGAATTTACCAAGCTTGTTACCCAACACACTCTGCATTTGAACATGTTGAACACCTGGCTGACATGACGTGATGTTTTTCATCCCCTCAAAAAAAACCCAAAAAAACTTCTTTTGTTAAAAAATTTACCACTAAACTTGGCCCCATAAATAGAACTAGTACACAAATTAGCGAATGGATAGTGTTTTTTAATTCATTTTCTTCTAAACTAAATCTAACTTGTGGATAGGGAAATAAAAGTCCGGGAAAAATTACCGTATCCAACTCTTTTTTCAAACAAAAGCAATCTGCTGATTTGATCGAGTAAATAAGATACTATTTTATTCTATAGTGAGTGACAAAGTGGCAGTCAAATACAGACTTTTTACCAAGGTCAGAAACTGCGGTGCGGCAAAATAGCATTAGGATGATTTTTTTACCCTAGCTGGTCAAAATATCAACTGTTTTATACTCCTATCTGAGTTACGCATGCCATGAGTGACGACCCTATTGATTGTACACATTTAACCAGCAAGGCAAAATCATTTCCTACAATTGTGCCCACCAAACAACCAAAGTAAATCACACCAACCACACATTACACATCATTTAAACACAACAGATGACATTCGACTTATATGATACATAAGACGCACATAAATTAATTCAATAACTAATTGATAAAGTTATTTTTTACCCGATTTAAAATATTCTTACCTTGCGTTCTCACCACAACAAACTGACAGCAGCTGCGGTTTTATGTAGACTGGTGTCAGTCGGATAGGCATTTTGCAGACAGAGAGCCGGATGAGTCGGGAGTCAGACTATTGACATTGTGCACACGCAGCGCATAAAAGAGAGGTCGCTTTTTGTGTTCATGAATAAAGCAGGGTACCCGATCCAGAATTAAACGCAAATAAATAGACGCAGACAACGGGATACCCGTCGCATACGTTGATTGACGTTCGAGAGGACCTGAGTTGACCTACTTGTGCTGCCCGCCCCCAGTCGGCAAGACAAAACTAGCTGGCCTGGCTGATTGACATGAACTATGAATATGCATGAGACACAAATGTACATTATAGATATCTATAATAAAAATGACGTCAGTGGAAGGGTAGGGCACAGATTGGGGGAGGGGTAAGGAAAAAAAGGGGAGGTAGTAAAATGGCTACAGATAAACATTGGGAGAGGATGCAGCGATTGAAAATGTATAATAAAAAGATATATTTGGGAACAGCTAAAACAGTAAAATTAACAGTTGGATTGGAACCAACTGTGGATTTCTTTAGATATCACTGTTTCTCTTTATGAGTAATAGGCTGTTTTAGCATTCTAAATTATATATAGAATCTAAAAGAAAAACAAATGAAACATTTTTTTCCACAGCATAAATTGGTCCTGATGTTTTGCTTCACCTGTTTATTATCTAGTGAAATATAAAAACATAAGGGTTGGATGAAAGGAAATCAACGCCAGAAATAAAAAAATTACAAAATAAACTTAATTTCTTCAGAAGTTGCTGTCTTCTTTATACAAAATACTTCGTCATGACCAGGGGGTTTAGTGCACCATACTAGTGTACTGTGGGTTCGAATACCAGTCTTAAAGGTATTGTACACTTTTGGTAACAGCTCAAAATCAGTGTCCACGTTTTGTGTGATTAAACATATGCATGAACAAACAAACCTGTGAAAGTTTGAGCTCAATTGGTCATCGAGGTCACGAGAAAATAGTGAAAAGAGATCTTATGTGTTTTCTGTTTTTATTAATTACTATTATTTTACCCGTTTCTCAGAAACGATAGCATTTTAGGCAGAAATATTTTAAGGAACCCTTTCTACTATTACTTACTTTAAATCATGTAAGTTATGTGTGAATCTGTGAACATTGTGTTTTTCGATCTTACCAATAGTGTACAGGGCCTTTAACACGTGTCCTTGAGCAAGACACTTAACTATAATTGCTTCTCTCCACCCAGGATGGGTACCTGTGAGGGCAGAGATGGTTCTTGTGATTAAATTAGCTTGGTGTGCTTCATACTTGGCAGCACAGGCTGTATACTCCCCAGGGAGCTGAAATATTGTTTAAAGGCAGAGTCACAGATTGTTTTTTTTCCCAATGTAATGTGGATTTATTGACAAAATCACCAAGAAAGATACAATAAAAGTCACATGTGAACGTTTCTGCTGAATACAGTGTTCTACCCTTGTTGAGAAAACAGCAAAAAAAACGTCACAGTATTTTCACAAGAAAAATAAATCCATCAATGTGAGGTAACCGGGGGTAAATCCAGGTAAATCCATTGTCCTTGGCAATGTGTGCATGCATAGAACTATGCAATCAATGGAATTTTCCCTGGTATGTTTGCTGCCAACTAGAGTTCAAAGTTCTCCCATTTACAGTTATGCTCTTCTCTGATAGTCAAGTATTGTATAACCCTTTTTTTCGGGAAACAAAAACAGCACTGTAAATTTGAATATCTTAAAAAAAATGTTTTCCTGAAATTTTTAAATGAACTATAAAAAAAACAACACAGAAGTGATAACAGTATTAATTGTCAACTATATTATTTTCTTGTCTGATTATTATTTTTTTTTAAATGAAATTTTACTCACCCTTTTCGGGGACCAAAACAATACTTTAAATTTTAATACCTTAAAAACCATCTTTTTGTGAGCCAAAAACTGTACTGTGGCACACGCATCAAGTGGCAGGTCAAGTTATAGAGAGGTCAAAGAGTCAAAGGTGATGACCTTTGACATATGGAAATCACAATTTATCTCCTCTTGGAGCCCCTTGTTCTGGCTCCAGTTCTACCTCCACGAACCTTCAGTTTTGTCTTACTCCCTTGCACCGCAAGATCACAACCTTCAGAAACTTTTGAACTTTCACTTCCTCTTGGGTTATTTTTGTCAGCAGTTTTTTGTTTCTTCTTTGGAGTGTCCTCAGGAGATCTGTTACTCTCCTCAGGAGTGGTTGCTAAAGTTTCTTTTCTTGCCCTTCCTCGTTTGGATCTTTCTGTTTGAACAGCATTTGTTTTTGTGGGAGTAATTTCCAGGGATGAACTTCTGGTTTGACGCTGGCTTGGTCCTCCTCGTTTGGACCTTTCTTTTTGAACATTCTTCATTTTTGTGGGAGTGATTTCTGGGGATGAACTTCTGGTTTGACGCTGACTTGGTCCTCCTCGTTTTGACCTTTCTTTCTTATCAACCTTAGTTTTTGTGGGAGTGATTTCCAGGGGTGAGTTTTTGGTTTGACGCCGACTTGGTCGTCCTCGTTCTGATCCTTCTGTCTTGCTCTTTTCAGACTCCTTACTTTTCCTTAGGGCTACTCCCGTTACAGTTTTCTCTGGACTCACTGACGTAGAGTCCTTTCTTGTCCTGACACATTCAAGGTTTGAAACATCCGGAGATTCAGAGCTTTTAGACTTCTTAGCGGTACCCTTCTTGGGGGTTGGTGAAAATGTTTGGTCCTTGCTTGCTGCACATACTTCGTTTGAGCTGGAGAGAGTCTTTATATTTGTCACACCCTGTGCTACATCTGCCTCAACATCATCATCTGATTTTACTGACACGGACCCCTCAAGCTGGGCTTCATTTTCCTCTTCCGGTCTGGCTATGAGGTCATGTACTTTTGAGGGATTTGGAAAATAAATAAAATCTTGTTGAAGAGCTTCCTCGGTCCCCTCCAAATCGTCCGTCCGTTCAGACAACATGGCTTCTTCGTCTGGAACGGAGTATTCCTCCTTTCTTGTCAGACCCTCAGGGGAGGCTTTCACTACTTTGGGTGAGGCTTTGTGTTTCTTGCTCCTCCTGGGACTCCATGAGCCGTTTGATGAGTCTTCAGAGAGCTCTATGGCCGTGTTCGTAATGGTGTATTTACGCAGGCCGCCACGCTTAGGCTTGCTCTTTTTGGACTTTGACTTGGTAGGAGTCTCTTTAGGGAGTGATTCCGCAGCCTGTTGGCGATGTCGTCTGGATTTAGATGCCTGGATAAAGAGAAAGATGAAAACAGAATAGCAGCATTCTCCCTTAACAGTGGTACTATAGACAACAGAACATCATTTTACTTTCAACAGGTCACCCATGACAACAACTGGTCACTATATTTGAGAGTAACCGATACAACCAAGTCTGCTCAACTAGCAATAGACCCCTTGCATTGGCTGCCATCTTCGATTAGATTAAACATGCACGTGTGAAGAACAAGAAACACAGTGAAGTGTAGCCCTCACCTTGAAGTGGCCGTCTGGCCTTGTGAGTAAGGCGATACATCATAACACAAAAAAAAAGGGAAAAAGGGTTTACACTCAACAGTGTGTTAAACCAACCTTTGCAACTGTGGCGTAAGAGTGTTTCTTAATCTGTGATACTCTTGAGCCGTGGTCGTTATGATCAGGATCGCTGGTTTCTGTTCGTCTGAGCACTTTCTTGACTTGCCTCGAAGGAAGCTTCAAGCTTCTCAAATCTAGAAGGAAAAAAAGGGGGGAATTTTTATAAAAAAGTGAGTTTCTCTTTATTTTTAACTTTTCCGTTCCCTCAATCAGAGCACTGGATTATGGCATATCACAAAAGCCTTTACTGTAATATTCTTCTGAGACAAATCTGTGAGTAACACCTCAACGTTTCGATCAGTATGCTGCGATCGTCTGCAGGAAAAACCAGTCATTTACAAATGAGATCGACGATTAAACACAAGTAAAATGGAAGCTCTGATGGAAGTTATAACCTCCACATAAATATATTTCTTGTTTATATCAAAAGCAAGAAATATATATTTGCATGTCTTTTTGGTTGAATTTATGTTTTTTGAAATATATTTCCACTCAAAGGTCAAGATAAATAAAAGACTCAAATGTTTTTATCGACAATGGTGAAGGCCGTATATAACCCTGCATTAAAAATAATTTAGGAATAGCAAAAAACACAATTCAATATTACATTTATTTTTTATTTTTTTCATTCTGAACAGTACATAACATAAATGCAAAAAAATACTGTATTGTGGAGGCACGATTCTAATAAGCCAAGGCTTGTAGTGGGGTGCCTTTAGAAGAGAACAGACATGATTAATTAATGAAAGAATGACCAAAGTTAATTAATTATGACAAGACAAAAGATCTGATGGGGACAAATGATCTGACAGCCTTAAACTGAGATAAGTGGCGACTAAAAAAACTGTAAATCTGCTTTGGAGGAGGCAAATCTGGAAAATAAACCAAAAGGAAAGACTATGCTAAATATTGGGAGATAAGATACTCTTTGAAAGAGTTCTTAAAAGAGCCCACAGAGATTTTTGACTTAATTGATTGGTCAATGCTATTCCAAAGACTGGGACCATAAAAGCGAAGAGTGTTCTTGTGCTGAGATGAACGTGTGAAAGGTAACAATTCTGGGTCAACGAGGCAAAACATATCTGAGATCCCTTGAGTTTACCTCTTGACGATGTACTCGGAGATGGACTCTTTTACTAACATCAATGATGTGTTGTCATGGAGACCAAGGTCAACCTTTTTTTTTTTGTATTGTTGGTGTACTTCATGGTTCACCTGGGTAGAAAATCAATGGAGAGAGAGAGAGAGACAGAAATCAATCGGCATTGTTTACAAAAACCGAAACAGAGAATGTGAAATGACGACTTCAAAAGTGGATTTATAAAATTTTCAAAATTCAATATCAGTCCAACACTATTTCATTAAAACAATATCCATACTGCTGCAATTAAAGGTGTGCTACAAAAATATATTAGCAGAATTGAAAAAACATTGGTTTCAGCGAAAGTAGCCATCAAGGACTTGGGAGATATATATATATATATTTTTTAATTTTTTTTTAAATAGATTTTTTTACTTTTATGCAAGCTCGCCCTAAAACAAGGCTAAAAGCCGCTCTTGGTAAGGGGCTACATGAAGAAAACGTTTAAGATGAAAATAACTGAAGGAACATGTAGGAATTGATACTCCTCTTCAAACAGTCTACATTGTGGGATGGAGGGAAACATGCACCAGGTAAGGAGTTTCAAAGCTGTTGGAGTGGTTCTTTGTTCAACATCTCAGCAAGGCAAGACTATAAGGGTGAGAACAAGCAAAAAGCCTGGTCTCACGCTCTAAAAATCAGAGAAAAATCTCACTGGACTAGAACCTTAACTATTTCTCCAAAAAAATATGAACAACAAAAGTGGCAAATCATCAAAATAGAAATTCGGTAAATTACAGTAGATTCTAAACTCTACAGCGAGACTGGTCCCCTGTTCTCGCAATGTTCTTACCACACCAATAAATTATGTTGGCTTCTATGAGAGCTGGCATTAATTACAATATTTGTTGTTAACTTTAAAGGTATAGGGTCATACCTTATTTAAAAAATTGTGCGATTGATAATGGTACTAGGCATTCTGTGAAATTACATCGTCTGGTGCCCCCGTTGATAGACCCGATTGCCTCCATGCCCCTAGTCATTGCCTTGGTGCCCTTTGACATGTCATGTTACATTACCCTCATTTTCCTAGATTTGCCTCCATGGAAAATCAGGCCTCAACACATATTAAAGAGCTCTAAGATGCTCTTAATACTTTAGTTTTTACCTTTTTATGGCCGAGTAGACATCGTAGATACCGGTTAACAAGTAGTTTACACTTAAAATTTGTATTTGTATTTCAAAATACTTGTCAAAACAATTTGTAGCTTTCATTGAATGTCTTCTTTTATTTTCTCTGGCACATAGGGACCTCTCGGTGATATGCCCTATATATAAGAACCATCTTATTGTTATTATTAGAATAAACAACTTCTTTATTCTATTGTTGTAATTTTCGAGAAAGTTAAGAAAATAATATATAGGCAAAGATGGATGCAAGTTTCAAAATGCCTCTGCGTTACAAATGCACACAAATTCTCAAATAACTCCTGCGAAGATTACTTTAGTTTTTTTCGTTCGACACTGACTGAACTTAACATCCTCCCGACGAATTTCCACACAAGATTTTCAGTAGTGAATCTACTTTCTTGTCAATTTCTTGGATGTGTTGCGTGCAGTAATAATTCAATCAAACATCTCAAGGTTCTGAAGTTAGGCCAGAGTTCAGAAACCTTTAGCACTGACTGCAATAGGAGCCGATCTTAAAGGTAGCATATTGGTAGGGGAAGATGTTTTCATTATTATTATTATAGTTCTGGTAATGAAACCAAGGATGCCTCATAAGTAAACTTAAACACTGAAGCTCGCAAGCCTGAGGAAACCTGTAAACAAGGGTGCTTGCTATGTGAACCAGAAACACCTACTCTTCTTCGATAAGTGTTCTTCAAATCATAATACATTGGACCTACGGCTTATGTCCCATGCGTGACTTGGTCTTAACAGCTGTTTGAGAACTTGCAGAGTGGTCTTGTGGATTTTCCACCCAAGTTTGAGCCCTGCTTATAGTAAAGCATGGTTTGTTTGGTATTGCCATCAAAATCAGGCAAACTGGAACTGATAATCTCATCTTGTCTTTTCCCTATAAAAACTAAAGGAAAAAAACCAATTCCCTATAAAAACTAAAGGAAAAAAAAAATTGCCGGCCAAAGCATGGTCAAAACAACTCCTGTTATGATGAATCAATATTCAAGACAGTAATCTTGGACAATGTCCTTCTAAAATGTGTATACACCTGCAGGGTAGGGACATTATCATACAATGGGACCCCCTTCATAACAAGGGGACCACAGGTGGCAATCAATTATGAGACCTTCTTAAAGTGACTTTAAACCATTGGTTACACATTGTACCCAAATTAGCAAAAGAAACTGTTAATACAAAGGACACTTGGTGTAAATTAGTTTAGTTCATCCTGTGAAAGTTTCTTTTTGAGTAAGTTTTATATTTGAGGGAACTCAGACTTGTGATCAGAAACGAACAAAATCACAAATGAAGCATTTTTGGGGCAACTGACCTATTTTATGTGACCAGTAAAAACAGCATGTTTAGTGTGCCGGGTTACTCGAGAGTTAAGTACGACAACCAACACACACGGGCTACCTGTGAATAGGCTGGTCCCTCTCATATTGATCACCTACACAGTGCGTAAATCACCGTCAAACAGGCAACCAGACAAAGATGGCGTGATAGAGTTATAGAAATCGAACAGGGAGATGATACTCGATTGTTGTCTGCCCCAGAATACGCAAACGGACACCAACCCTAAAAAATCTGAGAAATGATTCATGCATAAATTATTTGTCAGATTCAACAGTTTTTATTGATTTCTTATCAAGGGGGCATTAATTCAGAAGAAATAAATTCGCAGGATGCTTTCTACCAATCACCATCTTTATAACAAGTAAGCTTTCGGATGGAATTTACAACAACAAAAATTATGGTCATTACCAAAGTATAAACCTACCTTTAAAACTTCTATGTCAAAATTGAGGGGGTGGGGTGGTGATCATAACTTGTACCTACACCGCCCGGATATGTTTATCATGATGTGAATCTAGACTATATAACAGCCCTCTATTTTTCTTTCTATTATCCCCAATTGACATCCTTCTTGGAAATACCCTTGACTCTAAATTTAAAACTGAACTACGAAGGCCAAGAAGCGTGTAATATTCCCCAAGGGCAATCGAACATCTTGGCAATGGGCACAAGTTTTTTGTTAAACCTTAATATGATATGTGGTCCCCTGGTGTCGTTTAGTGCGTCTAAAAAAAGGTTTGCGGTGGAAATATTTGTTTTCAGGGTTTGAGGTTTATTGGCATTTTGGGTTTCAACAAATTTAAAAGTACAAAAAAAAACCCCTTTTTTTAAACATACTTCACGATATGTTTGTTTTTTATACAAGTACTGCAGCCGATTTCACGAAACTTGACACAACTGTACAAGTCCACTTCTGAAAAATTGTTTATGTAAGTGGTGCACAACTTTAGCAAAAAAAAAAATGTTTTTCATGAAATTGGTGGCTGAGGTTGCCATGTATTTTTATCAATTTTTTGTAAATGTTTGTATTAATATTTCTCCATTTCTCCAGATGATTGGAAAGTGAACTCAACATGAGCCTATACTGTACTTCAAAAAAAAAAAAAAAAAAGGTAATAGTAAACTTGAAATTAAGATGAGAATAATTTCAAATTATGAAGTATCGGAGATCATCACAGGAACAAAATCTGCCAAGAAAGTTTGGAGGTCAACGTTTGGAGCCCAGTAACATTGGAGGGTTGTCAACAAGTTGTTTTGATCCATGGGCCAATGTGTTTTGTTACCCGAGTGTTTTGATTAAGAGAAAAAGACTGGACATGTGGCATTCCTGTGGCAATGGTTAAAGGGAAACGTTGCCTTTGGATTGGGCGCTTTCGGCTCTAAAAATTGAAATTATATTAGTGGTTGGAAATATGTTTTAAAATTAAGGGGCATTCAGAATGCTCAATGTAAAAATAATTTTTTTTTTTTTTTCGAAATGGTTTTTATCCACCCACCCAAACCAAACTTTGATTTTAAAATATTGACTGACTATTTAATATACCGTACACACTGAAGAACAAAGTAACGCCTCAAATGAAGCAGAGAGCAAATGCAACACAAGGATTAATGAGTGAATTCAGTGGGCTAATATAAGGGGCTCATTTTCAAGTGGGAACGACGGGGCCTAAAAAAACTTTCTGGTGGTTGGGGAGGAAACTATCTTCCTAAAACTCCCCAAAAAGGAGCTTTTTCAGTGAATTTTTCAGAAGTTTAAGTTTGTTTTGGGAATCAAAGATTTGATGCTCTTGGAGAATTCTAAGGCAGTTTTACATTGTACAAGTACTGTTGAATGACAAAGTTCAAGTTAGGACAAAAAAAAGGTAGTAAGTTATTACAGAAAAGTTTCAGCTTTTTTGGAGATTCTTCGATGGACAATCAAAACCGTGATACCCACCTCTTTAATGCAACCATGAAAAAGATGGAGCTGTTATTTTCTTGGCAGGAGTGATATAATTGGGAAAAGCGAGAGTAGATTTATCCTCTGTCATCTCCAATCTGTCACCATCCAATTACGGCCATGGTGCAAACTCTAGTGATTCATTGGTGTTCTGGTTGGTGGACACCAGGGGTATATAAAGACCGACCCAGCACCCCAATGGGGCATAACATCTCCATTGACAACAGAAGCTGAACTTTTGGGGAACTTTCTTTAATAAGGAGAAGATTTTTATCAAGACTGGTTGACTGAAGACGAAGGACAGGGTGTTGTTCGTGGTGAGTTGTACATTTAACTCCTCAACAAAATACCCAAAGTTGATGACTATTATTTGAATCATATTTAAAAAAATATTCTGTGCCCGCCTGCGGGATTATCTTTTTAAACTTTTTGAAGCTTCTTGAGTAATTGTTTTCCTTTGAAAAAAATCATTGCCACAATGAAACCCTGACTTGACAAAGGAAAGACAACAAAGGTTCTCATAATTAGTCCGGGATTCGATGTTGTCGTGTGAGAAAATTGAGTAGGCACTCACCATGATTCGCAGAACCTCGGCTGTGATCAGGGGTTGAAAATTTGGAATGGTTTTGCCAGAATTTCGGAATGCTTGGACTTACCTCCCATTGAGTCGAATATACTGACTGACAATGGTGGCAGCCTGTCCATTCTTGTATACTATGTTTGGGGTTCTCTAAATTTGCATGGGAAAATTCACTTTACACTTATCAATATCATTTTTATTTTTAGGGTTTAAAAAAAACCCAATAATTCCTGACAAAGATAACAAAAGTAGAGAAGATTTTATTTTCTTTAGAATGTAACTCTCTTCTGAACAAAACTTTTTCAAGTTCAAAAAAATTGTGTTCAATTCCTGATTTTAAGACCGATAACTATTTAAGCCAGATTTAGGATACCATTGGAGGAGCAACAAAACATTCCACTGAGAGTAACGTTTTGATAAAAAACAATTTTTTTATTGACTCTGTTTTCCTCCATTTAGAAACTAAAGACTCAGGAAGTTTGTTTTGAAAGTGTAAATTCTAACTCTGAAGAAAGAATAACACCAACACCACAACCTAGCATCACAATTCTGTCTAGGTTAGAGATCTGCACAAATGAAATAATTCATTGTTTAATTGAGAATGATTTACAGACGGTGGAATAGGACCTGTCAGGCTTGTTATGCAGACAGCTGGATATTTACGGCAGCGACATGTGTTGATAGAAACCGCTGCTGGTCACATTTTTTACAGAACTCTGTTTGACGTGACCTATGACCCCGACAAGACAGTTAAAAGGGGTGGTTCTGAGTTCAGTGTCTGGAAGTGTTTATTCCACTCAACCTTCCAAAATACAGTTGTTGTTTTTTTAACATAAGGAAGAATGATAGTTTGTTTTGATAGTGAACATGGTGTAACGCAGGAACTAAATGAGGTTTATAACTTTACTCTAGTTTCTCTGGTCATGCTGGTTAACAAAAATCTTGATGAGCATGCCAGTGGAGAGAAGTGTAGAATTGGACGAAACAGAAAGCAAGCGTATATATCAAAACTGATTTATATTCATTTAAAGGAGCATACCGATCTACCGTTTACATCATTTAGTCATGTTAGAATCAAAGATAATAATTTTCAGATGGTTTTTGTAAAAACGAAATCATCAAAGTGTCACAACAGAATTAATGAGAACTGTTTTTAAAGAAAAAAAGGTCATGGGTCAGCGTATACGCTTTACCAGCTGCTGCAGGTGTCAAATTTACGTGACATTGTTGCGCAATGCTGCAAATAGACTGGTGCACATTTTGGTGCACATTTCCATTGTTTGACTTCAGCCATGACGGTGAATTCAAGGAGTCTACGAGAGATGCCTGGTAGAGTGCCTTGCTCAGTCACTTGGTACCAGACATTATTCAAATCTAACTAACACATGGCTTATGGGGGGGGGAGTTAAAGCTATTCCCAGTGGTAAATACAACTCTGCAGGTATCCAAACCACAACTATGTTAACCTTCAACCATGTAAAAAAAATCCCACTGTGACATTACTGCACCATAATAAGTTAGCAGCTTCTAACTTACTCTGGACAATGTCATTACAAAAAATAATTGGCGAGCAGCTACATGAGCATACATGGACATTAAAATGTTCCATGGAGAAGCATGACTGAAATAAATTAAGAGATGGAGGGTTGCCTTGCTTTGATCCAATCAGGGACTTCATCAGAGGCAGAAAAACAACAGCAGTCGCCCTTTAAAGGTATTATACAGGATTGGTAGAGCTGACAAAACAGTTGCAAACAAAGTTCATGTTTTGTGTGATTAACCATATACACGAAATAACAAAGCTGTGAAAATTTGAGCTCAATTGGTCATCGAAGTCACAAGAAAATAGTGTACAGAGACCTTATGTGTTTTCTGTTTTTCAAACAGTCAGTTTGTTATCGCGCGCGATAAAAACTATTGTTTTATTCATTTCTCAGAAACGATAGCATTTCAGACAGAAATATTTTAAGGAACACTTTCTACCCTTTCTTACTTTAAAATCATGTAAGTTATGTGTGAATCTGTGAAAATTTGTGTTTTTCAATCTTACCAATAGTGTACAGGGCCTTTAAAGGGAGGGTATACATTTGGTTATTACTCCAAAAAATATTGGCCGTATTAAAACTTGCTTGTTAGAAGCACTGCAGCTGTTTGAGAAACAATTCCATTCAAAGGAATGTGGTTTAAGAGCGGGATTCAAAAAATTTTCAATCTGAGCTCAGATTGTGTATTCCAATTACAAAGTATTTTTCCTGCATGGACAATATTAACCGCTCCAGAAGTTTCAGCAATATCTCAAAAACGCTACACTTCCCTGATTTGGGCTATCGACCCAAATCAACTGTCACCAGGGGCACGTTGCCACCTACTCCTGGGGCTGAAACAGGGTTATAGCCCCTTCACAGTCCATAAAGATGTAGGCATGAGTATCATCCACTAGTAGCCTGGCGGGTAGAGCAGAATGTACAACCTTCCCAACTTTTTTTGAAGCAATGATAAGTGCCTTGCTTTAGGGCACAAGTGTCACGCCTAGCAGCTGATCAAAACTGAGTTACGACAGCAGATCGTTCAAAAGAACACAGGCTCTCTGCATGGCTTTATGGGAAATATCTTTAAAGGGTGATTCTATCTTTTTGTGTTTGTTATTCCAGCGTTGTTAACCCCTCGTGCCACAATGCATCTGGTTTCACCCCAGCAGCAAGCCACCTTGGCGATCTTCAATTTACTCCTTCTACATGTCCCGCTTCTCAACTGTGCTACACAACAGAGCTCAGTTTCATCCAGGGTGTCCCCAAAGGGCCAGGATCCTCAAGTACCTCCATCAATGTGTCAGTACATGCTTCGCGGGGAGGTGGGTCCTCACGGACCCCCTGGACTACCGGGTATACAAGGTCCTGCTGGGATGCCAGGTAATCACTTAGAATAGGTCAGGGCGCTAGACCTTCAATCTGTGCAGGTATCTTGGGTTTACTTCATTCAAGTACATGTGATCAAATAGAGGCTTGGGGGTTAAATAGTCTGTTACCTTACGATTGAAAAGAATGGAAACTGAATGTGTACAAACCCCATTACTAAAACATTAAGTCAGATACCGTTTCTACTACTGCAACATGGTTACTTGACACAAAACAGAGTGGATGTTATGACCTTCATACAATTTTAAGCCTTTTAAATGCTAAAATTACTCCTGATTTCTGCATGTGTTATGCCGCTATTTGTGGGTATGTGCAGATTCCCTCAGTTTTTGATTAAATCTTGTCACTTTAAAAATGTGTCACTTTTGAATCGAGTTGACCTTTTCAAACAAGTCTGCTAAAACTGTTTTTATTTTAAATGAAAGTATTTGATAACCTTTTTTACAGGAAACCATGGAAATAACGGGAACAACGGTCTGACGGGCCCACCTGGACCAAGGGGGATCAAGGAGCTCCTGGTATAATGGGCGTTCACGGTCCTGCGGGGCAAACAGGCCCATCAGGCCCGCAAGGTCCAACAGGAAAGGCAGGTATACCTGGAGCAGCTGGAGCTGCTGGTGGAACCGGAGCCAGAGGTCCGCGTGGGGCACCTGGGTCACAGGGTGACAGGGGTGAGAAGGGAGACAGCGGGTCCGGAATCTCATCCCGACAGATGCTGTCTAGGGGCGGACGGCGGAAGATAGCCTTCTCTGTGGCCTCATCGAACACCATGACGGCACCAGCTGAAGACGCTATCATCCAGTTCGACCACATCTTCACACTCCACGGAGAGGAGTTCGACCCCGATACGGGGAAATTCACGTGCCACGTGAACGGAACGTACTACTTTATCATACACGCTAACAAATGGACCAACTCGCGCAATCTACACATCAAGCTGATGAAGAATGGCATATTGATGACTGCATTGTACGAAGACGCCGGGTACGACTACTACGACGCCGCTAGTAACAGCATCCTTCTGAATCTGACACAAGGGGATAGAGTTTGGCTACAGCTCCATAGCGGGAGTGAGGTCTACAGTGGACTGACCAGAATGACCACCTTCTCCGGGTGGCTCGTCTTCGAGGACTAACTGGACTTGATCGTCGTCATTACTCGACCGGGTATTTTAACTGGCTAACGTATTGTGGGGTTTGATTGCGGGTCGTTTAAAGTTTTTGTCGTTCGTAGTTTTATTCCATTGCAAAGGCCAAATATCAACATTTGTTAGCAAAACCACTGCTCTTTATTTTACCATTTGTTAAATCACTCCATGCCACATTTGAACCCATATCCACCTGACTGGTCTTAGTACAAACACTGTTCCTGCCTAAACCCACGTAACACTTTTATATGTGCATTACAAAATACAGTAATTATTTACTGCCTTGCAAATGTGAGAGTTTTTTGCTTTTCTCTTCGCAGCAAGTAAGTAAACACTGTATTCAGCTGAAACTTTCACATGTGTCTTTAATTGTATCTTTCTTGATAATTTTGCCAATGAATCAGTATTATGTTAACAAAAACCAATCTATGACCTTACATGTACCTGTAAGCAATAACCTCCACTTGTTATTACAAAAAACCTCCTTGGAACATGTTTTAAACCATGAATTCTAACTGGTGAAATGTGACACTCCATGCTAAAAACCAAACACTTCAAATCGATGAAATTAAGAGCTTTCACAAAACACCTAAGTAGGGCCCATAATGCAAGTATACCCAACATACAGAATGTTCCTGACATCATTTCACATTAATATATGGGCTGTTTCTTTCAGTTGTCTCTACTTTTAATGCTATTTCAGTATTCAAATATTGTGGTCGAGCCGATTAGGGCAAGTTTTTATGGTTGAGTCATCAGAGTGTGGGTTCGAATCCAAGTCCTCCTTACACTAGACACTTAACCATAAATTGCTTCACTTACTCCTGGTGTATAAATGGGAACCTGCGAGGGTTAAGACGGTACTATTATGTCGAATTAAGGCCTTATCGCCAATACAGCACTTAAGGTTTGTTTCCAAGGGAGTTGAGAAAGTTAGAGGAATGGTTTAAAAGTATGCCTGATGAACAGGGATAATAATGTTGCAAAGCACCTTTGTCTGCCTACTAGGATAATGTGCACTACATGTATATAGGAACCCAGTTTTGTTATTAAAGACCAGCTTGAACGAGAACAGCAACAAGTGATCTTTGCTGAAATTCATTTAAAATGTTTTCAATCAATCAGGAAATTAAGTTCACACGAGATTAAACAGATTTTAATTGTGAACAAAACCCAAATCAATTTGAATAGCCCTCTCGCGAAAAGCCCTGTTACGTCGTCACCCGGTTGTGTCATTTGTTGGAGCTACGTTTTGTACAGTCGCTTTGTTGCAACATGAAGGTGTAACAAAGCAACATCTCACAAATGACGTCAAAGTATTGTCATTTTGACGCATGCTGTCAAATGTACCTATTTGTTTTTTATTGGTAACTGCGAAAAATTCAGAAGTGTAAAAAAAAGTTACATTTAAATGATAAACAAACACGCTATAAGCAAGTTTAAAAAGCATTCCCGTTAACAATTTTTCGCTCCAGTAGCTGTTCAATAGACCATGTGACCTGTGACGTCACATGTTTACAAAAGAGCCACTGAGCCTGGACTTCATACAGGCACAGCTTGTACACAGCTCAATGGAAGAATGCAACAAATCTTATGTTTTATGGAGATTGCACTGTCTGATTTTTCTCATCTTTTGATATGAAGAAAGGGGGGACATCTCAAAAGCTGTACAGATGTTGCTTTTGTAAGTCTTGAATTGATGTGAAAATTATGACACAAAATGTAAACTTTCCCATATGGCCTGGGTAGTAACATGCCCAACAGGAAACGCATTAGAATGTACAAGGTCACCGCTCTGTAAACAAAGGTCACATGGTCTACACAATTTCGGAGTAGTACCTGATTTTGGTGTAGGGCGTCACAACACAAAAAGGTTGCAGCTAAATGACGCTCCCTTCCCTCCAAACAGAACTAAAACAGTTTTCTACATCCACCTTGGGATTTTTTCTTTTCAGAAGGTTCTTCTGAATGTGTTGTTAATTTTTCTGAGTGTGGAATGTTACCTCGAGAGTCCCATCATCAAAGCTTTCTGTCATCAGACTGTGTCTGTGACGGTCCAACCATCTCTCTGTCGGGTTCTGCTCTGGTTTCAGCTCCATGTAACTACTGTGGAAGATCATCTGAAAAAAAACCATATTTACTAAAAGTTGACTGTTTTCATAAAGCACACAGTATGACAGCAAAATCAAGGCACGTGACTTCACACTAAACTTGAACGTTTAAAAGGCAAAAAGATTTAGGTCTGACATCATTCTGAGAAAACTGGAATTGAAAAAAAAACAAGACCGCTGTACTTGTCCGGCTGTGAGTTTACTGGCTGGACACTAAAAATCACTGGTCTCGGGCCTGCAGTCCAGTGTATAATTTAAGCCCTGGTACAGGCTAAAAAAGACAAGTCAATAAGCAATCCAGATGAAATTCCCTCATTACTGGGATCTTAAAGACGGTTGTTAACCAAACTTACCTTTTTTGGCATGGCAGTAAACATGAACGCCTTGTTCATTTTGAGTTGATTGAAGACGTAGAGTGCATCAAGGTGGCCTTGACCTTCTAGACTTTCTATGAGGCTTTTCACATCTTGCCAGTGTTTAAGACACATTCTAATCTGCATTGAAACAAAAGGCAAAAAATGATCAACCATATTAACCAGGATTGAGGTTATCCGAGTTGCTATTACAAATTATTAATTAATCATTTGGGAGGCTAATCATCCTTTATGCACAAGCTGAGAAGCTGAATTTTGAAGAGCATGGCTACAAGCGAGGGCGCCTTAGGCAGCCAGCCACATCAACCCATTCATGACCACAAAGTAGAGCAAGAGAAAATCACGTAATCTGATGAGAAGTGGTTGTCGGGCTTGACCTGCGTGACTTGTGACTCACACTCGGGCTCCTGTGTGACTCGCGACTCACACTCGGGCTTGACCTGTGTGACTTGTGACTCACACTCAGGCTTGACCTGTGTGACTTGTGACTCAGACACGACAACAAAGATTGAGGACTTGTGACTAATACTCAAACTTTTTGCCTCGAACTTTTTGACTTGGACTCGAGGATTGAGGACTCGAATACAAGATTAGTGTACATACCTTAAATTTAGGTGTATAGGGTTGAGTCTCATACAGCGCATACAGGATATACAATGCTCCAACACGATACTGCATCTCATAAGGGGGTAGAAAATAGTCTGTTGCTATACGGAAGGCCTCATACATAGTCTAAAATAAAAAAAGGAAAGAAAAATGTATACAAAAATCAATATTAAAGGAACATTACAGAATTGGTTTTGGCTGACAAAACAGTTGCTGGCAGTGTAGGCACTTTATGTAATCCACCATATACATAAACTGACAAACCTGTAGAAGTTTGAGATCGATCGGCCATCTGGGTCACGAGAAAATAGTGAAAGCCCGATTACACATTTGCATGAAATCATATAGATTCAACAAATGAATAAAACGCTCACTGAGCGATAAACTCCAATCGGAAAATTAGTTTATTAATTTCTCATCAAATATGGCATTTCAGACAGAAATATTTCAAGGGATGTTTTCTACTATCATCATCATTAGACCGTGTAAGTTTTATGTAAATCTGTGATAAAAAATATATTTTACAAGTTTTTTTCTTACCAATTCTGTAATGTTCCTTTAACATTGTCGTGATTAGGCAATAGACCAACCTAAGTATTCCAGGTTTTTCATCACCCAGGAGAAACTTGCTTTTCGGCTCACTTTTTACTAATACCATTTTGCTCTTGATTTTTATATGTGAAGCGCATGGCATTTAGGCGTTCTACACTTTATTATTATTGTTGCAAGCAAATTTTCTTTTTTACTCTTTTCATATAATTACTCACCTCCTTTCTCTCTTGTCTTCTTTCGATTGCACTGTAGAAGAAACACAAGTTTAGAATTGGAAAATGATTTTCAAATTTCATATTTATGAACTTAGAAACAATACCTAATAGAAATAATCCTCACATGAATTTAAAACTTTTTTGAATAAAATTGTAATTTTGAAGGTATTATACAGGATTGGTAGAGCTGACAAAACAGTCGCAAACAAAGTTCATGTTTGTTGATTACCATTACATGAAAACAACCTGTGAAATTAACTCAATTGTCATCGAGTCACGAAAAGTGAAAAGACCTTATGCGTTCGTTTTTAACATCGAGTTTATTATCGCGCGCGATAAAAACTATTGTTTTATTAATTTCTCAGAAACGATAGCATTTTAGGCAGAAATATTTTAAGGAACCCTTTGTACTTTTACTTACTTTAAAATTTTCTAAGTTATGTGTGAATCTGTGAACATTTGTGTTTTTTCGATCTTACCAATAGTGTACAGGGCCTTTAAAGAATGCTCCACTATAGAAGTCATTCGCTAAAAAAGGTTAAAATGCAAAAAAATGCTAAACTTCAGTCAAGGAACATAGAAGGCTATCTTAACAGCTGGGACTAATTACTTCCTTCTAATTTCCATTATCTAAGTCCTCTGAAATTTGGGCCGAGTCAAAGTTCAAGTCCTCAGTATTGAATCTTGGGTCATTTCGGTAGAAAAGTAGAATGCAAGTCCGAGTTGTACAACACTGCCTAAGGCCATTTTAGGCCAAATAGTTAAAAAAAAAAAAAAAAAACGTTTAGCATCCCCACCCGCTTCCTCTTTAGAGGCCACCTCCTTTTTCATTTCTCTCTTATCTACATAAGGGTATATTAGCGAACTCTTAAAAAAAAAAATAAATATATATATTTATAAGATCAAATTTTTTAACTTTTAGCACACCCCAAAAAAAACACCGAAAAAAGCTGGCAACCACCTTGAAAAATAGCACAGCTGATTGTCTTGAATTGAAAAATGTGTCGAGTGACCTTTAAAAACAAAAACTATCCTTTCAAAAATGCAGGCGCTAAACATGTTTTGTTTTGTTTTTGCCTTGTTGGACTTACTAATGAATGAAACTGAAGTTGTGTTTTCTCCACTCCTCCGCAAACATTTGATACCTGACAGTCTGTTTGAGGAGAAAAGCCTGGAGCAGCTTTCAATGTCTTCTCTCAGCCCACCTGCGGATCTATCGTCTGATTTATCCATCTGTGAAGTATGGGAATTACAATATGAAAGAGTGTTGACTGGCCAAATTTAACCTTGCTCAGGCCATGGAGGTAGCTACCTCCATGCTCAGGCAGACACTTTTTTTACGGGTTAAATCCGAGAAAAAAGAAGAAGCTTTTCTGGGAACAAAACAGCTTGTTCTGAGTCAAAGTAAATAAAAATAGTTCAAGTTGTTTGGTACTACTTTATTGGGAAAAGTTAGAAATATGTTAAATCGGACTGCCACACTGAAATGTGTCAGGCCTTGTATTTGTAAATCATGAACTTGCCCCCCTCAACAGCTGAGAGTCTGGCAATTTAAAAAAAAATATAGATACTGAAACAACAGTGGTCTAGACTAGTCTGGAGATCTGAGACAATGGATTGTCTACCATGTCCAACCTGCAATGGATGGACTGGTCCATTGACCGTGGTCCGACTGGCCACCACTAATTGAGAGGGCTTCTTGGGCTTTCTTCTCGTGTTTCATGACTACACCAAACGCCTTCTCAGGGGGGTCGTCACACCCACATGGACGGGCACGGTCGGTTGTGCCATGGAGGAATAAGCCCTCCATGGTTGTGCACACGATGATGGTTGGCTATGCTAAATTAGCAGAAACACCAGACTCCCAGAGGCCAGAGCTACATTCCGACCGCTCAGAGCGGCCGTCACGACTCGCTTTCGTACTTACCATTCACAAAACAAACCGTTGTCAAATCTGGGCAAAACACATGAACTATTGACTGTTCACACCTTCCCATACATGTCAAGGCATACGCAAGGACGAGTTGAAAACGTAACCTTAACTTTTCGTCGGCGCAACCCCCATGTGTCTGCCATCTTGATTGTTGTTGCTGCAAAACGTATATTATTTCATGCCACATGAGGGCGCTGTTGAAGAAAATAGTGGCACACAAAAAACAAATAATTCACGATTCCCACCTAACGGGGGTGTTGCAACAATTAGGCACAGAATCCAGATCAGCACAATCGTGGAACCACCGAGCCGTCATAACAGCCCAAAGCGAAGCACTGCAAAATGCCGCCTTGTGTTTAAAAAAAGAAAGAAATCGGCATTTGATTAATTCATCCCGCGTAGGTGTGGAAGGAGATTCTGTCCCCCATACGATGAACTGTGTACAAACTTCTTCTGATAGCGCCCTCTTTTGAATCATCCTCCTTCAGCCCTGGTTAATTCATAATGGGGGACAGAATCTCCGGGGGACAGATTTCCCTATGACATGGGAAGTTAAAGACAAGATAAACTTAAAAAAAAAAAAAAAAAAATGCAAAACACAATGAAAGTGACGAATTAAATCCTCCAATAATTTCCTCATGTAAAACCCAACTTAAAGTTATTGACACACAATGAAAAGGTACCGGTAACATAAACATAATATATATATTTGAAATCGGGTTGAACAAAATGAATGGTTTCTTTCCCTGTCTTTCCCACCTATGGGTACCCCCGGTCTTGAATCACATCCTGACCATCGCCTAATTGCTTATGGGTTGGGTTTTCAGTCCCTACCTGATTGCGTAGGTTTTTTCCCCAACATCAAAAACTGAACATTTTGTGTTTGTTTGCTATTCATTATGTTATTGGCGCTCCCTGTTGGATGTGATAACAAACAGGTTCATCAAAAAACTGTAATGAGTTTCCCCCTATTATTGCCTTTTATCATAGGGTTTTGCTAATTTTTATATTTTCGCCCAATAAATGTTAAAAAAATTCAGTATTGGGGTAATCTACCGACAGACCTTTAGAAACAAAAATCACACAAAAACTAATTTCCCTTGGGGTGGGGATGAGCTCATCTTTAAAACCTCATTACAAAATTCAGAGGTTGGGAAAACTAATCGACTTGATGCACACTGCATAGGTTTGTACATGCACGCTGCATAGGTGAAGCAGTCTCACACAGGAGGTTTGTGGCCTGGCTTGATAACAAACATCAATCATTTTTATCTAGGGTGGCTTGTAGACATCACTAATAGCCTTGGCAGTACATGTACACCGTAACAAGAAATTATTGGCGTGAAGCGACGCAGGGGGAGTCTGAGGGGTGATGTGCCGCCCTCAGAAGTTGGAAATTGTTTGGATTGAAGGCTTTTATTCAAGCCATTTAGTGCACCATTTTTTTGCTATGATATTGGTTATTATATCTGAAAACAACTCCATTACAGCTTTGTATCAATATCATTTCTGCATATTTAATGCTCAGACGGCGAATGCCACTCGTTGCGACCTCTATTTACATCTTTATTATTTTGGGAGTTTAGAAGGCTGAGGGGTGGGGCTTCAAGGCAACCCTGTTAATCGGGCAGGGAAAAAAGAGCAAGACCAATCCACTTTTTTTGTAGGCAATAAGCATTCTAGCCCCTCTGAGGGGTATTAGGCTTCATAATGATGTGAAAAACAGTTCCATGTAATACGATTTCGCAGATCAGACGATGATTGTATAGTAAAGGAGTGCTGCATGATGATAAAACTTACATAATCACTCACTACAGGGTTAAAACTCATTATGCGCAGGAGTAAACCCAAGGAATTACACAAATGCAGGAAGGTTCCACTAGTTACTGGCTCTCCAGTTATCCAAATCATTGGCAGGGGAGGGGTTTTGGAAACCTCATTATCAGAGGGTTAGATCTGTAGGTCTATAAATATGTCTGTACAATTTTGTGCACGAAGTAGGAGTGAAAATATTGTTCAGCCTTTCAGAAAAAAGCACAACTCTGGGACCGGATTCCCCCTCTTATTAATTTCATCATTATTTCCAACCAATAGTTTTCTTACTATTTACTTCCACGTTTTCCTTTATCTACTACCTCCCTGCCAAGCGTACGAACAAATATGCCCTTTTGAAGGTCTTGAGAATACGTGTTTTCTCTTATTGACAATTAATTGCACAGTATACACAGAAAGCAACGACAGCCGTGGCTGTTATAGATTTCACTTCACTGAAGGACAACTTGTGATCTATGGTGAGTTAGGCATAGGTCTAGTCTATAATTACTCCAGGCAATGCGACATTGGTCCATCCACAGAAACACAAAGTCTGCGGCTGTTGGTGAGCAATACGGCACGTAATGTTGTCCGACGTGGCTCGTAATTAAAGTGAGCCAGGGCTGGTTTATGCACGGACCGTGATCGTGCAGAGTGTTTAAATTTTTTTAACACGGAATCGTGTTCTGGTATTCTAGAACAGAATACAGCATTCATCTTAGCTACAGAGCAACGCTGTATTATTGACGAGAAATTCGATACAGCAAGTTAAGTTTTCTGTGTGGATTAGTCACTTAAGCGACTCCAAGGAGAACAGTTAAATTGAAATACCAACGTTGCTGGTGTCTTTAACGGCTGCATACTTCATTAAAGACTTGATCTAACTTGTTAACCTTATTGTATGAGAAGCTGAGCGATCTCAACTTTTGCAGATCTTGGTTACTTTCAATTTTGGTACCGTGAACCACGCACTGCTTTCGGTCAAGCTAATTTATAATTACTAAAAGTCCGCTTCGTGTACGTCATACTGACGTAACGCCACGTTACAAAGTGGAGTTGCGCGCTCTTTTGAACCACATACCGTGTTGTAACTCACTCTGTTTAAGAATACTTCTCGCTGCTGCCACCATTATTATCTTCGTGGTATTAACTTGCAAAATTAAAAAGACACTTTATTACACTTTACCTGATTTGGACATCACGGTCAACGCAACAACGTCGAACCCAATGCAGTTGGTTTTCACCCTTAATGATTTTCATGGATTTACCGGATTTATCAGCAACTGAATCACAGAGCGTGGTTGTGTGGTTCGACTGTTGGCTGAGATAATTGACGCGATTACGAGCTACTTCATCTGAAAACCGTAGCTGTGTATAGTGCTGTTTCAAGAAGGTACCATACCCTTTTAAAGAAAGTAATACGCAGTGATCAACTCCCTTGCGTCTAATCACGGAATTGCGATCGACTAAAAAGGTGAGACAAAAATGTCGCTGCACGCTCCACCAGGGCAGACTTGTGTAGCGTCTCACACTACACTAGCCTACGCGGTCCGCGGGATTTTTGTATCAACATACTGCATTGTGACGATTGTTTTCAACTTATTTCAAATAGTGATAACGCAGAAAGTTACAAGCTTTTCGGACAACACCAGGATTATTATGACATCCTTGGCTCTGTCAGACATCGGAGTTGGATTTCTTGCAGCCTTGTCTCTGTTCATCTCTGTTTTCGTGAAATCGTACACTGTACCTAATTGGCTATGCCACGTTGCTTTTGCATGGTTTTATACGTGCACAAGTCGGTCCGTAGTCGACCTTATGATGTTGAGCGTTGATCGTTTCATAGCCATTACGAAACCATTACACCACCCAACAATTTTACCCCAAAGCAGAGTCAGGCTGATTACGTTGATCTTGTGGATTATCATTATAACGTTGAGCGTTGCTACATCTTTGCTTAATACAGTTGTATTTAACGAATGTGTCTCACTGTGCGTGCCCAAACTCCCTCGAACAGTCACTGACAGTATGTTGATCTTTATCATGTATTACGTTTTGCCTTTGGTGATCATCTTTGGCATGAACATGAAACTTTATCAGCTGAGTTCCATGCATGCTAAGAGAATCCGGGCTATAACCGATATCGGGGAGAACAGCGTGTCATCTACTGTTTCAAGACGCGCACAGCGTCAAGTGGTGAACGCGAACAAAGCCGCTTATGTTGTTGTCTTCGTTACGCTGGGATTCGCCGTCACATGGATAACGTACTACGTTATGATACTCGTGAGCACCTTTGGAGGTCCTGAGGCATCGGAGTGGATCCAGTTTACAGTAGTGTGGCTAGCTCTTAGCAACAGCTGGCTGAACGTCATCATCTATGCCCTCCTCAATCGCGCATTTCGAGAAACGGCACGCAAGTTTCTCTTGAGATGTGTTCGATGCTTTCAACCATGAACCCAAACCTTGGTGATTTTTTTTAAGACAGGGGAGTTTTAAGTTCTACCTCTCTCAACAGAAAACCATTTATAGAAACCTTGACCAAAGCACTACTTTGTCAAAGATACCACTTTTAACCACTTTCCCGGTCAGCCGGGGACCCGTAATCCGGGTCAATTCCAACCTCGTCCCCAGGGTATGTCGAGCAGTACGAGGTTGACCGCTCTCTCACCCTGGTATTGGATCATTTGCATATACAAAATGTTTGGATACGTATGCAAATTAGAATAGTCTGGCTGCGTTTCGAAATTCACATCTTCGTCATGGTCTCGTGGTCCGGTACCAGATTTAATAGCCTGTTTGTACATTGGTTGCCGGCCGGCTGTTTTGACAAAGGTTAACATTTGGTTTTGTCCAATCAGGGTCCAAGTAAGGAGTTTCCCTCCCAGGGTTTACTATTATAAACATGGTTGGAAATAAAGTAAACCATGGGGGGACGAGGTTTGAGTCAATTCTGACCCGGGGTTTTGTTAAAGTGTGTGGATGTATTTTAGGCCATCATGATTAAATCATCGTGTTTAATAATTTACCAACCCAAACAAACAGTATAGATCACCCCTAGTAATTTTGATTAAGTGGACGGTGTAATACGTGTAAGTGTGTACAGTGTAGTTGCAAAACCACTTAGTTAACCCGTTTGGATCACGAGGAGCGCCAATTTATCAAGGTACCGAGATGATTTATTTGGCCAAGTCGATTTACTGAAACGAAGAAGTAGACACGCATAATAATTTATCCCGGCATACCTTATTGACACTAAGACATCGATTTGCCGTTATAATTTAACTTTACCATGACGACTGACTGAACTTGTACTTCTGTAATTCAAATCGTCTTGGCGAGATGAATTAATGAGGCAGGTCGACTTATGATGCAAATAATTTGAATCAGTTATGATCTCGTTATCTGAATTTAGTGGTCCATGGCATTTACAGAGTCTGTATAATACGGTTTTATGCCAAGTAAATGAGATTTACTCGTTGATTTTTTGACAACCGTCGTTATAAAGAGCACGTTATAACGTGGTTTACTTTAAAAAGAGTACATTATCAAGTCCCGAATCTCATTTCTGCTTTGTGTTCCTTTGTTAAGCTGTCCTCTTATAACAACGTTCCTGTTATAAAGAGGTAATTTGTCAAGTCCAAGCGATCTTGTTAGAACGAGAATTTATACTCCAAGTTGACATGGCTACATAAATCATCTTGTTATCTTGAGCGGTATGGCACTTAGATATACTAGTTGACAATGTAAATACTTCTGCTGTGTGATGTGATGTGAGCAAATTAATCATGGGATCTATACGGAGAGACGACGGGGCTATTTTTTTTTAAAGCAGGAAATAATTTTATTTGCTTGCCCTGAAGAGTTCAGCAATGCGGGGGTTTACATTTTATAATTATATAGCCTATACAATCTAGATAAAGCATTTTTAAAGTAACTCATTTTAACATCATCTCAAATACAATAAATTTTTGTTTCAGTAGGGCCTACATAAGTGAATGATCTTACGACGGGGCTATTTTTTTTTAAAGCAGGAAATAATTTTATTTGCTTGCCCTGAAGAGTTCAGCAATGCGGGGGTTTACATTTTATAATTATATAGCCTATACAATCTAGATAAAGCATTTTTAAAGTAACTAATTTTAACATCATCTCAAATACAATAAATTTTTGTTTCAGTAGGGCCTACATAAGTGAATGATCTTACGACGGGGCTATTTTTTTTTAAAGCAGGAAATAATTTTATTTGCTTGCCCTGAAGAGTTCAGCAATGCGGGGGTTTACATTTTATAATTATATAGCCTATACAATCTAGATAAAGCATTTTTAAAGTAACTCATTTTAACATCATCTCAAATACAATAAATTTTTGTTTCAGTAGGGCCTACATAAGTGAATGATCTTACGACGGGGCTATTTTTTTTTAAAGCAGGAAATAATTTTATTTGCTTGCCCTGAAGAGTTCAGCAATGCGGGGGTTTACATTTTATAATTATATAGCCTATACAATCTAGATAAAGCATTTTTAAAGTAACTCATTTTAACATCATCTCAAATACAATAAATTTTTGTTTCAGTAGGGCCTACATAAGTGAATGATCTTACGACGGGGCTATTTTTTTTTAAAGCAGGAAATAATTTTATTTGCTTGCCCTGAAGAGTTCAGCAATGCGGGGGTTTACATTTTATAATTATATAGCCTATACAATCTAGATAAAGCATTTTTAAAGTAACTCATTTTAACATCATCTCAAATACAATAAATTTTTGTTTCAGTAGGGCCTACATAAGTGAATAATCTTACTGGAAAAGTATAAACATTCCTAAAATTAACCAGATCTTCTCTTGTTGTGGGGGGTGTCTATTATGCCTTTTTCCCCTCTAATTTAAGAACTGAGTAGATAAGTTTATGGGTAATAACCATAAGAATAAAATCTATTCTGGGAAATGTTGGTCAAACACTATATTCGTCATAGAGCATTGTTCTCTACTCTTCTCTTCACAAAATTCCAAACAAAGTTTATTGTGTCATCCTCAATTTAACATTGGCAGAGCGACCCAAAATGCAATCAATCTACCAACACACAGGGGGTGCGTAGATTCTTAATTACTATTAGGCTGCTTACATGTGCAATGGGGCAGCAGAAAAAACAAAAACACCGTGTATCGACTTGCGCTCGAATTAGGAAAAGTAACGACTATAGGCTTGAGGCCAGACGAGCTCGGTTAATGAAAGGGCTCAATTGAATTGATGGTGCCGGCAAATTATTTTGCAAATGCGCGCATAACGACTACATTAATCACGCATAAGTTTTAAGTGGATTTACTCAGGTTCGATTCATTTTGAGAGAGAGAGGAGAGAGAGAGAGAGAGCGAGAAATGAACACCAAAAAGCACGGGGCTGTGTTAATTTGAGGTTTGTTTAAAATAATTCCAATTAAATAAAATCAATTTGATAATATTTTCTTTAGATTGAAAGAGTCTATTTTACATGTTGATGCTAATAACAATAGTAATAACACTCCATTTGTGATTGTTCTGATTACCTGATAAATAATTAGTTATTAAAATGTGTTAGTTAGTGTTTGAATAATTTATTATGACTTAAATGTGACATTGCACTATCATCACCTTATTAAATATTGGACTTTGATTCAATTGATGTAAATAAGTGTAGGCCAACTTGTGTTTTTATATTTTCTAATAATGTCATATTTTCTTGGTTTTAATGATGGTGTTTGAGGTTTTCCCAAGTCTAAATTTGACCTGTTGTACATTTTACATATTAACCTTGCTGCTAAATTATCTTTTAACTTTGTTTGACCGGGCTCTTATATCGTGTTCAGTGTGTTATCCTTGCACTCTAGCACGTGGGGAAAATATAAGCACTTGTTTGTTACCGCAGATGCCGAAAAATTCCAGAACAATGTTTGCCATTTTTCTTACTACACCAGAAACAAAAATTTAAAGTATTATCCATTCGCTACTACTACCTCACACATTACACATTAATTTAATTAAACTTCAAAATATATCTATTGTTTAAAATTCAGTAGTTGTTAGACTAAACATATCTGTGCTTTGCAGTTGTATACACCTATAATAGTTTCATCTTAAATATTTGAAGAAATGGTCCCAATCACCGGTAACATTCTAAGCGGTCAAAATAGTTTCATCAATTTTGCTGATCAGTATATATTTATTTCTAGGTACATTTCTTAACAGGGACTGGAGACAAGCAAATCTAAAACTCAATTCTAATTAATCGATCTAACATTTTAAATTAACACAAAAGTACCTGCTTAGCACAGAATGAATGTCATAGTGTGGTATCATCTATCGCCCAACAGACGACTCGTCGAAGTTGCAAATCTCGCAAGAGCATTCGTTGATGATTTTGTAATTGTAGGTCTTACTGACGCCGTCGCAGTCAAGAGTCGCCGTGCGGTCCACCATGGAGGCTGGCTTACAGCATCTGCATTCGCTACGGAGCTGGGCTTCGCCAGAGACCATGTCGATAAAGGCACGGGACGGACACCCACCGTTACAGAACGTAAACTCTACAAGCTCCTTGGACACACAGCCGGATAGGGTCAGTTTCTCCATTTTGCTTTCGCGTATACACATCTTTGATTCTTTCTCTGTAATTTAAATGAAAGAGTAATGTTAATGAAAAATAACTGTAAAGTATTTTAAACTACTTTAAAGAGGGTTTTCAAGGTCAGGTTTTGTGATGCACCCATTTTCCAATACATAAACTCCCCGTGTGAGTGGGGGGAAACATTACAAATCTGTTATCTCACGTTAAAATAGTGTCAAATCTTGGTACATACTCTTTCAAAGCGAAAATTGGAAACATGACGTCATCGGACAGTAAAAACGAACAGGTCTATACATTCTAAAGGGTCAAATTCAATGCTATTTTGATCGAATATTATCAAAGCTCAGGAATGAACTGGAAATTCTTTGCAAAAAAAATGCACGGTTTTGGATTTTGACAAAAAAAACAAACACTTGAAGGGTGTCAAACACAGTGGCATTTTACACCATTTTAACGTGAGATTTTCATACGGACTTTATCTAAAATGAGTGAATCACAAAACTGAAGTTGACCTTGGAGTCCTTCTCTAAGGTCATACAATGTAGTAGATATCTTACCGCATACTGGGCAGCATTTTTCCTCAACGTAGCGAAGTTTACCCTGCAGAGAAGAAAAGAAAAGTGGGGGTGGGAATATGTTAAAGTTGTACTGTTTTTAAACCCGCCAGATTTATGATTGTATTTAAAACTATGAGCACATGTGATACTCCATACCAGTTGCTTCATGCCCAAACTCTATGCTGGGTTTATTTGATCGTCAAGTAGTTTTTAAAACGATAGTAAGAGCTTTCAAATAGACCCAATACACCCCTTCCGCAGGCCGCCATTGCTGAGGCCAAACAATGGAAACGTGCACGCGCCACGCAAAACTCCCAGCCAATGATAGCTCTTCCTTTGACCTAAGTGAGGGCGCTGTTTGAGCTGATGACGTCTTATGCAATGGGACTCTTAGGGCATAAAATGGAATTTTAATGCCATTTCGCAATTTCGAAGGAATGTCTGATTTTGGCATGGGCGTCTCAATAGACCTTATGCACCTGACGTCATTTGAGTAGGGCGCCCTCGCCTGGAGGTCAAAATAAAGATGTTCATTGGCCAATCCTGTGCGCCTTGCGTACAAATCTGTGCGTTTCCATTGTTTCATCATCGGTATTACCTCTAAGATGTCGGTTTGATGACGTCAATGCATAAAGTCTATATAAAGAAGCTAAGATTTAAATCTTTTGAGTATACTTACATCACATCTGAGATCACATTCTTCTCTGCTGTCAACGATTCCTGATCCTCTTTCACAAAACATCTTGGTGCATGGTATAGTTGATGGCATCTCCTCTCCAAACTACATAAAGGAGATTGGAAACAATACGCCATTACACACAACGCTTGGTAAACATTTGAGATTCAAACTGCTGGTCATGTGACCTGCATGGTTACAAAAGTTTCTACACGCCGGTAGAAACCAAAAATGGTGGTGATCGTCTTCCGTTTTAAACTGGTTGGAACCAGATTTCAGACCGACTTAACTGGATTCAACCTCGATGAGTGACTTTAGTCATTGAAGTAGTATCCAATCTCTGAACTGATCATGCGTGGAATTCCACCTTCAAGTTTATTGGCCTTTTTAACAGCTGAAACTATTTGCAAAATTGTTTGTGTTAATGCAACAATATTTTACGTTACTTCATTAGTAAACGTGCAGTTCGTGATGACTGTCAGATATTGTGTTACAGTTTTGGTGGCCAGCCGAATACCGAACTCGGCTGCTCGTACGCATTTATGATTTATTCTAAGGCAGAGACAATCGACTGTGCAAGACTTGCGCATATCAAAAACGAGAAAACAACAATGGAATGAAATATTCTTTTAAAATTATATCTATATGACGTTCTTAAAAATAAAAATACCCATAGCAAGTTGTTATAAATGAAATTTCAATTTTAATATGATACAAAGAAGCAAGGTGGCGGCAGACTTGCCAGGTAAAATACATTGTTCTAGAAACGTGGGCGTCCTCAAAACGCCATAAACAATGGAATGTACCTGGTATGTCAAGTGCCAACTGAGTGTTTCAAATTCTCATACTGATTGGTGTTTTGATATCTTACCTTATACGTTCGGCCATTGTACATGCATCCCTCACCAGTATCTACTGTAAAAATAGAGGGTATAAACAATTGTAACAATCATAGCGGCTCAGAAAGGACATTGTTTTTAAAAATTAATAAGCCCCTACTCGCAGCTTAACCTTGAAAAGTTCAAGTGCCTCGATTGACACAATTGTACAGTAATCATTTCAGAACATCAAAAAATAACGATAGCTGGAAAATATATCTTTCAAAAGATAACAGAGCCAACATTAGTTCCATTAAAAATAGATCAACGTGGTAATTGGCTAATCACAATCACAGTGGAAAAATGCCAGAACAATGATCCCTCATCCAAAAGTATCCACACGGTGGAAAAACAAGATAGATAGTCTTTGAAAAACAAGGAAAAGATGAGATCGAAACGAAAACATGTCATGGAGTGTTTTCTAAACTTGTGTGTTTTCTATTTTTTTTACAATTTTATATTTGTTGTTTTAGAATTAGATAGTATTCACCCTCATTGAGGTTGTCGCTTATAATAACCAAGCTTAAGGTTAGTTTCTTTTCTGTTACTGAATAAACTTATCACGCTGAAGTGCGTAATAGGGTCATTTAATGAATATGTATCTGATGTTAATAATTAGTAATGTGGACATACATTGTGTAAACTTCTTTCTTTTTAACAAGGATCAACACAACTGGTTCAGGTGGTAAACCTTACCTTCTTCTGAATCGCCTGGAGCTGGAGTTGTCACATTCCTCTCACCGATTGGAGCTTGAGTTACCACATCCGTTTCACTGATTGGTGGCCCCCCTCCTGTAGAGGCTGTTGTCACACCAATGTGAGGAGTGACAGGGGTCTCAGGCGTGGTACTAGAACCTGACGATGGCGTTGTCGTCGATTTCGTGGTTGTGATTACTATAAGTAAAAAATAAATAAAAAAAATATATATATGGTTTGAAAATAAAGACAGCGAAACGTCCTTATAGCATTAAATTAAATTAATTCAAATAGGCCCACATATTATTTATATATTAGATATATGTAAGGAGTAAAACTACAAACAACTGAAGCACGAACTAATTTAGTAATCAATCGGGCATATGTTGGGCTATTTTGATAATCAGGAGCTTGCAGAAAACAGCCAGAAAAAAATGAAACACAACAATGGACAAACATCCGAAGGACGTGACTCTAGCTTTCACACTGCCAGGGACAAATAACATAATCATAAAAATAAGAGGTAATACAATATTAAAGATCAATTAACACAGTCAACGAAAAGATACAATTTTATAATTAAAACTAAGAAGCGCATATGAAAACATGTTTGAAAGGAGGGGCACGTTTGAAAGAATACTTTAAAAGACCAATGACCGCTGATCATTATTATTATTGTCATATATATTTCTGGAAATGAAAGCAATGATGCCTCATAAGTGAACCTATGATCATTGTAGTTCGCAAGCCTGATGAAACCTGTGAACAAGGGTGCTTGCTATGTGAACCAGAAACACCGGGGTTAACCCCCTACTCTTCAACGATAAGTGTTCTAGACTCTTTTACGTGCACTACCAATCTTAGTGCACAAGACTTACAGTTTAATGTCCTGTCCGAAGGACAAAACAACTATGCTAAAGTATCAGAAAACCGCTCGGCCACGTCACGCTACAAGATCGTATAGGCTAATAGACCGATCCATTAAGCCCCACCCCTTTAGCATATTGACCAATCACAGCATTGGCTGCCTCACCACTGCACACGTGTGCAGCACATGTGCGTCTCTCCAATGCCACACTCGCGACATGAACGTGCGCGCTTTAAGTACGCGCGCACGCATGTTTACTTTTCTAATGGGATTTTAGCGTGTCGGACTTTGTCGGACTTTCGGTGGCGTATAGCCAAGGTTGTGATTGGTCAACACGTAAGGGGCGGAGCTTAATGGATCGGTCAATTCATGGACACTTCTTTCAAAAATAATCTAAAACTTGTGACTGTCTTTGCAATATGTAATTCACTTGAAATTACAGAAAAGTCTTAGAAGCAATCGCTTACTTCAAAGCTCTCTGTCATTATATTACCTTTTACTGTTGTTGTTTGGTGTACTATTATTAGTGTCTGCCTTTTTACCTTCTTGTGTCTCTATTTTTAACTTTTTATTGTATTCCTACCCTTTCTCTATTGTACTGTTTAACCCTTCAGTGGGTTTTTATGTAACAGGCCAAAGAAATTTCCCATGCAGGGACAATCAAGTTTGTATTGTATTGCATTGTAATGAAGTTTGTGTTGCAAGCTGTAACGGTCTTACCATTGTTTTGTGATTCCGTTACGGTCTCCGTGACACCAGCCGCGGTAACGATTCTTTCTATCGTCGTTTGTCTCGTAGTTGGCATCGCTGTTGAGATAAAGTACATTCAACGTAAACATTTAACACTTAATTTGTTTTAGAAGTGAGTAAAATATAGATGGGTATACTGTCCCAGAGAGGGATTCATGTGGCAAGACACAAAAAATACACTTATTCGACCAAAATAAAGCAGAACAAAAGTAGTGAAGACAAAATGTTTACCTTTGGCTGAGCATCCATAGAAGTCTAGTTTCAGGGCAGGTTGGTCACCAGTCAGCTCAACTAGCTCGACAGTGACAGAACTTAACCCCTCCGTTACTTCAGGAAGGAAGACCCAGACCGGGCTCTCAGATTCAGCTGCTAAAACACCGGTGAATACCTACACCAATAAACAGGTTAAAACTATGAGTAAAGGGACCAACATTTCACGAGGAGCACGCGACGTTTTTACTAAGTACAAACAAAAATATAACAGTGACATAATGAGCAGTAACAGGGAGCCCGCTTCGTCATGATTGCAATGCAAATGGCTAGTAGGATAAACATTTTGTTTTATTTTGTTTCATTTATTTATTTATTCAATCATACATTATTAATCAATTTCAGAACATATTATTTATATTTATTTATTCCATTTCTGTATTATGGAGCTAATGGTTTGGTTTAGAACACGTTTTCCTCGAGAGCGTGCACTGACCAACCGCAGCACCCACGAACAGGAAATACAACAAATTCCAGAACGCGTTCGCATTTCCTTTCATTTATTATCATATGATTAGGTTATTAAGTTCAAAGTTCAAGACTGATTGAAGATAGGGTGTTTATGTTGACCACATGTTTATATACAGTAGTAAATATGTACAGTTTATTTTTCTTTTATCTCATTTGGAGGGGGGGGGGGAGCTTGACAGGTGAGGAGAAGGGTTCTGAGCGGGGTCGGGGAGCTAAAAGCCCCTCCTGCCACCCCTGGTTACCCTACTAACAGAATCAAGGAGAACGATCTAAGATCTGGGCATATTTTCATAGAGCTGCTTGAGCACAAAAAGTAGCTCAGCACTATACCAATCATGCTTACCAGAGCAAGGTTGCCAGCCAAAATACCTGCTCATGCATGCACCATCTGTGACTGGTATCCTGCCCATTTTTTGCTCAGCAGACAGTTTTTCAGCAATAATTTCTGCTTAAGCAACTCGTTGAAATAGGAACCTGGTGTATCAAAGTATTTTGTATGTCATAATTACCTTAGGGTTACCGTCAATCCCCAAGTAGTACTTCGAAACTTCTGTGTTAAACGGTGTGTATTTAAACTTGAAGCTGGTTACTCCATTTCCCTCACCGCCGCCGGCCAATTTGAAAGCTTTCAGTGAAAACGGCTGGTCTGATTCCAACTTCACGAATGGAATGACGTCATCGTCATAGCTGGGCATCCAAACGTCGGCTGTTCTGAAGCCAGACATTCCGTTGTTTGGTTCAGATGTCGACCTCAGGATGGAGATACTTGACGTGGCAGGAGAGTCCTCCAGATTTTCGGTGCAAATTCCTTACAAATAAATCAGGAAAGGACTCGTTTTAGAACGTTTGGAATGTGGTTTGGTGTTTGCTGTTTTAAAGAAAATTAAAAATCACTGTATTTACGGAGCAACTGGTCTGTAGTGCTAGTGCCACAGCCCTTAGGCTTAAGGGAACATAGACGATTCACGTTTGGTGAAGCAAAGACCGTACCTCCCGAACGCATCGTTGTTATGTAATCTCATCAACATGCAAAACCGGAGGACGGTGATTGTTTGAAAAACAAAACCAATAAACAGGTTTTACAAATACAGCGACGGTTCAGATATAAAAAAATACGCTAAAGCAAGCGGATAAGAGTCACACAGAGTTAGCTGCCGAATTTAGAGACTCCATTGTTCAAAAGCCGATTAACAAAAAGAATGAACAGGATAACTATGTTTAAATTTACTTTTTAGTTAACCTTTTAGTTACGGTAACCTTAGTTACAAACATAAAGAATGTGTAACTTAGGACTCCAAAACCCATAGATTGGTTTCTTTAGCGCCCGAGTTTCTCTGATGTTGTCAAAGACCTGTAAAACCATAACGAATAGCTACCAACGACATCAAGAAAAAAAGCCTCACAACGTTTTTAGCTTAGTATTTAGTGTTTAAGAATGATCGTTGACATTTGATTTTTTAATGAAAAAAAGTAAAACAACCAAAGCACACTTTGGACTATGTGGGGGAAATCCTTGTCAGGACTCGTGGCTATAAAAAACAACAAAGGAACACAAGGGTAAATCAAAGTCAAATGATTTAAATTTTGTTCTCCCTTTATATTTGTATTATGTCTCTATCGGTTTGAAGGAGATAACTTACCGAGTGTAGTTGATGCCGGCTTGAGTGTGGTCACGGTGATCGTTTCCTTATTGGTGACCACACCGGGTGTTTCGGTCACATGAATTTCTTCTGTGACGATACCTTTTGTTGACTCAATCTTTGTGACAGTTGATGATTCTGTTACTTTTTCAGTAGTTGTTGTGGCTGGAGTTGTCGTTTTGACTGTGGTAGTCACTGCAGTGGTTGTTACATCTATAAAAAAAAAGTTGAAGATGGTGTAGTTTTACAAAACAACAAGCAGAATAAAAATGTGTACCTTTGTTGGATTACAACAAAAAGTAAACTAAAATACTATCAAGTTCATCTCCTGATGTGAAGTTACCATTTAAGACACACGCAACCATTAAAGGCAGGGTATACTTTTGGTAATTGTCAAAGACATATAAGTAGAACAACAAACCTGTGGAAACTTGGGCTCAATTGCTCATCGAAGTTGCAGGAAAATATTGAAAGAAAAAACTCCCTCGTGTGCTTTCAAATGCTTAAAAAAGGCTTCATGCCTGAAGCCTCTTTCTCAGATTCAAATATTTTAGTGAGAAAAATACCTCTTTCTAAAAAACTACATTACTTCAGAGGGAGTCGTTTCTCACCATGTTTTATACTATCAGCAGCTCTCAGGTGCTCCTTACCAAGTAAGTTTTTATGGTAATATATTTCTTGAGTAACTACCAAAAATATCGACAGCCTTTAAAGACGTAATAAAAAAGTAAGCAGTTGGAGACTTTCGGACGCTACATGGCAGCAGACATACAGGTAAAATTCCATTGTTTTCGTAGTTCTGAGCATGCACACATTGCCGGGATTTTTTTTTTACCTGGTAGGGCCTAAGTCTGCTGCCACCTAGCATCCCAAAAGTCCCCCATTGGAAAGTCAAATTTGAAAAGAGTATTTTAGAAGAACGTGCATTTGGTGATACGAACAGGTTATTCTAGTAAAATGTCCAGTGAAACTAATTGCATAGTCTGTCAAAGATAGTTCACAATAGACGCCGTCTATAAGGGTGCTGCCTGAGCTTGTGACGTCACACGCAAGGGGTCTATTAAAATACAGGCGTTATAACACTTACGGTCAAAGCAGCCGAAGAGTTTAATATCAATTTCAGGGAGCTCGTTGTCTTTTATGACAGACAAGTACATGAACTTCAGAACTTCAATTTCTCCCAAATTGTCCGGTAGATACTGTCTTTCACTATCACTGCCACCTTTGAAGCTCTGTAAGTTGATAAAGTGATTTGTTTTATTATATATTTTTTGTATTGAGATATCGCCTAAATCAAAAGGCCGGACGGCCACTTCAAGGTGATGGCTACACTTTACTGATTTGGGCTGTAGATTCAAATCAACTGTCACTAGGGGCACGTTGCCACCTACTCCTGACTCTGAAACAGGGTTTCCCTAGACTTGGTTCCAAGTCTGCGATCGCGGCTTTTAGTCTACCCGATAGCCAATACATTATTGCCTGAAACAGCGCCCTCTTGTAGATTAACCTCCGTCATTAGCTAACGATCACGAGCTAGGGTGTTTGATAGCTAATCTGTGGGGACGTTTTGCGTGGCTGATGCAGAGAAATAACCGTGATCTCAGACTGGAAATCAAGTCTAGGGTTACCCCCCTTCACAGTCGGCTGGTAGAGCAGAATGCACTACCTTCCCATTTGTTTACGAAGCAATTATGGTTAAGAGCCTTGCGCAAGTGTCTTGAGCGGGATTCGAACCCACACTCTGCTGCTGACAACACCAGAGCTTGGGTCTAGTGAACTAGGCTGCTCAGCCACGACACGCCACTATTTAGGCAGTGTGAAAATAGTGTTGTCGTTAAAACGAGCTGACGCTTCGAAAACCTGTTTTAAGAATAAGCTGGACTTACCATCACTTGGCCATTTGCATCTTGGACAAATTTATCGAATGTTGCACCGGCCATGCGGTAGAACACCATGAATATGAAATCATCGTCCTCCGTTACTGTAAAGGACCTGACCGCGATGGGAGGGGTGAATTTCATCTCTAACTTCCTGTCATTGGTATTAGCCGCTGGCGATGGTCTCCATGGTTCGTTTGGTTCCAATTTACTCTCAGGCGTGCTTCTTGTCAGAGCGACATTGTCATAAGTTTCAAGCTGCATATCACACACTTCTACAGTATAATAAATAAGACCATAAGAAAGCAAGCGACCAATACAATTTTGAAATTTTATGGATCATCCTTTCTGAGCTATGTTCTAAGAGTGGTTGAGATTACAACACAGCTTGAATAATCACAGAAATCACGTCAAAAATAGCTGTCCTCCAATATTATTTCATTTTTAAGGCGCACTTTTTGTTCCTTCTTCATAATGATGCTTGTTGATTTTTTTGACATTTGTTTACTTTGATGCCTTTCCTTGTTTTCCACTAAGCTCGCATCTTATTTTCATACTTCATGAAAGTTTTAAGTAATAAATAACCAAAATAATTTGATTAGAGAAGCAACCACAAATTCGTTTATTTTTAACAAGGCAGAAAATTAGATAAGTATTGAGGCATCTTCTAGAAGCCGGGCTTGTGGTGAGATGCCTGATGACAGACAGAACCTTAAATGACAGACAAACAGACACATTGTGGGCTTTCCCCAGGTGTTGTCCATGATCCCTTTTCTTTAATCTTTCCTGTTGAAAATATTGTGGGGTTAACCCCACAATGTCAAAAAACCCAACACCAACAACAGTTCCTACCTAAAAATCACCTCACAATGTCTATCTTGTAAGCTCAGACAGAACGTAAACAACACATACATGTACAGACAGACAGGTTGAACACAGACAGAAATGATGAAAACAATAATAAGTGAAGTAGTGTAAAAAGAGAACACTTCATGACTAACCATTTAAAGAAAATAATATGTCAGATACTGGGAGAAGAGAGCTCTTTTAATAGCGCTTTTAAATCGACCCACGGATGGATAATTGTGATTTCATAGAATCGCTAATACCTTTTCAAAGACAAAGTGTTTTTAAGTGGAATGGTGTGCGGGTGAATGGTACACGAAGGAGTGATTTGTTACGCGATCCACTGTTTATCTGGTGTTTCTTGTTTTCAAATAGTTCCTTAACCTGGCACTTTTTCCTGCGTGTTTTGATTTGAATTGAATTGAATAAAACGTACTTTCGGGCTCTGTAACTTTCTTGATTGTTTGTTCCACAATCTTGGCCGTGGTAGCTTCGGGCGTGGAGGTGGTTACTTTAGAGGATGTTACCGTAGTGGTAGACAGAGCCTCAGTAGTTGATGAACTTGTAGAGACACTGGTGGTCGTTGATGGTGTAGTAAGGGGCTCTGCAAGACAGGTAGAAGACAAGAAATGAAGACAATTCGTTTTCTGTGTAATTTAATATTGATGATAAAACTATCCAAATCTAAAGGTGGATTACTACTTATTTTTTGAAATAAAAAGTCGCATCCCCTTAAGGTGATCCCTCTGCTGCCGCTTCCCAGGTTGTATCGTAAACTTGGGTGTGATCCCTGGCTGTACGGCTCTTACAGGTTGAATGGCTTCTGTCTGGCACCCCGAGCAAAGATATTGACAAAATAGGGAGACCGCCAAATAGGGGCTAGAGAGCTCAGTTGGTAGAGCACCAGCACGTTAATCCAGAGGTCGCAGGTTTAAGTCACGTTCTAGTAAATTTTCTTTGTTCAACCTAATATAATTTTGTATTGATTCATTAAAAAACTGGACTCCTTCAAAAACTAAATGTGTGACAATGGGCTTTTGCACGATTACTTTTAAGCTGCGTCACCATCAGTGTTTTTCAAATGTTGGTGTCGTCATCAATAGTGTTTAAGTGTTACATACGAAGTGTGGACATGAGAACAAAAGAGGTCCACACAATGTAGAGACTTGAATCACTATGTGGACTTACACACGTCCTTCCCTTTTTAAAAATTAAAACAATTTTTTTTTTTTTTTTTTTACAGTGGACAGAATAGAGTTTTCCTTAGGTGTACAGAGCAAAGAAATGTACACAAAGTGAATGCAACACAGAGTGTGTTTTTCAGTTCAACTTACCGTTGGCACAGCCATAGAAGTCCACGAAATACTTAACATCCTTGGTTTCGGGCACGTTCACATCCTTAAGAGTTACTTCTACGACGTTATCAAGCTGGTCAAATGGAAGATCTAGCTTGACTTGTTTGGTGGTGTCAATATCCAAATTTACGTTAAACACCTGTTTAAAAAAGTTTATAATGGAGAATAAGTGTAACATGTATGTATTTAAATAAAGTAACTCATTTACGCTGGACAACTTTGCAAGTGCTGCGCCGTCAAAAATGCGCAATTTTGTTTCATCCCATTATAAAAGCAAGGTGCATAAGATCCACAGGTAACTAACGGTTTTAAAATGTGTGCAAGACTTGCAGGGTCTTTTTTGAGTTATTAAATTGGTGAACAGAATCAAGACTTACTTCATAGCTTTTCTTTGTACATTTCTTATAGTAATAATAATAATTGATGACCAGCTGTTGATAACTTAACTACCAGGGCCCAAAGAGCTGATTAAGGACACAAAGTAGCTAAGCACGACATAGTTATGCTACCAGAATAAAAATACCAGCCAAACTACCATGTCACATGTACAACTTGTGACTGGTATCCTGCTCATTTCTGCTTAGCAGACAATTGTTAAGCAATGTTTTCTGCTTAGGCAGCTCTATGAAATTGGGCCCAGAACTTGACTCCGGTGCAGTAGACCGCTCGGCCATGACACGCTGAAATGTTATCATGAACAAGTTGGCAAAACAACTCATCCACGGTGCAGGATAGAAAGAGGAGAATGATGGAACATCACGAGGCGGATACCACCACTCAATCCATACATCATGGTGCGGCCGTCTTGAATTTCTCCTATTCAAATCATTGTAACCATACTGAGGCTGGAAGGACAAATAGTCTGGTTCCTTTTTCGTACAATGAATCGGTTAGCATTCGTTTCTGTTATTGGATAAAGGGAACATGACCAATATGGTGGCAGCAGGATAAAGGTCTACTGGAGTTCAAGTAAAGGATTTCGAAAGACAGATATAAAAAAACACGCGTTTACATACCCGTTTGTTAGGTCCATCCATCAGAGTTCTCGGAGTCTCCTCTCCTTTGAGTTTGTACTGTATAGTAAAGTCTGTAATGGCGTTACCCTGTGCGTCACCCTGGAGTGAAACCCTTGTTAAAGTTACGGGCGTGAGGAACGGCACCACAAGGCTTCGTTGTTCTGGCGTATTCCCGTTTGCTATACTCCGGAATCCCTCGTACGACGGCGTCAACAGAACATAACAATTTTCTGCATGGATACATTTAAAGAGCTAGGTAAAAATCTTACTGGGTTCTTATATACATTTTCTGTGCGCTCATGTCGTCAGTTCAGTTCGTCAGTGCTCACAACTATATAAAAAGTATAATAGTGTAATGTTAAACGAACGAGAGAAACTGAAAAGAAACCCATAAGAAGCACGTGAGCATAGGCAATAAACGAAGCATGTGCCTTGACATATATAACAGTAATATAACGGGAGCAATCTACCAAGGACCAACCCCACACAGCTGCGCAAGCACGGTAATGTGCTTACCTTAGAATAGTTTTAACTACCAGAAAAGGATACCAGCCCAATACAATTTCTCAAGTGACTTGATTCTTGCTCAATTCAGCTAAGCGTAATTTGTTAAACAATATTTCCAGCCTAAACAACTTCATGAAGTTGAGCCCCAATTGGGAATTTCGATCACGAGAGTTGAAAAAATAATGTGGGGATACGGAAGAAAGGTTTCTATGTATAAAGCAAACGCAATCGCTCGAAATCCCTTTAATGTAATCCCTTTAATATAGTATGACGTAGCCTAGATGCAGCCCAATCACACTCTCGTATTTTGGTGTCCGTTCGACAATTTGTAGTTCCAATCAGAGTTTAATTAGTTTACTTATTCCAATGGTAATTATTCTCTGGTCACTATGACTAAATAAATACCTGTTAGATACGTATTTGATGTAACTATATTAGTCCTACTCTCCAGATTCACGAAATCAACTAGTTTTTAGTCGCGCATTGTTTTGTTGTGAGGCGTTCTGCCTTTGTACGGAACTAACTCTGTGTGTGTGTGTGTGTGATGTAGTACAGTGTGCGTGATCCTGTGCCTTTTGCAATAGACAGTGGCAGCCATTGAACGTTGTTGTCGTTGTGTACACGGGGTGCAGCGTACGGGGTAGAGAACCCAACACACTGCTACTTCGTGCTATTTGGTAAGAGATTGTGCAGGAGTTGTCCGTGTAGCTGGTGAGTAGGTTGTTTAATTATCAAAATGTCAACTTTTTGATATATCTTATAACTTTCACTGTCTTAAAAATAGACCTGCCGTTGTTTATACTGTAACGTATTATAAAATCATGTACATGTGCGTTCGTTGCAGCTGTATTTTGACTGTTGGCCGTAGTGAACAGTACACACTACACAGTAGTTGCTTGCCCCTTTGGTGTTGGGTAAGTTAGTCAACTTATTTGACCAGTTTTTTTGTAAACATCATAAGCTTTAACAAAAGATTATGGAACTCTATGTTTGCAACTTTGATTGCAATTTACTGGTAGTGCTAGCTTTACTTAATTTAAGTTGAGTATTGTGTGTTGTCTAAAACATGGTGGTTCTGATTTTTGTTAGAGGGTTTTTATTTCATTGCTTCCTTTTGGTTGCGTATAGTCCATCATAATTCGTCCACCTGTATAATTGTAATCACCGAGAATGAAATAATCAACATTAACAATTAAGATTTGTGTGCAAGTTTCCTCGATCCCTTGGAAGAAGGAATTCTCGAACCCTTGTGAGAAGAAATAGGCTCACCGCCCCAGGTTCTTAGACCGTAGACCCTGACAATAACATTTTACATTAGAGGCCTCATACCCTTTGTAATCGGCATGGGTGTGGTTGTTGATGTGGTTGCTGACTTTGTTGTCGTAGTTGTTCCTGATGTTGTTGTCGCAGTTGTTGTCACTTTAGTAGTTTTTGCACCAGTAGTTTTTGGAACAGTTGTTGTCACAGTAGTACTTTTAGTCGTCTGGGCTAATGGAGCTTCTAGTTATTTTGAAAAAAAGCACGAAAAAGTGAGTTTGTAAAAAGCATAACAAATATCCTTGATCGGTACATTTAAGTTGTTGAAGTAGGCATAATGTTGGCATTTCGGCAGCTACAATTTCGGAAAAATAAATTCAAAGAATATTTAATGCTAAAACTGCTCTGATTATGGACTGTTATCAACACCGTCATAATTATACAGTACCTTACATACAATGATTGAAAATTTCACAAAAGAATTTTTAACAAATCGATTCATGCATGTATAAATTTGGGATCTTACTTGTGAAAACGAATGAAGTTCCATTGGATGTTACTCGTCCAACTTCAACGTTGCCATTTGAATTTCCACCTGTATGAAGCACATCATAAAATAATTTCTGTACTAACTTTTTTTTAATAAACGTTTAGCAGAGGCATTCAGAACACTTTAAATTATCTGGAAAGTCCAACGCAATGCTATGATTTCAATTCAATCTGACCCAACAATTTGCACAGCTCGGTGGTTTGGCGGTTACGCGTTTTGCACATCTGCCCTAAAATGTGGGGTTTGTTGGTTTGATCGTACCTAAGAACTTTATAATCTCTTCGCTTTGCCTGCCAACCTTCCAAAAGTAACACCCATGTTCATAAGCGCAAAAGAAGAACTCACACCTGGTGCTGACTCAAGCTGGGCTGTATGGAAATGCCTCAACCAACTCAAGAAAAAAAAAATGTACGAGTTGCTGCAAAGTAACGCTCAAAAAACCGGAACTTTCTGATCAGGCAGGATGTGAACTGCATATATGCGGTTCTGAAAAACAAACCATTGATCACCAACTCACTCCCCCTACTCGAGCAGACAGGTAATGATGGAGACCTTGCTGAATTCAACGAAAGTGCCAAAGCCCGTGCTCAGTTCTAGATGACACAACATCTATCGTGTGGACACGATCGATAAAAAGAAGACTAAGATCATTAAAGACCAGGGCCCAATTTCATAGAGCTGCTAAGCACAAAAATTTGCTTAGCATGAAATTTCTTCCTTGATAAAAACAGGATTACCAACCAAATTTACCAAGCATGAAATTTCTTCCTTGATAAAAACAGGATTACCAACCAAATTTACACGTGATTTTCAGGATAAGCAAACAACAGCTGAATACCAGTAACAAGCAATATGCAACACATGGAAATTTGGTTGTTAGTCCTGTTTTTATCAAGGAAGAAATTTTATGCTAAGCAAATTTGTTGTGCTTAGCAGCTCTATGAAATTGGGCCCTGGCATTGGTTAAGAGTTGTGCACGGCGCTCACACGCGTGCACATTGCCATTGTTTTACCTCGGCGACGGTGGCTAATGCAAAGGGTCTATTCATTAACGTCACACGCTCTAGTTTCTGCCACGTGCACGCTCTCCATTTTGGGTGTCAATGATAAGCGTGCAAACAACGCGTCACCAAAAAAACGCACGTGGAGACAACGTTTCACAAAATGATGCAACTAAGATTATTGTGATGGTGACGTCAGGTAAATTGGATCAGTACAGTCTGCTCAGACCACACACATTTTTGAGTATGTGCCAATTTCCATGATAAGCATCTGTTTCTGTCAGTACCAAATCAAATTGCATTGTTACAGTTTAGTGTGATTAACTAACAATTGCTACAACATTTAACAAATGCTTACATAAGTTTTAATTTGAAGTAAACTACTAAACAAATTTACACATTGATGTCAAACTTACTTGGCAGGATGAAAAATGGCGGTGCAGTTGTTGTGGTAGTAGGTGTTGTCATTCCTGCAGCTACAATTTCGGGAAAATATTTTCAAAAAGAAGTAACGGTAAAAAGGACTCGAATAACGGAATCATAATTTATTCACTATTAATATTTCAAATTTCACAAGAAACTAATTTGTTTAAATAAAACTAGGTTACGGCATGAATAAGTTATGAATCTTACTTGTGAAAATGAATGAAGATCCATCAGATGTTACTTGACTAACTCCAATTTCACCAGTTCCACTTCCACCTGTTAATAAAAAACATCATGATATTAATGCAAATTAATAATGATAATACCCATAATTAACAAAAGGAAAAGAAACAAAGATGAAGATGTGAAATAAATGAAAACATTTACAGAAAAAAAAAACAATTTAAATTTACTGTTTTTCTAATACTTTGATGTAAACACAAACAATAAACATAATGGTTGTGGTTTAAATGGAAGATTTGTGTCAAAACAGAACCTGTTTCTGTAGAGCATGACAACTCTTGCCGGCGCATGCGCTAAGTTACTCCGTAACACAACCATTTGACTATGCACTTTGAAAATCTCCAATTTAGTTTGTTGAAAATAAATATTATGCGAATTTTGTTCTATACCTGGGATGACCACAAAAGGAGTTTTAGTAGTAGATGTTGAACTTCTTCCTGTACACACAAAAATTAACAGAAACAATTGAATACACTCTCGAAAGCTCCAACAGTTAGTTACACACAACGCACAAGTCCATTTTTCTCGATTAATTTTGTTTTCCTGATATAACTGATTTACTGATATAAAAATTTCAGCAGATCAAAAACCAACAATTTTTTTTTCAGAAAACCGGAGAGTATCCAATGGAAAACGGTATACGTTATTTTGGAACTGCACAGCTTTTACATATTATGTGGAAAAAACTAGGATGATGATAGATATATTTAAGAACTGAACTAAAAGGCAATCGTATTGTTTTAGTTGACCAATGCACCATTGTAAACTTTTGAAATCAATATGTATTTTGTCTCTAACTGCGTTAAACCGACGAGCGCGTCCACCTACCTCTCTTAACAGTCGTTGATGTAAACAGTTGTCCGTGTTCAATGACGACTAAAGGATACCAAAAGATAACAACTCAAAATTAGTGTTTCAACCAACAACATGCATTTTCTTGAATGATTTTGAAATATAATTACGTTTGCAGTAATTGTATGCTATGACAACAATACCCATATGGTGGTTGCTTTCGTCAATACTACCTTAACCCTTTTTTTAATGTACAAGGTGATAAATTGTCACAGTTTTTTTGGGTTGATGACCAATCATTTCCGATGTTTGACGTAAATTGCACATGATAAGTGCGATGATCAAACCCATTCCCCGTTTACTGTGATTCGTTGGCTTGGCCTCCGGCTTTGAGCCGAAGTTGAATTCGAAAAGGACAACACTTTGAATAAAATCCAAGATGGCGTCTCCCACAGTCCACAAATTTTACGCACCTTTTTATGAGTGTAAAATTACTTTATTTTATTCTGTAAAAACTCGCATTCTGATGGTGTTCATTGGAATGAAACTTTTCGGGTGGACAGAAAAGTTAGAAAATGATCAAAACCATCGGCTGAATCTTTCAGTTGTGCATATTATTAATGAGGTTAAATCATCAACGAAAAAAAGTCTTGTTCACGTTCTCAGAGGAACCCACGTGTGGGCGAAATATTATTATTCATGTATAATTTACAAAGGAACAATATTATTTTCTTTAGAGGAAAGAATGATGACTGAAGGGTGTTCTATTTTATCTTTTGGAGCATATCCCGAGTAAAGAATTGTAATAAATAACTGATTCCATAAATGGACAACATTTTCTAACGGAAACTTGACAACTTTTACACACCACTTGAACACCTTTTAACACCACGCCCTGATATACATTACTCTATAGAACATTGACAGCAGAGTCGTTGACTTACGTGTGCCAACAGATTTTTCTGTTACAATTGTCGTGGGTGTGGTGGTTGTTCTCTCAGTTGTGGTTGATTTCGTTGTCAGTGGGACTTCGACGGTTACCTTTTGTGTGGTAGTTGCCTCTGTCTTGATTTGTACCTCTGAATGGTTGACAAATTTAATACAATGTATCAATATAATTTTTTTCTTGTATAAATAGAAATTTGGTGAGTGATGAAGAAAAGGAAAGGAAGAAAGTAGTTGAACTATTGTGAGGGTAGAAACGAGAAGAGCCGGCTAACATCAAAGTGTTCATACTTTTATACGATTTTATACTGTTAGTATGGACTGTTAAAATACCTTCGTTTGATTCATTTTGGTTTTACTGAAATAGTCCACCGAACGGAAAGTTAGGGACTTATTACTATTTGTTTTTCAATAATCCAATTACGATAAAAATAAATATAAGGCATACACAATCAGGGAAAGCAATACAACTTTAAAAGAAGGGATTAACAAAAACAATGAAATTGGTATTTTACTGACGATAATTAAATGTGTAACTGGGAGTTAAAGTTGCATGACCCAATTTTAGCAGATTTTTTTTTCATTTGTTTTGTTTTGTTAAATATTTGTTTAAACAGTCTTTTGATGCTATAACATACATACACACACTTTTGCATATACTGAGGGAAAAATATAATACACGTAACATTCAAAATTGTTTGTACATGGCTGATGGACGTGAGATATAATGTCAGAATCCCCATAGCAATACATTTTTAGTTTTTAAAATACCTACCGTTAACCATTGGCGGATTTTTGTCATGCAATACATAAAATGAAATGTAACTTACTTGAATATATAAAACAATTCGGGTCAATTCGACAAAACATGTGACCTAGACGCTTTAAACAAAGTAACAAGAATTAGGTTTACAAAAAAGGGCTATACATAAAAAAGATTGACTTGAAATACATACCGGATTTACACCCTAAGAATTCAAACTTCAAGAGTGCCTTGTCACCGTTGGATAGATCAGTTGTAAAGGAAAGACGGGCTAGCGTCACTCCGTCCAAGATATCCACATTCGGCAATCTTACTTTTGTAATTTCTGCCGATGCCTCTACCGGGAACACCTGCATAAAGCACATTGATATGAAACAGTTGAAGATGAAGACCTTAAAATTGGTTCACAAAACAAGAGGGAAAATGTATTCTTTTGTTAATTGGCTCTAGCAATTTGGTTTAGAAAACGTAGTGTATTTTGATTTTTTTTTAGTTATCATGAAAATCACCAAATCGATGAAAGTATGGTTGTATAGTAGACGTAACAATCAATTTTGTGTGTGGAGTACACGGTTGATCAACATCTTAATGAACAATATCTTAGAAAAAATGACCCTTTTCAGTGACGTCACATGATTGAGCAGTTCTTGCATCGTGTCTCGAATGGAAGCAAAGTTTCCCCAAAGTACATGATTAAGTGCAATACCGGTTCTTGCCTTGTCTTTCAGTGAATGATTCTATTGATTCAAATGTTTTAATAGCAATAGTTCAGAAATGCTTCACATCCAGGTCAATCAAAATTAAAGTAGGCCTAATCGAGACGATATTTCCCTGGTCTTTGTCTGATGTTAATCTAAGGTCTTTGGGTATGAACCAACCTTCGGTTTTCCGGCCTCATCTGTAACTTGCTTGATGGACGAGGTGCCTGCGTACAAAGTGACTTCCTTGATTCCTCTGCTCAGTAACTTCAGTTCATTGATACGCACTGGTGCAGTGAAGAACACATTGGCGTTGATTTGGGCGCCATCAAACTCCAGTGCTGCACCGTCATTGAATAGTGTAGAACTGAGAACCGTAATGGGACTTCCAACGCGGATTTTCTCGAGAGTACCCAGCGGCTCGGCGCAATATTCTGTTTGACATATATAGGCTTAGATATTAACACACTATCCATTGGGAAACAATTGCATGTCATTGAACATTTATTTTCACTGCTGTACAATGTTGAACGGAAAGTCGAAGTGTAAATACAAGAAATCATCGTGCTATTTTTTTTGTTTCAATACTAAAGTTGCAAGGGCCATTTTTTTTACAAGTAAGTTCCTATGGTCATTAATTGTTGGAGTAATTAACAAAGGTATACCCTCCCTTTAAATCGTACCACGCATCTTTAACTTTGTATGATGTGGTTTCTAACTATACGCTTATGTATCTGGAAATGAAATATATGGCTATTAATAACAAACCTCGCGCAGTGGTAGAAGGAGTAGTAGTTGTGGTAGTCGACGTTTCGGCAACTGTTGTTGTGGATTTCTCACCCATGGAGACAGTTGTGGTAGTTTCTGCCTTCGTGATCGTTGAAGGTGATACTGTTTTCGTGGTCACTTGGGCTGTTTTCTCCTTTGTCGTACCTTTTTGGTTAACATACATACACACAAAATAATAGAATCACGATCTCCATTTGGAATAACAAACAAACGCTCCGCTTTCTCCTTCCATACAATGGACCTTATGCATTGACGTCATCAGGCTGCCATCTTGGGGGTAAAGCAGCGATGAACCAATGGAACAACCCACAGCTATGTACGCGCAACGCTCAATATTGGCCAATTAGCAACCTTCTTTTGACCTCAAGCCGAGGGCGCCCTATTCAAACTACTTGGTATGCATAAGTCTATATTTTTAGAAAATGAACAATATTATTGAAGGTAAATATAATAAGAATAAAAGCAAACAAGTTTAAATATATCAGTCTGCCTTCAATTATATTCCCACAAACCACAAACCACTTTTCATTTTTAATTGTACCTGCTGCTGTTTGAGCGACAGTTGTTGTAGTCGTCCCCTCAGGAGTAGTGACAATTGTGGTCGTTGTAGGTGCCGATGTTGTCGTAGTTTCCGGTGTAGTTGTGGTCGTTGTTGTTATCTTAGTGGTTTTGATCTTTTCTGGTGTTGTGGTTGACACGGTTGTAGTCACCTCTTTAATTGTTGTAGGGGTAACAGCACCTGCTGCAAAAATACAAATATTTACACATTTTTATTTGATGAAAATACATGCGACATTCTCAGAACTACAACTGCTAATGGTTAAACGCAAGAGCTAATACTTACATGCCAGTGTTAATGGTTACACGAACGTGTTGATGATCACATGCAAGTGTTAATGATTACATGCAAGTGTTCAGGATTACTGCGACGGTAAATGGTTCTTACTGTCGTGCAGTTGGATACAACGAGACTGTAGTTGGTTACTTCAACTGTCATTGGTTTCTGTTAATAATGTTGTTTACACACGACTGTAATGCTCTGTCGTGGATTTTAGATAATACTGTCGAATCATGTATAATCTTTATTTAAATACTGATTGCTGGTATTCATGATGTTGTGATCAGTTCACCGACAGTTAATTAGTGTCAAGGTATCCATGTTTTAGAGTAACTGTGTATCAACAGAAGGTTAGGCAATCATTCACAATCGGTGGTCCTCCAAAACGGAGCTTTTCTCTTAGTGTTAGTTTCCTCGGTGATGTATAGGCCTGAGAAATCATAAGGTCTAGGATCAAAATGTAACTTGGCCTGTAATAATTGCAATTCCGCCACAAATCTATTCCAACGAAAGTTTGGTTCCACATGTAAAGGTTGTCTGTTATTCTGTGTAGAATTGCTTGTTAGAGTTTCACTAGAGATATTTAAATGATTAAAGTGGTATACAAAAAGTAGTGAACAACTTACGTTTTGCACAGCCTTTAAATTCCACATTAAAAACGGCCTTTTTACCCGATGGCACATTGATATTCATAAGGGTAATCTTCTCCACGTTGTCAAGTTGAGGATTTACAGCGACGGTCACTTTCTGCGTAATGTCGGCACCCTTAGGTCGGTTCACAGTAAACACCTGTAATGAAAAATTGAATGAAAAGATAGAGAAATCCAGTCTGTAAAGCATTCTCAGCCAATTATCATAGTAACAAAGGTATCTTAATTGAAGGCGCCGATGTGGCAGGAGATTCTGTCCTCCCGGTGGTTCTGTCCCCCCAAACGGCAAAAGCCAAAAACACCTTGCAAAGATTGTTCTTTACGAAATTGCATCAAAATTATTCCTAGAACTTTTTATAGAAGTTGTGAAAAGTAAACAATTTAACTACAGGTGTAGTATATTTGTATATGTGACAGTTCCTCTTGTCATTATGCCAAGATTTCTGTAATATGGTAGAGCTCATTTCCCAGGTACCAACTGTAGAGCATTTCAATTTTGAAGCAAGCACAAACAAAACAGCATAAAAATGGCCTTTAACATAGAGTACAACTTTTTTCTAAACTCTTACTTGTTCTACTCCAGACGAATCTACGACTTCTTTTTCAGCGTTCTCTCCGTACAGTTTGTATCTCAGTGTAAAACTCGTTATATCATTACCACCAGAGTCTCCCTGTACCTGAACACCAGTCAGTATTACAGGGGTTGAGAATGTAGCCTGAAGGGCTTGCTTCGATTGAGATCTCCCTTGTTCGTATCTACGAAGTTCCTCGGCACAGTTTCCTAAAGGAAAAGAGTATAATTTGTAGTTTTTATTCATATTCCATACACTGGGACTTATTGACAGTTGAATGAAATGAAACCACCATGACCCTGAAATATACCTTTCGTTACTGGTGTTGGAGTTGTTGTAGTGGTGGCAGTAGTTGTAGAAGTAGTTGTCATTTCAGTTGTGGTACTCGCAGTTGTTGTCCTTGTTGTTGTTTCCTTAGTGGTTGTGGGAGCTGTCGTTGTTGGTACGGTAGTAACTACTGTTGTCAATGTAGTTGTAACAGGTTTGGCGGCTGATATAATAAAACATTTATAAAGTTGACTGTTAGGCCAAACACATTTGTAAAGAGTAAAATAAAAACAAAACAAAAACACGGTAACTTTGGAAAGATCTATATTCACTAACCCGTCCCAGCTTTCTCATCCCACAGTTTTTTGTTTTGTCAAGGTTATTTTGAAAGTTGAACATAAACCAAATCATTTTGCGTCTTGTGTCAATTCATTACTGTCCTATGTTCTGGCTAAAGAAATATTCTAAAAAACCAGGGTATCTTACTTGTGAAAATAAAAGACGTGCCGTTTGATGTTACTTGATCAACATCAATGTTACCAATGGCAGATCCATCTATTCGGAAAAGGAAACATGCCCATAAGTTTAGAATGCAAATGAAACAGTTCGTTTAGAAAAATTCAAATAAGGCAACACAACGGTTCAGCACTTGCAAGATGTGAAATTAAATGTCACAGTTTACCTGGCAGGGTAGCTATAGGTTGAGGCTTAGTGGTAGTTGTTGGTTTAGTAGAAGTACTCCCTGTCGTATAACAAAAAACAATACTAAACTTTAAGTTGTAACTCATTAAAATAGGAATATTCAGTGAAAGAATAGTTCTAATTGAGTTATATAACTTGGCAATAAGGTATAAACCAAGGGTTTGATTTGGACAGTCGAGATCCGGACATTTATTATAAAGCTACTGCTACTACTGTTTCAAGCCTGCTAAAACACACCAGAAAATTAGACTTACGTGCACGTTTCGGTTCGGTTGTAAACCGTTGTGATCCTTCAGTTTCTGTAAACAAAATCATTTGAACGACCAAGTTACATCATTTGACATTGTAGATATACACTTACAACAAAAGATTAAAGCTCTCGTTCAACACAAAATAGATTTTACATTCAGATGAAATTTGTTGGTTTATCCACGTTATCATGTTAGTAATGTCAGAAATGTTTTGAATTAGCTTTTACAGTGTAAGATTTAAAACAAAATGTACTATACACAAATAGCACTTCCTCACTTAGGACAGTCTTTTCTGTAGTAGTTGCAGCTGCAGTAGTAGTAACTTTCACGGTTGTAATCTGCTCCGTGGCAGGTGCAGTAGTCGTACTGGGCGTAGTCGTAATGCGTTTGGTTGTTACCTCTGTTGTAGTTGGCTTGCCTGTTTGAAAAGTTAAGTAGAAAAAAGGATAAAGTTTAGTCTTCTTAAATATAGTTATTTGCGATGATCTTCTCTACTGATTCCCATAACCAAAGAAAAAAGTCCAACTGATCTTTGACGATCAATTTCTGTCTCTGATTTGTATCATACCTGCTGTTGTTGGAGACACTGTTTTTGTTGTACTCTCTGTTGTAGTTGTTCCCTCGGGAGTAGTGACAATTGAGGTCGTTGTAGGTGCCGATGTTGTAGTAGTTTCCGGTGTAGTTGTGATCGTTGTTGTCATCTTAGTTGTTTCAATCTTATTTGGTGTTGTGGTTGAAACAGTTGTAGTCACCTCTTTAGTTGTTGTGGGGGTAACAATACCTGCTGCAGAAATACAAGAATGATATACAACCTTCAGTCAAAGGTGCAGAGCTCTAAATAGATAATAATCGCTACTAAAAAGTACTGGTAAAATGTTTATTATACACTTGATGGGTAGGTTGATCAGTACAAAAATTGTTGCTAAGATTGTCATGTTGGATATCAAGTAATGTATTACAAAAAATTTAGACGAGAGAAGCATTAAACAAGAAGTAAAGTATTGCGTACGTTTTGCACAGCCTTCAAATTCCACATTGAAGACGGCCTTTTTACCGGATGGCACATTGATATTCAAAAGGGTAATCTTCTCCACGTTGTTAAGTTGAGGATTTACAGCGACGGTCACTTTCTGCGTAATGTCGGCACCCTTAGGTCGGTTCACAGTAAACACCTGTAATGGAAAAATCAATGAAGTGATACAGAAACCCAGTCTGTAAAACATTCTCAGCCAACTATCATAGTTACATAGGCATCTAATTTGAAGGCGCCGATGTGGCAGGAGATTCTGTCCTCCCGGTGGTTCTGTCCCCCCGAACGGTGAGCTGTGCACAAACTTCTTCTGATAGCACCTTTTATTAAATCAACCTCCCTTAGCTCAAGTTAATTTCCCACATGGGAGACAGATTCTCTGGAGGACAGATTTTCCTACGACACCGGCAACAGCAAAAAAACACCTTGCAATGATTGTTCTATACAAAAATGCATCGAAATTATTCCTGGAATCTTATAGTTGTTGTGAAAAGTAAACATTTAAACTACAGGTATCGTATTTGTATATGAGACAATTCCTTGTGTCGCTATGCCATGGTTTCTATAATATGGTAGAGCTCATTTCCCAGGTAGCCACTGTAATGCATTTCATTTTGAAGCAAGCACAAACAAAACAGTGTAAATATTGCCGTCCACATAAAGTACTACTTTATTATAAACTCTTACTTGTTCTACTCCAGACGAATCTACGACTTCTTTTTCAGCGTTCTCTCCGTACAGTTTGTATCTCAGTGTAAAACTCGTTATATCATTACCATCAGAGTCTCCCTGTACCTGAACACCAGTCAGTATTACAGGGGTTGAGAATGTAGCCTGAAGGGCTTGCTTCGATTGAGATCTCCCTTGCTCGTATCTACGTAGTTCCTCGGCACAGTTTCCTAAAGGAAAAGAGCAGTTTATAGTTTTTTTTTGAAATTCCAAACACTGAGACTCATTGACAGTTGAATGAAATGAAACAACCCTGACCCTGAAATATACCTTTCGTTACTGGTGTTGGTGTTGTTGTAGTGGTGACAGCAGTTGAAGAAGTAGTTGTCATTTCAGTTGTGGTACTCGCAGTTGTTGTCCTTGTTGTTGTTTCCTTAGTAGTTGTGGGAGCTGTCGTTGTTGGTACGGTAGTAACTACTGTTGTCAATGTAGTTGTAACAGGTTTGGCGGCTGATGTAACAAAACATTCATTTTGACAATATAATTAAGAACAAAGTTGACTATTAGGCCGAACACATTGGTAAAGAGTAAAATAAAAACAAAACAAAAACACGGTAATTTTAGAAAAAATATATTTTCACTAATCCGACCCTGCTTTTTGAATCTAAACCAAATCATTTTGCGTCTTGTATCAATTCATTACCGTCCTTTGTTCTGGCCAAAGAAATATTGTCAAAAACAAAGTATCTTACTTGTGAAAATAAAAGACGTGCCGTTTGATGTTACTTGATCAACATCAATGCTACCACCGGCAGATCCATCTATTCGAAAAGTAAGCATACGAATAAGTTTAGAATTAAAATGAAACAGTTCGTATAAAAATTCATTTAGGCAACACAACGGTTCAACATTTGCAAAATGTGAAAATAAATGTCAAAGTTTACCTGGCAAGGTAGCTATAGGTTGAGGCTTAGTGGTAGTTGTTGGTTTAGCAGAAGTACTCCCTGTCGTATAACAACAAACAATACTAAACTTTAGCTTGTAACTCATTAAAGTAGGAATATTCAATGAAAGAATAGTTCTAATTGAGTTATATAACTTGGCAAAAAGGTATTAACCAAGGGTTTGAATTGGACTGTCGAGATCCAGACATTTATTTATAAAGCTACTGTTACTTCTGTTTCAAGACTGCTAAAACACACCAGAAAATTAGACTTACGTGCACGTTTCGGTTCGGTTGTAAACCGTTGTGATCCTTCAGTTTCTGTAAATAAAATCATTTGAACGACCATGTTAAATCGTTTGATATCGCAGATAAACACTTACAACAATAGATTAAAGTTATTGTTCGACACACAATAGATTTTAAATTCAACTGAAATTTATTAGTTTATCCACGTTATAATGTTAGTAAGGTCAGAAATGTTTTGAATTAGCTTTTACAGTGTATGATTAAAACAAAATGTACTATACACAAATAGCACTTCCTCACTTATGACAGTCTTTTCTGTGGTAGTTGCCGCCGCAGTAGTAGTGACTTTCACGGTTGTAGTCTGCTCCGTGGTTGGTGCAGTAGTCGTACTGGGCGTAGTCGTAATGCGTTCGGTTGTCACCTCTGTTGTAGTTGGCTTGCCTGTTTGAAAAAATAAGTAGAAAAAGGATAGGCCTACAGTATGGTCTTTTTAAACATCGTTATTTGCGATGATCTTCTCTACTGATTCCAATGAACAAAGAAAAAGTTCAACTGTTCTTTGACTGTCAACTTCTGTCTCTGATTTGTATCTTACCTGCTGTTGTTGGAGCCACTGTTGTCGTTGTTGTACTCTCTGTTGTAGTTGTCCCTTCAGGAGTGGTGACTATTGTGGTCGTTGTAGGTGCCGATGTAGTCGTACTTTCCGGTGTAGTTGTGGTCGTTGTTGTCATCTTAGTGGTTTCAATCTTTTCTGGTGTTGTGGTTGAAACAGTTGTAGTCACCTCTTTAGTTGTTTTGGGGATAACAACACCTGCTGCAAAAGTACAAATTTTATACAATATTAGGTCAAATGTGCAGAGCTCTTTATATAGATAAGTATCGCCACTGAAAAGTACTGGTAAAATGTTTAACATAAACTTGATGGGTAGGTTGACTTCAAATTAATGTAAAAATTGTTGATAAGATTGTCACGTGGGATATCAAGTAACGTATTAAAAAAGAATAAAAATAGTATACAAGAAGTAAAGTATTGCGTACGTTTTGCACAGCCTTCAAATTCCACATTGAAGACGGCCTTTTTACCGGATGGCACATTGATATTCATAAGGGTAATCTTCTCCACGTTGTCAAGTTGAGGATTTACAGCGACGGTCACTTTCTGCGTAATGTCGGCACCCTTAGGTCGGTTCACAGTAAACACCTGTAGTGGAAAAATCAATGAAATGATATAGAAACCCAGTCTGTAAAACATTCGCAGCCAATTATCATATTTACATAAGCATCTAATTTGAAGGCGACGATGTGGCAGGAGATTCTGTCCTCCTGGTGGTACTGTCCCTCCAGACGGTGCGCTGTGCAAAAACTTCTTCTAATATCTCATTTTATTAAATCAACCTCCCTTAGTCCAAGTTAATTTCCAACAGGGAAGACAGATTCTTTGGAGGACAGATTTCCCTACGACACCGGCAATAACAAAAAACAAAACAAAAAAACAAACAAAAAACAAACAAACAAAAAACAAAACAAAAAAACACCTTGCAATGATTGTTCTTTACGAAAATGCATCGAAATTATTCCTGGAACCTTATAGCAGTTGTGAAAAGTAAACAATTAAATTACAGGTATAGTATTTGTAAATTATGGGACAGTTCCTCGTGTAAATATGCCATGGTTTCTGTAATATCGTAGAGCTCATTTCCCAGGTACCCACTGTAACGCATTTCAATTTGAAGCAAGCACAAACAAAACAGTGTAAATATTGCCGTCCACATAAAGTACGACTTCATAATAAACTCTTACTTGTTCTACTCCAGACGAATCTACGACTTCTTTTTCAGCGTTCTCTCCGTACAGTTTGTATCTCAGTGTAAAACTCGTTATATCATTACCATCAGAGTCTCCCTGTACCTGAACACCAGTCAGTATTACAGGGGTTGAGAATGTAGCCTGAAGGGCTTGCTTCGATTGAGATCTCCCTTGTTCGTATCTACGAAGTTCCTCGGCACAGTTTCCTAAAGGAAAAGAGCAGTTTATAGTATTTATTCAATTTTCAAACACTGGGACTCATTGACAGTTGAATAAAATGCAATTACACCGAGACTGAAATATACCTTTCGTTACTGGTGTTGGTGTTGTTGTAGTAGTAACAGTAGTTGTAGAAGAAGTTGTCATTTCAGTTGTGGTACTCGCAGTTGTTGTCCTTGTTGTTGTTTCCTTAGTAGTTGTGGGAGCTGTCGTTGTTGGTACGGTAGTAACTACTGTTGTCAATGTAGTTGTAATAGGTTTGGCGGCTGATATAATAAAACATTTATGTTGACAATATAATTATGGACAAATTTTACCATTAGGCCAAACACATTGGTAAAGAGTAAAATATAAAGAAATCAAAAACACGGTAGTTTTAGAAAATATATATTTTCACTAATCTGTCCCAGCTTTCTCACCCCACAGTTTTCTGTTTTGTTAAACGTTATTTTGAAAGTTGAACATCAACTAATTCATTTTGTGTCCTGTGTCAATTCATAACTGTCCTTTGTTCTTGCTAAAGAAATATTCTCAAAAACAAAGTATCTTACTTGTGAAAATAAAAGACGTGCCGTTTGATGTTACTTGATCAACATCAATGTTACCACCGGCAGATCCACCTATTCAAGCATACGAATAAGTTTAGAATTCAAATTAAACAGTTCGTATAAAAATTCATTAAGGCAGCACAACGGTTCAACATTTGCAAGATGTGAAAATAAATGTCGAAGTTTACCTGGCAGGGTAGCTATAGGTTGAGGCCTAGTGGTAGTCGTTGGTTTAGCAGAAGTACTCCCTGTCGTATAACAACAAACAATACTAAACTTTAGCTTGTAACTCATTAAAGTAGGAATATTCAGTAAAAGAATAGTTCTAATTGAGTTATATAACTTGGCAAAAAGGTATTAACCAAGGGTTTGAATTGGACTGTCGAGATCCAGACATTTATTTAGAAACTACTGCTACTACTGTTTCAAGACTGCTAAAACACACACAGAAAATTAGACTTACGTGCACGTTTCGGTTCGGTTGTAAACCGTTGTGATCCTTCAGTTTCTGTAAACAAAATAATTTGAACGACCAAGTTACATCATTTGATATCGTAGATATACACTTACAACAATAGATTAAAGCTCTCGTTCAACACAAAATATATTTTAAATTCAAATGAAATGTATTGGTTGATCCATGTTATTATGTTAGTAAGGTCAGAAATGTTTTGAATTAGCTTTTACAGTGTAAGATTTAAAACAAAATGTACTATACACAAATAGCACTTCCTCACTTATGACAGTCTTTTCTGTGGTAGTTGCTGCTGCAGTGGTAGTAACACGTTTGGTTGTCACCTCTGTTGTAGTTGGTTTGCCTGTTTGAAAAATTAAGTAGAAAAAATGATACACTATGGTCTTCTTAAACCTTGTTATTTGCGAAGATCTTCTCTACTGATTCCCATGAACAAAGAAAAAGTCCAACTGATCTTTGACTGTCAACTTCTGTCTCTGATTTGTATCTTACCTGCTGTTGTTGGAGCCACTGTTGTCGTTGTTGTTGTACTCTCTGTTGTGGTTGTCCCTTCGGGAGTGGTGACTATTGTGGTCGTTGTAGGTGCCGATGTTGTCGTAGTTTCCGGTGTAGTTGTGGTCGTTGTTGTTATCTTAGTGGTTTCAATCTTCTCTGGTGTTGTGGTTGAAACAGTTGTAGTCACCTCTTTAGTTGTTGTAGGGGTAACAATACCTGCTGCAAAAGTACAATAGTGTAAACAATCTTCATTCAAAGGTGCAGTGCTCTTTATAGAGGTAATAATCGCTACTGAAAAGTACTGGTAAAATGTTTAGCATACACTTGATGGGTAGGTTGACTTTAAATCAGTGTAAAAATTGTTGCAAGATTGTCACGTGGGTTATCAAGTAACGTATTACAAAAAACAAAAACAATTTAGACTAGAGAAGCAGTATACAAGAAGTAAAGTATTGCGTACGTTTTGCACAGCCTTCAAATTCCACATTGAAGACGGCCTTTTTACCGGATGGCACATTGATATTCATAAGGGTAATCTTCTCCACATTGTCAAGTTGAGGATTTACAGCGACGGTCACTTTCTGCGTAATGTCGGCACCCTTAGGTCGGTTCACAGTAAACACCTGTAATGGAAAAATCAATGAAATGATACAGAAACCCAGTCTGTAAAACATTCTCAGCCAATTATCATATTGACATAAGCATCTAATTTGAAAGCGCCGCTGGGCAGGAGATTCTGTCCTCCTGGTGGTTCTGTCCCTCCAGACGGTGCGCTGTGCAAAAATTTCTTCTAATATCTAATTTTTGTTAAATCAACCTCCCTTAGCCCAAGTTAATTTCCAACGGGGGAGACAGATTCTCTGGAGAACAGATTTCCCTACGACACCGGCAATAGCAAAAAAAAAAAAAAAAACACACCTTGCAATCGTTGTTCTTTACGAAAATGCATCGAAATTATTCCTGGAATCTTATAGCAGTTGTGAAAAGTAAACAATTAAACTACAGGTATAGTATTTGTAAACTATGGGACAGTTTCTCGTGTAAATATGCCATGGTTTTTGTAATAAGGTAGAGCTCATATCCCAGGTACCGACTGTAACGCATTTCATTTTGAAGCAAGCACAAACGAAACAGTGTAAATATTGCCGTCCACATAAAGTACGACTTCATAATAAACTCTTACTTGTTCTACTCCAGACGAATCTACGACTTCTTTTTCAGCGTTCTCTCCGTACAGTTTGTATCTCAGTGTAAAACTCGTTATATCATTACCATCAGAGTCTCCCTGTACCTGAACACCAGTCAGTATTACAGGGGTTGAGAATGTAGCCTGAAGGGCTTGCTTCGATTGAGATCTCCCTTGTTCGTATCTACGAAGTTCCTCGGCACAGTTTCCTAAAGGAAAAGAGCAGTTGATAGTTTTTTATTCAAGTTCCAAACACTGGGACTCATTGACAGTTGAATGAAATGAAATAAACCCGAGGTCGAAATATACCTTTCGTTACTGGTGTTGGTGTTGTTGTAGTAGTAACAGTAGTTGTAGAAGTAGTTGTCATTTCAGTTGTGGTACTCGCAGTTGTTGTCCTTGTTGTTGTTTCCTTAGTAGTTGTGGGAGCTGTCGTTGTTGGTACGGTAGTAACTACTGTTGTCAATGTAGTTGTAACAGGTTTGGCGGCTGATATAATAAAACATTTATGCTGACAATATAATTATGGACAAATTTTACTATTAGGCCAAACACATTGGTAAAGAGTAAAATATAAAGAAATCAAAAACACGGTAATTTTAAAAAATATATATTTTTACTAATCTGTCCCAGCTTTCTCACCCCACAGTTTTCTGTTTTGCTAAACGTTAATTTGGAAGTTGAACATAAACTAATTTTTTTTGTGTCTTGTGTCAATTCATTACTGTCCTTTGTTCTTGCTAAAGAAATATTCTCAAGAACAAAGTATCTTACTTGTGAAAATAAAAGACGTGCCGTTTGATGTTACTTGATCAACATCAATGTTACCACCGGCAGATCCACCTATTCAAGCATACGAATAAGTTTAGAATTCAAATTAAACGGTTCGTATTAAAATTCATTAAGGCAGCACAACGGTTCAACATTTGCAAGATGTGAAAATAAATGTCGAAGTTTACCTGGCAGGGTAGCTATAGGTTGAGGCCTAGTGGTAGTCGTTGGTTTAGCAGAAGTACTCCCTGTCGTATAACAACAAACAATACTAAACTTTAGCTTGTAACTCATTAAAGTAGGAATATTCAGTGAAAGAATAGTTCTAATTGAGTTATATAACTTGGCAAAAAGGTATTAACCACAAAAAGGTATTTATTGGACGGTCGAGATCCAGACATTTATTTAGAAACTACTGCTACTACTGTTTCAAGCTGCTAAAACACACCAGAAAATTAGACTTACGTGCACGTTTCGGTTCGGTTGTAAACCGTTGTGATCCTTCAGTTTCTGTAAACAAAATAATTTGAACGACCAAGTTACATCATTTGATATCGTAGATATACACTTACAACAATAGATTAAAGCTCTCGTTCAACACAAAATATATTTTAAATTCAAATGAAATGTATTGGTTGATCCATGTTATTATGTTAGTAAGGTCAGAAATGTTTTGAATTAGCTTTTACAGTGTAAGATTTAAAACAAAATGTACTATACACAAATAGCACTTCCTCACTTATGACAGTCTTTTCTGTGGTAGTTGCTGCTGCAGTGGTAGTAACACGTTTGGTTGTCACCTCTGTTGTAGTTGGTTTGCCTGTTTGAAAAATTAAGTAGAAAAAATGATACAGTATGGTCTTCTTAAACCTTGTTATTTGCGAAGATCTTCTCTACTGATTCCCATGAACAAAGAAAAAGTCCAACTGATCTTTGACTGTCAACTTCTGTCTCTGATTTGTATCTTACCTGCTGTTGTTGGAGCCACTGTTGTCGTTGTTGTTGTACTCTCTGTTGTGGTTGTCCCTTCGGGAGTGGTGACTATTGTGGTCGTTGTAGGTGCCGATGTTGTCGTAGTTTCCGGTGTAGTTGTGGTCGTTGTTGTTATCTTAGTGGTTTCAATCTTCTCTGGTGTTGTGGTTGAAACAGTTGTAGTCACCTCTTTAGTTGTTGTAGGGGTAACAATACCTGCTGCAAAAGTACAATAGTGTAAACAATCTTCATTCAAAGGTGCAGTGCTCTTTATAGAGGTAATAATCGCTACTGAAAAGTACTGGTAAAATGTTTAGCATACACTTGATGGGTAGGTTGACTTTAAATCAGTGTAAAAATTGTTGCAAGATTGTCACGTGGGTTATCAAGTAACGTATTACAAAAAACAAAAACAATTTAGACTAGAGAAGCAGTATACAAGAAGTAAAGTATTGCGTACGTTTTGCACAGCCTTCAAATTCCACATTGAAGACGGCCTTTTTACCGGATGGCACATTGATATTCATAAGGGTAATCTTCTCCACATTGTCAAGTTGAGGATTTACAGCGACGGTCACTTTCTGCGTAATGTCGGCACCCTTAGGTCGGTTCACAGTAAACACCTGTAATGGAAAAATCAATGAAATGATACAGAAACCCAGTCTGTAAAACATTCTCAGCCAATTATCATATTGACATAAGCATCTAATTTGAAAGCGCCGCTGGGCAGGAGATTCTGTCCTCCTGGTGGTTCTGTCCCTCCAGACGGTGCGCTGTGGAAAAATTCTTCTAATATCTCATTTTATTAAATCAACCTCCCTTAGCCCAAGTTAATTTCCAACAGGGGAGACAGATTCTCTGGAGAACAGATTTCCCTACGACACCGGCAATAGCAAAAAAACACACACACAAAAAAACACCTTGCAATCGTTGTTCCTTACGAAAATGCATCGAAATTATTCCTGGAATCTTATAGCAGTTGTGAAAAGTGAACAATTCAAACTACAGGTATAGTATTTGTAAATTATGGGACAGTTCCTCGTGTAATTATGCCATGGTTTTTGTAATAAGGTAGAGCTCATTTCCCAGGTACCGACTGTAACGCATTTCTTTTTGAAGCAAGCACAAACAAAACATTGTAAATATTGCCGTCCACATAAAGTACGACTTCATAATAAACTCTTACTTGTTCTACTCCAGACGAATCTACGACTTCTTTTTCAGCGTTCTCTCCGTACAGTTTGTATCTCAGTGTAAAACTCGTTATATCATTACCATCAGAGTCTCCCTGTACCTGAACACCAGTCAGTATTACAGGGGTTGAGAATGTAGCCTGAAGGGCTTGCTTCGTTTGAGATCTCCCTTGTTCGTATCTACGAAGTTCCTCGGCACAGTTTCCTAAAGGAAAAGAGCAGTTGATAGTTTTCATTCAAGTTCCAAACACTTGGACTCATTGACAGTTGAATGAAATGAAATAAACCCGAGGTTGAAATATACCTTTCGTTACTGGTGTTGGTGTTGTTGTAGTAGTAACAGTAGTTGTAGAAGTAGTTGTCATTTCAGTTGTGGTACTCGCAGTTGTTGTCCTTGTTGTTGTTTCCTTAGTAGTTGTGGGAGCTGTCGTTGTTGGTACGGTAGTAACTACTGTTGTCAATGTAGTTGTAACAGGTTTGGCGGCTGATATAATAAAACATTTATGTTGACAATATAATTATGGACAAATTTTACTATTAGGCCAAACACATTGGTAAAGAGTAAAAAATAAAGAAATCAAAAACACGGTAATTTTAGAAAATACATATTTTCACTAATCTGTCCCAGCTTTCTCACCCCACAGTTTTCTGTTCTGTTAAACGTTAATTTGAAAGTTGAACATAAACTAATTCATTTTGTGTCTTGTGTCAATTCATTACTGTCCTTTGTTCTTGCCAAAGAAATATTCTCAAAAACAAAGTATCTTACTTGTGAAAATAAAAGACGTGCCGTTTGATGTTACTTGATCAACATCAATGTTACCCCGGCAGATCCACCTATTCAAGCATACGAATAAGTTTAGAATTCAAATTAAACATTTCGTATAAAAATTCATTAAGGCAGCACAACGGTTCAACATTTGCAAGATGTGAAAATAAATGTCGAAGTTTACCTGGCAGGGTAGCTATAGGTTGAGGCCTAGTAGTAGTCGTTGGTTTAGCAGAAGTACTCCCTGTCGTATAACAACAAACAATACTAAACTTTAGCTTGTAACTCATTAAAGTAGGAATATTCAGTGAAAGAATAGTTCTAATTGAGTTATATAACTTGGCAAAAAGGTATTAACCACAAAAAGGTATTTATTGGACGGTCGAGATCCAGACTTAGAAACTACTGCTACTACTGTTTCAAGCCTACTAAATTACACCAGAAAATTAGACTTACGTGCACGTTTCGGTTCGGTTGTAAACCGTTGTGATCCTTCAGTTTCTGTAAACAAAATAATTTGAACGACCAAGTTACGTTATTTGATATCGTAGATATACACTTACAACAATAGATTAAAGCTCTCGTTCAACACAAAATAGATTTAAAATTCAAATGAAATGTATTGGTTGATCCATGTTATCATGTTAGTAAGGTCAGAAATGTTTTGAATTAGCTTTTACAGTGAAAGATTTAAAACAAAATGTACTATACACAAATAGCACTTCCTCACTTATGACAGTCTTTTCTGTGGTAGTTGCTGCTGCAGTGGTAGTAACACGTTTGGTTGTCACCTCTGTTGTAGTTGGTTTGCCTGTTTGAAAAATTAAGTAGAAAAAATGATGCGTTATGGTCTTCTAAAACCTTGTTATTTGCGAAGATCTTCTCAACTGATTCCCATGAACAAAGAAAAAGTCCAACTGATCTTTGACTGTCAACTTCTGTCTCTGATTTGTATCTTACCTGCTGTTGTTGGAGCCACTGTTGTCGTTGTTGTTGTACTCTCTGTTGTAGTTGTCCCTTTAGGAGTTGTGACTATTGTGGTCGTTGTAGGTGCTGATGTCGTAGTTTCCGGTGTAGTTGTGGTCGTTGTTGTTATCGTAGTGGTTTCAATCTTCTCTGGTGTTGTGGTTGAAACAGTTGTAGTCACCTCTTTAGTTGTTGTAGGGGTAACAATACCTGCTGCAAAAGTACAATAGTGTAAACAATCTTTATTCAAAGGTGCAGTGCTCTTTATAGAGGTAATAATCGCTACTGAAAAGTACTGGTAAAATGTTTAGCATACACTTGATGGGTAGGTTGACTTTAAATCAGTGTAAAAATTGTTGCAAGATTGTCACGTGGGATACCAAGTAACGTAGTACAAAAAACAAAAACAATTTAGACAAGAGAAGCAGTATACAAGAAGTAAAGTATTGCGTACGTTTTGCACAGCCTTCAAATTCCACATTGAAGACGGCCTTTTTACCGGATGGCACATTGATATTCATAAGGGTAATCTTCTCCACGTTGTCAAGTTGAGGATTTACAGCGACGGTCACTTTCTGCGTAATGTCGGCACCCTTAGGTCGGTTCACAGTAAACACCTGTAATGGAAAAATCAATGAAATGATACAGAAACCAATTCAATTGATTCAATTTGAATCAAGCACAAACGAAATAGCATAAATATTGCCGTCCACAAAGTGTACGACTTTGTAATAAACTCTTACTTGTTCTACTCCAGACGAATCTACGACTTCTTTTTCAGCGTCCTCTCCATACAGTTTGTATCTCAGTGTAAAACTCGTTATATCATTACCATCAGAGTCTCCCTGTACCTGAACACCAGTCAGTATTACAGGGGTTGAGAATGTAGCCTGAAGGGCTTGCTTCGATGGAGATCTCCCTTGTTCGTATTTACGAAGTACCTCGGCACAGTTTCCTAAAGGAAAAGAGCAGTTCATAGTTTTCATTCAATTTCTAAACACTGGGACTCATTGACAGATGAGTGAAATGAAATAACCCTGACCCTGAAATATACCTTTCGTTACTGGTGTTGGTGTTGTTGTAGTGGTGGCAGTAGTTGTAGAAGTAGTTGTCATTTCAGTTGTGGTACTCGCAGTTGTTGTCCTTGTTGTTGTTTCCTTAGTGGTTGTGGGAGCTGTCGTTGTTGGTACGGTAGTAACTACTGTTGTCAATGTAGTTGTAACAGGTTTGGCGGCTGATATAACAAAACATTTATGTTGACAATATAATTATGAACAAAGTTTACTGTTAGGCCAAACACATTGGTAAAGACTAAAACAAAAAAGAAATAAAAAACACGGTAATTTTAGAAAAAATATATTTCCATTATTCTTCCCAGCTTTCTCATCGCACAGTTTTCTGTTTTGTCAAAGGTTATTTTGAAAGTTGCACATAAACTAATTCATTTTGCGTATTGTGTCATTTCATTACCGTCCTTTGTTCTGGCTAAAGAAATATTGTCAAAAACAAAGTATCTTACTTGTAAAAATAAAAGACGTGCCGTTTGATGTTACTTGATCAACATCAATGCTACCATTGGCAGCTCCACCTATTTAAAAAGTAAGCATACAAAAAAAGGTTAGCATTCAAATAAAAAAAAGTTCGTATAAAATTTCATTAAGGCAACACAACGGTTTAACATTTGCAAGATGTGAAAATAAATGTCGAAGTTTACCTGGCAGGGTAGCTATAGGTTGAGGCCTAGTGGTAGTTGTTGGTTTAGCAGAAGTACTCCCTGTCGTATAACAACAAACAATACTAAACTTTAGCTTGTAAATCATTAAAGTAGGAGTATTTCAGTGAAAGAAAAGTTCTAATTGAGCTATATAACTTGGCAATAAGGTATTAACCAAGGGTTTGAATTGGACAGTCGAGATCCGGATATTTATTATAAAGCTACTGTTACTACGGTTTCAAGACTGCTAAAACACACCAGAAAATTAGACTTACGTGCACGGTTCGGTTCGGTTGTAAACCGTTGTGATCCTTCAGTTTCTGTAAACAAAATAATTTGAACGACCAAGTTACATCATTTGATATCGTAGATATACACTTACAACAATAGATTAAAGCTCTCGTTCAACACAAAATTGATTTTAAATTCAAATGAAATGTAATGGTTGATCCATGTTATCATGTTAGTAAGGTCAGAAATGTTTTGAATTAGCTTTTACAGTGTAAGATTTAAAACAAAATGTACTATACACAAATAGCACTTCCTCACTTATGACAGTCTTTTCTGTGGTAGTTGCTGCTGCAGTGGTAGTAACACGTTTGGTTGTCACCTCTGTTGTAGTTGGTTTGCCTGTTTGAGAAATTAGGTAGAAAAAATGATACAGTTTGGTCTTCTTAAACCTTGTTATTTGCGATGATCTTCTCTACTGATTCACATGAACAAAGAAAAAGTCCAACTGATCTTTGACTGTCAACTTCTGTCCCTGATTTGTATCTTACCTGCTGTTGTTGGAGCCACTGTTGTCGTTGTTGTACTCTCTGTTGTAGTTGTTCCCTCAGGAGTGGTGACTATTGTGGTCGTTGTAGGTGCTGATGTTGTCGTAGTTTCCGGTGTAGTTGTGGTCGTTGTTGTTATCTTAGTGGTTTCAATCTTCTCTGGTGTTGTGGTTGAAACAGTTGTAGTCACCTTTTTAGTTGTTGTAGGGGTAACAATACCTGCTGCAAAAGTACAATAGTGTAAACAATCTTTATTCAAAGGTGCAGTGCTCTTTAAAGAGGTAATAATCGCAACTGGACATTGCTGCTAAAATGTTTAGCAAACACTTGATGGATAGTTTTACTTTAAATCAGTGTAAAAATTGTTGCTAAGATTGTCACATGGGATACCAAGTAACGTAGTACAAAAAAACAAAAACAATTTAGACTAGAGAAGCAGTATACAAGAAGTAAAGTATTGCGTACGTTTTGCACAGCCTTCAAATTCCACATTGAAGACGGCCTTTTTACCGGATGGCACATTGATATTCATAAGGGTAATCTTCTCCACGTTGTCAAGTTGAGGATTTACAGCGACGGTCACTTTCTGCGTAATGTCGGCACCCTTAGGTCGGTTTACAGTAAACACCTGTAATGGAAAAATCAATGAAATGATACAGAAACCCAGTCTGTAAAACATTCTCAGCCAATTATCATAGTTACATAGGCATCTAATTTGAAGGCGCCCGCTGTGGGAGGAGATTCTGTCCTCCCAGTGGTTCTGTCCCTCCAGACGGTGCGCAGTTCAAAAACTTCTTCTAATATCTCTTTTTATTAAATCAACCTCCCGTAGCCCAAGTTAATTTCCAACAGGGAAGACAGAATCTCTGGAGGACAGATTTCCCTATGACACCAGCAACAGCAAAAAAAAAACACCCCACCTTGCATTGGTTATTCTTTACTTTCCTAAATGCATCGAAATTATTCCTGGAATCTTATAGCAGTTGTGAAAAGTAAACAATGAAACTACAGGTTCATATAGTATTTGTATATTATGGGACAGTTCCTTGTGTAAATATGCCATGGTTTCTGTAATATGGTAGAGCTCATTTCACAGGTACCCAATGTAACGGATTTCAATTTGAAGCAAGCACAAACAAAACAGCATAAATACTGCCGTCCACTACGACTTTGTAATGTACTCTTACTTGTTCTACTCCAGACGAATCTACGACTTCTTTTTCAGCGTCCTCTCCGTACAGTTTGTATCTCAGTGTAAAACTCGTTATATCATTACCATCAGAGTCTCCCTGTACCTGAACACCAGTCAGTATTACAGGGGTTGAGAATGTAGCCTGAAGGGCTTGCTTCGATGGAGATCTCCCTTGTTCGTATTTACGAAGTACCTCGGCACAGTTTCCTAAAGGAAAAAAAAAACAGTTTAAAGTTTTTATTCAAGTTCCAAACACTGGGACTTATTTACAGATGAATGAAATGAAATAACCATGACCCTTAAATATACCTTTCGTTACTGGTGTTGGTTTTGTTGTAGTGGTGACAGTAGTTGTAGAAGTAGTTGTCATTTCAGTTGTGGTACTCGCAGTTGTTGTCCTTGTTGTTGTTTCCTTAGTGGTTGTGGGAGCTGTCGTTGTTGGTACGGTAGTAACTACTGTTGTCAATGTAGTTGTAACAGGTTTGGCGGCTGATATAACAAAACATTTATGTTGACAATATAATTATGGACAAATTTTACTGTTAGGCCAAACACATTGGTAAAGAGTAAAATATAAAGAAATCAAAAACACGGTAATTTTAGAAAATATATATTTTCACTAACCTGTCCCTGCTTTCTCACCCCACAGTTTTAAGGTTTGTTAAATGTTTTTTTGAAAGTTGAACATAAACTAATTCATTTTGTGTCGTGTGTCAATTCATTACCGTCCTTTGTTCTGGCTTAAGAAATATTCTCAAAAACAAAGTATCTTACTTGTGAAAATAAAAGACGTGCCGTTTGATGTTACTTGATCAACATCAATGCTACCATTGGCAGCTCCACCTATTTAAAAAGTAAGCATATGAATAAGCTTATAATTCACATGAAACAGTTGGTATAAAAATTCATTGAGGCAACACAATGGTTCAACATTTGCAAAATGTGAAAATAAATGTCAAAGTTTACCTGGCAAGGTAGCTATAGGTTGAGGCCTAGTGGTAGTTGTTGGTTTAGTAGAAGAACTCCCTGTCGTATAACAAACAACAATACTCAACTTTAGCTTGTAACTCATTTAAGTAGGATTATTCAGTGAAAGAATAGTTCTAATTGAGTTACATAACTTGGGAATAAGGTATAAACCAAGGGTTGGAATTGGACTGTTGAAGTCCAAACATTTATTTTAAAGCTACTGTTACTACTGTTTCAAGTCTGCTAAAACACAACAGAAAATTAGACTTACGTCCACGTTTCGGTGTGGTTGTAAACCGTTGTGATCCTTCAGTTTCTGTAAATAAAATCAATTGAACGACCATGTTAAATCGTTTGATATCGCAGATAAACACTTACAACAATAGATTAAAGCTATTGTTCGACACACAATGGATTTTAAATTCAACTGAAATATATTAGTTTATCCACGTAATAATGTTAGTAAGGTCAGAAATGTTTTGAATTAGCTTTTACAGGGTAAGATTTAAAACAAAATGTACTATACACAAATAGCACTTCCTCACTTATGATAGTCTTTTCTGTGGTAGTTGCAGCCGCAGTAGTAGTTACTTTCACGGTTGTAGTCTGCTCCGTGGTTGGTGCAGTAGTCGTACTTGGAGTAGTCGTAATACGTTCGGTTGTTACCTCTGTTGTAGTTGGTTTGCCTGTTCAAGAAATTATGTAGAAAAAAGGATACAGTTTGGTCTTCTTAAACATCGTTATTTGCGATGATCTTCTCTACTGATTCCAATGAACAAAGAAAAAGTTCAACTAATCTTTGACTGTCAACTTCTGTCTCTGATTTGTATCTTACCTGCTGTTGTTGGAGCCACTGTTGTCGTTGTTGTACTCTCTGTTGTAGTTGTCCCTTCAGGAGTGGTGACTATTGTGGTCGTTGTAGGTGCCGATGTAGTCGTACTTTCCGGTGTAGTTGTGGTCGTTGTTGTCATCTTAGTGGTTTCAATCTTTTCTGGTGTTGTGGTTGAAACAGTTGTAGTCACCTCTTTAGTTGTTTTGGGGATAACAACACCTGCTGCAAAAGTACAAATTTTATACAATATTAGGTCAAATGTGCAGAGCTCTTTATATAGATAAGTATCGCCACTGAAAGTACTGGTAAAATGTTTAAAATAAACTTGATGGGTAGGTTGACTTCAAATTAATGTAAAAATTGTTGATAAGATTGTCACGTGGGATGTCAAGTAACGTAATAAAAAAGAATAAAAATAGTATACAAGAAGTAAAGTATTGCCTACGTTTTGCACAGCCTTCAAATTCCACATTGAAGACGGCCTTTTTACCGGATGGCACATTGATATTCATAAGGGTAATCTTCTCCACGTTGTCAAGTTGAGGATTTACAGCGACGGTCACTTTCTGCGTAATGTCGGCACCCTTAGGTCGGTTTACAGTAAACACCTGTAATGGAAAATTCAATAAAAAGATAGAGAAATCCAGTCTATAAAACATTCTCAGCCAATTATCAAAGTTACAAAGGCATCTATTTTGAAGGCGCCGATGTGGCAGGAGATTCTGTCCTCCCGGTGGTTCTGTTCATCCAGAAGGTGAGCTTTGTAAAAACTTCTTCTAATAGCACCTTTCATTAAATCAACCTCCCTTAGCCCAAGTTAATTTCCCACAGGGGAGACAGATTCTCTGGAGGACAGATTTCCCTATGACACCGGCAACAGCCAAAAACACCTTGCAAAGATTGTTCTTTAATACGAAAATGCATCGGAATTATTCCTGGAATCGTATAGTAGTTGTGAAAAGTAAACAATTTATCTACAGGTAAAATATTTGTATAAGAGACAGAATTCGTGTCGTTATGACATGGTTTCTGCAATTTTGGTAGAGCTCATTTCCCAGGTACCCACTGTAACGCATTTTAATTTGAAGCAAGCACAAACAAAACAGCATAAATATTGCCGTCCACATAAAGTACGACTTTATAATAAACTCTTACTTGTTTACTCCAGACGAATCTACGACTTCTTTTTCAGCGTCCTCTCCGTACAGTTTGTATCTCAGTGTAAAACTCGTTATATCATTACCATCAGAGTCTCCCTGTACCTGAACACCAGTCAGTATAACAGGGGTTGAGAATGTAGCCTGAAGGGCTTGCTTCGATGGAGATCTCCCTTGTTCGTATTTACGAAGTACCTCGGCACAGTTTCCTAAAGGAAAAAAACAGTTTAAAGTTTTTATTCAAGTTCCAAACACTGGGACTTATTTACAGTTGAATGAATGAAATAACCCTGACACTGAAATATACCTTTCGTTACTGGTGTTGGTGTTGTTGTAGTGGTAACAGTAGTTGTAGAAGTAGTTGTCATTTCAGTTGTGGTACTCGCGGTTGTTGTCCTTGTTGTTGTTTTCTTAGTGGTTGTGGGAGCGGTCGTTGTTGTTGGCACGGTAGTAACTATAGTTGTCAATGTAGTTGTAACAGGTTCGGCGGCTGATATATCAAAACATTTAATTTGTCAATATATAAACATAAACAAATGAGACTGGTAGGCAAAACATATCAGTAAAGAGTAAAATAAAAACAAAAAAAACATGGTAGTTCTAGAATGGGTTTTGTCTTGCTAATCCGTCCCAGCTTTTTCATCTCCAAGATTATTTGAAAAGATGAACATATTATACCAAATCATTTTGGGTCTTGTGTCAATATTTTATCTTACGGCTAAAAGACATTTTCTAAAAAACAAAGTATCTTACTTGTGAAAATAAAAGACGTGCCAGTAGGTGTTACTTGATCAACATCAATGCTACCATTGGCTACTCCACCTATATGAAAAGTAAACATGCCCATAAGTTTAGAGTTAAAATGAAACAAGTGGTGTTTGAAGCTTTGCATGGTGTTGAAAGTAAGAAGTAACTTTAACTATAAATAGTAGTAAACTTGCGAGTACAACCATTTGTAAAGACGAGCAGAGTATACTGTTCGAAACGTCGAGACCAAACCGGCTCTTTTTAGAGCCAACACTCCTCCCAAAAGAGATTTAACACATGGTTGTTACCCGCAAGTTTACTACTACTATTTATAGTTATAGTTACTTTTTAAAATGAAACAGTTCGTATTAATTTAAATTAAGGCAAGGCAACTGTACAACCTTTGCATGATGTGAAATTAAATGTCACAGTTTACCTGGCAGGGTAGCTATAGGTTGAGGCTTAGTGGTAGTTGTTGGTTTAGTTGAAGAACTCCCTGTCGTATAACAAACAAAAATACTAACCTTTAGCTTGTAACTCATTAAAATATGAATATTGATTAAAAATAACGTTTCTGTTCAACTTAAGTAACTTGGTAATAAGGTGTAAACCAAGAGTTGAAATTAGACAGTCGAGATCCGGACATTTATTTTAAAGCTACCGCTACTACTGTTTCAAGTCTGCTCAAACAAAACAGAAATTTAGACTTACGTCCACGTTTCGGTGTGGTTGTAAACCGTTGCGATCCTTCGGTATCTGTACACAAAATTATTTGACCGACAAAGTTACACCATTTGATATTGTGGATATACATTTACAACAGAAGAGTTAAGCTGTCCTTCAACACATAAAAGATTGAAATACGACAAAAAATATTGGTTTATCCACGTTACCATGTTAGTAATGTCACAAATGTTTTACATAAGCTTTTACAGTGTAAGAGTTTTTTCTTTAATATAACACAAAAAGCACTTCCTTACTTATGATAGTCTTTTCCGTTGTAGTTGCCGCCGCAGTAGTAGTGACTTTCACGGTTGTAGTCTGCTCCGTGGTTGGTGCAGTAGTCGTACTGGGCGTAGTCGTAATGCGTTTGGTTGTCACTTCTGTTGTAGTTGGCTTGCCTGTTTGAAAATTTAATTAGAAAAAAGGATACAGTATGGTCTTCTTAAACCTTGTTATTTGCGATGATCTTCTCTACTGATTCCCATAAACAAAGAAAAAGACCAACTGATCTTTGACTGTCAACTTCTGTCTCTGATTTGTATCTTACCTGCTGTTGTTGGAGCCACTGTTGTCGTTGTTGTTGTACTCTCTGTTGTAGTTGTCCCTTCAGGAGTGGTGACTATTGTGGTCGTTGTAGGTGCCGATGTTGTCGTAGTTTCCGGTGTAGTTGTGGTCGTTGTTGTTATCTTAGTGGTTACAGTCTTTACTGGTGTTGTGGTTGAAACAGTTGTAGTCACCTCTTTAGTTGTTGTAGGGGTAACAATACCTGCTGAAAAGTACAATAGTGTAAACAATCTTTATTCAAAGGTGCAGTGCTCTTTATAGAGGTAATAATCGCTACTGAAAAGTACTGGTATAAATGTTAAAATACACTGATTGGGTAGGTCTCCTTTAAATCTGTGTAAGTATCGCTTGTTAGAATGTCACTTGGGAAATCAAGTAAAGCGTTTAAAAAAACAATTTTAAACGAGAAAAGCAGCACACAAAAAGTAGTGAACAACTTACGTTTTGCACAGCCTTCAAACTCCACATTGAAACTGGCCTTTTTACCCGAAGGCACATTGATGATCATAAGGGTAATCTTCTCCACGTTGTCAAGTTGAGGATTTACAGCGACGGTCACTTTCTGCGTAATGTCGGCACCCTTAGGTCGGCTCACAGTAAACACCTGTTATTGAAATTTGAATGAAAAGATACAGAAATCCAGTTTGTAAAACATTCGTATACAAATTTCGTATTAACAAAGGCATCAAATTTGCAGACGCCGGGGTGGAAGGAGATTCTGTCCCCCCAAACGGTGAGCTTTGACAAACTTCTTCTAATAGCACCTTTTATTAAATCAACCTCCCTTAGCCCATGCTAATTTTCCAGATGGGAGAAAGAATCTCCGGAGGACGGATTTCCCTAAGACACCGGCAACAGCCAAAAACACCTTGCAATGATTGCTCTTGACAAAAAAGCCTACGCAATTATTCATGGAATCTTTTATACTAGTTGTGAAAAGTAAACCATTTAACTACGGGTAGTATTTGTTTATGTGACATTATGCCAATATTTCTGTAATATGATAGAGCTCCAATCCCAGGTACCCACTGTAACGCATTTCAATTTGGAGCAAGCACAAACAAAACAGTGTAAATATTGCCGTCCACATAAAGTACGACTTTATAATAAACTCTTACTTGTTCTACTCCAGACGAATCTACGACTTCTTTTTCAGCGTCCTCTCCGTACAGTTTGTATCTCAGTGTAAAACTCGTTATATCATTACCATCAGAGTCTCCCTGTACCTGAACACCAGTCAGTATTACAGGGGTTGAAAATGTAGCCTGAAGTTTTTGCTCCTGTGCAGTTTGCCCATCCGAGTTTGATCTCACTTGTTCGTATTTACGAAGTTCCTCGGCACAGTTTCCTATAGGAAAAGAATAGTTTTACAGTTTTTATTCAAATTCGATACACTTGGACTCATTAACAGTTGAATGAAATGAAATAACCCTAACCCTGAAATATACCTTTCGTTACTGGTGTTGGTGTTGTTGTAGTGGTAACAGTAGTTGTAGAAGTAGTTGTCATTTCAGTTGTGGTACTCGCGGTTGTTGTCCTTGTTGTTGTTTTCTTAGTAGTTGTGGGAGCGGTCGTTGTTGTTGGCACGGTAGTAACTACTGTTGTCAATGTAGTTGTAACAGGTTCGGCGGCTGATATATCAAAACAATTAATTTGCCAATATAAATATAAACAATTTTGACTGCTTGGCAAAATACAGCAGAAAAGAGTAAAATAAAAACATAACAAAAACATGGTAGTTCTAGAAAGGTTTGTTCTTGCTAATCCGTCCCAGCTTTCTCACCCCACAGTTTCCTGTTTTGTCCTAGATTATATTGAAAGTTGAACATACACCAAATGGTTTTGCGTCTTGTGTCAATTCATTACTGTCCTATCTTCCGGCTAAGAGAAATGTTTTCAAAAACAAAGTATCTTACTTGTGAAAATAAAAGACGTGCCGTTCGATGTTACTCGATCAACATCAATGCTACCATTGGCAGCTCCACCTATTTGAAAAATAAGCATGCCCATAAGTTTAGAATTCAAATGAAACATTTCGTATAAAAGTCAATAAAGGAAAGGCAACAGTACTATATTTAAAAATTGTGAAATTAAATATCACAGTTTACCTGGCAGGGTAGCTATAGGTTGAGGCTTAGTGGTAGTTGTTGGTTTAGTAGAAGAACCCCCTGTCGTATAACAAACAATAATACTAACCTTTAGCTTGTAACTCATTAAAGTAGGAATATTGAGTGAAATAACAATTCATTTGAACTGACATAGCTTGGTAATAAGATATTAACTAAGAGCTGGAATTGGACAGTCGAGATCTTATTCTAAAAGCTACTGCTACTACTGTTTCAAGTATGCTAAAACAAACCAGAAATGTAGACTTACGTCCACGTTTCGGTGTGGTTGTAAACCGTTGCGATCCTTCAGTTTCTGTAAACAAAATCATTTGAACGACAAAGTTCAATCCTTTGATAGTGTGGATACACTTAAAACAATAGAGTAAAGCTCTCCTTCAACACAACATAGATTTTGAGTTCAACTGAAATTTATTGGTATTACTACTTTACCATGTACGGTAGGAAATGTTTTACATTAGCTTTTACAGTGCAAGAGTTTTTCTTTTATGAACATAACACAAAAACACTTCCTCACTTATGACAGTCTTTTCTGTAGTAATTGCCGCTGCAGTTGTAGTAACTTTCTCGGTTGAAGTCTGCTCAGTGGTTGGTGCAGTAGTCGTACTCGGAGTAGTCGTAACGCGTTTGGTTGTTACCTCTGTTGTGGTTGGCTTGCCTGTTTGAAAAGTAGTGTAAAACATGTGGCAACATTTGGTAATCGAAACATCAAACAACATACATATTAAACTTTGCGGACTGGAAAAAGTATTTAACATGAGCCATAACAATCAAACAACACATTCTGGAGTAAAAAAAACCCCACAAAGTAACACCTACTCGTGGAAGTAGTTATCGAAGGAGTTGTAGTTATTACAGCTGTAGTCTCTTCTACTGTTGTAGTTGAAGCCACTGTGGTACTGACAGTTGTCGTAGTTGTAGCTTTTGTGGTTGTTGTAGGTGCCGCTGTGGTTGTTGTTGGTGCCGCTGTGGTTGTTGGTACAGTTGTGATTACAGTGGTAGTTTTCTCTGTTACAGCTCCTGAGTGGGTTGAAATTATGAGTTGAAATATTCGTTTTTGACTTTTTTATATGACAGTAAAACCAGCAGTGATCAGTATTCGAGAAAGTCAATGACATAAAGAAGAGACAATTTCAAAATGAATCCATACCTTCCTTGCAACTCTTGAAAGCTAGCCTTAGAGTTCCCGTATTTTTGCTCGAATTGCTGAAGGAAATAACTTCTAGACGAGCTGCCTTTACTTCTCTAGGAATGTCTGAAGTGGCAAATGCGAAATACTTCACAGTGTCCCCATCCAAAAGTGCAGTTGTGCCCTGAAACAAAATACCAACAATATTTTGGGTTACTTCATGTAATATAAATTAGTATATATATTTATAAATAAGTTATGAGTGGTATATTTCAAAGTGCAAATCCAAACTAACCTCGATGCTGCCTACAACCTTGTCGAATGAACCGGTGTCTTCACTCCAGATGTAAATTGCAAACCGTAATTCACCCCTTTGTTGCGGAGAACCTCTTAGGTCTACACCAACAAGTTTTACAGGTGTCTCAAAGTCAACTGTTACACTCGGTCTGTCCTGACGAGGAACATTGGGGGTCGGGATGGTGTAGTCCCATTGCAAGTCATTGCTGATGAGAGAAGACTCTTCACCGCCTGCTGGAGATGTTTGACGCTTCTTTTCAGATCCTTTCTCTTCCTCATTACAGTAATCTGTTAATGACAAGCAAAACATGATGACTCTAATGAGAAACGTTTTATATCGGACATAATATAAATAACTTAACTTGAATTTCCTGATTATTTATTGTACGACTTGACACCTGCTCCCATAGTTTGCTAAATTAAAAAACAAATGTCTTCCGAAAACATTTGCTTTCACATTGTCTCCTAAGTCTACAGTTTTCAATTGAATCTTACCTGCTGTTGTGGGAACCATTGTGGTTGTTGTAGGTGCAACTGTGGTTGTTGTAGGTGCCGTTGTGGTTGTTGTGGTGCAACTGTAGTTGTTGGTACTGTTGTTGTTGTGAATACGGTAGTAGTTTTCACTGTTACAGCGCCTGAGTGGGTTGAAATTATGAGATTAGATATCCGGTTTGGGCTCTTTTATATTGACAGTAAAACTAACAAAGAATCAGTAGTTTGGAAAATCACTGACATTAAGAAGAGACAATCCGAAATTTAGTCCATACCTTCCTTGCAACTCTTGAAAGCAAGCCTTAGAGTTCCCGTACTTTTGCTCGAATTGCTGAAGGAAATAACTTCTAGACGAGCTGCCTTTACTTCTCTAGGAATGTCTGAAGTGGCAAATGCCACATACTTCACAGTGTCCCCATCTAAAAGTGCAGTTGTGCCCTTGAAACAAAATAGCAACAATGTTTTGGGTTACTTCATGTAATATAAAATAGTATAGATTAACGAATAAGTTAGAAGAGGTATATTTCAAAGTGCAAATCCAAACTAACCTCGATGCTGCCTACAATCTTGTCGAATGAACCGGTGTCTTCACTCCAGATATAAATTGCAAACCGTAATTCACCTCTTTGTTGCGGAGAACCTCTAAGGTCTACACCAACAAGTTTAACAGGTGTCTCAAAGTCAACTGTTATGCTCGGTCTGTCCTGACGAGGAACATTGGGGGTCGGGATGGTGTAGTCCCATTGCAAGTCATTGCTGATGAGAGAAGTCTCTTCACCGCCTGCTGGAGATGTTTGACGCTTCTTTTCAGATCCCTTCTCTTCCTCATTACAGTAATCTGTTAATGAAAAAGCAAAACATGATGATTCTTATGAGAAATGTTGTATATCAGACATAATATAAGTAACTTAACCTGAATTTCCTAATTATTTATTGTACGACTCGAAACCTGCTCCCATAGTTTGCTACATTAAAAAACAAATGTCTTCCGAATGCATTTGCTTTTACTTTGTCTCCATGTAATTTGAGTCTACAGTTTTCAATTGAATCTTACCTGCTGTTGTTGGAGCCACTGTTGTCGTTGTTGTTGTACTCTCCGTTGTAGTTGTCCCTTCAGGAGTGGTGACTATTGTGGTCGTTGTAGGTGCCGATGTTGTCGTAGTTTCCGGTGTAGTTGTGGTCGTTGTTGTTATCTTAGTGGTTTCAGTCTTTTCTGGTGTTGTGGTTGACATGGTTGTTGTTACCACTTCAGTTGTTGTTGGGGTAACAGTACCCGCTGAAAGAGATATATAAATCCATAAGTATTTTGAGCACTGAAACAAGTGTCAGATGATACTACACTTTATATGGTCTATTTTAAAAATTTCACTATAAAAACATTTTGAGGACTGATTAAAAAACTTACGTCTTGCACAGCCTTTGAAATGCACTTGGAAATTGGCCTTTTTGTCAGAAGGCACATTGATATTCGAGAGGGTAACCTCAGTGACGTTTTCAAGTTGAGTAAATGGTAGAGAAACAGTCACTTTCTGCGTAACGTCAGCATCCAAAGGAACAATGAACACCTGTTGTAGAAATGTAATGAGACAGTTGATAGCATTTAAGTTGTACACATATTTGTCACATAAGTTTGTAGTTCCTTGTTACTACTGTGCAAGTTGTGCAAGTTATGCAAGTATGTAAGTTATGAAACGTTGTCTGAGGATGACAGTTTTATTATGAGCTTTTTGTTTGTTTGTATAAAACAACCAAACACCTGACTGTCTTGATAACGACGGTCCTTGTTTAATGCACAAAAAATCAGAACACGTTTTGTATTATCGAAGCAGCCATGTGCATCTGAAAGCAAAAACAGCAATGTAAAAGTCCCATTTATCAATATACATGTGGTACATTTTTTTTTTTTTAATTTTAAACATTTACCTTTTCTTTTCCTGACGACTGATCTACGACTTTCCTCTCAGAGTCGTCTCCAAACAGTTTATAGCTCAAGGTGAAACTAGTTATAGCATTACCAGCAGCGTCTCCCTGCAGCTGTACACCAGTTAGTGTTACAGGGGTAGTGAACGGAACGACGAGACTTCGCGTCAGTGGGGTTGCCCCATGCAACTCAGTTCGCTTTTGTTCCTTTGCATTAAGTACATCAGCACAGTTTTCTGAGGGAAAAGAGAAGACATTTGTTACACAGTAGTAAACCACTCCAGAGTCCCTAGTTTTTTTTTTTTTAAATTACTGTCTTTAGCGAAGAAACAAATCTCAAACATTTTCAAAACATTGTACTTACATCTCGATCATTGTACAGCAATGAGACATGACTTATAAAACACAAGACTACAAAATTAATGACGTTTAATTGTAAGCCTGATGGTGCAACTTACCTTTTGTTACTGGTGTTGGCGTTGTTGTAGTGGTAACAGTTGTCGTAGAAGTTGAGGTTGTCTCAGCTGCTATGCTTGCTGTTGTTGTCATTGTTGTTGTTTCCTCAGTTGTTGTGGGAGTTGTTACTGTTGTTGGTACAGTAGTAACTACAGTTGTAATCGTAGTGGTAGAGGGCCTCGGTGCTGTTAAAATGTTAAAAAAAGAGTTAATACCAATACACAGTTTATCACAGGAATATTTTCTTTGAAACAAGGTATCCTTTAAAGGGCTCGTAATTTCACTGTCGCATTGCAACCGCGATGTTACACGGCACGTTTTCTTTGTGTTTTTAAATAATTGGTTTAAAACTAAAACTCGTTATCTTTGATTTTGACAGTAAATTTAAATCACACATACCTCTAGTTCGACGTGGGGTCGAAGGTAATCCCCCAAGTTCAGTCTCTGTTGAAAAATAAATAATAAAAGGGTGAATAATTTTTATTTTAAATTTTTATTGACATTAATAAATGAAAGCTAAGATGAAACGGAATATGGATTTTGAACTTAACAGAATTGATTCAAAGTTTAAAAAGTAATGGTTTTTGTTTACAAGAAAACAACACATTAGGTTGTATGGTTTTGATTTAAAGGAAAGCTTTTTACAAAACTGAAACAGACAAACAGTGCAATAGAAACATATTGTAGTAGAATTAATCGGTACAATTGGTACCAGATTTCATTGGCTTATGCCGAAAACTCTTTAGTTCAGGTGATTTGGCCAGTTCAGGTGATTTGGCCAGTCCGGTCCGGTTCACATAGTTTTCCATATTGACCATTGTGAAGTCTGTCCTCATTCGCTCTTTTGCCATTGTAGTTTTACATAATATTAAAAAATTATACCTCGGAATTTATTTTTCTGCATCTTAACTAGGCTTTAACAAACACAAATTGACCATTTTCTTTATATACCTCACACAGTCCTCTTTGTGAGAGTACCACTGAAATTGTAACTGTCAGAAAAGTTTTGTTTTGTATACAATGTAAGAGGGTTTTCAACGAACAGAACGCAAAACAAATTCTCACTTAGGACAGTCTTTTCTGTAGTAGTTGCAGCTGCAGTAGTAGTAACTTTCTCGGTTGAAGTCTGCTCCGTGGTTGGTGCAGTAGTCGTACTTGGAGTAGTCGTAATGCGTTTGGTTGTTACCTCTGTTGTGGTTGGCTTGCCTGTTTGGAAAGTAAGGGTAAAACATATGGCAACATTTTTGTCATCTTGAAAATCAAACAACATACATATTAAACATCGTGGGTTGGACAACTTATTTAACATGAGCCTAAACAGTCAAACAACATATTCTGGAAACAAACAAAACACAGAGTAACACCTACTCGTGGAAGTAGAAATCGAAGGAGCTGTAGTTATTACAGCTGTAGTCTCTTCTACTGTTGTTGTTGAAGCCACTGTGGTACTGACAGTTGTCGTAGTTGTAGCTCTTGTGGTTGTTGTAGGTGCCGCTGTGGTTGTTGTTGGTGCCGCTGTGGTTGTTGGTAAAGTTGTTGTGAATACAGTGGTAGTTTTCTCTGTTACAGCGCCTGAGTGGGTTGAAATTATGAGATAAATTATTCGTTTTTGACTATTTTATATGAAAGTAAAACCAGCAGTGATCAGTATTCGAGAAGGTCAATGACATTAAGAAGAGACAATATGAAAATGAACCAATACCTTCTTTGCAACTCTTGAAAGCAAGCCTTAGAGTTCCCGTACTTTTGCTCGAATTGCTGAAGGAAATAACTTCTAGACGAGCTGCCTTTACTTCTCTAGGAATGTCTGAAGTGGCAAATGCGAAATACTTCACAGTGTCCCCATCTAAAAGTGCAGTTGTGCCCTGAAACAAAATAACAACAAAATTTTGGGTTACTTCACGTAATATAAAATAGTATAGATTAACGAAAAAGTTAGAAGAGGTATATTTCAAAGTGCAAATCCAAACTAACCTCGATGCTCCCTACAATCTTGTCGAATGAACCGGTGTCTTCAGTCCAGATGTAAATTGCAAACCGTAATTCACCCCTTTGTTGCGGAGAACCTCTAAGGTCTACACCGACAAGTTTTACAGGTGTCTCAAAGTCAACTGTTACACTCGGTCTGTCCTGACGAGGAACATTGGGGGTCGGGATGGTGTAGTCCCATTGCAAGTCATTGCTGATGAGAGAAGTCTCTTCACCGCCTGCTGGAGATGTTTGACGCTTCTTTTCAGATCCCTTCTCTTCCTCATTACAGTAATCTGTTAATGAAAAGCAAAACATGATGACTCTATTGAGAAATGTTTTATATCAGACATAATATAAGTAACTTAACTTGAATTTCCTGATTATTTATTGTACGACTTGACACCTGCTCCCATAGTTTGCTAAATTAAAAAACAAATGTCTTCCGAAAACATTTGCTTTCACATTGTCTCCTAAGTCTACAGTTTTCAATTGAATCTTACCTGCTGTTGTGGGAACCATTGTGGTTGTTGTAGGTGCAACTGTGGTTGTTGTAGGTGCCGTTGTGGTTGTTGTGGGTGCAACTGTAGTTGTTGGTACTGTTGTTGTTGTGAATACGGTAGTAGTTTTCACTGTTACAGCGCCTGAGTGGGTTGAAATTATGAGATTAGATATCCGGTTTGGGCTCTTTTATATTGACAGTAAAACCAACAATGAATCAGTAGTTTGGAAAATCACTGACATTAAGAAGAGACAATCCGAAATTTAGTCCATACCTTCCTTGCAACTCTTGAAAGCAAGCCTTAGAGTTCCCGTACTTTTGCTCGAATTGCTGAAGGAAATAACTTCTAGACGAGCTGCCTTTACTTCTCTAGGAATGTCTGAAGTGGCAAATGCCACATACTTCACAGTGTCCCCATCTAAAAGTGCAGTTGTGCCCTTGAAACAAAATAGCAACAATGTTTTGGGTTACTTCATGTAATATAAAAAAGTATAGATTAACGAATAAGTTAGAAGAGGTATATTTCAAAGTGCAAATCCAAACTAACCTCGATGCTGCCTACAACCTTGTCGAATGAACCGGTGTCTTCAGTCCAGATGTAAATTGCAAACCGTAATTCACCCCTTTGTTGCGGAGAACCTCTAAGGTCTACACCGACAAGTTTTACAGGTGTCTCAAAGTCAACTGTTACACTCGGTCTGTCCTGACGAGGAACATTGGGGGTCGGGATGGTGTAGTCCCATTGCAAGTCATTGCTGATGAGAGAAGTCTCTTCACCGCCTGCTGGAGATGTTTGACGCTTCTTTTCAGATCCCTTCTCTTCCTCATTACAGTAATCTGTTAATGAAAAGCAAAACATGATGACTCTATTGAGAAATGTTTTATATCAGACATAATATAAGTAACTTAACTTGAATTTCCTGATTATTTATTGTACGACTTGACACCTGCTCCCATAGTTTGCTAAATTAAAAAACAAATGTCTTCCGAAAACATTTGCTTTCACATTGTCTCCTAAGTCTACAGTTTTCAATTGAATCTTACCTGCTGTTGTGGGAACCATTGTGGTTGTTGTAGGTGCAACTGTGGTTGTTGTAGGTGCCGTTGTGGTTGTTGTGGGTGCAACTGTAGTTGTTGGTACTGTTGTTGTTGTGAATACGGTAGTAGTTTTCACTGTTACAGCGCCTGAGTGGGTTGAAATTATGAGATTAGATATCCGGTTTGGGCTCTTTTATATTGACAGTAAAACCAACAATGAATCAGTAGTTTGGAAAATCACTGACATTAAGAAGAGACAATCCGAAATTTAGTCCATACCTTCCTTGCAACTCTTGAAAGCAAGCCTTAGAGTTCCCGTACTTTTGCTCGAATTGCTGAAGGAAATAACTTCTAGACGAGCTGCCTTTACTTCTCTAGGAATGTCTGAAGTGGCAAATGCCACATACTTCACAGTGTCCCCATCTAAAAGTGCAGTTGTGCCCTTGAAACAAAATAGCAACAATGTTTTGGGTTACTTCATGTAATATAAAAAAGTATAGATTAACGAATAAGTTAGAAGAGGTATATTTCAAAGTGCAAATCCAAACTAACCTCGATGCTGCCTACAACCTTGTCGAATGAACCGGTGTCTTCACTCCAGATGTAAATTGCAAACCGTAATTCACCCCTTTGTTGCGGAGAACCTCTAAAGTCTACACCAACAAGTTTTACAGGTGTCTCAAAGTCAACTGTTATGCTCGGTCTGTCCTGACGAGGAACATTGGGGGTCGGGATGGTGTAGTCCCATTGCAAGTCATTGCTGATGAGAGAAGTCTCTTCACCGCCTGCTGGAGATGTTTGACGCTTCTTTTCAGATCCCTTCTCTTCCTCATTACAGTAATCTGTTAATGAAAAAGCAAAACATGATGATTCTTATGAGAAATGTTGTATATCAGACATAATATAAGTAACTTAACCTGAATTTCTTAATTATTTATTGTACGACTCGAAACCTGCTCCCATAGTTTGCTAAATTAAAAAACAAATGTCTTCCGAAAACATTTGCTTTTACTTTGTCTCCATGTAATTTTGAGTCTACAGTTTTCAATTGAATCTTACCTGCTGTTGTTGGAGCCACTGTTGTCGTTGTTGTTGTACTCTCAGTTGTAGTTGTCCCTTCAGGAGTGGTGACTATTGTGGTCGTTGTAGGTGCCGATGTTGTCGTAGTTTCCGGTGTAGTTGTGGTCGTTGTTGTTATCTTAGTGGTTTCAGTCTTTTCTGGTGTTGTGGTTGACATGGTTGTTGTTACCACTTCAGTTGTTGTTGGGGTAACAGTACCCGCTGAAAGAGATATATAAATCCATAAGTATTTTGAGCACTGAAACAAGTGTCAGATGATACTACACTTTATATGGTCTATTTTAAAAATTTCACTATAAAAACATTTTGAGGACTGATTAAAAAACTTACGTCTTGCACAGCCTTTGAAATGCACTTGGAAATTGGCCTTTTTGTCAGAAGGCACATTGATATTCGAGAGGGTAACCTCAGTGACGTTTTCAAGTTGAGTAAATGGTAGAGAAACAGTCACTTTCTGCGTAACGTCAGCATCCAAAGGAACAATGAACACCTGTTGTAGAAATGTAATGAGACAGTTGATAGCATTTAAGTTGTACACATATTTGTCACATAAGTTTGTAGTTCCTTGTTACTACTGTGCAAGTTGTGCAAGTTGTGCAAGTTATGCAAGTATGTAAGTTATGAAACGTTGTCTGAGGATGACAGTTTTATTATGAGCTTTTTGTTTGTTTGTATAAAACAACCAAACACCTGACTGTCTTGATAACGACGGTCTTTGTTTAATGCACAAAAAATCAGAACACGTTTTGTATTATCGAAGCAGCCATGTGCATCTGAAAGCAAAAACAGCAATGTAAAAGTCCCATTTATCAATATACATGTGGTACATTTTTTTAATTTTAAATTTTAAACATTTACCTTTTCTTTTCCTGACGACTGATCTACGACTTTCCTCTCAGAGTCGTCTCCAAACAGTTTATAGCTTAAGGTGAAACTAGTTATAGCATTACCAGCAGCGTCTCCCTGCAGCTGTACACCAGTTAGTGTTACAGGGGTAGTGAACGGAACGACGAGACTTCGCGTCAGTGGGGTTGCCCCATGCAACTCAGTTCGCTTTTGTTCCTTTGCATTAAGTACATCAGCACAGTTTTCTGAGGGAAAAGAGAAGACATTTGTTACACAGTAGTAAACCACTCCAGAGTCCCTAGTTTTTTTTTTTAAATTACTGTCTTTAGCGAAGAAACAAATCTCAAACATTTTCAAAACATTGTACTTACATCTCGATCATTGTACAGCAATGAGACATGACTTATAAAACACAAGACTACAAAATTAATGACGTTTAATTGTAAGCCTGATGGTGCAACTTACCTTTTGTTACTGGTGTTGGCGTTGTTGTAGTGGTAACAGTTGTCGTAGAAGTTGAGGTTGTCTCAGCTGCTGTGCTTGCTGTTGTTGTCATTGTTGTTGTTTCCTCAGTTGTTGTGGGAGTTGTTACTGTTGTTGGTACAGTAGTAACTACAGTTGTAATCGTAGTGGTAGAGGGCCTCGGTGCTGTTAAAATGTTAAAAAAAGAGTTAATACCAATACACAGTTTATCACAGGAATATTTTCTTTGAAACAAGGTATCCTTTAAAGGGCTCGTAATTTCACTGTCGCATTGCAACCGCGATGTTACACGGCACGTTTTCTTTGTGTTTTTATATAATTGGTTTAAAACTAAAACTCGTTATCTTTGATTTTGACAGTAAATTTAAATCACACATACCTCTAGTTCGACTTGGGGTCGAAGGTAATCCCCCAAGTTCAGTCTCTGTTGAAAAATAAATAATAAAAGGGTGAATAATTTTTATTTTAAATTTTTATTGACATTAATAAATGAAAGCTAAGATGAAACGGAATATGGATTTTGAACTTAACAGAATTGATTCAAAGTTTAAAAAGTAATGGTTTTTGTTTACAAGAAAACAACACATTAGGTTGTATGGTTTTGATTTAAAGGAAAGCTTTTTACAAAACTGAAACAGACAAACAGTGCAATAGAAACATATTGTAGTAGAATTAATCGGTACAATTGGTACCAGATTTCATTGGCTTATGCCGAAAACTCTTTAGTTCAGGTGATTTGGCCAGTTCAGGTGATTTGGCCAGTCCGGTCCGGTTCACATAGTTTTCCATATTGACCATTGTGAAGTCTGTCCTCATTCGCTCTTTTGCCATTGTAGTTTTACATAATATTAAAAAATTATACCTCGGAATTTATTTTTCTGCATCTTAACTAGGCTTTAACAAACACAAATTGACCATTTTCTTTATATACCTCACACAGTCCTCTTTGTGAGAGTACCACTGAAATTGTAACTGTCAGAAAAGTTTTGTTTTGTATACAATGTAAGAGGGTTTTCAACGAACAGAACGCAAAACAAATTCTCACTTAGGACAGTCTTTTCTGTAGTAGTTGCAGCTGCAGTAGTAGTAACTTTCTCGGTTGAAGTCTGCTCCGTGGTTGGTGCAGTAGTCGTACTTGGAGTAGTCGTAATGCGTTTGGTTGTTACCTCTGTTGTGGTTGGCTTGCCTGTTTGGAAAGTAAGGGTAAAACATATGGCAACATTTTTGTCATCTTGAAAATCAAACAACATACATATTAAACATCGTGGGTTGGACAACTTATTTACAGTCAAACAACATATTCTGGAAACAAACAAAACACAGAGTAACACCTACTCGTGGAAGTAGTAATCGAAGGAGCTGTAGTTATTACAGCTGTAGTCTCTTCTACTGTTGTTGTTGAAGCCACTGTGGTACTGACAGTTGTCGTAGTTGTAGCTCTTGTGGTTGTTGTAGGTGCCGCTGTGGTTGTTGTTGGTGCCGCTGTGGTTGTTGGTAAAGTTGTTGTGAATACAGTGGTAGTTTTCTCTGTTACAGCGCCTGAGTGGGTTGAAATTATGAGATAAATTATTCGTTGTTGACTATTTTATATGAAAGTAAAACCAGCAGTGATCAGTATTCGAGAAGGTCAATGACATTAAGAAGAGACAATATGAAAATGAACCAATACCTTCTTTGCAACTCTTGAAAGCAAGCCTTAGAGTTCCCGTACTTTTGCTCGAATTGCTGAAGGAAATAACTTCTAGACGAGCTGCCTTTACTTCTCTAGGAATGTCTGAAGTGGCAAATGCGAAATACTTCACAGTGTCCCCATCTAAAAGTGCAGTTGTGCCCTGAAACAAAATAATAACAATATTTTGGGTTACTTCACGTAATATAAAATAGTATAGATTAACGAAAAAGTTAGAAGTGGTATATTTCAAAGTGCAAATCCAAACTAACCTCGATGCTCCCTACAATCTTGTCGAATGAACCGGTGTCTTCACTCCAGATGTAAATTGCAAACCGTAATTCACCCCTTTGTTGCGGAGAACCTCTAAGGTCTACACCAACAAGTTTTACAGGTGTCTCAAAGTCAACTGTTACACTCGGTCTGTCCTGACGAGGAACATTGGGGGTCGGGATGGTGTAGTCCCATTGCAAGTCATTGCTGATGAGAGAAGTCTCTTCACCGCCTGCTGGAGATGTTTGACGCTTCTTTTCAGATCCTTTCTCTTCCTCATTACAGTAATCTGTTAATGAAAAGCAAAACATGATGACTCTAATGAGAAACGTTTTATATCAGACATAATATAAGTAACTTAACTTGAATTTCCTGATTATTTATTGTACGACTTGACACCTGCTCCCATAGTTTGCTAAATTAAAAAACAAATGTCTTCCGAAATTATTTGCTTTCACATTGTCTCCTAAGTCTACAGTTTTCAATTGAATCTTACCTGCTGTTGTGGGAACCATTGTGGTTGTTGTAGGTGCAACTGTGGTTGTTGTAGGTGCCGTTGTGGTTGTTGTGGGTGCAACTGTAGTTGTTGGTACTGTTGTTGTTGTGAATACGGTAGTAGTTTTCACTGTTACAGCGCCTGAGTGGGTTGAAATTATGAGATTAGATATCCGGTTTGGGCTCTTTTATATTGACAGTAAAACCAACAATGAATCAGTAGTTTGGAAAATCACTGACATTAAGAAGAGACAATCCGAAATTTAGTCCATACCTTCCTTGCAACTCTTGAAAGCAAGCCTTAGAGTTCCCGTACTTTTGCTCGAATTGCTGAAGGAAATAACTTCTAGACGAGCTGCCTTTACTTCTCTAGGAATGTCTGAAGTGGCAAATGCCACATACTTCACAGTGTCCCCATCTAAAAGTGCAGTTGTGCCCTTGAAACAAAATAGCAACAATGTTTTGGGTTACTTCATGTAATATAAAATAGTATAGATTAACGAATAAGTTAGAAGTGGTATATTTCAAAGTGCAAATCCAAACTAACCTCGCTGCTGCCTACAACCTTGTCGAATGAACCGGTGTCTTCACTCCAGATGTAAATTGCAAACCGTAATTCACCCCTTTGTTGCGGAGAACCTCTAAGGTCTACACCAACAAGTTTTACAGGTGTCTCAAAGTCAACTGTTACACTCGGTCTGTCCTGACGAGGAACATTTGGGGTCGGGATGGTGTAGTCCCATTGCAAGTCATTGCTGATGAGAGAAGTCTCTTCACCGCCTGCTGGAGATGTTTGACGCTTCTTTTCAGATCCTTTCTCTTCCTCATTACAGTAATCTGTTAATGAAAAAGCAAAACATGATGATTCTTATGAGAACTGTTGTATATCAGACATAATATAAGTAACTTAACTTGATTTCCTGATTATTTATTGTACGACCTGAAACCTGTTCCGATAGTTTGCTAAATTAAAAATTCTCCTTGTAATTTTAAATCTACAGTTTTCAATTGATTTTTACCTGCTGTTGTTGGAGCCACTGTTGTTGTCGTTGTTGTACTCTCTGTTGTAGTTGTCCCTTCAGGAGTGGTGACTATTGTGGTCGTTGTAGGTGCCGATGTTGTCGTAGTTTCCGGTGTAGTTGTGGTCGTTGTTGTTATCTTAGTGGTTTCAGTCTTTTCTGGTGTTGTGGTTGACACGGTTGTTGTTACCACTTCAGTTGATGTTGGGGTAACAGTACCCGCTGAAAGAGATATATAAATACATAGGCCTAAGTATTTTCAGCACTTAAACAATTGTCAGATCATATACTTCATCAGGTCCATTTGAAATATTTCACAATACAATTTTGTTGAAGACTGATTAGAAAACTTACGTCTTGCACAGCCTTTGAAGTGCACTTTGAAACTGGCCTTTTTATCAGAAGGCACATTGATATTCGAGAGAGTAACCTCGGTGATGTTTTCAAGTTGAGTAAATGGTAGAGAAACAGTCACTTTCTGCGTAACGTCAGCATCCAAAGGAACAATGAAAACCTGTTATAGAAATGTAATAAGACAGTTGGTAGCATTCCGGTTGTACACATATTTGTCACATAAGTTTGTAGTTCCTTGTTATTACTGTGCAAGTTGTGCAAGTTATGCAAGTATGTAAGTTATGAAACGTTGTCTGAGGATGACAGTTTTATTATGAGTTTTTTGTTTGTTTGTATAAAACAACCAAACACCTGACTGTCTTGATGACGACGGTCCTTGTTTAATGCACACAAAAATAAGAAAACGTTTTGTATTATCGAATCAGCCATGTGAATCTGAAAGCAAAAACAGCAATATAAAAGTCCCATTTATCAATATACATGTGGTACATTTTTTTTTTTTAAATTTTAAACATTTACCTTTTCTTTTCCTGACGACTCATCTACGACTTTCCTCTCAGAGTCGTCTCCAAACAGTTTATAGCTCAAGGTGAAACTAGTTATAGCATTACCAGCAGCGTCTCCCTGCAGCTGTACACCAGTAAGTGTTACAGGGGTAGTGAACGGAACGACGAGACTTCGCGTCAGTGGGGTTGCCCCATCCGATTCAGATTGCTCTTGTTCATTCGCAAGTACATCAGCACAGTTTTCTAATGGAAAAGAGAAAACATTTGTTATGACGTAGCAAAACACCATAGGGTCACTAATTTGATAACTATTAATTCACTGTCTTTAACAAAGAAACAAAATTTCGAAAATAATGTACTCACATCTTACTTACATCATTGTACGGCAATGAAACATGACACACAAACACGAGACTACAAGACCACAAATGACTGACGTTTATTTGTAAAACTGATTGCGAAACTTACCCTTTGTTACTGGTGTTGGTGTTGTTGTAGTGGTAACAGTTGTCGTAGAAGTGGACGTTGTTTCAGCTGCAGTGCTTGCCGTTGCCGTCGTTGTGGTTGTTGCCTTAGTTGTTGTGGGAGCAGTGGTTGTTGTCGGCACAGTAGTAACAATAGTCGTCACTGTAGTCGTAGAGGGCTTTTCAGCTGATGAACATTATCAAGAAAACAACAAATCAATGCATTTGAATTGTTTTAAACGTATTACTCCCGCGTCCGTTTGAGCTCTCCCACCCACATGTTTATTTATCGGTCCCATTTTTTTTTTATATGTGAACACCAAACGTGGATATATTTTAAAAAAATCATAATTATAATCTATTTAGAAAAGAGAAAACTCCTGCTTAAAAAATATGCGACACAAAATTTGATTATATACAGATATAAACACGTTTCAAACTTTCATTTTGTGTTTTTTTCCTGTTCACAATAGACACAAATGTTGGTGTTTCAGGACTTACTGCTGACTGTTGTAGTTTCTGTGGTAGTTGCCTCAGTTGTTGTTGTAACTATCTTGGTTGTGGTCTGCTCAGTGGTTGGTACTGTAGGTGTACTGGGAGTGGTTGTAGTATGTGTGGTTGTTATTTCTGTAGTGGTTGTCAACCCTGCAAAAATAACATTGATTAAACCAGTAAAGTTCTAAGGAAATCATTAATTAAAACAAATTGCTTTCAGGATAAAAATTCGGATGTTATTTTCTTACCCTCTTTGCAACTCTTGAAAGCCAGCCTTAGAGTCCAGTAGTTTTGTTCGTAAGACTTAGCTGAATGATTTCCAGACGAGCTACTTTTACTGCTCTTGGAATGTCCGAGTTGGCAAACAACACATTCTGGATGGTGTCTCCATCCAACATTTCAACCATATTCTAAAAACGGGGGAAAGGTCAACAGTTGTTTTAAAGTTTTAAAATAAAATATACTCACATACAATAACAGACAAATAGTCTAGTTTGAAGCCGAAAGTCTAGTTTTAATATGATAAATCTGACTTAAAGTCTTACCTCGCTACTGCCGATAAGCTTCACAAAGTCTTCATTTTCTTCAGTCTTGACATCAATAGCAAACCGTAATTCAGCCTTTTCTTGAGGAGAACCCTGAAGGGCTACACCAACAAGTTTGACAGGTGACTCAAAGTAAACTGTTACACTCGGTCTGTCCTGACGAGGAACATTGGGGGTCGGGATGGTGTAGTCCCATTGCAAGTCATTGCTGATGAGAGAAGTCTCTTCACCGCCTGCTGGAGATGTTTGGCGCTTCTTCTCAGATCCCTTCTCTTCCTCAACACAGTAATCTAGTGAAACAAGGTACACATTTTTGAACAAATATCTGACAATTAGAGCTCTCTACCATGCATCATTTTAAATACGCCGACATAAATAAGAATTAAATTAACAAGTTCCTTCAAAGTAAGAATTCGTCCTTGGTAGCCTACTTACACCAACAACTTTTCTTCTAAAATTAAAACTTTCCTTAATTGCTCAAACGTTTACTGCGAATATTTCACTGTTTAGGGCCTTAAATTTCAAATAAATAGCTAAATAAGTAAGTAAATAAATAAATAAAGGAAAACAGGTTATTTGCAAAATAATCACCACCTTGAACTGGAATATTTTACAGGTTTAAACTTGTAATCTTACCTGCTGTTGTTGGAGCGACTGTTGTCGTTGTTGTTGTACCCTCTGTTGTAGTTGTCCCCTCAGGAGTGGTGACTATTGTGGTCGTTGTAGGTGCCGATGTTGTCGTAGTTTCCGGTGTAGTTGTGGTCGTTGTTGTCGTCTTAGTGGTTTCAGTCTTTTCTGGTGTTATGGTTGACACGGTTGTTGTTACCTCTTTAGTTGTTGTTGGGGTAACAGTACCCGCTGAAAGAGATATATAAATCCATAAGTATTTTCAGCGCTCAAACAAGTGTCAGATCATACATTTTATTTGGTCCATTGTAAACAATTCACTACAGACATTTTTTTGAGGACTGATTATAAAACTTACGTCTTGCACAGCCTTTGAAGTGCACTTTGAAACTGGCCTTTTTATCAGAAGGCACATTGATATTCGAGAGAGTAACCTCGGTGATGTTTTCAAGTTGAGTAAATGGTAGGGAAACAGTCACTTTCTGCGTAACGTCAGCATCCAAAGGAACAATGAACACCTGTTATAGAAATGTAATAAGACAGTTGATAGCATTCTGGTAGTACACATATTTGTCACATAAGTTTGTAGTTCCTTGTTATTACTGTGCAAGTTGTGCAAGTTATGCAAGTATGTAAGTTATGCATTGTTGTCTGGGGATCATAGTTTTATTATGAGCTTTTTGTTTGTTTGTATAAAACAACCAATCAACTGACTGTCTTGATAACGACCGTCCTTGTTTTATGCACACAAAATCAGAACACGTTTTGTATAAATGAAGCAGCGCTGTGCATCTGAAAGCAAAAACAGCAATAAAAAGTCCCATGTATCAACACGTGTGGTACAACTTTTTAAAATTTTAATAATTTACCTTTACGTCTCCTGACGACCCATCTACGACTTTCCTCTCAGAGTCGTCTCCAAACAGTTTATAGCTCAAGGTGAAACTAGTTATAGCATTACCAGCAGCGTCTCCCTGTAGCTGTACACCAGTTAGTGTTACAGGGGTAGTGAACGGAACGACGAGACTTCGCGTCAGTGGGGTTGCCCCATCCGATTCAGATCGCTCCTTTTCATTTGCAAGTACATCAGCACAGTTTTCTGAGGGAAAAGAGAAGACATTTGTTATGAAGTAGTAAACCACTCCAGAGTCTCTAGTTTGTTTGATAACTGTCTTTAACAAAGAAACAGAACTGCAACCTTTCCAAATTACAAAATTACAATGTATGTACATTTTGATCATTTTATGTAAATGAAACATGACACATGCAATGAAACATGACACATAAACACAAAATTGATGACGTTTATTTGTAAGCCTGCTGGCGAAACTTACCTTTTGTTACTGGTGTTGGCGTTGTTGTAGTGGTAACAGTTGTCGTAGAAGTGGAGGTTGTCTCAGCTGCTGTGCTTGCTGTTGTTGTCATTGTTGTTGTTTCCTCAGTTGTTGTGGGGGTTGTTACTGTTGTTGGTATAGTAGTAATTACAGTAGTTGTGCTGGTGGTTTTAGGTTGGGTAGCTAGAATAACATCAAATAATTTGTTACACAAAAGGCACCCTAAAGAATGTTCCCACAGTTCTCTGTGAATTGTACATTAGTATTTTTCTGGCTTATCCTTTCTAATTCCTCATGATCAATTTGGGAGATACCACTGTGTCCAAAAGCTCTTCTTTTTTGTAGTATACTCTTTTATTGTTGGGTATCTCAATACATGTGAAGTACTATCAATGAATTTTGTTGCCACTTTTAATAAGATCTACATTTGTGCTTTTTGTTTTATCTTACTTGTAGTAGTTGGAGCCGGTGTTGTCGTTGGAACTGTTGTTGTAGTCGGAAGCGTTGTGGTTGTTGGAACAGTTGTGGTTGTTGGAACAGTTGTGGTAGTCGGAACCGTTGTTGTGGTCGGAACCGTTGTAGTAGTCGGAACTGTTGTGGTGGTCGGAACCGTTGTGGTTGTTGGAACCGTTGTGGTTGTCACCATTGTAGTACTTGATGGTGTTGTTGCTTCATTTTCAAACAAAATGGAACAATTTTTAAGTGATAAAGATCACTTTTGAAATGGGAATTCTTCTATTGTACAAACTTTTATGCAGAGTGGTTTTTCGCTATGGATATATATATATATATATATATATTTTTTTTTAAATCCCAGAGTAAAGGAGTTAGTTTCAACCCAGTACTTACTTTTGGTAGTTGCCGTTTCTGTGGTTGTTGCCTCTGCAGTTGTTGTAACAGTCTTAGTGGTTGTCAGCACAGTTGTTGGAGCTGCAGTTGTACTAGGAGTGGTCGTAATGCGTGTGGTTGTTATCGCTGATGTGGTTGTTGTCGGTTCTATTGAAAACAGAAACGTAATTTTATTCCTTAAAAAGTGCTCAGATTGATTATAAATAATTTCAAAGGGACCGCTATTCAGAAGTCCAAAATAGTGAAGTCAAGGAAGTGGCTAATTCATTGTGCCAAATTGTGTCTGTACACTTGATTGACTGGACCCGTAGATCAAAAGATACATGCCAATTAATCTCTCACGTCCATTGAATTAGTTTAAAATGAACGGCGGAAATTCATTACTTTGAAGGCTTCGCTCTTATGTACACACCGCTATAATAAACGACATGACAAGCTTAACATAAACAACATTGGTGTTGAATGACCTACCCTCTTTGCAGGTCAACAATTCAAATTGCAGTTCTGCTTCCTGGCCAGCCGACTCGGTTGCGAAGTTTATTTTGACATATACTACGTTCTGTAATTTCTCGTCATTTGGAAGTATAATTCTCTCCTTCTCTGGAGTGTTTTCCACGGTGAATACCTTTTATAAATAAATGAGAAAAAAGACATATCAAATGTGACACGGATCTGAATAGCTTCTAATAAAATAAATCACCTTGTCATAAATAACAACTATTTTTGCGGTATGTAACTTTGCAAAAGGCATTTTCTTGTAAGCAAATATAATTAATAATTTTCGCTTAAAACATGAGTAGCAGTTGTTCACATCATGAAAGAGATATTTGCTACCACCATCGCCTCGTTGACTATTACCAAGATTAGGCTAATCCGTTTGAGAGGATCATCTTACCTTCTTTCTTCCTGACTCATCGTTAATCGGTTTGGCGTAGATTCCCGTGGCACCAGCTAAAATTGTGAACTCCTTGATCCGTTTGCTGAGAATTCTAATTTCATCAATTTTGACGGGCGAAGGAAACCGGATGTAGAACTTTATTTCCCCACTGGTGAATCTTAGTGGATTATTTTGGGTGAAGGTTGATTTGTCTAGTTCCTTTAATTGGGGTACTGACAACCGACTTTTCTCCTGGTTAGTCAGTGATTCGAAGCTCTGGCAAAACTCTGGAATTTGTGTCAAAAATACAAAAGTTACTTAGGACTATGACATAGAAACATTGTGCAGTATCATGCTTTACTTCCTAATGAAGAGAAACAAAAAGGAAGTTATGATAATAAGAACTATTACAAAACTGCAATGACCTTCCGGGAAAAAAATGCTCTTGTAAAGTTTAAATATCAAGCATTATAGTTTGCAAGAAAGCACAGAAAGTAAAAACGTACTCTTGGGAGTGGTAAGTCGAGGAGTTGTTGTTCTTATCGACGTGGTTTCTTCTACTGCTGTTGTCGATGCCTTAGTGGTACTAACAGTTGTTGTGGTTGTAGCTTTTATAGTTGTCGTAGGTGTTGTCATGGTTGTTGGCACAGTAGTTGTTGTGGATGATGTGGTTTGTATTGCTGTCGTCGTTGGTTCTGTGATGTAAACAATTGCGTAGACCAGTTTAAAAATCAAAGCAGTGTTTTGAGTGCAAAGGCTTGCTTTTCTGAAGGTGTTATGTTACTGGGATGCAATATTTTCTGCATGAAGTATTACTTCGAACATTAATTTGAATTAAAGGGTAATGATGCTGCTAAATTGTTCAATAAAAGGTAACTGTGTTCATATGATCAGCAAAAGTTAACATAGATGGTTTCGTATTAATCAAACAAACAATGTATGGACAACTGAGAACATCTGAGATAAAAATGAAACAGATAAAAACACACACATCAAGAAATGCTAACCCATGTTAATTAAATAGCATTAAACTAAACTGATATTAAAATTAACACTATCAAACAAAGCTACCTGGTGTTGTTGTTGTTGTAGGTGGCGTTTCTGTAACTGTAGTTTCAGTAGTTGTGGTTGCTTCTGGGGTTGTCACAACAGTTGTTTCGGTAGAGGTTGAAGACACAGTGCTTGTTGATGTACCCCCTGTGACGTCATTTAAATAAATTATAATGTTATAGCAACTACCAGTAAAATAAACGTTCAAATAAATAATTTAATCCCTATATTTTCCAGCACCACCTACATTTTTACGACGTCTCCAACAGACAGACATTCTGGACAAGGGTTTTGTACCATCAGCTTGTCATCCATAACTCAAACTTATCTTACACAACTTGTAAACACCATGCACGTCTCAGGTATAGCTAAACAAATTTATTTACTTTTTTTAATAATAGGTTGGTTAATAGTAAACGAGAATATTGTTTGGGCTTAGATGTGGGAGGAAAACCTCAAAAGGTCGAAAACCCAAGTAATATGGTAGAGACTGAAAACCCAATACACATGCAAGGCTTCGGGTCTGAAGAGGGATTCGAACGTAGATTAAAGGCTGGGAAAGAAACCACTGAGCGAACCTGATGCCCAACTTGATGCCCAGTTTGGGGGACCCTTGGTGCCTCATCCAGTGTAGTAAAAAGGCCAACTTTTTGGCCAAAACAACTCAACTGCACTTAACAAGGCAACAGAGTCAATTTGTCTTTTATCGATGAGAAAATACATTAAATTTGAAACTTTTTTTAGATTCCCGGAACAAGTTGCATGTAAATTGTGTCCTATGACATGGCGCCGACATGTTTTTTTTAAGTATTACTTGTGTTTTACCCTTACACCGAGGTGTGTTAGGCACTGTATACTCAGTACGGTACTTTCCCGAGTCATATTGAACAAATCCTGAGGCACCACTCGGGTGGGACTCAAAGTTACATCATTTGCCACTCTAGAGCAGATGTCTTACCACTAGACCACGGAGCTTGCCTGGTACTTCAAATCCTATAGTTTAGGTCAACCGCAACGATTAAAAAAAAACTTTCCTTGAAAAAAGTTACCTGTCACCACCTAGGTCAATAGTTCTAAATCATGTGAGTGTAATATTCGACATGAGAGCAAAATAACAATTTTGAGAGCGGATAGGAAATGAAATATCTAAAGAGTCCACTTGTGTGCAAAAATCATGCTTTGAAAAATGTCACTTAAAAGGAGTGATAACACTAATTAATGAATTATAAATACGTAAGCATCTTTAACTAAAATGCATAAGATTCGACTTACTAAGTGCAGACTGCTTTGTTGAGACGATAGCAGACTCTCCAGTTGGAATACCTTCGGGAGAAAGACATACCATGAACAGACATAATTTTGCATATATAAAAAAAGAATGTGCTACTAGCTGCTTTCACGTAAAGGTACCACTTAACGTTTTGGATTCATATCAGAAACTCAGACATTTTATGATACCTAGCTGGGCCATTGGAGTTCTTAATTTAATTTGAATTATTCTGAACTTTAATTGAATGTAGAAAAATCCTGAACCACTACTGACCTTGAGGTAACGTCGTCCCTAAGGTTGAAGTGGTAGCACGTGTTGTTGGCATCATCGTAGTTGGTTTCACAGTTGTGGTTGCACGTGTTGTTGGCATCATCGTAGTTGGTTTCACAGTTGTGGTTGCACGTGTTGTTGGCATTGTTGTAAATGGTTTCACTGTTGTGGTTGAAAATGTTGTTGGCAATGTAGTTGGTTTCACAGTTGTGGTTGCACGTGTTGTTAGCAAAGTAGTTGGTTTCACAGTTGTGGTTGCACGTGTTGTTAGCAATGTAGTTGGTTTCACAGTTGTAGTTGCAAGTGTTGTTGGCAATGTAGTTGGTTTCACAGTTGTGGTTGCACGTGTTGTTGCATTGTTGTAATGGTTTCACTGTTGTGGTTGAAAATGTTGTTGGCAATGTAGTTGGTTTCACAGTGTGGTTGCACGTGTTGTTAGCAAAGTAGTTGGTTTCACAGTTGTGGTTGCACGTGTTGTTAGCAATGTAGTTGGTTTCACAGTTGTGTTGCAAGTGTTGTTGGCAATGTAGTTGGTTCACAGTAGTGGTTGCACGTGTTGTTAGCAACGTTTGTAGTTGGTTTCACAGTTGTGGTTGCACGTGTTGTTGGCAATGTAGTTGGTTTCATAGTGTGGTTGCACGTGTTGATAGCAACGTTGTAGTTGGTTTCACAGTTGTGGTTGCCCGTGTTGTTGCCAACGTTGTAGCTAATCTTGCAGTTGTGGTTGCCTGTGTTGTTGCCAATGTTGTAGCCAGTCTGGCAGTAGTGGTTGCACGTGTTGTTGCCAACGTTGTAGTCGGTTTCAAGTAGTGGTTGCACGTGTTGTTGCCAACGTTGTAGTCGGTTTCAAGTTGTGGTTGCCGTGTTGTTGTCAACGTTGTAGTCGGTTTCAAAGTTGTGGTTGCCCGTGTTGTTGCCAATGTTGTAGTTGGTTTCACAGTTGTAGTTGCAAGTGTTGTTGCCAATGTTGTAGCTAGTCTTGCAGTTGTGGTTGCCCGATTTGTTGTCAATGTTGTAGCTAATCTTGCAGTTGTGGTTGCACGTATTGTTTGCAATGTTGTAGCTAGTTTTGCAGTAGTGGTTGCACGTGTTGTTGCCAACGTTGTAGTCGGTTTCACAGTTGTGGTTGCACGTGTCGTTGCCAATGTTGTAGTCGGTTTCACAGTTGTGGTTGCACGTGTCGTTGCCAACGTTGTAGTCGGTTTCAAAGTTGTGGTTGCCCGTGTTGTTGTCAACGTTGTAGTCGGTTTCAAAGTTGTGGTTGCCTGTGTTGTTGCCAATGTTGTAGTTGGTTTCACAGTTGTGGTTGCCCGTGTTGTTGCCATTGTTGTAGCTAGTCTTGCAGTTGTGGTTGCCCGATTTGTTGTCAATGTTGTAGCTAATCTTGCAGTTGTGGTTGCACGTGTTGTTGCCAACGTTGTAGTCGGTTTCACAGTTGTGGTTGCACGTGTCGTTGCCAACGTTGTAGCCGGTTTCAAAGTTGTGGTTGCCCGTGTTGTTGCCAACGTTGTAGTTGGTTTCAAAGTTGTGGTTGCCCGTGTTGTTGCCAACGTTGTAGTTGGTTTCAAAGTTGTGGTTGCCCGTGTTGTTGCCAATGTTGTAGCCAGTCTGGCAGTAGTGGTTGCCCGTGTTGTTGCCAACGTTGTAGTCGGTTTCAAAGTTGTGGTTGCCTGTGCTGTTGCCAATGTTGTAGCCAGTCTGGCAGTAGTGGTTGCACGTGTTGTTGCCAACGTTGTAGTCGGTTTCACAGTTGTGGTTACACGTGTCGTGGCCAACGTTGTAGTCGGTTTCACAGTTGTGGTTGCCCGTGCTGTTTGCAATTTTGAAGTCAGTCTTGCAGTTGCAGTTGCAAGTGTTGTAGTTTGTCTCGCAGTTGTCGTTGCAAGTGTTGTAGCTGGTCTTGCAGTTGTAGTTGCAAGTGTTGTTGCTAGTCTTTCAGTTGTCGTTGCAAGTGTTGTTGGCAACGTTGTAGTCGGTTTCACTGTTGTGGTTGCTTGTGTTGTCTGTAATGCTGTAATTTGTTGTAAAGTTGTGGTTATTGCTTAAATGGCAAACAGAAATACCTGGTTTAATTGGAAAACGCTTACATTGTCCAATTTGCGTTTTAGGCAATTAAAAGAGGGGGTTTTAAGCTTTTCTTCAAAGCTAGGCGTAATAGCTATTGTCACTATCAAGTAGAACACCACAGCTACGAGAAACATTGAGAAATCAAACCCAGGTGTAAGAGTTTCGCATTATATTAAATCTGCTGTTGGTACAAAAAGCTGTCCTACTTCTGTAAAAACCAACCGTCAAGTGAAAGTCAAAATTCTGCTACGCTGTGCTTTTAGGTTCAATTAAAACCTAAAAATGTAGACAACAGAACATGTCGACAAACCTTTTTGTTTTTTTCAAATCCTGCAAATTATTTCACATCATTGATTTCTCCTAAAAGAGTAAAGTATTGCATGTATCGGTGCTTTGGTTCATAAAAAACTTTAATAAATGGTACATTTTTAAATCTTGAAAGTAACTGTTGGGGAAAATGTAAACAATATTTTGAAAGGAAGACAATTTCTTTAACTTATTTTTTATTCAGACTTACTTCGTTTATCTTTTTAGTGCAATTTAGACATTCTTTAGAACAGTACTTAAAAGTATTTCTATCATATACACAGAGCACAGTTAGCGAAAACGTGTTCTCCATGTTTATAAATTGGAACCACTTTTTGACTTAATTACAAAATAATAACACCAAAATTACATCCAAGTATGAATTCAATTAAAGTTGCATGACCCCATCTTCGCCGTTTTTTGTTCTTGCTCTAAACGACTTTTGATAGATGATGCTGTTTATAAATGAAAAACATACAAACACTTTCGCATTATGCCACGAAATATCGGAATATGCACGAAATACAACAAACATAATTAATATACCACTTATTTTTGGCGGAAAAACAGTGCAAAACCTAAAAAAAAAAAGCTTGTAACTTTCTCCAACCCATGAAAAAATAGTTTCAAATTTATATCAAATTTTTCCGTTTAAATCGGAAAACAATCGGACCTAGCATCTTTAAAGGATTTGTTTCAAAAGTTAGAACACTTTTTTACCTGCTGTACTTGTTGCTTGAGTGATAGTTGTTTGTTTCGTTGTTGTTTCCATAGGCTTTGTAGTAACAGTTGTTATCGCTATTGATTCTTCTGTTGCTGTTGGTGTAGTCGACGTTGTTGCAGCGACAGTAGTTGATACTGGGGGGGGGGGACATAACTAAGTCAGACCTTTTTAACAAAGTAAGTTATTGTGTTGCATAAAACGTTTCAAGCAACCCATTGTTTGAAATAATCCAAGCGAAACTTGTCTCAACCAATGATGGCACATTGTGCGATTATAATACATTCCTATCAGTACAATTATTGTTCTTGATCTCCACCGGCTATAGACTTTGCATATTTAACAACCTACCCTGGGGCGAAAGTGAGGAAAATTTTAGGGTGGGGGATGTATATTCAATCAAACTGAGGACTTTAACAAAAGGGATCCGGGTATTCCGACAGCGTGAGGAGGTCACCACTGCGCAATGGAAGAACAATGGGAGAACAAAGGGAAGACCTCTTTTCACTGGATTTACACACATGAGTGTGTGTGGGCTTACAGAACGGCCATTGTAGGGTATTTTAAACAATGGAACAATGGACCCCACACAGTTTTTCTTTGTTTGACTTGGACCACACAGAGGATCTTTTTAGAAAAGGGAATAATAGAACACCAATAGCAGGTCCCCTCAAACCGGATCCGCAAGGTTGTGTTTTGACAGAGCAAGGACGTCCTCGCTTCGCTTTCGTGCACAAAACCAACGGAGACGTCGCAAAGGGTGTGTGTGTGTGTGTGTGTGTGTGTACTTGCAGTGGCATTCAAACCGATGACATATAAAAAAAAAGGGACAATAGGTCCACAATTTCTATCACAAAGAAAAATAATGGGGTCCACGTTTGTCAGGACAAAGATTAGAACAAGGGTCCACTGTGTGTAAACAGACAATGGTTTTTAAATGTGAAATAACATAAAGCTCATAAATTGTTTAAAAAGGTATCCTGCCTCTTGTCTGTTATTTATATTTCAAGTCCTTTTTAGCCTACGTTTCACACAAAATCATTACACACTCTCGCAGTCAATACATTGGTTGTTCTTAGACGCAACGAGACACAATAGAACTGTCACAAACCTATTTCGGCGCATCCCAGGAGCTCGACCTTGAATTGTAACAGTGTGCTGGTACTCCGGTTATACCTTAGTGGAACTAAATCAACCTCCCCAACTTCTTGTTCGAGAGGAAGATTAAGGCGATCATTCAGTTCGATGATGAAGATGCGCACATTTTCTCCGTCTGATAAGAGGGTGGAGTTAGATCCAGGATAGTTGTTCGTCTTGATGGCGAATTCAAGGGTTGATCCCGAATCCACTTGACCACTTAAAATCAAGTACGTTAGTTTGACAGGAGATGAAAATTTCACTCTTAGAGATGGCAAGCCTTCGATGGCACTGGCTAACCTGGGTATAGTTTGTGGTAGGTCACCGATCTCCCACCTGCCTTCGGAGAGGATATCCCCATTTGACGTCTCCATTACAACTGCTAGATTCTCAATTTTCGTTACACTCTCAACACACATTTCTGAAAAAATAATAATTTAGGGTTTTAGGGCGTTTTCTTCACAATGGCAACACTTTCGAGATAACAGAAACAACACCTCTAATGAGTTCTTATTGAAGTGTCGTTAACTATTGAAAGATGTAAAAATGAATTTTGTCTAGAAAATGGTATAGTTTGCAGGAATAATTTGAAGAACATTCTTCACAGAATGGTCAAGTAATGCGTGCATAAGTGATAGCACTTTAATCTTTTTACAAAGTATAGAAGAAGAAGGACAGTATAATTTGGTAATCATCTAACTCTTCTCAAAATGTATTTGAAATAGTTCACACCAATTCAAAAGTAGATCAAATAACAACAACATGAAACAAGATGAAACACACAATAACAAGCGCAAGAGAATGGACTTTGACTGTATTGATGAGAAAAGTGGTTACTTCTGTCTGCATAAACAAACGTCACCCGGTTTACCTGGTGTTGTCGTTGTAACCTCGGGGATTGTTGTTTCAATTGTTGGATTTGCACTGGATGGAATCATTGTTGTCACTAAATCATGAAAACAATTAGATAGCACTTTTTGACATTGTTATTTTAGAAGGACAAATAAAAAGTATAAGAAAATATAAGAAGGCCAAATAAAAAGTTTAATAAAATATATAAAAACATACAAAACATACAATTTTTGTTTTGGAGCTTCACTTGTTGATTTAATAACACTTGTTTGACATTAATGTTATTCTATAAAAAGACCCAAATAAAAAGTAAAATAACAATATATTTAAATATACATAACAAGTATATATTGATATTATTTACGGGCTTACACTAGTTGACGTTTAGGCCAGAAATTAATGAAAGTACTCACGGATAGAAGTTGTCAACTTTTCTTGTTCTTGAGGAGGTTCGGTTACTGTAGAAGAAGAAAAAATATAGACGAAATTGCAAAAACAATGCGTGTATATCTGTTACGGGTTCTATCGATTTCTTACTGAAAGATCTTCCTTAGTTCACTCGACAGTACCCGCACTGTACCTCATCAAAGACACGGCCCATGTGTGAATCACCTTGACTATGTTTCCCCGTTCAGTTTGGACTTCAAACTTGACCTGCCTAATGTATTCTTTCGTCAGCCTCAACTTTGATACCTCGAATTATTATATTAATGCATTGTTTAAAGTATACTGAACGGCTTCAAGCACCCAAAGTCTGATGATGAATTGGCGATAGCCAATTCTTAAATGGAATCTCGCTTTTATAACTTCACCATCTCCGATCTGGATGAAGCTGTAGACTATTCCTTCACTTCTACGCAATAACAGGAACAACCCACACCAATCTACGCACAACGTCCGACCCGGGAAGCAAATTGTCTTCAATGACTATCCGTGCGGACAAACACCATTCTTTTGCAAAACATTGATCCTCAAACGTTTGATCTGCACCTGTACATCGCTCTCTACTGTATTCCTCCAGTGTCAAATGATGGTTGTTTCCAACACCTAGGCCAAAAATCCAAATATAACTACGATCTCAAGGACAACAAATCTCCATAATCCAATCTATCGATGCTTGTAAATTACAACAGTCAGGGAACTGGACTTGATGCAAAAACTAACCCCCTCACAATTCACCTGGGTCACCCAGGTCAGGCATCAACTGAACTCCAAAGGTCTGTCCTCCGTCCGCAAGCGGCTTCACCTACCGATTTCCTCAAACATTTCACACCTTACACTCCCTCACAACGGGTTAAACTTACTTTGTACTACTCCCGAGTAGCCGTTATGAACAATGTCAACTTTCGTTAAGGTACAACCTGTTGCACTTTCCCAGTTGCCGAATCAAAAGCATCTACTCTGAGCCTCTATGCGTTCCGTTAGCTTGGCCCAACGTTCAAGAACTTCAGATTAAATAGAAAGCTTGCAGAACAATCCCTCATCTTTAAAGGGCTGTTCAACTCCATGTTTCCCAAATCAGACATCTCAAAGGGGCCTGATTGACCGTATCAAAAACTTACCGGTCAACAATTTTTTGTTCTACAGAAAGACTTTTATCAACTACCCTCCCTCCAGATCCAACACGCATTATGATAGGCCTACGTATCCCCGACAACAAATGTCGCCACTGCGGCCTCAGAAACCCAAAGGTACATCCCGATCCGAAGAGCTGAAGAGAGTAGATACACACGGACGCACGCCTAAATCTTGAAACTCATCTGTGAGGGGTTGTTTGCCTCGATTCCACTCATCCATTCCATCCATCAAGTCCTTTCGGACCCCTAGGGTGCCCGTCACCTGACGTTCTCATATTATAAAGTCTCCGGTTGGACATCATAATCACACGCAAACCTCAGAACCCAGTCCTCTTCCGACTCACCATCCATCAGGACCCTAAGAAACTCCAAAAGACATCAACAGAAAAAATACAAAAACCTCAGAACTCTCTGGGACTCCTGCTGCATATCCATTACAATATAACTAAACTCCTTAGGATTTGTCTCGCAGAAATTGTTCGACGAAATTAAACCCACACTTTCAAAAAGTCCTGCAAAACTCTCAACTGATCACCTACTCAGTAAATTATGCTGTACACAATTCGGTGTAAGGTCGGTGTAAGATCGGGCCCTGTTTAATAACAAAACTGTAAATATAGGCAATGAAAATGTCTTAAAACAAATTTAACAAAAACCTATCAACTACACAAAACAGATTGAGTGTACGTTAAGCAAATACAAATAGCAAGATAAATTTGCATATGTGACTGAAATCAAACTTAAAGTAAGGAAAACACAATAAATGTAGTTCTTTCCATAATACTCGGTTCTACGGAGCCTTAAAAATAGTTAAACGCATTAACCATAGTAACAATGTTAAATCTTTACATTAACTTCTTTAATTAGATTTGTAAGTTTATTCACTCAACGCACCCTTAGTTAACGTTACAACCGGTGTGGTAGTGGTAGAAATCGTTGTTTCTTCTGTAGTTGTCTTTTCAGTTGAAGTTATAACAACATTGGTTGTTGTTTCTTTGGTAGTTGATTTCGGAGTGGTTACTTCAACAGTGGTGGTTGTAATTTGTCCCGTAGTCAGCTCTAAAAAAGGAAAAAAAAGAAAACAAGTTATTATTTCACTTTAAAACTATGATAGTAGGTCCGATATCTGTCGGTGGCAAAGCTAGGTTTCATGTTGCTCAGGGCAGAGTTAGAGTCAGGTGCCATCATTGACTTTGTCTTTGTAATTCTTTTCATTATTGATGAAATAGTATTTAACATATGCATCAATATATGACCAATACAAAAAAAAAAAAAAAACATGGAGGGGATAAAAAAAACCTCCTAACCAGACAATTTGTTGAAACATTTTGCCTAGAGTACCTTTAGTGGAACTCGTGGGAGAAACTGTTGCAACTGTAGTTGTTTCTTCGTGTACAGACACTGAAGGCGTAGTTACGACCGCAGACGATGTAAATTTCAAAAAAGTTGATGTTGGTGATGTCACTTTTTGAGTGGAAGTCGTTAATTCTGTTGTAGAAAATTCTGGAGAAGATCGTAAAGATAAGGCAACACAAAATTATTTCGAAGAAAGTGTTTCCAATAAAATCAATTTTATTTTTAAATATATATATATGTAAATTTTTCAAAAGAATTGTGGCTTGATAACTGCTTTACTTTGACTACCTGCAGAGGTTGACAATCGAGGAGTTGTTGTGACAATATCAAAAAACCCATGGGTATAAGAACAGTTTGCAATACCGTGAAAAAATGGTCTTCAGACAATTCATGTCAAAGAGTTGCGATTCTGTATTGAGCATTTGGGTTTTTTCTCTTGAAATTAATTTCTTAGGTCCGAGCAGTATAGAGATTGTTTTTCTGCTAGTAACAGCTTACCTTCTGCACAGCCCAATACATGCAGTTCTAAAGTTGCAGAATCAACACCGGTGACATGTAGGACAGACACACGGAATTCCAAAACCCCTTTAAGGATTTCATTGTCATCTTGTAAGAGCTTCTGCAAGGGTTGCTCATTGACTGGTGTGAATGTGATCTTCTGTGAGGAGAGAGTATAAAGGAAAAATCAGAAATTCCCCTTTACCCAATTTCAGCACAAATTGTCCCAAGTTTGATGTTACTTGACTCTGACAATAAAGGTTTGCAATATGTCTAGGTTAGAATATTTCTCATCCGCACCTTTGCTTTTTGCGAGCCTTCCAGCAACAGGGCCTCAAAGTCACCGTCTCTCGTTTTCTTGATGAAGAATTCGATAGTCACAGACACAGGTTCCTCAGTACCAGTCGGAGAGGGTGTCAAAGAAGATGATGACGTGATGAGCCGTATGCTGATTGCTCTGATTGAGGCTTTTCGTGCTAAAGTTCCGTCCACACTTGGCGTAGACTTTGAGTCTTCACCTAAGGGTAAGCTGTCGAACTTGATGTAAGTTGTGCCATTTTCTACTTGTATTGTAATTAAATCTGAGGTAGAAGACATGTTTCCACGAAGGCCGTCCTCGCCGTCCATCTTGTTCAGACAATAACCTGCAAGGTAAAGAGATTACCATTCGTATGAAAGTAGAGTCTGTCAGTGCCAAAACATGTAAAGAATGAAGGCTTTTGGTTGATTATCAGTTAAACTAAATTACCTGGAGTTGTTGATAGTTGAGGAGTTGTGGTGCTACTGGTCGTGGTTGTTGTGGTGCTTTTTGTTGTTTTTGCTAGAATAATTTGAAGAAAGAAAAACAATGGAGAACAAATTATCAAATGCATAATCTAAGAGCAGAATGTGACCTCTTTCTGAATTGAATGAACTGACAGGACTTATGGAGGTAAAAAGGGTATTATTCATTGATATCAATGTAATTATCCATCAAGCATAACATAAAACAATGGATTTGCTTACGAGTACGAGCGCGCCTGGTGGTAGTAGAAAGCTTCACAGATTCTCCTGTTGCCACTAATATAGAAAGGGTTAATCAAAATATTTTCAAACTTGAAAACAAAACAAAATGAACTCGTTGGTGAAATTTGTATCCTCTTCTTATTGTACTAAAACACGTGTATTCGTTATCAAGACTCTTCTTCAAACAAATAAAACATTTCTACCTTTAGTTGTAGGAGTTTCGGTCATGATGTACTCGGTTGTTGTGAACTCTGGAAAAGCAAAAGTGACTTTGCAATAATAAGTTGAATCTATTACATTATTCTGGTGTGGACTTAAGTGGAATGATGTGCACAAATGTTCGATGACACCAAAACCCGTTATGAAGAATTCACAATCGAAGACCTTGGTGGGTAATAAATTAAGACGTTGTGTTCAAAACGACTTTGAGACAAGTAATACCATCCGTGGTGATGTGCAAAGTTAACAAAATTATGTGTATTGATTGATCCGTAATCATGAAATGCTGACAGACGAAAACACCAGACTGTTTGCTCAAACAGAGCTTTAATGAGAGAAAAACCGTTCTTTCCTTGGTACAATGAAAAGGATTACCTTCAGCACATCCAAGACGGTTAACTCAATAGTTGCTCCGCTGACACCTACGACATCAATGAATTTGACCTGAACATCCTTTATACCTTGTAGTAATCGTTCGTCCACACGAAATATCTTCACTTCTGGTTGATCGCCCTCAATCAAAAGGGTAAACTGTGAACAGGATAATCGCAATATTTGCTTTACTACAAGATATTCAAATATTGACCGCATTGTTAAAATTCAAATTTAAGCAAGTAAACAATTTCAAGTGTATTTATTTGAAAACTATTCTTGCTCACCTCCCTGGTTGTATTTGCGATCACTACTTGCTTGAAATCTGTCTCGTCTACTTTCCTAGTAAACAATGTGAAAGTGATCTTGACTGACTGTGGCGAAGTTGAACCAGCGTTCGGTGAGGTCGTTCCTCCTTCTTGTTTGGAGGCGACACTTGATGTGGCTTTCTTCAAAGTGATAAGAACTCCACGAAGATTGATAATGCTTGTGTACTTTCGCTCTAGAACAGCACTGTTTTCAAACCGGGTTATTGGTAACTCAGAAAATGTTAGGAAGTGCGTTGTTTGGTTACTGGAGAGATTTCCTCTGACCTCGTCATTTGACTCTACACCAGTTTCGCTTTCCATATTGTCAAGACAGTACCCTGAATGGACAGAAAAGGATGATATGTACACCAAAGGGATTAATCAACACAAAGGTTAATGGTATAGTGGTTTTTACTTCTCGGAACAAAAGACAAATTATGCGTTACCTTTAGTGGTTGAAACCTGAGATGTTGTTGAGGTTGTTGTTTGTTCTGTGGTTGTCTGAGTTGGTGTTGTAACTGCTATGGTGCTTGTGGATTCTTCGGTTGTCGTTGTTGGGGTTGTCACAGAAACTGCTGTAGTTGTTATCTGAGTTGTTGTGAATTCTGGGGGAAAAAATCAAAGAACCAATGGGTATAAGAACAGTTTGCAATACCATGAAAAAATGGTCTTCAGACACTTCATGTCAAAGAGTTGCGTTTCGGTATTGAGTATTTGGGTTTTTTCTCTTGAAATTAATTTCTTAGGTCCGAGCAGTATAAAGATTGTTTTTCTGCTAGTATCAGCTTACCTTCTGCACAGCCCAATACATGCAGTTCTAAAGTTGCAGAATCAACACCGGTGACCTGTAGGACAGACACACGGAATTCCAAAACCCCTTTAAGGATTTCATTGTCTTCTTGTAAGAGCTTCTGCAAGGGTTGCTCATTGACTGGTGTGAATGTGATCTTCTGTGAGGAGAGAGTATAAAGGAAAAATCAGAAATTCCCCTTTACCCAATTTCAGCACAAATTGTTCCAAGTTTGATGTTACTTGACTCTGAAAATAAAGGTTTGCAATATGTCTAGGTTAGAATATTTCTCATCCGCACCTTTGCTTTTTGCGAGCCTTCCAGCAACAGGGCCTCAAAGTCACCGTCTCTCGTTTTCTTGATGAAGAATTCGATAGTCACAGACACAGGTTCCTCAGTACCAGTCGGAGAGGGTGTCAAAGAAGATGATGACGTGATGAGCCGTATGCTGATTGCTCTGATTGAGGCTTTTCGTGCTAAAGTTCCGTCCACACTTGGCGTAGACTTTGCGTCTTCACCTAAGGGTAAGCTGTCGAACTTGATGTAAGTTGTGCCATTTTCTACTTGTATTGTAATTAAATCTGAGGTAGAAGACATGTTTCCACGAAGGCCGTCCTCGCCGTCCATCTTGTTCAGACAATAACCTGCAAGGTAAAGAGATTACCATTCGTATGAAAGTAGAGTCTGTCAGTGCCAAAACATGTAAAGAATGAAGGCTTTTGGTTGATTATCAGTTAAACTAAATTACCTGGAGTTGTTGATAGTTGAGGAGTTGTGGTGCTACTGGTCGTGGTTGTTGTGGTGCTTTTTGTTGTTTTTGCTAGAATAATTTGAAGAAAGAAAAACAATGGAGAACAAATTATCAAATGCATAATCTAAGAGCAGAATGTGACCTCTTTCTGAATTGAATGAACTGACAGGACTTATGGAGGTAAAAAGGGTATTATTCATTGATATCAATGTAATTATCCATCAAGCATAACATAAAACAATGGATTTGCTTACGAGTACGAGCGCGCCTGGTGGTAGTAGAAAGCTTCACAGATTCTCCTGTTGCCACTAATATAGAAAGGGTTAATCAAAATATTTTCAAACTTGAAAACAAAACAAAATGAACTCGTTGGTGAAATTTGTATCCTCTTCTTATTGTACTAAAACACGTGTATTCGTTATCAAGACTCTTCTTCAAACAAATAAAACATTTCTACCTTTAGTTGTAGGAGTTTCGGTCATGATGTACTCGGTTGTTGTGAACTCTGGAAAAGCAAAAGTGACTTTGCAATAATAAGTTGAATCTATTACATTATTCTGGTGTGGACTTAAGTGGAATGATGTGCACAAATGTTCGATGACACCAAAACCCGTTATGAAGAATTCACAATCGAAGACCTTGGTGGGTAATAAATTAAGACGTTGTGTTCAAAACGACTTTGAGACAAGTAATACCATCCGTGGTGATGTGCAAAGTTAACAAAATTATGTGTATTGATTGATCCGTAATCATGAAATGCTGACAGACGAAAACACCAGACTGTTTGCTCAAACAGAGCTTTAATGAGAGAAAAACCGTTCTTTTTTTTTGGTACAATGAAAAGGATTACCTTCAGCACATCCCAAGACGGTTAACTCAATAGTTGCTCCGCTGACACCTACGACATCAATGAATTTGACCTGAACATCCTTTATACCTTGTAGTAATCGTTCGTCCACACGAAATATCTTCACTTCTGGTTGATCGCCCTCAATCAAAAGGGTAAACTGTGAACAGGATAATCGCAATATTTGCTTTACTACAAGATATTCAAATATTGACCGCATTGTTAAAATTCAAATTTAAGCAAGTAAACAATTTCAAGTGTATTTATTTGAAAACTATTCTTGCTCACCTCCCTGGTTGTATTTGCGATCACTACTTGCTTGAAATCTGTCTCGTCTACTTTCCTAGTAAACAATGTGAAAGTGATCTTGACTGACTGTGGCCAAGTTGAACCAGCGTTCGGTGAGGTCGTTCCTCCTTCTTGTTTGGAGGCGACACTTGATGTGGCTTTCTTCAAAGTGATAAGAACTCCACGAAGATTGATAATGCTTGTGTACTTTCGCTCTAGAACAGCACTGTTTTCAAACCGGGTTATTGGTAACTCAGAAAATGTTAGGAAGTGCGTTGTTTGGTTACTGGAGAGATTTCCTCCGACCTCGTCATTTGACTCTACACCAGTTTCGCTATCCATATTGTCAAGACAGTACCCTGAATGGACAGAAAAGGATGATATATACACCAAAGGGATTAATCAACACAAAGGTTAATGGTATAGTGGTTTTTACTTCTCGGAACAAAAGACAAATTATGCGTTACCTTTAGTGGTTGAAACCTGAGATGTTGTTGAGGTTGTTGTTTGTTCTGTGGTTGTCTGAGTTGGTGTTGTAACTGCTATGGTGCTTGTGGATTCTTCGGTTGTCGTTGTTGGGGTTGTCACAGAAACTGCTGTTGTTGTTATCTGAGTTGTTGTGAATTCTGGGAAAAAAATCAAAGAACCAATGGGTATAAGAACAGTTTGCAATACCATGAAAAAATGGTCTTCAGACACTTCATGTCAAAGAGTTGCGTTTCTGTATTGAGTATTTGGGTTTTTTCTCTTCAAATTAATTTCTTAGGTCCGAGCAGTATAAAGATTGTTTTTCTGCTAGTATCAGCTTACCTTCTGCACAGCCCAATACATGCAGTTCTAAAGTTGCAGAATCAACACCGGTGACCTGTAGGACAGACACACGGAATTCCAAAACCCCTTTAAGGATTTCATTGTCTTCTTGTAAGAGCTTCTGCAAGGGTTGCTCATTGACTGGTGTGAATGTGATCTTCTGTGAGGAGAGAATATAAAGGAAACATCAGAAATTCCCCTTTACCCAATTTCAGCACAAATTGTCCCAAGTTTGATATTACTTGACTCTGAAAATAAAGGTTTGCAATATGTCTAGGTTAGAATATTTCTCATCCGCACCTTTGCTTTTTGCGAGCCTTCCAGCAACAGGGCCTCAAAGTCACCGTCTCTCGTTTTCTTGATGAAGAATTCGATAGTCACAGACACAGGTTCCTCAGTACCAGTCGGAGAGGGTGTCAAAGAAGATGATGACGTGATGAGCCGTATGCTGATTGCTCTGATTGAGGCTTTTCGTGCTAAAGTTCCGTCAACACTTGGCGTAGACTTTGCGTCTTCACCTAAGGGTAAGCTGTCGAACTTGATGTAAGTTGTGCCATTTTCTACTTGTATTGTAATTAAATCTGAGGTAGAAGACATGTTTCCACGAAGGCCGTCCTCGCCGTCCATCTTGTTCAGACAATAACCTGCAAGGTAAAGAGATTACCATTCGTATGAAAGTAGAGTCTGTCAGTGCCAAAACATGTAAAGAATGAAGGCTTTCGGTTGATTATCAGTTAAACTAAATTACCTGGAGTTGTTGATAGTTGAGGAGTTGTGGTGCTACTGGTCGTGGTTGTTGTGGTGCTTTTTGTTGATTTTGCTAGAATAATTTGAAGAAAGAAAAACAATGGAGAACAAATTATCAAATGCATAATCTAAGAGCAGAATGTGACCTCTTTCTGAATTGAATGAACTGACAGGACTTATGGAGGTAAAAAGGGTATTATTCATTGATATCAATGTAATTATCCATCAAGCATAACATAAAACAATGGATTTGCTTACGAGTACGAGCGCGCCTGGTGGTAGTAGAAAGCTTCACAGATTCTCCTGTTGCCACTAATATAGAAAGGGTTAATCAAAATATTTTCAAACTTGAAAACAAAACAAAATGAACTCGTTGGTGAAATTTGTATCCTCTTCTTATTGTACTAAAACAGGTGTATTCGTTATCAAGACTCTTCTTCAAACAAATAAAACATTTCTACCTTTAGTTGTAGGAGTTTCGGTCATGATGTACTCGGTTGTTGTGAACTCTGGAAAAGCAAAAGTGACTGTGCAATAATAAGTTGAATCTATTACATTATTCTGGTGTGGACTTAAGTGGAATGATGTGCACAAATGTTCGATGACACCAAAACCCGTTATGAAGAATTCACAATCGAAGACCTTGGTGGGTAATAAATTAAGACGTTGTGTTCAAAACGACTTTGAGACAAGTAATACCATCCGTGGTGATGTGCAAAGTTAACAAAATTATGTGTATTGATTGATCCGTAATCATGAAATGCTGACAGACGAAAACACCAGACTGTTTGCTCAAACAGAGCTTTAATGAGAGAAAAACCGTTCTTTCCTTGGTACAATGAAAATGATTACCTTCAGCACATCCCAAGACGGTTAACTCAATAGTTGCTCCGCTGACACCTACGACATCAATGAATTTGACCTGAACATCCTTTATACCTTGTAGTAATCGTTCGTCCACACGAAATATCTTCACTTCTGGTTGATCGCCCTCAATCAAAAGGGTAAACTGTGAACAGGATAATCGCAATATTTGCTTTACTACAAGATATTCAAATATTGACCGCATTGTTAAAATTCAAATTTAAGCAAGTAAACAATTTCAAGTGTATTTATTTGAAAACTATTCTTGCTCACCTCCCTGGTTGTATTTGCGATCACTACTTGCTTGAAATCTGTCTCGTCTACTTTCCTAGTAAACAATGTGAAAGTGATCTTGACTGACTGTGGCGAAGTTGAACCAGCATTCGGTGAGGTCGTTCCTCCTTCTTGTTTGGAGGCGACACTTGATGTGGCTTTCTTCAAAGTGATAAGAACTCCACGAAGATTGATAATGCTTGTGTACTTTCGCTCTAGAACAGCACTGTTTTCAAACCGGGTTATTGGTAACTCAGAAAATGTTAGGAAGTGCGTTGTTTGGTTACTGGAGAGATTTCCTCCGACCTCGTCATTTGACTCTACACCAGTTTCGCTATCCATATTGTCAAGACAGTACCCTGAATGGACAGAAAAGGATGATATATACACCAAAGGGATTAATCAACACAAAGGTTAATGGTATAGTGGTTTTTACTTCTCGGAACAAAAGACAAATTATGCGTTACCTTTAGTGGTTGAAACCTGAGATGTTGTTGAGGTTGTTGTTTGTTCTGTGGTTGTCTGAGTTGGTGTTGTAACTGCTATGGTGCTTGTGGATTCTTCGGTTGTCGTTGTTGGGGTTGTCACAGAAACTGCTGTAGTTGTTATCTGAGTTGTTGTGAATTCTGGGAAAAAAATCAAAGAACCAATGGGTATAAGAACAGTTTGCAATACCATGAAAAAAATGGTCTTCAGACACTTCATGTCAAAGAGTTGCGTTTCTGTATTGAGTATTTGGGTTTTTTCTCTTGAAATTAATTTCTTAGGTCCGAGCAGTATAAAGATTGTTTTTCTGCTAGTATCAGCTTACCTTCTGCACAGCCCAATACATGCAGTTCTAAAGTTGCAGAATCAACACCGGTGACCTGTAGGACAGACACACGGAATTCCAAAACCCCTTTAAGGATTTCATTGTCTTCTTGTAAGAGCTTCTGCAAGGGTTGCTCATTGACTGGTGTGAATGTGATCTTCTGTGAGGAGAGAGTATAAAGGAAACATCAGAAATTCCCCTTTACCCAATTTCAGCACAAATTGTCCCAAGTTTGATGTTACTTGACTCTGAAAATAAAGGTTTGCAATATGTCTAGGTTAGAATATTTCTCATCCGCACCTTTGCTTTTTGCGAGCCTTCCAGCAACAGGGCCTCAAAGTCACCGTCTCTCGTTTTCTTGATGAAGAATTCGATAGTCACAGACACAGGTTCCTCAGTACCAGTCGGAGAGGGTGTCAAAGAAGATGATGACGTGATGAGCCGTATGCTGATTGCTCTGATTGAGGCTTTTCGTGCTAAAGTTCCGTCCACACTTGGCGTAGACTTTGCGTCTTCACCTAAGGGTAAGCTGTCGAACTTGATGTAAGTTGTGCCATTTTCTACTTGTATTGTAATTAAATCTGAGGTAGAAGACATGTTTCCACGAAGGCCGTCCTCGCCGTCCATCTTGTTCAGACAATAACCTGCAAGGTAAAGAGATTACCATTCGTATGAAAGTAGAGTCTGTCAGTGCCAAAACATGTAAAGAATGAAGGCTTTTGGTTGATTATCAGTTAAACTAAATTACCTGGAGTTGTTGATAGTTGAGGAGTTGTGGTGCTACTGGTCGTGGTTGTTGTGGTGCTTTTTGTTGTTTTTGCTAGAATAATTTGAAGAAAGAAAAACAATGGAGAACAAATTATCAAATGCATAATCTAAGAGCAGAATGTGACCTCTTTCTGAATTGAATGAACTGACAGGACTTATGGAGGTAAAAAGGGTATTATTCATTGATATCAATGTAATTATCCATCAAGCATAACATAAAACAATGGATTTGCTTACGAGTACGAGCGCGCCTGGTGGTAGTAGAAAGCTTCACAGATTCTCCTGTTGCCACTAATATAGAAAGGGTTAATCAAAATATTTTCAAACTTGAAAACAAAACAAAATGAACTCGTTGGTGAAATTTGTATCCTCTTCTTATTGTACTAAAACAGGTGTATTCGTTATCAAGACTCTTCTTCAAACAAATAAAACATTTCTACCTTTAGTTGTAGGAGTTTCGGTCATGATGTACTCGGTTGTTGTGAACTCTGGAAAAGCAAAAGTGACTGTGCAATAATAAGTTGAATCTATTACATTATTCTGGTGTGGACTTAAGTGGAATGATGTGCACAAATGTTCGATGACACCAAAACCCGTTATGAAGAATTCACAATCGAAGACCTTGGTGGGTAATAAATTAAGACGTTGTGTTCAAAACGACTTTGAGACAAGTAATACCATCCGTGGTGATGTGCAAAGTTAACAAAATTATGTGTATTGATTGATCCGTAATCATGAAATGCTGACAGACGAAAACACCAGACTGTTTGCTCAAACAGAGCTTTAATGAGAGAAAAACCGTTCTTTCCTTGGTACAATGAAAAGGATTACCTTCAGCACATCCCAAGACGGTTAACTCAATAGTTGCTCCGCTGACACCTACGACATCAATGAATTTGACCTGAACATCCTTTATACCTTGTAGTAATCGTTCGTCCACACGAAATATCTTCACTTCTGGTTGATCGCCCTCAATCAAAAGGGTAAACTGTGAACAGGATAATCGCAATATTTGCTTTACTACAAGATATTCAAATATTGACCGCATTGTTAAAATTCAAATTTAAGCAAGTAAACAATTTCAAGTGTATTTATTTGAAAACTATTCTTGCTCACCTCCCTGGTTGTATTTGCGATCACTACTTGCTTGAAATCTGTCTCGTCTACTTTCCTAGTAAACAATGTGAAAGTGATCTTGACTGACTGTGGCGAAGTTGAACCAGCATTCGGTGAGGTCGTTCCTCCTTCTTGTTTGGAGGCGACACTTGATGTGGCTTTCTTCAAAGTGATAAGAACTCCACGAAGATTGATAATGCTTGTGTACTTTCGCTCTAGAACAGCACTGTTTTCAAACCGGGTTATTGGTAACTCAGAAAATGTTAGGAAGTGCGTTGTTTGGTTACTGGAGAGATTTCCTCCGACCTCGTCATTTGACTCTACACCAGTTTCGCTATCCATATTGTCAAGACAGTACCCTGAATGGACAGAAAAGGATGATATATACACCAAAGGGATTAATCAACACAAAGGTTAATGGTATAGTGGTTTTTACTTCTCGGAACAAAAGACAAATTATGCGTTACCTTTAGTGGTTGAAACCTGAGATGTTGTTGAGGTTGTTGTTTGTTCTGTGGTTGTCTGAGTTGGTGTTGTAACTGCTATGGTGCTTGTGGATTCTTCGGTTGTCGTTGTTGGGGTTGTCACAGAAACTGCTGTAGTTGTTATCTGAGTTGTTGTGAATTCTGGGAAAAAAATCAAAGAACCAATGGGTATAAGAACAGTTTGCAATACCATGAAAAAATGGTCTTCAGACACTTCATGTCAAAGAGTTGCGTTTCTGTATTGAGTATTTGGGTTTTTTCTCTTGAAATTAATTTCTTAGGTCCGAGCAGTATAAAGATTGTTTTTCTGCTAGTATCAGCTTACCTTCTGCACAGCCCAATACATGCAGTTCTAAAGTTGCAGAATCAACACCGGTGACCTGTAGGACAGACACACGGAATTCCAAAACCCCTTTAAGGATTTCATTGTCTTCTTGTAAGAGCTTCTGCAAGGGTTGCTCATTGACTGGTGTGAATGTGATCTTCTGTGAGGAGAGAGTATAAAGGAAACATCAGAAATTCCCCTTTACCCAATTTCAGCACAAATTGTCCCAAGTTTGATGTTACTTGACTCTGAAAATAAAGGTTTGCAATATGTCTAGGTTAGAATATTTCTCATCCGCACCTTTGCTTTTTGCGAGCCTTCCAGCAACAGGGCCTCAAAGTCACCGTCTCTCGTTTTCTTGATGAAGAATTCGATAGTCACAGACACAGGTTCCTCAGTACCAGTCGGAGAGGGTGTCAAAGAAGATGATGACGTGATGAGCCGTATGCTGATTGCTCTGATTGAGGCTTTTCGTGCTAAAGTTCCGTCCACACTTGGCGTAGACTTTGCGTCTTCACCTAAGGGTAAGCTGTCGAACTTGATGTAAGTTGTGCCATTTTCTACTTGTATTGTAATTAAATCTGAGGTAGAAGACATGTTTCCACGAAGGCCGTCCTCGCCGTCCATCTTGTTCAGACAATAACCTGCAAGGTAAAGAGATTACCATTCGTATGAAAGTAGAGTCTGTCAGTGCCAAAACATGTAAAGAATGAAGGCTTTTGGTTGATTATCAGTTAAACTAAATTACCTGGAGTTGTTGATAGTTGAGGAGTTGTGGTGCTACTGGTCGTGGTTGTTGTGGTGCTTTTTGTTGTTTTTGCTAGAATAATTTGAAGAAAGAAAAACAATGGAGAACAAATTATCAAATGCATAATCTAAGAGCAGAATGTGACCTCTTTCTGAATTGAATGAACTGACAGGACTTATGGAGGTAAAAAGGGTATTATTCATTGATATCAATGTAATTATCCATCAAGCATAACATAAAACAATGGATTTGCTTACGAGTACGAGCGCGCCTGGTGGTAGTAGAAAGCTTCACAGATTCTCCTGTTGCCACTAATATAGAAAGGGTTAATCAAAATATTTTCAAACTTGAAAACAAAACAAAATGAACTCGTTGGTGAAATTTGTATCCTCTTCTTATTGTACTAAAACAGGTGTATTCGTTATCAAGACTCTTCTTCAAACAAATAAAACATTTCTACCTTTAGTTGTAGGAGTTTCGGTCATGATGTACTCGGTTGTTGTGAACTCTGGAAAAGCAAAAGTGACTGTGCAATAATAAGTTGAATCTATTACATTATTCTGGTGTGGACTTAAGTGGAATGATGTGCACAAATGTTCGATGACACCAAAACCCGTTATGAAGAATTCACAATCGAAGACCTTGGTGGGTAATAAATTAAGACGTTGTGTTCAAAACGACTTTGAGACAAGTAATACCATCCGTGGTGATGTGCAAAGTTAACAAAATTATGTGTATTGATTGATCCGCAATCATGAAATGCTGACAGACGAAAACACCAGACTGTTTGCTCAAACAGAGCTTTAATGAGAGAAAAACCGTTCTTTCCTTGGTACAATGAAAAGGATTACCTTCAGCACATCCCAAGACGGTTAACTCAATAGTTGCTCCGCTGACACCTACGACATCAATGAATTTGACCTGAACATCCTTTATACCTTGTAGTAATCGTTCGTCCACACGAAATATCTTCACTTCTGGTTGATCGCCCTCAATCAAAAGGGTAAACTGTGAACAGGATAATCGCAATATTTGCTTTACTACAAGATATTCAAATATTGACCGCATTGTTAAAATTCAAATTTAAGCAAGTAAACAATTTCAAGTGTATTTATTTGAAAACTATTCTTGCTCACCTCCCTGGTTGTATTTGCGATCACTACTTGCTTGAAATCTGTCTCGTCTACTTTCCTAGTAAACAATGTGAAAGTGATCTTGACTGACTGTGGCGAAGTTGAACCAGCATTCGGTGAGGTCGTTCCTCCTTCTGTTTGGAGGCGACACTTGATGTGGCTTTCTTCAAAGTGATAAGAACTCCACGAAGATTGATAATGCTTGTGTACTTTCGCTCTAGAACAGCACTGTTTTCAAACCGGGTTATTGGTAACTCAGAAAATGTTAGGAAGTGCGTTGTTTGGTTACTGGAGAGATTTCCTCCGACCTCGTCATTTGACTCTACACCAGTTTCGCTATCCATATTGTCAAGACAGTACCCTGAATGGACAGAAAAGGATGATATATACACCAAAGGGATTAATCAACACAAAGGTTAATGGTATAGTGGTTTTTACTTCTCGGAACAAAAGACAAATTATGCGTTACCTTTAGTGGTTGAAACCTGAGACGTTGTTGAGGTTGTTGTTTGTTCTGTGGTTGTCTGAGTTGGTGTTGTAACTGCTATGGTGCTTGTGGATTCTTCGGTTGTCGTTGTTGGGGTTGTCACAGAAACTGCTGTAGTTGTTATCTGAGTTGTTGTGAATTCTGGGAAAAAAATCAAAGAACCAATGGGTATAAGAACAGTTTGCAATACCATGAAAAAATGGTCTTCAGACACTTCATGTCAAAGAGTTGCGTTTCTGTATTGAGTATTTGGGTTTTTTCTCTTGAAATTAATTTCTTAGGTCCGAGCAGTATAAAGATTGTTTTTCTGCTAGTATCAGCTTACCTTCTGCACAGCCCAATACATGCAGTTCTAAAGTTGCAGAATCAACACCGGTGACCTGTAGGACAGACACACGGAATTCCAAAACCCCTTTAAGGATTTCATTGTCTTCTTGTAAGAGCTTCTGCAAGGGTTGCTCATTGACTGGTGTGAATGTGATCTTCTGTGAGGAGAGAGTATAAAGGAAACATCAGAAATTCCCCTTTACCCAATTTCAGCACAAATTGTCCCAAGTTTGATGTTACTTGACTCTGAAAATAAAGGTTTGCAATATGTCTAGGTTAGAATATTTCTCATCCGCACCTTTGCTTTTTGCGAGCCTTCCAGCAACAGGGCCTCAAAGTCACCGTCTCTCGTTTTCTTGATGAAGAATTCGATAGTCACAGACACAGGTTCCTCAGTACCAGTCGGAGAGGGTGTCAAAGAAGATGATGACGTGATGAGCCGTATGCTGATTGCTCTGATTGAGGCTTTTCGTGCTAAAGTTCCGTCCACACTTGGCGTAGACTTTGCGTCTTCACCTAAGGGTAAGCTGTCGAACTTGATGTAAGTTGTGCCATTTTCTACTTGTATTGTAATTAAATCTGAGGTAGAAGACATGTTTCCACGAAGGCCGTCCTCGCCGTCCATCTTGTTCAGACAATAACCTGCAAGGTAAAGAGATTACCATTCGTATGAAAGTAGAGTCTGTCAGTGCCAAAACATGTAAAGAATGAAGGCTTTTGGTTGATTATCAGTTAAACTAAATTACCTGGAGTTGTTGATAGTTGAGGAGTTGTGGTGCTACTGGTCGTGGTTGTTGTGGTGCTTTTTGTTGTTTTTGCTAGAATAATTTGAAGAAAGAAAAACAATGGAGAACAAATTATCAAATGCATAATCTAAGAGCAGAATGTGACCTCTTTCTGAATTGAATGAACTGACAGGACTTATGGAGGTAAAAAGGGTATTATTCATTGATATCAATGTAATTATCCATCAAGCATAACATAAAACAATGGATTTGCTTACGAGTACGAGCGCGCCTGGTGGTAGTAGAAAGCTTCACAGATTCTCCTGTTGCCACTAATATAGAAAGGGTTAATCAAAATATTTTCAAACTTGAAAACAAAACAAAATGAACTCGTTGGTGAAATTTGTATCCTCTTCTTATTGTACTAAAACAGGTGTATTCGTTATCAAGACTCTTCTTCAAACAAATAAAACATTTCTACCTTTAGTTGTAGGAGTTTCGGTCATGATGTACTCGGTTGTTGTGAACTCTGGAAAAGCAAAATGACTGTGCAATAATAAGTTGAATCTATTACATTATTCTGGTGTGGACTTAAGTGGAATGATGTGCACAAATGTTCGATGACACCAAAACCCGTTATGAAGAATTCACAATCGAAGACCTTGGTGGGTAATAAATTAAGACGTTGTGTTCAAAACGACTTTGAGACAAGTAATACCATCCGTGGTGATGTGCAAAGTTAACAAAATTATGTGTATTGATTGATCCGTAATCATGAAATGCTGACAGACGAAAACACCAGACTGTTTGCTCAAACAGAGCTTTAATGAGAGAAAAACCGTTCTTTCCTTGGTACAATGAAAAGGATTACCTTCAGCACATCCCAAGACGGTTAACTCAATAGTTGCTCCGCTGACACCTACGACATCAATGAATTTGACCTGAACATCCTTTATACCTTGTAGTAATCGTTCGTCCACACGAAATATCTTCACTTCTGGTTGATCGCCCTCAATCAAAAGGGTAAACTGTGAACAGGATAATCGCAATATTTGCTTTACTACAAGATATTCAAATATTGACCGCATTGTTAAAATTCAAATTTAAGCAAGTAAACAATTTCAAGTGTATTTATTTGAAAACTATTCTTGCTCACCTCCCTGGTTGTATTTGCGATCACTACTTGCTTGAAATCTGTCTCGTCTACTTTCCTAGTAAACAATGTGAAAGTGATCTTGACTGACTGTGGCGAAGTTGAACCAGCATTCGGTGAGGTCGTTCCTCCTTCTTGTTTGGAGGCGACACTTGATGTGGCTTTCTTCAAAGTGATAAGAACTCCACGAAGATTGATAATGCTTGTGTACTTTCGCTCTAGAACAGCACTGTTTTCAAACCGGGTTATTGGTAACTCAGAAAATGTTAGAAAGTGCGTTGTTTGGTTACTGGAGAGATTTCCTCCGACCTCGTCATTTGACTCTACACCAGTTTCGCTATCCATATTGTCAAGACAGTACCCTGAATGGACAGAAAAGGATGATATATACACCAAAGGGATTAATCAACACAAAGGTTAATGGTATAGTGGTTTTTACTTCTCGGAACAAAAGACAAATTATGCGTTACCTTTAGTGGTTGAAACCTGAGATGTTGTTGAGGTTGTTGTTTGTTCTGTGGTTGTCTGAGTTGGTGTTGTAACTGCTATGGTGCTTGTGGATTCTTCGGTTGTCGTTGTTGGGGTTGTCACAGAAACTGCTGTAGTTGTTATCTGAGTTGTTGTGAATTCTGGGAAAAAAATCAAAGAACCAATGGGTATAAGAACAGTTTGCAATACCATGAAAAAATGGTCTTCAGACACTTCATGTCAAAGAGTTGCGTTTCTGTATTGAGTATTTGGGTTTTTTTCTCTTGAAATTAATTTCTTAGGTCCGAGCAGTATAAAGATTGTTTTTCTGCTAGTATCAGCTTACCTTCTGCACAGCCCAATACATGCAGTTCTAAAGTTGCAGAATCAACACCGGTGACCTGTAGGACAGACACACGGAATTCCAAAACCCCTTTAAGGATTTCATTGTCTTCTTGTAAGAGCTTCTGCAAGGGTTGCTCATTGACTGGTGTGAATGTGATCTTCTGTGAGGAGAGAGTATAAAGGAAACATCAGAAATTCCCCTTTACCCAATTTCAGCACAAATTGTCCCAAGTTTGATGTTACTTGACTCTGAAAATAAAGGTTTGCAATATGTCTAGGTTAGAATATTTCTCATCCGCACCTTTGCTTTTTGCGAGCCTTCCAGCAACAGGGCCTCAAAGTCACCGTCTCTCGTTTTCTTGATGAAGAATTCGATAGTCACAGACACAGGTTCCTCAGTACCAGTCGGAGAGGGTGTCAAAGAAGATGATGACGTGATGAGCCGTATGCTGATTGCTCTGATTGAGGCTTTTCGTGCTAAAGTTCCGTCCACACTTGGCGTAGACTTTGCGTCTTCACCTAAGGGTAAGCTGTCGAACTTGATGTAAGTTGTGCCATTTTCTACTTGTATTGTAATTAAATCTGAGGTAGAAGACATGTTTCCACGAAGGCCGTCCTCGCCGTCCATCTTGTTCAGACAATAACCTGCAAGGTAAAGAGATTACCATTCGTATGAAAGTAGAGTCTGTCAGTGCCAAAACATGTAAAGAATGAAGGCTTTTGGTTGATTATCAGTTAAACTAAATTACCTGGAGTTGTTGATAGTTGAGGAGTTGTGGTGCTACTGGTCGTGGTTGTTGTGGTGCTTTTTGTTGTTTTTGCTAGAATAATTTGAAGAAAGAAAAACAATGGAGAACAAATTATCAAATGCATAATCTAAGAGCAGAATGTGACCTCTTTCTGAATTGAATGAACTGACAGGACTTATGGAGGTAAAAAGGGTATTATTCATTGATATCAATGTAATTATCCATCAAGCATAACATAAAACAATGGATTTGCTTACGAGTACGAGCGCGCCTGGTGGTAGTAGAAAGCTTCACAGATTCTCCTGTTGCCACTAATATAGAAAGGGTTAATCAAAATATTTTCAAACTTGAAAACAAAACAAAATGAACTCGTTGGTGAAATTTGTATCCTCTTCTTATTGTACTAAAACAGGTGTATTCGTTATCAAGACTCTTCTTCAAACAAATAAAACATTTCTACCTTTAGTTGTAGGAGTTTCGGTCATGATGTACTCGGTTGTTGTGAACTCTGGAAAAGCAAAAGTGACTGTGCAATAATAAGTTGAATCTATTACATTATTCTGGTGTGGACTTAAGTGGAATGATGTGCACAAATGTTCGATGACACCAAAACCGTTATGAAGAATTCACAATCGAAGACCTTGGTGGGTAATAAATTAAGACGTTGTGTTCAAAACGACTTTGAGACAAGTAATACCATCCGTGGTGATGTGCAAAGTTAACAAAATTATGTGTATTGATTGATCCGTAATCATGAAATGCTGACAGACGAAAACACCAGACTGTTTGCTCAAACAGAGCTTTAATGAGAGAAAAACCGTTCTTTCCTTGGTACAATGAAAAGGATTACCTTCAGCACATCCCAAGACGGTTAACTCAATAGTTGCTCCGCTGACACCTACGACATCAATGAATTTGACCTGAACATCCTTTATACCTTGTAGTAATCGTTCGTCCACACGAAATATCTTCACTTCTGGTTGATCGCCCTCAATCAAAAGGGTAAACTGTGAACAGGATAATCGCAATATTTGCTTTACTACAAGATATTCAAATATTGACCGCATTGTTAAAATTCAAATTTAAGCAAGTAAACAATTTCAAGTGTATTTATTTGAAAACTATTCTTGCTCACCTCCCTGGTTGTATTTGCGATCACTACTTGCTTGAAATCTGTCTCGTCTACTTTCCTAGTAAACAATGTGAAAGTGATCTTGACTGACTGTGGCGAAGTTGAACCAGCATTCGGTGAGGTCGTTCCTCTTCTTGTTTGGAGGCGACACTTGATGTGGCTTTCTTCAAAGTGATAAGAACTCCACGAAGATTGATAATGCTTGTGTACTTTCGCTCTAGAACAGCACTGTTTTCAAACCGGGTTATTGGTAACTCAGAAAATGTTAGGAAGTGCGTTGTTTGGTTACTGGAGAGATTTCCTCCGACCTCGTCATTTGACTCTACACCAGTTTCGCTATCCATATTGTCAAGACAGTACCCTGAATGGACAGAAAAGGATGATATATACACCAAAGGGATTAATCAACACAAAGGTTAATGGTATAGTGGTTTTTACTTCTCGGAACAAAAGACAAATTATGCGTTACCTTTAGTGGTTGAAACCTGAGATGTTGTTGAGGTTGTTGTTTGTTCTGTGGTTGTCTGAGTTGGTGTTGTAACTGCTATGGTGCTTGTGGATTCTTCGGTTGTCGTTGTTGGGGTTGTCACAGAAACTGCTGTAGTTGTTATCTGAGTTGTTGTGAATTCTGGGAAAAAAATCAAAGAACCAATGGGTATAAGAACAGTTTGCAATACCATGAAAAAATGGTCTTCAGACACTTCATGTCAAAGAGTTGCGTTTCTGTATTGAGTATTTGGGTTTTTTCTCTTGAAATTAATTTCTTAGGTCCGAGCAGTATAAAGATTGTTTTTCTGCTAGTATCAGCTTACCTTCTGCACAGCCCAATACATGCAGTTCTAAAGTTGCAGAATCAACACCGGTGACCTGTAGGACAGACACACGGAATTCCAAAACCCCTTTAAGGATTTCATTGTCTTCTTGTAAGAGCTTCTGCAAGGGTTGCTCATTGACTGGTGTGAATGTGATCTTCTGTGAGGAGAGAGTATAAAGGAAACATCAGAAATTCCCCTTTACCCAATTTCAGCACAAATTGTCCCAAGTTTGATGTTACTTGACTCTGAAAATAAAGGTTTGCAATATGTCTAGGTTAGAATATTTCTCATCCGCACCTTTGCTTTTTGCGAGCCTTCCAGCAACAGGGCCTCAAAGTCACCGTCTCTCGTTTTCTTGATGAAGAATTCGATAGTCACAGACACAGGTTCCTCAGTACCAGTCGGAGAGGGTGTCAAAGAAGATGATGACGTGATGAGCCGTATGCTGATTGCTCTGATTGAGGCTTTTCGTGCTAAAGTTCCGTCCACACTTGGCGTAGACTTTGCGTCTTCACCTAAGGGTAAGCTGTCGAACTTGATGTAAGTTGTGCCATTTTCTACTTGTATTGTAATTAAATCTGAGGTAGAAGACATGTTTCCACGAAGGCCGTCCTCGCCGTCCATCTTGTTCAGACAATAACCTGCAAGGTAAAGAGATTACCATTCGTATGAAAGTAGAGTCTGTCAGTGCCAAAACATGTAAAGAATGAAGGCTTTTGGTTGATTATCAGTTAAACTAAATTACCTGGAGTTGTTGATAGTTGAGGAGTTGTGGTGCTACTGGTCGTGGTTGTTGTGGTGCTTTTTGTTGTTTTTGCTAGAATAATTTGAAGAAAGAAAAACAATGGAGAACAAATTATCAAATGCATAATCTAAGAGCAGAATGTGACCTCTTTCTGAATTGAATGAACTGACAGGACTTATGGAGGTAAAAAGGGTATTATTCATTGATATCAATGTAATTATCCATCAAGCATAACATAAAACAATGGATTTGCTTACGAGTACGAGCGCGCCTGGTGGTAGTAGAAAGCTTCACAGATTCTCCTGTTGCCACTAATATAGAAAGGGTTAATCAAAATATTTTCAAACTTGAAAACAAAACAAAATGAACTCGTTGGTGAAATTTGTATCCTCTTCTTATTGTACTAAAACAGGTGTATTCGTTATCAAGACTCTTCTTCAAACAAATAAAACATTTCTACCTTTAGTTGTAGGAGTTTCGGTCATGATGTACTCGGTTGTTGTGAACTCTGGAAAAGCAAAAGTGACTGTGCAATAATAAGTTGAATCTATTACATTATTCTGGTGTGGACTTAAGTGGAATGATGTGCACAAATGTTCGATGACACCAAAACCCGTTATGAAGAATTCACAATCGAAGACCTTGGTGGGTAATAAATTAAGACGTTGTGTTCAAAACGACTTTGAGACAAGTAATACCATCCGTGGTGATGTGCAAAGTTAACAAAATTATGTGTATTGATTGATCCGTAATCATGAAATGCTGACAGACGAAAACACCAGACTGTTTGCTCAAACAGAGCTTTAATGAGAGAAAAACCGTTCTTTCCTTGGTACAATGAAAAGGATTACCTTCAGCACATCCCAAGACGGTTAACTCAATAGTTGCTCCGCTGACACCTACGACATCAATGAATTTGACCTGAACATCCTTTATACCTTGTAGTAATCGTTCGTCCACACGAAATATCTTCACTTCTGGTTGATCGCCCTCAATCAAAAGGGTAAACTGTGAACAGGATAATCGCAATATTTGCTTTACTACAAGATATTCAAATATTGACCGCATTGTTAAAATTCAAATTTAAGCAAGTAAACAATTTCAAGTGTATTTATTTGAAAACTATTCTTGCTCACCTCCCTGGTTGTATTTGCGATCACTACTTGCTTGAAATCTGTCTCGTCTACTTTCCTAGTAAACAATGTGAAAGTGATCTTGACTGACTGTGGCGAAGTTGAACCAGCATTCGGTGAGGTCGTTCCTCCTTCTTGTTTGGAGGCGACACTTGATGTGGCTTTCTTCAAAGTGATAAGAACTCCACGAAGATTGATAATGCTTGTGTACTTTCGCTCTAGAACAGCACTGTTTTCAAACCGGGTTATTGGTAACTCAGAAAATGTTAGGAAGTGCGTTGTTTGGTTACTGGAGAGATTTCCTCCGACCTCGTCATTTGACTCTACACCAGTTTCGCTATCCATATTGTCAAGACAGTACCCTGAATGGACAGAAAAGGATGATATATACACCAAAGGGATTAATCAACACAAAGGTTAATGGTATAGTGGTTTTTACTTCTCGGAACAAAAGACAAATTATGCGTTACCTTTAGTGGTTGAAACCTGAGATGTTGTTGAGGTTGTTGTTTGTTCTGTGGTTGTCTGAGTTGGTGTTGTAACTGCTATGGTGCTTGTGGATTCTTCGGTTGTCGTTGTTGGGGTTGTCACAGAAACTGCTGTAGTTGTTATCTGAGTTGTTGTGAATTCTGGGGAAAAAAATCAAAGAACCAATGGGTATAAGAACAGTTTGCAATACCATGAAAAAATGGTCTTCAGACACTTCATGTCAAAGAGTTGCGTTTCTGTATTGAGCATTTGGGTTTTTTCTCTTGAAATTAATTTCTTAGGTCCGAGCAGTATAAAGATTGTTTTTCTGCTAGTATCAGCTTACCTTCTGCACAGCCCAATACATGCAGTTCTAAAGTTGCAGAATCAACACCGGTGACCTGTAGGACAGACACACGGAATTCCAAAACCCCCTTTTAAAGGGTTTCATTGTCTTCTTGTAAGAGCTTCTGCAAGGGTTGCTCATTGACTGGTGTGAATGTGATCTTCTGTGAGGAGAGAGTATAAAGGAAACATCAGAAATTCCCCTTTACCCAATTTCAGCACAAATTGTCCCAAGTTTGATGTTACTTGACTCTGAAAATAAAGGTTTGCAATATGTCTAGGTTAGAATATTTCTCATCCGCACCTTTGCTTTTTGCGAGCCTTCCAGCAACAGGGCCTCAAAGTCACCGTCTCTCGTTTTCTTGATGAAGAATTCGATAGTCACAGACACAGGTTCCTCAGTACCAGTCGGAGAGGGTGTCAAAGAAGATGATGACGTGATGAGCCGTATGCTGATTGCTCTGATTGAGGCTTTTCGTGCTAAAGTTCCGTCCACACTTGGCGTAGACTTTGCGTCTTCACCTAAGGGTAAGCTGTCGAACTTGATGTAAGTTGTGCCATTTTCTACTTGTATTGTAATTAAATCTGAGGTAGAAGACATGTTTCCACGAAGGCCGTCCTCGCCGTCCATCTTGTTCAGACAATAACCTGCAAGGTAAAGAGATTACCATTCGTATGAAAGTAGAGTCTGTCAGTGCCAAAACATGTAAAGAATGAAGGCTTTTGGTTGATTATCAGTTAAACTAAATTACCTGGAGTTGTTGATAGTTGAGGAGTTGTGGTGCTACTGGTCGTGGTTGTTGTGGTGCTTTTTGTTGTTTTTGCTAGAATAATTTGAAGAAAGAAAAACAATGGAGAACAAATTATCAAATGCATAATCTAAGAGCAGAATGTGACCTCTTTCTGAATTGAATGAACTGACAGGACTTATGGAGGTAAAAAGGGTATTATTCATTGATATCAATGTAATTATCCATCAAGCATAACATAAAACAATGGATTTGCTTACGAGTACGAGCGCGCCTGGTGGTAGTAGAAAGCTTCACAGATTCTCCTGTTGCCACTAATATAGAAAGGGTTAATCAAAATATTTTCAAACTTGAAAACAAAACAAAATGAACTCGTTGGTGAAATTTGTATCCTCTTCTTATTGTACTAAAACAGGTGTATTCGTTATCAAGACTCTTCTTCAAACAAATAAAACATTTCTACCTTTAGTTGTAGGAGTTTCGGTCATGATGTACTCGGTTGTTGTGAACTCTGGAAAAGCAAAAGTGACTGTGCAATAATAAGTTGAATCTATTACATTATTCTGGTGTGGACTTAAGTGGAATGATGTGCACAAATGTTCGATGACACCAAAACCCGTTATGAAGAATTCACAATCGAAGACCTTGGTGGGTAATAAATTAAGACGTTGTGTTCAAAACGACTTTGAGACAAGTAATACCATCCGTGGTGATGTGCAAAGTTAACAAAATTATGTGTATTGATTGATCCGTAATCATGAAATGCTGACAGACGAAAACACCAGACTGTTTGCTCAAACAGAGCTTTAATGAGAGAAAAACCGTTCTTTCCTTGGTACAATGAAAAGGATTACCTTCAGCACATCCCAAGACGGTTAACTCAATAGTTGCTCCGCTGACACCTACGACATCAATGAATTTGACCTGAACATCCTTTATACCTTGTAGTAATCGTTCGTCCACACGAAATATCTTCACTTCTGGTTGATCGCCCTCAATCAAAAGGGTAAACTGTGAACAGGATAATCGCAATATTTGCTTTACTACAAGATATTCAAATATTGACCGCATTGTTAAAATTCAAATTTAAGCAAGTAAACAATTTCAAGTGTATTTATTTGAAAACTATTCTTGCTCACCTCCCTGGTTGTATTTGCGATCACTACTTGCTTGAAATCTGTCTCGTCTACTTTCCTAGTAAACAATGTGAAAGTGATCTTGACTGACTGTGGCGAAGTTGAACCAGCATTCGGTGAGGTCGTTCCTCCTTCTTGTTTGGAGGCGACACTTGATGTGGCTTTCTTCAAAGTGATAAGAACTCCACGAAGATTGATAATGCTTGTGTACTTTCGCTCTAGAACAGCACTGTTTTCAAACCGGGTTATTGGTAACTCAGAAAATGTTAGGAAGTGCGTTGTTTGGTTACTGGAGAGATTTCCTCCGACCTCGTCATTTGACTCTACACCAGTTTCGCTATCCATATTGTCAAGACAGTACCCTGAATGGACAGAAAAGGATGATATATACACCAAAGGGATTAATCAACACAAAGGTTAATGGTATAGTGGTTTTTACTTCTCGGAACAAAAGACAAATTATGCGTTACCTTTAGTGGTTGAAACCTGAGATGTTGTTGAGGTTGTTGTTTGTTCTGTGGTTGTCTGAGTTGGTGTTGTAACTGCTATGGTGCTTGTGGATTCTTCGGTTGTCGTTGTTGGGGTTGTCACAGAAACTGCTGTAGTTGTTATCTGAGTTGTTGTGAATTCTGGGAAAAAAATCAAAGAACCAATGGGTATAAGAACAGTTTGCAATACCATGAAAAAATGGTCTTCAGACACTTCATGTCAAAGAGTTGCGTTTCTGTATTGAGCATTTGGGTTTTTTCTCTTGAAATTAATTTCTTAGGTCCGAGCAGTATAAAGATTGTTTTTCTGCTAGTATCAGCTTACCTTCTGCACAGCCCAATACATGCAGTTCTAAAGTTGCAGAATCAACACCGGTGACCTGTAGGACAGACACACGGAATTCCAAAACCCCTTTAAGGATTTCATTGTCTTCTTGTAAGAGCTTCTGCAAGGGTTGCTCATTGACTGGTGTGAATGTGATCTTCTGTGAGGAGAGAGTATAAAGGAAACATCAGAAATTCCCCTTTACCCAATTTCAGCACAAATTGTCCCAAGTTTGATGTTACTTGACTCTGAAAATAAAGGTTTGCAATATGTCTAGGTTAGAATATTTCTCATCCGCACCTTTGCTTTTTGCGAGCCTTCCAGCAACAGGGCCTCAAAGTCACCGTCTCTCGTTTTCTTGATGAAGAATTCGATAGTCACAGACACAGGTTCCTCAGTACCAGTCGGAGAGGGTGTCAAAGAAGATGATGACGTGATGAGCCGTATGCTGATTGCTCTGATTGAGGCTTTTCGTGCTAAAGTTCCGTCCACACTTGGCGTAGACTTTGCGTCTTCACCTAAGGGTAAGCTGTCGAACTTGATGTAAGTTGTGCCATTTTCTACTTGTATTGTAATTAAATCTGAGGTAGAAGACATGTTTCCACGAAGGCCGTCCTCGCCGTCCATCTTGTTCAGACAATAACCTGCAAGGTAAAGAGATTACCATTCGTATGAAAGTAGAGTCTGTCAGTGCCAAAACATGTAAAGAATGAAGGCTTTTGGTTGATTATCAGTTAAACTAAATTACCTGGAGTTGTTGATAGTTGAGGAGTTGTGGTGCTACTGGTCGTGGTTGTTGTGGTGCTTTTTGTTGTTTTTGCTAGAATAATTTGAAGAAAGAAAAACAATGGAGAACAAATTATCAAATGCATAATCTAAGAGCAGAATGTGACCTCTTTCTGAATTGAATGAACTGACAGGACTTATGGAGGTAAAAAGGGTATTATTCATTGATATCAATGTAATTATCCATCAAGCATAACATAAAACAATGGATTTGCTTACGAGTACGAGCGCGCCTGGTGGTAGTAGAAAGCTTCACAGATTCTCCTGTTGCCACTAATATAGAAAGGGTTAATCAAAATATTTTCAAACTTGAAAACAAAACAAAATGAACTCGTTGGTGAAATTTGTATCCTCTTCTTATTGTACTAAAACAGGTGTATTCGTTATCAAGACTCTTCTTCAAACAAATAAAACATTTCTACCTTTAGTTGTAGGAGTTTCGGTCATGATGTACTCGGTTGTTGTGAACTCTGGAAAAGCAAAAGTGACTGTGCAATAATAAGTTGAATCTATTACATTATTCTGGTGTGGACTTAAGTGGAATGATGTGCACAAATGTTCGATGACACCAAAACCCGTTATGAAGAATTCACAATCGAAGACCTTGGTGGGTAATAAATTAAGACGTTGTGTTCAAAACGACTTTGAGACAAGTAATACCATCCGTGGTGATGTGCAAAGTTAACAAAATTATGTGTATTGATTGATCCGTAATCATGAAATGCTGACAGACGAAAACACCAGACTGTTTGCTCAAACAGAGCTTTAATGAGAGAAAAACCGTTCTTTCCTTGGTACAATGAAAAGGATTACCTTCAGCACATCCCAAGACGGTTAACTCAATAGTTGCTCCGCTGACACCTACGACATCAATGAATTTGACCTGAACATCCTTTATACCTTGTAGTAATCGTTCGTCCACACGAAATATCTTCACTTCTGGTTGATCGCCCTCAATCAAAAGGGTAAACTGTGAACAGGATAATCGCAATATTTGCTTTACTACAAGATATTCAAATATTGACCGCATTGTTAAAATTCAAATTTAAGCAAGTAAACAATTTCAAGTGTATTTATTTGAAAACTATTCTTGCTCACCTCCCTGGTTGTATTTGCGATCACTACTTGCTTGAAATCTGTCTCGTCTACTTTCCTAGTAAACAATGTGAAAGTGATCTTGACTGACTGTGGCGAAGTTGAACCAGCATTCGGTGAGGTCGTTCCTCCTTCTTGTTTGGAGGCGACACTTGATGTGGCTTTCTTCAAAGTGATAAGAACTCCACGAAGATTGATAATGCTTGTGTACTTTCGCTCTAGAACAGCACTGTTTTCAAACCGGGTTATTGGTAACTCAGAAAATGTTAGGAAGTGCGTTGTTTGGTTACTGGAGAGATTTCCTCCGACCTCGTCATTTGACTCTACACCAGTTTCGCTATCCATATTGTCAAGACAGTACCCTGAATGGACAGAAAAGGATGATATATACACCAAAGGGATTAATCAACACAAAGGTTAATGGTATAGTGGTTTTTACTTCTCGGAACAAAAGACAAATTATGCGTTACCTTTAGTGGTTGAAACCTGAGATGTTGTTGAGGTTGTTGTTTGTTCTGTGGTTGTCTGAGTTGGTGTTGTAACTGCTATGGTGCTTGTGGATTCTTCGGTTGTCGTTGTTGGGGTTGTCACAGAAACTGCTGTAGTTGTTATCTGAGTTGTTGTGAATTCTGGGAAAAAAAATCAAAGAACCAATGGTATAAGAACAGTTTGCAATACCATGAAAAAATGGTCTTCAGACACTTCATGTCAAAGAGTTGCGTTTCTGTATTGAGCATTTGGGTTTTTTCTCTTGAAATTAATTTCTTAGGTCCGAGCAGTATAAAGATTGTTTTTCTGCTAGTATCAGCTTACCTTCTGCACAGCCCAATACATGCAGTTCTAAAGTTGCAGAATCAACACCGGTGACCTGTAGGACAGACACACGGAATTCCAAAACCCCTTTAAGGATTTCATTGTCTTCTTGTAAGAGCTTCTGCAAGGGTTGCTCATTGACTGGTGTGAATGTGATCTTCTGTGAGGAGAGAGTATAAAGGAAACATCAGAAATTCCCCTTTACCCAATTTCAGCACAAATTGTCCCAAGTTTGATGTTACTTGACTCTGAAAATAAAGGTTTGCAATATGTCTAGGTTAGAATATTTCTCATCCGCACCTTTGCTTTTTGCGAGCCTTCCAGCAACAGGGCCTCAAAGTCACCGTCTCTCGTTTTCTTGATGAAGAATTCGATAGTCACAGACACAGGTTCCTCAGTACCAGTCGGAGAGGGTGTCAAAGAAGATGATGACGTGATGAGCCGTATGCTGATTGCTCTGATTGAGGCTTTTCGTGCTAAAGTTCCGTCCACACTTGGCGTAGACTTTGCGTCTTCACCTAAGGGTAAGCTGTCGAACTTGATGTAAGTTGTGCCATTTTCTACTTGTATTGTAATTAAATCTGAGGTAGAAGACATGTTTCCACGAAGGCCGTCCTCGCCGTCCATCTTGTTCAGACAATAACCTGCAAGGTAAAGAGATTACCATTCGTATGAAAGTAGAGTCTGTCAGTGCCAAAACATGTAAAGAATGAAGGCTTTTGGTTGATTATCAGTTAAACTAAATTACCTGGAGTTGTTGATAGTTGAGGAGTTGTGGTGCTACTGGTCGTGGTTGTTGTGGTGCTTTTTGTTGTTTTTGCTAGAATAATTTGAAGAAAGAAAAACAATGGAGAACAAATTATCAAATGCATAATCTAAGAGCAGAATGTGACCTCTTTCTGAATTGAATGAACTGACAGGACTTATGGAGGTAAAAAAGGGTATTATTCATTGATATCAATGTAATTATCCATTAAGCATAACATAAAACAATGGATTTGCTTACGAGTACGAGCGCGCCTGGTGGTAGTAGAAAGCTTCAAAGATTCTCCTGTTGCCACTAATATAGAAAGGGTTAATCAAAATATTGTCAAACTTAAAAACAAAACAAAATGAACTCGTTGGTGAAATTCTTACCCTCTTCTTATTGGACTAAAACACGTGTATTCGTTATCAAGACTCTTCTTTAAACAAATAAAACATTTCTACCTTTAGTTGTAGGGGTTTCGGTCATGATGTACTCGGTTGTTGTGAACTCTGGAAAAGCAAAAGTGACTGTGCAATAATAAGTTAAATCTATTACATTATTCTGGTGTGGACTTAAGTAGAATGATGTGCACAAATGTTCGATGACACTAAAACTAAATCGTTCGCCCACAGGAAATATCTTCACTTAAGCCCATTCAGTTCTGTCGTTGCAAAATCTTATTCAGTGATCTCTTGGATGTCCACACGAATACTGTCTGTCTTCACAGCCGGTCATCAGGGCCGTTTTTTTCTCTTCGTATTATTTTAATAAACATGTGTTCAACAGGGATAGGATATTTAAATTTGATAAAATGAAAACTTACCTTTTGCACATCCCAATACGTGTAATTCCATATGCAATGAGCTTGCTCCGATGATGTCGATGATCTCGACCCGGAGTTCGTCAATGGTGTCTAGAGACTCGCTGTCACTTGAAAATTTATGTAGTGAGGTTTTGCTGTTGATGAGACTAAAGGTGACTTTCTACGATTTCAAAAGGGAAAAGGTAATAATTTACAAAGGAAGACAGGTTTTCAATATGATTTTTTAAATGTTTGTTTTGACTGATTTGATTTGCTTGTTTGATCACCCTTCATGCAGTGCTATTCTTGTTTCATTTCTGATACTGTTGTCCAGATTGGACTGACATATCCCTAGGCGACAGTGCCTTTTTTGATGGTTCTGGCTATAACCATAATTTTGCTTGTTGGGGTGTTTGTTTGTTTGTTTGTTTGTTTGTTTACTTAAAGTAGTAGTAATGATTAATATATGGGAGGTTTTGCGAAGGATTTTTCTGTTTGTTTGATTGTCTGATTAGTCTGAGTTACCGAGTTTAATTGAAACACGAATAAATTTAGGTCGACAATTTGAACGCAGCAGAAACAAATAATATAACAATGAATCCAACAAACGTTTGATACAGATTAACTGAGTTGTTCACCTTTGGTTCGGTCGTCGATTCCATCAGGTCCAAAAATTGTGTCTCGTTTGGTTTCCTTGTGGACAGTAACCACCGTGATTTTCACCGTTTCACCACCGGATGATTGTGACGCGGCAGATGTTTTTGGTATCAATCTGAGACTGAGTCCACTGATAACGACGGATCTCATTATTTTATATTGAACGACTGGATTCCTTTCGGATTCGGGGTTGTTTCAACTGCCCAGTGTCCGCTTTCCTCTAACTGTATCAGGTTGACTGATTTGACACGTTCAATCAGTGATGAATCACCATCCAAGACATCTGAACAGTAATCTTTCAGAATTGTGATGGGAAGGAAGAAGTTGAGAGCGCAAAACATAATTCAAAGATAAAACAGATGAATACATGTAGACAAAAATTAAAACAATAATAAAAACAGGTTTGTACCCACCTTCTGTTGTTGATGACTTGGTTGTGGTTGTTACACAATTTGGATTCATGCGACATCCCATAAGAAACGCAGAATTTGACGAACCGACTAATCTCATGTCAGATATTTCGTCGGATGATTTATGAACGCACTTGCATATTTCACAGTCCTGCACAACAGTTTCACCCTCCTGTAAAGTTCAGTATTGTTCGATAAGTCAAAGATCATCAAAGTGGAGAAAACGTTAATATGCACGGAACGTCATGATAATTAGTTTGTCAGTACTGTCCGTCATAATACTACAGTTAAACTTTAGTTTAAGTCTACTGATCATGTTTTTTTTTGCAAAATAGAAAAACATTGTATAAAATGGAAATTGCTTGATGATTTGAGTGTTTCCGGTAGTTGTGGTTGAGCATGTAAATGTTGCCTCTTCTAGGATTGAAATTTGATCCAGGTTTTCATGAATAAAAAGAATAATATACTTACATAGAAGGTATGGTTTTTCAAAATGCAATCTGGTCTGCAGCTCTCAACTTCAACACACATGGATGTATTGTACTGGAAACCCAGTTGCTTCAAGGTGTCAGCATCCCCATCTTTCATGAAGCCCTCTCTGCATTCACAGAGTGTTGTGTGGTTGAACATCTTTGCAAACTCAGGCATACAGGCATTTGTGTCATTGAATAGCTTGCTACCAGATGACTTGTTACAAGGCACGTGACATATATCCCCGCAATCTTGGTCAACAAAAACAAAGACAGATCAACTTTATATCAATCATGTTGTACTGGGAATGTTATATCGAGAATTTAACATGGACAACTATTTTAGCTATTAATCAACACTAATAAAAACCAATAAAAATGCACAAACTTACAAACTTTAACAGTTGACGAAGGTACTGCTTCAGTTGTTGCTTCTGTTGATGGGGATGAAACCAAAATAGTTTGATGTATATTATCAGCAATTACAGAACAGGGTCAAGTTAAAAAAAAAAAATTTTTTTTATTGAACTCATTGGAAAATAAACTTGGCTCGTATTTCATCACATACAACAGTTTTACAAATAACAAGATCTTTTTAATAAGTCGCCATTTGTGTATGTTTACATCATCTAACCCAAACATAAGGTAGAAAACAAGCAAACTTACCGAACAAAAGCGTGGTCGTTTGTTCTGTAGGTGCTGGTGTTGTTGGTTGGGTAATTGTTCCTGTTTAGTAAACGGTTATATAGAAAAATTGAGAGATAACACCAATGTAATTTGAAGCCTCTTGAAGTGGGTTTGAAAGGGGGTAATCTTAAAAGAAAAGAAAACAAAACGACCGTAAGGGGGATGCAAACCCTTATGTTGATACTGTTAGAATGACGCTCCCCATAGTGTATGACTTCCGACTGTTGACCCAAACTATTGGCGTACAACCCGGGGGGGGGGGCAACGCATGCCCTCCCTAATTCGGTCAAAATAGTGTGTGTTAATGTGTGTACAGCTTCGGGAAAATCATCACCTTTGCCCCCTAAACTAAAGAATCCCCATACACCTATGCCCCAAACAATGATATTGAAAAACATTTGGAGATCACCAACAAACAGTTGCTATGTTAAAACGCTGACAAGTAAATTTTGAGGTCTGGTTTGTTACCCAAACGTTAAACGATCTAGGATTATAGATAAGTGAACAATTAAAATTGAATACAGAAAAAAGACAAATATACGGATACAAACATGCAAAAATATACTCACTGCAATGTGCACAACACTCTCCCTCAACTTGGTACGGCTCGAATCCCTTCAAAATATGAGAATACAATTTGTCTTTAATATTTTTTTAGATACCAAACCCAGAAATGACTCCATGAACATCACATACCCACAATTGAAACTTTGAGTTAAGTCTTTTGCAAGGTGTGTTCGTACGAAAATCTATACTAATACAATACTACTACGTTCCGTCGTCCTGAAATGCTCTGGATCAGCAACACGTAACACAAATACCAAACATATGTGTCTTCCAATTCCATTAAAATTTGTACTTACGGATTGGCAGGGTGGATCCTGACACACTTTCGAGCGACACATTAAATTGTTTTTGGAGCTGCATTGACATTCTTCACACTTGGTTGGCTTCCAAACTTCGCCAACCTTTGAATTTAACGCATAAAAAATGTTCAAAGAGTTGTATGCATATTATTGTTCCAAACTCCTTAATAAAGCAAGTGGTATAACAAGGACTTTTTGTTTGTATTGCTTCGATTAATGTATTGATTGATCAAAACTCCTTATTAAAGCAAGTGGAATAACAAGGACATTTTCATTTTCATTTTGGGGGGATTAATTAATTGATTGATCAATTAAAGCATTAATTATTTAAGTGATTTTAAGTGATTCCTTAAAAAATGTAACAAATAAGAAACCAATTTCTTCTTTAACGGATGTTCTCAATTTAGTTACTCTGCGTACTGATAAGTATGTTTTGGGGTAAAGTTGCACTGACATTTGACAAAAAAATGAATGACCCTAACTATTTCATTCTCGAAGATTTTTAAACTGAGAGGATTGCGCCCAACCAATTCCGTTAATGTTAACGTAACTCACGTATCTGTAAACATCAGTGGCGTCATCCTTAAATTTGCATCGGTCTGAAAGGGAAACAAATAATTAAATCATGGATTGGTGAAAACAACCCAACAAAATAATAAAATCAGGTCAGGTCACTGTAAAGGGAAGACATTAATTTCATTCAAACGAGCCTTTTTATTTATTAAAGTTAAATATTCTTACAATAAAACAAACAACAATAGTATAAGATATTGTTTCAGCAGCAAGTCATTGTTTATTTGTTTGTATCCTTTTGTCGAGAACTGAGTTTTCAAGGAATCCTGTATTTGTATGTGATCTATCAACTTCAAGTAAAATTCCCCAAACTTATTTTACGAATCATGTTTATTTTGGTAAAATCATGATACCTTTCGGGACACAGTGGCAACAAATCATGTCGTCTGGGTCCTCATTGACAAGATCCATCTGTAAAAAGATATAACATTTTTATAAATACTATATATTTTGATGCAGGGATGTATTAAATGGAACACGAAGTGTAATCCAACGAGACATTGTTATTTTACATGCATTCATTTTACTTGAACATAAATAATTATTAAGAAACTAACCGTATACAATTTATGCCATTTTTTTTTCGAACTCAATAGGAGATATCGAAGAATTGTGTATGCTTTATAAGCACACAACGATTTAATGGATTCGAAATTACTTTATATCCATAAAAAAAACTAGCAGAAATAAACTTTGGCTGAAACTTACTTCTTCGCCACAGGCATCTTTGATATCACAAAACTCGTGACAGTCTACCAAACAGTTGTTTTTATCCTTCCATTTACACATTGTACAGTTGTCTTGGGTCCAGATAGTGTCATGCTAGTTTTTGTGGGATAAAAAACAAATTGAAAACAATTTATACTTATTATTAAATATTATTACCTTGTTCTAAGTCCCTGTACTTGTTTTAGTCAAAGTTAGTTACAAATCTGTTCCAATCATAATCATACAATGACATGAGCCATAACTGTACAGTCATTTCATTTTTAAGAACAAAATATCCACTTACCAAGTGCTCCATGTAAAGGCAAGTGCATTTCTCAACACACTCTGTTCCATTCCAGAACATGTCGTTCGAGCAACTACATCCTGGTTGGCAGTCTTGTGAGCAATCCATTGTCGGGTATTCACAGGTACGGTTGCATGCGCAGTCACTGTGCACCATACCGTATTGGCATTCTAAAAATGAGAAATCATGTTTATCACAAAAGTGTCTTTACACAAAATGTGTGACCCTGGTTGCACTCTTTCTATAGTAATGTATTACCTCAATAACTAAAAGATCGAAAGAAAAACAAATCCGCCGAAAAACACGCTTCTTTTATTCATGAAAGCCAGTGACGCACCCCGGTTGTCTGCTTATCGAATTGTTACATTTTGGTTTAATTCAGATAGACAAATTCATTGGGAATGTTGAATTGTCACCAAAGGGTTCGTTTAGGGCACTTGACTTGCACACCGGAAAAAACTGTTAATTGTTCATTTTATATCACATGACCCCATCCCCATCCCCGACCCCACAAAGGCATAACTTTTCCAATCACTCTACAAAGATGCTTTGAGGATGCGCCACTGCTTTAAGATGTAACTGAATGTGTTGGACCAGGTCAACGAAACATTTCAGTTGGATTGAACTTACTTGGTACACAGGAGCAGCATTCGCCGGGATTTTCCACAAGCATCAGTCCGTCTGTGCAGTTTTCAATGTTACAATTTTGTATCAAAAGGGATTGATTACCTAGGCTCTGTGTGGTGCTTTCGCATATGCTAATGTAACAATCATCGATCACAACTTCATCGCCGTCCTTCGAACAAAAATAAAACAAATGCTCGACAAATTATGAGTGAAATGAGGAACAACTTGTGGAAGTCTGTATTTTTTTTACCGTTTGTACACAATTACAAGTTAAAAAAAGAAAAGTTCATTTAACAAAAATGCTAATAAGTCCTTAAAGGCCCTGTACACTATTGGTAAGATCGAAAAACACAAATGTTCACAGATTCACACATAACTTACATGATTTCAAGTAAGTAATGGTAGAAAGGGTTCCTTAAAATATTTCTGCCTAAAATGCTATCGTTTCTGAGAAATGAGTAAAACATCAGTTTTTATCACGCGCGATAATAAACTTGATGTTTGAAAAACAGAAAACACATAAGGTCTCTTTTCACTATTTTCTCGGGACCTCGTTGACCAATATTGAGCTCAAATTTTCACAGGTGTGTTGTTTCATGTATTTGGTTGATTACACAAAACATGAACACTGTCTGTGATTATTTTATCAGCTCTACCAATCATGTATAATACCTTTATTACGGTTTCGATTTTGCATATATCTTCGTATCTTTCTGATAATAAAAAGAACGGGAGTCTATTAGTCTATCACTGTGGCCGCGCAGGCCCAAGGATACATCTGTAGACTGATTTTGTAACTACCTTATAAAAGGTGCCATTGTAGTAACACGGGCATTCCTCAGCTTTGATACATTTATCTTCATTTGTCACCATGCCGGTAGGACAGCTGCATCCTGGTTTACAAGTTGTTCTATTACACACTGCTGCCAGTCTTGATATCATATCTTTACATTTTATTTCACACGAGCATTCCTGCCAGACCATTTCTCCCTCACAGAGTGCTGAAAAGTAATATACATAAAAATAGTTATTCTTTGCTCAATAAGTAATAAATAATTGATGTTTCTGTCAATCAACTGCATTGCAAATAATAAGAGGAAAATGTTTGCCACGCACACGGGAAGGTTTATGTCAACTCGAAATGATAGAGAACAAATTAGATTGTAGAGATAACGGGCAGAACGATTTGGGTCGTACTTGTAATAACTGCAAATAAATGGCAGATTTATAGTGGTTCTAAATGCTATCTACGTTGTTTTTAAATCAGAAAATAAAGATATTGTTATATTCAGCTGTAATTAAGGGTTTACCTTTGGTCGTTGTAACAACCGGTGTAGTAGTGGAGATTTCTGTTCAGGATGACAGAGAAATCGTCATTATTTACAAGATTTCAGTTAAGGCTAAACTTACAAAACACAAGTTTAAGAAATACGCTAAGGAATTCGACTTACCTTCTATGCAGCCTAGGACATCGAGTCGCAAACTACCACTTCCAGAATTTTCGTCATCAATGGATTGAACTTGTAATCTAACTGCAACTACTCCTCTTAAGGGAGTGTCCAGAACGACGTTCTCAAATCTATCTCCGGACAAGCTTGCTGTGATTTTCTGATCTTGCTTCACGTTAACAAACTCTAAGGTATCTTCGAATTTGACTAGGAGGTTGAAGTCCAATTTCTTTACGAGCTCACCACTGCCTTTTAGCTTGAAACCGCGCACTTTAACTTTAGAATTGAAGTTAACAGTCACCATAGGAAGTTCCTCCTCGGCAGCATCTGACAACATCCTGAAGGTCCACGGATTTTCAGAGTCGATATCAGTTGATTGGTTTAGTGTTTCCTTCGGGGCAAATGAACGCTCTTCTCCACGACCAAGCGTGTCACTCAAGGAATCCATGCAGGAACCTGTAATTTGGTATTGTCAAACGTTTAGTTTTTTTGAAACAAGTTATCAGCAACAAATTATAAATGACATCGTAATAATTGTGACAAATATCAAAAATTAAGTAACTAAGAGAGGTTTGCGGTAACACCATGTTAATATCAAAAATGTTAAACAAAATGCGGTCATTACCTGCTGTAGTCGAAGTGGATGTTTGGGTCGTAGTTGTAACCACTGCAAATGATGAAAGATAGATTGTTATCAATTTAATGAAATATCCAGAGATAATTGCTGGCATTATTTGGGGTTTTTAATGTTGCTTCTGTAAATTAGAGTTCGCATGTAACCCCGACACTGTTTTTGAAGAGGGAAAAATCACGTGGATTGAACATTACACGCTGAGAGAACATTACAGAGTTTATATTCAAGTCAAGTTATTTAAACATAAACAAATCCGGAAGTCAGACACCGCACGCCTTTTTATGGCGGGAATTTTGAGTAAAAAACGACCTTTCTGACTTGTGGTTTCCGTTTTCCGTTTGGAAAGAAAAAGTGGATATAATTTCATTTCAAATTTACCTTTAGTCGTCGTGAAGACCGGTGTAGTAGTGGAGATTTCTGTTTATAATCAAGCAGATATCGTCATTAATCAATATTAGTTATGCCAATTTTTCGTCCATGTATTGTTTTTTTATTTAAACATAATTTCAAAATCGACATGAACATTTTGGATAATGTTTTCTCCTTTTTGGGGTTCTCTTTTCAATTGTACATGTTGTTAGTCTTGAATTTGAATTGTTTGTGCACAGTGGGAAACATTTTCACCTTATATTTGTAAACTTTCATGAACTGAATAAAGTTGGATTGAATTCAATTGACTTACCTTCCATGCAGCCAAGAACATCGAAACGCAAACTACCTGTTCCGGACTTGTCTTTATCTACGGACTCAAGTTGCAAGCGAAGAGCCAGCAAACCATGTAAGGGAGAAGATAGCACGACCGACTCAATTCTTTGGTTGGTCAATTCTGCCACTATTTTTTCGTCTTTCAGCACCTCAAACTGTCCTTCAACTTCGTATTTAGCCAACAGAATGAATTGTAATTCCTTGCCAACATCACCACTGCCCTGTAGTTTAAATCCGTGCACTTGCACCTTGGACTTGAACTCAACAGTCACCGTAGGGATTTTCTCTGTGTCACCATCTGACAGTAGCTCGAAAGTCCAGGGACTGCCGGCATTGATACCAGTGGATTGATATTGATCTTGCTTTGGTAAAACTGAACGCTCTTCTTCGAGATCCTGCTGGCCGTTCAATGGTTCCATACAGTAACCTGGAAGTTTCAAAATAAAATATTGTTGAAAAGATAATTATTGACACAAAAGTAGCAGGTCAAAATAAGCTAATACAGATAGTAAACAATCAACAAGGGTAATTAAAGGGTTTACCTTTGGTCGATGTGACAACCGGTGTAGTAGTGGAGATTTCTGTTCAGGATGACAGAGAAATCGTCATTATTTACAATTGCCAATTTAGTCTAAATTTACAAAATACAAGTTCAAGAATTACGCTAAGGAATTCGACCTACCTTCTTTGCAGCCTAGGACATCGAGTCGCAAACTACCACTTCCAGCTTTGTCGCCATCAATGGATTGAACTTGTAATCTTACTGCAACTACTCCTTGTAAGGGAGTGTCCAGAACGAAGGTCTCCAATCTATCTCCGGACAAGCTTGCTGTGATTTTCTGATCTTGCTTCACGTTAACAAACTGTTCCATTTCTCCGAATTTGGCCAGGAGAGTGAATTCAAATTTCTTGCCAATCTCACCCTTGCCTTGTAGTTTAAATCCGGTCACTGTTACCTTGGACCTGAACTCAACAGTCACCGTAGGGATTTTCTCTGCGTCATCATCTGACGGTAGCTCGAATGTCCAGGGACTCTCGGCATTGATGCCAGTTGATTGATCTTGATCTTGCTTTGGTAATGCTGAACGCTCTTCTTCGAGATCCTGCTGGCCGTTCAATGGTTCCATACAGTAACCTGGAGTGGGTATGTTTATAAAACAAATCATTGTAAAATTAGCAATCCAAACCACAGTACGTCATTAAGAGCATGGATACAAAATATATTTTATGTACAGTACAAACAGAAGAAAGTTCACGCTAACAGCGAACATTACCTTTTGTGGTGGAGGTTGGCATTTCAGTTGTTGTTGTTACCACTGGGGGAACAAAAATTGAAATATAGTGCTTTCAATTCAAACGTAATCCGTGCGATACTAATTGTGCATTTCTGTTTGAAATCAAGTTCAAAGCAAGATGAACAGGATACGGTCGAAGCAAATGCCATATATGATGCCAGCAGATACTTTTCAAGTGTCTGTTTTTAATAAACAACCAGTACTCCGCCATTTTATTTATTTTAAACTAAAACAAATCAAAGTTACCCAACTTCACCTAGCCGAACCTAGCCAACTAACATGCCAATTGTCGTGTTACCATCGGGGTTGTTTTTCACAACAAGTAAATCAATGACATGGTTTTCCCATAGGAATTGGTTTTCCCATAGGAATTGTACAGCAATTACTTAGCAGTTGACCTAATAGTCACTACTAGGTGAAGTGAACCATTTGGTTTTCAGATGGCTTCGCGGTGGAAGTGTAGAGGGTTTATATCAATGTGCCAAATGAGCGAGACTGTGCCTACTGGACTAGTGGGAAAAACCATTCAAAATAGATTATGGTATTATGGCTGTCTTTGGTAAACAAACATAGGTGCTTATTCCATGAGTTGCAGAGACAAAAAGAGAGTAAAGTGGTATAAACTATAAATAGAGATACATGTGGGCTAATTTCAAAGGAAAAGTGTCAATAATTTATTTCCACTAGTCACAAGGGTCTATATCTAATAGTTTGGGCGATTTAAACGTGATTGTGTTCTCCAAAAACATGTATTACACGCAAATATCAAAAAGTACACTTGAAAAGTACCTGGTAGTGACAGTGTGTAAGTTTTTTTTAAGACGGTGTCACGCGGGGTTTAACAACAAATAGATAAGCATCAATAGTGTTGTGAAAACTAATTGTAATCGTGTTCTTTATTTTTTGTTCAATTAATCTTTTACCGGTTGTGGGTGTTGTCGATCTTCGCTGTCGAGTTGTGGTCAAGACAACATTGAACCCTGTAACAGCTGGAGCTGCAAACCAAATAAAAAAATAGAAAATTTGAGAAATTGCAGTTCATCGCAAAATGGTCATCACTTGTTATCGATCTTCACTTAAAAAAACCCATTTTGTTCTGAAAGTGTTTTGCTTTAATCAGGTATAGTCGAACTGTGTTTAAGTTGATGAAAAAAACTATTTCGGCCACGCCCAGACAGCAACGTTTTAATGATTTATTTACCTTCTGTCGTCGTACTCGCTAGAGTGGTAGTTGACAATTCTGTAATAAGAAATGAGAAAGACAAAGACCATTTTATTACAAAAAAAGTTAATCTTGTCCTATCACGCCGAAACACCTCGTATCCAAGTTTCTCAAGCTCTAACTGTATGTTAATTACCTTCTTTGCAACCAAGGATAGCAACACGTAAACTGAACTGAAGATTGCTGTTAGTGGATTGATCTGCCTCATCCATTCTAGAGAGGGAGACTATTTCTAAGCGCAATCCTGTTAAACCTTTTCAGCGGCTTGTTCGTCAGGATTAGATCTGAAGGTCGTTCTGTTAGACTCATGCCCAGCACCTGCAACACCAGCAATAAATTAGTATAAAACGGCAACTCTATATCTGATATTTCGAGTGCTGCTCGACTTGACATACGCATTGCACTCGATTTGAAATGCTGTCAAATGAAGTTGGACTTTTTAGGTAAAACTTAAATGTCTTTGGAGGAATTTCTTGTTGAGAAACGCTTCACTCACCAATGTGTCACCCCGGGCATCCTTTACTTTAAGAAACGTGTCATCCAGCCCGCGTTTAGCTAGCAAGATGAATCCAATTCGGTCGTCGCCGTTTGTACTGCCCTGAAGCTTAACTCCAGTAACTGTGACATCCGTCTTAAACTCAATGGTTACTCGTGGGTTTTTCCCAACTTGATCGTTCAAAGATGGCTTGTAGTCAAGGGAGAACGTCCAAGGTTTCTGTGCGTTCAAACTAGTTGACTGATCATCAGAAATAACCGGTTGTGTGACTCGTTTCTTTTCCAGTTTCTGCGTCCCGTCCAGCTGTTCCATACAGTATCCTAACACAAAAACCGCAACAAGAAAACGAATTTCAAATTAATCCGCCAAAATAAATTATTCAGCCAGAACATGTGCTTTTTCACGTTGACGAAAGAATGAAATAAAGTACCCACCTGCAGTTGTGGAGGTTGGAGATGGAGACGTAGTAGTTACAACTGCAAAAGTAATCAATTATTGAAGTTTCTGTCAATAACTGCATTGCAAATATGGAGGGAAATGTTTGACATGCACTCGGGAAGGTTTATGTCAACTCGAAATGATAGAGAACAAATTAGATTGTAGAAATAACGGGAACAACGATTTATGTCGTACTTGTAATAACTGCAAAAAAATGACAGATCGATTCTTGCAACAATAGTTTAATTTTTATAGTGGTTCTAAATGCTATCTACGTTGTTTTTAAATCAGAAAATAAAGATATTGTTATATTCAGCTGTAATTAAGGGTTTACCTTTGGTCGTTGTAACAACCGGTGTAGTAGTGGAGATTTCTGTTCAGGATGACAGAGAAATCGTCATTATTTACAAGATTTCAGTTAAGGCTAAACTTACAAAACACAAATTTAAGAATTACGCTAAGGAATTCGACCTACCTTCTTTGCAACCTAGGACATCGAGTCGCAAACTACCACTTCCAGAATTCTCGTCATCAATGGATTGAACTTGTAATCTAACTGCAACTACTCCTCTTAAGGGAGTGTCCAGAACGACGGTCTCCAATCCATCTCCGGACAAGCTTGCTGTGATTTTCTGATCTTGCTTCACGTTAACAAACTCTAAGGTACCTTCGAATTTGGCTAGGAGGTTGAAGTCCAATTTCTTGACGAGCTCACCACTGCCTCTTAGCTTGAAACCGCGCACTGTAACTTGAGAATTGAAGTTAACTGTCACCATAGGAAGTTCATCTTCGGCAGCATCAGACAACAATTTGAAGGTCCACGGATTTTCAGAGTCGATATCAGTTGATTGATTTAGTGTTTCCTTCGGGGCAAATGAACGCTCTTCTCCACGACCAAACGTGTCACTCAAGGGATCCATGCAGGAACCTGTAAATTGGTATTGTCAAACGTTTAGTTTTATTCCCCCCAAAAAGTTATCAGCAACAAATTATAAATGACATCGTAATAATTGTGACAAATATCAAAAATTAAGTAACTAAGAGAGGTTTGCGGTAACACCATGTTAATATCAAAAATGTTAAACAAAATGCGGTCATTACCTGCTGTAGTCGAGGTGGACGTTTGGGTCGTAGTTGTAACCACTGCAAATGATGTAAGATAGAATGTTATCAATTTAATGAAATATCAAGAGATAATTGCTGGCATTATTTGGGGGTTTTAATGTTGCTTTTGTAAATTAGAGTTCGCATGTAACCCCGACACTGTTTTTGAAGAGGAAAAAATCACGTGGATTAAACATTACACGCTGAGAGAAATGACAGAGTTTATATTCAAGTCAAGTTATTTAAACATAAACAAATCCGGAAGTCAGACACCGCATGCCTTTTTATGGCGGGAATTTTGAGTAAAAAAACACCTTTCTGACTTGTGGTTTCCGTTTTCCGTTTGGGAAAAAAGTGGATATAATTTCATTTCAAATTTACCTTTAGTGTTGTGACGACCGGTGTAGTAGTGGAGATTTCTGTTTATAATCAAGCAGATATCGTCATTAATCAATATTAGTTATGCACATTTTTTGTCCATGTATTGTTATTTTATTTAAACATAATTTCAAAATCGACATGAACATTTTGGATAATGTTTTCTCCATTTTTGAGGTTCTCTTTTCAATTGTACATCTTTGTAAACTTTCATGAACTGAATAAAGTTGGATTGAATTCAATTGACTTACCTTCGATGCAGCCAAGAACATCGAAACGCAAACTACCTGTTCCGGACTTGTCTTTATCTACGGACTCAAGTTGCAAGCGAAGAGCCAGCAAACCATGTAAGGGAGAAGATAGCACGACCGACTCAATTCTTTGGTTGGTCAATTCTGCCACTAGTTTTTCGTCTTTCAGCACCTCAAACTGTCCTTCAACTTCGTATTTAGCCAACAGAATGAATTGTAATTCCTTGCCAACATCACCACTGCCCTGTAGTTTAAATCCGGGTCACTGTTACCTTGGACTTGAACTCAACAGTCACCGTAGGGATTTTCTCTGTGTCACCATCTGACAGTAGCTCGAAAGTCCAGGGACTGCCGGCATTGATACCAGTCGATTGATATTGATCTTGCTTTGGTAAAACTGAACGCTCTTCTTCGAGATCCTGCTGGCCGTTCAATGGTTCCATACAGTAACCTGGAAGTTTGAAAATAAAATATTGTTGAAAAGATAATTATTGACACAAAAGTAGCAGGTCAAAATAAGCTAAAACAGATAGTAAACAATTAACAAAGGGAAATACTCGTTTGTTGAAAATTCAATATTGATTTACGGTCTTTACCTGCTGTAGTAGAGGCTGACGTTTGGGTCGTACTTGTAATAACTGCAAATAAATGAAAGATCGAATCCTGTATCAACAGTTTAATTTGTATAGTGGTACATAATGCTCTCTACGTTGTTGTTAATTCAGACAATAAAGATATTGTGATATTCAGCTGTAATTAAAGGGTTTACCTTTGGTCGATGTGACAACCGGTGTAGTAGTGGAGATTTCTGTTCAGGATGACAGAGAAATCGTCATTATTTACAAATGCCAATTAAGTCTAAATTTACAAAATACAAGTTCAAGAATTACGCTAAGGAATTCGACCTACCTTCTTTGCAGCCTAGGACATCGAGTCGCAAACTACCACTTCCAGCTTTGTCGCCATCAATGGATTGAACTTGTAATCTTACTGCAACTACTCCTTGTAAGGGAGTGTCCAGAACGAAGGTCTCCAATCTATCTCCGGACAAGCTTGCTGTGATTTTCTGATCTTGCTTCACGTTAACAAACTGTTCCATTTCTCCGAATTTGGCTAGGAGAGTGAATTCAAATTTCTTGCCAATCTCACCCTTGCCTTGTAGTTTAAATCCGGTCACTGTTACCTTGGACCTGAACTCAACAGTCACCGTAGGGATTTTCTCTGCGTCATCATCTGACGGTAGCTCGAATGTCCAGGGACTCTCGGCATTGATGCCAGTTGATTGATCTTGATCTTGCTTTGGTAATGCTGAACGCTCTTCTTCGAGATCCTGCTGGCCGTTCAATGGTTCCATACAGTAACCTGGAGTGGGTATGTTTATAAAACAAATCATTGTAAAATTAGCAATCCAAACCACAGTACGTCATTAAGAGCATGGATACAAAATATATTTTATGTACAGTACAAACAGAAGAAAGTTCACGCTAACAGCGAACATTACCTTTTGTGGTGGAGGTTGGCATTTCAGTTGTAGTTGTTACCACTGGGGGAAAAAAATTGAAATATAGTGCTTTCAATTCAAACGTAATCCGTGCGATACTAATTGTGCATTTCTGTTTGAAATCAAGTTCAAAGCAAAATGAACAGGATACGGTCGAAGCAAATGCCATATATGATGCCAGCAGATACTTTTCAAGTGTCTGTTTTCAATAAACAACCAGTACTCCGCCATTTTATTTATTTTAAACTAAAACAAATCAAAGTTACCCAACTTCACCTAGCCGAACCTAGCCAACTAACATGCCATTTGTCGTGTTACCATCGGGGTTGTTTTTCACAACAAGTAAATCAATGACCTGGTTTTCCCATAGGAATTGGTTTAGTCATAGGAATTGTACAGCAATTACTTAGCAGTTGACCTAATAGTCACTACTAGGTGAAGTGAACCATTTTGTTTTCAGATGGCTTCGCGGTGGAAGTGTAGAGGGTTTATATCAATGTGCCAAATGAGCGAGACTGTGCCTACTGGACTAGTGGGAAAGACCGTTCAAAATAGATTATGGTATTATGGCTGTCTTTGGTAAACAAACATAGGTGCTTATTCCATGAGTTGCAGAGACAAAAAGAGAGTAAAGTGGTATAAACTATAAATAGAGATACATGTGGGCTAATTTCAAAGGAAAAGTGGCACTAATTTATTTCCACTAGTCACAAGGGTCTATATCTAATAGTTTGGGCGATTTAAACGTGATTGTGTTCTCCAAAAACATGTATTACACGCAAATATCAAAAAGTACACTTGAAAAGTACCTGGTAGTGACAGTGTGTAAGTTTTTTTTAAGACGGTGTCACGCGGGGTTTAACAACAAATAGATAAGCATCAATAGTGTTGTAAAAACTAATTGTAATCGTGTTCTTTATTTTTTGTTCAATTAATCTTTTACCGGTTGTGGGTGTTGTCGATCTTCGCTGTCGAGTTGTGGTCAAGACAACATTGAACCCTGTAACAGCTGGAGCTGCAAACCAAATAAAAAAATAGAAAATTTGAGAAATTGCAGTTCATCGCAAAATGGTCATCACTTGTTATCGATCTTCACTTAAAAAAACCCATTTTGTTCTGAAAGTGTTTTGCTTTAATCAGGGATAGTCGAACTGTGTTTAAGTTGATGAAAAAAACTATTTCGGCCACGCCCAGACAGCAACGTTTTAATGATTTATTTACCTTCTGTCGTCGTACTCGCTAGAGTGGTAGTTGACAATTCTGTAATAAGAAATGAGAAAGACAAAGACCATTTTATTACAAAAAAAGTTAATCTTGTCCTATCACGCCGAAACAATTCGTATCCAAGTTTCTCAAGCTCTAACTGTATGTTAATTACCTTCTTTGCAACCAAGGATAGCAACACGTAAACTGAACTGAAGATTGCTGTTAGTGGATTGATCTGCCTCATCCATTCTAGAGAGGGAGACTATTTCTAAGCGCAATCCTGTTAAACTTTTCAGCGGCTTGTTCGTCAGGATTAGATCTGAAGGTCGTTCTGTTAGACTCATGCCCAGCACCTGCAACACCAGCAATAAATTAGTATAAAACGGCAATCTATATCTGATATTTCGAGTGCTGCTCGACTTTGACATACGCATTGCACTCGATTTGAAATGCTGTCAAATGAAGTTGGACTTTTTAGGTAAAACTTAAATGTCTTTGGAGGAATTTCTTGTTGAGAAACGCTTCACTCACCAATGTGTCACCCCGGGCATCCTTTACTTTAAGAAACGTGTATCCAGCCCGCGTTTAGCTAGCAAGATGAATCCAATTCGGTCGTCGCCGTTTGTACTGCCCTGAAGCTTAACTCCAGTAACTGTGACATCCGTCTTAAACTCAATGGTTACTCGTGGGTTTTTCCCAACTTGATCGTTCAAAGATGGCTTGTAGTCAAGGGAGAACGTCCAAGGTTTCTGTGCGTTCAAACTAGTTGACTGATCATCAGAAATAACCGGTTGTGTGACTCGTTTCTTTTCCAGTTTCTGCGTCCCGTCCAGCTGTTCCATACAGTATCCTAACACAAAAACCGCAACAAGAAAACGAATTTCAAATTAATCCGCCAAATAAATTATTCAGCCAGAACATGTGCTTTTTCACGTTGACGAAAGAATGAAATAAAGTACCCACCTGCAGTTGTGGAGGTTGGAGATGGAGACGTAGTAGTTACAACTGCAAAAGTAATCAATTATTAAGTTTCTGTCATTTAACTGCATTGCAAATATGGAGGGAAATGTTTGACATGCACTCGGGAAGGTTTATGTCAACTCGAAATGATAGAGAACAAATTAGATTGTAGAAATAACGGGCACAACGATTTATGTCGTACTTGTAATAACTGCAAAAAAATGACAGATCGATTCTTGTAACAATAGTTTAATTTTTATAGTGGTTCTAAATGCTATCTACGTTGTTTTTAAATCAGAAAATAAAGATATTGTTATATTCAGCTGTAATTAAGGGTTTACCTTTGGTCGTTGTAACAACCGGTGTAGTAGTGGAGATTTCTGTTCAGGATGACAGAGAAATCGTCATTATTTACAAGATTTCAGTTAAGGCTAAACTTACAAAACACAAATTTAAGAATTACGCTAAGGAATTCGACCTACCTTCTTTGCAACCTAGGACATCGAGTCGCAAACTACCACTTCCAGAATTCTCGTCATCAATGGATTGAACTTGTAATCTAACTGCAACTACTCCTTTAAGGGAGTGTCCAGAACGACGGTCTCCAATCCATCTCCGGACAAGCTTGCTGTGATTTTCTGATCTTGCTTCACGTTAACAAACTCTAAGGTACCTTCGAATTTGGCTAGGAGGTTGAAGTCCAATTTCTTGACGAGCTCACCACTGCCTCTTAGCTTGAAACCGCGCACTGTAACTTGAGAATTGAAGTTAACTGTCACCATAGGAAGTTCATCTTCGGCAGCATCAGACAACAATTTGAAGGTCCACGGATTTTCAGAGTCGATATCAGTTGATTGATTTAGTGTTTCCTTCGGGGCAAATGAACGCTCTTCTCCACGACCAAACGTGTCACTCAAGGGATCCATGCAGGAACCTGTAAATTGGTATTGTCAAACGTTTAGTTTTATTCCCCCCAAAAAGTTATCAGCAACAAATTATAAATGACATCGTAATAATTGTGACAAATATCAAAAATTAAGTAACTAAGAGAGGTTTGCGGTAACACCATGTTAATATCAAAAATGTTAAACAAAATGCGGTCATTACCTGCTGTAGTCGAGGTGGACGTTTGGGTCGTAGTTGTAACCACTGCAAATGATGTAAGATAGATTGTTATCAATTTAATGAAATATCAAGAGATAATTGCTGGCATTATTTGGGGGTTTTAATGTTGCTTTTGTAAATTAGAGTTCGCATGTAACCCCGACACTGTTTTTGAAGAGGAAAAAATCACGTGGATTAAACATTACACGCTGAGAGAAATGACAGAGTTTATATTCAAGTCAAGTTATTTAAACATAAACAAATCCGGAAGTCAGACACCGCACGCCTTTTTATGGCGGGAATTTTGAGTAAAAAAAACACCTTTCTGACTTGTGGTTTCCGTTTTCCGTTTGGGAAAAAAGTGGATATCATTTCATTTCAAATTTACCTTTAGTCGTTGTGACGACCGGTGTAGTAGTGGAGATTTCTGTTTATAATCAAGCAGATATCGTCATTAATCAATATTAGTTATGCACATTTTTTGTCCATGTATTGTTATTTTATTTAAACATAATTTCAAAATCGACATGAACATTTTGGATAATGTTTTCTCCATTTTTGAGGTTCTCTTTTCAATTGTACATCTTTGTAAACTTTCATGAACTGAATAAAGTTGGATTGAATTCAATTGACTTACCTTCATGCAGCCAAGAACATCGAAACGCAAACTACCTGTTCCGGACTTGTCTTTATCTACGGACTCAAGTTGCAAGCGAAGAGCCAGCAAACCATGTAAGGGAGAAGATAGCACGACCGACTCAATTCTTTGGTTGGTCAATTCTGCCACTAGTTTTTCGTCTTTCAGCACCTCAAACTGTCCTTCAACTTCGTATTTAGCCAACAGAATGAATTGTAATTCCTTGCCAACATCACCACTGCCCTGTAGTTTAAATCCGTGCACTTGCACCTTGGACTTGAACTCAACAGTCACCGTAGGGATTTTCTCTGTGTCACCATCTGACAGTAGCTCGAAAGTCCAGGGACTGCCGGCATTGATACCAGTCGATTGATATTGATCTTGCTTTGGTAAAACTGAACGCTCTTCTTCGAGATCCTGCTGGCCGTTCAATGGTTCCATACAGTAACCTGGAAGTTTGAAAATAAAATATTGTTGAAAAGATAATTATTGACACAAAAGTAGCAGGTCAAAATAAGCTAAAACAGATAGTAAACAATTAACAAAGGGAAATACTCGTTTGTTGAAAATTCAATATTGATTTACGGTCTTTACCTGCTGTAGTAGAGGTTGACGTTTGGGTCGTACTTGTAATAACTGCAAATAAATGAAAGATCGAATCCTGTATCAACAGTTTAATTTGTATAGTGGTACATAATGCTCTCTACGTTGTTGTTAATTCAGACAATAAAGATATTGTGATATTCAGCTGTAATTAAAGGGTTTACCTTTGGTCGATGTGACAACCGGTGTAGTAGTGGAGATTTCTGTTCAGGATGACAGAGAAATCGTCATTATTTACAAATGCCAATTTAGTCTAAATTTACAAAATACAAGTTCAAGAATTACGCTAAGGAATTCGACCTACCTTCTTTGCAGCCTAGGACATCGAGTCGCAAACTACCACTTCCAGCTTTGTCGCCATCAATGGATTGAACTTGTAATCTTACTGCAACTACTCCTTGTAAGGGAGTGTCCAGAACGAAGGTCTCCAATCTATCTCCGGACAAGCTTGCTGTGATTTTCTGATCTTGCTTCACGTTAACAAACTGTTCCATTTCTCCGAATTTGGCTAGGAGAGTGAATTCAAATTTCTTGCCAATCTCACCCTTGCCTTGTAGTTTAAATCCGGTCACTGTTACCTTGGACCTGAACTCAACAGTCACCGTAGGGATTTTCTCTGCGTCATCATCTGACGGTAGCTCGAATGTCCAGGGACTCTCGGCATTGATGCCAGTTGATTGATCTTGATCTTGCTTTGGTAATGCTGAACGCTCTTCTTCGAGATCCTGCTGGCCGTTCAATGGTTCCATACAGTAACCTGGAGTGGGTATGTTTATAAAACAAATCATTGTAAAATTAGCAATCCAAACCACAGTACGTCATTAAGAGCATGGATACAAAATATATTTTATGTACAGTACAAACAGAAGAAAGTTCACGCTAACAGCGAACATTACCTTTTGTGGTGGAGGTTGGCATTTCAGTTGTAGTTGTTACCACTGGGGGAACAAAAATTGAAATATAGTGCTTTCAATTCAAACGTAATCCGTGCGATACTAATTGTGCATTTCTGTTTGAAATCAAGTTCAAAGCAAAATGAACAGGATACGGTCGAAGCAAATGCCATATATGATGCCAGCAGATACTTTTCAAGTGTCTGTTTTTAATAAACAACCAGTACTCCGCCATTTTATTTATTTTAAACTAAAACAAATCAAAGTTACCCAACTTCACCTAGCCGAACCTAGCCAACTAACATGCCAATTGTCGTGTTACCATCGGGGTTGTTTTTCACAACAAGTAAATCAATGACCTGGTTTTCCCATAGGAATTGGTTTAGTCATAGGAATTGTACAGCAATTACTTAGCAGTTGACCTAATAGTCACTACTAGGTGAAGTGAACCATTTGGTTTTCAGATGGCTTCGCGGTGGAAGTGTAGAGGGTTTATATCAATGTGCCAAATGAGCGAGACTGTGCCTACTGGACTAGTGGGAAAGACCGTTCAAAATAGATTATGGTATTATGGCTGTCTTTGGTAAACAAACATAGGTGCTTATTCCATGAGTTGCAGAGACAAAAAGAGAGTAAAGTGGTATAATCTATAAATAGAGATACATGTGGGCTAATTTCAAAGGAAAAGTGGCACTAATTTATTTCCACTAGTCACAAGGGTCTATATCTAATAGTTTGGGCGATATAAACGTGATTGTGTTCTCCAAAAACATGTATTACACGCAAATATCAAAAAGTACACTTGAAAAGTACCTGGTAGTGACAGTGTGTAAGTTTTTTTTAAGACGGTGTCACGCGGGGTTTAACAACAAATAGATAAGCATCAATAGTGTTGTAAAAACTAATTGTAATCGTGTTCTTTATTTTTTGTTCAATTAATCTTTTACCGGTTGTGGGTGTTGTCGATCTTCGCTGTCGAGTTGTGGTCAAGACAACATTGAACCCTGTAACAGCTGGAGCTGCAAACCAAATAAAAAAATAGAAAATTTGAGAAATTGCAGTTCATCGCAAAATGGTCATCACTTGTTATCGATCTTCACTTAAAAAAACCCATTTTGTTCTGAAAGTGTTTTGCTTTAATCAGGGATAGTCGAACTGTGTTTAAGTTGATGAAAAAAACTATTTCGGCCACGCCCAGACAGCAACGTTTTAATGATTTATTTACCTTCTGTCGTCGTACTCGCTAGAGTGGTAGTTGACAATTCTGTATTAAGAAATGAGAAAGACAAAGACCATTTTATTACAAAAAAAGTTAATCTTGTCCTATCACGCCGAAACAATTCGTATCCAAGTTTCTCAAGCTCTAACTGTATGTTAATTACCTTCTTTGCAACCAAGGATAGCAACACGTAAACTGAACTGAAGATTGCTGTTAGTGGATTGATCTGCCTCATCCATTCTAGAGAGGGAGACTATTTCTAAGCGCAATCCTGTTAAACTTTTCAGCGGCTTGTTCGTCAGGATTAGATCTGAAGGTCGTTCTGTTAGACTCATGCCCAGCACCTGCAACACCAGCAATAAATTAGTATAAAACGGCAATCTATATCTGATATTTCGAGTGCTGCTCGACTTTGACATACGCATTGCACTCGATTTGAAATGCTGTCAAATGAAGTTGGACTTTTTAGGTAAAACTTAAATGTCTTTGGAGGAATTTCTTGTTGAGAAACGCTTCACTCACCAATGTGTCACCCCGGGCATCCTTTACTTTAAGAAACGTGTCATCCAGCCCGCGTTTAGCTAGCAAGATGAATCCAATTCGGTCGTCGCCGTTTGTACTGCCCTGAAGCTTAACTCCAGTAACTGTGACATCCGTCTTAAACTCAATGGTTACTCGTGGGTTTTTCCCAACTTGATCGTTCAAAGATGGCTTGTAGTCAAGGGAGAACGTCCAAGGTTTCTGTGCGTTCAAACTAGTTGACTGATCATCAGAAATAACCGGTTGTGTGACTCGTTTCTTTTCCAGTTTCTGCGTCCCGTCCAGCTGTTCCATACAGTATCCTAACACAAAAACCGCAACAAGAAAACGAATTTCAAATTAATCCGCCAAAATAAATTATTCAGCCAGAACATGTGCTTTTTCACGTTGACGAAAGAATGAAATAAAGTACCCACCTGCAGTTGTGGAGGTTGGAGATGGAGACGTAGTAGTTACAACTGCAAAAGTAATCAATTATTGAAGTTTCTGTCAATTAACTGCATTGCAAATATGGAGGGAAATGTTTGACATGCACTCGGGAAGGTTTATGTCAACTCGAAATGATAGAGAACAAATTAGATTGTAGAAATAACGGGAACAACGATTTATGTCGTACTTGTAATAACTGCAAAAAAATGACAGATCGATTCTTGTAACAATAGTTTAATTTTTATAGTGGTTCTAAATGCTATCTACGTTGTTTTTAAATCAGAAAATAAAGATATTGTTATATTCAGCTGTAATTAAGGGTTTACCTTTGGTCGTTGTAACAACCGGTGTAGTAGTGGAGATTTCTGTTCAGGATGACAGAGAAATCGTCATTATTTACAAGATTTCAGTTAAGGCTAAACTTACAAAACACAAATTTAAGAATTACGCTAAGGAATTCGACCTACCTTCTTTGCAACCTAGGACATCGAGTCGCAAACTACCACTTCCAGAATTCTCGTCATCAATGGATTGAACTTGTAATCTAACTGCAACTACTCCTTTAAGGGAGTGTCCAGAACGACGGTCTCCAATCCATCTCCGGACAAGCTTGCTGTGATTTTCTGATCTTGCTTCACGTTAACAAACTCTAAGGCACCTTCGAATTTGGCTAGGAGGTTGAAGTCCAATTTCTTGACGAGCTCACCACTGCCTCTTAGCTTGAAACCGCGCACTGTAACTTGAGAATTGAAGTTAACTGTCACCATAGGAAGTTCATCTTCGGCAGCATCAGACAACAATTTGAAGGTCCACGGATTTTCAGAGTCGATATCAGTTGATTGATTTAGTGTTTCCTTCGGGGCAAATGAACGCTCTTCTCCACGACCAAACGTGTCACTCAAGGGATCCATGCAGGAACCTGTAAATTGGTATTGTCAAACGTTTAGTTTTATTCCCCCCAAAAAGTTATCAGCAACAAATTATAAATGACATCGTAATAATTGTGACAAATATCAAAAATTAAGTAACTAAGAGAGGTTTGCGGTAACACCATGTTAATATCAAAAATGTTAAACAAAATGCGGTCATTACCTGCTGTAGTGAGGTGGACGTTTGGGTCGTAGTTGTAACCACTGCAAATGATGTAAGATAGATTGTTATCAATTTAATGAAATATCAAGAGATAATTGCTGGCATTATTTGGGGGTTTTAATGTTGCTTTTGTAAATTAGAGTTCGCATGTAACCCCGACACTGTTTTTGAAGAGGAAAAAATCACGTGGATTAAACATTACACGCTGAGAGAAATGACAGAGTTTATATTCAAGTCAAGTTATTTAAACATAAACAAATCCGGAAGTCAGACACCGCACGCCTTTTTATGGCGGGAATTTTGAGTAAAAAAACACCTTTCTGACTTGTGGTTTCCGTTTTCCGTTTGGGAAAAAAGTGGATATCATTTCATTTCAAATTTACCTTTAGTCGTTGTGACGACCGGTGTAGTAGTGGAGATTTCTGTTTATAATCAAGCAGATATCGTCATTAATCAATATTAGTTATGCACATTTTTTGTCCATGTATTGTTATTTTATTTAAACATAATTTCAAAATCGACATGAACATTTTGGATAATGTTTTCTCCATTTTTGAGGTTCTCTTTTCAATTGTACATCTTTGTAAACTTTCATGAACTGAATAAAGTTGGATTGAATTCAATTGACTTACCTTCCATGCAGCCAAGAACATCGAAACGCAAACTACCTGTTCCGGACTTGTCTTTATCTACGGACTCAAGTTGCAAGCGAAGAGCCAGCAAACCATGTAAGGGAGAAGATAGCACGACCGACTCAATTCTTTGGTTGGTCAATTCTGCCACTAGTTTTTCGTCTTTCAGCACCTCAAACTGTCCTTCAACTTCGTATTTAGCCAACAGAATGAATTGTAATTCCTTGCCAACATCACCACTGCCCTGTAGTTTAAATCCGTGCACTTGCACCTTGGACTTGAACTCAACAGTCACCGTAGGGATTTTCTCTGTGTCACCATCTGACGGTAGCTCGAAAGTCCAGGGACTGCCGGCATTGATACCAGTCGATTGATATTGATCTTGCTTTGGTAAAACTGAACGCTCTTCTTCGAGATCCTGCTGGCCGTTCAATGGTTCCATACAGTAACCTGGAAGTTTGAAAATAAAATATTGTTGAAAAGATAATTATTGACACAAAAGTAGCAGGTCAAAATAAGCTAAAACAGATAGTAAACAATTAACAAAGGGAAATACTCGTTTGTTGAAAATTCAATATTGATTTACGGTCTTTACCTGCTGTAGTAGAGGTTGACGTTTGGGTCGTACTTGTAATAACTGCAAATAAATGAAAGATCGAATCCTGTATCAACAGTTTAATTTGTATAGTGGTACATAATGCTCTCTACGTTGTTGTTAATTCAGACAATAAAGATATTGTGATATTCAGCTGTAATTAAAGGGTTTACCTTTGGTCGATGTGACAACCGGTGTAGTAGTGGAGATTTCTGTTCAGGATGACAGAGAAATCGTCATTATTTACAAATGCCAATTTAGTCTAAATTTACAAAATACAAGTTCAAGAATTACGCTAAGGAATTCGACCTACCTTCTTTGCAGCCTAGGACATCGAGTCGCAAACTACCACTTCCAGCTTTGTCGCCATCAATGGATTGAACTTGTAATCTTACTGCAACTACTCCTTGTAAGGGAGTGTCCAGAACGAAGGTCTCCAATCTATCTCCGGACAAGCTTGCTGTGATTTTCTGATCTTGCTTCACGTTAACAAACTGTTCCATTTCTCCGAATTTGGCTAGGAGAGTGAATTCAAATTTCTTGCCAATCTCACCCTTGCCTTGTAGTTTAAATCCGGTCACTGTTACCTTGGACCTGAACTCAACAGTCACCGTAGGGATTTTCTCTGCGTCATCATCTGACGGTAGCTCGAATGTCCAGGGACTCTCGGCATTGATGCCAGTTGATTGATCTTGATCTTGCTTTGGTAATGCTGAACGCTCTTCTTCGAGATCCTGCTGGCCGTTCAATGGTTCCATACAGTAACCTGGAGTGGGTATGTTTATAAAACAAATCATTGTAAAATTAGCAATCCAAACCACAGTACGTCATTAAGAGCATGGATACAAAATATATTTTATGTACAGTACAAACAGAAGAAAGTTCACGCTAACAGCGAACATTACCTTTTGTGGTGGAGGTTGGCATTTCAGTTGTAGTTGTTACCACTGGGGGAACAAAAATTGAAATATAGTGCTTTCAATTCAAACGTAATCCGTGCGATACTAATTGTGCATTTCTGTTTGAAATCAAGTTCAAAGCAAAATGAACAGGATACGGTCGAAGCAAATGCCATATATGATGCCAGCAGATACTTTTCAAGTGTCTGTTTTTAATAAACAACCAGTACTCCGCCATTTTATTTATTTTAAACTAAAACAAATCAAAGTTACCCAACTTCACCTAGCCGAACCTAGCCAACTAACATGCCAATTGTCGTGTTACCATCGGGGTTGTTTTTCACAACAAGTAAATCAATGACCTGGTTTTCCCATAGGAATTGGTTTAGTCATAGGAATTGTACAGCAATTACTTAGCAGTTGACCTAATAGTCACTACTAGGTGAAGTGAACCATTTGGTTTTCAGATGGCTTGGCGGTGGAAGTGTAGAGGGTTTATATCAATGTGCCAAATGAGCGAGACTGTGCCTACTGGACTAGTGGGAAAGACCGTTCAAAATAGATTATGGTATTATGGCTGTCTTTGGTAAACAAACATAGGTGCTTATTCCATGAGTTGCAGAGACAAAAAGAGAGTAAAGTGGTATAAACTATAAATAGAGATACATGTGGGCTAATTTCAAAGGAAAAGTGGCACTAATTTATTTCCACTAGTCACAAGGGTCTATATCTAATAGTTTGGGCGATATAAACGTGATTGTGTTCTCCAAAAACATGTATTACACGCAAATATCAAAAAGTACACTTGAAAAGTACCTGGTAGTGACAGTGTGTAAGTTTTTTTTAAGACGGTGTCACGCGGGGTTTAACAACAAATAGATAAGCATCAATAGTGTTGTAAAAACTAATTGTAATCGTGTTCTTTATTTTTTGTTCAATTAATCTTTTACCGGTTGTGGGTGTTGTCGATCTTCGCTGTCGAGTTGTGGTCAAGACAACATTGAACCCTGTAACAGCTGGAGCTGCAAACCAAATAAAAAAATAGAAAATTTGAGAAATTGCAATTCATCGCAAAATGGTCATCACTTGTTATCGATCTTCACTTAAAAAAACCCATTTTGTTCTGAAAGTGTTTTGCTTTAATCAGGGATAGTCGAACTGTGTTTAAGTTGATGAAAAAAACTATTTCGGCCACGCCCAGACAGCAACGTTTTAATGATTTATTTACCTTCTGTCGTCGTACTCGCTAGAGTGGTAGTTGACAATTCTGTATTAAGAAATGAGAAAGACAAAGACCATTTTATTACAAAAAAAGTTAATCTTGTCCTATCACGCCGAAACAATTCGTATCCAAGTTTCTCAAGCTCTAACTGTATGTTAATTACCTTCTTTGCAACCAAGGATAGCAACACGTAAACTGAACTGAAGATTGCTGTTAGTGGATTGATCTGCCTCATCCATTCTAGAGAGGGAGACTATTTCTAAGCGCAATCCTGTTAAACTTTTCAGCGGCTTGTTCGTCAGGATTAGATCTGAAGGTCGTTCTGTTAGACTCATGCCCAGCACCTGCAACACCAGCAATAAATTAGTATAAAACGGCAATCTATATCTGATATTTCGAGTGCTGCTCGACTTTGACATACGCATTGCACTCGATTTGAAATGCTGTCAAATGAAGTTGGACTTTTTAGGTAAAACTTAAATGTCTTTGGAGGAATTTCTTGTTGAGAAACGCTTCACTCACCAATGTGTCACCCCGGGCATCCTTTACTTTAAGAAACGTGTCATCCAGCCCGCGTTTAGCTAGCAAGATGAATCCAATTCGGTCGTCGCCGTTTGTACTGCCCTGAAGCTTAACTCCAGTAACTGTGACATCCGTCTTAAACTCAATGGTTACTCGTGGGTTTTTCCCAACTTGATCGTTCAAAGATGGCTTGTAGTCAAGGGAGAACGTCCAAGGTTTCTGTGCGTTCAAACTAGTTGACTGATCATCAGAAATAACCGGTTGTGTGACTCGTTTCTTTTCCAGTTTCTGCGTCCCGTCCAGCTGTTCCATACAGTATCCTAACACAAAAACCGCAACAAGAAAACGAATTTCAAATTAATCCGCCAAAATAAATTATTCAGCCAGAACATGTGCTTTTTCACGTTGACGAAAGAATGAAATAAAGTACCCACCTGCAGTTGTGGAGGTTGGAGATGGAGACGTAGTAGTTACAACTGCAAAAGTAATCAATTATTGAAGTTTCTGTCAATTAACTGCATTGCAAATATGGAGGGAAATGTTTGACATGCACTCGGGAAGGTTTATGTCAACTCGAAATGATAGAGAACAAATTAGATTGTAGAAATAACGGGAACAACGATTTATGTCGTACTTGTAATAACTGCAAAAAAATGACAGATCGATTCTTGTAACAATAGTTTAATTTTTATAGTGGTTCTAAATGCTATCTACGTTGTTTTTAAATCAGAAAATAAAGATATTGTTATATTCAGCTGTAATTAAGGGTTTACCTTTGGTCGTTGTAACAACCGGTGTAGTAGTGGAGATTTCTGTTCAGGATGACAGAGAAATCGTCATTATTTACAAGATTTCAGTTAAGGCTAAACTTACAAAACACAAATTTAAGAATTACGCTAAGGAATTCGACCTACCTTCTTTGCAACCTAGGACATCGAGTCGCAAACTACCACTTCCAGAATTCTCGTCATCAATGGATTGAACTTGTAATCTAACTGCAACTACTCCTCTTAAGGGAGTGTCCAGAACGACGGTCTCCAATCCATCTCCGGACAAGCTTGCTGTGATTTTCTGATCTTGCTTCACGTTAACAAACTCTAAGGTACCTTCGAATTTGGCTAGGAGGTTGAAGTCCAATTTCTTGACGAGCTCACCACTGCCTCTTAGCTTGAAACCGCGCACTGTAACTTGAGAATTGAAGTTAACTGTCACCATAGGAAGTTCATCTTCGGCAGCATCAGACAACAATTTGAAGGTCCACGGATTTTCAGAGTCGATATCAGTTGATTGATTTAGTGTTTCCTTCGGGGCAAATGAACGCTCTTCTCCACGACCAAACGTGTCACTCAAGGGATCCATGCAGGAACCTGTAAATTGGTATTGTCAAACGTTTAGTTTTTTCTCTCCAAAAAAGTTATCAGCAACAAATTATAAATGACATCGTAATAATTGTGACAAATATCAAAAATTAAGTAACTAAGAGAGGTTTGCGGTAACACCATGTTAATATCAAAAATGTTAAACAAAATGCGGTCATTACCTGCTGTAGTCGAGGTGGACGTTTGGGTCGTAGTTGTAACCACTGCAAATGATGTAAGATAGATTGTTATCAATTTAATGAAATATCAAGAGATAATTGCTGGCATTATTTGGGGTTTTAATGTTGCTTTTGTAAATTAGAGTTCGCATGTAACCCCGACACTGTTTTTGAAATGGAAAAAATCACGTGGATTAAACATTACACGCTGAGAGAAATGACAGAGTTTATATTCAAGTCAAGTTATTTAAACATAAACAAATCCGGAAGTCAGACACCGCACGCCTTTTTATGGCGGGAATTTTGAGTAAAAAAACACCTTTCTGACTTGTGCTTTCCGTTTTCCGTTTGGGAAAAAAGTGGATATAATTTCATTTCAAATTTACCTTTAGTCGTTGTGACGACCGGTGTAGTAGTGGAGATTTCTGTTTATAATCAAGCAGATATCGTCATTAATCAATATTAGTTATGCACATTTTTTGTCCATGTATTGTTATTTTATTTAAACATAATTTCAAAATCGACATGAACATTTTGGATAATGTTTTCTCCATTTTTGAGGTTCTCTTTTCAATTGTACATCTTTGTAAACTTTCATGAACTGAATAAAGTTGGATTGAATTCAATTGACTTACCTTCCATGCAGCCAAGAACATCGAAACGCAAACTACCTGTTCCGGACTTGTCTTTATCTACGGACTCAAGTTGCAAGCGAAGAGCCAGCAAACCATGTAAGGGAGAAGATAGCACGACCGACTCAATTCTTTGGTTGGTCAATTCTGCCACTAGTTTTTCGTCTTTCAGCACCTCAAACTGTCCTTCAACTTCGTATTTAGCCAACAGAATGAATTGTAATTCCTTGCCAACATCACCACTGCCCTGTAGTTTAAATCCGTGCACTTGCACCTTGGACTTGAACTCAACAGTCACCGTAGGGATTTTCTCTGTGTCACCATCTGACAGTAGCTCGAAAGTCCAGGGACTGCCGGCATTGATACCAGTCGATTGATATTGATCTTGCTTTGGTAAAACTGAACGCTCTTCTTCGAGATCCTGCTGGCCGTTCAATGGTTCCATACAGTAACCTGGAAGTTTGAAAATAAAATATTGTTGAAAAGATAATTATTGACACAAAAGTAGCAGGTCAAAATAAGCTAAAACAGATAGTAAACAATTAACAAAGGGAAATACTCGTTTGTTGAAAATTCAATATTGATTTACGGTCTTTACCTGCTGTAGTAGAGGTTGACGTTTGGGTCGTACTTGTAATAACTGCAAATAAATGAGAGATCGATTCCTGTATCAACAGTTTAATTTGTAAAGTGGTACATAATGCTCTCTACGTTGTTGTTAATTCAGACAATAAGATATTGTGATATTCAGCTGTAATTAAAGGGTTTACCTTTGGTCGATGTGACAACCGGTGTAGTAGTGGAGATTTCTGTTCAGGATGACAGAGAAATCGTCATTATTTACAAATGCCAATTTAGTCTAAATTTACAAAATACAAGTTCAAGAATTACGCTAAGGAATTCGACCTACCTTCTTTGCAGCCTAGGACATCGAGTCGCAAACTACCACTTCCAGCATTGTCCCCATCAATGGATTGAACTTGTAATCTTACTGCAACCACTCCTTGTAAGGGAGTGTCCAGAACGACGTTCTCCAATCTATCTCCGGACAAGCTTGCTGTGATTTTCTGATCTTGCTTCACGTTAACAAACTGTTCCATTTCTCCGAATTTGGCTAGGAGAGTGAATTCAAATTTCTTGCCAATCTCACCACTGCCTTGTAATTTAAATCCGGTCACTTTCACCTTGGACCTGAACTCAACAGTCACCGTTGGGATTTTCTCTGCGTCATCATCTGACGTTAGCTCGAATGTCCAGGGACTCTCAGCATTGATGCCAGTTGATTGATCTTGATCTTGCTTCGGTAATGCTGAACGCTCTTCTTCGAGATCCTGCTGGCCGTTCAATGGTTCCATACAGTAACCTGGAGTGGGTATGTTTGTAAAAACAAATCATTGTAAAATTTGCAATCCAAACCACAGTACGTGATTAAGAGCATGGATACAAAATATATTTTATGTACAGTACAAACAGAAGAAAGTTCACGCTAACAGCGAACATTACCTTTTGTGGTGGAGGTTGGCATTTCAGTTGTAGTTGTAACCACTGGGGGAACAAAAATTGAAATATAGTGCTTTCAATTCAAACGTAATCCGTGCGATACTAATTGTGCATTTCTGTTTGAAATCAAGTTCAAAGCAAAATGAACGGGATACGGTCGAAGCAAATGCCATATATGATGCCAGCAGGTACTTTTCAAGTGTCTGTTTTTAATAAACAACCAGTACTTCGCCATTTTATTTATTTTAAATTAAACAAATCAAAGTTACCCAACTACACCTAGCCAAACCTAGCCAAATAGAATGCAAATTGTCTTGTTACCATCGGGGTTGTTTTTCACAACAACAACAACAAATAAATCCAATGACCTGGTTTTCCCATAGGAATTGGTTTTCCCATAGGAATTGTACATCAATTACTTAGCATTGGACCTAATAGTCACTACTAGGTGAAGTGAACCATTTGGTTTTCAGATGGCTTCGCGGTGGAAGTGTAGAGGGTTTATATCAATGTGCCAAATGAGCGAGACTGTGCCTACTGGACTAGTGGGAAAGACCATTCAAAATAGATTAGGGTATTATGGCTGTCTTTGGTAAACAAACATAGGTGCTTATTCAGGAGTTGCAGAGACAAAAAGAGAGTAAAGTGGTATAACTAGAAATAGAGACACATGTGGGCTAATTTCAAGGAAAAGTGGCACTAATTTATTTCCATTAGTCACAAGGGTCTATATCTAATAGTTTGGGCGATTTAAACGTGATTGTGTTTTCCAAAAACATGTCTTACACGCAAATATCAAAAAGTACACTTGAAAAGTACCTGGTAGACACAGTGTGTAGTTTTTTTGTAAAGATGGTGTCACGCCGGGTTTAACAACAAACAGATAAGCATCAATAGTGTTGTAAAAACTAATTGTAATCGTTTTCTTTATTATTTGTACAATTAATCTTTTACCGGTTGTGGGTGTTGTCGATCTTCGCTGTCGAGTTGTGGTCAAGACAACATTGAACCCTGTAACAGCTGGAGCTGCAAACCAAATAAAAAACAAGAAAATTTGAGAAATTGCAGTTCATCGCAAAATGGTCATCACGTCTTGTTATCGATCTTCACTTTCAAAAAACATTTTGTTCTGAAAGTGTTTTGCTTTAATCAGGGATATCGAACTGTGTTTAAATTGATGAAAAAAACTATTTCGGCCACGCCCAGACAGCAACGTTTTAATGATTTATTTACCTTCTGTCGTCGTACTCGCTAGAGTGGTAGTTGACAATTCTGTATTAAGAAATGAGAAAGACAAAGACCATTTTATTACAAAAAAATTAATCTTGTACTATCACGCCGAAACACCTCGTATCCAAGTTTCTCAAGCTCTAACTGTATGTTAATTACCTTCTTTGCAACCAAGGATAGCAACACGTAAACTGAACTGAAGATTGCTGTTAGTGGATTGATCTGCCTCATCCATTCTAGAGAGGGAGACTATTTCTAAGCGCAATCCTGTTAACCTTTTCAGCGGCTTGTTCGTCAGGATTAGATCTGAAGGTCGTTCTGTTAGACTCATGCCCAGCACCTGCAACACCAACAATAAATTAGTATAAAACGGCAATCTATATCTGATATTTCGAGTGCTGCTCGACTCTGAAATACGCATTGCACTCGATTTGAAATGCTGTCAAATGAAGTTGGACTTTTTAGGTAAAACTTAAATGTCTTTGGAGGAAGTTCCCGTTGAGAAACGCTTCACTCACCAATGTGTCACCCCGGGCATCCTTTACTTTAAGAAACGTGTCATCCAGCCCGCGTTTAGCTAGCAAGATGAATCCAATTCGGTCGTCGCTGTTTGTACTGCCCTGAAGCTTAACTCCAGTAACTGTGACATCCGTCTTAAACTCAATGGTTACTCGTGGGTTTTTCCCAACTCGATCGTTCAAAGATGGCTTGTAGTCAAGGGAGAACGTCCAAGGTTTCTGTGCGTTCAAACTAGTTGACTGATCATCAGAAATAACCGGTTGTGTGACTCGTTTCTTTTCCAGTTCCTGCGTCCCGTCCAGCTGTTCCATACAGTATCCTAACACAAAAACCGCAACCAGAAAACGAATTTCAAATTAATCCGCGAAAATAAATTATTCAGCCAGAACATGTGCTTTTTCACGTTGACGAAAGAATGAAATAAAGTACCCACCTGCAGTTGTGGAGGTTGGAGATGGAGACGTAGTAGTTACAACTGCAAAAGTAATCAATTATTGAAGTTTCTGTCAATCAACTGCATTGCAAATATGGAGGGAAATGTTTGACATGCACTCGGGAAGGTTTATGTCAACTCGAAATGATAGAGAACAAATTAGATTGTAGAAATAACGGGCACAACGATTTGTCGTACTTGTAATAACTGCAAAAAAATGACAGATCGATTCTTGCAACAATAGTTTAATTTTTATAGTGGTTCTAAATGCTATCTACGTTGTTTTTAAATCAGAAAATAAAGATATTGTTATATTCAGCTGTAATTAAGGGTTTACCTTTGGTCGTTGTAACAACCGGTGTAGTAGTGGAGATTTCTGTTCAGGATGACAGAGAAATCGTCATTATTTACAAGATTTCAGTAGGCTAAATTACAAAATACAAATTTAAGAATTACGCTAAGGAATTCGACCTACCTTCTTTGCAGCCTAGGACATCGAGTCGCAAACTACCACTTCCAGAATTTTCGTCATCAATGGATTGAACTTGTAATCTAACTGCAACTACTCCTCTTAATGGAGTGTCCAGAACGACGTTCTCCAATCCATCTCCGGACAAGATTGCTGTGATTTTCTGATCTTGCTTCACGTTAACAAACTCTAAGGTACCTTCGAATTTGGCTAGGAGGTTGAAGTCCAATTTCTTGACGAGCTCACCACTGCCTCTTAGCTTGAAACCGCGCACTGTAACTTTAGAATTGAAGTTAACTGTCACCATAGGAAGTTCATCTTCGGCAGCATCAGACAACAATTTGAAGGTCCACGGATTTTCAGAGTCGATATCAGTTGATTGATTTAGTGTTTCCTTCGGGGCAAATGAACGCTCTTCTCCACGACCAAGCGTGTCACTCAAGGGATCCATGCAGGAACCTGTAAATTGGTATTGTCAAACGTTTAGTTTTATTCTCCAAAAAATTATCAGCAACAAATTATAAATGACATCGTAATAATTGTGACAAATATCAAAAATTAAGTAACTAAGAGAGGTTTGCGGTAACACCATGTTAATATCAAAAATGTTAAACAAAATGCGGTCATCACCTGCTGTAGTCGAGGTGGACGTTTGGGTCGTAGTTGTAACCACTGCAAATGATGAAAGATAGATTGTTATCAATTTAATGAAATATCAAGAGATAATTGCTAGGCATTATTTGGGGGTTTTAATGTTGTTTCTGTAAATTAGAGTTCGCATGTAACCCCGACACTGTTTTTGAAGAGGAAAAAATCACGTGGATTGAACATTACACGCTGAGAGAAATGACAGAGTTTATATTCAAGTCAAGTTATTTAATCATAAACAAATCCGGAAGTCAGACACCGCACGCCTTTTATGGCGGGAATTTTGGAGTAAAAAAACACCTTTCTGACTTGTGCTTTCCGTTTTCCGTTTGGAAAAAAAGTGGATATCAATTTCATTTCAAATTTACCTTTAGTCGTTGTGACGACCGGTGTAGTAGTGGAGATTTCTGTTTATAATCAAGCAGATATCGTCATTAATCAATATTAGTTATGCACATTTTTTGTCCATGTATTGTTATTTTATTTAAACATAATTTCAAAATCGACATGAACATTTTGGATAATGTTTTCTCCTTTTTTGAGGTTCTCTTTTCAATTGTACATGTTGTTAGTCTTGAATTTGAATTGTTTGTGCACAGTGGAAAACATTTTACCTTATCTTTGTAAACTTTCATGAACTGAATAAAGTTGGATTGAATTCAATTGACTTACCTTCCATGCAGCCAAGAACATCGAAACGCAAACTACCTGTTCCGGACTTGTCTTTATCTACGGACTCAAGTTGCAAGCGAAGAGCCAGCAAACCATGCAAGGGAGAAGATAGCACGACCGACTCAATTCTTTGGTTGGTCAATTCTGCCACTAGTTTTTCGTCTTTCAGCACCTCAAACTGTCCTTCAACTTCGTATTTAGCCAACAGAATGAATTGTAATTCCTTGCCAACATCACCACTGCCCTGTAGTTTAAATCCGTGCACTTGCACCTTGGACTTGAACTCAACAGTCACCGTAGGGATTTTCTCTGTGTCACCATCTGACAGTAGCTCGAAAGTCCAGGGACTGCCGGCATTGATACCAGTCGATTGATATTGATCTTGCTTTGGTAAAACTGAACGCTCTTCTTCGAGATCCTGCTGGCCGTTCAATGGTTCCATACAGTAACCTGGAAGTTTGAAAATAAAATATTGTTGAAAAGATAATTATTGACACAAAAGTAGCAGGTCAAAATAAGCTAAAACAGATAGTAAACAATTAACAAAGGGAAATACTCGTTTGTTGAAAATTCAATATTGTTTACGGTCTTTACCTGCTGTAGTAGAGGTTGACGTTTGGGTCGTACTTGTAATAACTGCAAATAAATGAAAGATCGATTCCTGTATCAACAGTTTAATTTGTATAGTGGTACATAATGCTCTCTACGTTGTTGTTAATTCAGACAATAAAGATATTGTGATATTCAGCTGTAATTAAAGGGTTTACCTTTGGTCGATGTGACAACCGGTGTAGTAGTGGAGATTTCTGTTCAGGATGACAGAGAAATCGTCATTATTTACAAATGCCAATTTAGTCTAAATTTACAAAATACAAGTTCAAGAATTACGCTAAGGAATTCGACCTACCTTCTTTGCAGCCAGGACATCGAGTCGCAAACTACCACTTCCAGCATTGTCGCCATCAATGGATTGAACTTGTAATCTTACTGCAACTACTCCTTGTAAGGGAGTGTCCAGAACGACGTTCTCCAATCTATCTCCGGACAAGCTTGCTGTGATTTTCTGATCTTGCTTCACGTTAACAAACTGTTCCATTTCTCCGAATTTGGCTAGGAGAGTGAATTCAAATTTCTTGCCAATCTCACCACTGCCTTGTAGTTTAAATCCGGTCACTTTCACCTTGGACCTGAACTCAACAGTCACCGTTGGGATTTTCTCTGCGTCATCATCTGACGTTGAGCTCGAATGTCCAGGGACTCTCAGCATTGATGCCAGTTGATTGATCTTGATCTTGCTTCGGTAATGCTGAACGCTCTTCTTCGAGATCCTGCTGGCCGTTCAATGGTTCCATACAGTAACCTGGAGTGGGTATGTTTGTAAAAACAAATCATTGTAAAATTGCAATCCAAACCACAGTACGTGATTAAGAGCATGGATACAAAATATATTTTATGTACAGTACAAACAGAAGAAAGTTCACGCTAACAGCGAACATTACCTTTTGTGGTGGAGGTTGGCATTTCAGTTGTAGTTGTAACCACTGGGGGAACAAAAATTGAAATATAGTGCTTTCAATTCAAACGTAATCCGTGCGATACTAATATTGTGCATTTCTGTTTGAAATCAAGTTCAAAGCAAAATAACGGATACTGTCGAAGCAAATGCCATATATGATGCCAGCAGGTACTTTTCAAGTGTCTGTTTTTAATAAACAACCAGTACTTCGACATTTTATTTGTTTTAAATTAAAATAAATCAAAGTTACCCAACTACACCTAGCCAAACCTAGCCAAATAGAATGCAATTTCGCCATTTTATTTATTTTAAATTAAAATAAATCAAAGTTACCCAACTACACCTAGCCAAACCTAGCCAAATAGAACGCAAATTGTCTTGTTACCATCGGGGTTGTTTTTCACAACAACAACAAACAAATCAATGACCTGGTTTTCCCATAGGAATTGGTTTTCCCATAGGAATTGTACATCAATTACTTAGCATTGGACCTAATAGTCACTACTAGGTGAAGTGAACCATTTCGTTTTCAGATGGCTTCGCGGTGGAAGTGCAGAGGGTTTATATCAATGTGCCAAATGAGCGAGACTGTGCCTACTGGACTAGTGGGAAAGACCATTCAAAATAGATTAGGGTATTATGGCTGTCTTTGGTAAACAAACATAGGTGCTTATTCCAGGAGTTGCAGAGACAAAAAGAGAGTAAAGTGGTATAAACTAGAAATAGAGATACATGTAGGCTAATTTCAAAGGAAAAGTGGCAATAATTTATTTTCATTAGTCACAAGGGTCTATATCTAATAGTTTGAGCAATTTAAACGTGATTGTGTTCTCCAAAAACATGTCTTACACGCAAATATCAAAAAGTACACTTGAAAAGTACCTGGTATGACAGTGTGTGAGGTTCTTTTTAGATGGTGTCATGCGGGTTTAACAACAAACAGATAAGCATTTGTTCGTAATGACAATTGTAATCGTTTTCTTTATAATTTGTACAATTAATTTTTTACCGGTTGTGGGTGTTGTCGATCTTCGCTGTCGTCGAGTTGTGGTCAAGACAACATTGAACCCTGTAACAGCTGGAGCTGCAAACCAAAAACAAAAACAGAAAATTTGAGAAATTGCAGTTCATCGCAAAATGGTCATCACTTGTTATCGATCTTCACTTTAAAAAACATTTCTTCTGAAAGTGTTTTGCTTTCATCAGGGATAGTCGAAATGCGCAATAATCTGCATAAAAAAAATAAAGAAACAATTTTTTCTTCATTGATCAATAGATTTGTCCGTGTGCTCTTTTCAGAGGCAAAACTCCTGAAAACCTAGATTTATACTCAAAATATTACTAGTGCCAATACTTACGGGGCTTATGAGGCGTCGTAGACATTGAAGGCGTCGTTGACTGACAAAGTCCGGTGTCATAACACGTAATCTTGTTGTAATGACATTTACACTCCCGACAGTCAGTAGTTGCCCATGTTTCAAACGGCTGGAAGATCCGGATCAAACAAAAATATAGTTTTAGTAAACTAAATCCTCGTCAGTTTTCAAGCTTTACTCAAAACTAATTTTTTTAAATCACAACTTTTCGATCTGGTTTCAAACAGTTTCAGAAAGGATTCTCTTTAAAGCTCTTATCAATATTTTTGTTGTTGTCGTTGATGTTTTTTTCCCTTACCGAGCGAATGTTGTCATTTTCATCGAGGCATTGACAGGCCTTCGGGTGAACACATTGTGTGCCGTTGTAAACGGTGCCTTGCCTGCACTCACAACACAATTCCTCTGCCATTTCGAAGCACTCCATGTTGTGGCAAGCTTTTTCACGACAGTCTTTGCAGACAGCCGCTTCCTCTGTTTTGGCACATGCTATTAAACAAACATATATAAAGTTATAGAAATACTGAACAACCATAGGTTAATGTGAAGTACACATTAATGAAACTATCAACGGCAACATTGAAGGAGCTTTACTAAGACCAGTATGTGAACCAATGAAATGAAAAGATAATTTAAATCTGACATAAAATGCATTTCGGTGCATGTTGTTTCATTGTTACGACTGTTCAGACTTTCCCATGGGAGAACTGGCAATTAAAGTCATTGACAAAGCTGAATCAAAAGTTGTGACAAATGATCGCGTTAATAACGTAATGCACTTACTCGGAGAGGGTGGTGGCGGTGTGGGTGGTAAGGCTGAAATAAATAAATGATAAGATTTATATAACGCAATCAACGAAGTACTGAAAGAAACATGATCTTATATTTCAAAGAAATATAGACAATAAAGTCAGCATCTCCAAGACAAAAGGCTGAGATGTCAATTAGAAAAACCTCCTAGCAAGACATGCGGGGTTGGTTACAACCTAGAAGCTGTAAACAAAACCCATGAAAAACGATTCAAACTTTTGCTCCATATATAATTTTATATCTTTTACATCTTTGTCTTCATACATCAAAGAGGTTCAAATTATTATTTATATCAGACTTCAATAATGACAAAGTAAATCACCAACTGTTTAAAGACACTGGACACTATTGGTAATTGTCAAAGACCAGTCTTCTCATTTGGTGTATCTCAACATATGGATAAAATAACAAACCTGTAAAAACTTGAGCTCAATTGGTCGTCGAAGTTGCGAGATAACTATGAAAGAAAAAACACCCTTGTCACACGAAGTTGTGTGCTTTCAGATGGTTGATTTCGAGACCTCAAATTCTAATTCTGAGGTCTCGAAATCAAATTCGTGGAAACTTACTTCTTTCTCGAAAACTATGTCACTTCAGAGGGAGCCGTTTCTCACAATGTTTTATACTGTCAACCTCTCCCCATTACTCGTTACCAAGTAAGGTTTTATGCTAATAATTATTTTGAGTAATTACCAATAGTGTCCACTGCCTTTATAAATGTACTGGTCTTATATTTTTTATATAACCCCTTTTGGGGTTTTTATAAAGCACATAACTCACAATTTATACAGAAAATTCAGGTTGAAAATTAAAAAACTGAATACAAGTGATGCTCTTTTCCAATTGAGACAACTTACGGCAATTGTGTTCATCATAACCGTTTGGACAGTCCATATTGCCATCGCACACCCATTTATTGGGGATGCAGACTGTCGAGTTGCAGTTGAAGTCTCCTACGCAAATGTCTGGTACACAGTGGTAACAACAATCTTCACTGTCCTTCACTAAAACATGTCCCTAAACAAATAGCAACCAAAAGAAGTATTTCACAAAAGTGGAGTACTATCAAAGAAAAAAAGACAAACAAGTTAGCATTTCCCTTCTTTGAGAAGTGTCAGAAGATTATACAGACAAAAGGCTGATATGTCAATTAGAAAAAAACTCAATTGATGATAAAAAATGTTAATTTTAATTTTTATTTTTTTTTTCGTAATGGTTTAACGCAGTTTGTGTGAATGTACCAGTATTGACCCATTGCACAACGCTCAGCGCACTTACAGCACATATCTTGTTTTTACATTTTGGGAGTCAAAATGTACACAAAGGAATTGACTCCCAAAATGGCGGACATGTATTGTGCGGAGATGCGTTACGCATCGGAGCAAAGTAAATTCATATTCAAATTAAAACAGCAGAGAGTAAAAAATGTTTATTTACGAAGATTATGAAATTTTCTCCATGAATTAAGTAAATTAGGAACACGGTTAGTTTTTGCAACAATTTAGTTACGAATGTCAAACAATTTTTTTTTTCACTTACTTCTTTGCATTCCAGGTCCTTTCCACATTGCATAATGTCGCAATTCAAGATGAATTCTTTACTATAAACAAACTTGCATTTACATGTTGTACACACATCATCCTTCCACGATGTGTCGACCTGTTGAAGAGAGATATAAAACATTGGAACGCATTCCTTTACAATTTTTATATTTTACAATCTATACTGGACCATTTTAGTTTCATTACATTCTTGTGACAACGGCAAAACACTGGTATTTACGAGACGTAAACCCCACGACAATATCCAATGTGCAAGCGCTGTAGCTCCTGGGGCTAAGCTAGGCATAAACACAGGCAAGAAAATAGCTATAGCTGGGAGCTTTTGTGCTGGATGTATGTGCAGACTGGATCCTCATGCCTCGCCATAGTTACAACATTTACAAAAACAAAGCACCATTCTATACTTGCAGCTCATTATCCCGTAAGTTTTACACTTAACGTCTGCCAGAAGCGTGCACGCTTGCCTTTGACCGATTTTGTTATTTCGATCATTTCTTGTTAATCACGTGACATTTTGAGGATTACAAAAAAAACATCTACAATTTATTGTTTATGAGTTTACATCACTAAATAAATGGTAAACCGGTGTGTCCCTTTAAAAAAGTGGATAAAGTTTTGACAAAAAATTCTTTTTTGTAAGGTACTGGTATCTGTTTAAAAAATGTGACTAGCACTTTGCTGCGAACAGGTATGACTACGTTGGCATACGAATCAACACTGACGAACTTACAGCATGGCATGTGTCAGATTTTTCGTCGTAACATCCTAAGCACTCCCCAGTTGGAGTTGTTGTTGCTGTTGTTGTTTCGGGAATGAAGACGGCTGTTGTTGTCTCAGGTACTATGGGAATAACAAAATAGAAATAGATAATTGACCAATTCGCGATAAAGTATTTCTTCATCAAATATTTCCTTCCAGAAAGGGGTTGGGCATGGAGAGAGAAAACTATCTGACAGTAATTGTAATTATAATAAGATTAAGAATGTTGCGTTCTCAATCTTAGCATGAATCAGGAACCTGTTGGTTATACTTACTTGGTTCGCAGTAACAGCACATACTTCCTGTTGGTTGAACAAGCACCTCTCCGTTCTAAAATTACAAGTCCAACCACAAACGGTTATGATTGAGCATAGACTACGATTACTGTTTAGGATGGTGCATATCGTTATTGTTGTACACTGTACACATTTCATGCTATCAGTTTGAAAAGGAATTACATGGTATTAAGCTAAAAGTTGCTGTAATGCTTCAAAAGAAATAATGATGGACAAGATATGAAAAAAAAATTGATATACCTCATCGCATTTTAGGCCACAAGTCTTCGTGCAGTCGTTGGTCATGTTTTCATTGCAGACACACTGCTGGCAATCGCCTTGAGCCCACATTTCATTAAACTACAGGTTAAAACAATTCATACTAGTTATATCACAAACTACGTTGGACTTCTTTACTAGTTTTACTATAAGCTAATATATCAAGTATGACTCAAAAGTGATTTTTTTTTTACATCCTGGGCTGTGTCAAAATTACACAGTCGTGAGACAGTTACAATTGCTTGATTAACGCTACCCTTTGAAATTTCAAAGTAAATGCCGAAACTTTAAAACTAAGTTTGCAGAAAAAATCTTAAATATTTTTTGCAAAATATATATATATTGAAGACTCCTTATGTGCCAAGACAGTAAAAGCTCCGATTGTTGTTCAACAGTAAAATTTATATTTGGTATTATTTACAATATGATAATAATATCTACTTTGCCGTGTAGATTGTTAGACTTCATCTTGCTAGTATTATACTAACGCGAAGTATGATTAGCTAATAGGGGGATTTCCAGTTCTGAAAATAAATGTTCTGGGGGTTGCCTGGACAACTACTTAGCTTACAGGATGGAGGGCACTTTTCGTGATTTGTTTCACTGCTACAAAGTAATCATTGGTCTCACGTATTTTTCAGCAGGACACTTCTACTAAAAACTAAGAAGTCCTCCCCGAAGAGCTTTTTTAAGCGCTTTTAAATGACACCCCCATACCAATAAAGGACTACCAACCTTTCTTTTGATCCCAAATATATCTGTGCATGGGCATTGGTTGGAAGGAATGCATTCCGTTTCGTTCATGAGTTTTCCTTCAGGACAGAAGCACCCTTCTTCACAATTCACTTCCTTGGTATCATCCCCCAATGTCTTGCACATCACGTGCCGTTCACAACTCTCACGGTAGACCAATGGAGCCACGCAGGCTGTCAATGACAAACAAATAAATTCTTTGTTTTGTGTGGGAAGGCGAAGTTAACGGAAACGAGAAATCAGCTATAGTTCATTTTATTAATAACAATCATGTTGAAATGAACTAACAAACCTGGGAGGGTTGTGGTTGGAACAATCGTTGTTGTTTCAATTGCTCTGCATTCGCAACAAGAGTCTTCAGTTCGAAATACCACTTCACCCTGGCAAAAAATAGATATAATGTGATTTATCACAGAGCTGATTCAGTACGTTTCCCTGTGAAGATAACGTTTCTATAACCAAAGATTTGAAATTCATAGTGTTTTCTTTGTGTTTAAACTTCCCGTAATCCTGTTCGAACTGGATGCAAATTTCATGAAAAACCCTCAAATGCAATCCTGGCTAATTAGGGCAGACGAAGAAGGGCCGAAGGAGTACACGGGGGGAAGGACAGAGGAAAAACATCAAGATTGGAGGAACGAGCCACTTCATGGCTGGTACTGAGGAAGTGGCGAGCGCCAGGTCCTGGAATTGGTTAAGGAGCGGAGAACTGAAGAAGGAAACCGATTACTACGGCGCAAGACCAGTCGCTAAGGACAAATGTTATGCAGGCGAGGAAAGAGAAAGCAAACGTGTCTCATATGTGCAGAATATGTAACAAGGCAGAGGAGACTGTAATTTGTATTGTCCGCGACTGTAGTTTGATAGCCAGAGGAAGACATGACAAGTTGGCCAAGGTGATTCACTGTGAACTAGGATTTGATTTGTGTAAGAAATATGGTGTCCAAGTGCATGCGAAATGGTACGACCATGTTCCGGAGAAAATTGTAGAGACTGACCAGGTCAAGATCCTCTGATGGGACTTTAACATTCAGACTGATTATGATATAGAACATAGACGTCAGGATGTTGTAGTCTTAGATAAGGCGACGACGATGTGTCATCTGATTGATTTAGCTGTACCGTGTGACATAAGGGTAGCTTCGAAGGAGACAGAAAAGATCCATAAGTACAAAGACCTGGCCAGTGAACTCTGTAAAATTTGTCAGGTGAAAGTGAACGTAGTCCCTGTGGTGGTTGCAGCACTTGCCACCATTCCCAAAGCAAAGTAAAGGTTGCGCTTTGGGGAAGAGCGAGGATCCTGAGAGAGACTATTGAGATCTAATGCTACGGGACGTAGCCCGACTCGAGAGGGTTACCGGCAAAGAGAAAAATGTGTTCTTTCTTTTGCATGATGTGATGAAATGAAAAAGTATTAATAATTGCGATAATAATACTAAACTAATACTAATATATAATCTCGACACAGAAATAGCTGTTCCGTCTGAAATGTCGGAACAGCTAAAAAGATATCGACTGAAAAAAGTAACTGACTTATTCAAAATCACTATTTTAATTACGTTTAAGTCCATGCACCAGTCTATTTAAAACATGTACTGGATACAAACATGCATGGAGACCAAGCTTTCCGTTATACTGTACCTTGCTATAATAATAATAATAATAATATAATAATAATAATAATAATAATAATAATAGTGGCTTCTTATATAGTGGAGCTACTTTTTGAAGTTTTGAGACCTATTCCTTAACATACCACAATGTAATGGTTTACAAGGTGCGTTGGCGCAACATGCTGCCAATCAAACCAGGAACACCGGGGCGAACCCCTTCTCTTTTCGATAAGTGCACTGGGTTCTTTTACGTGCATTACACAACACACGAGACCAACGGCTTTACGTCCCATCCGAAGGACGTAGCAATAATGGTTAAGTGTCTTGCTTAAGGACACAAGTATCACGACTGGGACTCGAACCCACACTCTGCTGAACAGAAACACCAGAGCTTGAGTCCGGTGCTCTTATCCGTTCGGCCACGACACGCCACATGCTATGGGATTCACTGCAAGTCTAAAGAATTGACCCTGAGAACACAAAATAATCGAACATGCTTCTAACGACGGCGAACCAGCGCCGTTTAACGGCATGTTATGTTATAAATACTGTGCCCTGCATAAGTGCTGTTTTGTATTGTTACAATTATTATTAAACTGTGTCTATTTGAAGTAAACAAGATTGGCATGACAAATGTGGTCAACTTACCTCTTTACAGTCCTCTTGTGTTAGTTTACAATCGCTTTTTACACAAACTATGTCGTCTAGACAAGTGCATTCTTCGCAAGCCCCGAAGGCAAATACTTCTCCATACTAAAAGTTAACATTTCAAGAGAAAATATTGACATGATAAGTCATTCAACCTTAAACCCATGTTTAGCAAAAAATGTGCCAGGTACTTTTGTCAAAGAACATTTAAAATGTGTTTCAATTCCGACGTCAGTGTTCTGTGTCAGCAAAAGTTAAAAGTTGGCATATTTGGGGAAAAATAAATTGTTGTGTTAATAAACGAGAGGGGAAACAAGTTGTTATTAATAAATGCTATCTCAGTTGCTCAAGAAAAAGAAATGAATTTTCGTTTTAAATTAAAGAGAAAGGGAAATGTCAATTACAATTTCCCGGTACAATAATGTACTAAACCATTTTTTCAGAATGATGTCAAAGGATGTTTTGGATGTTGACATCATTTTGCACTGGAGGGGTATCGAATGCAATGGCAATTTACACCATTTTAACGTGAGGCTAGAGACCTGATCACATGAAGATTCTATCTATTTAAAAATGAGTACATCACAAAATTGTATTTGACATTTCCCTTCCTCCTTAAAGAAACGCAAATGTTACTCACTCTGTACGTCTTCCCAGAAAATTTGTGAAAGCATGTTTTCGGAGTGGTGGTTTCTTCTATGTCAAATATAAATATTACATAATATTGAGGACTGATACTATTTGCATATCCTGACAAGAAAGAATACTATAAGGCCACCTTTATCCATGGACAAAAATTAAGACCGAATAATCCTGCTTCGCAGGGCTGATATAAAGAAAGAAATCTAGCATTACACTAACAGCCTGCTTCGCAAGGCTGACATAAAGAAAGAGTTTTCTAGCATAACAATATGGGCCGATATGAAAAATAAAAAAAAGAACATTTGAGAAAGTGCTCTTCATGGAACAAATTAATGTCCATCACTTGCTATCAGTCTTCACTTGAAAATACCCCCAAAATTGGTTTTACTTTGATCAGCGTTGGTAGACAATTTGTTCAAGTTGATTTAATAAAACACAATTCATCAAAGATGGTGGTCAATGACGCGTATTGCAATCCATTTATATGATGACAAGAGAGAATAATACAAGGCCCCTTTCACCCCTGAAAGAAATTTAACATACAAAATAAGTAATAAATTACGGGGGTTATTTAAATAATGTAATTAAAGTACAGTAATTCAAAAAATGTTTAAAAAGTCCTTTACCTGGCTGTGGAGTTGTTTTATCTGATGTATGTGCAAATAAGAAACAAAAGGAACAAAATAAAGTTGTCATAAATAGTATACAAATAGTAATGTAATTGTTCAAGCCTCATCTTTTTTTTCTCTCACCATAAAGAAAACCTTAATTAAGCTGCAAAACAGTGATCAAATAATTAACACTATAACTAAAGCAAGCAATCGAACTGGATTTGTTTCAACACATGGAGAATTTCCACTGGGCAATCGGTACTTCTGTCAAGTATATAAAACGTGAGCTTTCAGATCGAATAATCATTTGTTTTTCATCAAATGATGACCAAACTAGGAACAGTAAATCTTACTTACCTTTGCACGAAGCACAGCATTTTCCAGGAAGATACACGTAGTCATCCTGGGAATGATAAAAGCAAGAAAAAAGAAGAAAAATGAAGAAAGAAAAAAAAACAGAACAAATATTTAAGAAGAATTGGATTCGAGCAAAATAAACGCAAAACCAAACGTGAGATACACTATGAGACATTGAATCACATGTGGTAGTACTATAGTCTTCTGTCTTAGAAATTGATTAGCGTTTTGGGGTATTCAAAGCTATCAACCACCGCTATCAATTATCTTAAATAGACATAAATAAATTTAAAAAAAAGACCTCCCCTCTTATTACTCTTATTACGACTCTCGCACGAGTCATTATTTTGATTTTAATTATTTGCACCTATTTAAAATACTAACCTCCGAGCAGTCTAACATGGTGTCATCACATATTGTATCATGGCATTCAATGTTGTTATTGAAACACGTGCAGTAGCTGCAGTTTTTCTCTGCATTTTCCCAAGTATCTCCAGGCTGCCGGTGTAAAAAAAATTATAAAAAATTAAGAAAGATGTCAAGTTACAATCTACATACGGTAATTTAAATAAAAAATATTACAATACTATTTTACTAAGTTACTTCACTTTTTAAAGCAAGAGTTTACATGAATAAACCGAAGGTTAACATAATACATCCTGTCAAACAGTTGCTCTGCGTTTCTAAAGCATCATCAAGGTAGTATTTCATCTTGTGTTACAATGATTTTGTTTTTCAATTGCATGGTGTTTAGACATTACGACCCTAAAAACCTACCTTGTGGTAGCCGACTATGTCTTTGCACAAACATTCATTTGGGCGTACGCAGTCCGTTCCATTAAAGACAAGTTGCTCTCTGCAAGCATTGCATTCCTTTGATCCAGAGAACTTGGTGCTTATGGCGCAGACGTCCAGGTACTGACAGCAAGTTGGTTCCCCAACAACAAATGGATCAACGCATACTAAAGAAAGAAAAACCACGACAAAAAAGCTGTAAACTTTCTTTTCATTTACACTTTTCATAAACCCAAGTTATGGTAGATTATTAGTAGGAATAGTAGATTCAGTTTCAATATTCAAAATAAGCAAATATAAAGAATGATACTTACCAAATTTTGTTGACATTATGACACTAGTTTCTAAACAATAAAGAAATAAAAAAACAATATTTTCACAGATGACTTTTAAACATCCTACCTTGTTGCCAATCGAACACTTCATTTAAATGGGAAGACAGACTGGGAATCAGTTTTTTATTTCATATAGAGTGGCATAGGAATGTCAATTTAACATGTTGTTTGTTTTTGTATTGTTTTGTTTTTCATCTTTTCGACAACACAAAAAAGGGAATTTGCTTTGAAATATATTAAGTGCAGAGTTATTGAGGATCAGGTTAGCGTGGTGGTTTGTTCCCCAGCCTTTCACCTCTGTGGACCCCGGTTCAAATCCCACCTCAGATCACAGCCTTGCATGTCGATAGGCTTTTCAGTCCATCTGATTGCGTTGGTTTTCCCCATTGGGGTTTTCCTCCCACATTTCCCTCACCATTTCTTCTCGTTTCCTATTCATGCTTTTATTGGTGCTAAACGTGCTGTTTGATGTGTAATAAAATAAACAAAACAATACAATATGTATTCAATGGGTTCTCCCAATGACAAAAACTCTAGAATTCTCGTAGTTCATGTATTGTTTAGTATTCCTTTTACGTGTTTGTTAAAGCTAATCAGTGGTCAAAACTGTTATTGATAGAGTAAGAGGGTTACCTTGTGTTGTTGATTGCGTTCTGGTCGATTTTGTTCCTATTTATAGAGGGGGGTAAAGAAACGAATTAGGGTTCCATTTTCACCAAACTTCTGGGCACCGCTCTATAGATAGGTTGCAGTATGACGTAAATCGGCCATCTTTACGGGCAGTTTAGAACAAACAGTCGTGCGTTTCGTGTGAGAACGGCGTGCAACACGCGCGCATTTCACGAAACTCATTGCAGGATTGGTCAGTGAACAACGCGGCTGCGTTAATAAGTTGAGCGTTTGACGCACCTGCAAGCCAAAATGCAATTTGCCCGTAAAGATGGCGTCTACTGGGAACTATCTATTACCCGTCAAAAACTGCTTAGTAAGTCATGCGTTCAGTAAATACCCACGTGCGCTTGCTACCTGGAGACAACTGGCTAAAATGCATGACTTTGATGCAACACAGCAAAGGCAGACGAATGGAATGAGGAAGTAGCAATGCACGACTAGTTCGATGTTTATGTACGAGTTCGAAAGAAAAGGGCAGAATTTATCCTTGTGATGACGACACTGGAAAAGTTTATTTTCTGTGAGAACAGAAATTGAGCTATTTGGAAGTGGTTGGGTTGTGGTTGGAATAGTGCTTCACCTTTTATATTTTTAAAATGCTTTAATATGAGGATAATAAAGAAGTTGATAAGTTTCAATAAATAGGTCCACTTACGTCTCCGTTGTCGGGTTGTTGTTTGTAGTCTTTCAGTTTCCTGTCCTTCACCTGCGATCATTATTTACCAAAACAAAGTAATTATTTCAAAAAGTAATTATGTTCAACCGATTTATAGATTTGTAGTTTTCCTACACTCTCGCTGAAGTTTTGTCCACAAAGCAGGTAGTTTGTGCTACCACGTGCAATGTTCAGTGGCTTGACACAAACCGATTTGAATAAGAGTAATACTATTTACCATTAGATTCTATTCAGTGCGTATCTATATATTCATAGATTATTTTTCTTCAATCTCATTTGAAGATTATGGAGGATGCCTTGGTTCTGAGAAGGGCGCCCCCCGTTTCGCGACCGATGTGTATTCCTGACATATTATTGTATCATGCACCCACACACACATTAGTGTGTAATGACCTCCAATCGTGGACCCTCCTTTGTTCAACTCTTTGTCCTGACAAACATGGACCCCACTGTTTTCCTTTGTGATAGCAAACGTGGACCTACTGTCCCTTTTGTTGTAATTCCTTGGTTTGAATGTCACTAAAACTCACGCACACACACAATGTTTCAATTCACTTTAATCTGGTTTACAAATCCTGAACTCTTTAATTGTAAATTTAAAAACAAATTGAGGTAAATATAATTAAACAAGGTTAGCGTTCGGTATTGTCAATTACAGAGAAAAACCAGCGCAATCTTTTTACTTACATTGACAACACTCCATGTCGTTATTCAAGTATAGATTCAGTGTTTCATGGCTCTAAGAAACAAAATGATATTCATACATATGTTATAAGAATGGTAACAAGTATATCCGAGGCGCCAATTAAAATCAAAGCCAAGTTTATTTGAACTGAAGTTTCTTCGCAGTTTGAGTTCTTCTGTGAACTTTCTAGGAACTATTAAGCAGTTACCAATTTCATTCGACTGCATTATCTTTCTAAATAAATCTTTGAAAACATGCAATTGCAAGCTAGTAGTTCTAATGAGAGTGACTTCTGATCAATCATGGACAGTATTTATAATAATAATAATAATTAAAATCACAGTTTTACAACAAGCTGTACTAGATCCTACTGTGCGTATTTGAAGATATCAGCTTGATGAAAGCACATTAGCTTGTTATTTTACCTGGCACTTGAGTTCACATATCTTGCTACATGTCGTTTTACCGGCTTCGCACTTGCAAGTCTCACAAGCTCCGATACCGGCCCATTCATTACCAGTCTGAAAATAAAAAGCAGCAAGAGAAAAAATAGAAACAAAACAATTAACCCGTATTATTGGGTTTTTTATCACTATTTGCACACACATTTGTTTAGAAATTTTGTTCTGTGATTTTTCTTTATTGAACTGTTGTATTATAGAAATGAACAACTATACTAAATTATAGAAATATAAAAACAAACAACTCACTTGATATGTTATTTTATCGTACATGCAGTTGCAGTGACTTTCGTCAGAAAGGTCTTTGCAGTTGTATTCCCCATCGCAGCGCTTACTGTTGTGTATGCAAACACTCTTATCCGCACAGCAAGAATAGTCAGGAGCACACGTGCATTTTTTAGACGCACAAGGTGTTGTCGTTTCAGGAACAACTAAAACGAAAAATAACAAATTGATTTTAATTAGATCATGTTGAAAAGGTTTTATATTGATTTGAATTTGTACACTACGACGATAACAATTCTTACTCTTAGTTGACATAAAATAATGTAAGATTATAATTCCTTAATTTTAGACAAACTGGGGAAGCTTGGGGGAGGGGTGGCTCGGAGATGTCGTTGTTTTCAAGCAACGACCAGAGATCTGCATGTTTTATCGTAACTCTTTGGTATTATAAAACAAAAGTTTTCTTTACAGTGAAAACAATGGCCGCTAAGGCCGCTGACAAAGAACACATCCTCCTTGTCTTAGTGTATTCATAAATAAATATTTATTTGGCTTACATCAAAGTGGAAGTATTCAGATAACAAATGTAATTTACTTAAAATAAAATTACTATAATAAAACTTGTTTATATCATAAAATAATGCATAAATATATAACCAACAATGAATGACTTCACTCAAATCATTGCATACCTTCTTACTTTTGAATCAAAGCAAATTCTAAAATAAAATCTAAAAGGTCTGATATCGACGATGACACACGCGCGGGAGCAAAATAAAACAAATGGAAGTTTAGGCTATCGTACGTTTAAAAAGATGCACAAATTTAATGTGCAAAAATTGAAGTATTAAGAGTTTCCCTGTTAACAATCATTTCTAAATTTAATAAAATACAAACCTGACTCTGAGCAGTTTCTTCCTGTGCAATCTAAATGGCCACCATTACACATACTGCAATATGAAGAAGAGAAAAACTAAATGAACAAATATCTGTCTTCAATGTGACTGCAGTCCGTTTCAAAAAATTAAAAAAGGTCTCGACCCAAAAAGAAAATGAAGTTCAAATCCTTACGCAGCCTGTCAGTGTGAGCAAAACTTACCATCGCATGCAGTCTTCAACAACAAGTGCGCCGTGTCTGATCTCCTCTTGCCCATTGTTGATGAAACACGGACAAAGTTGTCTCTCGATGCACTCGTTGCGGAACAGAACTGTCCCTTCTGGGCAGTGGCATCCTTCCACACACCTTTTTTCGCATCCGTAATTCTCGTCAGAATGTGAAGGAAAACATTTGTCGGGGCAAACTTTCCCACATGCCTGGTACACTCTGCCGTTCTCGCATTGCAAAGCTGTAAATGCATCAACGTTTTTTAGTGGGTGATATTTCGGGGACAAATAAAGATGATTAGGTTGATATCGTTGATGCAAACAAGTAATAAAAACAAACATATACAAATAAAGAAGAAGAAAAGGAATGAAAACTCACGACAGTATCCCTCTGCCCTCCATGCGATTGCAACGTCGTTTTCGTTACAAGCCGTTGCGTAGGCAGTGACGGCAGTGCACATGCACTCACAGTCAGCCCCTCTGTCGCAAAAACATGTGTCCTGGATACACGCTTGGTAGAAAGGGTCAGCGTTGACCTGTATAGAAAATCGTAATTATTTTAATCTCAACCAAATTAATAATATATATCCTGGAAAATAAACAGTTTCTCAACAAAATGTGGTTTTTTTTTGACAAGTTAAGTGAGTTTCGAGTACGGAATGGTTTAGGGAATTGAGGCACTGCCCTTATGTAACTCAAGATTTCAAAAGACATATTCTCATAACGTGAAAATGGGTTTAGAAGGCTTGAGAGTGAAATAATGCCTATAGAATCTTACAAGGTTATGACATGAAGCAAAGATTGACTTCTTGATAATGCTGCATACAGACTCAGCCCAAGCTCGTCGGTGAGGCTCCGTTTTACACGGGAAAGTCAGTGTTTTGGGATCGGGGCAGGTTTCTGTGGTTCTCCAACTCCTTCCGAAGGTTTGTGGTAAAGATTCCAATGCGCCGGTTCTTGTTTTGAAATCATCCGACGAGTCCCCGTTGAAGTTACCGCAAAGACCACACACTTTTCCTGCGTGCGAGGGATCCAGAGTCACTAACACACTGGTGCCGTAGTCCCATTTTAACAGAATTCCTGAAAAAGAATAGTTGTACTCAAAACCATAAGGCTGTCGTCTAACAAGTATATAAAAGCATAATGCTTTCTTTACCTAAAGCGCAAATAAATAAATTAATTAATTAATTAATTAATAATAATAATAATAAGCATTAATAATACTAAATAAAAATTTAAAGAAAATAAATGCGTGCATACATTTGGCATTGTAATTTGGGTTCCCTTCCATTTTAAAGCCTGTCGTTTTTTAATCAATTTTTTTCAACGGTGAGCATGTTTTCTCTATACGAGAACTGATCGAATAATGCTAAAGTAGGGGAGTATAACTAAAACAAAACCAACAAAATAACTACGTTTTGAAAGATTGAAACTGAAATTGAAGTCGTTCATTCAATTCCTCGAATTAATAATAAGGTTAGTTATATAACGGTTATGTAATCAAGTAATGGTTTTCAGATAAACATACCTTCAGCTGTCTTAATGACAAGAAAGATCCCGGCATCTTCCATCTTAAATCGGGCCTTTTTGGTTACTTTAGGATCTGTGGCTACAGTATACTCTGCTCCTCGAACTAGATGAATCGTGGTGTCATGAAGCGTTAACTTCACTGCCTTGGTACAAGTTACTCCGTTTCTACCACAAGGGACGTTTTCGATAGTGACACGAAAGAACCCTTCATTGGTGCCGCAGAAGTTTTCAACCAAGGTGTACTCGCAGTTGCCTGTATAGAAAATTGAAATGTTATTGCACTTCTCTAAATTGATAAAAAATATACAACAGTAATCAATAACGTGCATGCACTAACACAAAGTTGCATAACTTTTGAAACATGAAATGCATCGATTTAGGTTGTTTGCGACGTCCAACTTGGCTCTAGTGATTGTTCGGGCCTAGATTAATCCTGCCGTGAACTTCCCTCTTAGAGATACCTGTTGGCTATGTTCAGCAATGTCTCGCCAAGAAAGAAGTGACCTAAGCAGAGCTCTTATTTATGCCAGACAAGATGCGTTATATAGTCACATTATTATTTTTATCATCACATCACAACTGCAAGAACTGAAATAATTGTATAATTGCCTATTATGTTGTCATAATAATACTAGTTTGGGAGGTTAATCATCCTTACTTGTAGGTGAGAATCTGTATTGCAAAGGACGCGGCTACAGCGTGTATACGAGCTGCTGGCATGCAAGGACGCCTACGGCAGACAGCCACATCAACCCATACATGAACACGGAGCAAAGCGTTTGAATTTTCCGGAGGGAGGAAAACCGGAGGGCCCGGAGACAAACCATCGTGGCATAGGAGAGACCCAACGCACAACTCTACTCACATATGGCCTTAGCCGGGAATCGAACCAGGGCCACATTAGTGAGAGGTGAGCGTTTTACGCATTCAGCAACCCATCCACCCATGTTGTTTTCAATGTTGTTTCAATGCCTCTATTGTAAACCGCATTGAGACTTTTGTGTGGTGCACTATAGAAATAAACTGCGTTACTTTTTTTTATTTATTAGTATAGTATCATTTAATGACTTACCTTGAAACGAATACCATTTGGCGTCTAGTGTTTGGAAGTGTGACTCTCCATATGATCGGCAAGTGGCTGTATGTAATTTAAACATGTAAAGAACAAAATATATTATTTACAGTTCCTTACAAGATATCATAGATACCTTAAGCCTCAGTCACCAAGTTTTGTCTCTGTAATTCTCTTTATCGCTTGAAATACATTTTGAGATTATATTTTTTGTGCATTCACAAAAGGCAAGAGATATCACTTAGATGGTGTGGAGTGTGATAGCTAAAAAAGTTCGCTATAATTATCTGAAGTTTCAAGATTTATTTGAATACTTACATGGACATTGGTCATTGTCACATATCCATCGGTAATCGTCGCTGCACATGCTGAAATAGGAATAAAACAATAAATGTAGACAATTGATCCAAGTCCATTTCGATGCAGAAACGGCTGTCTTATTGATTTAAGTCCATGAAACCACTTCATGACCGAAAAAAGGTTTCACTACTTTTTGTTATTTTCACATTTTTGTCAATTTTGTCCCTCATTATTTCTATGGTCTCTTGAAAGTACGTGTGGAACACTAATTTAAATTTATACAAAAGGTATACGTTTTCAAAATACAAGCTTAACCTTCAGGTTAAGTTGAAAAAGGGATTATTTTGTTCTTCAATAAAGAGCATTTAAAGCATTTCAACAAAACTAACCACTGATGGCAGTCCATTCTAGTCGTGTCGAACGTCTTGTAGCTTTTACCATTGTGCTCGCAGGTACAATGTTCCACATCTATACACGTTCCTTTGTGTAAGACTTGACCTTTTGGACAGCCACACCCAGGGGTACAGCTGCTTGGACTACACGGCTTGTTGGCATTTTGGCAGTTTCTGTCACATTGCTTACAGGAAGTCCATTCCCTACCATGGGCACAAGTCTCATGAGCTACCACAAACATTTTGAAAACAAACATTTAAGCAATGTATTTAAAACACCATGTCACAACTAACTGCTGAAAATTTGAGAGACAAAACTAAACAGGATGTCTTAGTAAAAGCAAAAATAAACTAATGTAAAACCACCTTAATGGTATAATGGTACACTATACAAACAACATAGCTAATACACAAACAAAATATTTATGAAAAAATTCGTTTTATCTGTTTGCAATAATGCACAAATTACAAATTATAAGCGTCCGAGTAGAAATGACAACATAAAATTGAATGAAAACTTCGATGGATTTGATTACTGCTTAATATTCTAAAGGCATGCGAATCAGTATATTTCGCCCCCCCCCCTTCTATTTTATGTATGAAAATCTCAACTTTCAATTTAAAAGCATCTCACCTGAACAGTCGCGCTCTGTGCAGGTGTATGTCCCTGACGAACAAAAGCTATGTTGGACAAAACAGAAGAAATTTTGAAACTTGTTGATGCCGCATATTGATTAGTAGTTAATGTTACAATTGCAAAGTGTGGGATAATTCACGGTGGCTGAAATTCGTCAAAATGTCTTTTTAGTTTCAATAATAAAGTGTGATGAGGATTTTACCAGTCATTGCAGCCCTTCTTCCAAGACTGCTGAGCTTGGTACACGCTACCGTCAACAAAGCATGGGCAGTATTCAATCTCTACACACTTTCCTGACTCGTCATCTAGAACCTGTCGTTTCAATGACATTGAACAGGTTAACAGCAGCAATAACCATGTTTAAGCACCTGGTTTATTTAATCATTTGTTTAGTCCATTAAGCTTTACTTAATTACGATTAACGTATCACAAAAGTATGTACGTAAATGCGACGTTTAAAGGCCCTGTACACTATTGGTAAGATCGAAAAAACACAAATGTTCACAGATTCACACATAACTTAGATGATTTAAAGTAAGTAATGGTAGAAAGGGTTCCTTAAAATATTTCTGCCTAAAATGCTATCGTTTCTGAGAAATTAATAAAACAATAGTTTTTATCGCGCGCGATAATAAACTCGATGTTTAAAAAACACATAAGGTCTCTTTTCACTATTTTCTCGTGACCTCGATGACCATTGAGCTCAAATTTTCACAGGTTTGTTATTTCATGTATATGGTTAATCACACAAAACATGAATTTTGTTTGCGACTGTTTTGTCAGCTCTACCAATCCTGTATAATACATTTAACTGCAAATTGCATTGAACACTAGTTGTTATTATTATAGACACTGTGTATATTATCATAAACATGTTCCCCATATCGTTCCACATCCGGCTGAAAACGCAACATGGTATCGCTCAGAAGAAATTTGTTCTCCATCATTTATGATGAAGCAAACAAAACATTATCCACCGTATCACGTCTAGTGAATTTACCTTTACGTAACGTAACGGTAAATTTGTGCTCTGTTGGATCGCAAGGATTGGGTTAATACTTACTTTATCTTCTGCGCATTGGCAGCCTTCTACACACTCCTCATGACAAGGTTGGTCTGTTAACAAATCTTTGCAATTCACTTTACAATTTGAGTTACACATCTTGTAAGTCTGGCCAACTGGACACGTTATGGCTGCAAATAAATAAATAAAATTAATTATTGACTATGGATGTATTTGGTCCGTGTATATGGTCATGCTTCAGTAAAGGGCAAAACATGAAAGTACAACATTAACGTCAAAAGAAGGGACTTCATTGGTTAACAGTTTTATCAGCATTCCAATCTCCACACGCTTTATTTGTTTTATGCAACGAATCAAAATGAACACAAAAGAAGCACCTTAAGTGTGTTTGTACTTACGACAATTATGTAGGCCTCTCCACAAAAAGTCAAACCCAGCCATAGAGCACTCACGAGCATAGGTAGCAAAGGCTAGGCACTGGCACTCACTGTCACTGGGAGGACAGCCACAGACATCCTGCTCACATTGCTCAATGTATTTATCAACTGTGATTTCCTGGTTACAGTTGAGAAATGGTGCTTCTCTGAGCTTATGGCAGGTTATCTTGGCCAGGGGTTGCTTCTGGGACATCAGGTCGCACGGTCGGAGGTTCATGTCCTCCTCGACGTCACCGCAGTAAAGGCTGGTCTTCCAAGAGTTACCAAACTTGTTGATGTTAGCTTTAGCATCCAGTCCACACTGAGTGATGAAGTCATCTTTTTGTATGTTGTTATAATTTCCGCACAGACCACTTACCTGAAACAAAAAGAGTCGTTGAACACGTTTTGTCACTGTAAATAATTTGATTGTTGGTTTGTTTGGGGTTTTTTTTGCACTTATTGTTTTCGTTTTTGATCGGAATCGTTAAAAAAGAATTAAAAATTACTGCGATCTATAGTAAATTGCCAACTATTGTTTGGATTTCGGAGCATTATGGTACTTAAGAATTATATTTAAGTTGTTACCTTTCCTTGTAAGCTGGGATTCAACGTGACATAGATACGCTTGTCTAGTCCTAACTGTATGTCAATCCCAAGATCAGCTATTGTCATACGTGTAAATATCGAGGACACCTGACGAGCAATGAGTGTTGAGCCATCCTTCAGTTTCATCTCAAATGGTAGTTTTTGAGACTTTGACTTCCCATCCGTTGAAACCTTTATAGATCCCTGTGCATTTAATCTGTTAAAAGAACAGACAGTTGTTGTATGCTAAATATCACCCAGATTATGTATTTTTCTGAAGCATAAATCCTATTTTTGAGGTAACTAAAGTTTTTTGTGAATCTCTGTTTTGATGCAAAGATGATTCGCTCCAATGCGACATTTCTTTTTCCCTTTCTTAGTGTCATGTCATACGAAGCAATTTACTTGCAACCTGTTGCAGGCAATCGCCAAGAAAAAAACAACAACAACACATTGATATTTAAACTATCACATAATATTCTTTGGGGTGGTATTAACACTTTCTAGAAACAATTATTTGATAACCAATGTGTTTCTTATGTACACAGTACACATGTCTAAAGTTTAATCGTTTTATCAGAATAGTATTAAGTTAAAGTTATTGTCTTTTAATAAAGAACCAGTTCTTGTTGTCGCCACATTTTACGGGGAACAAGGGCGTGCATTTTTTTCTGGGGTTACTTCTTGCCAAAGAAAACTTTAGCCTTCCTTAGCTTTTTTTTTACATGGAGGAATTGTCTGCGTGTAAATAGAGAAATAGTTTTAACAAACGCTAAAATTAAAACATACAAAAAGTATGTAACATTTTATTATGGTAATTCCAAAAGTCCTGAATTCAAATAGGGACGGGGCACGGAGGGCAAATATAACGAATGGGGGGTATGTTCTCCCCCTCCTCCCCCTCCCCCCCCCCCCCCATGTTACGTCACTGGGATCGCAGGTTTTAAAGTAAAGTAATGGAATTGTTTTTAAAAAGTTCGCTTACTTCAACATGTGATCAGGCGTGGCCACGGTCACGAGTATCAAACACGATTGCAGACTCGCCGAACAGTCATCAAATTGCGCCAGGATTCTAATCTCACTCTTGGTCTTAGGATCGGGAAGCTGAGCAAGGAGGTATTCACAAAAACTGTTTGCTGGAAACAGGTAGTTGGAACCGTCAAATGTCTTGAAGTGGTGACCGTCAGACACGCTGCAAGTTGCGTTGCACTCTTTTTTTACACATTCCCATACGCCTCCAACACAAGTGCTATAAAAAGTGCAAAATAAAAACATTAACCTCTATTTCACACACTTTCGAGTAATACCATTGATTTTTCAGCAAAGAGAGGAATGATTTCATGCTGTTGAAAATAGATCAACGACTTGTCTATATACAATGTTGTATTGAAGTTGGACGCAAGTGATGCAGGCACAACAAGGCCCACCTGCCAAATTGCAACAATCTTCAAAGTTACGGTGTAATTAAGTTTTGATAACATTAACTCTCATTGTCGTCAGTTTTTCTAAGCCAGCTTGATCAGTTGGAACATAAACGGTTGATAACTTTTAAATTGTACAGTGTTTTGTCTTTTTTGAAACAAATTACTCCATCCAATTCTCTGACTTTCCAACTAGATATAAACACAGGTTATCTATTGTTGTTGTCGTTAACCGTATTCATCATCTCTTCTATCAAGATCCTTAGTGGTAAATCAAGGGGGAAACAGAAAGAAGAAGAAAAAAATAAAAAATAAATAAACCTAAGTTTGTGTTTAAACTAAAACCGTGTGTTCGTTAGTTCAAAACGTTTTTTGCTCAATTCAAAAGTTAGATCAAATACTTGGGTATGTATTTGTGTAGATATGAGACCTTGAAAACTGTAAAACTTAATTTTTTGGATGCAACACATTCAACCTTGAATACATGCAACGTTTTAGCTTGATTGCCCTGGTTGTTTTGTATTGTAAAACCTTTGTGGTAATATAACGTAACAATTGATGACGTCATGGAGACGTCACTCCAAATTGTACGCATGTATGACTCTCCACGCCTGGTGCAATAACAAATTGATTGTATCTTGTTTGTTCTCATCTATGTAACAAGTGGTCGAAGTTTGGAAAAAAAGTCCAAACAAATATTATGACGTCACTTCAAATTTTTACAGTAAACACCGCTGTCTAACTACCCACCAAGTTTCAACTTAATCAAACATTTAGATCGATACATACACGACTTCAAAAAGTGCACCTTCAACGTAAAACCACGTGACCTGTGATGACGTCAACAATCTACAAATTCATACACAGGGAGTCTGCATAAAAGTCGTTACGTATACCAACTTTCAAACAATTACCGAAAAAATCGCCACAGACATCAAACAAAAGAGTATCTTGAGCTGTACTTCAAGAGCCTTAGTACCATGCAATGATTTTGTCTGTACCTATCACGGTTCTAAATATATATTTATTTTCGAAACATATCACCTATTTTTTATTATAATGACGGCATCGATAACGTCATGATCCTGAAAAAATGTGCAGTTTTATCTATACACATAGGTCTAAGTACACGGTAAGTTTTCAATTCTGTATGAGCTGTACTTTTCAGCATTGTCCGAAGAAGGGTCGGTGAGAAGAAGAAGACGCAGACAAACGTACAATAACAAAAGGTTTTCGGCTGTGGGCTGAAAACCTAACAAAGAAAGAAAAGAAAAGCAGGGCAACATTTTAATTTTGCTCATTTCTATAATTTTCCCATGACATTAACAAACAACAGGAGACATTCCATCAGAATCGATATTTTTTGCAATATAAATCCCATTGTTAGATGGCATTGTAAATTGGCAGGTATTACGAAATGTGCATTGAGATGATTCATATCATTTCGTTGAAGCAAAACACCTGTTTCCGTTTTTGCTAGTTCATCAAAAAAGAGAGACCTTCAGACCTTAATCTCACTGCTGAGTTTCACACGTGGTTTGTTCAAGTTTTAATCCTTCAATATTTCAAAAGAAAATGACCTCGTTGCCATTCGCGGTACTAGTGTTATTTCTGTTAGGGGAGTTGATTACAAAACACAAATCGATCTGTTGTTTTGGACAATTTAAACAAATATGCCTCAATATTGATCAACGTTAAACACTTGCTATACTGTGGGATAGTTTCTAACTACTCGGATTAGTGACGTGAGCCATACAGACAACAATTATCGAAATGTTCTAGACGTTTCTGAGCGTAATATTGCGTGCACGATTATCATGAACATGCTCCCACCTTAAGTGACAAGTTCCAGATTTGCCACGGCCATAACGAATTTTGTTTTAGAATTTACCCCCCCCCCCAAAAAAAAAAAAAAAAAAAAAAATTAAATAAATCATCTCTTAATCAAAACTACATACCCCTATCATGCATTACTTAATGCTACATAGCCCCCGTCATGAATTTATGTTATCTCGATGATTCGGGAAAACAAGCAACGAAAAGGCAGATAGCTGCAAATGATGTCTTTATTCTGAAATGTTTAAGGCCTCTTCAACATAAGTTTACACCAGCTTTGTCCACATTTGCGGTCGTGCCTGCGTCTGGATGGCTGTGTTTAAAAGCGTTGAAGCATAGTTTTGGCATATGGTAACACATTTAACAACACCCTTAGCCCCCAGACAAAAACCACCACGTTAGACACGGTCAAAAACTCTCAAATCAGGCCCTTTTCAAAAGCACGGACTTTAGATTCAGCTCCGGTGTAGTGCACTTTCGGCATGGGGCTTTGTGAAAGGTGGGCGAAGCCTATAGTTGAGCGAGCGAAAGCAAGGTTACGATTATGAGAGGTCCCCTTGCAATAAATTGAATAAATTACAATGTCTACAGAATTTATCAAACGTTGACAAATAAATGCTTTCGTTTTTTAATTTACTTTGTTTACAGTGCTCTGAAGAAATTTACAGTAATTTCTTACCAGCTTCTACAGTTGGTAGATATGACGGAACCAGCATCCATAAATTCAGTTCCTCTTTGGCATGGACATTCCTCCCTTAAAACACACTCTTTTTTGTTCCAGAAGGTTCCTGTAGATAAATCGAAACGTGTATATTTAACTTAGGAAACTTCAAGGAAATGTGTGTCCACATTTGTATTATATATATATATATATATATATATATATATATATATAAAACAAGTAGGGGAGAAGGCCTTAGCTTTCGATCCAAACCGGACCTTCGTTTTTTTTATTTGTTTGTTTGTTTGTTGTTGTTGTTGTTTTTTTGGGGGGTGGGGGTAGTACAATACAAACAGAATAGGCCGATCAAGCCACTTGCACAATACAATTTGTCTCCTTGTCTGTTGTGGTGGTAAAAAAGAAAAACAAAATAGTTTTGCAATGGAAGATTGCTTGGGGTTTTCTTTGTGTTCTGTTTTCAAAAATACATGACGGAAAACCTCTCAGGTTTTTTATATCGAAAATACACTGAACAATTACATTCCGACAGTGCAAAACATTACTTTGTTATCGACACTTTTTGTCCAACACCAAAGAAAAAAGGTTGGGGTTGGACTTGACCAAAGTTAGAAATATTAAAAAAAAATTGGGGTTTACTTTTTGAAAAAAGGAGAAAAATAGGATTCTTATGGATGCCTAAAGCTGGTTCTAATACCTGTGGGGCATTGACAACCATCTACACAGTAATGATCACATTCGTCTTTGAAGTCCAGATTGTCACACGTTCTGGGGCATGGCGAGCCACATTCAGTGAACTCCATTCCGTTCTCACATTGAACCGCTGTTAAAAAAAAGGGAGAGGTTTAAGAACCAATTAAATGACTGAACAACAAACACTCTTCAACAAGAAAGGGAACCTTATGTGTAGATTATTAATGAATTATTACTATTGGAACTAGTATAAATAAAAATTGCTGTGTTAAAAAAAAAAAATCTCAGTACTCAGCATCAACCCGGAGGCGTTTATTCTTTCACAATTGTTGTTATAAAATCGTTTTGTTCGTGTATCGATGTATTTATTTATGAGACGATATTTGTATTCCTTATCCAATGCAAGGCTGCAGTGATGCATCTGTATAAATGTCATCTATGTTCCCACATGTGAACTTTATCAAATAGTCTAAAGAATAACTTTGGGTGAAATCGTTTAATCCTGATGTTTGCAACAGAGGAATGGTCCACCCATTTTCCCAAAAATGTCATTTTGAAATTGAAACTTACGACACAGCTCTTCAGTTCGCCAATTTAGAACCACCCCTTTCTCGCTACAGGCTCTGGAATACATTGAGAACGCATCGCAGTGCGTCATGCAGGACTTAAGATCATGCATCGATGTACAGTAACACATAGCGAATCGACACGCATAGAAATACGACTCTGGAGGTACGACATTGAAGCAGTCTCTGAATTGCTTTCCTGATGAAAGTTGTGAACAACGCATATAGATGCTCCCCGTGTCGGTTCCTTTCATCTCGTCACAAGGGTCAATCATTGGTGCTTCCTCAAATAAACCATCCTTAAGATCAAACGCCACCAGAAAATTCCCAGGTGTCAACCCTGTAAGGTCATCTTCGGGGTTGAGATTGTAGTTTCCACACAGCCCAAATGTTTCATCTTTGTACAGCTCTGATAACTTGATGTCGAGGTTACCATTGGTATCGAGTCGGACAGTAATATCTGAGATTGGAGAAAGACACACATTGAGAAAACGTTCTTGTTAATTACCATTGGTTCTTCAGTATTTCCAGTGATATGAATGTATATTACTACGAATGATTGCGCATTCTTACTAAATGCATCATACTTTTTTTACGAATGCCTACTTTGCTAGATTTATGAATATTAATAAATTAGTAAATTGTTAAATGTAAATGCAACATATCATAATCGTGTACTGAGCGTGCATGTGCTGCTAACACTAAATTTAAAAAAAAATATGTTTTTTTTACATTTAGCGTTTTCTTTTTAGTTTGTTTTAAGCAGGATTATTGCGAAATCATTGTCTCTATGAACAAAATTTTAATCCTTTCCAGTGGATTTTGCACTTGGTTGTGAAAGGATAACAGGTATTTATCAAAGACACGATTTGAAAATGTAGTAAAATTGTAAACAAATATTAGTTTTTTTATGTGTTTTACCATTCGGAGTGAAAACGGTTGTTTAAAGTCAACGTTGCTTTAAAAAAATCATTTAACTGATAAGAAAATTACCTTCTCCACTATTAAGTCCTTTGAAGACAGTATGAGCACCGATCTTAGATATAGTTCCGAAGTAGGAGCTATGTGGGAGTTTGGTTATATCCTTGCTGTTAAGCTTAACCATGTGGCCTGGAAGCAACTCCAACACGAAGGTAGAACTCGCGGTTCTTGAATTCAGAGAATACAAATATTTTTTTAGTACAGCACTCCAAACATTTTTTACAGATGGATATACAAAATTAAAAAATTTAAACAAAAATCTTCTGGTTTGACATAAGTGGCCAACTCCATACAAACCCCGCCACCACTCTCGTAAAATGGTTTTCTAGTTCCAGCCCTGCTAAATCCATAGAACCTTTACCAAGTAAAAAATATTTGTAAATGTAAAATATCAAATCTTACTTGCAATTAATGACCACTCTATTATGAGGACGACACACACCGTTGTTACAGGGGTAAGATACTTCAACATCGACTGTGACCTTTACGGATTCGCCATACTCAAAAGCGACAAGACGGTAGAGGGATGCAGCCGGGTAATTAAAATGGTATCCATCAAATGTTGTGACGGAACCTCCGCAGCAAATAGAGCATCTGTGAAAATCGTTGGACACGGAGCCTGCGCAAACAAAAGTCAGACAGTGGGTTTTAGGTGTAATCGTAAGCCACCGGGATAATAAAAGGGAACAATTCTTTCAAATGTTTGAATATGTACAATTTCTCGTATCTAAATGGGGGAAACCAAGTTCTGAAAACCGGTCTCTGGATTTCATTTTGTATTAGTTTCGTGGGTTTTAAACAAACTATATTGTCGTTAAGTTTATTAATACATGTCAACTTTGGAAAATGACCCTTAATTACATTTTCAGTAAAATCTGAAATTAAGCTTACCTATTTCGCAGTGTTCGCCATCATAGCCTGGTTCGCACTGGCAATGATTAGGAGCAATGCACTCACCGTTTACGCATTTAGGTGTACATTTTGCTGCAAAATAAACAAATGGTTTTCCTTCTATATGTTTTATTTGAATATAGAGCCGAACATATTTTTGTTTATATTAAAACAATGTGTTCTATTAAAGGCAGCGGAAACGTTGTGAGAAACGACTCCCTCGGAAGTAATGTTGTTTTTGAGAAAGAGGTAATTTCTCACTAAAGTATTTGAATCTGAGAAAGGCTTCAGGCATGAAGCCTTTCTAAGGCATATGAAAGCACACAATTCTGTGCAACAAGGGTGTTTTTTTCTTTCACTATTTTCTTGCAACATCGATGACCAATTGAACCCAAAATTTCACAGGTTTGTTATTTTATGCATATGTTTGGACACACCAAAGTGGGGATACTAGTCTTTGACAATTAACACGTAGGCCTATATCCTATATATTGACAAGTATATACTGCCTTTAAAATAGAAAATTAATCATCTTTAAAAATGAAGTCCATTGGATACAGGAGCTTTTGTGCTTGAAATTTTTACCGGAGTCGCAGGAGAGTCCTTCGTAGCCATCGGTACATTTGCATTCATTGGGTTTGACACACACTCCGTGCTCACAGGTCTCGCAGATGGCTAATGATCAAAATAATATAAAAGAGTATCAGTCCATAACTCCACATCATTTCAAATCAACTTGTTTTAGCAGTGTGTTCATTTTGGGGAAGAAAGTGAATGCTAATGAGGTCACGCTTAAAAAAAATGCTTTACAAAAATCAGCAATTTTAGATGATGAACACAAATCAAAATTTAAAAAATTAACCTCAAACAAATTACAATATCTGCAACGATGACACTGATGACGCTATATTATTAATTTCAATCACCGATTCACAACAAACTTTTCGTTGTTGTGTTGTTATTCTAAACATTCTCAGTGGGTGTTTGGATACAAGTTATACAATAATGATACAAATGTCAAATAATGAACCACAAGGGAAAATGACTTAGTAAATTTAAAATAGTTTGGGGTTGAACAAAGAAAAATTGACTAAAGCGGGATTTGAACCAACGACCTCCGGATTAACGTACCGGCGCTCTACCAACTGAGCTATCTAGCCCTATGTTGGCGGTCTCCCTATTTTGTCAATATCTTTGTTCGGGGATGCCAGTCAGAAGCCATGCAACCGTTCACTGCCGTATAGCCAGGGATCACACCCAAGTTTACGATACAACCTGGGAAGCAGCAGCCACGGGATCACCTTGAGGGGATGCGACTCAATGATACAATTTAACTTTTTTTTCCCCGAACATAGCATAATTGCAAAAGATCACTTTTCACACAGAACATTGACATTTTAAGTAATTGAAATTGCAGGAAATAACCATTTGACTAAACAGATTCGTTGAACGGTGAAAGCAGAGCCTCAAGTGAACTTTGCGGAGACACCATATTTTACCTGAATCCTATATTTAAGAAGAGAATCATTCGGTTTCCAATTCCGCAGAAAAAACATAATAATGTTAATATAACAAGATTTTAATACACCACGTGAATTACCTTGATTGCAAGTGTATCCTTTGTAACCGTAATCGCATACACATGCATCGGGGGAAACACATTTGCCATTAACACAAGGTTGCTCGCAAATAGCTGAAAAAGAGTAACAATCGTTCTTTGAAATACAACCAATCGTTGGAGGGCTCCACTTGGTTTTCGAAAACGAAATGTTTTATACGAGTTCAAATTGGATTCAGCCACAGCAACGGTAACCATCTTAATAAACCTTAATATTATATATCTTAATATATTGATACTGTAGTCGATAATGCTTTCAGCACTCCAAACAGTTTGCAAATAGTTATTCTTTCTCCCCCAAAAAATTAAAATTTGAACAAATTGATAGGCCTGCTACTGCCACACCTTTTACAGCTTATTGATTTTTAGGGTGTTACTCAGATACTGCAATAATTGTTCTCATCAACAGCGACTGAAATGAAATCATGTCGCAATACTCACGTGTGTCACACAATTGACCTGTGTAGCCGTGGGTGCAATGGCAAACGTCGGGTGGTGAGACGCACGTTCCATATTCACAGGATGGACTACAAAGGGCTGTAAAATATAAAACATTGTAAATAATGTTCTAAATAAAAATACACAACTACATCTTATAAAGTATTTTACATGACAGACTCCTTTAAAGGAACATTACAGAATAGGTTTTTGCTAACAAAACAGTTGCTGGCAGTGTAAGGACTTTATGTAATCCACCATATACATAAACTGACAAACCTGTAGAAGTTTGAGATCGATCGGCCATCTGGGTCACGAGAAAATAATACAAAACCGATTACACATTTGCATGAAATCATATAGATTCAACAAATGAATAAAACGCTCACTGAGCGATAAACTCCTATCGGAAAATTGGTTTATTCATTTCTCATCAAGTATGGCATTTTAGACAGAAATATTTCAAGGGATGTTTTCTACTATCATCATCATTAGACCGTGTAAGTTTTATGTAAATCTGTGATCAAAAGTATATTTTTACAAGTTTTGTTCTTACCAATTCTGTAATGTTCCTTTAAATTGCAGTGAAAAATATTAATCGAAGTTGGTCTCGACAAACTACGCTACGCCATTATGAGGGCAAAAAGAAGATTTTATTTTAATTAAACGGGTCATTAGTATGCAAAATCTTCACATTTATCATTAATGTTTTGTTGAAGCTGAAAGCCTCCATGCAAGGTACTTACTGTCGCTACAATGAAGATTGTTTGTACGTTTTTAAACCCGTAAACCCGTTCCCGTTTGTGTAACGTAATCTTCTTGCACACTTAAGAGTAAAGACCTTACACTTTGGATTATGATGCAAGGAAAATAACATGGCAATCACACCATAACAGAATAACAGTATTTGAACAATAAAGAGACTTTCAAAATCCCTCGTCCATACGTAACACGGTTACCCATTCGATTTATCATTCTAACCGTAATAATGTTGAGATCAAGATTGAGTTTGAGTAATTTAGTTTAAAGACACTGGACACCTTTGGTAATTGTCAAAGACCAGTCTTCTCACTTGGTGCATCTCAACATATGCACAAAATAACAAACCTGTCAAAATTTGAACTCAATTGGTCGTCGAAGTTGCGAGGTAATAATGGAAGAAAAAACACCCCTGTCCACTGTTGTCACACGAAGTTGTGTGCTTTCAGATGCTTGATTTCGATTTCGAGACCTCACGCGTGAGGTCTCAAAATCAATTCAAATATTTTACTGAGAAATTACTTCTTTCTCAAAAACAACGTTGTTTCAGAGGGAGCCGTTTCTCACAATGTTTTATACTATCAACAGCTCTTCATTGCTCGTTACCAAGTAAGTTTTTATGCTTAAAATAATTTTGAGTAATTATCAATAGTGTCCAGTGCCTTTAAGTTTTTGAATTTGAGTTCAGGATTTATATGAATAACGAGCTTACCGAAGTCACACTGATCCCCACTCCAACCGTCGCAGCAGACCTCCACGGTTTCAGTCTTAGGTATCATTACGTCACGAAATCGTTCGACCATAACGGGCCTACAAGAAACGAATAACAAGATTGGAAAAAGACAATGTCTGAGATTTTATCGTGTTTTATGCTATCATGAGCTGAACTCTTGCTAAGAATACAAACTTCAAAAGATCACGAAATGTCGCGTAAAAAAGTGTCGTGGCCGGACGATATCAGATTTAAGTTTTGATGGTTGAACCAGCAGAGTATTGGTTCGATTCCTTGTAATGGCACTTTTTTGTTGAGTAAGGCACTTTATCATAATACACACACAAGGCAACCGGAGTCACGTGACTCAAGTTGGGTATACAATGTAAACACACCAGGCAAGCTAATACGAACAGGGTGCATAGAAAAGCATGGCTGCGCCCGAGTAAGGTAGGAAGCAGCCATGCTTTTCCATGCACACTACGTGTTGCTAGCTTGGTTTGTTTACATCGTATACCCACTATGAGTCACGTGACTCCGGTCACCAATTGGGTCTATTGCTTCTTTCAACTTAGGTGTTTGAAGGAACCTGCAAGGGCTGAAATGTTGTGTTAACATATTAGTGCTTACACAGGCAGCTTGTATGTTGTATGTTCCTCATGGGAGTTGAGAAAGTTTGAGAAATGGTCTAAGTAATTATTGTTGTTATTATTATTGTTGTTATTAATATATATTTTTGGTAATGAAACCAAGGATACCTCAGAGGGGAACGTAATCACTGTAGCTCGGAAGCAAGAGGAAACCTGTACACAAGGGTGCTTGCTATGTGACCTAGAAACACCGGGGTTAACCCCTACTCTTCCGCGATAAGTGTTCTGGGTTCGTTTATGTGCACTACCAACAATGTTGAACTTGGATAATAATGTTGCCAAGCGCCTTGATCTACCGCGTAGTATCATAACCCATATTCTTATTGTTAAATACACAAATTTAACAAAGATTTAAATAACAGGTCACAGTTGAATATCGTAAATACTCATTTGGGTATTTTTAAAGATGTTAGCATTTTAGTAAAAAGCCTGTAACAGTACCAGTCTTGATGAACAAAATTGCGTCTTATCTGGTAAGATCTGGTAAGCATGGCAATACATGTTTTAAAATCATTCTTTATAGGCGTTTTGCTCATAATCGATGTAAAGTTAACATATGTTTTCTCAATAACTTTCGGCAAAAATCACTTTCCTTATGTTCTTCAACAACGAAAGCTTCAAATTTAAGAATATGTGAATAAATGCCTGCAGCGGTATCTATAGCCAAAAAATACACGCTCAGAGGCCTGGCACGCAAAAAGATTTTAGAAAACACAAGAATTTAGAATAAAAGCTCCGACCAAAAAATAATTACGCATAGTACGATCTTGAAATTGTCCGATAGTTATCCTTTTTTTTTCCCTAGCCAGTTAAGACAGAAACAAGGAATTCAATAAATCTATGGTTTGCGTTTGTTTCTGTGCTATAGATTTTCCTGTTAATTTTCGACAAGTAGGCTAAGCAGCCAATTTAAACACCGTGTTGTTTAACTTCGCGCAAAATAAAAGCTCTTCAAAACAGTTATCATTTCACTTAATGTGTAAAGCACAAAAACAAAAGTTACTGGAACAGCATTCGAGTTCGTAGCTTTTCGCAGCAGCTCTTCTCGGTTGAAATCTCGAATCGCGCATACTCTGCTAAATAGAGTTTGCAAAATAGATAAAATCTGACCTTTTTTGTACGGGGCTGATGGTATGCCAGGTGCATATGCGTTTGTGTGTCTGCATAGCGCACAACTCTTTAGCGTTTGCCAACCAATATTGTCGGTACGCATGCTTGAAAGTAAATATGATATCGCATGGGAAGGGCTTATTGAGAGACGATGTCAAATGAAGAGGCAACGTCGTTTTAATAAGAATTCATGGAAGTGATATAGCTTTCAGTTTTGCCAGAAATGACCGGGAAACCTATTTTGTAAAAATTACTTACACCTTGACTTCACACATCCCCGACGCGTCATCTCGTGAGACCTGGATTAGGTTTTCCCCTTTACTCAAACGGTCTTCATATTCTCTGCAAGGTATTGTGACATCCTGAAGTTCCTGTTTTTCGTACGGCTCGACACTTTTGACCTTGTACGTCTTCTCCTTCTTGCAAAAGTGGCTGTTGACACCCAGGCATCTTTAAATTAAACAAAAATGTTGAGATTCACTAAAATATTTAACCATAAAGAAGCGACATATAAATGTAAGCTGTATAGGTCAACCAGCATGCTCCTGAAACTCGCTGCAGTAGCAAACCGTTTACGAGTTTATTTCTACAATCTCAGATCAAGACAAACATTTTTTTTTTTTTTTTTTTTTTTTAATTACAACGAGAAACTAAACGGCAGATTTGTACTGGTAAGTATTAATAAAAACAGGTTTTCACATTCACTTCATGTAAAGACTTGCAGAGTAGACATACCCCTAACCTCCTGCCCCTTTCCCTCTAACTCGCCCATTCTATTTATGGTTAGATAAAACAAACAAAAGGAGCATAAAGGAGCAAAAGGAGAATAAAAACAATGGAGAACTTAAACTACAGACAAAGAACACATTTTTATCACTAAAGGATCATTACTGTAAAAAGACTGTGTGAGTTCAAAAAGGGGACATAAATATTTCACTTACTTCGTCGTCTGTAGGCAGAAATTTGTCAAAAGGATTAAGACCAAGACGTATTGTGGTGGCAAGATAGCCATCACCAACACAGTGGTCACGCCAATTTATAATTGAAGCCTTTGTATTCTTGATAGCGTCTCTAAGTATTCCAAAAGTAAAACAGTAAAGCATCCACAAGTATTGCATCCGCTGTATCACACAAGAGACGCCTACCAGTTTCTTAACTAGAGGCTATTGAGAAGCGCACAAATAAACTGTTCATTATACATCCTGGCGATGCGGAACTTTGTTCGCTATGATTGGTCGATTTGTATCCAGCTGCGTTGAGATCTGAGATCCAATTGGTTGTACAGAATTGATGACAGAGCAAAACAATTGCATTGCTTGCGTTATGTAAAAGGATTATTTCTTTACCAGATGTTCAGGTTCATTGATTTCTATAGAAATTATTTCGGCGATCAATTAGTTAGACATTTGTTCGTATAGTTAGAGACCTTGAAAGAACTAAGGGTCCTTTGTTCTTTTCAACGCTCCTGTGGTATACAGGCGCGTGTTGCTCACCACCGGTAAACTCCCCGGTTCTATATATTTTTTAGAAGAACGCTACGAAAAAGACACATTGGCCACACTTTTTAACGTTCTACTTCCAGGCACAATTACTAAACTCCTCACAAGGGAAAAAAATGTGTCTGTATGATTATTATTTTTTTGTACTTGGTTAAGCTGATGTATAGAATTCGAAGAGTTGACTTTTATGGAAAGTTCCGTTTAATAACGAATACTGTTTTCGTAAACTTTTTCAATTTCTTTCTTTCAAAGTTTATTGTTAGTGCTTATTATTCGAGAAAATCCCCCAAGAGTATGGATCAATGGATGAACACATCAAATTCCCTTCCTTCTCAGCCTCACATAATGAGACCTTGTTTCATAACGTTTAACATTCACAAATCTATCGAGTATGAAATACTGACTGTCTCAAGCCAGCACAAGGACCACTCCAGAAAACGATTACACCCAAAAAATATATATATATTTATTTGCATCTGTTGATGCCAGTGTTCCCCTAGGTATGCCCAAGCAGTTCAAACTGGTTTCATTGAAACTCGCCATTTATACGGTACTAAAAATTAACCTTATATTATTTATTACTTGCACAGTTAACTTTACTTACACGGTAATTTCACTTCAAACGTGAAATTATAAGGTTTGCACTTAGGTGATGCTTTTAACAAATTAGAAAATTGGTTGTTCTGTTAGAAACTTTTGCTTTTTACTTCTCATGGAAACAAAACACCTGTCCACTCTTCAGCAGATCTAGCAGTGTCTGGAAAATGCGAGGTCGGATCGATTTGTAATCAATATGTTGCCTAATATTATTCTCCGCTTATTTGAAAAGGGTTAATTGATTTTCAATAATTATTATCGCATTTGTTTCCACAAGAAGTATGTTTTTCTGAACCACACATTTATCATCCTGTAAAATTCCCCTTCCAATTTAACTACTCAAATTACATAAAATGCGACGGTGCTTGGTTCTCAATGTAATTATTTTAGGATTCTAACTTACACTATATACTTGATTTAAAACTGGTACGCCCTATGTGCCCTTGGACGCAATCCAAAACCTCGCCCCACCTCCCCTCCCCCCCCCAAAAAAAAAAAAACAAGAAAAAAAAAAAACACACATACACACACACACAACAACAAAAACACCAAGGGGCACACATCTCCAAACGATATATATTGTCTCAAGCTATATTCTGTTTCTGTTTATTTGTTTGTTTGTTTGTTTGTTTGTTTGTTTGTTTGTTTGTTTGTTTGTTTGTTTGTTTGTTTGTTTGTTTGTTTGTTTGTTTGTTGGTTGGTGTTTATGCTTTATACCTTTCTCGTGTGTAATCCTTTTCCAAAAGCGTCCCTAGTCTCAATACATCAATCTCAGAGTTTATGCAAGAACGAACTGCAGCGTGTGTACGCTGACCTCAATTGTAAGTTTCAGTGAAAAAAAAGGGATTGCAAAGTATTTTGTAAACAGATGACAGCCCTATCATTGGATGGAGTCGATACACCGAACACTTGCGTCAGTAATAGAGACAATTGACCACCGGTTGATCACGTTTTCGACTGATGGTATGAAAACGCTGACATTTGCAGTTTAATTCAGAATCAGTCGCGCCAATAATTTCAAGCCTGTTCGTCCGGAGCAATGTTTTGCGTTTATCCTGTTTTATTTCATAAGTTTGTATTTTACTGTATTTTATATTTACAGTGACGGTATTTTTAACAGGATCACTGTGAAAAAGTGTTTCTCAATTGGTCACCTTTTAATTTGATATGGTTGGTAACTTCCAATACTTGTGTACACCATAATTCTACAAGCTCGTATTTAAACTGCTGTAATTCAACTCGTATTTTTTGTTTTATTCGTCTGATATTGGCAGACAAACATGGGCCTTTTCCAGCTTTAGTCTTGGTGATACCTGAAGTTCTATAAACAGCCTTAAGACAGCAAATGTTTGAATAATTTCAGAGGCTTTTGCAGTGCAACTATTTACTCCATGATACTCACAATTTAAATATGCTGAAAACGTGTCAGAAAAGAAAACGACTTGGCTTTAGGTCTAATGAGTTTGTATTTTTCTATTCGGGTGCACACTTGTCAGCTTTCTCTATAATATTATAATAATATAACGTTTAATTCGGTTTTTGTATACCTTACACTGATGTGTATTAAGCACTGTATACTGTACTTTCCCGAAAAAAATCCACAGGCAACTCACTTGGTGCGATTCGAACCCACGACCTTTGCATTGCTAGAGCAGATGTCTTACCACTGGAACTCCTAGCTAGCCTGATGGCTAGAGGTAGTTCGAATCCTTAGCAGCGGGTACTGCAACGATTCAATAGATGTTTATTTTTGCATCGGGGATAAATAGTTTTTTGGGGTTTTACCCTTACCCTGATGGATATTGAGCACTGTATACTCAGAACTTTCCCGAGCTCTGTGAAAAACAAAATCCAGCAAGCTAGCCCAATGGCTAGAGGTAGTTCGAATCCTTAGCAGCGGGTACTGCAACGATTTAAAACAAAAATAACATCTATTAAATAATAAATAAACAAACCTTTACTGATTTTGTAACGTTAACCTTAGCTTTTACTTGCGAAATCGCAAACGGAATCACCTCACAGGCAAAAGTTAAGTTTTCATTTCAATGCAATTCAGGATTTCTTATTTATATTTATATACATCTTACCAACACATTTACTAAAATCACAGGGCCCTATAAGCCAAAAGGGAGTTTGATATAAATATTTCTCAGCAGCAAGCACTGACCTTAATTAATTTCACTCATGTTTGTCAAGTGATGATTTCCTTGATCATTTACAGACGAGCAATTTCGAAAACGTTTATTCTTAAACAAATGCCCTGCACTTTCGCGTGTTTCGTCTTGAAAATCTTAATAATAATCAATCAATGACATTTAGATGTGGGCAACAACTTAATTACTGTTGATACATTATCCTTATGTGTTTTGTTTTGTTTTGTCTAACCGGTAAATAGTTCATGCGTCTGGGTGTAGATTCTCATCTCGTTAAATATAGTTAAATAGTTTTATTCATTCCAGTTCATCTGATTATGGACATTTACATATCTGAGTTGCCATAGCTTCAAAGTAAGTGGTAAGCCCTTGTCTTCACTTGCTTCGTGAGCACCATGTTTTGTCAGTCATCTCAAGTAGCGTTGTATTTTGCGATGATATCACGAACAGTGTGTCTTCCTGGGTCGTGAGGATCCTCCATGCGACTACTTCAGCGTTGATTGGAGACATACGGGTTGATCAAAATTGGCATAAAGCCTCATATCCGGAACGAGTGAAGAAGAACCTGGGGTACAGATATTCAATACTGCTCGGCACTTCTTTTTTGATGCTTTCAGATGAACATCTGGACCATTACACGTCCCGTTAAGAGAGTGACGTCGTAAGAGTATGTCTGAATCATCGAATGTATCTCAATCCGAGTGTGTAGTCTCTGGACTGCCTCTCCACCGAGCGATTCGAGCAACCTACGTGGGTCTTGACTTCGTTCTCACTCTAGTTGGAAATATCCTGTCTATCATTGTGACGAGAAAAGTTGAAGAGTTTTCAGAAAGTACGAAGATTTTCATAACTTCTCTGGCACTTGCCGACTTGGGTGTAACTGTAGTTGCTGCAACATCTTTTGTTGCTGAGATATTAGGTGGATGGCCGTTTCCAGATTGGATATGTGTTGCTTCGTTTCTATTCTTTTATACCTTCACAGCTGTTTCCATAATAATGATCGGCATTTTGACTTTCGATCGTTTAATTGCTGTCGTTAAACCACTTCACCATTCTATGATACTAAACACAAACAGAAGCATTGGCTTTGCTTCTCTAACGTGGGTTGGATGCACCCTTGGTGCAGTATTTACGACTTTTTCCAATCCAATAAAATACATGGAATGTTCTGCACTTTGCTTGACTACTCAAAGGAGCGTTTCTCAGGGTATTGCATCTGTTTTAGCGTTTTATATCATCCCCTTGGTCTTCATAATACTGATGAACATTAAGCTCCTTGTGATCGCACGTCGGCACGCCGTTCACTTCAGACGCGCCCGAGTAGCAGCTTTAGTACTTAGCACCCCTGGACAACCAAAGGCTTTCCCGCGGAGCGTCAGAGGAAAAGCTGTAGGAGTCATCTCTCTGGTAACTCTTGCTTTTGCCCTTAGTTGGTCATTTTACCAAGTGAAACTTATTCACATGACTTTTTCTGATACGGAGGCGGTCTTCCCTGAATGGGTAGAGTTCACTGCTGTTTGGCTTGCTTTGACGAACAGTTGGTGGAATGTCTTCATCTATTCCATTATGAACCGTAGTTTCCGGAGCAATATGAGGTCTGTCCTCATTCGTTTATGTCCGAGGTTTCACCAACGCATTGAAGTAGAGACACTTGAGATGTCCTAAAATGTTCGCAGTAACATGAAGTTAAATTTCACTCACAAGTGGATTTGGACACACATTTGACTCCCACGAACCAACTGTATTGAAAAGACACTAATCGATGCCTGCTTTTCATTGGTTTGCCTTATTGGTTTACCCTTTTTTTCGTCTTCATAATACTTAACCTTTCCTGTGTAACTGTTATTCAACCTCAATTTGAAAATATTTCAGATGTGGCTTTCAACGCATGCCTCCCGTGATATTTCGTTAACCTATATCTCTACGCCACAAGGCATGTAGGCTTTTAAGTGATTACACATTTAGCTCAAAGAATCATGTTAACAAATAAGTTATATTAATTTAATAACATGGCCATTGAGCGATATAACACTTCAGCACATCTTGGCAACCGAGTAATCAAGTTAATATGTCTGTAAATCGGTAAACCATCAGCGATAGCATTTCATAACTTTAAGAAAAACAAACTCTTAAAGTGATGGGCCTACTTGAAACAGCATATAGGCAAAGCATTTCACTCAGAGCCCTGCATTTAAGTATAATGAAACTTGTGGAAAATAAGTATTGTTAAGACAGACTTAAACCTATGTATGGTTGTACTATAGATGTAAATGTAAGTAAGGCTTCCGGTAACACCATTATCACAAGGTGCTACATCAAACATTACTTTATTGTGACCTTTAATTTTGTGTATTTAAAAAAACAAATCCTGACATTTCACTCTTTAGCCTGTTTAATTTTGGAAAGGAAATTTGTAAAATTATATCATTATTTTCATCTTTATCAGTGTAATGTTGTTTGTAGAAGCTTCAAATTTACTGAGAGGAAACATACAACAAAAATAATATGAATTTATATGAAAAAATAGATTGTGGAAAACATGGAAATATATTGGGAAAATCTACCGGTATTGGATTTGTAAAAATTAAAGATTGTATTGTGTACAACATACAACAAAAATCCATTGAAATTTTGAGTCAGTTTTGTGTGAAGACCAGACAATGTATATTTCTATTAAAAAAAACATCAGTTATAATTTAAGCTTTCGAGTATACTTGCCCATCCCCTACCCCAAGTACCACCCCGGAAATTTGCAAAGTAACGCGAGGGAGTTGTCATGAAATAATCGATTTGATGCCAAGTTGCAGTATAGTCATTCCTGTGGCGCCCGTCTTTCTTACTGATTGCTTCGCAGCAACAATTCCGTCCATCACTGGGGTAAAGTCAAACAAATATGTCACACTGACTTTGACATATTATTGTTGTCACATTGAGAGTGCGTTAAACAAATTGATCATAAAGATTCCACTTAAGGATGGAAAGTGTACGTAACCAAGACTACTTCGCACGCAACCTGACATTTTTAAGTGGCTATGTGAGTGCATCTTTATTACCTTGTTCATTCTACAAGCTTGCTTTTCCTCTGAAAATATTATTTTGTAAAAAATGCATTTCTTAATCTGTTTGAATGGAATAACGTGAAGTAACACAACATTTTACTAAAAAGGTATGTAAAACTAACCATAATAAAGCATTGCACTTTTTAGTTTAACCTTTAACGTTTGCTCTTTGAGAAACCATTATTCGTCAACAGCTTTCAATAGACTGCATGCAACCCGCAATTTTAATTTCATCATCATTACTTTATTCAAAGTCGGCTGTCACGCCCTCTCTGCGTGTTTTGAGAATAAGATAATAGCAATAACAATAATAATAATAAATGTCGCATCAACAGTTTTTGATTTCCGATCGATTCCAATGAAAGGGGATTACGGGAATCACACAATGAAGTTGTGTTTGTAATCATTATCCAGAAAATATAAGGGTATACTAAGAGAAATAAAAAGAAATATTTATGTCAGTTGTCATTTGTCTAAATGTGGAGGACGCCCAAATCATTTCTGGGTCAGTAAGACTCGGAATCTATTTAAAAAATGACCCAGGAATGGGTCGAACTAATGCAGAATCCGAAAAAAATTACCCAATTGTTCAACCACTCCCCCGTCATCCTGACCCGGAAATAAATCAGGGCCCCCTTTTACCCGGAATCCTGGTCAAATTTGAACCAGGAGTTTTTAGAGTCGGAACGAGATGCTATTTTTGCATATTTTATACTTTAGGTCAGTTTGATCGGTAAGAAGTTTGCCATGCACAGCTAATGTTCTTGTATTCGAAAGTGATAACAATTAGAAACAAAATTCTAAATGATATCAAAATCGGAGTGCCTCGCTCTGCACCACGTGATTTGGGGTTTCAATGTTTGATGTACTTTCTCCCCTTATTTAATGTAAATTTGTAAAAATTTTAATGTAAAATTGTTGTAATTCAGCCCTGTGCTGCGAGGACAGTTTAGTAAACCATTTTATCTATCTATCTATCTATCTAAGAGGAGTCGGTTGCCAATTTATAATCATCGGTTTATATAGACTAATGAAACAGAGGGCAGTATTTGGATTTCGACTTCCATGACCGATAACCGAATGAATCGTTCGATAACCTACCAAACTAAAAGCAATAACATGTTGAGCCAAGTATAGATTACACCAGATGAAAGTGTGGCAAGCAAAGACTTGAGTTAAAGGGACGAATGTAAACAGTTTATCATTTTCTATTTCAGGCATAAGAAACAAGCGGCCATAATATATCATTATAGATAAACGCAGATGAAAAAAACAGAGACGATGTAAATTCCAAAAAGTGAACTAATAAGACTATTCTTAATTAGAAAATAGAAATAAAACTTTTTTGTATACGAAAAGTACACGACTTACAATCGAGAAAACAAACATCTAAAGTATAATAGTATCTTCCAAGCTCATTCGGTTTGATGGTGACTTTTGACGCGATTTCATGTTCAATTGTTTGCGCATAATGTTCTTAGTCAAACTGCTTGTGTAACACAGCAATTGATATACATGTTTACTGTGGTATATTTATCATGTCTCTATACATCAATCGATTTCGAAGGGCTTGAAAAAATATTTTACATCAAATCAAAACAGTGACTTATTCAACTATTAATTTCAATTCGGACTTTCAACCCCTTACGCAAATTGTTTGCTGTTGTCACACCATCGGAGTGTGTAAGCAGGTGGCCCGTATTCAGTTTGGACTGTTTATAATTTGGGAATAGTTTGTGTAATGTATTGATGTAAAACACTGAAAAGATGTTCCTTTGAATTGGCTGTATGCTCTACGTATTCACCAGCCACACGAACCATTAATTAAATCACGTGTGAATATAATGGTCTCGCGAGACTTCTTCCCAAGTGCTTGGATTGACACGTTGGCTTGCAAACTCCTCGACGTGCATTGTATTATTAACTTTGCCAATTCATGTTTGGGGAGGGATCAGACCTTACAATGCAAAGAGAAACTGTGGACTATTGGATATTCATGAATCTGCTCACACTGAGAAGCGCAGATGCCAGTTGTTGAAATTCTACGCCCCATGAATATGAATGCATGGTTCTCATGAGACTTCTTCCAAGACAGTGCTTGGATCGACACGTTGGCTTGCAAACTCCTCGACGTGCATTGTATTATACTTGCCAATCCATGTTTGGGGAGGATCAGACCTACAATGCAAAGAGAAACTGTGGACTATTGGATATCATGAATCTGCTCACACTAAGAAGCGCAGATGCCAGTTGTTGAATTCGACGCCATGAATATGAATGCATGGTTCTCAGAGACTTCTTCAAACAGTGCTTGATCGACACGTTGGGTTGCAAATCTGAGTGCATGTATTATTAACTTCTCAATCATGTATGGTAGGTCGGACTTACAATGCAATCGGAAACTTGACTATGGTAAAATGAATCTGCCATAAGAAGTACAGAGGCAAGTTGTTGGACTTCTACACCCTGTTGATGAGCAAAGATCACTGCAAATGGAGGCTGTTAAGAATGGATCTGGAGTTTCCTCAGACTGCGTTGTCTCTGGAGATACTATTTACCAAGTGCTTCGAGCAAGCTACATTGGTATCGACTTCATATTGACCTTGCTTGGAAACATACTGACTATCATCGTCACGCGAAAAGTTGAGGAGTTCTCGCATAGTACTAAAATTTTCATCACATCCTTGGCCGTGGCTGATTTGGGTGTGACGGTCGTCGCTGCCACATCCTTTACTGCTGAAGTATATGGAAAATGGCCATTTCCTGGATGGATATGTCAAGTTTCCTTTTTAAGTTTTTACGTCTTCACAGCAGTGTCTGTGATTATGATTATTATTATGACTGCGGATCGTTTAGTTGCCGTGGTGAAGCCGCTTCGCCATTCCTTAATTCTAACCAAAAGAAGAAGTATCGTAGCAGCTGTTTGTGTGTGGTGCAGTTGCATTCTCAGCGCCTCCTTTACGACGTTTTTCAACAAAGTAGAGTACAGTGAATGTTCAGCAATCTGTATGACGAAGGGAAGAAGTATTGCTCAAACTATCTCATCTGTTTTGATGTTTTATATAATACCTCTGATTTGTATCCTGCTGATGAACATCCGGCTACTTTTGATAGCACGGCGACATGCACTTCACTTTAGGCGGGTACGGGTTGCTGCCGCCCTGCAGAACACCGCTGATCAGCCGAAAAGAACTCCCCCAAGGAATGTTCGAGGAAAAGCAGTTGGGGTTATTTCTCTTGTGACACTCGCGTTTGCGTTAAGTTGGTCAATTTTCCAGGTGGTGTTGTTACACTCAGCATTTTCCGATGGTGTTCCATTTCCAGAGTCAGTGGAATTCATCGCTGTATGGCTCGGCCTGACGAACAGTTGGTGGAACGTGATTATTTACTCTATCATGAACAGAAACTTTAGGAACCATTTGAAGAGTGTTCTTCTACACTTTTTCCCGTGGTTTCGAAGGCAAGAAGCGATAAACTACCCACAGGTGTCATCTGTAAACAACCACTCAACAAGACCAGTTGACACAGAGTGAAATCAAAGAGGATCTTTTAACAAGAAATCAGAGATTTGTGTGGATCTCAAAATCACGAGTAGGCCTACCCCAGAATAACAAATCATTTCAGAATTAAGTTTTCGAACCTTCATCTTGACAGTCTATGTGTGCATTCTGTAACAATGGAAAGTGTTAAAGGCGTTTATGAACACAAAATACACCACGAGGAGAAGATTTACTCAAAGTCACTCAAATATGGTAATTTAAATGGATCAAATCTGTACAGAGACTGTGCTCGAGTTTGAAGTTGAGTCGGTGTATGTTGATACTGTATAATTAATCGAAGAACACTTTCCTTCAAGCAAAACAATAACTCGTGGTATCGTATAAACGGAACAAAAACTCCATCTATTGGTCAATGCCGGCCTTGGAGCCCATTGGAATCCCCCTGTAGATTTAAACCCATGGAAATGTCGTTTATAACAAACAAACAAATGTGTTGCCCTTAAAAGAACAAAGTTCTGCAACTTGAAACTTTGGTTTATGAAGACAATAACGTCTTAATGAGAGAAAATTTGCTTACATGTCATCGTGAGAAAAAGAAGAAAGAACAAAATTGAACTATTGCACTTAAAGGGACACGTTGCCTTTGATTTGTGCGATTTGGGCTGTAAAAAGTGTTTGCAGTGACACTTGGTTAAAAAGATGTTTTAAAAGTAGAATATAATGATCCACAAAGATATGCTTGTGTGCTTTTCCTTTTACTTCGTGAACTTACACGGTCCGCCATTTTCTAGAACCAGATTATTTTACTACAACAAGTGACGGATCCCGGGATGTGTTACATCTTCAATTTGAAGTCACATCACGATGACGTCATCAAGTGTCATGTGATGTCACCATAAGGGTGCAGTTTTACAAGAACTAAGTATACAGAAATCAATTAATGCGGATTCAAACTGAAACCTTGCATGTATTCATGCCGGGATGTGTTACATCCAAAATTTGAGGTCCTGTTATATTGACGTCATCAAATGTCACACGACGTCCCCTTATTAAGTGCAGTTTTGAAAGGAACAGCTCTGTTTTTCTTTCGCAAACAAACACACAGTTCTAGTTTTCTTTATGTTTTACCGCAAGCATTTTATGAATTCGTACTACACTGTATTTTTCTTGGCAACGAATACATGTACAGGTCAGTCGTTGCATCAAAAAACCCTTGTATCTTGTGCTTTTCTTCATCATGCCTGAACAAAAAGACAAATATCTCAACGGACTAATCAGTGTAAAGCAACACTACCAGGACTGTACGATTTTCCCGATTAATTAAGAACATTTTGTTTAATTGTATAGTTACCCAACCGCCGAAAACGCCAAACAGGCTCGTCAAAATTCGACAAAGTCATTAAAACACCGATCAAAAACAATGAAGTAAAGGGATGACGGGTCAGGCTTCTATCATTATAATAACATTTCGCCACATCTTAAAAAACACAAAGACAGACAATTAAAAAGTATTAAAATAAAGTTAAGCATGCAGGGACTTCTATAAAGCCTACATTTATGTTTGTTTTTTCCTATTATATTTTACCGAATATTTTAATAAAAATTCATACCTTTTCTTCCCGATTTATCCTTTCTTTTCCTCCTTGAACAATTAGCAGTGCATCTACAGGAGATGAAAGCTGTTATAATAAATGGAGATTTTCCGAGTAAAGTATTCACATTTTAGGGGTGGTTCTGTTTAAAGATAAATTTGTTACCATTTAAATTTACCTTGAAATACTCATTTTAGGTAAAAGTATGCAACGTGACCATACATTAAAACAAAATCTGAAATACAAACCTTTCACCACTATGTGGAAATGTGTACTCGGTGTTTTCCGAGTCCTGTGGTGAGCGGAAAATTCCAACAGGCTTATACTATACTCAGGCGGGATTAGAACCCACGATCCTCACATTATATACGACACAAGTGCATTAACCACTTACTGCTTGTGATTGGTTCCCATTACTAAGTTTTGCATTATAGTGAGTAAAATATCCAAGCAATTTCATCTGTTAAGAAGTTAGTATGAAATTAGTCCCATTGTTCTCACGGCAGCTACTCGCTGTAAAAGGGTCTCTTTATTGGCACTTCAGATCTCAAATTCACTCGAATCTGTTAATATAATATGGAAATTGGTTGTCTAGTTGACAATCAATTTATAACAGGTAGCCATTGTAGAGTAAGACCTGTGTATATCTACCGTAGTCGGCCTCTTACTTCGACACCTATGGGACTACAGACCCACACTTACAAGAAATAAATGAGATTAGACTTTGACAAAGTTATTCATAAACAAAAGGCCGGTCTTTCTCTTAACACTTCCTTGAAATTCACACTGAGAATGTCGCTTACATTGGTTGATAATTGAACAGGGAAAGGCGCTGGTACACAATTTGTCATAATGTACATTTGCCCCAAATTTATATTTATAGATGCGAGGTGGGCCCTCGTTGAAGGCAAACATATTTTTTCAGGTTATTTTATGGTGATAATAATAATAATAGTGGCTTCTTATAATATAGCGTTCATAACCGTCACTCAGTGACGCTCAAGGCGCTTCAACATTCAGTATTTTCCTGTAAGGTATTGTGGAGCTACGTTTTGAAGTATTAGACCTATTCCTTTACATAGTACCGTGTAATGGTTTACAAGGTGCTGTGGCGCAATATGCAGCCAGTCAAACTGTGAAAGGGTCTCTTTATTGCACTTCATCTCAAATTCACTCGTGGGTGAAATCCGATTTTTGATATCGGACTTACCTTTGCCTATTGCATTTCTACAAATATGTAAGAACCTCAAGTCAGACAGAGTTTGTGTTATTAGAAACTACACGTTTTTATTAACCCTATAGTTTGTTCCTTGTCTCCCGCTTTAAAACAATGTAATAAATTAACAACAAATTATATTTTCAGGACTGTTCCTATAAAATAATAGTCAATGACAGTAAATGCATCATTTAAGGTTGCCTTCACAATAACTAAAAAGACGTACGCATTACTCGAGTAAGCCTGATTCATAACTATGCGATAAGCTCTTCGTGTGTGTCACCAAGAGTCAATCAGCGGGATGCTTCCCAATAGTTGAGTTTTAAGAGATCCCTTGCCAAACCTTAAAATCCTTGTATTTTATTTAAAGGCACTGAACACTATTGGTAATTACTCAAAATAATTGTTAGCATAAAAACTTACTTGGTAACGAGCAATGGAGAGCTGTTGATAGTATAAAACATTGTGAGAAACGGCTCCCTCTGAAGTAACGTGGTTTTTGAGAAAGAAGTATTAAATTTCTCAGTAAAATATTTGAATTGATTTTGAGACCTCACGTGTGAGGTCTTGAAATCAAGCATCTGAAAGCACACAACTTCGTGTGACAAGGGTGTTTTTTCTTCCATTATTATCTCGCAACTTCGACGACCAATTGAGTTCAAATTTTCACAGGTTTGTTATTTTGTGCATATGTTGAGAAACACCAAATGAGAAGACTGGTCTTTGACAATTACCAAAGGTGTCCAGTGTCTTTTAGTTCTATATGTAAATCAATATAGAACATATTTTAGTATGCAAAATGGAACCGCATGACACCGCAAGGGGGACTTTCTAATTAAAATTGTTTGCAGCGTGCCCCAAAAGAAAATAAATGAGTATTTCTCCAGCACCCGGTGTGACAGAATGATAAACGATTTTCTATCCTGTGTAGATGCGTTGACAAATTGACGGTGTGAACATATTGATCTTTAACACGATCTTGTCTTGTAAAAATGTTCTTACTTTTGATGGAATATGTGAAAATAGTTAACTTAATTAGAATTGAAATGCCCTCTGTTGTTTCAGGACTGCCCGTATAGTAGTCATAAGGATTAATTAGGACTTTCATCATTTTTTTGTTTGTTTCTTTACATGAAAGAGAAGCACGCAGTTTGCCAATAACAAAACATAATAATTTGTTTGTTTCTGACTTGAACTATTTTCCCTTTGTTTTGCATTTTAACTATACATAAAAACATAAACAAATAAAATCGATAATTGTAGCAAAAACTTAACTATTAAAAAATCTTTTTTACATATGCTAAGCAAAATTTTACATTGTTCAGGTTTTTTTAATTTCAGTTGTTAAAAAAATTAACAAAAAGGAAAATGTATGAGAATTAATTTCCCCACCACTAAAATAATAAAAACAAAAAACCAAATAAAATAATTAAAATTAAATCCCACAAACGTACAAAAACAGTTTACAGGTGTAGGAGAGTGGAAACATGAATCCTTTTCCTCTTTAGAGAAAAACAAAAAAAACAATGTTTATGGTATCAATGCCATCCTCCGCACTTGACTCAATGTAATTTTTCTTTTATCATATCACTTTACGCTATCCACTTCTTACCGGTCAAAAAGTGACTGTTGACATATCAAACAGCGTTACAATGAGACAATACTTCCTTTATTTTACAATAACCTACATGAACCTACGATATTACTGCGTGTCCCCCCCCCCCACCCCAACCCCAATTAGACTTCTTTATTCTTGTATTGTGACTACCCATCTCCAGGGCATTATATCCTAATTCACTGTCATCACCCAATTTCATTTCCAGCCGAGCCTGCTGCAACAACAAATAAAGAAACTAATGATATGCATGGATAGGACCTTATGCTAACCTACCTTGTTGATGTTCCTTTCAACTGTGGTTATCTTTTTTACCAATCAGGTGTACAGCTAGCCTATCTCCAGATGGATCTATCTACGTCTACTTGATCTTTCCTCTCTATGTCCTACGGGATTTTTCTCTCTGTGTTTGTAATGCGTGGTTTTTTGTTTTCTGGGCGGGGAGGCGGACTCTGATCTATCTCTGTGTCTGTCACGGTATTCGTCTGAGTGTCTATAAGAGTGCCTTGTGCTCTTATCCAGTGAATCAGAATAAGTCCCTTTTCTATTGGCAAAATCTCTTTGTTTATGCTTTGAGATGGTCTCATCCAACTGCCTTGATTGGTGACTACCTCTCAGAGTTGACTTTTCATACAAGTCTCTCCTCCTTGGCTCAGTGTGTAACTTTCGACGATTTGCTCTTCGGTCTTCTTCATCATCATCATGAAAGCTGCTGTGGAATTTTCTCCTGCAAAAACAAAAAAATAATAGTCAGCCCATTTTACTACATGCCAGATGAAAATTTATTGGCAATGTTTATGTCATATTTTTCAAGATGAAGACTTAAATTTACTTTCATGTTTTACAATGTATGCATGGCCAAAAGAATTTGTTTTATATGAACGAATTTAACATATCGCCCTGACAATGCACAAAATACATGGGAAATGCAAGGTTGTTTGTTCATGGCTGATGGTTGTATGATCAGAAAAATTCATTTAGATTAATATCTACCATTATATTGGCAGATTTTGTGTGAGAAAACTGAATAAGCGTTAACGTCTTAAATCTATAAAACAGCAATTTAACATTTAAATCTAATTTGTTGGTTCAAAATCGCTAAAAAATGAACCTGCTCTTTAAAGATTGTCATGAATGCTACTAAAACAAAATCACAAAGAATTTCGTCTGAAATGAGTGTCAAATGAGGGCTAGAGAGTCAAAAACCAATCAGCTACACTTCATGAGTAAGTCTCAATCAAAAAAAAAGTCAATCAATCAATCTGATACACTTGATCTGAAAAGCAGAATTTGAACAAAAGCAGCGCATCCTTTGATGGGTGGGGGCAGGTCAACTTATCTGTGTTCCATCACACAACCAGGTATTTGTTTGGATTTCATGCCTGCAGCATGTTGGTGTTGACATTTAGAATCCACTTAATCAAACAATAACATGAAATAAGAAAGTATCACCTTGGGTACGCTTTTCCTCCTCAGAATCAGCCGAACTTGATGAATCAGATTCACTTGATGAGTCTGAAGAGCTTGACTCTGAACTAGATTCAGAACTAGAGACATTATGCCGTTTCTTCTTCCTCTTCCCTTTTGTCTTCTTTGATTTCTTTGGTTTCTCCTTTCTTTGTTTTTTCTTCTTTCTTTTTTCTTTGTGAGTTCTGAAAATAGAGCCAGAAGTATTTAAAGGAGAACAATTTTTGTTTAAATGATTATGAAAAGTCATAATATTGATGAAGGGATAACAATTCCTTCAATGATAAGAATGCTCCTACCGTTTAGAATGTTTTTTTGAAGCATGCTCTGTCTCAGCTCTTGAGGTTTGGCTTGTCGGCTTGATATACTAAAACGAAAAAAAACAAAACAAGTATATTCATTTCAAAGACAAAAGAAAGCTTTGATCCCAAAACAAATTCAAATAAACTCTTCAAATCACATTTTAAAATGACAAATTAATAAACTATTCCATATTAAATCAGTAACACCGTTTTTGTGTGTTGGTGTGTTTATATCAGCCTACCTGTGTTGAAGCTGCCGCTTGTGGAGAGGTTTTGACAACCTTCTGTCCCCTAAAAACAAATAAAACTAAAATATTATGTCTGATATCATTAAACTTGTAAACATGTTTTAGTTTTGTTGTAGTAACATTAAAAAACGAATACAGAAGGTGGTCACTGTATGAAAATCCTTAAAGCATATGTGGACAATGTTGGTAATCTTTAAACTGGGAAAACAGTGTCCGATTTGTGTGACCGAAACAGACATGAAATTTTAAAAAATCAATAGGTCACAACGATCATGAGAAAATTAAAGAAAACTTCATCACTGTTTTCAAACATCAGACACTGGACTTGCAATATCATTCAAAACTAATTGTTTACTCTTTTCTGAAAACTATACTATAGCACTTCAGGCAACATATTTTCCAACATGACCATCTTTATACCATGTAAGTGTGTAAAACTGTGAACCCTTTAGCATTTGATGTCACAAGCTCAAACAGCTCCCTCAATCTTACTGAGGTCAGTCAACAGGTCAATGAACATCTAGATCATTAGCTGGTGCGTACAAGCATGCACATTTCCATTGTTTGACCTCAGCAATGGCGGTCAATAAAAGGGGTCTATTGCAGACATGGGGGGTTGGAAACTCTACTTACAGTGCTGCCATCATGGCTTCCTTCTCAGCCTGTTTAACCCTCTGACGCTCGTCACTAAGACTACTTTCTCCATCCTTCCTATCCTTACTGAACCATTGTAGATCTTTTCCATCTTGCCAACGCCCGACTGGGGCTTTCAAAGAATGGCCTAAAAGAGTACACAAAATAAGAACAAATTCTAGTAATAGTATCAGTATGTTTTAAGTATTTGGCTAGTTGCTCAATTCTCCAGTGGAGTGTACTGTCAAATTGTCAGTACGTAATTTAAATCTGAGCGGCATCTGAGCGGCTATTTGCAAATTTTTGCAATCGTTCTATCGCCCATTGCCTGCCCTGGCTATTTTTTTATTTTTTTAATTTTTTTAAGTGTGTCAAAATCTGATAAGAGAGGGCGCCCTCTGGGTGAAAATTGAATGTCATGAATGCCAGTCATCTCCCTTCCCCCCCCCCCCCGGCCTCTCAGCAAAGTTGACCACTACGAAGTCGCCCCTAGCAAAGTCACCGCCTCGCATACAAATTGCCCCTTCTCAAAGGGCGCCCCTCACTAAATCGCCCCTGACAGAGTTGCCCCAGACAAGGTCGCCTCCCTCGACACAGTTGTCAGGGTTGTCCCCTAAAAAGTCGCTTGTGTTAAAGTATGAGCGATTTAAGCCATTTCACAAATTAGGGCGCTATTAACTGACGATTTTGAAACTTAACTTATTCAGTTCAGGCAATATGATTATTAAACACAGGACAGGTCAGTACACAAAAATAGTTCAACTTGCCCTGCACATGGACCTCACAGTCCACACACAGTCACCCACACACCACACAGTCTAGAACTCTAGTCAAGTCAAACGACACCAAGCACGTGTTTTTACGTTTTTTACCAAATAAGACTAAAAATAAATAAACACTAACCCAAATAATACTCTCTGTCTTTGTCTGTCTTCACACTGTCCCAAGTGAACTGGTCAGCACCCCCTCTCGTTCCTCCTCGGGGAATGTAATACATAATTAACTAGTATTTCAAACAAAAAAGGTGTTTTAACCAAACGTTTCTGACACACTTTTACTCAACAGAAGTTCCACTCCAGACGACATTTACTAAAAATTTGTGACATACAGTTATGACGATTTCCAACTCCATACAATTCAGTGATGCCGAATCCAGTTCTTTAGACTAGTACATACATTATCATCGTTACAATAACTAGTATGGTAGTCGGGGTACATGTCTACTGAACCTACCGCTAACGCATGGGTTCTACAAATAAATGAACTGTTCGGACAAAAAACTGGTACCCGTTGTGGAACTTTTGATTTTACAACGGTAGATCAATGAGACGCAAGTGTTACCAATTGAAAGCAGCATTGGCAAAATTCGACAAGATGGCGGCGCAGGAGTTGGAGAAAGCAGAGGCTCTTTACGAAACAGATAAAAGTGCTGCAATCGCTATCCTTCATGGAATTGGTGAGTTTATTTGTGCGTATATAGTATTTGGGCATGTACTATGAATTTGTGACGTTTGTTTTCCCGGTAAACTGACTTAAATTGCATGGAAACCGAACCGAATTGCACTGATTGAGAAATGTGTTGAGTCACGTCAACATGGTCAAACTCAAACAAACAACAACAGTCTCCAAAAACAAGTCATATCTGCATAATGATAATAATTTTATGGTCGTACACAACACAATCTATGGCACATGCACGAGCTACAACATTTCACATTAACACATTAACATATCAAACTTTTAATACTTTGATGAACAGTTGAAGATTATTCAAAAAATAACCATACCATGCATGGAGGTAGAATTGGTTTTCTGAAAACAGGTTTGTTTTCATTTTGGTGTTCGAAAGATTCATGTGTGTGTGTCTTTGTGTTTTTGTTTTTTTGTTCTTTCGTGTCTTTCTTTTTTAATTGCATCGTTTATATGTTAATCATACGTTAACCATTGTTAACATTAGTTAACATTAATTTAATAAGTTTTTGTTTTTACTTCACAGTAAAGCAAGATATACAGGCTTCTGATGAGGATGGAATCAGGGTCAAAGAGCAAAGCATTACAGCACTTGGTGGGCTCCTTGCTAAAACTAAACAAGCAGATGGTGAGTATCATATGTCAACATGAACGTGATAAATTTTAGTTGTGATAATCGTATCCATCCTCCCAGCAATTGTAGACTGGAGGATTGCCAGTCATGCCAGTATTCCCCAGCCCAGTGATAATGCATAAATTTTCTATAACTCTATAGTTTTTGCAATTTTTGTTAATCTAGTGACCAGATTTGACACGCTGACAGATTTTTACCATTTTTAAAAATCAAAACACATTAGCCTACAAATTGTTAAACTTATGAGTATGATTGTTTACGCCATCCTAAGTTCGGCCTAACATCACTCCAAACAAAAGGCAGAGCTACAAGCCACCTTAAAAGGAAAATTACATAGAAAATGTGTTTACCATTTAAGTACCTTTGATCACTTTTTTTGTTTTTTTCTCTTCTTTTTCTTGATGTTGTTATGGATTAGTTTTGTATCTTTGCGACAATAAAGGTAACATTGACTTCCAAATAGTTATATGATGTCATACTGTCTATCAGTAACTGTACTTTTGCTTTTAATGGCCTACACTGAACCTATTACTTGAAAACGGTTCATCAAAGTCTCAATGGTTTAGGTTCAATCCTTCTCATATTTTTGTTCCTTTTCCAAGAGTTGGGTGGCTTGATTAAATTCACCAGACCGTTTCTGTCCTTCGTAAGCAAAGCCAAGGCAGCCAAGCTGGTCCGAGCCCTTGTAGACCTGTTCCTTGACATGGAAGCAGGCACTGGAAACGAGGTAAGGCAAAGTTGTAACTGATCGACCTAGTCGGATTTGATTGATAGTTTTCTTGGTGGAGATACAATCTAGTGAGGTTGCGGTACCACTAACATTATTCATAAAATATCTCTCTTTGATTTTTTAACAGGTGTCGCTGTGCCTGGAGTGTATAGAGTGGGCCACAACAGAGAAACGCACATTCCTGAGGCAAGCCCTTGAGTCAAGACTTATCGCGCTTTACTACGACACAAAGAAATACACTGATGCACTGGCAGTGGGTGAGTAGAGATGTAGTCATCAAACTAAATTTATAATTTTAAATGTGTTTTGATCTTGTGTAGAGGCTATTTTCTTTTTTCTGTTTGCCATATTTTTAAGTGTATCAGAATAGCTGAGTTTTGTGCTATATTTACTATTTTTCATAGCTACTTGGATAACTCATAGCGTGTCGTGGCGGAGTTTTCAAGTGAACTGGACTCAAGCTCAGGTGTTTCTGATCAGCTGAGTGTGGGTTCAAGTCCTGGTGTTGGCACTTGTCTCCTTAAGCAAGACACTTAACCATAATTGCTTTTTCCTTCGGTTGGGACGTACATGTAAAGCCATAGGTCCTGTGTGTTGTGTAATGCATGTAAAAGAACCCAGGTACACTGTCACCAAGAAAAGGGGTTTGCCCTGTCTTAAAGAATTATAATAAGTGCTTTGAGAAGCTCATAGATAAAGCACACTAATAAAAAACTAGCTATATTGTGTTATATTTTAATGTTATATTATTATAGCACTTCAGTATCTTTACTAATTTTTTCCCAATGTGCAAAATTCAGATGTAAGGTTCAACTCCTGCTTCAGCGTTTCAGAGAGTTAATAATTATTTAAGGTTATGGTATAAATTTGTACATTGTTCGACTTGCAGGTTCAAGGTTATTGAAAGAGTTGAAAAAAATGGACGACAAAGCTCTTCTTGTGGAGGTGCAGCTTCTGGAAAGTAAAGTGTACCATGCCCTGGGAAATCTTCCAAAATCAAGGTAATTTGTTAAAAACCCCAATGCATGTGTGAATTTAGCAAATGTTCTAAATTTTCCCAACATTCTGTTTTTTTTTTAAAAACTTAATTCTCACTCTATATCAATGTATATTGTTATTTTGTGTGCTTTTGCTTTTGATTGATTGTTTGTATTTCATGAAGCGTCTCAAAAACCGGGCATGTTCTAGGCGTGAAAGAACGTTCCCATAGGTATACGCCCCAATCCAACGGACCGCCAGAACGTTCTGCTGGACCGCCACAAATTTTTGGAACAATCCTAAACAAGTGAATACACTCATTAGCATTTCAAAGCTAAAGGAGTATTCTGGCTGTCCAACTGATCGGTCCATGTACACGCGCTGGAATACTTGTCCGATCCATTTAGAACGCTCCTACCATTCACACTTTTGAGATGCTCCCTACCCTTCTTACATTCTGACCATTCAATATTACCCCCAGTGGTTTTCGATGATTGATAACTATGCCAGTCTACAATATGTTATTATGTGATGAATGCATACTACACACGTACAAAGTTAGTTCTGTGCACAGTTGGGCCACCATACAAAACCTCTGTATTGGAATGGTTTTGAATGGTTGATCAACTTGTTAGAAAGTGTTACCAAGTGTATTATTTTTTTTATTTTTCAGAGCTGCTTTGACATCTGCGCGCACCACAGCCAATGCCATCTACTGCCCTCCAAAGCTACAAGCAGCACTAGACCTGCAGTCAGGTACATCCTTTCACTGTTTGTCATTCTATTCCTCATTGATGCCTCATGGCTTGTGACCCTCATGCAAGTTGTGTAAGGAAGGAAACAACTCGGAGACCGTACTGTGATAGGAAACTCTCAAAGGCCACCCCAAATTTAATCTTAAACATTCTCTTGATTGTTTTCATTGTCCTGTAATCCCCTTCTTATTTTTAATTTTTTTTTAACATGCCCGCATTTTACACTTTCCTACCCTACCTCAATCAAAGTGTTGATTATCTTCCTTTTTTTAAAGAAGATCTTGTTGATTTGCCCTCCCCCTCTCAAGGTGTCCTTCATGCAGCGGATGAGCGTGACTTCAAAACAGCCTTCTCTTACTTCTACGAGGCATTTGAAGGATTTGACTCTGTGGTAAACCCCAAAGCTATTGATGCCTTAAAGTACATGTTGCTTTCCAAAATCATGTTGAACAGGTAAGGTCAATATCAATGACGTCATTAATATCAATTGGAGGCAAATTAATGAACCGTTATAAGGTCTGATACTTTGTTCTTGTTGGGGCAAGGCAGTTTTGCGTTAGTCCAGGGGTCGATTTCACAAAACTCTTCCTAACTTAGGACTAGTCTTACATGTAGGCAATGCCAAGAGATAGGACTAGTCTTAAGTTAAGACCAGTTACTGGTCCTAATTCAGATAAGACTAGTCTTATCTCTTGTGAAATTGGCCCAGAGCACTATGAGGTAAATTTAATGTTTACTGAACATTCCATGGGCACCAAGGCATTGACTAGGGGCATGGAGGCGATTGTGGCCTCTTTGAAGTATCAGGCCTGCATTGTTAGCATGAGGGTTAAGCAAGGTAAAGAAAGGTCTGTTGTTGAGCTCTTACAGATATTTTGTATTTGGTTTTTGTTTTCAGTGCGGACGATGTCCAGTCGATAGTGAGTGGAAAGTTGGCTTTGAGATACGCTGGACCAGATGTTGAAGCTCTTAAATGCATAGCAAGTGCCAGTAAGAACAGGTCCCTCTCAGAATTTCAGCAGGTATGTTTCATTCCCAACCTTCTTCCTATCTTCTTTCTGCCCTCGGGTCCACTGAAATTGAATCACCTTCTTTGCTCTCTGAAAATCTGTATAAAAAAACATGTATAAACAAGTGCATGTGCAATGTCACTCGCTGTGTATGAGAAAAGAGTAATTCCACATTGGCTCGTGGAGTAGTGACTTCATGTATTTTCTTGAAGATGAAAAGTCTGCACCACTCACAACGTAGAGTCTCCGTACACTCTTCAGAACCGCCACAACTTTTTAGTAAAGTTTACATTTACTCGGTTGTCACCCATAAACTAATTACTCCTGATTTTCTCGACCTGAAATGGTTGTAATGTTTCTAGCAGATTTCAATATACAATGTCAAAAAAATCATTCATAACTCTAGCTTTTAGAACCGTCACAACTTCTTAGTGACATTTACATGGTTGTCACCATAAACTAATTGCTCCTGATTTCCTCGACTTGATATGCTTGTGTTATGTAGAGCATATTTCAATATACCATGTCAAGAAATCATTCATTACACTAAAGGTTTTAGCCAGGATTTGGTTAAAGGGTGTCCAAATTTGCTGGAAATTCAAAAACTGGGTGTCCAAATTGTTCACTTACAACACATTTACATGTAAACGACAGATAAATCAGGGTGTCCAAAAGACACCAAGACACCCCTCTGGCTAACACTATGATAACAATAGCTTTAAGTTTGAGTAATATGAGTCATCTTAGAACTGCCCTCTTAAGACATTTGTAATTCATTTGAAACAACCTTGACACTTCAATAGTTCATCTTTCTCTAAAATTGTGTTGTTTAATTAACGTATTGATGTTTTATTTGATTGATTACTTGATGTTGTGATATTCATTCTTTATGCTTTTGCTTATATTTGATATGAATCTTTGCATTGTGTACATTGAATGCATTTCGATTGTGGTGTTTTTTATGTGCTTCAAGACTGTTTTGATTCATGATTGATAATGATCTGTTTTAATATATTTATAAATTCTTTCCATATAATCTCCATGATTTGTGTTGGTAGTCTTTTCACTGAATGTGTTTTTTCATATAAACTTGTGTGTGTTTTACTACATGTACATGTATATGAGCTATTTTATAATTGTTCACTTTTGTATGTAATATTCAGCTGTCAATACAATTTTCAATAGAAAGGCTGATGTTAACATATATAAAAGACAAATTTCATTATAATTTTTGTGTTCATAAAGCAAGCTGTTGTTCAAGTAGGCCTAATTGAACAAAATGTAATAATATATTGAATAATAGGTCTACGGACAAAACATAAGTTTCCCTAACCCCTCAATAATGAATTGTTTACATTTTTTAGTCTATGACTGTGGTACCCTCAATTAATTAACCACTTTTGTTGAAAGACCTTTTTTTTGGGGGGGGGTCCTTTAGGAGCTTTTCCATCTACCTCGATATGTCAAGAACTCAAAATGTTGATGTGTCGCTGGAATCATTGCGTATTTGTGTGAGGGGTGTGTTCTGGTCAGTTTGCAGACTGCGTAAATTTTGCTTCACTCGTTGCTTTCAATTTTTACAACCTCACTTGGTTCATTAGCAAGGAGAAACACTCGTAAAAAAAATGTGGTAATAAAGACCAGAAAAGTGTTTGTTTTAACATAACGAAATAGACGATTGATTCCTTCCTGTCATTAACTCTTGTGTTTTCTTGTGATATCGTCAATTTGACAATTCCAGACAAAAAGCAAATACACAAAAGAGTTAGAGGACGATCCCATTATCCGCGCCCACCTGGATTCACTGTACGACAATCTACTAGAGCAGAATCTCTGCCGCATCATCGAGCCATTCTCAAGGGTACAAGTGGCACATGTTGCCAGCATCATCAAACTCCCACTGGTCAGTACGAAGTCATTTTATTTGATTAGCCATTTTTTGAACTTTTTTTTTCTTAAAATGCCACTTTTTATTTTATGAATAGACAGTATGCATAGATGTCATCCCACTGCCGCCTTAGAGAAAAAAAAACACGATGATGAAACTGTAGAAATGCTCAGCTATAGACCTTTCTTTTGTTGATAAACAATCGGCACTGGTTGGCTTAGACAGCCGAATGTTAGCAAAATATTCAATCGTGTTGACTGATGTTGTGACCAAATTCAACATTTCTGCAAACTTTCAATCTGGAAAAAAACATCCTATGACTGGTTGCTTTGTTTCCAACAAATTCAACACTATTTTTGAATACTTGTGTATCATCGTTACAATCTGTGGCTATCTACTTTTGCTTTGCATTTATGGGTTCCCATAGTTTTCCAACCTTAATTGGCAAGAACTCTGGCTGTGATGTTGAAATAGAAAGGTATATATATTTGTTCGGTACCTCTACATGAGGTTGCCCTGCTCCAGTGACGTCATGATGAGGTTGCCCTTCTCCAGTGACGTCATGTACCAAGGTTTGTACAAGGTTCGTGGGTTAACAAAGAAGTCTTGTTTGTGCATGAAACCTCACAAGACAAGGGATTACCAGCTTAGTAAGAAAGTCTGGCATGTACTCTATAATTTCTCAATTAGTCTACATTACAATCTTAATTAAATTGTGTTTCTCCAACAGAACCTTGTAGAAAGAAAGCTGTCACAGATGATCTTAGACAAGAAGTTTCATGGTGAGAACAAGTTTGATTAAATGTACCTTTGTTAGTTAGTACACAAGAGTGATTCAATAGATAGACCCACAAAGACTTGTTTGCACACAAAATGCGATAGTATTTTAAAGGTAGGGTCATAGATTAATATTCAAAAAGTTAATGGCCATAAAAACTTACTTGGTGTAAATGTTCACTAATTGATGACTTGTGTCTCTTTACAGGTATCCTTGACCAGGGTGAGGGAGTTCTAATTGTATTTGATGAACCTGTTGTTGACCAAACCTACGAGATGGCACTCAATACTATACAGAGTATGGGAAAAGTTGTTGATGCACTCTACAAGAAAACAATTAAGTTGTATTGATGTTTTGACTATCCAGTGTAGTTAATTTGACCCCAAACAAGTTGGCTTACTATGTGTTTAGTGCCTGGTAAAAGAAGTGGTTCAGGATAGTTGGATCTTAGGATTCGTCACTGGGGAAGATTGCAGAAGCCGAAAGAGGGGGCAAAAAGAATGTTTCTAAAGTAAAAAAATGTTGTAAAGCTATTTGCTTTAAAGGAACATTACAGAATTGGTAAGAAAAAAACTTGTAAAATATACTTTTTGATCACAGATTTACATAAAACTTACACGGTCTAATGATGATGATAGTAGAAAACATCCCTTGAAATATTTCTGTCTGAAATGCCATATTTGATGAGAAATGAATAAACTAAATTTCCGATTGGAGTTTATCGCTCAGTGAGCGTTTTACTCATTTGTTGAATCTATATGATTTCATGCAAAATGTGTAATCGGTTTTTCACTATTTTCTCGTGACCCAGATGGCCGATCGATCTCAAACTTCTACAGGTTTGTCAGTTTATGTATATGGTGGATTACATAAAGTGCTTACACTGCCAGCAACTGTTTTGTTAGCGAAAACCAATCCTGTAATGTTCCTTTAAATGGGGGAAATCTCGATGTGGCTTAAAATGGAATTTACTGTCGGTGAAATTGTTCTTGCTCTTGGAATATTTTCAAATACTAAAAAAAACTCAACCTTGGTAAAAAAATAATAATAAATTGTCCACAATGCCCATTAGCTTATGATGAACAGCTTTGAGAAAGTCTGAATGTTTTATTGCACAACCCTTAAAGGTATTGTACACTTTTGGTAACAGCTCAAAATCAGTGTCCACATTTTGTGTGATTAAACATATGCATGAACAAACAAAGCTGTGAAAGTTTTAGCTCAATTGATCATCCAGGTCACGAGAAAATAGTGAAAAGAGATCGTATGTCTTTTCTGTTTTTTCAAATTATCTCTCGCGATAATTACCATGTTTTACTCGTTTCTCAGAAACGGTAGCATTTTAGGCAGAAATATTTTAAGGAACCCTTTCTACCATTACTTACTTTAAATCATTAAAGTTATGTGTGAATCTGTGAACATTGTGTTTTTCGATCTTACCAATAATGTACAGGGCCTTTAACATCAATTAAAGTATATCTGTTGACAATACGCTTCGTAGTAAATACGAAAATGTTCCATACATCTACATGTATTGAGTACAGCATTAGACTCGTGACATTTTCTCATCGAAAATGTAAACGTGAAATCGGGTTTTATAAGACTTAGTTTTTATAGTTTGGGTTTGGAAATTTCAATTATCGAACTGAGAATGTGCGTCTGATGGTCACACATTTCCCTCCCACAAGGTTATGAATACAATAATATCAAGTGCTTGTCCCCATTTTTGTAAAGATCTTTGTAAGAAATGTCCTTGCTACAGAACAGTCTGTACCCCGCACCCAATGTTTCTGGTGAAAATGTGCTTTGTAATAAATATGAACACGTTCATAGTGTAAAGTATTTGATTTCTTCTTTTTTTAAATCCACACACCAAGCAAAAGTTATTTCTGAGACTTGAGAGTAAATAAAGACAAGGAATATCAATTGCCATGCTCGCAATGCCTGGTATTGGGAAGATTTTTCCTGAGTTCAGGATTTCTTTTAGATTTCCTCTTGCCTTCGTATTTTCTTGGAAGACTTTTCCTTAACCATCAAAGGAAAAAAAAGACATGACATTGAATTTGGCTGTGTCCGAATTGGGGGCTACGGCTATGGCTGGAAGTATAGGGCGCCCCTAGCAACAGTCGTAGCCGTAGATGTAGGCGCCAATTTGGATACGGCCTTGCCAGAGCTGCCACATCTTCCTGATTCTGCAGGAAGTTCTCTGAAAGTAAATCAATCTTTCCAGGTTTTGGTGAACAAATTCGAAAATCTCTCTGATTATGGAAACTTTTTGTTCCTGTTATGTTGAATGTAACTCTAAAATGTCTCCCTATTTTTTGTGCAAAATCGCCCTGATTGTAGGATGAACACGTTGGCAGCCCAATTCTTCTAAATTTAAGTTAAAGGAGTTTCATGGTAGAAAAGAGGAAATGCTACAAATTGTTTGGATTTTTTGTTTGTGTTGCATGATCACAGTTATGTGTGGTGTCGGTTCTATCGGTTGAAGGCAGCAAGCTCGTATCCGCCGGAATATAGGTCATGGTTGATCTGAATACCGCCCTCCTACGACGAGTCGTAAAATATTTAGCTGTTATAATAATATGTGGGATGCCCACGATCACAGGTGACCGAAATGACGTGTTGACTAAGGAGATTCGATTTTTCTATTTTATTATGATTGAATTATTTTATGTGGTGTGTTAATTCAATATCAAGGCGTGGTGTTACTGGAGGTGGTAACGCACTTGCGTATTCATTGCACCACCTAGCCTAGCCCGAACATCTGACGTCACACTTCGAGGCTCGTGTTTAACGCCAGAGACCGGCTTTGGGCGTTTGGAGGAATCCTGACAAACGCACCTTTGACCTCGCATCCCATTGCGGTCTTGCAGATAGGGGACCAGTTGGACAGGGGACCAGTAGCAGTGACCATCTCTTTGATTAATAGACCGGTGCCTGTCCTTATCCTTGCGGATAAGGACAGCGGACCAGTCTACACCTAGCCTTTCTAGCCCTACGATTACATGAAGGCCTATATATACTACTACGAAACGCAGTTGAATCGTTTCTAATAAACTGCTCTGATAAAACGGGTTTTTTTTCCCAGAAATGTTTTATCTACAGCCCTGATATCGTACTGGGGTGTTCCGATTAAATGGTGAATACACGACAGGTTTTGTTGTCTGAACGTTTGGATGGATTAAGGCGCAGTGTGATAAATGTTAAGTTCGGAGAAACGCCGCGCCGATTTAGCAGAAAGCAGCATTATCTGTCAAAACAATGAATAAAATAAAGCTTTGTCAACAGCACAATGTACTCGTCTGTACAGCACAATGCCGACATCAAACAAACGAATCCACGCGTTGATTATGTCTCTAGACATTATTCCATAAATTGAGCCCATTATTATAATGCTAAGCACATGCCTCTTCGGCTTAAAATGCTTAAAATAAAACGCTGGATGCAGGCCTACGCGAGTGTTTTACGTCCCAGTTAACGGCTGTAAAAAAAAATCGCAAATAGCTGAAAATGGATTGGTTGTTGTCATTATAACAAAAATTTACACTAAAGCAGAAAATATTGCTTAACAATTTTCTGCTAAGCAGATATCAACAGGATACCAGTCACAAACTGTACATGTGGACATGGTAGTTGTCTCGGCAGTTAGTTTCTTATTCCAGTCTCGTTGCCACACACCGAGGAGGAAATTGAATAAATACGTATAGATCAGTATTTGCCAGAGAAGAAATTGTTCTTAAGGAGCAAGGTTGATGCTCACCGTGAGATTAAGTTTCAGTCTCAGTTTCCCAATAGCCACATACGTGTACTCCCTCCGTGGTCTGATGTGTGTTTCGCCCGGCCGTGTATTCGATCCCCGGGCCCCAACGAAAAAATATCATGACTCACACTCTCACACCACCCATCATTCTTCATCTGTAATTCAGAGAGATTTTTTTTTTTTTAAATATCCTGTGGGCCTCATAGCCATTCAGCATACATTAATAAATCTAGTGCAATTAACCTACATTCGCATTCCTCGGCTCTTCTAAAAGGGTTGGAAACTCTACTCAAACTGATATTGGCGATTCTTATAAGTATGAGGCTTGGGTTTCGTAAATGTCATTAAATTGGTGAAATCGGTGTGTTAAAATTTCTGCGCTGGTATTTGGTAACGGTAATTTGATGTGATACCTCGAGTGTTTTTTTTTTTTTTTTTTTTTTTTCGTTTTCTTCTTTTTTCCTTGTTTTGTTATTCGGTCAAATCTAATGCTGGCTGTAAGTGGACGATTTTTGTTTTAGATTACGTAAAAGTAATAATATTGGTTTAAATGTATGCGTGCTAATTTGACGAGACCTGTTGTGTTTCTGTTGACATTATTTTTACAAAAATCTGTGTTGTTATTGTAACGGATGCCGTCGATATAGCTAATAAGACTGCTGTTGATTTGTGAAGAAACTGCAGTACTTCATAACTAAGAGCATTTTAAAATGTCAAATGAAACAAAATGCTACTTCGTTTTGCTATTTCGAAAATAAAACACTTTTATATCGTCGGTTACCTATCGCCATACAGTACCCAGTAACGAAGGGAGAAGTATGTCAATTTGATGTGCGGAAAAACAGTTCGTGGAATAAATGCATGTAAATCATTTGATGATTTCCTTCTCGAAAATAACAGTATTGATAACCCTGGTTGCAACGCCCCGGTAGTCAGCACACTGTCAACCTTTTCCCATAGTTAAGAGGGGTTGTTATTGTATTTTGCAACAATTTGTTTTATATCTAAGTGTGTTGTTTACATGTCCATGTATTGCCTGGGATGTTTCAGCTTATTTTGTTCGCTTATAATTATTATTTAAGTGTAATAACTTAGTTTCATCTATCCATTGAAAATTGGCATACCGATTTTGTACACAAAGGATGCTGGCCGAGTTTTGTCCCGTCCCCTTCTCGCCAAATCACTTACCCCTGTTGATTGACACCCCCTCTGGGACATATGGCATGGTCCAGCAAGCCTATATTATGAGCTGACCAGTGTGTACGATGTAGCTATGAAAATGGAATTTGTATAATATGTCAGCATGTGCTGACAGCGGCCCTCAAAAGCCCATTAACACCATGTGGAAAAACACGGTCATTACATTCGCTTATATCAAGACAGCTTCTTTCTAGCCTATTTAACTCCACTGCAGGATTCAGATTAACATTTATTTCAATACTTCTATAAAAAATTATATTAAAAAACCGACAACTTTGTTCATTAAATAATGGAGTATAAAGCAAAAATACAGGCTGGACTATGAGTATGAGGCTGTTATAATAAGCAGAAGCTTATAGAAAACATTCAAACAAACAAACTAACAAACAAAATAAAAAACGGACAGACACGCAAGCAAAAGGATCGCAGACAAACATTGGACATGAGAAATATATAGCTACACTGACACAAGGCACATAATATATATCAGAGATAATACAACGAAAGTTGGAGGATTGCATTTTCACAAATTCTCCGTTTCACTCTATCTTGAGCTGTTTGTTGCCAAGCAATGCCCCGATATGTACTCAGTTCATCTCTCCATCTTCTGCTTTGTCTCCCTCGTTTTCTTGTTCGGTTTCTTGGAGTCCAACTGGTTGTTTTTTATGCCCACCTGTTGCCATACCTCCTTGCTGGGGGACCTGTAGACAGCTTAAACACAATATGTAAAAACGCATAAATAATTATACATAAATTGAACTTTCACGGTAAAATTTCAAAACTAACTCATGCAGTTGAAGAAAATCGGTTATAAATTCAAGTTAAGCATATAGGTTTAATATTGCATCTTATATCCCATGCAGTCTGATGACAATTGTGTTGTTTGTGACCTACAAAATGTGTGTATAGCGGAAATGTGTGGTGGCATAACGTCCGTTGTCTTTAGTGAGAATTAGTTGAGGATGAAGGAAGGTTTTGCAAGATCATTGAACTCTCACAGTTCATAGCTAGCTCAATGAATTACACAAGTAGCTTCTTTTTATGTTTGTCATGACATATTTTGTGTACTTTTACTTCAAGGTATTATACATGATTAGTAGAGCTGACAAAATAGTTGCAGACGTTATTCATGCTTTGTGTGATCTGTACATGGAAGAACAAACCTTTGGCTTAATCCGTCGTGTGAGTTGAGTCAGGAGAAAATAGTGAAAAAAAACATGCACAATAATTCAGCATGTAAACACATTGTCCTTAATTTTAGTTGTAACAACCGAAATCAGCTCTTGCATTTTTAGGCTTTCGGATACAGTTTTCTCGAATATGACTTCATTTCAGAGGGAAATGCCTCTCAGAAAAAAAGTAATGGTTCCGAGAACTTCACAATCAGTAAGCTTTCAGACGAATACCTTTAAAAGAGAAAGACCATTTTGTTTTTTGGAAGAGTAAAAATAATTCACAAATTTTATATAGCTTCATCAACATGTGGTAACATTAACTTCTAGAAAAAATGTCGGCGGACGGTTTGTGGTTTCTTATGCGATTTTGTACTCAAGAGTATTTAAACGAGATAGCTTTCAGTTTGAAACAAATCAATTTGTTTTTCCTTGATTTGCCAATCCTTCTGTGTCTTAAATTTTACTAGCTATGTTTATTTATGATGGTTGACATAATTATTTGTTTACCCCTCGGCAAGACATGTGTAAAGTCTACCACCATACAACCATCGCGTCAATTGTCTTGTTGATTGGTTCACTGCATTTGGTTGAAATCTCATGTGTGGACTATCCTTTATAAGTAAAACATATGGTACCCCTTTGAGTTTCTGTCAATTTCAAGAAAGGTGATTTTTAAAACCATGCCAGTTTCTCCTCGGAGAACTTTAAAGCCATGACAAATAAAAATTTGTTTATTTGAAATGTTGGTATTGAATGACATTTTTTCCCAGGAAAATTATACATCATCAGGAAACCACATGAGGAAACCTTGTCCATGATGTTTTGTTGCTTTACTATAGAGGAACTTTTAAAATCCTGCAGAAAATGAAGTTTGTGTAGCAGCACCGCATGTTTTCTATGTTCTTGTTTTATTTATTTTTTATTTATTTACTAATAAGCTGCTTCTTTTTGTTCTCATTGTACACATTGGAGGTGTTTAGACATCCCTATACATTGTTTTTTAAACAGTTCTTGTTATTAGTTTTCCTCATTTAATCTGTCTAAATAGTCTTTTGTCTCTTTGGCCGTCTGTCTTGTCCAAGGGCTGATTTCTAAAAAGTTGACTTTTTTAGTCAGCCTCTATACTCCTTGTTCTACCGTACTGTTTGAATTGACTTCATTAATTGGTTACTCTAGTTTGTTTTTGATTCGTTACATTATTTTCTCTTGTGTGAGAGTACGAAATTGCTTTCTGAAAGGTAAACCAACAAATCAAAATAATCGCTAAGTGAAAACATTATATATAGATGTTGAAAAGGCTAAACTGAGGAGGAACATTTATAAAGAAATACATGGATCAAAAATATAGAAACTTATTATAAGGTTCAATAAACAAAATGTTTTTAAGTCGCACGATCAGCGAGGCACTTCATTATTTCCTGAAAAAAAACGAATACAATGCATGCTGGGAGTGACGTCATTGGAGTGATACGATGAAGACGTCTGGTAGCATTAATTTAACCATGGAGCAAGATTTAACCCGTTTCACACGCACGGTGCCTTGGGCAACGGGCCATTATTTTTTAATACACTCTACACAACACATACTTGAATATACATCAGAGCGTCTATAGCTATAGGTGAATACTGCTCAATTTAGCGCTGGAAACACTGGTGTAGGTCTGCTAGCTTTAATTAACTTAAATTCATTGGGGTTATATTAATTTCATTCATCAGCATGCACCTATCAAGCCATTCACAACAGTCATTGACGTTTTGGAGGCTTTTCCTACAATGTATATCGAGATAGCAACACCAATATCTTAAGATAACGAAAATTGACCTGTAAAACAAGTTACAATCAGTTTTGATATTCACTCTTATGAAGCCAATGACGGGTGACGCACTGAGCGAATATGAGTAATGACGATTGTTGTTACACAGAAAAAGAATTACTATATACAGAACACGTACTCTGTTATCACCGTCTGAGTCCCCTCCCCACCCCACCCCCACCCCCACCTAAAGAAAGTCTTCAGATATCTATAAATGGTGCTTTTTTCATTTCCTGAAATGTGTGATTTGTTTGTTGACCCTGGACATTTTTTGGATGATTAAAAATCTTGTAAGATGTAGACTAATTTGTGGAAAAGTCGTTAAATGTCTGACGCAGTGATAGCGAAATGGCTATGTCGCAACAATCTTGCGAGACTGCTGCTCACCGTACGCGTATAGTAGTCGTGAGAGCAGTAGTCGCGCAGAGGCCAGAAGTCGCGCGAGAACATCGCCAGTGTCGCGAGATTCACAGAGAGCGTCGGAACGCTATCACCGCGACAAACACTTAACGACTTGTCCACAAGTCTAGTAAGATGTGGGCATTCAGTGGTTGCGTAAAATTACATGAGAAATCACAAGACACTCGGATTATAGTCAACAACATCGGTCTATTTAAATTGTTCTTGGGATGCAGTATTGCAGTGTACATGTATCCGTAGGCAACATCATGCTATCTGGTGGGATTGTCTCCACGATGACATGCTCAATCTTAAATATGGAGACTTGTCCCTTTGCCGATTCTTAAAACGCTCATCTATCTCTCCAGGATCGAAATACTGCCCGCTGGGTGAGGTGGTTTATTTTAAGGGCCAAGGTGCGCGTTGCAATATGGCGGCATATGACCAAATTTGGGGTCGAGCATAAATAGCTGCTCGTCTACGTTGACTATACACCTATCTTAGAATATTGGGACGTCCAAATGCCGATTCTTAAAGTGGCACACCGTCTTCCGAGACGAAAAAAAAAGTTCCATTGGGAACATTGGTTAAATTTAGGACTTAATGTACGTGTTGCAGTACAGGCTGTTTCATCGCAGTCGCTTTCTTTCGCCATAGTCGGGTCCCTTTGCTGGTTTTAAAGACGTTAATCTGCCCGTTGGTGAGCTCAGGACAAAGATCCTTAGGGTGTTCGGGCTCAGGTCTGTATTTGGGGATAGATTTTAGCGTTACGTCGTGGTTTCTCCCAAACTTACGACATAGTGAGGTCTCTTGGCTTATTTAAACAATGCTTATCTGTCCATTGGAGAGCTTGGACTCAAGTCCTTGGTGTGTAATGGGTCAGGTTGCGCATTTGATGGGCGTCGATCGTTGGGTACAAAATTGAGGGCGGGGTTTATTCATGACGTAGTCGATCCCCTTGGTTGGTTAAAAAAAAAGTGTCAGTCATCTGGCTGAACTTTGGTATACGACTCTTAATGTGTGTAGGTTGATTGTGAAGTACATTGTGTAGGTTTAAACCGGTGTTCTGACGTTACAAAGTGACGTTGATTTACCACCTGTGGTACAGTCGTGTCCTTTTGGCTACCATTGGGATGTTTGGGTTAGATGGACAGAGAGATAGATTTGCGTATTTCAATAAGTTTGACGTAGCTATGGAATGAAATGTATTTGTTTGCAACAAGTTAAAATGGGAATTACAGCTAAGTTTTTGTTGTTGTCTGTCTTTTTCCCTCATTTGCTTGAGATTAAAGTCGATACTCTGTACCTTCATATTGCAGATTTCACGTGCAGGGACATAAGTGAAGTGCACTACCTAAAGTTAATTTGACATCGAAATGATTTCCTCTTAAAACAAAATGGAGGTGCGATGCTATTTTGTAATGACAAAAGAAATAAATGTAATACTTTTTGGGCAGTCTTACAATATAGTCTGGCTCTCACATTCATTTAATATGCAACAATACACTGTGACTGGACATGGATTCAAACAAAGATGGCCGCTATAGAGGTCCTTAGCACCAAACCCACGGACCAAGGACAAAAGTTTACCCTGCCTCGTTGGTTTATACGGTAGGGCCTTGAAGTTCATGGAACACAGACCACAATTCTTTCAACTGTGTCTGAAGGTTTAGAAGAGGCAGTGCAGTATCAGATACCGGACAACCGTTTCCTATATCCTATGACAAATGCATACCGCGCCACACTTTGTAACAACAGAGGCGTGAAAAATCACTGATAGGAAGTTACTGGAAGTTACTAGGAAGTTACTCGCTTAAAGGTATTGTACACTTTTGGTAACAGCTCAAAATCAGTGTCCACATTTTGTGTGATTAAACATATGCATGAACAAACAAACCTGTGAAAGTTTGAGCTCAATTGGTCATCGAGGTCACGAGAAAATAGTAAAAAGAGATCTTATGTGTTTTCTGTTTTTTCAAATTATCGCGCGCGATAATTACTATTGTTTTACTCGTTTCTCAGAAACGATAGCATTTTAGGCAGAAATACTTTAAGGAACCCTTTCTACCATTACTTACTTTAAATCGTGTAAGTTATGTGTGAATCTGTGAACATTGTGTTTTTCGATCTTACCAATAGCGTACAGGGCCTTTAAAGATAGGGTCATAGACTGGTTTTGGTCAACGTAATATTGAATTAGAGGTAAAATTATAAAGAAAGGTACAATAAAAATCAGCCGAGTACAGTGTCTATACTTGTGATGAGAAAACAGCGATCAAAAACAGTATTTGCACAAGGATGTCGAATCCATCCACGTTTAGTGAGTGTGACGGCGGGTACCAACCACATCCCTGGCCGCAGCATTCGCGAACGAACACCAACTCTCAGAAATCTGCGCAAAGACTCGAGCATGAATCGTTTTTCAGATTCAAACGCTTATTTTATTTTATTTTTATTTTTTTCGGGGGGGGGACACATTATCCGAGCCATATTACTTCAAAGGGAATCTTTTTTCAAAATAGTGTATACCATAACAACAGCTGCAATACCTCTAATACCACTTTAAGTTGTTATGGTCATTATTTTGTTGAGTATTTGCCATGACCCTTCCTTTAAATACAATACCGTAGGTGTCATGGACATGACCGATGGTTTTACTCTATACCTGTGTATTAAGGATACAGCAAGAATGGTCTGAGCGATCTGTCGTCCTCTTCTGCAAATGGGTTGCAACTACCTTCACCTGTCTCATGTCTTGAGACGTCCCATCCCGCTCTACGCAACTCACTGATATTGTCCTTGATAATTATTGTCAAATCATCTTGTCTCAACCTTCCTCAAGTTCTTAAATTATCTATGTGTGTGTCTTTTTACAGATTCCAATCCTATGTAAAATCCACAGTGACGACATTGCTTTGGTTTGTGTCTACTTTCTCTGTATGACCGTTTTGTGATGTGACCCCTGATTCAAAGTCAATACATGGAGTGAAACTTAGGTCAAGGCGAGATAAGAGTAAGTTCAAGGGAAAAGATCATGTAAATGAGATGTCAATTCGATTGTTTTTCTGTATTTCTATTGTTGATTGGTTTTTCTTTTGAGCAAAGTGATCAATTTTGAAAAGAGTATGCGTCTATGCAGCCAACAAAAAACACACAGTTTCGGATGTACAGTATACGGTGAGGTAGTATACGATCACCACGAAAAAACATAACAAGAGCACTGAATAATATTCATATTAATGACAAACTAAACGAAAGCAAGATGACAATAAATAATTGTGGATAATTAACAGTATTACGGACGGTAGTCATTAAGGCAAGCTCGTAACCATAGGGATGCTCAATATTCCCTCTTTAATGTGGTGCTTAAGTCGCGGATAATTCGTGTAATTAATCATAACCCGCGCTGACGCAGCATTTTGGGTATCAGCCGCATGCATAATAATCTACTCGTAAAAACCTCGCAGAAAGGAAAAGTAAATGTCGGGAGACCATCAATCCATTACAGGGATGGGAGAGCACGGAAATAGTAGCTAGCTTGCAGCCTGGGAGATGCTTATGCATTCGTCTACACCAAGGACCCGAAGAGCGGACCGCGTCAAGAGCGTCAATGCAGGAGCAGTGGAATTTCAGAGCGCAGACCGTCACCCCTACGGCTGTTTCATGTGTGTGTACATTGTACGAGTGTAATTAACGTCGAAATTCCCAGCGAGGAAGGCCCAACTTCCACCAGAAAATGTCACAAACTGAATTTAGGCCGATTGCCCCCAAAAATGTAAAAACTAGCCGGATGAAAGTATAGTACCTGACAGGGGGGGGGGGCGTTGAGAGGGCAGCTGGTTTACAATCGAGTCAACTTCTGTTCAATACTTGGTTGAAAACAAGGGGAAAAGACCTAGTCGGAAAAAGGTACTGGTCAGAACTTCAAACAGCTAGTGGGTAAAAACGGGAAGAAATGAGTGGACGAAAACTAAACAAAAATGGCCGGTTAATAGAAAACAAAACAATAAAATAAATGATTTATGTTCCGTAAGTAAATCACAGAAGAAGTTGGTATTTAAGGGTCGTCTGAAGATTTGAAAATACTTCCGCAGTTTTTGTTCAACGGTTTAGTGAGTATTGGCATACTCAGTCAACTGATCTGGAAAACAACTAGATGGCTCCACAACGAGTTTTAAAGGTCATCCAACATGCATAATGTCTAGTGGTTCGATGCCGCCGATGACGAATCTTGCATCTCATTCATCAAGAAACATCAGCAGCTTTGGTCACTTGCTCATCAATATTGTCCTCATCTCAGTTCTCTCGTTTTACCACACTTCACCTCGGGTGGCGTGATTGATTTGTCAACGACAAGTAAACGAATTCAATATACACCTGTGCTAAATGATGTCACACATTGTGAATGTCTGCGTCAATAACCGGGTGTACTGTAAACTTGACCTGAGGTCAACTCTTGTTTTAAGCGTTCCTTGAACGTTGGCCTTTGAGGGTTACCGCATTCCTATTTTCCCTGCCATTAAAAGATCAGCATAAAATCTTCGTCACGAATGTTGAATATCTCTGAAAAAAATTAATAGTCCATAGACTGTAACAATGTACTCGGCGTTATTGTTTTCGAGCTGCACACTTAGATGGGCTGTGTCGTCAGTGATCCCTCCCTCCCTCCGTATCGTTATCTATGGAGAGCGCGCGCGTGCGTTCAGTAACTAGATGAGTGAGTTCATAAGTCCATGTACAGCCACAGGCCTGCTTTGATCATGACGACACAAATGAGTTTGAGGAGACTGTGTCAGTCAGCCACCCCCCCCCCCTCGCCCACTACCCCGCCCCTACCAGCTTAGTAACATTTTGCTTCTCATTTTCTCAGGGAACGCACTGCTACGGGCCTCATTCCTCGATCTGCCCTCGTTCTTGCACTATCCATGTTACTTGTTTAGAAGATTGCCAGGCTATCACCTCTCTCTGCACCATCCACGCATAGAAATATTAACTTGGTGTGGTTAATAGGCATTCCTATGTTTATACTCTATTATTTATTTTAAACTTTCTTATACTTTTTATACTGTGAATACTATTTTACACTAACTGTTATAAAGAACTTGGTGTCAAATGCTGCTGTGACATTTTTTCAAGAATAAAGACACACACCAACAACCAGTACAAGAAAGTTGTCTGACTAATTGAAAACAGCAAAGTTTGATTAATTTTGTCCTTCCTTATAAAACTCTATCTGACAGGAGAGTGGTACCATATTCTACGCAAATGTTGTGTTTCCTTCAAGAGTGTGACATAATTTCACTCTCTTAATTCAGGTATTTATCATTGAAAACGTTCACCCTCAGGCCTACATATTAATTGACAATTTGTCTAGCCTAAATTTACACATGGTGTACACAACCTTCCTCGATGGTTCAACCATACAACAGTCGTCGGTTTACCAGGGTGCAGCGGAAGAAGCTGACGGCTCTCCGGCCTCAGACTGTCCCTGCATGCTCCATACGCATTGAACGTGCATTAAAAATGTTGATGAGGTGGTGACGTGTGGTTTCCTCACGGGGAGTGCTAGGCAGCCTATAAGCACAGACGAGGACTCTGTGTCCGACATTACTTCATCCTGCTCATGTACACTGTGAACGGGTCTCGTCTCTCTCTTCCACTCCACTCCTCAACACGATCTACACTGCGATGTACAACCAAAACAGCCATTAAAAACATCTAGTATAGTTAAGCCAGAGACAAGTCTTCGACAGCAGAGTTATCTAGTATCACCGTTGGTAGATATATACCACAAAAATAGGTCTTCTAAGTAGAAAGCAGTTCTGCTTTTTCAAGAGCCGAACTGCGTGCAAGGAGGATAAACCAGTCGCTATGGGGACTGTTCTATCCATCTCACCCAGGCCGCATAAGGATAGCGGTAATTATGGCGACGCTGCATCGCTCAGCGTTAGCAATCTCAATATGCTCTACAACAGCAAGAATTCGTCCAACAACAACGCCAAGGAAAACCTTCTCTCTGACACCAGGCCGATGCGTAAGCACTCGGCTATGTTTATCAGTGCGTTGGGCTGGAAGATGTTCAATGTCTCCAGCAAGAAGAGAACGGCTAACCAGGGTGTCTCCACCACGTCATTCACAAACAACCAGTTTTACACTGGCTCGGACAAAACCAACAACAACCATGTTCTGAAACCAAAGAATCAACTCGCCAACAACAATAGTACCAACCAAACTCTGCAGCGCCAGCGGTCGGAGATTAACGGCACGGTTGGCCATGATGTGGATTCTAGCATCAAGAAATCTTTCTCGTGTTTCAACTTGAATTCCCACTGTCAATCCAACTCCAACAGCCAGCACCAGCACCAGAATGTTAAGAACAATAATTCCACCTTCTGCGGTATCAGAAAGTCCTCCAGCGGTCAACTGAAAGCACCGACTGTACCCCTAAGAAGGTGGTCCAATCGTCCACAAGTGAACTCCTCAAGTGCTTGGGGAATTTCCTCAGCAGGCGTTGCCCGCATCTTCGCAGCTTCGACGCCAATGATGCCATCGTCTGGTTACGGGCCGTCGACCGGTCTTTACTCGTCCAGGGGTGGCAAGACATCAACTTCCTAAACCCAGCAAATGTTGTCTTCGTCTTCATGCTGGTCCGAGACCTCGTGTCTGTCCAAGACGTACAGAGTGAATTAGAACTCCAGGCTACAGTACTAACATGCCTCTATTTATCATACAGCTACATGGGGAATGAGATCAGCTACCCGCTCAAACCGTTTCTGGTTGAGGAAGACAAGGACAACTTCTGGACCAGATGTCTAAGAATCATAAACAATTGCAGCTCCAAGATGTTGAGGATAAACAGAGACTCAAACTACTTCACTGACGTCTTGGGTGAACTAAAATCCTATGGCAAAAGCTAAAGGTACTTGTGTGTTTTAGGTTCATTAATGTATTCATGTATGTAAATGTTTGAACTGTTGTCACAAGGCGAGACAAAAAAATGCGATTTTTTTTGTTCACAAAATAACGACCAAGGAATGTAATCTGGTTGATTCTATCTTTTAAGTAACTTCGTACTATAACTTCAAACAGTACTGCTATCCCACATAATTGATAACTTATTCAACTTCTAAAGTGACTTTGAATAAATTATTGCAATCGCATGTGAATAGATGTTATAGGCTTTAACAAAAGAATCAATATTGTACTTAACTATGACAAAATAATAAGCCCCTGTGTTCAGTTAGCGTGACCTTACAGCATGCAGATGAGAGCTGATCAAACTTTGTTTTTACCGAAAATACCACACTGTTAGTCAGCGGTTTTTATTTCAAGGAAGTTCTTGAATGTCTGATACTAAAGTTCGCCACCATCACACACCGCACGTCCCTCGTAACACCACGGGTTGAGGGTGCGTGCGTTCTATTTATGGGATTGTATACCTATCAGTGGATGTGTGGAATAGCTGTACGCGAAAAATTGCCAGCAATGTCAATTCACATTGTTGCAACAGTAGACTTGTCATCTGTTATCGCTTCTCAGGTGTTATTTGCATGTTAGGGTTTGATCGAAGCAAGACAGTGTCACAATAACAAAAGGTGGCTTAATATTATTTGTCATGATCTGTTTTTTTTTCCAGTGTGATAAGACGATATTGCAAAACATTTTGTTTGCCCGATAGGGATTAGTTTGTTGTGGTTTCGATCCCAGTGGTTCTCACGCTTGCCACGAAATTGAAACTGGTCAATTTATGCATGACATGCCGTAGAGGTTGACAATTTCTGCTGATATCAAGTTTTTCTTTGATAGGATTTCGCTTCCCTGAAAAAATTGCCGAGAAAAGTAATTTATTACAGTGTTGGCTTCACCGGAAAAGGGGGGGGGGTATAATGTCTGCTTTGGCTGTCAATCCTCTTGGAAATATCGTCTATAAAACACATTATAAATTGCTGTCCCACTTTTTTTATCATTTCAATTAATCCATGACTGTAGCGAAATTTCATTCCAAATGTATCAATGTGTATTGAAGAAATATTCGACAACGTGGAAGAGTTTATTAAGACATGCGGTTTATTTTCAGTGAAGGTGGACACAGCTGTTTCTTCACCGATTTCCAATATGGCTGACTACTTAGAGTCTTTCCTTGCTTCTGATTGGTCCATGCGAGGCGCGCACTCGGTGTAGACATGACGAATTAATTATGGGCTGATTATGCTAAATAGGATAATTCGTCTAACGCGCGAGAGAGACCTGTATAAAATGATACTGAAGAATAATGTTGCAGTCTAAAATGTACAAATAAGTTGTGTGTGATATTTATTTTGATATATATATTTAAGACATAATTTTGTATTGTGAACGGGTGTAACATGCGTTTCTTAATTTATACAGAAAATTTTGGCGCGCAGGTTTCGCTAGGAAAATTTTATTTGTTTATAATTAATGTATTTTTGAGCGACCGTACAAGCATCTGTAATTTTTTTTACCCTCGCTGCAGTATAGAGAGAACGTTGATAAATTAATCGTGTTTTTCTTGCCCGTGCACATTTTAAATGAGGATGCCTCCGCTAATTTCCCTCGTGATGCGTTATTCGGCGCTCCTGGAGGAGTCGCCATGGCAACGGCTTTTGACGGTAGATTATTAAGCGATGCCATGGTCTCGGTGCCTCAGTGTTAAGTGAATTCCAGCGCCAATGCTTGCATCGATTTGGACAGGTCGGCGCTCATTTTCCTGCACCAGACCGAGGGCTGCAATTACTTAGATGAATTAATATTGTTTCTAGACCGTGCGTGTAACAAAACAGAAACCAGTACATGAAACAGTCGTTAGACATTACAAGGTAAAACTTAGAAGATAAGCGTTACCTAATCAATATTCCACATTTTGACTTTTTAAAGTTGAACAAATTCATCTTAGATATTATGATCAGTGGTGTATGAACATAGCTGATAACACGACGACTGTTTAATCTTCTTTCCAGCCTCCAAATAATGCAGGTAATTAGTCAAAAGCGAAAGTGTGATACCAAAGAATATCTTAGGGGAACAGAAACAACGAAACTGTTTTTTAAGCCAATAACGGAACACTCTAAGCGAATGCAACCGAAACAAAATGGTTTTCCCTGCTGGCTTAAAACCACAATCTCTCAAAATAAACAATTGACTTGTCCTGTAATTATATCAGCCGCATTTTCATACGTGTAGCTTTCGGATTCAGTACCATACAGCCTGTTAAAAGGGATTGTATTAAAAATTGAAGCATACATCATTGCTAGAACGTCTGCATCTCGATGCTAAGAATCAATAAACGTCTATCAAAGAAGCAGATAAATGAAACTTAAATTTTGTTACTTTCTAAGAATTGATGTTGCTGTTCTAATGACTGAAAGCGATCCATGAGAGCTGTTCTGAAATAATGATAAATCAGTTTTCTCATATGATTAAAACTTTGTCCCCAATTCAATTCTGATACATCACAATGATGTACGCGTCCTGCAATTTTATATATTTCCTCGTGATTCTTTCTGATATTTTCAAATTCGTATCCTGAATATTTCTGAACTCAAGCTTCTGAAATTATAAAATAAGGATGTGCAGTTGTTATTTTTGTGATAAAATCTTAAGACACCCGGAAATTATTGTGGCAAAGGGAATTATTTAAAGTGTCCTTGGAGTGTATAAATCAGCCAATCATGGACATTGTAGAAAATTGAATCTTTTTTGCAGACTCTAACATATGTCACTAATGTCTTAAGATTGCAACGCGAGAGGTGACTAGTGCCGTGTTAATGCCCGTGGTATGACGTCATTGCTCGGCAGAGGCAGCCAAGACGAAGGTGGGGAGAGAGTTAAGAAAAACACACATCTCTCTTTGGCATTTAAGAAAACATGAGATGGAAATTTATGAAATTGCAAGCCTGTTATGACAGACGGAGAAAGTGGATTTACTGGTTTATTACGCACATCTGCGATATAACTGTCTATCCACTCGCGCACAAACACTCGCTATAAGAAGAACAAAAATGCAAATTTGTTCAGTACACAACAAAAACCGAGCTTTATCCGCAATACTTAAAGATGGCATACTGTTTAATCCCCCTTTGAATTTGAGCATAGATCATTGTCGCCAAACAAAATAACCATTGTCAGAATAGTGTGAGTAATGAACATTAAAGTTATAAACGCTGACAATCCATGGAACAGAAACATCAGAGTAACAGTTCCTTTTTGAAAAAATTCGTGTTTTTTAAATCATTTGTGTTTATGCTGACACCTTTTGTCTTACAGTGTACGGTAGTTCTAATTACCCATAATGCACTGTGTGATGACTCAAGAGATCAATCGATCATTATTTATGTATATACCTTGGCTGCACTGTATCAGACAACTAAAGCACTTAATTATACATAACGGCAAACAATACGGCTCACAATATATTAGACAAGTCTTCATGTTGTAAAATTGTACGATATGTGATGCTTTTCCTGTGTAAAGTGTAGTGTCGAAGAAAATTGTTACGTATTTTTGATCTTCAGCCAAATAACGTTGCAACGTAAGATTTCTCGATGTAAAAGAAGTAACAATTTGATATAAATAATGTGTATATATTGTACGTAGAATTAACGAACTGAATTATACTTTGTACCATGTAACTCTAGATAAGTCCACACAGCAATGTACCAATAGCTGCAGGCAGACTAGACTGTGTACTTTACCCCCCAACGTGTAACTATTCTTAAAACATGTAAATAAACAAGTATTGTCCCTAAAAAACTCTTTCGCAAATGGAACAAAACCCATTATGAATTGTCTTTCTGAAAAACAGCTCTTAAAAGTATTATTTTGTTCTCACTAGTGCAGTGCAGTTGAGTCTATGTAATTATCATAGAGAAAGATATTTCGTTTCTGAAGTCATTAACTTACAGTCAGGGCTTTCAATATTATCTTTATCCTCATAAATTGTCGCTAGAGTCGAATATATATGATTAGTCCATGTATAATTATAGTTTATACCCTACGGTATAAAGCGATGACGGTATAACCGAATAACAAAATTCGAATCAATGTAATCGACTCTACGTCTGGTGATGACTAAGACAAGAAACGTTAATAAATGCAATGATGCAGAATATGTCACCGTCTCTCTTTCGACATCAACCTCGTGTATGTACAAACTGCTCTATGCGTTGCTCACAAACCACTCGTCTCATCATATGGTCTCATCCTAGCCTGTAACTCAGTCTCCCTCCATCCATGCACCAGACAATGCACAGAGGAGACTCGAACCAGGCTACGTCAATTACTCGGCCATACAGGCTTGTTGACAATACGGATGCTGGAAAACGACCTTCGGTGTCTTCCGAAGTTGATTAGACGGGGTTGAAAGCTTGGGGGATATCGGTTAAAAAAGAAATATGGGATAACATACAAATTGAAGATTAAGATTGTATTTCAGATTGATTGGATTGTTTCATTATCCATGAAATCTACGTCAATATGTTTGTCTCTGAATTCTTCATTAGGGATAGGGGTTGTGGATACCAATATGTCTACAATGGAATGTGAATATTAGGATGTTAAAGTAAAGCTGTGATAAATGAGCCATAAAATTAGACTTTTCCACTATATATAGGGACCGCATATCCTATGCCAATACGATAATGCATACATTAATCTTGATTGTATCAAGTTACTACAAGGGAACATTCTCGGGTGAACACATCTGACACGGCGTCCAATTTGATATGATTTGTTGTGTTTGAAAGTGGTCATCCCGACGCCATTACGAAGAGTCTGCTTGTGGCAAGGACCTATTAGGTGTTGAGTTTCACTATTTCATGCCAAAGCCATTCTATCAAGCATCATTTACTTTCCCATTAAGCTTTAATATCTTGAACGCCAGATGATGCTTCTGAGAAGTCACATCCCGGCCACATTAAGATGTCAGAATGTTTCAGTAAAAGTTTGCACTTACTGTAATCACGTGTCTCATTTTACCAAAACTTGACATTTGAATGATAAGTTGACATTTCTGATTCACCAGATCGCGTGTGAAGAAGATTAGATCTCTGAGTCGATATTTGCTTTTATTTCTCCACACGACCTTTCGATCAACTTTTTTTGTTCGCGCCATTTTGCACTCTGACTAATCACACACGTGACTGACATGCATTGTCGGGCAATGAAGTGGTGAAGTTCGTTTTATAAACGAGACCTAATCATTGGCGGCCATTTTGGTTTGGTTCCTTGCGTCCCCTGTGGGATAACAGCCTGTTATTACAACAATTTGAGAGGAGCCTGATTATGTTTTGCCCCAATATTATTCAATATCAATTTCATCGGGAGGTGGTGGATTGGCGCATCTTTTAAGAAATTGTTTTCTTCATTTTTTAAACAAAGCTGTTGTTCCCCGAATAATTAAAATATGCTTTAAAAAATAGATATGCAAATTTCAACAGTATTAGAAGTTGTAAAATATCTATCAATAAATAAAGACCTCGATTGTTTGTTTAAATGGTCAACAATTAAATAAATATTTAAACAAAATACTAAGGTGTTGTTTTAGAAATAATACAATTATGTGTGTAATATGACGCAGGTCACATCGGAACCTTGCAAAGTAATGCATTTAAAACTTTAATGTTATTTGGCTGAAAATCTGTTTAAAAATAAATATAAAAAAGAAGATAAATTTACTCATAATGTGTACCAGAACACAGAAATGTCAATGTGTATATACAAAGATTCTACTGTCATTGTTTTAAGTATGTAAATTATACGTGATGTGGTGTACATAATTTTTGCAAGACTGTATTTAATTTAATTGAGGTTTTTAATTAAGTCACCCACCCACCATGTGGAGTACCAGCCAAGATGGCGGTGCGATCAATGTTTTAGACTCGTTCGGTTATCATTAAAAGTACCGTTGAGAAAAATTACAGAATTTGTCCATGAGTCATTTAATCTGCTATGTAAATCTGTGATTTTATGACTTGGTGAAATTCGAGGGTCTGTGTTTTTTGTGACTTGGTGAAATTCGACAGTCTGTGAAATGTGTCGGCAAAAAGTTCGAAAAGTTCATTCGGCTTCACGATTTCATAAAATACTAAACTTTATGAGAAAATTCGCTTAAACTTTCACTTGTCTTCACTGAGAACTGAGAAGAAAGGAACAGCGGAGTACATTTAGGCTTGGGAAAAAGGACTATTGTTAACTGCTTCAGAACCACCCACTAAAAACTTTCGGGTCAGTTTTGACCCGGATTTTGGTCCCTTGGGGCGTGACCCATTTCTGGATAAAACCCGAACCGTGGCCCTTTTCGAATCCACGGCTTCGGCTCCGGATTGGGCTTCAGGCCCAGTTTTCTTGTCTGAAACCCTGACCGCAAAGCATGCGTAAGTTAAAATAATTGAGGGAGCCTAGCTAGCCTGAGCCGATTTTTGAGCCGAAGCCGTGAATTCGAAAAGGGCCTATGTGTCAAAATAATCCAGAAATGGGTCAAACAGACGCAGAATCCGAGTTAAAACCCCGTTTCATAACCACTTCCCGGGTCAACCTTACCCAGAAACTGGGCCCAATTCATAAACATGTAAGCAGCCGTCTTGTGCTTACGGAGCGTCCCTTAGCAGAATTTCTATTTCATAAAGCTGTTTACCGTATAAGCAAGGGTAAATGCTGGCTAACCCGCGTTTAGCACACAAGTGACATAACAATGCAAATCCATGGTGAACGTGCATGCGCGCCAAGAAATTTTCTGCTAACTTGAGAAATCATGGTGAAATACGCCTATGCTTATGCACATTTTTCTTGCTACAGTAAGCACAAAAATTTGCTTCACCGTTAAACAGCTTTATGAAATTGGGCCCTGGTCAGGTCCCCTTGACCCGAAATCCGGATCATTTCTGACCCGCGAATTTTTAGAATGTGTACAAATGCACGAAGTAGTAAAGGCCTCGACGGTACAGCCTGTCTGAAAGACTCTGGAAAAGGCATTGGATTTTACCTTCTGATTGGTGCAATAATTCCTCTTTTGGAATGTAGCCCCTCTTTAATTGTAAATTATGCGGACATGGACTGAAGGGTTTTAAAATGAACTCTTTCAAAATCCAATATTTTACTTAAATTTTAAAACAGTTTCATGTGCGCTGGTTTGTTGTTTTGGGATTTTCTTGATAAATAACTGACTCTCAAAAATTACAGAAACAACTGTATAACCTGAAACAAAATGAAGTTTCTCCCAATGTAGCAATGAGGTAATTTGTGCACACTCCCTCTTGTTCCACCTTGGCCCCACCCTCGACTTTATTTATATGTATTAATGAGTCATAACACCAAGGGTGCCTCTGTGCGAAGCATAAAGCCCTTAGGGCCTGAAAACAATAATGTGGGGCGAAATTGCGAAATTGTTGTGAAGAAATTCTGAGGATTGAAGATGGATACAAACCACGCATAAATCCCAGGTGGTTTTGTGAATTATTAATGTTTGTGTGTATCGAAATACTCGAGATGACCTGTGCCTTCCCCCCATTTTACCACATGGATCCGCCCCTGACCTACAGCTCCCTGTATTTGTTTTGTAACAAAGGCATCTTTACTAAACGTCAGAATTTTATCTGATCAAAAACACCGGAATGATTGTTTCCTGGGTTATAACAGGAAGTAAGGCCAGTCTTTGTTATTCATTGACGTATGGTAGATCCCCGGGAGTGCCTGATAAAATAATGCACCAACTTTTATATAAAAAAAAAATACTATAACATTATAACTAATGGACTTTTCAATGCAAAACAATTTGTAGTTGAACTCTGTAATTAGTTGTTATTTGTTAACACATACAATATGTCGCCTACACACGTAACGGTAGCATCCACAATGTTTTAATTATAATTACGGTATAATTTATTTGTCCACAGCATTCTATGGTGAAAGAGCCTTCCAGTTCATTGCACCTTCGTTATGGAACGACCTACCTCTTCATATTCGTCAAACTGACTCTCTTCAGATTTTCAAGGGACTTTTAAAGACTCATTTGTTTGAATCACTATTTTTTGTAACAATTGCTGTATTTATTTCATTTCATTGTTTTATGTTTGTGTTTCGCATAGAGGCTCCTGCATTATGCGCTATTAAAATGTCTCGTATTATTATTGTTATTATTTTAATTAGACTCTCATCTTCACAAAACGTAAAGAAAACGGTTTTTACAAAAACGCACACAAAGGTACGAGACCATGTGTAAAAGAAAGCTTACGGGACTGCAACTAGAATCCTCAAATGCAGAGGGCATTTTGGACATGGCTTTAGACTCGATAGACAGTAATCTAATTTCCAGTCTTATGCTCGTTGACATGCTTTTCATGCTATACAACCAAACCAAACCATATCTCAATGGATTAATTGAAACATTTTTGAATATCTTTAAAACGTTAGTTTTGAAGATATATCGGAATCGGTGTTAGTGGCGTAACCAGGGGGCGGGGGCAGGGGGTGGAAGCCACCCCCTCACTTAAACCCTTGTTCCCTTCTTGCCCCCGCAATGAGATCGAAAAAATGCATAAAATGGTTTGATATGTCAAGTAGCCCCCCCCCCTCCGAAAAACAACACAAACAACACAAACAAAACAAAAATTATGTCTCCCCCCCCCCACACCGACAAAAATAAGTAAATAATAAAAAATAAGTGTTAAACAAATGAATAAATAATAAATAAATTAAAATAACGTAAATAATTACATAAATGTCTGTTTACACCACTGTCTGTAGTAGTAACAATGGCCGGTCTATGTAACCCTATACCGTAGATACCATCCTTGAAGGTGTAGGGTCTTTGCATCTAGGCTCTCTTCGAAACCGCGACTTGGGCTCCGTTCACCCCCTTAAGAAAGAGTACCCCGTTAGGAAAGCGCGCGTTTTCTAAAATAACTGACGGAGCATAAGCCCAAGCCCAAGCAAAAAAGCCTTCTTTTTCGAAAAGGCCCATCGAGTCAAAAGAAGACTGGAAAACACACAAACCAAACCCTGCTGAATGTATTGTCTGCATGCCATTACTCACGGTGAACCGAACTGAGATGTTGGTTAGCAACAGAGGTTGCGTGTATCGATCGGTTGTTCATTTAGAGACGCATCCTTGTCCCCGTGCTGCAACTTCAAGTTGTTATCACACAGCTTGGCTTACACGGAGTCGATCACCATTGGTGACTCACGAACGAGGGTGCAGTGTGATTAAGAATTCTATATATAAGTTGTTACGAATATTTGTTGTTGACCTGAGAAAGTAGAACAAGGATATATTTGAATACCCCTAAGAAGGAGTCACTGAAATAAAAAGGATGGTGCAATAAGAAATGATTCACGTGTTGGCCATCTTGGTCTTGGTCCCTGTATACGCAATTTAAAATAGAACTGTTGGTTATCAGACATCAAAAGCACCGTGCTGCTCATGCTCCTATTGCTCACTTTACACAGGTTATGCTAATTATGCATAAGTACAACAACTTGAATTATTTGTTGTTAAAAAAAAAAACAGCCGTAAGTTTTGTTCAAGACGGTTGGGGTTTTTGTCTTTAAAGGAGATAATTAATTTCATTCGTAGAGATACTTTTAACCATCTTACCAAATCGAAATGGGTTCGGCCTTGGCAGCTTTTATTTCCCGTCCCCACCCACCGCCACACCTACTGATGTGTATGGATGACGGTTGTTCATCCAGTCCACGGTGACGAAATGATGATGACATTTTTAATGCTACAACCCCCGTGCTAAGATGGCTCGCTACTCGGCACGAAATAGTGAAAGTTCTTTTGAATAATGTATAAACAAAAATTATCAAATAATATGCTTGAGGTACGACGTCTGACACTTACTTTTCGAGGATTTCACGAATTTCACTCGATCCGATCCAACGACTTTAGCGAGTGTAACACACGGATGTGTATTCACATACGCCAACGCTATCATCCCAGAATCAACACACATTCAAAAACACCTCCTTCCTCATTGTAATTCAATATTGCGTCCCCAATATGTTTGCTATTCACTTTATTTTGACTATGTGCCCAACAGACATTGGGGTTTGAATAACAGTGGGTCTAAGAAAAACTCGGTATCGTATTGCATTCGTAATGTGATTATAGGAGATTCTGTATTGTGTTACGATTGCCTTAAGACGGGCAGTAATGCATATGGGTGTGCTGCCTGACTAAATACTAGAATTTCTGATAGGCGGATCATGATTAGTAGACCCACATACAAGCTGGAATTTTAATAAATTTCAATTCATTTCAGTTGAACTGAATTATTTATTCATTGTGCCAGCATGAAAATCGTAACCTCGGATCTTTGAAAATAAAATTGTTTAAATAGTCACATATAAAAACGGGTACAATAAAATTAAAAACATCAACAACAACAAAGAAAGTAAATAGAATGGAATGAAAAATTAACAAAATTGATAAACATCAATGAAAGATGCAAATGGCCAATCGTAACCTCGGTTTGCACATTTTTTTTTTTTTTTTTTTTTAATTATAAATATGACACATCAAATAAAAAATAAAAAAAATAGACACACATATAAACAAGTACAATTACAATACATCAACAACAACAACAAAAGTAGAAAAGTATGGAATAAAAATCCACAAAATTTAAAAACATAAATGAAAGAAGCAAATAGCAATGCATGACTTAATGACTTAAAAAGGGTGGGAGATGGGTTGGGATAGGGCAGTGGTGAGGGGGTTGGGGAGGGAAACATTACATGGGAACGAGAGAGAGGCAAAAGGGTCATCAAATTCGGGGAAGAAACAAGGAAAGGTTGAGAAAGAGAAGGGGAGAGGGAGGGGAAATAATGCATGGGTGTGGGAAAGACCAAGGGGAACTCGAATAGGGAAGGGGCATGACAGGTATTAAAGGAACATTACAGAATTAGTTTTTGCTAACAAAACAGTTGCTGGCAGTGTAAGCACTTTATGTAATCCACCATATACATAAACTGACAAACATGTAGAAGTTTGAGATCGATCGGCCATCTGGGTCACGAGAAAATAGTGACAAACCGATTACACATTTGTTTGAAATCATATAGATTCAACAAATGAATTAAAACGCTCACTGAGCGATGAACTCCAATCGGAAAATTACTTTATTCATTTCTCATCAAATATGACATTTCAGACAGAAATATTTCAAGGGATGTTTTCTACTATCATCATCATTAGACCGTGTAGGTTTTGTGTAAATCTGTGATCAAAAGTATAGTAAGTTTTTTTCTTACCAATTCTGTAATGTTCCTTTAAGACAACAACACACAAAAACAACTCATCTAATAATTTGAAAAAACTTTGCCTCTTGCATTTTCTATATAATTACTTTGGTGGGGTATAAAATCAATACATGAAGGATCTAGACTGAAGATATCCCGTTTCCCGTTTTCATTTTTCTGTTTAATTTATTTATTTGATTAGTATTTATGTCTTCTTTATCCTAGGAAACCCTTTCTGTGAGTCTTTGCCATTTCTACGGTGCCCAGCAATAACAAACATTCATTAAGATAAAAATAACAAAATTATACGAGACACGACATGTCTAACTATTACAGAGAATATCACAAAAACAATCAACAGTAAGGCAAGATTGATCAAATCAATTCATAACAGTAAACAAAACCAAGGATGATTAAACAAAATTAAAACACTGGGCCGGCCAGAAGAGATGAATATATTTATTACACCTACATAGACAGTAAAAAAAACAATAAAAAAAACAATACAAGCCCTTCATCAAAGTCTGGAACTCTTGTAGGCCTAACTGATGTAAGTCGTGATGCACTGATTGCAATAACTGATACCTGATTGCAATCTTCATCCCGAGGTGCAGTCATTATATCTTCCTCCCCCACAACCTGCCTCAACTTACGTAAGAGCTTCTTGTGTGCATTAACAACCCCCCCCCCGCCTCCCCCCCCCCCACAGCCGCCCCCTATTTCACTTATTAGCCGTTGGATCTAAACGATATGTTTCGCCACCTGTCAATTGAAATCAAATCTATCTCTCTTCGCATCAACTTGTCTTGGAGAAAAGGTTAAGCTATGCCAGACAATACTTTGGGAATACATTCACGCCCTTCAAATTGCATTCAAAGGGGGTACTATTAAAAATGCTGGGGCATGTTTTTTTTTTTTTTGTTTTTTTTTTTTTGGGGGGGGGGTAACTCCCCCTCCGCCTTGAAGATTCAGCCATCGGGCGTCTGGTTGAAAATATTGCGTTGTGTAATAGACCGTACCGGTTACGTAAATCACATTTTCTCTCTACAAGTTTCGCCTATTTTGTGTTGTGATGGGGGAGAGTTGTTTTGGTGCGCGTGGTCGAACTGTCTCTTTCAAGTCTCAAGACAGACGAATAAACCCACGCATTGCTCCGGTGTTTGCCGATGGACTCGCCGGCATTGATTTTCCAGTCGGACTGCTGCTTATGTCCAAACCACGGGCCTGTCTGACACAACCAATAACACTCATCCTCTGAACTATTGTGAAATAGCAAGAACTGCACTGCGTGCACCTGCATTGGCTATCCAGATATTGGAAAATATTAATAAAAAACAGCGACCTCTTCAAGTTAATGAGCTTGTTTTTATTCCTTTTTTTAAAAGACACCGTTATATTAATTCCAATCGTAGTTTTTTGGGACAACAGATAGCGCATCACAACATAATGATAATAGTAATCTATTAAATATCATAATTATTTAATGTATTCATTATTAACATCATCATCATCATCATCATCTTCAGTGAGACAACTAGGGGTACGTTGGAAGTTCGTTTGTTGTTGTTGTTGTTGTTGTTGTTGTTGTTGTTGTTGTTGTTGTTGTTGTTTTCTCGATAGATACAAATTAGGTATTATCAATAATGATAGACTTGTGTTTGCACGGATAAAACATTATTAGCAAGTTTTAAAGACGTAAATAACTTTATTTTCTCAGTCATTTTTTAAAAATGATATCATAAAAACGAGAATTTTGATGGTGATAAACTTCTTTGTCAGAATGAATTTCGTTTGGAATTCTGATCAGTATCATACATACCACACTGGTAAACATTTAGATATGTAAACCTTGTCACCGGTTATTATTTCATTTTGTTCACTGCCCAAAGTGTAATTTCATATTTAAAGACAAAGGATAAGAGAATTATTTACAGTTTGGCTTACTCTCTTATCTTTTAACGTATACAGTCGGTCAAAAACTCCCAATGTGTTCTGTTACCGTCACATTGTTGTTTTTGGCTGCCGTTGTTATTATTATGAAGTGTCTGCCAAATTGAAATATGTAATTAGTGTTAGGGATCCTTTGTTGATTGTATTGGCTTACATGGATGGCAGTTCTCTGTGTACAGTGTCAATCTGAGTTTGTCAGGTGTTACGGATATACGCAGGGTAAAATAAAGGACGTGTTAATTCACGCGATCAACCGACACCGATGTGGTCCAACAGGTCACAGATATTGAGTTTGTTTTCTGTAATAAGCCACGGGACGTTTGGGGACCACTACAGACCGTATGTGTTTAAACCCTATTAACCAGACAGTGGTATTTTGTTGGGGTATACTTATGGGACGGGCTTGGTGAAGTTCATGGCCGATGGGGAAGAGGGGAGGGGGTCACCGCAAAGTTTAATGACTAACAGTCACCTCACAGGCGCTGTATTGTTCATCGTAGATGCGAACGTTACGCCAGCGGTTTCTTGAAACAGTACACTGCCACATTTTCTTTTGCTCCATGTAAGCATTTATGCGTCACCAGTTTTATATAACACAAAGTTACAAAGCTCGCTCTTGTGGGTGCCCACAAATCTCAAGACTCGACGGAGAATCCATTAATTGCATTGGAGGAATGTGTGTTTTATTTTATATAGAGGAATCTGTATGGCTCCCAAAGGATACTATATATACTCAAAGCTTTTAGGAATATACACAGAAAAATGCTCAAACCAAGTATCATGTGTCTGGCTATGCCTACAATGTAACAGAGCACCATTCCGAACAAAGATATTGACAGTGACACAGTAGGGAGATTGCAAACGTAATGGTTAGATAGCTCAGAATCCGGAGGTTGCAGGTTTAAGTCCCGCCGATGTATTGTCAATTTTTCTTCGTTCAAGCAAACATTATTTAAACAATTTTTTTTTAATTTAGTTATAGATATCATACGTTCATCATATCTGACGTGGTTTTTATCGTAAACAAATTCTGTTAGCGCTTATCTATGAAATAATTGGCGAAACATAGGCCTTTCCTGTAGGAGTTATATTTTTAAAAATGGACTCTGTACAATTTATTTATCTATTTAAAAAAAAACATAAACTAAGTATGTTAATGATATATTTAAAAAATAAAAACATATATTCTGTGGAAAATCAAGAACACAAATATAACTATTATAAGTTATAAAACAAATTTTAGAACCTTTTTATTACTTAATATTTGAAATAAAAAAGGCCCATATCCTTAAGCTGACGCTTCCCAGGTTGTATCGTAAACTTGGGTTTGATCCCCGGCTACACGGTAAACGCTTGTATGGCTTCTGACTGGCAACCCGAACAAAGATATTGACAAAATAGGGAGACCACCAACATAGGGCAAGATAGCTCAGTTCGTAGAGCGCAGGCACGTTAATCCAGAGGTCGTTGATTCAAATCCTGCTCTAGCAGATTTTCTTTGTTCAGCCCCAAATTATAAAACCATAAGCTAATTGAGAACAGTAAATTAACGATCTAAATAATACAGTACAAAAGCTAAGAGACTAAAACTTTAAACTATTGTGATTTTAAAACAGTTTCAATTTTAAAGTAAAGTAAACAATCTAAATAATACAGTACAAAGGCTAAGATATTAAAACTTTAAACTATTGTGATTTTAAAACAGCTTCAATTTACCACGGTTAAAAGAAAAGTAGGTCAAAAGCTTTTTCAATGTGAAAACTAGTTGCTGTTTTGAGCACCGCTTGTATAGCCCCTCTCGTCCAGCATACGAGAAGAGTGTTTTGTGATTATGGCATCTCCTCTGCGAGGAGGCCAACGGCATCCTTTCAATGATCTAATTCCTTCAGGAGTAATCCTGCTCCGGCGTGCCTCTCCTGGTTTCAATGCCCCATATTCCTCATCCAAAGAGACCCGTATGAAAGGATAATAAATAGTGACAGATTCATGATGAGCTTATTAATGGTGTGCAGTCAGGTTGAATCTTGGCCTAGTTTGTGATGTTAGCAAGGTACGTTGTTTTCGTGAGATGAAAAAATGTCAAGTTAACTCTACTCCCTTCAAAACCACTGGAAGAAAAAGTGTTTATTTTTTAAAGTATTATTATGGTTACTTTTTTGTAGGCAAGTTCGCCCCAAACAATGCCAAAAGCCACCCTTGGTAAGGGGCTACAACAAGAAAATATTTAGACCATTAAGAAGAAAATAACGCAGGGGAGCTGGAGGGAGGAATTGCTATTCCTCTTAAAACAGTCTAGATTGTAGGATGGAGGGAAATGTACAGTACACCAGGCAAGGAGTTCCAAAGAGATGTAGTGCGAATAACGCTGTTGGAATGGCTCTTTGTTCTACATCTCTGCGAAGCAAGAGTGTATACGCTCAAACATCCTGATAGGTGGAATCGGTCGAACACACTGGTGGCACATTTACCGTGAACATTTCTATAGAAAAGGGAAAGAGAAAGTTAACATATAAGAACATAATATGTTCTACTTTCACAAGGAAATGACCAGTTTATTTTTAAGGACGATTGTTTCTGTACAGACATCACACTGTTTCTTTTACATTGTTTGTGTTATAGTTCAATGAACATGCTGAAAAGAGCACTGATCGTACATGTACACTACAACACGATCGTGGCGTGTCGTGGCCGAGCGGTTAAGAGCTTTCGGCCTAAATTCATAGAGCTGCTTATTAAGTACTAAAAGTAACTATTAAGCACAACAGATTTATGTTTACCAGAATAAGGTTACCAGCCGAACTACCATGTCACAAGTACAATTAGTGACTGGTATCCTGCTCATTTCTCCTTAGCATAATTTTTTAAAGCACTATTTCCTGCTTAAGTATCTCTATGAAATTGGGAACTAGACTCAAGCTCTGGTGTTTCTGATCAGTGGGTTCGAACCCCAGTCTTGACAATGTGTCCTTGAGCAAGATACTTTACCATAATTGCCTTGCCCTTCGGATAAGACATTAATCCCGTGGACTAGAATTGGCAGTGAACCCGGAAGACTTATCGTGGAAGAGTAGCGGTTAACCCTGGTGTTTCTGGTTCACATAGCGAACACCCTTGTTTACCTGTTTCCTTGTCTACAGTGATTAAGCCCACTTAATATGTTTTACTATCAGAAATATGTGATAACAATTGTTTTAAAATATAATAATAGTTACCTTGAACAAGGAAACACGGTGTATTAAACGAAAAGTATTTTCTTCCATGGAAAGAGAAAGTTTGAACTGCAGAATTATAACATATCAACAACTTGGAACAGTATGTGAATATTCCATAATCAAACAGTCGTTGGTAATCAGCTGTAATCTTTTGCGGTGCCCCTTAATTCAAATCATGTCTTGTCATCTACTAATTGCTATGATAATTGTTTTCTTCTTCCATCGACTTGTGTACACTTTGTGCCGGTCACACTTTGACCTGAAACGTCATTTAGTCATCTTCTTCATCACCACAGACTCGCTAAAGAGTGTGCGAGTCTTGTGCGTTTATCTCCAACGTTCGGCCCCTTAATAAACAGCTCGATTTTGTTTCACGGGAAAACCGAATATTCCCACAAAACATGTACGAATACCCTCGGGACTAGCACGGTCTATTTCGTGCATCTCTTGGCTATACTTGGTTGTCTACATGAATAATATCTCGCTTCCTAATATATATTGTCTAATTTTACTCTTTCGTAATCCCTGCTAAAATTATAATCAATTGTATCTTGATATACTTTACAAATATTGGATGCATACGTGTGTGTAGAATGTTATTACGAGTTGAAATCTGGACCATTCAATTTCATGAGTGACAGAGTGATTATATTCTGCTTGAACGCACCGACGAAATGCATTCAGTATTTGTTTCATATATAACTCACACCCATTTTGATTAAAAGTTATGTTTCATCTGATTACAAAAATAGCGATGCAGAATCATGAAATTATGTGAATACTGAATAAACGCTATTTTTTTCAAGCTGGTATCTAGAATAATGAAGCAGAATGGAAAGCAGTGAGTATTGGGAATTGTTTTAATGAGAACCCAAAGAGGGTAAAAAATGGCGACCAAGGTTCAGTGTGGTGATGACGTCAGATGACTAAGGTCTTATTGAGTTGAGCAAGGTTTTTTTTTTTTTTTTTTTTTTTATTTATTATTATTATATATAATAGGCCCTTTTCGAAACCAAGGCTCGTGCTCCGTCAGTTATTTGGAAAATGTGCGTTTTCCTCACGAGGCTTCAATCAGGTGGAAGGAGTCTAAGCAGAAACCCAAGCCCATGAAAGCCACGGTTTCGAAAAGAGCGCTAATAATGATAAGGCATTTATATTGCACTTTTCCGAAACTGAGCAAAGTACATTGCACTATTACAAGAATAATTCACCATGCATGGCGGTTGGATTGGGTAGGCCTAAGTTTAAACATTATTTGCAAAAAAAGTGGAGCAATGTCTCGCTTGCACTTGCCGTATACAATCATTTTGAATTGGTCTGTTTGGTTTTTGTCTGTAAACCAAGTCCAGCTCGCTCGCTGGTTTGTTTCCTTAATAATCAAAAAGAATTATGGGTGATGAACTTAACTTTGTAATTAGGGAGAACAACCACTGAACCTTGTTGAGTATAAGTTTCTTTTCCAGGATTTTCCTCGGTTTTGGTTTCAGCATGATTGTGGCAAACAGCAGGAAATGCTTCAGGAAACCATTAAAAAGAGGATTTTTCGAAGAATAAAATAACCCTCCATCTATTAACTCTAAAGTTTCTTCCTCATTTTGATTTGGATATAACTATTTACCCTCAAAATTGTCGGCTTGAACAAAGATAAAATTACTAAAGCGGGACTTGAACCTGCGACCTCCGAATTATCGTAAATACAATCAAATCAATCCATTTCCCACTCCTAAATTTATTCAGTTTTAAAAACACTAAATACTTTTATTCAACACTGCGAATGACCGCACAAAAGGCAAATGCACTTCGAATGCGTTAACATAAAAATGAATAGTGTCCTCTGATAGGTTATTATTTACCAGACACCGAATCGATATGCCAAGCTGTTAGATCTCCCATGACCTTCAAGAACATAAAAGGTGCAACAATTTCTCCCATTAGTTTTCAACTTATGAAATGTTTAATGAAACCATGAGCCGCTGTTGCGTTTGCAACAAAGCAATCTCGTTTACCTTGACATATCCAGAGGTGTTGTCTGAAAAGTAAAGATCGCCCACGTTATTAATTGGGAGTAATTTGGGGGCTTTTTTGTTCACCCTCGAGCAACTCGTGTACACACATCGAGTCACAAGATTAGTTGTTTCTTAATTAAAGGTCAACAATTTTTCTCAGGGAGGCTTTTCAACATGCATTGAAGGAGACTGAATTTACCCACAATCTTGGTTCTAATTATGACGGGGGATGTGACACTGATGTGGTATACCTGGACTTCTCAAAGGCTTTTGACTCGGTCAATCATTCTAAGCTTATTGAGAAGCTCGGTGTGCTGGCATCGGTGGTACACTCCTGTCCTGGTTTCATAACTACCTGGATGGCAGATTGCAGAGAGTAGTCATTAATGGTTTTTGAATTTACCCATAATCTTGGTTCTAATTATGACGGGTTTTAATTATGAAACAGAGTTGAATCTCTCTGACAGGCCATGCAACACCCGCCAGGCCCTTTTATGTACCGTTTTAGCCCGTTCAGCAGCTTGTTTGCCTTTACCGTGTTCTCTGTTACGTTCTAGTGTCAGGTTTTGTCACGTAGAGTACCTGATTCCTGTTCTACACAGAATACCCAGCATGAATACCTGTTGAACCGCAACCTCATCCCCGAAATTAATGCATGCAGACAGTCACTACAGTCGGTCGACGGACCCGCTCCGGCCTCAAGTCACACTTATTTATTGTGAATGTTTCCTCTTTTTTTTCACCGGAGAGATGGTCAAGCACTTTTTTGCCAGGTACCTTCGAAGTGTGCGAAAGGGTGATATTAGTCAAATTTCAACGGCTGTTCCATGAAATTATTAACGTTCCTAGAACTTGGAAGTTTTAGAATTGTAATATCCACTTTACGTTACATTATTCTACAGCAAATATATCGTAAAAAATTGTCACGACCCGTTTCCACTCTGTCGTTATCTTTTTATTATCAGATTACCTGTTTAAAACCCTTTTTAAAAGTTGATTTAATGTTTTCCGCCGTTTTTTCTTTCCTCGAACAGAACAGCCATTGAATATCAAACTGTGACGAACAAACGGCAGTTTATTACACGAGGCAAGGTACTGACAAGGGGTTGTTATGGTAACAGCAGCGACATCTTTTTAAGAGTAAGAAGCAGAGCCCGAAGGAATTTAAAGTAGATTTTCGTTGACTCCTTTCATGGATTAATTCATTCTCAGATAACATTGCTATGGTAACCGAAGAATATAAATTCAAAGAAGACGATGGCGTGATTTCAATACCAGAAATAATCTGCGGATATTTGAGTTTTCCCCCATATTGTCCATTGTATTATATTTAGGGCATAAATGCGTGCCGTGTTGATGGGACTGAATAACAACGACATCTTATTGTTCCGGTCTTTAACTGGAATCGTACAGGGTCCAGTTAAAGACCGGAACAATAAGATGGTGGTGTTATTAACGATTAAAATAAATCTACTGCCTTGCCAACTTGTCAACAAACTAAATTGTGTTGCCACGATCTGACAAATAGCGCATCATCTTCGTGTAAAAATGAGCTTCCTTTTTATCGAAATAAAAGGTACAAACTAAGATTGTAAAGCTCAATCGAAATCCTGTGTTCTCTCACTGATCACTTTTAATTTTGTCGGGTTAATTTAGGTAGGAGACTGAAAGTACCTAATAATCACTCAAAATTTAATTAATGATAATGGTTTAAAATCATGATTTTAGTGATCAAACCATGTTTGTAACCTCTTATTTGTCCCCAATGTTGGCCTAAGTAAATTCATGTAGTGTGAGAATACGATGAAAACAAAGGCTGCTAATTTTTCTTTTTAAATATTGCACTTTCGCAATGTTATCATTTTGTTGTTGTTAAACATTTGAAATGTTTATAACTCTTCACCCAGCTGAAAATAATCAACGTAATTGGCAGGGTGCTTACATTATTTTCGTTGAAAAAGCTGATATTGAAGTCTTGTGGTGACACTATTTGAAAAAATATTAAAAGGACTCCATACACATTACTTGGCTGGTTTGTTTGTGTGTTCTGTCCAATTTAATATAAACTCAATTAAAGAATAATGGCTTTAGATTGATACGAAGGGGTCCCCTGGAGGCAATATCCTAATACCCTTGGCGTCCATTGTAGCGTGTCATGAAACTACTCTTTTGATGCAATTAATGAATCACAAAAGTGCCTGTAAGACACCCACCCAGCTTTTAATTAAATTAGTAAATGCATATGTTTATAAATATATCAAAATATTGTGATATCTCTATGCGCATTGTGTTGTATTTTCTTTTAGAGGAATCTATAATGACACGCATATCGAGTCGCACACGTACACATTCATAATTATTTTGGAATTCGTTGAAAGGCAAAGTATAACTTTTGTTTTTGGAACCGTTCGATTGTTTTAATCGTTTAATACATGTAGATATATACAGCACAAATAACCTGGGAGAGTTGCGTTAAAAAGGTACTAGCGTCTTTGAAATACCGCCAACAATCTGAAGCGGTGATGTCCACGCAGGAACAAAATAATCCTACTTAAAATAATCTGTAATTGGAATACACAATCTGAGAAACGTTTCATGCAGAAACGTTTCTCAGATTAAAATGTTTTAGACCTCTCTCTCTCTCTCTCTCTCTCTCTCTCTCTCTCTCTCTCTCTCTCTCTTCTCTCTCTCTCTCTCTCTCTCTCTCTCTCTCTCTCTCTCTCTCTCTCTCTCTCTCTCTCTCTCTCTCTCTCTCTCTCTCTCTCTCTCTCTCTCTCTCTCTCTCCTCTCTCTCTCTCTCTCTCTCTCTCTCTCTCCTCTCTCTCTCTCTCTCTCTCTCTCTCTCTCTCTCTCTCTCTCTCTCTCTCTCTCTCTCTTTTCTCTCTCTCTCTCTCTCCTCCTCTCTCTCTCTCTCCTCTCTCTCTCTCTTCTCTCTCTCTCTCTCTCTCTCTCTCTCTCTCTCTCTCTCTCTCTCTCTCTCTCTCTCTCTCTCTCTCTCTCTCTCTCTCCTCTCTCTCTCTAAAAACTAGATGCCGTTGAAGGGGAATCATTTCTCAAATTGTTATTACTTTATCAACGGCTGCAGTGCTTCTTACCAAGTGTAGTTTTCATGGTCATTCATTTTTGGAGTAATTACCAAAGGTATACCCTTCCTTTTAAAGGCCCTGTAAACTATTGGTAAGATCGAAAAACACAATGTTCACAGATTCACACATAACTTACATGAATTAAATTTAAGTAATGGTAGAAAGGGTTCCTTAAAATATTTCTGCCTAAAATGCTATCGTTTGTGAGAAACGAGTAAAACAATAGTAATTATCGCGCGCGATAATTTGAAAAAAACAGAAAACACATAACATCTCTTTCACTATTTTCCCGTGACCTCGATGACCAATTGAGCTCAAACTTTCACAGGTTTGTTTGTCCATGCATATGTTTAATCACACAAAATGTTGACACTGATTTTGAGCTGTTACCAAAAGTGTACAATACCTTTAAGTGCTTGATTGTTGTTTTTTCTTCGCATATTAAAAAAGTCGGTGGGGCCCGCGTTCCCAATTTTCTTTTTTTTTAAGACAGAACATTTGATTTTATTCGGCACTCGAAAATACACTTTAGGTCGACCAAAATAGTGATACAGGAAGAGTCCGTTCTGGTGTTTAAACTGTCCAATCTCTTCGGCCACAATCTTGTTTTGTTTGACGATTTGATTTCTGCCTTGAGTTATTACAGGACCGGAGATTCCTTCCAAGTCAGATCAGGGTGGGATTGCCTCGACTGGCCTGCCGGCAACTGATGCAAATTTACTCCTCGGCAAATTGAGCTTTCACGCTGTTTGTCATTTGGCCCTCGGACATTGTGAATAATGAGTTTTTTTCTAGCTGTATAGTATACACGAACGTGTAATTATATTAAACATGGTTGCAGGCGTTATATAAAATAAAAAAAATACCGAAAGTAATTTAAATTCAAATGTATGCTGTTAAACTAAGATTTAAAATGTAAGGGAGAACTTTCGCATGTAAAAGGTTTAAAACAAGGAGTTCTGACGAGAAGGAAAACCACTGACATATCGGTCTTGGACCTTGTTTCTGCTTACCACACTCTAAGAACTCCTGGGTCAGAATTGACTCGAACTCAGGGTCCCCCATGGGGGGCCTGCTGACCCGTATTGTTAAACAAAAAATAAAAAAATAAAAAAAACAGGCTTTTGAACTCGGATTCTGCGTAATTTTGAACAATTTCTTGGTCTTTTTGACTATACTGACTGCAGGGACACTGTCTGAAATATCTGATTAATAAAATGTCTGTATAAAGAAAACTGTTCAGTAATGTTATACAACGGGGCCATGGATCCAGGTCCATTCTAATCCGGAATTTTTTTAATGCAACGATATCTGCACAGCAAAATTAGTTTTTTTCCTTCTTAATATCATAACAAAATTTTGCAAAATATGCAAATATCATAAAACACAGCGAAGGCTATTTTTAACGCAACGATTTTGACATGTTTGAGTTCTCGATTAGAAAGTATCTATCTTTTATTAGGCCTCATATAATTATTAACATTTCGACGTGCACGTAATTTTTCCTAAAGGTTTCATGAGAAAGAGAGAGTGTAAGTTGAAGGCTTCTCTTTCTAAAAGGCGAGGGACAACAAATTATAGAAATCACTCGCGGTTGTTGTATCGAGAGTGGAATTTAACGACTTTGTGTGATTTTTAATTTCGAGCCGCGTGAAGTATTTTTTTGTTGTTGAGGATATTGCTTTATAAATAGCGTGCATGAGTCTGAACTAAATGTGTTTGCGTATAGAACCAAATAATTGTGCATCCCTTTTTAGTTAAGCTTAGTTTTCAGTGAAAAAAAAATTCACTGTGCTCTGTTTGTTCTATTCTAATCGGTAGTAATGATTATTGTTTCTATTCTTGTGTTGTGTTGTTCTTTTTGTATTGTTCTTGAGCATTTATATTTTCAATCTTACCAATAAATTGTATAAAACACCCTTTAACCGCATTCCCTTTTGATGAAATTGTATTACATTTAGGAGTATCTTTTCTCCCGTCTGTAGAGAGAAAATGTATATTCCGACTATAATATATTTGGACTCTAGAAAAGAAAAATCTAATCCGGAAATTGTCAGTCCAAACAAGATCCCGAGGGATGCGTCTTTAAACTGAACAAACACACAAGGGCCTCGTGTATACATGGGTGGGTGAGCGCGGTTCATTATGCATGGTTGGCCGGGGAAACAACACTGGCAACGGTACGGCTTGCTGGAGTGAAGTTCGAACAGCATACACATAATTACGGTTCATCGGTCTTCATGTTTTTGCAGAGGAGACAAGACAACATCAACTGTTGTTATTGTATGACTTCAAGAACAGCAACTGTTTGTTGTTTCATATCTTCAAGTTTCCATTCCCACAAATGTCATAATATAAAAATTGATATCGTTGTACAGGATTGGTAAGGATTTGAAAAAAAAAATACATTGGTTTCTTAATTTTACTCTGAAAGCTTACTGATTATGAAGTTCGTGCTACAATCATTTATTTCTGTAAAAATATATCACTCTGAAACGAAGTCTTGTTGGAGAAGGTTGTACCTGAAACCTAAACAATACAAAATTGGAACAGCTGATTTCGGTTGTTACAACCAAAACTAAGGACAATGTGTTGACGACGTGCTGAAAATTGTGTATAGTTTTTTCACTTTTTTCTCCTGACTCACACAACGGATTTAGCCCATTTTTTTCACATGTTTGTTACTTCATGTATGTGGCTGATCACACAAAAAATGAACGCTGTAGGCGACAATTATTTTTTGACAGCTCTACCAATACTGTGTAATACCGTTAAGTCTTTTTGAATGTTCAACAAGAGTTGAAAACAGAAACAAAAAGTCGATTGGATTTTTCCATTTCAACCAAGATATATATGGCAACTTGACTTTTTATTAAACCTTTGCACAGTGAAACAGAATCGGTGTGTAATACCCACTGAAAAGTTTCACAGGGCAGTGATAATCCCTTGACATTTCTCCTCATCGTTTCACAAACTGATAGACCATTGTTTGTTAGGTCATAATCAGTAGTTGATTGTTTAAAGATGACTTTGTTTATTGTGCAGCAGTGAGAAAGTGCAATCTTTTAGAATATATATTTGGTTCACCAACATTGATTAGTAAAGGGTATATTGCATAAAGAGTGGCATTTAAATTAAAGTAGATGCCTTCATATATAGAAACTCAAATATATTTATTAAAAAAAAAAAACTAATTGTGATTTTAAAACTAAACTTAGGCCTATATCAAATCCTTTAACACGGCAGTTATTCTTTCAATGTTGGTTTTTGTACACCTAAATTATACTTGAATAATCCGAAATAGAGAAAACCCACACGTGTAAGGCTTTAGTCTTTTGACAGTGGAACCGTGGGTAGGCACACAATGCAAGCATTAATTCTTGAGACCATAAGACTTTTGGCTTGAACTCTCCAAGTCACGAAGGCTTCTTTTCTCTTCATTGCAGATTTTTTTATTTTGTCTTGGGAGACAGCTCTAATTACCATCTTGCCCTACATTCTTTATGGGAACGTGCTTCTGTACGGTTAAAAACGAACCACAAGGGGGAATTTCTGAAGGCCCATTGTCCATGATGCGTTGTCATGGAAACGCAGCCTGGTAACTTTCCATCCTCTTTGTTGTTGCCATGCCTCACCTGGTGACATTTTCAGTGGACGCGACACATAAAGGTTGCTCCCTGCGAGCTGTGATAAAGGGGAATCAAAATGGCGGACGGGTAACGGGAGACCGGTTTGTATTCAACCTCGTGTATAGGCCCGCTGTATTGCCACGGGACTTCATCTACATCTGATCTGACCATCCGGCGGAGGAGGGCGATCAATTCCACGTTCCCGACGGCTGGTCATGTGCACTAAAATAATCGCTTTATACTGGATTAATTCAAAAACTAACCCATAACATCGATTAAAAACATAACCAATGAAAACAATCTCATTCAGAATACACAGCAGACGTTCATCGTGTTAAAATCTTAAGCAACTGTGTTTATAACCTTTTCGTTTACGGCAGTAATTTGCGCTAAGCTCCTATTTCGTGTAATTATTCTCGGTGAATGAGCCGTTTTGTAGCACATGCAACAGCCGTAGGTGCCCCACTGCTCAGCGGCGATCAAGAGGACGAGTGCACGAAACTTTCGTACTGGTTGGTCCATGAAAGACTGCGAACGTGCAGGTTGCCGGAGCAAGGGATTAGGTTTCAGTCTTCACATGAGCCCTTTCTCTTCATCTTCCGGATGATAATTATTTCCACCTTCCACTTTCTTTCAGGGGGTGAAGATTACGGTAAATGGAGGGTACAGAGTGATCCTTTTTTTTAGAGGAGTATTTCATGGCAGCCTTTAGTTGTAAAGATTGTCCGGGGAGTTCGGGAGAAGGGCCTTTTCAAATTAACAGACAAAAATACTTGGGCGATGGAATTCTATTGTCTCTTTTTTTATGAACGACCGGAACTATTGCCGGAAGAAAGAAGAGCTGTGTATTTTTTCCTTTCCACGAAAAATATCAGGAAATTCCAAATGCTGGAAAAAAAACAACGGAAGAGGTGAACTTAGTTTGTGTTTGTAGTTAAGAGTCATTCAAGCAAATTTTGTGAATGGAACAGCGATAGATGCGCTTCCCACTTGACGTCACAGAGTGTAAAGTCGGCCATCTTTACCGGCAAATTAGTGAATTTTTGGAACACACACATGTGCGTGACGCGTACATACCGCGTGCGGCACCCGGGAGTTTTTTTTTATCAAGTTCCTCGCCTGATTTGGTCGGCGAACAACTTGGCTGTATAGAAAAGTTAGAACGCTTGATCGACGCAGTTCAAAGCCAAGACCCAAAGTTGCCCACAAAGATAGGGTCTATAGGGTGCACCCCACCAAATAGGAGAAAACAGAGCGTCGAGCTCACTAATATTTTGTAGGCCCTCAAAATATTCTATATTAGACAGATTTGAGAGCCCCGAGAAAGTGTTTCAGTGTAAAAATGTTGCCCAATTGTGACCTGGGGGTTGTTGACTTCCAGCTTGAGGTATTTTGGATGACATAGGCCCTGAAATAAATGGTCCTATTTGCTGAGAGGTGTAGGGACATTTTTTTAGGATTGATGCTCGGACATTTTGAAAATTTCACCTGTGAAGGGGTGTTTTTACTTGGAGGGAGAATAACTCGACGGGACTCCCCATATGAAATTGAGCAGAGAATAAAATTTCAAGAGTCCATTAATAATTTTTCCTTTCAAGTTAAAAGCTGTGAGACTTTTAAGTATTTTTCGTGTATTTTTGAATATTTAGCATTTTGCACTGTGTGCTATGGGAGATTATTTGGTGGGGTGCACCCCTATTGGGAACTACCAGGATGAATACACTACTAACGACCAAATGATATCCTAGTGAAAGGTACGAAAAGACATACTGGTCCACAGACAACTGAAACCAATCAGGTTTTAGGAAAACAGCCAAACAAAATTCATGGCAAATTTTTCATGGGCAAAATGCTCGTTGATACGGATGTTTCCATGACCTCCCTTCCTCCCTCACGAAGAGTTGAACATGTCATTTATTTATCGAAACGCAGAATGAAACACGTATTAGGTGAAGGATTGGCATGACATTTTAATCGTCGATCTCGCCAACCAATCTCATGAAAAATTAAATATCAATTTGGTAAAAAATTGTGTGAGAAAATACACTTGTAACGTATCGACTTGCACCTCAGTAATGAAAGTGTATCACAAAGTCACTGATGGCAATATTGTGAGGCATATGTTACGTGAACATATGGGAGGTTAATGAGGTTATATTACAATGCGAGGCAAATGATGATGAGGTGTTAATCAGTAACCTCATACATAAAATACATTCTCCTCACGTGAATGCTGTCCAGAAACTGTCAAGAGGGTTGTTTAAAACATTAGCGCTCAAGTACTTCCTGGGATGGTGGCCCCTTTTTGTGCACACGGCTGTGCTATGACGTCATCACGGCCGTCGCAAATCCATTTCCAGGGGGGTAATTGGATTGATTATCCGCACGTTCCCACTGCTGTCCACACTACCTCGTCACCACCAGGAGGTTTTAGATGTGAGGGCTGGCTGATCTTTTACCGATAATCCGAATTGCAAATTCATTGCAGAGTCCTCTTAATGCACCTAAATTTAGCCTGTTTTTCAACACACCGGGTGAAATCATTTGGTTGCAGGCCTATTTTAATCATCAACTATCCATTTGAAAACAACACTACGACCAACTGCCTGTTTTTCTCTCCACAGTGCAAGCTGACCTAGTGACGTAAACTACACACCGAGCCAGTGCGAGTCTATGTCCACTGCGGGTATTTCCTGTAGTTAAATTTGAAATGATTAACGCAACAGTTGTAAGTAATTCATAACAATTATGCAAACAAGATTAAATTTAAAACAAACAGTACAGTGTTTAAAAAAAGTTGTGGGTTCGAACTTCCACACCAATATCCCTGTAGATTTGATCCTCAGAATACCAAAAGCAATGGCTGTACAGTTCTATATTACTACACGGACGAAGGACTGCATATTTAATATTCTGCTTTTTAGAAGGTGATATTCATCCTCTTATAAGAAAAGGATTTAGTCTTGGAATTCTGTCATTTCTGCTGTTTTTATCGTATGAAGATACACTTGGAAATATTGTTAAATAAATTATTTTAATTTAAAGTATTTCAGTTGACCATACGATCTGTGGAAAAATGTATTTTTGTTGTGTGCTCAAACTGCGTTGATGTAGAACATTATGCAGCGATGGGTGAGGCTGTTGTGCAATGTTAAACGTTCACTTGCAAGGAACGTGCGTCAGACGACAGCATAACCATTAGTACATCTTGCCAATAGTGGTTTGAGTTTCGATTTAAAGACAACCTTTCAAGATTGCTAAAAATAACACGACTGCCGCAGACAAAGAATTGTTTAAGAAAAAGATCATTACAACGGAGGGTTGTTGTTTTTTCTTCTTCTTCATCTTGATTAACATAAAGTATGGTATCTCTGCAAGCCTAAATAGTCTTTAATTAAAAGATAATGGCAATCCACAGAGATAAGACAGGGTTAAATTGAAAGAGCTGTTACCACCGCTTTGCTTAATCTCTATGGATCAGGATAAGGTACGGTATTCATCTCTATAATATTTGAGTCAAGATTAATCTCTTTGAATCAAGATAAGGTAAGGCATTAATCTCTATAATGTATGAGTCAAGATTAATCTCTTTGAATCAAGATAAAGTACGGTAAAGCATTGATAATATTGACAACTTTGTGGCTTCTTGTGCTACTATTTTTTTTCTCAAACCTGCTAGAGCTGGTAAAATGCTTACTTTCTTTGAATCAAGATAAGGTATATATGATCTTCTCAGTATGAGCAAACCTAGTGGTCGCCTAATGTCCCATTGAATCAAGACAGGGTACATCTTCTGCAATTTTTAGCAACATTGCTTGTTCTGAAGGTTTTCCTGGGGGAACGGCACCTTTTTGTGTAGGCCTAGCCTCTATATTTAATTATTAAATATCTTTGAAATGTTCTAAGTATCACCAAACAGTTCAGCTTTCATTGTACAGTTTAGTTTTGACAAATTTGAGAGTTTTAACATTTTATTCTCAAGTCAGAGACTCGGGAAAAATACTCCCTCCCAAAATTCAAACAGGTAGTGCTCCTAGTTTTCAACCCCCCCCCCCCCCAGAAGAAGAAAAAAGTCAACCGTTTCACGTATGAGATTGGCCCAAATTGCATCGAAATGTTACACAGATTTCTTCTGCGTGTTGCAAATTGATATCTTAAATCAAGAGCCTCATTCTCGTCCTACACGATTTCTCGGTATTTCTGTCAAATCATCTGATCATGCAGAGAGGGTGTATTAATATTGCTTCAGGCTCAACATTGAGTCGGCAGGCAAGAATGGTCGTCGTCCCTGCGCATGCATCGATTGAGCCCCTCTCCCACCTGCGAGCCCGGGGTACTAAGCTCTCTTTTCCGGGCAGGAGAACGGCCTCGACTTGGGTGCCCCGGCTTACGGGGCCCGTTCTACGGAGGGAAATTTATTTAAGTACAATGCAACGGACTAGAAAGGCTCATACTGCTGTTTTATTAATTGGTGTTTTCCGAACACCGTACAATTTACAAGTTCGTGAAAGAGGCTGACAATGGAAAGTAGTTTTTACCCCCATTTTCCCCCTTCCAGTGTTCATTTTATTTTGTGATTTCTATGTTTGAAACATGACTCAGACAAACGCAACATGGACACGACCTGCAAACCAACATTCGATGTACCCCTTGTGTTGTTGTTGGCCATAATAATTATTGAAACGAATGGCCAGGCCCTTTACAAATTGTTGCTTTTGCTTTAACAACTTCGTGTAGAATATTGCAAAGATGTTGACTGCCCTATGAATAATGTTTATTTATCTTTCAGAATTGTTATGTAATCATGAAGAATAGTAAGTGACTCATTCACGAGATTTATCATTAATTTATTTATTTTTTATTTTATTTGTGACAATATTTTTACCGATACTCTAAATAACGGTACAGGTCTAACAAAGCTTTGCCCCGAGCTCTGAGCGGCCTCGGAATCAGTACGACTCGAGGCGGGGGAAATAAACTTGGCCGGAACCCGACACGACCTCATTCTTGGACGGCCGAGGTGGACGGCTTCAAGAAACGACCGATGAAGCTGTATTGTCTCCAAGAAACCAATGTGCTTTCATGGACAAATCAACGAAGCTTCCCAAGATCAGAAAGGACACTGTTTTAATAATGAGACAAACCAAGGAATGTTAAAGTCCTTTCGTCCGTCCTTCCATCCATCCGTCCTTCCCTCCGGACAGTAAAGATGATGGCTCATTAGGTGACAGCACTTAGGCATACTACAATTTCAATGAAACTGACGTTGAAAAAGCTTCCATGAGAAGACGTTGAACTAATTTTTGTGACGCATTTTAAGATTGAAGCTTCCTTACGATTGTTTTTTTTTTTTCATTTAGTGAAAAGAGTGATCAATGGTACAAGGCTGAAGGCTGACTGACGCAAAAGAAACCTTTTCAGTGGCAGTAAGGAACAGTCAGCCACTTGTCGATCGCGTGTCGAACACGCGTCGAACACGCGTCGAACACGTGTCGAACACGTGTCCAACTATAACATTCATTAAATTGTAACATTGATTTTTTGTCTCCTACTTCCAGATTCAAGCAGTGACTATTTTGTTTGGTTTTACTCATACAACGAGGCGTGTGAAGCACTGCATTCTCAGTACTTTCCCGGGTCCTGTGAACAAAAATCCACATCATATTACTCGGGTGGGACTCGAACTAACGACCTTTGCCTTAGAGGAGATGTCTAGCCACTCTAGACCACCGAGATTGCCTGGTAGCTAGAGGCAGTTCGAATCCTATATTTCAGTAGTGGGTTCTGCAGCAATTTGGCAGATGCAAACTCAACGTCTGTTAAAGTAACTACTTTGTTGTACGTACCGATACTAATTTCTTTAATACTGGATTAATTATTTTGGCTACAATTTATCTAATCCATAACACAGTTAGAAAGCAAGAAAATTTGTTCTTTTACAAATTCTACCTTAATGACGTTTTCTTACCAAGCAGGTTTAGTTATAAATGGAAATGTGTCCCTTTGCTTTTTGAATCTTAAAATAAACTTCACTTACGTCCAATCGGTATTGTGTAACTGAGACAAAGCATGTAACAGCCGTCTGTGTATAACCAATCAGTTTGCACATGCGCCTAATGGTGCCTATAATCCCCGCAGACAGTCGTAGATTGATTTGAATCGATATCGGGCGCGCATTCTGCCCTTTCGAAAAAATTAAAATGAAAAAAAAGAAGACCCCAAGAACCCACGGGAACACTAATGACCCTTACCACACGTGTAAGATATTATGTTACGAGGTGTGGATTGTCATAAGGTTTTGTTACTCGATACCCCGTGGTTATTAAACAGTGACTGGCGGTAAGTGTTTAATACTCAGCTTTTCAAATCAAAATGGAGAATAACAAGATCCCGGTTGTTTTGTTTTGTTGTTTTTGTGTGTGTTTCAGACGATTAGAGCATACTTATAAAAACGTCGAGTCGTTAAACCATCCTCGCTTTCCGGAACCACCACAACTCATTGGGGCTGAAATTGACACACATTTTTAGAGGAACTGTCTTCTTTGACCTTCAATAAAAATGAACAAATCCGCCACCATTTTACACAGGGATATCGTTTTACATAATGAAAATGAAAACACGGCACCAATACTGCTATGAGGTCCCCGTACAATATCGACTCATCACTCCCCGTGTTAGCCATGTGCCGCCATGCTCAAAGAAAATGTCAGTCATTCTTAGTTTTGCACACGGATTTCGACCACTTTATCATAAACGATCTCTATTTTAATTCAAAAAACCTTAGCCTCCAACTAACCGTCGAATTAATTTAACCGTTGGTTTTCATGATCGTTAAATTATCCAGTTAATTGATTGCAGCTAACGGTTTTGAGAGAATAGGTAAATTTTTCGTCCTAGTCAATAATTCATCTCGCTCTCAGGGTGCCGCCATTTTGAATTTCTTCCAGGCAAAAGCAGGCAACCAAAGTGACGTAATAAAGCCTGGTCTCGTTTGTGAGATTTAATCATTCGCGCAGCTGACTGTTGCAGACGTACACATTAGCAGCATGACATAAGCAGCATGACATAAGCAGCAAGAGCTATTTATATTAAACAGATCAACCTAGGAAACTAGGCACTAGTTAAAATGAAATGCGGTAAATTAGACATCCCCTAAGCTTTCGTCTTACCCAGTCATCCATGAAAAACGCTCTGATTGCAGTGGAACAGATTTCATTCCTTTTTCTTTTCTTCCTTGTACAATTTCAATCTGTCCTTAATTATATTTTTTTCTTCAAATCGCCAATAAAAGGCTCCGCTTTCAAGAACATCTCTGCCATGAACGCCCTTGGGTTAAATCAAGACGCTGATTATTGGAGCATAATGTTCCTTAGGATCCTTAAGGCACACTTGAGGGACCTAAGTGGTTGATTGTGCATCACTGTGCAAAAGAGCTCCCACGCACCAGGCGCTGCTTATCGCAGAATTCAGCGCTTACGGGCCGTATGCTACCAGCCTCGCTACCATGAGCAGCGCGCCGTATCGATACCTCTCGTCACTAACCCCTGGAAGGGAAGCCCTGGGAAATAATGCTGATTGGCAAACCATAAGTGACTGCTCTGCTAGCACGCTTGTTAAAAACTTTGGAACTCTTGTCGGGCGCGTGTCAAAAGCCCTTTTTTAAGCAATAAACTTTAGAATGAATCATGTTTTTACATAGTTAGCCTTAACTGCATACACTTAGACATAATATTACAATATCAAAAAAGACTGAGAGGGGACCAGTTGCTGTATGACTTGATGCGTCTTTTGATAGCGCGCTTTGCGACTATTCTCTAACACAGAATGGATCAACCATCAGGACTTATTAAAATATCCAATATATTTGGGTATTTCAAGTCACACTTCCAGGGGTTACGATCGAGCAAGGCATTATGGAAAGGGACAAAATGGCACGGCGAGATGGTACACAACTGGGAACGAGGTTGGTATACTACTCATAGAAAACGCACTACTTTGAGCACTGTAACCGTATAATTCTTTGGTAGGCAGCAGCGTCATGAAAATGGGTACGATCACAATTTATAAATCCATAATACTTTAGACTCGACTTTGGTTCTCTGTTATACCAGTTACCAGACCATTATATGGCTGCTTCGGGGTCCATATGCACTACGTCACTTCAAATTATGTGCTAGCTTCGAGTCCATGGCCTTGTCCGAATTGATGGATTCGGCAGTGGTTAGGGCTGGAAAGCCGAAAAGTCCTATTCGTCAACGCTGTCGGTGCGACCACAAGCCGCAGCCGTAGCCGGAAGTCGCTTGATGACGTGGACGCGGCTTAATGTGGAGTCCGTGGGGATTTCTTGTCAGAAAGTGAATCTTTAACAAGTGCCTTCGTTAATAGTTTATGTGGATTGTTTTCCAGCAAATTGATAAACTGTTTTGACGCGGTACGTTTCACTTCTGACTTTCCAAGAAGTTAAAAACAATCATTGAGAGATATTGAGTAAATATTCTATTTAATGATGACGATATAGCCCTCTGACGTCGCCATGGCAATATTTAAACTGGTATTAGCTGAAGCAGCTTTGCAACAATATCTCTGTTTCCGCACAATCCTGTCCTTTTCAGAGGCCGAGTATCATCGGGATTAACTGTAATCGTCTTGTTTATGTTGTCATGCAGCAGGTTCTGTGAATTTCAACTCTACACTACATCTGTAGTCTTGTTTCCAGGCGCTGTGTTGCTGAATCGATGATCAGCCTGTACGAGTCAAAACCAAAGGACGCCAATATTTACCATGTGTCTTTATGTCTATAGACCTTTCTATTGCAACGTCACAGCCCGAGTTTTTGCCAACCGAGGTCGGAAAACTATGGAAAGCCATAAATGCTAAACAAAAACAGATCGCCACAGTTTGTAACAATGTGACACAGAATTTTCAAAATAGTGTTGAATTTGTTGGAAACAAAGCAACCAATTATGAGAGGTACTGTACTTAGTTGAAAGTTTGCAGAAAATGTTAAAATTTTGTTGAAACATCTATTAACACGATTGAGTGTTTTGCTAACATTCGGCCTTCCATGCCAACCAGCGCGGTTTGTTTATCAACAATGGAAAGGTCTATACGTCAAAACCTTGTCGGGTGGAAGTGGACATGACAACGGAAGCCAATGGCAGTCAGTCTTGTGTGACCTAGCAAAAGGCTGTCTGTCCGCAGACGAAGTCAACGTATGGGTAGCATTGATACCGAACTTGCGTCACAGTATGACCAAATATGTCTTTATTGTATTGACGTGTAAATAGAGGCCAACTCGTCAAATGGTGATCTTTACACCTTATGGTGACGTCGCGGTTTGTATACCACTTCGCCAGAAGAATGGGAAACCATCATGTCTCTGCACAACTGTCGGAAATGCAGAACCCAGTTACAGCACTTAAAGCAATACAGTGAACCAACCGTGACGTCATCAGCACAGGAGGGTAGTGTGGGTAGGGTGTGTGACCCTTGGAGATACCTTGGTAGTTTTAAGTGTTCTATATTAACGCCCGCAACGCCCGGCCCCACATTCTCCTTCAGCGAATGTGTTACATGTGGGACTCATGTTAAATTTCCATGTCCGAGCCAAGTGTCACCAATTAATAGTACACGTGATATACACTCTAATCACTTCCGGGTCAGAATTGACCCGCATCCGGGTCCCGTGGGGCCTGACCCGTTTCTTGGTCAGTTGACCCGGAGTCTGTGTCCAAATTGACCCATCATAAATATATCACACTGTCGCAGAATTCGAGGTCAGTAAAATCCCACTTTGTACCCACTTCCCGGATCAGCCTGACCCAGAAAAGCAGCAGTCCAGTTCCTCTGAAACGCGGAGTCCGAGCCAATTCTGAATCGAGATTTGTTTTTAGAGTGTACCTTTGCCATCAAGTTAGGTTTGCGTAGATACCATGTGATAAATCTCTCTTATGAGCTGTGGTGGTTCTGAGAAGAACCAGTGGTTTAACATCTCGACGTTTCGATCAGTATTCCTCTGATTGTCTTCAGGAGAAGACCTCAGGAGTATACTTTTGGTTTTTGTTACATTAATATCCAGTTTGCTCTTTAGCCAGTTTTGGATGCTCCATGAAACATAAGAATTGTTTAGCTCTTGATGTGATCCGTAGGCTACAAAAACTGTTAACAGTAAATAACTGTTTGAAAGTGCATTGTGGTTCACATCACATTACCGGAGCACCGGACTAAAGCTCTTGTATTTCTGATCAGCAGGGTGTGGGTTTGAGTCCCGGTCGTGGCACCTGTGTCCCTGAGCAAGATACTCTACCATAATTGCGTTGTCCTTCGGCTGGGACATTAAGCCATAAGTTTTGTGTACTAGTATTGGTATTGCACGTAAAAGAACCCAGAACACTTGTCGTGGAAGAGCAGGTTTTTCTGATTCACATAGCATGCACCCTTGTTTACAGGTTTTCTCAGGCTTGCGAGCTACAGTGATTAAGTTCACTTCATGAGGCATCTATTTGATTTCATTACCATAAATGTATATTATACTTGTAGGAAGAATAACTATTATAATAATATAGTCACTTGCTGGCACTGAATTAAAGATTATCGCACAAAATGAGCTACATGCAGTATGATCAGTGAACCCATGCCTGTAAAATCATTTTTAAATTATAATTTCTTTCTCAATAAAAATGTTCAATCTCGTTCCGTGGTTATACTCTTGCAGCCTGTTTACGCAGCGATCCTAAATCAAGATTAATCTTTGATACGACCTCACGCTTAACGATACATCTTTGCCGGGTATTGGCGTTATTCCACCGTGATTCCAGGTTACATTTTTGGCCAGGAAGCACTTTATGGCGTCAAAATAGTGCGGTTGACCTTTATGTAAAAGAGAATCGGTAAACACCGTCGGATAATCGATGTGAGCTAGCACACCTGAAGGGAGCCGCATATCGAGTCATCTATTGCTATAAGGTTAAACTTATAGTCTACTGAATATACGGAAGTCTGGCTGAGTTAAAGGGTGTGTGCAACATTGCTAAGGTTTAAAATATAAATGTTCACAGATTTACACATAACTTACATGGTATAAAGATGGTCATGTTTGGTAAACTTCCCTTGAAATAGTTTTGCTTTAAATGCTATAGTTGGGTTTTTTTTGGAAACGAGTAAAACAATTAGTCTTTATCGCGCGTGTCCAAAACCCGATGTTTGAAAACAGTGAAAACATAATTATAATAGTTTTTTTTTACTAATTTCTCATGACTCCGAAGACGAATTGAGCTTTAAATTTCACAGGCTTGTTATTTCTTTTATATGTTGGGTCACATGAAGTGCCGATACTAGTCTTGGCAAATTACCAATGTTGTACGAGTGCTTTAAAGGCGTCTGCTGACTATTAAAAAAAAACTGTAATGCTTTTGGCAGAACTATCAGCGGGATGAAACCTCTGTTGTAAAAGAGATTGTTGAAAACCAACAACGTATTCAAATTACAATCACTACACCAGAAATAGCTTGTTTTTTCATCTTGAAAGAACGACCGGTCTGAGCCGAGCTCCTACACTTATTAAGAAAAAACATGACATGATGTCAGTCTGCGTTACAATATTAAATGGATATTTATTTAGATTTTGCTGAAAATTTGATGAGTTTATGAATACTGTTTAATGAAGGTGTACGCGCTCTTTAAGGCAAAATTTGCTCATCAGACGACGACCTGCGAAGTGCCTGAGCGGGGTGCCGTTACACACTCCTGCCGAGATAATTAAATTTGAGGTCGACGTTTATTTTTTTGCTTGACCGGCAGAGTGCCTTGGAGTATAGGTATAGAGATGTAGTCTTTGATTAAAGCTGTAATGTATTTCACCGAGGCCTTTTCTCACTTGGGGAATCCTTGGTCGTCGGTAGCTATGTAGGCTAATGTATTATTATGCGGGCTAGCTACGTGCCTAGATTCAGAGACGTGTATATCTGAACAGGTGTTTTTTGTATGTATGGTGTAGTTTCATCCGTCGTCGTCTCTATAGATGAAGACAAGACGATGCGCTGATTGAAACGTCGCGTAATGAGACCATCCATGACAAACATTTTACGGCTCATTAGATATATTCCAATATTTTGTTTCCCAGACTTCATTAGAATCATGTAGCAGCCAGTGCAAATTGTAGTTTCTTTGGATTTATAGCAGCCAGTCCATCATAGGTCTATATCATAGGGTACTTATTTTTTTGTTTTCTGCTCCATTCAAACCGGTGTAACGAAACTGAGGCTCGAAGGAAAAAATTGTATGGTTCCGTTTGAAGAAATTGTCAAGAAGAATCTTTATGTACACAAGAAACCTGACAAAAATGGCCGCGCCATGAATGTTTAAACCAATAATGCTGGATTATTATAAATCTTGACTTTGGTTATGATTTCTTCCCTCATGAATAATCCTACCTCTTTTTAATAATCGCTTCGTTTTTTGTGGTTGAGGATTACATTTTGAAGCCGAAGCTCAGATGAGGTGTCCTGAGAGATTTGTCACATTCTTATCCTACATAATTAAAGACAAACAAAAGCCGGGAGGAGTATAAACCCATATTGAAATGAGCTACCTTGGATGCATATGCACTGGACCTTTATCACCCTGCTGCAATATTTGGTCAGGTTCCCTGACTACCAAATGGCACAAATAGTTCTAATATCATTTCATCAAATGGTGCCATACTAATTTTCCCTTCCAGCCTCAGTTTGGTCTTACTGGTTTGTATGAAAGAGTAAAAAGATGGCGGCTCCATAATAAAGATCTATAGGTACGAAATGCACTAAAGGTTTATCACCCTGCTGCAATCTTTGTCAGGTTCCCTGAATACCAAATGGCACAAACAGTTCTATTATTCATTTCACCAAAGAGTGCCATACTAGTTTCCCTTCCAGCCTCAGTTTGGTCATACTGATTTGTATGGAAGAGAAAAAATATGGCTGCACCGTGATAAAGGTTTATAGGCACGAAATTGCACTAAAGCTCTATAGGCACGAAGCTATGCATACTGTGACAGATAGTAATTTGTTGCTTTAGCAGCAATTGTAAAGAAAGTAATTTTGTTACTGCCCTCCGTGAACCCTAAATCTGGGTCGAGCATGTATAGATTGAATGCGGAGCAAGCGCTCTCTATTGTGTTTGATCAATCCATCGAACTAATGCTTGGGAACCCTCAAGATGTAATCTATCGGCGTGGACTGAGCGTAATGTCTCTTGTTTTGCATATATTACCCAAGAATGTGGAAGTTGCTAGGAAAGAATTGTGATAATTATCGGCTTCTCGTTTTTAATTCTATTCTGTTCGGACAGAGCATTTGGTGCTCGTTATCGGGCATGGTGGTGACCCCCCCCCAAAAAAAACTCCTATTGTTTCGTCACTGTTTGCTTGGATCTTATGAACTCTTTAGAGGATTTTAGGGGGGTACATCTGAACAAGAGGAAAATAGCTTGTTAAAGTATGGGAACATTTGGGGGGGCACCCACTGCCACAATCGGACATGGTGTACAGGACAGAGTTGTGCAGAATGGCAGTGTAATGGGAGAAATGGCCTCAACGATACGTCCATTGAGCGTCAGTAACAGTTATCTTTAGCCTTGTTATTTTAAGGGCATCTGTTTCCTTATTTACAACGATAGGGCCTGCCGTTTCTTCACAGATTTTCTTCTGTGAACCTCCAGTAAAGTCGTCGCCCGAGAAGGGCCAGTGGTTTTTTCCCCGGTGCTAATGCTGACGAGGCGAGGAATAGACGACAGACTTTACAAACCAGTTGGCTTGTGGCTAGAGCAACTGGGCAAGCGGTAGAGTGGGTCGCCAGCTGACCCTGGTACCGGTCGGGAGACACCTTCAATGGTACGGATGATCAGATGTAAGCATTCTAACCTTTTTCTTTTTTCACCGAAGAGAGCAATTCATCCAAAACGTAGAATGGAATTATCGATAAACAGAGACTGAACTTTCAGTTAAAGGAAAATTACAGAATTGGTAATTGTAAAATATACTTTTGATCACAGATTTACATAAAACTTACATGGTCTAATGAGGATGATAGTAGAAAACATCCCTTGAATTATTTCTGTCTGAAATGCCATATTTGATGAGAAACGAATAAACTAATTTCCGATTGGAGTTTATCGCTCAGCGAGCGTTTTATTCATTTGTTGAACCTATATGATTTCATGCAAATGTGTAATCGGTTTTTCACTATTTTCTCGTGACCCAGATGGCTGATCGATCTCAAACTTTTACAGGTTTGTCAGTTTATGTTTATGGTGGATACATAAAGTGCTTACACTGCCAGCAACTGTTTTGTTAGCAAAAAAACAATTCTGTGATGTTCCTTTAACCTTAATCTGCTCGCCCCGAAATCAAAATTAGAAGCATGTAATTGGGGGTAACTTTAACCTGTAAACTCGTGGGGAAAACTACGTATAAATTCTATAAATAATGCTTAACATTTTGTACATGTAAAATTGTACTTTAGCTGGTAACCCTATTTTGGTAAGCATAAGTTTAATGTGCTTAGCAACTTTATTTGCTTAAGCAGCTCTACGAAATTGGGCCCAGATGTCCCAGTGATCTTGCTTAAGGGAAAGAAATTGAAACAATTAAAATTACTGTTGATATTACAACTGTAACCTCGTCGTAGTGTGAAATAAACCTGTAACTATTTTTATTTATTTTTTACGACTTTACATTCTCCAGGGTCCAATTTCATAGAGCTGCTTAAGAAGAAATGCTTAATAGTTTTCTGCTATGAGCAGGATACCAGTCACAAATTGTACATTATGGCATGGCAGTTTAATGATACGGAGCACTTATATAGCGCTATACTAAAGAACACAGCGCTTTACACTGATAACTTTTGACTGATAACCTTATTCTGGTAGACATAATTTGTTGGGGCTTAGCTACTTTTTGTGCTTAAGCAGCTCTGTGAAATTGGGCCCAGTTTCTATCAGGCCCCAATTTCATAGAGCTGCTTAAGCACAAAATATTGCTTAACAATTGTCTGCTTAGCAAAAATGAGCAGGATACCAGTCACAAATTGTACATGTGACATGGTATTTTGGCTGGTAACCAAATTCTGGTGAGCATAATTTTGTTGTGCATAGCCACTTTTTTGTGCTTAAGCAGCTCTATGAAATTGGGCTTCTGACCGTCACAAGTTCAACTTGAATAACACGTTGCTCAGTCCGTGACCTCAGCCCTCTGGTTAGAATCCAAACTCATGTGGCAAACGTAACATTATTGATTGACTGACTGCAACGCGAGACTGGCTTCTGCATAATTGTTTAGCTCCCTCGTCTTAAAGTTGCGTGGCCCGATTTTTTCTCTGACAGAATTTTGACAGATGGTGCTGTTTCAAAACGAAAAACACAAACAAAACTTTCACACATTTGACGGCTAATAATAGCAAAATTTATGATTATAAACATATAAAATACATGTAACATGCATAAATGTTTGTGCATGGCCGATAGACGTGATACAATGTCGGGATCTTGACAACAACATTATTTTTAGTTTTTAATAAGTAAGTAATGAACGTTCATTATAAGCTAATATAAAATTAAGTCTAAATTTTGGGGTCCAAGTCGCCACAAATCGGACCTTGCATCTGTAAGGAACGCGCGCATAGAACTCACATTTAAAGGTACACGTTGCCTTGAATCGGCCGAGTTGGTCTATAAAAAGCGTTTGTAAACAGTTTGTTATAAAATGTATATGGTTAGAAAGATGTTTTAAAAGTAGAATACAATGATCCACACAAATATGCCTCGAAATGCGTGGTTTCCTTTTACAACGTTAACTAACACAGTCGGCCATTTTATGGAGTCAAACGTTTGACTCCACAAAATGGCCGACCGTGTTAGTTCGCAAAGTTCAAGGAAAACCACGCAATTTCGAGGCATATTAGTGTGGATCATTGCATTCTACATTTAAAACATCTTTCTAACCATTAGCATTTAATAACACACGGTTATAAACGCTTTGTATAGACCAACTCGACCGATCCATGGCAACGTGTACCTTTAACATCATAGAACTCACATCTACGAATATCTTGATTTTTGTTTTGATACATACGATAAACGTTCGCCTGTACATCACACATTGTCACAATGAAGGTAAATTTTTATATATAATATCTAGCTGCTGTTCATCCGTCCAACCTCTATTGAATTGCCTGTCTGTTTGTTTGTTTGTTTGTTTGTTTGTTTGTTTGTTTGTTTGTTTGTTTGTTTGTTTGTTTGGGTTGTTTGTTTGTTTGTTTGTTTGTTTGTTTGTTTTGTTTGTTTGTTTTGTTTGTTTTGTTTGTTTGTTTGTTTGTTTGTTTGTTTGTTTGTTTGTTTGTTTGTTTGTTTGTTTGTTTGTTTGTTTGTTTGTTTGTTTGTTTGTTTGTTTGTTTGTTTGTTTGTTTGTTTGTTTGTTTGTTTGTTTGTTTTTGTTTGTTTGTTTGTTTGTTTGTTTGTTTGTTTGTTTGTTTGTTTGTTTTTGTTTGGTTTTTTTAGTTTTTTTAGTGTTTGTTTGGTTGTTGGGGTGTTTGATTATTATTATTTTTTACTCTTGTGTGTATGTTTGTTTGTTGCTGCGTGGAACAGGTCCACAGTAAAATCAATGATTAAGGATTGGCTGAATCGGAAATTATTATCATTCAGATCTTACTCGTTCAATCACATAAGCCTTTTCCAAAAGCAATTTTTTTTCCAGCAACAATTAACAGATATCCCCCAAGTACCAGTATACCCCCACGTAAAAGTACCCCTAAGTAATAACATGTTTAATAAGCGGCCATAATTAGTTTGTCCCGAAATACTCCAGGGACCAGCGATGTGCTGAACATTTACAATTTTCCCTGTTGTTTCCGCGTTGTGTTTCCTGTCACATGTTTCCTCGCCGAGATTGATCCATATAGAATTATTCGCAAATTAATGAAATTCAACACCCACTGAAAGCTAAAGATTTCCTCCAAGTTCTCGAGAAGACTTTAGGATATTATACTTGTAGCCCAAGGGAGTTGTCCACTTCCTATTCAAGATTTCCTTTGTAGGAATCAAATATTCTCCACACGGGAGGCGTAAGATGTAAACATCTCAGCTTCGTGATTAAATTTCATTCTCTATTATATTCTTATTAGACACATTGGTTTCTTGTCTTTTGAAACCATAAATGGCATTTGAGCGATTTCCTAGTAACGGTTATTTTCGTGTTTTTCTGGAATTGCAAAGGTGTGATCATGAGTTGGTTTTTGTACAGATACAATACAAGCCACCTGTGAAAGTTTCAGCTGAATACAGTGTCTACTTGTTGAGAAAACAGTAACAAAACTTACTGCCACGGTTTTGTTTTTGTTTTTTAAGAACGTCAATCCCATCCACGTTTAGTTAGGTATCACGGGTACCGACCGCATCTCCGGCCGCAGCATTCACAAAAAGACACCACGGAAATTAGAATCTCCAAAATTCGCCTTGAGGTTTAGTTTTTGTGGATTCATATTAATTCGGCATGCTGTTATTTATTTCTAATCAACGGGGGCATTTTAGATGAAATGATGCCGCAGGATGCTTGTTACCATTACCATCTTTATAACAAGTAAGCCTTTGGATAGAAATTACACAGTTTCGTACGGGGTCTTTACCACAGTCTGACTGTACCTTTAAATTATTCATTCCATAATTTGTATTATTATTATTTTTTTTTTTTTTTTTTTTTTTTACTGTGCTTTTATTCTTGAATAGTTTCTCAATATGCATATTACTTACATGCAGTTGAATATCATGACACCAAATCGGTTTCAGATTCAAATCTCAAACAATTTTTATCCTTTTCTGATTTCATCACTCACTGTAGCAAATGGATAACAAATTTATTGTGACTGGAGAGTTTTGTTTTTATCTCAAGACTCGGAATTTTAGTAACAACAAAAGTAGAAAGTAGACTCCACTTTCAGCAACTAATATTAAACAAAGCCGCGCAGCGTTATATTAAAGTGACACATTTTTGAGTGTCAGTTGTCGTGCCTTAATTTGCCATTGAACGCTCCACATAATAAAATCTGCCGTTGATGAAGGAGACATCACCATTTCAATAGATAGGAGACCTTGACGTGGACATTATCTTGTCTGTGTGAAAAACTTGACAATAATCACATCGGCGTCAGGATGTCTACTGCCACAGAATGTCAAGGGAGCCGCCACTGTACACACGTGGCGTTGCACACGCAATCTTACCTGGCCTTCCATCTTTTTCAATTTTCCACAAAAGTGGTTTTCTAAACTTGCCCGGGGATTGCCGTGGCAACGAGCCTTTATTGCCGCGGTAAATTACGGGACATTAACGGGGAGAGGAGTGTTGCCTCTGGTGCATCAGGCTCGGGTAAACAAGGCTTTGACATTGACTTATCAAAACATACGCTTCGGTTTGCTACTACAAAATGCTTTTCTTATATACGGTTGTAATTTCTGCGAAAACTGCAGTGAAGAGAAGCGGAGGTTTTACGATGGCTGTTAAACGGGCTGACATTGGTGATGTATTTGAAGGGTAATAATGATACTTTAAGTACCTGCCTACTCTCAAATCGTGTTTTTGTTTTCCCTCGAATTGTAACGTCGGCGTGAATCCTTGTCCTTTGTCTCCAAATGAAAGGTTGAGAAAAAAAGTAGTAAACTAAATTCAGCAGAATGTAAATATATTTTTTAAAGGGGAATCCTTTTTTTTTCCTACTTAGAAACCGTTGCGTATAGTGTCTGAGGCATCAACATTTACCAGGAAGGAAATTCTCATAATCGGTTTTAAGCTTCCAGTTTCATATCATCGTGATGACCCGGCGATCCAGCTGTAGCCGCCAATACGGCCTCAGTACCAATAAATTGTGCGGGCAGCGCTTATTCGGCCATTTTTGTTAAAACTTATGTTCATGTGTATTTCTTTGAAGGGTGTGTATTTTTCCATATCCACATTATTTTGAATTGAAACATTTCTCAAAATGCTCTATTACTCTCGAAAGTTGCTTTAATTCTAACCTAGTCAGTTTTGATTGCCATTAATGTTTAGAGTGATTACCAAACGTATACCTTCCCTTTAACGTGTGATGAAACAAAACTCATCAGAAAAAAACAGCAGTAGACCTATCTTCTTCTTCTCATCAACCTTTTGAATGACACAATTTTTTACCGTTCTAACCTGAATTATAAATAAAAAAATATAAAAAAATAAAAAAACATGTAGTCTTTTTTGTTCACTGAAGCCCATTTATTAATGATCCGAGTTGATGCAGGGAGCATGACCAAACGAGACTGGAGTAAAAAATGTCACATAAAATACGAGTCCAGCATCATCTGCCTTTTCACACCCTCCTCTTACCTTTTAGAAAAAGGTGTGCAAGAAAGCTTAATGATGCAGTTTAATAATGCATTATGGCACGACATGGAATGCAAATTGGATTCGCCCGACGCCTGTTACAAAAGATGAGTGGGTCTTGCATTTCGTATCACTCACAGATCTAATCAAATTATCGTAGAAATATTGAGAGGCTGACGCCATATATAGCTCACAGAAACGATGGTCAGAAGGAGGATAAGATCGGTGTTGTCAGACTCGAATTCAGTGACCCGGTCTGGACTCGAATCACAACGGCCAAAAAACTCAGACTCGACAATCGTATTTCCCCCCTTGAAACTGATGACGACTCGATACTCGTGAGTCATATATTTTCCCCTAACAACAACATTTTACCAAAACTGTGTTAGAATACATAATTCTGATGCTTAATTTTCGATAGTTGCTAGGAAAAATATACCGCATCAACCGCAGCAGTTATCACGGTTCCGTACACAGAATAAAACATGAGATTTTTTTTTATTTTCTTATTCTCAATTTGGTAAATAGTCAAAATGTGTTCCGTCAGCTAACTGACTGTTGTATAGTATAAAACTCTAACTTGGCCTCAGACTCGAACTAAGGCCCTTTTTGAATCCACGGCTTCGGCTCCGGATTGGGCTTCAGGCCGCAAATTTATTTTCTGCAGCACACGTCGGATATGGAGTCAACAGTTAAGGGATAGGGAAGAACAGCCTATCTCTCAACTGTTGGCTGTATTGACGAAGTATGCTGCAGAAAAAAAATCGCCTTCATCAGGCCCAGTTTTCTAGTCTGAAACCCTGACCCCAAAGTATGCGTAAGTTAAAATAATTGAGGGAGCCTAGCTAGCCTGAGCCGATTTTGGAGCCGAAGCCGTGAATTCGAAAAGGGCCATAGTGACTCATGACTCTGACCCTAAATACGTTCTGAATTAAAATCCCATTTTATAAAAACCACTTTTCTTGTTCAGCTTGACCCGGTAATGGGTCAGGCCCCCGTGGACCCGTAATCCAGAGTTCTGTATAACTCCTATGTTTTATTCTGTGTACGGAACTTGTTACTTGCTGTGCACGATGCAGTATATCCTTCTTAGCAACTATTGCAAATTTAGCATCGGAATTATGTATTTTTTACATAGTTTTAGTAAAACTTTGTTGTTGGGGAAACATATGTGACTCGCGAGTACAGACTCGGACTCGACCTATATGTGACCGCAGACATTAATAATAAAAACGCAGTTGTCAATTTTCTCACCAGAAATTCTCTTCACGTCTAATTAGACTCAAAATATATTCCTCGAAACAATGCACACTACTTTTACCGCATCATTAAACTGTACTGTGCAACCGTACTCTCATTTCATAAAAAAAAAAATCGAATTGGCCAGTTAACTGGGGTGGAAATATTACGTGGCGCTTCAGTGACGCTACAATACTGCCATCTCGTGGCAAGAAAATTACGCCAGCAGCTACCTTTATATGCCACAAATGTATTTCCGTGCACGTTTTTGTTAATAGATCGTCGTCAAATTGCTTGAAGACAGGTTATACAATAAGGATTCGGTACCGGTCTCTAAGCCAATGAAATTGGATACTCTTATAGGCATTGCGTGTGTCAATATGCCATCAAAGTTCACAAAGTACCCGGCTTAATTTAACAGGGGCAAACCTTTTCGAAGATTTAGAAGAGAACACCTCAAATTCCTATTCTCTGTTTTCCCTCCTCCTTGCTGTCGAGCGATTACAAATCCCCCGCTTTAAAGAGGTCAAATGCACATTCAAAGTACAGCATTTATTCAAATCTCGCGTCTTGTTGACAGACAGACTACGTAGATCTCGAGCATCTAGAGTTCTTGGCCGGGAAGATGTTTGTATTGAAACACCGCAGTGGGATAAAGCAAATAAGGATAACGTGGATTTGCCGTATAATTGCCAGACACAGTGCATTTGATTAGGTCATGCGTGTTACGCGTGGGCTGCACGGTAAACAAAATAATCGTAATTTTACGGCGATTTCACATAAATTATCGTAACAATTTTGGTATCGTTATGTTTCTAATTAGTATTACCCTTCGAGAAAGACTCTGCAAGGGTCGAAACGTCAGGGCACTATATATTTGGGGGGCATTTAAACCACAGGTCCGTTTGGTTGGTAAGCAGTTTGCAACAGCTAATTTTAATATTTTTATTTTTAATGCACATCAACTGTAATGTGTCCCCCCCCCCCCCCAATAATCAGTTGGGGTGTCATCTTACACCGTTCATGTGCGTACCGTCAAACAGTACGCGATAGCTATTTGGCACAAAATGCTACCAGAAAATATCTCTTAAAACTCTGGAATTGTTAATTGACAGTGATGTGTTATAGTTCCTTCATAATGTTTTCCCGTCAGTTTATTATGTATGTTTTACAGCTAAAGAGTTCAAATCTTGTAATGTGGATTGTTATAATTATAACAATGTGACAGAGTGGTTTTAACGTTTCTCTATCTTGGGGCCACGTGATTTTGCTTGTCATGCGCAGATGTTATTTCGGCGTGGAAAAAAAACAACCTACTTAATTATCATTGACAAACGCGTAAATAAACCCTGTATTGAATAGCACTATACGACTTTATTAGTTACCGGTGAATCATTTTGAGATTTTAAGCAGATTTAAACTTCCTTACTTCATACAAAAATCATCCCATTTTCTCAGAATCTGTAATAATCCCCTTCCTGTCCTTTGGTAGACTAAGGTTTTTATTTGTGGGAGAAGAGGTAGTGTTCACCTAGCGAATCTCCAAACATAAAATGTACTCTTTCTTTGCCCCCGTCCCCCCCCCCCCTCATCCCAAAGACCCACCACGGCCTCCCGTCCACCTTTCATGTCCCCCTCATCCTCCCCCTTCCATGTCCCCCTCATCCTCCCCCTTCCATGTCCCCCTCATCCTCCCCCTTCCATGTCCCCCTCATCCCCCCTCCGTCCCCTCAAGTCCTCTATCTACATTCGTAAAGAGTAAATCCTCCCCAGCTCTCCAAACTCTCATCTCACTTTCCTCCCCGCACCACGTCACCCTCCTGGCATGCTCGTCTGCACTCCTCCGTACGAACAACAGACGTATTTTCTTCTGCTCCGAGAAGCACAGTGCACTTACAAACTCCTTCGGGTACATGACTTGTGTTTTGAGCTGACTAGCCACGGTCAGCTCTCTGAACTCGACGCGTCCTGCATAATAATTGCACCTGTAACCTTTCAAGTATGAATCCCTAAGGGTCTGGTGCACTGCCTCACTCAAGGAAACTTTTGTTGGACTGTGGACTGTTTGCTCCTGGTGACCTCGTTTCATATTGCATACATTTATTTCATAACATGAATTAATTGGCTGCATTTCTAATCCAAGTGCACCAATGTCCGTTTGCCTCAAAATGCGATGTTTTTTTCAGGCCCTTTTCGAAACTAGTACCCCGTGGAAAATATAATTCATTCGATGGCGTTTTCGGGACACCGTAGCAGAGAACCCCGCCGAAATGAATCATTGCGTCAACTCGGACCCTTTTCGAAACCGCGGCTTCGGTTTGGGCTTCGGCATAAGCTCCGTCCGTCTATTTCAAACACCATACCGAAATGCGCACGTTTACGAAATAACTGACGGAGCCTAAGCCGGAGCCCCAGCCAAAGCAATGGTTTCGAAAAGGGTCCGTGTTGAAGCGATGATTCATTTCGGCGGGGGTTCTCTGCTACGGTGTCCCGAAAACACCATCGAATGAATTCCATTTTCCACGGAGTGGTACTGCTACTATCAAACCCTAAAATTAAAAATTCTGAATCAACAAGCTTTCTTTTCAGAATTATAATAGCAAACCAAATGAATGATTCAAACTGGGCTGGATAACAGTAAAACCTGCATCAAGGAATAGTTACAATGCTTGATGGCATAACCTGTTGTATAGTCACTGTCTTCAGTATTGTAATAACAAACGTCTATTCTCATTCTACCAAAAAGGGATCAGACTTTTTACCCTCCAGACTCGGTTTGGTATACATGCGTTTGAATTGCAGAAAACATACAAGATGGCCGACCTTTAATAAAACTTAAAATACTGCAATGTATGGACACAACGTACACCACGTTGTCAGAGTGATTGGATCTTGCATACACAAAGCTGCCCTTGTACAAAACCAATTAGATGTCAATTAAGGCCCGGTAATCCATTTTAGACCAGTCCAGTCAATAAATCGCAAGGGTCTCCATGCAAAATGAAAAAACATTATAACATAGTAAAATCAAATTTGCTGGGAAATTATTTATGATAATTTGCAATGGATGGGCTTTTTTTTTTTCTTTTTTTTTTTCTTTTTTAACATACCGAGAAGAGATTGTCAACTAAGTATTGAAGCCCATATGATTTTCTACGGTAGAGAATCACGTTAAATGTTGTGTTGTTTGTTTCTCCTTATGATTCCCAGGAAAAATTATGAGTGGATAATTTCAAAACAATATCCATCATGCAGCGCCGAAACTAGGGTAACATTTTAGGGGGGCACAAGGGGGTGTGTACAGTTTGTTTTGCTAGGGGGTACTTCTTGCAAACTACAATTGTATTTTCTTAATTAACTAGCCCCTTTCAGCGCTCTTGTTATGCCGTTTACTCATTTTTTTATAAGATAATATGACGCGAGTGTAAACAAAAAATATTGTAGTATGGGGTTGAACGAATCCCGCTCTAGTCATTTTTTCTTTGTTCAACCCCATACTATTTGAAATTTACCCAGTCAGTTTCCTTGTGGTTTATTACTTGACAAATATAATATTGTCTGTGCATAAAAGGAAAAACAGCTTTAAAGACATTGAAATTCTCACACTAACATTTGACTCTGATAATTTTTTATTTCAATAGTCCGGATTTCAAATTGGGGCGGGGTGGGCGGTCATCAGTGGGCACGTCCCCCCCCCCCCCCCTCAGTTAAGCCATTGTAACTTGTAACTTGATACATTATATTTCAGTGTTTTGTTTTTACTCTCCGACAGCTTCGTGTACTCATCGAGCAATCTTTCGAAAAGCAGTCGGAGTGTCCCCCGCGTACTCGTCGATTCCGGGCTGAAGCATGCCACAGCATTGCCGTACAATATTTTGTGGAATGTAGGACCACTAGAGCTAACTGCAGGTAAACATATTTTCCCTCTACTCTAACTTGATCGGTTTGGGAAAGAATATAAAAGTAAAATCACATTTGCACTACCTTCCTTTTTAGTTGGGTAGAACTGAAGTGCTGCCCTGAAGATGTTGGGGCATCCTCTTTCTTCAGCACCTTGCATCCGCCCTGTTCACCCCCATAGGCCCAAACTAAGCATTGTAAGAAAGCCCAGGGGTTGTCGAGAGTGCCCCAATTGTCCAGATCCAACAGGAATGCCTCGAATGAGGTGTTTTTGTATCAAACTATTTTGATAGTCACTCACGTCTGTTGTTTTTAAAAATTGGCGAACAACAGAAATGGGCAACTGCCCAAATATTTTTGTATGTGCCAAATTCAGACAACAAGCAAAAGTAGGCTATACGTTGTTTTGTGCACGTCTTAAAGAGGAGCTCCAAGGTCAAATTCGGTTTTCTGATACACTCATTTTTCCAATAGAAAGAATCTTTGTGAATGCTGGGGGGGGGATTACAAGTCATGATGGAACGTCATCTTGTTGCGCTGTTGTCATGGTGACGAGTCTCGAACCTCACGCTAAATTGATGTAAAATAACATTCTACTTGATATCCTTTCGAAGAGAAATTTGAAGCACGATAATCATTGGATGTCAACAATAAAATGGGTCTGTACACTCAGCACTGGAATGTTTCGTGAGTCAAAATGTTAAATTCAGCGACGTTTCGATTGATTTGCAAGGAAAGTTCAGAAATAAACTAAAATATCCCCGTACAAAAATTTACAAACACATAATAATATTTGAATTGTGACGTCATGGATTTTTGGGGTACTCGACAAATTCCCCACTAGAAGGGAATCAAATGATGGCATTTTTAAAGGGAGGAGACAAAAATTTGGTTCTACAAAATGGCGGACCGTATTAGCTCACAAATCAAAAGGAAACCCACACAATTTTCGAGGCATATTTGTGTTGATCATTATTTTTAACTTTTAAAACATCTTTCCAACCATAATCATTTCGTAACAAACGCTTTTTATAGCCAAAGTGGCCCAAATCCAAGGCAACGTGTCTCCCTCTGACGTCAGAGACTTGTAATATTTGGTACACTTTCGTATTGGACTACCTGTTGGAAAACAGAGCCCCTCTTCATAGAACTAATGGCTTCAGGGTACATTTTTGGAAAACTAATTAGTTTTTTTGAGAAGTATAACTCACTCTTCAGGAAACCCTTGATGCACTCCCCCTTTAATTAGAACCGGCAAGAGACAACCGGGCATTAATCACACCGGGACCTACGTGCCATTATTCCAAAATTCCAATATAAAAAAAAAAAAATCATCGATTTCGAGAATGTTTTTTTAAGCTGTCAACTGGAATTGAGGGATCCGCCGTCTGATGATTCTAGCGGGCTATGCCACAGCGTTGACATGCATAACTTGACTTTTAACCAGTGGACCGCAATTAAAGGAACATTACAGAATTGGTTTTTGCTAACAAAACGGTTGCTGCAGTGTAAGCACTATATGTAATCCACCATATACATAAACTGACAAACCTGTAGACGTTTGAGATCGATCGGCCATCTGGGTCACGTGAAAATAGTGAAAAACCGATTACACATTTGCATGAAATCATATAGATTCAACAAAATGAATAAAACGCTCACTGAGCGATAAACTCCAATCGGAGAATTAGTTTATTCATTTCTCATCAAATACGGCATTTCAGACAGAAATATTTCAAGGGATGTTTTCTACTATCATCATCATTAGACCGTGTAAGTTTTATGTAAATCTGTGATCAAAAAGTGTATTTTACAAGTTTTTTTCTTAACAATTCTGTAATGTTCCTTTAAAGAGACAAGTTATTATTATTTTTTTTTTTTCTTCTTCCAACATACATGCTCAGGGCAATCTAAACCTTAAATCAGGACTGAATAATTATGTCGCATTAGCGGAGGGTTGCCTCAAGCTGTATGTTCTGTCTCGTCCGCCTTGCATATTTGCCCCCCCCCCCTCCCATAATGTCTGCTTGCCGTTTCAAATGTGTATGCTGCTCAAGCGCCTTCAAAACACGTGACATGAACATTGTTTTCTCTTCTGAGGGTCTGTAGATACCAGTCGTTAAACAAACATTGGTTGTAACAAAATTTTGAAACGAAAAAAAAAAAATGACTTCATCTCGCGAGGCTAGCTGTTTGTGTATGTGTGATTTCATTTTCACTACCTTATAGAAACCGAGAACAAAACAGAAAAGGGATAACAAAGGGCCTCCATGGGGAAATTCTAAAGACTGGGTTGCTCCACAAGGAATTGTGTGTACAAAGTCTACGGGAGGTTCTTAACTACAGGGACCAAGGAAAGAACAAAAGATGTCTCCACAGGGATGCAACAAATAGAATGTGTGATTGTGTGTGCGGGTAGGTATACACATTCAACCCGGGGGCCTATAACTTGGGAAACGTGAATTGTCATTTTAAGCCTCCATACATTGGGTTGGTTACTTTTTATGTAAAAAGCGCTATGCACTCCGGCCACTTGGTCCGTAAACCTTTAATTATTGTCAAATTAAAAATGACTGTAAAATAGGCCATTCGTCTAGACATTAATATAATTGCATTTACTATTCGGTTGATGTTGTAGACTGTAACAGTGACATGTTTTAGCCCCACGTATCGTTTAGTATCACATACAATTTGAAAGGAAATATCACAGGAAAAAAAAATTGCCGTTGTTTTCATTCGAAGAATTTTCCCGATGTTTGTCATTTGAAACAACATTAGCATATGTCACACGAACCGGAGAAGTACGTATCGTTGATCATGCATGCATGTCATGTCATGTCGGTAGAAGCCACACAGAGCGCCCGCTAGCGTCCACACAAGGTCTACTCATTAATTAGCCCGAATATCTGACGTCACACTTCCAGGCTCGCGAATAACGCCAGAGACCGGCTTGCAAGTTTATTTTCTGCAGCACACGTCGGCTACGGAGTCAACAGTTAGGGATAGGGAAGAACAGCCCATCTCTAAACTGTTGACTGTATTGACGAAGTATGCTGCAGAAAAAAAAAATCGCGTCCAGCTTCGAGCGTTTGGAGGAATCCTGACAAACGCACCTTTGACCTCGCATCCCATTGCGGTCTTGCGGATAAGGACAGGGGACCAGTCTAGCAGTGACCATCATTTGAATTAATAGACCGGTGCCTGTCCTTATCCTTGCAGATAAGGACAGGGGACCAGTCTACTCATTAATACTCATTTGCACATCACTGGAGAAAGAAACGTTTCACGCCTACTTCACTTCCCATGCGTTCTGGTTGACTGTAACATTAGTCCCCATTCCCATGCACAGACCCCCATGACAAAAATCTTTCTCGTAAATGGATAGGCTTTAAATTCCTTTGTCAAACACCCTCTTCACATTCTTCTCGCATTCGCTACTTCTCAATCACGCCAAATATTCCTCCCGAAATAGCAAGCTAAAATAACATTTACCAAGGTCCCCCGTTCATTACATCAAAATGTACGTCACTAACAGAAAACATACAAAATACACCCCAAGCAAAGCCTAATCCTCGTAAACACGTCACTACATTATTTTTGTAACAAAAACAAGGTCAAAGTCTTCTTTATTTCCAAAACTTACATAGACAGTGATTTAACATAATTATTGTTTGATTCATCATATTAATGAAGTATTAAAACAGCTTAGAAAAATATTTCAACAATTATTTTAACCGGGCAACTGTTATCAAGTGGATCACCTAACTTGAGAAAAAAGGTTTTTTCTTTTTCTCATAACGTTACGTACAAGAAAGAGCTCCCTGTTCGACACTATAAGGTTTTACCCAAATATTAAAGACTTTTACAATTATTGCTTATACAAAACTTCCTACCTCCAAAAAACCTAACCGTTCATAAAGTTTTTAAAACAATTTTTCGTTAAAGGAACATTACAGAATTGGTAAGAAAAAAACTTGGAGAATATACTTTTTGATCACAGTCTAATGATGAGGAGAGTAGAAAACATCCCTTGAAATATTTCTGTCTGAAACGCCGTATTTGATGAGAAATGAATAAACTAATTTTCCGATTGGAGTTTATCGCTCAGTGAGCGTTTTATTCATCTGTTGAATCTATATGATTTCATGCAAATGTGTAATCGGTTTTTCACTATTTTCTCGTGACCCAGATGGCCGATCAATCTCAAACTTCTACAGGTTTGTCAGTTTATGTATCTGGTGGATTACATAAAGTGCTTACACTGCCAGCAACTGTTGTGTTAGCAAAAACCAATTCTGTAATGTTCCTTTAAGCTACATAAACAAATGTTTAATTCGTATTCTCTTCATCCAACACTGCTGTGATACTAAAACACAGTGTAGCCTCAGGTAAAAAATAACAGTTAAATATTACTTCTTCTTTTTTAATAAATGCTTTCGGACTCGGTGTTATACACGTACGTTTTAGGCACTTATGTCAGATCTGTTGCTTTAGTAATTCTTTCAAAGAAATCTACCCTCTCTATTTTTAAGTTAAATTATATGTATAAACAATATTAGTTTACAATTGTACCTCGGAGTACAATACTCATTAAATATTCAGTTTTCTTAGTAAAATAGACCAAATATTTGGCGGCTTAAAAAATACTTTTGGATTTTTAACTTATACGAACAAGTTAAATACTGCCTTTAATCGTCATAGCATAAAATTAATCAAAAATACGTACATATTTTTGTCATAAAAATTTTACGATTTAATTGATATATAATTAGTCTAAGATGATAACATTTAAAGCAAAATAAAATGATAACATTGTTAATTTCTTTTACAATCACAACCATTATTGCGCCATCCTTTTTAAACTGAAAATGTAAGAGAGAAAAAATCTAGAAAATTTCGTTTTACTCTAAAAAAAGAAAATCAAAACCATGTGGAACCGAGACATAGCAATGACGCAGTAGTTATTTCACAAAGTCTGATACCCTTGCAACAAATGTAACATCCCTATAAGGTCATGCATTACATCATAGGTACCAGACTTTCACATAAGCCTTGGGAGACGAAATGTAAATACAAGATGGCAGCTAAGTTATATGTATTATATTATATACTATGGCATGATGCTCTAAGCAAATCAACTCTTAATTAGGTAGAACAAAATATTTATATACAATATCTTGACTTCATTTAAATGTTTAAAATGTATTGTTTTTTTGTCAAGGTACAATTTACAAATATTTATACTATAATCAGGGTGTCAACCAAAATGGAATAGCTTTCAAGACAAATGCCCGTTAGTTGCAACAAGTATAACAAATATTAGGAAGAAACAAAAGAAAGGACCTTTAAAGGATTCTTCGAATAAACTGAAAAACACGGAACCATACATGAAGCATTATTGCAACTTGTTCTGAACCACCAACAAAACAATATACTGGCAACGGGCGACACAATTTCATACCAAGGTTGTCTCTAAAAAAAGATATCAAATTTTAAACTACCTCTAAATATCAATTATTAAGGTTTTAAGAAGCCTTTTCTTGAGTACTCCCAAGTTTAGTACAAAAACACCTCTCTTGAAAAAAAAGGTTTTGCACAAATTATTCAGAAAACAATAGAAAACTTTGCGAAAAGTAAGGTCTGACAAAAGCAAAAACAAAAAAACTTGAATTCGGGAAGAAATTACAGTTTGCTTAAAATGAGATCTCAACGTGTAGATGCTAATTCAAAATCAAATGTAACAAAATAACAAGACTGGAAATTCGTTCAGACAAATGTTCGGGAAACGGCAAAAAAAAGCGTGTGCATCCTTTTCCCATTTTTTTTTTTTTTTTTTTTGTGCTTAAATATAAAGGCTTTTTAGTTCATAGTTAACGGTAGTTGTTGTAAGGCAAAATAATTCAGATAATGTCATGAAAAAGAGCTAGGAAGAGAACAGTTAAATTCATTTATCAAGTTTGTTAATTTTTCATTTTATTTGGTATGCATTCTGGCCTTCAATTGGCAAGTTATGATCAAAACTAAATACAGATTATTCAGCATTATCATGTAAATATCATAAACATAAAATAATAAAACTTTGTTTAGAGTTATTATTCATTTATCTATGGCATAATAGGTAATACAAGTTTCAACTTAAAGTGAACTTATATTAGCTTTCAATGTCTACATATTCAAACAGTCTGGCTACCAGACGTCATTGACTGACTGAGTAGCATAGTGCAAATTAGCCTGACCACTAAAAATCACTATTTAATTAGGCCAGCACACAAAATTAATAGGCTCATGACGGCAAGAAAGACAGTCTATGATTGGTCAGCTTTAGTTTAAAATGCGGGCCAAGTAAGTTCAATCGAAGCTATAAATTGCAAGAAACGTGCCATTTTAAAGAAATGTTCAGGCCAAAAATGGCAAAATCCACAAACAAATTATCAAATCCACCTTTTCAGTGCATAAACAGTACTTGTTTTTTGGTAAATATTGTCAATAAAGCACACACGTAGATCCTAACACATTATATTTATAGCAAAACAGGTTTCCCGACTACAAATACACAAACAAATTCAATCATAACACACACTGTCATAAATACTTGCAAGGCACCCGTCTTTTGCAACCAAGAGCATTGTGTTCACCGTTCACCCAAAACCCCTATGAAGGATATTGTTGTTTTTTTTTTTTTTTTTTTTTTTTTTTTTAATAAGTAAACAGGTATAGAGAAACATAAAAAGAGCTGCTGCTTGGGAATGATACAGGAAAATTACAGTTTGCAAACTCAAACACTAACTGATTTTAAGAACAACACAAACCTGAAGACCTTAACAGAATTAAAGTAGAATGAAGTAGTTTAAACTATTATAAGTGTGAGTTACATTTATTCAACCAGTATTGTGAATAGCGTCACCCGCCGAAAAAGGAGTCCCTTACCAATGTATATTTGAAAAGGATCTTCAGTTAGTACAAAAACTCAATTTTCCCAGATGTTTTAACAAATAAAGCAAAAATAGAACCTAAAAGTAAATCTAAATCAGAACTTGATAAGAAGCACATACAGAAACTAGAACAGCTATTGCAAGTTTTGGTTAAGTCAGAGTTAGTCAAATAATAAAATGCCTGCTAAACCTACGAGATTATTTACAAGTACTTAGTATATGTGTAATTTTAGAGACTACTTAATACCTATGTTTTGCAAGATTGAAAGTTTGTAGTACTTTTTTTTATATTTCATTACTTTTGCTGAAAACAATCTGATTTTAAGGTTTCCACAGCACTGGAAGCTAAACAATAGTACAGCAAGATTAGTAGCAATTCAACCAATATGTGATGTGTGGTCTAACCAGCGCTAGGTCTGACACATCCGGGAATTGTTTTCAAAATTATATCGGCTTGATGTTGGAGAGCGTTCTTAGTCAAAACGCTTAGAGAGGAACCAAAAAATACACAATGTTGCAATTGTGTTTGGTTCTCACAATCTTTGGCAGTTTCTGTCTTCACAATCCACTTGCATAGGACAGTACAGTAGAGTACACACTAATAAAAAAAAATCAATGAGGTTATTTCATTCAAACAATGAACTACTCAAGAACGAATATGCAGTCAAACTCCTAAAAGCGTAGATATCCAAGTAGAAGGTAAAAAGAGTTCCTACTCGGGACTAAATCCCAATTGGTGAACTGGGTTTCCAATTGGGATACAAGATCCACATTTGGACAATTTGGATGACCAAATGCTCAATAAACATCAGCTTTTGACACCAAAAAGAAAATTAATAAAACTCAATCATTCCTAAAAAATAATTAACACTTATATATAGCCTCATAAAATTATCAAATTTGTTTACATTAATTATATTGCAAGGTAGTATTTTTAGTATAAAATTTATGTTAGTTTTATTTTTATTTATAGCACGAGTACTTTACGATTGGACAGTTAGTCCTTTATTAGATAAAAAAAAGTACATCCTTTGACATTTGCATTCTACAAAGTGGGCAGACTGGACAAAATAAACAGTTTGTCCACTGGAAGTTTGATTCTCAATATTTTTTTGTGGGGAAAACAAAGTGTCAAATCTTAGTTCCGTCAAATGGACAGTGATTGCTGTGTTTAGCAAAAGCTGCATCGGGCAAGATTTTTCCTTTTTGAAAGAAGACGGTGAAAAAAGCAAATCATCATAAAAAATATATATTGGCTCAACTGGCGCATAGAGTACTAGAATTATTTTACCTTCACTTGTGAAAGTTTGAGCTGTTTCTAAAAGATATAAACTTTGTGAAAAGTGGCCATTCAGTAGGCGAGAAAATTGCTATCTAGTAAAAATTAGTACTAAAATGTTGACACCTGTGCCCAGTTTCATAGAGCTGTTTACGCAAAAAAGTAGCTAAGCACAACAAAATTATGCTTACCAGAATAAGGTTACCAGCCAAAATACCATGTCACATGTACAATCTGTGACCGGTATCCTGCTTATTTTTTGCTGAGCAGAAAATGTTTAAGCAATATTTAAGCAGCTCTATGAGTTTGGGGCCTGTTGTGGAGTTGCTATGTCAGTCTTCAACCTGACCTTGACCATCAACTCCATTGGTGAAAATATCTCCAACTTCCTGGCATACAAAATGGAGCAGTCAACCTCATCGGTAGACCCAGTGGTGTCATGAAGGGGGTAGTTGGTAGACCCAGTGGTGTCATGAAGGGGGTAGTTGGTAGACCCAGTGGTGTCATGAAGGGGGTAGTTGGTCGACCCAGTGGTGTCATGAAGGGGGTAGTTGGTAGACCCAGTGGTGTCTTGAAAGGGGGTAATCGGTAGACAGTGGTGTTTCGAAGGGGGTACGCCTGCTGAGATGGCGGTTCATTTGATTCAAGTCCTCAACGCTCCCTGAAATATAAACTCTCAGGCTCCTCAGTAAATGATTCTTGGCCCCCCTTGCAAAACCTCTTTCCCTATCCACCCAGTTTGACTACAATGGATTGGTTATGCCTCCATTGGCCATAGAAGTACTAAATTCTGACCTTCTTTCTTGAAGAGGGGTCGATCAGCTGAGACTTTCTGGACACTGACTGTCTTTTTGTGTTTTCCGAGCTGGCAGTGGATGGTCGGCATGACGATGATACGTAACTCTCGCTTCTTGTTCCTTCACCCCAAAAAATAAAAACACAGAGACAATAATTAAAACCATTTTGTGTCTATTTCATTTGTTTGTAGCTCAATACTGAAGTGATATGCTTCTAAAATCGACAGCGGGTTGACCTGGATCTGAACCAAGTACCTACTATCCTCAAGTGCAGTTTTTATGCTGAGCTTTCCTGGTTCAAGTCTGAAGGTATGACCACATATATTCATTTAGTTTTTACCCTTTTAACCCTTGCATTATAAGCAATGTGTACTTTCTTCCTACTTTTATGGGATTCGAACCCACGACCCTCAAATTCTAGATCACAACAATGGATGCACTGTGCCAGCTTACAATATGATATCATGTGATAAAGGCGTCTGGATAATTCAGAGATTAATTATTTTGCTATTATTATATTTCTGGTAATAAAACCAACGATGCCTCATTAGAGAACTTAATCACTGTAGCTCGAAAGTCTGAGGAAACCTGTAAACAAGGGTGCTTGCTATGTGAATCAGAAACACCAGGGTTAGCCCCTACTCTTCCACAATAAGTGTTCGGGGTTCTTTTACGTGCACTACCAATACTAGTACACAGGATTTACGGCTCAATGTCCCATCTGAAGGACAAAGCAGTTATGGTAAAGTATCTTGCTACAGGTAAAGGACACAAGTACCACGACCGGGACTCGAACCCACACTTTGCTGATCAGAAACACCAGAGCTTGAGTCCGGTTATCTTAACCGCTTGACCATGACATGCCACAATTTAGTTTTGTGCACAGTCACTGTTGAATTGCTTTGTATGGTTGGTCAACTAACTCACTGGTGAAGGTTACCGAGAGGCAAGAAGGTTCACATAGCTTTATACTTACACCAGCCATTGCCTACATAGCACACCGATCAGCTCTGCTACTCTGTTCTCTCCCCTGGTATTGGTCAGTCCAACTACAATGTCATTGTCACCTGACAGGTGCAAGATTGCCAATTGGTCAGAGCCTGGTGTAATGCTAACTCCAGTCACCTGTAGTTGGACATGAGTGGTCAAGAAAAACAAGTGCTTAAGACGAACCAGTAATTGACAAAAAAATCATAAATGGCCACCAAAGAATAATACTGGCTCGCCAAACCAGAAGTCTCAATTGTTTTCTTTGCCGAAAGTGGCTTTTATTAAAGATTTAGGAAGACAACAATGATCCAAAAAGCAATTCATAATAGGAAAAAATACCACCATTCAATTGAGTCCAAGAACAAGACTTTTATACATTAATTGCTCCTCTTCATCTCGGAGTACATACATCCCTACGAGATGATTCTTGTATAAGCTTGCGGTTGTGAGACATTATTTAGTATCTCATAGGGGAACATACTTCCCAAGAAGACAAAGAGAGATTTTTTAGCATAAAAATGGTTGTTTGGTCTCATTTTATGTTTTTACCTCTGATAAATTTGTGCCAATTCTCATAGGCTTGAAGGCTTTCTTAGGGTCTAGCTTGTAGATGAACTTATCAGTAACCAGTAGAGCTCGTTCTGCACACTTATTGTGCTTGTTGATCTGGTGGGGAAAGCAGTTACCATAATTTTTTTAATGCAGGATATACTTTTGGTAATTGTCAAAGACTAGTGTCCTCATTTTCACACTTGGCCATGTGCCTCACATTGAGGTTAGTGTCGTGAGAGGGCGCTTGCGCCCTCTAAGCGAAAAAGTAGTCTAGCGCCCTCTAAGTTTGCATATGGTGGTTTGTGACTAGCATTCAAGGATCCAGTTTGCCTTCTCTGAACGTACCTTTACTACAGAAGAAGAGAACAAGATATTTTGAAACTGATCTTTGTTCTTGAGTTGGCCACACGATGAAACGAAGGGTGCGGTTTGGTTGTTCTCGGAAATCTGTTTTGGAAAAAAAACAAAAGTTCAAAACAAATTCTCAAAAAACGCCTTTGAAGTAATTGTCTCGTCCGCTCTTTTTTCCATTGTCTATGTCGGCAGAGATTAATGTGGCTGGTAGTTGTGATAGTAGTAAGGAAGCATCTCAAAGGTTTACACAGTAGGAATGTTCTAATTGGATTGGTCAAGTGTTCCAGTGGGCTTAGATAGACCGGTCTGTTGGACAGTCTGAACATTCAAGCGGAAAATACTAAGGGGATGATTCCTTCGTGTACAGTTGTTACCGTGGTTCGGCACAATGTCGCGGTCCAGCAGATTGTTCTGGTGGTCCACTGGTTTGCAAATGTATGCCCACAAAAATGCTCCTCTGCACCAAGAATGAGACCCATCCTTAAGATCAACGGCATGTACATTGAGCTTACCGAAGCGAGATAGTTGCCCTGCCATTTTCTTTTGTAACCCCAGTCTTGGCAGCGTCCGTTCAGGGCATCCATGGCAGCAATTTTGATTTTCATCTCTGGCCATTCCTCCTTGGATAATTTCTTCAACATGTGGCGACACATCCACCTGCCATAATAGAAATAAAAAAAAACAATTTAAATAGTTGGAAAGCTTGGCTTGGAATTGGGAGATTGTCGGTTTGAATCCAAGACTGTCGATGAGTCACTGTAACTCCTCCCTAATACTCCCTAAGTAAGGAGAAAATTGTTAATATAATAAAATTTTACTGTACCGTCTATGACACTTCTGCATCATCCTGTGGAATTTTTTCAGCACCTTGGGGGGTTCGGGCCACTCAAGGCTCTTCCCGTAATCAGTCAAACTCGCAACATCTCGGAATGTTTCCTGTAGTTTGTCCAAGTAACGATGGATCTTAAAACGTCGGTAGAATGCCATGATGAAGTAGATGGCTCGCATCTTGTGGGCTCTTTGTCTGGCGAGAGTCCCTCTCCAAATCTGGAAAGGAAAGGCAGAAGGATGACACAACATAATAATAATATAATAATAGAGGATATTTTGTAGTGCGCCCTCTTTGTCAGAAAGACACTACTGGCGCATATAAAAAGAACTCTGCTAATGACGGCACTAAAATCCTAACTGAACAAGTGTGTTTTCAAGTTAGTTTTGAAGCTGGAGAGAGTGTCTACTAGTCTGAGGTTCAGTGGAAGAGCATTCCAAAGAGACGGTCCAACATGTGAGACAGAACCAGGGATGTTGAGGAGCATGGTTTTTTAAGAGCGATGCCGTCTTGTAGAAACACTTAGTTGTATTGAGTCCTGGATGTATCTCCATGTGGAGATGTGCCATGGATAGAATGATAGACGAGGAGCCAACTGAGTGCTTGTAAGATTGGAGAAATGTGTGACATGCGGTTTGTAAATGTGACCAGTCTGGCAGCCGAGTTTTGCAGAAGATTTATTTGGTTTAACTTGTTCTCCTATTTACCCGGTAATTGTACAAAACAAAAAGACTCGGACAAGATTCTTAAATATGAAACTGCAAATGAGGACTTTGTAGTAGTGAGCCAACCACAGTTTTAGATCAGTTTGGAAGAGAATTTAAAAACATAACCACATCTGCTCCTACCTTCTGTAAAAAGACAGCAATAGCTGGTATGAGCCGCCCTCTTGCCTCCTCAAGAATGTAGACAGACCTTGGTGTTCGGATGAACAACTTGGTCTTACCGAACGCCACATCCTCCTCAAGTCCTTGCTCACGGAGGAGGATTTGAACTCCCTGTTTGTCGACGCCTCCACGGAAGTTGGGCCATGTGAACTGTGATAGCATCTTATACCTACAAATAGAGAAGGTTTAAGTAGAAGAGTTAGATGGTAAATTGATTTTCCTTTGCCCACCAGCAGTTTGTTTGTGGAGTCGGCCAGTTTGTATGTAAGCCCTAACAAGACAGACACTGTGTGGTAATTTTAGTAGGAACTGTACTTGTGGTTTTTTTTATTGACACTACTGTGGGGTTAACCCCACAATGTTTTTAACAAGAAAGTTTAAAGAAAAGGAATAAGATTAAATGAAAGGAATAATATAAAACAAATGGGGAAAGCCCACAATGTCACTCTACTAAAATTGGGCGGTCTGCTAGTTTGTCTTTGAAGTCCAACAACTTGTTTGTGGAGTTCAACAGTTTGTCTGTGGAGTCAAATAGTTTGTTTGTGGACAGATTTTTGTGTGGTCCAACAGTTTTTGTATGGTCCAACAGTTCAGTGGTGAAGGCCAACAAACTTTGTTGTGAAGTCAACCATTGTATTCGTGAAGTCCACTAGTTCATTGGTGAAGTCCACCACTTTGTTTGTGGAGTTCACCAGTTTGTTTGTAGAGTCAAACAGTTTTGAGTGAGGTCCAACAGTTCTGTGGTGGAGTCTAACAGTGTGTGGAGTTACCATGTGGTGGTGGATTTTGTTAAAAGATGAGGAAGGATCTAAACAGATCGCACAGGGGAGTCTGTGTTTTTAACCATCTTGCTGTCTGACCATTCAATACCATTCACTGTGGTTTTGAATGACAGATAAACTATGCCAGCCTGCAATATGAACCATGAGGGAATGCATGTAGACAGTACACAGTTAGTTCTGTGCACAGTTGTGCCACCTTGGCAGTCAAATGGTTTCAAATAGTTGGTCAACTCACTGGAAAATGTTGCCAAGAGTCACTGACAGTAGGAGGGTTAATAAAAACTTACCTCTGTAGAAATCGTGTGTAGTGTTGACGAGAAGCAAAGCCCGCCCTCCTCACTCTCACATTCTCTATTAATCCAAGATAACGCACTTGATGAAGGCACCGTTCATTATCAAATAAGATTGGAGATTTGGTCTCATTCGGTTTGACACAACGGACATAGTACGGCTCCTATAAAAGAATCAGTTGGAATTGTAGGAATGAGAGGTTAGGTTCACTTCAGAATTTAGAGTCAGTAAGTAGACCTTTCCATTGCAATGTCACATCCATGAAATTTTGCCAACCAAGGTTGGAAAACTATGGAAAGCCATAAATGCAAAGCAAAAACACATTGCCGCAGTTTGTAACAATGTTACTCAAATATTAGAATAAAGTGTCAAATTTGTTGGAAACAACGTAACCAATTATGATATGTATTCTTTTTTATTGAAAGTTTGCAGAAATGTTGAATTTGGTCATAACATCCGTTAACACGATTGAATGTTTTGCTAATATTCGGCCGTCCATGCCAACCAAGACGATTTGTTTATCAACAATAGGAAGGTCTATAAAGACATACAGGTCATAGTGTGGCTCCTATAAAAGAATCCATTAGAAATGTATGTGTGAGAGGTTAGCTCACTTCAGACTTTTAGGATCATTAATACGTACACTCCAGACTTAGTATGGCTCCTATAAAAGAATCAATTGGAAATGTATGTAAGAAATGTTAGGTTCAATTAAGACCTCCGGTTCACTTCAGGGATGTATCATATTCGTTGGCTGTCTGTGAATTGAACATATTTTGACTTTGTTATAAACTTGGCCAATGGTTTCAGGGAACAGAAGCAGTGACGTACCTTTGACGCTAGATTCTTCACAAGCTCAATCATTGAGTTCTTGAATATTGTTCCTGCTGTCAACGGTCGCTTGGTAACCTAAAACAATGATCCAAAACAAACTGTCTACTTAAAAAACTTCAAGCCAAGAAGAGAAAAAAAATTAATTTTACATCGAATTGCTGTCAAATTTAGAAAGCAAAGCAAGAAAAAATGTTTTTAGCTTTGTCAGCATTTGAGACCAGACATTTCTTGTAGCAGAATAAACACCTACACGCACTAACCCTCCTACTCTTGGTAACTCTTTCCAGCGAGTTGCCTACACATAGTTTATCTATCTTTCAAAACCACGGTGGGTGATATTGAATGGTCAGACAGTAGAAAGGTTGACTGTGTACCGAGTAGATGCATTCACCACATAGTATCATACTGCGGGCTGGTACAGTTTATCTGTCATCCAAAACCACAGTGGGTGATATTTAATGGTCGGACAGTAGGAGGGTTAAAGTTGTGGAAAAAGTTGGAAAAAAAACATAATATTGAGTTTTGAACTGACCTCTGTCATCTTCATCTGACCCTCTGGCCACATCTCTGAGAGTACAGGATTAGCGCTAAGGAAGAGAAGCCTCTTGAAGTCTTGGAAGAGAGTGTCTTTATTCTTATACATGAATCCATTCACATCATACCTGAGGTGGAAATCAGAGGATAAAAAGGAGGGGTCAATATTTATAAAAAAATATGGTGTTTAACCCTCCTACTGTCAGTAACTCTTGGCAACATTTTCCAGTGAGTTGACCAACCATTTGAAACCATTCGACTGCCAAGGTTGTGTACGGTGGCACAACTGTGCACAGAACTAACTGTGTACTGTGTACATGCATTCCCTCATGGTATCATATTGCAGGCTGGCATAGTTTATCCATCATTCAAAACCACTTGAATGGTATTGAATGGTCCGACAGCAAGAGGGTTAATAGATATGAAAGCAACCTCCTTCCCAGGGGTGATCGATTTCGCCAAGCTATTTTTTTCCCTAGCGCGCTGATCGATCATAACCGTTGGTATTGGTTAGTTAAAATGTGCCAGTATATTGCAAATTTTAATCAGGCCTGTGGGCGATCCTATCTACTTGCGCGCTCAAGTATGGTAGACCTCAAAAGAGGCATTAAGTCATAGAGTAACTGGTCCCCTCTCATTCTTCTTTGATCTTGTGGCATGTCTAACTGTCTTTTGGGAGCCAATCAGTGTTGTTCTTCAACACAACCCTACCAGGGTGCAGTAGTGAGGTATCGGTAGCGAGGCTGATATGAAACGTACCCTGTGCTTGTTTCACTTTGTAAATTAAGTTCTTGGGAAATGCTTTCTGTTTAAAAGCGCTGTGAAATTGTGAACTGATCTTTATTGCACGCTAATGACCTCATGGGCAATAGCCAGGTAAATTGACTGCATGGGGGTATGGTCAAACAACAAGGGCCAGACAACGACATCAACTGCAGCTCATTGGTTAAACTTTTTGTGTGTGTAAGATCACCTCAGGCCTGAAAAATTTGTTCATGTAATGGCAAGGCAGTTTTTCAATGATTAAAGGCACAGAACTTTATGAGAAAAACATACGGTAAGATCTCAAGGGGCACCATAGCAGTGACCGGGGGTCGATTTCACAAAACTCTTCCTAACTTAGGACTAGTCCAAGGCAATGCTAAGAGATAGGACTAGTCCTAAGTTAGGACCAGTACTTAGGACTAGTCCTATCTCTTAGCATTGCCTAGGACTAGTCCTAAGTTAGGAAGAGTTTTGTGAAATCAACGGCAGGGGCATGAAGGCAATTGCCCGTTGCTTTTGTGGAGTATCAGGCACCTGGCATTTGGTGCTTGATATGGGGCATGGTGTACCCCCCGGGACCCCTGCTAAATTGCTCTCATGTGAAAAGGGCTATATACTCACAAGACATCACCAGCGTAGTGCTTGACACGGAAATCTCGGTCATGTTCAAGGGTCTTGTCCCCAGGCTGCAAGGCACGGCTCATGTAATGTGCATGGTTGACCAACTTCTGATTCATAGCCTCTAAAAACATCTGTCAGGATTTAACAGAAAACTAGTCAGGATGTTTCCCGCACAAAAAAAGGCACCAGACTATTCCACACACAAGCCTCACTATGAACTTCATAGGCTTGTGAATACAAACAAAAATCAGTATAAAACAAAATGGCCAATTACCTGATCCGTCACCTTGCCTACATTAAGGCACGCCTCATCCAGTATAGAAATGATACCCTTGTGTTGTTCCTCGACTAAATCACAAATGATGCGATTATTGAAGTACTCAATGGTGACCCACTCGATGCCTTCTCTTTCGTACTCTTCTTGTTCTTGCTTCAACACTAACATTATGAAGAGCTGTTGTAGTTTCTCATTGCAGTAGTTGATGCAGAATTGCTCAAAGCTGTCCGAATCAGAAACAGGGGTGAGAGTCAATGCTGGCAAAAGGGTCTGAAACTAGGATGCAAATGTTTACGAGGTATGAAGAACTGGTGGCATTTCCACCATTTGATAACCCCTGGGGTTAAAGATTTCTAGGAGCTTTTGGAAAGAGTAGCCTCAGCGAAACAGAAGACGATCAAAGAGCATGATTCCTTAATAATCTGAAGAAAATAGCAGCTACTTTTTTCACCAGCCAGATATAAAATAAATTTGACATTTCTCATCCCTGTCATTATCTCATCAAAGAGTTGACTTGAAAATTTTCATGACACACCCATGATGTACTTTTTAAAAGTGCTCTAAATTATATATGTTAACACTTTTGTGCTTAATAGGGGTGGAGCTTAGTAGTGACAGAGGGATGCTGTCAATATGTTTTACAATGTGTATAGAAACAAGTTCCAAGGTTGTAGCCAGGATTTGGTAAAAAGGGTATCCAACTTTGCTGGAAATTTAAAAACTGGGTGTCCAAGTTAATCACTTACAATACATTTACATGTAAATGACAGATGAAACAGGGTGTCCAAATTTAAAACAGGGTGTCCAAAAGACACCAAGACACCCCTCTGGCTAACATTATGAGAACAACGTTTTTCTCTCTGCGTTAATGTAAGCAAAATGTTTACTTGTGGTTACCTGTTGTCATCAAATATCTCAAACCCATAGATATCCAATACGCCGATGACGGTATTCTTGCCGTGCTGTAGACTGGTACCCCGTACTTCAATGGCGGCGTTGATCATTCCTACAATCCAGGTGAACAGTCTCTCATAGATTGCCTGCCGAAAAGAATGTTACGCTTGTTAAAGTTTTACGGTGGTTGGCGGTACCTACTCCTACGTTGAACTAATCCTGGCCTCTCAACAGAGGGCTAGCTTGGTTCAATGATTATGGAAACTGCTTTATAGTTTTGGGATTCGACTCCACCTTGAGTCATCAATGATTTGAATCCCTTCCGTTTTCAACAAGCGTTTAGCTAGGTAGAACAGTTTACCACTTAAAACATATACTGACACATGTCTATTATTATTTAAGGTATTATACAGGATTGGTTGAGCTGACCAAATAGTCGCAAACAGTGTTCATGTTTTGTGTGATCAACCACATACATGAAGAAACAAACTTGTGAAAATTTGGGCTTAATCCGTTGTGTGAATCAGGAGAAAATAGCAAAAAACAACCACACACAACTTTCAGCATGTAAACACATTGTCCTTAATTTTTGTTGTAACAACCGAAATCAGCTCTTGCAATTAAAATTTTCTTAAATATGACTTTTCACAGAATAATGGTTTTAGTACGAACCTCATAATCAGTAAGCTTTCAGTTTCAGAGCAAAATCAATCAATTATGTTTTTTATCTTTACCAATCCTGTATAACACCTTTAAGATTACATGCAGCTCTCCCCAGTCATCTTTCCAGATGAAACAATTTTGAAAGTCTCTTCGTAAACTCCTTCATATCTTGTTATCTACTCTTGCCTCACTTACTTTAGCAAAGGCATCCCTGCCGTAGTAAGCTTGCTCATCTGTGTGACTCTTCTCCATGACTTCACCTTTCGCTGCGACAACGCGGTAACACAGCGCCTTCTCTAGGTCCTCTTTGCTAACGTCGAGTAGCGTCGCGATCGTTGATAACTCTCCAGGATTACTGATGGAGCAGGTTTCTTTGTCCTCGCTCTCAAAATGAATATTCCCCTGATGGAAAAAAAATGTAAAATCATAGGAACAATTTAAAATAACTTGGGGTTGAACAAACAAATATTGACTAGAGCTGGACTTGAAGCCGAGACCCTCCAGATTAACGTGCCCGTGCCCTACCAACTGAGCAATCTTACTTTAATGTTGGTAGTCTCCCTAGCTTGTCAATATCTTTGTTCGGGGTGCCATTCAACCTGTAATTGCAGTGTAGCCAGGGATCACACCCTAGTTTTACCATACAACTTGGGAAGTGGCAGCAGAGGGATCACCTTTAGGGGATTTGACTCAAGCTCTGGTGTTTCTGATCAGCAGAGTTTAGGTTTGAGTCCCGGTGGTGGCACTTGTGTCCTTGGCGAGATACTTTCCCATAATTGCTTTGTCCTTTGGATGGGACATTAAGCCATACATGTGTAGGTCCTGTGAACTAGGATTTTTAGTGCACTAAAAGAACCCTGAACACTTATCATGGAAGAGTAGGGGTTAATCCCGGTGTTCCTGGTTCACATAGCAAGCACCCTTGTTGACAGGTTTCCTCAGGCTTGCGAGCTACATTGATTAGGTTCACTTATGAGGGGTCCTGGTTTCATGACCAGAAATATACATGTATAATAATGATACCAATTTTGTAAAAGTGTGTAAAAGCAGTTCTTAAGTCACACTCGTGTGTGTACAAGGAAAGACTAGTTCAATTTTTTTGTGGACAATTAGTGGATGTTGTTGATACGTACTAGATGCAAGATGACAGCAAGTAGTTTCCACATCGTCGTTTGTTGGTCCGCCGAAAATCCAGCATCTCTGAGTGCCTCCAGGGTAGCTTTGTGGTTCCTTTTGTCGTTGAAAAAGGCAGGCTGTTTAAAAAAGGTACACAGAAAAATCTTGTTTTCAACCTGAACGAATACAACCTTAACATAAATTCTCAAAATTCCTTTCTCTGAAGTTTGTTCAAGTTTGATGATTTAGAGCAGCACAGCCATGTCAGGATGCTTAGCATGAGGACAATTTTATATGATCAAGTCCGACGATTTAAAGGTGTAGAATTTTGATTATACTGCAGTTTCTGGCAACAATGTCTTGAATAAACTTGAATAAAGTCTTTCACTAGATAACAATCTTTCATCATCATGGCTAAAGTTTAAAGTCTTGTGCCCTACCTCCCCATCGCCTTGACTAACAAAGTTGTAGAGTTTCAGGTCCTTCTTGAGTTGCAAGTCACCAAGCTGCTGCTCAGTAGCTCCAGTTAGTAACTGATAGAAGGAATGGAAACTTCTTTCCCCCTTCTGCTGTCTGACGACCCTCGACTGTAAAACAAAAACAAAAAAGATAGTGTAAGGCATTTTGAGAGTCCTACTTGATGTAGTTGCCTTGAAACGGCCGCATACTAAAGAAACATTATTACTATTATCATTATAAATATTGTGACGAAGACTTAATCCATTGCCCAGACCAACGAGAAACAATTGAGGAAGTTATTTATCCTTAAACACACATTTCTAATTTCATTTCTGATTTCCTTGAGTCATGTCGAGACATTTCTTGTTCCAAAGTCGGATTCTGAAATTACCTCTGATACTCTTTAAGAGGAACAAGGAAGAACATACGGGGACACTTTTCCACTATTTAAAGGGAGGGTACACCTTTGGTAATTACTCCAAAAATGAATGACCATAAAAAAACTTACTCAGTAAGAAGCCCTGCAGCTGTTGATAATGTATAACATTTTGAGAAACAATTCTTTTCAAAGCAATGTGGTTTTAGAGAGAGGGATTCAAAAACATTTCATTCTGAGAAACGTTTCTGCATATTTCTCAGATTGTGTATTCTAATTATGGATTATTCTTCCTGCACGGACATAACCGCTCCAGACTATTTTGGCGATATCTCAAAATGCTACCACCTTTTGAAATGAAATTTTGACACAGGTTAGTTTCGTTGTATTTACATCTACATTTGTATGGGATTAAAACAATCAAATGGTCCCAAAACCCAAAGGTACACATTGCCTTTGAAGCACAATAATGTTCTTGCCACAAACAATATTGCTCAGCAGCACTGGGTTACCTGCCAAAGAACCATGTACATGTAATGCACATTGCTTGCGACTGGTTGCCTGCTTATTTTTGCTTAACAAACAGAAAAGGCGCTTATCAGAAATTACACACAGTACCTGGCAAAATTCGGTATGAAAGAAGTCACAAGCAATATTAAAATATAAATTGGCCCAGGTTTTATAATAGTCTGTTTCTTGTAAGAGATTTCATCAGCTTAACCATTCTTTGATTAAATAGCACACAGCTTCATAAATTTGTGTATGGTCTGACTACTGTCACTGTATTTTTTGCCATTCAACATAATTTCCCTCAAATAAATATGACCTTTAAATTGGCACAACCACTTTCTGGTAACAAAAAAAACACAACAAATATGTTCTGTCTTCAGACAGATTTGTATCAGCGCTCAAAATCAATTTTCTTCCCTCTGTACAAGAGAGACAAAATGTCATCAGGGCAAACACTCCAAATATGTCCTTGGGTTGGAGAGTCCTCACGGATCCTACTTAATACACATTGCCTGTATTGTATTTAAACACTACAATAATACTCTACTATGACGACCCTCTGCTTGGAATTTCCTGCCCAGCGAGAGGGACTCAAGGAAATGCATTGTGATTATTCCCCGGGTTTGGCATTTCACTTCCGATTGAACCTTGTTTTGTTAGTGGTTTGGCTAAAAAGGAAACGTGTCAGATAATGAAGGGACCTTGATGGGTTGAATTGGCGAGAACAATGTCAAAAGAACAATGTGCACTCTCACTGATTTTATTCAACATGGGGACCCAAAAACTTACTGAGCAAAATAGATATACTGTTTACCTGGAATAAGCAGGAAACTTTGCCAACATAGCACAAGTGGCTACATATGTATAATGGCTTGACGTTTTTTGGCTGGTGACCCTGCGTTAAGCAAGCCGAAAAGATTGTGCTCAGAAAATCAGGTACAAGGCCAAAATTCCTAAAACTTTTAAGTCCTGGCAGGAACAAATTTCCCGCCCCCAAAATACAAGCACTAAGAGGAGTTGGGGATAGAGGTGGGTGATTAAAATATAATGGGAGCTCACATAAGCCCTTTTCACACTGCTTTATTCCCCGTGGGTAACCCCGTGGAATAGCGGTCGGCCTTTTCACACTATGATCGCTTTACCCCCTGTCTGCCCCCTGTCTGCCCCCTGTCTGCCCCAGCAAGAAGGTATACCCCGGGGAATAGCCACCCCTGCTCCAGAGTAGGGGTAAGCAGTAAAACCCAGGGGCATTCTTAATACTAGCGTCAATGTAGGTCAACATACCAGAGTCTGATTGGCTGACAGATCCTGAGCTTAGATCCTTCTTTTGGCACAACATTTTCAATGGGATTTGATGTGTTAAATGTTCTCCATAAGAACTGTGCATAGCATCAATGTAGGTCACCCCCAACCATAGGCACAAACTGACTCTCTGACTGGTCAACAGTTTCCTCAACTTAAGGTTTAATTTGGCTCTTATCTGATAAACAGGATCCTCTGTTTGTCACAAGTAGGCAATAGAAATAATCGTTTTACAATTTTCTGACGTACAGTGTAGGCAATGGAAACTACAGAGTGTTAAAGTTTCCGCACCTTATGAACAACTGTAGTGTGTAACTGCACAATGACCCAAAGCTGTTTCACAAAAGTAGTACACTCTGGGTCACTGAGTGAAACCACAACAGAAACCATGCAACTTCAACTAGTTAAGACAGATCACAATTTAACAGCCACCGAAGCTAAGAATAAGGCATTTGATCACTGAATGACAACACGTGTAGTACTTTTAATAAGCAGGACAGTTCTATTCAGAACTAAGTAGTCTCCCGTATTCTAATCTGCGGCAGTAGAATAAATAGCAAGACAAGTTCTCAAGAACAAATCTCGACAGCAAAGTAGGTTTATACACATGGTGTTACCGCAAACTGAATCTACATTGTCAGCAAAGCTTACTGATAGCTGCTGCCTGCAACCCCATTTTGTAATGCTCCCTGTATACAGTAACCATAATCATAATGATGTTCATTATATAAAAAAAAGGAAAGGAACCAGACTATTTTTCCATCCAGCCTCATTTGGGAATTTGAACACAAGAAACAACAGGGCCTTGCAATAATGAAGGTTTACTCATCAACAAGCTCACTAATTATCTTGCGTTGCCTTTTCAGTGTAAACATAAATGTGAAAGGCTGTTTTCCCCGTACTATAGCAGCTGCTGCTAGTGGATCACCACATCAACATGTGATGAAGCATATGCTGCCCTTAGCAACACCCTTAGCAACAGCAACTGCCCATTTGGACAGGGTCTAAGCATAGTTACAATATAGACTGGCCTTGAGGTCACAGGGGGGGGGGGGCTTCGCTCCTATTCTGATGTCACCAGGCCAGGCCTTGGAACTTGGTGTTCAAAAGGGCACGGCAGTAATTGCCGTGTTTTTTCTAAAATTTGATGGGCATCGCAGCAATTTCATAAGTGTAAAAAGGGCTCCACGGCATTTTTGTCAAATATGGGCGGCATCACGGTTGTTTCGAAAAAAATAATGCAATTGCCGTCGGTTATTTCAAGGCCTGCCAGGCTGATTGTTCCGTGCTCCAAAAGGAAGGCTGGGGACAGTTCATTCCTTGTCGGTACTCCTAAATTGTGGAACAAGCTGCCGTGTGCTATCAGGGAAGCGCCATTTACTGTCACCTTCAATCACCAACTCAATACTCACCCAGTTCCCAGCTTATGATCTATTTGTTTTAATGTATTTTCTTCTTTTGTTTTGTTTAATTCATGCTGTTGATTGTGAGGCCCTGTTTGTTTGTAGAGCGCCATATAAATGCCCTGTAGTATTATTATTATTATTATTATAGTTTATATATTATACCAGCAGGACTTGTAAATGACAACATATTTATCTAAATGAAATAGTTGTCTCACCCATAACAATGTATTTTTAGACTTCAAGGTTGATGAATTCATGATTTTCAATCAGAATTTTTTTTCAAGGTCACAGCCGTGTGACCTGAAAAATTATTTCCATGTAAAATACTCCAATCTGCCGAGCATTAACTGGTGCACAAAATCCACTTAAAGGGACCTGTTGCCTTGGATTGGGTGATTTGGGTACAGGCCTGTATGCTTCGTTCTAGAAAGGGAAAGGGCACCAAGGCATTCTCTCCTGGGTAAAGGGCACCCTATGAGGAAATTGTAAATTTCTATTGGAGCATTTCAAGGGCACGAAGGCAATGACCAGGGGGCATCGAGGCAATCGCCTCCGTTACCTTCGTGAAATATCAGGCCTGGGGGTATAAAAAGGGGTTTGATATGAAGTGAACATGGTTAGAAAGATGTTCTACAAGTAGCATATAATGATCCACACGAAGATGCCTCAAAATATTTATTTCATAACAAACGCTTTTACAGCCCAAAATGCCCAATCGGAAGGCAATGCATCACTTTAAAGATTTCAAGGAAGTGAAATGCCAAAAAATATGCAATGACCTTTATATAATTTTTCACAAAACATGTATTGACTTCCAATGCTCTCTCGAAAACTTCATTCAATGGAACTGCTTGACCTGTGAAATGTGCATTGTATATATGCAGAATGATGGTTTAAAACTGAACACATTACCTTGTTCCTTGTGTGGGAGAAAACACAACCTACATGTACATGTATCTAGCCATTATATATATTACTGCTGAAGTAAACTGATGCCAAAAAAATGTGATGACCTTATTAGCGTTTTTCACAAAACATTTATCAACTTTCAATGCTCTCTCGAAAACTTCATTCAACGGAACTGCTTGACCTGTGAAATGTACATTTATATATTTCCAGAACGATGGTTTATAACTGAGCACATACCGTGTTCCTTGTGTGGGAAAAAACACAACCTATCTAGCCATTATTGCAGAAGTAAACTGATACCGCATCTATTTGTTTTCATTCTAAACAACTACAGCGTTCCCACAACTGTATAAAGAATGTCAAGTTTGTTGTTACTGCAGGGGACTTATTTTTGTTTAGGTTTTTGTAGTGTAAACTTTGACACCCCAGGGTGGGAAGTATACCTTTGGGTTTTGGAACCGTTCAATTGTTTTACAATAAAACTAACCTGTTAAAATTTCAATCCAAAAGGTGGTAGCGTTTTTTTTTACATATTGCACAAAATCTGAAGCGGTTATGTCCACGCAGGAAGAATAATTCGTAATTCGAATACACAAACTGAGAAACGTTTCATGCAGAAATGTTTCTCAGATTGAGACCTGGCAAGGCGACCTGGCAGGGCGACCTGGCAGGGCGACCTGGCAGGGCGACCTGGCAGGGCGACCTGGCAGGGCGACCTGAAAGGGCGACCTGGCAAAGCGACCAACTTGTAGCTGCCGTATAACCAAATCTCACACCCAAGTTTATGGAACAACCTGAATGTAAATTTAATCTCCTTAAATCTTACCTTTTCCAACAGGTAGTTGTTGATATGGCCACCGATAGGATCCCCTTTAAAGTCAAAGTTGATGTCCATGTATTTGCCGAAACGGCTGGAGTTGTCATTGCGGTTTGTCTTTGCATTCCCAAATGCCTCTAAGATTGTGTTGGACTGAATTAGGATGTTCTTAACTCTGAAATTGTAAAAGAAAAAGTAAGATTTAAAACTCGGGGTGAAAATAAGATATAGCAAGGTTTGCAAAAAAATACCATCGAAATATTCTCTCTAACGATCTACAGTATTATTCCTTTTTTTTCTTCAGGTAATTAACCAAGGGGCTCTCAAAAGCAACCAGCTCTGTGACCTGCAAAGTGCAAGCCTGAAGATACCTGTGTAAAGAAGACGATGAAGAATTCTTAGTTTTAGATGTGGGAGGAAAACCCCAAATAAGGAAAACCCATGAAATCAGGTAGGGATTGAAAATCCATCTCTAGGGGCCAACTTTATAGTGCTGCTTAACCGTGAGCAAATTTCCGTGCTTCACCAATTAGCAAGAAACTTGGCCTGTGCGTTCATCATGAATTTGCATTGTTACGTCATTCATTTTCATACAGAAAGCACTGGAAGATTAGCATGCCGTCTAATTAGTTCATGGTTAGCAGCGCTATAAAATGGAAACTCACACAGTTTAGCACAAAATCGGCTCTTGAGCAGCTCTATGAAATTGGGCCCCGGATTCGAACCGGGTCGCAGAGGTGAAAGGCAGGGAAGGAACAACTGATCCAACTGCAATTCCCCAATATATTGGTTCCCAAGAGAACCAGTGATATGTGGATTGAACAACTTTTTGTTTTTGTCCACCAATACTGATCGAAACTGAAAGATCTCGTCTGTATGGTATACTTTGCATTGCCAAGTATTTTGGGACTCGAGCACAAATAATTCTCTGAAATAAATCCCCCGTGATAGTTTCTTTCCTTGTAAAGTCCAACAGAAAACTGATAGCGATCTCCGATTCAGGACTCCAATTTCTGTGATAGAAACTAGAAGTTGGTATTCTGAAGCAGTTGTTTGTGTGAAACTTAAGCCAATGTATACTAGGTGTGAGGTAATAGTGCATCGGCTTCCAAAAGCTGAGCACTTTCTACACATTCCTTAAATGAACAATAACCAAGTTAAACCAGCTTGAATTTCTTCCTGAAATTATAATTGCTCAACATTTTCTGTAATATTCCTTATTTCTATGCAACAAAACATTTCCTGATAATGTGGACAAGAGTGTCCCCCCAAATGTTCCTTACTTTAAAACTCTTTCCTTGTACAGAAGTAACCCCCCGAAATTTACTGGAAAAACACTAAGAGAAGATTTTCTTCTTCGATGGGTGATACTCGGCAGAATTGAAAGATATTTATGAGACTCAAACTCAACATTTGAACATCAATTTTTTTTTAAACAAAGAAAAAAATTGAAAAAACACAAGACCACGGAACTTGAACCACGGTCTAGTGTAAAATTCGAGCCCTGCCCCCACCTCTAAATTCCTCCAAAGAATTCCTGAGACTCCCAGATCACAATGAAGACACTGTAGGAGGGGTGGGGGTGGGGGGGAGTTGCACCATGCCAAATATCGAGCACCAAATGGATCAGCCAGTGCACACATTTAGAGATTAATTTGTGTATTCATGCTGATATAGAGCACAGGGTACCCCCCCCCCCCCCGCAATGTTCTTATACTTTAACACACTATTTTTCTCTTGTACAGAAGTTCCCCCCGAAAATCCTCTAAAGAATTCCTGAGCTTCCAAACACACAATGAAGACACAATAGATGGAAGGGGGGGGTACAACCATGCCCCAATGGAGCACCAAATGTAGTTTGATGATGATGAGGAAGTATCAGTTTTTTGGGGGGAGGCAAACCTGAAGTGGGGAAACCCACGCAATCAAGTAGTGACTGAAAATCCAATCCACAAGGCTACAGTCCGGGATTCGAACAGGGGTCACAGTGGTGAAAGGCAGGAAAGAAACCACCTAGCCAACCTGAATGCCTGATCTTTTATTCAGATTTATGTTCACCATATAATAGGGGGGTGGGGTTACCACCATGCCCCATATCCAGCACCAAATGTGAATTTGAGGTGTTTCATTAGGGGGGGAGGGCGGGAGGGAATTGGGGGTGTTCGGGGTACCTTGAATTTTACCTTTCTACCTCCTGCTGTTTACTGATGTTGGTGACCGCTGCTATGTATCTCATGATTATCTTAGATGCTTCTGTCTTTCCTGAGCCACTCTCACCTGAAATCGTTAAATTATGATTTAAATCGTAAAAAATATGAAACCATTTTGTGGTGTGTCGTGGCCGAGCAGTCTACTGCATCAATTGAACTCAAGTTCTAACCGTTGAATCATCGGAGTGTGGGTTCGATTCCCGTTCATGACACCTCCGTTGAGCAAGGCACTTAACCATTATTGCTTCTCTTAACCCAGGTGTGTAAATGGGAGCCTGAGAGGGTACTGTGTTGGATTAACCCCTTAGTCCAAACAGTGTCCTCCTTTTACTAGAAGCTCAATTTGTAAAATTTTACAACCTAGATAAAATTTAAGCAAGGGACCCCAGCTAAGTTGCTGTCGTCTGAAAAGGGCTTTACATGAGCTGCTCTTTGTCTGTATTTTTAGAGGATATAACTAAGCCTTAGGGGCCATTCAAAATGATCAAAGTTTTAAAATGTTGATCTTTTTTCGAAATTGTTTTGACCACCCATCCCATCCCAAATTTTGATTTTCAAACATTGACCGACTATTTAATATACACTGAAGAACAGAGTAATGCCTCAAATGAAGCAGATATTTTCAACAAATGTTCTCCCAGCTCAGGAGTTTTCAATGGCCTTTCCGGGCTTCCAGAAGGCAACTTTTTTAGTTGATACGAAGAGAAAATCCTCCCCATCGGCACGGAGGTCGACTATTAAAACAAGGTGTTTGAACTGCACAGACAGTTACCTTCTATCATTTAAATTGAAAACTGAATTTCGCTTTTTTAGTTATTTCTATTGACCAACCCACCCACAAATTCGAAAAAAAAAATCTAATTTTTCAAAACATTTATCAGAATTATTAAACATTGATTATTCTGAATGGCCCACTTACCGGAAATAACAATACAGGTGTCCCTTGCTCTGCGTTTCATGCTTTTATACGCTGCATCAGCGATGGCAAAGATATGTGGAGGGCGTTCGTAGATCTCTCTCCCCTTGTAACTCTCAACAACCTCTTCCCCAAAGATGTCCACTGTCCTGTAAGGGTTGATCGACACGCAGACCTCTCCGATGTATGTGTAGATTTTAGCATTTTGGAATCTGGAACAAGTCAGAAAAAAAATCACTTTCTCGTTTGCTGACATCCAATGTCGATCATTCTGGCCGCTGATTTCACGAAACTTTACGCAACTGTATTTAAGTCGCGTAAGTTGTGCAGTACTTTTAATACAGTACAAGAAATCTTGCACAGTTGGACTTATGCAATTGCGTAAATTTTTGTGAAATTGTTTTGATTGATGAATTTGATTTACTGGTTTTTTGTTCCGAACATTTTAAAAGTTGGGTCATAAATTAGTAAGTACTCCAAAAATTAATGACCATAAAAAAAATTACTTGGTGAGAAGCACTGCAGCTGTTGATAGTATAAACTATATTGAGAAAGGATTCCCTTTGAAGTAATTATGGTTTGGATAATTTTTCACCCAAAACTTTTGAATCTGAGAAACAATTCATACATGAAACGTTTCTCAAATTTCTGAGGAATGGTGTCTATATTTATGAATGCTGCGCCCAGAGATGCGGTTGGTACCCGCTGTCATCTCTCTAAATGTGGATAGATTCAACGTCCCTTGTGAAAATACTGTGACAGTTTTTTGCTGTTTTCTCAGCAAGTAGACACTGTATTCAGCTGAAACTTTCACATGTGACTTTTATTGTATCTTTCTTTAAAATGTTGCCAATGAATCAGCATTATGCTGACAAAAACAACAAGAAATGTTGAGGCAGAGGCACACAAAACGTTGTTCAGCTTTTTAAGTTTCTTTGCCACTGTTATTATTAGAATTGATCAAAGTTGAAAAGGCACACAACTGTTTTGAAAGAGAAACATCCTTCTTTTAGAAAAAAAATTAGGCAAGCCACAGGGGATGCCTGGGCTTCCAAAGGGGATAACAATCCATGTTTGCCGGGGTTAGCGATTCAGGTGTGAAAAGGTCAACCAAAATTTTCTGGGAATTTCCCTAAGAATTTCGTCGAGTGTGAAAGGGGCCGACTCAGTCGAACAAACTGCACTAGTAAACTAATGTATAACAGTGGATCAGGCATATCGAGTCCAATGGTTTGGGTGTTGAGTTACAATACCTTAAAGGAACAAAACACTATGTAATCCACCATATACATAAACTGACAAACCTGTAGAAGTTTGAGATCGATCGGCCATCTGGGTCACAAGAAAATAGTGAAAAACCGATTACACATTTGCATGAAATCATATAGATTCAACAAATGAATAAAACGCTCACTGAGCAATAAACTCCAATCGGAAAATTAGTATATTCATTTCTCATCAAATATGGCATTTCATACAGAAATATTTCAAGGGATGTTTTCTACTATCATCATCATTAGACCGTGTAAGTTTTATGTAAATCTGTGATCAAAAAGTATATTTTACAAGTTTTATTCTTACCAATTCTGTAATGTTCCTTTAATGGTGTTGGATTTTTGTAAGAATGAGGAAGGATCCTAGTAAATCAATCAAGGGAGTTAGAGTCTAACAAGCTTAGCGTAGCAGAACTACATGTAAGTCTGAAATCAGTCAGAAGCAATGAAAAATACATTGATAACTTGTTGGCCAGTTTCTACTGAGCCTGAAACATTTTTGTAGAGTAAGTTTGTGCCCTTGTATTAAATTGATCATGGCTTTTGTAAATGAGCATTAGTCATAAATTAATACACTTTGTTTGACAGAAAGCAATCTTCGGCCTTTTATTTTGACTGTCTGGGGCGTTTCCTTCGGAACTCCAACAAATTTACCAGGGCTGTAGTTTGAGGGTTGGTTTAAACAAAGGAGTTAAAATTAGATTTTAGTCATACATTTAATTGTTTTATCATCACATGAATGATTTTTAATAGGGAAGGTCTGCGAGTTTTGCTACTGATCACAGTTTTTTTTGTCCGTATTCAAGTCAATGACGAAGTACGGAAAAAGATAAATGAATCACTTTGTACTGCATGTACAAAAGAAACATGAAAAAACAGCTTATTTTTGGCTTGCTTGCAGAAGTTGCTTTTTCATAAGTGGCCTTCCAACATACCCAACCAAAAGGTCTAAAGGTTTAGGGGTATACTTTCCGTAATTGTCAAAGACCAGTATCCTCACTTGGTGTATCCCAACATATGCATAAAATAACACACCTGTGAACATTTTGGCTCACTTGGTCATCAAAGTTGCAAGAAAATAATGAAAGAAAAAACACCCTTGTGGCAAAGAACAGTGATCTTTTAGATGCCTGAGATTCTCAGATTTAAATTTTTGGGTGAAAAATTACCTTTCTCTAAAACTGTACGTAGCTTTAAAAGGTATATTGTCAGGGTTAATATAATTTTATTTGTTGGATCAATTAATTACGTTTTATAATTCGGTTTCATCTACATGTGCCATTATGGGTCATTCAGATCCAGTACTGAACCATGAGTTAAACAGACATTAAATTCGGAACTCTCGCACGCAATAATAATGAGGGCGCACGCTAAAGCTTTTGTTTGTGATGTGACGGTCAAAGCACGGGCATGTACATGTAGTAACTGGGTGAGTGTTCATGTTTCCATGTCCATCCACAAGCAGACTATGATCTGGACAACAGTGCCCCTTTAACTGAATCCTCAAATCGCTTAGACTTTGGGGGCAATTTTTTTCCTTTAAAAAAAATAATTAAAAAATTATTATGATATTTTTCTAAGCTTGAGGTTGCCATCTTGTCACTTATTGATACCATGAGTTTGAGCGTTCATAACATCCCACCCTAAGTGACAAATGGACGGTGGAAGACGAAAGATAATCAATTATCTCCGCAGAGATTTACGCGGTGGAGACCTGGAACTTGTTACGTGCGTGAGTGATTAACCATTCACTGCAGATGAACAAAATACTGTAACTGAATGAAGTCGAGTCCTTGGGATTTTTAATATAAGGCAGGATTAATAACTGAATTGTATTGGTAGCCCAGCCTTCAATTGAAAAAGCTAAGTGCCCTACACACAAGTACACGCACACAAGTACACACACTGTGAGATCAGAGGTGACGGTTTAGTGACAATGAACAAAAGTCTCATTGGATGATTGAATCTTGTTGCAATTTGTTAATACAATTTCTGCGCTCATCTTCTTTTTATTGTAAAAAACACCAATGTGGACATACTGTTGAGTCGGTGTAAAAACGTCTCTCGATTTTGCAAAGTATCACGCACAAAAATGTTCTGGTCAAAAAATGTTGTGTCTCCATATTTTTAGCAAGAGGGGTGTCTATTTGTCTTTCAAGGACACCCCGTTTAAATTTTGGACACCCTGCTTTATCTGTCATTTACATGTAAATGTATTGTAAGTGAACAATTTGGACACTCAATTTTTAAATTTCCAGCAAATTTGGACACTGTTTTACCAAATCCTGAATGAAACCTTGTGTGTCTGGAGTCGGCGCTTGCTTGTTTACTGTGTACATCTGGGCTATTTGAAGCAAAACATGTCAAGACAATTTCATACTCGTGCGCAATGTAAGTGCCTAATACTGTAGTTTGCACAATGATATCAGGGCTTGCCCTTAACACTAGCCCGGCGTACATTGTCTAGTAAAAAATGCTACACTGTATGGGCTAGTAAACACCACTTCTCAACTTGCCCTGTGGGCTACTAAAAACTGTGCAACCTACCTGTTTAAAATGCTAATTTCTTCCTTTTCAGATGTGAATAATTAGTGTATAAAATGTGTTTATCCTTATTGAGTGTGTGAATATAACTATTTAAACTGGTTGTGATCGTTAACATTAACACATCAGAACATTAAATTCATTGCAATTCCTGTTTAAAATCTGGGCTACTAAAACTTCCTGGGGGCAAGTAAAATGCGCAGTTTACTGGCCCGGCCAGCTACTTTACAAAAAGCTTAAGCACAAGGCCTGGATATGATATCTTTAAATTTGAAACAATCTTTGGACGCTGTTTTTCAAGTTCCTGGTTTATCACCGATCCCATGTATAGGCCTATGACCAAAACAAAACAATAGAGTGTACCACTTCTCTACCTTCATCTTTGCAGTTTTTCCAAGGCTTGAAAAAATGAAAGGAACTAAAACCACTCTTTTAAAAAGTATTTGAACATAGTAAATGGACATTCAGGCGTCATACTCAAAATAATTGAGTTGATTATGAGCTATCAATTTTTCTCCTAAATGTTATCCTATTTAAAAATTAGATGGAAAAGACAGGTAACTGTTTTCGTCCATTTTTTGATGGAAATAAAAAGAGTTATCAATTTCAGTCCGAGAAACTTTTCATGAACCTTCTCTCAGATTGTGTATTCCAATTACAGATAAATTCTTCCTGCTTGGACATAAGTCATAATCACTACAGATTTTTGGAGATATCTCAACAATGCTACCACCTTTTGAAATGAAATTGTCACAGGTTAGTTTTATTGTATATCTATATAGGATAAAAACAACCAAACATTTTCCCCCCAAATAAGTATACTTTGCCTTTAATGTAAATAGTGATGGTAGCATAAACACATTAAACCAGGTGTGTACAGATTTGTGTCGTGTAAGTATGTAACCTTCCTCCATGGTGTAACCCAAAGAGCAAGGACCAGTGGTGAAACTGAACACAAATCATAATCAACGTTGTCTAGGCCTATAGCACTCACAGTTCAGTAAAACACCTGCATGAGCTACATGTTGTAAAAATCAATTTGACCAAAGAACAATGGATAAGGCCACACTTATGGCATGTGCCCTATACATACTATCGGGTACTAGAAATACGAGGCCAAAAGAGGATACCTGCATTCCGTCTCTCATTACATTTCCTTTCTAGAAATGGCGTTGGTCAACTCATATTAAAAATAAAGTGTAACTGAACACGGATCATAGTCAACCAGGACTAGGCCTAAAGCACTGCAGTTCAGGAAAACACCTGCATGAGCTACATGTTGTAACAATTAATTTGGCCAAAGAACAATGGTTTTTTAAATAAGGCCACAAAATGTCATGTGCCCTAGATATTTGTACTGTAGGGTACTAGAAATACCATGCCAAAAGAGGAAACCAGCATTTCATGTATCATTACAGTAGATTTCCTCTCTTTTAAAAAAAGGGCGTTGGTCAACTCATATTTAAAATCAACATTTTACAAAATATCCTTTTCAAGTTTGTGTTTTTCACTTAGTGTTTTTCTTTATTCAACAAACAAAGTTACTCATTGACACTTCCTTTGGGTACAGTTCTGGAACTAAACTCGGGGGCACCAGGAACCCATTGTCTCTTGGCCCTGGTCCTTGGCCTTGATGCCCCTTGAGTGCCCATCGTTAGGCCTATCCATCGCAAAATGGAAATGGCCTAGCCCTCTAAAACGATTAAATTCTATAGCTTTTTTTTTATAGGCCTGAGAAACAAAGAGATAATTTATTTCTCATAATCAACAATATTCAATTCAAATCAGAGTTTGCCCTTACTTTTTCAGTGACTAGCCAGTAGGACCGGTTAGCTTGTCATTTCACCAGGTCTATTACATGTACTTAGTCCAAACGGGGCACCTTGGGGGGGAGGGGGGGGGGCTTGAGCCAAGGTATGAAAAAGCCCCAGTATAAAGAGGGGCTCCAAAATTCAGTTTTGAGATCCACTCAGTCCTTAAAAAAAATGGGGGAAAGAAATCGGAAGTCTCTAACCTCACGTTGAAACGGTGTAAAATGCGTGCTGTGTTTGATTTACTTTCTAGTGCAATTTTTGTCCAATTTTTTTTAGGGAACTTGAATTTCGACGACAGTCAATCAAAACGGCACTGGATTTTACCTTTTGACTGTCACAAAAAATTACTCTCTGTATTGTATACCCACCAATTTGGTGTTGATGTTCAATGCTGTCACATTTCAAATTTCGCCATGAAAGAATTTCAGATAAAATGACACTTGAAGCCTCGTTTTAAAACGTGAGACTTGTAACGTTTGCCCGATTTTTTGTGAGGAATCTACCACAAAACTGATATTGATCTTGGAGCCCCTCTTTTAATTGTCCAAAGTTCACTGATCTGCTGTTGACTGACTTCCATTGTGGTATTCCCAATTGAATTGGGAATGTCAATGTACATGGACATTAACCTGTTAGAGACCATTCATTTCCGTGCAGTCAACACCATACGCCCAGACGTTGCTAATCTTGTTAATTTATTCCACTGTTATCATCAGGAAAAATTGTTAGGAAGAAAACAGAAATACATGGTTTTGTTTTTATGTTTACATTGGAAACATTGGGAAATGTAAATTCGGTCCGATACCTTTTCTTTTACCCTCTGGTTATAGTGAAAGTAAGTCCAGGTTTGCGGCCACCGTCTGGGCATTTTGGTACTTAGGCACTGGATACTATTGGTAATTACTCAAAATAATTGTTCGCATAAAAACTTACTTGGTAACGAGCAATGGAGAGCTATTGATAGTATAAAACATTGTGAGAAACGGCTCCCTCTGAAGTAACGTAGTTTTTGAGAAAGAAGTAATTTCTCACTGAAATATTTGAACTGATTTTGAGACCTCACGCGTGAGGTCTCGAAATCGAAATCAAGCACAGGTCTGGAAGCACACAACTTCGTGTGACAACATGGACAAAAGTGTGATTTTTCTTCCATTATTATCTCGCAACTTCGACGACCAATTGAGTTCAAATTTTCACAGGTTTGTTAGTTTGTGCATATGTTGAGATACACCAAGTGAGAAGACTGGTCTTTGACAATTACCAAAGGTGTCCAGTGTCTTTAGGCCGCTTGCGGCCCACTAAGGTCTCTGAAGGGTTTTTACCAAACACATGTAGCCTCCCACTACTTGACCCCAACAAACCAGACTTCAGCCCCTCCCACCCGGCTCCTGCTAAACATACGACACCCATTGAAAGTGACTGCATGGTCTCCCTGTGACAACATTCCAAAGTCTTGATTCACCTCGGGTTTCAGTTACTCTGGCAGACAAGTTCACCAGACTGAACATAAGTTGGCACTCAGCATAGACCGACTACTACTAGTTTAATACATCAAGTGTGACTAAGTGAGTGTAGAGATTGTGTTGGGATCGGGAATCGAATGCGCAAGATAGTTTGCATGATATGAACATGAGGTGGGGGCTTTTGCCATGTGGGAGAAATTCCTTAATAAGTCCAAGTCCGTAGGAGTTGGCAGACAGCCAAATTCACAAAGAAACCTACATTACACTGTAAAAATGTTGTGTACAATATGAAGGGAATGTAGTTTACAAGTTTGTTTCATAAATTGGGGGGGTGTACATCTAGATGTTTTGTAAGTGAACAATTTGAACACCCAGTTTTTTAATTTTCATTAAGGTTGGACACCCTTTTACCAAATCCTGGCTTAAACCTTGTGTTTTGGGATGTGTTTTTGTTTTCTTTAGGGGGGGGGTAATTTATGCAATCTGATTTTGTAACTTTACACTCTGTGTAGTCAGTACATAGGCCCTAATTGGTGGGGAAAATTCTTCCTGGTAATTGGTATGTTCATTTCCTGAAGTGAAAACAATTTCACAAATCAGGATCAATTACTTATGATCATATTTCCTCAGACAAAATAATCGATCAACTCTACCTAGATTTAAATTATTTATTTATGTTTTTAAGTTAATTTGAAAGATGATTGAAAAGGCTGAATCTGCTGTTGAAAGGTTAGCCTATAATTATCAAACCATTTTATTTAATTATTAATAATCCTTATTTACTCAGGGTGAGCCAAATCGGTAAAAAAAAAATGGTTTCCATTTGTGCCAGGCTGTCATGGCTGTAAGTTAAAATGTAATTAAAGGCCCTGTAGGCTACACTATTGGTAAGATCGAAAAACACAATGTTCACAGATTCACACATATAACTTACATGATTTAAAGTAAGTAATGGTAGAAAGGGTTCCTTAAAATATTTCTGCCTAAAATGCTATTGTTTCTGAGAAACGAGTAAAACAATAGTAATTATCGCGCGCGATAATTTGAAAAAACAGAAAACACATAAGATCTCTTTTTACTATTTTCTTGTGACCTCGATGACCAATTGAGCTCAAACTTTCACAGGTTAGTTTGTTCATGCATATGTTTAATCGTACAAAATATGGACACTGATTTTGAGCTGTTACCAAAAGTGTACAATACCTTTAAACTAAAACTACATAAACTAATGTGGCAACCACCATACTTTCTACTAGTCAGATGACCTGATAAAGTATACAAATACAATTGATGCGCCAATTCAATAAAAAAATATCTATATACAATAGGGCCTACAATTACTGTGTATTTTAGTGAAAAATTGTGAGGGGAAAGCAATTTTGGTTGGCAGTTTAAAATTACTGTTAGTGGTACATAGGCCTGCATCTACAGGTTGTCAAACATAAAGGAAAAATGCCAGGCAAAGCAATTTTTGTACTGTTTTTTGCTGCTTTTCAATTGCATGGAAAACCAAAGAAAATGAGGAAACAAACACTATAATAACAACTTTGACAAAATTGTTAAAATGATTGTGCCATGGGTAGAATTGTCCATACAGTGACACACACAATGATCAGCTGATCAACTGAAAAGGCATAACAATACATTCTACATTCCTCGACTGAGAGTTGACCTTCAACAGGAGTTAAGTATTAATTTGATATTAAAGTAGCTAATCCCTTTGGAGATTCCCTTTTGAATTGATCTTTTGTATGGTGTAATTTCAAGGCAGTGCAAACTAAACATTCCAAAGCATTGAGTGTGCCCTGCTTGGAGAGCATGAATTCACACTTTGTTAAAGGTATGATACACAGTCTGATCGAGGATTAAAATCGTAATTGGCTAATTTTAGTCTGAAACCTTGCTGATCTCAGGAAAATCTTGTTATTTTTTAATATGATGAGACTTTCTATTATTTGTAAACTTATTTGTACATCAATTTATTATCATATTTATTATTATTTATATTTTTATTTGTTTTATAAATGTATTTATTTATTTTTAAAATGGTCACAATTTAAACAGAACCTGAGATTTTACATAAAATCAAAAGCTTCAACCAAGAATCATAGAAAAGTTATAACAATATTGATATGAAATTGATCCTTAACAAACAGCTCAGGGGGGCCTCAATACACGATGGTTTTTAAAACGGTGACTACAATTGTACTTAAGTTTTAATTGTGACATAATCTGTAGATTGGTTTTGTTTTTAAATGTTCAGCCTGTCAACATCGGAATGATCATTGATGATACCAATGATTGATACAAACACAAAACTCGATCTAATCTCACCTTAATTTCAGGTTAGCCATGAATGCATCCTCTGTGATTTCGTCCAGTAGGACAAAATCTCCCTTCCCATATTCCGCTCCTTCGTCATGTTCGGCCATCGCAGCGAACCCGCCAGCATAAAATTGTTTAAAGTAAAAAAGTCCACCTCAAAACACTACACACACGTCCAGCCCTAACTAGATCGTTGGTATGTTATGATCATCATCAGTAGCTCTCGCGCTACTAGCAGCAGATACATGTTGAGAAATGGGCCAAAAAATGTGCGGCATTGATCGAGTGACATTGAAGCTTGGTCTGGCCCTGTGTAAAATTCCAACTGGTATAACTCAAAAAAACGTCTGGGATGTTGACAGTATATATCTATTTTTATACCGCGTAAGTGGCGTTTTTGTTAAAGGGGCTCGCAGTTTCAAAGTTGAGTTCTATGGACGTTGATTTTTCTGCCCTTTTTCATGATGCAACATTTTACTTGTTCCTGATATATTTCCAAATTGCCTGTAGTTTTACATTTAATTCAAGTTTTTGAACACAATAGACACGTACATTGTAAAAGTAATTAATTGATTGGGTTGCATTTAAAATATACATGACGTTAATTCAGACTGTCCATAAAAAAACCACAGAGGGCGGTCTTCAATATTAATTTACTTGCTTTTGTCACATACATAATACCTATAGACGGACAGCAGGGGGCGCTAAACTGAATTTAATTTTCTGAAACTATGGGCTGATGAGGTTAAAAGCTCGTCAACACTTGTTTTGTTCGTCAACAAGTTTAGGCATAGCCTTGAGGCAGTGCTCCCATTTTCAGGTATTTTTCTCTGAATTTTTCAGGAGATATTGACTCGATCATTGATTTTAAAATAAATGATGAATTTTTGAAAATCCGCCAAACAAAGAATTACACGGAAAAATTGAATTGCAGAGCAATTAAATTGCATTTCTCATTTCCAAACATTGTTCGCATACAGTAGGTGAAACTAAGTATGTCGCCACTTGTTAACAACTGATGAGCAAGAGGCCGTTGTGGTGTAAAGTTGCGAACTTAAAGGAAATTACAGAATTACAGAAAAAAACTTGTAAAATATACTTTTTGATCACAGATTTACATCTGATTTACATCATTTGCTTCTGACTGATTTCAGACTTACATGTAGTTCTGCTACGCTAAGCTTGTTAGACTCTAACTCCCTTGATTGATTTTCTAGGATCCTTCCTCATTCTAACAAAAATCCAACACCATTAAAGGAACATTACAGAATTGGAAAGAATAAAACTTGTAAAATATACTTTTTGATCACAGATTTACATAAAACTTACACGGTCTAATGATGATGATAGTAGAAAACATCCCTTGAAATGTTTCTGTCTGAAATGCCATATTTGATGAGAAATGAATAAACTAATTTTCCGATTGGAGTTTGTCGCTCAGTGAGCGTTTTATTCATTTGTTGAATCTATATGATTTCATGCAAATGTGTAATCGGTTTTTCACTATTTTCTCGTGACCCAGATGGCCGATCGATCTCAAACTTCTACAGGTTTGTCAGTTTATGTATATGGTGGATTACATAAAGTGCTTACACTGCCAGCAACTGTTTTGTCAGCCAAAACCAATTTTGTAATGTTCCTTTAACCACTATTGCATAGTTTAGATAAGTTCACAAAGGAAACTGAAGTCGTACAAAATGCGTTTGATCGAAGGCTTTTCCTGATCCTACAGGAGAAAATCGTAAGGAAATTGTACACCGAAAAATTATACACCATGGGATTTTCGCTTTCCAAGCATTCATGTCGTTTTTTATTGTGTGAATCAGAAGAAAAGCTACATTCACCATATAGAGCAAGTAGCAAGAAACATTTTGCCCTCTTTATAATGTATTTACGAACTAAATTCAACGGGAAAAAAAAAAGTATTGGAAGTTTGGAATAATTAATACTTCGGAAATGATGGCTTACTTCACAAAATTTCCGCGATTTCTAAGAACTTCCCGCGTATTGACCGCTGGTGGCGATGTGTTCCACGAAGCACTGTACTTCGTTCCTGTTAAAAATGTTATAAATTTTCAAAAAACACCATTATTTTGTAGCCTTCTTTTTTGATATTTTTTTCAGTTCCATTTAGGTGGCGAGTTTAAGCGAAGCTGACATCATCACTCCATCCATCCGATGTTGCAGACGGCACAAAATGTAACGAGGGAAAGGTAAGTTATAGGATTCCCTGACTACTTCTTTACAAAGGCCAGTATAATCTTTCAGCTTGAAAAGTACCATACTGTTCTTAGTTGGCTTTGTTTGAAATGACAAGCTTTCTTTCAACTTTTGACCGTTGTAACCCTCAACTGACTTGATCTTCTTTCTAAGGTTCGAGTAAAATATGGAAACAAAAATCTAGATCTTTTAGTATTATTGAGAAACCGTGACGTGCAATCCTATTGTATTGGTACTTGTTTGTTTTTCACCAATGTACGCATTATGCAGGTTACCATAGTAATTAAATACAAACCTTCAACGTGAGGTACTGCCGCGCTTGTGAGCTATAAAGCTACGTTTTGAGCAGTGCATACATACGGTTACTTATTCTGAACACGATATAAAGTTGCCTGCCGTAAGTCGAAACAAAACGAAGTTCAGACTTATCAGTTAGCCATTGGAATGCACAATGATTTTCGACATTTGCTTCGTGTTCCTGATACTTCACTTGTACGGATTTCAACAGATCTTGTGTGAACTGAAACGTAAGTAAAACGAAGAGAAATTGTTTTATTTGTGCATATGAATTTGTGATGTAAAGTAATCTGTTCAAACAGTCAGCGGGCGCGCGCCGTGCCGCGCTGTGTACAAATTTTCTTCAAAACCGGGGTTTTTGGCCATGATTGTTATTGTAACTTTGCAACCGTTTATCGTAAAGCTTAGTCCAAAACGGAAATATAAAGGGTAAAACCTCCTCTTTCGACTCGTAAAACATTGGTTTCAAATGAAATATGTTTTGCCACGTCTTTGGGGGGTTCATTCGTACAACTGCGGTCACATTTCCTATGGAGAGTGCTACAAAATTTGTCTTTTTTGTCGCATGAGGGCTCTTAATTCGACCATAAGTCAACAAGCCGACGGCTGATTCCTTAGTCCAAAACGGATTTGGAAAGTTTACATACTGACCAACACAGTGCTCTAACAAATTTTGTGATTGGACAAATTTTACCAACGTCATTTTTGAGTTGAACTAAAGACCAATGAAAAGTTATTTTACAGCTTCTAAAAAGCCGTTGCTAATACGTCTGTTTTACAAACTTCCGCAGTGTCAACTAAGAAACCACAACACAATTTTCTAAAATGATAAGTTCATGTACTAATAGGAAGGTTTCACTGGCAAAACTTATATGGGCAGAATCAGTAATGTATACACTTTCTTCTTGTGAACATTTTTTTCTAAGATAGTGTCACACATTTTTATAATGGCAAGTTAAGTTTTGCTTCACTGATGAAAATTGTGCCGCTGGTTGTGTGTACGTTTTTGTGTGTGGCGATGACATGGACTATACCACCATTGGTTCAGGGTTGAACAGATTTGCACGAGTAAATTTGTTATTTACCAACAGCGTTGCTCTTTGTTGTGTTCATAATGTACTGGAAAGTTGGTTACAATTTAATTAGTAAATTATTAATAACAATAACATGTCGCATTTCCTTCTCTGCCTCAAATTGTTTGCGTTAATAACGTGATACTTATTTAGTTACACGGAAACACCCCTGTCCACACAATGGTATCTACCATGAAACTGTTTAGGCGCACACGGACCACGCTCGCTGTGTGTGTGTACTCTGTATGGTATGAGCTATTTACGTGGGAAAATAAGTTTACATATTTGTACACAACAAATTCATATGTGACGTTTTCCTCCACAGGTAAGACAGCGTTATCAACGTATTCTCATGGTAGATATACTTGAAAGTGTTGAAATCAAATTAAGACTAGAGATTGTTGTAGAGCTTCCAATATATAAATGTAAACAAGAGATAATAACAGGTATTCATTGTTGGTGTTGAACGTTATTGTTTTTGCTGGGATTTTTTAATCGTTATTTTTAAATCAGCTGAACGCAAACAATATTTTCGATCCATTGAGTTATTCACTTTCCATTTTTACGCCACAGACACATTTGTCTCGCGGCAGGGTAGATAATTAATGCTTGATGCGACGTGCATTATTTGTTAACAGTATTATGTGTTATTTCTTTGTTATACCCCGTTCAATTTTGATAGTGTCCGAACTTACCTTTAAAATTATAAATGAAGAAAAAAAAGAAAAAAGAAGAAACTGAAAAATAGATTATTCCCCACTCTCGATATTCAGTCTGCAATTCTACCACAATTTGGGCTACCCCAGGCTGTTATATTTAGGTTTTTCCGGAAAATTTTCTCAAAGTCTTCATTCAATTTAACGCCTGAATCTTTCAGCGTAGATGAACTTTAGAAGATCGCACATCGTCACCAATGATCAAAGATAATTATTCAATTTCACTATCCGAGCATTCTATGTCTTAAAGACACTGGACACTATTGGTAATTGTCAAAGACCAGTCTTCTCACTTGGTGTATCTCAACATATGGATAAAATAACAAACCTGTAAAAACTTGAGCTCAATTGGTCGTCGAAGTTGCGAGATAACTATGAAAGAAAAAACACCCTTGTCACACGAAGTTGTGTGCTTTCAGATGGTTGATTTCGAGACCTCAAAATCTAATTCTGAGGTCTCGAAATCAAATTCGTGGAAAATTACTTCTTTCTCGAAAACTATGTCACTTCAGAGGGAGCCGTTTCTCACAATGTTTTATACTGTCAACCTCTCCCCATTACTCATTACCAAGTAAGGTTTTATGCTAATAAATTATTTTGAGTAATTACCAATATTGTCCACTGCCTTTAAAAGGTGCTTTCAAATAAAAAGTACGTAATGTTCGTTTAAATTCATCTGAACCGGCCATTCGCCCTGTGCACGGTCAACCATTTTGTGTAGAGCCACTAATTGGGGACAGCAGGGAGTAAAAGCATAATCTAGCTCTGTATTGTCACAAAGGGCGCCCCCCCCCCCCATTACTTATCAAATGTCCCCCAGGTTTTTGTTTTACTCGACGTATATCTTATATAGGGCACTATATATGACGTAAATCGGTCATCTTTACGGGCAGTTAAGAACAAACAGTCGTGCGTTTCGTGTAAGAACGGCGCCAACACGCGCGCATTTCACGAAACTCATTGCAGGATTGGTCAATGAACAACGCGGCTGCGTTAATAAGTTGAGCGTTTGACGCACCTGCAAGCCAAAATGCAATTTGCCCGTAAAGATGGCGTCTACTGGGAACTATCTATAATTTGATGGCTGAGGGCGATTAACCACGACTTCTGTTGTTTCTACAGAAATGGCAAGCCTGTTTCCCCCTTATGTTTGTCGACTAATCCTTTTTTTTAAGCAAAACAATCACATTGCTAAAAGGCAAATAAAGCACATTTTTTTTTCTATCAACCTGGGTAAAGATAATGAGTTAAACACTTTTGAAATTTCCTAGATTGCACCATAGCGAGCATGTAATGTTAAACACATTTCGTAAACACGACAAGCAGTAAAACCTTCGCGTTTGCTCGTTCTTGCGATTACTCAAAATGCTGTCTCTAAATAAACGGCTAGCGTTGGGCCCCCTTATATCATAAAATTCAACTGGGTAAAAATAGTGTGGAAATCGCCTCCCGATGTGTCCTAGATTGCACCAGAGAGCACCTAATGTACAAAAATCCCGGGGCCCTTAAGCGGGCCCCGGGCCCATGCCCTTAAGCGGGCCCCGGGCCCATGCCGTAAGGTTTTTGCTCCGCTTGCTGGGATAACAGGCCCGCAAGAACACAAGTTGCACAAGAGGTGCTCGTTTTGCAAAGACAATTGCCGTGCGTTTAACACGCAAAGCCATTACGGCGTGGGGTCCGGGCCCGCTTAAGGGCCCCGGAAGCTTTTGTTCCTAGATGCTCTGTCGTGCATTCTGAAATGTATAATGTGATTTGCAAAATGATTACCACACAAAGATTTTTGTTCACGAGGCGAAGCTGGGTGACGTGGAAAAACCAGATTTCACTGTGTGAATAATATTTGACATTGCCCGACGAACGGAACGAATTAAAAAAAAAAATGTAACTCACAATTAGATCATTGCCATTAGAAATCTGTTCACAATAAACACAAAACAGACACGGAAACTCTTCAAACCCATCCTCTGAAAATTCTATTAAACAAAAATAGAAAAAAAGAAAGAAAGACTTTCTATGTAGACACCAACCTTGTTCACCGTGCCACCACTTTGCGCCTCGTTTGGGCAAACGGACAGGGAACGATTGTTTTGGAAACGACGCTGCTAAGGTCCTATGTTACCGTATGCCTTTTCCAAACTTCGGCTTGTGCTCCGGCTTCGGCTTGGGCTCCGTCATCAGTTATGGAGCATTGACATTCTGCACGTTGTTTTCAACATCAAACTAAGCCCGGAGCCGGAGCCGGAGCCCAAGCCGAGACACGAAAAACAGCACTTCAGTGGACTCCTATACTAAACTTAGGCGCGTTGCCAAAATTGATGGCTTCATGGGCAGTATAAACCAACTTTATAGCCCGGCTGTACGCGCAAGTGCTGTACGCTGCACTGACACTGCTGGGATATGGGCGGCCATTGGGGCGAAAATGATATAACCGAAAATACAACAACAAAAGCAAACAAAACAAACTCATACAATACATCACACAAATGTTTAGAATTTACACAAACATAAAAGTAGAATCCCAAAACATATAATAAAATGCAAAACAAAAATACATAATAATAATAATAATAATACTAGTAAAAAATAAATATGAAATACATAGATACAAACAAAAACTGTTTTCCAATTCTAGGCCTATATAAAACAAAAACAAGCCAATGAATGAATTTAGACGATACATATATAAAGGTAATTCAAAGATGGGCACGTAATTTACAGTTGAAAGATAATAATAATAATGCTGCGTATAAAAACTGTTTAAAAATAGTAATAACAAAGCATGATACACAAAATTGCCTTTACAATGCAGAGCAAAAAGGTCAAATATCGTCATTTTCGTTAATTTTGTCATTCAATAACAAATTAATTCAGGTTCAAAAGTGATAATTCCAAAGGGAACAATAACTGCCTCTCGCTAACGGCTACCGGTAATTTTTATGTCGATTAAATTTTTTAAAGGATGAACACAATGTTTGACAGATCATTATTAATTTCCCCCTTCACAGTTGACTTGTAAAGTGTTAATGACGATGAAATTATTTAGCTTCAATGTAATTTTCTTTCATCATCATGATATTGTCGAAATCTAATGACAGTAAGAGCATTTGATGCCAGGTAAAAGCCTTTACAAACTGTGTTCATCCTTATACAAAACAATCGCCATAAAAATTACCGGTAGCCGTTAATGAGAGGCACCTATTTTTCCCTACAGGGACTAATCACTTCTGAACCTGAAATATTCTGTTTTCAATGACAATATTAAACGAGGACACAATTGTATGTAAATAACAAACCTCGGGTATATTTTGAAATTTGAACCACGATTCTAGTAATCTACTGCAAGAGTCTTGAAAACTAATCCTAAGCATCTTTTCAGCAAACTCGAGCGTTAGGAATGGGGTCGAAAAGACTCAGACCATGAAGGTCTTCGGACCAAGATGGAGTAAGCAATAGGTAGACAATGTACCCTGTTAACCCTGTGGTCACGTTCAGTATAGACCGTGTAAGTCTCGCGACGATAAGGTCACTATTGCGCTTCCTGGCACCTCGGAACCATCAGCTATGGGAGATTAACGTGGGTGCAATTTTGTGCGATTTTGTTTTTGTCACAACACTCTTTTTACCCCCAAAAAACGTTTTGGTGGAATGATTACATGTACATTTAAACTGACAATTTAACAATCAAAATTAAAATAAGTTCTAGAACGTTAACAAAATAAGTCAAATGTTAGTTTTCTAAATTACATAAATTGTTCTGGAAAATGTATCCTTGTTACAGATGTTTCAGGTCATTAAAAGTAATCAAAGTATCACTATAATTAACAATTAATTGGTAAATCTTGACATCGTGGCTCATAGTGCTAGCATAGACTCAATCCAGTCACGTTCACGATGGCGGTAGATGCTCTGTAGATGCTCTCTCATGCACCGCGGCGTGGACCCAAACGAGATTGGGACTTACTTGAGTCTAGCAAATTACCATGAAATATGTACCTTGTTATTCGAATCCTAACCGGTAAAGGACCATTTGTGCACGACCAATATATGTCACTCCTACGTACGTTTAGGGTTTCCGTTGAAATGCATTAGATTGGGATAAGATACCATCTTGTACCTTATAAAATTTGTTAGTATGAAAAACACTTTTTTTTCATTATGACGTCATCAGGTGTCAAGTTACGGTAATTCAAATCTTATTACTTAAAAAAAATCATATCTCCTGAACTACATGTCATGTAAACACACTGTAATTCAACGACCTGGGCCCAATTTCATAGAGCTGCTTAAACACAAAAATTAGCTAAGCACCACAAAATTCTGCTTACCAGAATAAGGTTACCAGCCAAAATACCATGTCACAATATGCACAATTTCTGACTGATATTCTGCAATTTTTTTGCTAAGCACAGAATTTGTAAGCAAAACTGTCTGCTTAAGCGGCTCTATGAAATTGGGCCCTGTCCTATAAATGTGCATATTGCCATCATGGACTTGCCCAGGTCTTGCCCATATGATACACATACGGGTCTTTGCATATCTTGTCCCTTTTTTTTGCATTAGTGTTTTTTATTTACGTGGTACTCGCCACTTAATAGACCCTTCCCATGAAATATGCAAATTGAACATCGCGCGTGCGCACTCTCCCTACTGGTTGGCAAAATGACTGAACATCGCGCCTTTTTGCATGGGACTGATGGTGGCGTGACGCACACGCGTTTGTGCGTCTGCCTTGTGCACAACTCTATGGCGTTTGCCAACCAGCAGCGTCTGTACGCATGCGTGAATGTAATTAGCATATTTCATGGGAAGGGTCTATTAACTGGCGGCAACCAGGTGAAAGAAAAACACGATCACGTAAAACAGAAATTCCTCCACGTGAAAGAGAAACACGATATGTGGTACTGTTGTTCGCTGTCAATAGGTTAAAGGCCCTGTACACTATTGGTAAGATCGAAAAACAAAATGTTCACAGATTCACACATAACTTACATGATTTCAAGAAAGTAATGGTAGAAAGGGTTCCTTAAAATATTTCTGCCTAAAATGCTATCGTTTCTGAGAAACGAGTAAAACAATAGTAATTATCGCGCGCGATAATTTGAAAAAACAGAAAACACATAAGATCTCTTTTCACTATTTTCTCGTGACCTCGACCTCGATGACCAATTGAGCTCAAACTTTCACAGGTTTGTTTGTTCATGCATATGTTTAATCACACAAAATGTGGACACTGATTTTGAGCTGTTACCAAAAGTGTACAATACCTTTAAGGCCAAAAGCCTCGGCTTCACCTAAACCTAATTGTTGTCCTACATTACTGCTTATTTATAACTATCGTGTATTACTGATCAATATAAATTATTGTGAATTATCAAAATTTACTTATCTTAATTTACTATGTATTACTGTGTATAACTTATAATTTGAATATAACTGTGTAAAACTTATAATTTGAATATAACTGTGTAAAACTTATAATTTGAACCGAATGCATTGACAAACTTTGCTTTGAAATGTGAAAATGTAAGGACAGCAATGAAATACAATGTTTGATGGTGAATAGGCTTCCGTTTTTATTGAAAACTAAATGTCTGAAAATTAAATGTCTGAAAAACAAAACAATACTGGGTTTTTTCCCTTGAAAGAATTAACACAAACCACTACCCAACAACAACAGAACCTAAACAAAAGAACTCACCGTCAAGTAGCCTTGACCAAGGCGAATTGGAGCATAATTTGGTCTTCGATTATTTATTTGTTTTCTTTGCGCCGCACAACGGCCGCCAGAGCTAGCGTGCCTTGTTTGCGTGTCACTGCACTGCACGCACTAGTATTGTCAGTACAGTATTGTCACTGCAATGCATGCAGTATAATTATAGTATTGTCATGCTATGCGCCCGCTCTGTGTGTGCGTACATGATTGTATGCTGCGTGTACTAACCTGACGGCCTCCGCATGCGGACAGTAATACGAGTGCGGATGAGCTGCGCACAGTAGTAGGACGGGCGTCGTGCTGTGCGTGATACACACATTACGCACAGTGCTATGTATAGGCAACGGGTGGGTTTTACGGCGTCTTTTTCGGAGTGAAAACTGCGACTGCCTTGAGCAAGGCTACCCACAAAGAAGTCCTTGACTTTTGTAATTACAGACTACGGCTTGAGTCGTGTGAGAGTGTGTCTGGCATCCCATTTATCAAAAAAACAAACAAAGAACCTCAAACAAAAAGCGTCGAAAACCATTATGATATACAGAGGACATACCCTGGGAAGGATCATAAACCCATGGGCCTACGTACCTGTACACCATGTCAACTTTAGTGTTTTGTGCAATAAAGGGGACAACTCTTTTTCCATATTGTCACTTTTCTTATTGTACGAAAGACATGTTTTCGTCATCATGACGGCATCAGGTGTCAAATTACTTCAATTTAAAGTTTGTTGCCGTCTTGTAGCTTACTAAAAGAAACGTGACCTCACTTTGACCTTTACTTCCGGTTAAAACATGACGCTCTAAAGTTATCTTTAAAAATTATATATTCTGAACTACATGTCGTAACGTTTGACTTATTTAAAAATAAAAATTAACCCACTGAGACATTTCATTCCGGTCAAAACGCTCAAATTAAAAAAGTCACATTTCCTGAACCATATGTCATAGCCATCTTGTGGCTTATGACACATTTAACATTTTGTGATTCCACTTGACCTTTACTTCTTGTCTAAACAGGGAATTTAAACTTACAACAAAATCGAATTTCCTGAACCACATGTCATAAAGTCATAATCTTTGCGCAATCTTGTAACTCATGACACAAATGCAATTTATTCACACCTGACCCCCCACTGTGGCATTTTCTTCAGATCCAAACAGGAAGTTCACATTTCTTTTTATGTTTTTATACCCAATTTCAATTTTGATAGTGTCCAAACTTACCTTAAAATTAAAAACACGAATCAAGAACGTTGTGCGACCTATTAGGTTTCACACTGTCCGTTTGTAAACCTCGAGAGTTTGCCTCGCGGCAGCGTAGATCATGCTTGCATTTTATTAATGGTGCATTGCTTTTACCCCCTTTCAATAGTATGTTGAGATTATTAAAAAGAAACAGAGCAACTTTTTGTTCTTCATATTCATTCTGCGATGCAACCTTTATAGGCTATACCCCCACGCTATTTCATATCTAACTTTTTAGACGGTCATCAAGTGATAACTGAACGTATAGTTGATATACTTTCACTCATCATGTTGCTGTATGTTCTGCTTCATCGTGTTGAAGCTCTTTCAGTTATTGGTAAATCTGCTACAATGAGCTCTAACTGGACCCAAGACCCTGATAGACACCCGCCGGGGGATGCCATTGATGGTGATATTGCGACGATTGCACATACTGGTAAGCCCCAATGCTGTTGCTTAAGGAGAGTCTCCAAGGTCAAATTCAGTTTTGCGATGCACTCATTTTAAAATGGAAAGAGTACTCATAAAAGTGTGGGGGATCTTCAAACCGTAATTGGCCCCGGACACTAGTTGGGCAGATATAAGACATAACTGGGACAAAATTATACAGCTGCTTATTAATAATAATAATAATAATAATAATAATATAATAGTAATAATAACTGTATTTATAAAGCACCTTTTGCCAAAGGATACAAGACGCTGATGTTTTTACCTGCCATGTATGTGGGGCTACGTTTTTTAAGTATGAGACCTATGCACTTATAGCACCATGTAATGGTATACACCGATCAAACCAGGAACACCAGGGCGAACCCCTTCTCTTTACGATAAGTGTACTGGGTTCTTTTACGTGCATTACACAACACACGGGACCTACGGCTTTACGTCCTATCCGAAGGACGCAGCACTAATGGTTAAGTGTCTTGCTGAAGGACACAAGTGTCACGACTGGGACTCGAACCCACACTCTGCTGATCAGAAACACCAGAGCTTGAGTCCGGTGTTCTTATCCGCTCGGCCACGACACGCCAAGCACAACAACTAGCTAAGCACAACAAAATATTGCTTACCAGCCGAAGTATCATAAATCATGTACCATATGTGACTGGTATCCTGCTTATTTTTGCAATAGCACAATGTTTTTAAGCAAATATTCTGCTTAAGTAGCTCTATGAAATTGGGCCCAGCACTCTTCACCCCGACTGTGGCTGCTTGGGTCACGGTGGGACCTTTGCCTCGGGTGGCGCATGAGAGCCTGACAGGGAATAGTGCCCAGTACTCATACGACCGTTTTTACGTGGCAGCTCTACGCATCCATATGTACTTAATAAACTAGCCGTTTGTACTTTCATATTCAGGTAACAGCGACCCGCATCCTTGGTGGAGGGTGGACTTGGGTGGTGAACACTGTGTAGGTAGAGTTACCGTCTTGAACAGAAAAGATTGCTGTAGTAAGTTTTCAATTGAACATTTATAACAACTAGTTCTGTACTGACACCCGAAACTGCTGGGACCCCCCCCCCCAACCACCGAAATCCCGGGATATAGTCATCTCAGCATGAAGGAATCCACAATGTAGGTTGAAAACCCGAGAAATTGGGTTCTGTGGTAGTGTGGTGTCTGGTGACGTCCTGATTTTGTCTGGATGGTGATGCATAATTTATGGTCCTCACCAGAAATGAAACATCGGAAGGGGTGGCCGGGGTGGGGCAGAGAGTGCCATTTACTAAATCTTTCTGGATGTAAGAAGAGCTCCACGTATGGCCCTATAGATTTTCTATGCCTGCTTGTTTTGGAAGTTTGAAACGCTATGTTTTCTAACTGTTTCCCATGCATTATTAGAAGAGCGGTTCATTGGAGTGGTGGTACGGGCAGGCGTCAGCTCAAACTACGCCGACAACCAACAATGCGGACACCCAGCCACAGCAGTGGAAGCCGATGCAGCAGGAGTAGAGATACAATTCCTGTGTGAGCCGGCAGTGGTTGCCAAGTATGTAAGCGTGGACATAGATCCAGCAGACAGACCTGGTGTAAAAGAAGCTATGATCAACGTTGCTGAAGTGACAGTTGAGGAGAATACCAGCGCAGACGAATGTGTAGCACGTACAGGTAAGGTCAGAGAGCATTGTCAAAGTTGGTCTGAGTAACTTTCAGTCCAAGCTTTAGCTTACCAATTGGACACAGAAGAAATAAAATAGGTTTGTGGTATTGCTGAGTTTAGTTGTTAATGCCCGCTACCTATCACCCTCCACGCTAATCCCATTGGTTTGTGTGCATGTCACGTGGTTTATGCACGCCTGGCTGCGAATTTTTTTCCCAGCGCGGTCAAGGCCAAAATTTGCATACCTCGCTCCCATTGGCTGGGGTCCGTAGCCATAAGCTTCATTACATTAATGCAGTATATTGTAATACTTGACATTGCAAACACTCCATCATGAACTTTGCTTTGGTTTTCTGGGTGTTTCCTAATATAAAACACACACAGGAAACATGCATAATGGCTCTTTTCACATCGGGAAATCAATCTCAATGGTTGGCCTGTCTGTGAATTCACAAAAAGTTACACCCTCTATGGCTCGGCAAATAAAGATTTTCTGTCCTTTGAAACTAACACCGTATCCAAGCGACTTCGGCTATGGCTATGACCGTTGGCTTCAACTTTACACCAAAGTGATCGAGCCATAGCCACTTCATACGTGACTTAAGTTAATATTTTGATATCCACGTTCACTTTCAGATCCAATGGACACACTGAAGCCGTCTAACTTGGGCACATTGAAGAAGAAGGGCTCGATCGAAAAACCAAGCGTGGTATGTTATGTGATCCCATAGAGAAGTATGGCTGCCGCGCGCTCATTCAACTTTACTCCGGCCTGTGTGTGTCAACTCAACGAACACTACTAAACAACCGTGTAGACTGAACTCAATTCGAACAACGACCCCAGATTTGTTTACCTAGGCAGAGTCGCCCAATGATAGTAGATTGACCTGGAAAGAAGGTTGTATCCCCTTGTAAGAAACGAAGTTAAGCAATGAGATTGCATTATTTGTGACATTTCTTTTCAATGCCTTGAAAACTCGTTGACCTTTTGTTGTTTTGGGAACGAGTGACCACGTCGGATAGAAGGTGTTTCTTTTCGGGGACACATTGAAGCACTTTGAGTTATTTTTGTTTTAAGGTTTTTTCTTCTTTAGGGGTGATTCTTTTTTTAAAAAAACACCCATTAGGGTTAAAAATTACTTCTAGACATCGTCATCGACGCCACGAACTGACACATACCTACATAATTATCATAAAACTTAGCAATCGAAGAAAACGGCGTATAGGAACCTGGAACGGTTGAATTTGAAAACACCACTATGTTAAAAATTGCAAAGTGTTTTCAACTAGTTTTCTGAATTACAGTGGACAAATTGTTTATTAAATGTAATATACTGTTATTGAATGTTCTACGTCCTATACTAATAAGCAATAAAGTAAGACAGGTTCGAGTTAGTTCGTGAAACCGAAATACAAGCAGAGAGTCAATTTTTGGCAATTAGTTATTGTTTATGACCATACAAACTTACTTGGTATAACGAGCACTGGAGAGCTGTTGATAAAGCATTGTTAGAAACGACCCCCCTCTGAAGTAATGTGGTTTTAGAGAAAGAGGGAATTTTTCACCCCATCTCAGGCATCTAGCACAAAATTGTATGGAGGGTGGGTTGGTTGTGTTTTTTCCCATTTAAAAAAATATTTTCCTTTCATTATTTTCTTTAAACTTCGATGACCCAATGTTCACAAGATTTTTTGTTATGCATATTTTGGGATACACCAAGTGAGATTATTGGTCTTTTCTTGACAATTACCAAAAGCATACCGTGCCTTCAAGAGGCCTCCGGATCATAATCAATGTTGACGCCCTTTTTTTATTGCAAAAAATGTGAATAAAATTGTTTAGTTGCGATGACCGTAGTGCCTTTTAGTCAGGGAATAAACAAACAGAATCACCCATACGAAGTGCTTATTTTAATAGCAACTATGCCAATCATTATAGTTAGCAAGAAATGCATGATTAACTTGTCCCGAATTTGTTTTTTTCCCTCTTCAATGTAGGCCCTAGATGTTGGTTCAGACTATTAGTTTGAACAAAGTTCCAGTAGAATAGGCCTGTACAGCATTTTACAAACTATATTCATTACATTATTTATTGATGTTCATTTTGTGCTCATAATTTTTTGTCTGCCGTGACTTTGTGGTATAGTTTAGCAGTATGGAATTTGACAACAGACCTTTTTATTGTTGACAAACAAACCGCGCGGGTTGGCACGGGCGGACGAATATTAGCGTAACATTCAATCGTGATAACAGAGGTTGTGACCAAATTCAACATTTCAGCAAACTGTCAATTAAAAGAAAATACATAATAATAATAATAATACCAAAACTTATATAGCGCCCTAATCATGTAAACATGCTCTAGGGCGCTGAACATGACAATATGGACAAATAAAAAATAAGAATTGGAATTATAACAACGGGAGTATACATTTCTTAAAAACATTCAACCAGCTAGTAAATAAACTCAATAAATAGAGTTTCCTGAAGAATTAAAAATGCAATTTTGGTTAAAATCTAAAATACATCCCATGACTTGTTGCTTTGTGTCCCACAAATTCAACACTATTTTTGGATGTGTAAAATTTTTACAAAACTGTGGCTATCTGATGTATGTGCTTTGCATTTATGGCTTCCCATAGCTTTCCAACCTTTGTTGGCAAAAAACTCGGGCTGTGACGTTGCAATAGAAAGGTCTATAGTCTTTAAAATAATAGCGTGTATGTACGGTACGTGGTAACCCTTACTAGTGATGGTGTCCAGTTAGTGGATTTCATGGGATGGGCTGAAGGAAGTTGATTCAAAAAAGGCGCTATCAGTATCGGACGAAATTTCTCAACATTTTTCCAAGTCGATTCTGGTTTTTAAATTCAAAATAAATTTTTAAAAAATTGTAAAAATTTCAAAATTTCCATTTCAAACCATAATTTATGTCTAACGGTAATTCGTCTAGTCAGAAAATTTAGTATCTGTTTCTCAATATTTTAAGATCTTGTATTAATTTAGCTATCGTTAAATTTTAAATACCATACGTACAAAGCACTATACAAATTCAAGGCCAATGCGATTTAACACTAAAAAAATTCCAAAGTGATTGTAACCTTTAGTAGACGCGGCCAATCCAGTTCAACAACATTTAAAGCTGCCGTTATCAATGAAAAATCTCTGGTCCACCCCTAGTCCGCCACCTCCAGTCAAAACTTAGCTTTCATGGAGTATTTTAAAACCAATCAAGAACCAAGATGAACAGGTGGTGTATGGCCCTCTGATTGTCCATCTCTCTGGTGCCAGTGTTATGTAAATTTCAGTTGTGAATTAATGAATATGAGATCGCGAGTTAGAACGTGTGATATTAACCAGCCAATCTGCGGAGGAGTTTTGTGTGTGGGTGATGCAGAGAAATAACCGCGATCTCAGACTGGAAATCAATTCTACACTCTAACTACTGGTGACTGCGTAATGACAAGAGTGTTTAATAAGACGTATATTACCCAGGTGTTATTTCATTTGTCAGGAATCATTCATGCTTTATGGTTATGACTATGGCCTTTCGCTTTATTTTCATGACAGTTAGTGATTTGGGTGTAGTAACTTTATTTCTGTTGGCACTCTCATCTTAGTTCACTGAGAGATCGGAATGAAATAAGCCTATAGGCCTATGCCTGCAGTGGATGTAACCAAAATGTGCACCGGCGGTAAGACAAGCAACGAACAATATTTTAAAAATGTTCCCTCGATCCAACTTCACCAAGAAAGAAAAACAGAAAGGAACGACTACGCCTATTAAAAGAAGAAGATCAAACACGCTTTTGAATCTGAACTATGTAGTCGGCAAAGCATCTTATTACTCACATCAACTTTTCAACAGGAAAATAAATACAAGATTAGATTTTAGACATGGGAGAAAAACCTCAAATATAGGGGGAAACCATGCACTTTTATGGGACTCAAACCCAACCCACATGCGTCTTGAATCCATTGCGCCTGGATTTACATATGCTCGATATAGGGCCGGAGAGAACACGCCCCCTCCCCGCCCCCCAATTTCAAGGCCACACTTCCAGCTCGGGTTATGAATAAGATAGGCATTCTAGGGGGAAATGGGCGGCGAGATCACACACCACTGGGAACGAGGTTGCTAGCCCCTGGTAGGGTCAATAAAAACAAGATTTTTTTTGTAAATAAAGACAGTACAGACACAAAATTTAAAAGAGTGAAAGAAATTTAAACATAAAGGCGTTAAAACACGTACCAGTTTCCATTGTTAAAATAAACTGGCTGGTACTAATCGACAGAGGGCGGACTTCATATTTAATGGTGGCGATTTTCTCTTGTCGTCTGCTAGTGCGCGAGTACATAGTTTTCGACCTGTTCAATCAGCTTTACTCTAGATAAACTGAGTGCAGTAAGGAGATTAGGAAATAAATCAACACTGCTTGCTGTAGAACTCAAATTGGGTTTAAGCAACAATCATATTACAGCACAAAGAATTTTAAAAATTCAACATTTAATATGAATAAATAACACAAGAAAACTGTTGGGGCGCCCTCTCGTAGTCATAAAGACAGGTTACCCAAACTAAAACAAATTACGGTGCAAAAATTCTCATTCAAGAATGCTCAGATGAGCAAATCATCAGTCCGGATACCAGACGTGGGTGGACTCTTATGAAACGCATTGTGTAATCGTTTTGGTTTCGATGCTGAATAACAATGTCTTTGTCATTGTCTTTCTTACTTCACTGTACTTGAAAACGTCGAGTCTGTGAGTCGGAGAACGGAACAATGTAAGTCATTAACATGTTGATAATCGTGATAAGTAATTTTATTTAAAAAGTTATTCCGTGTGTCATTGTCAAGCGCAGCATGCATGGCATGTGTTCACTTCCCGGGTTTTCGAGCATTATCAATATTTGTCACTGTCTGTCAGCGCAATGAATACTGAGCTTCGTTTTGATCCGCTATCGTCTCCACACGAACCATGGAACCTCATGAATTGAATGAAGTCATGTACAAAAACTACAAATAAATCCCATTCGAAACCTTTTGCCCTTCACGTTTATGCACGTACCTGCAGTTCTTTATAGAAACCGGATCTTATCCAAGTTTGGCTCTATGTGTTGTTTGTTCTCACAGTGAGCTCTGCTCCACGTGGGTCAAACAAATTCACTCCGCAAAAAAAAAACATGCAAAAAACAATATTCATACCGTCATTCAGATTATTCCTTTCCATTCGTTAACAATAAATATGGCTGCCTCCTATGGTAATCAATGGTATGCTTCACGCAACGCTGGTCCACGGTCCATGTGTTTCATGGGAAGTTGCTGCTTGCGTTCATTAAAACATGAATCGTTGGTTATCGTGAACCAGCGTTACAAGTAGCATACCAGTTGGGTCTCTCCAATATGCAAGCTGTGCGCTAGTAATCAATGGTATGATGCGCGCAACGCTGGTTTACAATAACCAATAATTCATGTTTTTGTACACGAAAGCATGAATGTCCGTGTATAAACACATGGACCGTGAATCAGCGCTGCGTGCAGGATACCATTGAATACTTGTGGAGGCAGCCATATTTGTTTACCGAATGGCGATGCCGATTATGGATTCTGAATGACGGTAAGAATTTATCGTTTTTTGCGACTTTTATTTTTGCGGAGTGAATTTTTTTTGACCCACGCTGAGCTACTGTGAGAACAAAGAACACGTAGAGCCTATTTTTTTGCAAGATCCGGTTTCAAAAGAGAACTGCAGCTGCACAAAAGTGAAAAGCAAAAAGTTTCGAACATGATTTTTTGTACATAAATATGAGCACACAGTACTCGTCTGCTGATGACTTACTTTATAGGATATATGACTATGAGTATGACTATTTTTGCATGAGGTTCGTGGAGACGATAGCGGAACCATAGCGAAAGGAACGAACCTCATACTAGTTCTAGGAGTAACACAGGCTCACAGCCACAGGCCCTGGGCCTTACCTGGCTGGGGATAGTGTAGGATCGTTCAGACGTTAGCCAGGAATTTTCAAAAGACAATCACTTCAAATCAAAATGGTTATCAAAATCTCTTTTTGGTATATATATTCATAAAACAATGTACACCCGACCTAGGTTATAAAAAAAGAAGACTGATGTGTGGCAGCTACTGCGTGGACATGCTGGAGTGGCAGAAAATGCTGAGTCATTTTGTTTAACCATCCCATCTTAAGAATCTTCCCAACTTAAGAATCCTCCAAACTATAGATGGGATTACCTCAAACATGACTCGGCATTTAGAGCAGGCATGTCATTGTGTTGTGACTTCCATGGTGTAGAACTGCTGACTTTGTGTAGGTGAGCGCATTTGGCGAGAGGGGTGATGCATAAAACAAGACATGTAATTAAGGAAGTCAAGTATCTGCAGGGTTCTGCCCAGGACTTCTTTAGTGGTGGAAAAATGTTTCCCTGGAAACCATTGCGGGATGGATCAGTTACACGGTAGATCATTAACAATTGACTCAAATCGAAGCAGTGCTCAAAATTAATGGCTTTGGATACCATTTTTACTGGTAAATACCCAATTTTACATTTCGTTGAAAACCTTTGAAAGGAAATTGCAAGTGTAATTTAAAGATTTTGAACATGTGTGGTGGTCGGAAAAAGAGAAAATTTTGCCAGTGGTGGTTGAGGAATCTTGAGTGCCGGCTGGGTTTTCCGGCATCGACCACTGGGGGCAGAACCCTGATCTGAGATTAGCATTCTTTTTTCTCCTTTTCTTGCAGAGATTTTTGTCTTCATCAGAAGCTTGAGTTTTATATAAACCAAAAATGATCAGTCCACTATACTGCCCCGGCAACACCAGCCTCATCCCAGTATGGGTCGACGACGGCATCAATCGCTGTTTCCTAGCAACGGTCATCTCCTCCGTTCTCCTCTTCATTCTTCTTATCCCGGGAGGGATCCAGATTCTTCTGTACCTGAGACGAGCGGAGAAGGTCGAAGAACGGTTCATGGTTCGGCCGTTATGGTTTCATCTTCAGATCGTGCTGTCTATCATGATGGTGTTGCAATATTGCGCTTGGATGGTTACCCTAGAAGTGCTCGGTATGTACTGCAGTATCAGCCCCATTGTAGGCAAAATGCAACCCAAAAAGTTTGCAACCGTTTTTTTTTTTTGTTTTTTTTCCAATCTTGTTATCCTTTGATCTTTCAGTCCAGGGCTCGAATTAAAATCCACAAGACCATAGGGCTTGCAGCTCAAAATGTTTACTGGACCAGGGGTCGATTTCACAAAACTCTTCCTAACTTAGGACTAGTCCTAGGCAATGCTTAGATATAGGACTAGTCTTTAGTTAAGACTAGTCTTATCTCTTTGTGAAATCGGCCCCCAAGCTTTTTTTACAAGACCAGAATGTTGACTGGATCAGAACTTTTTTTACAAGATCAGAATTGAAACTAGTTAAAAAATACCTACACAGTTTAACATTTGAACTGTTTTAATTTGAACGAGCACGAAGAGAAGATTCATCTCATTTGTATTTTGGGTAAGAATTTGTCAGTACTCAAGAGAACTGAAGGACATTTATCAGACTGAAAGTCAACATTTAAACAAAAACACAAGACCGCCGGACTTGTCCAGTCATGAGTTTACAGGCCTGATGCTAAAATCACTGGCCTCGGGCCTGCGGTCCAGTGTAAATGTCAAGCCCTGCAGTCCTGTCTTCTCCTACGCCTATCAGCCTGGGACAAATGCATATTAGAGCCCAATTCATACTTCACACAAAAGCAAAGTGAAGTTTGGTGGCACAATAATGGAGAAGTGCTGTTTTAACAACTATTATGACACGAAAAAATTTGCTTCGCTTTCACTTTCAGTCACTCTCATCCCATATTTGGTTATTTCACTTCTATGGTGGTTAGGCACAATACCAATTATTGTGTTTGAATTACTTTCAGTCACGTAAAGTATGAACCAGGCATTGTATGTAGATGTATTCCTGTATAACTATTATATCTTTTTGGGTTGAACAAAAGAAACACCCAGTCAGTTTCTGTTGTGGTTTTATTACTCGATATTTAATACTATATCATCAGGGTTTTGCCCACAGTAGTCAGTGCTGGAAAACCCGCCCGGAAAAACTACCAACTGGTAGAATTTTCTCTACATCTGACCAAATATAATTTTCTAAAATTTTCTATAATTTTCAACAAAATGCAAAATTGTGTATTTATACCAGTAAAAAATGTTATCCAAAAGCTGTAATTTGTATAATCCAGTGAAAAAATAAACCGCATTGACCTTGCAAGGGAAACTGGTTGGGTAAATTTTCAAATAACTTGGGTTGAACAAAGAACAATTGACTGGCTACATTTTTGAAGATTTCCTCAAATGATCAGCAATTCATTTCTTCTTATATAGGAACTGATGATAAGAAGGTGGACCTGTACGGATACATAGAGCTGAGTTCCTGCTTCAACATGGCGTGCTATCTCATCTCCATGGTCATCCTCTCCATGGAGCGATCCCGAACGATGATGAGACGTCACCGACCCGGCCACGGCGCCATCCTCCTCGTATTCTGGGCCCTGGCGTTCATCTACGAGAACATCGCCTTCGTCTCCTGGTCCAGCCCCCATTGGTGGTGGGGATTTGACAGCGACATCAAGCAGGCGGAGCTGGGCTTGTGGGTCGTGCGGTACGTGTGCACGCTTCTGTTGTTTGCTATCGGGTTGAGAGCACCAGGCTTGCCGAGGAAAAGCTACAATCTACTGATCAATGAAGACAGAGACGGAGAGATGGAAGTTGTAAGTACTACCTGTATCTTAAATTGAGCCCCCCCCCCCTAAATTAAACAGTGTTGTTTTTATCCTTACCAATCCCGTATTGTTACAAAATACAATAGTCCCTTGAAAGTTTCTGTGTGAAAATATAAATTTAATTTAAGATTTTTTTTTTTTTTTTCCAACTGCAACAGCCACTGATAGACAATGATGATACAGCACAACCTAAATCTACCTGGGCGGATGCGTGGACTAAGACGAAGATGGTATTTCCTTATGTATGGCCGAAGGGTCGTTACATTCTCCAGCTTCGCATCATCATCTGCATTGCTATCCTTGTCGGTGCACGTGTCATCAATGTCTATGTGCCAGTTTTGAGCGGTGAAATAGGTAAGATATACCCGGCAGAGTTTTATCCCATTCCGATTGGTGGAGAGGAGATCACGTGGGCCATGTTTAAACGTGCGATATAGACACAGTTATAAGTGTTTAAAGATGACCTGACCTTATTGAGTCAAAAGAGGGCATATCAGATGATTGCATGGAGCGCGCTTATTTGACAGCCCTATTTAACTTGGTGGGACGCATTTTTGTCTCGTGCAAGTTTGAAAACTTGTGTGCGATATTTTGAAATTTAAGCGAAACTTGCGCGATCTAGCCAATTCAACACAGAGTCGAGGTGAGCCGAGGCTAAACTGTCGGATTTGTTCTCAACTTGTGCAGGGGTTTTGGATGTTTTTATCGGAGGGTATTTTTGAATGGGAATAGAAGAGTGGTGACTCAGTCTTAAGCGTCCGTTTAAAATCTCGCAGGGTTGTTGCTGTGTGCCAAAGGACCAAGCCGTTACCGTACGGCCAGGGTTTTGCCGGTTTTAAATGGATGGTTAAGACGTCGACATCGCTCTTTTTATTTCCAATACAAACTTTTTGTAATAAACTCACCTTTACCCCAACCTCATGGCCTCTTTACCTGGAGACTCGCCCCGAATCCTCCAGAGCACTCCAACAATTTGTTCGGATGAAATCCATGCCACCACCAAAAATTGATTTCAAATTCATTGTACTTTTAAAAAACAGAATAACAGTCTTCCTATTTTGTTTTTGTTTTTGCAACTTAAGTCAATGCGCTTACACCTGTCAATGGAGGAAATGTGGTGTTCCCATGGCAACTTATCGCTGTTTATGTAGCCCTCAAGTTCCTCCAGGGCAGTGGATCGGGTAAGTACGAGTACAACCGAGATTTAGAAATCAAGGGTCAACTGGAGTAAAGGCAAGGCACAGTTGTAGTTTTTGGGAATGCGGCAGTTCCACACTAATGGGCACAAAAGTGTAGCCACAACATCACAGCCAAAGGCTAAATTGTGTTTAAAATACAACAAGAGTTTTTATACAAATTAGATTTAAGAAGTAGAAAAAAAGAGTACATAACTGGCAGATTTGTGCGCTGTATAAGACTATATATTACATATTACAATTATTGTTTGTTTCTAGCTGGTATCGGTCTTGTGAGCAATGCTCGGACTTACATTTGGATCAGGGTCCAGCAGTACACAACAAAGAGTATTATGGTTCGTCTGTTTGGTCACTTACATAGGTAGGTAGAACTTCACCCGGGTGGTGGTTGGCCCGGTTCAAATCCCGCCGGGGGCACTATGTGGATTGGGTTTTCAGTCCCTACCTGATTGCTTGGGTTTTCCCTGGAATAATTCTCCCACATCTGAAAAATGAAACTTCCTTCTTTGTCTTCTCTCAATGGGGCTCTTGGCTAGAATGGTGGTTTTGTTCCCTTTTCTGAGAGTTCTTGGTTTCACAACTAGAATTATAAATGAAATGAACCACTATCAGGTTTTCTCTAGGCACCCTGCTATAAATGCAACAAAGTGCACCACAGTTGAAATGAAAACCTGGCTAATGCAACAAAGTGATTGTGTTGCATTGTGCAGTGAAGTGGTTTGCATTAGGATGGCCATTGGGTGCTCGCCCTGCTTAATGCAACGATTATGCACTTAAGTAGTCTGGTGACTTCACGTGAGTCCAGTCACTGCTGAATTAACAGAATCCACTCTATATAAAAACAAAATTAAAATTGCCCTGTTTAATCCAACAAAATCCAAAGGCAAAGTTAAAATACTTGACTGCTAATTGCAACAAAATGCATCAAGGTATGGGATTTGAGTTCACTGACAGATCTGAGGCACACATTTTGAAATTTCAAGTAAACATGAATCTTTGTAGAGAGTGGCTTTCACTAGTAAACTTGCAAGTACAACCATGCGTAAATCTCTTATGGGATGAGTGTTGGCTCTGAAGAGAGCCCTTGTGGTCTTGACGTTTCGAACAGTATACCCTGCTCATCTTCAGGTGGTTCTTTGTGGTGTTGTTTTCGTTCTCTGTGTAGTTTATCCTGCGCTGGCATCTGAACAGAAAGACTGGTGAGGTACTTAGGATGATGGACCGAGGCACCACAAGCATCAACAGTCTACTGAGGTGAGCCAAGTCACAATAGATGCTACTTGTTTTTTAAATTTAGAAAAATAAGTTATGCCTGATGTTCGACCTAGCGGCGTTCTCAATGGGCGGAATGGCAACACACACATGTATATATACAAACAACATATTGTAACTACCAAAATAATTGTTAGCATACAAAACTTACTGAACGAGCATGGAGAGCTGTGATAGTATAAAACATTGTGAAAAGGCTTCCTCTGAAGTAACCGTAGTTTGAGAAAGAAGTAATTTCTCAGTAAAATATTTGAAATGTTATGAGACCTCGGCTGTAGGTCTCAAATCAAGCATCTGAAACAAAACCCAACTTTATGTGTGACAAGGGTGTTTTTTCCTTTCATTGTTATCTCGAACTTCGACGAAATTAGTTCAAATGTTTTATCACAGATTTTGTTAATTTTGTGCTTATCTTGAAAATACCCAATGTGAGAAGTCTGTCTTTGGACAATTACAACAAAGATGTCCAGGTCTTTAACAGAAGCAGTCAAGTGAAAGGAGAGACACATAGTAATGATTAGTGGATGAGGCAGACTGAGAAGGGGGATGTCTGTGGAAAAAGGAGAAGGCAAAGACAAAAAGTTTCGTCATTTTCTTCTCGGATGTTTTCCATAGGTTTCCCTACTCAGCCAACAGTCTCTCTGTGGTTACCTTTTGCCTCATTGCCCTGTAAAATTATTTCGGGAAAGGAGAGAATTGTAAGGATCCATGGCCATAGAAACGCCTCTTGAGTGTAGTTCTTGTTTCACCTACAAACTTTGCAAGATTTCTAGATAGATGAGATAGTAATTGTGCAGGTGACATGACCCCTCGTCTAATTCTACCTCCATGGGTGGTGAAGGGGTCTGATTCTCTGATGTGTTGTCTACAATGATGCATTTGGAAGTGTGGAGCACCTACAGTTTCCTGGTTTTTTTTATTTGTTGTATTCCCACTGTTCACAACTACTGTTTTTACAGAATATTTCTTGTTGTTTTGTGTGTTTTTTTTTTCAGTTACGTGCTCTTCCAGATTGTGCCTACCATTATTGATATCGTGATTGCCATTGTTTATTTTGTAACATCATTCAATGCCTGGTTCGGTGTCATCGTTTTCATTGCAATGGTTTTCTACATTGGTAAGTCCACTATAATTTGATATATGACCTAACAATTTGAAAGATGGTAAACTTTCATCAGGGATAAAAAATATTATTTGGTCTTACCTTACAACGACGTGTGTGAAGCACTGTTTACTCAGTACTTTCCCACAAGCTCTGTACCTTTGAAAAAAAACATCCACATGCATACTTGGGTGTGACTCGAACCCATGACCCTGCCACTCCAGAGCAGATGTCTCACCACCAGACCACTGAGACTGCCCGGTTCTAGAGGTAGTTCGAATCCTATATTTTAGCAGCTGGTACCGCAACAATGTTCCTAAAAATTCTTTTTTCCCTGAGCAATCAGAACTATTCAACTCGCATAAATCTAATGATAAAACCATTTAGAATGCCCAATTTGACATAGAGCTATTAAACCAATGATAATGCAAGAAAAACATTCCAAGGACCTCATTTCAATTCTTGGCAAACTCAAAATTTGGGTCAAAATGCCCACATTGAAAAATATCCTTGGGGGACCCTGCTATGTGCTGTGTAATGCACGTTAAGAGCCAATTAGTTAGGAACATTTCAGAATTGGTCGAAAAACTTGTCAAATATACTTTTTGATCACTGATTTCCAAACTTACCACGGTCTAATGATGATGATAGTAGAAAACATCCCTGAATTTTCTGTCTGATGTATATTGATGAGAAGAATTAAACTAATTTCGATGGAGTTATCGCTCCGTGAGCGATTTTTCTTTGTTGAATCTATTATGAATTTCATGCAATGTGATCGGTTTTTCACTATGTTCTCGTACCCGTGGCCGATGGTCTCAACTTCGACAGTTTGTCAGTTTATGTATGTGGGGATTACATAATACTTACACTGCCAGCAACTGTTTGTGTTAGCAAACCAATTCTGTATGTTCCTTAAGAGAAGGGGTTTCTACCCTGTGTTTCTGCAGGTCAGCTGCAGATTGCACGACTGTTGAAGATCCTACAATTAACTAAAGAGGGTTGTGATTTGACAGTTGTTGAAGATTGAACTTGACCTTTGTTTACAGCTGCAAGTTCATACGAATGAGGACAGTACGTCGTGATATGAATCTCAGTGACAATAAGATGAAGCAGAAAGCTGTGGATTCTATGCTCAACTTTGAAACGGTAATTTTGTTGTCACTTTCTTCTCAGATATTGAGATGGTTCTCCTTTATTTATTTATCAGTTTTGTTTTTTTTCCAAAAAGAATTCTCAAATTTTACTTAAAATTATTTAATTTATTTTTAGGTGAAGTACTATGGAAACGAGGATTTTGAAGGTCGGCGTGTATGACAAAGCTATTACATCATATCAGGTAATAAGTCATCTTGTAGATCCTTGACTACCTACCAACCTTTTGAACATATACCAATAGGCACCAGTATACTTGCACACCAGACTCGGTTTGATGACGATGATGTTGAGAAAGTGTCTGATTTAGGTTTTTTTTTGGCTGGGCTTCAGACCGGGATTTGAACCGGGGTCCACAGAGATCGAAGGCAGGGAGCCAACCTGAACACCTGTGCCCACATTCATAGAGCTGCTTAAGCATAACAAAGAGCCTAGCAACAAAATTATGCTTACCATAATAAGTTAACCAGCCAAAATGCCATTCCACATATACCATATGTGACTGGTATCCTGCTTATTTGTTTGCTTAGCAGAAAACTGTTCAGTAATATTTGCTGTTTAAGCAACTCTGTGAAACTTGGACATGATCTTTATTCAGATTTATGTTCAACATATATTCGTTTTTTCCTCACAGCATAGTGAATGGAAGTCCATCGCTACACTGGTAATCTTAAACTGTTCACAGAACATAGTCATCACTGGCGGTCTGCTCGTTGGTTCCTTACTATGTGCTTATTATGTCAGCATTGACAAACTCACTGTAAGTACACAGACATTTGAGCATCGCTCTTGACCCCTTCCTTCACCCCTACTCCTTCACCCCCTACTCCTCCCTCTCAACTCCGCCCCCCCCCTTCACCCACACAAAAACACTATTTGGTGTGCATTTTGGAACATTTTGTAACATTTTGTATGGACACTGTATGGCATTCTTTCACCAATCTGGGCTAAATTTGAGAACCAAGCAGGAAAGTCTTGGCTTAGCACAGACAAATCTTTCTAAGCAAAAATAGGTTGCCAGCCAGAATGTAATGTGTATTGGTTGTCACTGGTTCCCTGCTAATTTTTGCTAAGCAGAAAAATTGCTTTATGTAATTCGGCCCTGTTGAGTGTTGAGTATTTATTTATTAATTCAGCATTTCTTTAGTGTTGAATTTGTATTGATTATTGAGCATTTATCGAGTATTGAGTATTTATCAAGTATTTACTTAGTGATGAATTTTTATTGATTGTTGAGTATTATTAAGTATTTATTGACTATTGGGTATTTACATTTGTTCACAGGTTGTTAACTACCTCCTGTTTGAGTATTTATTTAGTGTTGAGATTTCATTTGTTATTGAGTATTCAAGTGTTGAGTATTTGTTGATTTTTTAGTAATTAAATTTTGTTTTTCACAGGTTGGTGATTACGTCCTGTTTGCTTCCTACATTATTCAGCTCTACGGTCCCCTTAATTATTTTGGAACCTACTACAGGTACGTCAAATCAACCTTGCAGAAGCAAAAGCCTAGATGTACCAAATCCATCAAAATTGCTTTCAATTTTGGATGGGATGTGAAGCCAAACATCCCAGGTGCTGTGTAATGTGCGTTGAAGAACCCAGTACACTTATCGATTAAGGGAAGGTGTTTGCCAATGTTTCTGGCAGGGTTGGCTGCAGATTGCACCTTGTAAACCCTTACAAGGCAATATATTAACTGGTCTCATAATTCAAAATATCTCCGCACACCCATCGTATAGAGGTTTTACAGTCACGTGATGTTATCACGTGACTGTGTTTTTGAGACGCCATATTGCCGGTCAATGACCAGAGGCAAGATCACAGTTCATTACCGTAAACCATGACCGGCAAGATGGCTGCCGTTGCGGTAGTCAGGGCCAGTGACGTCAGCTGAAAAACCTCTATAAGTGAATTTTGTTTTGTGTTTCCACCAGAATGATCCAACAAGCTTTTATTGATATGGAAAATATGATTGATCTACTCAAAGAAAAGCAAGATGTAAGTTTCCATTTGTTCTAACTTTTTTTGAAGGTCGGTGTTTGATTTGACTTGACAATGTACCTATCTTGTTGTTTTGACGATGCTCTGCTGTCAATTTTGTTTTTGTGCTTTTTCATGACACTGTGCCTATGCAATGATGTCTTTCTGTAAATTTTGATTTTGTGCATTTTTCATTATGCTGTGTTCATCGGCACTTTCTACCATTGTATTTTGAGGATGACGTTTTGCTGGAAATTTAGATTTGGTGCATTGTTCATGACTCTGTGTTCATGGACACTTTCTACCATTGTATTTTTGGATGATGTTTTGCTGTGAATTTTGAATTTTTCAAAACATTTTTGTTCATTGATGTTTTTCTTCGTTGTGTATTTTTCTCTTCGGTACATTTCTAATATTTCATATTATTCTATATTTACCTCTATCAATGTGTATATTTTTCATTGTTCATAATCTATACTTGCTATTTTTGTGTACAAGCGACATGAGTTGCGTATGGTAGAGGGCCCTTCTCTTCTGCTGCATCTGTAACAGCTTGCCACTGATTAGAAAAATGACACCTTGGAAAGTTAAAGTCCAAACTGAAAACTCTTCTATTGAGACAATCTTGATATGCAATTTGAATCTTGGCACCTACTGACTAGGATCTTCTTTGTTCTCTTTGCTCTTTTACTATGTATATTTCTTATCTGTCTCAGAATAGATTTTCTTGATAAATGGTGCTATATAAAAGCTTAATATTATTGATATAATTCAATTTGTTTTTCAACAAGTTATCATGTATTTTTTCATTTCTTTATCGTGTATGTAATTATTCATATTTTCTCATTAGTATTTATAGATTCAATTTTTAAGAAACAACAAGGGACATTCTGTATGTAATCATAAATACTTATAGATAAATCACGTCAAATTTTTTTTTTCTCTAATTCTGTAAGATAAATATTCTCACCTGACTCATGGAAATTGGTTGAAAATAATTTTTACATGATGGAACTGAACTTTGTAGTTGTTGACGTTGTAACCACAGGTCGCTGACATTCCACTCGCTAAGAACCTTGAGGTCAAAGAGGAATTGTCGAGTTTGACAACGTCAGTTTCTATTACAACGAAGCGTAAGTAAAGAACATGAAATACGATCAATCGCTGCTGCAGCCGATTTTACAAGATTTACTTGTCGTTGGGGTGCACACAACTTGCGCAATAAATGTTGCCGAAGTGGGCTTACACAGTGGTGCAGAGTTTTGTGAAATCGGGCGGCTGGAGATATATCAGCACTGCACCCCTCGATAACCAATTCAAAGTAAATGTAAAAAACTAAGATTTTTTGCATGTTTTTAATATGATGCTTTTGTGAAAAGCCCAAGAAAGAAAATGTGTATTGTCCTTTTCATTGATCTTTCTCTTCTCATTCTTTCTTCATAAAACAATATTTTTCTGGAAGAATTCTTCATGGACGTGTCTTTATATCATTTTTGTTGCACAGAAAACCTATTCTCAAAGGAGTTTCATTTACCGTTATGCCCGGTCAAACCCTAGCACTGGTAGGTAGCAAGTATAAAGTTTGTGACCAAGAAAGATCTGGTGCTCAATTTCACAAAGCTGTTCCTAAAGCAGAAAATACCGCTTAGCAAAAAATGAGTGGGGCACCAGTTGCAACGGTGTTAATGTTATGGCAGTTTGGCTGGCAACCTGTTTCTGGTACTTAAGCATGACTTTTTCTGTGCTAAGCAATTTTTTTTGTGCGTTACAGGCTTTATGGAATTGGGCCATGAGATCTTGGAAAAACAAACAATGTAACCAAAACTGTGTTGTATCGTTGATTTTCATATGTAACCAATGGATACATAACTGATATGAGATAACGTCTTGTTAGTGCTGAAATGTTGTATCTCGCACGAAAATGCTCTGTGCAAAAACGCCATATCTCGACGCGTACTTGTTTTGTTTATAAATCTGGGCTATTTTAAGCGAGATACGGTGTTTTGACTTTTTCGAACTCGCACGTAGCATAAGTGCCGTTTTAGGAGGTGCAGCGTTTTTGCACTGACATGACGATAATGTTAGACTTTATCTGAAATAAGGCTGTATTTTATCTGTGCCTGGTGGAAAAGAAGCTGTAACCTTTCCCAGTTAGAGAAGAAAATAATGCTCTTGGATCTACGTCTCTTGTGCTTAGGATACTGTTCTAAGAAGCTCCGTGAAACTCCAGGGCCCAATTTCATGGAGCTGCTTAAGTTAAAAATTTGCTTAAGCACGAAAATAGCTTGCTTATTTTACACATGTTACTGGCCGAAATTTCATGCCTTATACATTGATTGTGACTGGTATTTAGCTGTTGTTTACTTAGCATAACAATTGAGTGTACAGTCTTGGCCGGTAGTCTGATTTTACTTAGCAATGATTTTGTTGCTTAAGCAAAATTTTGTGCTTAAGCAGCTCCATGAAATTGGGCCCAGGTTATCAGAAGATGGAATTGAATTGGATTGAATTGTTTCAGATCTTTTCGTCAGCATTGACTCTCACTCCCGATCTAATCATTTTTTGGGTTCAGCGAGTTTTATTAATGTTTTCCTTTGATGTATGTTTTGGGTTTTTATTTCCAGGTTGGACCGTCTGGTGCCGGGAAGAGTACAATTATCCGTCTCTTGTTTCGTTTCTATGACATCCAAGATGGTCATATAAGAATTGATGGGCAAGACATTAAAAAGGTTAGCGGAAAACAAAAAAATGAAATACTCTTTCAAAACTTGTGTTTGTGTGTTGTGTTGTCATAGAGCGACTCTGCTAGGGTCAAAACAATTTGCACCATTCTTTTGAATCATATTAATTACTTTTTCCCCGCAATTTTTAAACTAGGTGAAACAAGGGTCTCTACTTGACTGCTTCTGATTCTTTCATATACTTGTGTTGTTTTGTTGTGTTGTCATGCACCATTCTTTTTAATAAGATGAATGAATATTTCCCGTTATTTTTTAAACTAGGTGACACAAGGGTCCTTGCGGAAGGTGATTGGTGTTGTGCCGCAAGACACAGTCCTCTTCAACAACGACATCAGGTAAATTATCTTGAGAAGAACCACAGTGGATAGAGAAGATGATACAGGCCTGATGCTTCTTTTTTGAAAGGGCAAGGGCACCAAGGCGTTTTCTCCTTGGTAAAGGGCACCTCTATGAGGAAATTGTAAATGTTTATTGGAACATTTCAAGGGGCACCAATGCAATGACCAGGGGCAACAGAGGCAATGACCAGGGGGAATGGAGGCAATGACCAGGGGCAACAGAGGCAATGACCAGGGGCAACGGAGGCAATGACCAGGGGCAACGGAGGCAATGACCAGGGGCAACGGAGGCAATGACCAGGGGCAACGGAGGCAATGACCAGGGGCAAGGGAGGCAATAACCAGGGGCAACGTGGCAATGACCAGGGGCAACGGAGGCAATGACCAGGGGCAACGGAGGCAATGACCAGGGGCAACAGAGGCAATGACCAGGGGCAACGGAGGCAATGACCAGGGGCAACAGAGGCAATTGTTTCTGTGAAGTATCAGGCCTGATACTAAACTGCCTCTTCCATTATAAATCATCTTGGTCTTTAGATCGTTTAAAACTCTGGTTTCTGTTTCAGCGTTGCCTGAAAATGCATTTGAGAATCACGGGCCAAGTTCTCTCTCCTTTTTTTTTTCCTGCTTAGGTATAACATTACCTATGGGAAGATTGGCAGCACTGAGGAGGAGGTGAGCACTGCAGCGGAGGCAGCAGATATACACCACAGGATTCTAACATTCCCTAGCCGTAAGTAGGAATTGAATTGTTATCTTAACCTTTAGGAGATGGGACCTTTCATGCTCCCAAAATGAATTTGTTAAAGATAGGTCATAGGTTGATTTTTGTCAATGCAATGCTTATTTATATGCAAAGTTATAAAGAAAGATACAGCAAAAGTCACATGCTGATTAATTGTGCAAAATTATAAAGATAGATACATCGAAAGATACAGTGTGAAAGTTTCAGCTGAATACATAACAGTGTGTACTTGCTGAGAAAACAGCAACAAACTGTCATTGTTATTTCACAAGAATATCAAATCTGTCCACATTTAGCGAGGTGGCAGTGGTACCAACCGCATCTCTGGCCACAGCATTTGCAAGCAGACACCAACCCTCAGAAATCTGAGAAACGATTCTTGCAAAGGTGGTGGCAATCTTTAAGATTTGAAATTAAACATCCTAAACAATGTTTTTATCAAAAAGAATTAAGTGCTTTTTCTTAAAATTTTTGTATGATCTTTTGCCACCGTTTGATATTATTTTACAAAATCAGAAAATTAGTTTACATATTGCTCTCGTAATATCAGGGATAATTTTGAATTTTTCTCCCCAATTCTTTGAATTTTTCCCATCATTTTATGTTTCCAAAAAGAGCACTGCACCTTTAATTTGGAGCTAAGTTTATACATGTCATTCTAGATACATGTGTAATATCTGGGACAGTATCTTGTACAGACAGGCATTGTCTGGCAATGTTTGTAAACACCCTGATTGAATGACAGGAGTAGCAGTGACATTTGGCACAATGTGTCACTTCACAAGTGCCCAGAATGTAACTGGAATGTCATTTGTGGGAATAGATGACTTGGGATTATTTATGTTTAAAGGAGAGTATATTTAACTCTGACCAATTTACTTTTAAAAAAGAATCCGTTTTAAAGGGCCCCTGAAGTAAACATTTCTTAGGAATATGAGCTACTTGTAGTCCCCTTATACATGAAAACTAATTGACATCCATATTTGGTTGATTTCCTTGAAAAATGAATTTCTGTAATCATTTAAAAATTTAGCTTATTTGTTAGAGTGATGTCATTTCAGGGAGACGCTTGTTTTATTTCTATTGCAAAACTGAAATTGTGAACCCCCAAATTAGCACAGAGGTGAAAGGCAGGGAGAGAAACCACTGAGCCATTCTGGGCCCAATTTCATGGCTCTGCTTACCTCGAATTCTACGCTTATGTCCCATGCTTACAGGGTTCAGTAAGCGCAGAACTCCGTGGTAAGCAGAGCCATGAAATTGGACCCTGGTCACCTTCCCATGTGCGCGTCATAAAATGTACAATTTATTTTGAGAGTTTAAAGGAACATTACAGAGTTGGTTTTTGCTAACAAAACAGTTGCTGGTAGTGTAAGCACTTTATGTAATCCACCGTATACATAAACTGACAAACCTGTAGAAGTTTGAGATCGATCAGCCATCTGGGTCACGAGAAAATAGTGAAAAACCGATTACACATTTGCGTGAAGTCATATAGGTTCAACAAATGAATAAAATGCTCACTGAGCGATAAACTCCAATCGGAAAATTAGTCTATCCATTTCTCATCAAATATGGCATTTCAGACAGAAATATTTCAAGGGATTTTTCTACTATCATCATCATTAGACCGTGTAAGTTTTATGTAAATCTGTGATCAAACAGTTTATTTTACAAGTTTTTTCTTACCAATTCTGTAATGTTCCTTTAATTGGTAATTTGAATGGTCCTCTTGTGGATGATTTTTCACAGAGTACGAGACCGTTGTTGGTGAGAGGGGGTTGAAGCTGAGTGGAGGCGAGAAACAACGAGTCGCTATCGCCAGAACTATTCTTAAAGCACCTGAGTTCGTTCTTTTAGATGAGGTGAGTAGTTCATGTCAGAGAGGGACTTTTGTAGATCTTATCGCTTTATCAACTGGCCATCAACTGGCATGTCGTGGCCAAGCGGTCAAGAGCACCGGACGCAAGCTCTGGTGTTTCTGATCAGCAGATTGTGGGTTTGAGTCCCGGTCGTGGCACTTCTGTCCTTGAGCAAGATACCTTGCCATAATTGCTTTGTCCTTCGGATGGGACATTAAGCCGTAGGTCCCGTGTAGGAGGATTGGTAGTGCACGTAAAAGAACCCAGAACACTTATCGTGGAAGGGCAGAGGGAATTTTTGCACTCTGTAAACTTCAGATGCCTCGCTTAATCAAAATTTACATTTTTGTGTAAAACATTTTCTGCCACAGGCTACCTCAGCCCTTGACACGAAGACGGAGCGCAACATCCAGTCGTCTCTAGCCAATGTGTGTGTGAATCGAACAACCATCGTCGTCGCTCACAGATTATCAACAATCATTGGCGCCGACCAGATCCTGGTCCTACAGGATGGACATATCGTTGAAAGAGGAAGGTGGGTAACCGATGATATATATGGACTTTTCACAGACACTGTTGGTCAGTTATTAGTGACTTCTTTGTGATCATCGTTAGGATATTTTAAAGTAAATATACAGACTAACCCTCACCTACCCATACCCCCCCCCACCCCCGATATGACTCTGATTCCTGAAGTTTAAAATGTAGGTACTAAATCAAAGGAACGGGGGTGGTGTTGAGAAATTGGTGGGGTTTTATTTTTGTACTAACTTGAGAATACTGAATCTTGGAAAAGCCCCTGAATTTGTTTTTCTATAATTAATTTTTTTATTTCAGACATGAGGAGCTTCTGGTGCAAGACGGTGTCTATGCTGAGATGTGGCAACAGCAACTACAGGCTGAAGAAGAAGAAAGTCAAGATAATGACGAGAAGGAATCTACAGGATCTGGCCCTGAAAAACTGGACTGATGAAAATGACACCTACAGGTATCAAAATGTTAGTACCCGGGTACTAAAGTGTTAGTACCATGTACCAACATGCTAGTACCCAGGTACCAAAATGTTAGTACTACCCAGGTACCAAAAGGTTAGTACTACACAGGTACCAAAAGGTTAGTTCCATGTCCAAACATGTTAGTACCAGGAACCAAAATGTTAGCACCCATGTATTAAAATGTTGGGACCAACTAACACAATTTCACTTGTGAGTTCTACAAAAATTATTTCCCAGGTACCAAAATGTTGTTGCCCAGGTACCATGAAAGTTACTAGCTACCAAGATGAAAAAATAGGCCTTTATTTAGATTCTGTCACTTGTGTGTCCCATAAAGTGCTAACATTGTACAACTCGAGTGATAAAGTAATAGTACCTGTATTCCATTTCTGATCCTTGAATGAAGTACTTGAAAAAAAACAATTTATTTGAAATGTATTCGCTTGGTTAACATTGGTTCTCAGACTTTTAAAACATCAACAGTAAAAAGCTTAGTTGAGGATTTAAACGGCTTATTAATTCATTTGGAATCAATTTGGGTCTTTTGCCGCCGAGCCTTGCTTTTACAAAGGTATACTGTTATCTTATATTAGTGTCTGATTTGTAAATGGAAATACAATTTCCGATGCGAGATAAAATAGTTGGAAGCACATTCTTATAAAACAAGCGATACTAGAAATTTAATAGTAAAACATATATTTAGATTTAAATTCTATTTTGAGTTTTTTTTTTGTCAATACAAGACATGAAAATTACACACGCGATTGTGGATTAATGGTTATATTGGGGTGGTAAATAAGTTTCATGCAATTTATTGCTTCGTATCAATATGCAAATATGGAACGTGGTGCCGATTTACTGTTTGTTTTTGTAGCCAAAACTTCAAGATCATTTTGTACAAAAAATTTAGTTTCTTTTTGGAGGGTCTGTGAAGCTGAACCTTTCTGAAACATTTTGTTTCTTCGCAGATTTCTCCAGGCTCTGTAGCTAGCTACAAAGGTTATCTATCACTTTTAGATTCTTATGGTGTATTATGTACAAAGAATATATGAAAAACTTGCAAATTTGAAACACTCACTACAACATTATTAGGTTTATCCGTGTTCTGTAGTTCAAAACATTGGTAAAGTAGTGGTTTTCATTCAATTTCTAACCCCAGTAACAATTTCATCTGTTTAGATATTATTTTTGGACACTACTTGTATATAAAGTTTGTAATACACATCGATCCAGAACCTAAAGACTTTAAACGAAAACTACTTTGCAGTGTGTGATATTAATATTAATATGTGCAAATAAATAAATGTCTACAGTTTATTACTGGTGGGGGGTAAATACATTCCCTTAATCGTAAAAGCGAAATTTGAAAAGTTAATTTGTATAGTTAAATGAGAATAATGTTGTTGACATTGAGTGGCAAAATGGTTCTTTTTAGGGGAAAATTCTAAAGCAGCTGGTTTGTTTCAAATAAAGTGTCAAAAAGTGGCATAAGTGGTAATTAGGGAGTTATGAAATTTCATTCATAGTAGAATTTCTTCAGTTGATCATAATTAATTGAAAAGTGGATCGTGTAATCTGGTTCCGGAATGCTAAGTTGAAAAACAAACTCGACACTCGGCATACACAACAAAGATCGCCGACCCCCATTGGCACTGTCAAATATTAAACGAGAGCCTCACAAGAATGACCGATACTTCAGAGCAAAGTTCACCCGAGGAGAGACGCGAAACGCGGGCAATGCCTTCTGGGGCACTCCGCTGTTTTTTTTTCTTCCAAAGGTGTGACGAGGTGTGGAAACGTAAACCACATTTTTTTTTTTTGCCGCCAATAATAACATCCGATTTGCTGGGTATAGTGTTGTTTGGGGGCCAGGTGCGGTGATGCCCTGTCCCCTCGCAGGTCGCCACAAGGAGTGCCGTGGGTTCGCTTAGCTCGCCCCTTGAGGTTGAACCAAAACATCTGTCTGCTCTTTCGCAATTTTCACTCTCGTTTTTCAATAACCCATCCGGGATGATATCATCGTGAACGAAGGCAAGGAAGCTACAGGTGTGACTAAAATATATACTGTTTGTACAAACAATGCATAATGACTTGTGAACGCGTGACTGAATTGACTGGTATTTGGGGGCGAGGGCTTGAGTTTGAGTTTCGAAGTATTTATATTTTTTCGATCTTTTGACAGGGGGATCCTCCCTCAACCGTTGTGTCTGTGTAAATATAGGTCATTATCATGGAAAATATTGATAAATATGAATTGCTGTTTTATCTCATGCGTAGTATTTATACCTCACCAAGGCCATCGAAAAGTATATGTCAATATCTTGGGTTTAGGCCTAGGCCTATATTTGATTTTCAATTTACCATTTGAACTAGATTGTGAACAAAGTACAGACGTTTTATGTGGGAATTCAAGTTCACCATAGAATCAAACGTTTGTGTCACAATCGCTCGATAATAAATAAACTACGGTGGTGTTTAATGCCCGATCAGTGTCATAGTGTAAAACTGCCGTGTCGGCATTGGTGGCTACGGCTATGGCGTGATGGCCACGTCAGTCATGCGTTGAAGTATAGGACGTCCTTTAGCAACACCCTTAGCAACAGTCGTAGCCGTAGCTTGTATAGCTGCCCATTCTTAATTCGCCAATATCTATTCCCAGCATGTGAAGTCACAAATCCAACGTCACCATCAGTAGATTTTTTTCAGCCAATCGTTCGCGAACTTGGAGCCGTGCGTCTCCCAAAGTGTTGCTACCCAAGGGAAATCGTCTAGCCTGAAGTACTAATACCCACCAAGGACCTTCCCCTTGTCCAGTTACAAATTAATGTGTCATATCTAATAGAGTGCGGCAAGCCAACAAACAAACACTTGAACCAGATCAGTTGCAAACTTCATAAAGCTGAAAATTATGCTTAGCAATTTTGTTCTTCTGCTAAGCAAAAATAACCGGGAACCAGTCACAGGCAATAGACAGTATGTGGTGTCTTGTCTGTAACCTATGTCTGTAAAGCAAGCATTGTCTGGCTCAAGTAATTAACAGCTTTATGGTGTTGGTCCAAGCAGTTGCATATTTTAGACTAAGCATATACAATATGCTTATCAGATGAGAGGTTACCGTACTGAGAAACGTATTCAACATTGTGATTATGCTTAGCAAGGCAACTTGTTAAGCAAAGGAGTTGTGACATCTGGCCCCGCTGTGCATCAAACTCATTAGATAGTAAAGTTACAAGACAAAACAAACTACCCAATCTAGTTTTGATTGTACCAACAGCCAGGTCATTCAAAGTTTACTCGGGTCTGTCCTTTTAAAGGGCTAATCGCCATTGGTAATTATAATCGTATTGGGGCAGTTTACTGCAGCTTTGCTTGACTTGGGAATTTATAGGGAATCCCTGCAAGCAATGTGACAGAAAAAGGCCTAGTGTATGTCAGAAGATGTTCCGCGATGGGCAGTCTTGGGAACCTGGGACAAGGAATTCACAACCTGAATGAGGCTTCTTTCTGGTCCTTGCTCTATGGTTCCACGTAGTGAAGTATGTGACTTATGCGAGTACATATGCAATCGTTATTTTGAAATCATTGATACAGCTTCTACATTTGTTTTTATCTTCACAATATTTACACCAAAAGTCAAAATGTATGCCTAGTTTGTAACATTAGCGTCAATATAATTTCAAACTTTATCAAGTATTGGTGTTAAAGTTACAACCACATTGAGAAGCTGTTCTCTTGAAAGGTTCTTATACAACATGCAGACTTTTTCGCATTTTGTTGTTAATGCCAAGTTCCAACGACCGTAAGAAGCCACCATTTTAATGTTATAGTCTTCTGTCCTTTCTCTATGGTCTTACAAGTCTTACTATGGTAGACTATGTTCGTGCTGAAAACCACGGTGTACGTTTCCTTTAATCGACGGCTAGCCGACATAGACCCCAGTACGTGTACCGACCATATTGTCGTGATTACGGTACATTTGGGTGCGTCCTTTCTCCCCCCGCCTCGTCGCCCTGGTCGGTGACTAATTCAACCCGACATAACGAGCCGCCAGTAGCAGCAATTTCACCATGGGGTGCTAACGATCACAGGCCCCGCCGGTCCAGCGGGAAGGGCGCGGTGCGGTGCGCCAGTCCGAACCAATCAGTCGAATCTCTCGTATCCCTTTTCTTGCGAACTCCGTAATGGGGGAAGTTATACTGTCTTGACTTGTAATGGGGCTTAATTTAACTGGCGACAACAGTAAGACAAACGTCTTTTTTTTTGAGTGATAGTTGCCCCCTGTGCAACATGTTTTGAGTAATTTGGGGAAGTTTTGGGGTTTTGTAGTTCACTCAATCAGATCTTAGTCTGCTGTACAAATAAGGTTATTTTGAGCTAAACAGATTGGCTGACAAAATAGTCGCAGCCAGTGTTCACGTTCTGTGTGAACAGCCGTTATACATAATGTAAAAAACCTGTGAAAATTTGAGCTTAATCCGTTGTGTGAGTCGGGAGAAATAGTGAAAAACCATGTGCAATATTTTCAGCATATACAGTATAAACACATTGTCCATAATTTTGGTTGAAACAACTGAAATCACCTGTTGCGTTTTTCAGGTTTTCAGATACAGTTTTCTTGAATATGACTTCATCATTTCAGAGCGAATTATTTCACAGAAAAATGGTCCTGGTATGAACTTCACAATCAGTCAAGTTTTCAGACTAAAATAAAACAACTATGTTTTTTATCCTACCAATCCTTTATAATAACTTTAAAGGAACATTACAGAATTGGTACGAAAAAAAATTGTAAAATATACTTTTTGATCACAGATTTACATAAAACTTACACGGTCTAATGGTGATGATAGTAGAAAACATCCCTTGAAATATTTCTGTCTGAAATGCCATATTTGTTGAGAAATGAATAAACTAATTTTCCGATTGGAGTTTATCGCTCAGTGGGCGTTTTATTCACTTGTTGAATCTATATGATTTCATGCAAATGTGTAATCGGTTTTTCACTATTTTCTCGTGACCAAGAAAGCCGATCGATCTCAAACTTCTACAGGTTTTTCAGTTTATGTATATGGTGGATTACATAAAGTGCTTACACTGCCAGCAACTGTTTTGTTAGCAAAAAAAAATCTGTAATGTTTCTATAAGGAACAAACTGGTTACATAAGGAAAATACAAGTGCCAAACTAAAATACATTTGTCGTTACGCGATTAAGAGATTTTCTGTGAAACGAGATTGTCAAAATTGTTTAATGTTTGGTTTTGTTGAAATTTAAACAAAGTCCTTCATTAATGGCTGAATTAAAGTTTATTCCAGCTATTATTGTGTACAGTCTTGATAAATCCGGCGCCTCACTCCACGATCTTATTTATATTGACCAAAATCTATTTCAGTGGAATCAATAAAACCACACATGACATTGTTAGTCCTACTAGAGTACTACCAGAGCAAACCAACCGTTTTATGGACTAGGTCTTGTTTTTGTGCGCACAATTTGTTATATTTTTGTTACAACTGTCATTTCTTCTTGTCTCATCGTAAATTACCTCACAAATCTAAACAGTTGGTTAACCACTTTGTGGACAGGAAATAATATCCGCTAATTACAGATTGTCTGTGGTTTGGGAAAACAAAATATCGTAAATAATTACTTTCTTATTCTTAGAACTGGTGAGGATTGCAAGATGTGAAGTTGCACAAATATTATTTCATGATTTTGTTTTAGATTAACCCCAAAAGTTGTTGTTTTTATTTCAATCGCGTCTTTAGATTTTGTATAGTAAATAATTGATTTGCTGGAGTCTTTCCTGAGATTGTAGTGTAAATTTTTAGAAGTGGTTACGTACTTGTGCCCGACGCTCAAAATGGAAACGTTCAGATTTGTTTTCCTCTCAACTTTTCGACGACAAGCTTGCTCTTGTCTATATGAGAAGAACATTCAAGAATTTCTTATAAAACTTTGGGTGAAATAACTTTCAATTGATTTTTTTTTGTTGTTGCAGTAGACAAAATACAAAGGAAAGTGATGCAGGGTAGCCACAAATCGCAGTGTCAATCGGTGTGGTGCAAAAATTAGCTTGCGCGACAGGGGGCTAGTCTACTAAACAAACAAGACGTCAGTACCACTTACCGGGGCCACTCAAAATATTTACGCCGTGCCCTCGTCGCTTTGGAGTGGGTCAAAATCTACTCCGCCGAGCGGTGCTTTTGTAGAAAGTGTAATCGCTTGAAGACATTCATCCTGAGGACGTTTGTGACAATGCTGAGAGAGAATTGGGCTAAAATATGGGTTTTTTTCAGTGGCAGGATTAAGTGGTGAAAAAGGCTTTTGAACTTAATTGCTGATCGTTTTGGAGTTGTTTACGTGTATTGTTTTATAAAGAGGCAGATTTTAGAGATAAAGGTCAAAATGTAACAGAAATGGAAAGTGGCATTAAAGTTGTACCGGTGGGAAATTGTGAACAAATGGGTTCTTTTTTGGAAAGCGGCGAATCGTGAACGGTTCTTGAAAGGAATAAGTACGGTGTCCGAGAGAGGTCATTGGTTACACGGGAAACATTTCAGAACTGCGTTTTATACACAATAGTTACAATGGCAGCGACATGAGTGGGAAATTTTGTGTTTATAAGCTTACATACGAAGTGTGGATCTGAGAGCAAAAGAGGTCAACACAATGTAGAAACGTCCACAAAGTGTATTTTACAGGGAGCAAGTTCGGGTGGGCGACTAGACTTGCCCAAACTGTTACGTAGCTCTCGAATTGACCATAGTCGACCATGCTCCAGTGCATGGTTCGATATTGTCAATCTCCTTGTGCTCTATGGTTTCTAGTTAGTCTAGTCGGTCTAGTCAAGTTGAGTCGCCACCCGAACTTGTTTTAGTTGTTGGGGGCGGGGGGGGGGTTATGGTAGGGGTGGGGAATTGTTTTCCCCTTTCTGAGTCAAGGTTATGTTTTACTGCCACAGAGAAGTTATAAAAATGAAATGCAAGATCTGAGACATTGTTTGCATGAGTTCCGAATTACACGGTCGCCATCAACTCCTGCCGCATTATTATGAAGTTAGAATCCATATCAGACGGCAAATTATATACGTGCCATAAACCACATGTGCATTGTATATATAAACAACCGGAGAATAATGCAATTTGCATTATAAGTCGATATTAAATGGAATATCGGTTAGAGACTCGCCGCCACAATGAAGCCGGGACCAAATTGCGTCTCATTCGAGACCGCTTGGAAGTCGGTACCGTTTCAAAAAGAGGCGAGCGCGGTATGAGATCGCGTTTACCGCTGCGTTTTTAATTACGTGCTTTTTTTTTCTTCGGTGTACCCGGTTGCGGAGACCGGCGCCCGTGTAATTCCGGTTAGAGGGACCGTCAAAAATGAGGACCGGTCGGTAGGGGGGGTGAGTGCTCGGGCGCATGGCCGAGGTTACCCATAACCGAGATCACACGGCACCGGGCTTTACAGAAGCCGTATGTGGTTAAATTCACATGGATTACCGTGGACTAATGAAATACTTGGAAAGTTGCGGAATTTCAAAATTCTCTCCTCAACAACGGCTTGTTTGATCTTTTTTTTTTTTTTTTTTTTTTTCTTTTTTACGATCATATCTTCGGCTCGACAAATTAGTTTGTTGGGACTGTTGAGCATTTTCCTTTTCAAGTGTTTCTATGGGAGCAAATTGTTCAGTGTACACGGTAAAATGTAGTCGTGGTTATAAGGGGCCAAGTGAACCATATTCGGGTTAACATGACCTGGAATCTGAGTCCAAAACAGTCAACTGGACATAACTCAATTGTTTAAAGAGTTGCTTAAAGGCACTGGACACTATTGGTAATTACTCAAAATTATTGTTAGCATAAAAACTTACTTGGTAACGAGCAATGGAGAGCTGTTGATAGTATAAAACATTGTGAGAAACGGCTCCCTCTAAAGTAACGTATTTTTTGAGAAAGAAGTAATTTCTTAGTAAAATATTTGAATTGATTTAGCACACAACTTCGTGTGACAAGGGTGTTTTTTCTTCCATTATTTTCTCGCAACTTCGACGACCAATTGAGTTCAAAATTTCACAGGTTTATTATTTTGTGCATATGTTGAGATACACCAAGTGAGAAGACTGGTCTTTGACAATTACCAAAGGGTGTCCAGTGTCTTTAAGCTCAAAATTAAGCGGAGCACAAACACAATTGCTTACCACTAAAAAAAAAAGGTTACCAGCGAAACTGCTAGTTCATACATTACGCTTTTTAGGTTTTCAGATACAGTTTTCTCGAATGTGACTTCATTTCAGAGGGAAATATTTCACAGAAAAAAATGTTTTAGTATATGCACTTCATAATCAGTAGTTTTAGACTAAAATTAAACAATGATGTTTTCATCCTTGCCGATCCTGTATAATACCTTTGACGTCTTTTTGAAGCCCTCAATGTATAATGCATAGTTTCAAAACGCATCATGGGGTATACACTTTGATTTTGAAATAAACATTTTTTCATGGCTGTGATTCTGTTGTGTCCATCACGGAACAAAATTACATTATTATCATTAGTAAAATTGCGAGCGAATGCTACTCATTGTTAAACTGGTAGAACCATTATACTTAAAGGTACACGTTGCCTTAAAATGGCCGACTGTGTTAGTTCACGATGTAAAAGGAAAACCACGCAATTTCGAGGCATATTTGTGTGGATCATTGTATTCTACTTTTAAAACATCTTTCTAACCATATGCATTTTATAACAAACAGTTTACAAATGCTTTTTATAGACCAACTCGGCCGATTCAAGGCAACGTGTACCTTTAACACAAATGAGATTATAGCATACGACGTCTGTACGTGTGAAGTTACATTCTTCATCCTTATGAACATTTTTCATGATCATGATTATGTTTTTTCCATCACGGAATACAATCACATTATCATAATCAGTAAAATTGCCAGCGAATGTTACTCATTGTTAAACGTATGGTAGAACCACACACTGAAATGAAATTATAAACATTTCGATTGTACCGTCACAGCCCGAGTTTTTGCCGACCAAGGTTGGAAAACTATGGGAAGCCATAAATGCAAAGCAAAAAACAAACAGATAGCCACAGTTTTTACAATGTTACACACACTAATGTTCAACAATAGTGTTGAATGTGTTGTAAACATAGCAACCACTCATGGATGTATTTGTTTTAAATGAAAGTCTGCCGGAGAGTGTTGAATTTGGTCACAACATTCTGTCAACACGATTGAATGTTTTGCTAACATTCGGCCGTCCATGCCAACCAGCGCGGTTTGTTTATCAACAATGGACAGGCCAATAGAATTCGACGTGTGTACGTGTGAAGCTAATTTCTTCATCTAAAGAACACATTGCGAAACATTTTTCGTGAAAGGTTTAGTTTTAACTTCATTTTGCCTATTACTGATGCTAGTGACGTATAGCGCGGGATTTCAGGCGCGATGTGTGGCTGTCGCCAGTTTTGACTTGTTTTCTTTCTTTTTTAATCTTACCCCTACAAATCTTTGACAACGCGAAAGTCGAAATAGGCCCCCTAATATTGTTTTGTTTCGTATCTTAAAGGAACATTACAGAATTGGTTTTTGCTAACAAAACAGTTGCTGGCAATGTAAGCACTTTATGTAATCCACCATAATATAAACTGACAAACCTGTAGAAGTTTGAGATCGATCGGCCATCTGGGTCACGAGAAAATAGTGAAAAACCGATTACACATTTGCATGAAATCATATAGATTCAACAAATGAATAAAACGCTCACTGAGCGATAAACTCCAATCGGAAAATTAGTTTATTCATTTCTCATCAAATATGGCATTTTAGACAGAAATATTTCAAGGGATGTTTTCTACTATCATCCTCATTAGACCGTGTTAGTTTTATGTAAATCTGTGATCAAAAGTATATTTTACAATTACCAATTCTGTAATGTTCCTATAAATGGTGTCATTATCATAGATGCTCGTGTGAAGTAGATACCATGCCCGATAGGGTGTCAGAATGTCACCCCCCCCCCCCAACCAAAAAATAGAATAAAAATTAAGTAATAAAAATTAAAAAATAAAAACAAATAAGAATAAGAATAATTTTTAAAAAATGTTCCCACACTTTAACATGAGGCCATTCTGCCTTTTGCAGTACCACCGGTCAGACTGCTTGGTAAGCAGTTTACAACAGCTTTTCCATATTTTGTTGAGAAAGTTAGATCCGCTTTTATCTGTCACAGCAGGGATGTTTTCTACTATCACCTCATTAGACCGTGTAAGTTTTATGTAAATCTGTGATCAAAAGTATATTTTACAATTACCAATTCTGTAATGTTCCTTTAAATGGTGTCATTATCATAGATGCTCGTGTGAAGTAGATACCATGCCCGATAGGGTGTCAGAATGTCACCCCCCCCCCCCCAACCAAAAATAAATAAAAATTAAGTAATAAAATTAAAAAATAAAAACAAATAAGAATAAGAATAATTTTTAAAAAATGTTCCCACACTTAACATGAGGCCATTCTGCCTTTTGCAGTACCACCGGTCAGACTGCTTGGTAAGCAGTTTACAACAGCTTTTCCATATTTTTTGATGAAAGTTAGATCCCGCTTTTACCTGTCACAGCAGGGTGACACCCCCCCCCCCCCTCCTTCCGAATCTAGTTTGCCCCACCAATTCTAAGACATCCCTGGTGCTAAGACACGAACGGATTTTATTATTGAACTTCACTTCATGAAAAGTTTCCCATGTTGTCGTGCAGCCCGATATGCCGAGAGTTATGCCCTCCGTCTTCGGAGTTGACCATAAAGAAGAGCCGAGTAAATACAAGATGTCCAAATAGCACGTCTGGGACCTGCCGTAAAATGTGCCGCAAGGACCCATCAATCACGGAGCTCGTTAGGCCTGTCACAACACCTTACACCCACCATTCTGCCACGGGCCTGAACCACATCAAACCATGATCAAGCCGTACTTTTATCCCAAACTTCAAACCAGATACTGCTCCACATACCAAAAAGGCTTCCCGACCACATTTTCCAGAAAGTACATTTACTGTAGGCTTTTACAGATTTTCAGGACCCCACCCTTTCCATATAAAAGTCTTCTTTTTTAATCATCATTTTCTTGCAAGATGACCCTTCAAAGTACAAAGTATACATGTACACAATTTGATAATTATTGGGCAAATCGATTAGTTTCAATATGTGAAGCCCTCATTGATCATCAAGTTCAGTACTAATAACTATCCCTTCAGAGAAACAGTTCCATCTCAGAAATTATCGAAGTCTGAAAAATAACATCTGAAGACCCCTTAAAAACATTAAAGCTTATTTCGATTGCCGCAATATTTGAGTATATAACCCCACTTGACACTCTAAAATCTTCCGGGTCACAATTGACCCGGTCCCGGGTTCTCCGGAGGGGGGAACGACCCATATCTTGGTAGTGAGCCCCGGAATCTGCGTCCAAATGACTCATAAATTGGTCAAACTGACGTAGAATCAATGCTAAAATTCCACTTTTTAACCAGTAGTCCGGTCGGCCTGACCAATAAATGGATCAGGCCACCTGGAACCCGGAATCCGGGTCTAATCTGACCCGGGGGTGTTTACAGAGTGTAAATAAAGTGTTGTGATCATTTTTGTATATACCATCCCCCTTTCGATGATAGAATGTATTTGTGTCATACTTTTTCCGTTCTCTTTAGTTTTTTTCTTCAAATTTAACCCCAAGTTATCACCTTAGGTTTCACGCAATGGTTGCTATAACTGAAACGTTAATGGCAAAGGTCGTGGGTTCGAATCCCGCCCGAGTAATACACGCCTATGGATTCTGTTCACAGAACTCGGGGGAAGTATACTGAGTATACAGTGCTTTACACACATCGTTGAAAAAGTAAAACCAAATAATATGCTTTATCCCCGTGCAAATTAGACATCTATGAAACTTTATTGATTTGACAATGGTGGAGGTTCATTCGTGACAAAGATCTCATACTTCAAAAACGTAGCTCAACATAACTAATGCCTCGCAGGGAAAAATACTGAACGCTTTGAGACGCCCATCGGATGTGATAAAGCACTTTATAAGAACTGCGTAGTATTATTATTATTTTGACCAAACTCTTGCCACACCTAAACACCGCAGAAAACGATGACGACTCTTCGATCACGCTGGCGATTTGCGTTTCGGCTTACGTGATAACGAAACGTGGACCCACCAGACCCTCTGGGGGTAGGAAGGGTTAATTAGTGGGCACTATAAGCGTACCCCATGGCCAGAGGAGTGTCTTTCCCCAATAGTATCAAAGTACTTGGAATGTAGTCAGTAATTCTTTTAACTTTCGCTTCACCGAAACAACGTCTATTTTGGTTTCTCTATCCCCAATTTAATGTTTGTCAGATAAAGGGTGTGCACAACATTGGCAAGATTGAAAATATAAATTTTCACAGATTTGCACATAACGTACGTGGTATAAAGACGGTCATAGTGGAAATGTTATAGTATTTAGGAAATGAATAAAACAATTAGCGTTGATCTCGCGTGTCTAAAACCCGATAGTGAAAACATGTAATGGTGGTTTTTCACTATTTTCTTGTGACTCCCGTGACCGATTGAGCTTAAACTTTCACAAGTTTGTTATTTCATGTGGGGTCACATAAAGTGCAGATACCGTTCTTTACAATTACAAATGTTATACAATCGTGTGCTTAAAGTAATGTACAATCACTTTCGTCATCTTATTTGTTCATTGACTTGTTTTTAATTGGAAGGCTCTGTTATTTAATTTGGGTGTTGTAAGTTTAAAGGGGCGCTGAAACTTTAGTTCCAGGAACATTTGTCCATTCTGGAATACGAAAGTTTTCTGGAACTATTTGAATTGTATACAGCTTTAAGGAATCTTTAAAGGTATTATACAGGATTGGTAGAGCTGACAAAACAGTCGCAAACAAAGTTCATGATTTGTGTGATTATCCATAAACGTGAAATAACAAACCTGTAAAAATTTGAGCTCAATTGGTCATCGAGGTCACGAGAAAATAGTGAAAAGAGACCTTATGTGTTTTCTGTTTTTCAAACATCGAGTTTATTATCGCGCGCGATAAAAACTATTGTTTTATAGCATTTATAGGCAGAAATATTTTAAGAAACCCTTTCTACCATTACTTACTTTAAATCATGTAAGTTATGTGTGAATTCGTGAACATTTGTGTTTTTCGATCTTACCAATAGTGTACAGGGCCTTTAAGCGTCGTTAGAACAACTCTTCAGCATCATGTATGGTTCTTTTTTTTTCGGGGCAGCAGCGGATCGGAAGACGATTGGTGGTGCACTCGGGGCCATTTACAACATTTTAAACATAATACTTGAATGTTATTAATGAAGTCATAGATTTATCATAATGTCTGTCTCTCGTATAGACGTTTTTTTGTTTTGTTGTTTTTGTAAGTTCTGTTCCCTTTGGTACATTCTTTTTTCTTTTACAAGAACTGAAGGACGCAGAAGTAAACCGCCAGGTTCTGCTGTTAGGGTCTCGAGCTCTATGTGATGCACCGCATGATTTATAGGGATTGGATGACTGTGCCAACAAGCAATCATCGAACGGTCATTTTTATTGGGGTGTGGTAATTGCTTAATCGGCCGTAACGACCGGGGCCCTTTAAACTCACGTCAGACACTCTCTGGTCCACCATGGTCCTGGAGTTGACTCGGGAACACACTTGACTTTCGAGAAGAAGGTGGCACTGGGGAACCCCCCCCCCCCCACCCAGAGGATTTGAAATCTTGAGGGGGGGGAGGGGGGAGGTCGTGGAAACGCCGACGGGAAACCAGTAAACCACGTGGTTTGTTTGAGAGTCAAACCCACGCTCAACGACATTGTAATAACCGCCAAAGGCTTAATAATGTTACATCATGTTCAGTTTTAGAAATAAACTTTCTCATGTATAAGCCGCTGTTTGTAATTTATGGAAATGAATTGACTGAACGGTGCTAAACTTGGGTAATTATACAGATCCGGAATTCGTGATGAGCTGATCCGTAATCCGGATCAGGGTTGTTGTTTTGCTAAGTATCCGAAGTTCAATATGCCTTTACAATGGATTCCAGCTTAGAATCGGATCCGGATTCATTTTAACCCAACCTTTATTTCTTTTACTTCATTTTTTTTTTTTTTTCGAGAATGTTCGAATGGATATCTGAAGAGAACAAAACCACGTTCACAAAAAAAGTAAATAGTAAATCTTCGGTAGTGCAGCCGCTGCACGGCAGACCGAGTCATCAAGGTTTGGGCCGCCGTCATGCCACACCGAGGTCGTTTAAGGTCTCCCTTTCCAAATAAACCACGGTAGCTTTTCTCAGAGTAAGAACTCGCCGCCGCAAAGTTCTCCCTTGTGTATATTTCCAAGTCACCGTGTGTGCAACCCTGTAGGCGTTTTTTAAATCGACCCTTTTGTTCGTCTTCGCTTAAGGATCGGAAATATTGCCGCGTAAATAAAAGATACCGTAAATCAAGAATTTTGTTTGAAAAGTTGGGCCATTTGCGATATTCGGATTGCGTGTTTTCATCTGTGGCATCAAGCACCCTCTGTTTGCAGCATGTGCGACTGGCTGGCGCAAAGGATCGGACCAAATCTGCTCGGCAGTAGTTGTTGACGGAACAGTTTTTTTAAATAGTGTGTCAACAACCATTGGGATTTTTACTTTCTTTAAAAGAAATGAACAAGAATTTCTGGGAAATTGGTTTTAATTTTGTCTACACCTCTTGAATAAAATAATGTCGAGCGTATAGTCGCGGGTGACTTGTAACGTGGTTACAGTTGGCCATTGGTGAATGCAATAGCACTGACTGACAAACTTATTATTATAAAGAACTGCATGGGAAAGGTACGGGGGGGAAAGGCCAACATTCTTTTGGGAATTTCGTTTTGTCATGTTTTGTATCCAGTTCTGATTCAAATGGAAATGATGTCCTTTCATTATTTCGCGCCATTGGCAGGCTCCCAAGCCCAAATGTGAACGGCAATAATTTAGCCCTTTTTTTTTTACTTCCGACATCTGCTGGGAATAAAAAGTTTGAACTTCTTGTTTTTTTTCTGCCGCAGCCGCCACTCTTTATAACAATGTCAACTAACGCAGCGGAGCGCCCGACTCGTGGTCCGCCGGGACGACGGGAGTTTTTTTACCCGTGCCGAAATCATCTGCGGTCTGGTGATCGGAGGGAGGTAGGTTTTTTTTACGCGAGATGTCGAAATGTAACAGTATCGTCGGATAGTTGCACTGCTAGTCGCATTTGATTAGGGATTCCTGTGGACGAGACGAACCAGGGCAAGGGTTGATGCTGTCGATCGCAAGAGACCCATTCCCAGTCGAGACGTAACTTTGCTGGGAATGTAGTAATGGTGTTTTGAGTTTCTGTAAATGCACAAGTCGGAATTAATAGATATATATATTTTTTTACATAATTTTTGTTTTTTTTATCAGACGGGAAACTACGGATCTCCATGAGTGCCGTACTGCTTTTCGAGTGAACCACAAGTTGGGTGGCACTCGCAAAGCTCCGCAGAAATCAGACGTCCTCAAGGCGTTTGCCGGTTCGTGCGTATAGCTTCCGTAGACTGAGGCCATCTCTCAGCACAAACTACGCAATATCCTCGTCGTAAAATGGGAACTACGAGACTTTTAGGGCTTCATCGCGGCGGCTAAAGGGGGGTACTTAAAAAGCCTCTGTTGGCTCAACTTTGGGTGGATGCCGCCTCTCGTCCACGCATCCCCCTTTGTTGGCTGCGACAATTGACGATTGCTTCGTGTTTTCATTCCCTTCTCAGGCGTACGTTGGCTTACCACTTTGTTAGAACTAACATCAACAGGAGAGAAATTATTCACTCAAATAGGTTAGAGCAAACTTTTTTATAAATTATTATGGCTTCGGAATGTTCCTTCTCCATGAAATGATTCTTTACAAGACAATAGTTTTTATAGTTTTGTTTTGGCGGTCTTTTTTTAAGGGGGGATACTGGTGTAATGTTCGGCGAACGGAAGACAATGTCGAAGGATCTGTCTGAGTATTAGAGACAGAAACTGTATGCTTTGACAGTAACAGCGGCGGCGCCGCAGGGCGGCACAATCATTCCTAGAGCTTCCTGTTAAATGTGGACCGACGGTCTGCCTCAAGGTATGGGACCCACTTTGGCTTCCCCCATGGGTGGCATAGAGGAACCATGAGCCCCTCCTTAATTTAAAGGCAGTGGATACTTTTGGTAATTACTCAAGAAATACATTACCCTAAAAATAAACTTACTTTGGTAAGGAGTGCCTGCGAGCCGCTGATAGTATAAAACATTGTGAGAAACGACTTCCTCTGAAGTAATGTAGTTTTTGAGAAAGAGGTAATTTCTCACTAAAATTTTTGAATCTGAGAAAGGCTTCAGGCATGAAGCCTTTCTCAGTCATTTGAAAGCACACAATTCTATGCATCAAGGGTGTTTTTTTTTTCTTTCATTATTTTCTTGCAACTTCGATGACCAACTGAGTCCAAATTTTCACAGGTTTGTTATTTTATGCATATGTTGGGATACAACAAGTGAGGACAACATAGCAATGACTTGTCTCTTGGCTTTACTTTATGTGTCGACTCGTCCATACCTGTGTATATTTTAACGGGGACCAAGTGAGCAAGTTCTGCCTGATAATGCAATCCAACAGGCAAGCTACTCAGGATTTATCTTAGGGACGAGTTGGGGCAAATGCTTCGACTGCACATTATTCTCTCTCGTGATAATGCTCATGAGATTGTGGTCGAAGATTATTTCTTTGAGGGGTGGGGGGGGGGGGGGTGTTCTTCCTAACACTGACTGATCTATATTCCGACACCCCTATGTTCCGACATCCCTATGTTCCGACACCCCTATGTTCCGAAAAACCCATCATGATTTACACTAAGGTTTTTAGGGTTAGGATTAGGAATGTACACAAGGGATGTAGAAACATATAGGTGTGTATTACCTTCCTAAACAGTTAGGTGCCTGTTGGGAGTTTTGGCTGTTTAGCTACCAGCACTACAACGTCTAACCAAGAGACAGCTGAAGTCTCTTTTAGTGTTGACCATTATACTCGTGTAAATTTGAACTAATTTGTAAATTTATTTGCTGTTCCATTGTCCTCTGCATTTTGATAAATGCCGCAACCGAATACGTGAGATCTATAATAAAAAAAGATTGTCCCGGAACCTGGAATATCTTTTGATTATGCCAAAGTATAAAATTTCCATCCTTAAAAAACATTGGACCACAAAGCACGGCGCTTCCATAGGAAAAGCCGTAACACTGTGTGGCCCCATGCAGCAAAACCCAAGGGACCAATTCAGTCCAAATTTGTTCCTTGTTAAAAAAAAAAAAAACGATCCCAGGCACAATGCGGACAGTAGAGAACGACCGCCATTCCACTTTCAGACACGTTTTTTTTAAAATGAAAGACACCCCTCTCCCACGGCCGCTGTTCTGGAATCCCGAGTGGCGACAGCGTTTGCCTGCAGACACCTAACAACGGGCGCCACGCCTGGACAATTAAGAAACGTTTAGTTGTAACCGATGCTGCTTTGACTCCGGGCAAGATAAAGGCTTCGATTTAACCAACAAAACTCGGTTCCCGGAGCCCTTTGCTGGTTGCTTTGGAATTCAACACTAAAGCAGTAAAAGAGTGGTGTCTTGAATAAGTTCTATTGAGCCTCAGTCTTTTTGAGTGGTTCTTTAAGTGGCTTCAATGAGGCAATAGGCTGACAAAAAAGTTCATTGCCTGTCGGCGAAGCTCGGCACTTAAAACCACCCCAGACATTGTTCCATACCTCTATGATGTGGGAATTCCCCCTACGTACCGAGATCGACATTTTAGACAAAAATATTCATTCCATCTTGACTACATTCGATGAAAAAACAAAAGCGGTAGTTTGATCACGTGACAAATTTCAGTGGAAACCGAAAAAAACTGTAATTCGAGTGAAATCGAAAATTTATCTTGTAACAGTACTTTTTTTATCATGAATTATCCGTTTTCCTGACTTGAAGAAACCTGAAATCAAAATGTGCAATGTTGGATGATATGAAGATGAAAATTGTGAAGGAAGCATTCTGTTGTTGAGATTTGACTTTTAGAGGATCAGGTTGGCTTTGCGGTCCTCTTTCCCCCGCCTTTCACCTCTGTGGACCACGGTTCGAATCCCACCTCATACCGGAGCCTTGCATGTGAATTGTTCAGTCCCTGCCTGACTGTGTAGGTGTTCCTCCCACATCTAACACTGAACATTTTTTGTCTCGTTTCATATTCATCCTGTTATTGGCACTTAATGTGCTATTGGATGTGGGATCAAATTGAAACAAAATAAAATATAAACTCCGATCCTTTTTGTATTTAATGTCTTTCTCCCTCGGCCCAGTACAAATATATTTTAAAACTCAAACACAGTATGAACAACTGTGGCGATTTAAAATTCAGATGTTGTTAGTCTCTGTTTAACTGTCTTTCTTCTTCCTTTGATAAAGCTGTACCGATTAAATTAAAGTCAGGTTTCACAACGCCAAACCACGTGATCTCTCCGTTATTGGTAAAAATTATCTCACGACAGAAACCAAATTAAGCTTCCAGAACTTCAAAGAAAGCGCTGATCGTGACTTGCACCGGCTTACCCCGGCCCTAAAGCTCGGGGGATTCTTCTGGACTTTTCCAGAATTGAAAATATTAAAAAATAAATCTTTATTCCAAGAGCTTCCGGCGGAGCATAGAGATTCTAGAAACTCCTGTATCCTTTCAGGAATGTTTTCTGTTTAACAACCGCGCCATATGTTTATAAACTTCATTTGTCAAAAAGCTTTATCAACCATTTCACCACGAAACGAATTCGTTGTAATGTCTCAAAGAAGCCGCCATTTTGTTTCGCCTTTTTTTGCAATAATGCCTTTTTATGTGTTTTGTTGAAAGCTGGTCGGTTGAAGAAGAAAAACCATTTCCTGTGACATTTTCTTTTTAATAATCTTACATTGTGGTTAGGCCTATTTGTTTCCATTCTGGGTAGTCCATTATAATGCAAAATCGAGATGCAGACCTGACATTTGATTTGAATTTGATCAACCGTTCACATCGTTCTGATTGTTCACCATTTGCAACATAACCCCCCAAAAAACATTCAGAACTTCAAGCCGAAGGTCAGACCTTCATCCTCTTAACAAACAAAACAAAAACAATTTCCGTTTTTTACAAAGTTCGTGTGGGGACTCGAGTTCCACCCATTTGCAACCCATACTTGACCAATGTTTATTTTCGAACGGCTCTCCACAGAAATATTTGTCCAAATTGTTAAATCAACAAGTTATAATAGTATTAAAGCATTAGTTAAATATGTATCACAAATATAACTTATACTCTACAAATACAGGACGACAATGGGGTATTCTGGAGGTATTTGTGAACTATTCCGTAGGTCTTTTGTCGGTCTTTCCATAGTCACACCTGAGAGGACACAGGTGCATGCGGCACTCGGGAGAAAGGTTTTGACGTTAACATTGTTTTCCCCCATGTTGGGATACACTCAAGTAATTCCATAGAAATTGTGCTTTGATTAGGGAAAGGAGAGGATAAATAAAGAACCATTATGCTACGGTTCTTTCTTTTTTTTGTAAAAAAAAAAATCATAACAAATTGTATGGATAATTGTGATTTTTGTGTTGAACAATGGTAGAATGGGTTGGCGACGTTTATAACTGATTGATGGTAAGCGCTTAAAAAGTACGTACAAAGCCAAGCATGAATGGCAATGAATGCATCCCCCAAAAAGGGGCGCCAATGTGGGCATGTTGAGACATTCACTCAAAACTCGGATTTGACCCGGTTTCGGGCCCCGGGGCCTTACCCCTTTTGTGTGGGGCCAGTGTGACCGGAATCTGTGTTAAAATGACCCAGAAACTGGTCCAGCTCACGTAGAATCCAAGCTTAAAATTTCCAATTATTTATATGCAGATTCCGGGTCAGCCTGACCCAGAAATGGGCCAGGTCCCGGACGCAAATTTATTTTCTGCAGCACACGTCGGCTATGGAGTCAACAGTTGAGGGATAGGGAAGAACAGCCTATCTCTTAACTGTTGACTGTATTGACGAAGTATGCTGCAGAAAGAAAAAAATCGCGTCCCGGACTTGGACCTGCCCGGATTCCGGGTCAATTCCTGACCCGGAATCACACACTATCAATGTCTCTTAATTTCGCATGTCAGTATTTTTTTATTTATGCATGTCTAGGTCTACAACTCTGTGATCAAATGTGCGATTATACTTAATATTTTTTAATGATGGAAAAAGGGCAGTTGCAAATAGTTTATCAACCAATGACATGTAGTGGCCAAAAATATGGCCTTGTGCTGGACCCGAGAAGAGTCCTTCTGGAAGGTTAACGAGTTAAATCAGTTAGTGATGTCATACTTATAACATTGAATTTTAAATAGCTGTTGTTCTGGGTTTGTTTTAAGATAAATTTAAATCGCTGTTATATCAGTGTAATGGAATTCATGCAGCTGAGGTTTCTATTTCAAATTTTTTCACACTTCCAGAATATACGCGCAGGGCGCGAAAATGAAGCAAAATCTCCCACAGGCTTGATTTCGCAGTAAGCTCGTTTCTCCGGGGGACAAAGTGACTCTGTTCATAGAGAAGCTCTGTTTCAACGGTGAACCAATACCAGAGGAAAGAAAGCCGTTGAATGTTGTTCTCTTTTTTGTTCCCCGTGTATTCGAAATACTGCTGAGACATACCGCCGATGTTTGATTTATTATACATTAAAGGTTACCGGGGCCTATAAATGTGAATGTGTTTACCTAATTCCTTCTGGCACCTGAAAATACTCAGAATCTTTTTTATCTTATAAAGTATTGGATTCCCTCCAAGCTTTGCCTCCAAGATAGCATTCCATTTTTATTTCGGCACCCACGCTTTCGCGAGAAGATGTCAGAGGAATTCCGATCAGAGGATTTAGCCTGAAAATATAAACTGGCATGGATAGTATAAACCGACTTCGGGATCTACAGTCAGGGAAAGAAAAAAAAAGAGTTAAGAGCACGAAAGGCCAATCTACTCTATCAAGTCCATTGAAACTGAATAAATAAAGGCGCATGCCTGTCGTCAGCCCGCTCATAGGAGGATTTGATTGGTCGCTGGCCCTGACAGTGATTTTATAGGGGTGCGTCGATTGGCTAAGACGCCGGAGCTATTATCGCCTCATTGCGCATGAGCCTGAGAAAACCCCGGATTGTCGGTGTTTCCCTTTGAACACAGCCGAACGGCGAGTTTCAAATGGGCGCTTGCTTTGTTTGTTTTCTCGGACTTTGGGCAATCTCTTTGATGAGCCGGCGGTCTTTGGTTCTTTTGTCCAACCCACCGATGGTTGAACTCATTAATTTTGTCATTTATTATTTTACCTTGCCGTGCTGTGCATTACATGCTCTCTAACACTAATTCCTCGCCCGATGTTTTAAACGTGCTATATACTATAGAAGCCAGGCAAGAGCCGTTTGACAGCAGTTGTGAAGTTTCCACCGGAGTAGGAAGTTAGTTTACCCCTCAATCCTCTAGGATATTATAAACTTGCTCTTGTTGGAGAGAAAACAAAACATACTTAAGTTACAGCTCGACTATAAAGTTCAACCTCGAGCTGCCTTTTTTTGTTTTTGTAGTGGAGTGCACGAGGATTTTTAGTCAAAACATAACCTGTGCTTGGGAACACATTTTGTAGGTCAACATAAATTTTGGCAAGTGAACATTATGAAGGACTCAGTTATGGAGCGCTTACGATGTATTCTTGCGCTGGTTTGTGTGGGATTTGGACTCGTGGAGCAGAGCAAGGCGTTGATTGATAACTCATTCCGGTCGTCATCATCTTTGGAGTCGTCTTCCTCCTCCTCGACAACAATACGGATGACAACATCATTATCCTCCACCCCACTGGTGCTGCCAGACCCCCGGCTGTCCCACTGGGCCAGAGCTGCCAGCGACTACCTCCGTAGTCTCGACTGCACCACCGTGACATTCACCTCGCAGACCGAGTGTCAAAGACTCCAGTCCCTCGAAACCAGGCAGATGAACGTGTACCTCGCGGGTCCTCGCAGCAGACACACCCTGGTGGCGTTGCTACCGGACGGTGGGCTGAGCAGGGGGAAGAGTCACGATGCCGTCCTGGTAATCGACCCGTACCCCGCGGCCGCATTCGGTCATCTCGTCGTCGTTTTCTCGTTGGATTTGGATACAGATTGGGAAGAGTGTCGAAATCGTCTGGGATGGTATATCGGTGAGTATTTCTACTGTCAGACTGAAGCTTTCCAAAGTAAAGGAATTTTTCACACGTATTGCTATACTGCAACCTTTCCATCAAATATTTAAAAATGTGGTTCGAACCCTAGCTCTATGTTCGAAGTAACACTGTGATAAATAAAGCCGACCATAATGCTATCATATGTACCTCATCATCATGCAAGCACAATATCATGACGGATTATCCACCGTAACCAAGACCCCCCCCAAAAACAGTTTCTGTCATAAGTTCACAGTTCTTTCAATCTAGCCCTTTCATTCAAAACAAACGCTCTCATAAAACACACACGATCCATTAATATCATTTATATCGCCCGTGCATTTTCCCCACATGACAAGGTCTTACGGGGTTTAACGTGTCACTGTACGTTGACATTGGCATACCGTCATATGGGGGGGGGGGGGGTTGGCATGTGGTCTAAATTTAGCATTACCCTACCCCGTGAAGGAATGGCGGTGTGTGTCGCAGATACCCAGGGGTTATTTACACGATTGCAAGTCTGCATTCGGATTTGGGTTGGCACGCAATAATGCTAAATAGCGCTTTTCCATTTCACGTAGATTGGGTTTCTTGGGGGTGTCCTTGAAGCTCACGTTTGCACAAGAATGATATTTGATTTTGTCTCTACTGTATATAGCAAGATCTTCTAGTAGGCTGTTTTACACCTAAACAGTGGATTGGGGTTATTTGGGGGAAAAACAAATTAGTCGGAGTTAGCTGTTGAGTTGGTAGTACTATGGAGCGACACCCAACATAGCTGGAAGCCAATTTCAGCAAAGACCTCTACAAGAAATTAGACACCAGGGCCACGAAAAAAATCCCCATTAACAAATCTCCGCTGTGCCCTTTGGTAAATTTCATATAAATGCTGTACACTTAAATTCGATAAGATTGCTAACGTTCTTTTTTAACTTTTGGCCTTGGTAATTGGCCTTCAGAAAAAAAAATCGTCAACACCATGTCTTTTCTTTTATTATTGATTTTTCCTACGGGGAAAAAAAGACCTCGGTCAAGCGAGGGAACAGTCATTTAAATACATCAGAAAGAAAATACGAGAGAAGCAAATGAGCCCACGTGACCTTCTGGAAGTTTTTTTCCCTCACTCACTTTGAGTGGCGATCATAGTTTAAGAGTGTATTGACAACTACTGCAGAGGATTTAGTCCGTAGTTCCAATCGATTAGAGAGAATTTCAGTCCCAAACTTTAAGGGAGATTTTTTTTAACGTAATCCTCAAAGATTCTTGCGAGATATTTTTGTGTGTATAGTAATAAACACTGACCCCGAGAACATCACCTTCTTAACAGCTTTTTTCTTCCACCTTTATTTTGTCTTCTTCTTGGTAACCTAGATCCTCTAATCTTCATCGTTACTATTATAATGCCCCTAGATGCAAATTCAACACGGGATAATGTCTTTCCTTGTAGAAGATAATCTCATTCTCTGCTAATCCACAAACACACAGTCTTTGTTTCTACTGATAACACAGTACACGTGTAGACACTAGACGGAGTTGTGCGACTGATTCAGTACAAGAGGAGCACGTGTCACAGTGTAGGATTTAAATCGTGGGGTAAAAACTATGCGGTTAAAAATAGTGCTGCTTACTTATGTATTTCCTTCCTCCATGCTTATGTGTAGTGTCGTACACATAAAAACGTCTGTATGATCTTGTGTTTTATTTTGCGGGGGAGACTTTCGATAATTTCATGTACAATTTTTCTGGTAGTCTTTCTTTGACAAGATGTCTCTTTTGATGGTAAACTCGTCCAATGTATCGGTTTTTTTCTTTTCACTGGCCTTGTTACAATTTCTGGCTGAATTGTTACCTGTAATAGTATTGAATTTACTCCACTGTAATGTCGGCTCGTGTGAAGCCATTCTTCTCATTGTTAGAATTGCGTATTCACGCCATTCAACTCGGCATGTTCTACCCTATTGATACGACTTCACCGATTTCCGCGTTATTGGGCATTTCGACGAGTGAAGATTGTTCAAGTCCACGAGACTGTGATTGCCGGCGGTGTGTTGCCTTTGATCTAGCTGGCTGTCAACCACTCAAGTCTGCCGTGACAATCTTTCTGAATGACGGCGTGCTACCCGCTTGAGTAGATCTTCCTGCCGTCAGCCGAAGATCCCACCAGCAAGTCTGTCAAATTGAAAGGGAAGGGTTACCACCGCGCATTTAGGCCTGCGCCGTTCCCAATTGTGCGAAGCGAATTTCCAGTGAACAGGAAAGCAACACTGATGCCTCTCAGTTTTTCTAAACTTTGGCATTTTGCTTCATCATTCATAGTAGCGGCTTCTAAAGAAATGCCACATGATTGTTGTCTTTACAATGTTTGGTTCCCATGAATTTTCTAGCGATTTCAACTTGCATGAGATGTACATGGTCTCAATTCTGATGATTTTCGAAGTCAATATAATATATACAATTTATTAAACTCGTCAGTTTTGTGACGTGTTTGGTTAAGGAGGATTGCGATGGTGGCAATCTTTGAATATTTCAGTGTTCTTCAGTTGGTTAGTTGGCATTGAGTATTGGCTCCCTGAGACCTATACGAAGCGAAGTTCAGCTCTAATATGCTAGCGGTCTAGAGGTGTCGCTAGGCATAGAGAAAGCTCTAGGTGACATGTTCACGTCAGCACATTTCTTGTGTAGTCGTAATTAAGAGCTTCTTTCCACCTCCATTGTATCACCAAAGACGCTCAAAGTGTACGTAATACTCGTTTAATGTTGATAAAGGAATTTGACAAATTGTCAAAGATGAGAAAACAACAGTTCAATAAGAGTGCGAAGGAAGGGTAACATACCACTAAGTACACTAACCCAAACAACGTACATTAAAGCGGTTTTCCCAAAGGAAAGACAAACAAACACTAGGCCGATGGTGACGTTGAAACTCTGTCATCACCGGGCGACAGCCAGCCGGAGCAGCCCAGCCTGACCCCGCAATGGGGGTTCACGGAGCGGAAGCCGGGGGTCGAGGGCCGTGAGTGGTTACGACGTGACGTTCCTATCCCCCTTCACAAAATGAGTCTGAAGAAAAAAGAAGTTACGTACAACAATCTCTAAGGTCATTTGGGGACACTTAGCGTCTTTCAACACAAAGGTGCGATTACAAAATACCACAATTTTTACACTGAACAGTGGAACGTGTGAAAACGTGTATAATGAGCGTTGAGGTACGATGTCTGCAATATAAAGTCCAAGGTGATTCCTGCATACATGATTAGTCACGATACGCACATGTACATTGTACATGTACAATGTACATGTACGTGCCAATCATTCTACGTGTAGCCTAAACTAAAATGACCGAAAGTGAATTTGACATGACATAGCCTCTGTAGGCCTACCCGCCTAATCACTGAGATACATTGTAATGCTTGTCTTAAAGCACATGTACAACATTTGGTAATTTTCTAAGACTAGAATCTGCACTTATTGTGACCCAACATAATAGTCATGAAACAACAAACCTGTGAAATAAAAAGTTCAATTTCGGTATCGGAGTCACGAGGAAACCGTGAAAAACCACATTGTATGTTTTCATTGTTTTCAAACATCGGGTTTGTGGCCAAACGCGCGATACATAAAAGACTAAATGTTTTATTGTAGCATTTCAAGCAAAACTATTTCAAGGCAAGGTGTCCACCATGACCATCTTTATACCATGTTAGTTATGTGCAAATCTGTGAACATTTATATTTTCAATCTTACCAATGTTGTGCACGCCCTTTAACTGACGAGCATTGAATTGAGGATACCCTTTAGCAGTTTTTAATTGAACAAAAATTCACTCGTAAATTATGTAGCAGCCGTTTGGATTGTTTTTAACGGAAAAGATAAGATGACGATTTCTTCAAGAAAGAATCTTGCAAACATGCTTATAACATACACGGTTAACACTTGACAGTCGGCAGTCTTTCATTTAATAGTGTAAGAAATAGTTTGCTCCCCCACCCACCCCAAAATGTGAAGCCCCGCCCCTACAACTGCTGCGGATCCTCGAGAACTCGTTTCATTTGTTTCGAACTTAGAAGACAGGTTTCAAAACAATCTATCTCGCCCCTTTGAATTCCACGTGATAAGGCGACTTTAAACAAATATTACGGCAGTCGTATAAATAGGCGATAGGGGGGCGCTGGGGCCGGATACGCTCTGGTGGCTAGACGATTCCACACAACAAACAAACAACCAACCCCCCTTCAAACTTTTTGATGGAAGACCGATAGAAAAACCCCACCAGGTTCCTGTAAGTTCTGCGGTGGTGGGCAATTTCACAGAATCGCCCATTTCACACCTGGTTTTCAAAACACACATGTTATTACACCACTAGTTGATAGTCCCCCCCCCCTATTACACCATTGGCTCCCGTACAAAAGATCAAAGGGGGCAAGCCGCCACTGTGTTATGGAACCATAACAAAAGTAGGGGGTACTGTTGTTTGTCAACAAGCTCCCACTCCCTTCGGGTTAAGGAGTGTGGGTAGACAACTCCGATTATTACATCGCAGTATACCTACCCCTATTGTTTTACAGTCACGGCCGGGTGTCAATGTCAGCCCCAAGTGGTTCAAGTAACCGATAGCCCAACAGGGGTGGCGCGGTCTTTCTTGTAAAAAAAGTAAAGTCGTAAACAGTTCAAATTCTTTGAGATCGAAAGGTTGCACGCGGGAGGGGGGGGGGGGGTGCTGAATGCAAGCATAGAGAAAGGGTGCAAGAGGGTTGAGAATGAGAGAAGGAAAGGGTTAAGACGATTATGATAACTTCTTGGTGTAAGATTCTGCTGGAGGAAATGTTTTATTTTTATTTTTTTTTTTTTTTTTTTTTTACAGTTATTGACTTTTTTTTACCACCAGGTGATGGAGAATGCATTCAGATCGTTGAGAAGCGCAGATGCCGCAACAAGCTCCACCGCAAGACCGGTCGTAGACGGTGCGAGATCAACTTCCTACCACTCGTCCATTTTGATGGAGATGACGTAAGTTAATTTTTAACATTAATTAATCCCTGACCTTGACCGTGATAGTAGTACAGGCTAAGACCTCGAGTTATTCAGTTGCTTATTTATTTCACATCCAAAAGCACAATTATTGTGCCAGAACCAGGATGATTAGGAAACGAGAAGAAATGTTCAGTTTTAGGAATGGGAAGAAAACCTCAACTGGGGAAAACTCAGGCAACTCACACATGCAAGGTTAAGGTGGGATTCGAACCGGAGTCCACAGAGGTGAAAAGGCAGGGAAAGATAAGGAAAGGATTAGTAAGGGGAGTTTGAGCTCAATTGGTCGTCGAAGTTGCGAGATAACTATGAAAGAAAAAACACCATAGTCACACGAAGTTGTGTGCTTTCAGATGGTTGATTTCGAGACCTCAAATTCTAATTCTGAGGTCTCGAAATCAAATTCGTGGAAAATTACTTCTTTCTCAAAAACTATGTCACTTCAGAGGGAGCCGTTTCTCACAATGTTTCATACTGTCAACTCTCCCCATTACTCTTTGCCAAGTAAGGTTTTATGCTGATAATTATTTTGAGTAGTTACCAATAGTGTCCACTGCCTTTAAGCCTTTTTTCTTTCCCAGTGGGAACATAATCTCCATAAAAGAAAAATCTGAGCTGAGTTTAATAGACATACCAAGATTAGAGATGACAATAAACAAAGCAGTTCCAACTACGGACAAATAAAAGCCCACCCGGTTCCACACTTGAGGCTGAGATTTCCGCGAATATAATATATGTCGCAAACAGCGAGTTAGATTTTCTGCCGTATACACAAACAGACGTATAAAAACAGGAGTAATTCCAAGAGATCCCATCCGAAATCCTTCCAGCCTTAAGCAAAGGGTTCGTCACAAAAACAAGACTCACCGACTTTGTATATCTTATGAGCTTCCAACTGCCTTTGATTTTCTACCGCCAGTGCAATTTTACGACGGCTTCAAAGACGCCGGTTGAATTTATTATTAGCATGGAGGGGTTCATCAACCGAACGTGCATAGCTCACCACATGGGTAGACCGTATCAAATGGTAATTTTCTTCCTCCACGGACGAGCCATGTGTGATTGTGGTAACTTGGACCTTTTTTTTTTTTATTTGAATGAGATTGGTGCCTGGTAAAGTTCCAGGATAGTAATTTTTTTTGTTTGACCCTGAGGGTTATTGCGCATTGATTTAACTTGAGATGTTTACGAAATGATACGCTGGTGTTTGCGAATATTTTTTAGGGTTTGTGGAATTTACGACTGCATATTAACTGACTTTAAATGCAGTGTTTAAGTTGTGGCGAGTGCGGAGTAACCGATGTTGTTGATCAGCTCTCTGCGAAGTTCATCGAAGCCTAGCTAGCCATCACACCTATAATGTTTGTACCTTCAAACTGTAATTTCGGAGTTGATCAGATTCTCAATTTATGATTTTGACTTCTTGTTGTGTTGACAGGATGCCGAGCAGCAGTTGCGGTGTTTCTCCAATGTTGGATCTTTCGGAGTTTGTCCACAGTACCGGGCAGACTTTGGGAACTATACCAACCGATGCGAACTGTCCCATAACACTTACCGATGTGAAGTACCAGTGCAACATGTAAGAGAAACTATTAACACTATACCTGAAAGGGACCAGACTCTGTCCCAATTTCACTTTGAAAGTGCACTCTAAAAAACTCCCTGGTCCGTATTGACCAGGATATAGGTCCCGTGGGTGCCTGACCCATGTCTGGGTCAGTATGACCCGGAATCGGGGTCAAACTGACCCCGACATGGGCCAAGCTGACGCAGAACCCTATTCAGAATCACAATTGTGGACTCCTGAAGGACTCCGGGTTTAATTCTGACCGGGGAATTTTTAAAGTGAGATCCTTGGGCCGCGTACGATTAAAAAGCTTCGACAGTGGCTATTATGCCGGGGTCGCGCTCGATTTGGGCACGGCCTTATTCGTCAATCTCGTACATCTTATTAAAATGAAAATTTGTTTTTTAATAAAGGGGTGAGACGTTTTTTTATGACAGTTCCAGCAATTTTTATAAATCAAGTAATAAACCACTATATTTATAAACAAAGATATAGTTTTTTATTTTTTTAACTATGGGGGCATCTGTGGCACTTAATTAAAAAAAAACAGTGGAGATATTCGCCAGCATTTCGTAGCCTTAAATCAAGTTCATCCTTTCCAGGTCATCGCAAGGTGTAAGATCTACGAGATATGCGACCAGGCAGTGCTGATATCCGGCGGCTGGAACAGGCAGACTAGTCAACAACGTCACGTGCAGAATATCCGCGGGGTTTACTCGATGTTGAGAGAACATGGGTTCAAGAGGCCAAATATCAAGACATTCTTTGCAGATAGTGGCGATATCTTATGTAAGTATTTTTAGAGGCATGATAATATTATCGAGCAGAGGGCGGTGTTGCTTTCAATTTCCAACGGTCAAAAGGTTAGATTTATAGTTGTTTGACCTCTTAAAGTATCAGGGGAAAAAATAGATACCTTCATTGATTGATGATCCATGGTATTTTCGGGGAAAAGTGCATGAATTATGCTTTAAATTGTGTTTGTATGAATACTGCCCCCAGTTGCTTTATAATTTTGTGCAATTCTTGTTGACAGTGGAAGAGGATGAACTTAGCAACCGTAACTCTTACCCGGCAACCCAGAAAGACTCCATCAGGAATCACATCAGCACATTGTGTAGAGTCACTAACTGTGTGGAAACCTTAGTCATCTACCTCAACAGCCCGGTCATGAATGATGGAACCAGTCTACTGTGGGATACCGACAGTGATGGAGTGGTAAGACAATTCGAATCTTCCAACTGTCTATTCCTTAAAAAAAACCGTAATATTTAACCAAATTGAGTCAACCATATAAGTCAATGAAAGGTGTCTTATTCCATGTTGAGACCACATCAGAGCTGCGTATTGAAAGAGCTGCGACATAGAGAGACCAGTTTTCGTTGGTCACGTGGTTACTGAACGCCATTTTCGGTCCGAATGTAGCACAATCCAATGTGCAGTCTAGTCTGGCACCCTGTGTGCGTAAAAGCATTCTTTGGACCGAGAATGGTTTATAATCGCAAGTTATCGCAACTCTTTGGACCACACGGTTGTACCTAAAGCGCCACCACTCACGATTTTTTGAAAACTTCACCATTAAAATTACAAATGAGGATTGAAACTGTGAAGCGTTTGCGTTATTGATTTTACTTATTGTTTATGTCTTTTTCATCATTATTTTGCTTCCAATTTGGTATTGATTTTGTTTTTGTCAGGCCTCGGAAACAGAAACATACACAGCTTCAGAATTCCTTGGAGACATTGAGGAATGTCGAGCCAAACGGATATACGTCATCGCTGACCAGAGCTTCTCTGGCTTACTGGCCGAGACCATCATTACGTCAGAGAAGCACAAGAACGTTGTGGTGTTCGCCAGTGGGGGCGCTACCGAATATTCTTGGAGTGATGAGCTAACCTGGCAGTGGGTGGAAGCTAATCATACCACGCAATGTGTGGATGGAATATTTGAGGTAAGGAACGAAAATCCATAAAGTAACGTATGTTTGACATTAATTTTTACTGCACAAAACAAGTGCGGTCGTTTTAACTGGTAAAAATTCAGAACCTTTTTACGACAGGAATATTTTCAGACATGCAACTTTTCCTTTTCAACTTATCTGCTGTTTTCTACATTTTGTTCTGTGAGCAATTTATGGTGCAACGTTAACTGTGGTGGGCCATTTTCTCCTTTTTTTTCTTAACAACTATGTCTTTATCTTGTGTCAAAAAATGTATTTAAGTTTCAAAAGACACGTGACCTGGACAGAAAACCGATGATCTCGTCATATCAAATCCACATTAATATAAAAGGGACTTGTCTTTTTCCTTTTTGTCTCAATTAGGACTATGTTGACACGATGACGTCACTGCCCATCATGGCGGAGGGTGGTTTTAATGCGGCCAACAGTACAATCTTCGGGGCGCCTTGTAACACGTTACCGTTTTTCACCCAGCACGAGATTAAGCTCAACTTCATGGGTTGCCAGAACCTCCCCATGAAATGGTGGCTGGTGAAATTTAAGGAGTCCAGAAATTCAAGGTCGTAAGACGGCCGCGAATTCAGCCTTTTTTGTATTATTTGAAAGTACTCTTTATGCCCATATCTGTGTGAGAAATATTTCAGCTTTTTTGTTTTGGTTTGGGATTAGGGTTAGGGTTAGGGGTTTCTTCTCTTCATAAAAAGAACACCTGCAGAAGAAGCACTTCAATGTGATACTTTTGAACGATAGATGGCGGCAGACATCCAGGACAAAATTAATTGTTTAGTAGTTCTAAGCATGCGCACATTGCCAAGAACAATGGATTTACCTGGTAAGTCTTTTGCCACCAAGCGTCCCAAAAGTTCCCAATTTTTCGCCACTAAAAATGTAAATTACTTGGAATTACTTGCTTACACTGTCATAGGAACTATCATAGGAGATGCTGCCCCTCCCCAGTGTGTGTGTCCACCGTCAGTAAATTGACATGAGCTGAAGAAAGTTGGTTCAAAAGAGGGCGCTATCAGACGAAATATTGGGGGGGGGGGCACAGAATCTCCTGCCGCAACGGCACTAAAGTTGTGTCGATGAATGAAGTTTAAGAAATGATAATTCCAATTTTTTTTTTGAAATATTTTTCACGCAGAAATGGTTAAGTTGTAAAAATGTATATACAGAAAATTAATTGGTATATATCAGTGTTACCCATCGACGATGCTTATTTGCTAATTTTGAACCCCCCCCCCCACCTTTAAAATACTTAAATATTCTTGTTATCCCTTCGCTCGACCCCACCGGTCCCCTCCAAAACTGCTGGGATGTGCTGATGAGCTTGTACAAATTCTTGTTCAGGATGTAGTGATGCATGATGGGAACGATGTATAGTCACATGTACTGTTGGGATCCAGCCCTATATTTTAGTACAAGGCAAAGAATGACAACAATTTGTTTGCAATGGATTTACAAAACGTACACATAATATTAGGTATAGGGGTGTTCCAATGCGGATGTGATCCCAACGCCTCTATGGAAAGTTCATGACGTCATAAACACCATAAACAGCCGTTGCTTTTCTCAGTTTTCTATTGTTTTGGGTTTTTTTTTTTCAAGCATATAAAATCCACATTAGTTTAAAAGGGACTTGTCGTTTTCGTTTAACCTCAATCAGGAGTACGTTTCAACCAAATATTTAGTTTAAAGCGATGGCTAGAAACTTCTCCATCATACAAAAAAGGGGGCGACGGGAAAAGTTTGTACAGCAAAAAACCAACTTCTAAAAATGTCAGTAAGCCGCTAAGCAGAAGATATAGCTTAGCCAGTTTATTTGCTAAGCAATGAGACCGGGAAACTGGTCTCAACAATGTAAACTATGTGGCACCTCGGCTGGTGTCCTGCTACTGCTAAGTTGAAGAGTGTTTAAGCCATATTTCGACCGGCCTATATTCAGGCTTATCACTTTTAAACAGAATTTTTCAAAAAAACACTTGACTTGTGCTGTAAATATTACTGTTTTCTCGTATTACTAAAAGTATGTAAATCCTAATGTATTATATTAACGTGTTATTAAAAACAAAAACGAGTATTATATTTTTTGGGGGAAGCTTTATTTCGTTATTTCATGGACACAAGTGTTTGTTTATCCAACAGGCTTAATACAGCAGGAGTTTAATTATTATGTTAAAGGCACTGGACACTATTGGTAATTACTCAAAATAATTGTTAGCATAAAAACTTGGCAACGAGCAATGAAGAGCTGTTGACAGTATAAAACATTGTGAGAAACGGCTCCCTCCGAAGTAACGTAGTTTTTGAGAAAGAGGTAAATATTGAATCGATTTTGAGACCTCACGCGTGAGGTCTCGAAATCAAGCATCTGAAAGCACACAACTTCGTGTGACAAGGGTGTTTTTTCTTCCATTATTATCTCGCAACTTCGACTTTCAATTGAGTTTAAATTTTCTCAGGTTTGTTATTTTGTGCAAATGTTGAGATACACCTAGTGAGAAGACTGGCCTTTGACAATTACCAAAGGTGTCCAGTGTCTTTAATTGTTATGTTAAATTTGCATCAGGGATAAAGAATATTTATTTGTTTGTTACCTTTACACTGATGTGTGCAAGCATTGTATTCTCAGTACTTTCCAGAGTCCTGTGAATAAAAAATATATGCATATTAGGCCAAATTAAAAAAAAAAATACCAGTTGATCGTCCCCTCCCTCATCCTTTTTTTGAGGCCGCATCCTTTATATTATGATTTTTTATTTTCCCTTTTTTTCTTAAAAAGACACATTTTCTGTGTATTTTTCATGAAACTTCCCAATCTTTTAGAACTTGTAACTACAGAAAGTAAGTGGTTAAGTTAAACTGAAGAAATGGTGGCCAGTTTGTATTAAAATGCTTGGCGGCCACCTTCGAAAAAAAACTAAAAGGCCCTCATCCTCCTCTTTTTGAAAAAACCTGGACGATCAACTGGTATTCTTTTTTACTTGGCCTTATGTGGAAAAGTACGGAGTACTGTACATTGTATACAGTGCTTTACACACATCGGTGTACATGTATAGGTAAAACCAGATAATATAGCATGTGTCATTTAATCACTGTTTTGTGTTGTTGCTGGTTTATTTTCGGGATTTTATTGACAGAAATTCAAACTTTTGTGTAAATTCTTTTGTCAGAGTACGAACGTGAAATTTGTAATAACAAAAGCTTTGTACTTCCCCGTTGGCTAGGGCTATAACCTATAAGCCGGTTATTTTATATGCATGACGTCACAATTAAACATTACAAATTGTAGCAAACTGTGCCCAGATTTGATTAAGGTGAAGACATGCAGGCAAGAATCTTCACTTGCAGCACATAGTTTATACTTCTTGCTCGGGAACTACCAAGTCCGCGGTAGAATGTTTCAAGTTCCCACAATGGGCATGAGTTTCCTTGCCTAATTAGCAATCCGTAAATGGGCACTTAAAACAAGTTTTCCGTCATGCACAAAGTACTGGCTGGAATGGTAGTCAAACGGTGCCTGACCGTGAATTCAAAAAACGGCGTATGAGGCGAAGCCGCCCCTGATTTTGTACATGACTTCGTTTTGAATTATATAAACGCATAACTATGTAAATAATATACTAATGTTGTTAATGCTTTGTGTATACATTATTGTGCCTTTATACGTGATGAACATTGACTGTTTGGGACAAGGTTCATAAAGTTTCATGCAGATTTGCATAATAGTTTATTTCATTTCTGTCTTGCATTCTATACAGAATTAACGAAGAACTATGTAACCACAAAAAAAACTGCTAGCTGACAATTTACCAACTAAAGTGGTTAATTAATAGACTATGCAAGTCTCGTGCGTAATAGAACATTAGGGACCCGTTAAAGTGCGCGAGTTTGTTTCCTTATTCGTTAAAGCAATGTACGTGCTGGGACCAAAGTAGTCCCAAAAATGTTCAAATACGCGCGAGACTTGTCGAATGTTGAGTTTGAAAACTTCAGTACATTCGATCAAGATCTTCACAACGCTAATTTGTGATCGTCACTTTCAAACCAGCTAGAATAAACATGGGTAAACTTTACCCAAGTCCCATGATTTGTTTTCCTATTTATAAGCAAAATCTCCAATGGGAAGAGTGTAGCTGCATTTTTGTTTTAAAAGGCTGGGAAACAACTGTATTATAGACTTGAAATAAAGTTTATGTCTACTAAAACTGTGTGGGCGAGATTGTCATTGAATTGTGTTGCATGCGTCTGTAAAGTCAGACAACATCTGTTTATGCCAGTGGAATGGCAAGAGTGGTGTGTGTGTGTGGTGCAGGTGGCATCAAGGCGCGTATCGAATTTTCAGGACTGTGTAGGCAAGAAAAACATTATCACCTTAAAGTTATTCTGCTTCAGAAAAACTAACTCGCCGCGGGGTTTGAAATGTTTCTGTTTTTTAGATAGCTGTATAATTGTGAATTATCTTTTGTTCAAATTCCATTTCCCGAGACGCTAATATTTTCCATTTTGACGGCCAGATGGCGATACGCCCTCGATTATCAATTCTTGCACCTTTATTTTCAATAAGAGTTATGGAAACATCTGCGCTCAGTAACGCTAGGGTGGTTCTGCATAATTTGAGAGCAACAAGCATAATTTATAATTATTTAGGCAATAACTCAATCTCGCCCCATCTATAATAAACTGTCGATTCCTAAATACTGCTTTAATTTATAGCTGAGGTGTGTTTCTCCTTGAGTTACGCTGGAAGCCAATTTTCTCTTTTGGGGAAATTGAAACGATGTGCACAATGTGGTTTTAAAAAAATAGTGAAGAAAAAAACACTTTTTCCGTTTTGTTTCAAGTTGTCGGTTGTCAAATTCGTCAAAAATAATTGTAAAGAACCGATCACATTACACGCCTTGCACCTGCGGCAAATTATTACAAACACCAAACCTTTGGGTTCCGGGTAGGCCTAGTGGACGTGTCTGTAAACAGTGGACGTGTGAAGTTGAGAAGTTGATAAACTTAAAGAAACTATTGACTATCTTATTCCTTTCTCATAAGTTCACAATATTGTTTTCCATTTGAACTTCCGGTGTGGACAGGAAGCAATGTCAAAATCAGGGCCCAATTTCATGGCTCTGCTAAATGTAAGCGAAAAATAAAATCAGCGCTTATAGTAACGGAAGCAGACTAATCCTTGCATAACACTCAACACTCTAAAAAAAATCCCGGGTCCGAATTGAGATTTGGTGGTCATCTGAGGTTCGCTGGGTTTTTTCAGGAATGAAATAATAAACTTGTTAAATTATTCATTTTTTTTTAAAGTGAAGTTTATGATTAAAAAAAAAACCTCGTCAGCAGTTTTTGTAGTTGCGAAATAAGTTATGGAATAATTGATAAGGGAAGATCGATATTATGCATATGTGATGCCAGTCGTCCAATCAAACCGTTTCTTTCATTGGTAAGGTCCTTAACTAACCAATGGGAGTCAACCTTACTTTTGTCCCTTATTAGTGATTGGCTGTTACATGTTCATCAAAAGTATCACCGTTTATTGTTTAAATTTATTCCCGTCAAGGGCATATTTTATAATGTTGCTGGCTCAGCAAATCTGCTCAACCAATCACATTTCGATCTATGACAAAATTAGTTCAACCAACCGATCAAAACTAGGTTCCGGTGATTAATTAATAAGCATGATTTGGTACATAAGCCAATTTTTCTGCTGTGATCAAGAGACGAGACGTACCCCAGGAAAGCTTTTGGGGGTACTGACTGATTTTATCCCACTTTTGTTGACGCCGTACCTGAGAGAAATCGAGAGGGGCCATTTCGTCACTATGGCGCGGGAACTGTGTACCTACCTTCTGTTATTTGTTGGCCTCACACTGTGCCTGAAAAGGTAACCAATGCATCTGTATAAACACTTTTAAATAGATATATCCTCTTAATTCTTATGTGAATGCACGAAACAGCGAGAGCTTTACCGGGATAACGAATCTTAGAGGTATTTTACAGAATTGGTAAGGAATAAAAATACATAATTGTTCAGTTTTATTCTGAAAGCGTACTGATTAGAGCAATTCTTTTCTGAAATGAAGTCATATTCGAGAAAACTGTATCGGCTCGAATCTTCTGGGGAAAACTGTATTTAGTCTTTAGGCATTTTGAAGGAAAAAATGTTTACTTTTGTATGGTGGACACTTGATACTTGAGTATTCTTTGGTGTTCCACCCGGCCACTACTTTCATCGTGTATTTATAAAGCCCTGTGTTGATTGTGTGGTACACAGTACAATTATTCATACAAAAACCTTCCACTGTTACCCCGTGCTGCAAAGTTCTATGCGAAGGTGAAAGTTCTCCAATTGTGCGCTCATTGCAAATTAATTTATGATTGTTGAACAGTGTCTGACTGTCTATCGAGTATATACGTTTCCGGTCGAATTGAAGCTGAATCTCATCGTTGTTATTGTATCGCAGATCCAGCGCGTCTTTTGGTCTCGTGAGTGTCGACGAACCATGCAGGCGGATCGAGAGAATCCTCTACAATCCCACTGTGTGGCAAAACGTCAGCCACGTTTTCGAACACCGAGTAAAGAATCACTACGTACTGAGGTATGCAGAGTGTTGTGCAAAATATTAATATTATTGAATATTTCTTGAAATCAAACCGAGGGTGAACTTGTTAACCACTGTAGCTCGCAAGCCTGATGAAACCTGTAGGCAAGGATGCTTGCTATGTGAACCAAAAACATTTGGGGGTAAACCCCTGCTTTTCCATGATAGGTGTTCTGGGTATATTGTACGTGCACTACAAATCCTATAGTACACGGGACCTACGGCTTAATGTCCCATCCGAAGAACTAAGCAATTATGGTAGAGTATATTGCTTGCGGGACACAAGTGCCACGCCCGGGACTCGAACCCACACTCTGCTGATCAGAAAGACCACGCGCCACACAATATTAAAAAAACACTAAGTCGACATATCATCAGGCAATGACATTGTTTAAATGCTGTTTTAGTTTTTGCTAATTTTTCTCAATACTGGTATGTAGATATATTGATGATAACCACCATGCATGGACTTTAGCTTCAATATTAATCTTGTATTTCGTATTGGTTTGACACCGTAGATGGGTTTGCTGTGACGGCACTGCATTGCCAAACATCTGTGCAAGACGTGAGTAATTTTTGTTTTAAATTTTTTATAAATGAGTATAGTTTAAAGTCTTTATTGGCAATCTATATCAACTTAATTTAGCAGAGTTAAATATTTAATTTCTTCAAGAAATGCTTCAACTATTCTTCTTCTCTTTTTCACTCTATAAAGCTATTTGCAGACCACCTTGTTCCGAGTTCACGGAACTATGCAAGATTGAGGATCGTACATGCGTCAGTTCAAACCCCAACGTACTGGAAGATTTAGGTAGGTGCTTTTTTGGCAATTACACCTAAAAGGTTCGCCCGTATTCAACCATTATTTTAAAGACTTTTCAATACGTACGGAGCTCTGGAAGCGCCATCCGAAATGTTGAGATCCTGAGAAAATTTACTGCAGGATGATTATTATTTATTTACTATTATTATTATTATTTTATTCGGCATTAAAATCAAGCATACAGAGAAAATACATTGATACTGATTAAAAGCCAAGGATAGCTCAAATAGCTGATTAAAAAGGGGCATTATTTCCATCGGGGTCCATAAATAAACACAATACAAACAATGATATCATAAAATATGATAAGAAGATGACATCCTGAGCTGATTTATCTCGGGATGACGACAGCCTGACGTAGGGTGTCGATCTATTTTATCTGTTGTTGTCATTATCATGCCAGAAAGTTATCGACATCCCAAGATAAATTGTCTCAGATTGTCGATATGTCGAGAAGGGGTTCGCCCTAATGATTGGCCTCATATTGCGCCACATCACCAGTGCGCCACATCAGGTCTCATACTTCAAAACCTAGCTCCGCATACCTTCAAGGATAAAAACACAGTAGCGCTTTAAAACCCTGCAACGATGCACCTGTTTTGTAGTCTAGGGGGTTGATTAGGTTAAGAGGTCTGTTCTGCCTTATCTCAATGATTTATGTCTGCTAAACCAGTCTGCTGTCGGCACAAGATCACAAGACCTTCATTCACAAAAGGCCATTGAACCTAGAGCGGTCAGACACAACATGCCTTACCACTAAGCTGTGGTAGTGATCTGTGGCGCACGTGCCGCAGAGATAGGAGTTTGTGCATGAGCTATGGGGAAACATTTTTCCACCACCCCTCCTGACCAAATTGACGACCCCTGTTGATTGACACCACTCCTAAAACGTGTGTATTGGTACACTGCAGGATATCAAGGAGTATCACGGGGTTGGGATGTACCATTTTGAAATGGTTATGTTTTTCTTGATATGTGCCAGTGCACTGTGGTTGGGTGCATTACTGCAAGTTGTACTAAAGGCAGAGTACACGTTTGGTAATGACTCTGAAAATTAAAGGCAATACAAATTTACTTGGTAAGAAGTACAGCAGCATAGGGTAGTATAATGAATTTTGAGAAACTTTTAACTTCGAAGTACTACGGTTATGGAAAGTATATCACTTTTTATTCCCCAAAATTTGAATCTGAGAAGCGTTTCTGTCAGAAACGCTTATCGAAACGCTTATCAGACTGTGTGTTCATGTGGGAATATTCTTCCTGCGTGGAAATATTCGCTCCGGTTTTTCGGTGATATCTCAAAAACGCGACCACCTTTTGAAGTAAAATTTCCACAGGTTAGTTTTATTGTATGTACCCACATTATAAAGGATTAACACAATGGCTCCAATCACCCAAACGTATGCAGCACCTTAAAGCGCGGTACAAATAAGTAGTAGTATTATTATTATAGGCCCTTCTTTTTCGAGTCCTTTTTTTTTGACTTAAGGGGTTGCAGGTTCGAACAGGACTAGCTATACTCTTCTCAGATCCACCACTATGTTTGCTTCACTGTAATGTGTTTCTTGACTCCTTGCAAACCTTCAAAAAGCAAGCTTAAGACATATTATTTTCAAATCTATTTCAAAATAGTCCGTTGCATGTTGTCACCCCCTCATGGAAAATCAAAATAATTTGAAATCATTTGTCTTTAACCTCTCTTCACTTGCGCCTCGGAACAAGAAAGTGCGATCATGATAACGCTGTACGAAAATGCCTTGTGGCTTGTGTTTGATGACTACTTGAATTTCTTTTAGGTTTGACGCCAGATGACGGAAATTTTGCTCTGCTACCCATCACAGCTTCGACGACACCATTATTCGATGGTCATACTGACAGTAAGTCAAAAAGAGCGTCATCTAACAACAACAACGACGACGACGACGTGTTTTAGTAAAAGCTTGTCATCTTTCGAAATAATTTTAAATTTAATAGCTCCATGATTTAAATTAGGGGACTCGGAACGAATGTTGAATGTTCATTTCATCTGCCTGGTCAAGACCTCATGTCGCTTTACTATTTTGCAAACTTGGCGGTACTGCACTCACTATCTCCAGCTACGAAAGCCCATTAGTGCCACGTTGCTTTTCTCTATCTTATTCTTATCTTATTCTTTATTTTGACATTAAACGTACACAAACAATTAGTAAGTAAAGTTTAAAAAAAAAAAAATTAAAAAAAAAGGATTTAAGTAAATAATAGCAAAACAAACCATAAAGGCGCATGAAATTTACAAAACAACCATAATGTGATGGCCAGGATCAACAAAAGTAAACTTAGCTCGAAATCCCGTAGAACTATTTCTGTTTCGAGGTGTGGTAATTGTTTCTCATACTAGCTTGCATTTGTTTCTGTAGAACCAATATGCACTGTTTGCTGTAAGGGATCAATCAGGACTTTCGACGGCTTGAACTACAACTACCCAACCAGATGCCGCCACGTGTTGGCATTCTTTCATGCAAACACTAGGTTTACCATAGACTGGATTCCAGCCTATTATGACTGCACCAATCTGACACTGCCATGCAAGAGTGCTGTAGAAATCAGGTAAGGCGCAATCTTCGGAGACAGCTCACGGTCGTGACAAAATATAATGACAAAAATATGTCACAGTGACGAAAAAGGGAGAAAGGGGGCGGCACATGCTCACCAGTGGATGTCCGCAGACCTAGGCCTACCCCTCATCCATTCGAAAGCCTCGAGCATCTGTGAGCTGTTGTCAGGTTTGGCCCATCATCCCTGGCCATCCGGCGTTCATATCCGCATGCGCGGCCACCATCCCTCTTCGTGAATACTATTAACAACAATATTATAGACCAAGTGACCTGTGACATCACATGTTTACAAAAGAGAAACAGAGCCTGGACTTCATACAAGCACAGCTTGTACACAGCTCAATGGAAGAATGCAACAAATCGTATGTTTAATGGAGATTGCACTGTCTGATTTTTCTCAACCTTTGCCATGAGTAAAGGGGGGACATCTCAAAAGCTGTACAGCTGTTTGCTTTTGTAAGTCTTGAATTTTATGTGAAAATTATTACACAAAATGTAAATTTTCCCATAGTATGTAGTGTCTTGCCCGTTAGGAAACGCATTAGAATGTACAAGGTCACCACTATGTAACCAAAGGTAAACATCGTCTATATCCGTATTAAAATTATTTATATCTATACAACATAAGAGCTGTTAAACTAAATCAGGTATTTTTTTTCACTTGTTGTACCCCCCCGCCTCCCTCCCTCCTTCCAGTGATGGCGAAATGAGTGTTGGCCTTCTCCCAGACGGAGTGGTTCACTATAATGGAAGAGCAGTTTCGCTGCCCCACGAGACTTCTTCGGGGGCCTTGATTTACAAGAAGGGGATGGACGTAGTCTATGACAGTGATGGTAAATTTTGTATTATTTTATTTACTCATGATTAAAGGAACATTACAGAATTGGTTTTTGCTAACAAAACAGTTGCTGGCAGTGTTGTAATCCACCATATACATAAACTGACAAACCTGTAGAAGTTTGAGATCGATCGGCCATCTGGGTCACGAGAAAATAGTGAAAAACCGATTACACATTTGCATGAAATCATATAGGTTCAACAAATGAATAAAACGCTCACTGAGCGATAAACTCCAATCGGAAAATTAGTTTATTCATTTCTCATCAAATATGGCATTTCAGACAGAATATTTCAAGGGATGTTTTCTACTATCATCCTCATTAGACCGTGTAAGTTTTATGTAAATCTGTGATCAAAAGTATATTTTACAATTACCAATTCTATGTTCCTTTAAGTCAACACGCGGAGGGATATCTTCGCTACAAAATGTGCTATGGGGTTGAGACTGTGTTCACCGCGGTCAAGTGGGTTAGATATTGCATTCATGCTCCAAGTTAAAAATGTTCTATAAATAAAAGGAAAAATAATTGTCCAACCTTCAAGCTCCCCTAGTTAGTTTTCATCTTTAATGTTTTCTTCTTGTAGCTCCTCACCAATAATGGTAAGGGGAGAAGTTGGCTTTGACCAGCTTGGCATAATAAGTATGTGGAACCATAGAGAAAGGGTCCTTTCTCTATGCGCTGGAACATAGACAAACAGAACAACTGGGAGCAAAATATTAGTAAGAATGGACAAGAATGTTCACATCAACAACAGAGGGCGCTACAACGTCAACATGTGGTGGACGCGCGACGTACGAAACCAATGTCTGAATGGTAATTCGTCTAAATGTGGAAAGGGCGATAAGTAATGTTAGTCTTAATAATAGTTTTTTTTAATGATAATGATATGAAAATCCTGTTGAAGTTGGTTTGGATGATGAACGAGGGAATGCAGGCTGAACATGGGTGATCTGTCCACGCTTAAAGTGTCGGCAAAATACACCGGCAGAGGGCATCCCACGACGGTAGGTAGGCTAGCTAGGTCGGTGACGTTGGTTTGCTTGTGCCGAGTTAGCATGGGTTTGAATACAAGAACTAGTCCGTGACTGTGAGGTCCGTTCCGCGACGGAACAAACCTCGTCATATAGTCTTAGGAGGTTGTGAATAGCCCACCTTAAAGTTTGTTATGGCTCTCTTTTATAAGTAAGTAAGAGGCCCTATATCTCGGAAACGATATGGAGTATAGCCTGCCCGCTAGGCCCATAAATTGTATGTTGGTGTGTTTTCATTTTTTGGCCATGCCGAGGCATATCTAAACAGACGTATGATTGAAGCTCAACCACGAACCACAACTATGCACTGGTTCCCTGTTTCTCAGCTGGTAACCCTAACTTGTTTTATTTTATTTTTTAACCCGACCCTTAACCCTACCACAAGCACTACCCCTAATCCTAACCCTACCCCTACCTATACCCCCTACCCCTACATGCCCTACAGCTACCATAGAGAAGTAACGTGCATGGTTGTGCTTCCATAGAACATGCATGGTTGTGTATTCGTGGTTTAGCTTCATATGTCTGTTTGGTTATAATCGTATATCTCCTCACTATGCGGCCATGCCATTATGATTGTGGTGGAACAGTTTGACAGAGTTTCCATGTAAATTTGAGAGGGCTAGTGCCTTAGTGGGAACTTTTCAGAAATTTGTTGGATTTGACATGGAATAACACATCTGTTGTTTTGATAGGTGTTACTTTTGCAACGGGGATTGTTTGGTTTTTGCCCTTATGTATACTCGGCACTTCCCCGAGTTCTGTGGGGAAAAAAATCCACATAGCCATGTCGCTCAAGTGGGAGTCAAACCCACAACCTTTGGCATGCTAGAGTAGATCGTACTACTAGACCTCCAAGCTAGCCCGGTGGCTAGAGGCTTTTTGAATCCTTATTTTAGCAGTGGGTACCGCAACAATTTAGTAGTTAATTTTGCATCGGGGATAAAGAATATTATTTGGCTTTTCCCCAATTACACCGATGTGTAAATAGGGCAAAAACAGGCCTGGAATTTCATCTTAGAGAGGGCAAGGCCATTTTCATTTTGCAAAGGGCACTTCCATTAGAAAATCTTAAAGTCTATGGGAAACTTTTGAAGGGGCACTAAGGCCAAGAGCAGGGCAACGGAGGCCATTGCCTTCGTGGCCTCCATGTAATTCCAGGCCTGCAAAAATATTTTATCTATTGTTATAACAATACTATAAAACGAACGGATAAACTTCTTATTTGTGCATTGATTTTGAGATTTCTCCTCTATTTGTATAGATGTGCTTGTCAGTTTTGATGGCGACACCAATATCGCCATATTGCCTGCTGACATCTACAAGGCTGACGATGAGGGGAACAGCCTCATTGGCCTGTGTGGTAATTTTGACGGCAATGCCCGTAATGACAATGACTATGCATCGCTGAAAACCTTCGCCCCCAAATTTAAATTCCCTGATGCTCACTGCCCACTGCCGCTGGCGAGTCACCTGAACCCATTTAACAACAAACTGCCGGACACAATCCAAGAACAATGCTGGAGATTTGCCTCAGATGGCCTCTTCAGGGAGTGCAGAATGATCATCCCGATCGAGCCATTCTTCGATAGGTGCATGTTTGCGATGTCCTTATGCTTTGTAGAGGGATCACTGTGTGATATATGTGAAATCTACGCTTCATACTCCAAAGAATGCGCGCGTCATCTTGTAGCAGTAGAATGGAGAACAGAGCATTTTTGTAGTAAGTTGTAAATGAAACTATACTTAGTTTGTATTAAAGGTATTGTACACTTTTGGTAACAGCTCAAAATCAGTGTCCACATTTTGTGTGATTAAACATATGCATGAACAAACAAACCTGTGAAAGTTTGAGCTCAATTGGTCATCGAGGTCACAAGAAAATAGCGAAAAGAGATCTTATGTGTTTTCTGTTTTTTCAAATTATCGCGCGCGCGAAAATTACTATTGTTTTACTCGTTTCTCAGAAACGATAGCATTTTAGGCAGAAATATTTTAAGGAACCCTTCTCTACCATTACTTACTTTAAACCATGTAAGTTATGTGTGAAACTTGGAACATTGTGTTTTTCGATCTTACCAATAGTGTACAGGGCCTTTAAAGGTGAAACTCCATTTTGTGATACGTGTACTCACCAAAACATCCCAACACAAAAATGTACCGGCCCATGATGATGTATGTCATCGGATGTTTTGGATGTTGACAAATTTTTGCACTGGGAGGGTATCGAATACAATGGCAAGGTACACCATTTTAACGTGAGAGACTTGTAATTTTTCCCCACTTACATGAGGACTCCATTTCTGTTGGGAAAATGAGTGCATCACAAAATTCTTTTTGACATTTCCCTTCCCGTTTTAAAGAGGGGCTCTAAGGTCAAATTCAGTTTTGTGATGCACCCTTTTTTCCAACAGATAGAGTCCTCGTGAAAGTGGTGAAAACATCACAAATCTCTAACTTCGCGTTAAAATGTTGTAGTATGTAATTTTTAGTTGATTTTCTTTCGGAGCGAAATTTAAAACATGACGCCTTCGGACAACATAAATAAACACGTCTGTACATTCTAAAGTGGACATTTTTTGTGCCGGTGAAAAGGCCAAATTCGATGCTATTTTGATTGAATATTGTCAAGTTCTTTGTTGAAAAATGTACAGACCATATATTTTAGAGAGCCTGACCAGAAACTGACGTAAAATTCATTGACCGAAACAATTTCTGAGAGCAACGCGAAAATGTGTCGGTAACCAGAAACCAGTTGTGATGTAGGTATCTCTTGAAAATTAATGTTCTCAAATATAGAGCCTTTTTTTTTTTACTTTCAAATAATGGAACTTGGTCTTTATAATTTCAGATAAAAAATTGGATTGGTTTTTCGTTTTTAATATAATTCCCTTTACATTTTTCATGAGTTTGTAGAATCCGCTTTTTTTTTTACCAAGCCTAAGTTAAGGTTTGGTCAGAACAGCTGCATCACCACGGTTGAACTGAACTCTTGATGCTTGACCAATAACCAAAGCTCAATGTCTCCGGTCGCGGTCATTCAAAACGCGCCCAACGAAAACTACACAACTATTTTTATTTCCACCTCGTCTCTTTCCTTTTAAAGACATTCAGTGTGACAACGGTAAGCAGTACAAGGAAAGTGGATCTGCTTGCCCGATGACTTGCAAGAATCTCATCTTTCCTGAGAAGTGTACAATTCCCTGGGTCTCCGGCTGTCAGTGCCCAGCAGGTATGGACACAGTTTCTCCCTAAAGAGTAGGCCTAATGGTGGTTTAGCCTGGGGTGGGGGTGGGGAGGGGTAGTGGAGGAGCCAGCGGACCAGTTGTAGAGCCAGGGGACCATAGGTAGAGCCAGGGGACCAGTGGTAGAGCCAGGGAACCAGTGGTGGAACCAGGGGACTAGTGGTAGATCCAGGGGACCAGTGGTGGATCCAGGGGACCAGTGGTAGAGCCAGGGGACCAGTGGTGGATCCAGGGGACAATTGGTAGATCCAGGGGACCAGTGGTGGATCCAGGGGACCAGTGGTGGATCCAGGGGACCAGTGGTGGATCCAGGGGACTAGTGGTAGAGCCAGGGGACCAGTGGTAGAGCCAGGGGACCATTGGTAGAGCCAGGGGACCAGTGGTGGATCCAGGGGACCATTGGTAGAGCCAGGGGACTCCTTGCCAAGTAAGTTTTTATGGTAATGTTTTTCTTGAGTAATTACCAAAAGTAGGCCTATCCACTGCCTTTAACATGTCAGTGTATAACTACTCACACAGGCACTTTGCTGGAAGGATCTCTTTGTATTGAAAAGGAAAGCTGCTCCTGTGACCAGTATGGTGAAGTATATCCATCAGGTTCTCTCATAGAGGAAGACTGCAAAGTTTGGTGAGTGGATACCAGCATCATATACTAAACAATTGAATGGCATTGCACACTGTTGCATTTGTGTTTTTCGGGCGTCTGGTTACCAACCAAAACGTCATAAATGGGCATGGAGTGTCGTGACCGTGCCGTCCAGTGTATACCATGCTGGATATGCTCCCTTCAAATTTTTGTTGAAAAAAAAGTTACCAACCAGCATTTGCTGCTGAATGGTTTGTAAAATTGGACCCCTGCTTGCAAAAATAAGTGTTATTGAAGCTTTACATACATGTCACAATCTCTTTTTCTTTCTTGTTCGTGATGAACAGTGTCTGTGTTGAAGGCAAACTTGAGCAATGCACTCCCAAAATACCCTGCCAAGCAACCTGTACCATCCTAGGCGGTCGCCATTTCAAAACTTTTGATGACCTCCACTTTGAGTTTGATGGAAAGTGCGAGTACGTGCTTGCCCAGAACGCCTCTTCTGCAGATCCAGAGTTTGTCATCTTTTTGGACCAGAGCCCTTGTCAAGACAACAGATTGGAGTGTATGCCCTTCATCAGTCTCCTTGTGCCAGATGGCACCATATATGAGTAAGGATGGATACAAAATTAGATCACATAGGCCCTTTTCACACTGCATCTCTTATCCCCGTGGAAAAAACCCCCGGGGAGGCCTCGTTTTTTGTTTGTTTTACCCTACGGTTACCCCCGGCGCACTTTCACACTATCCCCGCCTAGGTCCCTATTCCACAGTGGTCCCGTTGCATGTTTCGAGAATACCCCAGGGTTTTACCGCTTACCCCTTCTCCGGAGCAGGGATGGCTATTCCCCGGGGTATGCCCACTTGCCGGGGCAAACAGGGGGGCAGACAGGGGGGCAGACAGGGGGCAGACAGGGGGGCAGACAGGGAGTAAAGCGATCACAGTGTGAAAAGGCCCGCCGTTATTCCACAGGGTTGCCCACAGGGAATAGAGAGTAGTGTGGAAAGCAAGAAATGGTGCTTAGCAAATTTTTATGCTAAGCGAAAATTAGCAGGGAACCAGACACAAATAATGTACATTGCATGGTATATTGGCTGGTAACCTCAATCTGCTAAGCAAGATTTGTCTTTGCCGAATACAATTTCCTGCCAAACAGCTTTATGAAATTGGACCCAGGTCTATTCAGGCATGCAGCTTTTCCTCGGATCAGCTGATTTCCTTCTTTTTTATTCTCAGTTTTACCATTCAAAATTGAAAAATACTGTTCAAAATCATTGAAATTTTGTAACTTCCTCTTTTTGGGTGAAGTTACAGTTGCATGCCTGTCTATTATTACTGTTAATGGCGAGCACAATACAGTGTTGCTAATTTTGTTAATTATTTTCTGGGGGTATGAAACAGAGTCAAGGTCAGTGATGAGCTCATAGTCTATGGAGTCAACCAGCCCAAGCAGAACATGAGGCTTCCGTACAGTAAGAATGCTGGAGACAGCTCCATTGTAGTGAAGCGTCTCTCTTCGATGGTCTGTCAGATGATGTTACCTACACTGGGCATACAGATTCTTTGGGGAAACGACAACCGTGTTTACATAATAGCTGATGACAAACTACTTGGCAAGGTCAGACCTGTTTTATTTTTGGGGGTTGAACAAAGACAAAAGTTACGAGAGCGAGACTTGAACCTGCATCCTCCGGATTAACAGGTCGACGCTCTACCAACAGAGCTATTAACTAGCCCTCATGTTGGCGGTTGCCCTATTTTGTCAATAGCTTATTCGGGGGTGCCAGTCAGAAGCCATTCAACTCGGGGTTTACTTTGGTGTGATCCCTGGCAATAGACCTTTCTTTTGTTGATCAACAAACCGCGCTGGTTGGCATGGAAGGCCGAGTGTTAGCAAAACACTCAATCGTGTTAACAGATGTTACAACAAAATTCAACATTTTCTGCAAACTTTCAATTAAGTAAAGAACCTCTCATGATTGGCTGCTTTGTTTCCAACAAATTCAACACTATTTTTGAACATTTGTGTAACATAGTTAAAAACTGTGGCTATCTGTTTTTGTTTTGCATTTACGGCTTTTCATAGTTTTTCGACCTCGGTGGGCAAAAACTCGGGCTGTGACGTTGCAAAAGAAAGGTCTTTAAGGTTACAGGTTGAATGGCTTCTGACTGCCACCCCCCGGACAAAGATATTGACAAAATAGGGAGACCACCAACATTACAATAGGGTTAGACAGCTTAGTTGGTAGAGTGCCTGCACGATAATGCGGAGGTCGCAGGCTCAAGTCCCGCTGTAGTCAATTTGTCTCTGTTCAACCCAAAATTATTCAAAAGTTACCCAGTTAGTTTCCCCATGTGGTTTATTATGTATTGTCTTATTTTTGATGGAGATGTTCTAACTTGAGTTTTCAGTGTATGACAGTCCGAAGGTTAAAGGTCAAAGTGTGTGATGTCACTAGCACTTGAATACTTCAATGTAAGAAAGAGAGAAAATGTAATAAATGAAGGTCATAGGTTATGTTGAGTTCAGGGGTTACCAAGGTGAAAGGTCACAGATTAACTCCGCTCTGAAAGTCACATACGAAGTGACAAAGTTATTTTGAAGTTGAGTTTTATCAAGATAAAGATCATTTGGAGGGTTCACCCTGCACCTGTTGGTCAGCGTAGAGGTCACTGGTAATCAAGGTCACATTTTGAGAGGTTAAAGGTAATCAAGGTCACATTTTGAGAGGTTAAAGGTCAAACTACGTCAAAAACCCCTACATTAAAGGAGTCAATTTCTGTGGTTAACTACAGATCAACGGTCTGTGCGGGAACTACAACAAAGTACACGCGGATGATTTTACCCTGCCATCCGGGGACATTGTGTCCGTCGTCAAAGATTTTACCCCGGCATGGAGCTCAGATTACACCTGTAAGGAAAAGACTTATTTTGCACCGCTCAGCTATTGTGAATTGTATCCATCAGTTGAGGTAGAAACTAACCAAATCTGTGGTTTACTAAAAGGTAAGATAAAACATCAATAATTCTATAATTTTCTCCTTTTGACTCGCCTTGAAATCTTGAACTGCTTCACCTCGGTATTAAAAAAAAATAAGAAAATGCCCGCCCGCAATATTATGTTTTGGAACTTTTTGGAGCTTCTGGAGTAATGATTTTCCTTTGAAAATATCATTGCCACAATGCCAAACCCTGAATTGACAAAGGAAAGACAACCCATGTTTTTTCTAAATAGTTCTGGGATGTGATACCGTCAGTTGAGAAAATTGAGTGTGCACTCACCATGATTTGCAGAACCTGGGCCGTGAGCCACAGCTGAAAATCTGCCATGGTGTGCTGGAATCTCGGAGTCGGAACGCTCCCACTTACCGCCCATTGAGCCCGAATATAACGACGAACAATGGTGGCAGCCTGTTCATTCTTGTATGCCTCACGACATGACAAAGATCTGGAATCTGGGAATACACGATAACCCTGAAAAGGGATTTTATAAAGGCATGTTTTCCAGAACCTGTTGTCGCTCTTTGTTCTGGTGAAACAAAGGGTATCACGGTAGGTGTGTGCCTGCGCATGGTACACAATGGAAAGTCCGGATGGATACAAAATGTCGGCTGTCGGCCAACAAAATTGAGGAAAATCCGAAGTTGTTCGGGGCATTAAAAAACATCCCCCGTAAGTCTCTCCCCAACAAAAATAATTGTGGGAACAACAAGTCATCCAATGCAGTGGTTTATTAGCGTTCCTTTTCTTCAGATTTCCTTATTTAATTTTTCCTCCTGTCTTCACATGGAAGTTTGCGACTTAAAACCAACCTGACCAATAAGTTCAGGTCCTAAAAATAAATGTTTATCGAACAAACTTCTCAGGAACTTTGAACATTGAAATTTGCAACGATAGCCAGAATGAAAGTAAAGACTTCTTCTCAGGTGTATTTTTGAAATGTTTTATTTATTTATTTATAGAACCTTCTTTATTAATAGAACCTTTTCATTATGATACAAAGAAAGGATAAATCACTAACTCATCCAGACGATCACTTTAAAAAGGGTCTCCAAGGTCAGATTCAGTTGAAGTAATTTTCCCAGTAGAAAATGGGGGGGGGGGGGAAATCACAAGTCCCCAACCTCACATTTTAATGATGTAAAATGCCACTGTGTCTTATACCCTTCAAGAAGAGTTTTGGTAAAACTCCAAAAAGGTTGGATTACATCATATCTCATTAATTATGGTCTGTACATTATTGTACAGAGAGTTTTCAGTATATTCCTGAATTCTGATGATGTTCAATCAAAACAGCATTGAATTGAAGCATTTGAAGCTTTCGACTGGCGCAGAAATTCCTCTTTGGAATGTAAAGACCCCTCTTGTTTTTGCTGTTGTTGCTGTAAAAGAGTATCAAATGAAATGACATTTTACACCATTTTAACGTGAGGTTAGCAAAACTGAATTTGACCTTAGAGCCCCTCCCCTTTAAAGAGGACAGGAAATATCAAATTCTGAATATTGTGCTGCACTCGTCTTCCAACAGATGGAGTCCTCATGTAAGTGGGGAAAAAATTACAAGTCTAACCACACGTTAAAACGGTGTAAATTGCCATTGTATTCGATACCCTTCCAGTGCAAACATTTTTCAACATCCAAAACATCCGATGACATAATTCTGAGAAAAATGGGTCAGTACATTTTTGTGTTGGGGTGTTGTGGTGAGTACATCACAAAATGGAATTTGACCTTTCCCTTCCTCTTTAATATAAACTATAGTTTCATTTAAAACTTACTACAAAAATGCTCTGTTCTCCATTCTACTGCTACAAGACGACGCGAGCACTCTCTGGAGTGTGGAAGCGTAGGTTTATTTTAAATCTGTTGTACCTTTTTTGGTAAAAGCTCATCTGTTCACTGGTACTAGTGTATATCTAACCGGGTGGGGCATCACAGGGTTAAGATGGTTTACTTTAAATCTGTTCTACCTTTTTTGGTAAAAGCTCATCTGTTCACTGGTACGAGTGCATATCTAACCAGGTGGGGCATCACAGGGTTAAGATGGTCTACTTTAAATCTGTTGTACCTTTTTGACCTTTTGATAAAAGCTCATCCGTTCAGTAAGTGTAACTCGAGAGTCGACACCACTAAGTACTACAAGCAGTGCAAGTTTGATCGCTGTATCCACTCTGAGGGGGCAGAGTGCTTGGCCCTGTCAGCCTACGCCCAGGAGTGCTCGAAAAAAGGTGTTGTGATCGAGTGGAGGACTGCTGATCTCTGTCGTAAGTTACAATGCTCTTTCTTCTACAGCCGCTCTCTCGTCGTCCTGAGGGCGGCTTAAGTTGGAGCAAAACTGTAATGTCCTGTCAGACCTTTCCTTGTTGTTCATCAGTATTCAATTGGCCACCATTTTGCATGAAAGGCTGTGTGTTTCAAAACTGCTGGCATTTTAAAACTTTACTTCTGTGGTTTAGAACTTTGTGTAGCACTTTTCAAACGATTTCAAGCGTGTGTGTTGCCCTGATGGCTCTCCATAGATTGCCAGCCAGGGGGTTGGAGGAAAACATCTGCCGCTGTGATGTTAGCAAGTTTCTATGTTCAACTCTTGTTATCTTTTTTTTCGGCAGATGTGCCTTGCGTAGTGGGTAAGGTTTATAAAGAGTGTGGGTCATCGTGCAAGGTATCATGCCTCGATCTTGGCAAACCTGCTTGCAAAGAGCATTGCATCCAGGGATGTCAGTGCCCTGATGGTGAGGTAAGTTTCACACATACAGCTCTGTATGACTAGAGTGCTGAAAACTTGCCCTGTGGTTTTTGAAGCCCTGTGGGCTCATTCGCCTATAAGGCATCTTCGACCAGTGGTGTTGATGCAACTGTGCAAAGCGTCAGTGGGACGTGAGATCAATCATGTACATGAGGAGGGTTGTGAGCAACTGGTCCCCTCTCATTCGTCTTTGATTTTGTGATATGTCCTACTCTATGCAGTTTAGAGTAAACACTGACAAAACATGATTCATTTGAAATGGAATTGCGTCAAAATACTTGCATTTCACACGCGGATATCATGGAGGAAGTTCCTTCCTCCATGCGCGTACTAAGCGTCCTACAAGCGTCATACAAGCACTCAGAATTTTTAACAAGCGTGCACGCAAAGTGGTCACGTTTGGGAGCCAATCAGCGTTGTTTTTCAGTGCATCCCTACCAGGGGTTAGTGACGAGAGGTATCGATACGGCGGGCTGCCCGTGGTAGCGAGGGTGGGTAGGTGCATGCTTGTGTGGGTGAATATACACGTCAGCTGGTCAACTGATTGTGTTTATAAATATCCGCCACAAGCCAGTTTGGAAACGTTTGGCACGTATACACATTCCACATCATCAATTGTGAAGTTGTTAATGATGGAGAAGAAGAAATTTGACTTTTTAAAAAATTTTGAGGTTTACTCCTACCTTTACGTGTTTAAAAAAAAAATGATATTCAGGTCCTTGATGATGAACTGGAGAGATGTGTCAAAGTGTCCGAATGCTCCTGTCAATTTGAGGGACATGATTTCACGCACGGACAAACGTGGAACAGCGACTGCAACGATTGGTAAGTCAGGGCTCAAAATTTACACTGGTCCGCAGACCCTCGCCCGTGGTTTTTTAGTGCTGGGCCAAGGAAGAATTTGTGGCCGTCGCATGTCAAGCGGTCTTTTGCGTCATAATTGTAAAGTAATACATCACTGTGTAATAATATTGTGATATTCAATGAGGACTTTTATTTAGTCGGATCAAATCTTTCAATTCATTACACAATCGTGAGTGGAATACAAACAAAATATGGCGCTTCTGCGTCCCATACCCAACGAGGCCGAGTGCAGACGCGCTTTACTTTTCCCGGTTCCATGAATGCGTGTGTGACAAGGACTTTATCTTCAATCAAACTTATGAGGCAAAGCTTAAAAGTAGCACAATCTTTGGAGTTAGAACAGCCGATCAGAAACACCAGAGCTTGAGTCCGGTGCTCTTAGCCGCTCGGCCACGACACGCCACAACAGAGAAAAGTCATTCGGGAATGACAGAGTTCGTTAACCCTTACACCATTAGTGTCTTCGGCAAGATAACTTGCCATATTTTCAAAAAATCCTCAACTCTAATGCTAATTCAACACTAAAGACGTTCGTTTTGATCCAGATGTTCGTGTGGTACAGATATCCCTTCTCCAGTAATTCGTGTTGCGGACAGTAATTCGTGTTGCGACATCGCACTACGTTAAACAAAATGAACGTCGCCAATCAAGACTAAACAGGGGGTCACATGATATCAAGCAGTTGAAAATAAATCAAAAGGTCAAAGGACACATCAGGTCAAAGTTGTCTAGATTAATAAAAAAAAAATGTGTTCATGTTTCCTTGTTTCCTTGCAGTGTTTGTATAAATGGTGTTGCTAACTGCACGGATAAAATCTGCACCAGTAAGTTTTCCTTTGTGTGTTTTGTATTGTTATTTAGTCAGTTTCCCTTGTGGTTTATTACTATAAAATTTGTAGGGTAGATGGCCTTAGCTTTCGATCCAAACCGGACCTTCGTCAGAGGCATAAACAAGCACAAACGAAAAACATATCCATTTATAGCAAAAAAGAGAGGCAAAGAACAATGGGATGGTATCCAGAAAAAGGAGGGAAAATATATATATATATATATATTTTTTAGGGGGGGGGGTTGTTCTAAAGTTTACAGTTTTTTAAAGCTACAAGGAAAAGGATATTATAACCAGTATTAGCCTCAGAGATTTTGATGATTTATTGTATTGAAATGGTGGTAATTCAGACAAATTTTGTTGCAGCGAGGAAGGATCCCAGTTAAACACTCAAAACATTTTCTCGAATGGACTCAGTTTTCATTTACACTTTGTGTACTTCTGTAAAATGTGTTCGTAAAAATGTGCTTTCTGCCTCTCCCTCTCTTTTAATATTTTCCACTGGACTACTTAACTGTTACACCAGTATACCTGTTTATGTCTGTTGTGTTGTCATTTAGTCTTCAAGAGAGAGACTCTGGTCGGGTCGAAACGCCAGGCCATTAACACGTTGACTGCCGCCTATGAGCATATTCGTAGTAACAGGTGTAACGGATTCTGCCACTACAAATATAGAGAATGAAAGGGCTTTGTATTGTTAATTGAATACACTGGCATCACTGAGAACGCAACAAATACGCTTCTGGCAGTGGTGAGGACATACATCCTTAGAATGTATATATTCAATTTTTTTTTATTTTATGGTACCTATTTGGTATGCGCGCATGCGCACCGCACTTGGCAAATGGGAACACCCTACGAATCTATGACCGAACAGTCAACGTGTTATACTGTTATGCTGTAAGAAAATAATCAAATTATTGAATGATTACTGTTTAAGGTACAAATCGGGATTGTCCAATGAACCAGGAATACTCTGTCTGTAGGCAGTGTGAACGTAACTGTGAGAACATAAATTTGGTGTGCCTAAAGACTGATTGCTCTGCTGGGTGCGGGTGCAAGAATGGGTGGGTACGCATTGGAGAGGCGTGTGCAAAAAAGAAATCTTGTCCGTGTTATGCCAACGGAAAATCTTATAGTTCTGGTGATGATTTCTACGATGGATGCAGGAAATGGTAACTTAACAGCAGATGATTTCGATTTCATTAATTACATTATTATTAATTTTTATTATTATGATGACATATTGTGACGATTTATGCAAGAAAAGTTTAGTAATTGGACTTGGCCTTTGGAGCCAGAAGGAGCAAAAGCTTGCAGCAGATAGGGGGCCATTCAGAATAGTCAATATTAAAAAAAATATCTTTTTTTCGAAATTGTGGGTGGGTTGGTCAAAAGAAATAACTGAAAATCGAAACTCAATTTGAATTAAAAATAATAGAAGAAGAAGAAAAAAAATAGGAAAAAAAAACCTACCCAGCTTGCCCAGATCGTTGTTTGTTCCAGCCAGGAAAAGCCATTGAAAACTACTGATGTTGGAGACCTTTGATTGCAAATTTTTGCATCATTTGAGGTATTACTTTGTTCTTTAGTGTATAGACTATACTTTTAAAGGCACTGGACACTATTGGTAATTACTCAAAATAATTGTTAGCATAAAAACTTACTTGGTAACGAGCTACGGAGAGCTTTTGATAGTATAAAACATTGTGAGAAACGGCTCCCTCTGAAGTAACGTAGTTTTTGAGAAAGAAGTAATTTCTCCGTAAAATATTTGAATTGATTTTGAGACCTCATGCGTGAGGTCTCAAAATCGAAATCAAGCATCTGAAAGCACACAACTTCGTGTGACAACATGGACAAGGGTGTTTTTTCTTCCATTATTATCTCGCAACTTCGACGACCAATTGAGTTCAAATTTTCACAGGTTTGTTATTTTGTGCATATGTTGAGATACACAAAGTGAGAAGACTGGTCTTTGACAATTACCAAAGGTGTCCAGTGTCCTTAAGTCATTCAATATTAAAAATTCGAAATTTGGGGTGAGTGGGCAGGTCAGAACAATTTCGAAAACAAATCGAAATTTGTAAACATTGACTGTTCTGCAATGACTACCAGCAACAGGATCACATAGTGGGTGTATATCTTGCGCAATCAAATGTTTTAAAAACAAAGGTCTCTTCTTTTGCCAATCTATTGTTTAAAGGAACATTACAGAATTGGTTTTTGTTAACAAAACAGTTGCTGGCAGTGTAAGCACTTTATGTAATCTACCATATACATAAACTGACAAACCTGTAGAAGTTTGAGATCGATCGGCCATCTGGGTCACAAGAAAATAGTGAAAAACCGATTACACATTTGCATGAAATCATATAGGTTCAACAAATGAATAAAACGCTCACTGAGCGATAAACTCCAATCGGAAAATTAGTTTATTAATTTCTCATCAAATATGGCATTTCAAACAGAAATATTTCAGGGATGTTTTCTACTATTATCATCATAAGACCGTGTAAGTTTTATGTAAATCTGTGATCAAAAGTATATTTTACAAGTTTTGTTCTTACCAATTCTGTAATGTTCCTTTAAAAGATCAGCTTGAACAAAGTTAACATTATTGTTCTTTTGTTATAGAAAGGTAAAGGAGTCTGTAATGATTACATATAGTTGAGTAAAACTCAACAAAAATTATTTTATAATAGGAAATAAACCGCTGTTTAATCAGTTTTCCTATAAAAAAACTTTATTGAATTTAATATAAAAAACGCATAATTGTTTATGGGTCAGTTCTATAAATGCATTCTGTTGTAATGTTGTAATTTTGAATATTGTTTTTAATTATTATTTTGTTCTCCTTTCAGTACCTGCAATAAATCAGTCATTAAATGTGAAGAAAAAACATGTGGAGGTAAGTAAAACAATTTTAGAATTAAACGATGGGTTCTAGATTTGTTTTTGTCAACGCAATGCTTATTTATAGGCAAAATTTTAAAGAAAGATACAATAAAATTCACAAGTGGAAGTTTCAGCTGAATACTTGCTGAGAAAGGAGTGATAAGTTAAAGGAACATTACAGAAATTGGTTGCTGGCAGTGTAAGCACTTTATGTAATCCACCATATACATAAACTGACAAACCTGTAGAAGTTTGAGATCGATCGGCCATCTGGGTCACGAGAAAATAGTGAAAAACCGATTATACACATTTGCATGAAATCATTTAGATTCAACAAATGAATAAAACGCTCACTGAGCGATAAACTCCAATCGGAATATTGGTTTATTAATTTCTCATCAAATATGGCATTTCAGACAGAAATATTTCAAGGGATGTTTTCTACTATCATCATCATTAGACCGTGTAAGTTTTATGTAAATCTGTGATCAAAAAGTATATTTTACAAGTTTTTTTCTTACCAATTCTGTAATGTTCCTTTAAGTTAGGTAAGGGGGAGCAGTTTCATTCCAACATCTATTTCTGATTGTTGACAACTCGAAGATGATACGTTCGTTCTGCTGCCTCCATGTAAAGTCGGCCTAATGTCATACAATCTTTTGGCCCCCATCCCATTGTTGTTGGCACCCATTTTTATTGACACAACTATTTGTGTGTTTTTTTGTCCTAGGCACATGCAGGGCCTTTGGTGAAGCTCACTTCATCACTTTTGATGGTCGGGTATTTAATTTCCAAGGTGAGTCTTTCAAATTGAAATATTTTGCTCTTTTGATGTTTTTGTTTCTGCTAAAAAAAAGGGAAACAATTTCTCAAGGATGACCTTTGCAAAGTCTTTCGTGTTTCACATGATAAATTAAAGCAGCAAAAAAGCGAGGACTTGGCAACTGGTGTGAGAACTCTAGGGCCCAATTTCATAGAGATGCTTAAGCAGAGAATGTAGTTTAAACATTTTCTGCTCAGCAGAAATAAGCAGGATACCAGTCACAGATTGTACATGTGACGTATTTTGACTGGTAACCCTATTCTGGTAAGCATGATTTTGTTGTGGGCCCTACTTTTTGGGCCCATGATTTTGATCTGCAGTGGCGGACTGGGAAATGGGCAAGGCCGTATCCAAATTGGCGGCTATGGCTACAGCTCTGACCGTTGCTAGGGGTGTGGCCAAGGACGCCCTTTTCTTGAACTCATGATGACATGGCGATCCAGCCTTAGCCGTAGCTGCCAATTCGGACTGGGACCAATTGCCTAGCAATTTTCTGCTTAGCAAAAACATGCAGGATACCAGTCACAGCTTGTACATGGGACATGGCATTTTGGCTGGTAACCTTGCTCTGGTAAGCCCATCTTTGTTGTGCTTAGCTACTTTTTATGCTTAAGCAGCTCTATGAAATTGGGCCCTGGCCTAAGTATACTTCGCAAGGTTTGCTACGAATTACTTGTTTGACTCACCTCCATCTTTTAAACACCCCATCCAGGACACTGCAGCTATACCTTGGTCACAGACAAATGTGGTGATCAAAGCCAAGAAACTATAGGCGTCATAGTTGAGAATGTACCTTGTGGAGTAGATAAGCTGGCTTGCACCAAGTCTATAAAAATCACCATCAGAGAAGCCGTTATTAGGCTGGTTCGAGGAACAGAACCAGAGGAGACCTTTGGAAATTCTGCAGAAGCCAAATATCAGTTCTTTGACTCGGGCATTTACCTCGTTATCTACATACTTAACGGTGAGGATCCATTTAGTTTTAAAAGTGAAATAAAAATAATGGAAGGCACACCTTTTTTTCTGAACCTATCTTGGACTCATGCAGATTAAACTTTAAAGCTAAAGTGGTTTTGATGCAAAAGTATAAAAGAAAATACCCAACGAATAAAACTGCTTTTTTAAGCTGCAAAACAAAGTTAATGGCCTCGCGTTTCGACCTTAGGGGTGCACCCCGCTACATAGGTAGAAAACAGAGCGTTGGCCTCATTAATAGAGAGCCAAATAAAAAGGGTACAGTGTCAAACTGTTGCCCAATTGTGACCTGGGGTTGTTGACTTCCAACTTGAGGTATTTTGGATGACATAGGCCCTGAACAAATGGTCCTAGTTGCCGAGGGGCAAAGGGAAATTTTTTCAAGATTGATGCGTAAATTTAAACAGGTGTAGGAATGTTTTTTTTATTTGGAAGAAGAATAACTTGATGTGTCTTGGGACTCCCCATGTCAAATTGAGCAGAGGATGAAAGTTCAAGAGTCAATGGATTACTCAGGCCTGGTTAAATCTCTGATTTAAAGCGGAAATCCACTTTATCATTGAATGTGACCAATTTTCGTTTTGAATATTTAGCCTTTTGCACCTACAGCTGAATCTTTCCCGATGGTTAAATGATAACACAAAATACACAAACAGGTATGCTGTTGTAACAGAAGCAGTCAAGTGGAAAGAAATGAAAAAGAGAGAGAGGCAGAAAGCATGTAGAAAAAGCAAGGAGGGAACAATAAAGAAGGAGACAGGGGCTGGTTTAACCACAGGAGATTGGAAACACAAAAGACAAAATTAAAGGCGGGAAGAGGGAGGAAAAAAATGAGGTAGACTAAATAAGCAGTTTGCAAAAGCTAATTCTATTTGTATATATATGTATTTTTTTAACTGCAATTTGCCTCTGTAAAATTCAGATGCAGTTAGACTTGAGGACTGTGAGCTTTGATTTTTTTTTAAATAAGATTAAGAAATATGGTTTTTTAAATTTCTCAACAGGAATTCGGATAACCTGGGACAGAGGAACGACCGTTTTTGTCAACTTGGATGATTCTTTCAGAGGGAATGTGTGTGGGTTGTGTGGTAACTTTGACGGCGACTCTGCGAATGATTTCAAAACAGTCGGTGGAGAGAGCGAGGCATCTCCGAGGTTGTTTGGACACAGTTGGAGGAAGGAGGAATTGTGTGGTGAACCCTCTGAGGAAGTTCATCCATGCGAAACGACAGTTGGTTTGAGACGGAAGGCATGGGCCGAATTCTCCTGTGAAATCATCAGGCAGCAGCTTGGCATCTTTTCAAAATGTCACAGTGAGGTAATGTAAACCCATCTTGATGGATATACGCAAATAAACGCGCATCAAAATTGACCATTATTGAAATTGAAAACCTCACCAAAATTCAAAAAACGCTGTGCAAGTCTGAGGTGTATTCTAAATTCAGTGGAGCAGTTAAGAGCACTGGACTCAAGCTCTGGTGTTTCTGATCAGCAGAGTGCGGGTTCGGGTCTCAGTCGAGGCACTTGTGTCCTTAAGCAAGACAACTTTACCATAATTGCTTTGTCCTTCGGATGGGACATTAAGCCATGAGTCCCGTGTACTCATTGGTAGTGCATGTTAAAGAATCCAGAACACTTGTCATGGGAAAGCGTGGGTTCATCCCGGTGTTTCTGGTTTGCATAGCAAGCACCCTTGTTGACAGGTTTCCTCGGGCTTGCGAGCTACAGTGATTAAGTTCACTTATGAGGCATCCTTGGTTTCATTACCAGAAATATATAATAACAATAATAATAACAAAGGAAAAATGGTGGTAATGTCCAAGGGAAACAAAATTGTGCCGGATCCTATTATTCAAACACTGGGAAGACATCAAGTAAGTTTTTATGGTCATCAATTTTTAATTACCAAAAATATAACCTCCCTTTTCTAAAGCTTTTTTTTTGGGGGGGTGTTGCACAGGTCGACCCCACTGATTACTATGAAAGCTGCGTGTATGATAGCTGTGCCTGTGACAGGGGTGGAGATTGTGAATGTTATTGTACAGTCGTCGCTAACTATGCTGCTGTTTGCAATGAGAAGGGTGTCTCCATACAATGGCGTTCCGAAGAAGTTTGTGGTAAGTGTCACTGTAGCCTGTCGACAAAGTACAGAATCTGTAATAATCAACAACATATACACAGAGCTGCCAACTAGTACGGATTTTCCGTATTTCATATGGAAATCAAACGAGAATGCGGAAGTACGAATTTGCATTTCAAAATACGGATTTGGAAAAAGCCGATCGTACTTTTTAAGCCCCAGCGTAAATGCTCGTAATAAAAATATTAGCGGCGACCTCACACGCGTTGCTGTGCTCATTTAGGTACCATAACCTATCGCGCTGCAGGACTTGACTACTGCCAGAGAGTGATCTCCGTGCACTGAGACGTGGCTACCCACGTTACATGGAGACACAATGCGCCTTGTACAGCATACATTCTACAGTATATCTCAAGTCACCCACACACATGGCTTTGGTAGAGACTGGCTCCACAGTTTTTCTAACGCTTCACGTGTGTGGTATGCGGCGGAAAACAGACACTGTGATAACTTTAAGTTTTACCATAGAGCTGCAAGAAGTATTAAGTGTACACCGTCGTGTAGTGTGTAAAACATCGCTTTAATTGAAAACCTTTAATTGAAAAGATGAGTAAATCCACAAAAAGTACGTTTTCTTGAGCATGTTTGTACACAATTGATTCTTTTCAAAGTTAATTAAAAACGAGTATCTAAACAAACACGTCATAAAAAAATGGAAGTGGCCTTGTCTTGTAGACTTTCTTCATTTCCCGATAACTTCAGACTGGAATAAGCTACGGAAAAAAATAATGGTATTGCTGGAAAGCCAGTGAGTTACTTGTTAACACGGTATGCACAACTCAATTTTATTAAGGGGTAGATGTATATCTCAATTCGACCGATCAGGTCACATATGCCATCGCCTCCTTTCAGAGCCAACACTCCTTCCAAATGATATCTACTAATGGTTGTACCCACAAGTTTGCTATTAATAGTCGATATACTTCTTAAAGGCACAGTACAACTCTGAAAATTAATGGCAATAAAAACTTACCTGGGAAGAAGTACAGCAGCCTTGGGTAGTATAATGAATTTTGAGAAATGTTTTACTTCGAAGTACAACGGTTATGGGAAATACATCACTTTTTATTCCCCAAAATTTGAATCTGCTCAGACTGTGTATTCCTATGGGGAATATTCTTCCTGCGTGGAAATATTCGCTCCGGTTTTTCGGTGATATCTCAAAAACGAGACCACCTTTTGAAGTAAAATTTTCACAGGTTAGTTTTATTGTATGTACCTACATTTATATAGGATTAACACAATCACCACACATATGAAGCACCTTTAATAGACCATCGTTGGCTGAGAGAAATTTAGTGAAGTTAAACATTCTCTTTGAATGTTCTTTTTATGTTTCCATTTAAAGCTATGCAATGTGAGGAACCCATGAGGTACACAGCGTGCGGTGTTGTTTGCGCTGATAGGGTCTTCCCTGGTGTGGCCAAACCAAGCTTCAACTGCCATGAAATTTGTATCGATGGATGTCACTGTCCGGAGGACTCAAAACTCTGGCGTGGTCTCTGCGTACGGGAGGTCAACTGTACCTACAATGGCACTGAGTACCCACCCGGTAGCCATAGTGTTGGAGATTGTAAGGTCTGGTAAGTATCCCACACCCCTCTAAAAAAATAAAGGTGTCCTCCCCCCCCCCCCCACCTCCTGAAAGTGAAATGTTAGAAGTTAAAATGCAGCAATCCAAACAATGTTTTTTATGGTGGTCTCAAAACTCTTTTTTCTTTTTTTTTACCGAAATATTTCTCAAAAAGAAGTTCATGGCATGACCTTTCGACCCTTGCAGAGTCTCTCTGGAAGGCTAAATGACAAGACAGCACACATAAACCAGTGTACTGCTGTAACAGAAGCAGTCAAGTGGAGAGAAATGAAAAAAAATAAAAATTTCTTGAGAATTGGTATTGTTACCACACTATCCGTGAATATAAATCAATTCATAAAGCCTGAATTTTCACAGATGCAACAAAGAAATCAAACAAGGTGACACTTATATAGAGAACAAAGAAATCAAAGTGATTTAATGATGAAACTGTCAACCACTTCAAATATCAATTGGGTTTAACAAACGTACAATGATTAGATTAAAACAAAAGATACGTTTATGCGCATTTCTTCTACTAAATAAGAATATCTTACGGGGGAATATGTCAACAGGGATGAGGTACAGGGGAGGACTTGGATGAAGATCACTACCAACTCAGACGACAACTCCATGGGGGTGGGGGGAGGGGGGCAGAAAACAGTTCTCTGCGGATGTGACTATGAATTCACTCTGACAAATTTCCGGAAGTAAACAAAACAAGAACGGGAACACAGGCTGACACCCGTCACAAAATACGGGGAAGAAGAAGACCCCCAAAAGACTGAACTGTAGATTTAGTTCAAAAAACTGTCCCTTCCGGATTTAAATAATTGAGCTCTTCCCTGCACTCCGTTAAAAAAACAAACTTTCTCAACAGGCTCCTCTGACGAGTTTCCAGCGACTTCTAAAACCATTGACATCATCCTGAAAATTATTTTCTAGAACAATCATTTACTCATTCATAAACGGATTAGCGCCGCCCACTGGGGTCAAAGGTCTTACACATAGAGAATGATTGACACTTGCTGTTGTGCTTATGTGCTCTGTAAGGTGTTCGTAAACAGTAGTGATATGATTTTTTTTTTATTATAGTAAACGACCTTTTAGACTGTAGCTTATGATTTGTTTGTTTTTATAATTACAAATCCTGTACTTTAAGTTTACAGTGATAGTTTCCTCCCTTAAACTTGGAATATTTCGTTCTTATTTTCTCTCTAAAGCACTTGTAAGGATGACAAGTTCAGCTGTGTTGAGTCACCAAGCTGCGCCAGTAAGTACAACCAATACATTTTTATTTTAGTTGAAGACCAACTTGAACGGAAATAACATTATCGATCTTTTATTACAGAAAGGTGAACAAGTGTGTAATGATTGCATATAATTGAGTAAACCTCAATAAAAATGGTTTCAGAAAGTTTAAAAAATCAAGCTGGGCAAAAAATGCTGAGTTTCACAAAAAGCCCCATTGTGCCTTTGGAATAAAAACAGCACTGGGACGCCACACTAGGGACCCGATCCAAACACGACAATGGAAATTGCATAGCAACGAAGGTAAACGACCTTCATCCCGTCCGTGCTGTGACGTATTTTACTTCATAGCACGGACTGATTTTACGCTGGTTTTCTGAGGAACTGGTACTTAATTGTTGATTTGACTTTGTGTTTTTACGGGTCTTTGCTGGGAACCATGCAAGGCATCGCCAATGGCTGGGAAAAAAACACTAGTTTAAACATTTAAAAAGTGAGGCAAACTTACAGGGTGGAAAACTTTACACTTACGACCAAATAATAACTAAACACACAAAAAACAAGAATAAATAGTCAAATTAGTTTGAGTGATTTTATTCGAGTTTATCTTTATTTATAACTCCATGTGACTCTCCTGATGTTCTTACTCTTCAATGAAAAAACCATAAGTACATTTTTTTTTAAGCTGAAACATTTCCCTTTCTTGTCAAATAATCTTCCCTTTCTTCCTTTTCCTTATGTGAAAGATTACAATAGACAATTTGTTTTTTCAGTGATGGTGTTTATTTACACAAGGTTTCAGGTTCTAAAATCAGTTATTTATTTTGTCCGTTAATCTTTTTTTGACACAGCTACTACGGCAGCTGTGACTACACCAATTAGCACGACAGCACCATCAACTACCACCACTTGGCCTACAGGTACTTATAATAATAATAATAATAATAACAATCGGTTTTTATATAGCGCTTTATAAACCCGAAGGGCGTCTCAAAGCACTTCCAATATTATTATCCCTGGTCAGTGGGCCATTTATTTCATTCCTTAATTCATCTCAGCTCCCTTGGGAGTATACAGCCTGTGCACCAAGTATGCGCTACTAAGCTAAATCAATCACAACAACCATCTCTGCCCTCACAGGTACCCATTTTACCCCTGGGTGGAGAGAAACAATTATAGTTAAGTGTCTTGCTCAGGGACACAAGTGTCAAGACCGGGACTCGAACTGACACTCTGCTGAACAGAAACACAGAAGCTTGAGTTCGGTATTGAGTAGTAGTATTAACACTACAGGACCGATATAATTCAATCCATTGGTGCTACCTGGGCTTTGTAAATTTAGTCCTGCTGGCGTGTCTCGTGGCTGAGCAGTTTAAGAGCACCGGACTCAAGCTCTGGGAGAAAAAAGAAGTATGAAAAGTATATTCAAATTTTGGGGAATAAAAAGTGATATATTTTCCAAAACTTTAGGACTTCTTACCAAAGTAAGTTTTTATTGCCATTCATTTTCACAGTCGTTACCAAACGTGTACTGTGCCTTTAAACTATATACTCGGTACATTTACAAGTCCTGTGAAAGAATCTAGAGGCTTGTTACTCGGGTGGGATTCTAACCCACAACCTTTGCCACTCTAGAGCAGATGTCGTACCGCCTTGCCCAGTAGCTAGAGGCAGTTCAAATCCTGTATTTTAGCAGTGGGTACCGCAACGATTTCTCAGGTGTTAAATTTGTGTCTGGGATAAAGAGTGGTATTATACAGGATTGGTAATGATAAAAAACACAATTGTTTAATTTTTAGTCTGAAAGCTTACTGATTATGAAGTTCATACCAGCACCATTTTTTTATGTGAATTATTTCCCTCTGAAATTAAGTCATATTCAAGAGAACTGTATCTGAGAAACCTTTAAAAAAAAATGCAACAGCTGATTTCTGTTGTTGAAACCAATATTAAAGGAACATTACAGAATTGGTTTGTGCTAACAAAACAGTTGCTGGCAGTGTAAGCACTTTATGTAATCCACCATATACATAAACTGACAAACCTGTAGAAGTTTGAGATCGATCGGCCATCTGGGTCACGAGAAAATAGTGAAAAACCGATTACACATTTGCATGAAACCATAGATTCAACAAATGAATAAAACGCTCACTGAGCGATAAACTCCAATCGGAAAATTAGTTTATTCATTTCTCATCAAATATGGCATTTCAGACAGAAATATTTCAAGGGATGTTTTCTACTATCATCACCATTAGAACGTGTAAGTTTTATGTAAATCTGTGATCAAAAGTATATTTTACAATTACCAATTCTGTAATGCTCCTTTAAGAACAAAATCTACCCCAAACCGAATAGACAATGTGTTTACAAAAAAATTGTGCCTGTTTTTTTCCTTATTTTTCTCCTGACTCACACAACATTTTAAGACACAATTTTCACAGGTTTGTTATTTCATGTATGTGGTTGGTCCATAGAGTTATATAGAAGAACTAGAGGGCGCACTAGCCAAGTTGCGTGACTCGTCGCGCGGGTGGTGCGGCCATGTTTTAAGTACCACTACCATTACTTTACTGTACGCAAAACAACAACATGAACACCGAGCGCGTGATGCGCGTGCATTTACCATACGCACATCGTATACTTCGTACTCAATTTTGCCCTCTATTAAATGGCGGTCGTGTCTCCTTGCGGTCCCGGCGCGTTTGTGCACGCAGTATTGCCAGTGCGCCCTCTAGTTCTTCTATATAACTCTATGGGTTGGTCACACAAAATCTGAACACTGTCTGCGACTATTTTGTCAGCTCCATCTATTCTGTATAATACCTTTAAGCACAGTTCAGACAACATTACTGATTCCATGTTTTATTTATTACCCAATTTCAACTAGGGCAAGAGACGATTTAAAATCAGCAATAATGAAGTGCTTTGATTCCAACACCAGCATGGATCTTCCTACAGTAATGTGTGAAAAAAGGGCACATACTATTACCTATCTAAAACCAATGTAGCACTATACAATACATCAGCCGTAATGTTTACAAGAAAATATGTGACTGATTTTACAACAAAAACTCTCAAAAATGTCCGTTTTTCCCAGTAGCTATCAACTTCAATAACCCATACTATAAAGAGGAATGTACAATATGCACTATTTACTTACCAAGTGTTGCGTTCCTAGGATCATGAGTTTCATCCTTTTTGGAGTGGAGAACCTTTTTCGAGTCTCAAATGCAATGGATCGCCACATGAGGGCGCTAACACAAGTGCACCGCTACAATTACGTTAAGAACTTGCAAATATCAAGTAATCAACTTAATACAAAAACCGACTGGGTGAATTTAAATTAATTTTGGGTTGAACAAAGATGAATTTACTACAGTGGGACATGAACCTGCAACTGCCGGATAAACGTGCCAATGCTCTGTTAGTCTTTCTATTTTGTCAATACTGTGGTCAATTTAAACTTGTCACAACTACGATTTTTCTTTCTCACAGAAACCCCATTTATTACTGAGGCTACAACCACTCGTGTAACAATATCTACTGCCGGTCCAACTGCAACTGAAGAAACTACTACCACAGTTGTGACTACTTCTCCAGAGGCAACCACCACAGAGATAACCACTGTGGAGACAACTTCAGGTTAGTACAATAAAAAATTATCCTAAGTGTTACTTATGAATCCTTACTGTAGGTTTTTCAGACATCTGACCGTTTCGTTCCATTTTATTCTTGCTGCTTAGTCATGTGTACTCATTTGTTTATTTGCAGGGCCATCAACACAAACAGTTACTACTGCTGGACCAACAACCACTCAAGCATCAACCACTACGACTAATGTCACTACAATAACGGCACCATCAACTACAGCTGCATCCACAACTTCAGCTGTACCTTCAACAACTGAAGTGGTCACAACAACTAGTGCTGTTTCGACCACGACACCTACAGGAACAACCTCTGAGGAGACAACTGTTGTGACTACCAGCCCAGTGTCAACTACCACTGGTAAAGTTAAATTTCATACTTGTACTCTTGCTTCGAACCCAATTTTCCATTTCTTTTTATAGTGGAACGATTTTATTTAATTTTGTATGATTTTTAGAAAATGTGTGTTAAGTTTATTAATAGACACTTGCAAAGAAATCCTTTTGATAACCATTAAAATCCTTCACAGGACAACCGACAAGTACTGAAGTTTCAACCACTGTGTAACAACCACTGCAGCGGGTACAACTACTGCCGGTCCAACTGCAACTGAAGAAACTACTACCACAGTTGTGACTACTTCTCCAGAGGCAACCACCACAGAGATAACCACTGTTGAGACAACTTCAGGTTAGTACAATACAAAATTATCCTAAGTGTTACTTTTGAATCCTTACTGTAGGTTTTTCAGACAACTTACCGTTTCGTTTCAATTTATTCTTGCTGCTGAGTTATGTGTACTCATTTGTTTATTTGCAGGGCCATCAACACAAACAGTTACTACTGCTGGACCAACAACCACTCAAGCATCAACCACTACGACTAATGTCACTACAATAACGGCACCATCAACTACAGCTGCATCCACAACTTCAGCTGTACCTTCAACAACTGAAGTGGTCACTACAACTAGTGCTGTTTCGACCACCACACCTACAGGAACAACCTCTGAGGAGACAACTGTTGTGACTACCAGCCCAGTGTCAACTACCACTGGTAAAGTTAAATTTCATACTTTACTCCTGTTCGACCACAACTTTCATTTCTTTTTATAGTGGAATGATTTTATTTAATTTTGTATGATTGTCAGAAAATGTGTGTTAGGTTTATTAGACACTTGCAAAGAAATCCTTTTCGATAAACATTAAATTCCTTCACAGGACAACCGACAAGTACTGAAGTTTCAACCACTCGTGTAACAACCACTGCAGCGGGTACAACTACTGCCGGTCCAACTGCAACTGAAGAAACTACTACCACAGTTGTGACTACTTCTCCAGAGGCAACCACCACAGAGATAACCACTGTGGAGACAACTTCAGGTTAAGTACAATAAAAAATTATCCCAAGTGTTACTTTTGAATCCTTACTGTAGGTTTTTCAGACAACTTAGCGTTTCGTTCCATTTAATTTCTTGCTGCTTAGTCATGTGTACTCATTTGTTTATTTGCAGGGCCACCAACACAAACAGTTACTACTGCTGGACCAACAACCACTCAAGCATCAACCACTACGACTAGTGTCACTACAATAACGGCACCATCAACTACAGCTGCATCCACAACCTCAGCTGTAGCTTCAACAACTGAAGTGTTCACTACAACTAGTGCTGTTTCGACCACCACACCTACAGGAACAACCTCTGAGGAGACAACTGTTGTGACTACCAGCCCAGTGTCAACTACCACTGGTAAAGTTAAATTTCATACTTCTACTCTTGCTTCGAACACAACTTTCATTTCTTTTTATAGTGGAACGATTTTATTTAATTTTGTATGATTTTTTAGAAAATGTTGTGTTAGGTTTATTAGACACTTGCAAAGAAATCCTTTTTGATAAACATTAAATTCCTTCACAGGACAACCGACAAGTACTGAAGTTTCAACCACTCGTGTAACAACCACTGCAGCGGGTACAACTACTGCCGGTCCAACTGCAACTGAAGAAACTACTACCACAGTTGTGACTACTTCTCCAGAGGCAACCACCACAGAGATAACCACTGTGGAGACAACTTCAGGTTAGTACAATAAAAAATTATCCTAAGTGTTACTTTTGAATCCTTACTGTAGGTTTTTCAGACAACTTAGCGTTTCGTTCCATTTATTCTTGCTGCTGAGTCCATGTGTACTCATTTGTTTATTTGCAGGGCCACCAACACAAACAGTTACTACTGCTGGACCAACAACCACTCAAGCATCAACCACTACGACTAATGTCACTACAATAACGGCACCATCAACTACAGCTGCATCCACAACTTCAGCTGTACCTTCAAACAACTGAAGTGTGTCACTACAACTAGTGCTGTTTCGACCACCACACCTACAGGAACAACCTCTGAGGAGACAACTGTTGTGACTACCAGCCCAGTGTCAACTACCACTGGTAAAGTTAAATTTCATACTTCTACTCTTGCTTCGAACACAATTTCATTTCTTTTTATAGTGGAACGATTTTATTTAATTTTGTATGATTTTAGAAAATGTGTGTTAGGTTTATTAGACACTTGCAAAGAAATCCTTTTCGATAACATTAAATTCCTTCACAGGACAACCGACAAGTACTGAAGTTTCAACCACTCGTGTAACAACCACTGCAGCGGGTACAACTACTGCCGGTCCAACTGCAACTGAAGAAACTACTACCACAGTTGTGACTACTTCTCCAGAGGCAACCACCACAGAGATAACCACTGTGGAGACAACTTCAGGTAAGTACAATAAAAAATTATCCCAAGTGTTACTTTTGAATCCTTACTGTAGGTTTTTCAGACAACTTAGCGTTTCGTTCCATTTTTTTCTTGCTGCTTGAGTCATGTGTACTCATTTGTTTATTTGCAGGGCCATCAACACAAACAGTTACTACTGCTGGACCAACAACCACTCAAGCATCAACCACTACGACTAATGTCACTACAATAACGGCACCATCAACTACAGCTGCATCCACAACCTTCAGCTGTACCTTCAACAACTGAAGTGTTCACTACAAACTAGTGCTGTTTCGACCACCACACCTACAGGAACAACCTCTGAGGAGACAACTGTTGTGACTACCAGCCCAGTGTCAACTACCACTGGTAAAGTTAAATTTCATACTTCTACTCTTGCTTCGAACACAATTTTTCATTTCTTTTTTATAGTGGAACGATTTTATTTAATTTTGTATGATTGTCAGAAAATGTGTGTTAGGTTTATTAGACACTTGCAAAGAAATCCTTTTCGATAAACATTAAATTCCTTCACAGGACAACCGACAAGTACTGAAGTTTCAACCACTCGTGTAACAACCACTGCAGCGGGTACAACTACTGCCGGTCCAACTGCAACTGAAGAAACTACTACCACAGTTGTGACTACTTCTCCAGAGGCAACCACACAGAGATAACCACTGTGGAGACAACTTCAGGTTAGTACAATAAAAAATTATCCCAAGTGTTACTTTTGAATCCTTACTGTAGTTTTTCAGACAACTTAGCGTTTCGTTCCATTTATTCTTGCTGCTAGTCATGTGTACTCATTTGTTTATTTGCAGGCCACCAACACAAACAGTTACTACTGCTGGACCAACAACCACTCAAGCATCAACCACTACGACTAATGTCACTACAATAACGGCACCATCAACTACAGCTGCATCCACAACTCAGCTGTACTTCAACAACTGAAGTGGTCACTACAACTAGTGCTGTTTCGACCACCACACCTACAGGAACAACCTCTGAGGAGACAACTGTTGTGACTACCAGCCCAGTGTCAACTACCACTGGTAAAGTTAAATTTCATACTTCTACTCTTGCTTCGAACACAACTTTTCATTTCTTTTTATAGTGGAACGATTTTATTTAATTTTGTATGATTGTCAGAAAATGTGTGTTAGGTTTATTAGACACTTGCAAAGAAATCCTTTTCGATAAACATTAAATTCCTTCACAGGACAACCGACAAGTACTGAAGTTTCAACCACTCGTGTAACAACCACTGCAGCGGGTACAACTACTGCCGGTCCAACTGCAACTGAAGAAACTACTACCACAGTTGTGACTACTTCTCCAGAGGCAACCACCACAGAGATAACCACTGTGGAGACAACTTCAGGTTAGTACAATAAAAAATTATCCAAGTGTTACTTTTGAATCCTTACTGTTTTCAGACAACTTAGCGTTTCGTTCCATTTTTTCTTGCTGCTTAGTCATGTGTACTCATTTGTTTATTTGCAGGGCCACCAACACAAACAGTTACTACTGCTGGACCAACAACCACTCAAGCATCAACCACTACGACTATGTCACTACAATAACGGCACATCAACTACAGCTGCATCCACAACTCAGCTGTACCTTCAACAACTGAAGTGGTCACTACAACTAGTGCTGTTTCGACCACCACACCTACAGGAACAACCTCTGAGGAGACAACTGTTGTGACTACCAGCCCAGTGTCAACTACCACTGGTAAAGTTAAATTTCATACTTCTACTCTTGCTTCGAACACAACTTTCATTTCTTTTATAGTGGAACGATTTTATTTAATTTTGTATGATTGTCAGAAAATGTGTGTTAGGTTTATTAGACACTTGCAAAGAAATCCTTTTCGATAAACATTAAATTCCTTCACAGGACAACCGACAAGTACTGAAGTTTCAACCACTCGTGTAACAACCACTGCAGCGGGTACAACTACTGCGGTCCAACTGCAACTGAAGAAACTACTACCACAGTTGTGACTACTTCTCCAGAGGCAACCACCACAGAGATAACCACTGTGGAGACAACTTCAGGTTAGTACAATAAAAAAATTATCCTAAGTGTTACTTTTGAATCCTTACTGTAGGTTTTTCAGACAACTTAGCGTTTCGTTCCATTTTAATTCTTGCTGCTTAGTCATGTGTACTCATTTGTTTATTTGCAGGGCCACAACACAAACAGTTACTACTGCTGGACCAACAACCACTCAAGCATCAACCACTACGACTAATGTCACTACAATAACGGCACCATCAACTACAGCTGCATCCACAACTTCAGCTGTACTTCAACAACTGAAGTGTTCACTACAACTAGTGCTGTTTCGACCACCACACCTACAGGAACAACCTCTGAGGAGACAACTGTTGTGACTACCAGCCCAGTGTCAACTACCACTGGTAAAGTTAAATTTCATACTTCTACTCTTGCTTCGACACAATTTTCATTTCTTTTTATAGTGGAACGATTTTATTTAATTTTGTATGATTTTGTCAGAAAATGTGTGTTAGGTTTATTAGACACTTGCAAAGAAATCCTTTTCGATAAACATTAAATTCCTTCACAGGACAACCGACAAGTACTGAAGTTTCAACCACTCGTGTAACAACCACTGCAGCGGGTACAACTACTGCCGGTCCAACTGCAACTGAAGAAACTACTACCACAGTTGTGACTACTTCTCCAGAGGCAACCACCACAGAGATAACCACTGTGGAGACAACTTCAGGTTAGTACAATAAAAAATTATCCAAGTGTTACTTTTGAATCCTTACTGTAGGTTTTTCAGACAACTTAGCGTTTCGTTCCATTTAATTCTTGCTGCTTAGTCATGTGTACTCATTTGTTTATTTGCAGGGCCATCAACACAAACAGTTACTACTGCTGGACCAACAACCACTCAAGCATCAACCACTACGACTAATGTCACTACAATAACGGCACCATCAACTACAGCTGCATCCACAACTTCAGCTGTACCTTCAACAACTGAAGTGTTCACTACAACTAGTGCTGTTTCGACCACCACACCTACAGGAACAACCTCTGAGGAGACAACTGTTGTGACTACCAGCCCAGTGTCAACTACCACTGGTAAAGTTAAATTTCATACTTCTACTCTTGCTTCGAACACAATTTTCATTTCTTTTTATAGTGGAACGATTTTATTTAATTTTGTATGATTGTCAGAAAATGTGTGTTAGGTTTATTAGACACTTGCAAAGAAATCCTTTTCGATAAACATTAAATTCCTTCACAGGACAACCGACAAGTACTGAAGTTTCAACCACTCGTGTAACAACCACTGCAGCGGGTACAACTACTGCCGGTCCAACTGCAACTGAAGAAACTACTACCACAGTTGTGACTACTTCTCCAGAGGCAACCACCACAGAGATAACCACTGTGGAGACAACTTCAGGTTAGTACAATAAAAAATTATCCCAAGTGTTACTTTTGAATCCTTACTGTAGGTTTTTCAGACAACTTAGCGTTTCGTTCCATTTAATTCTTGCTGCTTAGTCATGTGTACTCATTTGTTTATTTGCAGGGCCATCAACACAAACAGTTACTACTGCTGGACCAACAACCACTCAAGCATCAACCACTACGACTAATGTCACTACAATAACGGCACCATCAACTACAGCTGCATCCACAACTTCAGCTGTACCTTCAACAACTGAAGTGGTCACTACAACTAGTGCTGTTTCGACCACCACACCTACAGGAACAACCTCTGAGGAGACAACTGTTGTGACTACCAGCCCAGTGTCAACTACCACTGGTAAAGTTAAATTTCATACTTCTACTCTTGCTTCGACCACAATTTTTCATTTCTTTTTTATAGTGGAACGATTTTATTTAATTTTGTATGATTGTCAGAAAATGTGTGTTAGGTTTATTAGACACTTGCAAAGAAATCCTTTTTCGATAAACATTAAATTCCTTCACAGGACAACCGACAAGTACTGAAGTTTCAACCACTCGTGTAACAACCACTGCAGCGGGTACAACTACTGCCGGTCCAACTGCAACTGAAGAAACTACTACCACAGTTGTGACTACTTCTCCAGAGGCAACCACCACAGAGATAACCACTGTGGAGACAACTTCAGGTTAGTACAATAAAAAATTATCCTAAGTGTTACTTTTGAATCCTTACTGTAGGTTTTTCAGACAACTTAGCGTTTCGTTCCATTTTAATTTCTTGCTGCTGAGTCATGTGTACTCATTTGTTTATTTGCAGGGCCATCAACACAAACAGTTACTACTGCTGGACCAACAACCACTCAAGCATCAACCACTACGACTAGTGTCACTACAATAACGGCACCATCAACTACAGCTGCATCCACAACCTCAGCTGTAGCTTCAACAACTGAAGTGTTCACTACAACTAGTGCTGTTTCGACCACCACACCTACAGGAACAACCTCTGAGGAGACAACTGTTGTGACTACCAGCCCAGTGTCAACTACCACTGGTAAAGTTAAATTTCATACTTCTACTCTTGCTTCGAACACAATTTTTCATTTCTTTTTATAGTGGAACGATTTTATTTAATTTTGTATGATTTTTTAGAAAATGTGTGTTAGGTTTATTAGACACTTGCAAAGAAATCCTTTTCGATAAACATTAAATTCCTTCACAGGACAACCGACAAGTACTGAAGTTTCAACCACTCGTGTAACAACCACTGCAGCGGGTACAACTACTGCCGGTCCAACTGCAACTGAAGAAACTACTACCACAGTTGTGACTACTTCTCCAGAGGCAACCACTACAGAGATAACCACTGTGGAGACAACTTCAGGTAAGTACAATAAAAAATTATCCTAAGTGTTACTTTTGAATCCTTACTGTAGGTTTTTCAGACAACTTAGCGTTTCGTTCCATTTAATTCTTGCTGCTGAGTCATGTGTACTCATTTGTTTATTTGCAGGGCCATCAACACAAACAGTTACTACTGCTGGACCAACAACCACTCAAGCATCAACCACTACGACTAATGTCACTACAATAACGGCACCATCAACTACAGCTGCATCCACAACTTCAGCTGTACCTTCAACAACTGAAGTGTTCACTACAACTAGTGCTGTTTCGACCACCACACCTACAGGAACAACCTCTGAGGAGACAACTGTTGTGACTACCAGCCCAGTGTCAACTACCACTGGTAAAGTTAAATTTCATACTTCTACTCTTGCTTCGACACAATTTCATTTCTTTTTATAGTGGAATGATTTTATTTAATTTTGTATGATTGTCAGAAAATGTGTGTTAGGTTTATTAGACACTTGCAAAGAAATCCTTTTCGATAAACATTAAATTCCTTCACAGGACAACCGACAAGTACTGAAGTTTCAACCACTCGTGTAACAACCACTGCAGCGGGTACAACTACTGCCGGTCCAACTGCAACTGAAGAAACTACTACCACAGTTGTGACTACTTCTCCAGAGGCAACCACACAGAGATAACCACTGTGGAGACAACTTCAGGTTTAGTACAATAAAAAATTATCCTAAGTGTTACTTTTGAATCCTTACTGTAGTTTTTCAGACAACTTAGCGTTTCGTTCCATTTTATTCTTGCTGCTTAGTCATGTGTACTCATTTGTTTATTTGCAGGGCCACCAACACAAACAGTTACTACTGCTGGACCAACAACCACTCAAGCATCAACCACTACGACTAGTGTCACTACAATAACGGCACCATCAACTACAGCTGCATCCACAACCTCAGCTGTAGCTTCAACAACTGAAGTGTTCACTACAACTAGTGCTGTTTCGACCACCACACCTTACAGGAACAACCTCTGAGGAGACAACTGTTGTGACTACCAGCCCAGTGTCAACTACCACTGGTAAAGTTAAATTTCATACTTCTACTCTTGCTTCGAACACAATTTTCATTTCTTTTTATAGTGGAACGATTTTATTTAATTTTGTATGATTTTTTAGAAAATGTGTGTTAGGTTTATTAGACACTTGCAAAGAAATCCTTTTCGATAAACATTAAATTCCTTCACAGGACAACCGACAAGTACTGAAGTTTCAACCACTCGTGTAACAACCACTGCAGCGGGTACAACTACTGCCGGTCCAACTGCAACTGAAGAAACTACTACCACAGTTGTGACTACTTCTCCAGAGGCAACCACCACAGAGATAACCACTGTGGAGACAACTTCAGGTTAGTACAATAAAAAATTATCCTAAGTGTTACTTTTGAATCCTTACTGTAGGTTTTTCAGACAACTTAGCGTTTCGTTCCATTTATTCTTGCTGCTGAGTCATGTGTACTCATTTGTTTATTTGCAGGGCCATCAACACAAACAGTTACTACTGCTGGACCAACAACCACTCAAGCATCAACCACTACGACTAATGTCACTACAATAACGGCACCATCAACTACAGCTGCATCCACAACTTCAGCTGTACCTTCAACAACTGAAGTGTTCACTACAACTAGTGCTGTTTCGACCACCACACCTACAGGAACAACCTCTGAGGAGACAACTGTTGTGACTACCAGCCCAGTGTCAACTACCACTGGTAAAGTTAAATTTCATACTTCTACTCTTGCTTCGAACACAACTTTCATTTCTTTTTATAGTGGAACGATTTTATTTAATTTTGTATGATTGTCAGAAAATGTGTGTTAGGTTTATTAGACACTTGCAAAGAAATCCTTTTCGATAAACATTAAATTCCTTCACAGGACAACCGACAAGTACTGAAGTTTCAACCACTCGTGTAACAACCACTGCAGCGGGTACAACTACTGCCGGTCCAACTGCAACTGAAGAAACTACTACCACAGTTGTGACTACTTCTCCAGAGGCAACCACCACAGAGATAACCACTGTGGAGACAACTTCAGGTTAGTACAATAAAAAATTATCCTAAGTGTTACTTTTGAATCCTTACTGTAGGTTTTTCAGACAACTTTAGCGTTTCGTTCCATTTAATTCTTGCTGCTAGTCATGTGTACTCATTTGTTTATTTGCAGGGCCACCAACACAAACAGTTACTACTGCTGGACCAACAACCACTCAAGCATCAACCACTACGACTAGTGTCACTACAATAACGGCACCATCAACTACAGCTGCATCCACAACCTCAGCTGTAGCTTCAACAACTGAAGTGTTCACTACAACTAGTGCTGTTTCGACCACCACACCTACAGGAACAACCTCTGAGGAGACAACTGTTGTGACTACCAGCCCAGTGTCAACTACCACTGGTAAAGTTAAATTTCATACTTCTACTCTTGCTTCGAACACAACTTTCTTTTTTATAGTGGAACGATTTTATTTAATTTTGTATGATTGTCAGAAAATGTGTGTTAGGTTTATTAGACACTTGCAAAGAAATCCTTTTGATAACCATTAAATTCCTTCACAGGACAACCGACAAGTACTGAAGTTTCAACCACTCGTGTAACAACCACTGCAGCGGGTACAACTACTGCCGGTCCAACTGCAACTGAAGAAACTACTACCACAGTTGTGACTACTTCTCCAGAGGCAACCACCACAGAGATAACCACTGTGGAGACAACTTCAGGTTAGTACAATAAAAAATTATCCTAAGTGTTACTTTTGAATCCTTACTGTAGGTTTTTCAGACAACTTAGCGTTTCGTTCCATTTAATTCTTGCTGCTAGTCATGTGTACTCATTTGTTTATTTGCAGGGCCATCAACACAAACAGTTACTACTGCTGGACCAACAACCACTCAAGCATCAACCACTACGACTAATGTCACTACAATAACGGCACCATCAACTACAGCTGCATCCACAACTTCAGCTGTACCTTCAACAACTGAAGTGTTCACTACAACTAGTGCTGTTTCGACCACCACACCTACAGGAACAACCTCTGAGGAGACAACTGTTGTGACTACCAGCCCAGTGTCAACTACCACTGGTAAAGTTAAATTTCATACTTCTACTCTTGCTTCGACCACAACTTTCATTTCTTTTTATAGTGGAACGATTTTATTTAATTTTGTATGATTGTCAGAAAATGTGTGTTAGGTTTATTAGACACTTGCAAAGAAATCCTTTTCGATAAACATTAAATTCCTTCACAGGACAACCGACAAGTACTGAAGTTTCAACCACTCGTGTAACAACCACTGCAGCGGGTACAACTACTGCCGGTCCAACTGCAACTGAAGAAACTACTACCACAGTTGTGACTACTTCTCCAGAGGCAACCACCACAGAGATAACCACTGTGGAGACAACTTCCGACCACAACTTTTCATTTCTTTTTATAGTGGAACGATTTTATTTAATTTTGTATGATTGTCAGAAAATGTGTGTTAGGTTTATTAGACACTTGCAAAGAAATCCTTTTCGATAAACATTAAATTCCTTCACAGGACAACCGACAAGTACTGAAGTTTCAACCACTCGTGTAACAACCACTGCAGCGGGTACAACTACTGCCGGTCCAACTGCAACTGAAGAAACTACTACCACAGTTGTGACTACTTCTCCAGAGGCAACCACCACAGAGATAACCACTGTGGAGACAACTTCAGGTTAGTACAATAAAAAATTATCCTAAGTGTTACTTTTGAATCCTTACTGTAGGTTTTTCAGACAACTTACCGTTTCGTTCCATTTAATTCTTGCTGCTTAGTCATGTGTACTCATTTGTTTATTTGCAGGGCCATCAACACAAACAGTTACTACTGCTGGACCAACAACCACTCAAGCATCAACCACTACGACTAGTGTCACTACAATAACGGCACCATCAACTACAGCTGCATCCACAACCTCAGCTGTAGCTTCAACAACTGAAGTGTTCACTACAACTAGTGCTGTTTCGACCACCACACCTACAGGAACAACCTCTGAGGAGACAACTGTTGTGACTACCAGCCCAGTGTCAACTACCACTGGTAAGTTAAATTTCATACTTCTACTCTTGCTTCGAACACAATTTTTCATTTCTTTTTATAGTGGAACGATTTTATTTAATTTTGTATGATTTTTTAGAAAATGTGTGTTAGGTTTATTAGACACTTGCAAAGAAATCCTTTTCGATAAACATTAAATTCCTTCACAGGACAACCGACAAGTACTGAAGTTTCAACCACTCGTGTAACAACCACTGCAGCGGGTACAACTACTGCCGGTCCAACTGCAACTGAAGAAACTACTACCACAGTTGTGACTACTTCTCCAGAGGCAACCACCACAGAGATAACCACTGTGGAGACAACTTCAGGTTAGTACAATAAAAAATTATCCTAAGTGTTACTTTTGAATCCTTACTGTAGGTTTTTCAGACAACTTACCGTTTCGTTCCATTTAATTCTTGCTGCTTAGTCATGTGTACTCATTTGTTTATTTGCAGGGCCACCAACACAAACAGTTACTACTGCTGGACCAACAACCACTCAAGCATCAACCACTACGACTAGTGTCACTACAATAACGGCACCATCAACTACAGCTGCATCCACAACCTCAGCTGTAGCTTCAACAACTGAAGTGTTCACTACAACTAGTGCTGTTTCGACCACCACACCTACAGGAACAACCTCTGAGGAGACAACTGAAGTGGTAAAAACAACCACGACCATAGTAACAATCACTCCTACAAGAACCACCACTGAAAAATTAACTGCTGTTACCACTAGCCCACAGTTCACAACTACAGGTAAATTTTGTATACTAAGACAACATTTTTTAGCTTAAAACAAATATTTAAAATATCTTCATAAACTGGATTTTTTCTATTGTAAGCACTGTGATTTTCTTTTTTCACTGATAAGAGCTGGTTTGTATGCCTGCTTTTACCTTTGTTATGCAACCATAAATTTTAACATTTATTTCAGGAGATTTGTTTTTGTTCAAATTAAATTTTTTGCTGAAATCAATTTTATTTTTATTTATTTTTTTCAAACAGGATCCCAGCCTTCAACCTCAGAGTCTGTGTCTACAACTTTCACCATTTTAACACTCAGGTGAGGCATTCTATGTAGACATTTTAGTAATCTTTTACTTTTCTTTTGTTTGATATTCTCAGTAGAGGTTCTGTAGATAGTGTCAGACGTTCTAAATTATTTCTGCAGACAATCTTTTAGACACTTAAGATTACAGGAGTCTGCAGACTTTCTGCAAACAGTCCTGACCTCCTGTAACTCTGCAGGTATTCAACTCTAAGTCCATAAACATTTTTTTTGAGATACAGCCGAAATTTTAAGGAGTCTGCAGACATTCTTTAGACAGTCTATGACATTCTTCTGTAAATCCACGACAATCAACTCTAAGTACATACATAATCTTTTGAGATACAGCTGACATTTTACTGAGTCTGCAGACATTCTATGACATTCTTCTGTAAATCCACAGACAATCAACTCTAAGTACATACATAATCTTTTGAGATACAGCTGCATTTTACGGAGGCTGCAGACATTCTGTAGACAGTCTATGACATTCCTCTGTAATTCTACAGACAATCAACTCTAAGTACATACATAATCTTTTGAGATACAGCTGACATTTCACTGAGTCTGCAGACATTCTATGACATTCTTCTGTAATTCTACAGACATCAACTCTAAGTACATACATAATCTTTTGAGATACAGCTGACATTTTACAGAGGCTGCAGACATTCTGTAGACAGTATGACATTCTTCTGTAATTCTACAGACATCAACTCTAAGTACATACATAATCTTTTGAGATACAGCTGACATTTTACGGAGGCTGCAGACATTCTATAATTTAACTCAATTTTTGCTTTTCCTAAAGTTCCAAAGACCTCGCAGCTGCCTGAGAACTGGACAACTACAGAAGGTAATGTCATTGGTTTAGTCCATTCCTGCATATTTATATTACCCTGTATTTTCTTTTACACTTAAAAGCCCTCTACACACTGCTGAGCCGATTTGATAAAAATCAACAGATCCCCAACCCATATTTATTTCCTACTTGAGTAAATTTTCCTTGCAAAGATTAAGTGTCCACATCCTTCCCCAACCGCCAGGTAATTTTCCAGTCGGCTAAAGATACCAGTTGTCACGATATTTTCACAAAGAATATTTAATCTATCCACATTTAGCGAGGTGACAGCAGGTACCACTGGCATATCTGGCCACATCGTTCGCGAATGGACACCAACCCCCAGAAATCTGAGAAACTGATTCATTCTCAGATTCCATTGTTTCGGAGTGAAAAACTTTCCAAACCATATTACTTTGAGGGAATCTCTTTTCAAAACATTGCATACTTTCAACAGCTGCAGTGCCTCCTACTAAGTGAGTTTTTATGGTCTGTCATTTTTGCAAAAAGGTCAACTAAAATTTCCCGTGAAATCCCTCCAGTGTGAAAGGGGGCTGCAGCGAAAATGAAAGTTTGCTTTAAAAAAATTTACTTTCTGCAGGCGTTCAATTTTTGAGGATTTCTTCTGATTTCAGGAGTTTTCCCAAAATCTCCTTGAGTAGCAGTTAACCATCAAACGAGGCACGTTGACAGCACATGTTGACATATTGTAATACTTCCCTTGTACAAACCACATCATACACACTGGTCAGCTCATATGCCATAAGATCGTAAGCTGGACCATGCCGCACGTCCTAGAGGGGGTGTCAATCAACATGGGACGGTAGTTTGGTTAGAAAGGGCAGGACAAAACTCTGCTAGCATCTTTTGTTTACAAAATCAGTCTGTCAATTGTCTGTCAATCGTCAATGGATGATGAACCAAATCATGAGTTCAGTTCAGTTCAGTTCAGATACACATTTATTTCCACACTTCTATGAAAAATAACAACAGTACATGTAATTATGGAGTAAAGCAAAACAAAATAACAATAAGTACGGTAGCACTAAGCAGGATAAATGTAATCAATAGAGGATGGGGCTGTTTTGATAAGCAGAAGCTTGTAGAAAACAGCCAGATATGTACAAAAAAACAACAACAAAAAACAGACAGATACGCAAACAAAAGGAAATACAAACACTTGACATGACAGCTACACTGACACAAGATACAACTTAAACATTATTGCTTCGTCTTTTGGATGGGACGTAAAGCCTTAGGTCATGTGTGTTGTGTAAAGCCCGTGCACTTATCGAAAAGAGAAGGGGTTTGCCCGGTGTTCCTGGTTTGATTGGCTGCAGATTGCGCCACAGCACCTTGTAAACATTACATGGTGCTATGTAAAGGAATAGGTCTAATACTTCAAAACTAGCTCCACAATACCTTGCAGGAAAATACTGAATGATAAGCGCTTAGAGGCTGGCCTGCAGTAGGCGCTATACAAATATATTATTATTATTATATAAAAACTAGTTACTATTATTATTATTTTTTGGAATAAATAGTAAGACAAAATCTACACTGCAAAGTAGATAATATAGTGTTACCACAAACTGAATATACATTGATACCTCACAATGCATGCCTCACAGACCCACAAACTACAGCTTGTTCCGAAAGACTTTTGTGCTCAGGCTTGAATGCTTTTTGGTGTGTTATCTTGGTCGACTAAAGTCACCATTGGGGCTGAAAGGGTTAATGCACCAATGATATACTGCAGAAGCAGGATGGTCACCGATTGAGTATTCAGTCGAATACACAAGCATTGAATAAACTCCGACTGGGTGCTGGGGGAGGGGGGTTAACACACCCCAACTTGTACCTCTTGATTCTGCCATTATGACAAATTGGTAGCAATCTTTATTATTTAAACTTGATTGGCATTTATTTCTACGCAGGAACATCTAAACCATGCGATGTGGCTGTCGAGTACAAAAATTTCACTGTCGGGATCTGCAACTATAGAGGCCAGTTAAAGTAGCACAATGTATAGGACAGTGCAAATCAGGCACCCACGTGACCCTTGGGGCGAACCCCGCCTTTGAGGTCAATTGCGGCTGTTGCACTCCTAGTATGAAAGCACTGAGAACTGTGAAGTTGGACTGTCACAATGGGACAATTATTGAACGTTCGTATTATTTGATTAAAGCATGCTCCTGTAATCAGTGTGCAGATGACCTGTTTACACAGCCATGAATGCAGAGGGGGGGAGAGCCTTAGCATCTTCCATTTTAACTATCTACGTTCCAACAATTTGTTTACATAGATTTAATTAACGTCAATTAATTTTTTGTTTCTGTTTTATTTGGTTTAAGGTAAACTGGTGAAAGTGTATGCTTATATCATAAAATGTAATCCTTCTTGTAGGTTGGGACCTTTGAAAAATGATGGTTTTATTTGTTTGCTTTTGGTTTGGATTTCTTATCCTTACAACTCAATTGTACCTCGTAGTAATTTTGTTTATTGGAACAAATATACTGACAAAATAGGGCAACCGCCAACATTGGGGCGAGATAGCCGAGTTGGGAGAGCGCCTGCATGTTAATCCGGAGGTTGCAGGTTCAAGTCCGCTGTATACAGGCAATGTTTCATTGTTCAACCCAAACTTATTTAAAATTTACCCAGTCGGTTTCCCTTGTGGTTTTTTATGCTTGAAATAACTTTAGTTTACACATAAATCTAGAGGTGCCAAGAAAATCTGACCTGCTCAATTGCAGAATTTTGTCAAGGTCTTTTATTAGTAAGTTTTTGTTGTTCTCTCTGGAGAGATACACTTATGTTGTGTTTGATGTAATCAAATTGTTGGAATACCAGGTTTTTTTTTTGTTAAAACAGGAAAAAAGGAAAGCAGTGGAGAAAGTGACCACTAAGTTCCCAAGGTTACTTAGCATAGTATATTTTGTTTCAGCAAAAACAGGTAAAAGCTGACATGTCATGTAATGTTAATGAATTGATAACCGGTTCTCTGTTATTTTGTTATTCTTGCTCGGCCAACAGTTCGCTACAGTAGAAAATATGGCTTAGCGAGGACCTTTAAACAAAAGTTAGCAGGGAATTGGTTCCGAATCTCATGTTGGTTTGGCTGGTAAGCTAGCCAATTACTGCTAAGCATATATTTCTGTGCTACCAACGGTGGCGTGGTGAACTTAGCTTATGATGACCATGACAATGATTAATGATTTAAACGCTTTTAGTTATTGCGCAGTAGTTGCTTTTGTTTCCATTTGGACATTCTTAACTTGCATGTTTAATTATTGAACAAATTCAATGTTTGAGAGTCGCCAAGTCAGACTAAATGTTTGGACCCACTCGTAAACACCATGTTGTAGTGCTGGTACTCGAGTAGCGTTTGGATGTTACAAGTACTCCATGCTGGTACCCATTTCCCCACTCGGCTATAGCAAAGTACTGGTACGCGAAGTCCATACTCGAATACTAGACTGAACCTACTCCAGCGTGTGGACCGTTTTCGTATAGCTCCCCCGCGCGCGGCTGGCTAGCTCTCAGAGAAAGCTTTTCCAACTACGCCCTCAATGTCAAAACACAGTCCAGATCAGATGATGAGCCCAGAAAACGGGTCTCTGAATAGGTGGGCAAAGCGCCCTCAACGCGGAGGGTTTCCGTGTGATCGGGAGAGCTATTAATAAAGAACGTCCAGAATCTGGACTAGACTGAACCATGAACTTACACAAAGTCACGTACTAGATAATCGACTGAAAATAATAAGTAGTACTCAAAGTCATGTACTCGATTCTCGACTGAAAATATAATAACCTGTACTCAAACTTATGTACTCAACTGAAAATGTACTTGAACTTGAATTGATTTTCCCATTAACCGAAGAATGAATCTTTGAAGGCCCTAACTTTGTGACTGACTTGAATGCATTTTTGGTTGTTTCCCCTTGTATCTCTGGTATTAGGCTGAACATAGTTGTAAAGTGGAATGTCGACCAACCCATTTTTCATTTTGTAGAGCATACATAATTTCTGTTGAATTGGTCGTCGAAGTTGCGAGATAACTATGAAAGAAAAAACACCCTTGTCACACGAAGTTGTGTGCTTTCAGATGGTTGATTTCGAGACATCAAAATCTAATTCTGAGGTCTCGAAATCAAATTCGTGGGAAATTACTTCTTTCTCGAAAACTATGTCACTTCATAGAGGGAGCCGTTTCTCACAATGTTTTATACTGTCAACCTCTCCCCATTACTCGTTGCCAAGTAAGGTTTTACGCTAATAATTATTTTGAGTAATTACCAACAGTGTCCACTGCCTTTAATGGATGGTTCACGTAATGAAATTTATGCCATTGCTATTCAAGGAATAAAAAAAATAAAGAACTCTGCAAAACAAATTAATTAATGTTGTTCATGTTTAAAAAAAAAAAAAAGTTCTCGATAACAAGCACACATCGATATCTGCAAATGAGTCTGTAATGCAGAATTGATCTATGAAATTTTGAAAACATACTCAAAGCAGTTCTGACAAGACAAAAAAATAACACACAGATATTATTTTACCGAAAATATGCCACCCCCACACCCCCCCCCCCAAAAAAAAAGAAGTTACTTTGAAGAAATTTGTATTTTTAAGTCGTAAATTTAATCGTTATTTGCATGGGGACTTAATTTTGAATTTTTAAAGAAAAAAGTGCGTTTCGTTCTGCTTTATAACAAAACACAGCAACCATTTCTTAGTTAATTTTGTTTTGACTTGTGTTGAAATGTGTGGTTTTTTTTCTTTTTCCCAACGATTTTTCTTTTAATGATTTACCCAATGGGAATGGTATTTCATTTCAATTGAGAATGTAGAAAAGATCCTGACATTATTGAGATGCCATTTTGTTCGACAACATTGAGACGGGGTTTACGTTTTCATTTGAGAATGTACCAAAATGAATGTTGGTATACGTATTTCTATATCGATTTAAATTCAAGATATAGGGTTATATAATTTGCTTAGTTGCTGTAGATGGCACATTAAAATGATAAAATCTTGCAAATCATTATGTCGTTTCACGTTCTCTTTCCTGTCTTCAAATTGTCCTTTTTGGAAAAAACAAAAATGAAAACGCGATTCCCTAGTGTGTTTCGTTCACCCCCCCCCCCCGTTCACACATTAACGTGACAATGCCTATTATTCCCTTTGATCTTCCATCTACCTCCATGACTTCTAAACACTACACCGAACGTCACTCAAGCTTTGAACTCCCCCTCCCATCCCATATCATAATCTATGGAGGGTGCGTGCGCGTGCAGTGGTACTTGTGTGAGAGTTCATCATTATGTCATGTACGGCCACAGGCCTGCTTGGATATAGTGGCGACAGTGCCCCTTGCAGTAAAGTAAACATCGATAGCTACTGCTCCTGTCTGGTACAATATTTGTCAAAAATTATACCTATCCCACCACTTGAGCAATTGAAAGTGAATACGTTCATCATTGATGTTTCTAACGAACAGTAGGTAAACAGCGATGCACCCAACCACAGTGCTTTGGCACATATCAAGAAAAACATAACCATTTCAAAATGGTAGATCCCAACCCCGTGATACTCCTTGATATCCTGCAGTGTACCAATACACACGTTTTAGGAGGGGTGTCAATCAACGGGGGTCGTCAATTTGGTCAGGAGGGGTGGTGAAAAAGAATTCCCTTAGGTCATGCACAAACTCCTATCTCTGAGGCACGTGGGCCACAGAGCACTACCACAGCTTGGTGGTAAGGCATGTTGTGTCTAACCTTCACTCAAGGTTCAATGGGCTTTTGTGAATAAAGGTCTTGTGATCTTGTGCCGACAGCAGACTGGTTTAGCAACCATAAATCATTGAGATAAGGCAGAACAGACCCTCTTAACCTATCAAATGGGCCTGCCACACCTTTGTGGCAGGATGACGTAACACCGTTGGGATCAAACAGGTGCCCCGTTGCAAGGTTAAACATATCGTTGGTTTGTTTAAATTTTTTGCTGTTAAATATATAAAGTTTGCGCATAGAATACAATTATTTAAAGGAACATTACAGAATTGGTTTTTGCTAACAAAACAGTTGCTTGCAGTGTAAGCACTTTATGTGATTCACCATATACATAAACTGACAAACCTGTAGAAGTTTGAGATCGATCGGCCATCTGGGTCACGAGAAAATAGTGAAAAACCGATTACACATTTGCATGAAATCATATAGATTCAACAAATGAATAAAACGCTCACTGAGCGATAAACTCCAATCGGAAAATTAGTTTATTCATTTCTCATCAAATATGGCGTTTCAGACAGAAATATTTCAAGGGATGTTTTCTACTATCATCATCATTAGACCGTGTAAGTTTTATGTAAATCTGTGATCAAAAAGTATATTTTACAAGTTTTTTTCTTACCAATTCTGTAATGTTCCTTTAAGAGCGAAGCTGTTTTATTTAGTTGTGTGGTGTAATTCCATGACAGACTTATAGTTAGCACTTAACAATATTTCTGTGATCGATCCTTACTCTATTTATTTAGTGTAAAGAGCTTACGAAATGATTTGAGATATTATAGAATTAAGTTTCTACCAAGGACGTTATCATCAATACCAAACTGAAACTCCATGAAAGATCCGTGTCCAATTTCATAGAGCAGGGAGCCAGTCACAATGGTGTACATGTTTGTGACATGGTCCTTTGGCTGGTAACCTTGCTCTGGTTAGCAACATTGTTTCGTGCTGAGTTTCTTTTTGTAAGAAGCTCCCCCTGAAACTGGACCCAGTGTAATGGGCATGCGAAGGCTAACTCTAAAAGGCGGGAAAATGGAATGAAAAAAAAAAAAAAAAACCGACACGCACACCAAATAGAGAATCTATAAGGCGACGATTGGTAACCCGCAGTTTTTGTCGAAGATTGAACAGATTTCTTCCTGAACCCCAAAGTATTAGTCGAATTTAAATGACAAAGGGTATCATTTACCGTCCTATGGTTAATTTGAAATCGCACACACGCACTCTAAATCTAACAGGTGTTTGACTTTTCATCGCACTGTGGTGCATAAAAGGTTGTTGTTCTGCCTGATTTTCTAATTACGATTATCAAAACAAGTATAATTCATATTTATATTACTTTTCCTGGGAAACACGGAATCACCGGATACAGACCCCCCAATCTGACATCTTCATGTTAATAACAATGACTTTGTTAATAGTTACAGCAGATGTAACAAGACCCGAAGGCAGTTCGTTGGGGAAAACTTGATTTGTACAAAACACAAATCAATACTGCAATTATATTCTATTTATCTGTGACGAATGCAAACAATTAAATTGCTAACTCAGCGCATTGTTGTTATTGGGGTTTGTTTGTTTTCGTTTTCTTTTCTTTGTCTGTTTTTTGTTTCTATGTGTAGATATTACTTTCAAAACCTATCATTTTAATTTCGCTCTTGCCAATTCGCATGATCGTTTTTTCCAGCCAATAAAACTGCTAAAAAAAAAAAAAAAATGCTTGAACAGCAGTTTTTGTACATCCAATGATATGGCATGTTCCGAAAATAATTGCAGTTACCAGCATTCTTCAACCAATCAGAAGGTTGGATTTACATTCTTCTGTCAGTAACCTGGCTCTCGTGGGAAATATAAAGAGGGAAACCTTGATCAGATTCCTGCAAGCACCACTGTGGACTCGTACTTCATTTCACCGCGGTCGTCTAAAAGCAGTGAGATTTGGGAAGTATAGGCCGTTATATAAGAACAGCAGCACCATGGGCCATGGCCTGCTCCAGCGAATGGTCTTTGTGATTTTTTCTGTTTGGATACTACGGTACGTATTGCAGCCCAGTCTTTCATAACTCAGGGAGTGGGTTCGAATCCCGGTCATGACACTTGCGTCCTTGAGCAAAACACTGAACTATAAGTGCTTCTCATCACCCAGGGGGTAAACGGGTACATGTTAGGGCAGAGATGGTTCTTGTGATTGATTTAGTTCAGTGCGCTACAAGTTTGCCGCACAGGCTGTATACTCCCCAGGGAGCTGAGATGGTTTAAGGAATGAAATAATATTAAACCGGGGGTAATAATGTTCGAAGCACATTAATCACTCTTTGGAACTGTGCTATTTAAGCCGATTATTATTAGGGACCGTTTAAAGGGAGGGACCTTTGGTAATTACTCACAAAATTAATGACATGCCTTCAAAACTTACTTGGTGAAGAGCACTTGAGAGCTGTTGACATAAAACATTGTTAGAAATGACGCCCTTTGAAGTAATGTAGTTTTAGAGAAAGGGTTAAATTTTGAGACGCAAAAATTTGAATCTGAGAAAGGCTTCAGGCATGAAGTCTTTCTCAGGCATTTTTAGTGAAGGCACGCAAATCTATACAACAAGGGTATTTTTTCTGTCATTATGTTCTTGCACTTTCAATGACCAATTGAGCCCAAAATTTTCACAAGCTTGTTATTTTATGTATAATGTTGGAATACACCAAGTGAGGACGCTGGTCTTTCACAATTATCAAAAGTCTATCCTGCCTTTAAATATTTTACAGTTTAAACCAATAGACTGATACCAGGATATCTTATATGCAGTGCAAAATAAATTTAATAAAATTCTGTAATGTTGTCACTGTTTTCTCTTCATTTGAATTGGCTTAGTTTACGTCGACCGCTTCAATGCACTTAAAGGAACAGTACACGTTTGGTATTAATGACTCTGAAAATTAATGGCAATAAAAACTTACCTGGTAAGAAGTACAGCAGCTTTTGGTAGTATAATGAATTTTGAGAAACTTTTAACTTCGAAGTACTACGGTTATGGAAAATATATCACTTTTTATTTCCCAAAATTTGAATATGAGAAGCGTTTCGTCAGAAACGCTTCTCAGACTGTGTATTCCTAAGAGGAATATTCTTCCTGTGTGGAAATATTCGCTCCGGTTTTTCGGTGATAGGCCTATCTCAAAAAACGCGACTACCTTTTGAAGTGACATTTTCACAGGTAAGTTTGATTGTATGTACCTACATTTATACGGATTAACACAATTAAATCAGTAGGCTCCAATTACCAAACGTGTACTGTGCCTTTAATCGCACCATTGTTTTTTAAAGATGTTCTGCACAGGAGAATGAACTAACAGCCGACGAGCTACGCAGGAAGATAGAGCGAGTTTACTATGTAGGGAGTGAGTGGCCGAGCATCTCCAACGTCTTCGAAAACAGTAGCTACTCGATTGACGAGCAGAGGATAAGAAACTACGTGCTGAGGTCAGGGTTATTAAACTAATCATTTATTTATTTTGTGATTTTAAAAGATTACTTCCCCCAGTCTACTTCCCGTCAACCAAGGCGGCGTATTAATTCACTGACGATATCCAAAATATGAGTAATATTAATGATAAACACGGACGAGAACGTTCAAGAGAAACCAATATTTAGCTTTCAAGAACAACGTTCTTTTTATTTGTAGAAGATCTTACTTGCGTTTGCGAGCAAATCATGTACAGAATGTTTTTGTCCATTGATGAGGCGCATTTTTTTGGGTCGTCCTTTCTTCTTCTTTCTAGCCTATTTCATTCACTCCACCGCAGGAGGAAAGACCCTTCACCAATTCTCCGTTTGACTCTCTCTTGAGCTGTGTTGCCAAGCGTTACCCTTACTATGTACCTAGTTCATCTCTCTGTTTTGTCTCCCTCTTTTTCTTGTTCGGCTTCTGGGAGTCCAGTTGTTTGTTTTGCATGCCCATCCCCTGTTGTCATACCTACCTCCTTGCTAGGTTACCTGGGGGTCGATTTCACAAAACTCTTCCTAACTTAGGACTAGTCCTAGGCAATGCTAAGAGATAGGACTAGTCCTAAGTTAGGACCAGTACTTAGGACTAGTCCTATCTCTTAGCATTGCCTAGGACTAGTCCTAAGTTAGGAAGAGTTTTGTGAAATCGACCCCCTGGCATGCCCATCTCCACTTCTTCGTCGCCCTTTTATTGTTTACTTAATTATCAATTGATTATTTTTTTTTTAACTTTAAGTTACCCGTTATTGTTTATTCAATTATTTGTTTACTTGACATACTTTACACAAAGTGGCTCTTTGGATTTAAACTTCCGTCGATAAATGCTCACAATCCTCAAAAAGTAAACTCTGCGCGCTTGAAACTTTTCCCGGTAAAATTCCCACGAGCGTGTTGTTGTGATTGCGTTTTATTTACTTGTTTATTAATTTAATCTGAACACCTGTTCTCGTTTTTTACGGAAACGGTCTCAAGCTCACTATACGTTTTGTTTATTTACGTTACCACGCTGTTTGTACAAAGTGAAACTTAGATTTAAATACACAAATTAATTTGCCGCTATAATCAAAACTGACAAGTTATTAACTACTTCTTAAACGTGTCTTTAGTTGCGTGCACACTTTGGTTGTCGAATACATGTGCTGCGATTGCATATAGTGAACCCGCATAAAAAACAGCGGTTAATTTAGGCATTGGGTGACATCAAAAATTGCATGCATTTTCTCGTTAAAACGTCTTTAAAACATTTACAAGTACAAATCATTATAAGTGGTGTCACAAGAAATTGTTGTTCAACATGCACCATTTTTGTGGCCTACCCAAAGTGGTGATTATTATAAAAAAAAAAAAAAAAAAGGGCAGTGCATGAACATATCATACAGCGTAGGCCTACAATTTCTGGTATAATAGGTTCTCGTTATGTGTGGTACAACTTCGTATATTAGTCAAAATATTTTCTCCATTCATCGTGTGCACACTTGTTTTGTCGCCCAAAGTATAATGATTTGGGGACAACAAGAATGTGCAGAATTGTTTATATAAAAGGTTCCCGCATAATACTGTACAACTTATTCAAGCTTTCCATTGCCCCGCGCAAACGTCATTTCCCTGCGTAATGTACCTGCGTATTGGCGATTATCTTTGGTGATAGTGGGACCATCAAACGTGCACACAGTTTCCTCCTAAAAGGTCCCCATTATGCGCGGTACAATTGCAGTTGCAGGCAGAAAAGTTCTTCGTTGTAAAATGCGTACACTTCGTCTCCTTTACATGCGTGTGCTCGTTCAGTGTTGAACCCGTGTAAAAGAAATTATTTTAAGTGGTGTCTTACAACCCAACCTGCACGGTAATTCTTGTACAAAAGGTCCTCACATGTACGGTACAAATTGTAAATTTGGAGACATAAGTTTCCCATTGCGATGTGCACACTTGTGTCGCCCTAACATTGCGAGAGTACGCCGTGGGTGTACCCGTATATTGAGGGTTATTTTAGACGCTGGGTGACAATACACCGTGTGGACAGTTTCTCGTAGAAAAAGGTTCCCAAAGTACGGTACAAAACGGACTTGACGCTCAAAAGTTGTCCCGTTTGAAGTTGCGCTGTTGTATTATAAATAATGTGCGGAAAGTGTATTAATTAAATACAACATTTTAGGACATGGTTGAGGAAACTTTGAAAAACAAGAAAACAACAACCCGAAACAACAAAACACTTCATGGATTACTAAATCGCCCGGGCGACTTCATTCAAATTCGCGCCCAGGCGATTCACTATTTTTGCCGAATTGATTGACTACTTGGCGTTCCAGCAGATAGCCCAGAGTTTGCCCCGATATCATTTTTTACTATTATATCACCTGTGATGTTCGCCTATGCAAAATAGTGGAACGCCCGGGCAAAATACAAAACTAATACGTCTAGCTAGGCGAGGAAGTATTATCCGCCCGCCCGGGTGAAATAGTAAAATCGCACTGGCGAAATAATTAGTAATATCCCCGGCCGCGCGAGGCCTAAAAGCATTCCTGCCAAAATCAGTGAACATTTTCCGTTGCTGTCAGAATTTCGTGGATTATTAGGTTTTTTCAAAACGAATCGAGTCTGTCGAAGGCAGCCAGCCCCCCCCCCCCATAAAACTGAGCATTTTTTGCACAGACGCCAGCTCTAAAAAGCATGCATCGAAACGAGAAACAACAAACATTCTCAGGGTATTTCAGGGTATTTTATGTGTCTGTTCAATCCTTGCTCAATGGTCTGTTCATCACACAAAACACACGTAAAAGAATAATATGTAGAAATCTCTACAAAAGCTCGATTCAGAGCCGGTAAAACGCTCGCTCACCAGGGCCGACGACGCGCTGCCGTAACAACGAATGTGGGTGTGCTTGCCACCGTTCGTTTAACCCGGAAAATGAAGTGATTTTTTGACGGCTCTAGTCACAACTTCAATGGAGACTGATTTATTTAATTGAAATCATCAATACAGTGAAATTGTTTTTAATGCCTTTCTGTAAGGAGATCAATGGTCTTTCTGTTATAGCGCCACCATGCGGCCGCTTGTCACGGGACAAAAAAATATGTTTTACTTTTTAGCAGACGACGATGCGGTCGACTCGGAGCAGAGGCCGATTGTTGCATGTTGTTTGTGAATTTTTGTTCTAGTTCACAAAAGTTATTCCAGTGAAGGATAGCTGACGAAGTAGACAGTGAGTGTCACCTCAAAATGCAAGGATGGTCTCGCAAAATAAAATTCATGTTTTTTTGTTCAATTAATGATTGTGTGACTGTGAGAGTCTCCATGCGCATGCATGCCGTGCCGCCGCGTCGTCGAGTCACGGCTTGTTCGTGTCTCTCTGCATGCTGTGGAGCAATTGAATAGATTGGTCATTGGTAGTGGTACGTAAGTTTGAGCATCAATTGGAAGGACATTTTGTGGTATTAATGTATGTTCTTATAATATCCATACATTTTTTAGTAGAGGAGCATGCATGCATGAGGGTCTGCCTTACAGTGGTTTGTGCAGTCGAGCTAAAAAAAAGACAAGACGAGACAAGACAAGACATGACATTTATTGCTCCATGATGATGATGAGACACTGACGAGTGACGGTGTGTTCCATAGAGCTGATTATTGATAACGATAATGACCTTTCTCTTTTTCCCCCATGGTTTGTTTTCATTTTGTCACCCAGATGGGTTTGTGATGAAGACAATGTCGAATCAGATGATTGTGGGGAGGGTAAGTTTCTTGAGTATGGGAGGTGGAGGGGTGGGGGGGGGGGGTTGATCTGTTCCATCCCAAATTTAGAATCGTCCCAAGGATCTCAACTGGTTGGGACCAGTCCGAACTTGTGTTTTGCACGGTTGGGATGGCCCAACTATAGTTGGGATTACCTGATACTATGTGGTAGTGACAGTTGGGGAAGGAAATGTAGATAACCACAAGAGGTGGGCCTCAAAAACAAAGTAATTTTCAATCCTCTCCAGTTTCTCCCTGTTCTAACAGTAACAACGGGGCTCGTGCGTGATACCCTACTGCAGTGTAGTGTTGGGACCATCTCATGCAACTGGTTCCCTGCTTTGTTACAGATGGATCTCTGGATCCCAGCTATAGTTGTGGGCCATCCCAACTGTATCATTCAAGTTTGGCCCAGTCCGTAGACCCAAATATAGTTGGAAGGATTCTAAAGTTGGGACGGAACAGATCGAGTCAATCTATACACTAAAGGGACTTGTTGCCTTCGATTGGGCATGAAATGAAATGATTATGGTTGGAAAGATGTTTTAAAAGTGGAATATATTATCAATGATCCACCACAAAATTATGCTTACCAGAATAAGGTTACCACTACCAGCCAAAATACTCATGTCACATTTACCATTTGTGACTGGTATCCTGCTCATTTCTGCTAAGCAGAAAGTTTGTAAGCAATATTTCCTGCTTTTTCTGCTCTATGAAATCGGGCCCAGATTAGAAATGTTTGATTATTTTGTATTTCTCCAGCGATCTGTGATGGCATCTGTGATGAGGATGCCCCTGAATGTAACCTAGAAACTAGGCTCTGCTCAAATAGGCTTGTGGATGAGAATGCCTACAGACAAGGTAGGACATCCTAACCCGATTCCTCGCCCTCAGTCTTCTAAAGATTTTTTTTTTTTCAAAGTGAGAATTCTTTGGTAATATGCTTAATTCAACTATCTGGGTTGGTCACTTTTTCACTTTTTGACAAAAATATAACCTTGATTAAGAAGGATGCTACTTTTGGCCAAAATGAGTGAAAAAGTGGCAGTAAGTTCCAAAGTCTCCATAATTTTTACCACCAAAATAATTGTCGAAAAATAGTAAAATTTTGGAGGATTTGTGGTAAAGTGTTAAGGAGTTGTGTACTCATTGTTTATTTTTCACTATCAATGTTGGATTTTGTTTACATTTTCACCTTTTAGGAAGCTTGTACACAGAGCTACCATTCGACCCAACCTTGGACAAAACATTAGATGGAGATCAAGAAGGTGAGTTTGGCTAAGGAAGGCTCTCTGATTTTGTCCAGTTGCAGACATTTTTTAAAGAGATTTGAAACATTTAACCCTTTCATTACCGATTTGTTTGGACTTAAACAACACTTGGTGACCGCATTGTTTTAGCACTCAAGCTATTACACAACGCTCTCTGTCAAAGGCCAGTTTAACAAACTCTACTATCTCCTGAAGAAACTGTTTTACACAGCAAAAAAAGTAATACAAAAGTTCTTACTTATTGAATTCCCTTTTGCTAATTGGCTAATATATGTCAAACTTCTTTGTCTCTCTTTGCTTAGTGTGATCTGTTATCTCGAACTCTTTTTTTTGTACACAACCATATGGCACTCTGTAGCTGTTTGGCATTTCTGATCTTTCAACTCCGATTTGAAGAGATTGCATAACAGCAGCCATGCTTTATTTTGGAAAGATCCAATCTTTTTCTTTCCAATGGTAAGCTTGTGTAAGCTTATGGAGGGTGAACATGGAGAAAACTACAGCTTTATTACAAGTGTCCTTTGCGCTCAGGCTTGAATGTTTTTTTTTCGTGGACTAAAGTCCACCATGGTAAGGAAGAGGGGGTATGAGTGCCGTCGACTAAAGTAACGATAGGGCCTTTTGGTCGGTGAGCAGTTTGCAACAGCTAATTCTATTTCCCAAAAAACAAAAACAAAATTTGTGCGATTGTATTCTTTGTACTATAGGAATTTGCTCCTTTTTGGGTGGCTCAGTGAGGACCTTTGATGGACTGAATTACAACTACCCAATCAATTGTAGGCATACTCTAGTGTACTATCGACAAGAAGAATTGCGATTGACTGTGGATGTCGTGCCAAAATATGATTGCATAAGTGAGAACACCACCTGCATCAGCATGGTCATAATATCGTAAGTGAAACCGGTTACAGGCAATTTAACTTAACACAATACTTTGGCTGGTAACAAATTTCTACTTGTGTCGTGGCCGAGCGGATAAGAACACTGGACTCAAGCTCTGTTGTTTCTGAGAAGCAGAGTGTGGGTTCGAGTCCCGGACGTGACACTTTTGTCCTTCAGCAAAGACACTTAACCATTATTGCTTCGTCCTTCGGATGGGATGTAAGGTCGTAGGTCATGTGTGTTGTGTAACGCACGTAAATGAACTCATCCTAAAGAGCAGGGGTGCGCCCCGGTGTTCCTGGTTTGATTGGCAGCATATTGCGCCACAGCACCTTGTTAAACCCTTACATTCAGCTGAAACTTTCACATGTGACTTTTATTGTATCTTTCTTTGTAATTTTGCCTATAAATCAGCATTACATGGACAAAAACCAATCTATGACCGCAGATCATGTTAATTTCTAATTTCATAATCCAATGATTACTAACAAGGTTAATTATTTTCTGTGTGCAAAGCTGATTTGAGAGTCATCTGTCCTTTCTCTATGATTGTATTTGATACATCATCATTTATTGGGAAAGTATATTAAAAGTCTGTCAATGATTTTGTGTCACCAGGAGTTCAGTGCTGGACATGGAGATTTCCTTCTTTCCTGACGGGGTAGTTCACTATAACAACAAATCAGTTGATTTACCGTATAATACCCCAAATAGTCAACGCATCTACAAGCAAGGGTTGGACACCATCTTTGAAGAGAAAGACAGTAAGAGAAACAATGTTTTTGATCCTTTCATTCAATGAACTTGACAGTAATGAAACCGGAAAATGAAATTTCAAACTTAATGTTTCGTCGGACCTTTGTGGGCACAAGGGTTTGACAGTGACTTTGGGTTGCCTTTTCTGAAGTTAGATGAAGGTAAAAAGATGTGTAATAATTTGGCAGCCATTTTGAAAGTTCACGGTTAAGGCTGCCATTGTGGTTTTTAAAAGCTGCTTAGCCCAAAAAAACATATGATTAAACACCAAAGTTGCTAAAATCGGACCATAGTACAAGATATGGTAAATTTGACCCTTTGACCAGAAGTGCGTTGAACTTTTCACATCATAGGGACGTAACGGAAGGTCGGAGATAGGGAAAACTGTTCATTTCTTGATTCTGTATGACTAGACGAGTAATTTGATATACATTTTGACCCCAGTTGACCCCATTTTGACCCCTACCCAAAGTTGCTGGACCTTTCGATAGGGACATCTAATCTAAAAAAAATGTAAGTACCCTTTAAGCAACCCGAAATCACTGTCACACCTTTGCTCCCACGGAATTCCCACGAAAAAACTCTTAGATTGATCTACTATTATTTATTCACTATCAATCAACAGTCGTCACATTTATAAGGGGACAACCAAACAGTCAGTGCCCATAGCGCAGTGCAGTTAACGGTTGTATGGCTTCTGACTGGCACGCCCAAACAAACATATGGACAAAATAGAGAGACTGCCAACATAGGGCTAGGTAGCTCAGATGGTAGCGCGCCGGCACGTTAATCCGAAGGTCATTTGTTCAAATCCTGTTCTAGTCATCTTCTCTTTGTTCAACCCAAAACTGGTTTCTTTTACATGCATTACACAACACACACCGGACCTACATGTTATAGGTCTAAATGGTTGTGAGGATTTGTTGTTTTCGATGCGAGAAAGATAACAACATTCTGAACGACATATGATTGTAAACTTCTAAGTCCAAGCTTGATTTTTTCCGTACAGACACACGCGTATATTTTGATGGTCAGAGCCGCGTCGTCATATCAATATCAAGTCTGTACAGAGTCTCCGACGACGATGGAGATACCTGGATGGGTGGATTGTGTGGTAACTATGACAACGACCCCGACAATGACTTCAGCGGCGCCCCCATCCGCGAGTTTGAGGATCAGTTCTTGTACGATACAAGTCAGTGCTCACCGCCCGAGTTCGAACACGTGCACCCGTTTAAATATCTCGCCAACTCCCTTCAGAAGGAAGTTCTTGGAATTTGTGCCAACTTCGCGTCGGATTCACGGTTCAAGGAGTGCCGCACCAGGGTTCTGATCGAGCCGTTTTACAATTCTTGCTGGTTCACCTTGTCATCGTGCTTCTTGGACAGCACGTACTGTCATCTATGTGATGTCTACTCGTCGTACTCGAGAGCATGTGCACGCCATAATGTAGTCGTAGAATGGAGATCAGCCAATTTTTGCCGTAAGTTTAGATCAAGTAGTATTTCGAAGAGAAACAAATTAAAAAGCATACAGATTCTAAATGAAGGAATGCAAAAATTTTGTTCAAATTTTTTTGTCATTGAATTCTGGTCAAAATAAGAAAACGGGACAGAATTTTGTGAGACATTACAATTCAGTTCATTTAACATGATGGCGGTAACAAAAACATGTACAAGTTATTTACAGTTAAACTATGACGAGGACAAATATACGATGGTGGAGACCCGAGCCGTATTTCATGGCTCTGTTTACCGTAGCAAATAATCGGCGCTTATGGAAAGCAGAGAATTTCGCGCTTACGTCTGCGTATTCCACAGGAGAAGGGCATTCAGAGTTCAATCTCATGAACTCAATTTCTTACTGGCTGAAAACATTTTAAATGAATTTCAGCAATGATCACTTGTTGCCTGTGATGTATTTACATGGGGAAATACTTTAGTGTCAGAGTAGCCTAGCACACAATAGCTGCCATCTTGAAAAGTGGTTTATTCACATGACCTTTGACCTGTATACATACATGGACTGTGCACTATATATATATTCATGAGCTGTTCATAAAGTAGTGCCACAGTGATACATTACAATGCCATTTTCGTTCAAGCTGGTCTTTAAAGGTGAGATCCGGGTTAAGCCTGTTCTAGTAAAAGATGCCCTCAGACAAATTGCTGTTTTTTGAAATTGATGCTTGATTGAAGTTAATGTAAAAATCACCACGAGTACCATATGTATGAACCCGTGCAGAGTAAAAAGATTATTCATGAGTGATTCTAGGAGAGTTTCATTTTCTTATTTAAGAAGTTTTTTCCTTCTGTGAGGGCAGACGTAACTTTGTTTTGTTGTTCTTCACAGCCGTTTCGTGCGACCGAGGCATGGTGTACAAGGAATGTGGGTCGGCGGACCCTCGGACCTGTGAAAACCTCAACTACCATGAAGACGTGCAAAAGGCGTGCATCCCTGGTTGTCAGTGTCAAGAAGGTACGCAGTCTTTGTCAGGGCGAGACCGTTCTTTTTGTTGTTGTCTTAAGCCCTTTTCACACGGCAGTAAATTAGCAGGGGTCCCTTGCTTAATTTTAAAATGGTTGTGAAATTTTTTGTTCTGAGGACAATCATTACAGTGTTTGGACTGTCCAAGATCCGTAGAGAAATCTTCCTAAATTTGCCGTCCTTTATGGACAGCGTTCAATGATCTCCTTTCACACGAGGTGCGTTTTGTAAAATTTTGCAACCGTGCTAAAATTAAGCAAGCGACCCTTGCTAAATTGCTGCCGTGTGAAAAGGGCTTTAGTGAAGGGCGAGTGTATGAAGGAACTTGCAATTTTAACTGGGAAACAGTTCAATGGGTACCGAGAGGCAATGACTAGCATTACGTGAATTTCCCATCAACCAAAATCTCAGAATTCTACTCACTGGTTTCACTGTGACTCTTATCAGCTGTTATCAGTAAAGTAGATGTAATGTAAACACTCGCCCTGGAACTCGATTCCCCAAGGCCAGTGATCCTGACCAACAAGCCTACTCGCTGGTGTCAAACAACAGAAATGCTGAAGAGCAAAGAGACAGTCCTACTGTTTCTCATTTTACCCCTGGGTGGAGAGAAGCAATTATAGTTAAGTGTCTTGCTCAGGGACGCAAGTGTCACGATCGGGACTTGAACCCACACTCTGCTGAACAGAAACACCAGAGCTTGAGTTCGGTGTTCTTAACCGCTCGGCCACAACACTCTATCATCATGTGGCTGATTATTAAAAAACGTCTTTTTATTGTTTATCGTTGACAAGGTACCTACTATGATGGAGCTGAATGTGTCGTGAAGGAACGATGTCTGTGTTCACAAGCTGGAGTCTTATTCCCGTCTGGGTCACTGATGAAGGAGAAATGCAGTATTTGGTGCGTAGTCATTTCATGTTGTCATCTCAACGCAATAAGTTTGTTGTGGCGTGTCGCAGCCGAGCGGTCCAGTTCACCAAACCCAAGCTCTGGTGTTGTCAGCAGCAGAGTTTGGGTTTGAATCCCGGTCATGACACTTGTGCCCTTCAGCAAGGCACTTTACCATAATTGCTTTGTAAAAAGTTGGGTCAAGTTACTCATTTGCTGTACAGTTTACCCCAATGCAAACACAGCTTTAGAAGGGGCACTGGGGCAGGGTCAATGTCATTTTCCTGTGGCCTTTTCCATAAGGAAATTTTAAAGTCTTTTAGAATACTCAGAACAGGCACAGTAAAGTGGATTTGATGGTCTCTTGTAGCTCCCACCCATACAACAAAATATTACATCTGAACTTTGCCAAGACACTAGGAACCCACCCATACAAAATATTACTTTAGAACTTTGCCCAGACTCTAGGAACCCACCCATACAAAATATTACTTTAGAACTTTGCCCAGACACTAGAAACCCACCCATACAAAATATTACTTCTGAACTTTGCCCAGACACAAGGAACCTCAAAAAAGAGCCTCAAATAATTTATCTGTACTGTAGAAGTGAGCAAGTCACATGTGTTGTTTTCTTCTTCAGTGTTTGTATTGAGGGAAAGCTGGCCGATTGTACCCCCTTACCGTGCCCGGCAACTTGCTCCGTCGTGTCTGGAAGTAGCTTTCGTACTTTTGACGGTACCCACTTTAATTTCAACTGGAGATGTTCATATATAATTGGTCAGGGCATCAGTGAAGACCATCCACCATTTACCATCATAATCTTTAAGGCTGAATGTGCGTCAAAGATTTGTGCTACTCATGTAAGAGTAATTACTCCAGATGGCTCTGAGTATAGGTGAGTTTGTACGAACATTGAAAACTTCATTATCAAAACAAAAATACCTTATACTTTCTTATTTGGCGCATGTACCAATAAGTACATCAAGGTTTTCAAGGTGCACTCAAACCCGCTCGGAAACTCAAACCCGCTTTCTGCTGATCAGACGCACCAGTGCACTTGACTGGTGGCGTGTGGCTGCCGAGCGGATAAGAGCACCGAACTCAAGCTCTGGTGTTTCTGTTCAGCAGAGTGTGGGCTCGAGTCCCGGTCGTGACACTTGTGTCCTTAAGCAAGACACTTAACTATTATTGCTGCGTCATTCGGATGGGACGTAAAGCCAATGGTCCCGTGTGTTGTGTAATGCACGTAAAAGAACCCAGTGCACTTTAACGAAAAGAGAAGGGGTTGGCCCTGGTGTTCCTGTTTTGATTGGCTGCATATTGCGCCACAGCACCTTGTAAACCATTACATGGTGCTATGTAAAGGAATAGATCAAATACTTCAAAATGTAGCTCCACAAATACCTTGCAGGAAAATACTGAATGTTAAGCGCTTAGAGGCTGGCCTGCAGTGGGCGCAGTACGTTATATTATTATTATTGTTATTATTACTTGCTCATCAAATTCTGTGTGACTTGTTTCACTTCACTGCACCCCGGTAATAACAGTGTACATTTCTGATGCAGAAGTGGAAGTGTCGATGAACTGATGGTCACAAAGGTCGGTCAGGCTGAGCAAGGCATGAAACTTCCATACTCCATCATCGATGGCAACAACACGGTCACAGCTCGGCGCTTATCTTCCATGGTCATGCACATAGTTTTGCCCAACCTTGGTATTGAGGTCATGGTGAGCAGTTATGGTGTCTACCTAACAGTCCAAGAGGAAATGCTCGGCAAGGTAAATTATTTTTGTTGATGTACTTTCGTTTCTTTTTATATGCAAGTTCGCTCCCAACAAGGCTTAGAGCCATTCTCTGAAAGGGGCTACAAGAAGAAAATATTCAAGATGAAAGAAGCTTAGGGGAGCTGAGGGTAGGAATACGGGACGCAGAAGCGCTATATTTGTCCACTTGTGTGATAATTTATACTATATTGTTGTATATTACTAGTAATGAAACCAAGGATGCCTCATAAGTGAACTTAATCACTGTTGCTCGCAAGCCTAAGGCAACCTGTTAAAAAAGGGTGCTTGCGGTGTGAACCAGAAACACCAGGGTTAACCCCTACTATTTCTCGATAGTGTTCTGGGTTCTTTTACGTGCACTACCAACCCTAGTGCGCAGGATCTGATGGCCCATCCGTAGGACAAAGCAATAATGGTAAAGTATCTTGCTCGAGGACACAAGTGTCAAGACTGAGACTCGAACCCACACTCTGCTGATCAAAAACACCACAGCTTGAGTCCAACGTGCTTGACCACCCCTGGCCGCGACACGCTTTTGAACTCAATAATGGTGTCCTAGTTTCTTTCTCTAGTCACCTGTCAATGGTATACTGGATGTCCATTTTTTTTTTATTTAATACGTAAATTAAAATAAAAACAGAGCTGTAAGTCTCAATTTGTGAATCACTTATTTTTAGATTCATGGTCTTTGCGGAAACTACAACAAAATTCAGAAAGATGATTTCCAGCTACCCTCCAAATCCTCAGAAGTGGCTTTTCTCTCTGACTTCACCCCCAACTGGAGGACGAACATCAGCTGCGAGGAGGTCTCCAAACGAACTACTCACTACACGTGCCGAAATCAAGCGTTGGCGATCTGCAAAAGACTTAAAAAGGCTCCATTTGCCGTTTGCGGAGCGAAGGTGGATGTGACGCCGTACTTTGATAGCTGTAAACACGATACCGAATACAGGTGTAGCATGTCTCCCGAAGAAGGAAATGGGTGCGACATATTTGCAGCTTACGCATTGGAGTGCGCCAACCAAGGCTTCCCTATTCAATGGAGAAATGCCAACTTGTGCCGTGAGTACCCAAGCAGGGATTTTTTTGGAGAATAGTGAGAATTAAAGACCAACTTAAACGAAATTATCATAACTCATGTTCTTTTAGCAAGACAAGTTCTCTAAAGAACAAAATCTACACAGCAAAGTAGATGTACAAAGTAGGTGTTGTTACCGCAAACCAAATTGATACCTCACCATGCAACGCCTCAAAAACCATAAGGTTCTTTTTGTTAACGAAAGGCACTGACAGAAACGTTTCTCAGATTCAAATTTTAGGGGAAAAAAACTGACATCTTTTCCCATATCCACAGTATTTTGAATTGAAATATTTCTCAAAATGCTTCATACTATCGAAAGTTGCTTTACTTGTAACAGCAAATAAGTTTTTGTTGCCATTAATTTTTTAAGAGTGATTACCAGTCGTATACCTTCCCTTTTAATGTTACAGCTGTTGATAGCTGTCCAGAAGGAACAGAGTACAAAGAATGCGGTTCAGCCTGTAACGTGACCTGCAGTGACTTAGACAAAGACGGCTGTCTGGAGAAATGTGTTCCAGGTTGCCAGTGTCCAGACGGAGAGGTAGAATTTCTGTTAAAGGAACATTACAGAATTGGTTTTTGCTAACAAAACAGTTGCTGGCAGTGTAAACACTTTATGTAATCCACCATATACATAAACTGACAAACCTGTAGAAGTTTGAGATCGATCGGCTATCTGGGTCACGAGAAAATAGTGAAAAACCGATAACACATTTGCATGAAATCATATAGATTCAACAAGTGAATAAAACGCTCACTGAACAATAAACTCCAATCGGAAAGTTAGTTTATTCATTTCTCATCAAATATGGCATTTCAGACAGAAACATTTCAAGGGATGTTTTCTACTATCATCATCATTAGACTGTGTAAGTTTTATGTAAATCTGTGATCAAAAAGTTTTTTTCTTACCAATTCTGTAATGCTCCTTTAAAGGGAACAAATAAAGGATAACCGGGAAAATAATATGTCGTCTAATTTGCTTTCATTGGGAACGGCATCTAGTTCCATTCAGTTTGGAGTATTGGGAGCAGCGCCGGAACTAGGGTAAAATGTTAGGGGGGGGAGACACAAGGGGGTGCACCATTTTTTTCTAGGGGGCACTTCTTGCCCAATAAAGCTGTAGTTTCCGTTAGCATTTCTCTTATAAACAGGCCCCTTTTTTCAGCGCTCTTGTTCTGCCATTTACTATTTTTTATAAAATGATCTGACATGAGTCAGGAAACACAACTACATCGTCTGCGTGTAAATGGAAACCTAGTTGTTAAAACTTTGAAATGATCACAATGAATCTTATAATATGTGACATTTCACTCTGGTAATTTTTAATCCCAAAAGATCCAGATTTTAAATGGGGGAGGGGCTTGGACATCAAGTGGGGGGCACGTGCCCCCTCCCTTGGTTCCTCCTCCAATTGGAGGTAACCCTACACAAACCTGTGATAAATTTCAGTGGAAAAATGTTATAAGGAAAGGCTTGTGATAGCTAAGCCAGCTCTGTCCCACGACAGCATTTATACACCTTGGTCTGTGTAGAGGCTAATCACACCAAAGCCAACAAAGGGGAATTGAAGAGAAGCAATTATGGTTAAGTGCAACCCAATACTGCCTCAGGCTCCCATTTATACACCTTGATTGAGAGAAGCAATTATGGTTAAGTGCAACCCAATACTGCCTCAGGCTCCCATTTATACACTTTGATTGAGAGAAGCAATTATGGTTAAGTGCAACCCAATACTGCCTCAGGCTCCCATTTATACACCTTGATTGAGAGAAGCAATTATGGTTTAAGTGCAACCCAATACTGTCTCAGGTTCCCAATTTTACACCTTGATTGAGAGAAGCAATTATGATGAAGTGCAACCCAATACTGTCTCAGGCTCCCATTTATACACCTTGATAGAGAGAAGCAATTATGGTTTAAGTGCCTTGCTCAAGGACGATAAAAAGGTGTGACCCCGAATCAAACCACACTCCGATGATTTTTCCATCAGTATTTGAGAATGATGCAGTAGACCGCTCAGCCATGAAACACCATTTTTGGGTCTTTTTAATAGGTTAATCTCATTTCTTTGTCTTTATCAGGTTAGAAGTGATAAATTAGACACCTGTATACCAGTTTCTGACTGTCCTTGTGTTGTCCAAGGAGTGACTTACCAAAGTGGGGATACATGGAAAGTTCATTGTAATAGTTGGTAAGTATACTTAATTCGTAAGAATAATTAACGAATGTTCTTTAGTCGTTTGCTTTTTTTTCTTTTTTCAGTAGGCATAATTTCCAAGTCGGGCCTCCAAATAACCTCTGTAATAATAACAATAATGATAATATTTAGTCATAATTATATTGGGCACGTATCTACCAATAAGGTACACATGGCGCTTAAACAAGCAGAGACATTTTAAGACAAATTGTGCGACCAGTTTATGTAGCACCGTGTAAGGGTTTACAAAGGTGTTGCAGAGTGTTGTAGGTGACGCTGACTGAAGAAAGTACACTTGAAACAATGTACAGGTCTGATCTTGTTTTATTTTAAGGTGACTAGTATCAATGCAATTGTTACAGAGATGAGAGGCGAGTCTCTGGCACTAAGGCATAAGGGAAAGTCGAAGGAGTAGTCGAAGCCCAGAGTGAAAGTTGGGGGAGATTGTTTTTATAGGATTTTGGTGGTGGGGGGAAAAGTCTTGATTTAGAAACGATGTCACACAGAAAGAGCACAAGATTAGTGATCTCAAATCCGTGGAACAAGGTTAGACGATGGTGTGGTCAACAGGGGAGGTTCTGGTCAGAACTGGGGAACCTTGAGGTCATAGCCTAAGAATATGTGTTGGTTGTTGTTGGGAAATGGGTGTGGGCCTTGTAATGACGGAGGACCTGTTGACATGCCTGCAAACAGTGGGGGAGTACTCAAGTTAAAGGGAAGGTATACGTTTGGTAATCACTCTTAAAATTGATGGCAATAAATTAAAACTTACTTGGTGAGAAGTACAGCAGCTTCCGATAGTATAAAGCATTTTGAGAATCATTTCACTTCGGAGTAATGTGGTTATGGAAAAATAAGTAATTTTTTTTATCAGGAAAAATTTGAATCTGGGAAGCGTTTCTGTCAGAAACATTTCTCAGAATGTGGATTATTCTTCCTGTGTGGACATAATCGCTCGGGATTTTCGGCGATATCTCAAAAAAGCTAACACCTTTTCTAAAAGAGAAAATAGAATTAGCTGTTGCAAACTGCTTACCAACCAAAAGGACTTGTAGTATAAATGCACCTTTTCTAAAAGATATATTTTTACATGTTTTTTTTTAAATTGTATTTATCTACATTTATACAGGATTTAAACAATCTACCGGTTTCCAAAAACCAAAGGATATGTTCCCGGCAATGACAAATCAACCTTACAATTGTAAATAATCAAGAAAATAATAGGATATTTACCTAAAGTAATAATAACAACGATGACCTAATTGAAGGTGACGATGACTGAAGAAAGTACACTTGAAACAATGTATGGGTCCGGTCCCAACATTAAAAAAAAAAAACAACTATATCTTATCTGCAGCACTTGTACAGCTGGGGTGGTGGTATGCACTAATGAGATCTGTCTTGGTAAGTTGACGTAAATCGTAAACACTATTGTCTATTATAATAACAACTATTTGGGAGGCAAATCATTCTTACTTGCAGCTGAGAAGCTGAATTGCGAAAGACGCAGCTACAACTTGTTCAACGTGTTTCATTTTTAATTTTCAACAAATTATTTATATTCATTAAAGGCAGTGGACACTATTGGTAATTACTCAAAATAATTATTAGCATAAAACCTTACTTGGTAACGAGTAATGGGGAGGGGTTGACAGTATAAAACATTGTGAGAAACGGCTCCCTCTGAAGTGACATAGTTTTCGAGAAAGAAGTAATTTTCCACGAATTTGATTTCGAGACCTCAGAATTAGATTTTGAGGTCTCGAAATCAACCATCTGAAAGCACACAACTTTGTGTGACGAGGGTGTTTTTTCTTTCATAGTTATCTCGCAACTTGGACGACCGATTGAGCTCAAGTTTTTACAGGTTTGTTATTTTATCCATATGTTGAGATACACCAAGTGAGAAGACTGATCTTTGACAATTACTAATAGTGTCCAGTGTCTTTAACATCAATCTATGAGTATTTTTTTATTTTTCGAGATTTTCGTATGAGTAGAATTTTAAAAGAAGATTGGATATAGAGTATAAAGATTAAAGCCTTTGTTTGACCTGTTTTTTGTTGTTGTTTTTTTCAATTTGGTGAGACTTGTGCAGTCTATTGCCACATTGGTTCTCGTAAAGCTGTTCAATAACATCAACATTAATGGCCCATATTTCGGAATATTTTTTTTTAACAAACAGCTGTAGATATTGCAGTAACATGCCAATCAAACAAAGTGTATAGGTGTTGTGCTGATTCTGAGCCTACGTGTAATAACTTAACACCTGTGAGCGGACAGAATGGAATTTGGGCATGCATGTGTCCGAATAGTATGGTGAGAAATCCACGCTGGAAAGCAAATGGAGATGAGGAAGCATGCATTAGTCGAGACGCTTGTCCATGCACGTACAACGGTCAGAGTTACGTCGCTAACGAAGTTGTCATGAAAGACTGCAACCTTTGGTAAGTTCTTCTGTTTTTGTTTTGTTTTTGTGGTGAAAGCAGTCGTTATCTTCATGCAAACTTGAACCCTTTATTCCAATTGGTCGACCCATAGCAACAAGATTGTGATATTGTACAAACAATGAATGTTTATGGGTGCAACGGTGATGAGAATATTTTTATAAGTTGAAAGAATTGGATTGGACATTCCATCTTTCAACAAATGAAATCGTTCACTCCACTGCACGAATGCAAAGCATTTATTTGTCGTTTTATATTTAACACACAAGTAGATCTTTATCATTTGGAGAAAAACCAATCACTAAAGTTTCAAGATTTATCCCCCGAAATTCACTCATTCAGAATTATTTAGTTTATTTCATATGGGGACATTTGATGTGATTAAACTTTGTCGTTTAAAGGAACATTACAGAATTGGTTTTTCTAACAAAACAGTTGCTGGCAGTGTAAGCACTTTATGTAATCCACCATATACATGTACATAAACTGACAAACCTGTAGAAGTTTGAGATCGATCTGCCATCTGGGTCACGAGAAAATAGTGCAAAACCGATTACAAATTTGCATGTGTTATACAATGCATGAATAAAACGCTCATGAGCGATAAACTCCAATCGGAAATTAGTTTGATTTATTTCTCATCAAATATGGCATTTTAGCCAGAAATATTTCCAGGGATGTTTTCTACTATCATCATCATTAGACCGTGTAAGTTTTATGTAAATCTGTGATCAAAAGTATATTTTACAATTACCAATTCTGTAATGTGCCTTTAAGCTTTTTACGTGCTTGATATAATTTGAATATGATATTGATCCTTCAGCGTGTGCAAGAAAAGAGGCATTTGGGATTGTAGTCAAAGGAAGTGCTCCGGTAAGTTCAATTAACACAATTTTAAGCACTACTCAGAGTTTAATTTTGTAACAAAAATATTTTTGGGTACAAATAATTAGAAGTCACTTTATTCGGGAAATTATACACTTTGATTACGCTTTCAGTGTAAAACAAAATTGTACAATTTTTTTACATCGATCAGGATGCTGCTATTTTTGAAAAAGTAATTCAATTAGACATTTTTTTAACCAAGTATAAGGCAGAAACCCAGACGTTATAGCAACACACATGTAAGGCAAACAAACTGGGAATGAAATGGAGATGAGCAGGACACTTTTTTGTTTTGTTATGTTTTTTTTAATGCGATATCGCCTAAACTCAGAAGGCCGTACGGCCACTCAAGGTGAGGGCTACACTTAACTGATTTTGGCTGTTGAACCAAATCAACTGACACCAGAGGCACCTTGCCACCTACTCCTGGGGCTGAAACTGGGTTACCCCTTCACAGTCTGTAAGGATGGAGGCATGGGTATCATTCACTAGGAGCCTGGCTGGTAGAGCACAATGCACTACCTTCCAAACTTTTTACGAAGCAATTATGGTTAAGTGCCTTGCTCAAGGGCACAAGTGTCATGACCGGGATTAAAAGCAGACATGACAACATGTAGACCAAGAGACTAACCGAACGGCAACCTAGAAACGGGAAAAAGAAGAAGAGGAAGACAGAAGAGAAGATGGAGAGATGAAATCCAAACATACACAAACACGGCAACTTGGGCTAGAATAGTAAGAAGGAGACAAGAATGGACATGGCCGGAGGAGGGCTTCAACCAACAATGGATAAACCCAGCCGGGTGATGAGGATGAAACCAAGCATCAAAGTGCCATATAGCTTTTTTACTAACCCAGACGGGACCTAGCATTCCACAAACCGTCTCAACTCCTTAGGAGTGTGCAGCACCGGCAGCCAAAGGGGTGCCGGCAAGCTACTCATTCACATCAACAATCCCTGTCCTTGCGAGGCCACAGCATGTTTCAAAATACAATAGTAATTAGTTGTTATTTTTGCTTTTGCAGGTATCTGTACTGGATACGGAGATCCCCATTATGACACCTATGATAGTCGCAAATATGACTTCATGGGTAAGTTCTGAGAGTAGCGTTAAAAAAACCTTTGATGAAAATAGAATGACGTGATCAAATTTGTGTGTGTTTTTGAACCCATGTATCGTAGAGGTATAGAGTACTAACTATTGATTCTACATGTACATTTTTTTAAAGGCAGTGGGTACTTTAGGTAATTACTCCCAAAACACATTACCCTAAAAACCTACTTGGTAATGAGCACCTAAGAGCGAGTGATATTATAAATCATTGTGAGAAACGAATCCCTCTGCAATAATGTAGTTTTTTGAGAAAGAGGTAATTTCTCAAGAAAATGATTTAATCCGAAAAAGGCCTCAGGTCAGGCCGTTGGAAGCACACAATTCTACGCAACAAAGGTGATTTTTCTTTTTTATTATTTTCTTGCAACTTTGATGACCAATTGAGCCCAAATGTTCACAGGTTTGTTATTTTATGCATAATGTTGGGATATACCAAGTGAGGATATAAGTCTCTGTCAAGTACCAAAAGCATATTCTGCCTTTAAAGGTCAACTTGAATGAAATCACTCAAACTATTTGTATTATTATTTTATCCTTGTTTATTTTGTTTTTAGCTATTATTTGGTCATAAGTGTGAAGTTTTCCTCCCTGTAATTTTGTTGAAATTTGATTGGAAAAATTAGTCCCCCCCCCCCCCTTAGCAGCATGTAAACCTCTTCATTCAGCGTTGTGTTTTTTGGTTTTTGAACTAGTAATTTTTCCAGTGTTGGCTGTGAACTGTATGGTTCCCAGCAAAGACCCATAAAAAAGAAAAGTGAAATCAACACTGAAATACCAGTGCCTCAGAAAAAAAAGCGTAAAAAACCAGTCCGTTTTTTACTTCGCTAGACGGACTGGCTGAAGGTTGTTTGTCTTTGTTGCTATGTATTTTTCCACTGTCTTGTTTGAATCAAGTCCATAGTGTGGCATCACGGTGCTGTTCTGATGCCTACAGGCTCTTTAGGGCTTTTTGTGTAACTCTGTAAATCACTGAGACCAACAGCCTACACTTTGCAATGGCTATTTTTGTTTATTTTTTGTTTATTTGCTATTTTTGTGTGTTTTATCACCAAAGGAGCCTGCTCTTATGTCCTGACAACTGACGATTGCCGCTTCAGTGACGCAAATCAGACGAGTGCTGATACTTTCAAGGTGGTTGTTGAAAACGTCATCTGTGGATCAGAGGGATTCACTTGTACAAAGACCGTAACATTCACCTATTTTGATGTCAAAATCACCTTGATCCAGGGTGAAGAGCCTATCATTTCTACCCCAGCCCCTCCAGCTGTAACACAAGCGAAATACCAAATCTGGTCATCATCTCTCCGCGTTATTATCCGTACCAAGACCGGTGAGCGAGGCAAATCTTTTTTAATCTCTGCAAACTTATTTTAAAGTATCAAGTTATAAAACCACAAGGGAAACTGACTGGTTAAATCTGAGATAATAGGGGGGGTTGAACAAAGGAAAAATTGACGAGAGAGGGATTTGAACCAACGACCTCCGGAATCGTGCCTGCGCCGTACAAACTGAGCTATCTAGCCCTATGTTGGGATCTTTGTTTCTTGGGTGCCAAATCAGAAGCCATACAAAGTTATTTGAAAATGAAATTATCTAATGATAGTTAAAAGTAGACGAAGGGATTTGTAAACCACTGCAATCTCTTTTTAACCAAATTTTAACTTTCCTACTGAGCTCTGGAAATGCCATTTGACTGGTCAAGATCCTGCCAGCAGTTTCACAAAACTTTACGCAACTGCCTAAGTGCACTACTTACACAAGAAATCTTGCAACCAAGTGGACTTATGCAGTTCCGTAAACTTTCATGAAATCGGCTGTGGGATGGTGTTTTCAGGACTTGAGTTATCCAAGTTTCCATACCACACACAGGGATCACACTGACGTGGGACAGGCATACGAGCGTTTCTGTGAAACTTGAGCCAAACCACATAGGAAAAGTTTGTGGCCTGTGCGGTAATTTCAACGGTGATGCGCTAGATGATTTCAAAACAAGATCTGGATATATCGAACCAACTCCTCGTTTATTTGGAAATAGTTGGAAGGTATCGGATTCGTGTGAGATGCCTTGTTCTGATTGTGAGGAGCCCTGTGAAGAGCACCCCCAAAGGCAGGAATGGGCAGAGTCCAAGTGCGCTATTATCACCCATGGAGAAGGCATCTTTCAGGACTGTCATCACGTGGTATGTTTCAATCCCATCCTTTGTGTTAAGCCGGGTTCATACTTCTTGCGCGAGCGAATGCAAACGAATTTTGTGGCGCAAACAATCTTGTTCGTACTGTTTTTCCATTATCGCGACGCAGGGAGGCTCACTTTGCTTTCGCAATTCGCGTGAAGTTCGAACCAGGCTATATGCTTCCTCGTCGTTTTCTGCGCGACGTTTACTGTGTCCTTTCAATGTTTTGACTACCATAGTTCGAACTTTGTAAATGAGGAATCTTCCGAGAAGTGGATTCAGTTTCTGTCCCTATCTTTTTCTTTCCAAAGGTGGACCCAGATTGAGAAATTTGCATATTTGACAACTTTCCACCCCTACTCCACACCCAAAATGTCCTTCCAACTCTGAATTGCCCCACAAGTTAACCCTATACCTGCACCTCTGATTGCAACCACAGTGAAGAAGTGTAATAAAATGGAAATAAATCTAAAATAAGATAACTGATGAGCATTCTGACCATTCTTTTCATGCCAAGGTGGACCCAGATATATACTACGATAGGTGTGTGTTTGACAGTTGTGCATGTGATCGAGGCGGTGACTGTGAGTGTACGTGTACTGCAATCAGCAACTACGCAGAAATGTGCAAGAAAGGAAATGTACCAGTTAAATGGAGAACTGATAATTTCTGTTGTGAGTGTTCGAAATACCCGTGTCTCATTTTTGTTTTGCACAAAGTTAAGTGAAAAAGCTAGTGAAATTTGTGTGGGCCCAACATGATGGGGATAGTAATTGTGAAGTTCGTCGAGTCCGTGCAAAGATATGGCATTTCTGTTTTCTTGTAACATTGAATCTGTAGGAGTGGCGCTGTGTAATTGCATTTATTCTCAGCGCCGCAGGGCATAAGGCATGTATTTGCCGTTTTCCCAACTGTGTCATTGGAATTGAAAAAAAAAGGTACAAAGTCCTGCTGTGTCCGGCATTTTCCTCTTTATTTTATTTATTTAGTAGTGCTAGAGGAAAATCGTTTGTCCAATTTAACAGATCTTCAATAAAAATAGAGTTGTTCATCTGGGCGTCTCACACTGGAATAGTTTAGATGATTCTCTTAAATCATCACCCTCTCTATCTGTCTTTGTTAAAAGCTCAGTTCCTTGCACTCATATTCATTAGTTAAAGCCCGGTTTATACTTCCTGCGAATGCAAATGCGAAGCAAATTTTGACGTGACAAATTCGCAACGAGCTGTGCTCAACTCCTACGAAACATTTGCAGCCAAAACAGAGCTGTGACGTCAAAAATCGCTTCGCATTCACATTGGCTTGAAGTATGAACTGGGCTTTAGGTGTAATTTGGAAGCCAATATATTGGCCTTGTCTTACGTTTGTCCTGTCTGCTTCATTTGTCCTAAAATGCCATGTCACGGTACCTTGGATGCATGTTTGTCTGTCCCATAGAGTTATATATAAGAACTAGAGGGCGCACTGGCAATACTGCGTGCACAAACGCGCTGGGACCGCAAGGAGACACGAGCGCCATTTTATAGAGGGCAAAATCGAGTACGAAGTATACGATGTGCGTATGGAAAATGCACGCATCACGCGCTCGGTGTTCATGTTGTTGTTTTCCCGTACAGTAAAGTAATGGTAGTGGTACTTAAAACATGGCCGCACCACCCGCGCGACGAGTCACGTAACTTGGCTAGTGCGCCCTCTAGTTCTTATATATAACTCTATGGTCTGTCCATAAGTTAGGGAACAAAAGCGTCTCACTTCACCTTATACCTAAATGTTGTCATTATTCTGCTGCTTATTATTAAATTGCTGTGTACTCAACCATTTAGAGACCATAGTTGCCGAAAATGGCTTGTACCAAAATGAACATAGCGGCCACAATTGGCTCCAAGAACTGACCAACGTCTACTCAACCAAAAAAAGGTCAAAGTACAGGTCATGACCTGAATTGACATTTTTTCTAAAGTTCCCATGTCAACATTGTATCTGAAACAAAACAAAAATGTATGCTGCATTAAATTTGCAAACCTTTTTACAAGAAAACAATTGTTTCAAAAATTCAACAATAAAACTATGTCTGGGCGTATGGAGATGATTCTACAAAAATGAATGGCCTCTAAAGGGTTAATATATATCAAATCTCTTTCTAATGTATTGCTTGTGTTTTTCTACATAACTGTTTATTATTGTAATGAATAAAAGTATTGAAATAAATGTTATTGAGATGTTTGTCTTTCTGTCTTTTTTTTTGACAAACTGCAGTTGCATGCCTATTGATTGAGTTGTGTTTGATCTGATCCCTAGGTATGCAGTGTCAAATAGAAGGATCAGTGTACCTCCCCTGTGGGAAAGTTTGTCCTGACCGTTGTCACAATTCCACAGACGACAAGGAGAAGGAGTGTCAACTGTTGGATTGCGTCGAGGGATGTCACTGCCCAAATGGTACACTCTTACATGATGGTAAATGTATTAAGGTACCGGACTGCCCATGTCTGTATGAGGGTAAGGAGGTGCCCGCAGGGACCGTCTTCAACGAGGGCTGTGAAAAATGGTAAGAGATTTCAAGGGCCTGGTTAAATTTCTCACAGGCAACTTGGAGGCAACTAACTGCACTGCATGCACACACAGACCCCCCCCCCCAAAATTTTTTTAAAAATAAAAATAAGAATACTCAAACACCAAATGGAAATCGTGTGAGACATGAAATGTAAATGTTTTCATTTTTGTAGATTGTCAGGAACTTTGTCCGTGTACAGTAGGGCTAGAGCACCGCTATACCGAACAAACCAAAATTTAACAAACACTTGGCTACCGATTTGTTCTGCAGAAAACACACCGAACATTTTGGCTGAGGCCGATGTGCAATATAACCAGAGTAGAAAAATGTCTAAGACTAACGCTCAATAAAGCATTTAATGTCGAGATTTAATTGTGTAAAAAATGACAGACACGCTTTGCTTCCCCATGGAATAGAAGGGAAAGCCAACTGCTATATAAGGTTTTGAAGCTCTTGAATTAATTCACTTTTGATCAAGTTTAATGCTTCAAAGATGCACATTTGCAAGAAACAATGAACAAAAGGTCAAATGAGGGCGCTGCAGATACGAAAACCACAAAAGGATCTTAGGATTGGACACGGGGGGCCAGCCGTTCAGATGAGCAAATGAATTGCTACACTGAAGCTAGGGACTCTTTTTATTTTTGAAACTTGAGCTTTAAAGAGAGGTTCTGAGGTCAAATTCAGTTTTGTGATCCACTTATTTTCCATGAGATGGATCTTTTTGTAAGCGGGAAAAAACATTACAAGTGCTATGTTTGTCAAAATCCAAAAAACGTTTGATGACGCCATAATGTCCAATAATATGCTCTGTACATTTTCGTACAGAGAAGTTTCAGCTGATTCCAGAATTTTGATGATATTCAATTAAAGCCACATTGAAATTGACATTTTGCCTGGTGCAAAAATTCCCCTTTGAAATTTACAGACTCAATTTTGTTCAATGTCCAATGACGTCATGTGTCAAATTTCACTCCGAAAGAGTATCAAATAAAATGACATTTTACACCATTCTTGAGGTTAGAGACTTGAAATCCCCCCCCCACACCTTCATGAGGTCTCTGGCTATTGGAAAATGAGTACACCACATAGAGCTATATATATTGACTAGAGCGCTAACTTGCTCTGAGTTTAGAAGCCACCCTGGGCGCAGACATGTTTGATGTGTTGCGTGACTACGGAACGATTTTAATTTTAAGAGAGCACACATGGCCGCGAAAATTTTGCATTCGGCGTGCGCGCTTACGTACGCGCCATATTGAATCTAACGATCATTGCTCTTGTAAACAGGGGATTTTAGTTATGTCTTAAAAAATATGTTTGTAGGTGATTCTCTGATGTTGTTACTTACGTCTTAGGAAAAATGCTGAGTCGAACTAAAGCCTTGTTTGGGAGGATTCAATGCTTCAAGATGTCAAGGGGGAAAAAACGAAATCTGCTTCAAGGATACACAATATGCCGGCAAGAATGACGAAATAAAAAAAACGTATACGCGCAAACGCACATGTTAAACATGACGCACATGACGCTCGCAGTTTGTACGCTCATAAGCAGATTGTGCGTTCACATTTGCTGCATATTTGGTTCGATGACGCATAGAAAAGAACAAACGCTTTATCATGCAAATAGCCGTACAATTGCCGTACAAAATTTCAAGCTTTTGTATTGGTTTGTACATAAACATGGATGCGCCCACACGGCTTCAAAACCTTAGTGCGTGTATAACGGGGTGTTAGCGCTCTAGTCAATATATACAGCTCTATGGTACACCACCAAATGCAATTTTGACTTTGAAGCACCTCTCAAAACATTGTCATTCGATTTTATGTACAAAGTTAAATAATATATAAATTGACTGCATGAAATAGGGTGCCGGAAAAATCAAACGGACAATAGAGGGCGCATTTCATGGGTCGCTCGTCACAAATGACACCTGGGAAAACATCTTTGTTTGGGGTGCCGCATTCTGCTCTACTGATTCACCACTATACCGAACAAAATCCATGGACTCCCTTAGTGTTTGTTATAGCGGTGTGCTATTGCCCAGTGTGACATGATTTTAAAAACCATTGTCCTTAGTGTTGTTTGATAACTTTCTGCACAAAGTAACACGTGTAGTGTTACATTCCGTGAAACTGTGGATTGCAATTTGTTTTGGGATACATATTACTTAATCATAGCATTACCCAGTGAGCTTTTTGTAGATATAACGAAACACAATGTTACAATAAGATGTTTTTTTCTTCCACAGTGAATGTAAAGAAAAAGAAATTACCTGTGTACCTACACCTGACTGCGACAAAACAACTACCCCAACTGTGTCCACTACTACACCAAGTACTCCAACTGAGCCTACTACTACACCAAGTACTACAACTGAGCCTACTACTACACCAAGTACTACAACTGAGCCTACTACTACACCAAGTACTACAACTGAGCCTACTACTACACCAAGTACTACCACTGAGCCTACTACTACACCAAGTACTACAACTGAGCCTACTACTACACCAAGTACTCCAACTGAGCCTACTACTACACCAAGTACTCCAACTGAGCCTACTACTACACCAATTACTACAACTGAGCCTACTACTACACCAAGTACTACAACTGAGCCTACTACTACACCAAGTACTACAACTGAGCCTACTACTACACCAAGTACTACAACTGAGCCTACTACTACACCAAGTACTCCAACTGAGCCTACTACTACACCAAGTACTACAACTGAGCCTACTACTACACCAAGTACTCCAACTGAGCCTACTACTACACCAAGTACTACAACTGAGCCTACTACTACACCAAGTACTACAACTGAGCCTACTACTACACCAAGTACTACCAACTGAGCCTACTACTACACCAAGTACTACAACTGAGCCTACTACTACACCAAGTACTACCAACTGAGCCTACTACTACACCAAGTACTACCACTGAGCCTACTACTACCCAAGTACTCCAACTGAGCCTACTACTACACCAAGTACTACACTGAGCCTACTACTACACAAGTACTACAACTGAGCCTACTACTACACCAAGTACTCCAACTGAGCCTACTACTACACCAAGTACTACAACTGAGCCTACTACTACACCAAGTACTACAACTGAGCCTACTACTACACCAAGTACTACCACTGAGCCTACTACTACACCAAGTACTACAACTGAGCCTACTACTACACCAAGTACTACCACTGAGCCTACTACTACACCAAGTACTACCACTGAGCCTACTACTACACCAAGTACTACCACTGAGCCTACTACTACACCAAGTACTACCACTGAGCCTACTACTACACCAAGTACTACCACTGAGCCTACTACTACACCAAGTACTACAACTGAGCCTACTACTACACCAAGTACTACAACTGAGCCTACTACTACACCAAGTACTACAACTGAGCCTACTACTACACCAAGTACTACCAACTGAGCCTATCTACTACACAAAGTTAACTATCCAACTCAGCTACTACTACACTAAGTAGTACCACTGAGCCTACTACTACGCCAAGTACTCCAACTGAGCCTACTACTACACCAAGTACTACAACTGAGCCTACTACTACACCAAGTACTACAACTGAGCCTACTACTACACCAAGTACTCCAACTGAGCCTACTACTACACCAAGTACTACAACTGAGCCTACTACTACACCAAGTACTACAACTGAGCCTACTACTACACCAAGTACTCCAACTGAGCCTACTACTACACCAAGTACTACCACTGAGCCTACTACTACACCAAGTACTACCACTGAGCCTACTACTACACCAAGTACTACAACTGAGCCTACTACTTCACCAAGTACTACAACTGAGCCTACTACTACACCAAGTACTCCAACTGAGCCTACTACTACACCAAGTACTACCACTGAGCTTACTACTACTACACCAAGTAAGTGCAGGTTAAGTATGTTTTGAACTGCTAACAAAAAATTTGTTTTAAAATCATGGCAGAAGGCTATAGTTCACTGGGCCCATGACTGAATTTCATACATAATAAATTTGTATATATAATGTATAATATATAATTAATTTTGAATGCATTATTTTTATCTCATTTTTAAAGATGGTGACGTTTGTCAGCATCCCGAGCAATTGTTTTGTCTGAATTGCCCCTGTTAATTAGAAATCAGTTAAAGTCGAAAAATCTCCTCATTGCCTCAGGGTTAGATTTGACGTTTCAATTTGTCATAGTGTCAGTTTGTGAATGCTGCGGCCAGAGGCACTGTTTGTACCCACTGCCACCTTGCTTAACGTTGATGGATTTGATGTTCAGGATGAAAATACCGTGAAAGTTTTTCTTGGTTTTCTCAACAAGTAGACGCTGTGTCTAAATGAAACTTTCACAGGTGACTCCTACTGTAGTATTCTTGATGGGGTTTTGATTTTTTGCTTATTGGAAGTGCAGCCATGGTGTCGGACCTTGGCGTTGGTTTGAATGATTGTTTGATGGTATAACAGTATTGCAAGACTTATGGACAAAGAACACACACACACATTATGATATGGAAACTGTTTGTCACAAATTGGAAACATAACTTCAGAATGCAAAATTCAAATATAATTCTAATCATAATTTTGCTATGTTTTGTTTGTACTGCAGAAACTCCATCATTTCCTAATCTAAGTGAGTATAACTCTGTCTTATATTTTTATATTTTAGAGAGGTTGAAGTGTTTTTCACAAGTTTGGATTTAAACTCGTACTCGGATCCGATGACTCGGCTATTGGAACTGAGACTTATTATTGCTAGACTGGCATGGCATGTCTTGGTCTAGCTCAAGGACTCAAGCTCTTGGCCCATTTTCATAGCGATGCTTATGCCGTGTTCGAACTGGCGGCTTTGTCTACAGCTACGGCTGGTTCGCTGCGCCATTGTGCTTAGAAGTATAGTACGTCCTTAGCAACAGTCGTAGTCAAATACAGCCTTAAGCAGCAAGTATTGCTTACCAATTTTCTGCTCAGCAAAAATTAGCAGGACACCAGGCACAAACGGTACATGTGACATAATACTTTGGCTGGTAACCTTATTTTGGTAAGCAAAAATTTTGGTAAGCAGACCACACATTTCATTCATTTGTATCAGCACCTCTAAAAACACATCAGGTGTCGCATTCCTCGGCATCTTGGTCAAAAATTGCACAAGTAGGCTGCCCAAAAGTATGCGCGTTTTCCCCTGTGCCCCAATGCGTATGGAGTCCGTCGTAACGCATGGTGCAATAGGCAGTACGTTTTTTGGTGTGTGTTTATTTATATGCAATACGCAGTACAGACACATGGCTTGTGCGTTTTGTTTGGAGTGTGTTTTTTTATGTGCAATACAGACACATGGCATGTGCATGTTGTTTGGTGTGTGTTTATTTGTACGCAATACGCAGTACGGACACATGGCATGTGCCTGTCGTTTGGTGTGTGTTTATTTGTACGCAATACGCAGCACAGACACATGGATTATAGGCAATAGGCTCTGAGACAAAATTGTGTATCTCATTGCCATAGTGTTTGTGTGTACATTTGAGATACAGCAATTATGCACTTGCAAAAACTCATGGTACCTAAATGCTTTGATTATGTTTTTTTTGTATTCATTTGTTTTTTTTGAGACATAACGCTTTTTCGCTGATACATAACACTGTTTCTCTTCCAATACAGCCTGTCCACTTGATAGAGTGCTAACTGCTTGTGGTACAAACTGTCTTCTGAATGTGTGTCCGGAAATTTCTGCTGATTGTCATCCAAGCAGTTATACAGATCCGCTAAGCGCATCGTAATTTGCTGTGATTGCCCTGCAGAGTCACGATTTAATGGTTCTGAATGCGTACATGAGTGCGACTGTGAACAAAACGATTGCTACACAACAACTGTTGGTAAAGCCATAGTTACATTATCAGCTTTAATTCTACTGTAAATGATTGCATGATTGTGATGGTGATAAAGAAGTAAATTAGGTGGGATTGATGGCAGAAACAGGGTAAAAGAAATAACACATAACCAAAGTTTTTGTTCAGATACCTGCAGAAAACATTATCGTCCACACTCTATTATTTACAACTTTCTTCTGAGGTTCTTCTAAGCATAATTTGGACGGAGGCTGTTTAAATGATGATGCTTAAATGGAAGTTTAATTTTGTTTTGGTGTTTAATATGAAGTTTTTTTTCAGAAAAAAATACTGAAAATTTTTTATTCTAACAAAGTTTTCTTCAACAGGAGTATATCGTTCCAGAGTGATTTGTGTATCGACAAACTTTAGGTGAAAGTAGGTGTGAAAAAGAAAAAGTTATATATTTCCTATTTCGTCATGAACTGTATATCTTTTGATCTACCTCACCAGCACCCTGTGATGATGATCTTGATAACAGTCAAAGTATCGAAGTAAAGAGGGAATACAGAGACGGTAACACCCAGGAAACGTCAGATGGCACTGGTTGGACTCCTTCCAACCCACCCACAGATGTAGCCCACCCCCACAGTGGGTCCCACCTTGTGGTGACCGTCAGCACAACAATTGAAATCACGTCAGTCCTCATCGAGAGTTCAAATCCATCCCCGCCGGAGGCAGTGCAAGTTGCTTTTGAATTTTTTGACGACATTCGGGATGGGATTCAGCGTCTTAACAACACAGATGGTGGATTTTGTTTTCGGTGGTGACTCCAACACTAAGATCCCCCTGCCGCCGGACACTTTTGTGAGAATTATTAACGTCTACTTGGTCAATCCTAATGCATCATCCAGCTTCAAAGTGAAGCTCTTTGGCTGTGAGAAAAAAGGTACATACAGTTATGATTATGATTAAATATGCTTATGAATATGATTCAAATGTCCCCGGTTTGTGTGTCCCTCATATGGTAAGTTAACGTGGGATGAAGGAAGTTGATTCAAAAGAGGGTGCTATTTGACAATTTTGTTTACACAATTCACCGTAACGGGGGTTGGGGGCCGAGGGGTGGACAGAAAAACATCCACATTTTCAAGGGCGTTTATTCAGTGATTTGATATGTGTTGAATTTTGTTTGAGAAATTGACAGAAAGAAAGGCTCATACGAAATGTTACTCTCTTCTTTCACAAAGTGTGCAAAGAATGATTTGCTACCAAAGTTTCAGTAGTCATGGACTGCTAAAGATGACTTTAATTTTGATTTTCTCCTGGGATACCAAGTATCAGGATTAAAAGTAAAAAAATTTATTTATCCTTCTCAAAGATGAAAGATCATAATTTAAACACACTCTATTTCATGTTCACTGGTTACATTTTCCCATTAGAGTCAACAACCATTACAGTGTCAACGACCACCCCAACCGAGTCAACAACCACTACAGTGTCAACGACCACCCCAACCGAGTCAACAACCACTACGGTGTCAACAACCACCCCAACTGAGTCAACAACCACTACTGAGTCAACAACTACCATGAGTGAGTCAACAACCACCCCCTCGTTCTTGCAACTGAAATCATTTTGTAGCAGATCGTTCTAAAACATGACTTTTTTTCTTCATTTTTCTCCATGCAGCTTGCCCCTATTGTCAAGTCGAGAAACCTATTCCTTGTGGTGAGCAGAGGACTCACCCTACACCTTTTGCTGTGATTCCAAATTGCTTTTTACAAGATTCAGCAACGATTGACTTATGCCCATGTGATGAAGGGTCTTACAGGGACTTTTCAAGTACCGTTGGAGAGGATATAACTCCACTGGAGAATGTGCTCGGGTTTTCCTGGAGGTCTAACATGTGTGTTAGACTTGAACAGGTAAGTTGCATCATCGGAAAAGTTCTTCGGATACTTATCTCCCAGGTTCACAGTTTGTTAATTCAAAATGGAAAAATTCAGTAACGCTGAATTATTTCATTCTTATTTAAAATCTACTGTGCTGTTGAATTGGACAGTATGGTGTGGCAATTTGAATTGCACTACAAAATGTGATCGAAGCCCTTCATGATAACTGAATTGAGGTGCAGGAAACATTGAGAAAAATTAGCTCGGTTGTAATCAAAATTTGTAAGTGACAAAAAGAGATTTACTTTGGCACTGCTTTTTCCGGTCAGAGTTTCTGTGGAAATGTCCTACCCAGATGTTTATGTCCTAATTTTGTTCGGGCTGATTCAGAAAGTACACAATAATTATTCTGTCTCATTCACTATTTAAGAAGATGTTCAGGCTTCATCCGAACACCTGTTGTTATGGTTCAAGTTTTTGTCTTCTTTTCTCTTCTTTTTTTCCCTGCTTTCCTTGAATTTATCTCTACAAAATCGCCCTAAGATAAAAATTGTATTAAACTTAAAACTTAGCATATACCTGAACCTCAATATGAAGACGACACTTGAAAAATGCTGTCATGATGACGTCATCGGTTGTTGAATTACACCAGATCAAAGTTCATTGTTTGAAAAAATAGATTTTTACAATAAGTACATCATCGGAAAGGTCTTAAACCTTGAAACTGGAAACTTAGCATATACTTGAACCAAAACATGATAACGAGTGTCGAATTGCACTAAATTAAAGTTTATTACTTGAAAAATCAGATTTTTACAATCTATACATCATAAGAAAGGTCTTTGAGAACTTCATAAATGTTTCTCAGATATGACCCCAATTTGTCTTAGTCTTCTCCTTCAAACCAGAAGTTAACAATTTTAGAAAATTGCATTTATACCTTTAGGTTCCTTGAAACAGTAAGTAGTTTGCAACAGCTAATGTTAATTACTCTTTAACATTGAAAGTGGCAAAAGCATTCAACTTTGGGTGAATATAGATGTAAGAGAACCAGTTGTGAAAAAAACGCAAATTTTGTTGACTTTCTGTACAGGATAGTGTACGTGTTTGTGAAAGATGTAAGTGTGTAGTGAATAACAGTGACTCGTATCGAACTCAGTACCTTTCATGTGAGTGGCAGGCAAACAACCCAAACTGCACGAGTACCACACCCGGTAAGAAATTACTCTCTTCTTTCACGAAGTGTGCAAAGAATGATTTGTTACCCAAATTTCAGTAGTCGTGGACTGCTAAAGATGACTTTAATTTTGATTTTCTCCTGGGATACCAAGTATCAGGATTCAAAGAGGAAAAATATATTCATCCTTCTCAAAGATGAAAGATCATCATTTAAACACACTCTATTTCATGTTCACTGGTTACATTTTCCCATTAGAGTCAACAACCACTACAGTGTCAACGACCACCCCAACCGAGCCAACAACCACTACAGTGTCATCGACCACCCCAACCGAGCCAACAACCACTACAGTGTCCACGACCACCCCAACCGAGTCAACAACCACTACTGAGTCAACAACCACGATAACTGAGTCAACTACAAACGGTTTGCTTAAATGGAATTTTAATTTTGTTTTGGTGTTTAATATGAATTTTTTTTTCAGAAAAAAATGCTGAAAATTGTTTATTCTAATAAAGTTTTCTTCAACAGGAGTATATCGTTCCAGAGTGATTTGTGTATCGACAAACTTTAGGTGAAAGTAGGTGTGAAAAAGAAAAAGTTATATATTTCCTATTTCGTCATGAACTGTATATCTTTTGATCTACCTCACCAGCACCCTGTGATGATGATCTTGATAACAGTCAAAGTATCGAAGTAAAGAGGGAATACAGAGACGGTAACACCCAGGAAACGTCAGATGGCACTGGTTGGACTCCTTCCAACCCACCCACAGATGTAGCCCACCCCCACAGTGGGTCCCACCTTGTGGTGACCGTCAGCACAACGATTGAAATCACGTCAGTCCTCATCGAGAGTTCAAATCCATCCCCGCCGGAGGCGGTGCAAGTTGCTTTTGAATTTTTTGACGACATTCGGGATGGGATTCAGCGTCTTAACCACACAGATGGTGGATATGTTTTCGGTGGTGACTCCAACACTAAGATCCCCCTGCCGCCGGACACTTTTGTGAGAATTATTAACGTCTACTTGGTCAATCCTAATGCATCATCCAGCTTCAAAGTGAAGCTCTTTGGCTGTGAGAAAAAAGGTACAGTTATGATTATGATTACATATGCTTATGAATATGATTCAAATGTCCCCGGTTTGTGTGTCCCTCATATGGTAAGTTAACGTGGGATGAAGGAAGTTGATTCAAAAGAGGGTGCTATTTGACAATTTTGTTTACACAATTCACCGTAACGGGGGTTGGGGGCCGAGGGGTGGACAGAAAAACATCCACATTTTCAAGGGCGTTTATTCAGTGATTTGATATGTGTTGAATTTTGTTTGAGAAATTGACAGAAAGAAAGGCTCATACGAAATGTTACTCTCTTCTTTCACAAAGTGTGCAAAGAATGATTTGCTACCAAAGTTTCAGTAGTCATGGACTGCTAAAGATGACTTTAATTTTGATTTTCTCCTGGGATACCAAGTATCAGGATTAAAAGTAGAAAAATTTATTTATCCTTCTCAAAGATGAAAGATCATCATTTAAACACACTCTATTTCATGTTCACTGGTTACATTTTCCCATTAGAGTCAACAACCATTACAGTGTCAACGACCACCCCAACCGAGTCAACAACCACTACAGTGTCAACGACCACCCCAACCGAGTCAACAACCACTACGGTGTCAACAACCACCCCAACTGAGTCAACAACCACTACTGAGTCAACAACTACCATGAGTGAGTCAACAACCACCCCCTCGTTCTTGCAACTGAAATCATTTTGTAGCAGATCGTTCTAAAACATGACTTTTTTTCTTCATTTTTCTCCATGCAGCTTGCCCCTATTGTCAAGTCGAGAAACCTATTCCTTGTGGTGAGCAGAGGACTCACCCTACACCTTTTGCTGTGATTCCAAATTGCTTTTTACAAGATTCAGCAACGATTGACTTATGCCCATGTGATGAAGGGTCTTACAGGGACTTTTCAAGTACCGTTGGAGAGGATATAACTCCACTGGAGAATGTGCTCGGGTTTTCCTGGAGGTCTAACATGTGTGTTAGACTTGAACAGGTAAGTTGCATCATCGGAAAAGTTCTTCGGATACTTATCTCCCAGGTTCACAGTTTGTTAATTCAAAATGGAAAAATTCAGTAACGCTGAATTATTTCATTCTTATTTAAAATCTACTGTGCTGTTGAATTGGACAGTATGGTGTGGCAATTTGAATTGCACTACAAAATGTGATCGAAGCCCTTCATGATAACTGAATTGAGGTGCAGGAAACATTGAGAAAAATTAGCTCGGTTGTAATCAAAATTTGTAAGTGACAAAAAGAGATTTACTTTGGCACTGCTTTTTCCGGTCAGAGTTTCTGTGGAAATGTCCTACCCAGATGTTTATGTCCTAATTTTGTTCGGGCTGATTCAGAAAGTACACAATAATTATTCTGTCTCATTCACTATTTAAGAAGATGTTCAGGCTTCATCCGAACACCTGTTGTTATGGTTCAAGTTTTTGTCTTCTTTTCTCTTCTTTTTTTCCCTGCTTTCTTGAATTTATCTCTACAAAATCGCCCTAAGATAAAAATTGTATTAAACTTAAAACTTAGCATATACCTGAACCTCAATATGAAGACGACACTTGAAAAATGCTGTCATGATGACGTCATCGGTTGTTGAATTACACCAGATCAAAGTTCATTGTTTGAAAAAATAGATTTTTACAATAAGTACATCATCGGAAAGGTCTTAAACCTTGAAACTGGAAACTTAGCATATACTTGAACCAAAACATGATAACGAGTGTCGAATTGCACTAAATTAAAGTTTATTACTTGAAAAATCAGATTTTTACAATCTATACATCATAAGAAAGGTCTTTGAGAACTTCATAAATGTTTCTCAGATATGACCCCAATTTGTCTTAGTCTTCTCCTTCAAACCAGAAGTTAACAATTTTAGAAAATTGCATTTATACCTTTAGGTTCCTTGAAACAGTAAGTAGTTTGCAACAGCTAATGTTAATTACTCTTTAACATTGAAAGTGGCAAAAGCATTCAACTTTGGGTGAATATAGATGTAAGAGAACCAGTTGTGAAAAAAACGCAAATTTTGTTGACTTTCTGTACAGGATAGTGTACGTGTTTGTGAAAGATGTAAGTGTGTAGTGAATAACAGTGACTCGTATCGAACTCAGTACCTTTCATGTGAGTGGCAGGCAAACAACCCAAACTGCACGAGTACCACACCCGGTAAGAAATTACTCTCTTCTTTCACGAAGTGTGCAAAGAATGATTTGTTACCCAAATTTCAGTAGTCGTGGACTGCTAAAGATGACTTTAATTTTGATTTTCTCCTGGGATACCAAGTATCAGGATTCAAAGAGGAAAAATATATTCATCCTTCTCAAAGATGAAAGATCATCATTTAAACACACTCTATTTCATGTTCACTGGTTACATTTTCCCATTAGAGTCAACAACCACTACAGTGTCAACGACCACCCCAACCGAGCCAACAACCACTACAGTGTCATCGACCACCCAACCGAGCCAACAACCACTACAGTGTCCACGACCACCCCAACCGAGTCAACAACCACTACTGAGTCAACAACCACGATAACTGAGTCAACTACAAACGGTTTGCTTAAATGGAATTTTAATTTTGTTTTGGTGTTTAATATGAATTTTTTTTTCAGAAAAAAATGCTGAAAATTGTTTATTCTAATAAAGTTTTCTTCAACAGGAGTATATCGTTCCAGAGTGATTTGTGTATCGACAAACTTTAGGTGAAAGTAGGTGTGAAAAAGAAAAAGTTATATATTTCCTATTTCGTCATGAACTGTATATCTTTTGATCTACCTCACCAGCACCTGTGATGATGATCTTGATAACAGTCAAAGTATCGAAGTAAAGAGGGAATACAGAGACGGTAACACCAGGAAACGTCAGATGGCACTGGTTGGACTCCTTCCAACCCACCCACAGATGTAGCCCACCCCCACAGTGGGTCCCACCTTGTGGTGACCGTCAGCACAACGATTGAAATCACGTCAGTCCTCATCGAGAGTTCAAATCCATCCCCGCCGGAGGCGGTGCAAGTTGCTTTTGAATTTTTTGACGACATTCGGGATGGGATTCAGCGTCTTAACCACACAGATGGTGGATATGTTTTCGGTGGTGACTCCAACACTAAGATCCCCCTGCCGCCGGACACTTTTGTGAGAATTATTAACGTCTACTTGTCAATCCTAATGCATCATCCAGCTTCAAAGTGAAGCTCTTTGGCTGTGAGAAAAAAGGTACAGTTATGATTATGATTACATATGCTTATGAATATGATTCAAATGTCCCCGGTTTGTGTGTCCCTCATATGGTAAGTTAACGTGGGATGAAGGAAGTTGATTCAAAAGAGGGTGCTATTTGACAATTTTGTTTACACAATTCACCGTAACGGGGGTTGGGGGCCGAGGGGTGGACAGAAAAACATCACATTTTCAAGGGCGTTTATTCAGTGATTGATATGTGTTGAATTTTGTTTGAGAAATTGACAGAAAGAAAGGCTCATACGAAATGTTACTCTCTTCTTTCACAAAGTGTGCAAAGAATGATTTGCTACCAAAGTTTCAGTAGTCATGGACTGCTAAAGATGACTTAATTTTGATTTTCTCCTGGATACCAAGTATCAGGATTAAAAGTAGAAAAATTTATTTATCCTTCTCAAAGATGAAAGATCATCATTTAAACACACTCTATTTCATGTTCACTGGTTACATTTTCCCATTAGAGTCAACAACCATTACAGTGTCAACGACCACCCCAACCGAGTCAACAACCACTACAGTGTCAACGACCACCCAACCGAGTCAACAACCACTACGGTGTCAACAACCACCCCAACTGAGTCAACAACCACTACTGAGTCAACAACTACCATGAGTGAGTCAACAACCACCCCTCGTTCTTGCAACTGAAATCATTTTGTAGCAGATCGTTCTAAAACATGACTTTTTTTCTTCATTTTTCTCCATGCAGCTTGCCCTATTGTCAAGTCGAGAAACCTATTCCTTGTGGTGAGCAGAGGACTCACCTACACCTTTTGCTGTGATTCCAAATTGCTTTTTACAAGATTCAGCAACGATTGACTTATGCCCATGTGATGAAGGGTCTTACAGGGACTTTTCAAGTACCTTTGGAGAGGATACAACTCCACTGGAGAATGTGCTCGGGTTTTCCTGGAGGTCTAACATGTGTGTTAGACTTGAACAGGTAAGTTGCATCATCGGAAAAGTTCTTCGGATACTTATCTCCCAGGTTCACAGTTTGTTAATTCAAAATGGAAAAATTCAGTAACGCTGAATTATTTCATTCTTATTTAAAATCTACTGTGCTGTTGAATTGGACAGTATGGTGTGGCAATTTGAATTGCACTACAAAATGTGATCGAAGCCCTTCATGATAACTGAATTGAGGTGCAGGAAACATTGAGAAAAATTAGCTCGGTTGTAATCAAAATTTGTAAGTGACAAAAAGAGATTTACTTTGGCACTGCTTTTTCCGGTCAGAGTTTCTGTGGAAATGTCCTACCCAGATGTTTATGTCCTAATTTTGTTCGGGCTGATTCAGAAAGTACACAATAATTATTCTGTCTCATTCACTATTTAAGAAGATGTTCAGGCTTCATCCGAACACCTGTTGTTATGGTTCAAGTTTTTGTCTTCTTTTCTCTTCTTTTTTTCCCTGCTTTCCTTGAATTTATCTCTACAAAATCGCCCTAAGATAAAAATTGTATTAAACTTAAAACTTAGCATATACCTGAACCTCAATATGAAGACGACACTTGAAAAATGCTGTCATGATGACGTCATCGGTTGTTGAATTACACCAGATCAAAGTTCATTGTTTGAAAAAATAGATTTTTACAATAAGTACATCATCGGAAAGGTCTTAAACCTTGAAACTGGAAACTTAGCATATACTTGAACCAAAACATGATAACGAGTGTCGAATTGCACTAAATTAAAGTTTATTACTTGAAAAATCAGATTTTTACAATCTATACATCATAAGAAAGGTCTTTGAGAACTTCATAAATGTTTCTCAGATATGACCCCAATTTGTCTTAGTCTTCTCCTTCAAACCAGAAGTTAACAATTTTAGAAAATTGCATTTATACCTTTAGGTTCCTTGAAACAGTAAGTAGTTTGCAACAGCTAATGTTAATTACTCTTTAACATTGAAAGTGGCAAAAGCATTCAACTTTGGGTGAATATAGATGTAAGAGAACCAGTTGTGAAAAAAACGCAAATTTTGTTGACTTTCTGTACAGGATAGTGTACGTGTTTGTGAAAGATGTAAGTGTGTAGTGAATAACAGTGACTCGTATCGAACTCAGTACCTTTCATGTGAGTGGCAGGCAAACAACCCAAACTGCACGAGTACCACACCCGGTAAGAAATTACTCTCTTCTTTCACGAAGTGTGCAAAGAATGATTTGTTACCCAAATTTCAGTAGTCGTGGACTGCTAAAGATGACTTTAATTTTGATTTTCTCCTGGGATACCAAGTATCAGGATTCAAAGAGGAAAAATATATTCATCCTTCTCAAAGATGAAAGATCATCATTTAAACACACTCTATTTCATGTTCACTGGTTACATTTTCCATTAGAGTCAACAACCACTACAGTGTCAACGACCACCCCAACCGAGCAACAACCACTACAGTGTCACGACCACCCCAACCGAGCAACAACCACTACGTGTCACACCACCCAACGAGTCAACAACCACTACTGAGTCAACAACCACAGTTAACTGAAGTCAATCTCTAAAACAGTTTTTTTTTATTTTTTTGGTGTTTAATAGAATTTTTTTTCAGAAAAAATTTTCTGAAAATTGTTTTTCAAATAAAGTTCTTACCAGGAGGGTTTCGTTCAAGTGTTTGTTATCGAAAACTTTAGGTAAAGTGGTGTGAAAAAGAAAAAGTTTATATATTCCCTATTTGTCATGAACTGTATTATCTTTTAATCTACTCTGCATGTGTGAATTTGATCATCAAAGTATCGAAGTATGAAATAAGAGCGGAAACCAGAAAACGTCAATTTGACTGAGGATTTCTTCACCTCCCACAGTGTGTCCACCCCAATTTTGTCCAACTTGTGGTGATCAGAAAGATAAATAAATTCTGTCCTCATTGAGAGTTCATTCATCCGCCGGATGGTCAAGTTGTTTTGTTTTTTCTCTTTTCGTGGTTCCGTTTAACCACAAATGCTGGAATGTTTTCTTGATCCAACATAAGACCCCCATGGCGCCGGACACTTTGTGAAATTTTAACGTCTATTGGTAATCCTAATGAACGCTTCAAAGTGAACTCTTGGTGTGAGAAAAAAGTAAGTTATGATTATGATTAATATGCTTAGAATATGTTCAAATGCCCCGTTTGTGTTCCCTCATATGGTATGTTAACGTGGATAAGGATTGATTCAAAAGAGGGTGCTATTTACAATTTTGTTTACACAATTCACGTAACGGGGTTGGGGCGAGGGTGGACAGAAACTACATTTTCAGGGCGTTTATTCAGTGATTTGTATGTGTTGATTTTGTTTGAGAAATGACGAGAAAGGTAAGAAATTACTCTCTTCTTTCAAAAGTGTGCAAAGAATGATTTGCTACCAAATTCAGTATCTGGACTGCTAAAGATGACTTTAATTTTGATTTTCTCCTGGGATACCAAGTATCAGGATTAAAGAGAAAAATTTATTATCCTTCTCAAAGATGAAAGATCATCATTTAAACACACTCTATTTCATGTTCACTGGTTACATTTTCCCATTAGAGTCAACAACCATTACAGTGTCAACGACCACCCCAACCGAGTCAACAACCACTACAGTGTCAACGACCACCCCAACCGAGTCAACAACCACTACGTGTCAACACCACCCCAACTGAGTCAACAACCACTACTGAGTCAACAACTACCATGAGTGAGTCAACAACCACCCCCTCGTTCTTGCAACTGAAATCATTTTGTAGCAGATCGTCTAAAACATGACTTTTTTTCTTCATTTTTCTCCATGCAGCTTGCCCCTATTGTCAAGTCGAGAAACCTATTCCTTGTGGTGAGCAGAGGACTCACCTACACCTTTTGCTGTGATTCCAAATTGCTTTTACAAGATTCAGCAACGATTGACTTATGCCCATGTGATGAAGGGTCTTACAGGGACTTTTCAAGTACCTTTGGAGAGGATAAACTCCACTGGAGAATGTGCTCGGGTTTTCCTGGAGGTTAACATGTGTGTTAGACTTGAACAGGTAAGTTGCATCATCGGAAAAGTTCTTCGGATACTTATCTCCCAGGTTCACAGTTTGTTAATTCAAAATGGAAAAATTCAGTAACGCTGAATTATTTCATTCTTATTTAAAATCTACTGTGCTGTTGAATTGGACAGTATGGTGTGGCAATTTGAATTGCACTACAAAATGTGATCGAAGCCCTTCATGATAACTGAATTGAGGTGCAGGAAACATTGAGAAAAATTAGCTCGGTTGTAATCAAAATTTGTAAGTGACAAAAAGAGATTTACTTTGGCACTGCTTTTTCCGGTCAGAGTTTCTGTGGAAATGTCCTACCCAGATGTTTATGTCCTAATTTTGTTCGGGCTGATTCAGAAAGTACACAATAATTATTCTGTCTCATTCACTATTTAAGAAGATGTTCAGGCTTCATCCGAACACCTGTTGTTATGGTTCAAGTTTTTGTCTTCTTTTCTCTTCTTTTTTTCCCTGCTTTCCTTGAATTTATCTCTACAAAATCGCCCTAAGATAAAAATTGTATTAAACTTAAAACTTAGCATATACCTGAACCTCAATATGAAGACGACACTTGAAAAATGCTGTCATGATGACGTCATCGGTTGTTGAATTACACCAGATCAAAGTTCATTGTTTGAAAAAATAGATTTTTACAATAAGTACATCATCGGAAAGGTCTTAAACCTTGAAACTGGAAACTTAGCATATACTTGAACCAAAACATGATAACGAGTGTCGAATTGCACTAAATTAAAGTTTATTACTTGAAAAATCAGATTTTTACAATCTATACATCATAAGAAAGGTCTTTGAGAACTTCATAAATGTTTCTCAGATATGACCCCAATTTGTCTTAGTCTTCTCCTTCAAACCAGAAGTTAACAATTTTAGAAAATTGCATTTATACCTTTAGGTTCCTTGAAACAGTAAGTAGTTTGCAACAGCTAATGTTAATTACTCTTTAACATTGAAAGTGGCAAAAGCATTCAACTTTGGGTGAATATAGATGTAAGAGAACCAGTTGTGAAAAAAACGCAAATTTTGTTGACTTTCTGTACAGGATAGTGTACGTGTTTGTGAAAGATGTAAGTGTGTAGTGAATAACAGTGACTCGTATCGAACTCAGTACCTTTCATGTGAGTGGCAGGCAAACAACCCAAACTGCACGAGTACCACACCCGGTAAGAAATTACTCTCTTCTTTCACGAAGTGTGCAAAGAATGATTTGTTACCCAAATTTCAGTAGTCGTGGACTGCTAAAGATGACTTTAATTTTGATTTTCTCCTGGGATACCAAGTATCAGGATTCAAAGAGGAAAAATATATTCATCCTTCTCAAAGATGAAAGATCATCATTTAAACACACTCTATTTCATGTTCACTGGTTACATTTTCCCATTAGAGTCAACAACCACTACAGTGTCAACGACCACCCCAACCGAGCCAACAACCACTACAGTGTCATCGACCACCCCAACCGAGCCAACAACCACTACAGTGTCCACGACCACCCCAACCGAGTCAACAACCACTACTGAGTCAACAACCACGATAACTGAGTCAACTACAAACGGTTTGCTTAAATGGAATTTTAATTTTGTTTTGGTGTTTAATATGAATTTTTTTTTCAGAAAAAAATGCTGAAAATTGTTTATTCTAATAAAGTTTTCTTCAACAGGAGTATATCGTTCCAGAGTGATTTGTGTATCGACAAACTTTAGGTGAAAGTAGGTGTGAAAAAGAAAAGTTATATATTTCCTATTTCGTCATGAACTGTATATCTTTTGATCTACCTCACCAGCACCCTGTGATGATGATCTTGATAACAGTCAAAGTATCGAAGTAAAGAGGGAATACAGAGACGGTAACACCCAGGAAACGTCAGATGGCACTGGTTGGACTCCTTCCAACCCACCCACAGATGTAGCCCACCCCCACAGTGGGTCCCACCTTGTGGTGACCGTCAGCACAACGATTGAAATCACGTCAGTCCTCATCGAGAGTTCAAATCCATCCCCGCCGGAGGCGGTGCAAGTTGCTTTTGAATTTTTTGACGACATTCGGGATGGGATTCAGCGTCTTAACCACACAGATGGTGGATATGTTTTCGGTGGTGACTCCAACACTAAGATCCCCCTGCCGCCGGACACTTTTGTGAGAATTATTAACGTCTACTTGGTCAATCCTAATGCATCATCCAGCTTCAAAGTGAAGCTCTTTGGCTGTGAGAAAAAAGGTACAGTTATGATTATGATTACATATGCTTATGAATATGATTCAAATGTCCCCGGTTTGTGTGTCCCTCATATGGTAAGTTAACGTGGGATGAAGGAAGTTGATTCAAAAGAGGGTGCTATTTGACAATTTTGTTTACACAATTCACCGTAACGGGGGTTGGGGGCCGAGGGGTGGACAGAAAAACATCCACATTTTCAAGGGCGTTTATTCAGTGATTTGATATGTGTTGAATTTTGTTTGAGAAATTGACAGAAAGAAAGGCTCATACGAAATGTTACTCTCTTCTTTCACAAAGTGTGCAAAGAATGATTTGCTACCAAAGTTTCAGTAGTCATGGACTGCTAAAGATGACTTTAATTTTGATTTTCTCCTGGGATACCAAGTATCAGGATTAAAAGTAGAAAAATTTATTTATCCTTCTCAAAGATGAAAGATCATCATTTAAACACACTCTATTTCATGTTCACTGGTTACATTTTCCCATTAGAGTCAACAACCATTACAGTGTCAACGACCACCCCAACCGAGTCAACAACCACTACAGTGTCAACGACCACCCCAACCGAGTCAACAACCACTACGGTGTCAACAACCACCCCAACTGAGTCAACAACCACTACTGAGTCAACAACTACCATGAGTGAGTCAACAACCACCCCCTCGTTCTTGCAACTGAAATCATTTTGTAGCAGATCGTTCTAAAACATGACTTTTTTTCTTCATTTTTCTCCATGCAGCTTGCCCCTATTGTCAAGTCGAGAAACCTATTCCTTGTGGTAAGCAGAGGACTCACCCTACACCTTTTGCTGTGATTCCAAATTGCTTTTTACAAGATTCAGCAACGATTGACTTATGCCCATGTGATGAAGGGTCTTACAGGGACTTTTCAAGTACCTTTGGAGAGGATACAACTCCACTGGAGAATGTGCTCGGGTTTTCCTGGAGGTCTAACATGTGTGTTAGACTTGAACAGGTAAGTTGCATCATCGGAAAAGTTCTTCGGATACTTATCTCCCAGGTTCACAGTTTGTTAATTCAAAATGGAAAAATTCAGTAACGCTGAATTATTTCATTCTTATTTAAAATCTACTGTGCTGTTGAATTGGACAGTATGGTGTGGCAATTTGAATTGCACTACAAAATGTGATCGAAGCCCTTCATGATAACTGAATTGAGGTGCAGGAAACATTGAGAAAAATTAGCTCGGTTGTAATCAAAATTTGTAAGTGACAAAAAGAGATTTACTTTGGCACTGCTTTTTCCGGTCAGAGTTTCTGTGGAAATGTCCTACCCAGATGTTTATGTCCTAATTTTGTTCGGGCTGATTCAGAAAGTACACAATAATTATTCTGTCTCATTCACTATTTAAGAAGATGTTCAGGCTTCATCCGAACACCTGTTGTTATGGTTCAAGTTTTTGTCTTCTTTTCTCTTCTTTTTTTCCCTGCTTTCCTTGAATTTATCTCTACAAAATCGCCCTAAGATAAAAATTGTATTAAACTTAAAACTTAGCATATACCTGAACCTCAATATGAAGACGACACTTGAAAAATGCTGTCATGATGACGTCATCGGTTGTTGAATTACACCAGATCAAAGTTCATTGTTTGAAAAATAGATTTTTACAATAAGTACATCATCGGAAAGGTCTTAAACCTTGAAACTGGAAACTTAGCATATACTTGAACCAAAACATGATAACGAGTGTCGAATTGCACTAAATTAAAGTTTATTACTTGAAAAATCAGATTTTTACAATCTATACATCATAAGAAAGGTCTTTGAGAACTTCATAAATGTTTCTCAGATATGACCCCAATTTGTCTTAGTCTTCTCCTTCAAACCAGAAGTTAACAATTTTAGAAAATTGCATTTATACCTTTAGGTTCCTTGAAACAGTAAGTAGTTTGCAACAGCTAATGTTAATTACTCTTTAACATTGAAAGTGGCAAAAGCATTCAACTTTGGGTGAATATAGATGTAAGAGAACCAGTTGTGAAAAAAAACGCAAATTTTGTTGACTTTCTGTACAGGATAGTGTACGTGTTTGTGAAAGATGTAAGTGTGTAGTGAATAACAGTGACTCGTATCGAACTCAGTACCTTTCATGTGAGTGGCAGGCAAACAACCCAAACTGCACGAGTACCACACCCGGTAAGAAATTACTCTCTTCTTTCACGAAGTGTGCAAAGAATGATTTGTTACCCAAATTTCAGTAGTCGTGGACTGCTAAAGATGACTTTAATTTTGATTTTCTCCTGGGATACCAAGTATCAGGATTCAAAGAGGAAAAATATATTCATCCTTCTCAAAGATGAAAGATCATCATTTAAACACACTCTATTTCATGTTCACTGGTTACATTTTCCCATTAGAGTCAACAACCACTACAGTGTCAACGACCACCCCAACCGAGCCAACAACCACTACAGTGTCATCGACCACCCCAACCGAGTCAACAACCACTACGGTGTCAACAACCACCCCAACTGAGTCAACAACCACTACTGAGTCAACAACTACCATGAGTGAGTCAACAACCACCCCCTCGTTCTTGCAACTGAAATCATTTTGTAGCAGATCGTTCTAAAACATGACTTTTTTTCTTCATTTTTCTCCATGCAGCTTGCCCCTATTGTCAAGTCGAGAAACCTATTCCTTGTGGTGAGCAGAGGACTCACCCTACACCTTTTGCTGTGATTCCAAATTGCTTTTTACAAGATTCAGCAATGATTGACTTATGCCCATGTGATGAAGGGTCTTACAGGGACTTTTCAAGTACCGTTGGAGAGGATATAACTCCACTGGAGAATGTGCTCGGGTTTTCCTGGAGGTCTAACATGTGTGTTAGACTTGAACAGGTAAGTTGCATCATCGGAAAAGTTCTTCGGATACTTATCTCCCAGGTTCACAGTTTGTTAATTCAAAATGGAAAAATTCAGTAACGCTGAATTATTTCATTCTTATTTAAAATCTACTGTGCTGTTGAATTGGACAGTATGGTGTGGCAATTTGAATTGCACTACAAAATGTGATCGAAGCCCTTCATGATAACTGAATTGAGGTGCAGGAAACATTGAGAAAAATTAGCTCGATTGTAATCAAAATTTGTAAGTGACAAAAAGAGATTTACTTTGGCACTGCTTTTTCCGGTCAGAGTTTCTGTGGAAATGTCCTACCAGATGTTTATGTCCTAATTTTGTTCGGGCTGATTCAGAAAGTACACAATAATTATTCTGTCTCATTCACTATTTAAGAAGATGTTCAGGCTTCATCCGAACACCTGTTGTTATGGTTCAAGTTTTTGTCTTCTTTTCTCTTCTTTTTTTCCCTGCTTTCCTTGAATTTATCTCTACAAAATCGCCCTAAGATAAAAATTGTATTAAACTTAAAACTTAGCATATACCTGAACCTCAATATGAAGACGACACTTGAAAAATGCTGTCATGATGACGTCATCGGTTGTTGAATTACACCAGATCAAAGTTCATTGTTTGAAAAAATAGATTTTTACAATAAGTACATCATCGGAAAGGTCTTAAACCTTGAAACTGGAAACTTAGCATATACTTGAACCAAAACATGATAACGAGTGTCGAATTGCACTAAATTAAAGTTTATTACTTGAAAAATCAGATTTTTACAATCTATACATCATAAGAAAGGTCTTTGAGAACTTCATAAATGTTTCTCAGATATGACCCCAATTTGTCTTAGTCTTCTCCTTCAAACCAGAAGTTAACAATTTTAGAAAATTGCATTTATACCTTTAGGTTCCTTGAAACAGTAAGTAGTTTGCAACAGCTAATGTTAATTACTCTTTAACATTGAAAGTGGCAAAAGCATTCAACTTTGGGTGAATATAGATGTAAGAGAACCAGTTGTGAAAAAAACGCAAATTTTGTTGACTTTCTGTACAGGATAGTGTACGTGTTTGTGAAAGATGTAAGTGTGTAGTGAATAACAGTGACTCGTATCGAACTCAGTACCTTTCATGTGAGTGGCAGGCAAACAACCCAAACTGCACGAGTACCACACCCGGTAAGAAATTACTCTCTTCTTTCACGAAGTGTGCAAAGAATGATTTGTTACCCAAATTTCAGTAGTCGTGGACTGCTAAAGATGACTTTAATTTTGATTTTCTCCTGGGATACCAAGTATCAGGATTCAAAGAGGAAAAATATATTCATCCTTCTCAAAGATGAAAGATCATCATTTAAACACACTCTATTTCATGTTCACTGGTTACATTTTCCCATTAGAGTCAACAACCACTACAGTGTCAACGACCACCCCAACCGAGCCAACAACCACTACAGTGTCATCGACCACCCCAACCGAGCCAACAACCACTACAGTGTCCACGACCACCCCAACCGAGTCAACAACCACTACTGAGTCAACAACCACGATAACTGAGTCAACTACAAACGGTTTGCTTAAATGGAATTTTAATTTTGTTTTGGTGTTTAATATGAATTTTTTTTTCAGAAAAAAATACTGAAAATTGTTTATTCTAATAAAGTTTTCTTCAACAGGAGTATATCGTTCCAGAGTGATTTGTGTATCGACAAACTTTAGGTGAAAGTAGGTGTGAAAAAGAAAAAGTTATATATTTCCTATTTCGTCATGAACTGTATATCTTTTGATCTACCTCACCAGCACCCTGTGATGATGATCTTGATAACAGTCAAAGTATCGAAGTAAAGAGGGAATACAGAGACGGTAACACCCAGGAAACGTCAGATGGCACTGGTTGGACTCCTTCCAACCCACCCACAGATGTAGCCCACCCCCACAGTGGGTCCCACCTTGTGGTGACCGTCAGCACAACGATTGAAATCACGTCAGTCCTCATCGAGAGTTCAAATCCATCCCCGCCAGAGGCGGTGCAAGTTGCTTTTGAATTTATTTACGACAAACGGGATGGGATTCAGCGTCTTAACCACACAGATGGTGGATATGTTTTCGGTGGTGACTCCAACACTAAGATCCCCCTGCCGCCGGACACTTTTGTGAGAATTATTAACGTCTACTTGGTCAATCCTAATGCATCATCCAGCTTCAAAGTGAAGCTCTTTGGCTGTGAGAAAAAAGGTACAGTTATGATCATGATTAAATATGCTCATGAATATGATTCAAATGTCCCCGGTTTGTGTGTCCCTCAAATGGTAAATTAACCTGGGATGAAGGAAGTTGATTCAAAAGAGGGTGCTATTTGACAATTTTGTTTACACAATTCACCGTAACGGGGGTTGGGGGCCGAGGGGCGGACATAATCTCTCGGGGACGGATTCTCCTGCCACAATGGTTTCAATTTCCCCACTGAGCCCAAAGGCTGCCTCGCTGTTACATGAGCTCTGGGGTTCCTGAATCGCAGAGTGTGCGTTTGAGGCCCGGTCAATGCACTCGTGTCCTTGAGCAGGATACTTTACTATAAGTGCTCTGTCCTTCGGATGGGCCATTCAGCTGTAGGTCCCGTCTACTAGGGTTGGTAGTGCATGTAAAAGAACCCCAAACACTTGGACGAGTAGGGGTCAAGCCGGTGTTTCTGGTTCACATAGCAAGCACCCTTGTTTACAAGTTTCCTCAGGCTTGCCAGCTACAGTGATGAAGTTCACTAGGGAGGAATCCTTGGTTTCATTACCAGAAATATATAATAATAACGAGAATAACTGTTGAGCCACTAATTCCAATCGGCAAGTTTTGAGAACTTGGATATTAGTGGAATGATTTGTTTAGAGATTAATTCTGTATACAAAATATTTTTTATCTCTGCCCTGTTTAGAACCATGTGTGCATGATGCCTCATTTTATAAGGTAAAGACATTTCATTGTTTTTCTAGACAGCTAAGATATCTTACTCTCTAAACTAATTGTTTATAGGTAGGGTCAATGCAAAAAAAGTTGTATTTCCTAAAACAGCACTTGTGTTGCACGCTTCTTTGAAATTGTCAAAATGCTGTATCTCGCTTAAAATTAGCAGGACAGTTCTTCTCAGAACTAGGTAGTCTCCGGAGTTCCGAAATCTACTCCGCGGCAGTGGAATGAATAGCAAGACAAGTTCTTAGAGAACAAAAATCTACACAGCAAAGTAGATGTTATATACATGGTGTAACCGCAGGCTGAATGTACATTGATACCTCACCATGCAATGCCTCAAAATCCGCAAATTGCTTAAATGATGTACACACAAAACAAGTACGCGCCGAGATACAATGTTTTTGCATGAAACATTTTTGTGCGAAATACAGCGTTGTCGCATAATCGAGATTCAACAGTTTTACGTTTTACACTGACCAGACGATCTATGACAGCAATGGTGCAGAGAGGCTGTAAACCTCTAAAAATGTGAACTTCCTCTAAATTCACTTATCTCGATCTCCACACCAAGAGGGCACTGTTCTTCACTTTCAGGATTCCAAACAATCTCGACACTGAAAATGAACTTGTCCAACTTTTTTGTCAACACTTAGGTGGGGGACAATGTAACTCTTGAAGAGCCATGCTCATACGGGATTTGCAAGATGGATGGAATCGTGATCCAAAACCGGAATTGTGACCTGAACGAGTGTCCAGAGGTAAGTACATGTTGTGATGTTTTTGCAGTTTCGGCCCAGTAAATCCGCCCAAATATTTCCTCAACAGACTGCGCAACTGTTGCGCGTATTCGGACTTCGGGGACCAAGTTGGACCCAACCATATTGAGTTTTACATGTGCACAATTCTGTTTCTTCAAACACTTCAGTTTGAAAAGTAGTTTATGGCTATATCATAGTTGTTGGGAAAATAAAAGTTTAGCCGTGAAATGTATGGAAGTAAAATAAATTGAACAAATCAACTGAGAAAACGTGACAATAAGACTTCCCAGTTTTGTGAACAATTAAGAATTTTGCCCAATGGATGTTCATGTTTTCATTAAACCTATGTGATGGTTGCACAATAAGGGTGTGATTGGGAAGAGGGGTTTTAAAAAAGAAAATCATTCTCGTCCCAAGTTTTAGTATTGTTTCAATGTTAATTCTAAAAAATGAGTTGTGTTGTTTCAAAATGGAAATTGTATTTATAACAAGTTGCTATATTCAAGAATGTTGTGTACATTTAATTTAAAAAAGAAGCTTTTATTACATGGGAAAAAACATTCATTTGAGTTGTTTTCATGTTTTGATACAAGTGGAACTTGCACAGTCAATGCTTAAAAGAGGTGTGTCTAAATGAACACAAGGATTTAAAATAAGCAACATCAAGTGACTGATTGCGTGTCGTGGCCAAGCGGAAAACAAGTGGGTTCGAGTCTCGGTGGTGACACTTAAGCAAGACACTTTGTGAATTTAAACACACCGCCAAAGCTTTTTATAAAAGCACTTTTTCTTACAATTACAAACATTTGTCTGCTATAGACCATGTTACATTTGTTTACAGAGTGGTGACCTCATACATTATAATGCTATTCCTGACGGGCAAGATGCTACACAGGCTCAATGAGAAAATTTATATTTTGTGTCATAATTTTCACATAAATTCAAAATTTACAAAAGCAACAGCTGTACAGCTTTTGAGATGTCCCCCCTTTCTTCATATCAAAAGTTGAGGAAAATCAGACAGTGCGATCTCCATAAAAGATAGATTTGTTGTATTCTTCCATTGAGCTGTGTACAAATGTGCCCGCCGGAAGTCCAGGCTCTGTGGCTCTTTTGTAAACATGTGATGTCACAGGTCACATCGTCTATGCACAAACAGTTTGCTTACTGCTAAACAGCTTGCTTACTGCTAAACAGTTTGTTTACTGCTAAACAGTTTGTTCACTGCTAAACAGTTTGTTTACTGCTAAACAGTTTGTTTACTGCTAAACAGTTTGCTTACTGCTAAACAGCTTTTATGCAGGCATGTGATTTCTCAGGATTTTTTTCATGAATTTCAGGATTTGTCTCAGCGTCCTTGTTCCTTTAAAGGAACATTACAGAATTGGTTTTTGCTAACAAAACAGTTGCTGGCAGTGTAAGCACTTTATGTAATCCACCATATACATAAACTGACAAACCTGTAGAAGTTTGAGATCGATCGGCCATCTGGGTCACGAGAAAATAGTGAAAAACCGATTACACATTTGCATGAAATCATATAGATTCAACAAATGAATAAAACGCTCACTGAGCGATAAACTCCAATCGGAAAATTAGTTTATTCATTTCTCATCAAATATGGCATTTCAGACAGAAATATTCCAAGGGATGTTTTCTACCGTCATCATTATTAGACCGTGTAAGTTTGATGTAAATCTGTGATCAAAATTTTACAAGTTTTTTTCTTACCAACTCTGTAATGTTCCTTTAACTTTTCTTGAAAGAAGTGTCCAAACCTGATTCGCAGAGTCTGAAACCTCCTGAATTGAAATATCTGGGCCCAGAGCAAGGGGGAACCTATGTCCGCAAGCCACTGTTCGGATATTTTCCCATTCTGCAAATCTCATCCCTGTATAACATTGGCCCTAGGGCTTGGGCTCCGGCTACTTCTGCTGTAAACAACACATTCAACCTCGTTACTAGTCGTGTACAAACTCTCCGCGCCAGATTTTTCCTACTGTTCCCAGAACGCCTTGCTCGATCGTGACCCCTGGAAGTGGAACTCTGAAATATTCCAGCACGTTGGATATTTGAATTTGTCCTGTGGTTGATCCATTTTGTGTTTACGACTACACAGAGAAAAAAGACGCATTAAAGTCATAGAGCAACTAAATTCTGTTTGATCCTGTGATATGTCTAAGTGTATGCAGTTTAGGGTGGCTATGTAAAAACACAATTCATTTAAGGTGTTTTGCGAAAAAAATACGTGCATTTTGACACCTGCGTACGAAGCGCCCCGTACGAGCGTTGTTAAAAACGAAAGTTTTTAACAAGCGTGCATGCAGAACAGTCACTTATGGTCAGCCAATCAGCAGTGTTTTTCAGTGCTTTCCTTCCAGGGAGGAGGGGGGGGGGGGTAATGTGACGAGAGGTATCGATACGGCGCACTGCCCATGGTAGCGAGGGTGCTACACATCGCTTTATGACAAGTAAATCCTAAGCCTGTCAGATGGTGCTTTTCAACCATTGGCCAATATACTCCTTTATAAAATCTTAACTCTTCCAATAGAATACAACGCAGGAAAGTGTTCAAGGAGACACATGCTGTCCGGTCTGTGGTAAGTACCCTCCAAACATACAGCTCTCGTGAACCAGGCATGTGAGTTTTTCGGGATTTCTCCTGATTTCAGGATTTGCTCAAAATCTCCGAGAGCCTTCAGATTTCCTCGGAAGAAGTAAAGAAGTCACTAAAATGGAGAAAGAATTGGTTCGCACTGTGTGTAAACCGGTAGTTTTGTAGCTTTAGTCATGCACTCAGTAAAATCTCCTGAATTTGTAACATTCTGCTTCTTCTCACCTGTACCCTCTTGATTTGCTGAGATGTAGAACAAGGAGGCATTCCAACAGCTTTATTCCACGTACTGCATCTCTGTGGAACTCCTTGCCTGGTGCACGTTTCCCTCCACCCTACAATCTCGACTGTTTTAAGAGGAATATCAATTCCTACCTTCAGTTATTTTCACATTTAATAATTTTCATCTTGTAGCCCCTTACCAAGAGTGACTTTTAGCCTTGATTGGGGCAAACTTGTATGAAAACAATTTTAAATAATCCAAAATCCAAAAAAATCTGGGATGTTCTGGGTGTAGAAACAAGCGGGAACACAGTCCTGCAAGCTATTATTCAGGAACGTTCACAGCCCTCAAACTTCATCCCTGCATGAAGAACTGTTCATCTCATCCCAAAAAATATTTTATATATGCAACAAGTGTTTGTATCAGCCCAAACTCTTTAAAGGAACATTACATAATTGGTTTTGCTAAAAAAAACAGTTGCTGGCAGTGTAAGCACTTTATGTAATCCACCATATACATGAACTGACAAACCTGTAGAAGTTTCAGATCGATCGGCCATCTGGGTCACGAGAAAATAGTGAAAAACCGATTACATATTTTGCATGAAATCATATAGATTCAACAAATGAATAAAACGCTCACTGAGCGATAAACTCCAATCGGAAAATTAGTTTATTCATTTCTCATCAAATATGGCATTTTAGACAGAAATATTCCAAGGGATGTTTTCTACCATCATCATCATTAGACTGTGTAAGTTTTATTTAAATCTGTGATCAAAAGTATATTTTACAAGTTTTTTTCTTACCAATTCTGTAACGTTCCTTTAAGTGTTCCACATTTGTATGGTCAATAACAGTCCTATATGAACACTCTGCTTTCCCAACAGCTCCCCCACCAAGTTGCCTGTTCAACTACAACACCAACTATCTCGTGATTAAAAACTGCATTTCCGAGTCCAAGATTCGTGAGACCAGCTGCTCGGGGTCTTGTCCGTCTTCTGTGTACATCAAGGCAAAGCTCTCGTTCGCAAAGGAAACCTCTTGCAGCTGCTGTAGTCCCACCGAACTAAGGCGGAAGTCTGTTAGGATGAAGTGTGATGATGGTACCTATTACACTCAATGGTACGACGAGATACAAGGATGTGACTGTAATGTCTGCTATTACAGTCCTGTTCTTGAGGAATAGGTTTCTCAACAAATAAACACGATCCAAACAAAATGCCAAGGATTATATCTTTAATTCAGTGATAAATTAAGTGGTAAAATTTCGTCTACCCTTCTAAAGTGCAACAAATAGTTGATGGCCTAAACTTTACAATAAACCGTACTGGTATGAACTTTAGAATCAGTGATCTTTCAGATGGAAATTTATCTGCTGAGGACGGGCACTGGAATGTTATTTATTGGTTTATTTATTGGTTTATTTATTTATTTATTCATACAGGCTTTTGAAATCAATACAGTACATTAAACAGAACACCTAGAAATACGAAAGAACAGAGAAATATGTAGGGGGAACAACCCAAAGTACACAGCAGCCTAGGGCTTGTCTAAAAGCGAACCAAATCACTATCTAAAAGAACTCGCAAAAAGAAAGTCATTAGAACAAAAGAAAAACAACAGAAAAACAAAAAGGAAGCATTATACATTCCCTTATAAAAACATTATGTACACTGTTATAAAAAACATAAGAATAAAAATTAAAAAACAACAACAAGAATTTAATGTCTAAGGACTCAACTTGGTAGTGTTCACTTCTAAGAAACTTTGTGATCGAACATCAGAGTTTAATACCAAGGTGAATCAATAGCTCGTTCACTTGAAGATGACGGTAAAACAGTCAAAATGATAGGAAAATAGATGAAAACGGGTCAAATCCAATTTAGAAAATTAGAATCAGTGAACTTTCTGATGGAAGCGATCGTTTTGTATTTGATACACATTCCAACTCTTGATGTTGTTCTATTTTTATTTTTATGTTCAGCAGGACAAAAGAATGTTTACATGAAGTGTTTGTTAACTCAATGAAGACTTTGAGTCTGTCTGGCATGTATTTGAACATTAGAATCCATTACAGTGCTAAGAAAATGTACTTGGGAATCCCAGTTCCCCAACAGATGTTGAACACACACGGAACTTGGCTAGGTCTTTTTTTAAAAGACTGACATTGGCGATGTTTTTGACCATGGCTGTGGAAATTTGAATTTGCTGCTTTAGTTTTGCTTCAGTTATTTTCCCTTTTTTTTGGTTGAATATGTTGTTTTATGATTTTCATTACCCTTGCTTATATATGCATGAATATTTAACCTAAATATATAACTCAGTCAAGATTTTAAATATTTGGTGGCACATTGATTTTCTGTTTGGTATAATATTGACAATAGTGTTTATTACTATTTAAATTTAGCTATTGTTAGTTATTGAAGTGAGTAAAAAATAATGAACACAAAATAAAATAAAAATTCTACAGATGGTATCATCAAAGTTATTAAAGAAAAATTGTAAGTTGACTTTAAAACGGTTTAATGGGAGGTGGGTCAAAGAGTATAGTAGTATGGTGTGATTGATGTAAACGTATAACAGTAATCCCTGTTGCACTGCACTGAAACGAGTCCAGAGTCAAGTCTAACCTGCAGGGCCCAATTTCATAAAGCCATTAAGCAAAAAGTGCCGCTTAGCAAATTTCTTTGCTAAGCAAAAAACGAGTTGGGGACCAAATGGCAACAATGTGAACTTTATGACATTTTGGCTGGTTACCTGTTTCAAATAAGCTTTATTTTTCTGTGCTGAGCAAGTTTTTGTGCTTACAGGCTTTATGAAATTGGGCCTATCTGGGCTACAGCAGGCCCTACCTCGGAAAAAAACATGTGATGACTCTGAAGATAGCCTCCTAAGACATTTTTTGACAATATCTGGATGACATAATTCTGAGAGAAATGGGTCTGTACGTTTTTTTGTACGGGGGTGTTTTGGTTCATGCCCGACTTTTTCAGAGAGAAATTTGAAACATTACGTCATTGGATTTCAACAACTAACGTCAGGTCTTTACATTCAGTCAGTCAAAAGGTCAAACTCAAACTCCTTTTGATTGAATATCCCGGCACAATAATGAACTGACCCTTTTTTCTCTCAGAATGATGTCATCGGATGTTTTCGATGTTGACAAATTTTGCACTAGTAGAAGGGTATCGAAATAAATTGAAATTTACAGCATTTTAATGTGAGGTTAGAGACTTGTAATTTTGTCTCCACTCACATGACGACTCCAACCGTTAAAAAATTAATACATCACAACATTGTAATTGAAATTAGTAAAAACCCATTCCCCCCCCCCTCAAATTGTGTATCTTTATAATAATCAAAGGTTAGACTATTGGGTTTGGTGTTTGAAGGTGCTTAATTATAATCCATCTTGATTTTTCTTTGTTTAAAAAAAAAGAGCCGTTTGATCAAGAGGCCGAACAAATACGTATTTATTTTCAGAGCATTATATTTAATTAAACGTGGTAGAGAAGCAAATTTGTTTGTCAAATAATAATGTTTAACATTGTTTGAACAAATGGTTATCATTTCAACAAAAATATAAATTATGAAAACATTAAAAGAATGACATGTTCTTAAATAGGTATTTACAGTTAATTAGTAATTAAATTAGTTCTCCTACCTGTTGATCGATTCTAAAATATTTTAATGAAGCTAACGTATCCGCTTAATTTTATTAATCTTTTTTTTGGGTATAAAGCAATTGACTTCCCCTGCATGAAAATAAAATTGGAAAAAGGCGTTTTCCAACTTAAATTGTCATTTTGGTTTAATTTGGTTACGACTTGATTCGTATGCAGGCATGACGTGAGGAGATTTTTTGTGCCCTAGAAAAGGTTGTTTTAAAAACACTTCGAATTTCGTCTTTATTTCGGATGAATAGAGACAGCTCAGAACCAGCAGTCCGATGCGCCACAATGCAATTAACTCTTTGTAATGTGTAAAGGGAACTGTAGCCTATGTGGTGAGGGTAGGTTTTCAACGGCTTTTGTCGGAACAAAAAAAAGCTAATAAGAAGCAGAAGAAGAAGAACAAGAAAAACAACTGCAAATCTTGACGAAAACAAAAGCTGTTCCGACAACTATGTCGGAATAGCTAATAAAAATCTGGACGGGAACAATAGCTGTTCCGACGGCTTTTGTCGGAACAAAAAAAAGCTAATAAGAAGCAGAAGAAGAAAAACAAGAAAAACAACTGCAAATCTTGACGAAAACAAAAGCTGTTCCGACAACTATGTCGGAATAGCTAATAAAAATCTGGACGGGAACAATAGCTGTTCCGACCGCTATGTCGGAACAGCTAATAAATTTATCAGAACCATAATACTGTGTATTAATTAATTTGTGATCATTGGTCTGCCGATAGAAGTAAACTGTTTGGCGAAGCAGCATGACAAATATCTAAAGTGACTCTGCAAACAACCTATCTTACTCAACTCCCCATACCGCGGCGTGCCATTGTCGCGCACGCACTGTATCGTTTTACTCACCGCAAACAGTGTGCGTGTTACTTCGACATACAACGTCTACTATAAATGCAACCAGCAGTTAAAAACAGACGCCTGATCCATTATGGCTCTTAATAAACTGTTTAGTAGAAATGTATCTTGTTGCATGATCAACATGGTCTTGGTTATGTTGGTGTTCTCGTCCTGCATGAATCTGATGATGTACAACTCATTCCACAAACGGAAGCAGGCATCTCAAGATCTGCTCAAAAAAATGATGTTTGCCAATCAAACATCTGCAGCTCTACACCATAGCACCAGTGAAAAGACTCGATCGGTAATGGCTGCTATAAAACGACACACAGCGGGTAAGAATAATACGCATTTTCCCTGGTCAATTTCATCTGGAAATTGTACATGGTTTTAACTTTTTTCTCTCTCTCTCCTGACCCACACAACGGATTTTAGCCCAAATATTCACAGGTTTGTTATTTTATGTAAAATATCATTGTTGATTCACCCAAAACATGAACACTGTCTGCGACTATTTTGTCAGCTCTACCAATCCTGTATGAATAAATTATATGAATAAGTTATAGGGCTGCATCTACTTCGAAAAGTTGTTCGTGTATAACAATGTATTTCATATGTATTTTTGTTTTACATTTACAAAATTATTTTGGACTATCCTCCGGAGTGTTTGAATCATGAAGCCTTCAGGATTGACATTCAGCATTATACCTTTGACTATAGACTTGCATGATTTTCCAAACCAAACGAAACCAAAACACACACATAAAGGACAAACTGACTATATGGTGTCATGGCCTAGGTTTAGAGCATCGGTTTATGATTCTTCACTATAATTGCTTCTTCTTCACCCAGGGGTAAAAATGGGTACACGCAGGGGTAGAGGTTGACAATGTGTTTGAAAAACCCTTTCGGAGCGCAAAGCAGCTCGGCTGCATACGCCTGAGAGAGATTACAGGAATGCTATTGGCCCAATGACCAAGGCACTAATGTAAAGTGCATTGATACGTTATTGTACAAGAGCTATAATAAGAACTAGTAATTTTGTTTATTATTTATTTAATATAACTGAGATACCTGCCAATTAACAAATTTCTGTCAAGTAACACACAATCAGAAGAAGAATAACTAGAAATTAGGTGTTTGTCATTTCGGTTTTATTTTAGACTTTATTTCAGACCATGAATCTGACCATAAATTTCAGGCAATTAGACCATCACCCTAATGAACCTAACACAGACCCTCATTTTGACACGTACTGTGCCCAAAAGCCCTTACCATTAAGCTGAAGTTCGGTCATGTTTTTAAATAAAAAAATTATTGTTCTGTATGCTACAAGACTGCAAAAAGATTATGACTTAATGACATGTGGTTCAGGAAATATGAGTTTCTTGATTTGAATTTCCTGTTTGGACCGGAAGGAAAGCTCAAAGTGGGGTCAGGTTTGGAGTAAAATGCAATTGTGTCGTGAGTTACAAGACAGCATAACGATAACGACTTTACGACAAGTGGTTAAGGGAATATTATTTTCTTAAAATTTGAACTTCCTGTTTGGACCGGAAGGAAAGGTCAAAGTGGGGGTCATGTTTTTTAATAACATGTTCAAGGTGTCATAAGGTACGAGACGGCACAAGTATTATGGCTTTTTCGACAGGTGGTTCGGGGGATTTGAATTATTTACGGAAAAAAGCTAACAATAGTTACAACATTAATATATAATATGTTGTGGAACAGGCTTCGCGGTATTCATAACAATCGCGCATTTGTACAGCAATTATTATTGATTATTGCAAAGTGTTGCTTTACCATTCCCTCTATCTTCTCGCTCTTTCCCTCCTCTCTCTTTTGTGTTTGCATTGTATGTGCAATATGGTCCGTACCACCATCCATGGCACTACATAAGAAACAGACACACTTTACATTAATGTCCGACCGTTGAACGTCTGGAAGTAGATGACACATTGTTGTCAATAGGTACCACTTGATAGTAAGAAAAAGTTTCAATTGGGACCACTTGATAACAAATTTTGAAGTGTCTCGATCACGCTCTCTCTACGGCTTCCGATCCGCAGCATGTGTAAAAAGAAAATACGTTCGCGAATGCTGCGGCAAGAGATGCGGGTCCCCCCCCCCCCCCAGCTGTCACCTTGCTAAATACTGGATCGATTCGGAATTTTTGTGTGAAAATACCGTGACAGTTTTTGGCTGTTTTCTCAGTAAGTAGACACTGTATTCAGCTGAAACTTTCACATGTGACTTTGATTGCATCTCCCTTTAAAATCGTGCCTGCAAAATGTGCATTGCATTGACAAAATATCAAACGATGACCATAGATCTATAAGCACTTCACGTGATGGTATTTTTGGCCTTCCACTTTTTTGTTCTGGAATGCAGGTTAACTATTAGTAAGTACTAGCTTATTTTTTTTTTTTAATACGAAGCAGCTGCTTTGAAATTGCGCCCAGAGTTAATATCAATTATTTAGTATCCACAATGTAATATGCCGATGTCCCAGATGTACATGTTTTTATACCAGCTGGGTCTCTCACTATACTTTACAATGAGAACAGCAGATATTGATTGTGACCCAAGTTGCTGCGTCGCTTTGTCACACCCATTCAATAATAAAGCGCTCATTGTTTTGGATAGAAGACATTGAATTGATATGCAAAGTGATCGTTCAATTGTTTTCAATATGAACACCCTATATACGAGGCTATGTGGTGATTTGTCCGGGATTTCGAGGACGTACGTAATGCCGAATGTGGATCAAAATCAAGGAACGTCGGTTGTGTTAAATTATATATTCTGAGTTGGGGTCTTAATTCTAGTTTTTAACTTAATTAACCTATTCGAATGTGACGGTGTTTCACAGGTACATATTTATTTTAGAGATTGGGACTGGTATGGACGTGGGAATCGTTCAGATTGTATGATTGGTGATCCAATGGGTTAGACCTGTATAGAGATCTAAACTGATGAAGAAGTGTGGAATATTGGACGAAAGAACTGCAGTGTGGCCGTTGATTCATTATCATAATGCACAGGCCACGTTCACGGACAGAGGCAAACACTATAAACAACAAAAAACTCCAGGGTCAGAATAATACGTCACTCGTGACCACGAAGTGACCTATCTGTAAAAGTTAAAGGAACATTACAGAATTGGTTTTTGCTAACAAAATAGTTGCTGGCAGTGTAAGCACTTTATGTAATTCACCATATACATAAACTGACAAACCTGTAGAAGTTTGAGATCGATCGGCCATCTGGGTCACGAGAAAATAGTGAAAAACCGATTACACATTTGCATGAAATCATATAGGTTCAACACATGAATAAAACGCTCACTGAGCGATAAACTCCAATCGGAAAATTAGTTTATTCATTTCTCATCAAATATGGCATTTCAGACAAAAATATTTCAAGGGATGTTTTCTACTATCATCATCATTAGAGCGTGTAAGTTTTATGTAAATCTGTGATCAAAAGTATATTTTACAATTACCAATTCTGTAATGTTCCTTTAACACGTTTTTGCAGTCGGTTTCATTTATACAAATTAATAATATACTAATTACTGTTAATATTTCCTGCAAGTTATAGAACCTAAAACGTAAAAGTTGCGAAAAAAAGAATAATTAGTACTAACGACGTAAATCACTAAATTTGCCATTTTGGTATTTCCACGAAGTGACATGCCTATGTTGGAAGCGCGTAATAATTTCACGAAGTGTATCGCGATAGGTCTCATAATGCACTGTGTTTGTACACAGTGCTCTGCGGGCAAAACTCGTTTTTTCCATTTTCACAAAGTGACGTTAGGCCCCTAGTGTTTAGGAATTAATTACTAATTAAAATAGTTGTAGGAATGGAAACACATTGACATGTCAATAGGTATCCCCCCATGAAACTTTCCGATGGTGTGTGGCTATGGTTCGTTGGAAGTCATACTTTTTTCAAGACCTATGACCTTTCAAAATAAATCATGAATAAAGTTTTATTTAAAAAACGATTCCAATTTTTGTCCATGTAGGGCCTTTGAAGAAAGTTTCCCCGACTGAGTCTGACAATTTTCAAAAGGTAAAAGTACTCTGCTGGTTAATGACGTCACCACAAACTCTGTATAAGAAGGCCCGCCACGTCAAAGAAACTTGGGGTCAACGATGTGACGTCACTCTCTATATGAGTAGCCAAGCTGATCCTTCTTTTCCAGCAATCGGACTGCCTGTAAAAGAAGGACGCGAGCATTTGTGGAATAAAACCAAAACGGCCTTCAACTACATCTACCAGCACCATTTCAACGACGCTGATTGGTTCATGAAGGCTGACGACGATACCTACGTCATCGTCGAGAACTTGCGCTACTTTCTGGGCGACAAGAACAGCAGTAAGGGCGTTTACTACGGTCATCATTTCAAGACGTTTTCAAAGGAAGGGTACATGAGTGGCGGTGCTGGGTACGTCTTGAGCAAAGAGGCACTGAGGTTGTTTGTGGAAAAGGGGAGAGGTCTTCCCGCGTGTGCACTTTCTCATGAACCTGAGGATGTCTCGATTGGAAAGTGTTTGACGGCAGTTGGCGTCCTTCCTGGTGATTCAAGAGACTCGCAGAAAAGGGCACGATTTCTCCCGTTTCAACTCAGCGAATTTATTTACGGTCAATATCCAGAGTGGTATAACTCATACAGGAAGTATGACGTAGAAAAGGTAAATACATTACGTAAATTTTGTTCTTGCTTTTGTTGTCCGGCGGTGGCTCAGCGGAAAGGGGGTTGACATGACCCTGCCCTAATTGATGATATGATCCAGTATCAAATGGCGCCTATAACCAGTGGGGGTGGGTGGGGGACCCTTGCAGCTGCCGAATGGTGGGAAGCAGTTTTGCTTTTCCATGCACACTGCGCGTCGCTTGCTTGGTTTGTTTACATTGTATACCCGCTATGAATCACGTGACTCCGGTCGCCGATTGTGTCTATTGCATTGTCCTTTGGATGGGACATTAAAGGCCCTGTACACTATTGGTAAGACCGAAAAACACAATGTTCACAGATTCACACATAACTTACATGATTTAAAGTAAGTAATGGTAGAAAGGGTTCCTTAAAATATTTCTGCCTAAAATGCTATCGTTTCTGAGAAACGAGTAAAACAATAGTAATTATCGCGCGCGATAATTTGAAAAAACAGAAAACACATAAGATCTCTTTTCACTATTTTCTCGTGACCTCGATGACCAATTGAGCTCAAACTTTCATAGGTTTGTTTGTTCATTAATATGTTTAAACACACCAAATGTGGACACTGATTTTGAGCTGTTACCAAAAGTGTACAATACCTTTAAGCCATAGGTCCCGTGTACTAGAATTGGTAGTGCATGTACAAGAACCCAGAACACTCATCGTGGAAGAAAAGGGGCTCACCCCGGGTGTTTCTGGTTCACATGGCAAATACCCTTGTTTCAGGTTCACTTTTGAGGCATCCTTGGTTTCATTGTACCAGATATACATAATGCTATTACCAATACAACGCCCCAGTGACGTAACACAAATTATTCGTTGTTTCCTTTGTCACAGGGTACCCGATGTTGTTCCGACTACATCATCACTTGCCATTACGTGAGTCCACAGAAAATGCATTTCTTAGACTTTGTTGTGTATCGTCTCCGCTCAGCCCAGAACGATGGCCGACACGTTTACAGGATTGGAAATAAAACTGTTCCAATATGATCTGACAGCAACGAACTGAATTAACTTCTCAATTTGTCGATACTAAAGACGGTTTAAAAAAAGACACATGCTTTTGAGTAACCCCGGGAGTAACCCCGGGAGTAACCCCGGGAGTAACCCCGGGAGTAACCCCGGGAGTAACCCCGGGAGTAACCCCGGGAGTAACCCCGGGAGTAACCCCGGGAGTAACCCGGGTAACAATATGCAGGAAAGTTCCTTTAGTTACTGGCTCCCTAGTCAGTCAAGTTTGATTGACAGGGAGGGGGGGAGGGGCTGTGGGAAAACTTTGTTTTGAGAACAAATCAAGTTTTCAAAATGCATAATCGTTGTATGTATGTATGTGAAGAACTCATGCCACATTTTAATAAAGACCAATAGTACAACAAATACAGTCAAAGACAGGATTCACTTTTGGTAAGAACTCAAGAAAATCAATGCCACAACAACTCATTACATGGTAAGGAGCACTGTAAGAGCTGCTGATGGTATAAAAACATTGTGAACAACGACTCGCTCTGAAGTAATGTAGTTGTTGAGAAAGGGGTGAATTCTCACGTAAATATTTGAGTCTTCTCAAACATTAATTTTGAAAGCACCCAATTCTATGCCAGAGGGGTGTTTATTCCTTTAATTATTTTCTTGCAACTTCGATGATCATTGGAACCCAAACTTTCACAGGTGTGTTATTTTATGGGATACACCAAGTGAGGATACTTTTACTAGTCTTTGACAATTTCGAAAAGTATATCCTGCCTTTAAAGGCAAAGCATAGGACCGTTTAATTGTTCTAATCCTATATAAATGTAGATATATACAATTAAATTAACGTGTGAAAATTTCATTTCAAAAGGGGGTCGCGTTTTTGAAGAATCGCCAAAATCCGCAGCGAATAATTATGACCATGCACGAAGAATAATCCCTCTGACAAAATTGCAAGGCTTCCCCCCTAGTAATTTTGTTTAATTTCAGCCTTTAGGTATAAAGCATAGAGTTATATATAGGAACTAGAGGGCGCACTGGCAATACTGCGTGCACAAACGCGCCGGGACCGCAAGGAGACACTAGCGCCATTTTTTAGAGGGCAAAATTGAGTACGAAGTATACGATGTGCGTATGGTAAATGCACGCATCACGCGCTCGGTGTTCATGTTGTTGTTTTGCGTACAGTAAAGTAATGGTAGTGGTACTTAAAACATGGCCGCACCACCCGCGCGACGAGTCACGTAACTTGGCTAGTGCGCCCTCTAGTTCTTCTATATAACTCTATGGTATAAAGATTGGGATATAATCAATAAGCCCTGGGCTACTTTTATGCTAGGGTTTGAATACATTTAGGCCTGGGGTAGATTTGGGGTACAGGTTTTGGGATAAATTTAGGCCCGGTGTACATTTTGGTACAGGGATGGAAAACAAATAAGGCCTGAACCACATTTAGGTATGGGTTTGGGATACATTTAGGCCCAGGCTACATTAATTTGCCACCATGACGGCTGGACCTAATTTAATAATATTACTTACGTTCTCGTTAGCCTACGAATCTGCTCCTGAAATTATACTCCTGAACTTTACTGATAAAAGTAGTTCAACTTTGATAACAATTTATATAGTTACATGTACATTGATGATAACATAATTATTATAAAAATTGAAAAACGAAGAATGTTAACTGTTTACTTATACAGAGTTGTTTAATTTGTTTATACTTAAAGGAACATTACAGAATTGGTGTTTGCTAACAAAACAGTTGCTGGCAGTGTAAGCACTTTATATAGGGCCTAATCCACCATATACATAAACTGACAAACCTGTAGAAGTTTGGGATCGATCGGCCATCTGGGTCACGAGAAAATAGTGCAAAACCGATTACAAATTTGCAAGTGTTATACAATGCATGAACAAAATATTTAATTTGTTTAAAAAGTGTATATTTCACAAGTTTTTTTCTTACCAATTCTGTAATGTTCCTTTAACTGAGCGTAGTTGAATTTGTCCCCCTTCCCATGAACAAAATATGGGAATGAATTTATGAAAGAGTATAACTACGTGTGCAAAGTGCCGATACAGCAAGGAACAGAGTTACTCGATTACAATGTGTGAACTGAATTATCTCCAATGGTACTTCCATGAGGTCGTCCAGGGGCATGACGGCACTGAGACTTGAAACTCAGAGGCACCGTCGGTTTGGTAGATACCCTTCAGGGAGGAATCGGTCACTAACAGGAAATACTCTGCGGTGTGTTCTGCATGGGATAAAGTGGGTTACAAATGCAGGGGCTATGTCTTTAATTTAGGAAAAATAAATTTAAAGGAACATTACAGAATTGGTAAGAAAAAACTTGTAAAATATACTTTTTGATCACAGATTTACATAAAACTTAAACGGTCTAATGATGATGATAGTAGAAAACATCCCTTGAAATATTTCTGTCTGAAATGCCATATTTGATGAGAAATAAATCAAACTAATTTCCGTTTGGAGTTTATCGCTCATGAGCGTTTTATTCATGCATTGTATAACACTTGCAAATTTGTAATCGGTTTTGCACTATTTTCTCGTGACCCAGATGGCCGATCGATCCCAAACTTCTACAGGTTTGTCAGTTTATGTATATGGTGGATTAGGCCCTATATAAAGTGCTTACACTGCCAGCAACTGTTTTGTTAGCAAAAGCCAATTCTGTAATGTTCCTTTAACTAAAACAAAATGAGTGCTTTCTGGCGCGCTGAATCCATTGAGTAAGGAAACAAAACACACAAAGAACGAGATTTATGGGGTAGAAAGGCCAAATCCGAGTTAATGGCTTTGACACTGGCCTGTTCTCCAACATTGTCTTAGCAGCCAACGCGACGGTCATAGCTTGATTCGGGGCGCAGACCAACAAGTTCCTTTCTTGACGGAAAAAAACCTCCCTCCAAAACAGTAGGGCGCCCTCTTCCAGATAAACAGCAGAAGGGTTGACATCAACTACTTGTTCTCTGTGAACAAAACACTACATCCGGGAAATGCTTTTGACCCACTTTCTTTCATCGGTACCCGGTCCTCTATATGACAGACGCACGGGGTTTTGCGGTTACCACACTAGTGTGTGTAAATTCACTGTACCGATAATAGCAAAACAGGAAGAATTTTGTGCGGTACGGAAACACAAGACTTCGGAATGCTGCAATACCTTCCAAAAGGAAGAAGATAATTTCGCCAACTGTCTGTATCGTGTCACACCGGTTCTAACACAGCTATCTTGACTCAATAGATTGCAATAAAAGGTTTGAAATTTATTAATATTTTGGTTTTTTTTCCTACTTCGTATAGACGTGTGAGTGAACAGAAGTGCTTCAATCAATTCAATCGCAGTTGGACGTAATTTTAATCTGGTTCCGAGACCAAACCTTCGCTGTTTTTGTGTAATTAAATATAGTAGTATCTAGTAGAGTCGGTAGCCAGACAAGCCTGAACGTACGATAAATTCTGTGAAATTTCATGTTGTAATATTTGTAATTATGATATGGTCATAATATATTTATTGCTCTTTCGTAGTTTATTTTGTACAATCATCATCAACATGTCTAACTCATGAACAATAAAGGGGTTTGGTAAATTATTTATTAAAACACTTGCCTACTTTGCTTTTTCCATTATTATTGCAATCAAAAATAGTGTCAATGACAATAATGACAAGTTTTAGTTTGCACCACTACTTGAATGGCGAGCAATCCAATTGTCCATCCAAAAATTGAGTAAATTACAGAAAAATCAAGGAACACATGACATTGACACATCATTCATTCATTGGTACCCAGTAGCCCCATGTACCACTCACTGTAGCGTGGCGAAGATGAACCCTTAACCATAGGCTAGGCTAGCCTTGATATCAAGGCTGTGTAGACAAGTACTCTAGCTAAAACCATAGAGCAAGGATACTAAAACCTCAGCCGCCCGAATGCGATACAACCCCAGTCCCCCGACTGACACTAAAAAAAAATAGGACACCGCACTCTCACCATGCACACACACACAGCGCCTGTACACAGCCCCACACACACACACCGCTATTGTCCACACACCGCTATCGCCCACAATCCTAGCCCGTGAGCCGTCAGGCTCACAGCCTTGACGATCTTGTACACTTCCGGGTCTTATGTGTTTCATTGTTTTTCTTCGCAAATCCGTGGAAAATGGGGGGGTGAGTGGATACGCAAAGAGCGCACTTATTACCATAACCGCAAGACCCGGAAGTGTACAAGATCGTCAAGGCTGTGAGGCTGACGGCTCACGCGCTAGGATTGTGGGCAATAGCGGTGTGTAGACAATAGCGGTGTGTGGGGGGGACTGTAGAAACGAGCGTTTGTGTGCTTCCTTGGGTGAGAGCGTGGTGTGCTGTTTAAAGACAGTCGGGGGGACCTGAACAGGAGTTGCATTGCATTCGGGCATCGCATTCGTGCGGCTGTGGTTATGCACATTTTTAGCTTTATAGTAAGCAAACTATTACACAGCCTTGTAATCAAGGCTAAGGCTAGGCAGGCTAGGCCTGAGTGAACCACACTTTGGCATAGTCCATACTTCAGTTAGCTGATTTGGCTATTGACAAAATAAAAAACTTACAGGTCTTTTAAACTTTTTAAAGTTACTGCAAATAATCTTTTTAAATTTGCTCAGAATTACTTGGAATTAGCCTATAGCCAAACAATGCCATATAAAAAAACATCACTAGGTGTCAAGCTTCGAACAAAATTCAACACATGTTTCATGTGCCAGCTAGTATCAGGCTACCTACAGCTACGTAAGCGAGTAGCCTTAATCAAGTTGCGTCGGTTGGACGGACTGGTTTAGTCGCATTTTGCCCCAATTACATGTAGCTACATGTACATACCCATAGGCTTGCTGCGTGGCTCCATAGACCAGTTCAATGTATATGATGTGCATACTAGACGCATTCATGATACAGTGCAGTGTGTGTGGTCTGTCGCGCTTTGACCCTTCTAAGTTCTGTCCTTTTTTCATTGTTTTTAATTTTCCATCGATACAAGACAACAACACACAGGCAGTAAAAAAAAATACAAAATTGTAACTGTGATGCAGGGAATTTCGTCGTTGAAAGCGCCCTCATGCGGTCACAAATACGGTCAATATTGACATTGTACTCTTTCTGTTCCCCCTCAACACAGATATGGAACCATCATAGGTAGGATGATTCAGAACGAGTCAATCCTATTCATCAACACTCATCTCTTGCAACAAGGGTCCAGAGCACCAGTTCCAATCTTGAGTTCCGGGCAATTCCCAGATTCCAGTCAAACTTTTAGAGGCTCCCGACCAAACCCTTCAGTTGCTGAACATTTTGTGTTGTAGTAGACACAGGTGCTAGCTTATTTGGAACCACAATGAGTACTGTAACCACCAATGGAGGCAGCGGCCAGACCGCCCTCAGTCCAGGGGTCAGCCCTGGGGTCAGTGGAAGAAAGCGGACTACCAACAGAGCTTACAAAGCAGAGGATCAGGCACTCTCAGAAATCACACAGGAGGTAAGACTAAGAGATATTGGATGCCTGTTGGTTCCGTTGATATTACTCATAATCTATCCATATACTGAAATACTTTATAAATATCGCCGATATCTCTTTTTTAAACATATCAAAACCATCAATATATTGATAAAATGATATCAAATATGTGTCAGATTTATTAGAAAATGATACGAATACTTCCTAATGCCATGAATGCTGGATTGTCTTGAAGTACACAAACTGTAACTACGCAGGACTGCAGAGGCCAAGGTCACGGAACGACCAATTTGTCGACTCGCGGCTGATATTAACTGGTACTCGTGCTCAAAACATGTGTTGTGTACCAGGCAAAATCAACCTCTAGTCAACAAAATGGTCCTTGTTCGAATTTGGCCGGAGCTGCGAGGTTACTTTAGTTTGGCATCGCTGAATTTTAGGCAGACTCGGACTGCATGCGTCGTTCTATGTCATTTGACATGTTGGAGGGCTGAACAATTTATTAGTTTATTTCCATTGAGTCGGCAATATTGGCAAAAGAAAAAGAGTGAGGCTGGCCGCATCATAGTTTATTAATGAAGGGGAAAAACTACTAACTACATGTAGCTGTGTAAACGCTATTTCTGTTGTAATCGCTTTATCTTATTTGCTAAACAGACTTTAGGCTGGATTTACTCACTACCATAAGCCATTTTGAGATATGGTGGACTCAATACTATGACACTATTAGGTTTGGGTAGATTTGTCTGTATACACCCAAACCAAACAGTGCACTCCTATAGTGTCCACCATATCTTAAAATGGCTTATTACATGTAGCCTGGCATACAAACACTTACTCAAGAGAGGTTTGGGATAATCCTTGCTTCTTTGGTAGCAGTACTTAAGTCAAATGTACGGTTGTCTGTAGATCCCTTGGGGCTAGTCAATGCCAGACAGAAAACAAGTCGCTGACATACCAAGGCCTGGGTCGGACACATTTCCAGTGTTACTTTATAGGGAGGGCACTTTCCACTTCTAAAGTGTTCAGCAACATTTGGACAGTTTAATGGGCCAAAAGATAATTTTGTAAGAGGGGCATTGGAGAGTGGACAAAAGTAACTGTTATGTCGCAGTCTTTTCCTGTATACTCCAAAGCTGTTCATGATTGTTCATACAAAAATATGAAAAAAATAAATCCTTGACTGTTAGAAATTACAAGGCCATTGGGAAAGTGTTAGGCTCACGTTGGGCTTGTCACAATGCATTTAAAGGAACATCACAGAATTGGTTTTGCTAACAAAACAAGTCGCTTTGCGGCTACACAGCTGTCGAAGCTATGAAGGCTTGAACGAAAGGCTACGTAAAATGCTATACTGTGACCTACATGTACAATGTGTTTTTTAAAGTAAATTTTAGTTTACAAACACAGGCCTCCTGCATTTTTGGGCCTCCTGATTTTTGGTCCCTCAGAAAAATCAGCAAAATTTTATACTAAATAGCCTGAAAATTGTATTAAAGCTTGTACTCGATATATTTTTCCTACTTTTTTTTCAAGGGCCATTGCCTGATGTATACAATATACACAAATACACAGTACAGTATGTATAAATTTATGTGCACTTTTTGTTTGATTATAATTTGGGGAAATTGCTTTTTTTTCACCCAAAAAAGTCATTATAATGTTGGCTTGTCAGTGCTGAAAATAACCGATGCCCTTTGCATTTCCTAGCCTGCAAATCGAACAAATCGCATCAGCGCTAACAAGGTGTGAAATTGTTCCATACAGCCTGACCATCCAACCAAAAGTGCACAGCCAGCTAGCGTTCGGTTCTCACTGCATATAAATAAGCTCAATTTTAAAATATGATTCACTTAATAAAATTGTTTGTGGCGCTTTGATCAAGTTACATCTACATGTACAGTGTACAGATGTACACGATGTACATGGATGTGCTAAGTCTCCTGCAGTGTACACCATGTACAAATTGTTTATTATTAAATGTTCTCTGATTCTGCACTCCATTCCATATTCAGTTTAGGCAAACAAACAAAAAACATGTTTATTGTAGCGTCCTGCCTTTTTGAAATAAGGATGGAGGGCTTTTTTTAATTTTTAAATGGCCGCCTGACATTTTTTTCAAGACATCCGGCCAGGCTATTTTTCAAGATGGTTGCCAGCTTTTTGCACGATGGAGTCAAGATTTTGACTCCCATAAATGGCTGACAAATTCTATTAGTCTTATTTCCAGTCGCAGCTGTTGAACTACGACTGAGCAATTATTTTATTAAAAATGTTACGATTACCATCTGTTTATTGTATTCCAATAAATATCCAGTTAATAAATGAATGAAAAAAGAAAGAAAAGACATATGTTAAATAATTAAGTAGAAAGTCCCCACGTCTCGGTCCGTCCGGGCGTCCAGGGACGTACCAGCAGCAGCAAAGCCTCGCAGCCATACCACCCATAGACCTCCCCTTGCATGCTGCAGTAGACGACGCGAAGACAGGGTTCTCGTACAATGTATGATTTTAGCGGGGCCAACCTAGTAACACCGATGCTTTGTGTGGTGTAAGGTCTGGTACCCGTTACTGTTATTGCATCTTGATTAGTGTAGCGTCTTCAGTGTTTTCTAGGCGATCCATTTTGACAGTGCGGTGTGGACGTGTTTACTATATCCACATGTCGAGTAGAGAATGGTATACCTGGTGTTCATATGATAGGTTTACCAGGCCACAGGCTACGGCTCCGCCTACTGCTCTTCATCGCACATTATTGCCCATTACACCGAAGATCGTATTGACGGCTTGAAATACGTATACATTTCGCGGGACATGTCTCGGGGGTCAGAGGTCAATGTTTTTTTTTTTTAATTACCATTCACTAATTACATGTATAACACATTAAAGGTGTTTTATTGCAAGAACAACTCTTAATAAGTATAAGGAACACCTCCAAACAGTAAAATTTCATGAGGTTTAAAGGCAACGTGTTCCTTTAAGAGCAAACCCTGCTCCCCCGTATCATTCAATCTGTAAAGGGCGCTCGTGCTGTAAATGGGTGAGAGTTCATAATTCCAGGTACAGCCATCCAGGCCTGCTTTGATCATGCAGCCATGATGACACAGCCCCTTTAAAGCCCCCCCCCCCCCCCTCAATCTGTAACCATGTAAAACATATACAAAATAATTTTTGGGTGAATACAGATCGGTGCCGTTGATCATGTTTAGGGTCACATTACAACCTGGAAGTGTTATTAAGGGGATCACCATATAAGGGGATCACCATACAAGGGGATCACCATACAAGGGGATCACCATACAAGGGGATCACCATACAAGGGGATCACCATACAAGGGGATCACCATACAAGGGGATCACCATACAAGGGGATCACCATACAAGGGGATCACCATACAAGGGGATCACCATACAAGGGGATCACCATACAAGGGGATCACCATATAAGGGGATCACCATATAAGGGGATCACCATATTAGGGGATTAAGGGGATCACCATTTATATGTGTACCATGTGTAAGAAGACCTTGCAATTTTTCTGTTAATTGCATGTAAAAACCACAAACAGTATGCACCATGTACTTGGCATGGGGGTACATGCACATTAATGCTACATGTGCTTAAATTGTTATTACATGTACATGTATTAACACCTGCTTCCATGTTTTCAAGATGAAATTCCACTTGTTCCAGGACGGTATGTCATTGTACTGTACACAGTAAACATAATGTGCGTTTCAAAAATCAAATTATGATAAGAACATTTCAAAACACAGTTAAGGCCGTTTTTGAATTGCCGGCTACAGTTATGGCTACGACTGTTGCTAAGTACATGTATGTTGCTAAGGACGGTACTACAGTACATTGTATTGACACGGAAATCTAGCCGTAGCCGTAGCTGTAGCTGTAAATTCCGACACGGCCTTAGTACTAAAGTATAGGGCCTACTACATGTACAGGTATCAGTGTACATTACAATTCTAATGACATGTTAATGTACTCTTGACCAAAACTAATTATACATGATACAGCACTGTATCCAGTTGTACATTCGTGCACTGTATTTTTAATGCACAATTATCACCGATGGAAATGATAGTGGGCGTATTTTACCACCATGAGGAAGTACAGTTTATGGAAATATGTATTTGCGGTGGGCAGATGGTTTGCACAGTGCTACATTATTATCGGACAACACTTGAAGGTGTCACAAAGTGCAAGTCAGTTTCTTGTGTACTGTACACTCAGTTTGTCTGGGATTTGCATGTATACATGTAGTTTGTACTCCAATAATGTTTTCATTTATAATATGTTTGTACACTTTAACATGTTAAAGGTGCTGCACAATTTTGTACACCTATACTTTGTGCAGTGTGTGCCGACCGGAGAATAAATGTTTGATTGTGACACAGAGCAATAGACTCTGCGCGTCTTGCCCGTATTCGAACATTGAGACCCATCAAGGCACTGAGGTTGTTTCCTTCACGTGTTAAAGACGTACGTTGGACTACATGTATGTTCCCAAAACAGTTTCGACCACATGCAAGACTTGCGCACTCTTGAGTTTGACTTGGATGAAAAAGTGCCGTATGGACATTTAGTTTTTATTCGTTTGATCTTGCACTTACATCTTGCCATCTGTAGTGTAATGTACTGGTTTGTCTTCTTCAATCTAGGCTGAGGCTCGCCTGGCCAAGAGGCGTCAAGCGAGGGCAGAAGCTCGTACAATCAGAATGAAGGAACTGGAGCGGATGCAGAGAGAGGTATGATTTTTTAGCTTTTACTCAACCTCATACCCAAGGTATTCGATACTGCAGCCGGTGTCATACATTGTAGTGTGTTCATACCCAAGGCAGGGTTAACACTAACAGCTTGGGCCATTTTATTACTGCACATACTATCCATGGCAACAAGGTTGACTTTAAGTTTTGGAACCCACTTTACTCATTCTAAGATCAGGCGTTTTTTTTTTCGAAATGAGCCACTACGGCTATGGCTGGATCGCCATGATAATATGCATTGAATCATGTAGAATGCCCTTAGTGACACCCCTAGCTACAGCCACAGCCTCTGATTTTAACTTTCAGCTGATTTCTTCAGGCAATCGTGTGGATTCTCACATAACCACGGGTGTAAGAAATCTGGGGTTTTTTGTCTGAATGATTTTGTGTATCTAATCAATACCACATTCCAACCAGGGTTTGCCCTTGAAGGCAGGGGATACCTCTACAAGTAATTACTAACAAAATACATTAAATACCATGTAGTAAACTCAGTTGGTAAGGAGCAAGAGAGCTGCTGATCTAGACATGTGTAAAACATTGTGGGAAACAACTCCCTCTGAAGTAATGTAGATTTTGAGAAAGAGGTATTTTCTCTCTAAAATATTTGAATCTGAGAAAGGTTTTCAGGCATAAAAAATAGCCAGTAAGCACATTTTTCAACTTGCTCTGTGGGCTACTGAAAACTGTGCGTCTAATTTGTTTTTCAAGTTTTAATTTATTTTTTGAGCGTGTGGGTGTAACTTCGATCTGACCATTAAACAGGATGTGATCACTATCATTATCACATACTGTACAATGGAAAGATCCATTGACAATATTTTGTTAAAAAACTGGGCTACAAAAACTTCCTGGGGTCTATAGTAAAATGCAAACTGTCTAGAGTAAAAACAAGTCTGTGCTAGTAAGCACCACTTCTCAACTACATTTTTTTGTAGTCCCGTGGGCTACTAAAAACTGTGCAACCTTGTAAAAAAAAAAAAATTGTTTTTAAAGTGTTAATGGTGAGTTTGTGAATGTCAACTTCATTTAACTGGATGTGATCACTGAGACCATTAATACATCAGAAAGATACAACAATACTATGTTTAAAATGTGGGCTATTAAGATTTCCTGGCACTGGAGGCATTGTACAATGCACAGTTTACTAGCCATGCTAACCTGGGGGCTTCTTACCTGTCTTAACAAAAAGCTTCAAGCGTACATGCCTGCCAATATCAATTTAGCGTCAACAATCATTCTGGAATCTATTCCTGATACTTGACAATGTCTTGAGGTCAATGTACTGGTAATATGAAGAATTGATGGAATAACTTCCTTTTAAAAATGTTCAATTTTTTTTTTGCACTGCTTCGAAAAACTGGAAAGGGGAAAACCAAACTCACTGTGGAAAGTTTTCCTGTGAAAGGGAAATTTCTTACACTTAACAGGCCTCCACTTTTTTCGCAAAGTCTTGCAAAGTCTTACAAAGTGTCTTTCTGAACGTCACATAAAATGTGTCTGTACTTGAGTGGTGTGAAGGAAAAGCGTTACTTTCATTTACATGTATCCCCAGTGTATTTCATGGCTTTTTTTTGTAAGGCCTTATTAGAATTAGCGGCTACAGCTATGGCTGTTGCTAAGGCTGTTTCTAAGAGCGTACTCTATGTCAGTGCATAATTACACGGAAATCTAGTTGTAGCCATAGCTGTAGCCGCCAACTCGGACATGGCCTAAGATACGCCTACAGCTACAGTGTAGCTACAAATGTACATTGTACAGCAATGTTTTAGCCAGGGGTTGGTAACTAAAAGGGTGCCCAAATTTGCTGGAAATTTTAAAACTGGGTGTCCGAATTGTTCACTTGCAACACATTTACATTAAAATGACAGATAAAACAAGGTGTCCAAATTTAAAACAGGGTGTCCAAAAGACACCCAGACACCCCCTCTGGCTAACAGTAACACTATGCTGTACAGTAACACTGCAATGATACTTCTGTGACTGTACAGTAGCTGTCAACTGTCATAATTGCTGATTAAAGCCTGGGATAGCACTTAATCTGAGTTTCAAAAAGGCTCCCTCTGTCAGTTAACTATCCACACTGCAATATTAAGGCACTACATGAATTACAAGTTTTACCTTAGTCCTTCAGCTTGTTGAGGGGCATTTGTCTCGCAAATTAGATGTAATTTATTCTTTGTCATTTAACATTTGTAGCTCAGAACAAACAGATCAATTACCAAAAAGGTTGTTCCCTTTTTTTGATTTTGTTTTTCTTTCCCTTTTGAACATTTAGGCGGAAGAGCAAATGGACAAGGAATACGAGCAACAGAAAGAGGAAAAGAAAACAGTAAGTTTTCAACTTGGGGATCATTTCCCAGCTGGGTGTGTCAGGTCATGTGCTGACCTGTAATGGCGAAGGTCAATAAAGGTCGTGCTACTTGCTAGTTGAAATACATGTCAAGCCTACGTACACATTACAATATGTTTCACACCAAAGGTGCTGCTGAGGGTAGTCTTAAGTTGTTATTTCCCTATTGGCAACATAGAGTATAACATCATGTAGGTGTGGTTAAAGGCAGGGTATACCTTTGGTAATTACTCCAAAAATTATGACCATTAAAAACTTACTTGGTAAAGAGCACCGGAGAGCAGTTAATATTAAAAAACATTGAAACGACACCCTTCAAAGTTTTAGAGAAGGAGGTAATTTTTCACCCCAAAATTTAAATCTGAGAAAGGCTTCAGTCAGGCATGTGAAAGCACACAATTCTACAGTATGCAACAGGGGTGTTTTTTCTTTCATTATTTTCCTGCAACTTTGATGACCAATTGAGCCCAAATTTTCAAAGGTTTGTTATTTTGTGCGTACTGTATGTTGGGATACCTGAATAACAACTGACGGTTTGGGACTGTGGGGCATAAGGTGTTTAACCCTCCTACTGTCAGTGACTCTTGGCAACATTTTCCAGTGAGTTGACCAACCATTTGAAACCATTCGACTGCCAAGGTTGTGTACGGTGGCACAACTGTGCACAGAACTAACTGTGTACTGTGTACATGCATTCCCTCATGGTATCATATTTCAGGCTGGCATAGTTTATCTATCATTCAAAACCACTTGAATGGTAATGAATGGTCAGACAGCAGGAGGGTTAATCAAAGTTAGACCCATTGCACTAGCGCCATTCGCCACTACAGTCTACTTGTAGTGCTCTGCAGGCACTTCCATTGGAAAATCTCAAAGTCTATGGGAAACTTTTGAAGGGGCACTAAGGCCAAGACCAGGGCCCAATTTCATACAGCTGCTTAAGCACAAAAAGTAGCTAAGCACGACAAAATTATGCTTACCAGAATAAGGTTACCAGCCGAACTACCATACCACATGTACAATTTGTGACTGGTATCCTGCTGATTTCTGCTTAGCAGGCAAGTGTTAAGCAATATTTTGTGCTTAAGCAGCTCTATGAAATTGGGCCCAGGGCAACAGAGGCCATGGCCTCTGTAATACATTGTACATGTAAGTAGGCCATGTTCCAATACGCATGATCGACGTGCAAAGGATTCTGGGTGAAATCATGGCACGCTGATATTGAAGCGGTGCTGAACACAAATAAAAAACCCAGCGTAGTTACATGTTAACTACAGCATAGTGTTAATCTCGGCAGCTTGATTAATTTTTTTTATTTTTTGAACTGTCCTCGATATCCCAAGATGCGTTGTCAGGGCTAGAATTTGGGGAGAAAACCCACAAGACGGTAGGGCTTGTAGCTCAAAATATATACCGGACCGGAATTTTGAGTACAAGACCAGAATTGAAGTGAGAAGAAAACAAGCCTACACAGTTTAATAATTGAACTGTTTGAATTTGAAAAAGCACTAAGAGAAGATCTATCTCATTTGTATATTATGGGTAAGTAGTCTTCGATAATCAACAGAATTGTATTTATCAGACTGAAAGTCAACGTTTGAACAAAAAACACAAGACCGCTGGACTTGTCCGGACATTAGTTTACTGGCCCGATGCTAAAATCACTGGCCTCGGGCCAGCGGTCCAGTGTAAAATTCAAGCCCTGGTTGTGGTATATTTTGTTAGGATGGGGTGTGTGCATATATTTCACTTCCAGGCCCTGACGTCATTTTAATGAGACCCCCCAAGTTAACGGCTATTCTTATTACACTCAATGCTTACTTTACTTGGAATGTTTCATGTAGCATCGCCTCAGACAAATCATGGTAAACTTGCATGGTAAACACTGTCTTGTCATTGTAGTACATACAATGTATGCCTCCTCTTGCTTTTATGTTGTTGAGAGTGTTGTGTGCCTTGGGTGGTATAATTTGAATGCATCAATGAATTTATCTCGCCAAAGATTTATAAATTAAGAAATATCTGTTCATTCATCCACATAGTGTAAATAAACAAATTCACAAAACAATAATAATAACTACATCATGTAGGTCTTATACATGTATAGTGCACTTCACAATAACAAATCATTGAGTGCTTTTAGTGTCCTGGTCATTGGGCCAATAACAATAATCATTCTCTGCTCACTGGGGAGTATACAGCCCTGGGCTACCGTGGCACTCTGAATGCCTTTTCAAACTCAATATCAACCTCTAACCTTGCAGGTGCCCATTTATACCCCCTGGGTGAAGAGAAGCAATTATAGTAAAAGCATCTTGCTCAAGGACACAAAAATGTCATGCCCGGGATTCGAACCCACACTCTGATGTCTTAACCATCAGAACTTGAATCTGAAATCGCTTGGCCATGACACCCTAAACAATCTTGCTCATTCAAAAAATTTTGAAAAAATAATTCCCCCACCTTTCAAGATTAGCAGAATTTTTTTTTTCAGTTGGTCGATCACAGGCCACTGATCCTTTTCAAAATTTTTCAATTCCCTACAATTTTCTTACTCCCGACATGTCATATGATTCCTAAAGGCCTACATACGTGTTGTACAATGTACTCTAGTAATTGTGCTTTTCTTTTGTTCAATACACGTAGCACATTGTGATTTTATTAATTAACACTGACCCATTTTGAATTGGTAACCGTATGGTGCACAAATGTCTCACCTTTAATTGTAAAATGATCCCATGCATGCACACCACCTGTGTAAAGCTTTACAAATGAGTTTACTTTCTGTTTTGTACAAATGTATTCCTTTTTTTTTTTGCGTAGAAGTTTTTTAACAGGAAAAATCTGTGAGTTTATGTGTGTGCGTGTTTGTGTTTTTTTTTCTTTCTTTTTTCTGAATTCCATTATGGAGTACGTACAAAATGTACTTCATGTACAATGTATCATCATATTACATGGTTAGAAAGTGTATTGATGTGAGTCTGTTAGAACATGTAGAACACTGTATGGTCTAGGGGTTTCCATGCCCCATTTCCTTTGTTTATTTTCAAAGTGTTTTTTTATAATGTTGCAGTGTAAGGTATGTACCAGCGTGTTAGAAGTGTACAGCTGGTAATGTTCGCAAAGCTACTACTTAGCACATCATTAACCCTCCCACTTACCCCCATGGTTCTACACGCTGCAATTCCAACGTGCAGAAGTTTCAACTTGTAAAAACTAAGTAGTGTAATTTTGTGCGCATGTACATAAATAGTCAAATAGCAATCATTTTGTTAAAGGAACATTACAGAATTGGTTTTGCTAACAAAACAGTTGCTGGCAGTGTAAGCACTTTATGTAATCCACCGTATACATAAACTGACAAACCTGTAGAAGTTTGAGATCGATCGGCCATCTGGGTCGCGAGAAAATAGTGAAAAACCGATTACACATTTTGCATGAAATCATTTAGATTCAACAAATGAATAAAACGCTCACTGAGCGATAAACTCCAATCGGAAAATTAGTTTATTTATTTCTCATCAAATATGGCATTTCAGACAGAAATATTTCAAGGAATGTTTTCTACTATCATCATCATTAGACCGTTTAAGTTTGATGTAAATCTGTGATCAAAAAGTATTTTTTACAAGTTCTTTTCTTACCAATTCTGTAATGTTCCTTTAAGTGTTATTTATAGAAGGACTGCCCTTTGTAGTCATCTTTTTGTTCCCCCTTCAAGTGTTTTACTATGTGTACATGGGCCAAAAGATACCTTGTGAAGCAAGTCAGCACTCTTGCCTGGCCCCAGCCCAGTTTGCTTAAGAATTATTTGTTTTGCAATACATACATGTAGATAGTTCTCACTTGACGCCACCAAGTCGGTTCATCTTTACTGGCCAATCAATATTTTGTTTGTTAGTGCACAGCTTTTTCGTTGTGCATAAATACTGTGTGCGGCGAGCAGGAGTTTGATCAAATTCCTTGTAATTTTGCATGATTGGCTGCATAGAAATGTTAGTTGCAGCTCAAAGCCAAAACCCACAATGCCCGTAAAGATGGCGTCTGTCGGGATCTCATGTACAGAATCAAGCAACAACGGGCAATCATAGGGGTATTGATTCTGATTTTTTTTTGTGAAAGAGTGTTCCAGTTTGAACAAAAGAATATTGGCCAAAGACATCTTCGGCAGATGGCTCATAATGTCATTTTTGGGGGTCTGTCATGCTTTGGCCTGAGCTGCTGTCGTTTCTTAGAAACTGGTCATTCATTTCCTGTATGTTTCTAAAAATAAACATGAAAGCCCCCTGAATTGCTTTCAAACAAAATCCCCTGATGGCCAAATGCATTTCCTCTCCCTTGGATTACAACTTGACAAAAACAGCCTCCGCGAATCACAGGTCGATCCGCCCCGCCAGCTGTTGTGATTTGACGTTTCGCTGTGTGTGTGTGAGAGTACTGTACATGTAAAACCCAGATGCATGAACCCTTTGGTGTATTTATAACCGAGTTTTAGTGTTATTTATCTTTTAAATGGTACAAATATATGTATGAGTGCATTGTCGCAGAGTGTAAGCATGAGGTGAAATCTAGACTGTTCCATTTCATGAGGCGAAGCCGAGGGAAATGGAACAGTCCAGATTTCAACATTGGTCAAGTAAAATGTCCAGATGTCAGCGTTGGTTAAATACAAAGTCTCTTAGACATTTTATAATGTAGGTGTACTACATGTACCCGCACTATGTTTTCAACACAGAATAAATTTTTCATGCTTAATTTGCATGAAACTAGTTTTGAAATTTGAGATTCTGACCGAATGTTCGATTTGCGCCGACAGAAAATCGGGGGTGCAGCTCCACCCGTAGTACCCAACTCCAGCGGAGGAAGCTCATCACGGCGAGGGAGCGAGGACTCCACAGAAAATGAATCTGCCAGTATCAAGGTAAAGAGTCTTCCACAAAATACAGAATTGGGGGACCTCATTCATATTGATTATTCTCACTCGGGTCCTCGGTGAAATTTCTCAAAGTTGTCTCCAGGGGATTCTATCAAACTTCTCAGTACTTATTCATGTGTTTTTATAATGCTTGAACCCCCTTTTAAAGTCACATTGTGGACCAGCTACATGTACATGAGAACATTCTTGGTTGTGCTGACTCATTGTGAGAATTTCGCTTGCTCTGGTCCTTTGTGAAATTTCTCATGTTTCGAGTTCTTGCACACTAAGACTGACATCTGTGTTTATGTACATGTAGGTGTACATATACATGTAGAGGTATGAGAAAAATTGGGTTTCACTTAGGTCCTTTGTGACATTTCTCATGCGTGTCGTGAAATTTTGTTTTACAAAATAGCGGACTGTGTTCATTCATGAAATTACACAGAAAACACTCAATTTCAAGGGATATTTTTGTGAATCATTGTATTCTACTTTTAAAAAAATCCTTCCAACCATATCTATGTCATAACAAACTTTTTTTTGTAGCCCAAAGCGCCCAATCTGAAGGTAACGTGTCCGTGAAAAATTGCAGTAAAAATTATTCCAGGTTTAAAAAATCTTTTTCGCTATCTTGTTTTGACTCTTCTTTTTGTTATTGCTTTGCCATAAATTATTCATACAACTTAATGTGAAAATTGCACTCGTATCAGGTACAAGTCTAAGAATTTGTTTTAGTGAGAGATTTAAATTGTGGCTAATATGTTAGCTTGACTTACTGTACTTGAACTGGACCAGGCAGAAGGGTACATGTAGAAGTCAAGCACATTCTCAGGCCTGGAATTTCATCTTTGAGAGGGCAAGGTCATTTTCATTTGGCAAAGGGCACTTCCATTGGAAAATGTTAAAGTCTTTGGGAAACTTTTGAAGGGGCACCAAGGGCTAAGACCAGGGGCCGATTTCACAAAGAGATAAGACTAGTCTTATCTGAAGTTAGGACCAGTAACTGGTCTTAACTTAAGACTAGTCCTATCTCTTAGCATTGCCTGGGACTAGTCCTAAGTAAGGAAGAGTTTTGTGAAATCGACCCCAGGGCAACAAAGGCCGTGGCCTCTGTGTAATTCCAGGCCTGCTGAGTCCAGGTCAAGATTCCATGCTAATGGTTTTAACAAGCAATTAAGGGTACGCCGTGAGACTGCAGGACTTTTTTCACCTTTGTGTAGCCACAGACAGAGGAAGAGACGCCGGATGAGCAGCCGGCCGATAATCAGTCCGATACCATTCAGATGGTTTGTATATATCAGAATGAAGGCACTTTAATGCATTCCATGCAACCTGCAACCTAGACATTTATCATGGTGTGACCATCTTGATTAATAATCGCTGTTCACAGTACAGACGCATCGCCCATTTGTTTGCAGAATTGACACTTGATAGTTAAAAAAAGATCAGATAGCTATCTCCTTCCTTTGAGGAAGTTCTCAACTTTATTGGAGACAATTAATAAATAAATGGTCACCGTTGCTTTAGTAATGGTTAAGTAACTTCTATGAACCGGGTTAATAGAAGTTACTAAACCATTACTTGCCAACATGTAAGCTGGCAACAGCCATCAATTTGCATGTTACAAGAACTTTGTTGCATTGTTCCTGTATGCGAAAAGTTGAAACATCATCTGTCAACATTTTTTTGGAGTAAAAAAAGTCAAACTTTTGTTGGTGATTGGCAAATTGGGCGATGCAACTGTAAAGACGAAGTACATGATTGGCAGTCATCGAGAAAAGAAATAAAAGACTAGCTTCAGTCTGACAGCTCTCTGATTATGGTTAGATATCAACAGTACAATCCTCCAGAGAAATATTTTCCATCGGCACATGTATACTGGTCGAGGAAATAACAATTGAAATCCCGCAAATTCGTAAATTTACTTAAATTGATTGGATCATTTTGACTAAAATTCTCAATCAAATCCGCCTTATATAATTGTGTCCAAAAATGTCTGACAACACATGAACTATTTGTTGCTGTTTTCAACCAAAGTTTATGAAATTGTCACTTATGGCAGGTCTTGAATATCATCTTTAAGAGGACAGGGTCATTTCACTGTGCATCGGGCACTTCCATTGGAAAATCTTCAAGTTTACGGGAAACTTTTGAAGGGGCACCAAGGCCAGGGCAATGAGGGCCGTGGCCTCCATGGCCTCTGTGTTATTCCAGGCCTGTTATGGTGGTGTTGTATTTTAATACATGTAGGTGATGGAAAAGAATTCAGTCATTCCAAAAAGAAATCAATGATATACATGCAAACATAGTCTGACCCCCTTTCTTGTAAATTGAGAATCACTATTCATTATTACTGTTCAAGTACATAAGGAACGTGACAGGGATAGTTGCTACATGATAAATGTCTATAGCATGTGGTGCTTGCAAACAGTCAACCCTCCCAATCTTAACTTATGAAATAGTTACAAGTAATTGACTGGCCTATTGTACACGCAGTGCCAGTCTTCAGTGTGGTATAATGGGGTGAATGCATCTTAACTGTGTGTTCATTGTGATTCCACCCCTCAAAACCTGACAGTCGTGTGGTTTTGAGTGATCTATCAGCTAACCTACTTTTTAAACGATTTACTAAGGACTGGGAAAGTGTATGGAAAACAGTTCAGGTGAATTAAATCTCTATTATAACCAAGTGCTGGTTCTGGGTTCTTTGCAGAACTAACGCTTCTCCAAAAAGAGGTTTAATTCATACGTTATTAGTACCCGTAAACCTAATCAGTTCTTACTTTTTACACCACACAAAGCTTTCAAATCTTAGTTAAATGGTAAACTGATCATAGGGTACCAGTTAACCCGTTGTTCTACTGGTAAAGCTGAGCCATGCTCCGTGAAACTGCATGTGTGCTTGACATAGAAAGACAAACTACAACGATTATGGTCAACCATTCGCCAAAGCATGTGCATTTTCCTAACTGATGATTGGGCCCAGAAAAGGAAGTGTTTTAAAAAGAATGTTGTTCTTTGGGTCAAGCTAGCAGAACTTTCTTTCAGAGACAACTATGACTGTTACATTCACAGGTAAAACTTAAACGCATGATTCTGCTAAAAAAGAAGTTTGTGTAATTCGGGCATGATATTCTTCCTACCTTAGTTTGAGTTTCAATTTGTTTGCCCTTGGAAAAACCGGAAAAGTTGTGATTAAATAGCCTGAAAAATCTATTATAAAGCGTGCCCCATTCGTAAGTATGGTGGTTTGTACTTGATAAAATGTTCCCGCTGTTTTTTTCCAAGGACCAAATGCCTGATTATAATAAGTCAACATTTTGTTTCAGATAGGAACTGCTAAAGAGTCAATGACATGTTTGTGTTATCTCTATACAGTGTTGCTCAGGATGTTATTAAAAATGATAAATACACATGTGTACATCCTTGATGCATCATTTTACACCATTTTAACATGAGATTGGAGTCTTGTAATTATTTTCCACATTTTCCTACAGTATAAGAACTTTTTATCAATTGAAAAATTAGTGCATCACAAAACTGAATTTGACCTTGGATCTCCTCTTTTAAGGGCATTGGTTTAAATTTTCCAGCCTTTTTTGAACTTTTTGACCAATGTTGTGTCTCTAGAGTTAGAGCATGAAGCAAACAAGTTTGCCCTGTGAGAAAAGTGTTGCATGCAGTGACTAGGGTTTGCTTTGATCCATTGGATTGGAGTTCTACAAAACTCACTTTTGATATTACTGTTTTTCAAAGATTTTTCCAGGCAGGCTTTTGAAAAAAGAATTTGCTTAAAGTTAGTTTCACTTTCTGTCCACTCCAGCGAAGGCATGAAAAAAAGTGAATTTTTTAAAAGCGTTTTTTAGAACTTTTGACCACAAAGCTTTTTAACCTTTTTCCATTGTACATGTAATTAGGATATTTTCAGGAATGTTCATACTCTAGACAATCAAGCAGAAATTCTCCAACCACATCTAGAAAGTAATAGAGATTACAGTTTTGTTTGACAGATCCCTAACCTGGACCACACGTAGGTTTTTTTTTATCATGTGTATATTAAAAAAAAAAATTTTACCAGGTATTTCTAATTAGACAGGAGTTCTTTTTTAGGCATGAAAAAGGTGTGATTTTCCCATGGCGTGTGAAGGGTAAAAGCTTGTGCACAGTGTCATGAATGTTGTTGATAATTGTTGTATTTTAGCCTAAAACGTCTCAATTTTAATGTTCTCACAGAGCAATACTTCTGAGTCTCTGGGTGAAGAACCCAGCCCTCAAGACATGGTATGTTATCCAATCAGCTACGGTTATACTCGGTGCTGCACTAGCAACAAATGCTCATTTTCATTTGTGATTCCTTTTGATTGGTTGAAAGTTTACTAACAGACCTGCTCGTTAACCAATCAGTGCGCTCCTTATCTCTTGCTCACACACTCCCTCCCTTCAGTAGTTGGAGTTTAGTACATAATGAGGGAGTTTTTGAACGTTAGGTTGAGACATGGTATGGGAGTCACAACAGTAAACTGCAAATTTTTTTCCAATAATTGTGCAATAATTATTCACAAACTGTTTTCCAAAAAGGTCCTCTTTCAAAAAATCTGTGTGGACTGAGTAAAAAAAATGACTGTTTCTCATTTTTTTTTTCCCGGAAAAAAAACGATCCTCAAATACCTTTTGGATCACACATTTTTTGTTCATTTATTTCTCAAAAAACAAGTTCACACCTTTGTCGTCTCCAAGTCCATGGTTCAAAATGAGTTCAGCAGTTTGCGCGAACACATAATGAGAACCTGTACATTGTAGTATTAGATATTGTTTTCAATCATGAGGTTTTTTTTTTTTCTTCTTTTTCTTGGAGCTGAGGTGAAGCTTCCAGTGGTCATTTATAGAGATTGTGTAAACTTACATGTAGATGTGTGTCATTCACTTGACTCTGTATTATTTATGCCATTGTAGACTGCAGGGCTCGATTTTAGGAGCACAATCCACAAGACTGCAGGGCTCGTAGCTCAACATTTTCACTGGACCAGAAATTCTTTTTTACAAGACCAGAATCCAATTGAGAAAAACACCTTTTACACAGTTTAACAATATAAACTGTAAAAAAATTTAAACAAGCACTAAGATAAATACTCATTTGTTTTATGGGTAAAGTATACTGAACTGAATTGAAATTAACAATGTATTTATCAGTCTCAAAAGTAAAAAAAAAATCTTCGAGGCTTTTCTGGTTGTGAGGTTACCGGCCCGATGCTTAAATCACTTATTACTCTGTGGTCCAGTGTTGGTTTCGAGCCCTGAAGTTCATCACATGCTGATGACATCTCCATTGTTGATCTTGTTGTTATGGGTAGAGGTTTTAGCAGGGGGGAGGAGCCGAGGCCTTTTAAACAGGGGTGTGAAGTTCTCCAGTTTTGTTTATGTCTGCCAGGTGGAAAACAAAAAAATGCAGTAATTATTTCATCTCGAAACGAAAGTAAATCACTCTTTGATCCTCTTCTCAAACACTGAGGATACTGTTTCTGAAAATCTCTTTGGAATCTACAAACATGTAACTCCGAGGGTTATCAAAATGTGGAAGTGCAGGGCTCGAATGACATCCAAGACCGCAGGACTTTGTACATGTACATGTAGTTCACAATTTTTTACTGCACCAGAATTGGTTTCACAAGACCAGGATCAAAATGATTAAAAACAACTTTCTACAATGTACTCGAAACTGCTTTTATTCTCTATGATCAAGAGAACACTCATATCATTTGTGGTATATGAGTAAGTATACTTCGATACTCAACCCGATTGAAAGTTGTTTGTTCTCCGAAAAGTAAACATTGGAGAATTGTTGTGTGTGTAATGACACAGTGCTCGGTTTTATTATTCAAATGAAAAACACAAGACTGTCGGACTTGTCTCTGTCATGAGTTTACTGGCCCGACACTGAAATCACCGGCCCTCGGGCCTGCGGTCCAGTCTTAAATTTGAGCCCTGAAATGCCATCATTTCAACATACATGTACTTCCTAAGATCTTAATCCGAGGTTCAGACTGTTTCGGGTCAGCATTGCCTCTCACCCCTGTCTTAAGGCCCTTCCTCTCTGATCGCCTACTATGTGTACTATCTTTTTTTAGAGAAATCTCGTCATTACTCCTTCAAACATTCTAGATGGAATGGGACTAGCCCATTCTTGTATTTAGATTTCCTAGCTTGACAGACAACGTGCAATCAGTCATTTAGATCATTGTGTAGTTTCATGATAATCTTCTCGAGTTTGGTACCTGCACTTGTTTTGAGTGGCTTATATCATTGGTTTGAACTAGGGGGTGCGGAAGTTACTCCGCAAGTAATGATGTGACAATAGACTGTGCAAGTCTCGCGTATATTCGGACTTCCAATGGACTATTTTTGTTGTTGATGTAGTGACACAGTCCTCGGTATTATTATTCAAACGAAAAACACAAGACTGTTGGACTTTGTCCTGTCTTAAGTTTACTGGCCCGACACTGAAAATTTATGCTGTGTGTGCGTGTGCGTGTGTAAAACCATTGGATTTCCTCGCCTCCTTGCAAACATTTCAGGTCATTTCAAAAAGCTGTAGCCCTTTCCCCCCCCCCCCCCCCTGAGTGAAGTGAACTGTTGTTTTGGAACGGTTTGAACCCACTGAACAGATGTGCCTGACGACCCTTGTCATACTTTGACACTTGACATAAGAGGAGCTGTGCATCCCTGTTTAAGATATCGATTAATGAACCAGGAATCAATAAATACAGACGTTAACCTGTGAAATGTTCCCTGCTTTTATCTCAGTGACCCTTTAAAAGGCAGGATATACTTCTGGTAATTGTCAAAGACTAGTATCCTCACTTGGTGTATATCCAAACATAACCAGATAACATGACGAACCTGTGAAAATTTAGGCTCCAATGGTCATCGTTACTTCAGAGGGAGTTGTTTCTCAAAATGTTTCATACTATCAGCAGCTCTCAGGTACTCCTTTACAATTAAATTAAGTTTTATATATGGTGATGTATTTCTTGAGTAATTACTAAAAGTATCCACTGCCTTAAAAGGAATATTATTTAAACAAAATCCTTACCGATGAAACTCATCAAAGATGGATTGAGCTTTCTTAGAAATATTTTAGTTCTTTTGCTATTATTCATCGATTTAAGTGTTTTTTTTTCTTGTGTAAGGAATTAAAAAGCAATGTGATATTATTTGTCTCAAACGCCAATGTATGACAAAGCACTGTGTACTCGGTACTGTCCATGCCGTGCAGGGAAAAACAAAATCCACAGGTGGGATTCGAACCCACCTTCTTTCACATTCTATAGGAGATGCTCCTGCGGCTGTTGTCGTCACCCGAGCTTGCCCAGTGTGGCCGCATTCAACAGGGTTAGAAAACAACGAACGAGGCATTTAAACTGTAGTAAAAGTCAAAATGAGAACAAAAGGAGCTTTCCAGTTTTAACTTTGTTAATATCATCATTATCTATTTTGTTACAAGAGTGCATAATAGGTACCAGTTTTATACTAAACTACATTACTTCAGAGGGAGGTGTTTCTCAAAATGTTTCATACATGTACCATCAGCAGCTCTCAGGTGCTCCTTAACAACTAAATTAAGTTTTGATATGGTAACGTGTTTCTTGAGTAATTACCAAAAGTAATTACTTCATAATCAACACAGGCCTGTAGCTGTACACGGAATGATGAGCTCTAGTGCACTCTCCGTAGATTGATACGGGGTAACAAAAATCGCAGTAACTGGGTGTGAGAGTTCATATAAATCCATGTACAGCCACAGGGCCTGCTTTGATCATGACGGCGCGGTCACTTTAATTGTTAGGCTTTTGCTTTTCATTTTTTTTTTAGTTTTGATTTTGTAGTGGCTCCTTAGTTTTGACAGACACAATTTTAGTTTGCTTGAAAGTATTTTGTATCTAATGCAGAAATGGGACGTACACTGTATGGTAAGATCAGAGGTAATTTTGCATTTTCACAGCATTAACGATTTTTTTTGTGTGCAAAGTTAACAGGCTGTACTCAAAACCTGAAGTGTGCAACAAACATGTACAAGATCATGTCTGTTTGATGGAGGATGAAGCTTGATTGCATTAGCTGTGTATGAATGTTTTGTAATGTACGTAATTTGCATTATGCGTGATCGGTATGAATATTCATGAGCCATTACTAAACTGTTGAATATGCATCGTATGGTAATGTTCCCAGGAGTTGCTAGCTGAGCTGGAAGAGAAATACAAGAAGGCCATGATGAACAATGCACAGCTTGACAATGAGAAAGGCACCTTGATATTTGAGGTGGACATGCTGAAGGATCTACAAGAAGATCAGGAGGAAATTATGATGGAAGTACAACGAGAAGCCAGGGACAAGCACAGGGTAGGTGAACGAACGGCATTGTGCCCATGTCGTGGTACCCACTGGGCGTAAGAGCTATGTATTTAGGGTAGGGTACCTTAAGGTGGAAAGAGAGTGGGGGAAAATAATGTTGGTGGTATAGTGAGAAGCAAGGGACACACACAGGGTAGGGTGAGGTGGATATGGTGGAGGAAAACACTTATACCCATGTTGTACCCACTGGGTGTGGCTACCTGGGGTAGGGTACCGTAAATTAGAATGAATGGAGGAGGAAATTATTATGGTGATACTGGGGGAAATAGGAACAAGCGTAGGGTAAATGTAGGTGAAAGGGAACATTTATACCCATGTTGTGGTACCCACTGTGTGTAAGAGCTATGTCGGGGGTAGGGTACCTTAAGGTGGAAAGAGAGTCGAAGGAAAGGATAGTGGTACAGCGGGAAGTGGGGGACGAACAGTGTAGGTGAAGGGAAAGATTTATACCCATGTTGTGGTTCCCACTGGTGTATGAGCTACATTGGGGTAGGGTACCTTTAGATGGAAAGAAAGAGGAAATGATGATGGTACAGCGGGAAGTGAGGGACGAGCACAGTGTACGATATAGGTGAAGGGAAAGATTTATACCCATGTTGTGGTTCCCACTGGTGTATGGGCTACATCGGGGTAGGGTTCCTTTAGGTGGGAAGAAAGTTATAGGAAATGATGATGGTGGTACAGCGGGAAGTGAGGGACAAACACAGTGTAGGTAAAGGGGGGAAGGAACAAACTAGGTATCCAAAGCATGGTAATTCATTGATGATCTTTTTTTTTTCATGCAGGAACTCGAAAGCAAAAAGAGAGAAAACCTCTTACTAAAGAAAGAAGTATCTACCTTGAAAGAAATGGTATCACAACGAGACACGCTTATAGCTGTAAGTTTTGAAGTTGTGCATCTACGGTTATTTTCCCGAACGGTTTAATGGAACATGAGACTTTCATTGAACCGCTGAGGGCCTTTCTACTTATTACAATCTGAACTATGAGCCAACCTGTAAGGGAAGCGTTTCAGGGTCAATACCAATTGTATGCTAAGCAGAAATGAGCAGGATACCAGTCTCAAATTGTACATGTGACGTGGTATGTTGGCTGGTAACCTTATTCTGGTAAGCTTAATTTTGTTGTACTTAGCTACTTTGTTGTGCTTAAGCAGGCCTATGAAATTGGGCCCTGGTGTGTTCCTTGAAAGTGAAATACATGTAGAATAGTTCTCAGGCTCTTGTGAAGTATTTTTCTTGTCTGGAAACTGAATCAGTTCAGTTCTAGGGTTTCTCATTTGCTGTTTGGATTACTTGCCGACCACTGAACAGTTTCGCTTCCACAAGCCCATCTGCATTTCCTTTGGCTCATACAACTTTGATGTAGTTTCCTTCTAACATTTTTTATGTTTGTTTTGGACTTAATAGTTTTGAAGGTTCTTGTGAAGTGTTTTTATGATCTGGAAAGTAATCAGTTCGGTTCTAGGGTTTCCCCTTTGCTGTTTTTTTTTTATTACTTGCCGACCAGAGCAGTTTCGCTTCTGCTAGGCCCATCTGCATTTTTCACTGGCTCATACGTCTGTATGTATAATGGTTTCCTTCAAACATTTTGTGTTTGTTTTGGACTTCAAATGAAGCTATTACTTTTTTTGTGGCCTGTTGTAGTTTACAGGTAGCTGTAGATTAAAGGGATTATACATGATTGGTAGAGCTGACTAGATAGTCGCAGACAGTGTTCATGTTTTATGTGATCAACCATAAACACTTATGAAATAAAAAAACCTGTGAAAACTTGGGCTAAATCCGTTGTTTGAGTCAGGAGAAAACAGTAAAAAAAAAAGAACATCCACAATTTCAGCATGTAAACACTTTGTCCTTAATTTGGGTTGTAACAACTGAAATCAGCTGTAGCACTGTTTTTTTTTAAAAATAGGTTTTTAGATAGTCTTTCAAATATGGCTTCATTTCAGAAAGAAATGTTTCACAAAAAAAGAAATACACCACAATGTGTCCAAACCTGTAGTTTTGTATTTCTGGTGATGCCCAGAGTCTATAAACCTCCTGAGTTGTAACGACTGAGAGGTTCCGGGTCTAAAATAAGGGGGAGCCAAGAACCTTAAGCCATTTTCAGTAATTTTCACATTCCCCTAATCTCACCTCTTAATTAGTTTACCGGCCAATCTCTAAAATCACTGGCCTCAGGGGCCTGCGGTCCATTGTAAAATGTTGAACCCTGCACGGTGACCATCCACATTGCTAGGGTTATAGAGCGAACAATGTATTGTATTCTGTTCCTTTCATGGAAGCAACCAATCAAGCTCGAGGCAAATTTCAAAGTCAAAAGAGGATGTGAGTTGGCGCCTATGGTACAGTTAAAAAAAGAAAACTCACTATTTGCCGATAACTTGCAGGAAAACGGTCTCCTCCTGGTGGGAAAGGAAGAACGTCTCTCAGACGATGACATCACGGAGAGTGACACCTCACACAAACCCAAACTTCCCAAAGTCGGGACCATAGTCGTCGTATCGCCGGAGGCGGCGGAGCTCTTGGAGGTCGTCGGGGATGGACCCCTCGATGTCCGGCTGAAGAAATTCGTTGAGGAAAGAAAAGAACTCTTAGAAAGAGTAAGTTTTTATTTTTTTGACAAGTTTCCACGAAAGTCTGAGCTGAACTAGGGAATCACAAGATTTGCCAATTTGTCTTGTTGGCTGAAGGTACTACATAAATTTGGTCTCAATAAAACAAAATAATTCAAAAACCGGTCTTAAAAATGTTTCTCACTGTTAAAGCGCTACAGGCTTTGCGCTTAAGCTTTTTGTAAAGTAGCCCGCCGGGCCAGTAAACTGTGCATTTTACTTACCCCAGGAAGTTTTAGTAGCCCAGATGTAAACAGGAATTGCCATATAAATGTAATGTTCTGATGTGTTAATGATAAATTATCAAATGAAGTTATATTCACACACTCAATAACGATAAACACATTTTACACATTAATTATTTACATTTGAAAAGGAAGAAAGGAGCATTTTAAACAAGTAGGTTGCACAGTTTTTAGTAGCCCACAGGGCAAGTTGAGAAGTGGTGTTTACTAGCCCATAGCATTTTTTACTAGACAATGTATGCCGGGCTAGTGTTAAGGGCGAGCCCTGCGCTATGAGTACCTAATTGTAGATACGTGCACTATATAAGACTCTGGCATTACTGTTGTTATTATATAAGAACTGAGTGTTACCACATGTATTATCCCTAAACTTATAAATGTTAATCTGTGCCCTCTTCCTTTTTCACGGCTTATTCTAGATAAGAAGATTAGAAATTGATTTAGAAGAAGAGAAGGAGAAAGCTGCCACAGCGGAGAAGCGACGACCCCATCAGAGTGCCTCCTTCAACGGTCCTGATATAGAGATGCTAGACATCCAAAGTAAGTCTTGAAGACATACTGCGATTGTTTGAAGTAACACTCACTTAGAGGAACATTACAGAATTGGTTTTTGCTAACAGAACGCCTCCTTCAACGGTCCTGATATAGAGATGCTAGACATCCAAAGTAAGTCTTGAAGACCTACTGCGATTGTTTGAAGTAACACTCACTTAGAGGAACATTACAGAATTGGTTTTTGCTAACAGAACGCCTCCTTCAACGGTCCTGATATAGAGATGCTAGACATCCAAAGTAAGTCTTGAAGACGTACTGCGATTGTTTGAAGTAACACTCACTTAGAGGAACATTACAGAATTGGTTTTTGCTAACAGAACGCCTCCTTCAACGGTCCTGATATAGAGATGCTAGACATCCAAAGTAAGTCTTGAAGACCTACTGCGATTGTTTGAAGTAACACTCACTTAGAGGAACATTACAGAATTGGTTTTTGGTAACAAAACAGTTGCTGGCAGTGTAAGCACTTTATATAATCAACCATATACATAAACTGACGAACCTGTAGAAGTTTGAGATCGATCGGCCATCTGGGTCACGAGAAAATAGTGAAAAAACCGATTACACATTTTGCATGAAATCATATAGATTTAACAAATGAATAAAGCGCTCACTGAGCGATAAACTCCAATCGGAAAATTATTAGTTTATTCATTTCTCATCAAATGGCATTTCAGACAGAAATATTTCAAGGGATGTTTTCTACTATGATCATCATTAGACCGTGTAAGTTTTATGTAAATTGTGATCAAAAAGTATATTTTACAAGTTCTTTTCTTACCAATTCTGTAATGTTCCTTTAAACATGCGTGATATACTTTCTATACATAAACCCCCCTGGGAAAGTTTATCCAGTCTTGATTGGTGGAGAGGACCATGTTCAAAAGTGCGATACAAACACAGTTAGAGAAGTACGAAAAGACGTGATTTGTTTTTGTCATTTCTTGGACATTGTCGTCTAACTATTGTGCTGTGAGTTGTTTGTCTTGATTTTGTTCTCTGCAGGAGAAGCCAGTCGGCAAGTCAACGAGTACAGATTCAAATACCAGAAAGCTGAACAAGAATTACAAACACTAGAAGGGCATGTAAGTACAAATCGCTATCTGAAGAGGATATTTATAAACAACTACCCAGTCAGTTTCCCTTGTGGTTTATTACTTGATATTTGAAATGAAAGGTAGCATCCCCATAAGGTGATCCTTGTGCTGCCCCTTCCGGGTTGTATTGTTAACTTGGGTGTGATCCCTGGCTATACTGCAGTCATACAGGTTGAATGGCTTCTGACTGTCGCCCCCGAACAAAAAATATTGACAAAATAGGGAGACCGTTAACACCAGGGCTAGATCGGTCAGTTGGCAGAGAGCTGCTTCCCAGGTTGTATCCTAAACTTGGGTGTGATCTCTAGTTATACAGCAGTTACAGGTTGAACGGCTTCTGACTGGCACCCCAGAGGCTTGGAGATAGGCAAAATGGGAAGACTGCCAACATTTACACTTCTCCCGTCCAAATTGCAGCCTAACAATAAATTGTCCCGTGTTGTCCTGTGGTAGGTAATGAGGTTAGAAAGTCAACTCAAACGATGCAAGACGTCGTCTGAAACGGCAGAGAAGGTCGAAGAGGAACTCAAGCAGGAACGACGTAAACTCCAAAGAGAGGTACGTACGGTGAAGGTGTTGATAGCCTTATTATTATTTGTAATTTCTGGTAAAGAAACCAATGATCCGTTAAAAGAACACTTGATCACTGTCACTCTGAAGCCACACCAAACCACACCGATCACACCGATCCACACCAAACCACACGCATGGTGCCAAAAATGAATACTCTGCGTTATGAGTTTTCATGAAGAAACACTTTGTATTTGCGCACTGGTTTGTACACGACGTGCTGCACACAGACCTTGTTTGAGCAGTTTTCCACAAAGAAACACTTGTATAAAATAGTTAATTCAACATACTTTGGTAAAAATAACAACAGATTTGCATGATTTAAAATCTCCACTTTCATGCTTGGTAAAAAGTCAAAGTTTAAATGGCAACCAGTTTCCGAAACAATTATTCCAAAAATAGTTTAACTTCAAACACGTTTTTTTTCAAACATGCTGCAGGGGCTAAAGTGTCTTTTTGTGAAAACAGTGACAAAATCTTGCCATGTTTGTGTCTATGTGTCTAGAAAACTTTGAATTATATTACAAAACTGATGAAAAATTAAATAAATACAATTCTTGTTTCTCACTTTTTTTTCTCTCTCTCCAGATCCGTACTTTAAGAGATAGAAGCGAAGAAATTGAAACCGAGAATAGCCACCTGACCAAGCGACTTGAAAAACTCAAAAGCGGCAAGCTGAGTCTGATCAAGTGATGGGAAGTGCGCCCTCGCTAGGTCATCTTCATTCACTATTTTATACAGCCTAAACTTGAATCAAATGACTACCGCCGTCGCTACACAAACAGCCAGAGAAGCACCAGCAAAAAGATTGGAGCAGACAGTTTGTTATTAACGAGTTTAAACCGCACACTCTTGGTATTACGACGACAGGTCTGGAACGCTTTGTAGCCCAACGCTTTCGTGGGATCCTTTCAGCCAACCACAGAGTCTTTGTTAAAGCTGTGCAAGGCATCATTATTGCACACTGATGATGGCAGCTCCACAAACTTAGGCCCGGGATTCCTCGGCTCACAGAAAGATACATGGGACGGGAAATTAGGGTTTTTCGAGAGAATGAGCTTCCAAAAAAACAGAGAAATGCTGTATATTAAAGAAGTAACCATTTCCAAGCTTGAGAAACAAAAGCAATTTCAACTTTGATGTGCGTAAATTTTAACTTCTATTTCCAGCAAACAGTACACGTATACAATAATAATCTCCTTTCAAATTCTACTCCGTGATTATAATTGGCCAAAACATAACTTCACTGCACATGATTCGTGTATAGCACATGTATAATGAAACCATCACCACCCACCACCCCCCCTCCCCGCACTCATTTTGCTGAACAAACTGTTAAGCAATTTTGCCTGCTTAAGCAGCTCTATGAAATTGGGCCCAGTAACGGTGGCATGTACACACAATATTCGACATTTTCTGCCTGCTCGAAGAAACTTTGTCATGGCGACAGCGAGGCAGCCCATATTATATGTTCAGCGCCTTAACATACAATGCACACCTGCCTTTAAAGGCACCGGACACTATTGGTAATTACTCAAAATAATCGTTAGCATAAAAACTTACTCGGTAACTAGCAATGGAGAGCTGTCGACAGTATAAAACATTGTGAGAAACGGCTCCCTCTGAAGTAACGTAGTTTTTGAGAAAGAAGTAATTTCTCAGTAAATTATTTGAGTTGATTTTGAGACCTCACGCGTGAGGTCTCGAAATCAAGCAATCTGAAAGCACACAACTTCATGTGACAAGGGTGTTTTTTCTTCCATTATTATCTCGCAACTTCGACGACCAATTGAGTTCAAATTTTCACAGGTTTGTTATTTTGTGCATATGTTGAGATACACCAAGTGAGAAGACTGGTCTTTGACAATTACCAAAGGTATCCAGTGTCTTTAAGCAAGCACAGGGGGCAAGCAATTGTTTTAATACCCAACTCTCATCTGTTGGATTGTTTTTCACGGCTTTGTAAATTGGTGGTTTTTTTTTTAAGGAAATGTTTGCCAAATACCAAAATGCTTCCAAATATTTAGGTCTGGAAGTCTCTTTTAATGAGAGTTCTTAATAGGATATAAGTATAACCAATAAGCATTTCTGTTTTTAACGCCATAATACACATAAAAGTAGGTAGCGAGACTCCGTACTGCCAACCACATTGCTTTGTTTTCAACCTGGCGACACATTGTGTGAAAGCGTTGTCCTGAAATTGCCAGGTTTTTTTAGTTTGGCTTTATCGGTTGGGGAAAAAACTACAAGGGGTCAGCGTTTTTCTTGCACTTCCATCGTTTTTATCGATTTCTGTTATTTTGTAAGTGTCATACAGTAACTGTTAATGGTAAGCGAGATTCAATACTGCCAACCACATTGCTTTGTTTTCAACCTGGCGGCACATTGTGTGTAGCGTGTCCTGAAATTGCCAGTTTTTTAGTTTGGTTTTATCGATTTCTGTTATTTTGTAAGTGTCACACAGTAACTGTTAATCGGTAACCCCAATAATGATCATGCTTTACTACCGGCATGCAACAGCATGTTGTCAGAATATGGGAGCATCTCAAAAGTCGGGTTTGTTCTGGGCGCAAAAGAACGTTCTTGTCGGCACACGCCCGCAAAATCTATCGAACCACCAGAACGTTCCACTATCTTGAGCAGATATCTCACCACTAGCCCACCGAGCGTGCTCGGTGATGAGAGGCCGGTTTGAAGCCCGTAATCAGCACTGGGTACCACAAAGATTTTGAGCTGGTGTGAGCTTTCCAACTCAAAGGGCAAAGAACAACATCTCATTTTGGTCAAGAGTTGTGATACAATGGTTGGAGGTGAGTTATTATAAACAATCTCCGAAAAAAGATGCAACGTTAAGCACAAATTGAATGTGAAGGTGGTATTTTATGCGACTCAAAGTGGAAAAAGATAGTCAATCAACATTTCCATTTTTTGCAAAACTAGTTTTGAGGTGGCCCATTTTTTTAAAATTTTATTTATCGGTGCTTACATTTTAGTCCTTTTATAATTTCAAACGTACCTCTAGACATGCTAAAACTCTGGACTCAATTCTGGCAGTACAGGTAGCCCACTTTACAGTGTCGTATTCCAACATCTTTTTGTTGACTATAAAGTGCCACATGTTCAAGCGTTGTTGAATTGTACATGTATATTTTATGAGCATTAGCCAGCACTAGACAAGTACTTGGTTGCTTTTTTCAAAACTCCTTAAAAGTCGTTTTGTTTTTTTCCAATGTTTTGCGCACCTGATTAGTTGGATCTTCCGATCTCGGACCCAGCAAAAGAGGCTAGCTTGAGATTCGTATTTCATTGTAACTTCTTTTCTTATAACGTCAGCATTTAAAAAAAATGTTTTGTTTGGCAGTGTTAACTAGTCTCGGACTATTACGAGTGGCATTGCAATGTAGTAACCATTCAAAGGGCTTCCCAAGATTGATATTAAACCTTAGTTTATTTGTTATCAAAGACAATTTTGTGAAACTAAACAATAGTTAAATGGTTTAGAGAACAATACTAGATAAGGAATTAATAAGTGAACAATTGCAAAGTATATCAAATTGGTGTTTATTTAAATATTTCAATTAAGAAAATACCTTGTCAATGTACACATGCAATCAGTGGATATAAGTTAATTTGTTGTATTCCTTCATTAGCCGGTTAAATGAAATCTAGTACTTTGGTAACGGCATCTGAAGATGCAGTGATCTTTTTTTTCAGGTCCGAACGTTTACAGTCGGGTCACAGGTTTAGGAAGCTGCTAAGAGAGAACAACTGTTAGCGAAGACATAACTTGCTCAACAGAAACTGGTTACCAGCCAAAATACCATGTAATGTGTCATTCTTGCAACTGGTTCCCCGCTAATTTTTGCTGGAAACAGTTGCCGAGCAGCTTCATGAAATTGGGACCTTGTATTTATGAACGATGTAACTTTCCTTAAGAAACTAAAAAAAAATTAAGATTTCAGGTTTGAAATAATTTATACAAGAAAGTCGTGCATGAAGGAATGTACAATTTATGTAAATCCAGTTAAATGTAAGGACAATTTGTTACCCAACTCTTATGTTACTTACCAGATTTATAAAACAAAATACGTTATCTTAATTTATTCTGAAAATGACTGCTTGTGGAAAGAAGCGAGTTTGGTCACTAACGTTGGTTTTCTGTTCTTCTGGAGCTCCTTTACTATAAAAAGACAGCACAATTCTTGCGTTATAGATTCTTTTAAAATTGATTCACCGTCTTTTAAAATCAGGGTTCACAAGGTACTGTAATTACAAATTTTTTTCTGGTGCTAAATATAAGGAGCTTTATAAGAGGAGGGTGCATTGGTTAAAATTAGTTCCCAGACAAGACCGTTACTCCACCCATGTGAATATTTAATTCCTATCCCTAACTTTAATGCCACGCACACAAGAAGCAACCCATATAGAGTATTGCAGGGTGCGTGTGATGTGACTGTTTAGTAGGGGAGTTACCCGTGTAGGGCTACCCATGTGGGGCTACCCATGTACCCACGACAGTTACCCATAGTACTGGTAGGCTAACTCGTGCATCCATTATGGGGTACCCATGTACCCGGTTACCCATGTACCCATGAGGGTTCCCGTTATTGTAATATACCCGTTAGGGTTGCCCAGAATGTACCTATTAGGGTTACTGATTTAGCCTTGATGGTTACCCATGATGTACCCGTTAGGGTTATTAATGTACCCGATAGGTTTACTCATTTCTCTGGGGTTTTTAAGCCTGTTGTAGTGCTACCGAGCTTGATACTTGAGGGTTGAAGTATGTTATGGAGGGTATGGTCAAACTGTGATTTGGTGATTCTTGTCTGTTTTTAACTCATTATGTTCAATGTAACTTCAAGAAGATCGCACCAACAAGAAAGTAGAGAGCAAAGCTACTGGCTAGCCATTCAACCAATTTGTTCTGGCATCTCAGTCTTTGAAAACATTTTAACTGATTGGTTGCAGTCATTTTGTTCATTCCCTGTTTAAAAATACAACACACAGCCAAACTGAGGCTAGGGGTAAAATTAGTCAGGCCCCTCTGATACTATCATTGCTGTAAACAATTAGCTTGCAAGGGGAACAAGTCTCCCACATGTTGCAACTCTGCTTTGATCGCTGCATGCAGTTCCCCTGGTACTCTTATGGTGATGCTTATTGGCGTTTTTTGACAAGTACATGAACATAATGAGATTCATAATTTGTTTAGATAGATGGAAAAAGTGCATGTGTACACTGCATATATGTTTTTGTAGATCTTTTTTATACTAGGTGTAAATAACACGGTGTAGGCGAGTATGTGCGTATATTTATTAATGAAGAGTTCTAGTTATTGTGATTTTGTAAACCTTGGTAAGTAGTCGCTTTCAGCATTATGGCCCAGCTTGGTTTTCATCCCAACTAAAAAAAAGTACAAAGCTGGGCATGTCCCAACTCTGGCAGTAACAGTTTATGCTATAGTTTGGACAGGCCCAGTGTACTCTAGTTGGGCCAGTTACTCAAGTTGGGTTGTATCATCAATTTAAAAAACAAACAAAAAACTGTGATGTCAATCTAATGTAAGCATCGAAAATTCGGCCATTATCTTTAAAGCTATGCATCACTGCTGTAGATGTCCACATCTTCTTTTTGTACACGTACGACATTGAATGCTGTGTTATTCATACAGCCGAGGGCTGTTTTGTTTTGTTATGAGCTTTAAATATGCGAAGGCATGTTTCTGTAGTGTTATGACAAGGCAGCGCTGTTTAGAGTAGACTTGTAAATTGTATGACAATATCTACAATGTACATTCCAAGCTGTGTGTTCATTCACAACAGAAGTTGAAAGCCCAAAATGTACCAACTAATAAGAACACTCCGCACTTTACCGGACTTTTTGTTCAGCATGATTTCATGAGCATTGTTTGGCAAGATTACAGGTCATGGCTTCCCTTGCATCGTGATCTGGAACCTGCAAGATGTTACAATTCAGGAAGTTTACAGACTCTGTGCATCACACAGACATGCCAAACTGCAGGTTGTTGGACACAATGCGGACCATTTCCTTTGGTGGTTGTGTTTCTTCTTTCAAGAAAATTTAAAGGGACTCAATGATATCTTGAGAGAATCCTGAAATGTAGCCGTTTAGAAAACCAAATGCAACTCTTTGGTAACTGCGTGTTCAGCCGGGCGTTACTTCTGTGGTCAATGAACTCTTTGTCATGCACAAATATTTCTTAGACAATTATTCTCAGACTCAAAGTTTAATTCTTAAATAAAAAAAAGATGTTCACCTCAGTGGAGAAAAAAACCTTATGTAAATTCCGATAAACTTATGAATAGACAGACTACCGTAATTAACCAGTGTTGCAGTTTTGTACAAGTACCGACTTTTTGATGTACTGTACATGTACCATGAGGTGTTATTGTAACACAACGCTATAGGTGTTACCACGACAAACGTGTTACGCACTTCTTTATTCGTTTACGGTAGCGTTTGTAAAGTTTGACAAGCTATTGTTACAATGATGCCACCAAGCTAGATGTTTTGTACTCCCTGGAGTGTTGAATTTGTGGGAATCCATAAGTGATCGCAAAATATGAATTTAAACTAATAAAAACTGTAATATAATTCATTATCTAGAATCTGGTGTGGTTTGGGGGTGTCTGTGTGGTCGCACACAAAACTTGAATGTTTTTTAAGTGTAGGGTTTACTCTCTCCTCAAGTACAAGTAGGTTTAAAGGCAATTTTGGTAATTACTCCAACAATTAATGACCATAAAAACCTACTTGGTAACTTAGAGCACTGGAGAGCTGTTGATATTGTAAAACATTGTTAGAGACGACCCCCTTTGAAGTAATGTAGTTTTTAATAGAGAAAGAGGTACTTTTTTTTCACACACACACAAAATTGAAACACAATCTTATGCAACAAGGGTGGTTTTTGTTTCATTATTTTCTTCCTTGACAAATTGAGCCAATTTTATTTTATGCATACATGTATGTTGGGATACACCAAGTGAGGACACTGGTCTTTAACAATTACCAAAAGTATACCCTGCCTTTGAAATTTTAAAGTATGTTCACTTTCCCTTTAACCATTTGAAAAGATTATTTCAGTTGCTTCTTTAGTAAACCTCCATTTGTTTTTATAAGTCAACTCAACAGTGGTCCCGCAAAGTGACCTTTCTGTCAAAAATCACAAAATTTGGCAAATGTTTTTTTTTTTATACAAATGATTAATATACTCATTACTATCAACATTTCAGCAAGTTTCAGTAGCTAAATCGTAATAGTTTTGGAGTTACACTAATAAGTATGAACGAAGTACATGTAGTTATTTACTAGACATGCCATTTTTCTTTCTTCATGAAGTGACCTACCGTAATGTACCTCAATATGCATTGGTTTGTACACAGCACTCTGTAGGCAACAGTAGGGCTGGATAGCTCAGTTGATAGAGCACCAGCACGTTCATTCGGAGTTTGCAGGTAAATTTTTCTTTGTCCAACCCAAAATTACAAAAAAAAAAATTAGTTAAATTTGATTAAAAACATAAATTTGATACCCAATTAATGCCTCAAAGCTGAAAAGGCACCAGATTTTGTAACAGCACCACAGCTGGAACTATTCACAGATTTCTCTCACCACAAATCACTGAAGGGTCAATCTCCTCTACCAAGACTCGTTAATTCTTTCATCTCGCTTGGCGCTAGAGGGCGTCATATTAGTTGCCGCGTCACGCATTCGCATTCGTATGTACAGTATCTGTAGACTTGCGAGAATCTCTCTAATGATATCTTTTTTTACCCGATATTGGAAGAGACTCAAAGAATGTAAGAGGGGTCCCAGCGGAACCGTTCCCTACGGTGAAGGCTGGAAATATCGCTGATGTCTTTGTCAGTCAGCCAGTCGGCACTGCCGTCTCGGAACACGCCGATATTTTCAGCGATGTGGTCTGGATTTGCGGACATTGGAATGGTGCCTGAAACAAGATTTGCAAATACAAAAAAAACAACATATTATCTTGCTTGCAAATGACCCCCTATAAAAATGTACAAAACACCATGGACCCAGACACAGTGTGAAGCAATTGTATGGTGGCACTGATAAGGGGGCGGAATGTTTTGGGGATGGTTGGAGCAGGAAGTACTTACCTATATCCTGCTGCAAGGACCACTGAAGCAAGACTTGGGCTGGTGTCCTGCCTGTACGCTCTGCTATGCTTACAATAACTGGCTCACTCAAAAGCTGTCAAATCAAGCAGGAAGCTCATTACACAGTTATACAATATAGATATCTAGGGTTGGGATGTTTAAACCATTTCACCGGATAACCGTTTCACAGGATAACCGTGTAACCATAAAACAATGTTAAAATCCGTTTCAATTGCCTTAATTGTTAAACGAAGCCGACAGTAAAAAGAAGAAAAAAGAAGAAGAAAAAAAACCCAAAGCCCACACAAAATTGGAACCTTCCTTTTCTTAAAAATGTGAGCCCCAGATGATGTCCAGGGAGATTGAGTTACATCCCTTTTGTTGGTGGAACTGTCTTCTCCTGGAGACGAGTAGAGTATACTGTTCGAAATGTCCAGACCACACCGGTTCTTCTCAGAACCAACACTTCTCCCCAAAAAAGAGTTTTATGCACAAAATTGTGCCCAGTTCTGAGTTCGGTGTGCTAGACCGCTCATCAGCCATAAACATATTGTACATTATTAATACCTCCACTCCCTTGAGTGACGTGTAGGCTTGTAGATGTACGTCATTGGCTTTACACCATTCTTGAAGATCAGTCTGTACCAAGAAAGGGTGGAACTCAACCTAGTGCAGAAAACAGAGAAGGGGAAGATTTACCTAACAAAAAACTATTACATGGTGCTATTGAATGTTTCTGAAACAGATATATGGCGCCATACAAATGCTGTGAATCATCGATATATCATCACCACATTGGTGAGTGTGATAAAGGTAGGGTCATAGATTGGTTTTTGTCAACGCAATGCTTATTTATGGGCAAACCTATAAAGTAAGATACAACAAAAGTCACATGTGAAAGTTTCAGCTGAATACAGCGTCTATCTTGCTGAGACATTTCAAATCTGAGGCAATAGACACAATCGGCGACCGTAGTCACGTGACTCAAAAGTGGGTATAAAATGTTAACATACCAAGCAAGCAACGTGCAGTGTGCATGGAACAGCATGGCTGCGCCCGAGTGCTTCTGTCGTATGGTAGGAAGCAGCCATGCTTTTCCATGCAGACTGCATGTTGCTTGCTTGGTTTGTTTACATTTTTATACCCACTATGAGTCACGTGACTACGGTCGCTGGTTGTGTCTTATGCCCGCTCTACTTACTTGTAGTACTGCTGGTTGCAGGCTGGAGTACGATCCCATCTCCTCCATGTGCTTCACAGTATAGTTTGAAACACCAATGTTTTTCACTTTACCTTTTTGTAGGAAAAGCATACATCTCTTTTGTTAATGACATGAAATCCTTCAGAGGGAATCATTTAGATAAAGGGGTCAAACACATGTAAAGTTCAAGCCTGCACAAGAATAAAGGGCCCCAAATGGTCAGCCCAAATAAACATGGTACATTGGGCGGTCGTTGTGAAAGTATTTTTTTTGGTGGGGGGGGGTAGGGTTACATCTTAGTATTAGAGTTGTGCTTTTACGTTTACTGTCTGAAATGGTTCAACGGAAGTTGTGATTTCCGTTAAACCGTTTCTACCGATTCCAATCCAATCGGAACTAAAAGCCCGTCTGTGCACTAGGAAATGTCAACACAATTTCAAGGATTCAAAATAGAATGCTGTAACCCAGTCTTTACAGTCACAAAAGTCACAAACCACAGTAGGGCAGCACATTGGCAAAATGTGCAACAAGCTGTAGGGGATTGAAAAGTAATGTGTAACATTTATAGAGGGTTTAAGATAAGAAACCTTCCACCAACAAAAGGGATGTCAATCACTCTCCCTGTGTAGTGTCTTGGGCTAACATTCTAAAGAAAAAGAAGGTCTTGTTCTTCCTTTTTTTTTACTCTCTGCTTTATTTGACCGTTAAGGAAATTTGGAAACGGATTTCAACGTTTGTTTACGGTTGACCAGTTAAAACTACTCAATATAATGTCAAAATCGTATACCTTCTTTGTAGAGCTTTTCCAAAGCACTCCAGGACTCTTTTCTGAAGCCTGGATGACTGGGATCTTCCGATTTCAACTTGGCTTTGGCTGGCCAGTGGATTAGATACAGGTCCAGGTAGTCTGTCTGCAGCCTCTCTAGGGACTCTTTACAAGCTGAGTACGCCTCGTCCAGACCATGATCTTTGGGATCTGAATTGTGTCAACATGAATTTTACATCATTTTTTTGTATTGCCACGTAATAAACCACACTGGGTAAATGACTGGGTACACTGACTGGGTGAATTTTAAATAATTTGGGGTCGAACAAAAACAAATATTTACTCGAGCGAGATTTGAACCAATGACCTCCAGATTAACGTACCGACGCTCTGCCAACCCTATGTTGGCGGTCTCCCTTTTTTTTGGTCATATCTTTGTTTGGGGTGCCAGTCAGAAGCCATACAACTGTTGACTGCCGTGTAGCCTGAAGCATTCTTTCGGACCGGTGAAACAATTTTTTATTTTTGTTCTATTTTCAAATATATACATATATTTGTTTACACATCTTCATTGAAAGAGGACGTGTTGCAACAAAAACATTGGCGTTTGACACCAAAACCTGGCCGCAAACCTGGCCAGTAGCGGCACGAAAAACTTGCAATGTTTTGTTTTCTTTCCAACAATAGTCAGCTTGAGTATGGAAGGTGTACATATGTACATGGACAAAACTACAGCTTTTTAACAAAATGACCTTGAATGTGCTCAGGCTTGAGTGTTTATTTTTTAATTTTTTTAATCTTGGTCGACTAAAGTCTTCATTGGGGATCAAGTAGGGTATAGTGCACAAAACAACTAAAGTCTCCATTGGAGCTGAACAAAAATAGCACAAATAATTTTTAATACATTCTGTATGTACATAATCCAGTCACAAGGGCAGATAATGTTGCAACGTAAACAGTTTTGTACCAACAGTGATCATTAGAGATGGTTTTTTCTTACCCAGTTTACTTGTTATAAACAAGTCGGATCGACTCAATCCATACTTTGGAAGAAGTTCTTTCATAGAGTTTCCCAGGTCCGTCTCATTCTTATACACTGACGCTGTATCTACAACACAAAAGAGTTTATCAAACTGAGATTTTAGGTTCATGTCTCTCTCATTACCGAATTGTTTTGAGATAAACGACCGACGGTGACCTAAGTGTTTGACAACTCGAGCGTGAAGCCGAAACTGAAAACAGTTTGAAGCTGAAATCATCCAAAACTGTTTGACTCTTTTGTCTATTTGAAATTCCCAAGACCTTCACTTTTCCAACACTCTTTACTTTTATTACAGCGATTCACATTTTAAGCAACAGACCGGATGGTTACTCCATCGTCCAAAACTGGTTAGTGTGCATTTACTCAAAATAAACCTCTTTTGTAGTATAGCACTGGTAATTCATGAAACCATGTGTGATTTAAAATCAATGTCACAACATACAGGTACAACTTTAATTAAAGGGCTTAGTAACTGCGTTATTATTTACAAAAATAAAGCCGACTGTTGGTATACTCGCTCTGTCACAACAATAGTCTGCCCACGTCTTTGCCATCTGCTGAAATGACGTAGTATCAACTATTTAGTCACGTAACGTGTCACCAATCGGTCTATTACTTTGGAGATCACCCTTGATCATAGAGTTATATAGAAGAAATAGAGGGCGCACTAGCCAAGTTACGTGACTCGTCGCGCGGGTGGTGCGGCCATGTTTTAAGTACCACTACCATTACTTTACTGTACGCAAAACAACAACATGAACACCGAGCGCGTGATGCACGTGCATTTACCATACGCACATCGTATACTTCGTACTCAATTTTGCCCTCTATTAAATGGCGGTCGTGTCTCCTTGCGGTCCCGGCGCGTTTGTGCACGCAGTATTGCCAGTGCGCCCTCTAGTTCTTATATATAACTCTATGCCCTTGATCAATAAACTCCATTTACCAGGAGCTCCTAAGTATGAAAAACAGACAAACTGCATCGATGAATAGTCCCAAGGTGACTGTGTTATCCCCTCCCACCCCCAGAGTAACCTAATTTCTAGTATTCTTACCTATGGCTCGATAGCCCAGCTTGAGAGCGGTGTCGAGGACATTGTGCACCACCTCCTTGCCTACTAGTTTGTGTGTACCGACTGCAAGAGAAGAAAAAAGATCAAAAGTATCCTACACACAAATGGGTGCACCCCACTAAACAGTGACTGAACCAATGTGCCAAATCTCGTTAATATTTCGTGGGCCCTCCAATATTATTTTATACTTACTTATGGATACTTACGGAACGTCGGGCTCTGAAGTTAGACTTGGTCTATTTGTGCCCCCCCTTGAGGTGTCGCACCAGTTCTCGAATTTCATTTGAATGTTGGCCCAATGTTTGTTGAGCAAACTCTTGAAAATGTTCAGTGATTTATGAATCAGAGTCATGAATAATATTACCCAGGGATTGTCGGAATAGTTTATATTAACTGTACCAGGGCTCGAGTTTTACACTGGCCTGTAGGCCAAAGGCCAGTGATTTTAATGTGAACAATTTGGACACCCAGTTTTTTTATTTCCAGCAAATTTGGACACCCTTTTAGTACCAAATTCTGGCTTAAAACGTTGCCAGTTAATGCTTAATGTTAAATATGCTTTTTTAATGCTAAGTTAGCTCATGATGACCAGCGAAAGTCTACAGACATGACAAGTGAAGAAGAATTTGCGAAAAACTTACGACCAAATAGTGGCATCTTATCGCCGGTGTTCAGTGTAACAAACTTCATGACCGAGGAGATGCGGTTCGTCCAAAGAGATGGATGGTGGCCCAAGTTGGTCTCCTCTGCTTGGTCAGAGACAAGCGTCTTACCTGAGGGGGCTAGAGTAGTAGTTAGTTAGTGGCAAACCTTGTATTAAATTTGTAAGTCAATTGAAGACTAGCCCCAGCAGTAACTGTCAAAATTTCAAGAAGAACAGCACAACGTCCCAGTTATTGAACACTTATCAGTGTCAATGTGGTCAAGTGGTTGGACTGCAGGACTTCGACACAAGTCAAAGCATGCATTCCTACCTCCATGCTCAGTCAAAGTCAATCAAGGGTTAGTGTTATCACTGTCACAGTGTCAGTGTCAGATCACAATCACAAATTATTGAAATGAGCGCCAGAGTCTATGATTTGACTTTGAGCAATTCATAGTAATCAACATTAATCTGATGTTTGTATTGAGAGAGATTAGCTGTTGCCAGCTTGGTGTTTACGTCCCCCTGTGGGAGCTTTGCCGAGCCGAGCTTCCTTGTGTAGGGAACGACCATCTAAATAAACTGGGTCCAACTCTGAACTACGTAATTACTAATTGAACATGTGGGGTACGGACTAAATTTTGAGTAAAGTAGAACTAGAAACCGAGGAATGGCAACTTGCATACGGCAGAAACGTACTGGGGATGGCAACAGCATGCAAGCTAAAAATGCTTTTAAAAAAAGAGCAGTTTAATATGCAGATTGGGCGAATCCCTACCTGTGGGCTATATTTGAGGCTCCTCCTATATTTACAAACAGCATGAGTCTTAATTTAGTAAACACAGACCTCGTTCATCATCCCGTCGGTGGTTATTGTGTAGTTGGTGTGTGTCGTCGCTATGTGTCAACATAGAGGGCACTGTAGCTTATTTTTTCGATTTGTCAGCGGGCTAATATGCCGTGTAGCGCCAGATTTAAAATCACCAGAAGTGGGCCTTTTTGAAACTCCGCCTTGTTGTAACTCTGTGTAACTTGAGTGAAAGAGGTTACACTTGAAGCTTGAAAAAAAAAAAATGAAAGAAAATAAAGAATTGTACCCCAAAGGTGTTTTACAACTTATGTTGTCATTTGTTTTTACTTTAGGTTGTGACTTGATTAGTATTCAGGCATGAATGGAGTAGGTTATATAAAATTAGTTTCTTGAATATCTCAGATTTTAAGGGAAGGTGCTGTACACAAAAACATTCGTGGGTCTTAAACTTTGAAGTTTATCTTTATTTCTGACGGGTAAAGACATGGTCACCAGCAGTCCGATGCGTCATATTGCATTACCTCTGAGTAACATTTGTAAAGGGAACTGTGTAGCCTATGGTTATGCTAGGTTTTCAACTGGACTGGCCCTGGTTCGCATGATCCCGCTACTGCCAATTCTTTTCTTTTATCAAGTTGTTGTCGTTCGAGCCCTCCCCGTACCAAGAGGAACATGACTATTACTGCTGGCCGCTGTAATGGCCATTGGGGTCCGTCATGTACTATCCCCAAATTAGGTAGAGGGTGAATATTCCGGGTGGGAAAGAACAAGGAGGGACCGGGACTAGCCAAACCCACACGGGAACTACGGGGATCACCACTCTGGTTGGTTTCGACTAGACTTTGAGTCCCCCGAATGCCCAGTCGACACTCTGACTAACTTTCTGCACAAATTTGTTTTACCTGAATACACTTTTCAATATTTTTGACTATTTTTTTTCTTGATATCTTAAAAAGTTGCCAAGATAAACGACTCATACCAAGACTGTTCAGTTCTTCGCACTCTATGAATCAGTACCAAATCAATTATCAGGCGATTTAGAAAGAACAAATTTTCGACAAAATTTTGAAAAAACTGCAAGGGGGTAGTCCAGTCTTTTTTTCAGCCTCGAAAAGTTTTTCTCTCCGATTCGCCCCAAATTTAACTCACAGAGAGTCCTTTGTATGTAGAAGATAGTCGCCAAGTTACATGTGTTTTGGACAAGGGTTTGGACTAGAAAAGTAAAAAACGTTTCTCTTCATTTTGAGGCACTGTTATATAAAAAACTTATAAATATCTTAAGAAGTTGCCAAGATAGACGACTCATACCAAGAATTTTCTGTTCTCCGCACTCTATTTCAGCTCCAAATCAATTATCAGGCAATTATCAATGATCATGTCTTTACCCGTCAGAAATAAAGACAAACTTCAAAGTTTAAGACCCACGAATGTTTTTGTGTACAGCACCTTCCCTGGAAATCTGAGATATTTAAGAAACTAATTTTATATAACCTACTCCATTCATGCCTGAATACTAATCAAGTCACAACCTAAAGTAAAAACAAATGACAAAATAAGTTGTAAAACACCTTTGGGGTACAATTCTTTTATTTTCTTTCATTTAGTGTAACCTCTTTCACAAGACCAGAATCAAAACGAGGAAAGTCTTCCTGGCACAGTTTAACTTGCATTTAACTGTTTTTATTTGAACAAGCACTACCACACATATATGAGAAGATTTATCTCCAAAGTGATTTTATGTTATACTTCATGACTCATTAGAATTGGAAGGTTTTTTAGGGGTAGGGCAGGGGAGTAGGGGTAGGGTAGGTAGGGGTGGGGCAGAGGAGTAGGGGTAGGGTAGAGGAGTAGGGGTAGGACAGGGGAGAAGGGGTAGGATAGGGGTAGGATAGGGGTAGGGCAGGGGAGTAGGGCAGGGGAGTAGGGTATGGAGTAGGGGTAGTGTTAGGGATAGGGGTCGGGGTGGGGCAGGGGAGTAGGGGTAGGGTAGGTAGGGGTAGGGCAGAGGAGTAGGGGTAGGGTAGAGGAGTAGGGGGTAGGACAGGAGAGTAGGGGTAGGATAGGGGTAGGATAGGGGTAGGGCAGGGGAGTACGGTAAGGAGTTGGGGTAGGGGAGTAGGGGTAGGACAGGGGAGTAGGGGTAGCACAGGGGAGTAGGGTTAGGGTAGGGGTAGGGTAGGGGTAGGGTAGGGCAAGGGAGTAGGGGTAGGGTAGTGTTTCAGGGGTCAGTTTTCGGGAGGGCTATAGTAGGTAAAGAAATACTTGCCAGGTAGACTCATGGCGTTAAAGATGAGTACTCATAAATAACATTTTCCATCAGTTTTGTTTAAAAAAAAAACCTTTATTGGCAAAGTTTTAATGAAAACTAGCCTGGGCTTTGCATTTCCATAACAATTTTGTTCTTTCAAAGTTCAGAGTGTGTTTTTTGCAAGATCCTCACAGAATTCGAAGTCAAAAACTGAATCCATTGGAAAGAACACACTGTGCGGTGGACGTCAATATTGAAAAGTTAACACTCTATCTCCAAATCAATGTGGCAGATCAATGTGCGCTTCACTTACAATAGTCTGTTCTTTTGACGTCTTGGGAAGTTAGTACAGGGCATCACACCCCCCCCCCATCCTTCTCAACCTTTCCTTGGAGTGATTCCGGTAATTTACGTTTGGTCTATTTTGACTCCTGTTTCAAGTTTTCGGGAGACGATTGCTGTATACACATCGATCTAGAGACACAAGCTCAGGTAGAGTTCTCATCACCTTGCGTGCTGTTAGTACCACCTCTGATTGCTGTTGTTCCATAACACCAGAAGATGCAGTTAATCCGTGTTCACCCGAAACAAGGTCCAAACGATTTCCCGCTTCCCTGTTAGGCACCCGCAACGTTTGTTGAGTTACTTTAGATTCTGGTTGGTGAACAAGAGGGGATGCAGTAGATCTATCACTCGATCCGTTGATCTTCTCAGGTGATTGAAACGCTATGTCTTCATCATCATCATCGTCGTCGTCGTCGTCATCAGGGCAGTGTCTCTTTCTTGGGGAGGGTTTGCTTTCGACGGCTCTTCTGCTCACATGGTTGGTATGTTGAGACTGCCGGTGCAAGAAGCTCTCCGCTCGCCCCTTTCTCACCATCTCTTAAATGAACTTCTACATGAGTAAACACACATTTAAAAAACAAAATTATTACCCCAAAAATCAAAGCAAAACAAACTTTATTATTTTTTGTGTAAAAGAGTTATTTGTGGTTGAACAAAGAAAAATGCAGGCCTGTGGGTGTACATGGAATTATGATAATATATGAACTCTGACCCACTTACTTCACGACCATCCCCCCCTATCAAATCTATTGAGAGTCTGTGACACATGCATGAACTGGGTGAGAGTTTATGAAACTCCATGTACAGCCGCAGGCCTCCTTTGATCATGATGACACAGCCCCTTTAATCTTCGCCAAACAAAATACTTTGGGGGAAAGTATATCACCAATAAAATCAATTTATGACACACTTGAAATTTTGCTTCAAAGGCAGGGTCTACTTTTGGTAATTGTCAAAGACCAGTATCCTCACATGGTGTATCCTAAAATTGCATAAAATAACAAACCTGTGAAAAGTTTGGCTCAAATGGTCATCACACTTGCAAGAAAATAATGAAAGAAAAAACACCCTTGTTGCAGAAGTAAACTACTTTACTTCAAAGGGGCTCGTTTCTAACTATGTTTGATGGACATCAACAGCTGTCTAGCATGTCCCGTGCTCGTTACCAAGTAAGTTTTTATGGTCATTAATTTTGAGGGTAATTAACAAAGGTATACCCTGCCTTAAAACAAATTTACAAAATTTATACATGTTATCTTATAGTATGATATTTTTGGTTTTATCAGTCACTGGTGTATATTATTTCAACACTGTACACTAGTGCTTTTCTGAGTCCAGCATAAACTAATCCACAAGTGTACTACTTGGGTGAGGTTCGAACCTGAGACCCCCACATTCTAGAGCAGATATCTTAACCACTAGACCACGGAGCGCGCCCGACGATGGCAGGCCAGGACTCGGGAAAGCACCGAGTATACAGGTACAGTGCTTGTCACACATCAGTATATGATGAAACCTATTTTTTATCCCAGATAATTGAAGAAGAATGCGTATTAATTACCGACTTACCTTGTAAGCAATCTTCCTTCAACAGATGTTCGCTACACACTGATGAGAGGTTTACAGTGGGCTCTCTACTGATGATTCGTTGGTCTTTCAGCGCCTTGAGAAGTTTGGACAGAGCGTCCTCCCTGTTTTTCAACTTTTGCTTCAGAATTCTCACTTCCTTGCGTGACTCGTGCAACTTGAATTTGGTTTCTTTAAGTTCACGTTCCATGTTTTCAGCAGATGCTCGATAAACGTGATCTGTCATCACCTCGCGTGCTGCTGCCTGTGAATGATGTTCGTTACTGTCCTTTGGTTCTTGTTTCACTACACCAGAAGCTGCAGCGAACCGAAGTTCGTCCGAAACAGGGTCCAACTGATTTCTCGATTCCGTGTTTGGTGAGTGTAACGTTCTCTCAGTTACTTTGGATTCCGGTCGTTGAACATGAGGAGATGCAGCCGATCTATCATTAGATTCACTTAATACTTTCGGTGGTTGAAATGCAACTTTTTCCTCCTCCTCCTCATCATCGGGACACTCTGCCTTGATGAGGAGCACTTGCTTTTGTTGACTCTTCTGCCGACGTGGGCGGCGCAGTGGTTCATGTGACGTGATCACTGTCGGGACTGCCTGTGCAAGAAGCTTATAACTCATTCCTTTGGGACCATCTCTTGGATGAACTCCTAAACATGTGAGAAAAAAAAAATCTGAACAGTGTGACTTAATTTACTTGAAATACAATCATAACAAAAACTCATTTTTTCTTTCGTTGTTTCAGATAAGAAGTTGGGGGAAATGAAGGGGAAAATACTTGTTAATGCCCTCTTGGTCCACATTTAGTCACTAATTCCTAGAGTCCGAGTTGAACTCTACAGTGTAAAGTCACAAAGATCGAGTTCCGAGTCAAAAAAATGGTGTGCTTTATTTCTCATCAATCGATACGTCATCGAAAAACTCTTTCAAAAATGAACAATGTACACTGTAAAACAAAAACAATGTTTTAGTTTCTTTAATGGGCCTGTGTCATCATGATCAAAGCAGGCACGAGTCTGAGTCATTCACCAGACCATTGTGACTTGAGTACCAGTCTAAGTCATCAAAAACGTGACTAAAGTACGAGTCCGAGTCACGAATGTACAGCACTAGATTGTAAACCAGTTAATCAGTTAAAAAATTACATTATGGACAAAAATTAAACATTTGTTAGAAAACAATAACAAGTTGGGATGTCTGTGTGCAGTTTGAGTTTACAGGCTTACCTTGTAAGTAATCTTTCTTCACAAAATGTTCACTGCACACAGAGTGATTTGCAGTGGGCTGGAAGTCTTCCCGACCGATACTAGTTACCCATTTCAGCAACAAGTCTGGATCTCCGTGTGGGAATCTGAAAGTAATCAAAATATGCCATAATCATCCATGATTGTGAAATGTGAATAACTATCGGAAACGTATAATTACAGCATTGGTGATGGAATTGTGCCTTTTAATTTTTATGATACAATGGAATTTGGCACACAGTCAGAGTATGTCATGAGGGCTGCATTTGGCTATAGGACCATCGCAGATTGTCCAAAGATATACTAACTATCTATTCTAGGTAGAATTTCACAAGCAGTTTTAAAAATTTTCATCACACACTCTACCCACACATTTTCTAACCCCCGAACCTTGGCCTCGAGCTCTCACACACAGTCTCTGTCCTTGGCCTTGCTCTAGTCTATCACAACAGTATCAATTCATTTATTCAATGAATGATCATGATCACAGTCACCATACATGCCATATGGAGCTCCTCCATGCAGTACGGATGTCCTCCATCCCCATGGCCATGTCACACAGCACAGACCATGGAGAAATTTTACCTCCATGCACAGACAGACACACAACAACTACCTCCACCATGCACAAACCGTCTGTTTTATCTTCATTAATCATAGTCATTGTGTTGCAACCCCATATTCAACTGTGCTCACTGCTCAGTTATGAACCGAGTACAGTTTATCTTCATACGTCTGTTTGGTAATTTCAGTCCATCCACCCCCCCCCACCTCCACCCCAATTTTATTTTAATAAAAAACAAACAAAAGCAAAAAATTAGTTAGTGGCCTGACGTTTCGACCCTAGCAGAGTCTTTCTCGAAAGACTCTGCTAGGGTCGAAACGTCAGGCCACTAACTAATTTTTGGCATTTATACTACAGGTCCTTTTGGTTGGTAAGCAGTTTGCAACAGCTAATTCTAATTTCTCATAAAAAACAAACAAAATGCTTACCTACCTATGAAAAGAGACATTGTTCAGTCGACTGCTCCGGTTTGTGCAGCCGTGACATGCACACGTTTTCGGCATCGTTAATAAACTGCCAATAACGGTCAATTCTGCCTTTGCAACGGCACTTTGGAGTTAAAATTAGGAAAGGTTTGGTACGGGAGAGACATCAATGGCCCAGTACTAGTACTACTAGTACTAGTACCTCCATGCCTAGACCACTAAGAAAATGGCTGCTTCCTTCGCAAGATGTCAATTGTGAAGAGCGCCCTCTATTCGTATCTGGTTGGCTCAATGGTTTCCCCCGCCCCCCCCCCACGATTGTGTCTTTATTGTGCGCTTAATCTCATTTATTTAAAATTAATAATTCTAGTTTTTTTTTCATCTATTAATAATATTAATTCATTTACTATAATCGTTGCAGTGTTATTAATTTATTTTATTTATTCATTTATTTAAGCAAAATATATTATTTAAAAAAACATGTTTAGCGTCCTGCCTTTATGAGGAGAAATGAGGAGGCGGGCCTTTTTTCTTTCTAAATGGCCGTCCGACAATTTTTTTAAGACAGCCGGCCGGGCTATTTTCAAGATGGCTGCCAGCTTTTTTCTGTGTCTTTTGGGGGGCCAAACATGCGTTGTTATGTATTTTAGAATATATTTTTTTCGTAAAATATCTTAAAAATGTGTCCTTTAAAAAAAGAGAAAGAAAGAAAAAACAATTTCTTCATGACATAATTTATAGTCATGCCGGTCATAGGCCTACCACCTTAAAAAAAAAAGAACCCGAACATTCAATAGCTAGTTTCTGCGTCTTCTTCTTCTCATTGAACCTTCTTCATCACAAGATTTCGTTAAAAGTGAAGGTCGTACAGAACAAAAAGCCCAACACCGTCCTCTTAGGCGTAAGAGCCAGGGGCACGGGGGATATTGCACTCCTAAATTCGGGCAAAACAGTGGGGGATTATGGCACACAGCAAGAAGAAAACAAATTGGACAGAAAAGGCAAAAACGACTGTTATTAGAACTTGGTAGTTGTGTTTTTAATGTGTACAATTTCGGGCAGGTCAACCTCTCTCTACCCCCCCCCCCCACCACCACCACCCACCCCCCCACCACCCCACCCCCCACCCCCCCCCCCCACCACCACCCCCACCACCCCCACCACCACCCACACACCCACCACCACCCCCCCACCCCACCACCCACCACCACCACCCACCACCACCACCCCACCACCACCACCACCACCAACCACCACCACCACACATCCCACCACCACACACCACACACCACCACCCACCACACCACACCAACACACCACCACCACCACCACCACCACCACCCACCACCACCACCCCCACCACCCACCCACCCCCACCACCCCCACCCCACCACCCCACCTCCCCCACCAAAGAGTTCACATAACGACCATACCACCAACACTACAATCCAGAATTGGCAAGCAAAATATGGCAGCAATAATCTTTATGATAAAAATTAACAATATTTTCGAGTCTCATTAAAGGCCTGTACACTATTGGTAAGATCGAAAAACACAATGTTCACAGATTCACACATAACTTACATGATTTAAAGTAAGTAATGGTAGAAAGGGTTCCCTAAAATATTTCTGCCTAAAATGCTATCGTTTCTGAGAAACGAGTAAAACAATAGTAATTATCGCGCGCGATAATTTGAAAAAACAGAAAACACATAAGATCTCTTTTCACTATTTTCTCGTGACCTCGATGACCAATTAAGCTCAAACTTTCACAGGTTTGTTTGTTCATGCATATGTTTAATCACACAAAATGTGGACACTGATTTTGAGCTGTTACCAAAAGTGTACAATACCTTTAAATGAAGGCTAAACATAATCAATAATACCATAACACTGATCACAAAAGATTACCACTGGCGCCGAATATTGGTCGCACTATCACAGCTGCAACCGCGTGCTGCAAAGTACCCGACTTGGAATCACACTAATCGAACTAACGCAGGTGTCACTTAAGCATTTCGCTGTCCCCGCACGCAGGCACAATGGTAATGTGTACCCGACTCCAGGGAACCAGTCTACGTAATCAATAATATATCTATAGATGGATGATGATACAAATTTTGAGAGGCGTTGTTCGCTTTTTTTTTTTTATAGACGACAACAAAGTACAGTTCAAAATTGTAGTTAGTGCCAGGTTTATGTTTATGTTTACCGTCGCAAACTACAACAATTCAGACGTAGAACGGAGTAAACACGGGCGACAAGGGTAAGCATTTTATAGAGTTTAGGTCTTAATTATTTTTATTTGACACTGGTGGGGTCCAGGGGCGAAGCCCCGTTGGGGGGTCCAGAGGGCGAAGCCCTGTTGTTCGATGGAAAAAATAGCGCCAAAACTTGTTTTTTATTTATTAATTATCAAACTTAAGAGACTGTGATGTAAATGTGTCTCCCTTTTTATTTTGCAACAAATTCGTAGATTATGGACTATACACATCTAAACATTAGACTGGTTGTTTCAGGCTTTTTCCGGGGGAGGGGGGGGGGTAGGTCTGAAGCTTTTGTTTGTTGTCTGTCCTGGTGTTCGAGATCAAATTCTAAACGAATGACCAGCTTTTCCCCATGTAAAGACATCCAGTTCATTTGATTCACGCATGTTACTACCTCTTACACTGGCACTCCGCTTAATTTTGTACCAACAGGCTTTTCGTGAAGTTCATTAATGAGTTTGTTCTTTCCAATTGTTTTTATCCGAATCTAGTGTCTTCAATCCTCCCGTTGTGGGAGGGCAAGGTGCACCATGCGACGTGTAGGCAAGCTCCCGGCCGTGCTTTTGGTGTTGTGGACGGGCACCATTCTGTGGATGGTGTGGGACAGAACACAGGTGATCCAGGAGACGGTAGGGAAGAACACTCTGCTGCTGCTGCTGTTGCTGTCTGCCCGTGTGTCTTTCATGCATCGTACAGTCCGGAGAAGCGGGCAGGCGGGGAGGAAGAACCGCCCCGGGGTCCCACAATGCAGCCGCCCGCTGAGTTGCGCCGTGATGACAGCAAGAGGGCGGGCAGTGTTCAGAATGTAACTCATCCCGTACTAGAGACGATGGCGGTTTATATACACCTAACGATTCCTCAAGGGGAAGTTCGTTATCCCTTAACTACACTTCCAAAGTTGTAGGAGGAATCGCTGAAGCAGTGCAGGGGAATCTAGCCAAACTTGAAGCCGTCCAGCAAAAGCTGACAGAATTGGAAGAGAAAACGTTGAAGGAAGAAGTACTGTTTAGAGAGCAGAAGGAAAAAACTGATAAACTTATCCAGCTTCGAAAGGAATTAGAGGACAGACTTTCACATCAGCTCAAGGAGAAACAGGAGCAGAAATATGTCAAGGAAAAATTTTTGAAAAGGAAAAATTGCGACAGGAGAAGATAGCGCAACAGCAGCTTGCGAAGTCTAAAAAACAAAAAGTAGAGAAAAAGTCCCAACGGGAACCAAAAGAGGAGCCGGAAAAAGTGCATCCAGCGTCCGTCAGTCAGAATCCCACCAGAATGTTCGATTTCACCATCAGCAATGCGAAGGCGTGCCGGAAAGGAGCGAACACCGACGGTCTCGTGGACGCGCTGTGCCTGGTTTCACCGCAACGTGGGACAGCGTCATGCGGGCCCGCATCCGCGAGACGTGGGGAGGCGTCAAGGGCGTCAAGGGCAAGGCATTCGTGACGATGTTTCTGCTGGGACAGAATGGTGCCACCTACCAGGAGAGTATCCAGAAAGAGGATGACGAACACCACGACATCATCCAACAGAATTTCAACGACTCGTACTACAACCTCACGCTCAAGACGCTCATGGGGTTGAGGTGGGCCTCCGAGTTCTGCCCCAACGCGCGGTTCGTCTTGAAAATGGACATGGACGTGTTCATCAATTGGTACAATCTAGCCGATCGCATCGACAGCGCCCCGGCGCACCACTTCGCGAGGGAACCCTTAAAAACAACACAGCACCAATCCGCAATACGAGTTTTAAATGGTACACATCGAGGGATATGTACCCTGAAGATAAGTACCCCCCGTACCTCGGCGGAGGAGCGTACTCATATCAGGCGACCTAGCCGGTCCGATATACAAGGAATCGTTCAAGGTTCGTTATTTGCCGTGGGAGGACGCCTTCGTCGGCATAATTATGAACAGGCTGCATGTAGAACCCAAGCTCAACAGTGGTTACGATTATGCGGCTCTAGATTATGACAATGAACCAGATACTCTTCTTCGGATCATCGGCGAGAGCATCGCCTTCGGCCTTGGAGAAAACAAGGAGAAGAACAAAGACAACATTGTCAGGGTCTGGAGATATGTGCAAAAATTATACAATGTCACGGTTGTATAGACCATTGTTGATACATTTGTTTACATAGTGGTGACCTCGTTATATTATAATGCTATTCCTGACGGGCAAGATGCTACACAGGCTCAACTGATTTTATTGTGCAATTATACAATGTCACGTATAGCTTTTGATACATTGTTACTAGTGGGGCTCGTTATATAAGATCTGCGGGATCTACACAGCTCATGGAGTTAATTTTAAATTCAATAATCAAAATTTACAAAAGCAACAGCTGTACAGCTTTTGAGATGTCCCCCCTTCCTTCTTCATATCAAAAGTTGAGGAAAATCAGACAGTGCGATCTCCATAAAACATAAGATTTGTTGCATTCTTCCATTGAGCTGTGTACAAATGTGCCCACGGAAGTCCAGGCTCTGTGGCTCTTTTGTAAACATGTGATGTCACAGGTGACATCATCTATAGCATGAGATGACGGTGTTTGAAGTCACTGCCGACCAAGCATACATGACTCGACCATTGACACAAGGTTCGTTTTTGTGCCAAGAAAACATTAGGAGCCTCGTGAACATTGTAGGGATGAAGAATACAAAACAATGTCCAACTGGTTTGTGCCATGCAGCTCACTGAAAAAAAAGAAGACCCCCTGGCACATGACGTCACAAGACCCAAACAGCGCCCTCATCGAGGTCAATGAAGAGAGTTGTGTGCGAGGCGTATGCGTTTCCACTGTTTTACCCATTGATCTACATTATACTGTATAATGTATATATACATGTACATGTAGATACAATCCTCAGCGATGGCGGCCATCGCAAGGGGTCTGCAGTAGTTACTGAAAGACTGCAACATTCAGGACTGCTCAAATTAAGTAGGGGGAAAACACAAACTAAGATAGACACATATATTCACTTTCATGATGATTACTTCTTTTAAAAACTTTTGTGGATGATTTTAGAAAACTTTTAAGTGGAAGCCGCTTTTAACACTGTATGAAGAAACGTTTTTTTTTTTTTTTTGTTTTTGTTGCGAGTTTCAAAATGGCCACCGCTTGTGGAAGACGACTTCACGGTCCACGCAAAGGCCCGACACGTTATTCAGTTATTAAAAACCCTCGTGCAATATTAAACATTGAAACTGGACTCCATGTTTAATTTCTTCAAATAATAAACGTTTTTTAAAATTTAGTTCAACACCTGATGACGTCACTCTGACGTCACGAAAGCGTTGTTTGCTACTAGTAAATTGCTAACTATGTGCAAGGTTTAAAGGTCGTATGAGCTTTGGAAGTGTGTCTTTGTTTGCCGACAAAAATACTCACAGTGGCCCTTTGCTCTGATTTGTTTCAGAGCGCTTTAAATGCATGACCTTTAATTTGATACAGCGCCACCATGCATGTACTATAAACAGGCTTCGTCGGACTTTGGACATTGTGGTCAGTGGAGCGGAACAGCCCGCCACAGTGCTTTTGCATTAATACACACAGTTTAAATGCGGGTTAACACAAACGTGGGCTTTAACGTCCGATTTCGACCAAAAGTTAAGGTCAAATTAGTATTATCTTTTTGCAAAAGTTTGAGGGAAATCAAGGACCTTTTGACTTTAGTATAAGTAGTTCTTGAGATATTAATTTGTGAAATATTCAACTTCCGTTTTGAACCGGAAGTCAATGTCAAATTGTCACACTGTTTAGCGTTTATTGAGTTGTGACACCTCTCCGATCCGATGATGCGTTGATTGTAGAAATCCATTGTGTGGTTCATGACTTATGATTTTTTCAAATATTAAACTTACATTTAATTTAACTCAACACCTGATGACGTCATCATGACGTAACTAAAGCGGTTTTATCTCCTAATTACTATCTAACTATATGTGAAGTTTCAAGTTCATTATATGAGCTTGGGAAGGGTGCAAACAAAAACAAGAGGTGTTGCGCGCTATGCTACGAACACCTAAAATAAAAAAAATAAAACGAACAAAAACAAGAGGTTTTCCGGGCGAAGTGGTGTAAAGGAAGCTTTGATTAACGTTGTTGAAGTGACAGTTGTGGAGAATACCAGCGCAGACGAATGTGTAGCACGTACAGAGGTAAGGTCACAGAACATTGTCAAAGTTGGTCTGAAATAACTTCCAGTCACAAAGCTTTAGCTTACCATTAGTTATGGCCTCAGAAGAAATAGATTTAGTGGGATTGCCGAGTTCGGTTGTCAACTGTGCCTGCTGTACACCATCCTCTAATGTTAATCTCATTACGTGCATGGAATATGTAAGGTGGTTTTTTGCACGCCTAGATACAATCCCATGCGGGTCTATCACAATGCTTTTCATTGCCAAGACGTTGCCTAGGTTTTCTGGGTGTTTCTTATAAAACAAAACACACACAGGAAACATGTTGGCTCTTTTCACATTCAGTAAATCAAACTCGATGGTTGGCCTGTCTGTGAATTAAGCAGCTTTATGAAATTGGGCCAAGTTTTTTTAATATTATTTTTAAGTAGCCCTTCTCATGAATAATGCATTCTGAATGTTAGCGCCCGACACTTTATTCCACTGTTAGCCACGCCCACTTCACACAAACTGGCTCCACTGATTACCAAGAATCCCATAGAAGTTGCATTGAGCTAATATTTGCATGACGATTTACGTAAGAAAAGTTAAATAATTGAACTTGCCTTTTACAAGCGTTTTTCAAAGCCTTCCCTTAGAATTAAAAGTTTCTGTAATAAGAAAGCGTTGAATATGGGTAACTTTGGGGTAAAACTACACACAAACGTATGCCAGAACTTGAGCCAGAGGTAGAGAGAACTCTGGGCGTGCAGCAAGTGGGTGAGCGTGAAATGTGTGGGCGTGAAATGCGTGAGCGTGAAATGTGTAAGCGTGAAATGCGTGAGCGTGCAATGCGTGAGCGTGAAATGCACGAGCGTGAAATGCGTGAACGTGTGACGCAGTTAAATACTTACCAACATGCTTGAGTAGTGCCCAAGCCGCAAATGTCTACATGGCCGTTGGACTTATTTCTTAATTTAAGGTTATTATAACTTTCAAACGGTTTGAACGAAAAATTTCCACAACTAAATCTGACTTTTATGCTTAAAATTGTTTATTTATATAAATCTTTATTGCATACTTTGTTTGTCATTGTTACAGTAGAAAAACTAATAAGTTTGTAAGCATTATATGAAAAAAAACTAACATAACTGGCCTGAATTCGATGCTCGGAATTAAAACGACAACTGGTTATAATGTTCGGAATGTTTAAACTTGGAATTCATTAGAGGATTTTATTGTGTATATATACATATATGTATATTCTTCGTTTGAGTTCTTTCTTTTTTTTGACGATAAACACGAGACTTGCACAGTCTCTTTTGCAGAGCAAAGGATTTTCTCAAGTCATTATCAGGCCTGAAATTTAATCTTTAAGAGATCAAGGCCAATTTTTTTTTTTTTTTGAGGAGTTACTTCTTTACTAGTTCAAAGTAGTGTCTTCAAGTATGGGAACATTGGGGTGGGGGTAACCCCCTGCCCCCCTATCAGGCATGGTAGAGATCAAAGTCACAGTCCCACCAGTTATACCTATGAAGTCTCACTCGGACTATAGGGCCAGTGCTTTCATCTTTGCACGAAACTTCCCTGTAAACAAAGGAAATGTTTTCTTTTTCAAGGAACGTCTAAGAAAAAAGAGAAAACAATGTTGGCTAGCCCCAATAGATAGAGTACAATAGAGAGCGAGTCCTTATGGAACTGGGGGAGAGTTTGCAAGTCTCTAACCTCACCCTAAAGGGAATAATATACCTCTGTATGTTTGACATCCTTCGAAGGTATAATTTTTGTCAAAATCCAACAATGTTCGATGACGTCACATTTCAAATATAACGGGTCTGTACACTTTTGTACAGAGACTTTTCAGTTCATTCCTCCCGAAATTTTGACGACATTCAATCAACAACGGCATTGAGTTTGAGCTCAAGACAGGTGCAGAAATTCGAGCTTAGGACAGGTGCAGAAATTCCTCCGTGGAATGTACAGACCCGTTTATTTTCGATGTTCAATGAGTAAGTGTCTCAAATTTCGCTCTGAAAGAGTATGAAATCAAACGAAATTTTACGCCATTTTACATGAGGTAGGAGACTTTGTACATTTTCCCCACTTTCATGAGGTCTCCAGTGAGAAATTGAGTGTATCACAAAACTCAACTCGACCTTGGATCCCCACTTTAAGTTCAAGTCAATGTGTACCACATGTCAATGAAAATTGTACAAAAATACATTTTACTACAAAAACCTGAGATTTTTTAGCTCTACAATAAAATAAAGGCACATCAGTGGCAACTATGCATACCTTTGTAAAATGAATAAACAAAATCATAAACTAGTGTTTTAAATCAAGCAACCAAATTGTAAAATACACTTTAAAAAAAGAGACTATTTCCGAAAACAAAGTGCGAGTGTATAACGGTTTAGCAGGTGTGCTAACGGTCGGAGTGCTGGAATAAGTTAAAATTTTGAGTATTAAAGGTATTGTACACTTTCGGTAACAGCTCAAAATCAGTGTCCACATTTTGTGTGATTAAACATATGCATGAACAAACAAACCTGTGAAAGTTTAAGCTCAATTGGTCATCGAGGTCACGAGAAAATAGTGAAAAGAGATCTTATGTGTTTTCTGTTTTTTCAAATTATCGCGCGCGAAAATTACTATTGTTTTACTCGTTTCTCAGAAACGATAGCATTTTAGGCAGAAATATTTTAAGGAACACTTTCTACCATTACTTACTTTAAATCATGTAAGTTATGTGTGAATCTCTGAACATTGTGTTTTTCGATCTTACCAATAGTGTACAGGGCCTTTAAAGGTGACAGTCCACTATGACATGAACAGTGGCTGACTTCACCATTTCATTTTGGGGTCAGACAGGGGCAAAGACATAATTTAGGTGGGCCATTCATGAATGCTTTACCAATTAACTGCAATGTACATCAGACGATGTACAATTATTATTATTATGCATGTATGTGTTTGTTGTCTTGTCATTTAGCCTTCGAGAAAAAATCTGCTAGGGTCGACACGTCAGACCACTAACTCATTTTTTGCATTTATACTATACAGGTCCTTTTGGTTGGTAAACAGTTTGCAACAGCTAATTCTATTTTCTCAATTATTATTATTATTCATAATATTTATTGCTAGTAACGAAACCAAGGATGCCTCATAAGTAAACTTAAACCACTGTAGATTGCAAGCCTAAGGACACCTGTAAACAAGGGTGTTTACTGTTGCTACCGAAGCAGACTGTGAATATAGTTTTCAGTTCGCTGGACCTCATTAAAACATTATCCCTCTTTACATCTAACGAGCTACCACTATCACAAATTTCAAGACTCTTAAAGAGCCCTATCACATCCAAGACAGACCATCATTCATGACAATACATGGAGTAGTCCGCCATCCAATTACTGACCACAATGAATAGTGCTTAACTTGACAGTTATACCAGTTGTAGCTCTATCAGTTAGGTGACTGCTTAGGACAAGGCCAGTGCATAAACCATGGCAATACCAAAGAAAGGAAATTTAGGGATTAGGGGGAACTTGACAGTTATTCCAGTTATACATGTAGCTGTGAAAATTTCATTTCAAAAGGTGGTAGCGTTTTTGAGATATTGCCAAAATCCCTAGCGGTTATGTCCACGCAGGAAGAACAAAACCTAATAGGAATACACAATCTGAGAAATGTGGCAGATTCAAATTTTGGGGGATAAGAACTGACATCTTTTTCCATATCCACATTATTTTGAACTGAAATATTTTTCAAAATGCTTTATACTATCAAAAGTTGCTGTACTTCTAACCAAGTAAGTTCTTATTGCCATACATTTTTAGAGAAATTACCAATCGTATACCTTCCCTTTAACACAACATGCGATTGCAGGTTATACTGGATTTTAACTGGGTCTAGAAAGGCATGATGACTTTCTTTCCAGAACTACTATAATCTGATTTGGTAAATAAAATACAAGTTATTCATTCCTAATAACTTCTATTTTAGCATCTTCCAGGTCTTTTAAATACTACTAAGTATAATAATACATGTATGTAACTATCGAGCCTAGTTTATAAGCCTCTCAAAGCGCTATTAAAAACACTGCTCATTGAGCAACCAAGCATCACTGCTCTCGACTCCTTAGGAATATGCAGCACCGGCAACCTGCTACTCATCCACACCAACAATGCCTACCCTCGCAGCCTACCCATTTATGGTGAGAACAATTACGGTGACGTGTTTTGCTCAAGGATAACATTCTGGCGACTTCGCCACCAGAACATGAGGTTAACATTGGCTAGACTTCTCGGCCATTGCACGCTACTAAATATACGATAATGAGGTGACCTTTTACCTTTGTTGACCCTTGATTCTGCTCTTTTCCTGCAAGAATCAGGATGAGACGAAGCTTCTCTTGATTGACACGTGAGGGTACGACTCTCTCCATAGTCTCACGGCATCCGCTGGCACCCCGTTACAGAAGGACAGATCAAACAGACGTAGCTTCGGACAACTGTCTAAGACACTGCAGGAAAAAAAGTAGCAATCCTGGCTCAAATTTCACAAAGAGCTAAAGATTGATCTTAAACAGGGGCTACAAGGTCAGGATCAGTTTTGTGATCCACTCATTTTCCAATAGATAGCGTCCTTATGAGAGTAACACTAAAAGTCTTTAACCTCAGGCTAAAACGATATAAATTGCCACTGGTTCGATACCCTTCAAGTGCAAATTTTGTCAAACCCCAAAACATTCGATGACTTCAGATTTCAAATATATGGTCTACAATACATTTTTGTAGATAATTTATAGTTAGTTCCTGAATTTTAATGAAATTAATTCAAAGCGGCTTTGAATTTGACCTTTTGACTGATGCCAAAAAATCCCCTTTGGAATGTACAGACCCAATTGTTTTTAATATCCGATGACAACATGGTTCATATTTCGCTCTAAAAGAGTATCAAATAAAAAAAGACTCAGAACATTGCTCCGCTGATCAGAAACACCAGAGCTTGATTGAGTCCGGTAATCTTAACTGCTCAGCCAAGACTCACCGTATTAAAATTAGCACTTCTATTATTATTCTACCATGTAGTGTCTCAAGTCATATGTAGAAATAAATAACAAACACAATAATTGGTACATGTATGGTGCCCAATCACCATAGAAGTGAAATAACTAAACATGGGATGCGAGAAAATCAAATGGTCCTCATTGGGATTTGAACCACAGACCCCCCCGACACTCTGGGCAGATGCTCTACCAACTGAGCTATGAGGGAAAGCGGTCTACTCCCTCGGGTTTAAGAACCGATAGACCGCTTTCCCTCATAGCTCAGTTGGAAGAGCATCTGCCCAGAGTGTCAGGGGTCTGTGGTTCAAATCCATTTGATTTTTCTCTCATCCCATGTTCGGTAGAAATAGATGTAGTGTTAAATTTAGTCGGAAATTGGAATGAATGTTAAGGATTTCTTACCTCTGCACACTCATTGGACCAACAGCTAATGTACCCAGAATGTCCAACTGCTCAAGATCCGGTAGATTGGCAGCTATAGCATACAAGTCACTGTCTGATACACTCCTGAATCACAGATACCAATCAAAAAGTTATACTCAATAACGACTGGCTGTCATCACATCATTTTCAAAGAAAAGGTCATGGCACAATTTGACATTTTCCAGTGTTTCCTGTTAACCACTTCAGTCCACATCGGTGGACGTGTTTATCCGCACATATTTTTGGACATAATTACGGCTGATAATTTTTTTTAACGCCAGGAACATTTTCAGATTTTCAGACTCGCTCGGGGGGAAAACTCGGACTCAGACCCAGACAACAGGAACTTGACGACAGCAATGCTCACAACTGTAATTTCTTGCACTAACTTGCTGCTACAGCAAACCACGAGCGAGCCAGTGTGGCAGGATATTTAGTCCCCCAGTGGACTCCATATCCCCACATTTCCTCGGACAGCGCCCTCTCTTGAACAACTTCCTTCAATCCCATGTTAATTTACCGATGGGGGCACACACACCGGGGGACAAAATCCCCTACATGTATGTCACCGGCACAGGGTGATGACAAAAAAAGTTGACGACCTTTTTCAATGTATACAATGCAAAATTAGCCTGTCCCGGGCAAACTGTAAACATAGCAGGTACACTGTATTGGGAATCATCCGAATTGAAGCACTTGGGGATTTAACCATCGCATTATCGCCTTTTAGACTGTTTTTTTTCCCCACTTTTTTTTCATCAATCATACCTCAGTGCAGTTAGGTAGAGCTTCCGTAGTTTCTTGCATGACTGCACAAAGTTTTCAATGTGGTAATTGCTGCCATCGGATCTCAACCCAACGCTATAAAACCAAAGATATCATTTCAAGAGTAAGGCTCAGGCACGTTATGGTTGCTATGACCAATACAAAAGGCTTGCTGTCATGACTTGCCTGTATGTTTGCTAGTATGCTTTCCCATGCTTGTCTAATTGACCCCCTGTCATCATCTCTTTTTGTACTTTGCCATTGTGTCATGTCTGTATGTTTTTGGTAGGCCTATGATTCTTGCTTGTGTTTCTGTTTTGGTTTTGTATATGGTTCTTCGATTTGCCTTGGTATTAATTTGTATGTATAATAATAAAATAGTAGTGCAAATGAGAAACCAAACAATGCAAATCAATTGCTAAACACAATTATGAAAAATTTTTTATACAATTATGTTGCTATAAAAAAGCAAAAAAAAAACCCAAACAAACAACAAATAGAACAACAAAAGACAATGGTCAACGAGGTCTTTTTAATTAGGCCTGGTTAAAGTACCCAATGCATATATACACTTCCATAATGCCGGTAAAGACAAAGTGACTCATGGAAAGGACGGAGGGGCAAAAATTCAAATAAAATCTGGTCATTTTTTTTAGAGCAGGATTATTTTCTCACCACCATCCTAAGTCAATCTCCAACAGATCTTTGCATCCCCCAGCCAAAGTGCTCAGACCAGATAGCGTCAAAGTCCTCGCCCTCCATAGATTCACACTCAGCAAGTGCCTGGATGAAAGAAGAAGAAGAAGAAAACTCAGCCCCAAAACTAGAAATGTAAGTGTTTGTAGAAAGTAGATCTAAAAGCGACATAATGCATGCACACATCAGAATCAGTGTGTTGCGAAAAAACAGTAAAAGCAAAAAAACATGCATTAAGACTTCCCAATTGGACAATAAAATATCAGATAAATGTGGCTCTCTAGTTAAATAATTACATATTCAATTATAAACATTCTTGCAAAACCAATTATAAAGTAATACATCAGCTGCATACTTTTGAGTGGACAATTTGAAATGTGTATAAAACAACAACATTAAAAAAATACATTAAAGACAGTAAAGTGCAAGAAGATTTACAACAATAACCATGATAAAACGACATGCGTAGTCAAGAGATCAGACTGCACTATGCAACATAAACACATCATTGAGTACATAAAAATGTTAACTGATAAACTGAACAAGGTACATGTACTAGATGAAACCAACTGGCAATACGGACAAAATCAAGGACAAAAGTACAACTTATAATCGCGATTTTATAAGCACAGAAAAGCCCCCTTTTTCCCCCTAATGCATGAAAAGTTGTCAATGCACTAAAAAAAAAATAAAAAATCAAAGGCAATAGTTTACAAGCATTTTTAGTCAAAGTGCACATTTGGGAACTCATAAAGTAGAGTGCTTTACTTCGGATACATGGGATTATGGGCAAATTCAAAGTATATTTCTTCATTTTTCTAAAGCAAAATTATATGAAGCATTGCGTTTATGGTACAATCTGAGTTACACAATGTATGCAATGTGCAGTATACACACAGTGTGGAACTTCCACATTGTGTCTTGTACCTACCTGCATTTCGCAAGCTCCACTGCCACAATGTCATAGTTCTGTATGGTCTGCACAGCATCTAAATTTATATATTCCAGTCTAGGTGAATTTCTGCAAACAAACATACACTGTTTCAATACAATTTTAAATGTTTGACAAAACTCAGGGGAAAGAGTCATCGCTAAAAAGAGGTTGAAAACTACATGTACAATGTAGTATCAAAATGTTGGGACAGATGTTGAAATGGTGGCGTTTCAACTTATTGAAAACCCCTGGAGACAGGGTTCTCCTAGGATTTTTCCAAAACTATAGGGGCATTCTGCACCCAATTTGGAAGTTTGGCCAAAGCACGCTAAATTGAAATGAGGTCCTCCGATTATCATTTACTTGGTGTTATCTTTGGTTTTAAAAAGCCCTACTGTGCAAGCTTTGGCATTTTAAACGTTTTGTCTTCATGAGTTTTGTGAATTTGATCTGAAGTCAAAACAAATATTTGACATATTTTGTTTACGTATCGTCCACAGTTCAAGCGTATCGGCCCAATACGCTGGCTTGGGCATGGGGAGGACCCTACCTTGAGTTATGTAGATTTTAAGGAGCTTCTGGGAACAGTATTCTCAGATATAAAGCAGTCGATCAGAAAGCATGATTGCTTTACATCTGAACAAAATTAAAGCACATTTTTTTCAACTGGCAAAAAGTCAAAAGTCAGAGCTGCCAACATTTGCTTCTTGCAAAACAATCAGGGAGATGTTGTACAACAGTAAGGGAGATCTTTCTTGTTACATAAAACATAATACGGAAAAAGTTTCCATAATCAGGAAGATTTCCAAATTTGCTTATCGTAACATGGCCAAAGTTATTGAAAAATATTGAGATAGATATATGTTATCAAACCTTATAATTTTGATGACCACTTGTTCAGATATCCTGGTTCTGTACAGGTTCAATCTGGTCAGGTTGGTCAGAGTGGCCAGAGGGTCAAAGGCGTCGCTGTCCAATATCCGCACTGATGATAAATCAAGCTCTGTTTGGGAACAAATAAAAAACTAGATATTCAGTTTTTGTTAATTACATTTATTGTTTTGTGTAGGGGTGTCATGGCTGTGCAGTTCAGAGCATCGGATTCAAGTTCTTGTGGTTGAGTCATCGGGGTGTGGGTTCGAATCCTGGTCATGACACTTGTGTCCTTTGAGCAAGATGCTTTCCTATAATTGCTTCTCCTCACCCAGGGGGTATAAAAGGGTACCTACGAGGGTAGAGGTTAAAATTTTGTTTGAAAAGGCCTTCGGAGCGCCAGGCAGCCCAGCAGGGAGCTACAGTAAGAAAGATTACAGGAAAACTGTGGCCCAATGACCAGGGCACTAATGTAAATCCCGCTAGAACTATAGTTATAATTATTATTAATAATATAAAACAAGGTGTTCGTGGACTTGGAGTGATGTCATCAAATGATGATAGAATGAATTGATGACGACATTTTACCTTATCAATCCAATGTGTGGTTCAGGAGTATAAAAAAAACACACCCACACACACATTCTCAAAAATGCATCCTTGTGGAGCACTCTTTTGTTCTTTCCATTGTCCCTGCACTTAACAGTTTCCCATAGACTTTGTACACAAATTTCCTTGTGGAGCACCCGGTCTTTAGAAATTCCATGTGGAGACCTTTTGTTTTCCCCTTTTCTGTTTTGTCCTTGGTCTCCATAAGGTATCGAAAGTGAGCACACACACACACACAAAACATTACAGCACCAATCAAAGACTGGGGACAAACTTCATCAGGTGTAAACTCTTGGGGAAGGAAGATGAGGGGATAACCCATCTTTTGAACAGGAGGGTTGGCCGATAGGATCGGGGGTCGATTTCACAAAACTCTTCCTAACTCGGGACTAGTCCTAGGCAATGCAAAGAGATAGGATTAAGTCCTAATTTAGGACCAGTACCGTAGGACTAGTCCTATCTCTTAGCATTGCCTAGGACTTTTCCTAAGTTAGGAAGAGTTTTTGTGAAATTGACCCCAGGTTGGCTTAGTGGTATTCTTCCCTGCCTTGTGCCTCGATCAGCGGATCCAAGTTCAAAACCCGCCCACGCTCGGAGTCAAAGACACCTTTCCCCCAGTAGAGTATAAAACAAGGACCTGGTAGAATTTCGCAGATACTTTTTCTCAGTAAACTTGCAAGCCAGCGGCCCTGTTCATCACACTTCATCACAAGCCTGGAATTACACGGAGGCAACGGAGGCCATGGCCTCCGTTGCCCTGGTCTTGGCCTTGGTGCCCATTCAAAACTTCCTCATATACTTTGAGATTTTCCAATGGAAGTGCCCTTTACAAAATGAAAATGGCCTTGCCCTCTCCAAGATGAAATTTCAGGTCTGTCATCATCAACTCACAATCAGATAAAGAGAGATTTGTTCGAAGCTGCTCCATCCAAAACCAGCGTGTACTGAAACAAAGAGGGTCCACTCCAAATGCCGAATGACTAATTTATGTAATGCTATGCACATCTTAATGTACACACGATGTACATTAAAGGAACATTACAGAATTGGTAATTGTAAAATATACTTTTGATCACAGATTTACAGAAAACTTACACGGTCTTATGATGATGATAGTAGAAAACATCCCTTGAAATATTTCTGTCTGAAATGCCCTATTTGATGAGAAATGAATAAACTAATTTTCCGATTGGAGTTTATCGCTCAGTGAGCGTTTTATTCATTTGTTGAACCTATATGATTTCATGCAAATGTGTAATCGGTTTTTCACTATTTTCTCGTGAGCCAGATGGCCGATCGATCTCAAACTTCTACAGGTTTGTCAGTTTATGTATATGGTGGATTACATAAAGTGCTTACACTGTCAGCAACTGTTTTGTTAGCAAAAACCATTTCTGTAATGTTCCTTTAAATCATTATTGTTTATTATAAAAGGAAAAAGTTGCTCATTCATGTATACACTGGTAAACACAAAATATACAATAGTTAGGTTACTCTAGAATACCCTGTTTGATTTAAGTCACAACCTACGATGACGTCCCTTCTTCTTGTGACATGGTGTCCCTTTGAATCAAAAACAGAGAAAATCGCTGGGTCTACATACATGTATGTATCATACATACATAAATCCCCTGCTGAAACACACCACCCAATTTAGGCAATTCCTCCCCACTGAAAACATGACTTTATCACTGATTACAAGAAATACAACCAGATATCCTGAGCTTTGTTGTAAACCAACTGTAAGCAAAATAGTGCTATATCCCATATCTTATTTGTCTGCCTAATAAATGTAATAAATCTCTCTTTTAATATACTTATTTATTTTGTTTGAGTAATGTGTTTACTCTTTAACGTTTTTATTAGTGTCAATTTTGTTTATATTTCTGATTAATCTGAGGGTTTTCTTTAATGTTTACGTTTTTTATTCATATCGATGTAAATCATGCTTAATTGCTGCTTAAAATTATAATTCATGTTAATTGCAATTCATGAGCAATTTCATCATTTAGCTGCCATTTGTGCTGTTTTTTAATAAACCACTATGAAATGAAATGAACTGCAGTATTTGTCACTGCACCCTTCTTTAATGTAACCACGTGGTTACTGCACCAACTCCCTCACTCTGACCTCATTGGGACTGAATGCATTATAATTTGTGTGAACTACTGTTACCCTTGCTCTGCCGAACAAAACCAGTACTGGTACGCAGGGCAGAGGTCAGAGTTCTCATTCTGTGCGGTTTTTCACCATTACAATAGTAATGCTCCATTGAGAACTCATACTAACATGTACAAGACATGACTGGGCAATTGTCAGCAATTGTAGTACAGTCTAGTGTATCTGTACATTCGCTTCACACTTTTGCTGCATAGCTTGGTTGGTCATCTGCTCTGACATAGCCTACTTAAGGGTAAGTACATGTACTTGATGGACTCAGTAGGCTTATATAGTGTATAGTTTCATAATTGTTAGGATTAAGGTATTCTGCTCCATGAAAACAGTGCTATGGAAATAAATATTAATAAATATTTTATAAATATACATGACAGTATATGTACATAATGTATGCTACATGTACAGGGGTTTTGAGGCATTGCATGGTGTAGTTATTATATTGGTGAATCAAAGTTAATAACGAGAAGTCCCCTCGATCCTCTGAGTAAAGTTATTACTAGTACTAGTAGTAGTACTCAGCCTATACTGCAAGTCCCATCCAATTCCTATCAGGAAAAAAAATTAAAGCTGTTGGAACACTAGAGTAAGGGCATAGGGCTAGGATAAGGAAAATAGGTTAGGGGTGTTGGAACCTACTGTACATGTACATGTACTTACACAGGTGTCGGGTGTACTCCCTTCCCCCCTTAACAACATCAAACCATGTATCATAGGTTTATGTATAGTTTGATCTTACTATAATAAGAGCTGTATCTCATCCATTGTGTCATACCTGCCTACAAAACAGACTGTTCAAATTGTTCAAATACCAGTACTTAAAGGTATTGTACACTTTTGGTAACAGCTCAAAATCAGTGTCCACATTTTGTGTGATTCAACATATGCATGAACAAACAAACCTGTGAAAGTTTGAGCTCAATTGGTCATCGAGGTCACGAGAAAATGGTGAAAAGAGATCTTATGTGTTTTCTGTTTTTTCAAATTATCGCGCGCGATAATTACTATTGTTTTACTCGTTTCTCAGAAATGATAGCATTTTAGGCAGAAATATTTTAAGGAACCCTTTCTACCATTACTTACTTTAAATCATGTAAGTTATGTGTGAATCTGTGAACATTGTGTTTTTCGATCTTATCAATAGTGTACAGGGCCTTTAAAGTGTTATATGAGGAACATGTAGGTCTACTTGGGAAAATTTCATTGTCACATCAACCTTTTTTATATCTTGAATTCAAACGTAAATACTAAGTAGTGTACCGGTAAAGTACAGGTTGCCATTTAAAACAAAAACTACATAGCACTGTGTCAGCCCATGTTTTCTTAAAATAAGCTAGCATTTATATAGCGCCTTTTCCATAGGTTACAAAGCGCTTGGATATGTCCAACACAGATCAAAAATCAAAATCAAAGACAAAACCAGTGAGTCTTCAGCAATTTCTTGAATGAATCAAGTGAGGTTGCTCCATGGTCAGCCTCAGGGTAAATTGAGGGTGTTTTTTTCATTTCTGAATGTTTCAAATTAAGGTTTTGAATAAAGCATGTCTTTTCTTGGCCTCTTTTTACACTTTCGTCCCATTTTTTTAAATGTACCTTTTATATTTTCGAGTGAGGCTGTTTTGCCATGGAAGGCCCCAGTACACCTAGCAGTATTATTTTGGGAAAATTAATTGAAAAGTCACAGCCGTATGGTAGAGTGATCAATATAGAGATTGTATTATATAGATCTTTGAGCCTGCTCAAATGTTTACACACAGATGACAAGAGTTTGACCTTTACTTCCTGTAAAAACCAGACATTTTAAAGGAACATTACAGAATGGTTTTCGGTAACAAAACAGTTGCTGACAGTGTAAGCACTTTACGTAATCCACCATATACATAAACTGACAAACCTGTAGAAGTTTGAGATCGATCGGCCATCTGGGTCGCGAGAAAATAGTGAAAAACCGATTACACATTTGCATGTATGTTTTACAAGTTTTTTTTATTACCAATTCTGTAATGTTCCTTTAAAGCACACCATTATTTCTAACACTGATAGTGCATAATAAATTGAACGAAAACAAAGAGAAATGGATGTCCAATTTCAAATCAGTCACTCAATACTCAATACTCAATACCCAATACCCAGTACCCAGTACCCAGTACCCAGTACCCAATACCCATTACCCATTACCCATTACCCATTACCCATTACAATGAAATGTACATAAAATTACTTAAGATAAACAGTTACAGACTTACACATGTCCCCATACATGTAAGTTTATGTCCTTCACATCACTGATTTGATGCATTCAAAATTGCTGTTAGGTAAAATAAAAACACCAAACATGTTTAGCGTCCTGCCATTTTAAAAAAAGGAAGTAGCGGGCCTTTTTTTTCTTTTTTCTTTATTTTTCAAGATGGTTGACAGTTTTTTTCCATGTGTTTTTTTCAGAGTGGTAAAGAAAAAAAGAAAAGAATCGTATGTATATTTTTAGAATTGAATTTTTTCGTCAGAGATTGTAAAAATTGATCCTTCAAAAAAACAAAAAAAGGAGGCAGCCGGCAGCCTCTAAAAAGGAAGCGGGCGGGGACGATAAACATGTTTTTAAAATTATTTGGCCTTGGCTCATGTACATTGACCATGCCGTGTGCAGTAATTGTTCGCGGTCTGGTAGCCCACAATTTGGCATTTTAGGCTTGTTAGTATCAAGGGGGTTAGTTATGCACACTCTTCTTCATAGCATGCAGCATTTACTCTAGATTAACAAAATGGAGTTGAGCCTTGAAACTCCAACCCCAATATGCAGATGACAGTTTTCTTGACATCAGGTGTCAAGTTACATTAAATGGAACATTAACATCTAACAAAAATCATAACTCCTGAACCACACGATAGATTTTTACAATCTATACATCATCGAAAAGGTCTTTTAATGCTGCACCAAGGCTACGTACACATGACCCCAATTTAACCTTGTCTTCCGGTTCAAACTGGTACAACCGTAGTTAAAGGGAAAACGATCGAAAAGCCATCAGCTAACTCAGACAACAATGAAATCAAATTTGGACATGCTTTCTGTGCATGAAATGACAACTGCATCTCTTAATGTTGACACTTAAAGATTGTTGACATCAAATTTAACACCCTCTGGTGACAGGTCTGAAGACAATCTGTTTGCATCCCAATTTCTCCCCTAAAACAAACCGAATTGACCTTGAAACTCATTCCGTCAATTAACTCGACATAAGACGACATAACTGAACAATGAAGTCATGATGACTCATAACGTCAATTATGTCATTTAACAAAGTTTAATATTGAAACAAAAATAATTTGAAAAAATATAATCATGAACCACTTAATGGATTTTAAGTAAAGGAAAGCGATATCAAAACCATAATTTAAGTGAACGTGAAATGACGTTGCATCATTTGTGGGGTGCATCATGGCCAGCGGATAATGACAACGACCTAAGCTCTGTGTTACTGATCAGCGAGTGGGGTTCGAGTCCCGTCGTGCACTTGTGTCCTTCACAAGACACTTAAACCATTATTGCTGCATCCTTCGGATGAAAGAGAAGCGTAGGTCCCGTGTGTTTGGTTAATGCACGTAAAAGAACCCAGTACACTTATCGTAAAGAGAAGGTTCGCCCCGGTGTTCATGGTTTGACCGGCTGCATATTGCACCACAGCACCTGTAACCATTACATGGTGCTATAAATGAATAGGCCTCATACTCCAAACGTAGCTCCACATACTGGCAGAAAAAATATATCAGCGCTTAGAAACGCCTGTATTAAGCGCTATATAAATGCAAGCTATTATTATTATTTTGATGTGACCGTTATTTTATGACACCTTGTTTTTGTAATGTAACAACTGAATTTCTAGTGCTGTTTTTGGTTTGAATTGTACATTTCAGGTCTAAACAAACAACAACCATGGCTGAAGATTCTCATTCTAGCATGGATTCCGGTAACTTGTTTTGTTGCAAAATTTGCATGGAAAAGTATAATGACCCAGATCGCCTCCCGAAGCTTCTAGACTGCGGCCACACATGCTGTTTGGCTTGCCTTAAACAATGGGCAGGGAAAAAAAAGAAAGGCTTTATCACTTGTCCAACCTGTAACAAAGAATGCATGCTCTTGAAGGGTGGGGTGGACAAGCTGAAAACAAACTTTGAAATCATGGAGGAAGCTCAAAAATATAAGGAAGCTGTTCGGCAATCCCAAATCAAGGTAAGGTAACAGAATCACTTTAATAACGACCAAGTCAATCTTGAAACAGAGGCTGGCAGAATGTCATTTCTCTTTCTTAAGAAATGCCCAGGAATTCTCAAGGAAATTCTTGTTGGTATAGGCAAGCGGCAATGGTCTATAACATGGCATGTCCTGACCGAGTGGTCAAGAGCATCGAACTCAAGCACTGGTGTTTCTGGTCAGCAGAGTGGGGGTTGGATCCAGGATGGCACTTGTGTGCTCGAGCAAAATACTTTACCATGATTGCTTTGTCCTTTCGGATGGGACATTAGATCCTGCGTACTAGGGTCGGTAGTGCACGTTAAAGAACCCAGAACACTACCGTGGAGTAGTAGAGGTTAACCCCTGTGTTTCTGGTTCACACCGCAAGCACTCTTGTTTACAGGTTGCCTCAGGCTTGCGAGCTACAGTGATTAAGTTCACGTATGAGGCATCCTTGATTTCATTGCAGAAATGTATAATAATTGTAATAATAATAATAATAACTCGTTGCTTCTCATAAACATTTAGAAATCAGCTAGTGCCAAGGATGTGGGAAATGCTCAGCAAGGAGGTGGCGCTGGAGCTGCAGGTACCTCTCAACATGAAATCCAGCATCTTCTGTCGACACTTCCTGCCCACGTTCGAGATGTCAACAAATCGGGAGAAGTATTCGACGCCACAATTCATAAAATAAGAGGAGAGCGCCATGATGTTACTAAAAAGCGGGATGACACCAAAGAAACTATCAACCGCGACTATACTAAACTGGTCAAATCAGCCACTGAACGGAAGAAGAAGCTTCTTGAAGAGGTGAATAAATGCTGCGAGGAGAATTTGACACTGTTAACAGCTTACGAAGACGAGTATAACAAGCACAAAGAGGAACACAGTAACTTCTGTAGAGAACTGCTTGAGGGTTATCTCACACAACAGCAAAGCGCAAAGCCTTCTCAGGAGGCATCGGACAGGTTATGTCAAAGTGCTCAGTCGAGATCTCTGAGCTTGAACCATGAGTTTCAGTTCATTTCAAAGAGGTTAAGTTACACTGATGACAGCTGCGGGGGCATTTTGGAGGACATCAATTCGTGGGGTAATGTGACCCAAATCTCCGCCGTTCTGACCGTTCCACCGACATGTCCAGTGCAGAAGGCTAGCCCAGCAACAACTGACACTCACTCGGATGCTTTGAGTCGTTACCTCTCAAATCAAGGGTGGTGAGGACCTATGGTGCCTGCTCACCATGCTGTGTCACACAGCTAAGCAACGAAGAGATCGCCGTAGCCAATGCAAACACATATGACATCAGTATCTTTTCGTCAGCGCAGATCGAGAGGAGTCTTCTCCGGCTGAAAGTTTCAAAAGCAGTGACCTTCAATCAAGGAATAACAGGTACAATGACAAGTCCTTATTTGTGGTCGTGTCGTGGCCGAGTGGTCTAGTTCACCGGAGCCCAGCTCTGGTGTTGTCAGCAGCACAGTGTGGGTTCGAATCCCGGTCGTGACACTTGTGCCCCTTGAGCAAGGCACTTAACCATAATTGCTTTGTAAAAAGTTGGGAAGGTAGTGCATTCTGCTCTACCAGCCAGGCTCCTAGTGGATGATACCCATGCCTACATCCTAACGGACTGTAAAGGGGGGTAACCCTGTTTCAGCCCCAGGAGTAGGTGGCAACATGCCCCTGGGGACAGTTGATTTGGGTCTACAGCCCAAATCAGTTTTGGCCGTTCGGCCTTGTGAGTAAGGCGATATCTCATAAATAAAAAAAAATGATGCAATGAAGAGTTTGGGTTTCATTTGTCACGTCAGTACAAAAACATTGTATGATGCGATATAGAGTTTGGGTTTATAGAGATTTGGTTTATAGAGTTTGGGTGTATCTTGCACGAAAATGCTCCTTGCAAAAAACAAGTGCGCCTGATCGCTCGGTCGTGTACATCAGAGCTATTTTAAGTGAGATACAATGTGTTGACAATTTCAAACTCGCATGTTACGTAAGTGCTATTTCAGGAAACAATTATGTACTGACACGATGATTTGTTTGTCATCTAGGGCTCATTTTAGCCCAAAGTAAAATAAAATAAATATAACATCTTTCTGTTTTATGATAGGGATGTGTGTGGATCCCAGAGGTACCCTATTAATCAGTCACCCGGATCATAACGAGATCCAGAACTGGGATCTGCTCGGCAACCTTGTACATTTGATTAGGGTATCAAATAAAGAGGAATTTGACCCTGCTGGTGTGGCGTGCAGCCCCAGAGGGCATCTGTACGTCTGCGACAGGAAGAACCATCTGGTGCGTGTATTCGAACTAAATAAAAACTGGGAGGAAATCGACAAATTTGGCAAGCGCGGGAAGGACCCGGGAGCTTCAACAATCCCAGTGACGTCGCGCTGATGCCAGATGGTGAAATTGCAGTGGCTGATTTTAAGAATGATAGAATACAGGTAAACTGTTCATTCGGTGCTCGATATGTTACAACCTCTGTCCCACCCTACATGTAGGTCTGTATAGCCAGCCTCTGTCTTCTCTACAGATATTTTCATGGTCAATTTGCCACCAGTGTGTCCGACCTGGTTCCTCTTATCAGGGTGTTTGAGTGTGAAACCAGGCTTTCTGCTTCTTCTCACCTATTACACTCTCGCTCTACTGAAATGTAGAACAAAGCCATTCCAACAGCTTTATTCCACGTACTGCATCTCTTTGGAACTCCTTGCCGGGTGCATGTTTCCCTCCATCCTAAAATCTAGGCTGTTTTTAGAGGAATATTAATTCCTACCTTCAGCTCCCCCCCCCCCCCCGAGTTATTTTCGTCTTCAACATTTTCTTCTTGTAGCCCCCTTACCAAGAGTGGCTTTTATCCTAGATCGGGGCAGAAAACATTAAATAACAATGGTAAAACGTCTCCCATTGTGTTCCGGAAATCACACAGGCATGTGATTTCCCAGGATTTTTTCAGACGCCAGGATTTTCTCAAAATCTTATTGAGCCTCGACAGTTTCTTGAAAGAAGTAAAGCGGTCACCAAAATGGGAGAAAGAAATAGTAAACCTCCTGAATTGTCGGGGTGGTTCTGGATCTAGAATAAGGGGGGGGGGGAGGAACCCAGGCCCCTAATTCATTTTCAAGAGTTATCACATTTGGCGAATCTCATCCATGATCTCGGGATATTGAGGATTTAAGGGGGGGGGGGGTGGGGAGAATTCTTCACAACAGATGAACTATCAGTTAATGCAAACAAGATACAGTGTATTGATATTTCAACTCCCCCACTCGTTACAGATATTCGATGGAGAAACACTTGTCTACAAGAGGACGATCGCGACTTCGGGCTCTAAACTTGGACAGCTGAGAGGCCCGTCGGGAATCGCCGTCGACTCCGATGGGTTCATGGCCGTCTCCGAACCTATGAACCACCGGGTCCAACTTTTCACACCGGGGGGGAAACCTTTCGCTACACTAGGTGCGGCGGAAGAGGGGCCCGACTATCTAACCTGGCCATCAGGTATTGCCATCACAATGGCCAACGAAGTGGTCGTCTGTGACAGAGGAAATGACGTGGTTCGAGTATATTGAATTCCAACAGTACCTCAATGGAAATACCAGGCATGCACAACATTAGGCCCCTTCAGAGTAATCCATGTTTAAAGTTGTGATATTTTATTTCGACATTGTTTTGAACTACCCATCCACCCACCCCAAATTTTAAACTTTAAGTATTTACTGACCATTTAAAGAAACATTACAAAATTGGTTTTTGCTAACAAAACAGTTGCTGGCAGTGTAAGCACTTTATGCAATCCACCATATACATAAACTGACAAACCTGTAGAAGTTTGAGATCGATCGGCCATCTGGGTCACGAGAAAACAGCGAAAAACAGATTACACATTTGCATGAAATCATATAGATTCAACAAATGAATAAAACGCTCACTGAGCGATAAACTCCAAACGGAAAATTAGTTTATTCATTTCTAAATATGGCATTTCGGACAGAAATAATTCAAGGGATGTTTTCTACTATCATCATCATTAGACCGTGTAAGTTTCATGTAAATCTGTGATCAAAAGTATATTTTTCCTTACCAATTCTGTAATGTTCCTTTAAATTCTAAATATTTACTGACCATTTAATATACACTGTAGAACAAAGTAATGCCTGAAATGAAGCCGTTAATTAAGATCAATGCTCTTCCAGCTCAGGAGTTTTTATTGTCTTTTTTTCTGGCTTCCTTCCAGCATGCAACTTTGTAATTCTACTCCCTTACTCTAGCTGTACATACAAAAATAACAGTCCCACAACTACCGGTTACCAACCGAGATTCCTTATTGAAGCCAGTCTGTGCGAAGTGTGCGTGGCCCACTGTCGAATTACTTCCAATGGGACGCTAGGTGGCAGCAGACATACCAGGTAAATCCATTGTTCTCGGCAATGTGAACAATGGAATTTCACCTGGTATGTCAGCGTTCAAAAGTCTCCCATTGGCATAGAATGTGTGCTTGTAAATATCTAAATTGTGAAAATATTATTACCAAAATAAAAAAAACTCTTGCTTTTAGGTGTACGGATGCATTCCTATGTTGAATCTCATCTAATATATACAATGTAGGCCTAATCTGCTTTTATGGCAATAAAACGTAGTCAACATTCTTGAGCTATAATTCTAATCAAATACCCAAACAATAATCTGCTTTTATAGTGCTAAAATGTAGTCAAAATTCTTGAGCTCTACTTCTAATCAATTACCCCAACAAACTGCAATTTTTTAATATCCACGGTTCTATTGCTACATGATGTGAGTCTATGCCTGATTAACACCAACACATACAACAAGACATTTATTGACCTAATTCACATGATGTCATCATTACAATAATCTTAGTTGTCAAATAATGAACCACAAGGGAAACTGACTGGGTCAATTTCAAATAGTATGGGGGTTGAACAAAGAAAAATTGACTAGAGTGGGATTTGAACCAACGACCTCCGGATTAACGTACCGGCGCTCTACCAACTGAGCTATCTAGCTCTATGTTGGCGGTCTCCCTATTTTGTCAATATCTTTGTTCCGGGGTGCCAGTCAGAAGCCATACAACCGTTAACTGCCGTGTAGCCAGGGATCACACCCAAGTTTACGCTACAACCTGGGAAGCAGCAGACACGGGATCACCTTGAGGGGACGCGACTTTTTTAATTTAAATGTCAAGTAATGAACCACAAGGGAAACTGACTGGGTCAATTTTTCTTTGTTCAACTCCAATAATCTCAGTTGCACCATTTTGGGAGTCGATGTTCCCTCAAGTTATACATTGTGTGTACAGTGTAGTAAGTTACAGTGTAGTGTGCATCTCAGGCAATGCTATGTTTACGTACGCAATAGACCCCTTGCAATACGCGCAGCATACTCACATGTGTCTATCCTGGGTGTCATTTTGGGTGTCAAAATCGTATACAAACATGCACAAAAGTGAGTTGAAACCCCAAATTACGCGCATTGTTCGGAGGCACGCTCTGTGTTGTGTAAGAAATCAATAGCTCCCCCTTGCATAACGTGAAACGCTACAGGTACGCTGAGGTCACGCGCACGTTTTTACGCACAGCGAACAGCCATCGTCCAATGATCTTCCTCCTTTTTGAGAGTGTGACGTCATATGCAATGGGTCTACACCAGAATTTTTACGTGCAATTTGTAGCGGTACATGTAGACAGTAGCCGCATGTGACGTTGGTTTAAAGTGTCGTTTGATGAATTTGTTTTATTACCGTAGAGACCTGTGTCATTTCTCTGAGAAATTAGATTGTTCCATGTAATAAACATTTGAATTTAAGCATAATTCTTGGTGAAATCTAGCCTTGCTATTTCTGCATTTTGTCTTCCTCACTTTTGGAAATTGTGTTCTACTTTTAAAACCCTTTCAGCCCCGATGGTGACTTTAGTCAACTGTTCACTATAACCTGCTTGAGCCCCCAATGGTGAATTTAGCCCAAGCACAAAGCTCAACCCTCTCAGCTCCACCCGACATCCCCCGGGGTCAAATGAAATACAAGAAAAATAAACTATGAATAGTACTTTATAACACTGTAAACACTCCTCTGGCAAAAAATTACAATCTGTCTGTAAAGTTTATATTAAACCCACTCATAACAAATGGAAGGAAATGAGCGTGGGATCCCGATGAATGCCAGTATTCCCTGTTTGCTTGTGAGTGCTGCGGTGAGACAATGCATAGTCAAGAAGGAAACACGCTCGAACCCACACCATCAGCTCCATAATACATTAATGTATGGTTCAGTACTTATTCATCTAATTATTCATTCTGGTTGAGAAGCCAAAGAATTCTCGGAAAATTCGAACTTGATCACTTTACTTTGCCAAAACACCTTGCCGTGGGGGCCTCTTGGCTAGTACAGTGATTGAGATCGCTTGGAGAGAAGACAAGGAAGGACGTTTAAACTTTCAGTTTTAGATGTGGGAGGAAAGTCCTAGAGAATTATTCCAGGGGAAAACTTACGCAATCAGGCAGGGACTGAAAGCCCAATCCACATAGTGCCCCCCCCCCCCCCCGCGGGATTCGAACCGAGGTCCTAGAGGTGGAAGGCAAGGGAAGAAAGAAACCACAACGCCAACCCAGCCTAAACTAAATAAAAGTCCCCCCCAAAAAACAAAACAAAAACTGAAATATAAATACAAATTAATTCCCTGTCCCCCCCCTTCCAAGATAAACAAAAAAATAAAAAATAAAAAATCACTGTTACTCTGAAAACAAGATACAATGTAGCCGTACCATAGGTAAATATTTTAGAGGCTTACCTTGTAACTTTTGGCATGTTGATGCTATGACTTGATATTCTTTGCTGTTAGGAAAACACAAGCTGATAATCTCAGACATACCAGCTCAACCCCGCAATCTGAAATAAATCTGAACGAAGAGGAACGACTTTACTCATTCTGTTTGAAGGGCCATCATTACACATGCAGTGGGGCAAACAGATGCTTTCATAGGGGGGTGGGGGGGGGGTGGGATGGGCAAGGGTTCCCTTAAAAAGTTCGAAACTTGCGCCAGAAGCTACTTAGCGCTCAACATGGAGAGCCATTCAACGCAGAGTCGAGGGCGAGCTGAGGCTAAACTGTCAGATTCATTCTCAACCCTCTAAAGGCTTTTGGATGTTTTCAAGGGAAAAGGTATTGATGAATGGGAATGAGAGAGTGGTGACTCCGTCTTAAAACGCAAGTTTAAACCTTACAGGGTCATGGCTGTACGATAAATAATCGAGTCGAAGGCGAAGGTTTTTTATTGCACGGCCACGACCCTGCCGGTTTTAAACAGCTGTTGAAGAACTTGTCGCCACTCTTTTATTCCCTTATTGCAGGCGCAAATGTTAAACAGAAGGCCGATGGACCTGTCCAACCATGAGTTTACTGGCCTAATGCTAAAATCACTGGCCTTTCGGACATGCAGTCTTGTTTAAATTTGAAGCCGTGGTTACATACCATCTTAACTAGGAGCACTTGCCCAAATAATAAACAGAAGGCCGATGGACCTGTCCAATCGTGTGTTTACTGGCCTAATGCTAAAATCACTGGCCTTTCGGACATGCAGTCTTGTTTAAATTTGGAGCCGTGGTTACATATCATCTTATAACTAGGAGAACTTGCTCAGGGCCGAGTAACAGTGTACCTTGAGAATGGTTCCGAAGTAAGTGCTTCCCAGTCACCGCACCAAGACAAACTCAGCTTCTGAAGGTGTTGACATCTCCCTGTGAGACCTCGCAATGTCCGCACATTGACCTGGTTTCAAGTGTCAAAAGGTAAGAGTTTTTTATCGTGGGTAAAAACAAACCAACAATTTGAGGATAATAATAATAATAATAACTAGAAATAAGTTTTTGTTACAACAAAAACAAGGTGTTCATCATGGTGGTCAAATCTTGGATGAAACACATCCCAGCCTGAAAACATGCAAGTTGGTTTTAGCTAACCAGTTTTCATTGTAACTAGTTTTCATATAGAGACTAAAAAACACAATCCACATGCAATACGGTCCAAGGAGAATACAAACTGGGGTCCACAGACAGAGGTTGAAAGTCGGGGACAGAAACCACTAGGCGTACCCGATTCTAGTGCAAAAGAAGTCCAGGTACCACTCTTACATTCTTACCGTGTGCCAGTGAGGCTGCAAGTCCAACTCCAGGAAGAGCAGCTGGTCGTAGCAGTGTTTCTTGAATAATCTACAAGTGGCTGCAACCTTGCACAGATCAGGCAGCTCAAGATCACCGAAGATCAGCTGGATTAACTCACCCTAGGATTAGGAGTGGGATCAAGGCGATGGCAGATTAACAAACCACTCAGAATAAAACAAATAGCAAGACAAGTTCTCAAAGAAACAAATCTACACAGCATAGTACATGTAGATATACACACACGGTGTTAACGCAAACTGAATATACATTAGTTGAAAACCTCTTCACCACACTTTCTATTCCCTTATTAACGTAAACCCTGCCCCACAAATCCACAATTTACTCCAAAAAAATAGAGCAACTACCACTGACGTAAAATCCCTGTAGTGTTAGTGTTAGGAGATAGTTACCGGTAGCAAGTCGAAGTAGCCGTTATCTGTCGTTACACCTGCCGATGCTACATGTACATCAGTACCGTCTGGTTGGTATAGTGATAAAGTCTGGAGGTGGGCGGCGTAAACTGCATCAAGATCTGTCAAGAGCATTAAATATCGCGGTGAGCATTTTTTGGATAAAAGAGGCAGACAAGGTGTGCATTATAGAGCAAGTTCGGGTGGGCGACTAGAGTAACTAGACCAACCAGAAACAGTGTGACAGTGTGTGACGTAGCTCTCGAATTGACTAGATCGACCATGCTCCAGTGCATGGTCGGGCTAGTCAATCTCCCTGCGCTCTATGGTTTCTAGTTAGTCTAGTCACTCTAGTCGCACACCCGAACTTGCTCCAGGTTGGTTTAGTGGCGTCTTTCAACTTCAATAGGGTTCTCCCCCATGCACAAGCCGGCATATCAAGTCAATATGCACACATTTCTCTTTCCAGAAATTATGGAATGTCATCACCATGAAAAGGCCAAACCTTGCCTGTGAAAAAAAACCTAAAAAGGGAGAATCAGAGCACAACATCCAGTACCCTTTATCCCTCTTTGTATAGGGGAAACAGAGTGTAGCACGGCAGGTCATGCCTGTGCACGCTACACAATGGATTGTAATTATAATATCAACATGTCAACCGATCCACCGTTTTTCCAGTTTAGAAAAGTTTTGCCGATGCCAGATGGCATCCGACCTCAAGCGGTTAAGGTATACATGTTTTTCTTCTTCTAATCTTATCACTGGAGCCTTCAGCTAACATCGTACCTGTTCCATCATCGTGTTCAGAGACAGTACCAACCAATTCCACTGCGTCAAGTTCTGTGTAGTAATTCAGATGCAGATGGTGGAACACCAATCGGATCATGCTACAAAAAAAAAGGGGAACACCAATATCATTTATGCTAGAGTTGTGCATTTATTTTATTTTTTTTCCTAAATGGTTAAAGGGAGGGGGGAAGGTCTACAAAGCAAAATGTACAGCAAATTGTAGGGGATTGAAAAGATTGTTTTTACATTTGTAGGGGATTAAGATCAGAAACATTTCACTAACCCAAGTTACCCAAGTGAAATTTCCCTGGGCTGTTCGCACTGGACTTTGAATGGTCAAGTAAACTTGTTTGGACAAAAACACTTTTTCCTTCAAAACGTCAACACTCAACCCACGGCAAAGGGTCTGTAGATGAATGGAGCAAACTACAAACTTACTTGGCGGCAAACTTGACTTTCTTGAGAGGAGGAGAGAAGATCCTGGCGTCTGAAGAGAGCTGAGGTTCCCCGGACCATAGCAACTGCCACCTGTACAATGTCAAAGTTCAAGCCAGGTAACATGTTGTGTCGTGTTGTTTTTTGCTAAGCAGGTGCAGAAAAATCTTGCTTAAAAGAAACAGGCTACCAGGCAAAATGCAAGCTTATTTACACTGTTGTGACTGGTGCCTCACTATTAAACTGTTAAAGGAACATTACAGAATTGGTAAGAAAAAAACTTGTAAAATATACTTTTGATCACAGATTTACATAAAACTTACACGGACTAATGATGAGGATAGTAGAAAACATCCCTGGAAATATTTCTGTCTGAAATGCCATGTTTGATGAGAAATGAATAAACTAATTTTCCGATTGGAGTTTATCGCTCAGTGAGCGTTTTATTCATTTGTTGAATCTATATGATTTCGCGCAAATGTGTAATCGGTTTTCCACTATTTTCTTGTGACCAAGATGGCCGATCGATCTCAAACGTCTACAGGTTTGTCAGTTTAGGTATATGGTGGATTACATAAAGTGCTTACACTGCCAGCAACTGTTTGGTTAGCAAAAACCGATTCTGTAATGTTCCTTTCAAAGCAACTTTGTTTCTGCAGTGTTTTTTTATGAAATTGGATCCTGCTGAATTTCATATAGCAGTATTCAACAATTTGAAGGTCACACAGAGTCGAGCACTGGTATTAAACAACAGGGTTCAGGAAGCGAATGACCCTTACCTGACATCATTGTTGACCATTTGACCAGCGTGGTTCTTAATCATCTCACATGCAAAGATTTCAACGACTGCACCGGGATGATACGTCTCATAAATGCGCACCTCTGTAGGGTAGACCTTGTCAGCATACAACAGATCTGAGAATAAAGAGAATGAAAGAAAACAAAGATCCACTTCAATTTAAAAGCTTTCTACTTATGAAGTTCATACCAGTACCAATAATAGTGGCTTCTTATATAGCGCTCATATCCGTCACTCAGTGACGCTCAAGGCGCTTCAACTGTCAGTATTTTCCTGCAAGGTATATATTGTGGAGCTACTTTTTGAAGTTTGAGACCTATTCCTTTACATAGTACAATGTAATGGTTTACAAGGTGCTGTGGCGCAATATGCTTCTAATCAAACCAGGAACACAGGGGCAAACCCCTTCTCTTTGCGATAAGTGCACTGGGTTCTTTTACGTGCATTCTACAACACATGGGCCAACAGCTTTACGTCCCATCCGCAGGACGAAGCAATAATGGTTAAGTGTCTTGCTTAAGGACAAGTGTCACGACTGGGACTCGAACCCACATTCTGCTGAACAGGAACATCAGAGCTTGAGTCCGGTGCTCTTATCCGCTCGGCCACGACACGCCAACAGGGAAATATTTTCATGTTACATGTAAATACATGTCCATTGTCTAAAGGGTCAGGACGTTGCATTTAAAGGTTGGGTCATCGATGGCTGATTTATAGGCAAAATTTTAAAGAAAGATACAATAAAAGTCACATGTGAAAGTTTCAGCTGAACACAGTGTCTACGATACTTTCACAAGAACGTCGAATCCATCTATGTTTAGCGAGGTGACAGCGGGTACCAATCGCATCTCTGGCCGCGGCATTCGTGAACGGCCGCCAACCTTGAGAAATCTGAGAAATAATTCATGCTTGAATCGTTTCTTAGATTCAAATGTATTTCGGTGAAAAGCTATCCAAACCATATTACTTTGAAGGGCATCCTTTCTCAAAATAGTTTTGATCAATAGCTGCAGTGCTTCACACCAAGTAAGTTTTCAATGTCATTAATTTGTTAAGTATTATTGACATGTACCAATCTGTGACCCTAACGTTAACAATAATAATTTGGGAGGCTAATCTCGCAGCTGAGAAGCTGAACTGCGAAGGACGCGGCTACAACGTGTTCGAGCCGCATGTTTGCAAGGCTCCTTTGGCAGCCAGCCCAGCAGACATGACCACAGAGCACAGCCTGAAATTGAAAGTGTTTGATTTTTTTGGAGGAAGGAAAATCGTAGGTCCTAGCGAAAAACCCGCTGTGACACACGAGAGAAACCAACGCATAATGGACTAAATTGCCATAAACAGGATGAATAGGGGATGATGATGAAATGCTCAGTTTGAGAGGTGGGAGGAAAATCCCAAATGGGGAATGCCACGAAATCAGGTAGAAAACCAAAAACACAATCCGCATGCAAAACAGCAGCCTGTTCGAACAGGGGTCCACAGAGGTGAAAAGTCAGGGAATGAAACCATTGTGCCGAACCGATCCCCTGTTGGCATGGTGATTTAGCCGTAGCTTTAGAGCCATAACTAGAAGATAAAATAGTCTGGTGTCTCTTTCGCATGATGTTTATCAGTATCCAAAGTGCAGTTGCACACACGAGGAACGTGACAAAGATGAAGGTTTACCTACGAAATCTTGACCGAGAAAGGTCTTCTTCTTGTGGATACGGCCGATTGGGCAAGGAGCAGAAGGAGCCTGCTTCCACCACGATCCGTAGGTCCTCTGAAAACGAAAACAAAAAAACGTTACAAAATCAAAAATCATTTGTCACCGTGGTAAAGTGGTTAGACTGCAGGACTTGCAATCACAAGGTTGTTGGTTTGAATCCTGCCCAAGCCAACTGCTGATTCCACAAGGACTAGAATAAGTATTGTCGTCCGGTTAATACTGAATCACAACTTACTGATCTGTGCAATTCAAAATCAGAGACGTTAAACCAATGTTTGTTCTCAGAGAGAGATTGCAGGGCTTGAATTTTCTACTGGATTGCAGGCCTGAGGTCAGCGACTACTGGAGGGCCCGCCCAAAAACCCTTGCGGCATAGGAGAAACCCAAGGCACAATGGCCTTAGCCTGGAATCAAACCAGGGCCACATTGGTCAGAGGTGAGCACTTTAAGCACTAGCCACCCATGCCACCCTTGAGAACTCCATACATGTAGGTCACTGTTATGGACATGATGCACAACATTTTAAACGGAGTCCACATGCATTTTTTAGTGCAAGTTTGCCCCAAACAAGGCTAAAAGCCTCTCTTGGTGAGGGGCTACAATTTTTTATTTTGTTTTTACATTTAAAGGAACATTACAGAATTGGTAAGAAAAAAACTTGTAAAAAATAGTTTTGAAAACAGATTTACACAAAACTTACACGGTCTAATGATGATGATAGTACGAGTAGAAAATATCCCTTAAAATATTTCTGTCTGAAATGTCATATTTGATGAGAAATGAATAAACTAATTTTCCGATTGGAGTTTATCGCTCAGTGAGCGTTTTATTCATTTGTTGAATCTATATGATGTCATGCAAATGTGTAAACGGTTTTTCACTATTTTCTCGTGACCCAGATGGCCGATCGATCTCAAACTTCTACAGGTTTGTCAGTTTATGTATATGGTGGATTACATAAAGTGTTTACACTGCCAGCAACTGTTTTGTTAGCAAAAACCAATTCTGTAATGTTCCTTTCAGATGAAGATAACCCAGGGGGAGCTGAAGGTAGGAATTGATATTCCGCTATAGTCTAGATTGTAGGAGGAAGGGAAACATGCACCAGGCAAGGAGTTCCAAAGAAATGCAGTACGTGGAATAAAGCTCTTGGAATGGCTCTTTGTTCTACATCTCCGCAAAGCAAGAGTGTATGGGTGAGAACTTTAAAAGCAGAAAGCCCGGTGAAAAAGAAAAGAATGAATGTAAACATTCTCAGTGTTGGCTCTAATAAAAAAGACCACACCAGCTCTTTTCAAAGCCAACACTCCTCCCCAAAGAGTTTCACGCACGGTTGTACCCACAAGTTCTCTGGTCATAGTTATTTCCGATTGTAGGGTAACTTTATAGCATGTACTCACAAAAACACAAGCAGCCGTCACATCTTCATAACTGGGGTAGATGGTGGATGGTCCAGCAAGGTTAGGTACGATGTACGAGACACTACCGTCTGTCCCATACTGTGAGCTGAAATGAACCACCTCTTCAGCAAACTGACTGATTGTTTTGGTCATCTCTCCGTTATTATGCAGACCGCAGTGTGAAAACGATGAGCAGCTGCAGCCCATGCATCAGTGTCACCGACTGGTTTTTTTTTAGGGCAGTGGTAGAAAGCTGATTTTGACGCCCGTTCTTGATCTCCAGTGCCTTCACATAAGGATGTACACTGCCAGAGACTGTTGATACTTCCTGTGTTATAAATAGAACACGTATGAGACCCTCTAGTTTTACCTGACCCAATTGACTGGCATGATTGGTTTCATCGGAACGAACGTCACTCATAGCATGGAGGTGTATGTAATGGCAGGCCTTGCGCTTAAGCTTTTTGTAAAGTAGCCCACCGGGCTAGTAAACAATGCCTTTTACATGTACTTGTCTCCAGGAAATTTTAGTAGTCAATATTTAAAACATGAAATGTCATTAATGCATCTTTCTGATCTTAACCAGTATGTTCAAATGAAGTTACATTTACACACTCATAAATAAATAAACACATGTTTAAAATGTATCATTTACATCTGAAAAAGGAAGAATATGAGCATTATAAACAAGTAGGTTGCACAGTTTTTTTAGTAGCCCACAGGGCAAGTTGAGAAGTGGTGTTTACTAGCCCACAGCAGTTTCTACCACTAGACAGTGTACGCCGGGCTAGTGTTACTTTTATTTTTATGTCATTGTTTTTTTATGTTTGGTGTTGCGCATAGAGGCTTCTGCATTATGCGCTATATAAATATCTCGTATTATTATTATTAAGGGCGAGCCCTGTGTAATGGTGAGTGTTAGGCCTATATGACCGATGTTAAAAGAGAGCCATATACCCAACAAGGTGGGCTAGGGCTCAGGAGGTATAATTCTACCTCCATGCTCATAGTCATAGTTCTAGGAGTACATCTACATGTACATCTACGGGGGTTCTCATCGCCTGTTCAGCATCTGGATGAGGGAACGGTGTGTGGTGCTTCCAGTAGTGGACACTTACAATGTGCTCTCGCGATTTTATTATCTACTATTATGTGCAATTTTGATTGGTGCAAGTAATAACAAAAAAGTAATAGAAAACAACTAACTCGCTATAAAAAAGTTGTACTATTAAATAAGTTATACGTGTTAATTTAGTTCCCGTACCCTCTACCTCGCGACACCAGTTTCCGATCGGAACGGGAAAGTTGTTCAGAAACGGAAACTGACATGACTGAGCTATGCGAAATGTTGTTGTTGTTTTTTTAGTTTTTTTTTTACCACCTTTTAACTAGAAACTTTCAGTTTATAATCTGTTGAAATCCTTGAAGTTGCAGTCTTTAGTCTACTCCTTAGTCTTAGTTAGTAAACTTGTAGAAACGTTTCGAAAGGTCGCCGACCATTACAGCGGTACGATTATCGTACAAAGTTGAGCTGAAACTTAGAACTACAAAAACGACATAAACTTAAAAACTTAACTTACGTCAAAACTGGCTGTGCAAGCCGCACGGTAATTAATGGAATTGAGCGTTCATGCCTGACCAGTGAAATGTGACTTTATCGGCTGTACTGTCTGGATCCATTCATCAGCAAATACGCAAAAATCGTGAATCTCCAAGGAGCAAAATTTTGTCAGAACGCGACTAGAATAATCTACGTTGTGATGGAAAACTTGGGGGTACGGGGACGTCCATGTGTTTGTTTTCATGTCATGTCCCCGGCACATACACAAAACCAAAGAGAAAGGGCAAACAAAAGAGGGCGCTGTGCAATTTTCTTTGACCGATTTAGCATTATTTGCAGCACAAAAAGAGTTGTCAAAAATACCACGCAGTTTGCGAAAACTTATTTTAAAATTTCAATCTCTCACAGCTTTTCTGTCATAATAAAATTAAATAAAAAGTAATGTAAGAGCTAAGAGTCATCCTTGTTTCATGGTGTTAATCTTGAACTTTTAGACATTTTTATTTTTAAAGTATTTATGATAATTTTTTTAAGTTAAATAAAATCATTTACTAGGCCTACTCTACAGGTACTGTTTGGCAGAAGTGGCATACAATTCAGTTGTGTTATTTTCCTAGGCAAAGGGCTATCGTATTATGTTTGCTTTGTCACATAAAACCATTCGGAACAAGCTGCATAGTGATATTATTATATTAATAATGTCCCATTAAAAATGTAATTTACATTTCACACTGCACTGTGGACAAACACTGAATTTTGAACAGGGGAAACCTGCGCACCTTAAAAAAAAAACTAGTGCAAGCTTCAATATAGGCTACTATGGGTATTAGTTGTGCTTAACATGTTAAAATTAAACAGCGCCTCTGAAGATTATGATACAAGATACAAGATTGAAAAAAAATAAAAAAAATTATAATTCATAATACAAAGTGTATCATTGGATTAAAGGTAAGTTCTTCCTTCACAGCGTCCCATTAAATTTGTAGGAAAAGTACCTTTAAAAAAAGAAGCTATTTTGTTGCATCCAGTGATCGAGAAATAGCACCCCAAAATAAAAAGTTTCAACTATTTTCAGTTGTTCAAAAACAATGTTGAAAACGTCCTTTTAAAATCTTTTTAAAAATGAGAAATTTCTGTTTTTTTTTCTTCAGAATTCAGATCTTTTTTGTGTCTGTCCGCTGATGAAAAAAAAGTGCCGTTATGTGGGCCTAGTTTTCAGATACAAAGAAATCCCACTCTTTGATCTACTTCGCTAGCACTGAAGATACTCTCCTTACAAGCTTCTTGAAATCTAAAATTCCGGGGTTACCAAAAGGTGGAAACGCCATCATTACAACTTACTTGGATCCTAGTTTTAGACCTTTTTGTCAGGAACGACTCCACCCCCATTTAAAGGCAAAGTATACCTTTGGTTTCTGGAACCGTTCGATAGTTTTAATCCTATATGAATGTAGATAATATACAATAAAACTAACCTGTGGAAATATAATTTCAAAAGGTGGTAGCGTTTTTGAGATAATGCCGAAAATCCGGAGCGGTTATGTCCACCACGCAGGACTACACAATCTGAGAAACGTTTCTGACAGAAACGCTTCTAAGATTAATTTTTTTCCTGATAAAAACCGTGACATTTTGTGTTTTTCCATAACCACATTACTCCGAAGTAAAATGATTCTCAAAATGCTTTATACTATCGAAAGCTGCTGTACTTCTAACTGAGTAAGTTTTTTATTGCCATTAATTTTAAGAGTCATGATTACCAATCGTTTACTTTCCCTTTCCCACCGTCGACTCTCGTTATAACAAGATTGCCGGGGCTCGTCAAAATACCTCTTCATGACAGGAATGTTGTTCCAAGAGAAAAGCAAAACAAAGAAAACAAAGTATAATTGCAATTTGGGCTTACCCTTTCTATATGAGCAGACTCTCTTGGCGTTCTTTTTATCATACGAGTTGACTATTGATCGTTCGAGTATTAAATTCTCATCAACTGAGCCATAATTTATAATGATACCATTTATAATGAAGCAATTAAAGTGTTTAGAATCAAAACATTTTCAAGCGCTTCTTCCCGGTTTTCGATTGAGCTCGTACAAACAATGGGAATATTACATTTTCCTAAAAAAATCAAGGTGCGTATTGGTTTGGAAAATAACCAATTTAAGCCGACCACGCACACGGTCTTCCTCACACTGAGCTTTCTGACCAATTTCGACCGAACCGGTGCCAAACTGAGTTCTACACTCTCTGATGCTTCATATACCGTAGGCCTACAATGCTTTACAGAATAAGTACGATCACTGAGTAAGAACACATACTAAGAGATATTGCTCCAATTTATACCAGGTTTAGACGAAGTACTGAAGTGGGTGTGAACTGCCCTTTAAAGCCGCTGAGCGGTGTGCCAAATTAAGCTTGTGAGTTGTTAACACTTTATTTTCCACAACCCGAGAGAGATTCTGAAAGACCGTTGGCTTTTCTAGAAATAATGGGAGGATTTTGTTTGCCTTCTTTTTTGTTGATTCTCTTCACCATTGGTATGAGTTCTGCTCATTCGTGCAGCCCTCAGATGCTGTGTCCATCCGGCTGGGAGTCATGGAGCGGCTCGTGCTACAAACTTCTTGAAGAAAAACTGACTTGGCATTATGGGAGATTGAAATGTCAGGAGATGGGAGGGGAGATGATTGCGCCTTCAACATCTGAAGAAAATAACCACATGTTTACACTGAAGAAAACCAACTATCGAGTGTGGATTAATTGCAATGATGTAGAGATAGAAGGACAGTGGGTCTGCACTCCAGACAACGGCGGGTATTTGAACTGGTCCACAACGTTCAATGAGCCAGACGGAGGAACTATTGAGAACTGTGCTATAATTCAATTCAATAAAGACGGCGGATGGCTCGATATAAGATGCACACATACATATTCCACCATCTGCAAAGGCGAGGAAGTCGTGGCTACACAGGCCAAGTTGAAGCAATGGCGCCTGCTTGCGTCGTGTCTGACCGGCCACACCTTACGTGAGATACCGAACAGCAACGTCCGCGCCTGCGCCACGATGTGCGACTACGACATCAGATGTCGCTCCTTTAACGTGCAGCATTCTGGGACAGGGGAGCGAATTTGCCAACTCAACAATGGCACCCGCTACGAGGCCGACCACACCCAGTTTGTGAAGTCCAAGAAACCTTTCACATGTATTTACGGGGTCCGAGAATCAACAGTCCGTTTTTAATTAAAGGAACATTACAGAATTGGTTTTTGCTAACAAAGCAGTGTAAGCACTTTATGTAATCCACCATATACATAAACTGACAAATCTGTGGAAGTTTGAGATCGATCGGCCATCTGGGTCACGAGAAAATAGTGAAAAACCGATTTCACATTAATTTTGCATGAAATCATATAGATTCAACAAATGAATAAAACGCTCACTGAGCGATAAACTCCAATCGGAAAATTAGTTTATTCATTTCTCATCAAATATGACATTTCAGACAGAAATATCTCAAAGGATGTTTTCTTCTATCATCATCATTAGACCGTGTAAAGTCTACAAATATTACAGGTTCCCCATCTACACCTAGCCAAATAGCATGGTAAATGACTTGTTACTATCCGGGGTCTTTTTACCCCCCCCCCCCCAAAAAAAAAGAGAAAAAAGAAAAAAGAAAAAAAGAAAAAAGAAAATCCCTCAATGACCAGCTCTTCCGGAATTCCCTGAGGAAATGTCGGCCATTTTTCATCATATGGGCTAATGGCCACTGCTAGGTAAATTGAACCATGTGGTATAAAATATACACAGAGACAAATGTGGGCTCATTAAAAAAAATAGCTGTGCTTTTATTTATTTTATAGTCAAAAGGGTCTATGTTTAAAGGTTTTGGGCCATTTGAAAGTGATTGGGTTCTCAAAAAAAAATTAATTACACGGATAAGGACAGCGGACCAGTTTAGGCCTATGCCTCCGATGTACCACATCATTATACAGATATTCAGCAAAAGACTGTGAAAATCTCGCGCGTATTCGAACTTCCAGGACTTTAAGTCGGTTCCAACCATGAGTTTGACGTGTGTATGCCAGTATACTATTAGGCAAAATAAAAATAAAAACATGTATAGCGTCCTGCCTTGTTGAAAAAAAAAGGAAGAATGGCCTTTTTTTATTTCATTTTGTTATTTTTTGTAATGGGCGCTCGTTACATTTTCCAAGACAACCGGCCGGGCTATTTTTCAAGATAGTTGCCATTTATTTTTTTTATATATTTTTTGCGTTGATGTGCTTAAGTCTACAAATACGATCTTGTTTAATTTAAAAATTATTGTTTTCGTCAGAGATCGTTAAAATTTATCCTCTAAAAAGGAAGCGGGCAGGACGCTAAACAAGTTTTATTTAAAGGCCTTTAATCATAAAAGTAAAATTTGGCCATGAAATAAATAGCAGTAAAATAAATTTAACGAACCAACAAAGAAAACCCGAGAATAAGACTTGACCTCTTGTAAACAAAACACATTAAGAATTTTGCCTAACTCAAAATTGAGTGGTCTTCCTTTTATTAACACGATCAGTAAAAATTTGTTGAGTACAAAATTTGGTTCTACAAAATGGCGAACCGTGTTAGTTCACGGAGTAAACGGAAAACAACACAATTTCAAGATATGGTGTGAATCAAACTTAGCCCACCTTGTTGGGCTGTCATGGCTCTCTTTTAACATCGGTCATATACCATTGTCCAGATGTGATGATTTGAAAATGGCACAAAAAAACGTGTACAAAAATTACATTTTTTGTGCCATTTTCAAATCATCACATCTGGACAATGGTACCATTTGGTAAGCCCTGTCATGTATCATAGTAAATTTGGAAATGTAAGGAATAATATGAGTAGGTTTGAATAGTATGGAATGTTTAGAAATGGGAGAAGTTTGCAATCAAAAACTGCCAATGTGTCGGGCAAACACCTTCTCTATTTTATGGTGCGTAGAGATGGTGGGCTGTAATGGTGAGTGTTATATGACCGATGTTAAAAGAGAGCCATGACAGCCCAACAAGGTGGGCTAAATCAAACTATACTCTACTTAACATCTTTCGAACCATAGTCATTTTCATAACAGCCGCTTTCATAGCCCAGAGCGCCCAATCCGAAGGCAACGCGCCCCTTTAAAAAAGAGGATTTGATTTCAAATAATCTTCGTTGTTTTCTCGCGCGTTCTTTCGATATGCGCGAGACTTGCATACCGTGTCAATGCGTTATTTACACCAGTTGCTCCTCACTCTGAACCTGTTGAATTGCTCATTTAAAGAATACGGATAGACTAAGGACAAGTTGCTTGCTTCGTCAAGCACTTTCATCTGTTTGAAAAAGAAGAAAAGAAGGAAATAATTATAAACGTGTTAATCTTTAAAAAGTTAAAGGGGCACACTTCCTTCTCTCTCAGTTTGACCCATTTCTGGGTTATTTTGATACAGAAACTTGGTCAGGCCCCACGGGACCCTGGATCCAGGTCAATTCTGACCCGGGAGATTTGAGAGTGTACCACACTCTGTGACGGTCTGGTCGTGTGATTGAGATATGAATGACTGTGAATGAATGGCTGTATATTTTTTCGGACGATGGGTATAAAGAGGATAATAAGACACACCTGTGACTCGGTCAGCTCCCAACCACTTGCAGCAGCCATATTGCTCTCCAGTTGGCCAAGAGAAGATACACCCATGATGGCGGCAGATACAAAATCCTTCTGAATAACCCAGCGTAGTGCAACTTGGGCAACCGACTTATCTGGGTGTGGAGAGACATTAATAACACTTTTATAGAAGCGGTGGTGGCGGAAATTGCTCCTCATCATAATTTGGAGGGATGTTTTTACAAATGAGAGAGTCCTGAAACATATTGAGGAAGCAACGAGATGACATGATCTGTGTTTTACACTCGAAGTTTCTTATTGTGCCCATCACAGTATAGCTTACCATGTTCCTTAGCAATCTGCCGCACCAAGTCAAGTATTTCCCAGACTCTGTCCTCCTGCTGGAATGTGGCCAACCTCGGGTGGGATTCCATGCTTATTGACGGGTTGGCCTCAGTGAAACGCATCCGGCTCTCCTCGGGAGCCACCCCGTCACGCGTCACTTTACCCGTCAACAATCCACTGAAAGTAAAATTACAGCCAACAATTCAAAGTTTAGTGGACAGTTCGCAATGGAGTGCGCCACCAAGTGATTACAGGACAGAGGCAATTTACGCAGGGCATCATGGGAAAAAGTTAAGAGTTACTGTGGACCTTTCTATTGCAACGTCACAGCCCGAGTTTTTGCCAACCAAGGTTGAAAAACTATGGAAAGCCATAAAGGCAAAGCAAAAACAGATTGCCACAGTTTGTAACAATGTTACACAAATGTTTAAAAATACTGTTGAATTTGTTGGAAACAAATTAAGCAACTAACCATGGGATGTATTTGTGTCAAATAAAAATGTGAAAAAATAATGAATTTGATCACATTGTCTGTTAACACGAGTGAATGTTTTGCCAACATTCGGCTGTCCATGCCAACCAGCGCGGTTTGTTTATCAACAATGGAAAGGTATATTTATAAATTGGCAGTACAATAACATACTAATAATAACTAATAATAATAATACAAGCAATTTGCTGAGGGTAGTAATTCCAGAGAGGAACATTGTTTAAAGGAACCTCAAGGTGATGAAAATGATGATGAATTCAATAGATGGATTGCAATAGACATTGCATCGGCCGCCATCTTTGATGAGTTGTGCACGCGTGAAGAGCTATCATTGGCTGAGAGTCGTGCGTAGCGTGTACACTTTTCCATCGTTTTACATCAAAGATGGCGGTCAATGGCGCGTATTGCAATCCATCTATAAGCAGTGGATTGACAATCCTGTTCAGTAACAATAGAATTATATAGATAGGCCTACATTATTTATTGTCAGAATGAACTTGTACCCTTTAAGTGGGCTCCAGGACAGCATTCCAATGCCCTCATTTCGACACACGGACGTGAGTTCATAATCCGCTGAACGCGCAACTAGATTATATTGACACTGATAAGAAGTAAACGAAAAGCACATACATTATTATTTGTTTCAGAGGAAAACTAAATTGGTAAAAGGTAATTCAGTGTTAGCTTGAACGTGTGTTCATAAAAACCCGGCATAATAATTATACGAATAACAAAATAAATGAAACAATAGTGAGGATAGTTTTACGATTTGAAATTATGGAGTGTTCCGTTTAACGAAGTGGAGCCGAACTGAATGATGAACCATTTATATGTTCCAAACATTATAAATTAGAACTTTGTCATTAAACTTCGATTGAAGGATAAAACTTTAATAATAAACAAAAGGTGTTCATGCTCATATTGCACAACCACCCTAAAAGCTGTACAAGATTGTACTCTGGCATCCACTTCGAGGGCGTACTGCTGCGTATAACGCATGGTGTGGTATTTTTGTTCTTTTCATTTTTTTTAAAGTGGAGAAAAAAAAAACCAGAGGAGCACCCCGGGATGGACAAACGTTTTAAGCAGTCAAATCCAAATCTTACTCTGGTGCCATCTGTTTCCTACGGAGCCCTGAAAGTGCCATCCGACATGTTGAGGCCCTGAGATAATTGACTGCAGGATGATGACATCATCAACGCAAGATGACGACATCCTGAGATGAATTATCTTGGGGTGACGACATCCTGAAGTAAGATGTCGTCTCCCCGACATGCTTTGTCTTAGGTTTGTCGCCACCATGAAAGTAAAATCTCAAATTCTCCAGATATTACTTATCTCGGGATTGACGACATCCTGAACGTCGGGTGTCGACTTACCGAGGAAAGTCTCCATGGGATGATAACGAAGATGTCGAGAACCCAATCTTGGGAAGACATCCCAAAATATCTGAAAGACGGCATTCTACATTCAAGATGTCGTCCATCCCGAGATAAATCATCTCGGAGGATGTCGACACCTGTACGTTTATGACGTCATCATCCTGCGGTAAATCAACTTAAGATCTCAACTTGTTCAATGGCACTTCCAGAGCTCCGTAGTTGTCCAACGGAACAGCTCACCACCATTTACCTTCGTACCTGTAAGCTGACGATGGGGTTCAAGCCCATAAACTTGGCATAGTCCGTCATCTTCTGAAGTTGCCAACCGGTGAAGTTGCTGGCTCCGATGTACCGGATTTTCCCAGCTCTGACGAGATCGTCCAGTGTTCGAAGCACCTCCTCCACCTTGCAACCATCATCCCACAAATGAAGCTTAAGAAACAACAGGTTAGGATTATTAAAATCAAGAGGAGGGGAGCATGCAAGAAAAAAAGAAAAGACAAAAAATCAAACATCGACTAACAAGTCTAAATCACTGCATATCTTCCACAGAAATATTTCCATCTCCCCTGAAGGTTTCCTAATCACTATTAATTTGTATAAAGTAATATGATTTGTTATTATTATTATTATTATATAGTTCTGGTAATGAAACAAAGGATGCATGACAAGTGAACTTAATCACTGCAGCCCAGGTTAGCCTGAGGACTCTGCTGTATATGAACCTAAAAACACCAGGGGTTAACCCTATTCTTCCATCACGTGACCATACGGAAACGCTTCTCAGATTCAATTTTGGGGAATAAAAAGTTTTTTTCCATAACCGTAGTATTTTCGAAGTTAAAAGATTCTTAAAATTCTTAAAAAGGCTGCTGTACTTATTACCAAGTAAGTTTGTAATGCCATTAATTTTCAGAGTCATTACCAAATGTGTACTGTTCCTTTTAGGAGCACAAAATGCCTATATCAGGGACTTTTGGTTGCCACGGACATTGTTTAAACGTGTAAAGGGAATACATTCTTGCACTGTAAGGGCTCCAAAGGTTCAAATATGCGTGGGACTTATGGAATTTCCACAAACCTGATACAGATCCAGATGGTCAGTTTGAAGTCGCTTGAGACTTCTTTCGATGTTCCACAAAATGGTCTTTCGACTGAGACCCACGGAGTTCGGGTTTTCCTTGTCAGTCATAAAACGCAGCTTCGAGGCCAGGACAACTTTGCTCCGTTCTTGCCTTTTTATTTTTTATTTTTATTTTTATTTTATTAATTATTTTTTTTAGGGGGGGGGGTGGATGGTGAAAAGAGAAAAAAGAGAACAAAAAAATTAAACAGACTGTACTGGTTGGTAATTAATGTTTAAAGGGACACGCTGCCTTAGATTGGGCGCTGTGGGCTACAAAAAGCGTCTGTTATGATTGAATATGGTTGGGAAGATGTTTTACAAGAAAAATATAATGATCTACACATGCCTCGAAACTGAGTGGTTTTCCCTTTAATATGTGGACTAACACTGTCTGCCATTTTGTGGAGTGTCACTCCTCATGGAATGATGTAGAAAAGAAAGAGGCTGGCTACACAGACAAATGGTGGGAAAGAGGTTGCAACGTTGATCCCCAACCTTTCACCAAACAATACGCTTCTGCACTCTATCTAATAAAGATGTGACATGGCAGAAAGGTCCTTCCTAAAGAAAATGTAGGACATCGGACACCTTATGGATAACTTCCTTAAAATCTCAGATAACATCTTGGGAAAACAACATTCTAAATGTAGGGATATCCTCATCCAACTTCGAGTATGTCATCCCCCAAGGAAAAATGATCTCAGCTGGACGACACCCTTTAGCCATTTTCTGGGCGTAGAAGTCCCGTGGTGAATTAGGCTGAAACGTCAACAAGACTTGTGCTACTTCCCAGAGCTCTGTACACAGTTCACCCGCTGTGTGCTCTTTTCGTACGGCAAGATTTAAAATTAAACAAAGGTAAAAAAAAAAGTCAAGTAAACGTCGATTGAATAAACTAAAAACGGCACCGGAGAAGATACCGTTACACGATGCACTCTCAAACTAATTCAATAAACAGAAGATTAACGAAAACAATTTACGGGACGTCAGTCGTGGTAAAAAAATACAGTCATTTAGAGTCCGCCGATACAGATATCGACAAAACAGTCTCAAGTATGTATTCTTTTTGTTTAAAGATCCCCCTCCAAAAAGAGAGAGTCATTGGTCAAAAAGTTGTAAATTTGTTTCATTTTAATAATCCATATTGTTTATAGATTAAGATTATATTTAAGAAAACCATTTTGAAATCGACGGCAATACCCTTAAGTGAGCGCTTGTTACAATAAGTCATGGCACATGTTATTTATTTCACTGTTTTCTCCAAACTGCAATGCCCCGTTGGGAGTCAAAATCCTTGATATCCTCGACTGGACTATTCCGCATATTCTAACAGGGGGTCAGGTCTCAGAGTAAGTTGTGTGATTTTTTGTATGGGGGGGGGCTGAAAACCTTTTTTGACTCATATACTTCGTGCACAAAATTGTACTGTCGAGCCATCTGTTCTTTTTTTGTAGCAGGCTCCCAGATGTCTTGCTGACAGCCTATGCTGTGTTCTGAGGTTTCAAAAACCCCCCATTTCTGCCGATTAAACCTTTTGGCTCACTGGGGTGCCATTAACAAATGGAACCTTCCCGCATTTGTGCAATTCTGGGGGGTTACTCTCTCACTTAAAGGTTTTAAAGGAACGTTACAGAATTAGTAAGAACAAAAACTTGTAAAATACACTTTTTGATCACAGATTTACATAAAACTTACACAGTCTAATGATGATGATAGTAGAAAACATCCCTTGAAATACTTTGTCTGAAACGCCATATTTGATGAGAAATGAATAAACTAATTTCCCGATTGGAGTTTATCGCTCAGTGAGCGTTTTATTCATTTTTTGAATCTATATGATTTCATGCAAATGTGTAATCGGTTTTTCACTAATTTTCTCGTGACCCCTTCCTACTGTGACGTCACTCCCTATATGTAAATACCTGGTAAGCCATCTACCAATCAGTTCCTCGGCTTCTCCTCCTCCGTAAGCATTGCTGGTATCGATTAGGTTACCGCCGAGCTCCAGGTAACGATCCAGGAGTTGTCCACAGGTGACGTCATCAGTAACTTGACCAGGACGCCCAGCCTGCAGAGGATGTCAAAGGTCAATAAAAAAAAGTACAGAGAGGGTTTTTGCCAATCGATTACAATGTATCATGATGTAGGTACATGTTGGTAGACCAAGTGCGCTAAAGTGTTCACGAAACTTTGCGCAACTGCGTAAAGTCAACTTGCACAACATTCTTTTATTGCGCACTACTTTTACCACAAGAAATCTTGTACAAGTGGACTTATGCACTGTTGCGTAAAGTTTCGTGAAATCGGAGGGAGTAATAAGACTGTTTGCCAATCCTTACGGATTCTTCTTAATTTGCAGAAAGCATGCTCCTTACTCTAAACAAGTAGGAGGGTAACCAGCGTCATAGAGACTACCAGTTAGTATTGTCCATGCTTAAACCATCTTATTGTTGGATATATGTTGTATTCTGTTTGTCACAATAGTTCTTCGTCTCGGTGATATTATCAAGAACCAGGCCTCGGCGGGTTTAAACCACTAGTTTAAAACCTCTTCACCACACATTGATTCCCTTATTATGCATCAGTTGGATTCCGTTCTGGGCCATAATAATTTATGACACAGCTTTCGTGTCTCATTGATCCAGAAAGGGGTCAGGCCCCATGCCCAACGGGACATGGATTCGGGTCAATTCTGACTCGGAAGTTTTTAGAGTGTACAGATAATATTTCAATACCGGTGTGGCAGGAGATTCTGTCCCCCGTACTATTCTGTTTCCCTTAAATGTGAATTGTAGATTTTGTTCGTATACGCCCTCTTTTGATCGAACTTCCTTCAGCTTATGTTGTTTTTGATAACTATTTACTGTATCGGGGACACTATAGCCTGATAGTAGCCTGAATAAACGCCACATAGCGGCCAATTGCGTGCCAGGCGGCGATTTTTTTTCTTGAAGTCAACAGAAGGGATGGCCGTTCTTCCTATCACGTAACTGTTGACTCCATAGCCGACGTGAGCTGCAGGAAAACAAATTGCTGGATCCTGCCACACGAACCTTTGACCTTGCATCACAATCAGCTGTAGTTGTCGTTGTGTCGGTGAGGTTGTGTGTGTAACATTGTGTTGGTCTCTGTATGTACCCCTGTTTGTATAGTGTTTTGTACGTCTATACGTACTACCATAGAGAAAGGTACTACCATGGAGGTAGAATTATTATTCTATAAAACCATTGGACCGGTGTCTGTCTGTTTGTCCTTACTCTATGGTCTGACTAGTCCAGGGGGACACACAGGCACCGAAGTCCCCCTATGGCACCGGCAAGAATCAACTCACATTAACCAGTGTGGTTTAAACAAACCATGCAACAAACATGTGAAAATACAATCAAAATGGGATGATCCCCGGTTCAGTTACATCAGCAGCGAAAAAATTGGTCGTGTTTTGTCAGAGATTTCCTGCAACTTCATATGATCGCGGAAATCGAAACAACCGCTGTGATCACAGTGGTTTGGGAAATTCTTTCCTTGAATTCTGACATTTCCAAAGGAAATAAAACTCTAATAAAAACAAGTTCAGGAATGGGTTCTTATAATATATAATATACTTACTTTTGATGTGCCAAATGTCATTGTTCCAAATCCAAGTTTCGAAACTCTCATTCCACTGTGACCAAGGTAACTGTACATGTCGTCTTTGTCAGACGTCATCGGAGCAAAGGAGTTTGGTGGGGTTTTTGACGGATTCATTTTGCTTGAATAACGTGCGCTGAATAATGTGTCTGAGGAAGACCGAATGGTGATCATGAGAGGTAGATGGCTACTATATGAAGTATGCAATGGTGTATGGACGAGTTCTTCTCAGTGTGCACTGCAAAAAGAAATGATCGAACAGAACATTGGAGGTCGTCCACATTAATCAATATTGCAAAGATTAATTTTATTATCAATTAAAGGGGCACGTTGCCTTCGGATTTGACGTTTTGGGGCTATTTGATAAGAAATTGGTAATTGTTGAAATGATATTTTAAAAGTATAGAATATAAAAGTTCAAATAAACACCCCTTGGATTGGTGTGATTTTTCGTGTATTTAAGCTCATCAGGACAGACACGGTGCGGCTTTATTGTAGAACCGCAATTTCCAACTCCACAAAATGGCGGACCGAATGATATCTGCTGGTTGTATTTTCAGAGGCAAAATTATGTTTGTTTAATCACTACTCGATCACTATAATTACCACACACTGTGTATGGAGGTGTTTTTATTGCACGAACAACTCTTAAAAAAGGATAAGGAGTAAACGTGTGACCCTAGTTGGTTTAGGGGTCAGATTTGGGATAGAGGACTCGGCAGAGTTGATTTAGTGATGTTCTGGTTTATTTCTGAAAATACAAGAAGACGGACGATAATACAAAATGATGTTTCTCCGTCTTCGTCTAGAGATTGAATCAATTTACTTAATATTAAATTACAAATGAGGAATATTAATAAAACATAGATCTGTTACAAATAATTAATTAACTGATTCAGAATGGAAAATCTACTAAATCCAGGAAACTAAGATGGCGCTACAGTTCCCGCCAAAAGCTCAATGACGGTCGCCATCTTGGAAATAATTGGAAATAACGCGCTCTTGCCGTGTCGAATCGAACTGAAAACATTTGAGTTCGGCTCGGCAAAAGTGCGACGTTTAGCGCAGGCCTAACCCTGATGACCCCCCCCCCCCGGCAACCCTTTAGCGTGTAGATCATTGGGGCGTATTACAGAGAAATGTCGGAACTGTTGGAACAAAGGGGTGTCGGAACTCGGAACAGTCAAAGACTTTTAGGTCGTGACTTTTTTTATTGTTACGGAAGCGTTAAAGGATCACTGATCAGAAGAATTGCATAGTTACAACCACTTATAATAACTTAAGTTACAACTTATGCAAATTTGTAATCACAATTTTGACAAGGCAAACAAAACAAAACATATTTAGCTTCCTGTTTGTTTTGTTCAAAGGAAGGAGGGCCCTTTTTGTAAATGGCCACCCGACAAGACAACCGGGCAGGCTATTTTCCACCAATGTTTGTATGAGAGAGATTGGCTGTTGCCAGCTTGGTGTTCATATCCCCTTGACGGATTTTCCCGAGTTCCCTTGCTGGGAATTAAGATAAAAAACAAAACAAAACATGGATTACAAAAGAGTCACCTACCTTTTTTGTTTAGTGTAAAACAGATTGCGTCAAAACCCTTTGCAAAAACGCAGGCATATATGAGACCAGACGATGGTTCTAGAGCTACACCCAAATTGGTTGATGTTTCCAGATAATCTGACCTTCCATTATATGTAACGCGTCTGAGTTTTTATAATAGGGTCAAGTCGTTTAGTTATCGAAAGGATAGTACGCGATTTCCGTGCGGTCAAGGATATAAAACCTCCTCATTGTAACACGTGAATAACTACTGTATTATGTATTATTTGCTGCTGAACAAAAGATCACCAAGAACCCGAACTGCATTGATCAAGGGACCGTGGTTTCCTGTCCCACTACCAGGAGTATAGATGCTCCCTAGACTTTAGTCACTGCATGACCCCACCTTTTGTTATTGGATTCATTCACCCGTCACTTGTACTTGGCTTGTCCCCTTCATTGCATCTGATGAAGTAGTTATTGCTACGAAAGCTCATGCGGTTTTTTTTTGTATGTAATTAGTTAGGCCTACGCTAAACGTCGCACTTTTGCCGAGCCGAACTCAAATGTTTCAGTTCGATTCGACACGGCAAGAGCGCGACGTTTGTCACCGTGTCGTGCCGCTACCGTGTAGCACGGCTTGCCGTGCTACACGGCAGTGCCGAACTTAAATAAAAGGTTTGCGCTAAACGTCGCTCTTTTGTCGAATTTAATTCCTAATTTTACAACTGTTTGAGTTCGACACGACAAACGTGCGACGTTTAGCGCAGGCCTTAGTCTTTAAGTGCTGTCACTTGGCCTTGTACATGAATGCAGAAAAGAAAAAAAAAGTGCCGTGCATTGGAAACACTGAACATCAACTTGTTGAACTCCGATTACAGAAAACTCGGTGCAACAATTTACTAAAGATGATATACACCAAATCATTCTACGCCCCCAACAACTAGACACACAAGTGGGACAAAGTGGTGTTTGAAGCTTTGCATGGTGAGTGGAAATAAGAAGTAGCTACAAATAAATAGTAAACTTGCGGGTACAACCATGTATTAGATCTCTTTTGTTGGAGTGTTGGCTCTGAAAAGAGCCGGTGTGGTCTCGACGTTTCAAACAGCATACTCTGCCCCGTCTTTTAAACCTGTTTCCCCGAATGTTTGCGTTATTGGCAAATGGTCTTAAACCCCCCCCCCCAAAAAAAAAAAAAACAAAAAAACAACAACAAAACAAAAAACAACAACAAAACAAAACAAAAACAAAAACAAACAAAACACACAAGCATCCTCGTCCAAAGTTAAAATTTTGTTTCACAGTTAGTTTTTTACAAAATGTGTGTAGTATATCAACATTGAAATCGTATTTATACTTTCAATAATTTCTTGAATATAATTGAAAAAGAAGATTTGAGCTCACAGTAAATCATTGCCATCGTTTGAGTTGTTTTCTCGTTCTAGACACCTGCAAGAACCGCAAGACTCATGCACAGTTGATAAACATGATCATAACATGAGCGTTTAAACAGCAAAATGGAAGTTTTTTTTTTTTTATCAAGAAAGAAAGGATCCGAGCTTTGTTTATATGGACGGCTTGTGCACGGTTAATCATTCAAAACACCTATGCCAAAGTTTAATTAACATTTTGATTGCCGCGAAAGTTTGTGCAATTAAGCCAAAAGACACCCCCTAATGATTGGGACCGGCACCAACTTTATACAAACCCAAACTCTCGGATTACCATCAGCAACTTACTTCCTCCTGATAAAAGTTACTAATTTTGAACACTGCACATTGTTTTCATCATCACGTTGTGTATTATCATTATTGATTACAGTTCTTTTTACTCACTGATGGCGTGTGTACCGCGAAGACGACGGAAATGGTGATAAATTGACCTAAAACTCTAGAGACGATTTCCTTCCCCGAAAAGGGGGGGGGGGCGGGGGGGGGGGGCTTAGAAACGAATCATATATCCCGGTGTCTGTGTTTATACGTAGAGCATTGTTTACTTCTTTTCAAAATAAACCGGTGGGTTTACTCCCGTCTCCTTAATGGAGAAGACGTGGTTAAACAGAACACCGAGTGAACGAGGAACAGAGCGTCCCTCCGATGATTGAGTTTTCAACATTGATCAATGTGATATGGCTCTGTGTAGAGTTCGACATCATTCAAGTTTGGTATGGAACGCCGCCCGGTACATTACGTATCTACGGTGCTCTGGAAGTGCCATCCATCTTGTTGAGATCCTGAGACAATTTTGACTGCTTGTCAATGATGACATCGTGAACGCAAGATGACGACATGCTGAGATTGATTTTATCTCGTAATGACGACATCCTGAAAGTATAGTATGTCGTCTTCCTGATATTATTTCATCTCCGGACGACACCCTGAGAGGAGGATGTTGTCTCCCCAAGATAACTAGGCTACGGAGCTCATTTCAAATCGCATGGGGGTGGTCTAAAGGGGGTGGGGTCAAAGGTTCTGAGTGGGGGATGCTACCACCATCCCTTTTCCCTCTGGTTACGCAACTGTACAAGAGATAACTTGCAGTTTGGTATGATCGTGAGCCTGCAAAATGGCACTTCACAGCCACCATACATTTTTTTTAAACCATCAAAGCCAATTAACTGCACATTGAATGTACCAGTGTTTTTCAATATTTTCAATATTTTCAATTACCATATCGGAGCCTTTAATCGTCTTCTCTCCATATGCATCGAGACGGGACTCCACATTCCCATCAAAATGGAAATCGCACATATGTTTCGATGATGATTGATTTGACAGTTGAGATTTGAAAGTGGAAACAGCTTCAACATGATCCATATAGGCCCTACCGGTAATAAAATATCAGCCGTTACCGCAGTAGTTACGAGCATAGGTGATAAATCATTTTGTTGTAAGACATAAAGTCTGCATGGATAAATGTGTCAAAAATAGACAGAGACTGTTAAAAAACCCTCAAACGAGGGCACCTAATTGGGACAAACGTAACTCCCTGACGTTGTCAGCGCACATGCTTCTTCCAAGCTTTTTTTCCGTAGGCTAAAAGTTATTTTCTTTCTTTCAACGATTTCTTTATTTAAGTTTGTTGTTTGCGTGTCCTGTTATTGCCTGGGTAAATCTAAGCTTAGTTGTTCGCTTAGATAATTGATTTTTTATAATTTGGTTCATCTACCATTGACGATCGACAGACCGATTTTTGTACACAGAAGATGCTGGCAGAGTTTTTGTCCTGCCCTTTCTGAAACCAAACCACTGTCCCATGTTGTTCGCCGTCCCCTTTTGCTCTAATACGTGCGGCACGGTCCAGCTCTATAATGGCACGAGCTGACCAGTATGTACCGATGTGGTTTAAAGGCACTGGACACTATTGGTAATTACTCAAAATAATTTTCAGCCTAAAAACTTACTTGTTAACGAGCAATGGAGAGTTGTGGATAGTATAAAACAGTGTGAGAAACGGCTCCCTCTGAAGTAACGTAGTTTTTGAGAAAGAAGTAATTTATTTGAATTGATTTTGAGACCTCAGATCACGCGTGAGGTCTCGAAATCAAGCATCTGAGAGCACACAACTTCGTGTGACAAGGGTGTTTTTTCTTCCATTATTAACCCGCAACTTCGACGACCAATTGAGTTCAAATTTTCACAGGTTTGTTAGTTTGTGCAATAGTTGAGATAAGTGAGAAGACTGGTCTTTGACAATATTGCCAAAGGTGTCCAGGGGTCGATTTCACAAAACTCTTCCTAACTTAGGACTAGTCCTAGGCAATGCTAAGAGATAGGACTAGTCCTAAGTTAGGATCGGTACTTAGGACTAGTCCTATCTCTTAGCATTGCCTAGGACTAGTCCTAAGTTAGGAAGAGTTTTGTGAAATCGACCCCAGTGTCTTTAAGACAACTATGGAAATATCAAAAATATGTCAGCATGTGCTGTATGACAACGTGCCTACACACTGAGCTACACACTGTAAAATGTAAAGCTTACCTGGTACGAAGTTCGTGCTGAATGGTGCTGAATAGTTCCACCTGAATGGCTGACTGCTTTTAACGAGCTTGTGCTTGTAGTTGCCTGTAATTAACCAGATAATTTTAAGAACCGTCAATCAGAAAATCAGAAAATTATCTTTGCACTTTGGCTGCCGATTATTCAGATTTTAAAGTCAAAAGCGGGGATCTAATCTCAAAGTGAGTTTAATATGTAAGCACCAGTTTCCTAATAAATAGAGTCCCGTGGATGCTCTTTACTTGAAAAGGATTGGATCACAAATTTGACATTAGAGCCCCTCTTTAAAATTTCGTTTAGTTTAAGTGACATTTGTTTACAAAACCCTTTCTCCTTTATGTTTTGTCAGTGATTTTGTGTACGTTTAGATTGAGCGTTATTTAATTTTGAAGCAATCAATGGTTGTTCGGGTGTCTTCAAAAATGCTGTTTTTCGTGATTTTTTATGATATTTCAGACGGCAAAAGTTATTTTGGAGGAGTGGTCAGGTGCGATGTTTTCAATCATCAGTCTCAAACTCGAATTATGTTTTGTCTTTGACTGATCGGCTTATCTTGTATCTTTTCTGTAAGGAAAACAACATGGTCATTTCTGTAGTCAATCAATTAGACCCTAATTTCTTTCTAAGACCACAATATTGTTTCCCCAGATCGAAACGAAAACGTAGTTACACTTTTATTCTACTCTACATGCAGTTATTTTGAAATCTTCCAACGGGATAAGTTGACTTTAAAATTATTCATACAATGTCCTGTATATCCTAAGATATTTTTCAGGTTGTAGAAGATTTCGTTTATTCGTTTGTTTGTTTATGTATTCATTTATTTGTTTGTTTATTTATATGTATGTTCTTTTATTTGATCATATATCTAATGTACCTGTTTTCCAGAGCCCCAATCCCCCCCCCCAAAAAAAATAAAATAACAAATAAACATATAACAGATAAATAAATCGAAACAAATCAACAACAACAAAAATAACAATATTTAAGACTAAAATTCAAGCTACATACAATAAATACGTAATGGTACAAATACTATAACATATTAACAACGAAATACGTTTCTGTTAATATAGAAAACAATGTCCTCCAGTTTGATTGTTTTATTTTAATTCGTTGATATAGAGTTTCAGTTGTAGAATATATATATCAATCTTAAATTATTCATACTCATTAAAAATTGATACTCATGAAATTGATAATGAAAAGATAATTAAAAAATAAATTAAAATTGTAACCTTCCACAATGCATGACAGTTTTTTTGGGGAAGATTATGTTTTTGTTTTACAAAATGATGAAGCATCGTTTACACGACCAACTTCGCCAAATAGGAACAATACATCACATCAGCGTCCACGTCCCAGAAGTATTGGGTCAAAGGTCAGAGAAGAGTTGTGAATAGATTGACCCAGAAGTGGGATGTAGTAGAAAGTTGACTGCCGTGCATGCATCAACCACGGGCGGTGATTAGTACCAGCCGACATCGGAGACCATAATGCAATATTCCGAAACACCGCCAAGAGTTATTATTACATCAAGCCACTGTGTATAATACACACTGCCGGGATTTTCCATTTGTTCCCATTTAATTTATATCAAAAATCCAGTATAGCGATGAGCTAAAATAGCGGATAGTCATCCCGGAGTTAGTTCGCTCTACAGCAAAAAATGGGTTTGAAGTGCCGGGCGAGTGCCATCATGTGAAAGCTGCCGTGTGTTTTTTTAGAAGAAGCTGTTGTGACCAAGACGAGTAAATCTAGCGCTCAGCTGTTGGAATCATCTCTGGTTTATTTCACACCATACAGCGAGAGAAAACAAATCTTCTCTCTCTCTCTCTTTTTTAATCAGTCTTTTTATCCTCCGCAAATTGGGAACTTTCTCCCCCACTTGAAACAAGTGGTTGGGGGGGGATACTTGGTCAGCTAAAATTGAGTGAGTCGTAATTGTCTTGGAGTTCACGGACCGCGCTGAGGTAGCATCCCACCCCGACCGACTTCGCTCTAACCCTGCATGGTTTATGAGGCTGTATAACGTTTGGGTAAGTTTAGGTATCGAGTACTAGATTTTGCCTAAGTTTGTTTTGTTACTCTTTTCACGATGAAATGTTGCAATTAGTCGAAATCCAACCTGTTTGTATTTAATAAGTGCAATTTGTGTTGTTTGTTCATTTATTCATTTTGTGTTCATGCAAGTTTGCACAGCACAAGGGACCCACGGCCTTACGTCCCAAGCGAAGGACGAAGCAATAATTGTAAAAGTGTCTCGCTATTAAGGACACAAAATATCACACCGGAACTGGAACCCACACTCTGCTGGTCAGAAACACCAGAGCTTGAATCCAGTGCGCTTGACCGCTCGGCCAAAGACACGCAGTAAAATTGCCACAGCATAATTTTTACCTAATGTTGTATTCCTGTATTAAAAAAAATATGTAAAAAAGGGTGGGCCACACAAAGAGGGCAGCAATGTTGTGTGGGTTTTTCCCAATAATAGTCTTCCTCTCTGAATACTTTTCTTCTTTTTTTTACGTGCTAGAAAACGTCATCATTTCGTGGGCAAGGTTTGTTTTACCTTTAAAGGGGCAAACATCTAGCTGTTTGGAATTTCTCCTTATCCTTAGTTCATGTAACCACCTAAAAGAGATAATTAGGTGTTGGTAAACAAGTGAAAATACGTGCCTTTGGAATCATAGCGGACCTTCATAACAATTAACGGCCCCATTTTGGGAAAATTGGCGGACCCTCTGTCATAAAAAATTAACAGAAACCACACATTTTCAAGGGAAATTGTACGTGAATCACCATATTATAGTTTTTTTAATGTCTTTCTGGCCATATATACATTCCATAACAAACGCTTTTTATAGCCCGAAGCGCCGAATCAGAAGGCATCGCACCCCTTTAATATCTTGAAAAGTGCAGCGTACAGACAATTGGCAAATCAATTTTCTCAAGTTTTGAAAAGTCTGACCTGTCTCCGTTTATAATATTGAAGATAATTGTTCGGCAAATGTCTTGTAAGTAGAACCAAAATTCCTTCGAGACGGTTTAGCTAACTCGAATAGACAATTGGCAAATCAATTTTCTCAAGTTTTGAAAAGTCTGACCTGTCTCCGTTTATAATATTGAAGATAATTGTTCGGCAAACGTCTTGTAAGTAGAACCAAAATTCCTTCGAGACGGTTTAGCTAACTCGATTTTTTTTTGGAGAGGAACGTTGCTAACATGACATTATTGACGCTTGATTTATAAGACTCTCCCCATGGGAAACGGATTACTTTAGTAAAGATTCGCCTCGAATAAATTGAAACTTATAGTGGAATCTACCCTCAGAGCCTGGCGATAAACTTGACCCGAGACCTCCCCCTGCACATAGGCCTGAATTGAGATTTGCTCCAAGGACCAGGAAATTGACTTAAAACTTGCCTGAAGAAAATTAAATATTCACATTAATCAGATTAATAAAATTGAGACTTGTGATTAGATACGAACCCAAGGGACTGGAAACGTGGCCCAGTACTTACCCGCATGGAACATGATTCAAAAAGTGCCTACGTATACAGAATACCTAATTTCAGGCTCATGTTACAGACTTCAGGCCAACTAAAGGGGGAGACAAGTCGACAAAAGCCGCATTTGCATCAGACTTTGTGGCCGGTAACTTGATCGCCCGTATCAGTCCCCTTGCCATGGAGCTACATGTTAACAATGTTGTGTTTACCGGCAGGAAAATAGGAGCGCAGAAAGCCCTTTTCTCTCGTTTAGTTATTTCTTAAAACGATGTCGTCGGGGTAGGTTAGCAGTATTCTGAATTTGAACCTACAGGGGTCTAGTGGTGAGATATTTACTCTAGAATGGCAAAGGTCTTGGGTTCGAATCCCACAGAGTAATATGGCAGTGGATTTTTTTTCACAGGATTCGGGAAAGTACTGATTAAACAGTGCTTTACACACATTGGTGTATGGGTAAAAACCAAACAAGAGCACGCTTAGCAACAATAAGCAGGATACCAGTCAGAAATGACGCTGGGGATATGGTGTTTTGGCTGGTAACCTTAATTTGGCAAGCGTAAATTTTGTTGTGCTTAGCTACTTTTGCGCTTCGGGCCCTGGGGAGGGGTGGTGGCTGTGGGGGGAGAACCATGTCACTTTAATCTTCTGTAGGTTCCTAATTCGGGCAAAGCTTAATAACATGATGGGGGGGGGGTGGGACAGCCTGTAGCCCAGTGTTTTACATTGACCTGGATACCGTGACTTGAAATCAGCCCCTCTAAGCATACCCGCGATTGGTTGCGACTGGCATGGCATGCCCATGTGATCAACCACTTGCCACGCTGCGCCCTACCCGACAGTATCGGGTAGCATCGGGGGAGGTGCCCGCAAAAAGTGATCGCAGAAATTGGGCTTTTTGGCATGGGTCGAATTTTGTGAATATTAATAAGGGTACGATTGACCAACAAATCTACTCACTAATAACATTTTCACAGCAGTTAAACTTCAAACACGATTTTCTCCAAACACAATTTTTGTGGCCGTGGTGCACTTCGTGAAAACGGTGTCACCTCAAGATGAGTTGTCAGTATCACCCTGTGACATCACACTCTGCCTAGCAACTAAGATTGAGTTTCAGTTAAGATCAATCTTGGGGCTTTGTCAAATCGAGCCCAGGTTAACGGTGTTCTAAAAAAGATGCAGTGAAGACTGATGTTTTATGTCAAAGAACTACATTAAGTCCGAACCAAAAACGACCCCCTGTTGGGGTTTTGTTTGTTGACCTATGATTTTGTGAACTATCACAAATGTTCAGAACGCCCCCACAAGGTCTTGACCCCTTCCCTCTGCTCAGATAAACAGGAGTTTCTACCCACCAGTAGCTTGTGCAGTCACAATAATCAGGTATGTTTAGTTTAGCGGTACCTCTCGCCATGCTCAAATGGAGGCGTGGAGGGAAGGAATGAAGGGGGGGGGGGCACGGTTTGAAGGTTTGTAAGCCTGAGAAAAGTCCGCGGTAGCATCAGATACTGGATGTTCTTTCTACGGTTGCTCGTTTTTGCCAATTCCTACAGAATCATGTTTTTTAAGGCGTTATATCGCCGTAGTATTGCGTTATATCACCGTAGTATTGCGTAAAATAACCGTAGTATTGCGGTTGTACTATTCCTTTGTATAGCTGTACTATTGCGTTATTTCACCGTAGTATTGCGCTAAATCACCGTAGTATTGCGAAAGTGTACTATTGCTTTGTATCGCCGTACTGTTGCATTATATCGCAATATAACGCAACAAAAACGGCAACATATCGTAATAAAATACGGCGACATAAAGAATATAAACACATCGGTATAACGCAATAGTACGGCGATTAACGTAATATAGTACAGCGATACGGCACAAAAGCACAGCGATAATATTGCAGTAGAACGGCGATAATATTGCAGTAGTACGGCGATAATATTGCAGTAGTACGGCGATATAACGATGAAAAAAAAGAGTTCTTCAGGAAATGGCGATTATTTATGAACCACCGTATAATTTTTATTACCAACCTTTCTAAAAAAGTGTTGCCATTTTGCTGCCCCCGCCCACTCCCCGGCAATCGTAACGGGCAAGTATAGGCCTTAGCAATATATCTCTTTATCAAGCACATCTGAATTATGACTCTTGTGGAAATTAAAAAGATAAAGTTTCCAATAAGAGACAACATTGAGGTTGTTCATAATTTGGACTACAAAGCAGCATTAGGCCTATACATTGACAACCACTGCAAACCATCCTATGACCCAACCTAACCTATCACGCACATCTTTATTATGACCCTTGTGAAAATTAAAAAAGATACAGTTTCTGTTACGGGACAACCCTTGTAAAAATAAAAAAATAAGATACAGTATCTGTCAATAGACAACATTGAGATTGTTTGTAATTTTGCCTGTAAGTCAGCATTAATACATTGACAACCACTGAAAACCATCCTATGATAAAAACCAAAGTGGTGATAATCCATACCCACTCATCGAATTTAAAGGAACGTTACAGAATTGGTAAGAAAAAAACTTGTAAAAAATACTTTTTGGTCACAGATTTACATCAAACTTACACAGTCTAATGATGATGATGGTTGAAAACATCCCTTGAAATATTTCTGTCTGAATTGCCATATTTGATGAGAAATGAATAAACTAAATTTCCGATTGGAGTTTATCGCTCAGTGAGCGTTTTATTCATTTGTTGAATCTATATGATTTCACGCAAATGTGTAATCGGTTTTTCACTATTTTCTCGTGACCCAGGTTGCCGATCGATCTCAAACTTCTACAGGTTTGTCAGTTTATGTATATGGTGGATTACATTGAGTGCTTACACTGCCAGCAACTGTTTTGTTAGCAAAACCAATTCTGTAATGTTCCTTTAAACTTTCAAAAAAGGCGCCGTTTGCAACAAGAACCAAAACATTGTTACTAATTTTAAGGCCCTGAGCCTACTTTCACATTTTTTTTTTTTTTTTTTTTTTTTTTGGGGGGGGGGAGGGGGGAAGGGGTTCTTAGTTCGTTCAAAGGCGTGTTTAAAAACATTTCAATTCGGATTTTCTAGTAATTTTTTACTTTTTAATGTGTAAATTGTTGTCAGCCGTTGTGCGGTGATGACAGTTTACATTTATTTAGGATCAAAATCTCACTTTTGAAAATTGTGTCATTTTTTTTTTTAGAGTTCTACCTGAGCCAGTTACCTTTAACCGAGTATGAAAATGGAATCTTTTGTCGAAAGGGGGAAACAAATATTTGAAACATGAATTTATTTCATGGAAGAGGGAAAACAAAAAAAATCAAATTCCGGGTAATATCCCAATCCTATCACTAGAGTAGGCCCTGCGTTGCACCGCATTAACCCTTATGCAGCTATAGGGACCTGTTTGGTTGCAATGCCTCTCTGGTTCATTGACAGCACTAGCTTACAAGTCAAAATAAGAGGGTTTGTTTTTACATTTTTGTTCAATGATTTGTTTGTATCTAAGTGCGTTGTTTACACATGTCCAAGCAATCCCTGGGTTAATCTATTGCTTATGTGCACAGCCACAATCTTGGGCACACTTTTTGTTACAAAGACACCAAAATGAACAACACATAAATATTGAGTAACTCTTTGCAGATCTTGTATTCGACAAACTCGAGTACTTTCTACTCTTCGTTCACACAGCGCTGGTTAGTTAATTATACAAACAGCATTGAAATAACTGTTAATCACTGGTTTTCAAACTGTTGTTCATAGCCTGGGCACGAACAAAATGTGTGCCCATGATTGTGGCTGTGCACTTATCTGTTTGCTAGATTAATTTATTTTTTATAATTTGGTTCCATTTACCATTGACAATATTGACATACCAATTTTGTACACAAAAGTAAAGCTGGCAGTGAGAGTTTGTCCTGCCCACTCCTAACGTAATCACTGACCGGTGTCGATTGGCACTCCCTCTATCATAATAGGACGTGCGTCACGGTACAGCTTAAAGACACTGGATACCTTTGGCAGTTGTCAAAGACCAGTCTTCTCACTTGGTGTATCTCAACGTATGCACAAAATAACAAACCTGTGGAAAATTTGAGCTCAATTGGTCGTCGAAGTTGCGAGATATTAATGGAAGAAAAAACACCCTTGTCACACGAGGTTGTTTGTTTTCAGATGCTTGATTTCAATTCAAATATTTTAAAAAGAGAAATTACTTCTTTCTCAAAAACTACGTTACTTTAGAGGGAGCCGTTTCTCACAATGTTTTATACTATCAACAGCTCTCCATTGCTCGTTACCAAGTAAGTTTTAATGCTAACAATTATTTTGAGTAATTACCAATAATGTCCAGTGCCCTTAAAGATATCATGGCATTATCAGCTGACCAGTGTTCGGTTAAAACAATTTAAAAAAATAATTATTAAAGATATGTCAGTATGTGCCGACAGCGGTCGTCACTCAATGAGAAGAACAGAGAGCATAACGAAGGAGACATTGAAGACAAAACAGAAATGACGCCATACGCGGATTCCTTCATTCCGAATGTAACAGAAATCCGCATATTATTTAGCAAGCCTGTCCGGGCTCCCTATTATTATGATCACCGCGGGGCGATACGGGTGCGGGGTTACTTAGGCATTGTAAATCAGACACTGACAATCCACGGACATTCATACTTGGCTGATTTTAAAGGTCAGATGAAGTTGCAATATTTTGATTGTAGATGAATGATATAAGCTGACACCCAAGTTAGGTCTTAGCCAATTTCAAGTACACTATTGTGTATTGTTTAGATTCAATCGGCAGTTCGAAGAGTGGCTTTAGTTTGTATTTGCCAAATGAGGGCGCTGTTCGTGGAAGAGCGCGAGATAAACAAAAACAAATCAACTGTCAGGAGAATCAAAGGATGAAACAACACTTCATTTTTTTTCTAAAGACAAACCTTTCAAGCGCCACAAAAATATGGATGAGTTGAACTGTGAAAAGCTCAGGAACGATACCAAATACTGGCTCATATAGTTAAAACCTATTCTCTGAATAATGTAAATTTGCATTAGTTTCGTAAGTCATAAAGGAAAACAAGAACTAGTTATTTAAAAAAAGCCATTTATGCAGATGCTCTCAAGCCTAACAATTAAAACATCTCGCTGTAGCATGTTTAAAAAAAAGGTTAAACACCGCTATTTCAAAAAGCATTTTAAAGGCGCAAAAGAAGTAGAAGAAAAGATCCGTTTGGTAACTTTAAGGCCACAGTATACGGTCGTAATTTTCCAGAAGCTGAAGTTGCGCTTAGAATGTTTAGCATGTTAGACCAAACACCCACTGTCTGATTGAACAGTACTGGGAATACGGGACTACCTTGTTTCCTTGTCCATGACGACGCAGATGTAGGGAGAAAAAATATATAATCGCGTCGTGAAAGACATGAATGTGATGAGGAAATTGGCGCGCCTTTAAAGGGTGTGTACAACATTGGTGAAATTGAAAATATAAATGTTCACATAATTTGCACTTAACTTACATGGTATAAAGATGGTCAAGGTGGTAAACTTCCCTTGAAATAGTTTTGCTTGAAATGCTATAGTTTTTAGGGAAATGAGTAAAACATTAGTCTTTATCGTGCGTGTCCAAAACCCCATGTTTGAAAAATAGTGAAAACATAAATAATGTTTTTTTTCACTGTTTTCTCATGACTCTGAAGACCGAGTGAGCTTAACATTTCACAGGTTTGTTATTTTCATGTATAATATTGGGTCACATTAAGTACAGATACTATAGTATTTGAAATTTACCAATGTTGTAGGCCTACATGTGCTTTAAAGGCCCTGTACTATACACTATTGGTAAGATCGAAAACACAAATGTTCACATATTCATACTTAACTTACATGATTTAAAGTAAGTAATGGTAGAAATAGTTCCTTAAAATATTTCTGCCCAAAATGCTACCGTTTCTGAGAAATGAGTAAAACAATAGTTTATCACGCGCGATAAAAACTCGCTGTTTGAAAAAACACACAAGGTCTCTTCTCACTATTTTCTCGTGACCTCGATGACCAACAAAGCTCCACTTTCACAGGTTTGTTTGTTCATGCTAATATGTTGAATCACAACAAAATGTGGACACTGATTTTGAGCCGATACCAAAAGTGTACAATACCTTTAAAAAGATGCGCATGGATGGCTGGAGTGTTAGATTGCTTTGCCCTGATCAATCGGCTACTATTTCATACTGCTCATCAGAGGAGGCTTGCGGCAGTCCCTGCCCCCAATTAGACTGCCGGCCACGCGGCCGGCTTAAGGGAGGGATCGTAACCCACTGCAATAAAGGTCGGGTCCATGCCGTGTACGGAGGGCATAACGGTACTGATTGGCGTTGATCAGTGCACATCATCACACCGGGCGGTGATTTCCCATTTGTAAAGTGTCACATGAATGGTCTGCGTATGATTATTTTGAATAACCTGGTCACGAAGTGCTAGTATAGGCATAATCCTCAAAAACTTCGCCAATATTGTCAAATCAAGACCATATAGTAATGTGCCAGATATTTTGGTTAGTTGTCATTTTGAAAGACACCACACCATTTCTGTTTATTAAACCAGTTAACAAAATTAACGTTTTTTTTCTCGCCGTTTCTTTGAAATTCACATGGCGAAGGCTGACATGTTTAATAATTCTATTGTCTTAAACACATCATTACACACCAGTCAGCTCCGTACGCCACAATATCCTAAGCTAGACAATGCCACTTGTCCTAGAGGGGGGTGTCAACCAACAGGGGTAGGTGATTTAGTCATGACGTGACAGTAACAAAACCCAAACTGTGCCAGCATTCCTTGTGTACAAAATCGCTAGGTCAATTGTCAATGGTAGATTTCTACAAACAAATGAGCGCAAATTTATGCCGGCAATGCGAATAAAACACTTGGATAAAAACCATTATTGAGAAAGTGCAACAAAAAAACCCCACAAAACTCTTAATCTATCGAAAAAGCTTGGAAGCACGTACTGACAACTTAATGGGGACCGTTGGGACCAAAGAGATGCCATGATTGAGGGTATAAAGTGTGTACACGAATGCAAATTAGGGTCAATGGCTGATACAAAAGAACGAAATGAATTGTTCAAATACAAACATAATGTATATTTTGTGATTTTGTACAAAAAAACAAAACACGCATTTTTTTTGATAAGGTCTACATAGTCGTTTCAAACATTGATACAGAGGATCGTAAGCACAAACAAGCTAGGCCTAAATAAACCTTCCTATACTAATAATAACTTGGGAGGCTAATCGTCCTTACTTGCAGCTGAGAAGCTGGATGGCAAAGGACGCGGCTACAGCGTGTTCGAGTAGCAGGCATGCGAGGGCGCCTTAGGCAGCCAACCACATCACCATAATGACCACGGAGCACAGACAGGGATGAAAAGTGTTTGTTTTTTTACCGTAGGGAGAAAAACCAGAGGGCCCGGAGAAAAAAAACCTCGTGTCATTGGAAATAACCAACGCGCAACTCTGCTCACATGATCGAACCAGGGCCACATTGGTGAGAGGCGAGCGCTTTTACGCAATAGCAACCCTTTGCCAACCGTTTGGATCAGAACTCATTCTCAACTGACTTTCTGTGTATGTTCTCTTCTTTCAGTGTCAGGCCAAGTGAGCTTCGAATACGTCACCATGTCGTCATATGAGGTAGACGTTGCGGGCGTGTTGAATGACACCTCGTCTAATTCGTGGCCTGATCTGTACCCAATGGACCCGGGACCAGAGACAGTGTTCGTACCGGTCGTGTGGTCACTCATCATAGCCGTGGGAGTCACCACTAACGCGGTGGTCGTCTACGTGGTCATGCTGCACATGAAGATGACAACGGTGACGAACTACTACATCGTCAATTTGGCACTGACCGATATATCGTATCTGCTGTTTTGTACGCCGTTCACTACTCTGACGTTCACGCTGTATGGTTACCTGACCGAGGGAATGTGTAGAGTCATATCGTATGTACAGCAGGTAGAGTGAATATTTACAGTTTACATTCTCAAAAAACTCCTGGGTCAAGAATTGACCCGGATTCCGGCCTCAAAGGGGAGCCTGACCCATTTCCGGGTCAGACTGACCCGGAAGTGGTCACACTGACCCGAAAGTGGTAAAACAAAAATAAATTTCAACTCGGATTCTGCGTCATTTTGACTCACTTGTGGTTTATTTTGACACAGATTCCGGGTCATACTGACCGTAAATTCAGTCAGGCCCACGGGACCCGGATCGATCCGGATCAATTCTGACACGGAAGATTACAGGATGAATTCAACCTTTTGTTCCCATTGTTTCGAGATCGGGGGCTCACCCCCTACCAATCAAACATTTTCTCCCTTCCCTTTTCATAATCTTTTCAAGAAAACAAGAAAACAAAATTAATCAGCAGAGGGGGATCAAACACCACGAACCTGCCCCTTGGGTGTGCCACTGTGGACCCTCTGACGGAGGTACAAGATTGGTTTGACTGAGGTACAAGATTGTTGTTGTTGTATTTTTTCTAGGACCAGATTATTAATGTTATAAACGATATTATAATATTGCTATTGTTATTATCAGTATATATTTCTGGTAATGAAACCAAGGATGCCTCATAAGTGAACTTGATCGTTGTAGCTCGCAAGCCTGAGGAAACCTGTAACCAAGGATGCTTGCTATAGAAACACCGGAGTAAATCTCTACTCTTCTTTGATAATAGTGTTCTGAGTACTTTTACGTGCACTGCCAGTCCTAGTACACGAGATCTAGGTTTTAATGTCCCATCTGATCTGAAGGACAAACACATTATGGACAGTATATTTTCTCGAGGAACAATTAGTGCCAAGACCGGGACTCGAACCCATACTCTGCATATGCCGGTCAGAAACACCGTAATGTGAAACGCAGTGCTCTTAAACCGCGGCTGGCGACACGCCACTATACAAAGACTAGGGAACAGGATTTGGCTACATTGCAACATTGGTATTAGGCCACATTAAGGACCCGCGTACCACCAATACCAAACACAACCTCCTCACCATAGTACATGTTTCCATCAGGCAATTAATCTGATGCTAACTAGACTAATATTCATGTATTTTTCTTTTCGGTATCCTGCTTTAACCCCCAGGCTTCTGTCCATGCAACCTGTATGACTCTTACTATCATGAGTGCAGATCGCTACTTCGCCATCGTGTACCCAATAAGTCAATGAAGTACAGAACCAGACGGCTATCGTTTCTTCTCAACCTTAGCGTGTGGATCCGTAAGTATTCCTTTCAAACACGAGTCATTTGCATACCATGGTGGCCCTGAAGGGACATCACATATCGCTAATATGAGCGCATATACGTATTATGCGATGTCGTAAATCTCATGTGCATTGCGTATGCAATTTATGCAATGTCGTGACTTTCAATTTGCGCACACTTGGTCGCATACCTTTGAATAAATTTACTAATGATCTGGGGAGTTTCTTACGCCCAGTCGAGTATCCACAGTCATACACGAATAGTTCGAATACTTTCCCGCTGCAGTACTCCCTGGGTCACGAACAAATTTTCCACAACTTTGACATCATGCCAAATGTATGCAACAAAGTATGCAATACAATCACGTTTGCAAATAATTAAGTCGCATCCGTATCGAACATGTTCACGAATAAGTTACGACATCGCATACGCCTGCGCACAGTATTCGCGAAAGATTTCACGACATCGCATACGTATACGCATAATCTGCGATAGGTGATGTCCCTTCAAGGCCACCGTCACATTTTATGGTCAACCACGAAAACAAATTAAGTGTCTCTTACAATTAATCAAGGACCAGCCTCGCGCCGTATCAATACCTGTCGTCACCCCTGGTAGGGACGAGCTCAACCTCGTTCCCATGGGTGATCGATCTCGCCGCGCCATTTTGTCCAGCATGCCTGGCTCGCTCTTCGAGGTATCGCTACGGTACGCTGCCCATGGTAGCGAGGCTGAATGTGCTGTAAAACAACGCTGATTAGCAAACCAAAAGTGACTATCCGCCTGCACGCTTGTTAAATACCTTCACGCGCGTGTCAAAAAGCATTTTTTTTTACGCAATCCACTTCAAGAATGAATAATGTTTTTTTTCATGGTCACCCTAAACTGCAAACAGTTGGACATGATATAAGATCAGGGGATGAGAGGGGACCATTGCTCGATGACTGTATGACTCTCCTAATCGCGTACTCGTGCCCTACGTCTCTAACACAGAACGGATCCACCAAAGGACTGATTAAAAATAATATCAAAAAGTCACACTTCCAGGGGCAGGGGTATGATCTAGAAGGGGGGGGGGGGTGGCAAGGCGAGATCGTACATCATTAGGAACGAGGTTGACCACGGAACTACTGAACATAGATCTGATCCCATCCCTTAGTTTGCAGTTATATAAGACAGTCAAAAAGAAGGAAACAAAACTGTAGGGAACTTTGGAACAATAATGTTCGCTGTCTAAAGATAAAAATTAAGCCTACCTAATAAAACAAAATAAAACGGAGGTATGGTTATAGGCTACAACATTGCTAATTTTGATTTTGATGGCCAAGTAAAAAGCAATTCCTGTGCGCGCCGCTGCACGTCGATGCACGAATCCCCCTTACCCATCGAGCGCCCTCTGTTGACGGCAACGAAACACGAACATTAATTTCAAGAACGCCGGTTGAGCTGATTTGTTTTGTTACTTTCTATTTGTTAATAATTTAATACTACGTCCATGGACCAGGATGGGGTGAAGAAAGATTGGGAAAGTGTCACTGATTTGTCAGTGAATATTCAGGTTCACTCAATCTGAAAAAAACCGACAATCTGAAAATACCAAGTACACCTACTCCCTTCTAATAGAGTGTTCTAAACAAACAAAGATTGCTGGGACTGGTCAGATTACCCTCTTTACAACAGCAACGTTGTTGTAAAGAGGACAGCAATACACAGAAACACAACGCAGAAATGAGATTCGGGTCTTCAGACTGTTCTCTTTTGTAAGCAAAACCTCCTCATAAAGTGCTCCTTATAACGACGGTCAACTGCGCTTCTTTGCATTTTTTTTTAAACGCAAAAAAAAAAATCAAGATTCCTTCTAATCCAACTCATATCTTCGAGAAACAAACTGCCGAAGTTGAATGGCCAAGCCTTATAACTCGGTTGACAAGTTGTGAAATGATTCAAGATGTGGTGGCTCGGCCTGTCCCAATTACTTCCTGTACAAATAAATATCTTAGCACAGGTGTGATGATGAACTGACTCCCTGGCTTATCAATCATTGTGTCTACACAGAAATTCCACGACCCGGATTTCGTTTTCAATGCATGAGGGATCTTTGGCAGTACGTGGTCATGTTTTGTTGTTGTTAGGGGTTCGCTCGTCCCCAGCGCCTTGCCTTAAAACCAAAGGCGCTGGGATGGGCAAACGTATCGTTAACGTTAATACTCAGTCCCATGCTCAGTCCCATCATGCATCACACTCACACTGCAAGCACTGCACGCATGACGTACTTCCTGAACAAGAATCTGTGCAAGCTGATTAGCCCATCCCACTGGGGCCGAGCGAACGTTAGGGGTAGAATGGAAGAATTAGGGGCAGAGCTTCAGGACTGCTGCATTTGACCTTTTGGGGAATATGTTTTTGAAAGGTTTGATTTAATATAATATAATATATAACTCAGTATTGTTTCATTCTCTGCAGTCTCGTACATGATGGCCATACCAGCCTCCATCTTCGTGGAAGCCGAGAGTCACTTTTACTACACGGGCGAGAAATACTTCTGCTTCGAAGCATTCAGCACGCCGACCAAACAGGCCGTGTACTACACCTACGTTCTCGTCTGCACCTACATCTTACCTCTGTTCGTCATCTGCGCGTGCTATTCCCTTCTCCTGCGGGCCACGTGGACGAGGCACAACCCATCGGCACAGAACAGTCAGCGAACGCGCCAAAATCTCCTCCAGAAGAGACGCACGACGCGCATGGTCCTCGTGGTCGTCTGCCTCTTCTTCGTGTGCTGGCTGCCGACGCACGTGTTCAACTGCTGGGAGCGCTACAGCACCCACGATTTCCCGTACGACAGCGACGCGGTCTACTACGCCCGAATTCTAGCGGTGACGCTGGCCTACTCCAACTCGTGCCTTAACCCCTTCGTGTACGCCTTCATGGGCAACAACTTCCGATCCAGTTTTAAGAAGGCGTTCCCGTTCTGCTTCAGGAGGAGGATTGCACTGAGAAATACCTTCCGATTAGCGAACAGACTGCGCAGACGGGTGAATGAAGTGGATGGGACTAAGGTGACCGTCCTTGCGGTCTGAGAACACATTGTGTTTACATTCCTCGAACAAAACAACAATAGCATTACGCAGCCCCGTATAGTGCTTTATGACACTGCCACCTAAAAGCGCTCTTATAGTTGAACAATGAGACTAATGTATCAAGAGTTAATAAGGTGATGGATATGCAGACAACCATGTCAGAGCCCTTCTCTTTTAACGACGAACATGTGATGGGTTCACTGCGCACGGGACCAAAACTGTTACGTCCCATACGAAGGACGAAGCATTAATGTAATAGTCTCGCATAAGAACACAAGTGACATTTACCTGGACCCGAACCCACACTCTTACAACGCACAGCAATGTGTCCTGTGCGCAATACATGCATTTGTTTTCCTGCCCAGTTGCGGCAGAACCAACAGGGGGCGCTGTTGCGGCTCCGGACCGATTGGTCACGACACTCCAAATCTGTTACATCGGTTCTACCATTTCGAAATAGTTTGAAACCAAACTGATCGCTACTCTTGTGATAAGTGAATCAAAACTAAAACTAAATACATTGCGTTATGGATTGATGGAGGTGGTCTGGTGTACAAATTTAACAGTGAGCTGTATTGTAAGAGAAATAAAGGGGTAATTATGTAAATAATATGGTGCGTACTTAGTTCAAAGGTAATGCCTGTGGGACACACTAAGTTCACTTGTTTCTGTGTTGAAAATGTTATCTGTGTGGTTTTCGGGTATAAATACACCAATAGGGTCGAGACGCTTTCAAATTCCAATCGCAACCGAATCCATTTATATCTAGAAAAATTTTGGATTCCTATCTCAACATGATAGAGTATGCATGCAAAATATTTGAACTTTGGATTTATGCTGCGCAAACTGTATGATTCTTTATCGCAAACAGTTTGTCTTGTATTGTTGCGCAAAACAAAAATAAAGAAAACTTAGACAATGTCCTAAAAATGGCAGCTGCGGTTGCTGCTAAGGGTATTGCCAAGGGCAGCATTTGGTTTACGCACGTACCAACAAACCTTTGCGAAAACAAATTCCAAGCATTCGCAGAGCGGCATGTAGTTTGATTTTCTCGAGTGTTAAAAAAAAAGAGAAAAAATTGCGGTCGCAAACCTACTGTCGGTAGCAATCATCGTTCTTTTTTTTTTTTTTTTAGTGCTGTACCTATGCTAACTCCTTACCTCCATGCAATGCCGGACTCTTTGTGTCACGGTCTGAATTATTAAACCACATCTTCAAAGGACGTTATTCTCGAACTTCAGATGACACATTAGAGCAATGGCGTTTAAATCACAATTTGTTCATGTGACATGATAGTTTGGTTGGTTGGTAACCTTATTCTTGTGAGCATAACTTTGTCTTAAAAGCAGCTCTATGAAATTGGGCCCAGGCCTGCCTCGTTGACAATATACTGCGTAAATATACGCCTCTCTCTCGTGTGTTCGAGCATTAATTTATTCCAACGGCTTCCTCCGGACATTTCCACTCGTCTGCAAAACATTTGAATATTTGTACCTTTTAACGGCGGGGGCCTATTGTGCTTTCGTCACACGTTAAAGCAATGTACTTGGGACCAAAGTGTCCCCCAAACATGTTTGGTGATGCTGAGACTTGCATAGTCTTAACAAGAAATGAGATAGTGATGACGTGTTTGGTGTTGCATAGTTAGACAATAAGCGAGAACTATGGAAAACATTTCCAATGCAAGCTTTTATAGTTACTTACTTAGTATATATAAATAAACATCGCACCATAAATCTGTTAGTTAAACTGCTTTCATTATTTATTTTACTGTTTCCTTATACATATCCACATGATCATCTCAAATTGCGCCCTCTTTTGTCAGCTGAGCATAATAAATACTTGTTATAATTTCTTGTTTCGAATTATCTTTCAGCAATCTCCCATACAAATCAACGTAACCTAAATGAAGCTTAAAGGAAGGATGATCTGATCCCCCTTACATGAGATAAGAATTAGTACCACTCTGAATTGTTTGAACAAGGATACCAGACAAGATAACGTGGCAGGGGGCAACCATCTTGATTTCATCCACACGCAACTATTGAACTCATATGACGATCCGCGGCAGCAACATTTACACGGTAAATCCACCGTTATCGACATTGTGCGCATGCTCAGAATGCGCACACAATGACAACTTTACCTGCTATTTCTTCTGCCACCAAGCGTTCAAAAATCATCGTCACCACATACTTGCCCCCTGTCATAAAAATGGGATCGAACTTCAACGTAACAAAATAATAACAACTATTGAAGCTTTGTATTTATTTAATTATCTGTAAAATTGTTTTGTGACAATTTCAAAAAACATTTTCAGCAAAAATTGCACTCTTTAACACCACTTTCCACTTTATAAACACGACCAAAAAATTACTTCTTGAAAATAACGAAGTGCTCGCTAGAAAGCCACTATTTAAAATATTATATAACATAAATTAATTTCATTTTTTTATTTACAAATATAGTTTTGTAATTAAGTAAAACATTTTTTTTTTTTTACAAATTACCTCTCTAAGTATTATCATAAGTTCCGTCCTCTTTTGTGATCATGATATAATTTCAACACTCTTAAAAATAAGAGCTTGTGATTTTCATTATAATGCCTCCTATCAGATGTACATCATGAGCCAACATTGAACCAGTGAGGAGTTGGGGTTGTGCCTTGAATGGTACGAGCATAACATTTGGCGTACCTTCAGAGTATGTCAAAAGAAAAATATTTGGTTGTAGGACCATATTTTGTCAAATATACTGAAAATAACTAGAATTTGGCAGCAATTTGTTTAATTACTTTGATTTTTTGTTTTACGCACAATTGTTTTATTCACAATTCAACTCTGCAATGGCTTACAGCCAAATATCTTTCTCTTGACCAACTATGACTGTGTGCAAATTACCATGCTCATATCATCAAAGACGCAATTCCTCAAAATATTTCTCCTACCTGCCACACTACCACAATGAAACCTCAAACATTTTGTTCAAGCAGCGTTAAAATAATTTATAATAATTAATGAATAAAAAAATATGTCAAGTGAAATGGTTTATGTGTGAATCGTGTGTATTTTCGGTATGTATAATTTTGTTCGTAGGTAGCTCTTGTACACTTTGTCAAAGGGCATCGTCATACTTGCAAGACCTGCTTTGGTTTGTCACTTTCACTCTCGTCATTGCCATAATCACATTTCGCTTAGCAGTTGTGTCAAATTCACTAAGCAAGATGAGGGTAGTGGCTTACACATCTTATGATGAATCTAGGCAGTTTGCGACTTAGAGCCATTGGTAACAAAATAACCTGCTCTTGTTAGTCACTTTCGCTATCGGTACTGCGATATCAAATTTCATTATAGTTGGCTCAATTTCATTCATCACAAATTATTTTAGTGACTTTACACAACTAAAGACGAATTCTGGCAGTTTGTGATAGGCTCAATTTCATAATACAGTTAGCCGGAAAAACAACCCAAGCTCAGCGGCAGCAAATGTGTGCAATAAGCCATAGATTGTCGTTCAGAAAAGTAGTTCTCATTCAATTGGGCAAATAACTCACCTGGGCCCCATATCAATACGACCAGTTCAAATATAATATTATGCTCGACTGACTTCCATGCCATTCCTGTTTAGCTAAATCTGTTCAGTATCAACTTCTTGCCCCACAAAAAAAGGACAAATTTTCTTTTGTGACTGCGGATCAAGCAACTCTATTATATTTTTTTTAAATTTGCCTTTTATCCCCACCTAACATAGACACATCCTCATTTCTCTTGCTCATCGCTTTCCTCACTCTTCACTTTTGTTCTCATCTCTACTCTCACACTACGTTAGTCCTTCAACATTATCATTATTGCTTCCCTCTCCAGCACTCTCTCTCTGTATTGTTCAAACAAAAACGCTTTCCAAAGCTCCCAATTGGTGTTCTTCCGAGAACATTTTTTAATAACACGTCAATGTTCTCTGCAAAATTTAAACTTATTAAATATTCTCAAAACATACGTTTTTTTATGTTTTGAGAATCGATGTTGGGTCGAAAATGTAACTCCTGTAATATATCGCATTTCAGGACTATTGATATTTCTCCAACCTGAGTATAGTGCCGTTTCGGCCTGTCGCATAATTTTGTAAATTAAACGTCAAAACAGAACCGCTAACAGTGCAGTTGTTGTGGCACTCTGTTAACATGGACAAAATTAATCAATTTTGCACAACAATCACGAGTTTTACCAAATTAACCAAACGTTAATATTTCATCTCCTTGATGAAATGAAGCACATGGCTGTTTTTTTTACACAGAAGCTTTGAAATTACAAATTGGCATCAAAGGGTTTGCTCCAGTTACATTATTTCAACTTTCGGTTTGGCAAATGCTTCTTGGGTATGGATCCTATAGTCGACGTTTCGACGCGCTTCGAATCTACAATCGCGTAGTGCATTTATAGCCGGCCTTACTATCATTCTTTTCATGCAACCCCCCCCCCCCGATGCTATGTAAAGTATAGTCCGTATCACATTTTCCATTGCATGTCCATTTTTCACTCCACACAGTTGCATTCGTCCCCTGACAATCCTTGCAATCACAATAGGTTTGCGATGATGACGTAAGATGCTCATCATCGCCTCTCGTTGCTTTCCATATCCGTGTCCGAATTGTCGGCTTCGGCAGTGGCTATGATGAGATCGCTTAAAGGTAGAGTAATAGATTGTTTCTCGTCAACCTAATGCTCATCTAAAGGCAAATGTATAAAGAAAGATACAATAAAAGTAACTTGTGAATGTTTCAGCTGAATACAGTGTCTACTTCTTGAGAAAGTAAACAAATCTGTCCTGGTATTTTCACAAGAACGTCGACTCAATCCACGTTTAGTGAGGAAATAGCGAGTACCAACTGCATCTCTGGCCACAGCATTAACGAATGGAAACCAACGCTCACAATTCATGCATGAACCGTTCCTCAGATTCAAACGTTTTTGGGGTGAACAACTACCCAAACCATATTACTTCGAATGGAATTCTTTCTTAAAATAGATACCACTATCAACACCTGCAGTTCCTCTCACCAAGTGATTTTTTTAAAGGTAATTAATTGTTTGAACATTTACCAATCTAAGACCCAGCCTTTGAGAGGGCACTCTATCTCCAACGTTGTCACTTCAGCCAATGATCGTGTAGCCACAGCCAAACTCGCTTGATTCGGACATGGCTTATCACAGTTACACCAAAACAAACCGTCCACAAAAGCCGCTATCTTTTACGCCTTTCAAACATTGACCATTCCATAATACGCACACACCTTTGACACTAACAACAAGCCACAAATCCTTCAACATACAGCAAAAAGCTCTCCCATATCAAACCTTAAAAAAAGAATGGCTCCATGTTGCTATCTTTTTTCTTTTTGGGAAATTTCATCTAAGGCAGAAATTGCATAAATCCGTTGTCATTGTTGGAGCATACCCAAATGAAACCTAAATTAAAATTGTTGTTATCTTATTACTAGCTTCTATATATATTTTGTGTATATATTTTAGGGCTGGCACAGTGGCCTTACATACAAAGCACGGAAATTTAAAACTATGCTTTAGTTTATATACATTCACATTTAAGCCTTTGGTAACACCACACAGCAAAACAGTTGAACGTTATACACCAAGTTGAGCTCCAATTTACCCATCGTGAGTTTTGACAAAAAATGTCAGAAATCGTTAGACAATTGTTCATACAGTTTTTCTGGAACCATGATAAAAAACTTCATGACCGTGAGCCATAGTTACTTAAGATGCTAGGTCCATTATTTTTCGTTTTGAAAGCAGCACCAGCTGCCAAAACAATTCGTTCATAGAAAACTTTCTTTAAAAAAATGTCTTTCGGCGAAAATCGGGCCGTGCAACTTTAACGTACAGGCAACATATTTAGTTACAGATACAAACAAACTTAGTAATTAAATATATGAATATTTTCAGAAAACATCGATAAATCAACTACCTGAATTCATAATATAAAATACTCAAACAGATCGTTTTCGTAGTAACCATTTAAAATATGTCTTTCTTATCAATAAACCTTTTGAAACTTATTGGGGTTTTTATTTTAAAATGTGTCCTCACAAAAAAGGAAGGAATATTAATATTCTTTTCTAAATAGACCCGTATTAAATTTGTGCATGCCAAACATTAAAGACACTGTACACCTTTGGTAATTGTCAAAGACCAGTCTTCTCACTTGGTGAATCTCAACATATGCACAAAATAACAAACCTGTGAAAATTTGAACTTAATTGGTCGTCGAAGTTGCGAGATAATAATGGAAGAAAAAACACCCTTGTCACACGAAGTTGTGTGCTTTCAGATGCTTGATTTCGAGACCTCACGCGTGAGGTCTCAAATTCAATTCAAATATTTTACTGAGAAATTACTTCTTTCTCAAAAACTACGTTATACTTCAGAGGGAGCCGTTTCTCACAATGTTTTATACTATCAACAGCTCTCCATTGCTCGTTACCAAGTAAGTTTTTATGCTAACAATTATTTTGAGTAATTACCAATAGTGTCCAGTGCCTTTAATGGCTTCTGAGTAAACATGTTGACGTCACTCAACACCTATCAACCTTGCGCTAACAATACGTACGCTTCAAAAGGTCAGGTGCAAAATTGATTGACATTTCGTTAACTACAAACCAAACGTTAAATTGATTTATTTTTTAATAGCAAACATGTTCGGATGTACACTTGCATTGTGTTAAGTGAACGTTTGACGACAAGTTTTTTTTAGTGTCAAAGGCACACCCAACTTGGTTGGCCACCGGAATAAGCCAATTCAAACATTCAGTGGTAATTAACATTGCGTGTCGGTGTTTGTCACAACAGATACCGAAATAATAAATTTAAAAGCAGAACTTTTTGCAGTTTTTGGAAGGCACAAATGTACCGAACAGCCTCATTTTTGTAGACACGTATTTTGTTTAATTTGGGGTTGAACAGAGACAAATTTACCAGAGCGGGACTTGAACCTGCGACATCCGGATTAACATGCCGTCGCTCCACCAAGCTACCTCAGCCCTAATGTTTGGCGGTTTCCCTTATTTGTTATCAATATTTTTGTTCGGGGTGACAGTCAGAAGCCAAACAACCTGCAACTGCCGTCAATTAGCCAGGGAACACACCTAATTGTACGGGTAACGATATAACATGGAAAGTGGCAACAGTTGGATCACCTTTTTTGGTTTATAAGTAAATTCCAAAGAGCCTTCATAAAGTTTTCCTAACGTTCCGTTCTTACAAGCCCCCCCAATAATCGTTCAAAAAGGAAGGGAGGGGAAACAACAAACCAATCAACCACCCACCCACCCAACCAACCAACCAACCAACCACCCACCCACCCACCCACCCAACCAACCAACCAACCAACCAACCAACCAACCAACCAACCAACCAACCAAACAAACAAACAAACAAACAAGCACCCAAACAAACACCCAAACAAACAAACAAACAAACAAACCCCGACACCCCAACAAATAATTCAAAACAAACCAAACAAATGAACACCCCAACAAACAAACATCCCAAGTAACAGTGTCCAAGATTGTTCACCTTGCTGTTAAATACTTGTATATGTATTTTAAAATAGCCATGTTACATTCAAGAAAACATACACCTTTACAATTATTTATTTGATCTACAATCAGTATATATAGTTTTTACATCGACACGCGTGACTAAGTAAAAGGAAATGCACCAACTGGCACACATCAGCAAGTGCTCACCTAACAAAACAGTCAATAAACAAATAAATAAACATAGCAGTAAATAATGTAAATAAAAGAGTGGTGAAATTATTGTTCTTCAAACGTAACACTTTCAAACAGACTTTAGTGGCACACCAGACTAAATGCATGTTTCGTAGATTTTAGTTCCCACCCCAGTACAACTGCAGACATAGGTTATTATACATTAACTATCCATGCTTGAATTCAAGTTTCCTGTCACATCTTAACAAACCTTTATAGAAATTTACAGAAATTTAGTTTGACTCATATTTCTCAAGATTACCTATTTACATCCAGTGTAGTTTGAGGGGAAATGAGTAAAGATTTGGAACCAATATTCGTCTCATAACTGCACTGCAAAAGCTGGGGTATTAAAACTGACACCATGGGTGTTGTCACATTTTAGATACAAAAACTAATGACATCATACGGTATTAAAAAACACCACTGTAATAGTGTTGGCAGAAATTATTGTTATTTTTAACAGCCTCTAGATGCATCTTAAGATTCTCTTTGGTATCTATTTTATTACCCATGGTGTCAATTTTAAAACCCAAATTTCTCCAGTGTAGATAGGCCTACTCTTCTGCTATACAATGGTATGAGACATAGGGGGCGTTTTTTTTGTGTATGCAAATTACAAAAACATTATTAACTGGCAGCTATATACCAAGGGAAACAATGTTCACGCCAAACACTCCCGAGTAAGAAATAAACCCCGGTCTGGATCCCCGTAGGAGTTGGGGATATATTTCGGGGTAAACGCGAACCGCTCAATATAGCGCCACCAAGAGTTTGCTCCTAGATTAACCGAATTGCATGCGTGTTCCAGTTGCACGATAAGAAAAATATTTTAAAAGTCCGTACCGACCTTCACATTTCAAAGTTGAACCTCATCTTGCGAATAATTATATACATAGCAAAGTATGTCAACTTTTTCCTATAAGTGCATTGTGAAAAAGTGGCAACTTAGGACAAACTCTTGGTGGCGCGTTTCTTTAGAACCCCCCCCCCCCATTCAGGGCCAGGAAATGCACGACGATACTTATTTGTTTGACCTTGTCAACAAGTTCCAAAAAAGAACATCAACGGGTCAATACCAGGCACTCGACTAAAATCTGTAAATAAAGATCACGGTAGGCCCTACAACTCATACAACAGGCGTCTACCCGAAAAACAAATGCATTATTGTGCCACTCACTTTTAGAGTTCACTGACAGGACTCTGCATGGTGTGATTTTGTTTTTTCTCCTTTATCCTTGTTCAACGTTGTAAACCAATTTTTTCTCATTAAAGCATTCAAACAACAATTATACAAGTTTAAACCTGCGTGGACTTGGACTTGATTAAACTTCCAGTGGGGCCCTCCGTCGTCGACGACTTCTTGCCGGCCAAGAAAGGAAATGCTCGGGCCATCTGCTTCCGGAAGTTCCCGCCCATGAAGGCGTACACAAATGGGTTGATGCAAGAGTTGAAGTACGTTAACAAATGTGAGACGATCTGAAACACGAGGGCGACCACGTTCTGTTTGGGGAAGTTTGCGTCCATGCGACGCCACAGGGAAATGACGTGGGCGCCGATCCAACACGCGGCGAACGCCACGATGACGGCCAGGATCATGCGAGTGATCCGTCGCTTCTGCATCAGCATGCGCAGGTGGACGGGGGCGTGCGTCTCCTCGGTTGGGGACACCGCCTTCCACAGCCGGTTCAGCACGATGGAGTAGCAGACTGCGATGATTGTCAATGGTATAAGGTACATCATGACGAAGGCGTACACGCCGTAGCCCTTGTAGAGGATGCCAAGCGGCCAAATCTCACCGCATATTTCGTACGTGCTGTTTCCTTGATAGTTGACTTGAATGTCAAAGAATACGGCAACGGGGACGGCAAGTACTGCAGAGACTGCGGAGAATAGTATAACAATAGTGTGCATTAAATTAATAGAAAAAAAAAAAAAAAAAAATCTTACACCGCCGGTATAAAAATCGAATTTGAAATTCAACCTCAACGAAGTATTTCAAACTAAGTCCAGTGTTTTTTTTTTTTTTTTTTTACTGAACATAGAAAGGTCTTGGGTTCGTAATACTTTTACACACCAAACTATTCACCGTTAGGACCTCAGGGATACGAATACTCCTGTAGCATTCACCATAATCTTTAGGTATGTTATTTGGTGGTTTTTTTCTTCTTTTCTTTTTTTTCCTATTTATTCAAAAGAGAACCCGGTTTTCGACAGAGTTACGCATTCGAAAAAGCTGCAAGACACCGGACAGGGTGAAAGAGGGATTGGTACCCTCTTTGCCATACTGCAACAGTACAAATGGGTAAGCATTCAAAGTATGGACCTGAAAACAAAAGAGGTCAAGACAATGTAGAAACTTGCAGGAGTTTTGGCACACTAAAATGAGTGCGGTTTTCTACCTGTTGAAAACAAGATTTTTTTTTGTCTGTCCGTGGGTACGGGAACAAAAGCTTTGCTTCACCCTGGCCTAAATTAATGTTGTCCTGTTTGTGATTATTTATTCAACTTTACTACTTCTCTGGTTTGCCATTTATACATTATCATGTATCTTAACTTCAACGATGTGCACAAATGTAACTTTATGGCAACATTAAAAATAAATGTAATGTCATAATAAAAACTATTTGTATGATACTTTTTTGTTACAGGCTAGGTATTCAGAGGTATCTGACTCGAACAGGCCATGCATTACTCGAACCCACACTGTAGTGACTAAGTCATCACAAGCACCTGGGATCGGTTTGCACACACAGGAAAAGTTTCAGCATTTTCAACACAATCCTCAAGATTTTGTAAACAGCCATTTCTGGGTGTCGCTTTTTTTTTGTTTATCTGTATTGGTGTTCTTGTGAGATCGATAGTCGAGTATTAGAAAAAAATAGACTCACATGTCCAGATACAAACGCTGACAACGATAGCGACCCTTGGAGTTCGACTCTTGAGTGCTTTCAGCGGGTCTGTAATGGCGTAATAACGATCAATGCTCATCGCCGTCAGTGTGGCACATGTTGCTTGGGCGGTCACCTGCATTTCAAGAAAAACAGAGTATGATTATAATGTCAATAAAATAATTCAAATCTGGCGCGTGTTTTACGGGTCAGTTTGCCCGTTTTGGACCGTATGACCAATTAAGTCGTGCTGTTTACATATCCAGGTATTGTCTGGATGAATTGAAGCTCATTCGTTTGCTTAAATAATGAGGTTGTTTAATTTGGTTTGACCTATAATTGACATAACGATCCTGTAAACAAATGATGCCGGCAGAGTTTTTTTCTCCTGTCCTTCCTTCTACCAAATTACCGACCCGTGTTGATTGACACTCTATCTAGGACGTGTGGCATGGTCCAGCTTAGGACATCATGGCATATGAGCTGACCAGTGTGTACAATGTGTTAAAAATAATTGAAATATTAAAAACAATGTTATCACTGTTTCGTCACAACTTTTGAGAAGCCTTTGCAAACGTGTACGTCCGTTTCTTGACACGTTTCCAGAAATCTAAAACTACGTTAGCCCAATATTATTAATGTCATCTTTGTTGGGTATTTAATAATAATGGCTTCTTATAGCGCTCAAATCCGTCACTCATAGACGCTCACGCGCTCCAACATTATTTCATAGTTAATTCTGCAAGGTATGTGGAGCTACGTTTTAAAAGTATGAGACCTTTTCCCTTTACAATACACGGTGCTGTGGCGCACTCACTATGCTGCCAATCAAACCATGAACACCGTGGCGAACCTCTTCTCTTCACGATAAGTGCACTGGGCTCTTTTAGGTGCATTACACACAACACAAGGGACCTACGGTTTTACGTCCTATCCAAAGGGCCGTCCTACCACAAGATTGCCCACAAATCCATTTATGTTATCCATTCCCCACTGGAATAATACTGAATCCCCACAATGCTTTTTTTTTCTCTTCTTTTTCAATCAGCGCATTATTTCTACTCGGAATCAACTCCCATTGGCGACCAGATCGGATACATCATTCCTCTCGTTCAAAACTCATGTGGTTGAATTTTACGATTCAAGATTTAATTCCATTTTTTTCAATCTGACAACGTCTGCTCTTGGGGTTTCTAACTGCCATTGCGCTAGCTGCCGGTATGGAGAGTCCTCATTGTTGTCCCTTCCTTTTTCTATCAGTTTGCCTCCTCCCCTACCTCTTTCCCACCAAACCAATCCCCTTCAACTGTGCCAGGATAACTCTAGGTACTGGTCACCTGGTCCATCTTTCCACTGGTAATTTGTTGTAAATGCTTTATTTACTTTTTAATTCATTTTGTTATACATAGGATTTACACATTTGTATATGATAGATAATTGTAATACATGTTTATATTTAACCTTGTATATTTCGTTGTGTAGGGTTGTGCCAGTGAAGAAGTGGAATAACATTAATAATAAAGTAGAATAATACAACATTTTCCGGAGGACTGCATTTAAGAGCGCCTGCTGAATTGGTGCAGCGCCCCCTATAAAAGTAGACGAAGCGTGTTCCACGAGGTCCCCTGTTCTCGCTGTATAGCACTGCCCCAAGCATCAGGGTAACAAATACGGCACGCAGTTCTCAAATTTTATCAACTAGCTCTGGGAGCATGTAATTTCAATCAGCTATACTGTGAAATTTGTACTTGAAAAACATCAAATGATACTTTATGAAAATATATAATAACAAAGTAGGAGAGAAAAAAACAGCATATGTGTTGGATGGTGTCCATTCGTGCATTTGGCTGTCATCCATTTTTGCTAAATTATTACAGAACTCTTTAAAAAGATGATCAGAGCACATAAATTGTTTAAACCACCGGTTCTTTGAGAACCACTACAATTCAAGTCATCGGTTAAAAGAAAGTGTAACCACAAGTTTAAATATTGTTTCCCACAACGCAGACTTCCAATCACAACGTGTACTTCTTGAAGAACGGTGTTTAGAATTCCCTTTTTTAAACACCACCCAGTTCAAATTTTCCCCTGGAATGGTGAAATACAATCTCTAGACAATTTGGAAGAATGTGGAATTGCTATCAGTTAGTTTTATCCCAAGGTATATGGCCAGAATATTGAGATAAGTTTTGCCAGCTGTCAAATGGTGAGGTTATGTAATATTGTGCACGTGAGGGTTTTAAAGCAATGTCTGGAATTTGACCCAAACATGGGTTCTTTTTTTAATACCATAAAATACGATTTACCCACAAAAACTCTCACTTGCTAGAGACAGATTTATCGAGTAAATTAATAACGCAACTCACAACGACCAGCCATGCCTTAAAAAACAATTAGCCGAAATCTAAGTACTGGATTAAGTACGCCTTGTCGTATCTAAGTGAATGAAGCCTATTGACTGAATCTAGAAAATCCTGAATCAAAACACTTTCCTCTCTAAACAATCCAGCGTGCCGTCACGTGTGAAATGAAATTGTGCATCAGTTCGTAAAAACCACTCTACGGCGTTGACAGACTTTAATTGATCCCCGTCAAGACGGAACGATGGGAGTTTTCAAAACCATGATGTAAACACCGCTCTCGATCTTAAATCAGTATCAATCGGTCTCCACAGAGGATCGCTAATTGCTCTGGTACTGTTATAAGCCATCATCTATATGGCTCGCCTAGTCTGTCTCATCAACGAAGCTTGCGCGGTTAAGTGATTCTCACACCGTGTTAAGCGCGGGGCTCTCTGCAAGGAAAATGTCCAATGCTTTGGGTTGTCTCGACCTAAAGTCAAAGTCATGGGGGCTGTTTGTCTTATAAACATTTACTGGATGGATTGGAAAACAACTTGCAAGTGTCATCAAATAACCCGACGATATAGGCTAATGCCAGACCATTTGAAAAATCAATACACGCTATATCCATGCGAAACAAAAAACCTCTTTGTAGCGTTGCCGATTACTAAAAGTAGAAAAGTTTGAGGGGATTGGGACTGGCTTTCAATAGGTGCAGTGGGTAATGTCTTTGGACAATCAATACAAGAAGATGTCAAATCGTGTCTTGAGGGGATACTGCATTGCGATATGCAAGTTACGGAGACTGTATGTCTTTATGCACGGTACGCATCTGATACCTGTGCTCGCCATTATGTTTTCCGTATGGTTTGCAAGACGTGCTCTTCAACACAGACCACCCAGTTACCAGACCAAGGTGAAGGAGCTTGCCATTAAAGTGAACAGGACACACACACAAAAAAGGAAAATTAAGTTGAAAATTACTAAGTGCTCATGTCAAATGATGTAATTCGGATCATGTATTGCCCATTGCAGTACCCTGTTTCTTTAAGGTATTAACCTAGTTTGTTTCTAACTTCCTCGAGCACCAGTCGGTATACGTATACACAGTAAAAACGAAAAGCCAGCCATTTCGTCCTTTTCAAAATATCTTGCGGGCCGTAAGTACATAAAAATCCTCGCATCCTCGTGTTGAAGTTTGTTGCATAACAAAACAGTGGTTCCCCGTGAACACTTAAATTTCCCCCGTCTTTCCAACCTATTTAGAGAGCCCTCCGGGTTGAACCTTTTAAGCGTATTAAAAAACCATCTCTACGAATACATGTATTGGGCAATCACGTCTCACACTCTGCCATGTCCGCTAATCGGTACCTTCAAACTCTAGTCACCGAAGCGTGCATCAGGAACGTTTGACAACCTCAAATCAAATTAGCACACAATTTGTTTTCATAAAACAATCATATTTTCAGGCGGTCCCGTGGGTCACCCGAGCCCTGGTTTCCCGCGAGTGTGCCAACATTGTGTTTCGCTCCGTAAATATTTGCAGAGGACGGGTAAACTGATTTTGACAATCGATTTGTTTGCTCATTTTTGTTCTATAAAATGTGTACCACTCTGCTGAAGGCGTGTGCATCTGAATAGCGTTTTACGTCATAAGAGGGACAATTATTAGCTCTATGAACCGTGTGTTTGAACACTCAGCCCGGAACACCTCTTGTCTGTTCTTATTTTTAGATAACGTGTGACACTGAAAATAATACGAATTACATCGTCACCGTTTTCACGAAGGGACGTGCATCTCAAAATGCGAACATTTCGAGATAATTATATGCATTTCAAAGGGTAGTACAGTTAAAACTGAAAACTCTGCAGTATCAAAACTTTCTTCCGTAGTTTAAAATGTCCTAATGTAATTTTTCTAATGTTTAAACTTTTAGCGATAATATAAAAAAACAAATCAACATAACGTTAATTAAATACCACAGTAATTAGTAACAGATGCCCGTCTCTTCGTGAAAACGGAAAAAACGATGACCTACTTTTGCGGACATCTGTAATGTAAGTATTGACATGGTGAAGGACACGCTGACCAGCCCGTCTCTTCATATTTAAAGGTTAAAGGTGAAAGAAAAAAAACCTCAAAATGTTTCAAATAAAATACGTTATTTTTTATATAGGCCTACTCATCCCTTCGTGAAAACGGTGAAACTATGAGTGCGTGCAGCCGTACGCCCTACGATCGGTCAATAAGGTTATGCCAAATCGGTTGTTTTCGTTCTAAGCCGCAGTTCGAGTAAAGATGTACCGAACATTGTTTATCAAGGAAATGGTGCCCCACTATCAACAATTGGCAACTGCCCACGTTGACGGGTCCGAGAGGGCCTGGCCGATCTCGGGGTCAGGCTGGCCAGGAAAATGGTTTTAAAAGCGGGTAATTTTGACACAGATTCCGGGTCACACTGACCAAGATGTGGGTAAGAAAAACAGGAACAGGGTCATTCTAAACGGTTTTTTTTTTAAATTCATTTTTTATTTAAAAAAAATTCTTTTAGCGTGCAGTGTTAGCCCTCTCTGCTGAGTTTGTACACTAATACCCAGGGCAATACCTGGCTGCCTAATTAAGCCCTCTAATACTTTTTCCCAGGAAAAACCCAAGGTGATATTCCACATCAACCTTCTAAAATTTGATTAAATTATTCACGGGAAATTATTTCTTCCCAGGGATATTCCCCTGTAGACATTCGATATGGTCCTATTAAAATGCTGATTCACATAAGAAACATTCATACGGGAATTCCGAACAGAAATACTACTTGTTACAAAATAACAGTGTATTTAAATTAACCGAAAAACCTTACCACAATAAGGAGTTACAAGAAACAGGCGAAAAATTATTTCGTTAAAAGGTTTATCCGTTGTTTCAAAAAATACGAAAAGACAATTTTAAAACTATAAATATACATTGTGTTCTTTCTGCATCTGTTTTTGTTGGTTTAAGGTTGCGATAAGCTCAGAATCTTTAATAATCAATGAAAAATCAAAACATATATATCATTTTTTTAATGAGACATCGCCTGACGTCACAATGCCAGACGGTAACTTCAAAGTTAGGGCTAAACTTAATTGATCTGGGCTGTCGACCCATATCAACTGTGACCAGAGGCACGTTGCCACCCACTCCTAGGGCTGAAACAGGTTTACCCCCTTCACAGTCCGTAATGATGTAGGCATGGATATCATCCACTAGGAGCCTGGCTGGTAGAGCAGAATGCACTACCTTCCCAACTTTTTACGAAGCAATTACGGAAGCTTGGTCAAGGGCACAAGTGTCATGACCGGGATTCGAACCCACACTCTGCTGCTGACAAAACACCAGAGCTGGGGGTCCGGTGGACTAGATCGTTTGGCCACGACACGCCACAAACATGATCTTGGTTAGACGCTAACCTTTACCAAAAATAAAATTCGGTAATGAGCAAATGGGTTTAACCACTAGAGGGACATTAACTTAACATCGGCAGATGTATTTTGGTTCAATTAAGGTCGCTGGCGCGGCATAAGACCCATCTCCTCTCAGCAGATTCCCAAAGGGATCGAATTCGCACATGGGACAGCGAGTAGATTACGATTTACAAGGTTATTGCTACCGGTCCTTCCCCCATTATCAAATGTATCTCCCTGCTTTCGATGATCGGATTTACAGCTCTTGACTTGCAATTTAATAATCAGTTGGCGATAATCCAGATTACAATTATCTATGGTCGAGTTAACCATCTGTGGAAATGATCTTCAGTTTTACACTTCAAGTTTTTCCAATCACAAGGAGGCTTGTACAGTTCCGTCGGATGATCCTGACGTTGACACTTTGGGTTTTGAGTGGAATTATAAGCTGACCATTCAAATGGTTTAAAGGTGATGGACGGACACTACAAATGAAACATTTATAAAACTAAAATTTTGGGTTGAACAAAGAAAATGTTACTATAGCGGGACTTGAACCTGCGACCTTCGGTGCTTTACCAACTGAGCTACCATGATATCCCCATTGTTGACTGTTTTCATATGTTGTCAATATAATTACTCGGGGTGCCAGTCAGAAGCCATACAACCTGTAACTGCCGGGTAGCCAGGGATCACACCAAGTTTACGATACAATCTGGGAAGCGGCAGCAGAGGGATCACCTTTAAGTCGATGCAATTTTGACTACATTGCAAATTACACGGAGAAACAGTTCATACTAATATTACAGGACGTTTATATTGCGCAAAACAATCTAAACACACCTCGATCGTAATTGACCCGGATCATCCGGACCATGTGGGGCCTGACCCAATAATGGTTCGACCGACTCAAATCTGTGTCAAAATGACACAGAAATGGGTCAAACTGACAAAGAGTTCGAGTTAAAGGGAAATTTGAAAACTAGTTTCCAGGTCAGCCTGACCTAAAAATGGGTCAGCCTGACCTAGATATAGGTCTGACCTGACCTGAATCACTCATTGGGTCAGACTGACCAAGGTGTCAGGCCCCCTCGGACCCGGCATACGGGTCAATGCTAACCCTATGAACTTGGAGTTAAATACATGAAGTTGTCTAATAGGACACAGACCACGAGTCGACGATGGACGTACATTTTTATACTGGGTATTATTGCATAACCATGGAAATATTTCTACCCCTCACCACAGCCAGGTTTATACAAATACCCTGGATAGTTGGCATAACACGAAAATAATCGATGGACATTATGAGAGCAACATCACACTTTGTTGTTGTCCTGTTGGCTGCCAAGAGATGGAGATATTACACTTCATATGCCGAGTGATCTGATATTCTGTAGGATGATATCCCGATCGTCCGGCCTTTTTACGAAGCTTCCCCCATTCTCCCGTCCCCCCGCGAGTGTCTCCCCCTGTCTCTTTGTGTTTCCCTGGATCGCCATCGATTCCACAGTGCGTAATCGTGCTTTTATCTCCTCTCCCATATAGCACGTACATCCACGTATTGACTCGCGCTGCCTCTCTCCAATACCCCCCCCCCCATCCAACCCCCTCGTCTGAATACACTTAAAGGCAAAGTATACCTTTGGTTTTTGGAACCGTTCGATTGTTTTATCCTATAACTGTAAAGTAGATATATACAATAAAACTAACCTGTGAAAATATCCATTCAAAAGGTGGTAGCGTTTTTGAGATACTGCCGAAAATCCGGAGCGGTTATGTCCACGCAGGAAGAATAATCCGCAATTTGAATACACAATCTAGGAACGTTTCTGACAGAAACTCTTCTCAGATTCATTTTTTTTTCTTCTGATAAAAACTGATATATTTTTCCATAACCACATTACTCTGAAGTAAAATGATTCTCAAAATGCTTTATACTATCGAAAGCTGCTGCACTTCTAACAAAGTAAGTTTTTTTTTATTGCCATTCATTTTAAGAGTGAGTGCCAAACGTACACGTTCCCTTTAACAAACTTCTCACTTCTGGCATTTAATGTTGTCAGACGTGAACATTACTGAGGTATGCTAAACCACTTCCCGTCGTCAAATTGTATTTAATATCAACATCTCAATTGTCACCAAGATTATGTTTCATAGTTTTCCGTTATAAAACAGCTTTATCATCTTCTTTTAATGAAATCAAAATATATGATTTTTTTCATATTGATAATTTCATTTGCTTGATTATATGAATGAAATATTTTTGAGCTGTATGACAATTACTTATTATTAAACAAGCATGATTTTGTTTAATGTGGAAACAGTTTCCGTTTCACTGGCAGGGGAAATATCAATTTTTTTCAACCACACCTCTTTCGTCAGCTTCTGGAAGTAAACACTTCACTCTGCATTCAATGCACGAGAAAATGTACCCGTATCGGATGCGTAAATGCTGTTGTGTTTGTTATAGGACTTGAAAGAAAAATATCACCCTACGTTTGCTTTTTTTAAGTCATGGCAAAGCTCAAGGCCGTTGGCTGTATAGTACTGCTAGCAGGTATTGTTGTTAAGCTGGGTGTGCTTTAGTAGAGATTAGGCTCGATTTCAAAGAGCATCTGAACCAGGCACACTGCCTTCGGTTTAGGCGCTTTGGGCTATAAACTGTAATATGAAATGAGTATAGAATATAACGATTCACATCTCTTTAAATTCTGTGGTTTTTGTGTAATTTCACGAGAGAATACGTGTCGCTATTTTGCAGAACCAATTTTTTTGACTCCACAAAATGGCGGACCGTATGTTAAGCTGGTTGTATTTCCAGAGACAAAATTTGCTTTGTGTTTTCAAATATCGTCACACTAAAATAACAACACACTTTCAGTGTTTTGTGCATAAACAACAACCCTTACTCTTAAAAAGTGACAAGGAGCAATTTCAAACAGCAACATTTGAATGATTTGAAGGCAACGTGCCCCCTTTAAGATGCGTAGTAAATCTTGCCAAAGTGATTTGTACTGTGACTTCGCAATTGAGATTGACGCACACCCTTAAGAAAATTTAGCACGACAACTATTTAAGAGGGGATCAGAAACCCCTAGAAAGTCCATATACATTTTTAAAATTACATCGTTCATTGAACCAACAGAAAACATAAAGCGATCACACATTTTAAATGGAAATGATTACCTGCATCTGTTTGGGGGCCCAAATTGATACCATCACCGTAGCCCGAACTTCAAATTTCAATGGTGTGTTTGGAACCCTACCCTAAATGTAGTCCCCTGACTTCCATATAATTCACCCAAAATCATGTAACAATAAATGTCGCCAAAAGCCCGAACTGTAAACCACTCAAATTTATATCGTGTATGTAGCAACATGCCGCTTCCAAAGGCAGCTCAATGGTTCCAGTTCACACAGAGCTAAAATTGATCTTAAAGGAACATTACAGAATTGTTTTTTGCTAACAAAACAGTTGCTGGCAGTGTAAGCACTTTATATAATCCACCATATACATAAACTGACAAACCTGTAGAAGTTTGAGATCGATCGGCCATCTGGGTCACGAGAAATGAGTGAAAAACCGATTACAAATTTGCATGTGTTATACAATGCATGAATAATTTTATTTACCACTTCTGTAACGTTCCTTTAACAGTAGTGTACCAATACGTCTATTACCAATTTTTAATTCTGTAGTTAGTTTTTTTTAATAGTCAGACAGTGGTTATACAATCATGAACCCGATCCCTTTATCCCTACAACAATCCAGGATACCCAACCACAACTGAAACGTGATTAACCATTTCCACAGGCTCTCCAAAAAGTAATCTCAAATTGAACGATTGCCCCCAAACACCCTGGTCGTAATCACTAAACATGCTATCTTGACTGAGAATGCCTTTTTTTTTTAAGCTGAAACAAAAACACACACAAAATGCACAATCTAGTTAAAATTGAACCCGATCACTGCGCGGCTATACATGGTGGTTGGCCTAATCACAACGCCTCTCTAACAGCACCTCAGGATTGAAACTAAAGTAATCATCGATTCAGACATTGAAAAGGGCAACTGATTGATAAGGTGCTACACAACGCGGGAATTTTCTTTCTCGCTCGATCTTCCGGGGAGACTAAAGAGCTGTGCTGTCGGACACAGTCCAAAAGTCTGGAAATGCGAATTGATGGAATTTATTCGTTTTAAACTGTTTGCTGATGATCACGTTAGTGATTGAAACGACTCCAGCCAATCTGAGAGGGCAACGAACGACCAAGGATACAAGCTTTGTAGTTATTTGTGGAAACAATTGGCACACTCTTAAAACTCCCGGATCAGATTTGACCCGGATCGGATTGACCCGGATCGGATTTGACCCGGATCAGATTTGACCCGGATCAGATTTGACCCGGATCAACTACGTTAGAGTAACATATTCGAAGAAACAGAAACACGCACATGTAAAACTCCGTATGGTTTGGACCAAGGGGGTCCCGGAAGTTCGAATATCGCGAGACTTACACGCTCTATAAATTGGCAATATATGAAAAAAAAGTAAATTGTGAACAAAATGATAGCCTTCTTCGGTGGTATGTTATTAAAATTAACATAGAGGTTAGATAGGGACAATATTATGGGGAAGTGTGCCTTTGATAATACAAGCATGGAATTTGGTATGGTCAGGACATTTTGTTGCAAGTGTCCATCGCAGGTTTGTCCTTTGGTCGCAAGCAATAAAAGCCACTTAATTATTTTTGTAAAAATATTGTTATAGGGACCAATATGCGATGGCCCTTTATAAAGTCAAATATTATTCTCATTCACCCCTGCCGTTCCATGCAGTGTAACGAAAGCTGTCCATAACGTTTCCACCAATATAAAACAATCCCGAAAGTTGAATGCCCTGCAGACTTGAGCTCCTTCCCGAAAGGACCAAAGTGCACACTCTCTCGGTTGTGAATAAATACTTCAACGAAGTTTCGACACTTTTGTCTGCCAGGGCTCAAGAGGCTAATATAACGTGGGAGCAATACAATGCAGGGAGAAGCTCAAAGAATGAACATCGTAGAACTGCTAAAAAAAGGCTTGAGGATTTTACTCGTCATGAATATCCATGGCTACGGTAAAAAAAAAAAAAGCCTAGCAACCGAAGTGAACACGTATTGCATCCAATTTCAGCCCACACGTATTTTCTACAATGGGACGATTGCGGCAAGTATTATCTAAAAAAAAACCAGTGAAACACTTTGCATCGGACGCTTGGGAATGGAATTGCTGTTGGTACACTATGATAAGAAGTCACTATTTCTCTTCCTGTTCTCTGTCTTGCTGTGTGAATGCCATTGTGTCAAGACTATTTTTTCGATGAAGATTTTGTCTTTGCACGGAGCCCCTAAAGGGACACGCAGAGACAAGTCAATTAAGAACACGCCTGGTAAAAACATTATGATACAGTTATTGAGTTCCCTCCAAATAACACTCAGTTCCGTACGAATTGTCATTCCGTCCCTCGAAATAGTATTCGTTCTTTCGAAATATTAGTTCGTTCTCACGAATTGTTTAAGTATAGTAATCCAGGCCGATTTCCTACCTCCCGCCCAGGTAGTAGTGAATAAGCAGGACAGTTCTTTTCAGAACTGAGAAGTCTCCCGAATTCCGAAAATCTAAAGAACAAAATCTACACAGCAAAGTAGATATTTACACACACATGGTGTTACCGCAAACCGAATATTTATTGATACCAAACCATGCAATGCCTTTAAAAACCATATAGGTTAATTTAGAAAGTCCAAAAAAGTCAGACCACAGTCCAAACAGTATCCTGTCGTGTGACGTAATTCTGCCCAGGGTAAAGCCAGACCCAATTCACACAAATTGGCTCAACTGATTGCCAGAAACCAATTGAGCTTTTAAGTTTATTCTTCGATGATTCATGCAAGAAAGTTCTGCTAACTGAACTTTAAATTTGCTTTTACTTACGTTCTTCAAAGACCCCAAAGTTCCATTTTTAAAAATGCCTAACTGACTATTTAACACACCCGATACACTGCAGAATAAAATTAACGTCTCAAATGACGCAGATATATTTAGATCGATATTCTCACAGTTCAAGAGTTTTCAGAGGCTTCCATAATTTCCTCAACTTTGTAGTCGAAGAAATTATTGCCCTCACGCCACATGCACGGATGTCGGCTAAACAATAGAACGAAAACAATAGACCGATAACATTAGACAGCACATTATACGACAGACGATCTGAGGGAGACCGTTAGCTATTCCCCGCGGTTCACCCCTTTTTTCCCTTATGTTTAATTTTGAACTGAATTTCGATTTTCAAATATTTCTCTTGTACCAATAAACCAACCCGAAATTTCATTAAACAAAATTGTTTTAGTGACATTTTAAAACATTGTCTGTTCTGAGTGGCAACATTAGCGCACACAGGTGTGCATTGACTAACAAATATGATGCAGAAAGGAACACCAAAAGTCCTCATTCGCGTGTAAATGAGTAAAATTAAATACATATCGGGCTGGAATGAATACGGACACATTAAATAGTAAAACCTCAAAACAATATACAGCGTGGAAATAATATACGAGTTTCTCAACTGAGCTTAAAGGAACATTACAGAATTGGTTTTTGCTAACAAAACAGTTGCTGGCAGTGTAAGCACCTTATGTAATCCACCATATACATAAACTGACAAACCTGTAGAGGTTTGAGATCGATCGACCATCTAGGTCACGAGAAAATAGTGAAAAACTGATTACACATTTGCGTGAAATCATATAGATTCAAATGCATAAAACGCTCACTGAGCGATAAACTCCAATCTGAAAATTAGTTTATTCATTTCTCATCAAATATGGCATTTCAGACTGAAATATTTCAAGGGATGTTTTTTTTTACTATCATCATCATTAGACCGTGTAAGTTTTATGTAAATCTGTGATAAAAAAAAAATATTTTACAAGTTTTTTTTCTTACCAATTCTGTACTGTTCCTTTAAATTTACATTGAGCCTAGTCTCGTTGCTGCTTAAACGAGTCTGTGTTGACGTGAGGCTCTTTCTTACGAATTTGTTTCCATGCAAGTTCTCCCAAAACAAAGCTAAAAGCCACCTTGGTAAGGGGCTACAAGAAGAAAATATTTAAGATGAAAATAACTCAGAGGAGCTGAAGGTAGGAATTGATATTCCTCTCAAAACAGCCTAGATTGTATAGGATGGAGGGAAACATGCACCAGGCAAGGAGTTCCAAAGAGATGCAGTACGTGCAATATAAAGCAGTTGGAATGGCTTTTTGTTCTCAGCAAAGCAAGAGTGTGTGGGTGAGAAAAAGCAGAAAACCTGGTTTAACGCTAAAAGTACTTATAACACAAGAACAGAAATACAAATGAAAACAAACAATAATGACAATCAATGTCATTGTATCCGGACTTGTGGTTCCACTCAAATGACTGTGTTTAGTGAAGGCGCGACTTGAAGGCAAAGTGTACCTTTGGTTTTTTGGAACCGTTGGATTGTTTTAGTCCTATATATATGTAGTTTAAACCAAAACTGTGAAAATTTAATTTCAAAAGGTGGTAGCGTTTTTAAGATATCGCCAAAAATCTGGAGCGTTTTTGTCCACGCATGAAGAATAATCCCTCACTGGAATACACAATCTGAGAAACGTCTCAGATTCAAATTTTTGGGGATAAAAACTGACACCTTTTTCCATATCCACATTATTTTGAATTGTAATATTTCTTAAAATGCTTTATACAATCGAAAGTGGTTGTGCTTCTAATCTAGTCAGTTTTTATTGCCATAATTTTTTTCTTCGAGTGATCACAAATCGTGTACCTTCACTTTTAATGCCCAATGACAAAACACTGCAAGGCCAAATAAATCCAGGGGCGTATCGTTTCGTGCAGACGAGACACAGACTACACGTATTACTGAGCTATAGAGGAATGCGACAATAGATTCTACATGACAAACCATCGTTGAGTTTTCTAGATTTGAACGCCACATCGAATTAAAAGGGTGTTTTTTTTTAACGGTATTTCAGACAGGGTCATTTGGGACCAGACGTCGAATAGAAGGCTCAATAGATACTATACTCTGCACAAGATGGCTGTGACGCACATGCAGTTGTTACCCCCAAACTGTATGTTTTTTTCTTCTGATATGGCTTAAATACCACGTGGACTAGACTTGCCGTCGTCAAAAATCAATAATTTTTTTTTATCCTGCAGTGGGGGCCGCTGTTTGCACGTGCTGACATTATTTGAATGCCTCCCTTCATACCCGACGTTACTGTATAACACTCCTATAATGATTTATAAGGAGTTACAGATTTCTCCCATAACCCAGAGACCTGAGAAGTTATTTCTAAATATAAGTCACTCGTTCTAGTTCAAACAGGTTCTGGGACTTACAAAACCCATGGTACAAGCTTGAGAGCACGTGATGACATTGTATATCAAGGCGGCGTTGCAACCAAACATGTCCCTCGCTCGAGGGTTTCAAATGTTTGTTTTGTATGTGTTTTTCTCTCTCAGTTTTGTTATCATTAATGTTGTTTTTAGTACTATCAGTTTGCTCTTCTTTCATGCCCCACTATCTTTTGTGTGTTCCCGGGTTTCCCTGATATTTTACACTTGAAAAGATGACTATACAAATTAGTAAATATTGAATCATTGTCTTAGCGTCATCAGAAATAAAGTAGGACAACAGTAATGGGGCTTGCATTCGAAAGGTTACAGTTTTGTTCACAGCGCTGGAGCAGAGCACCAAGGCTGTGCTAGAGTCTAATGAGGTTTCAACAGAAAAAAAGTCAACAACACGAAATGATAATAACACCAGTTCTCTGATGTAAATCTGGATCACTTGCGAGGTTATAGGCACGCTGATTAGTAAAGATGAAGATGTACTGTTACAGCAAGATACAAACAAAATCTTTTGATGTAAAATTAGTACAGAGGGAATACGTAAAGGTACAATTAAAATGAAAATAACAATTCTTAGAGTTAAATTTAGATCACGCACGAGGTTACGCACGCTGATCATTTTGAATATGAGACCATCGACAGAAAAAACAGAACGGTCAAACAAACAGTCAAATATTTTAAAGACATTAGAAAAAACCATGCTACAAAGTCCACGTTGTTGAATGATAATTTCTTCGTTCTATGCAAAGATCATTGGTCATGATGATCCTTGTTTGAGTGTCACTGTCCGTCTAGACCCATCGATTTCAGAACAGAATCATATAGCAATAACCAACTTTGGTTGTCAACTTAGACCACTTTTAAGGGTCGAGTTCGACTGTGAAGTTGTCAACAAATATACAGAACTTGTTCTTACGCAGTATTATTTTATAATTCCTTTGTAATTTGAATTCTGCCATGTTTCTAAGTATTCTCATGATTTTAGATCATTGAGAAAGAATGCCTTTTTTTGCAACATAACCGTTTTACAATCTTCATGTAAAAGGTTGCAAAAAATCTACGTTTAACGAACCCTCTATATTCTAAAGACTCCCGGATCAGAATCGACCCGGATTTCGGATCCCGTTGGGGTCTGACCCATTTGTGGGTCAGTACGACCCGGACTCCGGGTCAAAGTGACCTCAAAACGAGTCAATCTGACGCAGATCTGACGCAAATTTGTTTACCCGTTTCCGGGTCAGCCTGACCCTGAAATGGGTCGATCCCTCCCCCCAGGTGTCGTGGCCGAGTGGTTAAGAACACCGAACTCAAGCTCTGGTGTTTCTGTTCAGCAGAGTGTGGGTTCGAGTCCCGCTCGTGACACTTGTGTCCCTGAGCAAGACACTTAACTATAATTGCTTCTCTCCACCCAGGGGTAAAATGGGTACCTGTGAGGGCAGAGATGGTTCTTGTGATTGATTTAGCTTAGTAGCGCATTATTTGTTGCACAGGCTGTATACTCCCCAGGGAGCTGAGATGGTTTAAGGAATGACACTAATGGCCCAGTGACCAGGGGTAATAAGTGTGAAGCGCTTTGAGACGCCCTTCAGGTGTGTAAAGCGCTTCATAAAAACCGAATATTTGGGACCCGGAATCCCGAGTCGGATTTCGACCTTGGAGCTTTTCGTCGATTAGATGCAACTCCGTGAAATTGATCTGAAAACTACAAAATCTTCAAGAAAACTGCCCTGACACTATTTTGGTCGATAGAATTATGTGAAGATACCAATGTCGATTGATAAAACACACCCGTGCCGATCATATATTGCTTCAAACACGAATCATGCAAAACAACCTTTCTAAAAAGTTACTTTTAAGCAAGTATTTGACGTCAATACGCTATAGTTACAATAGCATAGACATTACCATTAAAAATCTCCATTTGAAAAGGGGTCGGCAAAGGTGTTCGTGTTAGTAGGTGAAATGAGTGCAGGACATCTACCTTTTTTCACTTACCGTAAATTTCAAGTATTTCATTATTCGACACTTCCTGTTCACGACAGGTTTTTTTTACCTTCGTTGTAAAAAAATTTAATCAGTTCTAGTAGCGTCTGATTACACACTGTTTCTGGGACTAATAGGCCTCGTTAGTTTTACGTGAGATACATTTCGTCCACGCTCATTGAAAGATACAACTAACCCTGCATTGATTTCCCATTGAGCTAATTACAAACTGATTGTCTTCTAGGTGTTTAATTAGTCTGAATACGCTGTCATTAACTAGCGATCAGAAGTGTTTCGACTACAGGCCCGCCGGCCAGTTTTACCATTATTATATATTTAATCAACATTCTTAACAGTGTTTAACCCCCAAAGTCTCCAGGCGTTTCTTGAGTTGTACATGATACCTCCAATTTCCTGCTTCGTACACTTTTGTTCTTGCACTAGCTGGCTACTTCAAACATCATATAATGTCACATTCAATAATGAACTCACTGCACAAGCTCTCCCTGAGGCTAGACCTGGACGCCTTGACAGATAAGACGTGTACCTTCGTGCATGCGTGTCAAAAGCCAGATCGAAGACTCCTATTTTTTTTTTTTTTGACATGATTAGGAGCAGACAAACTGGGACCAATTTCACAGAAACACAAAGGTGCTTAGCAGTCCGCTGACCGTACAATTAGCAGGTTATGACATGCAGTCGTGTATCATGTATTTTTTATTTGTTGTTATTATTTTTTAAACTGTCTTCAGCAGCCGTACGATTTTGGATTTATTCATAAAATAAATACATTTATATATGTTTGCATACACAGTGTCTGATGCATCTCAAATGGAATATACGGATGGATAGGTGGATTAGGTTCCAACTTCGGTCGGTGGTCTTATTCTGGTGATCAGAAGAATTCCCATTTAGCATGTATTTATTATAAAAAAAGAGAGAACAAAAACACACGAACAAATGTTGTTTATAGCAACAATAAACAACAACAACGAAAAAACAAACAAAAACAAATCAACATCAACTAAAAATCAACAATAACAACTACAACGCAACAGCAGCAGCAGCAGCAACAACAACAACAACAACAACAACAAACAACAACAACAACGACAACAACAAAAGAACAGCAAAATCATCATCATCAGCAGCAGCAACAACAATACAACAACGCAACAAAACAACAACACAACAACAGCAACAAAACAACAACACAACAACAGCAACAAAACAACAGCAAAAGCAGCAGCAACAGCAATAACACAACAACAACCAACAACATAATACAACAACAACAACAACAGTAACACAACAGCAAAAGCAGCAGCAGCAGCAATAACACAACAACAACCAACAACATAATACAACAACAACAACAACAGTAACACAACAGCAAAAGCAGCAGCAACAGCAATAACACAACAACAACCAACAACATAATACAACAACAACAACAACAGTAACACAACAGCAAAAGCAGCAGCAACAGCAATAACACAACAACAACCAACAACATAATACAACAACAACAACAACAGTAACACAACAGCAAAAGCAGCAGCAGCAGCAATAACACAACAACAACCAACAACATAATACAACAACAACAACAACAGCAACACAACAGCAAAAGCAGCAGCAACAGCAATAACACAACAACAACCAACAACATAATACAACAACAACAACAACAGTAACACAACAGCAAAAGCAGCAGCAGCAGCAATAACACAACAACAACCAACAACATAATACAACAACAACAACAACAGCAACACAACAGCAAAAGCAGCAGCAACAGCAATAACACAACAACAACCAACAACATAATACAACAACAACAACAACAGTAACACAACAGCAAAAGCAGCAGCAGCAGCAATAACACAACAACAACCAACAACATAATACAACAACAACAACAACAGTAACACAACAGCAAAAGCAGCAGCAGCAGCAATAACACAACAACAACCAACAACATAATACAACAACAACAACAACAGCAACACAACAGCAAAAGCAGCAGCAACAGCAATAACACAACAACAACCAACAACATAATACAACAACAACAACAACAGCAACACAACAGCAAAAGCAGCAGCAGCAGCAACATCAACAACAAGAACACAGCAGAAAAAGTAGTAGCGAACTAACAACGAAAATCAATAAATGCAATGCTCAAGTTTTGTTGAATGCCGAGTTTGATTGCACATTAATAGAGGCTGTCTTTTAAAGAAATACATAGATAAAACAACAACATTAGCATTCCCTTTAATAAGATTGTGCAAAGCTCTCGTTGATATCACTTATACTTTTTAAAATATTAATGACTTATTTCCCGCAGGTAGTCACCTACGTCTGCAAAACGTGCTGCAATGTTTTGCTATGGGATGATTAAATTGAGTATAGACGTACACAAGGTGATGCCTTACGGTTTGCTCCGTGCCAGAGGACGGGCTGAGCGTGGCGTCGTGTTTTGCGCATCACTACAACTTCTATTTAGCTAACTACATAAGCGCATTACCGTAATCTCGGGGGGAATGTGCGGGCAGTGAGAGGCTGGCTGGCAAGTTCTCCAGTTACAATCTACAGGAATAATTGTCCAAATTACGGGCACAAAGTGTTTTGAAGATTAACCTACCCTGGTTATTGGTTGTAATCAAAGTGGTATACCCAAGATCTGGGAGCGAGATCTATAATTTGCTCGAAATAAAACATACCTGAACACTTTCGCGCGACACCAATCTACTATTTTGACAACTTTTTTGGTTTGATTGGAATTGACGAATCAAATCTGTGCACCATAACCCAAATCGCTGGTGATTAAGTTGAATGGTTTATGTAACTCTGCCACGCCGGACATCAAATGAAATTTTCCGAACAAGAAGATAAAACAAGGTACATTTGTTAAGGTTACTTTTTTTTCTTCTCAAAGTTACTGTTCCGGGTGGGATTTTAAAACGGAAGCTTTGCGTTCTAGACAAGAAATATCAGAGAGAGGCTCCAAGATCAGTTTCAATTTTGTGATTAACTCATTTTCCAATAGATAGAGCCCTCATGAACGTGGAAAAAAATTACTCGTCTCATACCTAACGTTAAAATAGTGTAAAATGCCATTGTAGAGCAGGGTGGCTGACTAGAGTTGACTAGACTTAACCCTAGTCGATCCAGATGTCACTGATCACTGCGTGGTTTGACTATAGCTATAGTTCAACTGGATCAACCTAGCTCCGGAGCGCTGCTAATAATTCTCTAGTCAAATTCGCAAGTTACGTCACAATATTGATGAGTAAATTTTAAGGGTAGGTTTCCTTCACCATGACAACAATATTTCGTCTTTGCAGTGAGATAATCAATTCATCATAGATGCACAAAAGTAGAGAAAAAATACATGAAAATGAAAACTACGTGACAACAATTTACGTTTTCAACGTACACTATTAACATTTTCTTCTAGTCAAAAAATTGCATAGGCCTACAACTATTTTGACTGGACGGTCGACTTGACACGTTCGAGTGAAAACAAAAAAACATACCACGCATGCGTGATTTAAATTGCCAACTGACGAAAGCTCGGCACTCAAACTTGCTCATTATTTGATGCTTTTCAGGGCGACATTCAAAACATGACGTCATTCAAAGCATGACGTCATTCAAAACATGACGTCCATTCCAACTAAACGAGGACTTTTTCGTCAGTCAAAAGGTCAAACTCAGTATCCGTTTTGAGTGAATCTCATGGAAAGTCGGAAATAAACCCAAAATTCACCGTGCCAAAAAAATATTAAAAAATAATAAGATTAAAAAATGCATAGACCCATATATTTGAATTATGACGTCATTGGATGTTTTTTGGATGTTGACAAATTTCGACCGTTTTAACTTGAGGTTAGAGACCGGTACTTTCCTGTCTTTCACTTCCATGAAGACTCTATCTATTAGGAACATGAGCACGTCACAAAAATTGAAATTGACATTAGCGCCCCTCGTTAACCACTAGACCACCGGAAGTGCTCAGAGTGACGAATGGCAGGCTCCAATGATTGAGTTAACGATGGGTCAAATCATTAAATGGATAACGATTATTCCCGATGCAAATAACTGTATCTATTGGCAATGTATTGATTTATTGATTGGAAATTGATTTCATTCGAAGAAAAAAAATTGCGTTGATTTGCATCAATGAATGTAGCAATACGTTCTTCACCCATGGATAATCTAAGAAACCACGCACTGGCTTCTTACGTCCGTTAATAACGGAGTCCCTACTAAAACACGTAACAACTGAAATAGAAGAAAATCCATATGAGCAGTAATTTTTCTCCCCCTACAGTCTGCCGATGCTTTTGATTGATCCCACTTTGCCCTCCTTTCAGCAGAGCTGAGAAGGACAGGACGGCTAATTGCATCCATTCATCATATTGGTATCTAAGGCCTCTTTCCCTTTTCGTTCCATTTCATCCTCAACTGGAGGTGAGCGGTATTAAGCACTAAGACCCAGGTGGTAACGGTAGACTAGAATACGTCGCTGACGGGGTAAAAGACGCGGTGCAGGGGTTGGACGTCTTAACTGACAATATCCCAGGGAAAATACGTCTATTTATACGTCAGCGCCAATCCATACCTCGCAATTCGGTGTCAAAGGGCGGGATATTGACGAACGGCACTATACCTTAAAAGCCTTTGTATACTACGGAACTCTGAACGTGCCATCCGAAATTTTGAGATCATTATATATTTTCTGCGGGATGATGACAACATAAAGGTAAGGTAACGATATCTTGAGATAATTTGTCACATGGTGACAGGTATATTAGTTTTCCTAATGCATTTTACCTTAGGATGTCGACTTCATGAAAGTAGGATGTCGACATCCCGAGATAAATAATCTTGGGTAGTCGACAACCTGAGCATTTGATGACAACTTTACTGAGATATTTCATCTTTGGATGATAGCATTTTGAAAATGTCGAGAACCCAAGATAAATTATCTTGCGAAGACAACATCCTACTTTACAGGAGGACGTCCTCATCCCGACATTCTACTTTCAAGATGTCGTCATCCCGAGATAAATCATCTCAGATTTTGTCGTCCTGCGTTCAGGTTGTCAAAGTCCTGCAGTAACATACCCCAGGATCTCAACAAGTTGGGTGGCACATCCAGAGCTCCGTAGTTCACGTTTCAGAAGTCCTGCCAAGTTAAGAAATGGCAGTGCGGTGAACAAAAAAAGAAGAAGAAAGACACAATGTAACTTAACACATGTTTACCTGCATCATGTAGAAGACAAACTTGCACATGAATCGACCAAACAGCCAGCTGGGTGTTGCATAAATCGACGCAGTAAAAGGTGCGCAGAATACCAAGAAGAATATGTCAGTAATGGCAAGATTCACAATGTAATAGTTGGTAACCGTCTTCAGGTGGCCCTGGCACACGATGACGTACACAACAATCGAGTTGCCAACCAGTCCGACCAATGTTATAATGCCGATTATGGCGGGAACCAGTTTGGTGTATACCTCCTGCGGCAAACCGACCCCAGCAGCCATCAAAGCTGTTGTAACGTCCGGGACGCTGGTGGTGTTGATGAGAGACTCCATTCTGCTCGAGGTTGCGTCGTCGAGGAACAAATTACATGAAGCCTCAGATCATCAGCTGCAATCAAAACAAAAACATCATTTGTACTTAGTTAGTTTCCAGAATGCAATTAATGAAAGGACATACACACAAGTCTAATTGCCCGAGTTTCCTCGAAATAAGCATCATCAACAGCAAATCACATGACCAAATCACATGACTACTCTTACAAAGATATCTTCTAAAGTTGGCCTTCACATCCACACTCTGCGCCACTCACTGATATACCAGAGGTATATTTTTGTTGTTGCTGATACTGACACAAGAATGCAGTAGAACATTAAGTCGCATTCTTGACAAGTACGAGCCCGGGTGGTGCTCTTAACTTGCCTCAATCATTTTGAATCACAAGCAGTAAACAAGTTCACATCCACATCAACCCATGTTCCTCTTCATGACAGAAAAAACGAACAACAAGTTTACAAAAAGGTCGCATTGCCTCGTTACGCAATGGATCCTTCCCATGAATATGCTAATGACATTCACGCATGCGTACAGACACTATTGGTTGGCAAACACCGTAGAGTTGTACGTGATGTTCAATTTACATATTTCATGGGAAGAGTCTATTAAATGTAGGGTCATACCAATAAATTGTGTAGTTTTTTTCCAAATGCCCACTTATTATAAAGATGATAACGATTCCCCTGCGAAATTGTTTTGGTCGAACTGCCACCTTTGATTATAAATTTATACGAGTATATGTCGAAATGTTTGAGTCTCAAAAGATCGCCTCGAGGCAACTTTTTTGGAGATCCAAATTTCCCTGATGTCCGTTCTTGAATGCTGCGACAAGAGATGCGGTTGGTACCCGCTGTCATGTTGCCGAATGTGGATGGCTTCGACATTTTTGTTGTAAACCCAAGACAGTTTTGTTGCTGTTTTCTCAATACGTAGACACTGTATGGAGCTAAAAACTGTCACAGGTGACTTTTATTGTATCTTTATTGATAACTTGGCTTTTAAATCAGCATTACGTTGAGAAAAAAACCAATCTATGACCCTACGTTTAAGACTGAATTTAAAAAGACGATCATTTTAAATGCAGCGGACACAAGTCAACCTGTCACTTTCCCTTTAAGTGATTGTTTGAGAAATATCTTAGTTCACAGACCTGCTAAGAAAATACATGAATAAATACATATATAGAAGCTTGAAGCCATCACAAGAATACAGGCCTATATCGGTTCGTATGACAATTAGCCTACTTTTTTTTCTATGTCCAAGTTTATGCCTTTAAGCTAATTTACTGGCTTCTTACACAGAGTTAGCATACTGAATTCAATTTTCAAAATTTCACTGATAAGAAGCAGCGCTTATTCCGAATGTCAAATTTGATAAAAACATTTCAAAAGTTATTTTTCCAGTGTATTAATATTGATATGCATACGGACAAGCACTCAGGGGGGTTGATATTCAATATCATATTGTAACCTAGCTTTGCTCGTTCTCATGTTTTCATTACCACACATTATTATGTGTCAACGATCCAGAAAAATGGGGACATGATTTGTGCATGTCATAAGAAAAGTTCTTTGCGGGGTTGCCCGGAAAACGGTTGCAAGGTTGTGCGAACTTTTTTTTCTGGGCACGAAAAGTACAATTTTTTTGCTGCAGCAGAAGGTCACAAGGAACTTACGATTCTTTCGAAAAAACAATGATAATAAAAAATAAATAAAACAAAAATAGGACAAGAGTGTTATTTCATTGGGTCAGTGTAAAAACGTCGAATCTCGATTTTGCAAAATCGCATAAGAATGCCGTGTGCAAAAAACATCGTGTTGCAGCGCAAACTTGTTTACGTGTAAGTCCAAGCTACTTTAAGCGAGATACGATGTTTTGACAATTTTTAAGCTCGCGCGTAATGAGCTATTTTAGGAGTAACGACGTTTTTGCCCTGACACGACAATGTATTGAATGCTAGAGTCACTTCCGAGACATGCTGTTATATTCCCATGTGGAATTTAACTTTCCTGCAATGGCTTATAAAATGGCAGAAAAACGACCAAACTTCAACACTCAGTTTTTCTTGAAACACAATTTGGGACAGCGATTGCTTACAACCTTTTTTTTGGCCAGTCACACTTTCGTTACGACTTTCTTCCGGGCACACGACTAGCTGTGTACGCAAGCGTAATAGACCCTACAATATATTCAGTTTTGCAGAACAACTTTTAAGGACTCCACAAACAACCATTGCTTTTCTTAATTGCCTTGGGCTATTAGTAAACCCGGTGTGACATTGTTTTGTTGTGTTTTTTTTTTTCTTAAGCACGAGATCCGAATTGACGGAAATGTGTGCGGCTTCTTTAAAAAGAAAAGTGTGCTTCTTGAAAACTAGGTAATGGGGATTAATTTAGTTTTCCATACAACAACCAATGATGTACTATCACTCTGACCATCAAATGTTCCTGGTAACTAGAAAAACAAAATACGCATAAATAAACCTGGAAGCGCTTGATAAACATGCAAAAACGAACACCCCCAGTAGCACGAGAAACATTTTATAATGTGGTCCAATGCAAATTTATCCTCTATTAAATTGTTTGCGGTACCCACTGCGAAAATTTAGGACTCAAACTGCCTCTAGCTACCGGGGAAACCTCGGTGGTCTAGTTGGTAGAATGGCAAAGGACTTGGGAAAGTACCGAGTACTGAGTATACATTGCTTTACATGGTGTTAGGGTAAAACCAAATAGTATTATTTTCCACGAGGCAAATTAATGATCTATTAAAGGGTTACGTATTCACAAGAATATTGTATGAGAATTGTTTTTTCTTTCTTTTTTACTTCTTGGAGATGACTCAAAAACAAACAAAAACAACGTTAACAACGACAACAACGACGACGACACAAACACAACAAACAACAACAACAGCACAACAACAACAACAACAAACAACAACAACAACAACAACAAAAACAGCAACAAAAAGCAAACAACAACAATGACAGCCTTTTGGAATTTTAATTAGCGAAATGTAAATAATTCTGTAATGAACAAAACCAATTTCAATGCAATTACTTTTGTGTATAAGGACTGAACAAATCTGGAAATGCAGCATGGATCGATCAAGCTACTAAACACTCTCTTGTTGCTGCACTGCAACACTCCTTTTCAAAAAGCAAGAAATCTAATTTCCTTTCGACGATTAAATGGGTTAAACCATCCAAGCCACAGTTCCTATTATTTTGAACGGCAGCTCTATAGCGACTTCCCAAGGTCGATTGGGAACAAACGCCGTCGCTTAATATATACGCAATTGATACCCCACCCTCTAGCTATGAAGCTAGTCCCATCCGTCCTTTTCATGCATCTAAAATACGACGAATGTATTTGCACAACCGCAACAGCTACGAGATATGTGTGCATAAGATTTGCAGAACAAAGATACTCAAGCACGACTCAAACAATACACGATTATATACGTTCCCTGGTGGAAATAAAACTAACACCATATTGTTGACACGCCTCAAGAAATATGGATCAAATATAGTTCTGAGAATCACCTAACGGGAGATACGGATGCGGTTACAAACATCAGGTCACGATGTTGCCATCGCTTCTGAGTATGTGCGAGTTGAATGCATTATCGCATCACTTTTTGGGGGTTATTCAGTGCTATTGTATCAAGTGGGTCACAGTTAGATTAAAATGAGCATTAGTCGATATGAGGCTGTTTAAGTGTAAATATATTTGCATCGAAATAGTATAGTTATAGTTTACAAATACAATTGTGTATCGGAACAATAAAGCAAGTTGTGTGTGTGTGTGTGACCCCTAAAGGCAGCCCGAGAGCTAAATGTAGCCTAAGCAGCCCTAAATGTAGACCCTAACTTCTAGCCGAATGAATCCCAGCCCTAAATGTAAATCAAAATGTAGCCCAACTCTAAACGTGGACCTAAATGTAGCCGAACCCTAAATGTAGATTTAACCTTGTACCTTAATGTAGCTCTACCCTATAAATGTAGCCAAGCCCGCATGTAAATCTAAATGAAGCAAACCTTCAACGTAGATCTAAAATGTAGTCCAGCCCAAAGTGTATATCTCAACGTGTACCTAAGTGTAGCCCTGACCTACATTTGTATCTAAACGTAGCCCAGCCCAAAATGTATAGTCTAACCTTGTGCCGCAGTGTAGCTGAACCTTAACGTAAGATTTAAGTGTAACTACGCCCTAATGTAGATCTCACCCTTGCGCACAATTGTAGCCCTGACCGAAATATAGGTGTAGCCTTGTACCTAACTGTAGCCCAGGCTTAAATGAAGATCTAAATGTAGCCCAACCCTAAACGTAGAGCTAATTGCAGTCCAGCCCTAAATGTAGGTCTAACCGTGTACCTAAAGCGCAGTGCCATCCAGCGTTGCGTTTTTGCAGCATAATGTTCAAGCAGTTCTAGTATTACCATTTTGCGCGCGACGTGCGCGTGTAAGTACAGAGGCTGTACTCCAGGGGCCGTTTTTTTTACAAAGAGTTAAGATTGATCTTAAAGGAACATTACAGCATGGTAAGAAAAAAACTTGTAAAATATACTTTTTGATCACAGATTTACATAAAACTTACACGGTCTAATGATGATGATAGTAGAAAACATCCCTTGAAATATTTCTGTCTGCCATATTTGATGAGAAATGAATAAAACAAAAAATTCCGATTGGAGTTTATCGCTCAGTGAGCGTTTTATTCATTTGTTGAATCTATATGATTTCATGCAAAATGCGTAATCGGTTTTTCACTGTTTTCTCGTGACCACAGATGGCCGATCGATCTCAAACTTCTACAGGTTTGTCAGTTTATGTATATGGGGGATTACATAAAGTGCTACACTGCCAGCAACTGTTTTGTTAGCAAAAACCAATTCTGTAATGTTCCTTTAACTGTGTACCAATCTTAATTGCCAAGCGAAGTGTGATGTCACAATAGAAATCACTATGGTGATATTGACAAAATCATCTTCCGAGATGAATCGTTTTAGTGCTTTGTGAAATTCAGCCCTGCACGGCGAGCGATTTAAAAAAACATGTTTATGTGAACAGTCGAATTGAATAATCTTTTGAGAAACCGTCGTCAGTGCGTCTGGGGATACAATTTGTAGCATACTGTAGTGTTTAATGCGTCAAAAAATAATGTCAGGCCATTTGGTAGAGCTTATAAAAGTACAATCACATGGAAATCTTCAATTTACGTGTTGTGGTCCTTTTTAACCATTTCAAATAAAACCATGAAATTCTACCTCAGAAAGGAGGTATACCTTATTAAAAAAAGAAGAAAAAAATCGAGAATGTTGTTATTGCAATATGAATACATATCAAACGTACCGGATGTGTCTCGTGAGGCACTTAATTGGTTCCTATCAATAGAACACAATAACATTAATCAGTCGGTGTTCACACATGCTGATCAAGCTATCCCGTTATACTAATAAAACACAATCGATACGGCCGGAAATGAAGGCCACTTCCCGATGAAATCGATGCAGGCAAAGTTGCCGGACTCAAAACCCAAATAGACGGTTGAAACCACATTTCCCTGTAAGCGCGCACGCTATTTTAAAACTTGACGTCAAATTTGGAGTCAGTCCCCCCACCCCATAGACAAGATGGATCAGGACGCTACAGTTGAGATACCCCCAAAAGAATTCTTCTACGGGTCATTAAAAAAAAAAATACCTTAACTTCAGAGTCATCTGATACCCTGACAGCCAGTCTATATCAGCGAGGGTTTTTGACGGTTCTTCGTAAAAAAAAACAATTCCTTTGATGGCCAATGATATAACATGACAGCAATATAAGAAAAACAACTTCAAGCTTTCCATTTCAAACACAAAATGACATGTTGTTGCGGATGTTTTCCCTCCTCGAACAGCTGTGGATTTAAAGGTACAAGCGTTGTGCCATATCGTGAGCTAGTCACCGCCAGTTGTTTGCCGGCTGAAAATATTGGCCCGGTCAACCAAAGTGGTGATATCTGTTCAAATTTACTCGGTTTGAAACTAAAATTCAGCGAGGGAAAAGACGAGAATTTTACCTGCTTCAGAGAGAGAGAGACCTACAGTCACTTTCTTAAATAAATAGACTCGAAACAATATTAATCTTCGTTCGAATGAAATTAATCTTCGTTCAAACCAAGATTAATCTCTGTTTAAGAGAAAATATTAACAAAGTGCCTGCATATAGACACAGACGCTCATGACGACGCTGCATGTTGCTGGCGTGCAGGCTAGCTGTAGACGTGACTGTTGGCGTACCTCAACGTCCCTCAATAATGGCGTCTGTGGCCCTTTTTCGAATTCACGGCTTCGGCTCCAAAACCGGCTCAGGCTAGCTAGGCTCCCTCAATTATTTTAACGTACGCATGCTTTGCGGTCAGGGCTTCAGACAAGAAAACTGGGTCTGAAGCCCAATCCGGAGCCAAAGCCGTGGATTCGGAAAGGGCCTGTGTCTCCGTCAGCACACGTGCGCGCGCAGATTGTTTTGTCTAAATCTTCGTTTGAACGAAAAAAGATCTTCGTTCGAGCGAATTTTCTTTTCCTGGTCTTAACGATGATTTTGGGGGGTTCGAACGAAAGTTAATTTTAATGAGCCTGAAGAGTTAATGGTTGTATTGTATTTGGTTGTCTACCCCGAACAAAGATACTGACAGAATAGGGCGACCACTAGATAGCTCAGTTGGTAGAGCGCCGGCAAGTTAATCCTGAGGTAGTTGGTTCAAATCCCGCTCCAGTCAAAATGTCTTTGTTCAACCCAAAATCATTTAAAATTTACCCAGTCAGTTTGCCTTGTGGTTTATTACTCATTATAAGTGTTCTTTAACGTTTAGTCCTGCTGACAGAACCAATAATACGCCTGGAATAGACACCGTTTGTTGGTACATCCTTATTCAATTGACAATAAAACCAAGGCTCTGAAAGGGTCGATACTTCAGGCCACCAAATATATAATCTTTTGCATATTTTGATATACACCTTAGGCCATTGCGGTTGATAAGCAACTTGCAACAGCTAATTCTATTCTTTTTTTCTGATAGTAAAACCATAACATATGGAATAACTAATGTATAAACCAGGCTCGCTGAACAACCCTGCAGGGGGGAAGATGCGAAGGAAACGTATGCATCCGTTGTCTAGACGAACACGAGTGCATCCATTTCACCCGAGGCTCTTAAAGTGGCTTCTTTGATGTTGTCAAAATGCTTAAACCCACACCGTTTCAAAACACGATATTACAATAATCTATAGACACAAGAAGTGGGTCATTTGAGTTCAATAGTCCAAACCTAATCTAATCTATCACAGTATTGTGAGGTTCCCAGTGAACAGATTTAGAGCTTAGAAGGAAAGTATAATTATCACTGTTTATTTCGGATGAGTTACTTCAATTTCAAGCTCTGGCTCTCAATCATTGCAACCCACAGCCTAGACTGGTCCGCTGTCCTTATCCGCAAGGATAAGGACAGGCACCGGTCTATTAATCAAAGAGATGGTAACTGCTACTGGTCCCCTGTCCAACTGGTCCCCTATCTATCCGCAAGACCGCAATGGGATGCGAGGTCAAAGGTGCGTTTGTCAGGATTCCTCCAAACGCTCGAAGCCGGTCTCTGGCGTAAAACACGAGCCTCGAAGTGTGACGTCAGATATTCGGGCTACCCACAGCCAAGTTGTCAAATAAGGGGGGTCAGTTTTTTTTTAGTAAAAAACTTCATTACTGTATTTGCTATTATCGTGTGAAATGAATGCAGCGGTCTAAATTGAAACAGTGATGTGTGAGATCTTCAAATACCTTTGACAGCATTTCAGAACTATTTTTTTCTGGTGAATTACAACTGCTTTTTTTATTATTTTAAAACTGTTTTAATGAGTAAGTTTTGAGATTAAAAAACACACAAAAAACTTCCCTTAGTGATTGCCAATTCTTTTTCTTCCCATCAAAAACGACCGGCAAAGCTTAAAAGCAAACCGAATCACCACGCTGTACTTGACAATACGGCGACAGGATGAAGTGAACGGACAGACTGGCCGTCTATTTTACAAGTTAAATCCTGTAGCTCTGCGTATTTGATTCGGGTATACCGATCGATTCAGTGACACACACAAAATTAAGGCTTCGCAAGTACATTCCTTACAGCAATACTTAGTCACTATTACTCCTAACTCAATCAGTGGTGCTTGAACAACCCGCTGGTCACGCCATGAACGGTATTATGTGTCGACAGCCGGAGATAAAAATCACTCATATTAGATCAAGAAATCTTAATAGATTCAGCCACTGGAGAAATCCACGGACTATTTTAAAGATGTGCATTTTTTTTTTTTTTTTGGAAGAACCAAAACAACTTTGCCTACCAGGGGAAAAAAATCCGCACGCAGCGGGTCTCTACAAAGGAAAAGGAAAGGCCGACTCCGAGGCTAAAGATGTTTGTCATTTGTTGCTGGTTTATACTGTTGTCCACTCGAATAATCTAAAAGCTTCGGGTTAAAGTCACTGGCTACCCTGATGCCAATCATACAAGAAGAAGAAGAAGAAGACAGAGTTGTGACATTGACGATTGAAAGATTTGAAATCAACAAAATTTGGGTTGATGACTACAGGACGACAGTTTTGCCTGATGACTTGAGGGACTCGCCACAATCTCGGTCATTACAAATAGCACTTCAAAAATGCTGTTTTTTTTCATCTTGCTTGCAATCAGTTCTAATCTGTCCTCCTTGGCCTGTGCTTGGCAGATGCTCTCAGTATAGGCAGTTCTCTCTACCCGCTGCTTTGCTGGGGCTAACATGTAAGCTGAACCCCGTAAATCAAATCTTGACTGCAAATTTGTATTGCTTTATTGGATCTAGAACTAAGTTCCCACTGCTGGGGTGAAAGCAACCCGATAGACCATCAGTTATACAAAATATGCCCATAAATTGACCGTCTTTTGAAGTTACAATCAACATTATTGTGAAGTCTTGAACACTTTTGATATTTAGAATTGCGGTCACACTTAAAAAAACATATCTCTCTACGGGTTGAGGTTTTCCACGTACTAAAAGGAATTGAGACAATGCAGTAACTTATTCAATGCAACTTCCATTTTAAACGCGTTTAACTATCACCATAGTGACTTGTTTTGTGAACTGAAATTGATCATAGCTCTTAAACTCCCATAAAAAGTTACGAAAGCCTTACGTCTTTGTAACATTTTTTTTAGTGGCAGTTTACATTCGTTCATTGCAAATTTAATAAAATGTTGGTTGTTGCTTTTGTTGGGGGTTTTAGGAAAGTCCCCCCTCCCTCACCCCCCCTTTTCCAGAAGAATCCTTCGAAATTGTTCACGCATGAACTTAAGTTAGATAATATACGAAACAATACTCACACCAATCGGCTCTGTAGTGAACGTTTTACTTCGAACGTAAGTCAATTTTGTTACCACCTGCAAAAAAAAAAAGAAAACAAAAAAAAAGGAGAAACAAATTAAGTTTTTGAAAAATAGAGAAAACAGGGTGTTCGTGTTGCTATATATAGTTTTATTCAGCATGACCTCATGGCTCATGTATCACGATAAAAAAGAAAACAAGATTTGAGCTCATGATCGATGGTTGGAATCACCAGATGGCGCTGTAAACCTGCTGAGAATAATGACGTCATCCATCCATGTGTATATTAGACAGCGAATGTTGTATTGTTTTGTTCAAGATGAAGGGTTGCCCTTGCAATGATGTCACCAGAGGGCGTTGTGATTATTGATGACGTCATCATTAACATCATTTGGAAAAAAGGCCAAGGGTCATTTATCAGTTATTTCATACACATAAACCATAAACCCAACTACCTCTCATGTTGGCTGCAAAGCTGAAACTATAGCTGTTTTGATTATTTGTTCACTTTAACTTTCGCTGTTGACCGGCTAGACAAGGTCAACATGGTATCATGTCTGTTTCACTTCTATTTAGTTTTCGACGACCTTATCAAAGAGGTACAGATTGTCAAAATCCATCGTAGGGTTATGGTTTTCCCTCAAGACATTAGGCGTTGGAATAATGTAAATCGACACTCGAGACGTCATTGTTCATGTTCCATCTTGATGTTGAGATTCAATTCGGAAAGAAGAAGAAGGAAAAGAAAAACACAGAACAAAAAAAAACTAGAGGTGTTTGCGCTTTTGCACGAACACCTAAAAAGCTAATGAGTATGTCTTCTTTAAGAGCAGGTGCGTGTCAGCGAGTCGAGTGAATTTATTAAGCCCAATGATTGCAAAGTGTAAATACGTGGGCCACAGGACCCTTTTCGAACGTAAACGGTAACAACATGCCACTTTCTATAAGTTACGCTGCCCATCGATTCGTCTCATTTTACATGTCGAGTCTATACCTGATCGTAGCTGGTAAACAAAAAAATCGTAATCGCACGGGGGCTATAGGCCTCTTGCTGCGATTCCATCAATGCTACGTGATTGTGTCTCTGGCCTTTACAGGGCACGTGTGTATAGCCGGTAGTTACCTAAATAGCGGGAATCGAGCTGGGCCCGAAGTCCACGGCGCTTCCCACTGCGACATTTGGCGCTGACGACTGTTCTTCTCAGCTTACATACCGTATATAGCCGGTTAGGTCTGTATTATGATGTTTTAAAAGTAGAATATAACGAAAATATTCCTCGAAATTGTGTGTGGTTTTCCTTTTACTCCGTGAACTTTACACGGTCCGCCATTTTGTAAAAACCAAATGTTTGACTCCACAAAATTGCGTTCAAGTACAACAAAGAGCAACTACAGCAAAAACAAAAGCAAACACACAAAATGAATTGGACAGTATCGATGCTGCTACCTGGATTTGTCTTTATCGTGTCTTATCATATAGGAAGATAAAAAAACAGCTCTCCATTGGTACCGTTTCTAATAATAGAATGGCGTGTCGTAGCCGAGCAGTTTAGTGCATCGGATTCATGTTGGGGGGGGGGGGGGTTCGAATCCCGGTCGTGACACCTGTGTTCTCGAGCAAGACACTTAAGTATCTTAACCCAGGGTTTGGGAATGGGTACATGTGACGGCAGAGATGGTTCTTGTGATTGATTAAGCTGGGTGCGCAACATTTTTTTTTTGCAGACTGGCTGTATATTCTCGAGGGAGCAGAGACGGTTTAAGGAATGAAATAAATGGCCCGGTCACCATGGGGGTAATAATGTCAGAGCGCCCTTGGGCGTCACTGAGAGACAGGTCTGAGGGCTATTATAAGAAGCCACTACTACTAGAAACAGTCTTCGGGACAACGTCATTTCAGAGTCATCGGAAACAAAAACCTAATTACGCAGATGGTCAACGAATGAGGACTTATACACCTGTATGTATTCTTAGCAAAAAAAAAACAAAAAAAAAAACTGTCTCAATGCCGACACTTCTAGTTTTTTTTTGTTTTTCAGGCAAGGGGAAAAAAATCGACGGTAAACAAAGACAGATGTCCAGTGCTGAGAAGGGGAAATTGGATAGGTAATTACACAGAGGGAGAGGGCAGTGAGGAAGGCGTCCCCCCACAACGCGGAGAACAGGGAACAACTTGTCCACCGGGTGTAAACATCCGACTGTTTCCTTTTGTTTGCCTCATTATTTTGTCACGTCAGTGTTGGCGGGCAGCTGCGGTAGGATTTAAGCCGATGTGTCGCAACGTATCTCTTACTGGTCATAACGACATCAACTGTTCCCATAACAACGCAAATTTACCTCTTAATTGGGTGGTTGACATGTGACACTTTTTGTTATGTCTCCGTTTAGATAAAAAAAAATGGTCCGTTCAAACACAAATACACTGCTCCTGAGCGGGGGGGGGGGGGTGGTCGTCAGATTATCAAAAAGAATGAACGCAGTTGACGTAAGCAGCGTTTGAGTTAACAAACACTGACACGTAATGATGGCATCCGTGTTACAAAGTGGAATGAAGCGGAGTCAAATCAAGACCACCCCTCCCCATCCATGATTCGGGGTTTTGTTCGAATACAAAGAACACGACACGTTACGTGTCGTGGCCGAGCGGATAAGAGCGCCGGACTCAAGCTCTGATGTTTCTGTTCTGCAGAGTGTGGGTTCGAGTCCCAGTCGTGACACTTGTGCCCTTATAAGCAAGACACTTAACCATTATTGCTTCGTCCTTCGGATGGGACGTAAAGCCGTTGGTCCCGTGTGTTGTGTAATGCACGTAAAAGAACCCAGTGCACCTATCGCAAAGAGAAGGGGTTTGCCCCGGTGTTCCTGGTTTGATCGGCAGCATATTGCGCCACAGCACCTTGTAAACCATCACATGGTGCTATGTAAAGGAATAGGTCTCAAACTTCAAAAAGTAGCTGCACATTATATACCTTGCAGGAAAATACTGACAGTTGAAGCGCCTTGAGCGTCACTGAGTGACGGATGTGAGCGCTATATAAGAAGCCACTATTATTATTTTTTATTTATTACGTAATAATTTGAAATTCTTTTACTAATGGGTAGCTGTGACTTAGGTGGGCTTGAGGAAATCGTTATACACCCAAGGTATGAAGCTAAAATTGATTAATATTAAACCTAATGCCCCCCCCCCGAAGGCCTAGAGATACTTATTGCCTGAAAAAAAAGTGGAACAGTCTTGCGCATTTTCCCCTCAAGCTGTTTTTTATGAATGGTTGATGACGACCTACGGGATTTGCTCTCACGCCCCGCTCCCGTAACATTCCAAACCCCGTACACTGAGATTTGTATAAGCCTAAAACAACCCTTACCCTGTCGTAAAAAAAACATCTCCTAGGCCCATCTAGAGGCTCTGTGCGATGACAACAAGGATAGGATGATCAGTGATTGTTATAAGGACGATTTGATGATTGTAAACATCAAACCCAAGCTCGCACAGCAGGTCGTGAGCTCTGAGAGGGGTATCAGGCTATATTTACACACAGAAAGCTCCCACTGGAGCTGAGGCATTCATGTGCAATAATACTTTCCGACTAAGCCAGTGACTCCATCTTTTGGCACGTGTTTCTGGATGTGGTATCCTGAAAAAAAACAGCCCTTTTTTCACAATCATCGGCAGAGTATTTAAAACATTTTGCTTAAAGGCCCTGTACACTATTGGTAAGATCAAAAACACAATGTTCACAGATTCACACATAACTTACATGATTTAAAGTAAGTAATGGTAGAAAGGGTTCCTTAAAATATTTCTGCCTAAAATGCTATCGTTTTTGAGAAACGAGTAAAACAATAGTAGTTATCGCGCGCGATAATTTGAAAAAAAACCCCAGAAAACACATAAGATCTCTTTTCACTATTTTCTCGTGACCTCAATGACCAATTGAGCTCAAACTTTCACAGGTTTGTTTGTTCATGCTTATGTTTAATCACACAAAATGTGGACACTGATTTTGAGCTGTTACCAAAAGTGTACAATACCTTTAAACATACCGTTTGCAACAGCAACCGAGCCTCATACACTATTTCCATTGCTAATGAGAAAGATCCAAAACATTTGAGAAATGTACCAAAGAGAAAAAGACTAAGGAAGGATATGTCTGACGAAATCGTTCTGAATTCGGAACTCTAAAATATCCCGGGTCAAAATTGACCCGATTGCGGGCGTGTTTTCCAATATTGTTCGTAATGTCTTTTTATATATTTCTGTGTGTGTGAGATATAGATATTGCACTGTAACAAACCATTACTGTGAAGTCTTTACATTATAAAATTTGACATCTTAAAAGTCCTTCCATTGAAAAATCTCCGTCATCATTAATTTTTTTTTTCTTTCGCGAAGTACATTCATGCAGCCGCAGAATTGTCCCTCGGCCATTCTGCGTATATAAGACGCTCAAGTGTACAGCTTTGTTGTAAGGGATTCCCACAACCTTATGTATGATGATCATGCTATGTGACCATATACTCTTAGTGTCTCTCCACTTCGCCCTTGGTGTGCCGCGGCGGGATTTCGACAAAAATAAGAAAAACCGTCTCAGATGTGACGGCCCCATTCAAACGGTTTCGGCCTCAATCTACAATTGTGACGCAAGCATGGGATGAACTGTCCCCTATAGGTAATGTGCCGGGATTGCATCTGAGATTAATGTTGGACGCTCAGGTTTGTTTTCAGCCAAACACGATATTCAAGTCTTGGTTGTTTTCTTTGCGTGAATCGAGACAAGACATTAATCATGACGAAGATCTCCTTCAGAGCTCGACGCTGTACACGTAAAACGCCCGAAGACCCGAGACAGATAAGCTACAATCTTCTAATTCAACATGACCCACACCTATAAGACTGCGTGTAACAAACACAACATAAAAGGGTGAAACACAAGTATTTTTTTTAAATTTCCACAATTCAACCCAGACACTTTTTTTGTGGTTTTCTTAAGTGGTTGTATTTGTTTAAATGTTTTATAAGACGTTTTCGTACGGCTCCGTGTCCCTCCATTGATTTATAGTAATGCAAACATAGATCAATGTCAATTTCCATCGGTGGAACCATACCACATGTCATAAATTGAACCCCTTTGATTTAATTATTTACGTTCGCCTCTTCCTTTGTGCGCGTGGCAGACGAATGTGACCATGATAGGCGTTCTCGCTACTTCCGTTTTGCCCGTGGCAAGTAAAAAGCAACGATGTCGGGCGTTAAAACACACAACAAAGGGATCCACTCTAAAAAAAGACCCAGGTACCGTTGAGCCTGACCAATTTCCGGGTCTGTTTGTCAGTGTTGTAGTCGAGACCTGGGAGTCCGAGACCAAGACCGAGACCGAGACCTGGAGGTCCGAGACCAGCAAAAAGTGGTCTCGAGGGGGAGACCGAGACCGAGACCGGTCTCGAGACCTACAACACTGCTGTTTGACCTAGAACATGCGTCAAAAAATTACCTAGAAATGGTTCAAACTGACGTGGAAATGTGGTCAAAATCTAACTGTTTTTGACCAGTTTCCGGGTAAGCCTGACCCAGAAATGGGTAAGGTGTCCCTCGGACCCGGAATCCGGGTCTTCCGGGTCAAGTTTGACCCGGAATCCGGATCATGCTGACCGGCGAGTTTTTAGGGGTGTCTCTACCTGTGGAATTGTCACTTCACATCCGGTAATCACTGAGATTCCAGACTGATCTTTTTTTCTCTCGAAATATTAACCAATACGGTACATTTTCATTTGATCAAAAGTTAATATTAGTACGTTGTAACCGCACAAAGGTAACTGTAACAGTCGTCTGCTTCTATTAGTATGCTATTTCATGCTATAGTGTGGTACCAGTAAATTACATTATAAAATCAACCAAAAAACGCTGGAAAAGTCTGTATTACATTGCTGTAATCTTAATACGGAACAGCAATCGACCGTGGTCCTGACCGTGCCCCATTTCGTTTGAGTTTTGTCTAAATTGTTTTATTGATAAGCCTATAGGGTAATCTGAATGGAGTCCATGTTGAGATCTCTTAACCACAAATATCCCCCCAAAATAAGGAATATCTGAGAAAAAGAGGAAGAAGAAAAAGACGAAGGAGGAGGAGGAGGGGAGAAGAAGGAGGAAAAGAAGAAGACGAAGAAGAAGAAGAAGAAGAAGAAGTAAACGAAGACAAAGACGACGACGAAGACGAAGACGAAGAAGACGAAGACGAAGACGAAGAAGACGAAGACGAAGAAGACGAAGAAGACGATGACGAAGACGATGACGAAAACGAAGACGAAGAAGACGAAGACGAAGAAGACGAAGAAGACGATGACGAAGACGATGACGAAAACGAAGACGAAGAAGACGAAGAAGACGAAGACGAAGAAGACGAAGAAGACGAAGACGATGACGAAGAAGACGAAGAAGACGATGACGAAGACGATGACGAAGACGATGACAAAAACGAAGACGAAGAAGACGAAGACGAAGAAGAAGAAGTGGGATAACAAGGAGATGGAGAAGGAGGAGGAGAAGGAATCTCAAAGCACTCGGTGTTTCACACACAGTTTATACAGAGCTATTGTGAATTACGCGACACAGTTATATAGCGCTATGTAAAGAAATCATTCTTTTGCCCCAATCTCCACGCAACCCTGCCTGAAACGCCGGAAAGAGAATCTTTACAATAGATAAATTGGATTATTTAAAGTGCATTACCCAACTCGCACGACATAATGCGGTGTTTTCATTCTTTCTAAAGGGGAGCAATTATGGTTAAGTCCTTGCTCAAGGACAAAAAGTGACTGACAACACTTAGAACAAAAGTACGGTACACTGGACCGTTCGGTCGCAACATTCCGCGAAACACAAAGACAGTCTGAATTAGAGGTGAGAGATTAGGTCCGTATTTACTTAACTAGTCGTGACCGAGCGATCTATTGCAATTTCTCTACAGAACGTGGGCTAAAATGCCGTCCTGTCGGTTGTGATGCTTGGTGTTGCTGTGTGTTGTCCATGGAAAGGAATGCAATACTTAGGTCCCTTGACGTAGGTAGGTAGTCCAACATGGATTATTATACAAAAAAAATATAAAAAAATTGTCTGACACACCGTTATGGCCGACAAACTATTATTAGGTCAAACAAATTGTGTCCGCGACAGACCATCCGACCGATTTGGCCGACCCACTGTGTCTGACAAACACTTGTCCAATCAACTGTGTTCCACAAACCCAGCCGGGCGTAACGATCCATGTAATAAAAAGGTCAAACAATGAAGCAGTTCCAGAAAAAAGAAGAAAAAAAAAATAGTTCAACTTCAAACTCAATATTTTTCCAAACTTTGGCCGGTACAGATTCGTCACTTCGTGAAAGCGGTGACGATATGTTTGTTTCGCACGATATATTTGTGTCGCAAGAGCAAGAATGTTTTAATTTCGCGTCGACTAACTTACTTTGACTATACAAGGAACAAAACTATTATAACTTAAAAATGCTGACAAAATTGTCTCCAACACAAGACTATAACACCTTGAAATTATACCACTTTCAACAAAGAATTATGCAACATTTGTAGCTCTTTGTCACCTTATGTTGTCTGTTTTGTTGCAGGCTACTGCCCTTGGCGCCTGGTGCTGTTTACAAGACGCATGCAGTTTCGGTAAACACATTTCCTTTCGTTAGAAATGTTTAATTTCGAAACGCAGCAACGCCCCTCCTCCCTCGAGTAAAGACCAGACAAGTAATTAATTCCCCGTGGGTATAAAAAGCATCGTATAAATAAAATCCCACAGCTCCGCTTGGCATCACCGATGACCGCCGGTTGTGGGCGAGGTGTCTCTTGGCAACAAGGGGCCCTTACCCCTGCGGCTGACGTGCCACCATCACAGATCAACCGCGCATAATTGCGAGAGACATTAATGTGTCGGCAGACAGGTAGGTTCCATCCATTCTGACTAGATCGTGTACTTGAAGGAGCTGTGTGTTGTCATAACGAAAGCAGGCTTTGGCTGTACATGGAGTACACCTTATGCATTGACGTCATCACGCCGCCATCTTAGAGGTAAAAACGATGACGAACCAATGAACAATGCACACCTGGTATACGCTGCGCGGCGATTGAGCCCATGAGCAATCTCCCTTTGACCTCTAGCCGAGGGCGCCCTACTTAATGACGTCATGTGCATAAGGTCCATTTTGAACGCTAGGGTCCAGTTACTGCACGCACGCGCCGTCGATCCCTCAGTATCATATCTACGCGCGTGTCCTGTAACTTGAAGAGAGTTCCTAATGGACCTCTCCGTAAAAGTTGTGCACTAGGCAAACGCACAAACGCCTGTGCGTCACGCCACCATCAGTCCCATACATAAAGGCGTGATATTCACCCATTTTGCACACCAGCAGGGAGAGTGGAGCACGCGCGATGTTCAATTGACATATTTCATGGGAAGGGTCTATTCCGTGTACAGCCACATACCAGGGCCCAATTCCATAGAGCTACTTTAAGCATAACATATTGCTCAACAACGAGCAGGACGCCAGTCACAAATTGTACACACTACATGGATGTTTGGCTGGTAACCTTATTCTGCTCAGCATAATTTGGTTGTGCTTAGCTATTTTTGTTGTGCTTAAGCAGCTCTATGACATTGGGCCCTGCTTTGGTTATGGCGACACAGTCCCTTTAATTACATGCCCATCACTGCAACAGGTCTCCACCATGATAAGTGGGTTAAACGGTATTGCCGTTCATATCCCATTGATCAATCGTCAATCATACGTGCGCAGCCGTCGGCAATATTTGCATGTATATATACCGCTGCCTTTGTATGTGATGCTGTGGGGGACCCTTCTTCGTTTCTAGTACAACGTGCGACGATGAGAAACGTCTTAATTAAAAACAATTTAGTGTGGATGAAGTAGATTGCGCAAAGTTTCTCCTCGGAAATAAAACGCAATTCATATAAAGAAAATTGCCAAAGTTCGCTCAATTAAAGTAGATTGCTCGAAGTTTGTGCTTTTCGCGTTAACAATGCGATGTCCCCATGCCAGGGGATATTACAGCCATAAAAAACATAAGATAAAGACATATCAAGCGATTGTCTCATGCTCTTGTTATGTTTTATTTTTGTTTTTTTGTTATTTGTTTATTCATTCTTTCATTAGGATCTATAATTATGAATTGTTGACAAGTTATAGCGAATGTAGAACACAATTGGCATACCTTGTCATGTTTTTGTCAAGTATAATCAACATAACATCATCAATTACTTCGTCAACAACATTGACAACCGGATTGGAAAAAAAAATGTTGAATGAAATCAAGTTAATCACAAAGGTGTGCACGTTCATATATTAAGCTATTTATGATGATTAATCTTTACACACCATCAGCCGAAACCTGCCTGGTACCTTCTACCTGATCATTTATTTAGTGTGTCGTGGCCTAGGGGCTTAGTGCATCGAACTCAAGCTCAAAGTCTTCAGGGTGTTTGGGTTCGAATCCTGGTCGTGTCACTTGTGTCCTGGAGCAAGACACTTAACAGTAATTGCTTCTCTTCGCCCAGGGGTAAACGGATACCTGTGACTTTTTTTGTGATTGATTTAACTCGGTGCGCTACATATTTGGGCAGCACAGGCTGTAAAATCCCAAAGGGAGCTGAGATGGTTCAAGGAATGAAGTAAATGGTCCAAGTGACAAGGGGTAAGAATGTCAGAGCTGTGAGTGATAGATTTGAACGCTATATATAAGAAGCCTCTATAAATTATTATTATTATATTGTTACGCCGAGCAGTTTTTTTTAAAAACATTTTGACGTTGACTTTTATCAAGACGAAATTATTTGCTGAGCATTTGACATTTTCATTTAAATAATTTTACATCTTAAAGTGTACGTTACTTTCTTCGATTTATGATTTATTTATTTTTCTTTTTTTTAAACTTTAGTTTTCTTTACTTTTAATTTTACTCTTAAGCGCTGTGAGAGATGACAATGGAATGATGCAGAGTTGTGGTTAAGGTACAATTTGTGAAGGTGGAGATAATCCCCAAACTCGTAATTATAAAAAAATACCGATCACAAAAATAAGCCAACGAGAGGTATGATTTTGGAAAAAAACTTTTATAACAATTTACAAAGCACCATTTTTGTGAATTGCTGTAGTCTTCCCATTGTTCTTATTTTTATTACTAGTTTGGGGTTTAACAAAGAGAGAATTACTAGATAGAGCGGGATTTGAATCAACGACCTCCGGATTAACGGGCCAGCGCTCTATCAACCGAGCTCTCTAGCCCCATGTTGGGGGTCTCCCTATTTTGTCAATATCTTTATGCGGGGGGGGGGGTGCCACCCAGAAGCCATTCAACCGTTAACTGTTTCTTACTACTATTATTGTTACCTTTTGTGGTGTTAGGATTGTTGGAGGAGTGTTTGTAGTACGGTTAGGGTGTTTGTTTTATTTGGTGTTTTTTCATACAAACTCAAAGCAACTATCGCCAGGGGGTGAAACTCCCCTAACAGCATGCCCCCATTTTATTTACATTGATGTACAATACGAAACACTGACTTTATTGTGTGAGCAGGTGGCCAATGTTGTCTATAATGAAGGAACATTCGATTTTAGAGACAGTCAAGATGGTTCCCCATCGACAGAAGATGAACAAAGCGATGCATAACAAACTCAAACTTACCCCCCTCACCACCACTGATGGAGTCAAACTAACTGATGAATCGACAATCTTATATCGATAATCATGTCAGAATGTTTAAATATTTCTTGAAGACTGTAATTCACATGTATAGGGAAGTTGTCAAGTTCGTAAGACGTACGGATAGCTGCCGATAGAGGAAATCTTTACATGCACTTTGTACTCAGGCTCGAAGCTGCGTCAAGCACTCTAATGCTATACGTGGCCAATTTTTTCACCGACCATGATCAGGCAGGACATTTGCAATGACGTCATAACCCCGCCATCTTAGAGGTGAAAAGATGACGTAACAATAGAAAACCCACATCTATTAAGTACACGCGGCGTACGGAATCGGCACACGGGTAACCTTCTGTTGACCTCTAGCCGAAGTCGCCCTATTAAAATGGCGTCATGTGCATAAGGTCTAGATCTATGGCCCTTTTCGAATCCACGGCTTCGGCTCCGGATTGGGCTTCAGGCCCAGTTTTCTTGTCTGAAACCCTGACCGCAAAGCATGCGTAAGTTAAAATAATTGAGGGAGCCTAGCTAGCCTGAGCCGATTTTGGTATAGCCTGCCCGATATGGGGTAGAGGGTCCCCCCCCAATGTTTCCATACTATAACATACTATTTTCCTCTTGTATAGAACTACCCCCCAACAAATCCTCAAAAGGATTCCTGAGATTCCAAGCACACAAAGAAGACACAATAGGAGGAGGGGGGGGGGGGTTCCCTCTGCCCCATATCGAGCGCCAATTGTATATCGTAGCCGAAGCCGTGAATTCGAAAAGGGCCTACGTGCATTGCTCAGCGTGTACTTTCATTTGTACGCATTGCGCATACGCATTACGCACAACCCAATATGACGGTTACGTGGATTTCCGGCCTGACGTACAAATGGATTTTAGGCCTAGCTTGCGTCACACTGAGCGTTTTGTATGATTAAGTCAACATGAACGCTGGGTGTATTTTCATCCAAGTAATGGCGGAACACACGGTACTGAAAATCCCAGTTGGAATCATCTATATGAATCATATTAACTATTATCAATACTTCATGCTATATATTTTTTTCTCAATCATTGCCAATACAAAAAATTATGCACCTAAACATTCACTTTTAACGTATACTCGGCTCAGTTAGCATAATAACAGCATCGTTACTATTCCTGTTAAAGGCACGTAAACCCGTTATACGACAACGTATATGGCCATTAAAAAATGAAATCACCTTCAGTACAGAAAATACAATACTAAAAAATAATAAGAATAAATAAACAAAGAGAGTTTCACTGGCTGCATTGTGGTTTTGGTTGCTTCCGCAAACGTTCTGCAAACAGTCCGCCAACTCGTTCAAAAACAATTACGTGTTCAGCCCGAGCCCCATACTATTAGTGCTTTTACTGTTTAGTTTGGTCCTCTTTTATGGTCTTCTAAATCGGTAAATTACGTTATCTTTCGATTTGAATATTTTGGGGAACGATCATTTTCTCTAATTTACAAACATTGAATTACTGTGTTTTACCCTCTTTGTCTCTTAGTCTGTACTGTAAATGAGAGTTTCTGCCGGCGTGGATGTTCGTTATCGACTCCCACGGGACACGGTTCGAGAGTAAAGTCAAACTCGCATCCAAATTGCAGCCACAATGTCACTAAAAAAAAGGTAGTTGCGTCATGCCATTATATCAGTCGACCACAATGCATGCCCCCATTTACGGGCAAGCAGGACTGTTTTTTCACCCATTGTGTCTCGTGCTTTAAATTAAAGTCTCTACATTTTGATTTCCGTAAACAGCTCCCGTACGGTTCGACGTTAGTATCCAACTCCAAAACCACAACCACAAAAAAGAGAGATGGTTTCGCAATTCTGTCCGTCATTATTCTTCCTATTCACCGTCGAGAATGGCTGTCTCTCTACCCTTTGTGTCTCGTACTTTAAATTAAAGTTCCCAGAGATGACGATTTGTCAGTAAACAACTCCAAAGAGAGACGGGTCGATGTTTAATAAAAAAAAACCAATGAGTCATGACCGTATGTTGTTTTTATTTTTTTCCGGTGGACTGTATTCTCCAATTTATTTAAAAAAAATGCTTTTGTCCTTTCCCTCTTGTGCTTAAAACTAGACTGTCAATATATGTTGAAGTTTGTAACTTGCTAGAGATCTTGATCTCTAATCGAATACACTCATTTTTTCCCCGAAAGAAGCAGAACAAACGTTTTCAGAAGTAAATGACTTGAAGTAAAGATTACTGCCAACTTAACTGTGTGGTTCTCAGTGGGTCTTACGAAGAAAAAAAAACCCCATTCCTACCATCTAGTTCTGAGATACAACAAATCTGTCTTCTCCTGAAGACGAGCAGAGTAACTGTTTGAAACGTCGAGACCAAACCGGCTCTTTTTCAGAGCCAACATTCCCACAAAAGAGATTTACACATGGTTGTACCCGCAAGTTTACTATTTAATTATAGTTTCTTCCTAAATCCGTCAACGTTTCTTCAACTTGAGTGTGTATTTTGTTTATGTGGAAGTAGCAAAACTTCTCGAAGCTTGTCGGGGTTTTGGGCACGTTTACATCATGCTTGAATCGAGCGCCGTAATCAGAATAGCTGCACCTTTAAAGCGTGTGCACAACTACGGCTTTTAAAGAGGGACAACGTGGGGAAAAAAACTGGGGAAAATCTTCGTTTTGGGGTTAAGCAAAGAAAACATTTACTACAGCTGCAGTCAATTTGTCTTTGTCCAACCCTACAATACTTAAAATTTACTTAGTCAGTTCCCCCTGTGGTTTATTATTCGACATGAAAATAATCGTATTAACAGAAAGATTAACAAACCCGCGGCACGCACACGTGCCTGCATATAATACGCAGCTAGACGCCAATGTTGACGATATGCTGTCGGCACGTCTGCATTTTGTCCCCACCTAGTCTTTTTAAAACCTCCGTACACAATATTAGTGAGGTCGAAAACAAATATCGACAAATTTGCACATTAAGATTTTAACGGTGTCAAACTTCCCTTGAAATAATACTGCCTAAAATGCTATAGTTTTTGAGAAATTTATAACAGAGTTTTTTATCTGATCTCGCGAGACCAAAAATTCGATATGTTATCACAGTGGATTCATAATTATAGTCTAGTGGTTCCGCGGCCGCTGACAGATTGAGCCTAACATTTCACAGGTTTGTTTTTTCATGTAAATGTTGAGTCACATAAAAGTGCGGACACTGGTCTCTGACAATGACATCATTATTTTGTCCACGTGTTTTGAATGATAATTGTTTCGATTAATATCGACGGTTTTTTCAGATGGAAAATATTTCCATGGGGCAGTGGTTAGAGTATTAAGTTTACCATCAGTGAGCTCATAACGTTTAAAGTGATATTTCAGTTTTTGCACATCAGATAACCAGCAATTGTCTACAGCTTGGAAGACATCGTCTATCATCGTTTGAGGGTCAATCCGTCTGCATTATGTCGTTGTCAAGAATACAAACCACACAAATGACCGGTAGACAATTGGTTTGTATCCAATTATAATGATCACGTTTTCAAGACACAGCGAAAAACGGGTTTTTTGTTTTACTCGTTAAAGGCAGTGGACACTATTGGCAATTACTCAAAATAATCATTAGCATAAAACCCTACTTGGTAACGAGTAATGGGAGAGGTTGACAGTATAAAACATTGTGAGAAACGGCTCCCTCTGAAGTGACACAGTTTTCGAGAAAGAAGTAATTTTCCACGAATATGATTTCGAGACCTCAGAATTAGAATTTGAGGTCTCGAAATCAACCATCTGAAAGCACGCAACTTCGTGTGACAAGGGTGTTTTTTTTTCTTTTATAGTTATCTCGCAACTTCGACGAGCAATTGAGCTCAAGTTTTTACAGGTTTGTTATTTTATCCATATGTTGGGATACACCAAGTGAGGAGACTGGTCTTTGACAATTACCAATAGTGTCCAGTGTCTTTAATACTCCGTGCACGTTTGTAAGTGCGTGTTTCGATTTAACGAAATCGAAGTTTTGTCAGTGAGTGTTCAGAGACACTTCCCACGCAAAAAAAATGACACCATTTTTTGGGAGAAGGGTTTCGCAGGATGCTGCTGCAACTTCATATGAAACAAAGATGTCAATCTACAATCGGCAGTTAATTTCAACTGAATGGTCGGCAAAACCTGATTGCAAGACTATACATCAATGACGCTTACATCTTGTCAACAAATTGATTCGTTTTAGTCTGAAGGATCGCTAATTTGAAATGCCTTACTTTGCCATGACGGCCATAGAAGTAAGCACAAAGGTCGGGGTCCTTAATTGCTATGCCCTCGACTTTGACAACCTTTTTCGGATGGATACGTTTATCTAGTATTGACTTAAAATCAAAGAGCTTTCAATTTAAATCTATTTGTATGATACATGATGTCAAAAGTTAACGAAATTCCTTCCGAAACACTGCCATGTACGAGAGACTAAAAGCAGACAAACATACAAACAAACAAACAAAAACTCCCAACAAACACCCCAACAAACAAACACAAACAACAGATTAACGCTCCTGACTTACAAACCGAGCTTACACACCGAGCTACAATTGGACACATATACCTACTAACAAGCACAAACTATTTCTTTTTTTCTCTCAATCAAAAATATAACACTGTTCACGTGTTTATTTACATGAGGTGAATGAACATACCTTAATACAATAAAATAAAAAAAAAACAAAACCAAAAACCACACCAACAACGACCGTTGCACTGCAAAGATAAAAACAGAGTAATATTGTTTTTTTCCCCTGTATGTGGATCAAGAAAATAATACGCACCTTTCAGAAGATCCAGCTAGAATCTGTAATACTATGCAAAGACTCTGAGTTAGCTTATTGAATAAAACACAAGTTTCTATAGTCATTCGATTAGATCCAAGCAGTGCATCACGACCACGTGAGCGTGTTTCACGTTCAGTAGCTCTGGAGTGCTCTCCTGATCAACTAGCTTTTACTCGCCAACCTCTTCATCCAACGAAGACCACCCGCCTCCCGACTTACACACATGCGCACTACCGACCCGACCAAGGCAGAACTACTTTGCATAAACTGTCTATACTGTTGAATACTTCCACCAGTTTGGCTTGTTTATGTATATTATATTTCCCCCCTGAATATTTCTTCATTAAATAGTGCCCTGGGCAATTCATAATTACAGACATTGGGGATCTGGTCGAAAAGGATTGTAAATATATTCAAGTCAACACAGATGTGAATAGACACCGAGGGACCGAATCCCGTTCCGTAAACATTTCGTTGCATCCCTGATTCAGACGATGAGGTAAATTTTTATTTCTTCGTCACCTCTCCCCACCAATTTCGTACTTCACTTTATTATTGTAACTTTTTTTCGATTGATCGCCTTTCACTAAAGGTTTTTTTTTTTTCAATTTCTTTACTACAGGCCTTATACAAAATAATTTTCCATTTCGCATTTTGCACAATAAATAGAGTGCATCTGTTAATGATTTGTCATTACGGGTATGGTGAAAATTGGAGGGACAACCTTGGGGTAGATATGACGTATTCTTGAAATGATCGTAATTAGTTTTGCCTCAAGCTGCAAAACAAGGTGACCGAAGCAGTGGTTGTGTAAGACTCCCCTAACCGGCTGTTTGATGACCATGTACAGAGGGCAAAAATAAGCTCCTGATTCATAAGTAAATTCCTCTCAAACCACAATCGTAAAATTTACCTCGTTAAAAAATCAGTACGACTTACGAAATTAGTTTTGTTAACCATCCAGTAAGGGACCATCCAGTGAGGGACCATGGTGAGGGACCATCTGGTGAGGTACCATCCCGTGAGGAACCATCCCGTGAGGGACCATCCCGTGAGGGACCATCCGGTGAGGGACCATCTGGTGAGGGACCATCCGTGAGGGACCATCCCGTGAGGGACCATCCGGTGAGGGACCATCCGGTGAGGGACCATCCGGTGAGGGACCATTATGATACAGACAAAAACCATCGTGTTTCTTACACTACCACTAACGAACTGAACTTCATGAGATGTATTGTATCAATCTAGGACATTCACTATCACCCGTGCATGTACCCTCTGCAATTTTACTAAATTATTATAATCACATGTCTGTGATTATATGCAGTTTCAGAAATAAGTTTTTGATATCATTTTCACTTTTTAACTGCTTGACTGAATAAAAAAGAATAACAAAAGACAAATACAAATAATAATCATTATGACCAATACTGGCTAATGTAATGAAATCGTACTACTATAAGCTCCCTTTTTGCTGGGGGTGGGGGGGGGGTGTTAGCATATTAAATGTTGCGATTGGACCGGCGAGACTAGCATTTCGAAGTGTTTGTTCCCTGGAGAGCTTTATTTTACTCGAGGCGAGACGCTGTGGGGGAAAACGCTCCGTGGATCAGCCAGCGAGAGGCTCTGATTTACTCTGACGGTCTGACCATGCGATATTGAGGTCGCAAGGGCGACCCGAAATTCCGGTCAAATTCCAACAAAGGTCCAGCGATAGTTCCAGGCCGGACATGATTCTAGGTCAGGCTTTACCGTAATCCAGCGATTTGTGACTCAATTATTTGTTTATTTATTTATTTATTTATTGGGGAGGGGGGGGCGGGGTCTTCAAATATTTATTTAGTTATGCACAATTTTCTCTCTCCTTGCCTTACTGTTTCGCTAGAAATTATTTATTTGTTTGTTTATTCGTTTATTCATCTATATATTTATTTAGCGACTTATTTAGGATTATTTTCTTAGTTTTGGTAAATTGTATTTGTATTTTCAGAGTGATTTATAGATTTGTAAATATACCAAAAATTCCTTTTTTAGCTGGTAACCCTTTTTTGATAAGCATACTTTTTTGTGCGCATCAACTTTTCATGCTTAAAACCCTGCACCGATGCACCTGTTTTGGGCCAACGGTGTTACGTCATCCTGTCACAAAGGTGTGGCTGGCCATTTGATAGGTTAAGAGGTTAAGAGGGTCTGTTCTGCCTTATCTCAATGATTTATGTCTGCTAAACCAGTCTGCTGTCGGCACAAGATCACAAGACCTTCATTCACAAAAGGCCATTGAACCTAGAGCGGTCAGACACAACATGCCTTACCACTAAGCTTTGGTAGTGATCTGTGGCGCACGTACCGCAGATATAGGAGTTTGTGCATGAGCTATGGGGAAACATTTTTTCCACCACCCCTCCTGACCAAATTGACGACCCCCGTTGATTGACACCCCTCCTAAAACGTGTGTACTGGTACACTGCAGGATATCACGAAGTATCACGGGGCTGGGATCTACCATTTTGAAATTGTTATGTTTTTCTTGATATGTGCCAAAGCACTGTGGTTGGGTGCCTCGCTGCAAGGTTTTAAGCAGCTCTATGAAATTGGGCCCTGATTGCGCGGGATTTATCTATTTAGAGTCCTTCAACGTCTACTCTTAAAAGGAATCTATATGTCTATGGGTTTCGCTTCAAGGTACTTTGGGGGATTCCTCGCTATCATTACCATAAACTGATCCTGGTCTTACGGCTTCAAATGTGTATAAAAATATAAAAATAAACACAGCTGGAGGTCTTAGCATACACAGAAAAAAAGGAAACAATAAATGAGAATAATTAGTTACGTGTGATTCGAGAGGAAGCTAGAGTAGAATTTCGTAAGAAATGCTGAAACCATTATCTTATTACCAATGTGATTTGTTTTACGTCCGGTATTTTTTTGTTGTATCGTGACGCAAAACAACCAGCAGCGTACAAAAACATGTTTTGTTGAAACCCAACCGTTCTCAAAATGGGATTGTAATTTAAACTGCGTACCTCAGAACCTTAACAAGCAACCATACATATTCCTTGAAATCCGGACCATCTGTCTGTTAAAGCTCAAACTTGGTCCCTGAAGTGAATATCGTCATATACTTCTAGGTTATGGGCAGCGAGGCAAATTGTTCTGCGCGCCTGTACTCAACATTTTGTCTACGAACAAAGATAACAGAGTTCGTTCTCCCCACGGTATAAGCTCCCGATAATAAATAGTTTGTTTCTGTCCGGAGGAGTAGCATCTCGGGTTTGGAGAAATCAGGAGGGGATGCACTGCCTGGAAGGTCTGGCAAAATCACGGCATTGGAATTCAATACCGTTGTTTGAACAGATCGTCATCGACGCCGTGAACTGACACACACACGTAGATACCAGTGCAAAGTAACAATTGGAGAGCACGGCGTAGATGAACCGTTTTTTTTAAATCACCCTTTCCTTCATACTGTTAGGTTGTGTTTTCTAGTTTTCTTACAAAAAAAAACGACTTGATGTTTTGAAATTGAGATATATGGTGCTTTTTACTGCCTTTCGTCCGAAATTTAATGAGCAATAAAGTAAACAAAGGTTTGTGTCCCAGCTCGTGAAATCGAAAATTAATGGAAAACATACGTTTTCCGTTTTCACGAACTGACACTATCCAATGCATTACAACACTGCGTGCGTGTCAGTTCATGAAAATGTAGGGTCTGCGCGAATTGTGTTTATGATATTCATTTTTTGTTTATTATGAACATCTAATTTTATTGTTTATTTAAAATTAGTTTGACATGTTTTGTTTTTTATTTGTATTTCTTAAAGGAACATTACAGAATTGGTAATTGTAAAATATACTTTTGATCACAGATTTACATAAAACTTACACGGTCTAATGATGATGATAGTAGAAAACATCCCTTGAAATATTTCTGTCTGAAACGCCATATTTGATGAGAAATGAATAAACTAATTTTCCGTTTGGAGTTTATCGCTCAGTGAGCGTTTTATTCATCTGTTGAACCTATATGATTTCTTGCAAATGTGTAGTCGGTTTTTCACTATTTTCTCGTGACCCAGATGGCCGATCGATCTCAAACTTCTACAGGTTTGTCAGTTTATGTATATGGTGGATTACATAAAGTGCTTACACTGCCAGCAACTGTTTTGTTAGCAAAAACCAATTCTGTAATGTTCCTTTAATAGTTTTTGTTTCTTTATTTCTTAGTTTTATTTTGTATTCTTTAATTGTTGTTGGTATTAGTATTATTACTCAACACGTTCGCCACTAGCTAACATGTTTGTGATAGTTTGAAGATTTGAAACTGCACCAGATTACATCACGGTAGCGTGAGCCTCTCCCGTTGTCTATTCTGAAATTTGTTTGCATTATCTCTTTCACATTCGACTGGAAATGTGAGTTCAACAGTTTAATCAAGTTCCAGACCGTCGGTAACATTGTACCATGCAGACATTCAGTTTTTTTTTTATGGGTCAAGAAAACAGTCTGTAAAGTGCCGGTCGTAACCGATACGTTTGCCTAAATATCACCCTTGGGTTTATTTCATAGCGCGCAAAGAACACGCAAGAATTTGCTCTCACAATTCGGTTAATTCGAAAAAGTAGTTTTCCAAGTAGTCTTAACCTCAAGGAGCTTACTATTTACGTTTCGTATTACGCATAATGGTCCAGTTGTGGGTCAATCGGTTATGGTATCAAATTACAAAGCGCCCGTTTTAAGGGAATCTTCATGGAAACATTTGCAAGCGGCAGTTTTTGGCAGAACTAACGAACTAAGAGTATATAGGAACACAAATGATGAACATATAAAGGGTAAGTCATTTCGTGATTTTTACTGACGGAACATTGACATTTACTTGTGTAATATTCCACAGTTCAAATTGAAAAAAAAAAATATGTATATCCTATTTACGTGGAAATTAATATATGCGAATGATAATATTTGTTAAATGTCAAGGTATTCCAACCCTTAAGAACAAAATAATTCACGAATACAAATATTTAATAAATGAATAATATAACTAGCCTTCCCCCGTATAAAAAGACGGAAATAGTTATCAACATTGTGGAGATCGCAACCCTCACTTTAAAAAAAAAGGAAGGGGGCAAAAAAAACCCCCACCTAATTACAGTTGTAGAAATTTCAGGTTGTTTCTTCTCTTGTTAGCGTCTATTCAGAAGCGAATACGCATGCCTTCAGCATTATGAATTGCAGCTCACTCGAACTTCTGAATCTATGCGCCTCTTTTCATCCTCTGCTGTTATCCCCACTGAAGTCTGAGCTTGCACCTGTCCAATATTCCCATGGTCTGACAAACCAGGTCGGAGACATTAGTAGCGAAAATGAAAAAAAAAGAAAGATCCCTTTTCAGAATCACTTGGACTTCGGAGAATGTTCATTCCCTCGCTGTCTCACCGGCAACAAACCTGGTCATCTCTCCCTGATAGTGAGCTGGCGGTGATTGGCCCTAATGCCGAGACATGCTTGCAGTGATTGGGCCTGATGCTGAGCTTGCAGTGATTGGCCCCTGATGGCCGAGACCCGCTTGCAGTGATTGGCGAGAAATGGTCTAATTCTAGGTTTTTTCCCGGCCAATTACAGCGCAAAATCATTCAATTGAACACCCGGTCCATTCAATTGAGCTCCGTTGCACCAGTATTCATCAGTTAGGAGGAGTAATGCAATTTCAACCGTCTAGCATTCACTGGTCACAAACGATCACTCAAATTTATTAGGCCGCAAAGATCGTTCAATTTTGCAAAGACAGCCAATTAAAAGCAAGAGTCTGTTTAGCCATTCAATGTTATCAAATGTCAACAGACAGTAGAAATTCAACTGAAGAATGGTGAAGATGCAGTTTTGAATGCCTATTAAATCAAATATAATAACTGAAACGAACTTGAATTAGAAGAGTTAAAAAAAATATGCTGAAAATATACTGACGGGAAAACCAACGATAGCTTTTCGCGCCAATTTCAGCAAAACTTAATTCAGTTTCATTAACAAACATTCCAATTTACGCATGTTTCCTGAACTCATTCAAACTATAGGGTTTCGTTTTAGCTACAAAATTGCATTCAATTTTGTTTTCGTGCACACATGGTTTTGTGCTTCTCATACAGGTTAGTTTCAGACATTGCCTAATCTTTAGGCATTCGAGACACCATTTGTACCTTTCTTCAGTTGAATTTCTATCTGCATTGGATGAAATTGACTCTGGCTGACCAGCCTCCAACTCTTGGCTTTTGCGACCTTATGAATTTGAATAATCTTATTTGCCCTGTCAATTCTTAATTGTTTAAATCGAATTACTCCTTTTGACTGACGAATGCTGATGCAACCGAGCCTTACGAATTTACAATACGTTGTTAATACGGAAAAAAACAATCCGTTAATACGGATTCACAAGCCGTTGTCGCGGATTAACAAACCGTTATTGCATTTTGACAATCCGTTATAGTGGCGTCACACTCCATTATTGCGAACTCCCAATCCGCTATTGCGGAGTCAAACTTCATTACTGTGGATTCAGAATTCGTTAGTGCGGATTCACAAAAGAGGGCGTTGTCTGCAGATTTTGAAACATGTAATAACGGAGTGTAAATCCGTAATAATTGGTTGTCAATCCGTAATAACAGATTGTGAATCTTCGTTGAAATGCTATATGTGAACCCATCTCAAACACCCATGCTACTTCTTGCCAGTAAGTCGCTACCCATAGCCCTGACAAAAGGCAGCTCATCATTATTCCGCATTTTCTCAAAAACGCAAGCTCGCAATTTGAAGAATACGTAAATGTTCAGTGGTACGTTGCCTTGTATTGACGACTTGATGATAAGAATCGTCAAACGTCAAGCAAGGATGTCAGAAACAGTTGCACTGTTGACTTATCTATAGAACCTGGCTGGCTACCGAATCATAACCGATTACGTTGAGATCCTTCTGATATTCAACATTGTTTGTGGCAATTCTCCATTCCTATTTAGAATGATTATTTACGACGGTAAGTGCAATTCACAGTTTAATACCAGGGGTAGTGGAGCGATTCGTCTATACACTCAAGGAGTGTATTGCTGAGTGTACATTTATCACTGTTCAAAGGTCATTCAAATACACAGGGGCAGTTACACGCAGCTACTCCTTTTTTATGTACACTTAAAGGAACATTACAGAATTGGTTTTGGCTAACAAAACAGTTGCTGGCAGTGTAAACACTTTATGGAATCCACCATATGCATAAACTGACAAACCTGTAGAAGTTTGAGATCGATCGGCCATCTGGGTCACGAGAAAATAGTGAAAAACCGATTACACATTTGCATGAAATCATATAGATTCAACAAATGAATAAAACGCTCACTGAGCGATAAACTCCAATCGGAAAATTAGTTTATTCATTTCTCATCAAATATGGCATTTCAGACAGAAATATTTCAAGGGATGTTTTCTACTATCATCATCATTAGACCGTGTAAGTTTTATGTAAATCTGTGATCAAAAAGTATATTTTACTAGTTTTTTTTTCTTACCAATTCTGTAATGTTCCTTTAAAGTAACGTTGCATTTTAAAGTAAGACATGTTTATATATGTTATTTACATATATGTATATATCAATTAAAAAACAAATTTTCAAGAAAGAAAGAAAATAACCAATGGAACAAAAATACTAACCTAATATGAAAGATGAACTATCCTAAAAAAGGGTTTTACATCATATTTATATATATATTTTTTGTATTCGAATATTTTACAGCTTCTTCGGGGGAACAACAATGGTAGCTATGATAAAAAAATGTGCAATAAACTGTCCACGGTGACGGGCATTACATTAGAATCAATCAACACTGTTTTCCTTATTTGAAAATGAATGGCGTAGCCTCGTGGAAAGATTACACCGTTCCCATCTTTAGGAAAACAAGTGCGTGCCAATCAGAAGACTAGCTATCCACGGGATGTTTTCTACTATCATCATCATTACACCGTGTAAGTTTTATGTAAATCTGTGATCAAAAGCATATTTTTCTTACCAATTCTGTAATGTTCCTTTAAGAAGAATAAACATTAGACTTCGACACTGTAAAAACACTGTGTGGACGTGTTTCAGTCCATAAAGTGTTTTAAGTCCCTACTTTGTGTGGATCTCTCTCTCTTTTTTCTCAGGCCCACACAGTTGTACTATTGACTGATTTATTATTTTTTTGGGGGGCACGTTTGTGTGTATGGTTATTATTGACAAATCAAAGTAACAATCAAGGTTTCGAGACAATTGGCTCAGTGGTTTCTTTCCTCTGTCTTCAACCTCTGTGGAATCCGGTTCGAATCCCACCTCAGAGACCGGAGCCTTGCATGTGGATTGGGTTTTCAGTCCCTACCTGGTGGCTCGGGTTTTCCCCATTGGGGTTTTCCTCCTGCCTCTAAAACTGAACATTTTTTTTTTCGTTTCCTATCAACCCGTTATTGGCGCTCGTTCTGCTGTCGGATGTGTAACAAAATAAATTACTCTTCGGATATATGAAAGCATTTCTGACGAAACCACAATATAGTTACTGATGTCAATCTCATCAAAAATTAAAATGTGGTATTAAAAATCAATCATGTAACATAAACCTCACACTGCTGTATTGAGCCAAGCGTATTTTTTTCCAATAAAACGTGTGCCCAAATTGGGCCAAACAATGTCAATATGACATGGTCTCAATCAAGAATCGGAAATTGAGGGCGCAGGCAAGTAGCACTCGATACATGTTTTACTTTGTGTCTCTGCATATCACTGAAATTGAACCACGGGTCCACGATGTTTGCAGCAGCACCGGGCAATCAGACCGGTACAAGGGGCGTTGATTTCCCCCCTACGTGCATGCGCCGGCACGGTCCACAGTAGACAAAACCCAGCCACAGCAAATACGCAGCATTTGATTCTCACGTTTTTTTTTTCTACTGAAGATCTTTAAATTAATCGAACTTGAAGCGGAGGTCGGGGGGGGGGGGGGCGGGGTTGTGAATGCCAGGGCTTTTCTGGACGTTATTTTGTAAGAAAATATCCCCTTGATTTCCTTGCTTTTCAAAGAAGATCTGGATTGATTTGGTGTATCATTGAAAAGCTTCAAGAGTTTTCAGGCATAAGTAGAGCATAAAAGTCACATAAAAGAGTTGGGGGACGTCATATTTGAATAGACACAATCTCCTAGATTTGTTCGTGCAATGAACGCTTATCAAATCAAAAAAGGAAACGAGTTCTACAAATAGTGCACAGTGAATAGAGAATGGTACATCTAAGACGAAGCAAAAACAAACGCGGAGCCAAGTTGCATATACAGCGAGTGGAAAATGCTTGTAGTGCCGGATACAAAGATATCGGATATTGCCACCACTATTAGCTCAGCTGTGGTCTATACACTTCGTTACAAGCCACGCGTCGTATCCATAATGTATAGTAATTGAACGGAATCCCCGTATGTGGTCCTTGCATTCTTCATTTTTTTTTATTTATTATTATTTTTTTTTTAACTCTCTTCCCCCGACGGAGTAGTAGCGATGACGTTGGACACGCTCGCCGAATTAGCCCCCTTCCGCTTGCCCGCGAGGGGGGGACACAATGACCCGAGGGAACCGAATCACAACGCACGCAGCGGGGCCACTCGTCTGTACACTGCAACATGTGCCGTATTTGGTGAAAATATGCTCCAAGCATTTTGTCAAAATTGATGTTGATTCCCAAAGGTATACACCGAGCTGAAGTTAAACATTTAAAATAAGACGTTTTAAAGACGCTGGACACTATTGGTAATTGTCAAAGACCGTCTTCTCACTTGGTGTATCTCAACATATGGATAAAATAACAAACCTGTAAAAACTTGAGCTCAATTGGTCGTCGAAGTTGCGAGATAACTATGAAAGAAAAAAAAACACCCTTGTCACACGAAATTGTGCGCTTTCAGATGGTTGATTTCGAGACCTCGAATTCTAATTCTGAGGTCTCGAAATCAAATTCGTGGAAAATTACTTCTTTCTCGAAAACTATGTCACTTCAGAGGGAGCCGTTTCTCACACTGTTTCATGCTGTCAACCTCTACCCATTACTCGTTACCAAGTAAGGTTTTATGCTAATAATTATTTTGAGTAATTACCAATAGTGTCCACTGACTTTAAAACCACAGTGATGATAAGAAATCGCTTAGACTCAAAAGAGGTGAAATCTTAAATTTTTGAATATTTCTTTTGCCAGGGCGTTCTCATTTTTAATTTATTGCACCCAGGGGATGACTTACAAACTTAAAGGAACATTACAGAATTGGTAAGAAAAAATATACTTTTGATCACAGATTTACATAAAACGTACACGGTCTAATGATGGTGAGAGTAGAAAACATCCCTTGAAATATTTCTGTCTGAAAAGCCGTATTAGACGAGAAATGAATAAACTAATTTTCCGATTGGAGTTTATCCCTCAGTGAGCGTTTTATCCATTTGTTGAATCTATATGATTTCATGCAACTGTGTAATCGGTTTTTCACTATTTGTCTCGTGACCCAGATGGCCGATCGATCTCAAACTTCTACAGGTTTGTCAGTTTATGCATACGGTGGATTACATAAAGTGCGTACACTGCCAGCAACTGTTTTGTTAGCAAAAACCAATTTTGTAATGTTCCTTTAATAATAATAACAACCATTGATATCTCTTTACAAGACAAATCTCCGCCCCCACCCCCCACCAATTGAACTCCCCTCGGTTTCAAAACTCTTCATTGACTGTATATCCCCAGATTATCCCCAGATTATCCCCAGATTATATCTAATCTTCTGCATAAACATAATATTCCTGTTGGTCCTCTTCGTTCTGCCGGTCAATCCTTACTGACGCAAACTACTATTTCTCTGTGGTCAAAGAGCCTTCTACGTCATTACGCCTTTATTATGGAATGATTTTTTTTACCAGTTCGTATTCGCCAAGCTGACTCTGTTCTGATTTTCAAGGGACTTTTTTTTAAAGAGCTCACTTGTTTGAATCTACATTCTTGTAATATATTGTTTCATAAAAAGCAGTTATGAAATTCACAACCCTCGACATCAGCATTTCATTTTTTGAATAAACCATTTCTTGTATAGAAACGATAACCATACCTGTCGATTGATTTTTTCTTCTTCTTATAACATTAAATGCGTACATTGTGGCGACGTGCACACTTATCTATAGGGCCGACTTGCTAAATGCAATAACCATTACGTGTTTATTCAGTGGTTTGAAGATGTGTCCGGATACACGAGTTTTGAGTTTTTTAATTTATTAAATACAGCGAAATGAAGAGTGATTCGTGAAGACGAGATGGATGTGAAGTCTTGACTCATAGGCACTTCAGAATGCACGTCCAATCATTTCAATATACGTACATTTAAAAAAACAAGCTTCGTCAAAAATGACATTTTTTTACATTTTGAATAGCTCAGGTAACTTTCTTTCATTTTCATGGATTGGTTTTACATTATTATTAGATTATTTTTATTACAAATTATTATGATCATTAAAATATTTATAAGGTTATAAGATGTAAAAAGAAGGAGTAACATGCAATGTTGTGAAACGTCGTCAGTATAGGAATACTTTGAATGATGATTCGACCTTAAAAACATCATCATTAGACAGATAACCTTTCCTAAGTATAGTTTATTGTGCTCAGGAATTTCGAATGATCTCATTTTGATCCAGTAAAAAAAACTAAAACAACAACAACAACAACAACAAATAAACAAGCAAACAGCCCAACAAACAAACAAGCAAAAAAAAACCCCAAAACATGAAACTCCCCTAGAAAGTTCCAAGAAATCATTTTGGATATGCTTCAAAGCAAATTCTCAATAACGGTTTTTTGTTTCCAAGGAATTTCTCTAGTATTCAACGAAAATACCCCAAAAAACCTAACTTTTCTACTCATTATTTTTACTCGACAAGAGTGTTTTCTATTTACTCCGTTGTTTTCGAATAAATATATTTATATTGACTATTGACACATGGATTCTAGTTTGAACAACATTTTCAGACTTTGAAACTCAAATTCCATTTCTAATTAACATTTCCATTGGTATCATGGTGTTTCTGAGATGTAGTGAGAAACAATATTACGAACCCAGAAAAATTATTTTTGAATTTTGTTTGCCAGTGATAGCGCTCCCGTGCTGGCTTCCTGCGAAGATTTATCTATTAGATGATTAAGTCAACAACGTACCAGCGTAAAAAAAACACATAATAAAAAAAAAATAAAAAAAAAAGACGGCAGTGAAATATTGCCGTTGAAAACAGTATAAAGGGTTTCTGTCGACAGGGGGAAAAGGTAGAGCCTGTATACAATGAATGCGGAGCAAAAACATTCTATAGATTTCCGTGGATAGCTAGTCTTCTGATTGGCACGCACTTGTTTTCCTAAAGATGGGAACGGTGTAATCTTTCCACGAGGCTACGCCATTCATTTTCAAATAAGGAAAACAGTGTTGATTGATTCTAATGTAATGCCCGTCACCGTGGACAGTTTATTGCACATTTTTTATCATAGCTACCATTGTTGTTCCCCCGAAGTAGCTGTAAAATATTCGAATACAAAAAATATATATATAAATATGATGTAAAACCCTTTTTTAGGATAGTTCATCTTTCATATTAGGTTAGTATTTTTGTTCCGTTGGTTATTTTCTTTCTTTCTTGAAAATTTGTTTTTTAATTGATATATACATATATGTAAATAACATATATAAACATGTCTTACTTTAAAATGCAACGTTACTTTAAAGGAACATTACAGAATTGGTAAGAAAAAAAAAACTAGTAAAATATACTTTTTGATCACAGATTTACATAAAACTTACACGGTCTAATGATGATGATAGTAGAAACATCCCTTGAAATATTTCTGTCTGAAATGCCATATTTGATGAGAAATGAATAAACTAATTTTCCGATTGGAGTTTATCGCTCAGTGAGCGTTTTATTCATTGAACCTATATGATTTCATGCAAATGTGTAATCGGTTTTTCACTATTTTCTCGTGACCCAGATGGCCGATCGATCTCAAACTTCTACAGGTTTGTCAGTTTATGTATAATTATGGTGGATTACATAAAGTGCTTACACTGCCAGCAACTATTTTGTTAGCAAAAAACAATTATGTAATGGTCCTTTAAGATAATCTTATTTTTGTTTTTTCCTCAATGTAGTTCTTTAAAATAGATATGTTATAACATATAATGAAGTCGTTACTAAACATCCTACTCGTGCCTCAAAAACGCAAAAAAACCCAGAATACAATAAGAATGTTCAATTTTAAAGCACATCCTTCTATTTTTCTTGTTTACAATTTGTGTTTTTCTTTCTTGCTTTCCAATGAAATTCCCGCAGGTTATTTTTGCTTGGTTTATTTTTTCTTCTTCTGAAAACTGGACAGTCCAGCTGTGTATCAAACGAAGTGGGTAGACATGAATTGTTTTATTTTTATATTATTAAAATATATTTTTGTTGTATGACTTTGGCCGATGGACGGCAGCAAACGTGTTTCGTTTGGGTACAGCCGATCTATGATGTAAGTTCACTCTGCATTCAAACTTGGGCAACAGTTCGGTGCAAGGTCGGAGCTACATTTAGGTCTGGGTAACATCAGGTACATGGTTTTATTGGGCTACATTTAGGTCTGGGTAACATTAGGTACATAGTTTTATTGGGCTACATTTAGGTCTGGGTAACATTAGGTACATGGTTATTGGGCTACATTTAGGTCTGGGTAACATTAGGTACATGGTTATTGGGCTACATTTGGGTCTGGGTAACATTACATGGTTATTGGGCTACATTTAGCTCCGTAGTACAATAAGGTCTCGAATTGTGTACATACGGTCTGTACATACATGATTGGGTTCTATTTAATGACTCAACATATTTATGCTAAGTTTCCACTTCATATCTTCGTGTGAAATAAAATGAAAAACTATGCCAAATCGTTTAATAATAATGGATGTGATTTTAATATCTGGCGTGTTCTTTTTGACGTATTATACGTCTATCGGGTTTCTTGTACGCATGTCACGGACAGTTCAACTCAATAGGATGGCCGCCATGGGCCTGTAAACACTTGAACACGCATTAAAACTCTTCCATGCTCCTTTGCCATTGCAATTTAGATTGCCTGCCGCACTACGGGTGGCGATTACTGTTAATGTTTGGCTTATCAAAGGTAAAGCACTTAACACACGAGTGCTTGAGGTATAATCAGCATTTAAGCAATTGCAAAAGTTTCTTAATTACAGAAAAAAAAACTAATTGTCTTGATTAAGATTGATCGGTTCATACAATCGGGAAGTCTGGATGAGTGTTGTTGATTCATTTTTTATTATGCAATACATCAAGAGTTTATGTTTATGAAAATTAATAGAAAAATTTAATTAAATGAAACAGACAGAAGTTAAAGAGACACGTTGCCCTGGATTTTGTGATCTGGGGTACAAAATGCGTTTCGTATCAAATGAACATGGTTGGAAAGATGTTTTAAAAGTTATAATATTAAAAGATCCACACAAATTTACCTAAAATTTGTGTGGTTTTCCCTTTACTTCGAGAATCAATACAGTCCGGCATTTTCTGGAACCCAAATGTTGACTGCAATATCAATATTGCTGTTACTAGGATCATTCGGAAACCCGTTTGAACAGGTAGAATCGACGCTTGTAATGGACATTACAAAACAATTCAACAGGATGAACATTATAAATTATGTGCATCATCCGAGGGCTCGGTCTACGTGTGACCTACACATGCGTTTCAATTTATTTCCACAAAGGCGGATGGAGTCTGTGAAAAAAATAACACGCACTTCAAATTTGAATTTGGGGAGGACGTTGGTTTTTGCGAGCAGTGCATTAATTATATTATAGTTTTATTATTTCAGTTCGTCTGGTTAGTGTTTCTACTTTTTTCTACTTTTGTTTGACTATTTAGGGATTTTAAGTAACGGTGGTTTCTGTGTAAACATTCAACAATTATTTTACTTGTCATTTTGTTTTACTTTTATCTACAATTTTAGATTTTAGTGTACAAACTGTTTTCTTTCTTTTAATAAGCAGGATCTGGGAGGGCACATTGTCAACAGGCTTTTGATGAATTTTGTTTATTGTATTAATGCCTTTCCCTGGACGGCCTTTGTTTGCAATAATGTATTGTCAAAAGAATTAAAATAAATTAAATAACTACATAATCGTGTCGCTCATGTTTAAGTTTCAACTTGTCCAAATTTAGTGCTTACATGTGCTACAAACATTGCAAAATACTAATTTTACAAAATATTGTATTTTACCGGGAAGAATACAAGAACCCAAGCCTTATTACACTGTCTTCAGATAACACAATGCAGTGTCACAGCCTTGAGCACTGTGCCACATCTTGTATAAATCCAACGGGATAAACGGGTATTTTGGGCGTTTTCAACACTGGGCCCCATATTTACACCCCTGCCAAACACCCATTGAAGCTGTGATTGGGCTTTCCTCGCTAGGATACACCCATGTACCTTTAGAGGTTTTACAGTCACGTGATGTTATCACGTGACTGTGTGTTTGAGACGCCATATTGCCGGTCAATGACCAGAGGCAAGAGCACAGTTCATTACCGTAACCATGACCGGCAAGATGGCTGCCGTTGAAGTAGTCGGGCCCAGTGACGTCAGCTGAAAAAAAACCTCTCTACATTACCCGTACATCATATACAATCAAACTGACATTCCATGTGGGCTCAAGGGGGTTTGAAATTTACAACAAGTCTTCTTTACGTCAACTACAAGTACAATTTCTGGCTTTTGAGGACTCCTAACACAAATGGCAAATCCTATATACCAATTTCGAAAACAGACTCCGATAATTCGCGTACCAGTCATCATACATGATTAATAATCAGGAGTACATCATGTCTTGATTTTGAGATATGAACTTCTGCAATTGAAACATATGGGTGACACAGGGGGTAGGGCTAAATTGTTCAGGGGGACGTATCTTAAAAACGAGAAGGATTTGGCAGGAAAGTGTGTGTATGTTTATTACACATAATACAAAAAATTTACTTAAAACAAATTACCATTCACGTCATTCAAAGCATACATGTAGTAATTAAATGGTATCTAGAAATGCGTAAAGCACCATCACTGACTCAGGCTCGTTGTAGTAAACTTGACCTAGGAAAGTTCTAAAGTGACGTGACTTACCGACGTTTGACTCCAAAGTATGGTGAAGAATGCTGCGTGGTTGCTGCTGCTGCTGAACTGCACAAGTCTAACCAATAGTCTCGTTGACGAGATGCGTTTCTTCTCGTACTGCCTACGGTACAAGGTCACATATACCAAAACAAGATTAACAGTCAGCCAAAAAAAACAAAACCCACACAATTATGCAGACTACCCACTCATGCCCAAAATGTAGTTTTAATACATGGAGTAGTTTTGAGCAACACTTCCCTGAATATTCTCGCCCAGGGAGAAAAGGAAATGTTTAAACTAATTATGTAGACATTTATATATTTAGTACAGGGATGCGTACTTTAAACCATATTTCGGATTCGTTTTGTTAATATAATGCTGACAAATTCCTAGAGGACGATATTGTAATAATGAGAAAATAAATAATGTAGGTCATCCCTGCCAATTTCAACAACAACAATTCATGCAATTTAACACCCGGCTCATTTATTTCTGTCTGAACATGAACGCTCCGTTGGATCAGCATTCAACAGTCAACATTAGTAATTCACTTTCAACAGGTTAGCATTGACAGGTCAAATATTAGATCTTTCAAATGTAATAGGTCGCAAAGATCATTCAATTTTCGCAAAAGCAAACAGCAAGAGGCTCAACCTTTCAATTCCATCACTTGAAAATAGGTCGTAGAAATTTAACCGAAGAACAGTGAAAGTGTCGTATTGACTGAAACGAACCTGAATGATACCGGAATCATGTAACAGAAGCTAAAATGAGAAACCTTATAGTTTTAATGAATTTCTTAAAACACTCGTGAAACGTATTGATTTGTTTCTAAAATTGACCGGGAAGACCTACAAAAACATTAAGTGATTCTCCCACCCAAATAGCTATAGTTGTTTTAACAGGCCTGCTGGTATTTTGTTAAAGGCCTAGTTGTCTATATGTATATTTAAAAAAAATATTGAATGCATATGAATGCGCTCGTATCCATCCAATATTTCAATATTGGAGCGTCGTGGCAGTAAACGCTGGCAAAGTATGGCATGGCAAAATATCAGGTGACAAGTGACGCGTGTTCCAGCAATCAAACGACCAGGATCCGTGTGCGTTGGGCGTGTCAGCTGAATTCAAAGAGGGGACCCAAGATCGAATTGAGTTTTGCGATGCGATCATTTTCCAATACACAGAGACCTTACACAAATTGAAAATTCACGTCTCTAACCTCACGTTAAGGTAGAAAATGTCACTGTGCTTGATCCCCTTTAAGTACATTTTGTTTTAAACCAAGAAAACAATCGATGACGTCACATTTTAAACATAAAGTCTGCTTACATTTGTATACTTTTTTTTTTTTTTTAGTTCATCCCTGAATTTTGATGATATTCAATCGAAACTGCATTGAATTTGATATTTAAACTGGCGCAGAAATTCCTTTTGGGAAAGTACAGCCCCAATTGATGTCCAATGACGTCAAGTTTCAAATTTCGCTACAAAAGAGTATCATTTAAATTGAGGTTAGAAGCTTGTAATTTTCCCCCACTTTCATGGGGACTCTATTTATTGGAAAACGAGTGCATCACATACCTGAATTTGGCCCTAGGTTCCCCTCTTTAATACTGGGAATTGGGGGAAATGATGTTGAACATGGTCACCGACACTACCAAGTTTAATCTTGCTGTGTATTGTTTACACATTGATAATTAATAGCAACTAAGAGTTCGATTTGTCAAATTGCAAAAGAAACAGGCACCAAACTGTCGTTGTTTCTCCAAGCCTCGGTTTTGCCATTATTGAGTTTTCTGAAAGATAAACAAAAACGGCTGCACATTTTAATGACTTTGTTTCCAAACGGCCGAGCAAACTAAGTTCCATGTGTACCTCACGTATACATAAGAAGTCATTAAGACAAACTTAAGGGGTCTGCTATTCAATTGAAATTTAATCAACGTTACGGACCAAGTGCTTGTTTCTGAAAACCGAGCATTTGTTCCGGCATTCTCATTCGGTACGTTTCGGTCACGTGAGTTGTTTTTAATCGATGACGTCTGTTGTTAAAGGGGCTACCCCTTGACGATACACGTGAGTCATAATTCGGTGCGCCAGTGAGAGAGAGGCTGTTTTATTGTTTGAGTTCTACACTCAGTTTAAATGCACACAGAGTGACTGGAGAAAAGCACACAGAAGCATGACTACGTGAAACAGTCCAACAGTCCGACTATTTCATGGCCGAACGTCCCCGCACGTGAGCGAGCGATCGCGAAGCTGGTTGTTCGATCGGCTACCAATTTCTACCAAAGATGTAACGCAGTATGTAACAGGCAGTTGAAGCCAATGGCTGTACGTCATCACCAACTGCTCGTTCACCAACTCAACCACGTGAAACAGTCTCGCAAACAACATTTCGGCAGAAACGTTGGCTGCAAAAGCCATTAAACTTAATTTATAAAATCCAATAATTCCACAGATTATTGGTTGCAGGAATGGGACCCTATATACTTCGTGGCTGAAGTAACTCATACTGGTTGGATTCGAACAAGTAAGCTTGAATTCTGGCTAATACCGGTTTGAAAACTGAGTTTATTTTAAGCGACTCAATTTCTTATTCATTCTCTACCAGTGTGCCGTAACACGGGCACTTGATCAATATGCACACTATAGGGCTTCGATGTTTACCGAGCGCTGTGCCTAATGGTGTATAAGCTTTTTTGAAGGAAACCTCAATTTTTAAACACAATGGACTTTACTTCTTCGATTAACGAAGACAAAGGAGGCATTTGTAAATGTCATACGATGTTGACATTCCCAGTGATGTTCAGCATGACAACCGGCTTCTTTGAGAGGGGCAAACGTTTGGTGGCGCACTGTATTCTTGTATTGCGCAATGTTGTTTTACGCAACCTTGTCACGCCCTCAAAGTATCTTACCGTCGGTTACGCCGCAAACATTTTGCAAATTTGTTTTCGTTTCTAAAAAATAAGCACCCTCGTCCAATTTTGTTTCAATGTTAATTTAAACAAATTATTTGCATTATATACAAATTGAAAGTGTATTCACAACAATTTGCTATGGGTATTTTTGCTTTTCAATAATTTTCTATAAATATACTATAAAAAGAAGAAAAGTATAGTCTTCATTCGAGTTGTTTTCTCGTTTTCGATATGCGCGAGACTTGCAGAGTCTATTGTCAGAAAAAAGGTAACTAGTCTATCACACTCGTGCTTTGCCATATTTTTTGCCTCAAAACTTTGACCAGTTTGCAGAAGGATCAACATTTGAATTTGCTCTTGGCAGCAAAACAAGAAACTACGGAGGGGAAGGACGAAGATATTAAAACGGTGGCACAGAGGTATACCGATAGCAGTCAGTAAAGGTAATACGCAGGATTGGTAATGAATTCAGACATCATCGTTAAGATTTTAGTCTGAAAGCTTACCGATTATGAAATGCATAAACTAGAAACATCAAATGTTTCCCTCAAATACAGTGATATTCGAGAAAACGGTATCAGGAAACCTGCAACAACAAGAACGCAACAGCTGATTTCGGTTGTAACAGCCAAAATGAGCTCGTTTGTTCATTATTTTCGTCCGACTCACATAACGGATTAAGGGAAAATTTGCACAGTTTGTATACGGTTCAGCACCCAAAACATGAACACTGTCTGCAACTATTTTGGCAGTTTCAACCAACCCTGTATATAATACCTTTAAAGGAACATTACAGAATTGGTTTTTGCTAACGAAACAGTTGCTGGCAGTGTAAGCACTTTATGTAATCCACCATATACATAAACTGACAAACCTGTAGAAGTTTGAGATCGATCGGCCATCTGGGTCACGAGAAAATTATAGTGAAAAACCGATTACACATGTGCATGCAATCATATCCTAGATTAGATAAACGAATAAAACGCTCACTGAGCGATAAACTCCAATCGGAAAATTAGTTGATTCATTTCTCATCAATTATGGCATTTCAGACAGAAATATTTCAGGGGATGTTTTCTACTATCATCATCATTAGGCCGTGTAAGTTGTATGTAAATCTGTGATCAAAAAGTATAATTTACAAGTTTTTTTTTCTTACCAATTCTGTAATGTTCCTTTAAATCGGACTCCAGGGGGCTTTTGAAAGAAGCCAGCCAAGGAGATAGGTTTAGAATGCTGCAGCAAATTGTTCCACAAAGAAGCAGCAGGAGCCGATAGGGTTACCAGGTTACATCAGTCATTGACCACAAAAGTACGTTTGCTTCAGCGATATACAAAGTCTTGCTTTAGCTTCCCTATAAAGAACCCATGTTTTGCAATCCTATTTTTGGAGCTTCAATTTACACAATGTTAAAACTGAAAAGGAGCGAAAAATGTTGCATTTCACCGTTTGCAGGTGTCACAGAAATCATCGGTCTTGCGTTACATTGTAATAGGGGTGGGGCGAAGGATAATGAAAGTGGGCGTTTCACGCGTCACAAGACTCTCTTCGTCTTCCCTTTCCATTAAATGATAATTTATAAATTTTGCTATTCAAGTAAGTATGCATCGTGCATGCCATGCCTTTTTAAATGCACCCCTTGCACGTACGTCATGCGGCAGCAGTTAACAGTAAACAGAAATCTAAACTTGAAAGCGATCCCCTAGTGGTTTTATCAGAAAGATTTGAAAAAGAAACCAAAAAGGGCAATGAAAACAAGATGATTTCTTCGAATCTAAATTTGACACCACTTCGTACAGTTTCCACATATTTTTCACAGAGTACTGATAAAGTATGTGCATATTAATTAAATTGCGATGTGCCTCAGTGGAATTGGGCTTTTGACTTATTGTGTTTGTAGAGCAACGCGCTCTATTTTGACCCAGACAGGCTACTTCAACAAGGTCCTCTTCTACAAGGTTCCCGTTATAGTGTTTTGTCACAGAGCCTTTTGTTAAAAAAATAAAATGGTTCTATGTATTAGGTTTCCCCTTTCCGAACCTTTCAGGTCGGATTCTGCAATCATACCAGGACGAGACCTACGGGTGAAAGCTCTGGTTTAGTACAATAGTCTTACCACTGGGGACAGTCAGAACGAAATGTCTAATGAAACGCAGCAGACAATAATGGTTATGTTGTGACACGGGGACACGATTTATTCGCAGCCATTTTGAAGGTGCGCTGGTGTTGGTAAATGCATTGACCGGAATCAGTTAACGACTCCGGATTATGTCAGAGTTATGATAGCACGGAGTGGTGTTTCCCACCGGACGAAATGAGTATAGCGTGCGTTCCAGATATTAATGATGGAAATATGGGAGTTGAGCTTGAATTGAACATCGTCAGAATTATGGGGTGGTGGTGGTGGTGGTGGTGGTGGTGGTGGTGGTGGTGGTGGTGGTGATAGTGATGGTGGTGGAGGAGGAGGGCCTTCTTCTGTTGGTAAGTCATTGCATCACTTGCGTGAGCTTCTTCTGCACGCTCAAAGTTTCGCTACCTCCGGCTTTAAAGCTGGCTTTACCCCCAAATCACCCATTTCTTGTAACAGAAACCTTTGATTCTTAAAGATCCATGCCTTAAAGAACATGTGTAAAAGCGAAATTCAATTATTACACTTTTTTCAAACTCACATTTATTTTCATACTTCATGAAAATTTCAAAACAATACATAACAAACAAGTTGAATTACAGAAGTATAACCATAAATGCATATATATACATACATTATAAAATATAAATGCATAAACATTTACAACGCAGAAAATAAAACAAGTATGGAGCCAGGGATTGTGGCGAGATGGGCGATGGACAGACATATATAAAGTTAACAGGAACAAGAACGTACGGACCGACTGAAAAATGACAGAAATGATGAAAAAAAAGAGTATAATATTAAAAAAGGGAACATTTCCGGAGAATGCCGTTGAGAATAAGCTATGTCATATACTGGGAGAGGAGAGCTCTTTTATGGGTGCTGAGAAAAAAATGGCCGATGGTTCTGGCAACTAAACAAAGCCACATCGCCAAAACTAGGGTAGAACTTTAAGGGCACAAAGGGGTGCACCAATTTTTCTGGAAGGGGCGGGGGCACTCCTGGCCCGTTAAAAATGTAGTTTCCGTTTGCATTTTTCTTTTAAAAGCCCCCCTTTCTGTGCACTTGTTATGCCATATACTATTTTTATACTATATTCTGACGTGAAGGCTAAAATAAAAACATTGTCTGCGTGTAAATGTAAATGTAGTTTTAAAAACAATTAATTTATCACACTAAAGCTTATAAAGTGTTAATAATTTACTCTGGAATTCCGGGGGGGGGGGGCACGGCGACCATTGGGGGCATTTGCTACGCCACTGCAAAGCCAACGTGGGTTTGAGATTGGCATTTAGGAAGCTGTAATTATGTAAAATATATACTTATATATCTACGATATTATATATATCTACACTATAATAATTACACTAAAAACAACAAAATTAAACTAATGTTAGTACAAATGAAAACAAACAAACTTTAAGTCTTTTGGACACCATGAAAAAAACCTAACAACAATTTCGCCTTCAATCGTTTTATAGCATATTGTATCTTGAACGTGTCAAACCGGACTTTCGAAGACAAATTCAAAAACATCAAAATACCACAAAATGAAACGAGACAGCCCTCGTGGCTCGGGCCATTTCAATGCGCATTAGTTGTTTCAACAAATACAACTCCCTTTGATGGTCTTTCTATTCAACCGATACTGTTTGTAGCAGCTCACAGTGCAAGGGCCTTTAGCCCGTCGTTTCTTATTACGCCCGTCTGCGTTTCTGCCCCCTTATCAAAATGCAATGTGTCAATTAATTTGTTTTCATGATGCCGAGCTTTGAGACGCGTGTGTTATAAAAGTCTTTGACGTTTTTCCGGTCCCGGCTCGTGTGTTTGATTTCCGAAGTGTTTGATTTCCGAAAGAAGAGTAAGGTATTGATTATTTTTTTGTATTTGTTTTTGGAAAGTGTCAGACTTTCTACGTTGAAGCCTCCCGTTGAGTTTGCCAAAATGTTTACATTTTTGAATGAAGTTGTGCATGTTTTTATCCTCGTTTTAAATACCCCCCCCCCCCGATTAAGTTGGTAAATCCCCGTGAGTTGGTACTGTATCCCGTTGGCCTGAATTACATCTGTGGGAAGAAGACAAGGAATAAATATTCATAATTGTGCAAAGAAAACCAAGTTCGAAGAATTTACACTATGATTGACGTTGTACGTGTTTTTATCCCCCTTTTTAAAATCAAGCGTTGTTTAAAGAAAGTATGAGCCTTTCCCCGATTTTTTCAAACCAAAAGTTCTTTAAATTCTCAAAGTTCCCGTTTCTATATCCAATAGGCCTGAAAAAGCAAGCGAGAAGTAGACAACGAAGACATGTTCAGAGTTGTACGTAGTCAGGTATAGGGATTAACAATCGCATCCACAATGCTCTGGTTCGTGTTGGGGAAACAAACCATTATGAAACGAACCACTGAGAACGACGTTAAATTGTACAATGCTCTGGCTCGGGTTGGGAAGCTAACCATTGGGAACGAGGTTGAACTGTACAAAGTTCTGGCTCATGTTGGGAAAAGAAACCATTGAGAACGACGTTAAATTGTACAATGCTCTGGCTCGTGTTGGGAATCTAACCATTGAGAACGAGGTTGAACTGCACAATGCTCCGGTTCATGTTAAATGCAGGATTGTGTCATGTCATGTATGATGCGTTGTGTATAATATTTTGTGTATGAAAACGAGTATTGTTATGGACGGTTTGGCCGCCCAACCCAAAGGATCTCTAAACTCAGCAAATATCACAATTTGAACACTTGCTCCTTGAGTTTCTACAACTTAGGGTGTTTTATTCAAACAACCAATTCGTTTTTACAGAAGGAGCTTAATTTTACTGAATCCATAAATTGAATGGTGGACGACTCTGCAGCGCCCTCGACGGAAACAGACTGCCAGTTGACGGCTTGGTATTGTCACGGTGTTACACAATTTATGCAAGTTTGTCTACCTCCATACAACAATCAGGTTTAAACAAACACCATGGATAGTTGAGCGTAAAACGAAACAGTCAATGGATACACGAAAGAAAAGAACAAAAAAAAATGTCAGGATGCCGAAGTATTATCACAGTATTCTCCACGGAAACCAGAAAGCAATGCCCGTGGACATACTGTCCATTTTTGAATAGAAAAGGGTAATGTGCATGAGCTTTCTCAAACTCGCTGATACAATCTCTTTAAAAAAGTCCGTATAGGTTTTTCCTCCCTCCGGAAGAAGTTTTCGACCGTCTGCTTCCGAAGCTGTCTTCGAGGTTAAAGGTACGCGATGCCTTTCGATAGGGCGCTTTTGGCCATGAAATGCGTTTGTTTTGAAATAAATAATGTTTGGAAAGATATTTTAAAACAAAAATTAAAAGTGTGAAGAGGACAGTTTTCGTTTTTTTTTTTTTTTTTTTTTTTTTTTTTTTTTTTTTAAATCACTACTCACTAATAGCATTATATTTAAGGTGTTTTGTAAACGAACAACTATTGAAAAAAAGATAAGGAGCAACAATTTGGAGAGAATTGTAGACAATGTGCCTCTTGCCTCTTGAAATTCTACCTCCATTTCTTGCGAATATAGATGCATACATTATGCCGGTCACGTCTGAGCGTTTGAGGAAAGTGAGTGGCGTTTGCCAATTACCTTGACGGAGAGCTGAGCAACTGTATTTAAAGATAAACAGCACACATGCCGATCGGTTTTTGTTCTGGGAGGGGGGAAATTGATTTGTTTAGTCTGAACGCTTACTGAATAGTAAGTTCATACCACAGTACCAATCCCAGAAGTACCTTTGTCTGAAATACTAACAGTCTCTGATCAACAGAGTGTGGGTTCGAGTCCCGGCCATGACACTTGGTGTCCTTGAGCAAAATACTTTTCCCCATTTTATAAAATTAAGCACGCATATTTTAATTACAAAACATAAACAGTTTGTCATTGATTTCCAGATTCAAAAATGTTACGATCAAATGGAATGGTCACAGGAAGATTCGATGGTCCATTACATGAAACTAGATACATAAAAAGTATACCTTCAAAAATAAAGCCGGTTTGACCCTCTTAAAAACAAACAAACAAACAAACAAACAAACAAACACCCCAACAAACAAACAAACAAACAAACACCACAACAAACAAAGAAACAAAGAAAGAAAGAAAGAAAGAAAGAAACAAACAAACAAACATGTTTGTAACAAACAAGTGTGTAACAAACAAGACTCCGTAGTTCGAGGACGATCCTTTGTATTTTCCTTCTTTGTCCTCCTCTAGCATCCGGATCCGTTTTATGCAAAAGTTCTCGGAAACACATCCACACGCAATTTAAACTCCACAGCGGGGGTCATTAAACCCTTACAATGATTGCAATTATCGCTAGAAGTAGAAGTGCTACAAATCGGCCCTTCGAGGAAGTCCTACGAAGCCTTATCACGTGACCTCATTATCAAGGGTTTAATGACGTTACTTCAGCTAGAAACCATGCCATTTAATTAATCAAACCTTACTTTTGAACTGAAATTTTCAGACAAATGACCCTAATCTTTGAAGATTCACACCCCCCTGAAACGATCTTGTCACGAAGAGGGGTGTGAGGGGGGGGGGGGTCATCCTTGAATCTCTCGTCTTCCCTCAAAACGGTTTGCGTTTGTTTTGTTTGTTTGTTTGTTTTTGTGGGTTAGGGTAAATCAACTGTATTTAACACTCCTTTTTTGTGCGCTACATATTTGGCAGCGCAGGCTGTATACTCCCAAGGGAGCTGAGATGGTTTAAGGAATGAAATAAATGGCCCTGTAACCAGGGGTAATAGTGTTGGAGCGCAATGAGCATAAATGAATAATGCAATTGAGCGCCACATAAAAAGCCACTAGTAGTATTATTGTTATTATTGTAACTATTACATGTTTTAGCTATCACCGAACACTTTAATAAAACTTGACCACAGTACAAAAAAAAAAAATTAAGGATGAGAAATATTACCATAATTATTTCATCCGGAACGGTTTCCTGAAATGTTTGCAGTGTTATAAATGGGTCAGGGGCCTGCCGTGATCAAATACCAAAAAAAAAAAAAAATTCGAGGAAAAGCCTTAAAAGGGAAATGACCCAATTCCCGTTTTTTTAAAGTTTTTTTTTACACCCTTCAACATATTTCGAGATTTAAATATCAGCCGCTACTGAAAATGTCAAAAGCAAATTTGACAAAAACACACACAAAAACTCACAGATATTGTGTTGATACCCCCGTCTCGACGGTTTAATTAAAATTATGATTTAACATAGAATGGTTCAATTTCATACTTTCTCTCCCCCCCCCCCATCCCTGGTTATTGCACTTCCTATCGATGAGAATATATGAGTTGTACACACTTGAAGAAGCGATGGCAGTGAAGAGGCCGCACAATATTAAATGTCTTTCCAATACGTCAAAGCGGTGATCACGCACACCACATTATCTGAATCCAACCTTGGAATGAAAAACCACAGTACAGTTTCGCTCCCTCGCCAGCACGAGTGCTACGACAAACACTTCACTATTTGCACTCATGCCTTAGCTCACACAGGCGCTTAAAGGCACTGGACACGTTTGGGTAATTACTCAAAACAAGTATTAGCTTAAAAACTTACTTGGTAACGAGCAACGGAGAGCTACTGATAGTATGAAACATTGTGGGAAACGGCTCCCTCTGAAGTAACGTAGTTTTTGAGAAAGAGGTAATTTCTCATTAAGACGTTCAAAGACTTCTGACCAGAAGTCTTTTATTATGCACCTGAAAGCACACAAATTTGTGCAACGAGGGTGTTTTTTCTTTCATTGTTTTCTTGCAACTGCGATGACCAATTGAGTAAAAATTTTCACAGATTTGTTATTTTATGCATATGATGGGATACACCAAGTGAGAATACTGGTTTTGACAATTACCAAAAGGTGTCCAGTGCCTTTAAGCCAAGTCGCCACAAGGCTTGCTAGGAATCGTCGATGTTTTTTAATGGTTCAAGAAATGAGCAGATGTTAGAATTTAAAGATCCGTATCACCGGATGTGAGTGAAGTTAAGTTGTTCAACAAATAATCATTTCAAAAAAAAAAATTGGTCCCTGACGCGCGACTGTTCAGAGCAAGCGCATCTGACATGTAATTGGCATTATAAACACAATATCCAGACATCTGCATATTTATTGTTTATTTAATTCGAGCTTAAGCTTCAATGTTGCTCGCGTTAAAGACATTGCTCTCCAGGGTTATGGTTTTGATTTCCATTTTGTATGCAACCTCAAAATGAGTTGCAAAAGGAACTCGGTGATGACAAACATTGGCAGTATTGAGTGAGAAAATGATTTGTTAAAATTGTTGTACAATCTGAAAAAATATACACACAAAAAAGGAAATTAATTACTTAGACTTTTTACTATAATATCCTTGTCAGGTATGGCTTCAGAGTTAAACAACTTTCACTGCCTTGATTGCTCTCCAAAGTTTTGATGGTTACATATAATGCAGCTATTGCTAAGTGAGGGTCAACTGTGGATATCGGGCACCCTAAAGTTCATGGGAATGCGCAATGGCGTAGCACATCTACTAGAATGTAGCTTTCCACAAATACTGCCGATTAATCCTTTGAGTAAAAATGTTAGGCACAACAACGATTACACTCGATCATAACAGGATGAAGATGAAACTATTTCTTTTAATAACCCTTCAATGACCTTCTTGTATCTTTATTGTTGAATTAGATTGAAAGAAACAGACCGGGGCACACTCTAAAATCGTCCAACTTAAAGGTATTGTACACTTTTGGTAACAGCTCAAAATCAGTGTCCACATTCTGTGTGGTTAAACATATGCATGAACAAACAAACCTGTGAAAGTTTGAGCTCAATTGGTCATCGAGGTCACGAGAAAATAGTGAAAAGAGATCTTATGTGTTTTCTGTTTTTTTCAAATTATCGCGCGCGATAATTACTATTGTTTTACTCGTTACTCAGAAACGATAGCATTTTAGGCAGAAATATTTTAAGGAACCCTTTCTACCATTACTTACTTTAAATCATGTAAGTTATGTGTGAATCTGTGAACATTTGTGTTTTCGATCTTACCAATAGTGTACAGGGCCTTTAAAGGCACTGGACACTATGGGTAATTACTCAAAATAATTGTTAGCATGAAAACTTACTTGGTAACGAGCAGTGGAGAGCTGTTGATAGTATAAAACATTGTGAGAAACGGCTCCCTCTGAAGTAACGTAGTTTTTGAGAGAGAAGTAATTTCTTAGTAAAATATTTGAATTGATTTTGAGACCTCACGCGTGAGGTCTCGAAATCAAGCATCTGAAAGCACACAACTTCGTGTGACAAGGGTGTTTTTTTCTTCCATTGTTATCTCGCAACATCGACGACCAAATGAGTTCAAATTTTCACAGGTTTGTTATTTTGTGCATTATGTTGAGATACACCAAGTGAGGATACTGGTCTTTGACAATTACCAAAGGTGTCCAGTGTCTTTAAGAAAAATTGACCCATATTCGGGGTTTAGTGGAGCCTGACATTTTTCTGGGTCAGTTAGACCCGGATTATGTGTCATAACGACCCCAAAGTGGATAGAAACAGTTGAACTTCATTTAAGGTGTACACAAATAAGTTACGCTTGACTCACAAAGGGCTTGGGGGACAACAAGGGACAAAAACGTTAATGAGTCTTTTTCGAAGTCATTTGTTTTTCTAATTCAGTTTTTTTTTTAATTTTAATTAAAACAAAACATTTTTTTTTAAGGAAAACAAAAATTAAAAAAAGGGTTCGTTATAGATATCAATGTTTTTTTTCTGATAATTTTGGTGACCTCTTAAAATGTTTGCTTTATTTCGTTTCACCAACTAAACACGAATCTTCCTTACTTAGGCCCAAGTCTTTGGTAAATTAGGATGTAAAACATTCAAAAACAGTATTTTTTTTATCAAGTTCAAAGCATCAATTGTCCATTATAAGAAAACTAGTTGAAAACCCTGAGATTTTGAAGGATAGTGGCGTATTAAAAAAAAACGTTCCACTTTAGACAGTCGTTTTCTTCTATTGCTTTCAGTTCTTGGCGTCGGTGACGACAGGAACTAATTTAAAAATGAGATGAAATACACATTTTTTTGTGTTTAATTTATTCGCCATTGCATTCAACGGGACTAATGGTAACATCAGCCAAAAGCTCAAGAAACAAAGCACACTATATATGTTATATATTTGTTTGCCATAACGATGTCTGTCTGGGTTGGTTTTTATGGGCTGTGTTATTCCAAGCGCCCCGCGGGGGGGGGGGGACGACAATTTGCGGAGTTGTCAATATTTCGTTTCACTACTTTAGGAAACTCCAACCCTGAAACTCTACTCTCTGAATGCCGCACAGCATTGTAACGAATACGCTGGGGGAGTAATTTGCACGGTTTTGATGATTTTAAATTGGGAATAATTGGTTCCTTATTCACTTTATTTTACTTATTCAACCCAATAAAACTTAGCCCTATAGAACCAATAACTTCCCTTGATCTATTTGATGATTTTGATACTATCATTAATAACTGACTATTAATTACTTTTTTCTTTTTATTATTCTAATCAATTAATGTGTTTATCATCTTTGCTAATACATTTCCTTTTGAAGGACCGTTGACACTGCCTTTTGACCAACAATATTTTAAGTTCGTTGAATTATTATTATTACCAATTTTGTTATGTGTTTAATTAGAACATCGCAACATTACAAAACGCATGAAACAAAACTTCAATCAACCCCAAAACAGAAGCAAAACGGGGTAAATTCTCTGGTTTTACTAAAGCACTTACTGCCCAGTGCTTTTCGAGTTCCGAGGCGAAAATAAAATGGAGCCTCGGAAATTATTCGAACCCGGAATATTACAAATGTGAACATCAACAGCCTTTTTTTCTGGAAACCTTCCTGAACGGGCGATACTGTTTACAAATAAGTGACTTTCATCCCAATGTACGCAATCTGGTGAACGCGGCAAGTCAACGCAACCCAACCCGCCTGGAAATGTAGTTATTTTGGCCCATCATTTTGTTACGTCGTTGTTACCTCGATTGAAGGTGAATTCGAAAGTGATTGCCAGGGGTATTGGGTATTTTCTGCTTACAGTAGTGAAGTGAAAGAATGGCTCAACAGCCGGAGGGTTTACTCCGACGGTTGTTTCGTGTATCTTTATAGCAGAGGTAAAACAAAAAAATGATTCGAGTGTTAAAATAAGTGCCCCGCCCCCTTCCCTCAGAATCATTGCCCAACTTTTCATGCCCCAAATGAGGTCGAAAAACTACACAACTAGATGGTTTAATACATTAAATAATAGCCAAAATGTATGTAATTGCCACCCCCCCCTTTGCATTAACCAGCCTCAACCCAACCAGAAAGCCAGTAAAAACAGTGTTTTTTTGCACTCAGATTGACTTTCCCTCTTTATTTCCATTATCCGTAATTAAATGGGTAAGTCGGGCGAACGTAATTAGAAGGTGTTTAATTATACAGTGTGTTTGAGAAAACTCTTCATTAAAGGGACACGTTGCATTCGGAGTGGTGGCGCTTTTGGGCTATAAAAAGCGTTTGTTATGAAATATTATGGTTAAAAAGATGTTTTAAAAGTAGAATTAAAATGTTCCACACAAATATGACTCGAGGTTGTATGGTTCTTTCCAACCATACTCATTTCACAACAAACGCTTTTTGAATGTTCATACTTCCAAATCAAGGCAACGTGTACTTTTTAAATATTTAGGTTTGGTCTAGTTCAGATTGAAAGCTTACCCTACCCCAGCAGTATGACCGGTTCAAATAAAATCTCGGTATAAAACGACTAGAAGCATTTCACAAACTTTGCTACCACCAAAGAGCTGCATTTTTTTTGGCGGTATACGATCGGTACCTTGGTTACAACAGGTCATACGCAAAAGAGCCATTTTCTTTTTTATAGATACGCCGCAATGCATCTTGGGAAACTGGGTACAGTGAGAGTCATGCGGTAGTTTATTTGTAACTGTGTGTCAGGTTTTATAGTTGGTGTGCAGCATTCCTCCAAAATCAGTGTGTCTGTGGTCCAGTGTGTCTGCTGGTGTTGCTTGGACTCTGACTTCACCCATGATCCCTTGTGCACCGATCATGCGCAATGGCCTTTACTGAGAAGATACTGAGGGGAGCGATTTTTTTTTCTGCAGCACACGTCGGAGTATGGAGTCGTATCCCTTAACTGTTGACTCCATAGCCGACATGTGCTGCAGAACATAAATTTGCCTGAGGGTATCCTCCCCCTCAAGTTCTTATACTTTAACACGCTGTTTTTCCGCCGTGTAAAGAAGACCCCCCCCACCCCCCTCTTAAAATCCTCTAAATAATTCCAGGGATTCAAAGCACACAGTGAATACCCAATAGGGGGTGCACCGTGCCCAATATCGAGCACGAAATTGGACATGCATAAGGGCAGTGGAGGGATAAGCTCAAGTCGAGTTTTGGGTCATCGAAACTGGACTTACACACGGTGCTTGGAACATTCAAAACTCAGCTGCAGCGATGGTATACTGTGATGTATAACAAAAAAGGGGGAAAACATCAACAACAAAAAATGTTCCCTGTGACATTGGCTATCAGCGAAGCAACGCTTACAATTTTTATGATTGCCCTTCTATCATCCACGGTTCTATCATACATCACTGATCTCGTCCATGAATACACACCTGGTCGTACATCACGCTCCTCTTCATACTGGCTTCTCAGCCACGCTTGTGCAAGCAGAACAATTTTTACGGGGACCGATCATTTGCTGCATCATCGATTACAGTCTGGTACAGTTTCCCTCATGGCATCGTGCTACAGCCACATCCATACCAATTAAGTTATGGAATAAATTTACATCATTATACAATATATATAGGAACTACCGAGTATATTTATGACAACCGCTAAAACTGTTCATTTGAAAATTAGCCCACCGTCAGGGGGCGCTCGAACCGTATAAACAAATGAATATTTGAGGTATAAAAGAACATCCTCTTTTCCCTGCCTGTCGCAGTAGCTATGATCCATGGTTGATAAACAGCAACCATTACTAAAACGTCTGCATTTATGTCTATAAGTTAATACTCGTTCCTCGCTTATTCCTGATCAAACATTAACAAGTATACGTTTGTGTGTAATTTAATCCATTTTTGTTTCCATTGTACGAAGGTCCTGCTCATGGCAAAAGTTGATTTTATTTTACGCAGACTTTGAGCCTTGACGTCGACTGGAGCGGGGGCACAGTTTAGAAGCGCATGAAACGAGTTGCGATACTCCCGGTTCGAATGTTCATTTACTATGACATTACAAAGCTATCATACAGGGTTGGCAGTGCTGACAAAATAGTCCGCACACAGTGTTGATGTTTTGTGTGATCAATTCCATATACATGAAATAACAAACCTGTGACAATTTGGGTTGTGACAGTCAGTAGAAAACAGTGAAAAACATTGCATAATTTTCCGCATGTAAACACGTTGTCCTTATTTTGGCTGTAACAAAACCGAAATCAGCTCTTGCGTTCTGTTCAGGTTTCAGATGCAGTTTTCTCGAACATGACTTCATTACAGAGGGAAATATTTCACAGGAAATTAACGATTCTCGTACGACGAGCTTCTTAATCAGTAAGCTTTCAGACTAAAAATTAAACTACGATGTTTTTATCCTCACCGATAACCAACTTTAAAGAGCCCACCAACCACAATTAACCTACATGGTGTTTGAAGCTTTGCATGGTGTGGAGAATAAGAGAAACTATAAATATAAATATAAATATGAATAGTAAACTTGCGGGTACAACCCATGGTTGTACCCATTCATATTTATATTTATATTTTTAGTTTCTCTCACAATTAACCTGTTGACGAAAGTCACTAAACGTAACTGCTAATCCGCCTTGAGGAGAGACTGGTTCTAAATTAATTACGTCATTTGTACGCCTGGGGACTGCTGTCCTCGAGCTAATGTGATACAATCTGTTTTTACGATTTACACTTTCCCATGATGGTACAATTAATTACGAAGGTATTATATCACACGGCCCAGTAGAAGTACATAATGCCCAATACTCATCCATTTATTGGGTAATGACGCCCATACGTTCGAGGGTAATGCCGTTGGTGCAACTCGAGTAGTTCTCGTCACCATTGCCCCAGCGCCCCTATGGGAATTGTGGTTCCGTATCACTAAACAGGTACTGTGCTTCGAGTTTAACTGCTCACCCGATTAAGTAATATCATAATATAATATTACAAAACATGGCTATACAGTTTATAACTGGAAGCACAGAACTTTTCACAAGACGATATTATAGACTTGTTGCAAATCGATTCACCCTCTGAAAAACCACACATCTGCCCCGTCTGGCCTTGTTGATGCCAGCCAGGTTGTTAAACGTGTGTGGGCACAAGAATGGTTCAATGTTCGAGTCCCCATCAAGTGCCTGGCTAGATTGACAGCAAAGCACCAGATCATCTGCACAGTTTTATCCATCCTATATCATCGATTGATGCAAATTACCACAGGGCCTAAAGGGCTCCCTCAAACTGTCCCCTTGCAGAAAGGGGTTAAGTGGTTGGGTCGAGTATTTGAGCCAGGTAATAGTGCTACGTGAAGTATTAAAAAAAAAAAAAAAAAAAAAAAATGCATTGATCAATCTACCAGACGCAACAACAACAAATATCGCGGCAAGTATAGCTTCACCCAACTTAAACCCATACAGTGAATGTGATTTAGGATGGCTGGATTGTTGTTTTTAGGGTCGCGGTTCTGGTCTCAACGGCAACATTGCCAATTTGTGTTTAGTTTTTATAACTCCCTGTTGTATCATTATAACTTCGGTCTGTTGTGGCATACCTTGAATCACATTGCGTATACACGCACACATTATCGTGTGTGCTCTGTGCTGTACATTTTACCGATCGACGGGCGCCCAATCCCCCCCTGCCCTCCCATGGTCAGAAATTAATTATTTTCTGACCAGAATTTATAATTTTAGTTCCCCATGGTGTGTTTGCATCAGCGATTTCTGGGAAAAAAAATCACCCAACGATCAGGGCAATGTGAAATGATGTCATAGGCGCGTGGGGGATATATGGCACAGACAAACCTAGGGGACATACCTCTTATCATCAATAAAAACAGTTAAATCGCTCACTATCGATCACATACGATGACAGACGGTGCAGTATTTGAGCTGAGGTTTAGACGTGGATCCATTTCAGCAACAGGTACTAAAAAATGTTGACTGTTTTCACTTTTATTACATTAATGGTTTTATGGCTTCTAACTGGCACTCCCGAACAAGGGTATTGACAAAATATAGGGAGACCGCCAACAAAGATAGCAAGGTTGGTGGAGCACCGGCAAGTTAATCCGGAGGTCGTTGGTTCAAATCCCGCTCTCTTCAATTTTTCCTCTTTCAACCCAAATTTATTTGATTACATAACACACAAATGACTGTAATTTTTTAAGGAAACTAAAAACTAAACTGTCTGTCAATATGTTCAGTTAACAGATGATAAGACCAATCAATCGGAGAGCATATCTGTATTCGCAACAACAAGCTGCACTCTAAAAATAAAACTCCCTGGTCAGAAATGACCCGGATTCCAGGTCCCGGAAGACCTGGGGTCGATTTCACAAAACTCTTCCTAACTTAGGACTAGTCCTAAGTACTGGTCCTAACTTAGGACTAGTCCTATCTCTTAGCATTGCCTCGGACTAGTCCTAAGTTAGGAAGAGTTTTGTGAAATCGACCCCTGGCCTATTTCTGGGTCAGGCCGACCCGGAAAGTGGTTAGAAATGGGATTTTAACTCAGATTCTGCGTCTTTTTGACCAACTTTTGTTTGTCATTTTTGACACATCTTCCGGGTCATACTGACTGGCGGGTCATACTCACTTAAAAAAAAACACATTGGAATACATACCGCAGGCACGGTGCCAAAATGGGCGTGGTTTGACTTGGCGTTTTTGCGAAGTGACGTAACCAATTCATTTACAATTTTTACGAAGTGACAAACCTAAATATGCTTTGGTCTGTTTTGAGTGTGTTTTTTTTTTACGAAGAGACAATTTTGTTTAGGAATTACTTACTCATCGCAAAATTGAAAAAACAGAATGCTGACAGCTATGTATGACTAAAGAAACCAGCTTTAGTTTGGCAGCGGGTCTAAATCGTCGCTTCATGAAAACGGCGATGAAATGTTGCGTAATGACAACATCCTCTCAGCAAATCGAAAGGTTTTTGTCGTTACCAGTTCGACAAATTTCAATTTCCACCCGTGCCTTTTGGGTTCTTCACACTTCTCACGAATTTTCTACCGCACTGTCAATGTCGCGGTAATCATCCCGTTTGGTTTGTGTCTTATGTTACTTTGCAACGTGCTCCATTGGATTAGAAACCCCCCTTTTCACAAATTGATCTTCATCTTTACTTAAGTTCCTCTCAGTAAAAGTTGCCATATCGGCAACGTTTATTTTCCCCCTAAGCACAAGGATGGCAGCTGCAGCTGCGGCACAAGTGTCTTCCAAGCACTTGGGTAAGTCGATAGATGGGTTGAGATTACATTCAGAAGTCAATGAAAGCAATCTCTCCAAAACCCCTCTAAATGTAAAAAAGTAACTGACCATTCAATTTATAAGTCAAAAGGTACAGAAACGGTACACCATATTTTGTTCTTATGGGAAGAAAACTCACACGTGAAACTTCAGCCAAAAAAAACGTGTTTTCTTTTTGTTTAAAGGCAGTGTGTACTTTTGGTAATTACTCCAAAAAATTAATGACCACACAAACTTACTTGGTGAAGGGCACTTGAGAGCTGTTGATGTTAAAAAACAATGTTGGAAACGACACCTTTTAAAGTAATGTAGTTTAAGAGAAAGAGGTAATTGTTCACCCCAAAATTTGAATCTGAGAACGGCCTCAGGCATGAGATAATTCTCAAGCATCTGAAAAAACACAATTCTATGCAAAAAGGGGTTTTGTCATCATTTTCTTGCAACTTTGATTTCTAATTAAGCCAACATTTTCACAGGTTTATTATCTTATGCACAATGTTGAGACACACCGAGTGAGGAAACTGGTCTTTGACAGTTACCAATAGTATACCCTTCCTTGAAATCGGGGCCCTATTTCATAGAAGTGCTTTAAGCAGAAAATATTGCTTAACAATTTTCTGCTGAGCAAAAGTAGGCAGGGGACCAGTCACAGATTGTACATGTGACAAGGTATTTTTTGCTGGTAACCTTATTATATTTATGTTTTAATGTGTTATGTAAAAGCCATTCATGGAAAGAGGCTAAAGAAGAAAGCATTTAATCAAGATAAAAATAACTAAATGGAGCTGAAGGTAGGAATTGATATTCCTCTTAAAACAGTCTAGGTTTGTAGGATGGAGGGAAACATGCACTAGGCAAGGAGTTCCAGGGGTCGATTTCACCAAACTTAGGACTAAGTTAGGACCAGTACTTAGGACTAGTCCTATCTCTTAGCATTGCCCAGGACTAGTCCTAAGTTCGGAAGAGTTTTGTGAAATCGACCCCAGGGAGATGCAGTACGTGGAATAAAAGCTGTTGGAATGGCTCTTTTTTTTCGCCACCCCAACAAATCACTAGTGTGTGGTTGAGAGCAAGCAGAAAGCCTGGCTTCACACTCAAACAACCAGATAGGAGGAACCAGGTCGGTAAGCATAACCTATAATTGTACTTAGCTATGTTTTTCCTCATGAGCGCCTCTGTGCAATTGAGCCCTGGTAGCAATTCAATACAGGTGTATTTAATTGGTTAAATATTATCGACAACATGTTTAAATGTAAATGTACAACTCTTAATACCACGACTACTTCCTTTGCGTAACCTTTTGATAAATCTGGATGCAAATGCCAAATAGCTGAGAGATATTTCCCATCTGAAATATTCATGACAAAATGAAATGCATGCACGTGTATCAACATCAAGAACAATGTTAAACCTCTCGTCTCGTCCCACGACCAAAGCCTCTGCACTGATAGAGGTTACAATCTGCAAGACGCTTGCAGTAACTCAACAAAATCATGGTTCTACAGGATGTAGTTCTTCTGAAGACGAACAAAGTGTACTGCTCGAAGCTTCGAGAGCAAAGACTTCTCCCAGAAGTGATTTATATACACTTGCTTGTATCCCACAGTTACTACTACTCGTAATTGTCATTTCTTTGTATCTACTCAATGCACAGCTTTAAAGACACTGGACACCTTTGGCAATATTGTCAAAGACCAGTCTTCTCACTTGGTGTATCTCAGCATATGCACAAAATAACAAACCTGTGAAAATTTGAACTCAATTTGGTCGTCGAAGTTGCGAGATAATAATGGAAGAAAAAACACCCTTGTCACACAAAGCTGTGTGCTTTCAGATGCTTGATTCTAGACCTCACGCGTGAGGTCTCAAAATCAATTCAAATATTTTACTGAGAAATTACTTCTTTCTCAAAAACTACGTTACTTCAGAGGGAGCCGTTTCTCACAATGTTCGTATACTATCAACAGCTCTCCATTGCTCGTTACCAAGTAAGTTTTTATGCTAACAATTATTTTGAGTAATCACCAATAGTGTCCAGTTAAACATCACATTCATACAGGCTTTGATTTGTGTACATAATAACGTCCTCTTCGTGAGTATTGTCATCAAATATATTCAGCTGACTTCAGGTTGGGGAGAAACAACTCGAGACCAACCCGAGAACAGTAATTGCCTCGCGTTACAGTTGGTTTCTAATGTTGTTTTTTTTTCGTTTTTTTTTTTTTTTCGTTTAGTTTTTTAAAGCTTTATACTTATGTTCGTAATGGTTATATTCTTGACTGCTTCCAGTGCACCAGTATATCTGGTTATGTGAGTCGTGTTGCCGTGTCGCCTTCGAGAAAGACTCTACTTGGGTGGAAATGTCGGGCCACTAACTATTTTTTGCGGGTAAATTTTTAGGAATTTTTTTCAGAAAACTAAATATGGGCTATGCAGTTGATCAACATGCGACAATAGATGTTATTTTTTATTTAATTTTATTTTTTATTTTTTATTTATTTTTTTTTTATTTATTATTATTATTATTAATTTTTTTTTTTTTTTTTTTTGGGGGGGTTTAAATTTTATGCATACTTGTTTGTTGGGGGTGTTTGGTTGTTCGCTTGTTTTAGTTTTTTTCTCTCTCTTTGCTTCTTATAAAACACTAGCTGATGAGCGTTCCTTCTGAGCGCATTTTGCAGTGTACCGCTTTGGTGCGATTGATTAATTAGTTTCACGGCGAGTTAAAAAAAAAATTGGTTGATTTTTTTTTAGTGCGTTTTAAACTAGAAGATTGGCAAGAATATCCCTCTTGAAAAATCCTCTGATCTCTCGTTACGAGTAAGTACTAAAAATACGCATTGAATAACAACTGATAAGCTTTATAAGTGTAAAATAAAGTAGAGTAAAAATAGCAACGTACCTTTGTTTTTGAGGAAGCTTTTGTTTTGCCGGCTGAACTACGAACTATAGATCTCACGAACTTGTGTGAAAATGTGCTCGTACACGCATGTCCCGATTCCTCGCTGTCGATGATTAGGAACTGTTTCACTTTCTACCGCCGAGCAATCGACAGCATGTGGGTTGCAATATCAGTGTGGAAGTGGTTGGGGCTCCCAGCGGATATAAGGATGGGCGACGAATGACAGCTCGTCTCTTCCACTTTACAGGGCAGACGGAAAGCCAGTATGACGTCAGCAGAGGGCGCTGTGGGGAGGAAACAACACATTATCCAATGCCGTTGAGTTATGACGAGGATTAACTGTATGCGACACTAAGATATTTGGTCATCCTCGCAATAAATTATGAAATTACTTGTAATTCCTTTCCTGGGATTAGAAATTCCGAAAACCTACTGGAGTGTCCAGAAAAACACTTGTGCTCTGTTACAACTTGGAAAGAATTGATGGCAGTGATGTCAAGCTGAAGGGATAACGTTTTTACCATGTGTCGTCTTAGTTTGACTTCTGTTTACTTTAGAATTATTAGCAGGAAGAGTGGAACCGTGTAGGAATGTCTGGCAGAGGTACGCAATGTTGCTATACGATAACTCCCAAGAATTGTTTTTTCCCTTCCATATTATATCTTCGTACTTCGCTGAGACGCGTATAATGTCACACACCATGATGTCAGACAGCGTATAGGATATCAATGTGTGTTTTACACATCGTCGCCGATTTCACGAAGCGACGATTTAGGCCGGCAGCCCCCAAAATACGTGTTTTTTTTAGAAAATCACAAGTTGAACTATTTTTCAAACTATTGTTTGAGACAAAGCTTAGGCCCTACAGTCTCTTCTAGTTTAGTGTCAAAATAAAGCTACATTTTTCAATCATACAGAACTGTCATAATTTGTTCAAGTGTGCGACTGTTTTGATAAGTATTTAATTCCTAAACAAGTTTGTCACGACGTAAAAAAAAAAAAAAAAAACTAGAGCGCAAGTGTTTGTCCAAACAAACACGAGGTGTTCGGCTATCAATGGGGTCAGTGTTGTAGTCAACGCGAGAGCTATTGCATTGAGTGGAATTTGGTGTCCTTACTGTTTTGTGGCGTGCCTAACAACCTACACACTTTAGCAAAAATCAGCACATGATTAAAAGCCTGGCGTTTGATGTTAGCGAGGTTTGCATGGACGACTGTTTTAAAGACTGACAAAGCTATTGCCGAAATCAGGTTACGAGACTCTTGAACAGAAACTAGAGTTTTGTATAGTTAGAACTTCCTGTTTGGACTGGAAGGAAAGGGGAGTGGGGTCATGCTTCAGGAATAAAATGTCAAGCGTGTAATAAGCTAGCAAGCAACCCAACTATATCAAGTATGCCATTCACTATTAAAAGCTAATTTATTGCTTCATGAAAACTTACTCTTTATTGATTCATTATAAATCACAAGTTCACACAAGCTATGTTGTTCAAGTTGACATTATTAAGCTAAAATATAATTATTAGAAATGTTCAAAGGATTTCAAATAAATTTGGATTCTCATTGAGTATCGATGGATGAAAAATGATTGTTCATAATACACTTGATGATGATAACCTTCAAATAAGTCAAGCATTGTGTAAGCTTTCAGTTGCAATTTATAAATGGCTCGCTTGATTTTTAGATATTGTTACTTGAGAAAAAATTGACTTGAGAAAAATTAAACCGTAGAAGACACTTGTTTGGAATGCAAGACAAAGGCACATCATGAAGATGCAAGTCTAAGCCTCTTGTGAAGTTTTTTAGACTGAAGTTAGACTGAAAAAACTGAGTCGAATACTATTTCAACCTCCATGGTGCATCATACAGTGACTTGGCAGGGAAATAAGGAATGGAACATAACAGCAAGTGTCACAATTTTCACTGTAGACCATTCCGGTACTGGATGTGCTGCATTCTGATGAAGAAAAAACAATGAACAGAGTATGACTTCACGAATAATCTTCAGACATTTTTTCATAACCTACCAAGTCTCAAAAAAAAAAATTCATATAACACAATAAAAATCATAGCACAATATTTTAAATGCATGAACAAATTTACAATAACTTATGTTTAGAATGTTTCAAAAATATGTAAACTTCTTTGAATAGAAATTCTCACAGCATTAGTTACGCAAAGTCATGTTATCCATACCAACAAAAAATGCAATGAATTACAAGGAAAATGGGCTCAACCAGAAGTATTTTTTCAATTCCTTTGGACATATTTTACCTCGCATAATTTGTGTCATTTTGAACCTTCAATAAACTACTGTAAATTTACCTCTCAAGAAAAGACCATCCATAATCATTGTTTTGGCCAGGTATAACCATAGTTGACAACTGACAGGAGCAGTGAAGACTAAAGATGGCTCATGTTAACAGCTGCAACTCCTTTCTGTGTACCAGTCCTGACCCAGTCATCAGCCTCTCGTCCCGCCATCAGACTCTGTTCCATATGTTCCTTGAACACTGTACTAACTGGTAAAATAAACAAAATTCGAGACTTAAAACATTTCAAGATTATAATTTAATACGTGGAAAGTGCCCATACTGATTTGGAAATGAATAACTTAAAAATCTTAACCTTTGGGGAAACTTCATCGAAAGGTTGTAACTTATCTATGGCATAATAATATTAATTTTATAGTTGATGGAACACATTCATCAAATCTTACCATTTTCTGACACTATTGACAGAGCCAACAATCATACCAATCCCCCATTGCCCAATTCTTCCTCCTCCATGATCATTAAACGACCCTTAGTTTTAAAAACGTCACTACTTGACACATTCATTTTGAAAAGAGATTATGCTGAAACCAAGCTTACCGTTGTATTCACCGTGTCGCGCCGATAAACACTGCCGTGAGTGCCGGTCTGAATCGCCCTTGACAAGCTGATGTCACGTCCGTTCATTTCATTCGGTGTATGGTCAAAACATAACAAATGTTAATCCTTTTTCTGCTTGAATTTTCTCATATAAGAAAAGTGATACGAATCACTGAAGCAGGTGGACATCTCAGTGAAACTAAGTCTTCAATTCCATAATCACCATCAAGCCACCAGAAGGGCGAAGAGGGAACAATTTGACGCCAAACATAGCACAGGTTGAGATAAACTCATTTCTGCAGTGTTGTGCCGCCATTGTTAAAAGTACGATGAACTAACTGTACATGTCCAAACGACGGGCACAGAAACACGCACAGCCTTCAATGCATGCAATGTGTAGGCGCACGCTCGTATGTCTACCTGTGTTCTTTCAGTTTCACTATCGTGCGTTGTCACGGTGGGTCAACTTAAACGTGCGCCTTTTTCGACCTGATGTAACGGTCAAAATATTGTCATCTCAGTGCAAAAGTTTGAGCAGGCTTAACGTTCTACACTGTGGTACAAAAAATAAACTAAAATAATGGGTAGTTTTTGAGATATGAATTTTTGAAATTTTCAACTTCCGATTTGAACCGGAAGTTAAGGTCAAATGGGGTCAAGTTTTGTGTACGGTTTGTTGAACTTTTAACGACCTGTCCGATGATGTGTCGATTGTAAAAATCCAACATGCGGTTCACGAGTTATGATTTTTTACAAATATTAAACTTTGATTTATTGTAATTCCAAACCTGATGACGTCATCATGACATCATCAAGTTTGTGTCGTCTTGATATTGAGGTTCAAATTTCTGATGAGTTTCAATGTTCAATTCAATTTCAATCTTGAGTTATGCCGTAAATAAGCCCGAAAGTGATGTTTTTCAAGAAAAAAACCCAAAGGCAAACTTCGACCCAGGGTAACGACCCGGAAGTAAAGGTCATACGATTTTGGTGTTAACTTTTTAAAGATTGCCCGTGTCTAGATCTATCATATGCCCAAATATAAAAAATGTGGCTAAAATATTCAGAGACATACAAGCATTGGCATGACGTCACTTTTTGAACCTAAATTTGCTTGTAATTTGACACCCGATGACGTCATCATGACGGCACAACTTTTAGAATCATCTACAAGTTAATATATACCTACATGTAAAGTTTCAAGATCATGTAAGTTTAACAACTATGCATTTGCCTGCGGACAAAAAACTCTGAGAAGAAGAATAAAAACTAAAAAAAAAAAAAAAAAAAAAAAAAAAAAAAAAAAAAAAAAAACACGAACAAAAACAATGAGTTGTTCGCGCTGTTGCACGAACACCTCAAATACAAAAATAAATAAAAACAGACTTGCCCGCGGAGCACTGTGTACAATTATTATCTAGGTTTGTCACTTCGATAAATGAACAGTTTCGTCACTTCGTAACAGCGCTTATTTTGGCACCGTGCCTGCGGTACGTATTCCAATGGATTTTAACTGCGATGTATGATTTGTCACTTCGTAAAAAAACAAACATTGAAAATACATCATTCGTTGGTTATTGTAATCAGTTTAATTGCGAAACGATTACGTTTTAGGTCCTGAAAGTTGGCGAAACAGCATTACGTAGTAAAAACACTAAAACCGATTTGCAAAGTTTTGCGATTTCTAACACATTTTTCACTGCGTAAAAAAACGACGATGACATGGCGTAGTACAGACTAGGTTGGAGATAATGTTTTGACGGACACAATTTGGACGGACTTTATTTTTCAAACATGATCGTGTACGCCGGGCGTATTTAGTTAGCTACACGAATCCGGCTGTACCACTCGGTTTTTCTCGAAACACATTATGAATTCTGTACTGCTTCTTGCAGGACAAACATGATGACGAAGGGCCAAATGGTGATCAATTATCGGGCCCGTTTCAGGTCAGCCCACAAGAGGGAGGGGAAGGGACTGGTAAAGCCTCTCGTGCGTTGCAAAGTATGGATTCCATAAATGCGTATTGGGATTGACTTGACTGCAAACGATCCAGCCTTCTGCAGTCAAGACAGATTGATGACAGCGATCACTGTACGCTGAAGTAACGTCCTAAATCATGCCATTCACGGGTCGTACTTATGAGGACGTTGGAGAAAAAAAATCCTATGCCAGACGGGCGCATTGGCATCTCAGTGTAGAGAGTTCCGGGACGATGGCGTGTTTACCGTTAACTCCACACCTGTCTGTGTGTAAAAAAGGGAATGAGTTTTGTAACTGATACAAAATCTGGTTTACTGAGTGAACGCAGCTGATGGGGAAAAACACTAGAAGTGTCGTTTAACTTTCCTTTTTTCTCTCCCTATGTTCTATTTTTGTATATATATATATATATTTTTTATAGGGTCTACAATCCGGACGTCAACTCAGTTTGCCGGCTCGCGAATTACGACCTAATTTGACAAACTCGACGATTGAAGCGCCGAGTACACGGGCCATTCCATCGACACGGGGAAAAATGCAAAGAATACGATGCAAAGTAAAAGCTCATAGCTTACCAGATGTTGGTCTCCGTGTAGGTGTGAATTGTTCGCAGGGCAAGAGCGTCAAAGCAAAATGAAGGCGTGAAGACGGTTCTCTTTATCGGGGATTTATACAAAGCCCCAAAACACATTCACGATTCACTTTGTATTTTGTCTGTTTGAAATTGGGCCGAGAAGAAAAGTTCACTTTGTATTGCCATTGTGCTTATAGCAACTTCAATGGATCTTCTGGCTCAACTTGATCACGTTTATGTTTTTTTTGTGTGTGGGCGTGTTTTTGTTTTTTCCCCTTTCTTTTTAACATTTTGTCTTTGTCTTTGTAAATCACACTATACAAAAAAAACTCTGGGACAGAATTCACATGGATTTTAGTCCCGTATGCCCTGACCAACATCTGGGTCAGTTTAACCCGGAATCGGTGTCAGGTCCGTATGACGCACAGTCTGGGTTAAAATCCCTGTAATCAATCATTTATCTAGATCAGCGTTTTTGGTACTTTTCTTTTCTTCATAATATTGATAACGTTTGACTCTTACAAAAACACAACAGGGCATTTAAACTGCAGAAGAATGTTTTGATACTGCAGGGTTTTCAGTTTCAAATTTAACACCCTTTTTTCAAATAAAACGCATATATCTCGGAATATTCTTTAAAAGGATTTTGACATGCCCGTCCCTTCGCGTAAACATTGCCGATATCTCTCAAGTTGCTCTACTTTAGGTATTTTTTTGCTACATGTTCCAATTCGCTATATTGTTGAGTTTTGCGAGAAGCCAAAACGGCAGGTCAGCACACGAGATGCAGTACGTGCACGGGATTTCTGGCTGCTCTTTATGCCTCCTGTCGCGCCCTGTGGGACCGGCTTTGTTGGCCCCAGGTTTAATTTTTCTTAACTTTGTATTTTTTTTTTTATCTCTGCATAGCGCCTCGGGACCCTGTTTTGGTTGAAAGCGCTATATAAAAACCGTCTATTATTTTTATATCTTATGTTCGCACATCCCACGCAGGAATATTAAAGAAAAGGCACTAGTCCGTACGGATTAACAGACTGTCATTCTGCACTGACAGCGAAGTGTTATAATTTCATAACACATAACAAAAATATAGAGTTGAGCAATTCTGTGAAGTACACTAAACTTGGTTTCATTTTCTCTATTTTATCATAGTTGTTATCCAGGGAAATTACAAAATTGTGCTTTCAAAAAAACTGACATTTGGAATGGTATTTACGTGGAAAGAATGGGTCCAATTTAATATTCAAATTTAGTTGATATTGCACATTTTGGCATCGATCAACCTTGGGAGGTGATTTAACCTTAGGAACAAAGTAGTGAAAACACCAAAATGTGCAACGTTACACGATTTTGTTTAAATTAATGTATTTCGTTTTTGTTTGCTTGTTTAATCTGTTTGTTGATGGTGGTGTTTTGTGTGTGTGTGTGTGTGTGTGTGTGTGTGTGTGTGTGTGTGTGGACGCACGGAAGGGCATATGTGGGGTCCTGACAACAATGGAACAATGGACCCCACAAGGTCATTTCAATAGGAACAATTGGGCCCCACAAGGGAATTCTTCAGAAAAGGGAATAATAGAACAACAATAGAAGTACCCCACATTCCGGATCCGTAAGGATGTGTGTGTGTGTGTGTGTGTGTGTGTGTGTGTGTGTGTGTGTGGTGTACACACAGAAGGGCATATGTGGGGTCCTGACAACAATGGAACAATGGACCCCACAAGGTCATTTCAATAGGAACAATTGGGCCCCACAAGGGAATTCTTCAGAAAAGGGAATAATAGAACAACAATAGCAGTACCCCACAAACCGGATCCGTAAGGATGTGTGTGTGTGTGTGTGTGAGTTTGTAGCGACATTCAAAACCGTGGACTTACAACAAAAGGGACAATAGGTCCACGTTTGCTATCACAAAGGAAAACAATGGGGTCCACGTTTGTCAGGACAAAGAGTTGAACAAAGGAGGGTCCACGATTGGAGGTCATTACACACTTGTGTGTGTGTGTGTGTGTGTGTGTGTGTGTGTGTGTGTGTGTGTGTACACACAGAAGGGCATATGTGGGGTCCTGACAACAATGGAACAATGGACCCCACAAGGTCATTTCAATAGGAACAATTGGGCCCCACAAGGGAATTCTTCAGAAAAGGGAATAATAGAACAACAATAGCAGTACCCCACAAACCGGATCCGTAAGGATGTGTGGGTGTGTGTGTGTGTGTGTGTTGAGGTGTTTGTTTGTTTGTTTGTTTGTTTGTGTGTTTGGGTGTTTGTATATGCAGCATGTATTTATTAAGTTTTAATTTGTTTATTTATTAATGTTTCTACTGTAAATTTTTCCGTTTTTTTTTCGTTTTCCCGTTTCTCGAGCTTTATGTTTTCCCGTACATTATTCTTTCACAATACTTTATTAGGTCAAGTTAAACAACCAACAAGGGAGTCTAACGGCTTATATAATATTTCACCAGATTGAGAGTGTTCAATTCCATTAGCTGACGACTACAGCACACAAACTATAAACCATTTTTGAGAAATCATAATAAGACGAAAATATTTGGATCCCCAGAGTCCGAAAGTGTTTTATTGGATAATGGGGTGGGAGTATTCGGGAATGCACCCAGGGACGGTGTGATTGTCTGTTTTGTCGATCACCGCCGGAATTTCAATTGCCTAGAATGTCAAGCATGTGGTGTTCAACTGCAAGGCTGGCGAAGGCGTTGACCACAGTTAACAATCAGTCAGGTCAACAATCTAAGAAATTTTCAAATCTCGGTTATAACTTTTTAAATTTTGTACCATATTTATTTTACTGTTTGTAATACCCTAACATTTTTTTTTCAATCTGTTTACCATGCTCTCTTATAGTATTATTTGGAGGGGAGTTGGTTTTATGCCTTTCGTCTCTATTATTTGTTTATACATGCTGAGCCTTCTCACTTTCCTTCTGGTTTCCAGTTGAGGTCACGGATTAAATTGGTGACTCGTGTATCTGGTGTTTTACTGTGATTATTTGTAGCGAAACGAGCCGCTTGCCTTTGTATCCCTTCGCGAGCTTGACTGTTCTTTTTTTACAATCAGGATCCCATGTCGCTGTTACATACTCTAAGATGGGACTAACCAAGCTTATGTATGCTAGGTGATTTTACTTCAACGGGCAGTGGCGGCACCAGACCTGTTAATCTGGGGGGCAAGAGGGGGGCAAACTTAAATTTAGGGGGGGGGGGGCAAACAAAAGTCTATAATGTACTGTATAAGTCTACAATTCACTCCAGAAATAAGATGTTGCACTGTGTGAATGTGACGTGTTGTGCAAACTGCGTGTACAATGGCTGCTTACGGTTTTGGGCAGACAATGCATTTCTATTTATAGCAAGTTTCCAAGCTTGTACATATAAATAAATCCACATTTTATTAACATTGCCGGAGATGGAAAGTGTATTGGGCTTTTTTGATGGTGCCAGCTAATTATGATGGATGGAATTGAGTTTATTATTTACAGCGCAAACAACATTGCAACAAATTGGGTGCAATCGTTTGGGAAAAAACGGGGGGGGGGGGGGCATTGCCCCTCCCCTCCCCCCGTAGCGCCGCCGCTGTCAACAGGGCACTTGTAGAGATTACTTTTAATGACACCAAGTACTTTGTTTTTACCGTAGTTACTTTCTCAGTCGTTTCCTGCAACAAGATGACTTTTAAAAATTTAGTTCCGATTTGGGTGAACTGGTTAGTGTGATTGTTGCCGTTTTGACGGTTACTGGCTTCTGTTTATTCTGCACTGTTTAAAAAAAAGTATCTAAGCTCTTACTCGTTTGCCTGTCTTTTGCTTAACTGCAGTGCTGTGTTGTTATACTTTGTGCACGTATAGTTTTATTTTGTTTTGTTCATAATTTATATTTATTAACATTCACCCTGTTTTTGTTCAAATGAGCAATTTTCCCCCTTTAATCAAAACATAGGGCTTGATAGCTCAGTTAGAAGCCGACAGGTTCATCCGGAGGTCCTTTAAACAGTTTGTCTTTGTTCGACCCCAATTATTAGTTTTGTACACACATTTTACTATTTTATTTTGTACTAATTGTACACAGGACCCTAAGGGATAGCAGCTGAAAGTTACCCTGTCTAAATAAATCAATAAATACAAGTTAACCATTACATAAACAAGTGTACAGTACACATGAACATCGAGTTAGAGAATCTTCTGCTCAAGACGCACGACGAAAAAACAGTAACGGCTCACTTTATAGTTCAGTCCATTTTACGGATCCATTTCAATTGGATGACCGCATTCGAAGCACATGTATGTTTTATTCACAATACCTGTATTATTATGCATCCTTGGGGGAAAGCAGAAGGGGGACAAGATTGTTTTTAGTTGTGTGAGTTACGGAAGAAAAAAAGCTTCAGAGTGGATGCCATGGGCATTTACACCTGACATACGTTTCTTATCCGCAACACTTGAGTCTCGAAATCGAATACACTACCAGACACAAAATCGTGTTGGGGCCCGTTCGACGAGAATTGCATCTCGCAGGGGAACGAGGATGTGTTAGCAGGGCACGCGACGTAATACCGATACCCTTAGTATCACCGTGACACTGATTCGACCCCCAGGGGGGCAATTCCTAAGTGACAGTTATGGACACCAATCAGAGAAAGTGCGTCAAAGACGGGGGGACAAATTGTGCAAATGACATTTCATGGCTGCACTAGTTTCCATACCAATGATTCCACCCACCTGTGGTCCAGGAGTCTCGACGTTCTGTCAACAGTTGAGTGCCGACATTGCGTGAAAACAGGCTGCCGCGTGAAGCAGACCCGATTTTAAATTCTGGCATTTAACGGTTTATGCATAAGTAAATCGATACCGTGCGAGACGCATATAAAGAGGTTCTATATATATGACCACGAATCTTGCAAAGCTTTCTCAGATGGAAAGTCGAAAATGATCATCAGAGAAGACTTCCTCAATGTAGATGGTGGCGGAAACCCTATAGCATTATGTCAGCGGGTTTCATATTTTTTTGTCGCCGTCACTTTATATGAAACCCCGGTGAAATAACAGGTTTGCAAAGCTGAGATGACAATTAAACGTACCCTGCGTTCAACCTGACGGTTAGCGCGCTTCACAGTTCATATATCAAAACAGACAATAAATGATATCTGATATTGCCGGGAAAAAAAAGTAATATGCAACACAGTGTAACTTCTTCGGCAATGGTTTAAAATGGAAGCACATTCGACTGATCAAATTATTCTTAGCGAACGAACAGGAGCGAGGTACCACCACTAGAAGCATCTCGTGGGATTTATGTACACCTGTTTTCCAAAAGCAATGTGGACAGCTTTACATGGATTCGCACATTAAAGACGTCAAAGTATTTGCAAACAACGTTGTTGAAAATTAATTGATTGGTTTTAAATCTGACAGCTCACACTTAAACTTCGTGTCCACGTCAATATCGATTCCCAAGGAATACATTTACATCTTAAGAAAGTGTCAAGTTCATATAAAAATAGCGTTTGAGTCCAAATTTAATTACCAATGCTTATTTCAGTTGCATCAAACGGGATAGGCCTGATAATAAACTTTCGCATAATCCCCGGTGAAAAAGAAAAAAAAAAAAACACTGATCGACCAGAATGAACCAGAGAACTGTTGAAACTGTAGAAACTATTTCACAATTAGTTATATATTGGTATTGGTATTGGTATCGGTATTGGTTTCCTGCATTCCACTCGTGGCCCAGGGGCCAAATTACTAGAATGTTAACAATAGTGCAAACACATTAAACTGGTATCATTAGAAGAAACACGCACAACACTAAAACAACGATAACAGGAACTAAAAACTGAAGGTGAATAAAGTCCTGTTTCAGTCAGAACAAATGGCCACATTAAAATATGTATATTTATTTTCATGTAATCGTATATTATGTGACAATGTCATCGCACACTATAGTATGAAGTCGAAAATAATTTTTTTCGCCTGTCAAGTTTATGATATAATCATAACTTGACAGGCGAAAAAAAACACATTTGTGACTTCATGGTGTGCGATTACATTGCAAACTATTGTTTGCGTTTGGCTGTTGCACGGCAATAATTTTTCAGAGAGTTAAACACTAATGATTGATTTTGCTGAGACAGCTGCAGTACACGTGCTTCCCCCAGAGGGTTTTTTATTACGATTGCATGATGTGAAACAGGCCGTTTTTCTTTTGCCGAAATCGACTGGAAAAAAACTTAGAAGAGCTTACATGTGCTGTTTCTATGTCTTTAATTACATTGAACTTGAAAGACACGAACAAAACAGCTGTTTAGCATGTCACAAAAATGATGAAATGATTCATCAAAATTCTCGATCGGTGGTTTACTTTTGTGGCGTGACGTTTCGACAACTTCAAATGAATAGTCGCAGAACTATTAGCAATACTGGTGTATTCTGCGTGTGAAACCAACGCTGGATTTGAACACAGCAGTGTCATAAAAGTGCAGGTAACTTCTGCTGTTCTAACCCATTTAAATCACTGTGACCAGACCGAGGCCAGCATGGTAAACTAGCCCGGTCATTATTATTATTATTTTTTATATAATGAAAATCAGTACCATTACGTGCACATTATTATATGGTTTTGCTAAAAAAAACAAAAAAACCCCCAAAAAACACATCTTTGCGTTACTTTTATTTCCCAGTGGAAGACAAACTCGAAAAAAAGAGAGCTTCAATTTTCCATTAAGATTTATCATCCGGACATGCCTGTAAAGGATATTGGGAAGTCAAACAATTATTAAGAAACTTATCCCGGCTTAACTTGGCCCTAATATCAGCGAGCGTCAAGCGGGGGCAGTCGATAAATCTTACCGGTGAAGAATCAAGCTTTCATGCCGCAAATAAATTCAATTTCCTCCTCGGGGCGAATCGCCTCACACAAATTCTCTGGAGACGGTATAATATCTCTCTGTGGCATTGAGCTACATATCAAACCAGACTATGCCGAGCTGACAGCGATACATCAATCAGCGAGCTCCCCATCAAGGGAAGTGATCCAATATGACGGAGACTGCTTTATCCGCTCTTCTGCGGTGTGCCAGGGTAAAACGGTGCCGCTGAACACGGCGTACTTTCCATGCCATTCACCACTGTGGATGCCGTCGTGTGAATAATCACTGGGGCAGGGGCGTGCGTAGAGTGATGTGTGTCATTGCTGTGTTAGCCCAACACATTGCGCCAATCAGTGTGACCAATAGGTATCGGCAATTATAGCAACACACATATATCAACTTGCCTCATCACTCATTTCAAGTTATATTTTTATCAGTATCTCACGCAACCAAAATAGAAAAGTTGATTGGTTATACACAATCTTAAAAGAAAGGAAAGATTTGGCCTCTGGCGTGTCGTGGCTGAGCGTTCTGGCACACCGAACTTAAGTTTTGTCGGCTTAAGTCACCAGAGTGTAGGTTCAAATCCCGATCGTGACACTTGTGTCCTTGAGCATGACACTTTACTTTAACAGATGTAAAAATGTGCCTCTGGGATAAAGATTTTGTTTTGTGTTTCACCCACCGATGTGTGTTAAGTACTTTACACTCGGTACTTTCCCGAGTCCTGTGAAAAAAATGTCAAAGGCATATTATTCGGGTGGGATTCAATTCCAAAAATGGCAAAGATTGTGGGTTCGAATCCCTTCGAGTAGTATGCCTGTAGGAGTAAAAAGGAACCTGCTAGTGTTTATATTGTTTATGTTTAATGATTATTGATGCGGCATACCGACTGAAAGACCAATCCACGTAAGGCCCCCGGCGGGATTTGAACCGGGGTCCTAGAGGTGGAGGGCGAGGCAAGAGACCACCACGCCAACTCAAGTGCCCCAATTATGAGTGCAGTTGAAATACAATTGGAACAATTTAAAACAAAACAAAAACACGTAACAGAACAAAGAAACAAAACAAACACATAATTCAACAAGTTGTTTTCATAATAGATTACGAATAGTAAATTGTAATGCCAGTTTGCATTTCAAAGAGACGAAACAGTGTTTTAAAAATCCAGCAACATTACCCTAAAAAAAAACATAATTGTCAGAGTTATTAATATCAAAACATTGAATTTTTATATGAAGACCACGGTCCCTCGGGAGCTAAAAGCTGATGGCCGTTAGGTAATATCGCAGTCCAAACAACAATTCACTGTTCAGTTTTCAACATCAAGTCATTGAGTACTATATCAAGGCCGACATCTCCGGGAGCCAACATCAATATAGTGTTCATGGGGGAGGTATTATCTCGTTTTATGAAGCAGTGGCAACCCATTGATTGAAGGAGATGGCTCAAAATGACATACAAGTTAAAGTATTTACATGGCCTAATTTTCGCCGACTTAATGATGTTGTTGCTGCTGTTGTTGCTGCTGTTGCTGTTGTTGTTGTTGTTGTTGTTGTTGATGTTGTTGCTGTTGTTGCTGTTGTTGTTGATGTTGTTGTTGCCGCTGCTGTTGCTGTTGTTGTTGCTGTTGTTGTTGATGTTGTTGTTGCTGTTGTGGTTGCTGCTGTTGTTGCTGTTGTTGTTGCTGTTGTTGTTGCTATTGTTGTTGCTGTTGTTGTTGCTGCTGCCGTTGTTGCTGTTGTGGTTGCTGTTGTGGTTGCTGCTGCCGTTGTTGCTGTTGTTGTTGCTGTTGTTGTTGCTGTTGTTGTTGGTGCTGTTGTTGTTGCTGTTGTTGTTGCTGCTGTTGTTGCTGCTGTTGTTGCTGTTGTGGTTGATGTTGTTGTTGCTGCTGTTGTTGCTATTGTGGTTGCTGTTGTGGTTGCTGCTGCCGTTGTTGCTGTTGTGGTTGCTGTTGTGGTTGCTGCTGTTGTTGGTGCTGTTGTTGTTGCTGTTGTTGTTGCTATTGTTGTTGCTGCTGTTGTTGCTGCTGCCGTTGTTGCTGTTGTTGTTGCTGTTGTTGTTGCTGCTGTTGTTGGTGCTGTTGTTGTTGCTGTTGTGGTTGCTGCTGTTGTTGCTGTTGTTGTTGCTGTTGTGGTTGCTGCTGTTGTTGATGTTGTTGTTGCTGTTGTTGTTGCTGTGTTGTTGTTGGTGCTGTTGTTGTTGCTGTTGTTGTTGCTGTTGTTGTTGCTGCTGTTGTTGCTGTTGTTGTTGCTGTTGTTGTTGCTGTTGTTGTTGCTGGCGTTGTTGCTGTTGTGGTTGCTGTTGTTGTTGCTGTTGTTGTTGCTGTTGTTGTTGCTGTTGTTGTTGCTGTTGTTGTTGCTGTTGTGGTTGCTGTTGTTGCTGCTGTTGTTGTTGCTGCTGCTGCTTTATTTCATTTTTTTAATTTAATTATCATTTATTTCATGGCTAAATTTTATTTTCCTAACAATATGATAATAATGTATACGGCCATAAGCTAAAACAAAATTGAAGAAACTGAATCGCGCATATGTTAAACTCAAAATGGTTGGGACCAACTTGTTCCCGGAAGTTTTAACACACGCGAGACTTGCGAAGTTTATAGTCAAGGTGTAAAGGCGCGCCGTTGTATCAACAACAACAACAACAGTGCTACGCGTGACTTTCTTCCACACTTTATGGATTATTGTCTTGAACTCGTCCCTCAGCGTCATCTCGTCATCATCTCCAGTAGAAGCCATGCGGCACCGGGCACTTTGTAACCTTATTGGTTGTTTTTCAGTATTATCAAGTGTTGATCGTTCGCCGTGTGGTCGAGGTTAAAGGGGATTATAGGGGCTGGTGATCCCGGTCAAAGTGTGGACAGGTGAGATGAAAAGGGGAACCAACGTGTCTCCTAATTACAAGTCTCAAAATTGAGAATACAAATAATATTGTACATTCAATGGATAAAATATATATATTTTGTTGGCATTAACACACGTTTCGAAAGTTGTGAAACTTTAAAAACTCCTGGGTCAGAATTTACCAAGATTCTGGGTCCCAAGGTGCCTGACCCAATTCTGGGTCAGTCTGACCCATTTCTGGGTCAGGGTGACCCAGTAACTAGTAAAAAAAACCCGGATTGTAGCTCGGATTCTACGCAAGTTTGATCTATTTCTGGGTCCCTTTGACACAGTTTCCGGATCACAATTCTTAATTGTTTGAAGGGGTGAATTTTTCTTATTAATTTTTGGTTCTAGTTGTGTGTTTTTTTGTGTTTTATTGCCAATGTATTATTTTTTATTGAGTGCTTAGACAAACACTTTCATTGTAAAGTCCTTGGACTTGGACCTAAAGACCCAAAGGCAAGGCCGCGATGAACCCGCATCGGACTTAGTTGCTTGGGTAATTTTCTGTCAATATTTCAAAGGCACTACGAAACTGAACACTTTAAACAGTTATCCGTGATTATTTTCTTCTTTTGTTCTGATAAAAACATAAATTGAATTGTTTCTGTGTTTTTGTGGTTGATATTGGAGTGCCATTTCATCCCACTGATGACGTTAGTAATGGGGCATCAAGGGGCAGGGTTGCTCCCCCCAAAAAAAAATAAAAAAAAAATAAAAAAATATATGTTTATTTATATAGATAAGTCAATAGCTTAATAAATCAATAAACCAATACACCAATCAGAAATCAACCAATGAATCAATGAATAAATCAATTAATCGATGAATGAATGAGTCAATCAATCCATCAATGATAAATCAATCAATAAACACAATAGGTAAAATAAATGAAACAAAATGAAATAAATAATTGATTATTGACTATTGTTGTAAAAACATTTACTCTAATAATTTAAACATTTTGAATAGGCACAGGTGGCATAAACAAGAACAGTTAAATAGAAGAAAAAAACTTTTAAAAAATACACTAGTGTTTTGTTTTGTGAACACTCGTTGTCTGCACATGAAGCACAAAGACCAGTGATATGATAGACAGAAATACTGTCTCCACAGTGTATGTCTTGTATAGCAGACTTAAAACATGACACTCTGGAAATATCTGGTTCTAATTTACGCGAATTCCCAAATGTAGGAGGAACGCAGCAAATGGCTGTGTCCAACTACCAGGAAACACGTTCGTGCCATCGTGGTACCCCCGCGGGTCCAACGATACACAACAAACATCACGAGCACGCAACTGCACATAACCCTCACACCAGACGGTTTTGTACTCAGCAGTACTAGTCCCCGTTCATCACATGCCACATTTCGTTTCTCCCGCCAGCACTGTATTAACGGCTTTTATACACTGCTCTATTTTCCCATTCCATTTTATCCGCACACATTACACTTCAATTTCATTTTCTTTCAATTGCACTCGATCACGGTTGACCACCCAAAATAATTAGATGGTGAAGGTACGGGTAGGGTACCCGCGGATGCACGATACACGTGTTCTTGTGTGCGCTGGTGCGTGTCATTACACCAGTCCATATGTCACTGTTATTGACTGTTTCTATGAGTTTATCATTCAATATAATATATATATATATTATATAATATATATATATATATATATATATATATATATATATATAATAATTATATAAAGGAATAGTCCATCGGCAAAAATGACATTAAAAAAGATGTCCGAGAGTGCATTGACTGCTTGTGTCAGCTTAACAAAATAACTTGGGTCATACAAAATGTGATATCTCATGGTTTCACCACCCGTTTTTTGTGTCATTCAGAACATTGAGTGTTGCACGTGTTTATTTTGTCATTCGAAAATCTAGTGGACCGCACGTGTTGTGTTTGTTTGGCCCGTGTGCTCGCGGGATGCTCTTCAAATCCGACCTTGACAGCTGCGCTGTAATCCAACATTGATTTCCCCTTTTTTCATTTATTTTAATTTCCCCTTTTGTTTGTGTTTTCAAAAATAGATTCCCCCTAACCTTGGCGTGCTGCAGTTATGGTAGACACCGGGAGTTGTAGAGAGTAAACTTGCAACGTCTTGGACTGTGGGAAGAGACTCTTTTGGTATTATTAACTGTCTGCAATTAAAGGTAAACACTGGTCTGATTGTTTGATGTACGTGTTTGCGTGTGTGACCTTGCTGTGCCGTGTAGCCTTTTACACCCCGCCTCGCTAACGAGAAGGGTCTTCATTGCTCCAGTCTAATTCAGAAATGTTCATTCGACTGCAATACAATCAATTATGAATCGTCACTCTTGTGCGAACGGCTGTTTTTTATGCTATTAAAGTAATTTTTATTTTATATTGATATTAACTCAAGCAAAAGTGATCTTGTGTTAATATTAGTTCAAGCAAAAGTAACCTTGAACAAAACCGGGAAGAGTTTTTGTTACTAGCAGAGGGGATAAGAAGTCGGACGGAAATTTTCTGTTCCTGAAATTTGCTGCCTTTGCTTATTTTACACAGCCGTTTTATGTTAAGGCACCCTTTAACATTTTTAAATCAGCATAATAATTGCCGATCCGAGTAGGTTGCCAGTCGTTCAAAAGTCAATTACGCCTTAATTTAAGAATAAAATGAGAATTGAACCCACCCTTCTAAATGTTTTATTTCCTTGTCATCTTTAATCGCGAATGATGAATGTGGTAGTCTTATGGGCAGCGGTTTGCGAACGTCAAATGAATTGGATCCGAAATAACTCATGGTCGAACAACAAGAACTCCGACAGGGGCCGCTCCAGTTCCATGGATTAATTCGACGTAGCAGAATTCCGAGTCCATGTGTTTGAACTGTGTGACAGTCAAATGCGAAACATTTGCGAGTTGATGAACGGCAGACGGCTGGCACAATTCAATTGCTCAAAAAAAAAATAATAATAATAGTCGCATCTCGAAGGGGATTAATCTGTTCCCTCCAGTCCGCAGTGATTGGATTGGATTTGATTCCCTTTATTGCTATTTATACACAAGTATACAGTAGAGATTGCCTTGGCCCTCGTGCTTAAAAAGACATTAAAATACAATAAATAGTTTTAAATATATAAAGACATTAAGGAAATTAGTTAAAATTCTAAAATGACACCCAAAATCCTTTTTAATGATAACGATAAATATTAAAAGCTCTGAAAAGAGAGAGAACTCTTCTAGAAAATCTGACATATTATTGATTACTCAATATCATTCAGTCCCCCGACTGCGGTTGGATAAAAACTATGTCTGAATCGCTCTGTATTGCAGTTGATTACACTGTAATGCTTTCCTGAAGGAGAAATAATCTCTAAGAACTCATTTGCCGGATTCAAATCATCGTTGATAATAGCACTGGCCTTACTTTCAAACCTGGTTCTACAAATTTCTGAACCTTGCGGGAGATCTCTCCCTTCAATACGCGCAGCAACTCTCTCCAGGGCCCGCACGACGGCCAGCCATGGTCGTACTTCCATATCTGACAGTGAACTCTTCACCACAGCACGATCAAACTTGGCCAGCAGATTTAGTTCTACCGAAGAACACGCTGAGGGTAATGGCAGTATGCGAGACAATCTGGTTCCTTACGCCAACTCAAAGTCTTACCCTACTTTAATGTGTGGTAATCCCTGTATGATCAGTCAACATGTCTACTACTCGATGGGATTCGAACCCACGACCCCGGAGGTCTAGAGCAGATGTTTGAACCACTATGCCCGCGAGCGTGCCCGGTGACTAGAGGCTAGCTCGCAAAGATACATCAATTCTCAAAGATAATACACGCTTCAGGTATGAACACAGGAAAACTTAACTTGTCAAGCTGATGCATTTAACAATAGTACACTCAAAAACTGTTTGCATGTTGATTAATTTGCTACAGGGGTGAGTGTCAGAAAGATACACCACTATACTTTATTTCCAGCCTTCAAAATAAATGTAAGTGTGACATAAACCGTTTTTGGCAGACGGGGTTAAGTTGTAGGCTATGATATGGTATTATGATCCGTCTTGATTATCCGATAATAAATGATGTGTACAAAACATATGGGATTGCGGTAGACAAGAAAATTAAGAAGAAACGTGAATAACAATCATGACGAAAACAAAGTGGTTTCGGCGGATGGCCGAAACCACCATTTAAAAAAAATCATCAATTTGGGAGCGGTGTATCAACCTTTTAGCCTCTGGACCTCCAGCTGCCCAAAGCCATACACCGTAACATGGGGTGGGAGGAAACGCCAACCAGCTTGTGTTTGGAGAGAATACAAAAGTAACATCAAATTCAAACTAAATAGTCATTGGTACGCGTTGGTCGAGACAGTGACAACCGTTTATATAGGCTAGATCACAGTTGAAAGTTGAATTGTAAACATTTTAACGCTAATGATGACCAATTCTGTAGCTCTTACCAAAACCACACTCATTTTTAACAACATATTTTTTTTCTTTTATCATGATGGTACGGTCGAAAGCTAGTGGTTAGCAATTAATCAGTATGAGCAATTGACGCCAGGTAACAGCCTTCAAAACTATTGTGTTCATGTTAACCCTGTGAAAAATAACCTACATGAAATTTAGCGATAGCCGTTACTGGGAGGCCCTTAGTGTTCCCTTGGGACATATCTCCTCCGAAATTGAAATAATATGTTAATCGGTGACAACATTAACGAAAAGGACGAAAATTGTACGTAAATAACAAGCCTTGTGTATCTTTTAAAAAAATATTTGTAACCACGAATCTAGTAATTCACTTAGAGAGTCTTGAAAACTAAAAAAAAAAAAGTTCAGCAAACTTGGGCGGTGCAGGGACTAAAGGGTTAAACAGAGCCCGGAGCAGAAGCCCAGAGCCCGGACCCGCGTCTCGCGGTCCGCACTCAGGCGGAACTACTAAAGACATCATCCGAATTTGGCGGCTGCAGCTACGGCTACGACTGTTGCTAAGGGTGTTGCTGAGGACGCCATTATACGTCAAGCCATAGCTGTGGCTGAGATTTCGGAAACGGTCTTGTGTACTCTGATCGGGCACATTTTCAGAGTGAAAACATTTTAGAGGATTCTAGTGGACAGTTTAACAGAATGAGTCCACTCTAAGCCATATTAGTTGCTCCAACATGTTGAAGAAATAATTTTATATCCAACAAAAACGTATTGTGTTCCACATAATAACGCAAACTCATTATGCACAGTAATTATATCAAGGATAGGCTACACAGCTGAAGTGCATTTCCAGTGAAACGGATATCTCCATATTTCAAAAGCTTTTACCCTAATACATGATGGCACCGCCCGTTTGGACTCATTCCCTTGCCATCCCTAGAGCCGTTTAGGGTCTGCGGACATAACATGTCAACTGCACTGAAAGAAGTCATCGCAGACGGCAATTTGCGAAAAGGGATAACCCAGTATTAATGCGGGGTTATTGTCACTGACCACGCCAAGTTGTCCGTGAGTAATATGTTCAGAAAGGTAGGGGCATTGGTTTTAATCGATCAAATCGATTAGGGTTTTGGTGCGGGTTTTAAGGTTTCCATTTGTCCGAAAATTGCTATTTTTAGCAGTAAGCTTTTTACAACGGACCGATACAAGTCTCGCGTGTATCGGAAACGAGAAAACAAGTCCAGCAAAAACTATCTTTTTATGAAATAAAATCTTCGTTTTCAAGTCTAATACAAAGTTCTTGAATTTAAATTATAGATACAATTTCAATTTGTACATTTACCAATAACTTGTTTAAAATTAACATTGAAATAAAATTTAAAATTGGGACGAGGTTCCCTTTTATTTAGGAACACGATTTTCAAATAATGCCCGAATTAGAGCGACCATTACATATAGGTTATAATGATAACATGAACGTCAGTTGGGCAAATTAAATTCTTCATTGTTTACAAGTAACCGAAAACGGAGGGCAGGTCTTATTGTCGTGTTTTCTTCGTAGTTTGTTAAATTTATTTTCTTTTCAAATAATATTTAATTGCTAAATTTTTACTTTCCCAACAATATCAAATATTTATGTATAGTCATAAGCTACGTAAAACTAAAGTAATTGAAGAAAAAGAATCGCCTACGCGTAAAACTCAAGGTCAACAAGGTTGGAACCAACTTGGTCCCGGAAGTTCGAATACTCGCGAGACTTGATAAGTCTACTAAGTAGAATACTAAATGACGGTGACTCCTCAATTGAATGACGGGTTATTGTCGTAGGTTATAAAAGATTCAATGTTAATGCTAATCCGATGACTGTTCCTTGACAATTATGCATAAACACTGTTGACAAACCAGACCACGTATGTGGTTTTAGTCTAGACACTTCTTCAACACCGACACTGCATCTTCCAGCCCTTTAATTTCTGAGCGGTAACACATCCATTACGGAAGAGTACCGTACTGTCTTAGCTTGAGGGTGAAATCAGGCTGCCAGGAAGAGGACAGTCTGCAGAGCGTGTGTTCTGCAACTCAAAGTACGATAATCCATCTTATTCAACGAGACCTCCAAGCATTCTGTACTCTATGAGATCAGGCTGCCAGGAAGAAGACGTTCTGTAGAGCGTGTGTTCTGCAACTCAAAGTACGATGATCCATCTTATTCAACGAGACTTCCAAGCTTCTGTTACTCTATGAGATCAGGCTGCCAGGAAGAGGACATTCTGTAGAGCGTGTGTTCTGCAACTCAAAGTACGATGATCCATCTTATTCAGCGAGACTTCCAAGCATTCTGTACACTATGATACACGCAAACAACGAGGATTTTTTTTTTTTCATTTTTAAGGAAGGGATATGCCTTGCTTTACATATGTCAACAAATAAACGCCAACCTAAACTACGAAAGATACTCAATCCAATGATTTCGACAGATTTTTTGTTAAAGGCAGTCAGAGTTAAAGTTAAGGTATATTTATGTAAATATAAATGTATATACATAATGCATTGAAGGATACTTTGCAACAAGAATATACCAATGGCTCTTCAGCGAAGAGTATTTGAACAGAGTATTTTAAAACTATAGTAGGGAAGATGGTCTTAGCTTTCGATCCAAACCGGACCTTCGTCAGAAGCATAAACAAGAACAAACAAAAGCATATATCAATTTATAGAAAAAAAAGGGAAAACAAAAACACAAATAATGGGACGGTCTCAAAATAAAAGAGGGAAAATTATAGCCAATAGTTTACAAACAAGGAGTGGCTAAGAACCAACATGTGTGTATATTGAGGAACACTTTGTAAAGACAACATACCAATGGCTCTCCGGCGACGAGTATTTGAACAGTGCATGCAACATCAACTACCTATGGGGCAGAAACATGCACGGACAACAACAAAACAGATAGAGCACAAAACGTGGTACACCACAAAGAGCCAATGGAAAGGCAAAATGCTTCACAACTCAATCAGAACCAGGGTCCAGAAATACGAAAGAAAACATGAGTTACGTACATCTTCGGAAAGATAAAAACAGGATAAATTGAGGAGGGCCGGACGCACACTGCCCGGAGAACAGATAACAGATGGACAACAAGACTAATGGAGTGGCTACCGAGGACACGGGGACAGGGGAAGAGGCAGACAGAGACGAAGATGGAGGGATGACATTGGATCGTATGCAGGAACAGTATATGGACAAAAACAACAAGGAATATAGATGATTGGCATTTTCTTGAAGAGGGCTGCATCCTACATTGGATGAGTACAGCAATTCATTATTTCTGCCTTTCACAAACATTTTCAGCTGAACGGTTCGAACATTTATTAGTAATGATCGAACAATAAACAAAAAATACATTAAAAAAAAAGGTATAGTTAAATTTAAAAGCATTTTTTGTTTTGGACAAACTCAAAATCAGTCACTACATGCCCTGTACAGTAAAACACCCCCTCCCCCGGCATTCGGTTCTTAATTCCATTTTGCAAATCGAAAGGAACAGATTTAGACGTGCACAAAACCGATGAGAACTCATTAAGAGGGAAATCTGATCGCTTAACACGGTGAAAAGTTCTCCGGGGTCGGTGTGTTTAATGACAACTCCAGGATACTCACGACGCATTCCTCACCAAATACAAAATGACGATCTTTACCCTAAAGAAATAATACATTAAGTACTTTTGTTTTATGACCAGGATTTCCCCCCAAACCTTCTTATTTTCCAATAAAATATACCATAGAACTTTGTAAATCGTTGTGTGCCCGGAGGAAAGGTTGAAAGGTTCCAAGACCTTTTGCGGGCATGCAAAAGTACACGTTTTTGTCCCTCCGCAGATGGTCGCAAACATTCCTTTTTCAAAAACAGTATACGGCGTGAATGTTGTATCATTTTGCTACACTTTATATTGTGTTAACCCACACCTGTGACGTCATGCTATTGTTCCAGCGCTCCATTATTTCGCACGAATGGCGCGATGGGTACATTTCACCCATTGTGCAAACGGGTCGAAATGTCCTCAATACGCCAGTCGTGCAAAATAATGGAAAGAAGGAATAAAGTGCATGACATCATAGAACAATTTTGTTATCGTTTTCAACGACAGTTAGAGCTACGCATTTTTTTTACAAAACGGTCGTAAGTCTCTATATAATATAGAGACTTTCCACATTTGAACAACAGCCACATTATTAAATTTATATTTAGTTGAGACATGTTCAAAAATATCAGTCCACAACAACATTCCTTATGTGGGCCATAAAGTCAGATTTTTTGTTTGTTTTAACAAATAATTTTTAGATGCAAAATGCTCAATTGATCAAACACAAAATGATACGTGATTATTTAATTATTTAAGAATTACGTTTGCAAAGACAATACTTTCATATCAATATAAATTAACAGGATTTTAACTGAAATTGATCATAAGTTAACTAATTTAGTTATCAAAGTTAAATCGAAAGCGTTCAATCACGTAACACAGGAGGCACATTTGGGTCCTAAAGGTTGAAATTCAGTGTCAGTGTTATATTTCTCTGTTGGTCTGTGACCACTTTTGTAGCAGTTGCAGTTGGGGTGCATTTAGTACTACTGGTAGATGAGGTGGCAGGTTTTTTTTTCGATCTGTTTCTTCTTGACTAATCTTACTTTGAGTAAGGAAAAATTCACTTTCGCTGTCACTCTTGCTTTGATCCATGGTGCAACTGTCGAAGGAGCTGAGAATATTTCCTGAATGTTGGTCTTCATCCATCGACATGTACAAGCACCACTGGTGTTCACTGGAGTGAACATGGTTACATAATACATACAAAACGCTTTACTTATATTAAACAATATCGCGCCATTCGTGCGAAATAATGGAGCGCTGGAACAATAGCATGACGTCACAGGTGTGGGTTAAGTCGCCTAATGCCCTCCGGTGTACGCGGGCCAATTCCTACCCACGAATGACGCGCACCTCGGGTATTATCCTTTACTTAATGTATTCTGCGCCCCTTTAGGGTTACTACAATCGAGGTGAAAAAAGCAACGCAGACCGTAAAGGTCTTTAAATGCTTTTTTTGTTGTTGCAAGTTTTGCAGTATTCCAAGAGATTTAATTCTAATAGAGGATTGGATTTTTCATTAAAAAAAACGAGATATCAGGTTAACACCGATTCCCCCCAAAAATATACCTTTCGAGATTCGGTAAACAGCGTGTTTTATACTGTAATGGCTCTAGTTTCCTGCTTCTTTTTTCATGTTGTTTTTGTATTTATTTATTTGTTATTTTTTTTGTTTTCCTTTTGGGGATAGCACCCTGACGTTTTGATAGTGTGGCTGTGGTTTCCCGTATAAACTGCATTTGGAATTCAATTAACACGAAAATGACTCTGCGGCTTCCTCCGGGGACCCTACTGGCAATCTCCTCCATTTGTGTATAGAAATATTATGCCTAGTGGTTCTCATTGCCTTGGTAATGAATGCCAGGGAATAAGATATATAAATAAAATAAAAAATCTCTCTGTACAAATACGGGAAATGATCGGGATATAGATGAAGTCCGAAGTTTAAAAAGGGAAGTCCACACATTCGGTCAATCATCCTGTCACTGCACTCTTACCGTACAGTTTGGCATTTCTAGCCACGTATAGGGGGGGGGGGGGGGGCTTGAGGCGATTTGGACAAGACTATCCAAGAAGGGTTGTGATCTTCGTTCCAGTGGCTCTGGTTCCGGATGACCTTTTTTTCTATTTACCCGGTAAATAGAAAACAAAATGTGAATGAACTGAGGTAGGAAGGGCCAACAATTGCTAAACTCCATTCTCCTGGTGGAATGAAACGAGGTGTTTTGTCAAGCATGATAGGCTAATCTTCTTGCGTTTCGATCTAATTTCCGATATTTATGCCCTGAACAATTTGAACAACTGTTACTAAATAGCCTCGAAATGCTATTGAAGCTTATACCAGATCATGTAAGCAGCCCTTGTATTTATTAACATTTCCTACTTGTTTTTCATGGCCAAATACTATGCCCGCATTGTTTTCTATTAAACACGAACACGACTATCTTGTCAGGGAATGACGATGCTTCGGAGAAACATAATCTAATTTGATACTTCATGCATATTTGTGCAATAAAATTATACAAAATGACCTGTTATTAATATCAAATTAATTAAATTAGTTATTTAGTTATTATTTTGGATTTGAACCAACGACCTCCGGATTAACGTGCTCTATACCAACTGAGCTATATCAAGTCCAGTTGTTCCTTGTTCAACCCAAATTATTTAAAATCTACCCGGTCATCAGTTTCCCTTGTGGTTTATTACTAGATATTAAGTTCATTTTGGGAAGGTGTTTGCACTTTTAACTATTCTTTCTCATTGGATATTCTACACTTCGCTGTGGAATAATGAAGTTGCCAGCAGTCGCTTATTATTGTCAAGTTAATAAAAATCACTTTAAAATAATGCACTTTGGAGCTTAAATGCAATTAGGGTGTAAGCGCTGTTGTCATTTTCATCCCGCATAAGTACCCTTAAAAAGGGAGCCCCTTTTTTTTGTATTGATCTGACCTTCCTTTCCATTAACAGAAACTTGAACTGTTCGCAAATTGTTGCCGACCTCAATTAGCTTAAGAAACAGTGTAAAAACAATGGGCTGCGTTTCACAAGCGATCAAACTAGATTACGGTTGGCAATTGAGACAATTACTAACACTAATGCTCGTGTAGCCAATAATCAGGGCTGCTCTTACACACAAGCGGAGAGAGTCCGTTCACACGTCAACAAATCTCAAAGTCAATTTCGCGCTGCCGTGGAAGTTTTTTGAGGACGTTGTCTTTTCGTTTTTTTGCTGCTCCACATAAGTTGTTATTCCCGGGTAAAATCTCACCGGTAATTTGTGAACTTGACGGTTTTTTATGTTTTGCGCAGTATCGACGTCAATCAAAAGTTAGACGGGGATGAAAAATGGTGGCCAAAAACAGATATTAATTTTCATACAACGGAAATATTATTTAAGTTTTAAGAATCCCTTGAAAACGTGATCAAGTAGGATTGCTGCCGTGTTCACCTGTAGATGAGTCCATTAGTAAAACTTGGATTCGGTGTTTTGCGCCGTTACTGGAACGCCAACATGCCCAGCGTAAGTTTTGTTTTACGCACCACGGGCACCTCCGACCAAAGACGTCGACACAACGTCATGTATATCAAAACGTCGGCTAGACGTCAGTTAAAACATACACCTAAAAGCGTAAAATACGTCCCACTAAAAACGGAAAAATCATGGTGCATGCCGTACAAAATTAAGCTAAAATTAATTTGGTCTATATATAGACTTGAATGAAAGGAAAATAATCGGATTTTGTTGGGCTATTACACGTATTACGTCGTATTACGTTCATACAACCAAAGAAAGAATCCGTAACTTGGTCCGTAACTACTAAATGTTCATTACCCTTTTAACCCCCTTGGAATTACTTACAAATCTCTGCTATCCATTCAGTGACATACCACAAGTAATATTCTACGCTGAATGTGTCATTTTTTTGTTTGGTCCCTGGCTCAGAAATTAGAGATGCTTCTTCGGACAATGGTGGCGCAAAAGTATGGTTGGTACTCGTATGTCATCGACCAACAAGTCATGCTGGGATCGATGGCAACCGTAGGCTTTGTCTCTACGTGGGTCGGTTTAGGGTTTTTCACATCCTGTCTGTATTGTAGTAATTTCTATCATGTGACATCACATTTCGCTATGCATTTTGTTTGTGATTGATACATTCACGCATTCACCCCCTCCAGACGAATCTGGTTTCTCTTTTGAGAAGAAACCCCCCTGCGATTGCTAGATCCACCTGTTTGCATGTGACTGCAATGTAAAGGGCGTTGTAAGATTATACAGCAGGGCCAAATTTCATAAAGCTTAAGCAGCAAATATTGCTTTAGACACTTTCTGCTCATCAAAAATAAGCAGGATACCAGTCACACATGGTATATATATATGTAGAATGCTATTTTGGCTGGTAATCTTGTTCTGGTAAGCATATTTTTTTATTGTGCTTAGCTACTTTTTGTGCTTAAGCAGCTCTATGAAATTGGGCCCAGGTCTTTGCATACTTTCCAGCTTTCGGTAATTTTTTTGAATTATAACATGGACGCATATGAGCACACTTACGATTTCCTTCATTATTATGTAGTTTAACATATCAAGTAATAAACCACAAGAGAAACTGACTAGGATATTAATCCGGAGGTCGTTGGTTCAAATCCTGCTCTGTCAGGTTTTTTTTTTTTTTGTTCAACCCCAAATTCCATGTAGGCCTAGTTTACACTATCCACTCCCAAAGATAGTATGAATGCCGGACATACGCACCACAACTATAAAGCATATATACAGAACGATGGAAAGAAAATGCTTGGAATTTCGCCAACAGACGAGAGCGGATACCCAACCAAACTATTACAGACTAAACACAAGCAGAATGCATAATGAAAGTATGACTTCACACACACACACACACACACACACACACCTAGCGAGGACGGCAAAAAAACCGATTGATCATAAGAAACACAGAAACCGAGAAAACAAACATATCAATAGGTGTAACAAAGAAACAAAGAAAATCAAACTAATTATTATGATTTTGTTGGGGGAGGGCGAGGAATGGACTAGTGAAGCTGACTGGGAAGACATCACACGGACAGGATTGTAACGAAAATATCAGAGGTCTGACAGAGGGCTAAATCATGCAGTGGATAGGCAAGGCTTAAAGGCACTGGACACTATTGGTAATTACTCAAAATAATTATTAGCATAAAAACTTGCTTGGTAACGAGCAATGGAGAGCTGTTGTCAGTATAGAACACTGTGAGAAACTGCTCCCTCTGAAGTAACGTAGTTTTTGAGAAATAAGTAATTTCTCAGTAAAATATTTGAATTGACTTTGAGACCTCGAAATCAACTTATCAAGCATCTGAAAGCACACAACTTCGTGAGACAAGGGTGTTTTTATTTCACAGGTTTGTTATTTTGTGCATATGTTGAGATACACCAAGTGAGAAGACTGGTCTTTGACAATTGCCAAAGGTGTCCAGTGTCTTTAACCTACTAGGTACAAGGTGCATGTACATACTGTTACACATCAGGGTTTGCCTTTACCTTTTCAGTAACTGGCCAGCAGGACCAGTTAGCTTGTCATTTCACTAGTCTATATTTCACATTAAATAGTTACTTATTACATAAGCCTAACCCTGCTGGCATCGGTAATGTTTGGATCTTTTCAGAAGACAGACGCTTCTAACCATATGTATGTACAAAATCTAAACTAACTGGCAAGGCGATTACAGAAGGAATGACATTTGGAATGATGTAAGTACCCTTTAATTAAGCAATAGACCTCCACACACAGTACTTCTTGCCAAAAAAGCGCAAAATCGCAATAAAAATGCTTTACTTTGACCAATGCTTTTGAATAATGAAAATGTTGGGCGTTTCAGTTCACATACTGCTCGGTGACAGAAAAATGTGCACAAAATATGCTGCATATTCAAAGAAAATTGTGTTTACAGGTCAAATGTACGTCGTTAGGGAGCGCATGGAGTCGGAAGGAAGTGCAAACCTTTGACGTTTTAACGATGTCCGCGAGCGTGCCATTGATAGTTAATACGCCGTCATCAAAGTAAATGATTAATGTAACCATAATGCAATGTTAATGAAATCAAGGATGCCCCATCTCTGTAGTTTGCAAACCGGAAGAAACCTATAATGCTTGTGTTATATGATCCAGAAACACCAGGGTTAACCCCTACTCTTCCTTGATAAGTGTTCTGGTTTTGTTTATACGTGCACTACCAATCCTAGTACACGGAACCTACGGCTTTATGTCCCATCTGAAGGACAAGGCAATTGTGGTAAAATATCTCGCTAATGGACACAGGTGCCACGACCGGGACTCGAACTCACACCCTGTTGATCAGAAACACCAGAGCTTGGGTCAAATGCTCTTAAACGCTCGGCTGCGACTTCGTCTTTTGCCTTTTGCTCTAAAGAATGTCAACTATAGTCAATGTTGTTTTATATATTCATAGTTATTTATGGTACCAAACAATGGCTCTTTAGAAACAAAACTAAATCACAAAATTAGTAGACCACTCAAACACGGCAGAATTTATAGTTCTGCGATCGAATGTGAAACTGTGAGCACATACCACAGAAAATGATTACTGTACGAAAGTAATGTTGTCTTTAATCAAATCGTGCCGTGATGGATAGTCAACGTTTCAAGTTCGGACCAGCGCGGTCTATCGACTCATCCATACAACGTGTGGGTGGGTCGGGGCACCATTAGAGTTGTACATGCAACAGCCGTACATACAATTAAGTGGGGCATAGACATTGATCCTGGTTTCTATTTCTGTTGGTATAGAACGACGATTTCTCCCTTAATCCACGTGTATCACGATGAATGTCAATAATCTTCTGTTTGGGATTAGGCTATCTGCAGGGAATAAGGTTATCTTACTATTAATTGGGGAAGGGATGATCGAGGCTGCGAGTGGATTTAAAATTAGCTTCGGTTTTGCAGTTAACCATGTGTGTAACTCAATATCTTTGAGTGTGATCAGTTGGAATGGTTCGTTACACGAGCCGTTATTGGGTAATGCTTCTTTCAAGACCTTTATTGATGGTGTACTTACAATGTTATTCACCTTGGTTCTTACAAGAACCGTCAATGCTGGGTTTGGTTTTAACAGAAACCGTTATTGGATGTGGTTCTTAGAAAAACCGTTGTTGGACATGATTCTAATAACAACCGTTATTGTATGTAGCTTATAAACGAACCGTCATTGGGTGTGGTTTTCCCAAACCATCATTGGTTCTAACAAGAACCGCCAATGGATTCGGTTCTTACAGAAACCGTCATTGGGTGTGGTTTTCTCAAACCAGCATTGGTTCTAACAAGAACCGTCAATGGATTTGGTTCTTACAGAAACCGTCATTGGGTGTGGTTTTCCCAAACCATCATTGGTTCTAACAAGAACCTTCAATGGATTTGGTTCTTACAGAAACCGTCATTGGGTATGGTTTCCCCAAACCATCAATGGTTCTAACAAGATGTGCTTCAGTTTGTCTGTTTTGGTCTTTTTTATTTATTTATTTATTATTATTATTATTATTTTTTTGTATTTATTTTTTTATTTTTTTTTTATTATTATTATTTTTTTTAAATATTTTTATTTATTTATTTATTTATTTATTTATTTATTTATTTATTTATTTATTTATTTATTTATTTATTTATTTATTTATTTATTTATTTATTTATTTATTTATTTATTTATTTATTTATTTATTTATTTATTTATTTATTTATTTTTTTTTTTTTGGGGGGGGAGTGGTTACCATACACTGATAAATGCTGTATGTTGGTGCTTTCCATGTCCTGGGTATGTATTCCCATAGTTTTGACTTGCCTTCGTCTTTTGCTGATTGTTCTACTAACTTCAAATAATAGTATTTATTAAAAAACAAACATGTTATACACCGTGGCTTTACTGTAATGAGCATGTACTTCGTGTGTGAAACATAACAGATCATGCATCGTGCTTGTTTCAATATGAAAATAATGCTGCTGCAACTTTGTCATGTCCCATATTGTGTGCACACCTTAAAGACCCGGCTTTTTTTGCAAATGGCAGCAAAACTTACTAAAATGCATTACAAATTAAACAAATAGATAAGTGAGTAAAACATTCAATGTAATAAAACTACACATGAAACAGAAGTCACTACATGTAAAAAAAAAAAATAATATTTACAAATAAAAATGTGAGTATTTATTGAATGTAGTTTCATGCAGGTATCTTGTTGTGGTGTGTTTTATTTTTTATATTCAATAATTTATTTAGTCATGTTTTCGTTAAAAGTGAAATTCTGCGATAACGTCATACTAAAAGGAGAGGGAGCGGCACCTTGTATTATCGCCGAACAGTTTTCGATATAAATGGGTCCCATAATTCAAAACAGCGCGCACATGTCATACCCGTCATGGCGCTTTGAATCGTGCGGCTTAAAAAAGACCGACATTACAAACGATGAGATAAAAAAAAGCTTCTTTTTGCAACATTTTCTACTATTCTCCAAAACAATAATTTTCAGTCCACAAGGAATAATTTTGTGCAAGACGGTAAAGAAAACACAATTCGGTTACGTTGAGTACAGATATTCCGGAGGGGTTAATATAGCTTTGATCGACCTTGAGTTCGAAATGCCAAAATGCTTTGGGTACTTGTTGGCGCAGGCTACCCGTCAAGATTTTAATCAAGCCCACACGACTCCGGCGGCTATTACATGGTTACCGCTACGCACCGGTGGACATCAAGAGAAACCAACTTGGCAATTCATCTGCCGCGGCTGACTGCTCAACGCCTGATGAAGCTTTAAAGAGCAAAATGGTTAATTGGATACTGCAAGAATAATCAATCAAGTACGAGCCGGATATATTTTTTTATTTTTATTTATTTATTAATTCATTTTGTTTCATTGTTGTCTGCTTCCGATTGTGACATTTCAGAAAGGTGACTTATCTATTGTCCACGAAACTCGTTACCGGTGGCTCAGGAAGTAATTGGCTGCACATGTATTCCGAAGCGCTGATCCCTGCTTAAAATAAATCAAACACTATTCTATAGACAGCGTTTCCCATCACAACCCCGTCACTAAAGCATCTATTTATACCAAATGCATATTCTCGGCTTTGCTTCAAAACCAATGGCTGTGACGTCATGCAACTGAACTACAGTTGTGGCGTGTGACAGTAAAACTGGATGAAGTATGGAGGAGTAATAAAAAAGAATGTTTGATCGACCTGCATCCGTATTGCTATATAGGTTACCAAGCATAGTGATGTTGTGCACACTGTAAGGGACTTCTGAAAAAATGGCCACCATTTTTGATAAAGGGTGAATTTGCGATGGCCCTCAAGCTAAAAATCCTTCTTAAGGCATGGTATCACCGTGCGCCATAGTTCGTGCTTGTACCATAAAAAAATAAACATTTTCTGCACATATCTGATGGACTTATAACATGCATTAATTTTGAAGAGTTATTTAAATACTGGTGACTTTTCCAGCAATTAACGAAGTGCAAGTTTTCTTCGCGACCAACAAGTGAAACAAAAAATCATTTCCATTAAATGAAATATAAGCATTGCTGGAAGGTGATAACTTCGAGTTGTAAGATTTGCAATGAAATCAGTCGTCAGTTGCAGTTTTTTAGTTATTATATTGAATAAGTTGGTGTTCGTCTCACGAGAGTTGCGTCCGGAAACGACGAGGGTTTGGTTATGTGTAAACATTTTCATAACGAACTGCACGGAGGTCTAGTAGGCTACGTTCATTCGGGGGAAAACAAATTAATTGCGCGGCACGAACGTAATACACTAAGACATGAACGTGTGGGGAAAACCTCCACACATGGTGTCATTTGCTCCCTCCCCCACTCCAAATTATGCTCCCATATTGTTCCCCATAGCAGACATACAAACGGCAGAGCAAATCAAAGGGTGCACCCTGCATCGATCACGGTCACAAATTGAAGTCATTTGTCCCGTGACACCCAGCACATTAAAGGCACTGTATAGACCATGTTACATTTGTTTACAGAGTGGTGACCTCGTACATTATAATGCTATTCCTGACGGGCAAGATGCTACACAGACTCAATGGGAAAGTTTATATTTTGTGTCATAATTTCCACATCAATTCAAAATTTACAAAAGCAACAGCTGTACAGCTTTTGAGATGCCCCCCCCTTTTCTTCATATCAAAAGTTGAGGAAAATCAGACAGTGCAATCTCCATAAACCATTTAAGATTTGTTGTATTCTTCCATTGAGCTGTGTACAAATGTGATGTCACCGGTCACATCGTCCATACCTTTGGGTTCCTTGGAACCGACATCTCTTTTGTCGGGCTTATTTTAAAGGTATGAGCCCCAAAGAAAAATGACATTTTACTAAGTAAGGTTTACTTTGACTATGATTGACAATTTCTTGAAGACTGCTTATAAGCACACTGGTCGAAACGTCTAAAAGTCTTGCATTACTCAAAAGGATGTTTTCCCGTGGGTGTAACTGCGAGCCCAACAAAATTGCATTCACTGCCGTTACTTTTAGCCTCAGGTCTTTGACTGAACTTGACCTTTCGTCTGAACCAAAATACTATACAGACTAGAAATGTCAGCAATTAGTGACAAAAGCATTTCACATCTTTAAAAAGGGGATCTTCAAACAAATGGCATGGTAGTTTCCTGATGCTATTTATTATTCAGGATTTGTTTTTTTTATTCCACACGGCAGTGACCGGGACCATGCAATCAGCTTTGGCCCTAATTGTGCGTGTAAAAAAAAAAAAAAAAAAATACCCAAAGTAAATCATTATTCAAAAACTCCACGTAATTACAATCATGAGACTTAAGACAAATAAACCAAGATCAACATCCACACGAGAAGACGGAAATTAAATGCTAGTGCGTCTTACTTGTCGACTAGCATGTAAATATATACCTACAATCCTCTAAAACCTTTCAGATTTATTTGATTGATTCCAAATCTAATAAATTAGAGATCAAAACGCACGGGGAAATCCCGCTGTTACAGCACGTTTGAAACGTAATTTGTATTTTGGCTTAAAGGCCCTGTACACTATTGGTAAGATCGAAAAACACAAATGTTCACAGATTCACACATAACTTACATGATTTAAAGTAAGTAATGGTAGAAAGGGTTCCTTAAAATATTTCTGCCTAAAATGCTATCGTTTCTGAGAAACGAGTAAAACAGTAGTAATTATCGCGCGCGATAATTTGAAAAAACAGAAAACACATAAGATCTCTTTTCACTATTTTCTCGTGACCTCTATGATCAATTGAGCTCAAACTTTCACAGGTTTGTTTTTTCATGCATATTGTTTAATCACACAAAATGTGGACACTGATTTTGAGCTGTTACCAAAAGTGTACAATACCTTTAAAGGGAATGTACCGTACCTTTGGTTTTTGGAACAGTTCGATTGTTTTAATCCTATATGAATGTAGATATATACAATTAAAACTAACCTGCGAAAATATCATTTCAAAAGGTGGCAGCGTTTTTGAGATATCGCCGAAAATCCCGAACGGTTATGTCCACGCAGGAAGAATAATCCGCAATTGGAACACACAATCTGAGATACGTTTCAGAAACGCTTCTCAGGTTCATTTTTTCCCTGATCAAAACTGATACATTTTCCATAACCACATTACTCCGGAGTGAAATGATTCTCAAAATGCTTTATACTATCGAAAGCTGCTGTACTTCTAACCAAGTAAGTTTTTATTGCCATTAATTTTAAGAGTGGTTACCAAACGTATACCTTCCCTTTAAGCGCTAGTTTGTTTGAGTGTGATGAGTCGAACCGGGTATGCCATAGTATGCACAATTTCCGATCGTTCTTTTATGCACAGAGCATGCAACGGTTAAACTCTGTGTCGAGGAACAAAGCTTGTTCCTGAACAAATATCAGTTCGTTGTAAAAACACCAAATCATTTTGTAATTGTTGTTTATTTTGGTGAAGGAACCAACATTTTCCGAAAACACTCTTTGAAAGGGAAACGATAAGACATGTATGAGACTAAACAAACACAGGGGGAAAAGCCAGCAGGGACAACCCAGCTGACATTTTGTTGAGGCTCCGGACCCAGGTTGGATTCCAACCGAAGTCCAAATTGAAAACCGGGGCAGATGCGGGGACGACAATTCGCCAACGTGTCTTAATTTATTCGGTACGAATCTGAGATGAAAAACCCCCTAAGGAAATACGCGTCATCGGATATGTCTGAAATTCGCCATCTTTGAGCTCATTTCCGTGGTGGCGTTTAAACCACGGTGTAACGGGGAGGGGGGGGGGGGCAGCCGTGGAAAGACAACAGTTAACCCAGGTCTGTACTTTCACTAGATTTAGCTACAGGCAGGGGTTAACCTCATCATCGAGAAAGACAGACGCATTCTGGGGGGGGGGGGGAGTGAATGACAGCTCAAAAGTCCAACTTCCATGGCTTGCCAATTAGACAGAATTTAGAACCAATGATCTGATAAGTTACCCCCCCCCCCTTCTCTGGGTGTTAATTGGAATCACTGATGCTTGCATCGTACTTCCAGTGAGTCAATTTGAACAGTACTGGCTTTTAAGAAATTGAAAAAAGTGTTATATTTATAAAATGAAACGAAATCCACTCCAAGCAAGACCTGCCTTGTGATTCGTGATGCTTATTGCATTTCCTTCGATCGCCCCCTATACGAAAAGTGATCATTTTGGTCAACCCATTGACTTAAGAGTGCGTTAGCGTGAGGGTTGCTACACGAAAAGATCACCATTAAAGCTAGAAGGTAGATAATTCGTAATGGGTTTGAATGAATGAAAGTTGCATATCACGATAGATGAATGTTGACTTTATCTAGTATAAAATGTCTCATTCGGTTTTATAACATAAACACACAAACCAAAAAAACACAACAAATTTTACCTCGGTACTTTAAAAGGAACATTACAGAATTGGTAAGAACAAAACTTGTAAAATATACTTTTTGATCACAGATTTACATAAAACTTACAGGGTCTAATGATGATGATAGTAGAAAACATCCCTTGAAATATATCTGTCAGAAATGCCATATTTGATGAGAAATGAATAAACTAATTTTCCGATTGGAGTTTATCGCTCAGTGAGCGTTTTATTCATTTGTTGAACCTATATGATTTCACGCAAATGTGTAATCGGTTTTTCACTATTTTCTCGTGACCCAGATGGCCGATCGATCTCAAACTTCTACAGGTTTGTCAGTTTATGTATATGGTGGATTACATAAAGTGCTTACACTGCCAGCAACTGTTTTGTTAGCAAAAACCAATTCTGTAATGTTCCTTTAAAGCACATGTACTATTAGTAATTGTCAAAGACCAGTATCTGCACTCTATGTGACCCAACATACACATAAAATAACAAACATGTGAAAGTTTAAGCTCAATCGGTCATCGCAGTTACTAGAAAATAGTGAAAAAAAAAACCTTTTATATTTTCACTGTTTTCTAACATCGGATTTTATTACCGTGATAAAGACTAATTGTTTTGCTAATTTCCTAGAAACTATAGCATTTCAAGCAAAACTATTTCAAGGGAATTTGCCCACCATGACCATCTTTATACCATGTAAATTATGTGCAAATCTGTGAACATTTATATTTCAACCTTACCAATGTTGTACACACCCTTTAAGTCACTTTACGTTAACAAATTACAAAAAAGACAGCCTACCTGCCTGTTTTCAAGAAATCAACGAGATGTTTTCAAAAATGGGCGTTTATTTTGAATGACCTTCTGAAACACTTAGATGTTCCGTTGATGACGACGACAGACGTGAATGTCAACACCGCCACCAACGGGCACCTCATATTACGCCAAGGGAAATGCTGACGTCACAGCCCAACCAAGGTGCGGCTTGAAAGATCTTCCAAATACGTTTTAGTTCGTATAGGTTGAGATGATTTTTAACTGGGAAAAGTTAAATTTTTCCAACAATAGGTCACAAAAGCTAATCAAAGTTAAACCGGTGAAGTTGACAATCAGTTTTAAGGAGTGGTCCCGATAAAAACATTACATTTTTCATTTTATTCTAAAAGTTTACTGCAGTTATGACGATCTTTCTGGAACCACTTTTGGTATGAAATATTGCCTTCTGAAATGAACTCATACTCGAGAAAACTATATAATATGATAAACCTTTAAAAAACTGTAACAGCTGAGTTCGGTTGTTACAACCAAAATGAAGGACAATGTGTTTACGCGATGAAAATTTCGCATGGTTTTTCACTATTTTCTCCTGAATCGCACAGCGGATTAAGCCAAAATTTTCACAGGTCTGTTATTTCATGTGTATGGTTGATCACCCAAAACATGAACACTATCTGCGGCTATTTTGTAATCTTTAACAAATTTGTGTTCTAACGATTGTGTTTGTGTTGGTGTTTAAGCGATTAAGAGTCAATTATACACAGTCAGTGAGTCAGCCGACAACGTCAGCGTTAGACGGTGAATTGTGGCAAAGAAACCATCGGCCGCAAGTAAATGCCTTGATGAGTTTATTGGGCACGAGAAACAAACCCAAGGCATCAAGCTCGGCCGTAAACTGCACCTGGTAAAACAACTCAATCTTGTAATTGATTAACTGAGTAGAATGTGTAATACTTGCAGCCTTGGGGTCTCTGCCGGCATCCTACAAAAAGAGCCTTACTGGATTTTGGTATATCACTAATTGCGTTTCCTCCCTTACAAACGAACCTAATTGTCAAGTTGATAATCTTAATTAAGTAATGAAGTTAAAGAGCATGGGTGTGCGGTAGCTTTATGTGATAATTTGTGTAAAACAATTTGATCAGTGTGCTCTAATTTATTCATCGGTCCTCAAACCTTTAGACCGGTGACACAAATGGGAATTTCACGCACTCGACAGCGACCCACCCGCCGATCGGCAGCTGATTATTGAACTCCCCGCTGCACAGGTCATATCATAATTTTTGTCTGCCGCAGACGAACAAGCAATCCACCACATAGATCGAGCAAAAGGAAAAGTCAAATTCTAAAGCCATGCTGTCGTGGGAAGCAGCTTAATAGATTAAAAGAATTATATTTGTGTATTTATATTAACAACGGCGTGACGGGCTGATAGCTGAAGAGTAGAGTGCAATGTTTATTGACTATTTTTGTTCACTTTTCTCTCTCTCTCTCTCTCTCTCTCTTTTCAGAACACTTAAAAGCGTTCAGATTAGGCATCAAATAAACATTGATGACTACCTTTTCAAGAATTTGGGGTGTTGGTTTTTACTTTTCCGACCGTGAGTTGTCTGCTGTTATATGCACTCTAAATACTCCCCGGTCAGCCATACAGCGCTTTCTCGGTCAGTATGGCCCGAATTGTGTGTCAAAATGGTCCCAAACTCTGTCAAACTGACGCAGAATCCAAGTCCAAATCCACTTTTTTTGACAAGTTTCCGGATCAGCTTGACCCACAAATAGGTCAGGACCCCCTTGGGACCCAAAATCCAGGTCAATTCTGACCCAGGAGCTTTTAGAGTGTGTGTCGTAGGACATTGCTAGTCGTAGCATTTTTCATCCTTGGATATACTGAAGAGACTTATTTTTTACGAAGTAGGCCTACACGGGAAGTCAATATAACGGTTTACCGTGCAATAAGACGACACTCGGGTCTGATTGCCTTCGGCGTTTATTCCAACAAGTGGTTACAACATGAACCTGAAAGATCATCAACTTGATACAAAATCTTCAAAGTTTACTTACATAACTTCTTCTCAACTTCTTCCCCACTCACAGTCACAATCCGAGCAAGACAGTCTGCCACTGAGGAAGGTTTAATGGCGGATTCAGACAGCCAACCTCTCGGCACGCTTACACACAGCAGTTATGTCACGCATGAATGAACACAACTCTTTTAGCAATGCAACTATGCAAATTAGTGTGACACCTGTTGGCACTTTGCATAACAAAAACAAACGAAAAATGCCTTACACTCCCAACGTGTGGTATATCTTGCCTGCCTTCCACCTCTGGGGACCCCGGTTCAAATCACACCGGGGAACTACGTGGATTGGGTTTTTCAGTCCCTGCCCGATTGCGTGGGTTTTCCCCTGGAATATTTCTCTGGGGTTTTCCTCCCACACCTAAAACTAAAACTTCCTTCATTGTCTTCTCTCCACGGGGTTCTTGGCTAGTATAGTGATTAATCTCGCATTCTGAGAGTCCTTGGCTTCACAACCAGAAGTATATAAATGAAATGACATGAAATGACGGCAAAGTATTAGAGGTGTTCGAAGTATCAGAAGATTTTGTAACTTGACAATTAACATACTAGGGGAGTTGATTACGTTTTTTTTTACAAGGCGTCTGGATATCTGTACGCATCGTCAGCAATAGAAGATATCTATAGCTGTACAGCAATACCGAGCGTGCAGACAGACATCAAGATAAACATCAATCCCACGTGGAGACCCCGAGACCGGCAGTTTGTCCCAGTTTCGACTGTCAATTCCTACGGGCTTGCAGCGTGGAATGATCACACGACGCAGGGGCGCATCGGCGGACAGAGTCAAGGGTGTTTTGGCTAGAAGTAACGGCGACAAACACCAAGTCAACCTCGCACTCTTGGTCATCCCCAACGTATCAAGTACCCTTCACAATCCAATAAAAAGTTCCGAAAATGATACAAGATTATCATGATTTTTTTCTGTTTTGGGATAGCCATTTTCCGAGTTGTGTCCCCTCAGGGCCCAAAACACAGTCGTTGGACTGGCTCACCACATCCTGATTTTTTTCTTCAGAGTAATGGTGTCCAAAAGCACATTTTCAAGAGCTAAATTAATAAATAACTCCACACATTTTGCATAATGTGACTTCTTTAAATTGTTATGTTCAGTTAGTCCTTAAAAATTTATAATTATTTTGTGTCCGGGAAAATTACCGAATACACTCGTGACACTTGATGACGCGTTGCTGCTGCAACAACGGGCCACTCATTGAAGGGTGCTGGCCGGAAATTAAAGTGCATCGCTGTTGCATACTATTCAATTACGTACTAGAATACCCTCTTTGTCCGTCATCTTTAATATTTTACGGTTCTACTTGAACGAGAGAGTATAATCAAATATTCTCCATGGTGCCCTTTAGCACTATTGTGGGCCGAGTCTCTATCAAGTCACAATGGCCTGTTGTGAAAAGAAGAAAACAAAAGTTCTCCCAAAATGTTTAAAAACACGAAAGACAAATTGGGCGCAATCAAATCAGAAAGGGAATTAGTCCAGCCTCATACTGATTTCTAAGACTAAACAAAAAGAAGGCATTGGATGGTGGCTTCACTCTAAAAAAACTTCCTGGTCAGAATTGACCCAGATTGGGGTCCCGGTCTGACCCATTTCGTGGTCAGTATGACCCGGAATCTGTGTCAAAGTGACACATGAAGTAATTTAATTTTTTTTTAACTGGCGCAGAATCCGAGTAAAAGATCAAGCTGATCCCGGGGAAACTGGTTTTCAAAAAAATTGGATTTGACCTTGAATTATGCAAAACCCTTTTTTCGGTCATTTTGACACAGATTCCGGGTCACACTGACTAAGAAGTGGGTCAGGCACTCGGACATTTCTTTTACTCGAGTTTCACATTCCCATCAAGCACCTTACGATAACTAACGCAAACATTGCTAAATACTTTACCGAAAGGTGAAACTTACGATTAGGCCTATCCAAAATGCCATGACCTATTTGAGCATTGCCCCTAATTTGAAAAGAGCTGCAGATACGACTGAGATCCACGCTGTAACTCGGTGTATAGCCAGACATATGACCTTAGAGTTGAAAAGAACATTTTTGGGTTGGTGTTTGTTTTTACAAACAATCGATATTAACCATTGACTGCGCGTGTGCGCGTTCACAATGGAGTTGCGATGATGTACCATTCGTCTGCCTTTTGCTTTGCTAACGGAGGTTTTGAAATACAAAAAAAAAAAAAAAAAAAAAATGTGCTTGGGACCTTTCCGTATTAGACGAAATTGTCCACTCTCGGGCTGTACAAAATTGGCCCCTGTTGCTCGTCGAGGAGGTAGGGACCTTTTGAAGACATCTAAAACGCGTGGGAACAATACACATTTTTAATCAGTCACAAACACCATGGATAAACTCCAGTCAAACTGTAACATAAGCTTACCGTGCGACAAAAATACTCACATGAGCAACAAAGGGAAGACAAATAAAAGAAGGAAGGAAAAAACATCAATGTTATCCCGTTACTTCCACGCCGAATGAAAAGTACTTGTAATCTGCACATAAAAGTAGGTGAAATTAATACCAGCGAGACACACCTATACGGCGGAAGTGACTACGGTATGCTTTTAGTATCTGCGAATGAAAGAATGGCTGAATTTTGAAGTTGCTGTGGGTGAGGTAAGGACTTGAGGGGGAAAAGTATCGGACAGCGATCGTCTGAGGATGAGCCAAGGTGATATGATCCGCGGATGGGAACACGGCAAATAAAAGAGGTTTTTGAATTGGGGCCCCCCCTGAAAGGTGACTATACGCCGAGATCGGATTGCAGCCGTACGGCCTGTCTGTTCTTTTGGTGACTCCCTTCCTTTGTCGTGCTTCTCATAATGTTACAATTGTTTGTTATTAAATTAAATCCTTCCATGCAGACATCTTGCACCGGTGAGGCAGGGCTCTTGCATAAGGTTTCAGGGCAAGTTACCACGAGTACTACGGGTGTGCACACCGAACACCCAAACAGCGCGCGTGCTTACAATACTAAAAAAAAGTCATCGTCGATAATATCACGAGGTGGTCAAAATTTGAGAACTGCTAGTGTATTGATCGCCATACTTGGTTTCGATTATCTGTTCGACATGGCTGTGGGCCAGTCCTCAGATTTCGTTGACTAACATTTGGGGTAAAAAAAACCTGGTGTAATATTAACTAGGATGGTTTCTGGTCCGGTAGTAAAAGAAAATAAACAACATTCAAGTTCATTTCAAGTTAGTGAAAGTAATAATTTGGGAGGCTAATCATCCTTATACCTGCGAAGGACGCGGCTACAACGTGTTCGAGTAGCAGGCATGCGAGGGCGCCTTAGGCAGCCAGCCACATCAACCCATACGATGTCCACGGAGCACAGCAATCGATCAAAAGTGTTTGATTTTTTTTTCCGGAGGGAGGAAAACCGGAGGGGCTGGAAAAAAAACCTTGTGGCATAGGAGAGAACCAACGCATAAACTCTACTCTCGTATGACCTTGGCCCTTTCCGAATCCACGGCTTCGGCTCCGGATTGGGCTTCAGGCCCAGTTTTCTTGTCTGAAACCCTGACCGCAAAGCATGCGTAAGTTTAAACAATTGAGGGAGCCTAGCTAGCCTGAGCCGATTTTGGAGCCGAAGCCGTGAATTCTAAAAGGGCCATAGCCATTGGTGAGAGGCGACCGCTTTATATGCACCTGCCACCCATGCCACACAAAATGTGTTGCACCACTCTACTTGAATGTCTCCTCAAGGTTCTATTTTTGGGCGACACCCTATGTGATGTTAGGTGCAAGTCTTCTCGCTCACAAAACAAAAAGACGTCCACTTTCTTTCTCATTCTTATAATGACAACAAATACGATGTATACAAAAAAAGATGGGAAAACATCTTGTGAGAACTGCTAACAATATACGTGTATCAATAATCACAGAGCTCTGAAAGCTGTCTCAAAGCGCTCATTTTGTTTGGGGCAGGTAGCCAGGGCTTTACATGCATTTGAATAATGGCACCCATTTTTCCCCTTGTTGGGCTTTACAAGGTGGTGCAGCCATGCATCACTTATGCCAGAAAGCACCCGGGCAAACCCCCTTCTTAACGAAAAGTGTACTGGGTTCTTCTACGTGCATTGCACAAGAAACGGGACATGGCATTCATCCCATGAAATACGCTAATTACAATAACGCATGCGTACAGACACCTACTGCTGGCAAACGCCATAGGGTTGTGCACCAGGCAGACGCACACAATTTGTATGCGTCACGCCACCATCAGCCCCATTTTGCTAACCAGTAGTGTCAGTACGCAGGGTCTAATAGTTATTGGGTGTTTTGCTCAAGAGGACGCCCATAGCCTGTTATGACAGGGACCCGAACCCACTTGAGTCCAGTGCACCAGACCACTCGACCATGTACGCCATGATGTATCTCCAAGGAGTCAAGCAAGAATTCAGATTAATGTTTCGTTTTGGTGGACTGTCTTTTAATTTTTCATATTCTGAATCAATTATGTATGCACATCGCATCATTTAAACTATTTCTGTGACGTCACTCTATTGTTCAAAGTGTAGATTATTTTTACGAATCTACACTTAACTGTAGATTCGTTACGAATCTACACTCGTAACGAATCTACAGTTGAGTGGATTCGTGAAATGTTAGACGGGAAAATGACTGTCTTTCCAAATTGAAAGGATAACATGATGTGCACCAAACACAGCTTTGTACTTTACCATAGAAGGCTTTCAGGAAATAGTTTAAGTCAGAGAATAGACTCTAAAGTGTAGATTCGTGAACACAATGTACTCGCCTTCGGCTCGTACATTCTATTCACGAATCTACACTTTCTCGTCCATTCCCCTTAACATAACTGCTGTAAAGTTAAAGATAACTTAACAAAAACACAATGTATATAATTTGTTTAAAGTAACATTACATTTGGTAAAACGTGATCGTTAAGTCAGTAGCAATTAAAATAAATGCAAATAAAACACATGAATAGTTGTGTACTCAATGCTTTTCGAGGCATGCATGGTTACATAAAACTTAAATTATTTTTGGTTTCTTGGCGACCATCTTTCGGCATATTCAATTTTGTTTTCACGCGTGCGCGTTCGCTGACCCAGTGAACCACATACACATAGTTGAAGCAACCATTTTGAAATCGAAATATTTAAAACCACCCCCCCCCCTCCACCACCAGTTGAATTTTATTCATTTCCGCCGTTTAATTCAAATTTCTTTCCCAGTAACTGGAAATGGAGAAGGGGCGCCCGTTGCGCCCAGCCCTATATCCGCCACTGCCCACTTTCGAGCCTGATTTCAACTAGCAAGGTCCCTTTTCGAAACCACTGCTTGGGGGCTCGGGCTTCGGCTTGGGATCCGTCCGTCTGATTGAAGTCCCATAAGGAAAGCGCGCGTCTTCTTAATAACTGACGGAGCCTTAGCCCAAGCCCAAGCCTTGGTTTCGAAAAGGGCCTAGGAAACTGGAGAGAACTGCACAATGTAAACGCGACGTTGGGTTAACTACTAGTCTCAATATATTTACATGTTCAATAAAATAACCACGTGTAAATATTTATAATTAAAAAAAAAATAATATAAGGCTCACAAAATTGTTTCTAAATGGAATGAAATGACCAGAGTAAAATATATTCCAGTTGTATTTCAAATTAAATAATTGTAATGATAACTGTTATACATAAGATTTTAATTAATCGACCAAGTTTTAGAATTTTTTCGCATCTACCCATTGTCAATGACAAACCGATTTTCTGGATACATGCCTTCTGCCCTCCCACAAGCCACAAGGTGGCGCTATTTCAGAACAACGATGTTTCGGTGGGTGCGCAACACTATTACAGGCCAACATTATTGCGCCGAACTGATTACTACTATTTGCATGCCCTTAATGTCTTTTCACTAATATCTTTATAGGGATCGGGCAATTTATAGATTGTGTAATTATGACAAGTTATCACAACCTGGGGATTCTATGCTTAAACTTTTGAGGAGATTTCATGATACATTTAGGCTTTAAAGTTGGTCCTATTTTGCTTGGGAAGTGGAAGAATGCTTCATGAAAACTGGCAGCAAGTCGGTCTGGGAAAAAGCACATTAATTTTTCGGGGAGTTATTTTCTATGGTAAGTAGAAAAAGGTCCCAAACGGCTGACCTGCCAACAATTGGAAAGAAACCCGGATTGTAGTTGTTCTAATATACAATTGACTGTTTTTTTTTAAAGGCTGAAAGACTTTAAATTACTTGTTAGGTGTTTTTGAATATTTAGCATATTGCATTGCTTTGGGGTTTTATTAAGTGTAGAATTTCTTTTAAATTCACCAAAAACCATTTGCGGTTTCGCAAAAACGAAGTTTCTTTGGTAATATGAGCATTGTTTACAAACCCTTTTTACATTGGGGGATCACAACAAACGATGACAAAATCACGAAAAGGACCAATTGATTGTCATTCCTTTTAGAGCACTACTGCATTTCGCATGCGTTGTGGCTCGGGGACTGGTGTTACTGAAATCACGGCCAGACTTGATTGGCTTCCGTCGGGCGGTGTACAGGGCACTTGAGAAGATCGTCCGTTCGGTGACAGCATCGCGGGAACTTGTTTCTTGCGTACCACTTTGTCAGGGTTGTTTTTGATCCAGTGGGTCAAAAAGGTCCTCGCACTTAGTTCACCTTGCTAAAAGAGAAAAAGAAAAAAAGAAAGAAAAGAAGGAAAGATAAGAATGATAAATTGCGGAAGTAGCCCTATGAATTACGCAAATACAGGAATGTTCCAATAGCTATACTGACTCATAATAAGCCAAAAACAGGAGAGGGCTGTCAGCAAGACATCTGTAAAATGTCTACAAAGAACACATGGCTCCACTTTATCAGAGGGTTCATTGAGAGAGTTGCGGCAACTTCCGATTTGAAGCCATTTTGAGGTCCCCCCCCTCCCCCCCAAAAAAAACCGCATGGGCGAACACAGGGTTCCAGACTAGACTGCGCATAGGGTTGCGCTGCATTTGGACCGAAAATGGCGTCCAGCAACCACGTCATGAAAGAAAACTGATCCCTCTATGTCGCAACTTTCTCAACACTGCCCAGCTCTGAGAGGGTTAGGTCTAGATAGACGGGTCATGCCCCCCTGGGTTCCGGATTCCGGGTCAATTCTAACCCGGAATTCTTCAGAGTATAATTACCTCGACTAGAAAGTTCCGATCTTCTTCTTCCAGATTGAAGTCAGTAGCGCCCACGTATAGGGTGTCTATCCCAATGGTTCGATTAAGATCATGCTCCTAAAATACAAACAAAACACAAACCAACATTTGCTAATTTTTTTTATTACACTAAATAAAGAGGGGCTCCAAGGTAAGATTGAGTCATTGTTTCATTGTTCAACCCCAAATTCCTTCTGGTTTATTACTTGGTATTATAAGTAATTTCTAAGCATAACACTGAGGCTCCATACTGATAAGATGGAGGAGTCTACGTCACATCAGTCTGGTATCCTGACTCACCGTTGTAAAGACTCTCTTCACGTTGACAAGCAGTGTGTTTGACAAGGTATCCAGAAATCCCCGCAGGCTGGAGATTTCCTGCCTCTGATACCCTAAGAAGAACGTCTGGAGACTAACACCCTTCTGCTCTGCCAAACCCATAAGTTCTTGGAAGGAAATCTGAAATACAAAATACGTAAATGAGTCAGACCTCGGGATCATCTGGTGCCTAAAGGTACGAGAACACTTGTTTGCTTGTTGTTCTACGTGTGTTTTTTTTCAAAAAGTAAATAAAATGGGATGGCTCTTGATAGCTAAAAGCCTTACCAGTAAGTTATCTGATTGTGTGCCAAGTTCAATGCTTGCATTATCAAAGGTAGTGGTATGGGAAGGATACACATAAACCCTTTTTCATGAACCACACTTCTTATTTGAACTAATTGCCCTTTTTAAAACTAATTGTCTATTTTAATGTATTTAATTCCACAAACAAATATGGACGGAGACAATTTTGATCAAATAGCTCCTGTTCGTCATACTTTGTTGTTCCAAGAACGAGTCTCGTCACTTTGGCCATTAGAGCCTTCTCAGTCTACGGACCCAAACTCTGGAATAAACTTCCGAATCACATCAGGGACACAACATCTTTCAAAATAAAGTCACTTCAGAAAGGCCTCTTGCTTCAGGAGGCCCACCATCAACGACTAATATCTGTTTCTTCTGTGCCTCGGGGGGCCTTTGAGCAAACCTTTGATTAGTAAGACTTTTACGGCGCTTTATAAATTTTGACTGATGGATTGATTGATTGATTGATTGATTGATGTGGCCGCTGACAGATGTACCTACCACGCCGTCTCCATTGACGTCCAAGAAGTCAAAAACTTCATCAATGGTAAAGTTTTTACCAAAGAGAATCTTGGCTTCCCTGTCAGTGAACGCATCCCCATCCTGTAAAAGTGCAATAAAAAAGAAAGAAAAAGGTTTACACAATAAGGAGAGCAGGATGACCAAAGACAGGTAGCCATTGGTCCAAACCAATTTAGCTCCGTAAAAAGAAACCTTGATTAGCACACTAGACCATGCTATTATGCTCCAACGTTTCCGAAAGCCATTAATTTTTGGAATCACAAGGGACTGCCCGGAAATGATTGTTTTGATCATCTACTCTTCTTGACGACGAAACAAAATCTACATTGTCCGTGCTTCTTCCAAGGGCAACAACGAGAACTCATGAGTTCCTCAAGGATCAGTCGTCGGGCCGAATTTCCGTATGGATGTGCGAAACCTTTAGAAAAGGCTCATTTTAAATCATGTTATAGCCTATACGTAATAATTGCAAACACCACGTACTTGCAAATAAACCTCTTAATCTATGTTGTGGCATTGACCTCAATGTCTTGAAAAAGATATCTGGCTATACATTCTAAAAAAAACTATAGATTCTAAAAAAACTTAAAAAATCCAGGTCCCAGTGGACTGACCAATCTCTGGGTCAGGTTGACCCCGACCCGGAAACTAGTTAAAAACGGGGACTTTGACTCGGATCCTGGGTCAGTTTGTGGGTCGGTTTGACACAGAATGCGGGGTCACTGACCCAGAAATGGGTCAGGTCCCCTGTGACTCGGAATCCAGGAGAATTGTGCACAGAGTGCACATATGTGGCGTGTCGTGGCCGAACGGATAAGAGCACGGATCAGCTCTGGTGTTTCTGTTCGCAGAGTGTGGTTCGAGTCCCAGTCGTGATGACACTTGTGTCCTTAACAAGACACTTAACCATATTGCTGCGTCTTCGGATGGGACGTAAGCCGTTGGTCCCGTGTGTTGTGTAATGCACGTAAAAGAACCCAGTGCACTATATCGAAAAGAGAAGGGGTTCGCCCCGGTGTTCCTGGTTTGATTGGCAGCATATTGCGCCACCGCACCTTGTAAACCATTACATTGTGCTATGTAAAGAAATAGGTCTCAAACTTCAAAAAGTAGCTCCACATATATACCTTGTAGGAAAATACTGAGTGTTGAAGCGCCTTGAGCGTCACTGAGTGACGGATGTGAGCGCTATTTAAGATGCCACTATTACTATTATTATTATATACCTTCTTGAAGGCGTTCTCCAGCTCCTTCCTACTAATCGAAGCTGTGTCGCCATCGATCTGATTCCGAGATAAGACCGCAAGAAACTTGGCAAGTGCATCAGTCACGGTCTTATGCTCTGTAGCAGCTTCTTTTTGCTTGGATTTGGCGTTCTTATGTTCTCTGAAAATAACATTGTGATATTATTTTTTTGTCATTGTCAATAAAGTTGTTATTATTTTATTCTACAAAGTCATGAAAGACTCATCCAAACCAAACTTATACGGTGTGCCATTTCCAATCTAGAATCCACAAAAAGTAGTCTCCTCTCTTGTCATTTCAGATGGTATGAGTCTTTAAGAAGTCTTTGCTTGATTCTTAATGTACTCCAAATTTGACAATCCGATGAATGCTTAGATGTAGCAGGTATCTTTTTGACCATAAATAATATTTGCAACTGAACAGAAACTGAAAACTGCAAAGGTACGTTTAGGTGCGATAGGCACGCTTTACATCATGCTTTACAAAATGCTTTACATCAGCAGAGGTTTGTTTTGTTTTTTGGTCAGAATTTTGGTTACACATTCTGTTTAGCTGTCAATATTTAGTCATCGTAATGTTCTACATCAACGTCTCCTGCCGTCCTGTAAGGGAAATTGTGTAAATCGATGAGCAAGACACTCATTTCGCAAACAAAAGAGTAACTTCTAGGAGAGGGCGCCCTACTCAAATGACGTCATGTGCATTAAGTCTATAGATTCTTGCAACCATCCATAGATAAGCGTAATCGTATACATAAGCGTAATCGTATACAATTTATTCTTACCTAGACAGTTTAGTATCTGGTCGAGTTGCAAGAGGAGTATACGCATTGTCCGTGGCGAGTTTATCAACCATCAGGTCCTGCTCGTCACTGGAATACTAAAAAAATCAAGACAAAATTCAAGCTGTCATGACGTCATTGACCCGCAACCTTTGTACGGTTTTAAATTTGTAGCAGCCATAATGTATTTTTTTTTTCAATTATTCGGGGAAAAAAACATACATTTGCCACTCTTATTTGATCAGCACATTAATTTGAATAGGAGGAAGATGCGACTAGCGTTCAATTAAATTCGATTAATTTCAATATATGATGAAACACATTGTATTGTCATTATTGAAAACTCCAAGGGGTTCATTAAGTATCAAACAATCGGACTTTGTGCATTGACGTCGTCATGCCGCCATCTTATAGCGTCGATACGATGGAAAACGCACAACTACGTAAGCACAGTGAGCGCTAGACTGGTCCGCTGTCCTTATCCGCAAAGATAAGGACAGGCACCGGTCTATTAACCAAAGAGATGGTCACTGCTACTGGTCCCCTGTCCAACTGGTCCCCTATCTATCCGCAAGACCGCAATGGGATGCGAGGTCAAAGGTGCGTTTGTCAGGAGTCCTCCAAACGCTCGAAGCCGGTCTCTGGCGTAAAACACGAGCCTCGAAGTGTGACGTCAGATGTTCGGGCTAAGTGAGCGCTTCCTTCTTCTTTTGACTTCTAGATGAGGGCGCCCTACTCGATTGACATGACGAGTGCTTAATGTCTCTTATTGGGATTACACTCTAAAGACTTCCAGGTCAGAGTTGATTAGGATTCCGGATCCCGTGGGGCAGTTGACCCATTTCTGGCTCAGTGTGACACGGAATTTGTGTCAGAATACCCCCCCCCCCAAAAAAAAGGGTCACTGACGAAGAATCCGAGTTAAAAATCCCTACGTTTAACCAGTTTCCTGGTCAGCCCGACACATAAATGGATCAGGCCCTTTTGGATTCCGGAATCCGGGTAAGTTCAGACCCGGGAGTACATATAAAGTATGGAAACAGGTGTGTTTTTTTTTATTATTGATATAAAACCCAACACAAATTGTATCGGTGGCCCTGTTCCAATACCATTTTCGTGACAGCTCAAATCAAGGCTAGGAATTCCAGCCATCATTTTGTATACCACTGAGATTCTGGTTGGTAATACTTACAAGAAGTAGACCAATAGTTTTGTCGTTGACAGGTGAAAAGCGTTGATCCCTCTGCATCAACTCTGCGGCATCCTGCAATGGTTGAAGCCTCATCAAAAGGCTGTCTTCAGGTTTCATGGACAGCCACCAACCTGACGTGAAGATGAAAGAGGCCCTTATGGTTGTTATTGCCCGAAAAAAAGTATTAGGCAATTAATTTGTAGTTTAACTTTGGTTGACAATTGTCTTGAAGTTCAAATTGAAAGTCTATCGGACTCTAATCGGATGAATCAGGGTTGAAGGTCAGTAGTTTTGTGTGATGCACTCATTGTCTAATAGATAGAGCCCTTGTGACAGTGGTCACAAAACTTGGGCATATGGAACACCGATGTGTAGGACCTAAGAAACACTGGTGTCTCGGGCATACGGAACATTAGTACCCAAGGCATACGGGGCATTGGTGCCTACAGGGCCCAAGAAACATTGGTACCAATAAAAGGGCCCGAGGATAACTGTACACTGGTGCCCCGGGCATTTGGAAATTGGTACCTAGGGCTTACGGAACATTGGTGCCAAGGACCTAAGATACACTGGTACCTACAAGGTATAAGAAACACTTGTGCATCGGGCCTACGGAAAACTGAGATGAGTAGGGCCTAGGAAACACTGGTGCCTGGGGCGTATAAAGTACACTGGTGCCTATAAAAGTGACCTAAGGAACACTGGTGCGTGGGCCTAGGAAACACTGGTACCTGCGGGCGTATAAAATACACTGGTGCCAACAGGGCCTAAGGTACACTCAATCCAGCCCCGTCTCATACCTAGTAATGTTTTTACATTGTTCAATGAACTGAAACAATTATAATTGGTTTATTTTATTGGTATCGTTGTTCTGTGAATAAAAGAAACGCTTTACTAGAAGTTTCGTCTCACCGTCAAAACAATGAAGAGGGTAGTTGCATAGGAGTCCTCCGTCCACGTAGAGGTCGGTACGACCGTAACGACGGTACTGCACAGCACAAAATAAACCTAAACGAAAATAAGATTGGCTTCATGTTAAAACATTTTCATACGCACGAAGTTCAAACTAATAACTACAACTTAGTATTTGTCAAAACAAACACTCGGGTGTTTGGTATAATTTGGGTCGGTGTTGTGTTAATGTGTGAACTATTTCATTAAATCGATGAAAAGATTGTTGATAGCTGATAATAGTGTTAATACTTGGTTTTTGCTTATTTACACCGATGTGCATTACGCACTGTGTACTCAGTTTAGTTTTGCGAAGACCTTCCCAAACCAAACTCTTGGCTGCGCACTCTATTGAGAACCACCCCTCCCCCTCCCTGAGTTGTCTTTTATTGTATCATTAGATTGACTAGCATACCTGGGATGGCCATAGACATACGGGCCGCCATACGGACTGACATGTTAGGTGTTGTCTTTACATGGCAGTATTCGGCATTCATAAGGTTGACATTTGTGACCACAATACATATTTCTGTGTTATATCGGTCGTATACCTAAAGCAGGAAGAAAAAAGAAGAAGAAACAACGTTTATTAATTAAATGCGCATGTTATTCTGTTGGAATAGCTCCCTCTAGCGACTGTTTTATTTTTCAAACGAATGATAGGCAGGGATTGGGGTGGACTGGTTCCCAGTCTTTGACCGCAATTATAAAGACAGGCACTGGTCTCACTGGCCTGGCCCAATGATGTCGCTGGATAAACATGCAGTGACGCATTCTTTTCACATCTGTGTTCAGATTGGTCCACTCGGAGGTGACGTAGTTAGCTTTGTTTTTGTTTGTTTGTTTGTTGTTGTTGTTGTTGTTGTTTTTTTTTTGGGGGGGGGGGTTGGGGGTGTTGTTTCTTATATTCTTTTCTTGCAACTTCGATGGTTTGTTATTTAGTGCATGTTGCAATACACCAAGTGAGGAAACTGGTCTTTGACAATTTAAAGGCAGTGGATACTTTCGGTAATTACTCAATAAATACATTACCACAAAAACTTACTTGGTATGAAAAGGAGCACCAGTGAGAGCTGCTGAAAGTATAAAACATTGTGAGAAAAGACTCCCTCTGAAGAAATGTAGTTTTTGAGAAAGAGGTAATTTCTCAGTAAAATACTTGAATCTGAGGCATTTGAAAGCACACAATTCTATGCAACAAGGGTGTTTTTTTCTTTCATTATTTCCTTGCAACTTCGATGACCAATTGCGCCCAAAATGCTCACAGATTTGTTATTTCATTCATATGTTGGGATAAACCAAGTGATGTTACTATTCTTTGACAATTATTACCAAACATATATCCTGCCCAAGCGAACAGCAATTAGAAGCTGGTGAAACTACGAGAACATCAAAATATACCTGTTTGAAGGTGATATCTCTACAACCGGTGGCTTCCTCCAGACGATCTCCAAACCAGGAATATAATTTTCGGGCTGGATGCCAGCCGTAGTACTTCATCAAGTTCGGTATCAGGGTGCATAAACCGCATGATGAATCTGGGGAAACATTATGAATTTACGTAAATTAAAGGAACATTACAGAATTGGTTTTTGCTAACAAAACAGTTGCTGGCAGTGTAAGCACTTTATGTAATCCACCATATACATAAACTGACAAACCTGTAGAAGTTTGAGATCTATCGGCCATCTGGGTCACGAGAAAATAGTGAAAAACCGATGACACATTTGACTGAAATCATTTAGAGTCAACAAATGAATAAAACGTTCACTGAGCGATAAACTCCAATCGGAAAATTAGTTTATTCATTTCCCATCAAATATGGCATTTCAGACAGAAACATTTCAAGGGATGTTTTCTACTATCATCATCATTGGACCGTGTAAGTTTTATGTAAATCTGTGATCAAAAAGTATATTTTACAAGTTTTTTTCTGACCAACTCTGTAATGTTCCTTTAAAAATTTACTAATGAACGGGATTTGAACCTGCGACCTCAGAATTAACGCCAGCGCGCTACCATTACAAACTAAAGCCCGGTTCATACTTCCTGCGAATGCGAATGCGAAGCGAATGTTGACGTCACAAATTCGCAACGAATAGTTCGCAGCGGTTGAGCTGTGCTCAACTCTTGCGAATTATTCGCAGCGAAAACAGAGTTGTGACGTCAATATTCGCTTCGCATTCGCATTCGCAGGAAGTATGAACCGGGCTTGAGCCATCTGATCAAATGAAATTTCTACATAATTTGCTGAATGGGGGACAGAATCACAGGGGGGGGGGGGACACCACACACCCAAATCACCTATGACACCGGTACCAACTGTGACTGTGCTTATGTTTTGCTTTCTTCTTTCTAGTCAAATTCAATACTTTCTGCTTTAGCGACTCTGTGAAATTGGACGATGTTAAATAAGAGGGCAGCCGCACTCAACTCTGTATGGAAAGTATTACAGCATGTTTAAACGGAACTACTTTTCCGTGATTATTGGCGGCGCTAATCAAAAACCTCACCTAGAAAATACGACTTGAGGTCGAGACTAAGGAACTCCTCGACGTCGTGAGATGTGAAGCCGACACCAAGAAGCACTGCCCACATGGCCCCTGCACTGGCTCCACCCAGTTTCCGTATTTGTGGCCACACCCCAGCTTTCTCTAATACCTTGAAATCACATTAAAGTCAAAGCAGAACACATTTTACTTTTCAGTTAGCTTAAAGGAACATTACAGAATTGGTTAGAAAAAACTTGTAAAATATTTTTTTGATCACAGATAAATAAAATAAAACTTACACGGTCTAATGATGATGACAGTAGAAAACATCCCTTGAAATATTTCTGTCTGAAACGCCACATTTGATGAGAAATGAATAAACTAATTTCCGATTGGAGTTTATCGCTCAGTGAGCGTTTTATTCATTTGTTGAATCTATATGATTTCATGCAAATGTGTAATCGGTTTTTCACTATTTTCTCGTGACCCAGATGGCCGATCGATCTCAAACTTCTACAGGTTTGTCAGTTTACGTATATGCTGGATTACATAAAGTGCTTATCGCTGCCAGCAACTGTTTTGTTAGCAAAAACCAATTCTGTAATGTTCCTTTAACTTTAGGCCTACATGATTGTGTATCGCATCAATGCAATAAAAACGCATTGGTTCTTCAACAGTAGAATCATGTATATCCTATAAAATAATCCCATCCAACAAACCTGTAAAATAGAGTGGTCGTGGTTTAGGTATTAAATCTGCATGTCAGTTGTCAATGGTCTATGAAACTAAACTATACAACTTATATTAATGAATCCCAGCCAATACTAAGACACACTTAGATACAAAAGATCGTTGAAACAGAATGCAAAATACCATCTTAAAGGCAGGGTGTACCTTTGGTAAATACACCACAAGTTAATGACTATAACAAAACTTACTTGGTAAAGAGCACTGGTGGAAAGCTGTTGATTTTGTAAAACATTGTTAGAATTTAGACCCCTCTGAAGTAATGTGGTTTTAGAGAGAGTGGTAATCCTGAACAACAAATTTTAATCTGAGAAAGGCTTCTGGCATGAAGCCCTTTTTCAAGAGTGGTTTTCTTTTATTGTTTTCTTGCAACTTTGATGACCAATTGAACCAACATTATCACAAACTTGGTATACGTTACGCATATGTTGGGATACACCAAGTGAGGGTACTTGGTTGTTGTCACTGTTTACCAAAAGTATACCCTGCCTTTGGAAAATGCTCGGAAGAAGGTACTGATAACGTACCACGTTGAATCTTAAAAGCTCACACGACCTTGTAAGCCAAAGGGATTACATGTGGTACGTGGTTACTTTTTGTTGGAGCCACAGTGGGTTAGGACATGTGTAAAGTAAACATATTAAAGTGACTTAAAGTGAAAGGTGTACGGAAGGGTCTAGACTCGTGTCAATCACTTTGTCAACAAGGCAAGACAAATACAGTCGGCACGGACAGCAATCGATAGTTTGTGGACCAACCATACTCGAATGTTTCTCCTCTTATTAGTTACTCAAAACCGTACATAATTACACACATTACAATCCACATCACATGACAGGAAAAGAAGATGGCATGAAAAAGTGTTACACCATTGCGTATGATTCTGGTGGAATGTGCCTACCCCCCCTTCCCCCTCCCACTCAAAATTGTTATGTAAGCATTGATCGTCAATAATATAATGACACATTGAGACCAACCCGATTATTTCACTCGATCCGCGGTAATGAATATAACTAATAACGAGAACGCCCCCAATCCATGAGCTGAAGCCCCACCCCCAGTTCCCTGCCTACTCCGCGGTAACAGATCAACAGCAGCACAATCCGTGAGTTGTGTATAAGTGACCTTGTACATTCCAGGGTCTTTCTGGTAGGCAAGATACTACAATGGTCATAATGGACAATTTTTACATAAGATATAATTTCAACATACATCCAAGACTTATAAAACACCAACAGCTGAACAAGTTTGAGATGTGGCAATTTCTTCCCAATCACAAAAAGTTTACACGAATCAGACGGTGCAATCTTTATCAAAAGTAATGTAACAATCAAGTTTTCTTCCATTGGGCTGTGTACAATTTGTGCCTGCAGGAAGATCGGGCTATTACAGGTGATGTCACAGGTTACATAATGGTCCTTTTAGGAAAAGTTCTTAGTTGAACTGGTAGCTCCCGATTTTTCCAAATCCTTCGCAGTAGTAGATAAACAGCAGGACAAGTTAAAATAAGAACAATTGTACACAGCCAAGTATATATATATATATCGTTGCTGGTCCCACGAAGTAACCTAAATTGTATATTTTCCACATCAAAAAGTCCGTGTTCTGAGAAAATTGCGATTGAAATTGCACTTTATTTTTATCAAACTACTGTTTCGGGGTCTGTTTTTTGGTATGCATTTATTTATTTATTTATTTATTTATTTATTTATTTTTACGACCAAAAAAAAAAGCTGACTTCTGCCATTTCCCCTCCGATGGTGTACAAAACCCACGACATCGCATCACACAGCATGTAACAATAGTTTTGTTATACCATGGTATCCTAATAGATTTCAAGCGATATGTTGTCATCTTCCAGCGACGACATTATTACGACGACATTGGCACAGTTTAACAAAAAAACAGACGAACAGTCGCGAACGAATTGTGAACAGCAATGGTGGTCGTTGCCAGAAATGTTGTTTCGCCGTCCCCAACGGCACATCAGACAGAAACTATTGATCAAGGCGGTGGAAACGACCAATGGTGGGCACGATCACGGTATAAATGTACCCCGTGGGGGTACGCACCACTCATGCTCCCCGGGCCTGAACCATTTGCATATAATATGCGTCTTTGTAGCACATCACGTGATTGGTTCTCAACCAGTGAAACTCACAACTGATAATTGTGGAATAACAACTTGATTTGTTTGATTCAGTTGGACAGAGGGCTAAACTAGAATACAGTAACATAATAATGCCCTTAACCCGAAAGGGCAAAGGAATTCGCTACAGATTCAAACCAAATTTAAAAATCACTTCTTACCCTGACGGCCCCTGCATAGGCCAGCCCCTTGTTTCCCCCACCTTCAAAGACGATGTTCTCGAAGGGGTACTGGTAATCTTCAAGACGGATTATTTCGGAAGGAGGAGCCCCTGTTTGTAAATCCTCGGAACGTTCTCCAATAACTAGAGTGTTGAAAAGAGAGAAAGAGAGAAAGAGAGAGAGAGAGAGAGAGATATCACACATAATCATAATCAGGCTGACCCAGTAACTGGCTAAGGAAATGGGAATTTAACTCAGATGCTGCGTCAGTTTGACCATTTTTTTTTGCCATTTTGACACAGATTCTGGGTCTACTTGACGGTTGACCCAGGAATGCGTCAATTCTCTCTCGACCCAGAATCCGGGTAAATCTGATCCGGTATTGACCCGGGAGTTTTAAAGGAACATTACAGAATTGGTAAGAAACAAACTTGTAAAATATACTTTTTGATCACAGATTTACATAAAACTTACACGGTCTAATGATGATGATAGTAGAAAACATCCCTTGAAATGTTTCTGTCTGAAATGCCATATTTGATGAGAAATGAATAAACTAATTTTCCGATTGGAGTTTATCGCTCAGTGAGCGTTTTATTCATGTGTTGAATCTATATGATTTCATGCAAATGAGTAATCGGTTTTTCACTATTTTCTCGTGACCCAGATGGCTGATCGATCTCAAACTTCTACAGGTTTGTCAGTTTATGTATATGGTGGATTCGGTGGATTACATAAAGTGCTTACACTGACAGCAACTGTTTTGTTAGCAAAAACCAATTCTGTAATGTTCCTTTAAGTGGGTCTGCCAACAAATTGAACAAATTATTTAACATTTTATCCCCTGAACATTGGGATACTCCGCAAGAACATTTATCAATGTTGTCATACAGTTGCAAGCCTAATAGTAATAGGAGTCAAATTCACTAATTGTTTCATTGTGTTTTAGTAGCTCGTATAGCAGCTACAGTACATGTGCTGACGCCGAAGGATTCTTTTCTAACCGGTCCTGGGAGGATCTTATGTAGGCCCTCAAATAACCAGCGGCTTTTTCTCAACATACCCCCCCCCCCCAAAAAAAAACTTACCAGTGCCAGGCCGTAGAGAACTTTGCGACGATGTTAATTTACTCTGCACCACAATGGATGTGAATTTCCTCCCATTTCGTTCGTGTGTGGTACTTGGCAACTCGTCCTCGCCCTGAAGGTACAGCGGGTTCTCGGTGTCAACTGCTCCTCGCGACCCACCACTGCCCATGGTGACTTGACTCCGTATGACCGCGTTCCTTCGATATTATTCCCAGCGATCAAGGTTGTTCTCGAAGGTTGAAGCTATACTGTTGTCATCACACACGTGTTGCAATTACTTTACTCTAGAAATAAGAAGGTCCGACGATTTGGCTGATGACGGCGTCTAGTTTGTGGTTGTTGAACATCTAAAGAACATCATAGCAACATTTTTTACAGTTCTGCTTTCATGACACACACATCACAGAGCTTTAGGCTATTTTATTGATTTCCCTAGCACTCGAATTTGTAGTATTGTGAAAAACCAGTGGTGGAATTCACAGCATGGCAGCATCAAAAGAGACTCGAACCATAGAGCAAGGACATCTGGATCGAAACAGTAACTTTGTGCAACCAGGGATCATTCAGTCCTTGCCCAACAGAGATGGAAATATTTTATAGAGGTTTGCAAGTATGAAATTTGTACACCGCGGCCCTATATCATGCAAGGGTGCATGGAGCCATACAATAAACCATCAAACTGTGATGAAAGACAAACATTCACACGGCTCGCGCACAACTTCCTAATTCCCGATCTCAATTGTGTATAAATACTGACTATACAACTCTAACACTTAACATAAGAAAGGTAACCAAGCACGCGTCATTGTGTTTCGTTTTTGAGCGACAAACCACTGGACATACAGAGATGGTCGCTCTTGGCACACTAATAAGCTTACACGTATTGCACTTGTACAACATATTTACTTTGGATAAACTGATGCTTGGAGCATGTAATTCCTACCTCCATGCTTGGAGAATGTGGTGGTCGTAGTGAAAATAATCATAGGGGAAAGACCAATGACTAAGTTGAAAACATTATCAGAAGCGATCAAGTTATAATATACTCCAGGATTCTGCATTAATAACAAACAGCCCACAACTCTAAGTTCGAATCATGCATTCGAGCAGAGCATTCAGGTGCACCCCACTAAATAAACACCCATGGCATGCAGTGCGAAATGCAAATTGTTCAAACAATTACCTAGAAGTCTCACAGCTTTTTACAGTAAATAGAAAATTATACAATGAATGGTAAACTTTTACCCTCTGCTCAATTTGACATGGGTTGTCCCAAGGCCCCACGAGTTATTCTCCCTCCAAATAAAATTACCCCACACTTGTGTAAATTTTCAAACGTCCGAGCATCAATCTTGGAAGAAAAAAAACCTTCTCAGCAATTTGAAATAGTACCATTTTCAGGGCCTATGTCATCAAAAGTACCTCTAGTCGGAAGCCAACAACCCCCAGGTCACAACTGTGCAACATTTTAAAACCATTCCTCTATTATTTTGGCTCTCAAATCTTTCTCGTATAGAATACTTATACAAAATATTCATGAGGCCGTCACTCTGTTCAGTGGGGTGCAACCATTGCAGTAAACACCAAACACAGAGAACCTGTGAAAGGTCTACCAAAAATTCGGCGGTTCATTTTTATTTGGGGGAAAAGTGTTTATAATTGTCAGAGCTTGTGTACACTCCCACCTTTGCGTATGAGCTCGATGGACGCACTGAAGAAAGGTTATAATCAGAGAGCTTTCAGATTTAAACAGAACGAAATTTCGTTTGGTTGTTGATATTGTTATCAAACCTGACAATGTTGTCTTTTAAAATAATGGTTTTGCATTGTTTGGTCGTGGGGGGAAATAAAGTTACCTTGTTAAGTTGGTAATTGGGCTTTCTTTCCACAGAAAATTAATGTTGCTTCTAACAGGAACACCTCACTGATTGGTCTCTAGTGACCAGAGAATAGTGTCACATTGATTGTTCCTAACAAAGTGCTGAAGATTTAAAGGCATCAATAAGACGTGCAAAGAGGACACTCGCGGAATTAGGACGTAGTTTTAAAATCGTGATGATTAACAATAAAAACATCATTAGAGATGTTGATTCCCGTCAGCATTGGCAACGATTGGTTTAAATGATGTCATAATGACGTCGTCCGGCATTTTAGACCAACAAACGGTTATACAGTATACCACAAGTATCATCGAAAACAGTTTGACGATCGGTTATATACTTTTTTTGAGATATAGTGGTTTCAAGAATAATAATAAAAATCTTGACGGAAATAATAGCTGTTTCGACCGCTTTGTCGGAACAGAACAGAACAGCTACTAAGAAGAAGAAGAAGAACAACAACAAAAACAAGAACAAGAAAACACATACAAATCTTGACGTAAAACAATAGCTGTTCCGACAGCTTATACAAATATTGACGAAAACAATAGCTGTTCCGACCGCTCTATCGGAACAGCTAGTAATTTTTCAGAACCATAATATTTTGTCTTAATTTGTGATCATTGGTCTTCCAGTAAAAGTGAACTGTTTTGCAAAGCCGCATGAACAAATATATAAAGTGGCTCTGCAAATAACCTCTTTAACTCAACTCGTCATACCGTTGCGTGCCATTGTCACGCATGCGCTGAAGCGTTTCACTCGCCGAAAACGGGGTAAGCGTTCCCTTCTACACATAGACTTGTGGACAAGTCGTTAATTGTCCGACGCAGTGATAGAGAAACGGCTCTGTCGCAACTATCTTGCGATACTGCTGCTCCGCACGAGGCTACTGTTCTCAAGACTACGCTCCATTTAACAACTCGTATTCATTTATGCACGTTTGTACGTATAGTACATTATTACGGTTGACGTGGCGGCCAATGAGACTGCCTGGACGCGTCCATTTTATCTGGGGGATGGTAGTAATTTCAAATACTGTAACTACACTGAATGTTTAGACTGAGAGCATTTGTAAATGAGTTTGGTGCTGCTAGTGTTAACTGCTTCAGTAATTGAACAGTTTTATAAATAATACATACTTAGCATCGACATTTATCATAATCTGTTTAAGATTTGCCCCTTGCCGCAGAAATGCATTTCTTAGACTTTGTTGTGTATCGTCTCCGCTCAGCCCAGAACGATGGCCGACACGTTTACAGGATTGGAAATAAAGCTGTTCCAATATAATTGACAACAACTAACTGATTTACCTTCTAAATTTTTCGATATTAAAGGAACATCACAGAATTGGTTTTTGATAACAAAACAGTTGCTGGCAGTGATAAGCACTTTATGTAATCCACCATATACATAAACTGACAAACCTGTAGAAGTTTGAGATCGATCGGCCATCTGGGTCACGAGAAAATAGTGAAAAACCGACTACACATTTGCATGAAATCATATAGATTCAACAAGTGAATAAAACGCTCACTGAGCGATAAACTACAATCGGAAAATTAGTTTTTAATTTTATTTAAAAAAGTATATTTTACAAGTTTTTTTTCTAACCAATTCTGTAATGTTCCTTTAAAGAGGGGGACTCCAAGGTCAAATTTAGTTTTGCGGTGCACTTTCCTTTTCAAGTCCTTTTGAAAGTGGAAACTTTACAACTCTCCAACTATAGATAATGTGTACAATGTAATTTTATTTGACACCACATTTGAAACATTACTGCAATGAATATCAATAACAACAAACGGGCATGCACATTTCAAAGAGGAATTTGTGCGCCCGTCAATTGGTCATGCTCAATATTGCAGATTTGTTTTAAAACTATCGAAATTTAGAAATGACCTGGAACATTTGTATGCATAACCATTATATTTGAAATGTGACGTTCATTGGACGTTTTGGGATTTTGAAGAAGAAAAAATGGCAATGGAAGGGTGTATTAAACGGTAAAAGACTTTTAACTTTCCCCACTTCCATAAGGACTTTCCTACGGAGCCCTAGAAGTGCCATCCTACTTGTTGGGATTTTGAAATATTCATCTTGGGGTGACAATTATGTACAGACATTTATACATAACATCCAATTCGAACGATAAATTAATGATTTCGGAATGATAACCTCTTGACAGTAGGATGTCAACTTCCCAAGATAATTCACTTCAAAAATAACGATACCATCGGATGGAACTTTCAGAACTCCGTACACTTGGTTCCAAGTCTGTGATCGTGGGTTTTTTGTCAATTTTGTCAATGCAGTAGTGCCTGAAACAGCGCCCTCTTGTGGATTATCCCCGACACAAACCCTGCCAGTTCTGTGGAGAAAAAAACCGCGATCTCAGACATGAAATCAAGTCTAGGCACTCCGTACAGTCACATATTTGGGATTACATTAGGTACACAAATGAAGCAAGGTCTACGTGCCAGGTGGATGGGCTGCCCACGCATCACACCTTTGTTGTGGTTCGTTCGTGACCCCCCCCCCTCCCCCACCCCGGGCAGAGATAGGTGAACAATTATGTCACGTAATATTTAAAAGGGGTCAGGGAGAATATTGTAACACGGGAAATAACATGAACTTGTATTATAATAATTTGTAGATATCATTCATAAACTATCAACAGACAACAAGAGATGAGTAAATGAACTAAGTAAACAGGCGATTAGCAGGCATGTATTGTTCCCTGACTGCAACATATATTGTGTATATCGATATTCACATACAGTACCCATACTATGTTTCGTAAGTCTGGTGTATAGCTTTGCTCTACACTGTCAACTGAGTTTAGTATAGTGCCCACAAACATGTGGGTATAGAACTAAAATGTGCCAGAAATACAACTTTGTTTTTTTTTTGTTTTTTTTGGGTAACGATAGAGAAGCCTTCCGAGCACACAAAACTTTAAACGGTGATTTCAGTGTTATCATGCTGAAACAATAAGAGGACAACAAGAGTTAGGCCCTTTCACACAAGACAGTTTTAACAAAAGGCCTAAACTAAATTCACATCAACGTTAAAATACCAAATTCCAGTCGTGTGAACGCTATTCTTGTTAAATAATAACCGAGGATCCTAGTTATTATTATTATTATTTTTTTTACAGAGATCCAGACCTAGACAAATAGCAACCATGTTAAAATCACCACGATATTATTTTGGAAACGATTAATGCGCCATAAGTAAGGACACGTGGTATGGCGATATCATTATTCCCATGCACAGAAGGTCTAACTAGTTGTAGAAAAAAGTGTTCAGTGAATGAACAATCATGACCTTTACCAAAGCACGAGGGATATTGGTGTAGGGGAACCCAAATGCGCCCTCAGTGTTCAACTGTCTAATTCAACTTTGTGATTATCATTATTTACAATGAAAAGTTAACTTTAGGGTCGCGACCTTTAGGCTCACTCTCTTTTCCATTTTAGCTTCGAGCAAGAGAGAGCACATTCATTTTCGAGAAGTATTTCTCTCTACTTTGTAGGGAGCATGACTCTGGCCATGTACCAAATACTATTCAATACGGAGGGATCGTGTCCTAGAACTGTCTGTGAGTATTGCTTTCTATTAAAAACATATTTTTATAAGAGAAAATTAAGTTGTATGTGTAATGTAGCCAGCCTCGTGTTCACCGTTTGCCCTTCACACAAGTGACTGTGCTATGCTATAGTATTTGTATTGTATTGATTGGACTTGGAGGATTAAAATCAGTACAGGAGATTATTTTATAAATGTGACGTCATACGGATTCTGCTCATTGGTGTATTTCAGTGAATGCTCGTCTTTTTTAATTAGAGGACCGGTCTCCCTCCCGTGTCTCTACTTTGGTAAATTTGTGTTTATTTGTAAGCTTGTTACATAATTTGTGTTTATTTGAAAGCTTGTTACCTAATCGCAATCGAACGAAGTGACAGACAACCGGCACCCATTACCGAGAACATTTGTTACTGGTGGTACTCTTGTCAAAGGGCCTTCTTAATACACATATGTAGGTAGGATGCCATACCTTTTTGTTATGTTCTTGAAGAGAACAAAGTTTACTGACTGACCACTTGAAGTGCATGCTTTCCTGTATCATACATAGACCTTTCTTTTGTTTAACAAATTTTATGGACTTCAATATCAACAATTGTAAAAAGCTTTTTTTTGTAACAAAGAATGTGTGTACTTTTTGTTTTGGCCAGCCCAGTCGATTTATCAGTGACATGGGTGAACTTATAGAATTTGTGTTAAATGATAAACCATTGTTTTGTTTGTTTTCTGCTGTGAAGGCCGCCTGTACTTTCGCTAACCAGACCTTTTGCTATTTAAGCAGACCTTACTTGAGATTTGACCCCAATAATTTCAGGCTTTGAGACATGATTCCGAGAATTTTAGACCTCACTTGAGTTTTGACCCCCAGAATTAGAGACTTTACTGGAGGCTTGACCATAAGGATTTGAGACTTTATTGGAGGCTTGACCATAAGGATTTGAGACTTTACTGAACGCTTGACCATAAGGATTTGAGACTTTACTGAAGGCTTGACAACAATAATATGAGACTTTACTAGAAGCTTGACCACAATGATTTTATCTGGAGGATTGACCATAAGGATTTGAGACTTTACTGGAGGCTTAACCATAAGGATTTTATACGATACAGGAGGCTTGACCATAAGGATTTGAGACTTTACTGAACCCTTGACCATAAGGATTTGAGACTTTACTGAATGCTTGACCATAAGGATTTGAGACTTTACTGAACGCTTGACCATAAGGATTTGAGACTTTACTGAAGGCTTGACAACAATAATATGAGACTTTACTAGAAGCTTGACCACAATGATTTTATCTGGAGGATTGACCATAAGGATTTGAGACTTTACTGGAGGCTTAACCATAAGGATTTTATACGATACAGGAGGCTTGACCATAAGGATTTGAGACTTTACTGAACCCTTGACCATAAGGATTTGAGACTTTACTGAATGCTTGACCATAAGGATTTGAGACTTTACTGAACGCTTGACCATAAGGATTTGAGACTTTACTGAAGGCTTGACAACAATAATATGAGACTTTACTAGAAGCTTGACCACAATGATTTTATCTGGAGGATTGACAACAAGATTTGAGACTTTACTAGAGGCTTGACAATAAAGATTTCAGACTCTAATGGAGGCTTAACTATAAGGATTTACCTGACTTAACGGGAGGTTTGAACTTAAGACCTTACCAGAGGCTTGACCAGAAAAAGTTAAGACTTTACTTGAGACTTTGATCCAAAGGACTTAAGATTACATGCAGGCCTAACTGATACAACCGAACATAAACTGTGAGATACAAACAGCAGGGTCAAAATTCATAGCCCTACTATATAGAATAGTATCTTATAAAAACCAGGCAAAAGCAACATAACATTGATTACGTCATTAAATAGCGAATTGGCTGGTAACAAATTTCTAATAGGCTTAAAAGGCCCTGCAGCCAATTTCACGAAGCGCTAGGATTAATCAAATCTCGAGTTAGGACGAGTAACTCGTCCTAACTTAGGATGGGTTCAATGCGTCCTAACGTCTATGGATACGAAACTTAACTCGTCCTAAGTCCTAAGATTAATCCTAAGTTAGGAAGAGTTTGGTGAAATCGACGGCTGTACACTTTTGGTTAGACCGAAAAACACAAATGTTCACAGATTCACACATAACTTACGTGATTTAAAGTAAGTAATGGTAGAAAGGGGTTCCTTAAAATATTTCTGCCTAAAATGCTACAGTTTCTGAGAAATGAGTAAAACAATAGTTTCTATCGCGCGTGATAAAAACTTGATGTTTGAAAAAACAGGAAAACACATAAGGTCTCTTTTCACTATTTTCTCATGACCTCGATGACCAATTGAGCTCAAACTTTCACAGGTTTGTTTGTTCATGCATATGTTGAATCACACAAAATGTGGACACTGATTTTGAGCTGTTGCCAAAAGTGTACAATACCTTTAAGGCAAACTTGTTTAACCAGTTCGCTTCGGAGGACACATTAACACGCACACCTCTGGGCTTATAACGATATCATTCAAGTTTCTGTGTGTGTAGCCTGTGGTCTGATGTGGTTGCGTGTGGTGAGCCGCTGTAGCAAATTGAGTACACAGGTAACTGCTTTGCGGAGTCTACAGGCAAGAGTTTGGTGTCCCCAACCAAAAGGCGCTACAGACCACGAACAGATTAACTCTTTGCAAGAATGTGTGCCTAATGCCTTTGCCGAAACCCTGTTCCTTTCACATACTACCGAAGATTTTGTAGAGGCAGAGTATACAGCATTGTCATGAGGCATTTGATCTCTCTCTCCTAGATACCATCTGTTCAACCACGGGTGGGACAAAGATTGACCTGTACATATTCCGGCTTTCCAACGATCTGATTGTGTTTCAGAAACAGCCGTAAAGAAAAGAAAGTCAATAATATCTGTAAAAGTCTGTGAGAAAACTTCTTTATATGGGCATCTGTACTGAGTTTCATTGAAGAAGGAAACGTTGCGAATGGCTAGATACAAACAAAGAAGCTATTTGCCTGACAATAATCACGGTTACGAGAAGAGATTTTTTCCAAATCCTAAAGCGAACTTGTTAGTAGCCGCTGGATGGACCTGGCTACTGACCAAAGTCTCAGATAATTGATGGGTTTGCGTTGTTTTTCCAGTCTACCTCACAGGTGGGCCATTTGGTTCTTAGACAGCATTTGATGGGGGTGGCGTCACTCAGACATGTCAAGTCACTAGGATCAGGGATGGAGGCTCGCCCCTCGATGTATGCAACCTGAAGAACATAAAGTACAGGAAATTAACTGAAGTAAAGTCTGCACAATGAAGCGTTTACAGAGTAATCATGTGCAATACACAATTGATTCAAAGGAAGTTTGTATCCAACCGCAGTCGGAGGTATGGAGTAATCAATCTGTCAGATTTTCTGGAAAAGTTCACTCTTTTTTGAAAGCGTTTAATAGTTTCATCTTTATCATTAATAAGTATTCTGGGTGTCATTTTAGATGTTTAACTAATTTATATAATGTCTTACGTTGTGAGTATTGATGTGTGTTTATCACTATACATTAAAGGAACATTACAGAATTGTTTTTTGCTAACAAACATTTGCTGGCAGTGTAAGCACTTTATGTAATCCACCATATACATAAACTGACAAACCTGTAGAAGTTTGAGATCGATCGGCCATGTGGGTCACGAGAAAATAGTGAAAAACCGATTACACATTAGCATGAAGTCATATAGATTCAACAAATGAATAAAACGCTCACTGAGCGATAAACTCCAATCGGAAAATTAGTTTATTCATTTCTCATCAAATATGACATTTCAGACAGAAATATTTCAAGGGATGCTTTCTACTACCATCATCATTAGACCGTGTAAGTTTTGTGTAAATCTGTGATCAAAAGTATATTTTACAAGTTTTTTCTTACCAATTCTGTAATGTTCCTTTAACTGATGAGCATACAGCAACTCCGCCCACAATCTGACCTTTTTACAGTATGAACAAGGCTCTGTTTCAGCTTCGTTTTTTGATACGAGGTTGAAAAACCATACTTCGACCCCACGATATACTGTATCAAGTACTGCAGTACTGTATTGTTATGCTGGTGAGTTCAAAGCGGGGTGCTTGCATAAAGAGCCTTGGACAAGGCTAACTCGAGCCTTACATACCTGTCTATTCGGACAGGATCTCTTCAGTCCGTTGTAGTGATACAGAGTCAGATATTCTGGAATACTCCGCTCAGGCTGTCAAAGAAAGAAAAAAAGAGGGAAACAAAATATATTAATACAAAATAATAGTAATAAATAGAAATACACTTATCTAATGATAGTAATCACAAACTCAACGCAACACGGAATTTCAAGTTACTTCATAATTACTTCAATCATACCCAATTCAAAGCAGATGTCTTCGACAAAATATTATACAAATAAAATATCGGATGCATGTGAGTGCAATGTGGAGGTGAAATGGAAAAAAGCCAGATTTCACCGAGTGATTATATTCTGCGACAATGCACATTTAATATCTGTTTCATGTAGCACACACATAGATCCACGTCATTTGAATGTTGTTCCAAACAAAACACAAAATACTCAAAAATCCCACATTATAAAAAAAAAATCCACTTCTAAACAACATGGACGACTCATTGTAGACACCAACCTTGTCTAACCTACCTCGAATGGGCGGGAATGATTATTTTGGAAACGGCGCTGCGAACAAGCTTTGCTGCTAAGTGTCCCCAGCATCCTATACTTATCAATATAGGACTCCTACATTAAATTTTGGAGCATCAGTACATACATGACAAAATACAGTAAGACACGGGACGCATGTACCAACAACCAAATGACAAGGATCTATGTGTGTGGTATGTAAACCAAAATATAAAACAAACAAAAAACAACCCACATGAGGCGTTATCACTTAACACTGTGTGATTATTTCCACTAGCCAGTCGGATTACTGAAATTTGACTGTTTTCTTGGGTGTTTCAACTGGCATCTGGCCAGCCGATCACTGTGAACACCTCCAAATTTGCTCTCACAAGCTGCCACTCTTGAAGTTGCAAAAACATACATCGTCACTGTAGTTGGCTACCTGACACTTACCTTATTTGGGAAGAATTCTGTCATGAAGGAGTTGAGAAGAATAACCCCAAAGTCATCGGGGTCCAGGCGCTGCTTGACAAAGTCAACACTATAAACAGACCAAAACACACTATTAAGAGTCGCACACAAGTATAGTCAGTTCTGAGACTCGTACACTGTTATCTAAGTGTGATGTGATCAAGCTAATTGAGTCGTTTGTCAGTAAATGCATTATTGAATAATGGGCCAAAATAGGTCGACAGGGGTCTAAATTTCTATACATCTTCTGGTGTTTCGACTTCCATAACTTTTGAACCAAAGGTGGTATCAACACAGGGTTTTCATATCCTTAAAGCTGAGATTGTACTTCTATTAAATAGATAAAAAAACAAAAAATGACAAGAGTCGACAAAAGACTCATTTAGCTTGATCGCATCACAAATTGAGGAAAGCAATAGATGGATGCTACACTCATCCCTTAAAGGTAGGGTCATAGATTGGTAAATACTCAAAAATTTAATGACCAGTGCTCGAATACAACCACTGTCCCATTGGCACCTACATAGGGTTTGCCTAAACACACCTACTCTCCCATTGGCATGTACACAGGGTTCGCCTAGATACACCCACTCTCCCATTAGCATCTACGCAGGGTTTGCTTAACCACACCCACTCCCCCATTGGCATCTACACAGGGTTTGCCTAAATACACCCACTCTCCCATTGGCACCTACATAGGGTTTGCCGAAACACACCCACTCCCCCATTGGCATCTACACAGGCTTAGCCTAAACACACCCACTCCCCCATTGGCATCTACACAGGGTTTGCCTAAATACACCCACTCTCCCATTGGCACCTACATAGGGTTTGCTGAAACACACCCACTCCCCCATTGGCATCTACACAGGCTTAGCCTAAACACACCCACTCCCCCATTGGCATCTACACAGGGTTTGCCTAAATACACCCACTCTCCCATTGGCATCTACACAGGCTTAGCCTAAACACACCACTCCCCCATCGGCACCTACATAGGGTCATCGATACAAGCCCTGTGGGCTTCTAGATGGCCCTCTGCTCAACATATCTTATGTTCTTCAAAAGAGTTGTTTCGCAACACATGCTATTTACAGCTGGAGTGGAAAATAAATAAACCGGCCAACCAACTTACTATTCTGGTATCGTGGCAAGTCCGAGGGCATCCAGTACCTCTTTAAGCATGATAGTTGTGATGAAGCCGCTGCACTCGGTGTCATACATACTAAATATCCGATGGGCTTTCTCCCACTCAGTTTCCTCTGCAACTAAAGACTGCTCCTAGAAACACAAGTTAATACCAGCCGATAACTTATTAAAAACTACAACTGCAATCTGTGTGACCAAATTCACAAAAAAAAGGCGACTTTGTTCAGAAACAACGTTATCATTACCTTGCATTATTGTACATATTATTAATATTATATATTGATTCTGGTCATGAAACCAAGAATGCCTCAGAGGTGAACTTAAGCACTGTAGCATGCATGCCTAAGGAAACCTGTAAACAAGGGTGTTTGTTATGTGAACCAGAAACACCGGGGTTAACCCCTACTCTTTTCAAAGATAAGCGTTCTGGGTTTTCTTTACGTGCACTACCAATCCTAGTACACGGGACCTACGGCTTAATGTCCCATCCGAAGGACGAAGCAATTATGGTAAAGTATCTTGTTCAAGTGTCGAGACCGGGACTTAAACCCACACTCTGCTGATCAGAAATACCAGATCTGGAGTAGTCCGGTGCTCTTAACCGCTCGGCAATGACATACCATCAGACTGTTGTCAATAGACCAAATGTAAACAGTGTTGTGTACTTTGCAAAATATTTAGTAAAAAATCTACTCAAATAGCATTGAAACTTTAAAACTACATTGTGTTGTTTCTTTGACTAATAAAAATTCCATCAATGCGTCCGTATTGGCCTTTTTGCCTCAGTTAATTCGACCATGTTAGTTTACCTGGGCAGAGGGTGGCCCGTTAAACTACCCATTGGACTCGTGTTAAGTTACCCTGGTCAACTTTTCCTGGGCCGTTTGCACTGGACTTCAAACGGTCAAGTTACCCATTTGCTCCGTTAGTTTACCCCCCAAAATAGTCCAATGCAAACATGGCTAAAGACAAAAGTTTCAAGACCAGGCTCAAACCCACACTCCGATGACTGAGCCATCAGAATTGTTCTTAGGCATACCTTCAGTTTAGAAATTGGGACACGCACGCATGAGCACATTAGCGAGGTTTCGTTGGCGCACGGTTGGAGTGTACTACTACAATGAGCTATCCGTGTGCGTAACCGTTCTGAAGTGTTGTGTGCAGGTCGATGACGACCCCGGATACGTTTTCAAAATGCCACACAGGGCGCAATATTCGACGTTAGGCCGACTTGACTTTGTGTAACAGAGTTTTGGCATCACACAAATGTAGTCAAAACAGACAACCAAAACTAACACATCACCAAAGAAATCCAACCACAAATGAATTATGAAGGACCTAAGTATCTGCTTGTTGGTAAGTTTGGTCTTTCTTTTCAAAAATAAGAGGAAATTGCTGACTTCTAGTAAGTTTTACTATTCCTTTTTTTGCGTACGTGTAGTGCTGCTGCTACTCGGATCGAGAAAAAACCTTTACACTAAAACACACTGTGTAAAACGTCACAAATGCGCAAAGATTGATGACGTCACAGCCACTAAAAGTTGTTGTTGCGCTAACCGTGCGCCAACGGAACCTATCTATTATAAACAGTGCCACCACAGTAATGGCGGCACCTAGTGTTGCCACTAAGCATCTTCTTAGGGCACTGGGTATAAGGTAAGTGTTTACCTGAGTAAATAATACTGTAAGATGTGTCTCGCTTCCTAGCACCCAAATAGGTTTCCGAGGGTTCTTTAAGAAAGATCCAACCTATTCAATAAAAACAAACAAAAAGTCCATCATCACTCAGAAACTCACAATCAACAATTTATACTGCATCAGTCATCTAACGGCCGGGTCATGGATTGGTTTTCGTCGACGTGATGCCGATTTACATCTACAGGCAAAGTTATAAAGAAAGAGACCAAAGCATATGAACATTTCAGCTGAACACACTGTTTACTTGCTGAGAAAACAGCAACAAAATTGGCAAGGTGCTTTCACGAGAATGTCAAATCCATCCACGTTTAGAGAGGAAACAGCAAAAAAAAAAAAGATTGGAGAAATTCGCGATTAAAGGTCTGGCTGATAAAATTAATTTGTTTAAACAAATTTGCGGTTTCGGAGCAATCTGGAAGATTTGGGAGGTTATTGTATTTAATTAAGATATGTAGTGTGATTTGTTATTGGGACAGTGAGAGACCCCCACCCCTTGTTTTCCAGTAGATAGCGATCTAAGTCTCTGTGGTTTGTAAACAAATGTAACCCAAGGCACTGTGAACTTCTCACCGTGATTACACTCATTCCAGAAAGGTGGATTGAGATCCAGCATTTTTCTCACGACCACAGATCACGATAATATTAAAAAATAATACAGCATTTGTAAGGTGCACTATCCTGTAAACAATTCAAATATCTGGTGTCGTGTCTACACCCCTCATCCAGTGCTGATCCCACTTTCGGTCACGGCCGTCACACAAAAAATCACACGCAAAAAGCCCGCCATTCCTAGCAATACCGGATATGACCATATCGAATTGCGGTGTCTGATCCGCCTTTGTGTTTACACTTGTTTCTGGAATCCACTTTGCCGTATCTGATCCACCAATGGCAGGGTTCAACTCTCCTCGAAAAGAAGGATTGAAACTGCAGGATCTTGAACCGGCTCTGATCCTGCTATTTTGCGTTTTTACACTAGCTGTTAATTCACATTGCCGGATCGATCCGGGTCTGATCCACCTTTCTGGATCAAGTGTAAACAGGATCTCCCATGTTTTATCCGACACCCAATTTCTGGACTAATTTTAACAAGGTCCCTAAGGGTGTTACTCTTCTTACGCTTGAATACACACATGGTCTTCAAGCCGCAGCAAGGCAACGGCGGATACAAACTCACCTCACAGTATCTTAAGTTTTCTAGAAGTGTCAGGAATCCGACGTTAGTCTGCTTGGTGATTCCTCTCATTTCTGCAGAGGAATTTAAAAGGATTTGTTCAAACAACCAGTGTATTGACCCCGTCCCCTCCCCTATTATACTAAAAATAGGCATCAATCTCAACATTTTTCTTACTTCGGTTAAAAAAGATCATTCACATTATGCATGGACCCTATGCTTTATGATATTGTGTGTAGCCTACATGTGCGCATGTACATGTTGTGAATGTGCGCATTGCGCCTACTGCAGTGCAATTGTTCCCATCATGCATCACTACATCCTAAACTTGAATTTGTACTTGGCTCATCAGCCCATACCGTCTTGGATGAGACTGTTGGGGCCGAGCGAGTGGGAAACCCTCTGAAAGGGCATCGAGGCCAAGACCAGGGCAGCAGAAGCCATGGCCCCTGTGGCCGCCGTGTAAATCCAGGCCTTGTTGTACACGTGTGAATCATTTCAGATATTCGAGCACATAGAGTATAAGACTGAAACAAAGAAATCAAGTATTGTACTTACTCAAACCGTCAACCTCCTTCTCGTTGTCAAATACATGCGATACTGCACTACCCGTGAGCATGAGGTTGATAAGACTCTGACTGCAAGGAAACAAGACATGGATCAACCCGTTCAGGTAGCATAAATTGGAAATAGTGTCATTCCTTGTCAATTCAGTTTTTTGTCCTTGCTAGCCACTGTTCAAATAATCATAACTCAAAAACTGTATGAGTGCCCATCCCAAATCTTTCTGAAATTGTTGCTTACATCTTAAGCTAGCAATGGAGAAAAACAAATATGAATTTTGAAAAAATAAGCACTTCCACAAATCAACTTGCGCCTCAGCACCTTGTAAACCATTACATGGTGCTATGTAACGGAATAGGTCTCATACTTAAAACACTCGGCTACCCAAACCTTGCAGGAAAAAAACACTGAGCACTTTGAGACGCCCATCGGGTGTGATAAAGCGCTTTATAAGAACTGCGTATTGTTATTATTATTAACCTTTGACCTTACCTTCCGTGCCCATAGATGCCATCAATGAGAGGCTCGGTGGTATCTTCAACCTCCTGTCTGATTTTATCTAAACCCTGATGAAAGATAACAACAGTCAGCCTAGCGGTATAAGTCTGACAGTTTGCTGACAACAAATACAATATTTATGTATATTGTGTGAACCGAGGTTCTGCCCAGGATTGCTGTAGTGGTGGAAAACTGTTTCCCTGGAAACCATAGCGAGATGGATCAGTTACACGGCAGATCATATAAGTACTCAAATCAAAGAAGTACTCAATCAAAGAAGTACTCAAAATTAAATTAAAACCCAATTTTACATTTCGCTGAAAACCTTTGAAAGGAAATTGCAAGTGTAATTTAAAAATTTGGAAAATGTGTGGTTGTCGGAAACAGCGAAATTTTCTACCAGTGGTGGTTGGGGAATCTTGCGTGCCGGGCGGGTTTTCCGGCACCGACCACTGTGAGCAGAACCCTGGTGAACTCATCAAAAAATACATTCAAATACCCATGGAGTAATTTTTTTTTAAATACATCACGATGTCGTATCAGTGCAAAAATGTTTTATTAATCTCATAAATAGCACGAGTTTGAAATTGTCAAAACGTTATAATCTTGCTTCAAATCGACCGGATGTACACACAAAACAAGTGCCGGGATCCACTTTTTGAACGAAACATTTTCGGAACAAACAGAACAAAGTTGTTGTTTTTTTTGCAAAAAAAATCGAGGATCAACGTTTTTGCAAAGCCGAGATACATTTTTTTTTTTTGCAAAATGGAGATACGTTGTTTTTGCACTGAAGCGACAACACGTACTTGTTCTATTCTTTGAATATGGATAGTGGTGTGTACTTTTCAGAGAAACTTCCTCAATGAAACACTAGGTGCAAAAACATCGCTACAAAGCCTCAGCATCAGACACTCCCTTACCTTGGTTAACAGTACAGAATATAGGAACAACAGAAGACCTGAATCGGCCAGGAACATTTCATGCGTTGATTCTAAGCCTCTGTTGACATCTTCAATGCAATCGAACGGTTGTAACCTTCAATTGGAACAGTTTAAAAATGTTAAATTTGCATCTGGGATAAAGAACACACCGATGTGGTATATACGTGTTGGCTGACTATCGCTAAGCGATATTGACTATGCAGAGCAAACAAAATAAAACAACCGATGCAGGCACAACTCTCTTACCTCAAATTGGAGTGGAATATTCTATGGTTGTGCAACTCGCCCTGAGCTGCCTCTACGACGTTCTCGATAACGGCCCCTTCCTCCAAGATGGCGTCCTGTTTGTCGTTCTTCAAGACCAGATAGTATCCTCCACCGCTACTGACCGTCTGAAGCACCTCAGTCATGGCAGCCAGGAGGAGAGCACGGCACTGATCCCCTGAATTTAAGGAAAGGAAACTTCAATGTACGTGTACTGAGATCATCCCTCCTGATGCTTCCTTTTTGAAAGGGAAAAGCCACCTAGACGTTTTCTCCTTAGTGGGTTCGAGTCCCGGTCGTGACACTTGTGTCCCTAAGCAAGACACTTAACCATTATTGCTGCGTCCTTCGGATGGGACGTAAAGCCGTTGGTCCCGTGTGTTGTGTAATGCACGTAAAAGAACCCAGTGCACTTATCAAAAAGAGAAGGGGGTTTGCCCCGGTGTTCCTGGTTTAATTGGCAGCATATTGCGCCACCGCACCTTGTAAACCATTACATTGTTCTATGTAAAGGAATACGGTCTCAAACTTCAAAAGTAGCTCCACATATATACCTTGTAGGAAAATACTGACTGTTGAAGCGCCTTGAGCGTCACTGAGTGACGGATAGTGAGCGCTATATAAGAAGCCACTATTATTATTATTAAAGGGTGAACAAAACAAAAAATTATTTTGCTTGTTAATTCTGCCAAGGACTCTCAGAAAAGCATACTCAATCACTATACTAGGCAAGAGCCACACGGAGAGAAGACAAGGAAGGAATTTTCAGTTTCAGATGTGGGAGGAAAACCCCGGGAATTATTCCACGGAAACCCATGCCTTGGACTGAAAACCCAGAAACAGCCCCGTACGCTAGCTTAATGGGGGAAAACCCTGAACAGGGACACAACTACAAAGTTTTAACACAGAAGGGCCTTTGTGCTCAGGCTTGCGTGCTTATTTTTTTACTTTTTTCTCCAGAAGACGATCAGAGCATACTGATCGAAACGTCGAGTTATAACCAACGGTTCTTTTCAGAACCACCCCAACTCAATAAGAGACAAGTATTACATGGTTGTCACCGCAAACCTTTTCCATATCGTATTTCCACCATGCAAAGTTTCAAATCCTACTTATTTTGTGTTATCCTGGTCAACTAAACTCACCATTGGGGCTGAAAGGGTTGACTCACAACCACTCTGTGTGACTTACCGTTGAGATGTCTCCATTCCACAGGGGGTTCTCCTTGGAATAGAAGAGCCTTGAGGATGAACGCTTGTAATGGAGCAATGACGGCACATGGACCTCCTTCATGCTGCAATAAAGCTGTAGGCTCGTGCTCACTAATGCAAATCCTACAACCAATGGATAAAATATGTGAATTTAGAAGCCATGTCAGTTTCTTTAGTCTTATCAGTCTTCAGTTTTAACCACTTCAAGTGGCTAGTCGAAACGATAAAGACCATGTAAGAACTCACTCCGCGGCAGTGAGAGTTAATCATGAGAGGTTCCCTCGATCCACTAAAGCGAAAGTAAACAGAGTAGTCCAGGCCTCCCACCCAGGTCATAAGGTAGTAGTTAATAAGCAGGACTTAACACTGGGCCTGTATGCTTGTTCTAGAAAGGGAAAGGGCACCAAGGCATTTTCTTCTCGGACAGTAACAGGCACTCTATGAGGAAATTGTAAATTTCTATTGGAGCATTTTAAGGGCACCAAGGCAATGAATGACCAGGGGGCATCTAGGCAATCACCTCGGTTGCCTTTGTGAAGTATCAGGCCTGAGGACAGTTCTTGTCAGAACTTAATAGTCTCCTGAATTCCGAAATCTACGGGATTCGATGTTGTCTTGTGGATAAATTGGGTAGGCACTCACCATTGTTTACAGAACCCTGGCCTTAAAGGCCCTGTACACTATTGGTATTAAAGACCGGAAAACACAAATGACCAATTGAGCTCAAACTTTTACAGGTTTGTTTGTTCATGCATATTATGTTCAATCACACAAAATGTGGACACTGATTTTGAGCTGTTACCAAAAGTGTACAATACCTTTAAGGCACGACCGAAAATCTGCCATGGTATGCTGGAAGTGGAATGTTGGAGCACACAGACTTACCTCCCTCTAAGCAGAGTATTGATTATAATGAAAAACAATGGTGGCAGCCTGTCTAACCTTGTAAGTTGTATGCTACATTTGTACAACAATAGGACAAAGATCTGGAATTGGTCGGAGAGGGATTTTACAAGGCAAGTTTTCCAGAACCTGTCGTCGCTCTTTGTATGGGTGAACGAAACAAAGCGTATCATGGTAGGTGCCTGCCTCAACACGCTACACGATGGATGTGGATAAAAATTTAGCCGTCCACAAGTCAGCAAAAAATGGAGGAAAGTCTTAGGTGTTCCGACTTCCGGTCGATTATTTATCCGCCGTTTTCCGTAAGTCTGTCCCCAAAACAATTGTGTCGACAGACATCATCTGACGTGACTTGGTTAAACTACATGTACCAGGCCTGGAATTACACGGAGGCCACGGAGGCCATGGCCTCCGTTGCCCTGGTCTTGGCCTTGGTGCCCCTTCAAAACTTTTCCATAGACTTTAAGATTCTCCCGTGGAAGTGCCCTTTACAAAATGAAAATGGCCTTGCCCTCTCCAAGATGAAATTCCAGGCCTGATGTACATGTATAGACCGTTACTCCCGAGGTCGAGTCCTAGTAGTGCCAGGCCTAGTCCTAGTCCTAGAACTATGACTCACGAGGTTTGTTTTGCTATCGTCTGCACAGACCTGATAGAATTCAGAAACACTTTGCCCTTTGTCACGTTTAAGCATACATACACAGTCATCATGGACGGTCATTGACAGTTCTTACTTGAAACAGGATCTTGCCCAAATTAGGCTCGATGAGTTTGTTGTATATTCTCAGTCTCTATGTCTCAGTCTCAGTGAGCTTGTGATTTTTCAAGAAAATTCATTCCGAAAAAAAAAAAAAAAAAACACAAATAATTTATGAACTCTCGCCCAGACACTGTCATTCAGAATCCTTAAATCTGCATCACCTTTCCAAAATAAATATAACAGTTTCCATTTTACCTGTTAACCAATGTTTATATCGTGCACCAACATTATTACGGCAACGGCTACTCCTAGAATTATGAGGTTCCATGAACCTCATAGAGGTCCATGTACAAACTACAATACAAAACTTTTTTTCATTTACGTTTCTGCACCTGGAGTTCTCATTTGAAATCGGATCTCGCCAAAATTAGGCTCTACGTGTTCCTTGGAATCTCATTGAGCGTTGCATGGGTCAAGAAAATCCACTCCGCAAATTTAAAATTGTTAAAAAGCAATAAATTCTTACCGTCATTCCCAGTCCTCTTCAAACAGTGTGAGTGTTATAACAAATATGGCGCTGGAGTCACATGATGTGTGTACAAAACCAACCTACAGTTGCCGGGACCAGCGTTGCTGCGCGCGGAGTACCAGTTTGTTCGGTAGACCTTTGCGAGCGCAGCAAGCGCCATATTTGTTATAACACTCACACTGTTTGAAGAGGACTGGGAATGACGGTAAGAATTTATTGCTTTTTAACAATTTTAAATTTGCGGAGTGGATTTTCTTGACCCATGCAACGCTCAATGAGATTCCAAGGAACACGTAGAGCCTAATTTTGGCGAGATCCGATTTCAAATGAGAACTCCAGGTGCAGAAACGTAAATGAAAAAAAGTTTTGTATTGTAGTTTGTACATGGACCTCTATGACTCGAGGTTCATGGGACCTCATAATTCTAGGAGTAGGCAACGGCAACGTTTGTTTTAATTACTGCCCATCGCCACGGTCATTGGTCATGTCGGATATCATTATTTATTTGACATATATTTTAATCACCAGTGTTTTAAACGTCAAGTAATGAACCACAAGGGAAACTGACTGGGTAAATTTCAAAATGGTTTGAGGTTGAACAAAGAAAAGTACTGTCGAAAAGTACTGTCGAAAATAGGCATCTTTCCGCATGATAAGGCCGTTTCATTCATTTAGGGAAAAAACAAGAATCACACACCTTGAGTCCATCTTGCAAATACATCCTCTTTAAGCTCCGGACCCCAGGTCAAACAAACTACCTCGTCTAATAAACTTGAACCTGACGATGTCCCCTGTTGTTCCTGTTTACTCGTGGAAGCCATAGTTCTCTGTGGAAAACGATACGGTGTATTTTTTTTAATTAACTTTAATTTTGACGTTTGTTTCGTTTGCAACAAGATGACAAGATTGTACTATTTAGCCAAAAGAGGGCGCCCTTCAATTTTTCGCTGATTGAAGCCGTTCCTTGTTCTATTCCTTTTTATTCGAACCTGACCCTCCTCTCCCTTCCCTTACCTGCAACCTACCCTTGTAATCATTCCCATCCCCATTCCTCCCCCTTACCCTGAGCTCGGTCCCTCCCTTGGTATCCCCTTTCCCCTTTCTTTGTGCATTTCCTGTATGGATTTTCTGAAACAAAGTCTTGTGTTTTTTTTCTCAACCTGTCCAGTTTACTATTTCTGTTAAATCACACTTGGGCTCTGAATGTTTTTTTTTCCCCTTAATAATTGTAAATGTAACTTTTTACCGAAGTAGAAGGTGTTTTCGTTTCCCTGTCGGTCATTGTTAATTGTGTTTTAAACAAAAAAATAAGAAAGTTAAAAACATTATGCTGGATGACTGATTGTTATGCATTTAACGTTGTATGTTGCAGTCAATTCCCGATGTGAACAAAAGCTCGAAAATGGGTGGTTCCCTGTTTTGACAAGCTCGATGGGCCTCAACTTCAAATGGATTTACCTATTCTTGGTTCAAGACGCTTCTGTTGCTTATTATCTAGAAAGCTATACTACTGCTGTTAATTTTCCTCGCCAATAGATTTGCCAATAGCGGGCGCTATCAACCACAAACCACGATCACCCGAGAGCAAGTTTTCCCCATGCCACACGCTGGATATTGTATAGGGCCTACACGCATAAAGTATGGGCGCCTCGATCCCCGAGTCCCTTCACTGTTGACCCCGTTGTAAGTGTATGGTACAAAAAGAAAAAAATGCACCCGAGAACCACTATGGGTGCACCCTACTAAATAAACTCCCATAGCATACAATACAAAATGCTAAATATTCAAAAATACAAGCAAAATAATTGTAAGTCTCACAGTTTTTTTTTCAGTAAGGTGGAAATTATCCATTGACTCTTGAACTGTTATTCTCTGCTCAATTTAATATGGGGAGTCCCAAGGCCCGTCGAGTTGTCCCCCCTCCAAGTGAAAGACACCCCTACATGTCCCACCAGTGTAATTTTCCAAACGTCCGAGCGTCAATCTTAAAAAGTGTCCCTACACCTCTCGGCAATTAAATAGGACCATTATTTCGGGGCCTATATCATCAAAAATACAAGGTGGAAGTCAAAAGACCTCAGGTCACAATTGGGCAATGTAGAATTTTTTGAGCGCCAAGAAATATGAGGCCGGTGTGGCGAGAGAATCTGTCACCCCCGGAGATTTTGTGTCGCCATCCCCCCCCCCGCCACCCCATACGGTAAACGGTGTACCAATTTCTTCTGATAGCGCCCTCTTTTGAATCACCCATGTAAATTTCCAATACGGGGGACAGAATCTCCGAGGGCAGATTTCCCTACGACACCGGCGCTCTGTTTTCTCCCTATCTAGTGGGGTGCACCCCATATCCGGCGATAGCGGACTCCCATGTAAGCGGTCTCTGGTGAGAGCGCGCTCCCTTGTGACGATGGATCATAGAAGATATTAATGAAAGGAGGGTCTTGAACCAAGACTAGGATATAACCCCGTGGATAAGGGGGCCGTTTCAGTTTCACTGATGAAGCTAAAGAGTTGCGGGGACTATACCTGAAGAAAATGGATGACATGGCGAAAGGGTTTGGTAAAAAAAAAAAAAAAAATCTTCATTTTGAGGCACCGTTATGTCAAATTTTATTAATATCTTTATTAGTTGCAAAGATAGACGACTCAAACCAGGACTGTGTGTTCGGGTTAGGTAAAGGATAGGGCTAATTTTAGGTAACGTGGTACATATAAGTACTTTTTAATTACTTTATCAAAATCTCATATTGATTTAAGGCTTGATAACGGGTTTCTTTTAAAAGCTGTAAAAAGACTAATTAGAACGTCTTAAGAGAAAATGGAGACGAAACAACAAAGCAATAACCCACACAAATACCATTCTATATGTTCTCATTATTTTTCTAAAAATCATTTCGTTTTATACTTTATTTACATTTGATTATCATTGATACTTTAAAGTTTTTATCTTACAGAATTAATTGTTCTATTTTTAGTTTACATCTTAAGTGATAAATTTAGCATCAATGGAGCACTATAGCTATTTTTTTTAAAAATACATTGTATGCACAAGCTTATGCAACTGACACCATTAATGCAGCAGTGCTTTCTAAACAGCTAGCATAAAGGTAGCAGCAACCAGTAGTTTTCAAATTTATTAGTTGAATGATCGTTATCCAAAATATTACATGGCTCTTTCCAAAACAATCCAATCACCAGAAAAAAAGGAAAACAATTAAATTACAAGATAATAAAATAAAATAGAAACGAAATCATCCAACATGATAATAGGTTTTTACTCTATAGAGCAATACCTTAAAACGCTATGACGTCGTATCTTAAAAGGGTACATTGCCTACGGATTGGGGGCATTGGGCTATACAAAGCGTTAGTAATGAAATGAGAAATGGTTGAAAAGATATTTCTAAAATAAAATAATAATGATTAACACAAATATCCCTCGAAATTGTGATGTCTTGTACTTCGTGAACTAACACGGTCCGCCATTCTGTGGAGCGAAACATGTGGTTCTACAAAACGGCAGACCGTGCTAGTTCACCAAGTGAAAAGGAAAACCACACAAATATGAGGTACATTTCTTTGGATATTTATATTCTACTCTAAAAACGTCATTAACAACAACAATGACAACAACAACGACAACAACAACAACGACGACGACAACAGCAACAGCAACAGCAGCAACGACAACAACAACATAATCAACAAATATACACCCTAATCAAGTATGGAAAAGCCTACCTTTACACCATGTAGCCCTACACTATTTTAGTAACATCCTCCGTTCTAAAAGATTTACCGGTTCAAGAAATATAACCAAAGTTCTTTATAGGAACCTTGCTTTTGTACGGAGTTCCAAGTGTGCCATGCAACTTTCATGGAATAGGTCGACTTGTCTTGGTAAGTCATCTCCTTAGGATTACTTACTGAATCCAAGAAGTTGTCTCACCACGTCAGCTTTAGTAAGTCGTTTCGCTGGCGTAAGTTATAAGCCAACTTATTTGGTTTCAGTGGGTCGACTTTGGGAGATTTATATAATCGGGACAAGTCGACATCCCAGCGTCATAAAGTCGACCCAGTCAGGAAATCGTATGACGGTTAGTGGACATTATGTATGCATGGCACTCGTGGAGCCCCATACTATTGTTAACGCATGATTTCGTACTAGCGGCCACAAGTTAAAAACACACACACACAAAAAACCCACACACAACTGGGGCTTAAACCACCATTATTTGCCAAAAATGAAAAGCGTACACACATTACTAAGAGGACGGTCTCAATATCTAGGTATTCAATATTTAATTTTTTTTTTCAATAATTAAAATTTTAGGAAATCGTGTTTAGTTTTATTTGTACAATTGAAATTATTTACAGTGTCTAGTAAGGTATGCGGTAACACCGTGTACATGAAAACGACCTCGCTATGAGTTGTGGTTCTGAAAGAACTGGTGGTGTATTATAAAACAACTCGACGTTTCGAGCAAAATTGCAAACCTCACTTTCTTGTAACTCCACCATGCACAATTTAAAATGCTGCATATTTAGCCAACCTTTGCTAGGGAAAGCAAAGTACAGCTGTCCAACTGCACGCCATGTTCACCACTAGTTAACCATGCAGCCTAAATAAATGGCTTTTTCAAGCGGTAAAATACTGTGCTGACGTTTGCAGTCATTCGCCCTCACTTTCAGATGCAGTAACAACATGATGTAAAGTCCACACAAACATTACACATGTTCATTTTGAATGTTGACACAAACTGACGGAATGTGAACACTACAAAACCCAACGCTCGTGGGAGATAAAGGAAAGCATTTTGTAACTGTTTCTGAGGAAAACAGAATGACCACACAATTAACTGATTATTGTACAGCAGTACCAATCCGTAACCATCATACTTTTAGACAATTCAGTATCATTATTGTGCTTTGAATGCATCCAATCTAAAAAAAAAATAGCGGTGCCGCCCAGGAGGGTTGCAGTTGTCTACACACAATAATGCACACAACTAGTTATAATGCACTCATGTACAGAACAGGTCGTTTGGTGGCCGGTATACTTCCAACAAACACAACCTATGCAGTTAATTGGTACAAGTGGTTGTTCTCGTCGCTCAAGAGTTAGGAGGGTTAAAGAAAAAATGGAGGGTTAGGTGCATTTTTAAGAACCCCAAAGTCACCACTGCTTAGTTCAACGCGCCGCATTTTTGACCGCGTTAGGGCGCTCTCAAAATTATTTGTATCACTTCCGGGGGTATAAGCGATTAGCGTCTGCTCAGCTAGCTGTGTACAGTTTTAACATCGGCGCTCTGTCACTTCTGTGCGTGAGAAAGTTTAGTCAGTGCTTCTAAGGTGGATTAATAACGGCTCCTTTAAAGGTCCTATTGTCCGCAACTAAAAACTATCGAGCACAGAAGTGACAGAACGCCGATGTTAAAACTGTACGATAATCGCTTAAGTCATACCCCCGGAAGTGATAAAAACGTTTTTGAGAGCGCCCTCACGCGGTCAAAAATACGGAGCATTGCGGCAATCGAAATAAGTGCACTATGATCGTGCGCAAAAAAGCTCTGAAAAAAATCTTTCATTTGTTTCCCATTTTCAAACAAAAGGTTGCAGTATTCCCTTTCAGACCCAAACCTTCAATGTCGCAAGCTTAAAATGAGGTGATCTTACGTATCCAGACAAATTGTCTGTATTGTTAGAGCCAAAGGCACTGGGATGGGCAAACGTATCAAGCACGCTCATTGGTTAATGCTCAGTCCCATCATGCATCACACTCACACTGCAAGCACTGCACGCATGACGTACTTCCTGAACAAGAATCTGTGCAAGCTGATTAGCCCATCCCAGCGGTCCTGGATAGGCCGCTGGGGCCGAGCGAAGAGCTCATCGTGACGACAGATACAACTACTATACAATTAAGATTCATGAACAAGTGACGCAGTTCAAATACGTTAAACAACGAGGCAACATGCGAGAGCGCTTTACATAACAATTTCAACATACCACTCCAACATTGTGTAGATATTTACTTAGAATAGCGATGTACTAAAATTGATTTCGCTAAAACTAATATCACAATCCATACTGTACAATTAAAAAGGCCGAAGATTCGTACGTGTTCTCTTTGAGAACAGTTCGATAGTACACAGCTGTCTCGAAAAAAAAAAAAGTCCAACATATCTATGATGAATTGGAAGAAAGTTTAGAGAATAATTTCAGTTCGTCATTATTTCATTATAAAAATTACTTCGTGGCTTTATCTAACAGCATAGTGAAATTAATCTTAAAGGGACATGTTGCCTTGTATTTGGGCAATAAAAAAGCGCTTGAAAGCGTTTGTTACGAACTGAATGTAGTTGGAAAGATGTTTTTAAAGTAGAATAGTGTAAGGATCCACACAAACATCCCTCGAAATTGTGTGGTTTTCTGTTTTCTTCGTGAATTAACACGGTCCGCCATTTTGGAGTAATTTATTACTATTTTTTATTAATTATTTGTTTATTATTTTTAAGGACACATACATTTTGTGACGTTCCTTTTTAGGCAGTTTTGTTTCTCATGGTATACTCTGAGTGTGTGCCAAATTTCGTGCAGATATCATCAAAGGCACAATCCAATCGAATACCTGCCGTACTAAGAGATCCTGAACAATTACGACTAATCAAACATTTGGGGAATCTTGGTTTGCGATATACCTTGCTTTAAAACCTTGCAACGAGGCACGTGACCACAGAGCACTGGCACCTATCAAGAAAAACATAACCATTTCAAAATGGTAGATCCCAACCCCGTGATACTCCGTGATATACTGCAGTGTACCATTACGCACGTTTTAGAAGGGTGTCAATCAACAGGGGTCGTCAATTTGGTCAGGAGGGGTGGTGAAAAAACAAAACAATTCCCATAGCTCATGCACAAACTCCTATCTCTGAGGCACGTGACCACAGAGCACTGGCACATAATCAAGAAAAACATAACCATATCCCATCGTTAAAACACACACAAAGATTTCATTGTCTATTAATCTATGTTTTATAAACGAACTCCTCTATTTTCTTTTTAGAATTTAAACAGTTTACATATGAAATATCACATTAGTTGTAGTTAAAGAAGCCTTGGGCCCATATTCAAGTACTGCAATATATTATGATACAGTGATGGAAATAATGTACATTGAGTCGATCAAAACGTGTCTACTTTTTATTTGAAACTGTACACTTAAAAGCGATGGATGGACTACGATTTACCATGTTATAGTTTTTTGTACAACAACTCTTAAAAAATAATTTTATAGAAATAGAAGTAAAATTTTGTCTTTGCTCTGCCATAAAAACAATTCATTCTGATATCTGTTTTTAGACTGTAAAGGGTAACCAGTAGGTGTACCCTGGTGAATAAAGCCCGGTTCATGCTTCCTGCGAATGCGAGTGCGAAGCGAATGTTGACGTCACAAATTCGCAACGGATAACTCGCAGCAGTTCAGTTGTGTTCAACTCTTGCGAATAATTATTCGCAGCGAAAACAGAGTTGTGACGTCAAATTCACGTCAAATTCGCTTCGCATTCGCATTCGCAGAAAGTATGAACCGGGCTTAAAGATCGCTCATGTACGGAATTCAACGCTACTGGTTACCTTTTAAACACATTGATGAAGCAAAGGGATTCACCTCTGCGGAACCCGAAGCACTGGTTTCCAAAAATAGCCTATGTTGTTATGGCCTTTCGGCAACCAAGGCTTCGGGTTATGCAAAGTCAAACTTATTCGAACGCAAGTTGATACAAATTTTATACAAATATTGAATTCATTTGAAGTGTCATGTCGCAGAAAACAATCGCTACTAGGTGGAATCTGGATTGTTCTTTTCGAAAAGCCAGAATTCATCAAGGGATTATATTTTGTGACAATGTACAACCGAAATGCATTTAACATCACATTTTTAAACTGACGCCCCACAAAGATTCTTGTCATTTGAAATTTGTTATATAAACAAATATAAATAGAAACACATAACACGGAAACCCGTCCACCCCACACTCTGAAACTTATACCCCTTCCCCCTAATATAAACAACGTGGACGACTCCATGTAGACAACAACCTCGTCCCTGTGACACGATCTTGCCTCGTTGGGACAAACGGGTGGGTACGATTACTTTGGAAACGACGCTGCGAAGCGTCCTATAAGTATCAATATAGGACGGTATATATACCCGGACAGATAAAGATTAACACGTTACACGTGTTCCACCAATCAAATGACAAGAATGTGTATGGGCGGTATATAAACAGGAAAAACCGTGTGGTTTACGATAACACCTTGTAATAGATCCACATTAATGGGTAGAACTTTTCTTATAACAACTTGTACTGCTATTTATAGATAACTGTGTTGGGTTAAAGGCACTGGACACTATTGGTAATTACTCAAAATAATTGTTAGCATAACAACTTACTTGGTAACGAGCAATAGAGAGCTGTTTATAGTATAAAAACATTGTGAGAAACGGCTCCCTCTGAAGTAACGTAGTTTTTGAGAAAGAAGTAATTTCTCAGTAAAATATTTGAATTGATTTTGAGATCACGCGTCCCGAAATCGAAATCAAGCATCTGAAAGCACACAACTTCGTGTGACAACATGGACAAGGGTGTTTTTTCTTCCATTGTTATCTCGCAACTTCGACGACCAATTGAGTTCAAATTTTCACAGGTTTGTTATTTTGTGCATAATGTTGTGATACACCAAGTGAGAAGACTGGTCTTTGACAATTACCGAAGGTGTCCAGTGCCTTTAAACAATCAACCAGCAGTAGAGACCATTAACACAAAACAAAACACATAGTGACATTATCATTACACACGTTTTTTTGTGTTTTTTTTTACAATGTCTTTAGTTTATGCTAACCAAACAGATATTCTGACGAGTAATGTTCATCCAAAAATGTTACTCGTCTTTTTTTTTTTACCGTCGCATCAAGCCTAAGGTACATTGATGAACAGTATCAACAGAAGTACACAGTGCTTTCTAATACACTGTCAGTGTAATACGGAATTAAAATGTTATGTACAGATTATTTACATTGCCTAACCTTTCTTCAGGGCTGCGACCAGCGCTTAAAACTTAATGCAGGGTAAATCAATACATGAATGTGGTCCTTTATTTACAACAAAAAAGGACAACATAAAAACGTCTATTACCTTGCCAGATATAGGGACCGAGGGAACTCCAATGTTCCTTTACTTTAACTATTTTTCTCCAGAGAATTCCCAAGATACTCTGTGTGTGTAGCAATATACTAAATCATCATAATGATTATCTTCCGTCGATTGCCAGACTCAATTGGTGCTCGATATGGGGCAGAGGGTACCCCCACCTATTGTGTCTTCATTGTGTGCTTTTTTCTGGGGGGGGGGGGGTGGGTAGGGGGCGGAAATAGAGGAAAACAAGAGGAAAATAGTGTGTTATAGTATGGGAACATTGGGGGGGGGGGAGACACCCTCTACCCATATCGGGCAGGCTATAGTCAGACTAGGAGAAAACCTTCACGGTGCTTGACAAGACTGCTCTAGGTTGTTTCGGTTGGTACCAGTGCAGTACAACCCTGCCCCAAGGGCTGGCGTGCACGCTAATGCAACGTTGTATGAGACTTGACCAACGTTTCAAATGAGTTGCCCTGCTCATCTCAATCATTTCCATGTGAGCTTTTTGAGGCTGATCATCACTTTTCTTTCGGGCAAAAATTACAAAAACGCATGGGGGAAAAATAATAAAATAATATAACTTCAGCTTCGTAACGTCAGTAGGTAAGCCCACGGGCAAAAACCGTTCATCGATAACCTGTGAATTACGCTTTATGTTAAGCATGTATTTTTTTCTGCAACCGTAAGCGCTTAGTGTTTTGCCCAATTTCACAGAGCTGATTCAGCCGAAAAGGTAGCTCAGTACTAACTAATTGTGCTTAGCAGAATGAGTATACTAGCCAAAATACCTGCTCCTAAACAGACTATTATTAATTAGCAATAATTTCTGCTTAATTAAGCAGCTCTTTAAAATAGCGCCCAGGACCCAGTGTTGTGCAACTGTTTCAGCAGGGGAAATAGTCACAAACAGTCTACGTGACGTAGTATTTTGGCCGATAAGCCAGCTTGTGCTCAGCTGATTTTCATGTTCAACTACATTCATTAATGGGTTTCAGGGTTATCCTAGCGTTCATTAAACTCCGCATCATGTTCCTTGGAAGTGGCAGTTTCATGCTCAGGGGTTGCTTCTGATATGACAATGGTTGCAGCAGGTGACTTCTTTGGCTGCCCCTCCTCAAGTAGAGGCTCCGCCTCTTCTACTGCGTCCCCTTCCTCTGTCCGATCCCATTTGACGGCAGTTCCGTTGTTTTTGACTACGTCCATTTCAATCGTCTCGTCCTTGTTCTTTCTCTTGCCGTTCGTGTCTCCGTTGGCGAGGATTTTCCCCGTTCCGCCGCCGTTGACGTTCCTGTTGCCACGGTGATGACCCCGCTGACCCACGTCGTCGTCGTTGTAGCAGTCCGCCACCGTGTCGTTGTGGGTCATACTGCGCATCGTGCTGGTGTACGTCTGCTCGTCGTACTTGGAGTACGAGGACGTGCGGGGTTTGGAGCGCTTGCGGCACAAACACGACGGGCTTTTGCTGCCGAATCGTCGGCGCCACTTTCTCCGAAGCACGGTTCTCACCTGGTTTAGGGGGGGGGGGAGGAAAATGTTTTGAGAATAATCACTTATCACTGCTATGCGTCATCCTCGCCTAGCTCGACCAATTGCCGCATGTCAAGCTCAGTAGGAAGTGTTCGGGTGGGCAAACCGTTGGTTCCACCTCCTACGGAGCAGAGTATGAACCTGCCAGCGGGAGGAACGTAAGTGTCTAGACCCATTGAACTTCCAGAAACATCTTTCCACAGACTTTGAGGACGATACAAAAAAAAAGGAAAAAAAGCTCATGCGTGAGATCCATAACGTTTTAGCTTGAACTCCCACAAAAAAAATAAAATAATAAAATCCATTTTACGGACGGGAGAAAACATAACTATGAAAATAATTTTCGATAAAACAACCATCTGGAATTCATGCAATTTTACGAGAAAAAAAATGACGCAAAATTCGCAAAGTATTTAAACACCTTTTCTCTCGTTTTTAAATAATAGAGGAAGATGGAAGGCAAATGCAACGTACAGTTAAAAACATATCGGGTAAAACAAAATCATGTAAAAAAAAAAAAAAAAAAAAAATAATAATATAAATACGAAAACATGGACTTAATTAATGAGTTCAATTAATGATTGGCCTGTAATTGTAACATGCATTTATTACAACATCTAGTTGACAGTCGCTACTGACTCTAGGGGAAAAGCACTTAGCATGAGTGCGACTAAGCGTCCCTTTTTTTGGATAAACGTTTAGTTTTTTTGAGGGTGGGCAATGAAGATTTAACCATTTTCCATGACCTTCTTCGGCAGTATCTCATCTTTTCAAGGACACTATTTGCAGGGAGGAGCGACTCAATAGCATGACGTAATTACGACGACATTTTTTCGACACTCTCAATTTAGACATTCAAATTAACTCTCCGTGGACAGGTTCAATCAGAATCCTTCAAAAGGATATACGTGTAGCTGCAATAAGGGTAAATGTTTTTTTTTGTAATATTAATCAAAACAATTGTCAAGCTGACTTTTATAAGACGTGCAACTGTTTGAAAACATTCATAGATGTTCTTGTGGAGTAGTCCAATGTTCAGGTCTAGAATTATTTTCAATTATTTAAGTTGGAAGACTTTTTTTTACGATAACTGGCTGCCTTTGGGTAGTACACGTATTCAATAGACTACATATAAAACACCATGAAAGTAGGTTGGCTAAAAATATTTGCGAGTAGTATTTTATAAGTTGATCATAATTTCGAACTCACGAAAAGTACAATGGAATAGGGCTATCCAGAAGGATTGGGTAAATTTATAACTGTTGAGAGCGTTATGCGACAATTAGTGATTTCGCTGAGACAGCTATTACACGTACTTCCCCAAAGGGTTTGTTAGGGTGAAATTTCAACCTGTAAATAAAATGATAGCGACAGTTTTATGGCAGTTATTTATTGTTTGGTGAAATTTGATGTACAACGACTGAAGCCCACTGGAAGGGCCGCCACAAACAACAAGTTTCAATATAGGCCTAAGAGGGATCCGTTTTTAAAGGTACACGTTGCCTTGAATCGGCCGAGTTGGTCTATAGAAGCGTTTGTAAACCGTTTGTTATAAAATGCATATAGTTGGAAAGATGTTTTAAATGTAGAATACAATGATCCACACAAAATGTGCCTCGAAAGTGCGTGATTTTCCTTTTACATCGTGAATTAACACAGTCGGCCATTTTATGGAGTCAAATTTTTGACTCCACAAAATGGCCGACCGTGTTAGTTCGCAAAGTTAAAGAAAACCACGCAATTTCGAGGCGTATTTGTGTGGATCATTTTATTCCACTTTTAAAACATCTTTCTAACCATATGCATCTTATAACAAACGGTTACAAACGCTTTTTATAGACCAACTCGACCAATTCAAGGCAACGTGTACCTTTAATAGCGGTGATTTTGTTCCCCTCTTCTTCATTACCTCCGACCATAAAAAAGCAAACCAAGAGCGAGCAGGACATTGGAACTCGCAAGCTGACAAACAAACCAATCATTGATGATGTTGTAAAGAACATGCTTTCGTGAATTACACCACAATAAATATACAACCATCATTATTGTTTATATTATTCATTTCTGATAATGAATCCCTTTTGTTATTTCTTAGGAATAAAGTTCTGGTTCCGAATATCTTTTTTTTCAGTATATTTATACCGGTATTCGCAAAGGTGGAGTTAAGACATAGAACATGTCAACTACTGGTTTATTCGTTCATCCTTGATGTTCATTTTCAGTTTATATAATTTAATGTCGGACTTTGGGACGCTAGGTGGCAGCAGACAACATACCTGGTACTAAACTGTTTACGTAAATCTGAGCATGCGCAGCTTTACGGGGAGCAATATATTTATCTGCTGCCACCAAGCGTACATAAACTCACGCGCACAATTATTGTTGTGAGCAGCACCGGTTGGTTGTATATTTAGTGGGGTGCATCCATATTTTCAAAGTTAGCTTGTATTGGACATTGGACATTCACATAGAATTGTGCTGCGCATTGTCTTCTCTGCTATGTTCCATATCAAACAGCAAAGTAAAAATCGCTGATGCCCAATGTCAAATACGAAACTAACTTTACTGACATGAACGTTGAAAGAAATCCTTACCTCTGTGTTTAAGAATACATAGATGACAGAAACGGCCAGGCCCTGGGTGCCAGCAAGCAGGGCGTTGATGTACTTGAGAATCAAGTTCCCCACAGGGGGTAGGTTGGTAGGAAGGAATGGTAGACAGATGAAGAGGATGTAACCCACCCCAAGAAGGACAACTAACACCAATGTGGCTCTTGCCGCTCGCCTGAAACAAACGAGTGCTACATACTTACAAGGATAATGTAACGAGCTCTGTACATAAAAAAAAAACACCTACTGTAATTGTGTTTCGCCCCAACTTTAGAATCGTCCCAACTATAGTTGGGAGCGGTCCCAACTTGAGTGTTACCAGTTGGGTGGCACAACTATAGCTGGGGGAGTACTAACTACAGGGTACCAGCGGAGACAGTCTGGGCTCCGTGCACACTGCACACATTGCACAGGTATTGCTTAGGGTAATTCTTTGTGTGTCTTGGTCTCCGGCTCCAGCTTCGTCATCTGTTTAGAATAGTGTTTTAATGTAAACTTCAAACGGATAGGAGCCCGGAACCAGAGACGGAGCGGAGCATGAGCCGAAATTTGAAAAGAAGAAGAAAAAAACCTTGATACTGTACATCATCAATAACGCCGCCCGTGTGATAATACGCGTCCAATCCATCGATCACGGTATCGTTGTCACACTCGGTCATTACGAGGTGATCCCAGCTATAGTTGGGCCGCCCAATTGTAACACTCAAGTTGGGACCGCTCCTAACTATAGTGGGGCGATTGTCATTTATATGACGGAACAATTTCACAAAGCTGCCAAGCATGGTAACCAATCACACGTAACTATTAAATCTCCATGTAAGTTTGCCTGGTAAACCGTTCCTTCTAAGTTTGTGTTCTGGACAGTTTTCCTGTATGGCTAGTTTGGCACGCCTCGAGGGTGCCATCCACAAACCACACTGGATTCCACATCTCAAATATGACCACATATCCCCCCCCCTTTAGCTTTGGCATAACTTTGGCTACGTCCCTCACTCAACTTTGATGGACAATATAATATACCCAGGACTACCGATTCGTTGGCTTACGCGTGACCGAATAGAGGCAAGCTGAACGCTCAAAGAAGGCATCGGGTATCGTACGGCAATTTGTATGAATTAAAGCTAATAATAGCATTGCTCATGGTAAACTCATTTTCAGGAACAATGTCCAAATCGAACATTTAAAAACACTGCGGGAATGAGTGTTAATGTTTCAAACAATATATAACTTTCTTCCACTTCTCGGTGGCAAACATTTTGTAAATTTATTATTACACCATTTTTTATATTATTTTTTTTAATTAGTGAACCTGTTTTGGGTGGTGTTAGGATAGTGCATCAACACTTGTCAGGGAAGAGTCGTGGCTTAAAATCTGATTAACTGGTCCACGTCGTTTTTGTTTACCAGCGACCCTTGAATAATTGTTGTTTCGAGTATTCAGTGCAGATGGTCAGAAGCCCCCACTCTGCAATCTCTTCAACTGTAAAACACGCGCCAATCGGTAAATAACCTTCGATATCTGCGTATTCGACACACTGTATCACTTGAGGCCATACGAGACACATCTCTCTGCACGAGTAGCTTAATTTGCTTATTCGCCGGCCAAGATGGTTGTGAATAAGTAATTAAAACCCCCATAGGGATAACATTGTCTAGGCAATTTTCCTTTTTCAGCCAAGAAATATTTCCACGCTGGCAATGAGGTTACTTTTGAAACTCGTTCGACACACATGATGGTGACCAGGGCACGGCCGATGATTGATATATATATTTCTAGCCAAGCACAAAGCAGGTACCGTAAAAAAAGAAGATCTTTAATTGTTTTCGTTGTTTTACAACAAGTTCACTAATAAATGAGCAAATGACAGCAGCAGTGTTTGCTATCCAGCGAAACCCTTTACAGCGAAACGGGGCATTACCGTCACGATCAAAGCAGGCCTGTGGCTGTATAGTAACTATGAATTCTCACCAACTTATTGGGAACGAGCACCCTAGCTTGGACATCTGACGTCACACTTCGAGGCTCGTCAAATAATGCCAGACACCAGCCTGACCGGATGTTGCCAGATGTACCTTTGACATAGCATTCATTTCACGCGGAGCTTCGCAGTCAGTTCACATGTACATGTATGTTCATATATTATTACATAGGCCCTTTTCGAATTCACGGCTTCGGCTCCAAAATCGGCTCAGGCTAGCTAGGCTTCCTCAAATATTTTAACTTACGCATGCTTTGCGGTCAGGGTTTCAGACAAGAAAACTGGGCCTGAAGCCCAATCCGGAGCCGAAGCCGTGGATTCGAAAAGGGCCACAGTGAATAAAACAACATTACATGACGTACAAACATTATGCACACGCTGCAGGCAGACAATCTTAAAGGAACATACCGGCTTTGTTGGGCTATTTGGGCTACAAAATAGGATTATTGATTTTGAGCAGAAAGAAGCAAATAATCTGTTTTTAAAGGGAAGCAGTGGGACCTGAACATTTTGAATGACTTTTAATTCCAAAGTTATCTTTGTGTTGATATGAATTTTGATGAACAGCGTGCAAAGACGTGAGTATATTATTGGACACTAAGTAGTTTACACTTGTTGTTTTTGTTTTAATTCAAAATACACTACCAGTTAAGGGGAACATCGCATCTATTATATGAAAACATAAATTGTTGTTAAATAACTGCAGATCATAATATTTTGACTGGGCTCGACACAACATCTTCCTACTTTTATAACACGTATCATCTTACACTGATAAGAAAGTAAAAAAGAAGAAGAAGACGGAGAAAAAAAACAAAAAAAACAAAAAAAAAACGACAAGTGTTCTCAAAGGCCATCGCGTCAAGTTGCATCGTTTGTCAGTCCCTAAGTATCGGCAAACAAGCCCTTGGATGGCCAACAGATCCCGGAGTACGTGAACAAACACTCGGATTGGGATACGAGACGAGAGCGTCAATACAGGCCCCTACGCACCAATGCACATAAAGGCAGCTCTCCTCAATCGAGAGTCAGATTTAAGTGAGACTGGTGTATATATATATATATATACCTGTAGTGTTGGATGTCACTGGTTCGGTTTCCTTGCACGCGGAGTTTACTCATCAGGAGACGGACGATGTTGAGCAGAAAGAAGCAATTAATCTGAAATGCGAGACGAATAATGTGGGAATTAGAGGACATTAGGAGGTAGATGGTTAGACTCTCTTCAAGCCGTCGCGATGGCGTGTTCCGAGTCTGTGCGGGATTGTTTGAGATCATGCCTTAGCATTCGGAGACAGCGTCATGGGATTGAGGCAGTCAGTAAGGCAGACCCCCAGTGATGATTACCGCCCGCATTGCCCCGGGGCCAAGGGTAGGACAAGTGTCGCATCTCCGTTTTGTAATCAAATCTACTGTATCTGGCAGTTCCCACCATACTTAAAATGTAGTACTCTGAGGGAGGCGTGTAGGAAAGTCCCTTACGTCCTCAACCCTAACACTTGACTTGGCTTGTGTTGTCAAGTTTTACCCCAAACTCTTAAATGTTGGATTTATATTTAGCATACAGTGGAATGGATTCGTACATTAAGAGCACGGGGTGTACACATGTACGTAGCACAGCGGCATAGACCACGTGCGCACACCAAAATCGCAGAGGTCGAACAATATTTACAAATGTGTACGCGCCACACATAACTCTCAGCCAATGACATGTCTTCCCTTGACCCCAGTGAGGGCACTATTCAAGCTCGTGCAAGAGGTCTATTAGAAACAAAGATATATGCCAAATACTACTGCATTGGTTACTTTGAAGATTTAAAGGCAGTGGATACTTTTGGTAATTACTCAAGAAAGACATCACTAAAAATACTTACTTGGTAAGGAGCACCCGAGAGCTTCTGATAGTATAAAACATTGTGAGAAACGACCCCTCTGAAGTAAAGTACCTCTTGAGAAAGAGGTAATTTCTCACTCAAATTATTTGAATCTGAGAAGAGCTTCAGGCATGAAGCATTTCTCAGGCATATTTTGAAAGCACACAAATCTATGCAACAAGGGTGATTTTTCTTTCATTATTTTCTTGCGTCTTCGATGACCAATTGAGCCCAAATTTTCGCAGGTGTGTTATTTTGTGCATGTGATATGTAGGGCTTCACCATTAGTGAGGACACTGGTCTTTGACAATTACCAAAAGTATATCCTGCCTTCAAGTACGGGATTAGGTAATGATCGAAAAACAAGCTGATCGGTTTTCAAACTGAGAGCTCGCTGATTATAACATTCTTACCGGTAATAGACCTCTAAAGAAATAGTCAATTGGGGGTTGACCGATTTCTGGTTCAGTATGACCCGGAACTGTTTGAAATTCACCCAGAAATGGGTCAAACTGACGCACAGTCTGAGTGTTAAAATCCATATATATATATAAAACCACTCTCCGGGTCCCCTGGTACCCGTTATCCGGCTCAATCATGATTTGGAATTGTTGAGAGTGTATTACTCAGTCAAAGTCCATGCGATATTGTTTGAAGGCCTCCCAAATCACGGCTGCCTATTTCGAATGCTGCAATCGAATAAGCCATTTGCGAGTTAGATTTGAATAAAGTCTAGTACAATGACTTGCTTAGTCACAAGTCACTACTTACAATTGAATTCCTCAGACTATAGAGACAGTTGCTATGTCAAATGGTTCGGGGCAAGCTTTTGTATAGCAACCTCTAGATGAGCAAACCCTGGTACCATTGTGCCGTACACATCCATTCAGAATTGTGTATGGGTGTTCGCCGTCTCTTACGTAACTACGCAAAAGCTTGCCCCGAATCATGTGACATAGCAACTGTCTCTATAGTCTGATGAATTCAAATTTAAGTGGTAAATTGCGATTAAGCACGTCATTGTACCAGACAATATTGAAATCTAACACGCAAATGGCTTGTTAAGCAGGCACATAAAGGTACACACATTCCCTATCAACACATAAACGTTTTTCGTGTTTTTCTCTTCTTCTCTTTTTCATAAAACCACAAGCACAACCGTTCACGATGTTTTTTCCACAGGAACAAACCTTACCAAATACAACCCTTATGCATATCACCATACGTCGTTTAATGGTTTCAATCAATCACACACAGTGTTTCGGATGATGTGTGAAACGCAACTTTGATTGTATACTACCAAACATAAATCAACACATTCCCGCGCGTGTGCTAAAAATCGAGATCCGCACTCTTATGATGACGTGTGACATTTTGACGTATTGTGCCAACGCGGTCAGATAATAAGGTATCGCTCTGTTAGTGGCACAAGTCTTTTAATCTACTGATGGAAATGTAAATCACCATCCGTTGGGGGGGGGGATCTAAAAGGAAATACAAATCATCTGGCAGTGCTAATCGTATGGGGGACGGTTTGATGTGTAACTTGAAACCCATAACGAACCCTCATATATTTTGCACAAGGACTTCAGCGATGGCAAACAGCCTCCGGCTGAGTACAAACTTCAGAAAATGATAGATAAATTTGACTTGCCTGCAATTCGCGCAGACGTTTACGCCCAGTAATTTGACATATGATCTTGGCAGAGACCGATTGTCTGGGTTTTATGCTTGATTGGAAGCAAAACATTACAGCCGCGGCACATTTTTTTTTAATGGGGGTAAAATTGTATCCTTGATCTGTGCTAATACACTCAATACGAGTTTGCGTTTGGCTCGAGGCCTAATGGAGTTTGTTCTGCTTTGACTTTGTAAAAAGACAAAACCTTAATTAAAGAAATATATCAAACTTTTTGTTGTTACATTGCTACATCCCTGAGTGAATGTTGACGACAGATCCGAGAAGTAATTCCGGACAAGGAACGAATTCTGATGCTAAAAGAGGGCATAGTTCCTATGCTCAGCATTATGGCATTATATTTTGAAAGAGACGATTCGTCGTCGTTTTTACGGAGTAAAACATGTGTTTAGGAATTAATTACTCATCAAAAGGATACGTAGAATTAAATAAATGCTGACAGTTCTGTATGACTGAAGTAGTGGCTTACACAATCATTTGAAAAATAAATTCAACCTTCCTCACTGCCCAAGCTGTTATTTTTGACACGGTGTCAGAGACAAAAGACATTAGAATTAACAAATTAAACATCACATCTCATTAAAAGGGTGCAGCTGTGGAGGTTCAAAAAGGACAATTTGGATATCGTTCACAAGAGTGTATTTATAGATGTGCCTTTCTTTGTGACAGTCTGTACAGATGTTACTGTCTTCGTAGATGAAGAAATAAGCTTGAACATTTAAAATAAATCGAGCGCCACCAAGCGGCAGGACTTCTTTGGATTAACCAGTACAGCAAAATTTCCCTGTGGTTTTATTTCTTGATACATTAAGAATAGAAAACTAAATAGAGTAAGTCTTACCACCAACACTAGAAGGATGGGTCCTATGATGCAGACGTATTCGTGGACCATCACCGCATTCTCGCTCGTGTTGATAAATGTACTGCAAACAAACCCAACACAGTTATGAAGATTAGTAATAATAACAAACGCACAGCAATATTTTCGCTTACATCCTCCAGCGGGGGACCTGTTTATATTGCAACGCCCCTGTGGTTCGTTGCCAGCACATGCTGCCAAGCTTTTCCATAAGTTCAGAGGTTTTTTTTTTTTACATGTCCGGGTATTGTCCGGGTTAACTTCAGCTTGTTTTGATTAATTAATTGTTATATTATTTGGTTTGATCTACCAGATTGACATGTCACATATCGACTTATTTTATGTGGTTTGACCTACCATTGACAACTGACATACCGATTTTATTTTACACAAAGGATTCTGGCAGAGTTTTGTCTCGCCCGTTTCTAACCAAAACACTGACCCCTTTTGATCGACACCCTCTCTAGCGACGTGTGGCACGGTCCCGCTTAGGATATCATGACACATGAGCTGACCAGAGTGTGTGCTCCGTGGTTTAAGACAATGGACAAAGTAAAATAAGTGTCACATAATTATGCTGACAGCGGGCCCTTAATGCAGGGTTTTAGCGATGAACTATCTAGACGTCCCAGATGAGGTACCCGAGTATAGAGATGACATCAACTCGCGCCTTATGGATCGCACTTATCCGTCTCGCAGCCACCCTAGCGGTGATGGAAATATCTGACCCACACCCTTGTCCTTTTCCCTTCGCACGCAATAAACAAATCATGATCCCGGTGACAGCTGAACGATCGGTGGCTGTCGTGTATGGCAACCATTAAGGGGGAACGGCGGTGAATACCTCGTTTTTTGTTTGTAACGAGCACTTAAAGAAGGCGTGGTCGCTTATGGCGGACCGCGTAGACAGCAAGTGTTATTAAAAAAATATGAACGCTGTTAAAAATGCTGATGGGTCTTTAGATGCATCACTCATCGTAATATTATGAGTCATGATATTTAACAGTCACCAATGAATAACATTTGAAAACGCTTCAAATCTCAGTGACACTTCACCACCACAGAATTAAACAAACAGACCTCCTTGTAAGTTGTACCGTACTTAATGTCTACCAATCGATCACACTCTCAGCAAACGCTACAATGCGAACAAAGAACTAACTTGACTGGTCCTGATGCAAGTTCCAACCGCGTCCAGCGGTGCTTGACTTCGGTTCCTTCCGACTGAGTGAACCGGACATACAGAGATACAAGAATTCGGCTGGAAGTCACAGGCGCCGGAAAGGAACGCACGTGTATCCCTTTTATGCAACAGTTCAATTCAAAGTCAATCCCGGAAGCTTAGCTTTGTTCAATGGAAAGTCACGTCGTAAAAATGCCACTCTTTCCAGAGCCAGCACGACTGTTGAAAGATATTGACTCGCCTCCACCAAAAAACTGTCAGCAGAATACTCAGCTTTGTTCAATAAAAACTAATCGCTTTTGCTGTATGAAGTCGTCTCTTACTTTGGCGTGCGTTATTCGTGGGACCAGCACCAGATTCCACAAAGCATTATGTTTTATAGAGTTTTATCATATGAATGTAACTTTACCCTGCGTGACACCATAACAAAAAAAACTCACATCCTTCAGCCATCGCTCACTTATTAAGTGTCAGTTTGATATTAGCGTGTAATTTTTTGTGAAGAACCTAAACACCTTTAAATCACCCAAAGCATTAGATATAGACCCTTGTAGAGGGACTCCAATGTTAAGTTCACTTCTGTGATCCAGTCATCGTCCAATAGACAGAGTCCTCATGAAAGTGGAGAAAAGAATTACAAATGTCTACCCTCAGGTGGAAACAGTGTAAAAAGCAACCGTGTTTGATCCCCTTAAAGTACCTTTTGTTGCTGTCAAAATCCGAAAAGGTCCGATGACGTCACGTTTCAAATATATGGTATGTACATTTTTGGTACAGAGAATTTTTTAGTTGAGTCCTGAATTTTGATGATATTCAATGAAAACAACACTGGATTTTGACTTTTAGACTGGCGCAATAATCCCCCAACGAAGTGTACAGATCCGAGTGTATTGGTGTCCAATGGCGTCATGATTCAAATTTCGCTCTGAAAGATTATCAAATAGGGCATTTTACACCATTTTCACGTGATGATAGAGACTTGTAACTCCCCCCCCCCCACTTTCAACAGAACTATATCTTTTGGAAAATGAAGGCTTCACAAAACTGAATTTGAGCCTTGAGACCCCCTTTAATTGCGAAGTAAAAAGGTGGTACCCGTTTACAATCACTATGACTATACTGGCAACGCATTCAAATAAAATATAACAGTGTTCTGTAAAATCGACCACAGGGCTCGGTTACACAGCGATAAGATCGATGCTTTAAAGACGGGGTCTCTTCATCAACATAATGATTTGTATAGTCTCAGAGATTGGTTTTTTGTCATCGTTATGCTGATTTGTAAGCAAAATTATCCAGACAGATACAATGTGTCATGTGAAAGTTTCAGCTGAATACAGTTTCTTCTTAACTCAAAAAACAGCAAAACACTTCCACGGTACTTTCACAAGAACGTCGAATCCACCCCCGTTTAGCCGAGGTGAAAGCGTGTACCAGCCGCATCTCTGGCCGCAGCATTCGCCAACGGACACCAAACCCTCAGAAATGTGAGAAACGACTAGTGCATGAATTGTTTATCAGATTCCAATGTTTTTGGGGTGAAAGTATAACTTTAAAGAAAATCCTTTCTCGAAATAGTTTATACTGTCAACACTGGAGTGCTTCTCACCAAGCTGGAGTGTTTTTATACCAAGTAAAGTAAGTTTTTATGGGCATTAATTTTTGGAGTATTTACCAATCTATGACCCTTTTTGAAAAAGAATTTACTCAATGATCAACCGATAGTAACAAGTTCAATCTTAGCTCTATGTAAAGTATGTGGCCGTTTCCCCACACTCGTCATCTTCATGCTGGACTTCAAGAGGAACAACGTTTCGATGAACTGGTCTTCATTTGTTTTTGTTACCACTTCAAATCCGATTGGTAAACACCCCCGCACTAACACCCCAATATTTAATTTTATGTGTTTTGCATAAAAAACGTAATACGCACCCGTTTGGATACAGTGAAATTGAGACGATCGCCCAGGAACCAACGAAAATCACTGGTATACCTGTACAGGAATGAGAGTGATCGGGAGAAATGTTTATACAGGCGTCACAACGACTAAAGATAGATTTATGATCTGCCTTCCAAGGTGCACAAAGTGATGGGATTACCACGGGCGCCATTTTGCTGCTCCCATCCAAATTGGTACGACGAAAACGAAAACGGGAACAAAATGAGGAATATTCTTGGAACAAACTACGGATTTTTTCTCTCTACAATTTCGTAGCATTGGTTAAAACGGAACTCTATACGCTTAAGGCGCCATGTAAAACGCATTAAACTAACTTTGCCACAGAGCTGAGCAGAGCAAAGCTAAGAAATTTGGCCAGATTTTTAGGCGCGTAATCGCAATACACTGATCCAGTAGGCCACGCTCACCATAGCAACGACCAAACGTGTCGCGTGTCCCCCCGTCCGCCGTGCACGTTGTCTTTGTCGGACAAAATGGCAGTATAGTGTCGGACCTTAAATCACGCATTGTGATTGGTCAATTTGTCATGGGGCGTGGCCTACTGGATCGGGATTTGTAATTAAGGGCGGAACGTAATGAATCGGTCATTCTGTTACCCCATCCCAATCTATACAAATGGTACCCATTTTCTTGAAATAGCAATGAAGCAAATAAAGGTCTGAACAAAACTTGTCCCGTTGTCCTACATCTTGTCTGTTTGTCCTTTGTTGTGTTTGTTTGTTTCTACAGCCCCGTGCTCTATTTGCTTCTTGTACCTCGCTGTGTGCACGAGGTTTAGTAGCCCGAACATCTGACGTCACACTTCGAGGCTCGTGTTTTACGCCAAGACCGGCTTTGAGCGTTTGGAGGAATCCTGACAAACGCACCTTTGACCTCGCATCCCATTGCGGTCTTGCAGATAGGGAGACCAGTTGGACAGGGGACCAGTAGCAGTCACCATCTCTTTGATTAATAGACCGGTGCCTGTCCTTATCCTTGCGGATAAGGACAGCGGACCAGTCTAGAGGTTTAGTTGCTTTGTTGGTTTTCTCTTCATGGTGTTATCCCCCATACAACTTTGAACCAAATTTTGAAGTTCAGCTAACTTTAACTGTACGGAGCCCTGGAAGTGCCATCCAACTTGGTGAGATCCTATCATAATTACTGCAGAATGACGACATCACAAACTTAAGATGACGAGATCCTGGGATGATTTGTCTTGGCGTGACATGACGACATCCAGAAAGCAGGATGTTGTCTTCCTAAGATAATTTATCTTGGGTTCTCGACACTTTCAGGATGCTATCATCCTGAGAATTATTATCCCAGGAAGTTGACGTCTTATTTTCACGATGTCGACATCCTCAAGATAACATATATCAGGAAACCGACATCTTACTTTAGATGTCGTCATCCCGCGATACATCATCTCAGATGTCGTCATCTTTAGTCGTTTATGACGTCACCAACCTGCAGTAAACCATCGCAGGATCTCAACAAGTTGGATGGCACTTCCAGAGCTCCGTAGAATTGAATAAAACTTACCCCATCCAATGATACAGTAGACCCAGAACTTGATCTTGTCGGCGTCTATTCGAAGAGCGAAGACCACCAGTGTGTGTAAGTAGAGGCCTTCAACAAACATCCAGAAGAAGTTGGTTAACTCCAGATAAAACAGGAGTGTCAATGCGATCCGCGCCAGGTGCTACGGAAGGAGTTGAAAAATAACAAAATGGCAATCATTTTCAATAGTTTAATACCCGACTTATAATGATAACAATAACTAGTTTTTATATAGCGCTTTATCTACGGGCGTCTTAAAGCGCTTATCGTTAAAGCGCTTATCGAGACAGAGTCTTAAAGGAACATTACAGAATTGTTTTTTGCTAACAAAACAGTTGCTGGCAGTGTAAGCACTTTATGTAATCCACCATATACATAAACTGACAAACCTGTTGAAGTTTGAGATCGATCGGCCATCTGGGTCACGAGAAAATAGTGAAAAACTGATTACACATTTGCAAGAAATCATATAGATTCAACAAATGAATAAAACGCTCACTGAGCGATAAACTCCAATCGGAAAATTAGTTTATTCATTTCTCATCAAATATGGCAGTTCAGACAGAAATATTTTAAGGGATGTTTTCTACTATCATCATCATTAGACCGTGTAAGTTTTATGTAAATCTGTGATCAAAAAGTATACTATACAAGTTTTTTTCTTACCGATTCTCTAATGTTCCTTTAAGTTGAGAGTAGAGGGATAATTTAACTTTGTTTGAAGACAAAATAGAAAACAAGTAGAGAATCAAAGCTGTTTTAAAATGTCATTAAATGTCTTGACGTAATTACCACTCGCTCGGAATCGCATATGAATAAACTAATCCAAACTTTGCAACACTTCTTGTTTTGTGCAAGATATACGACAATGATTTGATGACATTGCTGCCCGCTTCAATCACGGGTACGAATTGTAGGGTTCAATGTTTAATCCTAGTTTTTCACAGTGCAATTCGACAAAATATCTTCGATTGACTGAATGATTGATGACAAGATAAGATAAATAACGCATTATTTTCTAGTGCAGAAATATTGGAACTACAATAAAGAAGAAAAAAGAAGAAGAATAAACGTACAGTGATAAATATCCTTGAAGAGATTATCGTAAGCTGATTAGACTTTTAGGTCGTTATGGGAACAAAGAGAAGAAACAAACAAAAAATCCAAAAGCCCTGAGGATAGTTAAAACAAAAGTCGAAGTATCGTTGATTGTGATTTTCAAGTTTTTTGCTGACGTCCTCAACGTAAAAAAAAAAGAAAGAAAAGAAAAGAAGAAGAAAAAAAAAAAAAAAAAAAAAACTTGAAAAGCTTTTACTCGCACGTGCTCTTTTTAGAAACCTTATAAGAAATTGCGACCATTTGGAGATTAGTGGTTTTTTGTTCTCGTTCAAAATAAACTGACTTTTAAAATGACACCTTTGGATAGTTAACGTGTGGAGATGTTGCTTGTGGCGCGTCCCTACTTACCAATCCTTCAGATGTATGAATCGGATACTGTGCAAAATACACTAGGTACTTCAACATAAATGAACTGATGAGGTGCCAGTGTATCCGGTTCCTTGTACAGTGAAGGGTTCTGCAGAAGAGGGGAAGATCACCGAATAGACAAAGTAAAGTAAAACGAATAAGTTAAAGACGCTGGACACCTTTGGTAATTGTCAAAGACCAGTCTTCTCACTTGGTGTATCTCAACATATGCACAAAATAACAAACCTGTGAAAATTTGAACTCAATTGGTCGTCGAAGTTGCGAGATAATAACGGAAGAAAAAACACCCTTGTCACATGAAGTTGTGTGCTCTCAGATGCTTGATTTCGAGACCTCACGCGTGAGGTCTCAAAATCAATTCAAATATTTCACTGAGAAATTACTTCTTTCTCAAAAACTACGTTACTTCAGAGGGAGCCGTTTCTCACAATGTTTTATACTACCAACAGCTCTCCATTGCTCGTTACCAAGTAAGTTTTTATGCTAACAATTATTTTGAGTAATTACCACTAGTGTCCAGTGCCTTTAAGGCCCTGTACACTATTGGTAAGATCGAAAAACACAAATGTTCACAAATTCACACATAACTTACATGGTTTAAAATAAGTAATGGTAGAAAGGGTTCGTTAAAATATCTCTGCCTAAAATGCTATTGTTTCTGAGACATGAGTAAAACGATAGTTTTTATCACGCATGATCAAATCTTGATGTTTAAAAAAAACAAAACAGAAAACACGTAAGGTCTCTTTTCACCATTTTCTCGTGACCTCGATGACGAATTGAGCTCAAACATTCACAGAATGGTTTGTTCATGCATATGTTGAATCACCCAAAATGTGGACACTGATTTTGAGCTGTTACCCAAAGTGTACAATACTTTAAAAGGGCATAACCCCTACATTGCTACTAGATACGTGATTGTCTCTGAGGGGGGACAAATCATCCCCATTTTCTGATTGCCAATAAACCACAAAGCAAGTCATCGTTTTTTATCGAACTGGTGATTACATTTTAGCGAAAACCATGGACCGGAAACGTTTTTTTTTTTTCATTCTTCAGGGATTCCGATTTTGGAATTCTTTAAATGTTGGTTACTTGATTTTTAAAAAGTTTCTTTTAAAATGATATAACTTTCTGACAGGCTGGTATTGGAGTGAACTTCGTAATCATCGAAGGCAATGGTTATTATTATTTTTTAAAACTTTGTTAATTAATCCTGTACTTTGTAAAACTCTAGCGGTGTAAATTCGAAAGAGCCACAGTATAAACAATAAGGCGCTGAAATATCAGCTCGTTCCTTGAAAGTCCAGTCACATGATGTATCTAATATTAAGGACGATGTTTAGTCGTAAACTTTTCTGTAAATTTATCAGCCCAAACCATTCTTACCTTGAGCAAAAAAATATGAGGAAGGCAACAGCGCACGCCGCTAGTGACAGAGCGTAACCCAACAAGTTCAGAACGCTCAAAGGCTGCCGGAAAATAAAATAAAACAACAGTACAATTCTCGATTTCAACACCAGATATCCAATAGTTCATTTTTATTATTAGGGCCTATCTGTTATTATTATTTCATATTTCTAGTATTGAAACCAACGATGCCTCATAAGTGAACTTAGTCACTGTAGCTTGCAAGCCCGGAGGAAACCAGCAAACAATGGTGCTTGCTATGCGAACCCTGCACACCGGGGTTAACCCCTCAATCTTTCACGATAAGTGTTCTTGGTTCTTTTATGTGTACTAACCATCTAGTTCTAGTACTAGTTCACATGACTTACGTCTTAATATCCCATCCGAAAAACAAAGCAAATATGGTAAAATATCTTGTTCAATGACACTATTGCCACAACTGGGACTCGAACCCACACCCTGCTGATCGAAAACACCAGAGCTTGGCCACCACAAGCCATATTATTCACAAGATACCCCAACCATTCATGGTTATACATTTAAGCAGACCCGATCAGCAGAACATTTTTTCAGGAAAGTAAGATAGAATCTGATTTTTAAAATTAATACGTTATAAACGGTCACACGTTCCAGTGTCCAACATTAATCAAATTTAACGCTTGAATAACTAAGTGGCGATATGTGAGTGGTGGCGCCCCATACTTACAATACAATGGACGCACCGACACGATCCCGTGAAATACATTTTTCCAAATTCTTCATAGTGCCAAGTTGCGTTGGGAAACATGTTCTGTGTACTGATGAAGGTAACGAAAGAATAACCCAAACAATGTTACTTAATCTTCAGGACACCAAAACATATTAGGAAAAATGAATAAGCCAACGTTACCCGAGCCTTTCGTCAAGGCCTTCGTGGATTAGACAGCTGTGTAGCAGCGAAGCGACTGGACTAAATGTTCTCTTAATTTTTTATTGATATTTGCCACCCTCCCGGGGTAGCAAAACTCTCAACCAATCATAAGCAACGGTGTCACCATACACTCACCTATTATGCATTGTGATTGGTTAACCTTTCAGCACTCTAATTATTTGCATACAATTTATGAATAACTTTTGTTTAAATCTTTAATAATACTAATAGTTCAAAAACAACAACAGCAAAACAAAACGCAGAGTCGAGTTGGAAAAGGCCTCCTGGCTTCACCACACGCGCGTACGCATGTGGCCTCCCCTTCCCAACGCTTCACGGCCGCACAGCTTTGTCTAAGCTACAAAGGCCTTGACGAATAATTACTCCCTACCCCCATCACCCCCTAGTGCCTTGCCTTTTGTTTGTCAGATGCAGTGAAACAATTCTTAAATCTCAGAAACATAATGTAACAAACTGGTTTCATAGGAAACAATTTTTTTTTCTAAGTTGGGCTTTTATGTATTTATTTGTGTTTGAATTTGTGACGTAATCTTAAACGTGACTTTGATAACGTCGAGTTTACCGCCCATAGAAATATATGTATCAGTTAAACTACCAGTAACAAGTCTCAGTTGAAAAAAGAGGGATGATACATTCAGGTAGACATTTTACTAAATCACTGAGCGTTTGTGTAGTTTGTTTGGTTTTGTCGCCTTACCTAATGCAACCCCGTGCATATCGATAGGGCAGACCTGTTCTACATATGTATCGGGCGGCGTAGGTGGCCAGCAAGTTATTCCATCGAAAAAGAACTGGCAGGAGAAGTCTGCAAGGGAAACATAAACACAATACCAACAATTATGAATAAATACCTTAAGGATCTTTATGCACTCTAATTGGTCGAAAGACTGGTCACATTGGGGGTGTAATAACGTGATATAAAGACCAGCTCTGTGAATTTGCGAGAAAAAAATGGCCCCTATCAAGCAAGATACATACAAGTTTTTTTTAATGCCTTGTGCTTGTTGTTCGGCTGAGAAGTTTCAAATCAAAATGCGCATGAAAACAACGTAATGCAAACTAAGGATAATGCCGAACACCAATCCATGTAATTTTCTATTTATGGTGATGTACTTTCAAAGCCCATGGTCTGGTTCTTGCAAAATATGCATTGATAGTATGTCTAAGAGATTGGTCAAATACACACACACAAATGGACAGCCTGAAGAATGGCCCTTGAACAAGAAAATCACAAACTCTGATGATCTTTACCGTGTTTTTTTTCTTTCGTTAATGGATTTTATTACTGGCAATAACCATGTAGGAGTTCGCCTCCATTAACAGCAGCCAGCCACCAACCCGGTCATTACCACGCAGTAAAGACCGGCTCTTCACACTGTTATTTCGTAATTATAAAACAGTCGTAAGGTCTAAAAATTAATGATTATGTGCCATTAAAATGATTATAATATCTTTTAAATGCAATTTCCCTTCGAGGGGGTATCTACAAGTAGTGTTGGAGTACCGAAATGTTGTTTGCGCATTAAACAAAGTCCGGTCGGAAACAGGCACTGGTTTCCGATTTCCACCCACGTACCCACCTTAATCATGCCAGTAGTAATTTCGAGATTTGATTCTTTAATCAATATTTTTTACAACGGAAATGGAATTTAAACGGTTTAAGGATCGGATAGGTTCTAATCGGCAATGTTGCAGCTTAGAATGCGTTGAAGACTCTTTTGATGGAGGGATTGTTGTGTGGACGATCTTGAGCGTATAAAATTCCTAATGATACCAAGGTAATGAAAAACGAAGAAGGGATATCGGTGGTTTGACGTAACGATGACGTACTTGGTTTCATTGAATGTGTAGATCTAGTGGTGACCTTGCACAGTATGTCTACAGGAGAGTACAAAGAGAAGTCTTAGACCGTATCCGAAGTAGTGGCTACAACTACGGCTACGACTGTTGCTAAGGGTGTTGGCTATAAGAATGTCCTGTACTTCAACGCGTGGCGACGCGGAAGGCTAGCCGTAGCCGTAGCTGTATAGCCGCTAGTTCGGACACGGCTCACGGCCGATTTGTGTGGGAACGCGTGCCTAACAAAAGGAATCCCGTGTGATTTTAAATGAACATTCAATAGCAGTTGGACTAGTGGTGTAGAAATGAACACTTCTTTTGGAGGCTGTCTTATTCTGAAGGTTACAATGCATAACTATCGAAATTACAAAAAGTAAAGCTCTTGAAGCCCTTACAACTTTTTGAAATTGTAGGCCTTGACGAATATTGTCTTAACATGTGATACAAAATGAAAAAGTGTTTTTTTTGGCGTCAGTGCACGATATGTCCAGTACAGTTATGGGAATTATTTTGTGTTACAAAAACATTAAACGTGTGTCATTATATCCCCCAAATATTGCATGTTATCCCAATGGTGGTAGTGAGAGAGCTAAAATATAGAGACAAAAACAAAAATGTAGCAGTTGTCAAGTTTAATATTTCATCAATGCGTCTGTATTGACACTCAGTGCGTGTCAGCCAAGCCGGCACAACCCTCCCCCACCCCGAAACGTGACTCTAGCGGGCCTCATGGCACTATTCAGCGTGGTCCTTTCTCGGTGCTCGCGGACACGTTTCCAAGTTTGGAAGGGGGATGACAATGTATAGGTTGTAACGTTATTAGAACCCGGGAAACTGTTTTAATGTGTCCGGGGACAGGGACGTGATCTGCCTGGTCAACGACAAATATCAATGAGCACCAACGAGCTACAAAAAAAAGAGAGTTAAAAAAAGCTTAAAGGTATTGTACACTTTGGTAACTGCTCAAAATCAGTGTCCACATTTTGTGTGATTCAACATATGCATGAACAAACAAACCTGTGAAAGTTTGAGCTCAATTGGTCATCGAGGTCACGAGAAAATAATGAAAAGAGATCTTATTGTTTTCTGTTTTTTCAAATTATCGCGCGCGATAATTACTATTGTTTTACTCGTTTCTCAGAAACGATAGCATTTTAGGCAGAAATATTTTAAGGAACCCTTTCTACCATTACTTACTTTAAATCATGTAAGTTATGTGTGTATCTGTGAACATTGTGTTTTTCGATCTTACCAATATTGTACAGGGCCTTTAAGGGAAGTTCTTACCTCGAGCGAACCCAGTTGGGAGGTCTAGTGGTATGTTCCGCTCGCTTCCTCATATTTTGATAATGGAAATTGGTCAAATCAGTTATGTGAAATCCCAGGGGGCATAGTTCATGTTTAATAGATAGGTTGACGGCATTTCTTGTTTTCATTCCGTGAGACATCAGGGGTCCTTTTGGGAATTTACACCTGAATTTTTTTTTTTTTTTTTTTTTTAAAGAAACCACGTACCTTTTTTACTTAAAAGCGCATGAAACAAAGAAAATCGATACGCTTTTTTGGTCAGGGAAATGTTTCAGGCAATGTTTTACGTGAATGCCTGAGCTTTCGAAACTAGACTTAAGCTGAATAAAATCACAGAGAACCTAAACCTAACGCTGGTACGCAAAAAAAGCTCAGAAAATACTAAAACTAATAAAGGTCTTCTGGGGAATCTACTCTATCGTTCTGAACCATCAAATCCCACTTTAATATTTGAGCCAGATATGAAAAAAAAAAGTTGAGAGACTTGGAAAATAATTAAATTTCGACCAGATTTAAAAAGCCTTGTTAGGGCTATCACTTTCTGCGGGCACCTCCCACTATGCCAACGAATCGAATTAAAACACGGGGCAGATTACATCTGACATAGTAGTCTTACGCCTCCACACGTTACTCCGTTTTTAACATTTAGTTTTGCCGAACGTTACCAGTGGTGTAGTCCAGCAGCGTTTACCTTTAACCTCTTCGATGACTGACCAGCAAGACCACAGCTAGCCTGTCATTTCACTGGCGCGTCAGCTTTTTGCACTAGTCCGCATTTCAAATAAAACAGGGATACTTTTCCAACACCAGTCGGCCGGACCACTTCGAGAAAATGTTGACAGTCAGTGGTCCTCGGACTTAAACTATAGCATTTGGCCAGCGGACCATTGTCAAGCACTTTTCAGTCCAGTATCAAGAACTGTAGAGTACTAGAGTAGCCGAGTGTAGGACTCGAGTACGAATGCTTGGGCCATAGGGTACGGGTGCAAGTGTCCGAATACAAACTATCCTGAAATCTTAAGTACCGAGTTCAACTGCCGAGTTAGGCCGTGTCCGAATTAGTGGCTACGGCTACGGCTAGATTTCCGCGTCATCATGCGTTGAAGTATGGTACCTCATTAGCAACACCCTTGGCAACAGTCGTAGCCGTAGCTGTAGCCGCCAATTCGGATACGGCCTAACATACTTGGTTCTCCGAGTACGAGTTAGGGTGCATGTGCTTTATAAAAAAAAAAGGTGAAATGGGATAACGTTTTTGTTATACTTTTTCGATAGCTTTTTTGTCCTCTATTCCGTGGATATTGGATGGTGGTATTTTGACATCGAGTACTTAACATTTAGTGGGAGTATAGTTTTCAGTCCAACATCGAGTACAAGAATTCGAGGAGAGTTTTTTTGTGTTTTCAGTCGAGTGTCAAGTATGGACTTCGAGTACGAGTTCTTTACTAAATAGCCGAGTACGAGCACGACTACAATCAAAGCGGTAATCGGGTAACACCCGAGTACCGAGTACGAGTACACAACACATGTTTGAACGGTGATTTAGAGGGGATGATTTAATTGGCAGTTAACTGCAGTACCGGCGATACGGTACTACAGGTGATACTGCTTCCTATTTGTATCAAACATCACATTGGGAGCTTGGTAACGAGTCTATACTCAAAACTCCATTTTGAATTCTTTAGAAGATTTGGGGAGTGAAGGTTTTAATGACAGACGGAAGGAGGAAGGATCAGAAAGGTTGGGGGGGGGGGGTTAGGGTGAAGGGCTCAGCCCACATAATACCTCTTAGGTGCCCCGACGTGTTTCCTTTCTGATTTTCCTTCGTGCACTCAAAAGCGTGATTGGTAAATCTGGCTCAGACTGTGGATGGCAGCTCAAGCAAGGTGCGAATTGTTATAAAGTACCTTGGCAATTTTCGGTCCCTGGGAAGTAAAAGTCGCAAACCTAGCCAAACAGACGCCCTGGCCTGTACTCTCCCGTACACTGTCAGCCAGACAAAACCTTTTAAAGAAAGTGGTGAAGCTCACACAGGCAGATCGATTGGTGTGAATATAACCGAGCGGTCAAGGGTGCAGGGTGCCCTGGACCCGAGCTCTGGTGTTTCTGATCAGCAGAGTGTGCATGGGTTCGAGTCGCGGTTGACACTTGCGTCCTTGAGTAAGGCACTTAAACATTATTGCTCCGTCCTTCGGATAGGACTTGAAGTCGTAGGTTCCGTGTGCACGTAAAAAAAAAAAAAAAAAAAACCCAGTGCATTCGCCGTTAAAGGTCCTGTACACTATTGGTAAGATCGAAAAACACAAATGTTCACAGATTCCACACCTAACTTACATGATTTAAAATAAGTAATGGTAGAAAGGGTTCGTTAAAATATTTCTGCCTAAAATGCTATCGTTTCTGAGACATGAGTAAAACAATAGTTTTTATCACGCGTGATAAAAACTCGATGCTTGAACAAACAGAAAACACATAAGGTCTCTTTTCACTATTTTCTCGTGACCTTGATGACCAATTGAGCTCAAACTTTCACAGGTTTGTTTGTTCATGCATATGTTGAATCACACAACACACGAACACTGTCTGCGACTATTTTGTTGGCTCTACCAATCCTGTATAATACCTTCACAAGAGGAGAGGTTTGACCCGGTGTTTCTTACAAAGGACTTTGACCGTGTGACCCCTGAAGAGGGGTGTTGGTGCACCATCAACACAAAACAAGCCAAGACAAGACTTTCAAGTAATGGATAATATTAAAATGTGCACTACATGTTCGTTGCATTAAAATAGCAAATATTTAACTGTCTTTATACTCTATATTGTGGAGCGTCTTCAGGGCCCAATTTCATAGAGCTGCTTAAGCAGACAATATTGCTCAACAATTATTGCCTACTAAGCAGAAATGAGCAGGATACCAGTCACAAATTGTACATGTGGTATGGTAGTTTGGCTGGTAACCTTATTCTGGTAAGCATAATTCTGATGTGCTTAGCTACTTTTTGTGCTTCAGCAGCTCTATGAAATTGGGCCCTGCTCAAATGCCCAGTCTTCACCGGGGAGAGGAAGAGGGGTAGTTCCCAAGTGGCGATTTTGATCAACAAATTTTAAAACTTTTACACTGTGATGAATGTTGTATTAGTTCACAGTCAACCTTTCGGGCGAAATATACCCCCCGGTCCTTCCCATGAAATCATACAATTATACGCTCCCGACTTCACCGTCCAATAAAGAGAGTACACCCAGAGCCGTATATATAGCGACATGCCCACGATCCCAGCAGACTTTGTCCCTTCGTTATTCTCGGTCCCTTTTTTTCCCAGAGTGATGACCTAGATTCATCAACTGTTCAAATGGAAGCAGTGTTGAGTTTCAGCCTTCTGGGAACACGAAACAAAACCCCAATCAAGGTTCTTCATTGCCAACCCCGATCCGACTTCGGCGGTTAGACATCAACCTATCAAATCTCTTCGATCGACCCCCCCCCCCCCCATCGCGTGACTCCACGCATCCATTCTATCGCATACAGCGCAGACCAGTAGTAACAGACCATTCGGGTGTCTATAAGCGGGCCGTTATGAAATTTACTCCATCATGATTGAAGCACGGACCGGTCTCATGAGTAACATTAATATCATATTTTGACAGATAGATTTCGTCCATGGTTTGCAGATTACATCTACCCGATGCATTCAGATCAAATCACACTTTCCCTAGCAGCTTCTCTGAGTGATACTTTTTGTTCCTCCCCTGAGGCAGACGACGATATCATGTTGTATGTTGGGCTCAGTTTTTAACACAAAGCTGAACCGCCACAGATGTGTTCGCGTGTCATCGAAAACAACCTTAATGATAAATGGCATCAGAACTCATGACGTCAAAGATTAATTCTACCAGCCGAGATGAAAAAATTAAATCGATTTAATCCGCTGTTGGTCCATGTTGTGCCTTCAGTTGCAAGAGCATCAACAACAGGAAGAGTGCAGAACTTCCTCATTTTCAAAAGTTAAAAACGGGACAGGCTAAAATGTGTTATTTATTTCAAGTATTGTTAGATAACAACAAGAACGAGGAACCCCCAAAATAGTGTTCGGCTGTACCGTTGCAAAATCAAATTGAATGCCGATTAATTCTTAAAGGTATAGTATGCAGGAATGGTAAGGATGAAATACATCATTGTATCATTAGTCTGAAAGCTTACTGATTATGAAGTACATACTAGAACCTTGTTTTTCTGTGAAATATTTCCCTCTAAAATGAAGTCATATTTGAGAAAAATGTACATGGACAAAAACTGAATCAAAAAAAATCTCCGCTGAAGAAGAAAAAGAAAAGACCCCTTACAGCAACAGCTGATTTCGGTTGTTACAAACCCTATGATTTACATGCTGAAAATTGTGCATTGTTTTAGACTATTTTTCTCCTGACTCACCCAACGGATTAAGCCCATACTTCCACAGTTTTTATTTTGTTATTTCATGTATATGGTTGATCACACAAAACATGAACACCGTTTGGGACTATTTTGTCAGCTTTACCAATCCTGCATAATATCTTTTAATTAAAATTCGAGGGGAATTGGCAAGTGGGAAAAACACCTGTTATCCGAGTTATACATTAACCCTGGCAATATTAAACGACGGCGAAAAGGATCGAAGTATTCAATGGGGTTTGTTAGAGAGATAGAGGCTTGGATGGACAACTCTAAAATAAGCTTTCAATTTTACGAGGCCATAAGAAGGGAGGAAACCACGTCTAGTTTCATGTAAATTTACTAAGACTTTTAAAACACCATGCGATTTCAAATGTTAACTTCTGCATCTGGGCCACTTTTTAAGGGATGTCCCTATACACCCCAGGCCAACTGTAACAACACGTTGGGCCAATCAAACAGCTGAAAGAGAGAAGAAGACAAAACAAGAAGAAGAAGAAATAAAAGAAGAAGAAGAAGGAGAAGAAGAAGAAGAAGAAGAAGAAGAAGAAACTAGCACTAGCAACTCTGGTCAAAATGCTAAAGACACAAATAAACACCAACATAAAGAAAAGGGCACATGGTGTTTTTATATATTCATTTGCGTAGTATTTCATCAGCGAGGTAGTCATTCGTTGAAAAAATAAACAGGTAGAAAAGCCATGAATTTATTCACAAACACTTGACAAGTGGATATAGATCAACGGTTGAGAGTCTTGGAAGAACTGCGCCAGATCGCGAACGGATATAATACAACATTGTATTATCTCATTACATCCAGGTCAGGAGTGTCAACATCGTTACGAGTAAAGCTAATCGAGTTGTTGTCGATCGTAGCCAAGCGCCGTGTCGGCTACACCTCGCAGAGCATTACCGGTCGTGCATGAACGCCGTGTGGGATGACTTTAATCGCGGGGAGTATATATGGGGGAGGGAGGGGGGCGCTGCGGAGAGAAAGCTGGTGCACTGTGAAAGTTGACGCACGGTTTGTAATGCGAAGTTATTCTTCTCGATCACAGCTGAAATTGTCCCGGAGGCATTTTTTTTTCTTTCTTCCCAGTATCGATTCTGTAAAACCGTCAATTTTTTTTTCAAAGTTAGGTCTCGGGTTGTCCTTCCAACACAGTATTGATGTTTCGAATGTTTATGCATGTTTTTTTTTTATCGACTCAGGGAGTTATGTTTCTACATTTCTGATCTGGCGTAGTGTTTTCTTCTTGATAGACGATGAACTTATACTCTTTGATCACATTAGAACCAATGTAGTGCATCGGGTTTTTCTGGAACACGATGCAACGAGTACTCGACTATACTTTGCTTCTATCAAGTTACATAAAATATGAACTCAGAGGTACATTATTTTACAAAACAGAAGAAAAAAAGTAAGATTCCTAACGTTTCAAAATGGCTATCATGCCCTGTGGCACCACGCCGGTTTCGGAAAAACCGAAAAGCAGGTTTTGGGTGAAGGATCTCGACTTACAGACTCACTCCCGTACGTTTACATCCTGCGCAGTTCGGAAACCGTGCAACAGCAGGGCTGAGTTTCGTGTCTCCTCTACCTGCGCTTACGCTCACCGTTCTCCGATTAGGCGAAGAACATTCTGCGCTAGCTGCACAAGCCAATAGATGGATTGCAATACGCGGATCATTGACCGCCATCTTTGATGCAAAACGATGGAAAAGCGCATGCGTGTACGCGCTACGCACGACTCTTAGCCAATGATAGCTCTTCACGCGTGCACAATTCATCAAAGATGGTGGTCAATGACGCGTATTGCAATCTATCTATAGGCCATATGCATTGACGTCATCAAGCTGCCATCTTAGAGGTGAACCGATGATGAAGCAATGGAAATGCACAGATTTGTAGTTGTACGCGCGGCGCACAGAATTGGCCGATGAGCAACTTTCCTTTTGACCCGTAGGCGAGGGTGCCCTACCAAAATGACGTCATGCGCATGAGGAGTCATAATAGACTTTATGCATTGACGTAATCAAGCCGCCATCTTAGAGATAAAACGGTGACGAAACAACTGAAAAGCACAGATTTGTACGCGCGGCGCAAAGGGTTGGCAATGAGCAATCTTTTGTTGACCTCTGAACGAGGGCGCCCTACTCAAATGACGTCATGTGCATAAGGTCTATAGGGATAATTAAAAAAGGCACAGGTACGCGATGCGTCTATGACGTCACGCGGCGTTTGTGTATGTGTATATTTTGCTCAGATGATTAGATTTTGTGACCCAACGGACCTACGACGGCCTCCTCATCTGCATCTTGAAACAACGCAATCTTTCGCTGTTGTTAGTTTTTTTTCAGCGGGTTAAGTGTAGGCTCAACAAGTTGATTAAATCCCCATCATAACTTATTCTTGTTTTTTTATGACGTTATTTACATTATCACCATATTAATTTGTAGAATGTCACAAGATAACTTATTTTGCTGTAATTTATCGAGGAAATTCCATGCGTGAGCTTATTTGACGTGCGATGCAGAAACGCCCTGCGAGTATGTTGAAATATTTGCTAACCTGTAGAGTGAACATTAAGGATTGTTATGTACCGTTCAAACGCAGAATGTTCGCTCACGGTAAGCGAAAAGCCACGGAGTAAGCCAAACTGTGTCTGCTGATGAAATGGGCCCACCACAAAATGGAATTATGCATGGACCTGACCAATGATTTCATTTAAGATCTCTCCCCCCCCAAACAAACAAATGTCAGTGTAAACGTTTGCGTGCTCAATCGGCAACATTTCCAAACCGCTTGATTTCACTTGGACATCCCCCGATCAACTGAAGCGGTGAAACTGCACAATCACGCCCCGGAAATGGCATGGGCAAAAAAACCCAAGCTAAATGCGGCCCTTACGCCTCGCTTCTTCGCACTGACCTGAATTAGATTGTGCGTTCCCCAAACTGTCAATACATCGAGGAGCGACAACAACAACCATTTAAAGTGAGAGAACAAAAAAATTGAAATAAACAAAAATACAGCACACTTGGCATGGATGTTAAGGGAACTCGCATTTGGCGCTTTTGGGCTATAAAAGCGTATATAGTGAAATCATATTAGTAAAGGAGACTTTACTAGGCAAAAACCTTCAACGGAGATTTTATCGAATCAAACGGCACCTCCACACGGACTAACCAACTTCATTAATTTATACTATAAATGTTTTATACTATTAAATGATTGACTGAACCCAAGCAAAAGTTTCTATGAGACATATGTAACTTATTTACATATGTATTATCCAATTGTGTTCCTGTTTCTTTGTTATAAATCACTCTTCCTTTTCTTACACCAGTCATGTAGTAGTATAGTAGTAATAAAATTTAATTCGGAACCAGAGACAAGTGAGAACAACATGTTATATTTCTTCCAAATATTCGGGTCTTAATAGTCTTGTTGTTGAGCCTGTTGTTGGAAACGGGGGAATTCAGGAAAATTTTAGGGGGAAAAGGAAGGTGGTTATGGAGTCCAGACCTGCAAAAACCTGTTAGTTTCATTTTCTCAAGCCGGGTTGAACGACCTAGCAGTACACAGTTAATGTATTAATTAAATCGAACTGAACAACTTCACGCTAGTTTAGAGCACCGTTATATAATACATCATCTACCTCCGGGTCCTTCGAATTCGGTCGCAGTCAGGCAAAAATGTCAGGGAACATTTTACTCAAGCTTGCCCCCGTAGGCGTTGGCAAGAGAGAGAGAGAGGGGGGTGTCTACCTTAAAATAAATTCAGCCGTCAATTGTGAGTTTATGTAGAAGTACAGTATGACGTTCGAACCCCGTGGCTGTGTCAATAACAGGCGAACGGCACCCGGCTGGACCTAAAGATGACGTCCATTGTTAATTCAACTTCGGTAAAAACGCATCATACTGCCTCAAGCTGAAAAAAAAAATGCTCAAACCTTTTCAACCTGCATATAGCCACAAAACATTCTGGTTGTGTGAATTATTACTTCTCCCCCAAATCCCCACTGAAAGCTAAAGAGAAGAGGGAAAAAAACTGCTAAGAAAATAAAAATACTAAACTTCTGGTGAAATTACTTTTCATCAAAGTCTTCCACGACTCGAAATTGCATCAGACAATTGAGGAAAAGCAGTAGACCACGACTTAACTATACCCTCCAGATGTCTGGGTTTTTGTGTATTGGAAATGACGAGTAAAATTTGAGAAGAGAATTTCAGAGAGGGAGATTCAACCTAGATCTATTCTGCTCCATAGGGTGCGCTTTTGTGCCGGGCTTCCAAGCAGATGGATCTAATGTTAATTCAATGAGTGTTTATAAAGTGTTACATACGAAGTGTGGATCTGAGAATAAAAAAAGTTCCACATGATGTAGGCACTTGAAAGACTATCTGGACTTACACACGTCCACCCAGTATTTTAACAGAGTTGAAGAGTAAGAAGTAACTGTAACTATAAATAGTAGTAAACTTGCGGGTACAACCATGTGTTAAATCTCTTTTGGGAGGAGTGTTGGCTCTGAAAAGAGCCGGTTTGGTCTCGACGTTTCGAACAGTATACTCTGCTCGTCTTCACGAGAAGACCTTTCAGAGCCAACACTCCTCCCAAAGGAGATTTTACACATGGTTGTACCCGCAAGTTTACTACTATTTATAGTTGTAGTTACTTCTTACTTTCAACACCATGCAAAGCTTCAAACACCACTTAGAGTTGAAGAGTATGTTTTTTCTAAAGTGCACATAACAAAGTAATGCACACAGAGTGTATGCAACGCAAAGCTGTCCGGGCTGAGGGAATGGCCCTTTTAGGGTTTTTTTACACAATGGAACAGCAGACCCCACTAAGTTTTTCTTAGACCAAAAAGAACTCACTCCGCGGCAGTGCAGTTAATTACGAGAAGTCCCCCCGATCCACAAGCTAAAGTAGTAGTCCAGGCCGATTTCCTACCTCCCGCCCAGGTAGTAGTTAATAAGCAGGACAGTTCTTTTCAGAACTGAGAAGTCTCCGAATTCCGAAAAAAAAGAAGAAAAAAAAAAAAAGCTACTCCGCGGTAGTAGAATAAATAGCAAGACAAGTTCTCTAAAGAACAAATCTACACAGCAAGTAGATTATTTATTTTTTTTACACATGGTGTTACCGCAAACCGAATATATATATACCTCACCATGCAATGCCTCAAAACCCATAGAAGTTTTTCTTTGTTCCATTTAGGACCCCACAGAGGAATTCTTTAGAAAAGGGGAATAATAGAGCAACAATAGCAGGAACCCCACAAAACAGATCCGTAAGGTTGCGTGCGCGCGTGTGTGTGCGGTATTGGAGGGGTGCAGCAAAAGAAGATTTGCAGTGTGAATTCCACTGAAGTCGATTCGTCAAGCTTTTTTACTTCCAATAGAATTTGCAAACGTATGCTGGCAGCAGACATCAAATTTACTGCACCCGATCCTTCTATACTTCTTTTGATTAATGGTTATGCCCTCACACCGAAAACACCTGCGTGGGTTGTGGCTATTAATCAAGCGCAATGCCCTTTCCAATTGTATATGATGCGTTATTTCTGACTACCATTTGCATTCCTTTAGTGTACTAGTTGTGCTCCTTTATGACCATACCTTTAGCCTTCTCTTGATGGATGAGAGCAGCTGCAACATGTCTCCATAGTAGCCCCAGTACTTTAACATGCACTAACAAGAGAGAATTCTCTATACCTTAGTACACTAGAATAACGTTAGCGGTTGTAATATTACTCAATATGTCTACTGCCCTCTACCGTCTTAAAGTCTCACATTAAAAAAAAAAAAAAAAAAAAAAAAAAAAAAAAAAAAAAAAAAACACGAGGAAAGAGAGGGATGCGAAAGAGATAAAGGGAAAACAAAACTCCAGAGCAAAGCCGAAATTTCCGGCCAATAACCCTTAGTGTTTGGAGAATTCTACAAAGGAACAACAAGCACCTGGATTGATTGAATTCGCCGGTGGCGAGCACGGTAATCTTGCAGAGCTAAAAAAAGGGAAATTTTGAATATTTCAGAGCAACTTCATGTCAGCTTTCACTGACACTGGACGAGTTTTCACAGTCGTAAAAACACTGGAACCTCGCCCTACTATAAAACGTTCGACAAGCGACAAACAAAACGAGTGACGGGCCTTTCATTCTTTATTTGTTTATTTTTTTTCATTTTTTTCAGTAACAATACAGTGTCTCATTATTTCTTTATACTTTGACCCGTTATGAAGAACAACTAATTGGCTAAGCGTATAACAAGACATTTTGTTTTTAACAACAAGAATTAGACTAGAGCGGGATTTGAATATATACGACTTACGGAAACGTGCCGCCGCTCTACCAACTAAGTCGCATAGCCGTAATGTTGGCGGTCTCCCTATATTTTTTTGTCAATGATCTTTGTTCGTGGGTGCCAGTCAGAAACCATTCAACATGCAACAGCCGTACAGCCAGGGATCGCACCCACGTTTATGATAAGAGGAGATGAGACTTCATTAAAACAGAATAAATACCCGACTGAACACCGATACATATCTCATGGCATTCCATGACGAGGGTGACCGCTAAAACTTTGTAACACCTTTTGTTTGCTACGCCAGTTTTTTCCGACCACAACTGGGTGAAAGCTGAAGTGTGACGTCATCTTGAAATTAACCTGTCAGAGTTAGAACCTCGGGGATCAAGATAATCCTTCAATATCAAGGTTTTATGTGCAGTCGTCTTCCCTAATAGAGTAAGGGCACCGATTGAATCTGTAAACAGACCCAATTGCCAGCGATCTCCAAAGATATATATTTGCAGTAAAAAAAAAAAAGAACCGGTCGAGGTCTTAATAAGTCCTAAGTAAATAATCATCTATAGTTTGGAAGTCCAAGCAAACATATATAGAGAGGGAAGCACAACCCTCCATTCGATGGTTGATCTCAAGAGAAGATGAGGAAATCATCTGCTGCATCACGGAGCTAGTTTCCCTCCGTCCTCTCTACTGTGCTAAGATAATAAAAAAACAAATCTAGATTAAATCTGTCCTCGAATGGCTCATCAGAATACGGGCTCACTTCTATGATTGCACCGTCGAAACATCTCCATCAACGGGCAAAGATATATTAAGGCGAAGTGGGGGTGGGGAGGGGAATGGAATTACGTTTTGACGGCGAATAAAGGCTCGATATTGAAAATGTCCCTTTTTTTTCCTCCCAGTAAAATTGAGCACTCTGTAAATGACCCGCTGAAGTCTTTCCATTGGAAAGTTCAATTAATCAAATCACGGGTGCATTGCATGCAATAGACTTGTTGGATGCCCGATGCCGTCACACAAGGCCCGACGGCAAACACACGTATTTCACCAGAGTACTGCCCACGAGACGTTTTGCCCGTACCCTGGATCCTCTCTCCTCGTTCGAGCGAAAAAAACAACTCTTGGACACACACTCAAACAGACCGTTCCGTGAAACTGGGTCACTCCTTCGGGATATTTCGAAAATAAAAAAAGTCCAGTTTGGGGGGGGGGGGGGGGGGCTCGGTTCCTTTTTTTGGAAAAACAGACAGCCGCTCGCTCGGCAAACGTCAAGTAGCTAAAAATGACTGCGATCGATGGAAAATATGGACCAGGGTGGAAATATCGCTTGCCAAACTAATGGGATGTGGCTAAAAATAGGCACCCATGACATTTTTCGGTGTTTTGATTTGTTTTTCGAATTTTCAGGAAAAAAAAAACAGAAAAGTGTGTGCAAATATTATTGGAGTCAGTTTGAGGGGGTGGGGTGGAGTTCAATACACACCCACGGAAAACATAGATAAATAACCAAATACAACATGAACAGTTTGGAACAAATTCAAATGAATACAGCGTTACGACAGCATGAGTGTATTGTCTTTGATAGCTCCTTTTAAACTTATTGTAAAAAAAAATACACTTTCATTTTCATTCATTTGATTAATTAACTCCGACTGTGAAGCCATTGACTCTGGGCAAAAGTAAACATCATCACTACACTAGCCAAGAACCCCGTGGAGAGAAGACTCAAAACGGAAGGTTTCGATTTAAGATGTGGGTGGAAAACACCAGAGAAATATTCCAGGCAAAAACCCACGCAATCATGAGGTAGGGACCGAAAACCAACGACCCCGGCGGGATTTACACCGGGATCCTATAGAGGTGGTAGGCGAGGAAACCCAAGCACTTAAAAGCAAACCGGGACCCAAACACCACACGTCCATCGTTTGAGTAGATGAACAACTCAAGACAACGCACCTTTAGTTCCCGAAAAAAAAAACAGGTGTATGCGCGCACATTATGCATCAACCGGTTCTTCGTTGAAGACCACTCTCGACTCGAACACCACTGCACCTCGCGGCTATGTATCGATACATCTCGCCTGTTGAAATTCCTCGACGTACGTTCGTGCTTAAGTTCACCTTAAGATCGACTGTTTCATTTACACCTTTTTTTTGTTACCCCCTCTGGCTGGGTGGACATTTCCGCACCATCGTACAGCTACCAATGCCAGAAGTGATGTATACAAGTTCCAACAAGTTCCCCGTGACGTTCGTATGCTGAATATGTTGTATTGATTTGGAACTTATTATAGGCTGACAGGCGACAGACATTACATCAGTAAAAAAAAAAATGCAGATTTGGAAAACTGGCCGCCGTCTCGGCAGCAACTTTTGAGTTTTTATGAGGTTAATTCATGCCGTCGCCGCTTTCATTACGCAAAAAAAAAAAAAAAAAAAAAAATACCGTTTCAGGTGCTGTCTTATCGCTAAGGATCGATACCAAAGAATGTCGTGTGTTGCCGAATTCGGTAACACCATTACCGGTAAATAGGATCACTGAGTGGGGAATGTCCGCCTACAATGCCAGAGGCTGTACGGAAATAGGACATGACGAAGGGGACTGCTAGTGATACTAGTGGTACTTCAGTGCTTTCCACGATGGCGTCGCCACTCGAGGGCACCCTCCAGATTCAAACCCTCAAAGTATAGGGGAAAACGTTTTTGAATATCCATCCATTCAACCGATCAGTCTGGGCTCGATTATTCGGTTGATCTGATATCAATCGAGAACGGTATCCATTGCAATTTATCATTCCCAACTAAAACCGGCTGAGTGTTTTTTTTTTTTAGCTGGCTATAATATGACACGAGTTGGAAATCAAGCCAATACATGACAAGGTGCTCTCTAGCTCCCATCATACATCTGGTATGCCACACTTTGCTTTTTATCTAATAATCTTAGTATTTTGGTAAGACAGTTCTGTACTCAAAAGGTTTATAAACAACTCTCACAAATTGCTATATCTTCGATTGCCTGTGATTTTAGTTGGCTGTCAGTTGGAGTTGCCCCCCCCCCCAAAAAAGTGTTATTTTACATTGGCTTCTCGGTAGATGTTGTCAAACCAGAGACGGTCGAACCTGTTTCTGGTTAATTGGAGACAAAATGCTGAACTTAATACTCAGTCACCTCTCATTTAAAATTATTTGCAACATCGCAAATATTTTCGCAAATAACTTGCGATGCATGATGTCCCTTCAATGCCACCATAAAACATTACATCATTGATTTATGTTTTGTTTGTTTGAATAAATCAAATCTCATTTGTCATTTTATCAAATTGGGTCATGCCGTTTTATTGAAAGAAAAAAAGAAGAACAAGAAGAAGAAGACAAAAAAAGATTTTTTTTAGAGGGTGTCTGTTTGTGCATGTTTAGGCAGCGGCAATCGAAAAAGGCAAGGGGAACCGAATGCCTTCAAAATAATGCTGTATCTTTTAACTCTGACAGTATTTCAAAAGGAAAACATTTCTGTTGCTGATTTGTGTTTGTATAAACTTCAAAGTGAGTGTTTTTTTTTTTTGAGATTGCAACTTTTCATTTTCTTCCGAATCATGATACTCTTCTTTAATTTAAATCACCCCGAATGTAAACGCTGTAATAAGCAAAACGCCGACACCAAAGGCAAAACAGAATTGTGTCCATTTGAATTCTACTCTATACACCCATGCCAAAAGAGTCATGAAGTAGCATTAACTAAATAACTATAATCAGGCACGCCAACCCAGAAATGCCGACAGTTTTAATTTTGATATTGCTTATTAAAAAAAAAAAAAACCTGTATATACCTTCCCGCCGTTGATCAAGTTATTACCCGGAGAAAGTAGAGAAAACGTTGACGCAGCTGCAGGCCTGCAGAAAACGGCTCATCAAAACGGGGTCTTGCGGTTACAGCATGTGACAGGAGAAGCGCTGGCGAAGAGACATTTTTCTCCAAACTTTTTTCTCCATACAACCCCTCTCCGGGGAACAGTTTTCACTTTGAAAGGCAAATCAATAGAATCAGTGACGGTTCGACGTTGAACGGGGAGTCCAGTTGGTGTTTTCACAAAGTTTTGATATCGTTTTTTGTTAGAAGGTTCCACGCCATCAACCGTTCAGACAACAATGACATTTGACCCCCGTGTGGCTCACAATATTGAAACGATAGACGGCTATCGGTTTGGGCGAGTTTTGTTATTTATGCAGCTTGTTCTTTGCTCAGAGTGTACAGTTGACAAAAGGGAAACCGTTTACACATTTATCTTCAGCCTTGTTAAAAAAAACACACACGCAAAAACAACACCGGCAACAACGAACAAAAAAAAAACACGCAACAATTTCGATTTATAAATAAAATGCTTATAACAGTCTTGTAAAGATTTCTGTTAAGATACTTCTGGCAAAACAATGTGAATACAATGTTACTTAAATTGCTTGGCCACACATCTCATTCTAAACGGGAAGTGCAAATCCCCTTCTGAAACAGTACTGATTTTTTTGTTGTTGGTCGTATGCCCGGAAGAAGGGCGTAAGGCTCCATGCCTAAGTATCCCCCAGTAATAGAAGGTCGTAAGCAATTAATTGGCTCCTGACAAAACATGGCATTACGGTTGGTGTTGGTGTTTTCACAAAGTTTTGATATCGTTTTTTGTTAGAAGGTTCCACGCCATCAACCGTTCAGACAACAATGACATTTGACCCTTGTGTCGCTCACAATATTGAAGCGATAGACGGCTATCGGTTTGGGCGAGTTTTGTTATTTATAATAGTAATAGAAGGTCGTAAGCAATTAATTGGCTCCTGACAAAACATGGCGTTACGGTTAATTTTTGTTTGTTGCTTGATTTTGGCTACCTCGCTAAACCTGAATGGATTCGGGTGACGTTCTCTTCAAAATACCGGGACTGTTTTTGGCTATTTTTTTTTCTGTAAGTAGACACTGTATTTAGCTGAAATTTTCTCATGTGACTTTTCTTTTATCTTTCTTGATACATTTGCCTACAAATCACCATTACGTAGTAAGAAAAAAACAAACAAACAAACAAACAAACAAACAAACAAACGAAACAAAACAATCTATGACCCTATCTTTATGCGTTTCTTAAAATCTCCCGATTATAAGTTCCAAGGTTTAAAAGAGATGCAGCTAGTGCATACCATTCCAAGCTTCTTTGAATGATTAAAGAAACAATGTGCCGCTGGCAGATAAGATCATGGACCCTCAATGTGATGATGTAAACATGCTGAAAATGCATTTAATTTAGGTTGTAAACATCATGGAGGCGACGGCGGCGGTAGAGCGCATGTCGCCGTTTATAAGTCTTAAATTACAAGTTACATCCAACATCCTTTCATTGGATACGGTCTGGCACATTACATCAAGTTAAAAGCCATATATAAACACTAGAAGGGATGGAGTGGTAATGCACTGTGTGTTATTAGTATACTACATGCAAGATGTAATGTTTCTTTTTATCGCCCGTCCACTGAGTCATGTCACTTGTAATTAGATCGATTCACACATTAGTTGATTACAGGCGTGCATTAGACGACTGTTTGCAGAGCAAGACCATTTATCTAAACCCGATTCATCATCATACGTGTAACCAACCTGTTATGCGCACATTAATTTGAGCAGTCTTAATTTCACGAAACATTAAGTTTTTCACTCATAAGTGACACTTTGGGGGTTACATTGTGATTGGCCCAATGTTGGGGAGAAAGACAAAGAAAAGACTTTACACAGAAGAAAGAAAACAAAATAGGTAAAACACAAGAAAGTAACACAATTAAACCCCTAACTTAGTGTCGTGGCCGAGCGGATAAGAGCACCGGATAAGAGCAGAATGTGGGGTTCGAGTCCCAGTCGTGACACTTGTGTCCTTAAGCAAGACACTTAACCATTATTGCTTCGTCCTTGGGATGGGACGTAAAGCCGTAGGTCCCGTGTTTTGTGTAATGCACGTAAAATAACCCAGTGCACTTATCGAAAAGAGAAGGGGTTCGCCCCGGTGTTCCTGGTTTGATTGGCTGCATATTGCGCCACAGCACCTTGTAAACCATTACATGGTGCTATGTAAAGGAATAGGTCTCAAACTTCAAAAAGTAGTTCCACATATTATACCTTGCAGGAAAATACTGACTGTTGAAGCGCCTTGAGCGTCACTGAGTGACGGATATGAGCGCTATATAAGAAGCCACTATTTGATTATACACAAATCACACCATTGTTGTAAACGTGTCCTCTGGTAACAGTCACTTTGATTGGTGATGGGGAGGGTGGTTACTGGAAAGCACAGAGCCTGATAAAACAACCAGATGGCTGGAATGGTTCCACTTTTTCACAGAGGGTTGGATGTGTGTGGGCTGTGTTGACACTCACGCTAAGCCATGAAGCAGGTTTTGTATGCTGGGTATGGTAAGTAAAATTTCCTCACCCCCCCCCCCGCCCCCCCCAAAAAAACAAACAAAAACAAAACAACACACACACACAACCCTGGGAACTGACCCCCTGGGGAGCTAAAGAGTAATTGTTCACATAGGGGTTGGGAGCCATTCTCCTGGGGAGGGGGGGGGGGTGGGGGTGGCCACTGGCACCCACATCCCTATGGATCCACCATTGGATGACTGTGTTAGTGTAACTGTTGGTGCTGTGAAATGTTCCAGTTTAGCATAAAGAACAATGTGGGCTTTGCAACTGGGAAGGAAAATGTAATACAAAACCCGTGACTCCTGTACACGGGGCTCACGAGAGGGTAAAAACAAAAAACACCGCAACGAACGACCAATGAAAACGACGACGACGCCAACAACAACAGCAACATAGCGCACAGTCAAATTGACGAAACGTATGTTTTGTGTCCATCAAAATACAACCCAAAACACACAAGAACGAGAAATCCAATTTCACTTTCAATAAACTGGAAAATATATTCTGGTTCGAGATGGAAATATTCATCAACAGACTTAGATTGCGCATCAAGATGCCATTCAGCGAACCGAATCACCACTCCCTAATGAAAACCTAGAACCTATTGAGCTTGCTTTGATTGTAGTTCCACGAAACTCGACAACAAAATGACATGACACTGCATGCCCGATATAACTTCGATAATTGGACCAATTCTCAACAGCATTGCCACCATGGTAACACGCAGATGAGTTTTATAAATCAAGAGATTTATGACCAATTTCGTTCATGAAAACACTAATAAAAACTTCCAGCGCGAGGCGGAACGAGCCAAAAATTGCTCCACATAATGCAGAGTTATTTGCACTGATCGGACGCAAACGAGATGACCGGACGACTCGCTCAAAGTGAAAACATCACCTCAACATGCTTGGTTCTCACACTTCTGCTTGGTTATCAGCGTTCTCCAATAACCAACCACTATTGCATGTCAGATGTCATCCACCGTGGTAAAGTTTTTTTTTTCCTATAGACGAGTGGCACCGAAGTATTAGTAATAAAATAGCAATAAAACCGATATATTTAAAGGCATAAGTGAAAATGTACTGCGAAAAACAATGATCGAAAACAATTCTGAAAATTCATTTTATTTTAAAGCTTATTTTATTAACGTTATTATTATAACTCTTGTACCTGATCCAAGTTAGTATCAACATTCCCAAAAGGTCACACTCGAAAAACTCCCGGGTCAAAAATGACCTGGATTCCAGGTCCCCATTTCTGGGTCAGTATGACCCGGAACCATGTGTCAAAATTATCTCAAAATGGGTCAAACTGCCGCAGAATCTGAGGCAACATTCAATTGTTGACCCGCTTTTCGGGCAAAGCTGACCAAGAAACGGATTAAACTCCCTGGGACCCGGAATCTGGGTAAATTCTAACCATTGATCCTCCATTTAAAGAGGATAGGCCATGGTGGTTGAAGTTGACGTTATTTTTTAGTGTTCTGCTTTCTATAACTTGTTGCATCTTTTGTAACATTACATTAACAAAAGAAGTGATATTTGCAGGGAGTTTTTACTCCGTTCACTAGCCCGCCGCCTAAATTATTTTATCAAAATCCCGTAAATGAGGGCAGCAAACAAAACATGACGTCACTACACGTACTGAATCCCCGGATGGTCTGTACTGAGCAATGCTTCAATGAGTAACAACAAACAGCCGTTTGACAGAGGGGGTACGTACTGCGACGTCACTATTCTTTTGAATTTTTGGAGACAGCTTTCTGGCACCGACTGCTGTTGTTCCGATTTGCCTGAAGGCGGGGGTAAAAAGAGGCTTGGAAACTGCTATTGTAAACGAATAACCATTCATTCTATAACTCTGTCACAGTGTTTTCTTGGTAGATATAGATGTATTTAGGGATGTAAAACTTTGTTTAAAGAGTGACCTCTAGCGTGGCCCAACCTCTTTAAAGTATAGTGGGTCGGGGTATACTGGAACTATACCATATGTGTACGTATGTTTTGATTAAACCTTAAAACTCATTCCAATTGTTCTTGTTTCTGAAATTGAAATATGCAATCTCAATTGAGCATACACAAAACCTCCGACATAACTGACACCGTTAGTCAGTTAATAAATTACTCAACTTCTGGACGACCCCGTATTATGAGGCCCATTTCACAGACCACGGTTTCATTATTAGGCCTATGCGTCCGTTTTTTTCCCTCAATAACACGATGATTGGAATGAATGTGATCTTCTCCGTTAGAATGATTATAATATTGCATCTTTACCAACGTGCAGCTGGTATGCGCTGTTTCGGCTACACATTCAGGCCTGGCTGCTGATTAAAAAAAAATCAAGGTCGGTGTTATTTTAGTGAACGTATCGGTAAATCAATCTCAGTAATCATTGAAGTGACTTTATCGACCTTCAGAAAGGTCTGCGTTACAGAGCGAAGACATTATTTACGTAAATATATCACCGTCTTACCATGGAGATACAGACCTAATTTTTTTTCAACACGTTCACGATGGGGGGGGGGGGGCGGTGATCTACCATTTATTTAAAGGCGGAATATACTTTTGGTAATTGTCAAATACTAGTATCCGTGTATCCCAACACAAAAATAAAATAACAAAACCTGTGGCAAATTTTGGCTTAATTAGTCATCGAAGTTGCAAGAAAGAAGACGGAAAAACACCCTTGTCACATAGAACTGTGTGCCTTCAAATGCCTGAGAAATGCTTCATGACTGAAGCCTTCTAGATTCGAAGTGTTTTAGTGAGAAATTACCTCTTTCTCAAAAACTACATTACTCCAGCGGATGTCGTTTCTCACGATGTTTCCGGGTCAAAATGACCCAGTAACAGGTCAGGCCCTAACGGAACTCGGATCCAGTTTTTTTTTTTTTTTTTTTTTTTTTTTTTAGAGCATACCCAATTGCGACCGTCCAGTTACTTTTCTGTTCTTTCCCCTGTTTTGCACCCCTCCCAGACAAAATGTATGTGTCCACGCCTGTTAACATTTTAAAAAGCTTATTATAGAATGCGGTTTATGATAATTGAAAGACTAGATCTTCTCAATCGAAGCACACTTAACACTTGAGAGAATGTTGTTTTCTTTGCTCATATTTTAATTGGTACATTTAAAATCATCTTATTTGTTTTCATGATAGAGGCCTATAAATCTTCGCACAAACCGTTCTTATCATTTATTATTTTACAGGGTGAAATTGATCATTGGCTTTTCCCATTGAGTGGCACTCGGGCGAGTAATGTTAGGTCTTTTTTTTCCAAACAGACGCGCCGTTGGCGATTTCGCGCTCATGTTCCCGCGAATGAATCCCATTTTCCACATGACTGCTTCCTCTTTCCTTTGAAACTCCCCCAGAAAGGGTGAAAAACAAACACACACACACACTAATAAAAATGACATACCCGAAGGACCGTACAAATAAACCAACCAAAGACTGTAGTCAAGTCTATTCAAATAATTGAAAAAAAAGGCATGACGGTGAATTGGTTTTTCGAATTATAGGTCACATTAACGCTATATTTATCTGATTGCGGACAGTTTTAGTTTTACTGCAGCCCATACAACGCTCTGTGGAAAATAATGAATATACAATGACAACAGTTGTCTCAGTACCAGCCCAAACTAACCCGAAAACATATTCCAATCTCAGAAACGATTATTATGCATTAATCGTTTCTCAAATCTCCGAGGGTTTGGTGTCCGCTCGCGAATGCTGCATGCCGCAAGAGATGCGGCTGGGAACCCGCTGTCACCTCGCTAAAATGTGGATGGAATCATTTTTAAGTTCTGGTGCAAAAATATCGTGACAGTTTGTGTGATGCTTCCTCAGCAAGTAGACACTGTATTCAGCTGAAACTTTCGCATGCCAAATGTATCTTTCCTTTAGAATTGTGCCTATAACCCAGCACTACGTTGACAAACACTAATCTATGACCCTACCTCAGGCCTATAGGTCCTAATTTAATTTAGGATGCAGGAACCAAAACATTTTTTTCCCATTGACGTATTCAAAATCTCCAACACACGTACCCCCCCCCCTCCCACTAAAACATGCCTGCCTGTGACACTAATGGGTTTCTTACTGGTTGATTGCATGATATGTTTTTCAAGAACTACGGGATGTATCTTTTTTTTTTCAAGGACTAAGTAGCATGTTATCACTTTACATAAACCAAACCCAGAGCGAAAAAGAACGAGCAAAAAAAAAAAAGACAACACATTATCAAAATGATGGGAAACGTTTCCCGCCAACCATCAATAACACGTGCTACTCAGTGCGCGATCACGTATCCCGAATAGGGATTGAAATATATACATGTTCTCCGGACGAAAGATATAGTGTTTTCCCTTTAATAAAGACTCAGTTTTTTTTTCCAAATTATGGCCTTGCGTTCCTGCCCGGAGCTTCAACAACATTTCCAAAGAGAGCTTATTGGTGGTACCGATTGCACTTAACGCAAAGTGGACAGCCAGATCTTGTATCAGCTCAAAAAGCTTCCTTGATGCGCACCTTCGTAGGCGTCTGCGGTTGTCATGGATATGAAATCTATATAAAGTCTCACACACATATAATAATGCCTTACGGTGCAACTGTTATTATCACCGTGTAAGTGCATGATTTTTATCTATTTATTAGGTTTCCTTCAACACCCAATTAGTGCAGAGCCTCCATCAGCCTGATTACAGACACACGCACAAAAAAATAAAAATAAAAAAATCATTGTTACGGGTCCCTCGGCTATACCACGTGATACCATATCTGACCATTCAGCGTCACGAAGCGAACCCGAGCAAGCAACACGTTATTTGAATCCCTGCTGCGAGGGCCGCTGTCGGCACGTGCTGACTTATTTCAATACTTCCATTAATAATACTAATAATAATACGAGATATTTATATAGCGCATAATGCAGAAGCCTCTATGCGCAACACAAAACATAAAAACAATTACACAAATATAAAAGCAAGTTACACAAATAAAGATTCAAACAAACGAGTTTTTAAAGGTCCCTTGAAAATCTGAAGAGAGCCAGCTTGGCGAATATGAAGTGGCAAGTCATTCCATAACGAAGGGGCAATGAAGTTGAAGGCTCTTTGACCATAAAAGTTTAGTAGAAAAAGTAGTTTGCGTCAGTAGGGATTGGCCAGCAGAACGAAAAGGACGAACAGGGATGTATTTACGGAGAAGATCAGATATATAGTCAGGAGATAGGCCATGAAGAGCTTTGAAAGTGAGAAGATTTAACTTATATACGATACGCAGTTCGATCGGAAGCCAGTGGAGTTCTTGTAAGACGGGGGTAATAATGTTGGGAACGAGGTGTGCGTGAGACGAGGCGAGCAGCGATGTTTTAACCGCGTCCGTCGTTCATACTGGTCAGCTCATCTGCATATTACTAAGCTGGACCATTATTCCTAGGGGGGATGTCAATCAACATAGGGTCAGTGATTTGGTTTGGAGGGGACGCGACAAAACTCTGCAAGCATCCTTTGTGTACAAAAACCATTATGTCAATTATCAATGGTAGACGACATCAAAATATAAAACTGAATTACATAATCAATCAAATATAAAGCTTGAACTAACCCAGGCACTACATGAACATGTAAATCAACACACTTTGATGGAAACAGTGCAAACCAAACCCTTCTTAACATATGGAAAAAAGCTTGGAAGCATGTGCTGGCGATGTACCACAAGGGCATTGCAGCCACACAGGTCCCTCGCTTGAAAGGCATGACAAAAGGATACAACAAAAGTATTTCCTTGATACAAACTTCAAGTTGCTCGTACAAAAACAACAAGTATGAAATCTCAAGAACAGTGTATGATTTTGCAATTGACTTCAATGTTATATATCTTCACGTCAACAGAACTGGACTGTACTTTTAAAGTTGATACCTATAGGAGATGTGGGATGACAAGCCCACACAGTCAGGTATGGACTAAAAAACCCAGCCACATAAAAGCTCCGTTCTGCGGTTGGATTCGAACTGAGGCCAAAGAAGTGGACGCAGTCCAAGAAGCCACCTGCTGGCCAACCTAAATATCTAGACCAGACGACGAAGAATTGCTCAGTTTTGGATGTGGGATGAACCAATACACACACAACGACCCTCTCTGAGGTGGGATTCGAACCAGGGTCCATAGAGCTGAAAGACATGGACAAGAAACCACCGTGGTGGTCATCCCACAACATCGGATCGGAAGTACTTCGGTGCCACCGCATTTACGAGGAAAGTGTCATTTAGTGCACCTTCAAAGGAACATTACAGAATTGGTTTTTGCTAACAAAACATTTGCTGGCAGGGGAAGCACTTTATGTAATCCACCATATACATAATCTGACAAACCTGTAGAAGTTTGAGATCGGTCGGCCATCTGGGTCACGAGAAAATAGTGAAAAACCGATTACACATTTGCATGTAATCATATAGATTCAACACATGAATAAAACGCTCACTGAGCGATAATCTCCAATCGGAAAATTAGTTTATTCATTTCTCATCAAATATGGCATTTCAGGCAGAAATATTTCAAGGGATGTTTTCTACTATCATCATCATTAGACCGTGTAAGTTTTATGTAAATCTGTGATCAAAAAGTATATTTTACAAGGTTTTTTCTTACCAATTCTGTAATGTTTCTTTAAGTGAAATTTGTCATACAGCTCGTTTGAAACGTGATATGGATACACCACTTCCTCCGAGGGATTCTTGGGGGAAGCGAGCTGATACGCAGGGATTTCGTAGACCAAGATTTACATTTTGTCCGGGCTAAACAATTGACCGGAAGACATCGCACACCACGGAGCAGGGTGATCGGATTGGCAAGACGGCATTACGGGCACCATCCCACACATTTGTGTATTCTATAGCAGACAGAATAACGACAAAAAACGAGGACAAAGTTCTACAGGTTGAACCGGTAATCTCTCTGGACTTTAAAGGGGCTTTCATTCCGACTTGAATTGGAACGAAACCAACCAGTGCTCGCGGAGTTGTCCAAAAGGACAAGTTATTGCTTATTACTGACATGCAAAGGCACCATTGTGAAAGGTGAGAAAGTATTTAGATACACTGCAACAAAATGGGATGTTAAAATTGACACCATGGGTGTTGTCACGTAATTAAAGATACCCATTACCTAAAAGAGCGTTTGGTGCATCGGAAGAAGGGGAATGTCGGCACAAAACCCGGTAGAATTCACCTCTCAGCCCCCACTTGAACACGATGTACGCGTTGGTTGTTAGTATCACGTGTTCACAACGTATCGAAAGTTATTCCAAAGACTACGGCAACGAACTGTCTTCAGCCCTCTGGTCGGCAAAGTACAGCCTACATCCTTTCACTTATTTAGAAGCAAACAGCAAAAAACGACAACAAACACTAACCACAAAAAACAAAAAACAAAAAAAAAACAATAAACAACAAACAACAAAAAAAACAAAAACCCAATAAACAACAAACAACAAACAACAAACAGCAGACAACAACAAAAAACAATAAACAACAAACAACAAAAAACAAAAAACAAAAAAACAATAAACAACAAACAACAAACAACAAACAGCAGACAACAACAAAAAACAATAAACAGCAAACAACAAACAACAAACAACAAACAACAACCAACAACAACAACAACAAACAACAAACAACAACAAATAGCAAACAAACAAAAACAAACAACAAACAACAAACAGCAAACAACAAACAACAGACAACAAACAGCAGCACCAACAACAAGAACAACAACAGCGACGACGACGACTTATATTTGGAACGCCTTTCCAGAAAATAATTATATTGTGCACACATTATTTAAGGACAAATCGTATTCAATTTCAAACAGCTAGATTTTTTTAAAGCAGAGATTGTTGCACACTTTTCTTGTTACGTGTGAGGGCCAGATAACAACTTCGAAGTTTTCTGACAAAATATCATCACCAAAATTAATAATACCACCTCAGTACTCTGATCCTTCACAAGATTGTCCATATTAGTATGCAAATAAGGAGCTTGTAAACTTGTTATTTTATAGAGTTGACGGTGTGAGGTGTTATACGTCAATGGTGACGATACGACAATCAATAGCTTAGTGCTGACGCCTGTGTTTTTTTTCTCCCCCTCGATTATGACGGAGCCACTAGGGTCCACACTGTACGCGTTCCGTATTCACCGGAGATACCACGGTATGGTCAAACTTCACGCCTCCTTAATCATCTTCCATAATGAACAACGGTATCACTTTCAGCCCACGATCATACTCATCTCCGAACAGGCTTCCCGCGGGGGCTGAACATATACGACCTGATCCATAGGACGAGATGAGCCCGTATTACCCACTGATCCCCCCCGTTCAGTTCACACAAAAAGGGAAACAGTTGAGCCGTTTTTCACGGTAGTATTTGCCAAGGAAAAGTCACGAGAAGGTTTTCCGAACGCAAACCATCACACAATATACAAACTGATGTTCACCGATCTTAAAGTATTTTTGAGTTGAACAACAAATTAGAGTAGAGCGGGACATAAACTTGGCAGCGACCACCGGATTAACTTGCCGGCGCTATACCAGCTGAGCTATACAGCTCTATCAACCCACAATGTTATTCAAAAAGTTACCCAGTCAGTTTCCCTTGTGTTTTATTACTTGAGAGACGTGCTGAATCATCAACAACTTATGGATGTCAAAGTGAATCATTTTACTGTTCAACGGACGATAACATTTATTTCAATTTACCTAGTAAGTTGTAAATTGATACAGGGACATTAGGAAATAAAATTGGGAGGATCAATTGTAATTTCTATATTTGTTTAATACAAATGTGCAGTCAGTGAACAAATTCAGACGAAATGTGAACAACCACCTGTCGTTTGTGTATCGGTTTGTTGTTTTAAAAACCCAGAAGGGGCAAGTTATGTATACAACCGAGAACAGCTTAGTTTGCAAGGTATAACAAAATAAAAAATTCACACAGTTTGTTTAAATTATTTTAAGTTATGATACGCACTGTCAATGCCTGCCATACAATGGGGGGGGGGGGGGCGTTGGGGGGGGGGGGGTAATAAAAAGAGAAACGGCTAGCGAAGGTAGCTGAAACTTTGAGCTTCAACGTGCAGTAAAGATTATTCTCGTGCGACACACGGCCCCAAGGCAAATGTCAAGCCTTGATGTAAAAAATGGAGGGTTGTTGAATATGAAACACACGGTTTGTACATCCGTATCTCTTCAATATGGTAAATTATGAAGTACCGTCTTGATTATTTCATATACGTGTCTTGAAATGTAACGAGGCATCCGTTGCAGTATTAAGCACCGTGCACGGCAACCTAGTATCTCTGGTGATTCACCAATGGCATGACACTGTTTAAAAAAAAAAAATGGGAGGAAAATCGTGATAAAAAATTGGACACTGAGCAATCTGGGTCAATTCCTGACCCGAGAGTTTTTTTTTGTGTGTGTAAAACGAATTTTCGTTTTTTTTTGTCCAAAGTGAAGGGAAAAGCAGGTTTCAGAGAAATCGATTGCAAGCAACGGGTAATTCATCCCGAATTGTCATCCCTCAAAAATATCTGATCTTTCAGAAAAACCATGGAGTGTGTGCTTCAATTTGAGGTTTTCAGTATGGTGCTCTGATTGCGTCAGGTTCTCACACGGCGAAGTTATAAAAAATGGGTCTGGGGTACAATGCCCTGTAAAAGAAAACCACCCCGAGTCCGATGGGAAATACACCGCGAAGATCGTTCTGCTTCAACGCCTCTACCGTGGGCACATTCTTTTATCATTCGCTTAATGGGATTTTATGCTCGACAGGAGCTATGGTATGGTAAAGGCCGCCGGCACGAAGGAAAAAAAAAAGAAGAAGTTAGAAGCAGGTCCGCTCTCATGGGAAATTCCTGGATCTCATCCGGTTTGGGATTACAACGATGAAAGGCCATTGGATATTCGCCCTGCAAATGGGTTATAAATCACAACACGCTGCCCCCAAACAGGCATTGAATCGCAACCATATGCCAATTTCAAGCTAAATCTCAATAAATGATGACAATTGATTTATCACATCTGTATTCATTTTCCCCAAGAATAAAAATAAGAGTCCATGGCTGAACTAACGTTCACAGATAAATGGAATTGCATCATGTACATCAACTTACGGCATCTCGTATTGTAAAAGAGGTATCTTATTTGATTTTGGTAACGGTTGACAAATGGGGGCGCTGTTATGTGATCTCACCCAAATAATTTATTAAGATTTATACCACGTATAACACATGTGAATCTCGCCCCCCAAAAACCATCAATTACAATAATACCGTCAAGTCAGTGCAGAAATGTCTCCTAAAAATAGTACTTACGTAACGTGCGAGTTTGAAATTGTCAAATAATTGTGCCTGTAATCAGCGTAACTTTGACCAAAACTAATCTATGACCCTACCTTCTAAATGACCCGGATGTATACGTCAAACATGTGCGAGATAATCGAACGTTGTTTTTCCCCCAAATCAAGGTACGACGTGTTTGCACTGACGCGACGAAATGAACAACCACCCAGTTGTAACCAAATCAAAGATTCACGAATGACTGGAATCCACGAATTATTTACATCATCATCAGCATCATCATCAAATCGGCACTAGCCGCCGGGCTCAGACATATCTGTTCCTTGCTCTATGGCCACATCAACCCATTCCCTCTTGTACAAAGTGGCAACTTCGCCGGCAGTCACCACTCCGGTATCTTTTCTTCTATACCCCCAACGGCCGTTAGGATACACTCTACAAACTTTCGGGTCAGAACTGATACGAGTCACGGGTCCTAGGGGGCCCTAACCCATAACTGGGTCAGGGGTGGCCCTGTTATTTGTCAACAAATGAGATTTTTCTTTAGAACCTGAGTCAGTTTGACCCATTTCAGAGTCATGTTTTAAGATACATATCCGGTGTCACCTGACCCAGAAATGGTTCATGCTCCATGGGACCCGGATCCAATTCAATTTTGAACCGGAAGTTGTTAGAGTGATGCAGAGCTTGCCCACCTCACACCTTCCTGTCATGTTTCGGCTCCAACAGAACCACCTGGTCTAAAACTTTTTTGTTTTGTTTTTTTTTTTTTTTTATGAAAAAGTTTAATAAATCATGGGTTACCCTGCTACAGAGTTTAATAACTTCAAATATAGTAAACTAAAACATCGTAGGCGTGGCCGTCGTATCTAGTATCGACCCACCCAAACTAACCCAGCTGAACCCGCCCACTTCAGTCGGTACCAAAGCTTTAAAATCCAATTATGGAAGCGAAACATGCAGACGGCCAAGTGATTGCTATTTTCTTTTTGACAACTTGAGTCGCCAAAGTTTTCGCCTCGACAGAGCATTTTTTTGTTGTTGCTATCAGCTGTTTTCATGAATGCCAAAATAGGCCAAGAATGGTGAATGTTCTTGCCTAGAGGGCCTAATCTAATCAGGTATGCATTCGTCTATCCGTGTATTAGTATCTGTATCGGTGTTCTGTAGCCTGGGGATAGTCAAGAACATTGCGGCACTTCGGTTTTAAAGGCAGTATATACTTTTGGTAGTTGTCAAAGACCAATATCTCCTCGATCGGTGTGGCCCAACATATGCATAAAATAACACACCTGTGAGAATTTGAGCTCAATTGGTCATCGAGGTTGCAAGAAAATAATGAATGTTTTAATTTTTTTTGCATAGAATTGTGTGCTTTAAAATGCCTGAAAAAGGGGCTTCATGCCTGAAGCATTTCTCAGTTTCATATATTTTAGTGAAAAATTACCCCTTTCTCTAAAACTTCATTACTTCAGAGGGAGTCGTTCCAAGCAATGATTTTTACTACCAGCAGATCTCGATCAGGTGCTCCTTACCTAAGTAAGTTTTTATGGTTATGTATTTCTTGAGTAGTCACCCGGAGTATCCAAGTCCTGCCTTTAAAGATAAGACAAGCTCTCAAGACTCCTTTATCAAATTTGATTCAGAATCCGGGTCGTGTGGGGCCTGACAAATTTTGAGTTAGTATGACCAGAAATCTGTGTCAAGATGACCTAGAAATGGGTAAAAATGAGGCAGAATCCGTGATGAAAAAACAAACAAACAGTGTCCGGGTCAGCCTAACACGCAAACGGGTCAGGCCCAATGGGATACGGAGTCTGACCTGGCAGATTTTAGAGTGCATTATGCATAAGAAGGTTGAGGTTTGATTTCGCGTTTATACACGGTTAAAATCAAAGCAAGACTGTTGCTTTGCTGTCACGACCAGACGAAAATTAGCCTGGTCACCAATAACGAGCATTCACCGCCCCATACTACATTGCTAATGCTAGCACGTAGGTGAAGCGGCAATAGGTACACGACCATGCCGATGGCACACGCCCTGCGGCGATTACGGACTGCAACCATTGCGTTTATTCATCGGAATGGAAAAAACAGTGGAGCCAAGGAGATGGACTTTTTATTACAAGTCACGGACCATTCAACGTCGATTCAACAAGGCCCTTAATAAGTTATGATAACTGAATATTGCATGGTTCAACTGCAGTGAATTTTACAATTTATCACATGAGTGGCTGTTGTAAAGCAACGGTTGACGATAGGGAGAGAGACTGGTTTACATCAGGATGGAGTTTGATATAAAAAATGATACCTCTAAAGTATCGTTCTCCTGCGATATCAACGTTAGTATCAGATCGCATTTGATTTATTAGTACATTTGAGTGGTAACGAATGCCTCATAGGTGAACTTATAATCACTGTAGCTCGCAAGACCGGGGAAACCTAACCTGTAAACAAGGGTGCTTACCACGTGAGCCAAAAATCACCGGGGTTAAACTCCACTCGTCAAAGTGTTCTGGGTTCCATTACGAGAACTACCAATTCTAGTACACGGGACGTACGGCTTGAAGGGAGGGTATACCTTTGGTAATTACTCCACAAATTATTGATAATAAAAAAAACTTACTCGGTATTAAAGAGCACTGGAGAGCTGTTGATATCATAACACGTTGTTAGAAATGACACCCTTTTGGAGTAATTCAGTTTTAGAGAAAGAGGTGATTGTTCACGAAACGATTTGAGTCTGAAGGCTTCAGGCATGAAGCCTTTCTCAGGCATATGGAAGCAAAACATTGTCCACGCAACAAGTCTGTTTTGTAATTTGTCATTATTTTCAGGCAACTTTGATAACCAAATTGAGCCCAAAGTTACACAGGTTTGTTATTTTGAGCGTGTTGGGATCAGCCAAGTGAGGGTTACTAGTCTTTGAAAATTACCGAAAGTGTACCCTGCCTTTTAATGTCCCATCCGAAGGACAAAGCAATTGTGGTAAAGTATCTTGTTCAAGGACCCACGTGCCACGACCGAGATGTCCAAACCACCCTCTGCTGAACAGAAACACCAGCGCTTGTGCTCGATGCACTTTACCGCTCGGCCAAGACACGCCATTAAGAATTAAAGACAAAGTGCTGGGTCGGCAGTATTAACAAGCAAAAAGGGCTAATTTCAGTCTAAAACCCCCCTTGATTATAAAGCTCTCAAACATTACCAATCCTTCAGAGAATTATGTTCTTCCGAAACACAGTCAAAGAGTAGAAAATAAAAGCAATAAACTGGCTCTTTTGAAAAACAAGTTAGGGCGTGACTGTTGCATATTTAATGCTATGATGTCACCCAAGACACGTTTTTCCATTCCCGTGTGAAATTAATTTAACTTTCCTGCAATTACCTAAAAACGGCAGGAAAACGACCAAACTGTCACACTCAATTTTCTTGAAACACCATTTGGGACAGCAACTCCTCACAACACATTGCCGGTCCCACGTCAAATACGACGGCCTTGTTCCGGGAAGGCGACGGTATGTTTTCACAGTTTTTTTCAAAAATAGGGGATTTAGACTCGTAAGATCAAAACTATAATGTGTTACTCGTTTCTAAAAAAAAAAAAAAAAATACCATTTCAAGCAAACACATTCCAAAGAAACTTTTCCACGGTAACCATCTTTATGCCATGTAAGTTAGGCCTATGTGTAAATCCGTAAGCATTTATATTCACAATCTTACCAATATCGTGCACACCACACCCTTGTGAAACACTTGTGTAAAACTCGGCAGTTATCTTAATTTAAGTTCACTTTAAACTCAGTTCGAAAGATCCTCAACAACTGTCTACCTTTCTAGACCAACGTCTGTCTTTTTTACCCCCCCCCAAAAAAAAAAAATAAGTAAATAAATAAATAAAAATAAAATAAAAAAAATAAAATAAATAAATAAATAAATAAAATAAATTAAAATAAAAAAGATATATAATAATAAAATAAAATAAATAAAAATAAACATATTGGTGGAATGATTACATTTAAAACGAGTTATTATAACTGAAGTTAATACTTACTAGGATCCACTCCAGGTATGGTGACGTTTTGGTACTGCTTGGAACAGTCCTCGGCTTGTTGCGCCATGAACAATTCAATTTGATTATCATCCATTTCACCCTGGGCCCCTGTAGCCCCGTAGTTCATGATCAAAGCTAGCAGCCAAACCACCAACAGAGGACCCTACAAGACCAAATAAAAACAATTAAAAAGTCAACAAAATGTGTAATTAATTTACAAGCGAACTGGAGGGAGGCCAGCCCCCTATTTAACCTAACTTAACTTTACTTAATTGCATTTATAAAGCGCTTTAACACTGTTTCAAAGCGCCGTACAATCGAATACACATAATACATAATAAAACAAGAGCAGTAACAGCCCATTGATTTGTGTTTGCCGAAAACAAAAACACAATTGTGATTTCGTAACAATTGCTTCAAACTTCTTGGAATGTCTAGTTTACATTTGGAGAACTGTAAGTTTCTAAAATGACCGAAGCAGTGGCAAACACAAATGACCGTGCAGGTCATGCGACGATGAGGCCACCATCGAGCTTCCGGGCACCTCTGAGCCTTCAGCTAATGGGAGATTAAACACGGGTACCCGGAAGTCCAGATCTTCGCGAAAGCTCGTAAATTCTCGAGGTCAACTTTAAACAGTCAGTCTCAAAGGCACATTGTGTTAATCCTGTATAAATGTAGGTACATACAATAAAACTAACTTGTGAAAATTTCACTTCAAAAGGTGGTCGCGTTTTTGAGATATCACCGAAAAACCGTAGCGAATATTTCCACGCAGGAAGAATGCTCCCCATAGGAATACACAGTCTGAGATTCTCAGATTCAAATTTGGGGGAATAAAAAGTGATGTATTTTCTATAACCGTATTACTTCAAAGTTAAAAGTTTCTCAAAATTCATTTTACTACCCAAGGCTGCTGTACTTCTTACCAAGTAAGTTTTTATTGCCATTAATTCTCAGAGTCATTACCAAACGTGTACTGTGCCTTTAACCCGCTTCTATAATCTAAATGCCCAAGTTGGCCTCTTGTCTTGTTGCTGGACAAGCTCGGTGGTCCAACGGTTAAGACATCAACTGAGTCTTGACGGGGAGCCCGTTGCTCTGATCCCCACCTGGGTCGACTTTAAATAATTTCCCCGCAAGAATTGGAAGGACACAAAAATTGGAGCGTTGGACGATGTTCCGGTGCATTTTGATAAAACTGGAATAATTGCGACGGCCACTTGTGAACGCAAACAAAATACTTAATCGCTGCGTGCGGAATAAAAATAACCGTTACAATGGCAGGTTCTAATTATCCCATCTCCTGTGCTGACTGCCTTTTTTTGGTTATTTCCTTACAAAACAAGGTATTCTCGACAACTGAACAGATAATTTGCCCTAGCGTGGGTTGTTTTTCCTCGTCAGCTGTTCAATTAAGGGAACAACGGTCAGCTACTGCTTACATAGGTGTCTTCAAAATTCTCCCATGTTGCTTTTACAATCAAGGTTGTTTTCGCACTTCGCTGTTTAACGAGTAAACAGTATCGTAACCAGCCTGTGGGGGACGGTGTGGTTCACGCAGAACCAGCTTTGGGTGAGGAGTACGAATCACGAAATGCGCAACACTCTACATCAGCGTTAACGATGCAAAGTCCGCACTACTTGCGTGAGATGGAGCATGGCTGTACGATGTTTTTTTAAATATCAAGTCTTTATATAGGTCGCCATTTTGTTCATTGCCTCATGGTTGACAACTGCAACACCACGTTCACCCGTCAGACGCTATTTATACAACGTCACTATGAGCCACAAATTAAAAACCTGTGTACAAATTCAATTTTTTTAGTTTAAAGTTTGTTTTATACATTTTCAAAAAAACAAAACAATCGTTAAGGCCTACAATTTCATGAAGTTTCAAAGCGTCAAGATCCCTACAATTTGTTATTATGATAACTGTGCATTGCAGCAGTTGCAGGAAAATGACAGTTTTCGTATTCAGGAACTAACACATAGGTACCGTTTACCAATGTAATACACGGCACGCACCAAGCTAGAATGAGAGGGGGAAAAAACCCAAGACTGTTCACGAACTGACACAAAACTTGGGCGTGGCTCGCGTGCGCACATCCATTTTTCTACGAAGTGACTTTCACGTGGTGCTGTAATGGAATGTGTCAATTCGTCAAAACAGAAAACGTCTTTCTTGCTTCTTTCGGTTTCATGAACTAACACAATGTCTTTACTTCATATTGCTTATTAATTTACGACGGAAAAACATTCGAAAACAGAATATCTATCAAGATCAAAGTACATTTTAAAGAAAACTAGTTAAAAACACTTTTAAAACTTTGAAGGATGCCAGTGTTTTAAAAAGCGTTCATCTTTATACGCAGTTTTCTTCAACTGCATTATTTGTTTTTAACTCGGTAGGTGCGGGAGTAATGTGCGAGTATACTCCAGAGGAGGTTTCTGCACAGTGAAGGGAGATGGTGAGATGTGTGTCAGTTCATGGTGTCAGTTGCCATGGTAAATACAGATGGAAAATCTTTTGTTACGATGCTTAGCCACGATCAGTTAGTTACAATGAATCAGTCTCTCTATTCATTAGTGCATTTGGTCGGGGTTCAGTTGATTTTGTAAGTTCGAAAAAAAGTCATTTGGGCATTGATTTGTTTTGAATCACCCAAGTGAAAAACAAGAATAAATAGATACAAATAAATAAATACACAATCAGGGATTGTGCTTCTTTAAAATAATATCAGGATGCAATTCTCGATATTTTCAAGCGAGGGTTTACTCCTTCGAGGTATGTGATCACATCCACCGCACCAAGCAAAATCACACCGTTATTACAAATGTTAAAACCTGCAATTCGCTTATTAGTTAACAGTACAACGTTTTAAAACAATTCATAAGATTTACAATGTCGCTCCTCTTCAAGTATTCTGCAATCGTCACTTTTTTCGAAATTGTCGGTTATCAATTGTCTCAACTTACCTGAACTCACTAAAAAGTCACAAACGATCAATCACGGCTGAACAAAGCAATAAACGAGAACCCATCAATACAGCGTACAACAACACGTGCCTGCAAGAAAACGACTACAGGTTGTCAGCTACACGACTGCTAACCCCCCGCGGTGCTGTCTCTACAGCAGAGAAGGTAGAATCACACGAAGAAACTGTACGTGGGCAACTCATCGAGCGGAGTCCAGCCAGAGCTTTGATCCGTGACACACACCCCCAAGCTTCATTGCAAATTGCAAAAAAACAAGGAATGGATTTAGAAGTATAAGGTAAAAAAGCTCACAGTGAAGAAATGCCACTTAAATGGTAATCGCAGATCCTCTCAGATCCAAAGCACGATTTGAATGTAAACGTTAGCCAAGACGGGCAATGCAGAGAAAAGGCCCACTAAAGTGATCAACGACAGGTTGCGTATTGTATATATATACAGCAGCAAGTCCGGACAAGCGAAGACGACTCTATATGTTAAACTTGTGTGGGGTGTATTGAGCAGTACCGCCCAGACTTCATCAACAACTCTCACGCGCCGTCCGAGGAAGAACAGACCACATTATACATCAGCAAGCAATAATTGATGAAACAAGTATCCAATAGCAACGGGCCTTATTACACCCTGTTATGACACGAGATACAGAAAGAACACAAAAACACCCCAGGGCTGGACAAGACAACTAGATGATATAGTATCTTTAGTAAGTGTAACTATCAAACGGTAAAACAAGATGGTAATCTTACTGATGCGTGCGATACATAGTCCCAGATAGTTTTGTATCTTCGTATAAGGTGAACTTGCTTCACATTTACATCAACACCCCTTTGGCTATTAAAAATACGTCTTCTATGTATTCTGTCCAAAACAATTAAAACACTGTTCAGTGTAAGATATCATCTAAATGTCACTTAAAGCTCGCCCCACACCTTTAAGTTCGCCTGCGATACGATCTTGAACGGTTTAGTCTGTCACGAGATTGCAAGACAATCCAACAACACAGCTTAGATAAGCCACTGTTCAGATAAGTTGTCCGTTTTATTGCATAAACGAACCTAGTTTTGTGTCAATTAAAAAAAACCTGAGCTGCATTCGGGTCTTCCCATAATCGTGCCCGAGAAACTGAGCAAAGCCTTTTTTGTAAATGATTGAGTTTTCGCATAAGATTGATGCCCTAAATCCCGCACAATGACGCCAGCAAGTAACACAAGTTGTTCAAAGGGTAAGTTAAGAGCAATGAAGCCATATAAAAAAAAAGGAGGAACAAGAAGAAGTTGTTGAGCACGAAGTTAGTGTTGTAATGTTGCGGGTTAGAACTGACCTGATTCATGGAATTAGTGCCGTTCAGACTTGACCTGTATGCCAACACAGACAGCTGTCCAGGGAACTGGTCAGAACCTTTTTTCTCTGACTCAGTCTAAGGGTCATTCCTATACTCAAAAGGTAACTGTTAGTGACCAGAAAATTGTTCATGTTGATACAGAAATGGGTGTGTACCCTTTCTGGGACCCGGACCCAGGTCCCATCGGACTCGAGATGCTCTAAAGATGAAGCATGAACACACTACCAGCCATAAAGGCCGTGTTGCTTTTTGTTTTCTTGACCGAGAGCATAACAGGTCAATGAGAAGAATTGGGCCGGTTTAAAGGTAGTCACATGACTCGTCATAATATAATCAGTGACGTGCATGAACGGATTCGGGTTCTGGAGTTATACACGCAGACTGTGCAGTTTATCGTAAAACTATGGATTACTGCAGATAAATAAAATACAGACTTGATGATGCTGTTCACACTTGTACAATGACTGGATTTGACGAGGGGAAACCCAGGCCATTTCAAAAGCGCCCTCTATCGTATAAAGAAAGGCAACGCAGCAGTTTGCGCCAATTCTGTTTTTTATATAGAATATATCTTTGCGACGGCACGCTTGAAACGTTTATTAGCTCTGTCATCATCGTTTTTTTTGGTGAAGCCATAAGTATTCACTGTCGTGCAACCCTTTTGTTTGGCTTAACTTATTGAAATACGAGAACAGCGCCCCGTTTTATTGAAAATTTAATAACATTTTCTAGTTTTTCTGTTTTTTTGTGTGGATCTAATTGTCTTTTTATTTTGTCACAATCATACGATGTTTTTTTCGTTACTTGATTTTGGATAATGTAACCCTGTGTTGTGCGTATTCCATTTTTGGGGTTGTTTCTTTTGTTGTGTTTAAATATTTTCTGTCACTTTTTACCTTTGATCCGGACAATTGCAAATGTTAATAAAAGATGCATTTCGTTGTTCAAAGAAGTCCAATAAATAATTAGATAAGCAAACAGCTCAATAATAAAAAAAATAAAATAAAAATACGAACTGCATGAATATTATTATGACCATAGTATTGTAATAATGTATAGTACTTTTCAGAGAGTTAGTTTATGGTCGACTTGCTTACTACAGTCACATAGATCGTATAGCGCCACACGAACTGCATGAATATTATTATGACCATAGTATTGTAATAATGTATAGTACTTTTCAGAGAAGTTAGTTTATGGTCGACTTGCTTACTACCAGTCACATAGATCGTATAGCGCCACAAGGGGCCAGCCAGACTAGAGCTCTATCTAACATTAGAACGCAACGTTAAGGTAACGGTGCCATTTCGGTCAGCAAATGTTTTGTTACAGCACTGGTAGCAATCATTGTATGAACTGGTCTAGTGATTTGCTGACTAAAATGGCGTCCACGCAAAACTTCACCATTTAGGTCCGAGGTGCCAATCTTGCGCCTTCCTGTGCTATACGATCTTTGGTCACACGTGACCGCTTAATTTGAATTCCTCAGACCAGGGACCGTTAGTATGTCACATGGTCTGGGAAATGTTTTGCGTAGTAACGTAAGAGATGGCGAACACTTTAATACACAATCCTGAATGTATACGTTTGACACCATGAGGCTTTGCCCATCTGGGGGTTGCTAATATACACAAGCTTGGTCCGAATCAGGGGATGTAGCAAAACAATACTGGGTTTTTTTAGTTATAGGAGAATCCATTTTGAGCGTTCACTTGTGACCGATCAAGTCTCTGTACCAGACATCATTATTGAATTAAATAGAAAATCTAATCAGCGATTAATATTATTTTGCACTTCCATTCTTAATAAGTCGACTACTTACCATGCACTTGTGTCATATCATTTACAAATGCTATCAAGAACTACGTACACAAAACAACAACCCAAAACAAACAAACAAACAAACAAACAAACAAACAAACAAACAAACAAGCAAGCAAGCAAGCAAGCAAGCAAGCAAGCAAAACAACAAACAAACAATCAAACAAACAAACAAACAAACAAACAAACAAACAAACAAACAAACAACAAACAAACAAACAAACAAAAAACAAACAAACAACAAACAAACAAACAAACAACAGACAGACAGACAGACAGACAGACAGACAGACAGACAGACAGACAGACAGACAGACAGACAGACAGACAGACAGACAGACAGAACAGACAAACAGACAAACAGACAAACAGACAAACAGACAAACAGACAAACAGACAAACAGACAAACAGAAAACAGACAAACAGACAAACAGACAAACAGACAAACAGACAAACAGACACAACAGACAAACAGACAAACAACAAACAAACAAACAAACAAACAAACAAACAAACAAACAAACAAACAAAAACAGACAAACAAATACCCCAACAAACAAACAAACAAACAAACAAACAACAAACAAACACCCAACAAACAAACAAACAAACAAACAAACAACAACAAACAACAAACAAGCATACAAAAACCAGGATCGATGCAGCAATCGAACGAACGTATACCCTTAAACACGCGCTTTTAATTGCCAGCTAATTAATTTAGTAGGTATTGAAGTATTACCATCAAACATTAAACCGGGAAATACGACCTTGGAATGTAAGTTTAGATAGCGCATAAATATTCAATAACCCCGGCGCCTAATGTTCAACCAAATCAGTACTTCGTGACCGGAATATTTCTGGGGGATAAAATAACTGCACAATCTTTTACGTCAGCAGATGTAACGATGCGTTTCGGCGGGGCAATCTCTCACCAGTCAAGTCACGTCGTGCATCTAACCATCGCAGGGCAATGACAAGGCGGCACCTTGGGAAAGTTGAACCTGTCAGGTTTTGCTGACCCGTTATTAAGGATTTTCTACAGACTTTATGAGATAATGGACAGTGTAATGGGTTTGTTCAAAGGCTACCCTAGAGGTCCAATAGTGAAAACGGAAAGTACAACAGTGTTGTGCCGAAGAGAGAATTCAATCAAATTCTCTTCTTTTCAACAACACCAGATAAAAATCTCTTAAAATATCTTCAAGTTCGGTGGTAATTTTTTATTTATTTTTTTTTTTTTTACGAGGACAACAAGTTTTCGGGTTGTAAGGGAATGTGTGCACTCTAGATTTAGACTTATTTCGACTGCCACGATCGAAATAAGCAACGGTGTATTCTTAATTTCGTTTATTTGTTAAATGCCGTTAATTTTTTTTTCTTTGAATAAATATAGTCTCTAGATTAAGGGTACTTAAAAGAAATTCTGTAATCAATGAAACTTAAAACAACTGGATTTTGGGATTTTTGATTTCTTCCTTTGCCCCGTAGTCTTTAAACTCAGTTTCCTTAAAAATATACACAAACAAATCAGTGTAGGTTTATTTTCTAAGCAGGAGAAAAAGAAGAAAATATAAATAAAAACAATTAGAAAAAAAGAAAGGTAGACAAAAATCTAGTAGTTATTGCTTTTTTTAGTCCATCGGTTGTTGTTTATCTCTTCTACAATTGTTTCAAATTGTTACCGGTACTTATTGCAAAGAACTATCACATTTTGACTTTTGACAAACTGACAAAGTGACATCAAAAGTTTCAACAGAAGATGAAAGACGTGTCTACATCAAACAATGACGTATATTACAATGTAACGGACAAGTGAAGCTTTCCTCTCTCTCCATATTCACAGAAATGTTTGTTTTTTAAAGATGGGCGACCATTCTCATGTGCGTGGGCGCGTTGCCGCCTCATCAATTGCCGAGGCCCTTCCCAAGATTGTTGAACACGTACTTCTGTTAGCGCTGTCGTATCCACGCAAGAGTTTAAAAAAAAAAAAAAAAAAAAAAAAAAAAATCCCGGGCGTATATCAGTGCTGTGGCCCGGGGATATGAAGTCGACAGATCTGTCGATACCGACCTCCATTGTGGCGCCGCGGAGCCCGTAAATATCTTTTGTAAAAAAAAAAAAAAATCGTCAATTCAAGATACGCGTGGTGTGAACGACGAAGAAAGTGCATAATTGTCTCGCACTTGCAAAGAAAACATTATTGTAAAAAAGTGTCAATGTTTAGGCACTTAGACAATGACAGCAGCGCGACGGGTGAAAGTGAAGTGAAGTGTGCAGTCCTCAAGTTTTAACTCATTGGTTGCGCTGGTTGGGTGAAAGTCTTAAACTTGTTCGCTCAGTTTTTACACTTTCCTTAGATGGACAAGAACGAAAGAGCAAAGTATTATTTCAGCGACTTCGCAATCGTTGTTCAAATTTTGTGAAATATATTTGAGTCTCATCACATGATTTTTTTATATTTTCTAATGAGGTCATAGGAAAGACACTGGGGGCAACCCTCATTTCAAAAAGGGGCGCAGATGTCCCCCCCCTCCCCCTTGTTGAAAATACAACATGATTTATGTTGAAATTACAACGGGAAAACTGGGCCCGGGCTACACCAAGATACATAATTTGGGATATATTTAGGTAACCTAAATGAAAACCCATGACTTTACGCTGGCTCGGGCTATATTAAGGTACATGGGTTGAGATACAATTAAGTAACCCTGTAGTTACATAACAACACATTGTTCCGGGTTACATTAAGGTACATGGGTTGGGATACATCAAGGTAAACCTGAATGACTAAGCATGTCTTCACGAGGGCCCGGGTTAAATTAAGATACATGGCTTGGGATACATTGGTAACCCTGTACCTAAATGACAACCCATGACTGCAAATGGGCCCGAGCTACACATTAAGGTACACAGGTTGAGATACATTTGGTAAACCCGTACCTAAACGACAATGCATGACTATGCAATGGTTTGGTCATACATTAAGGTACATGGGTTGGGATACATTTAGGTAACCTTGTACCTAAAAGACTACGTATGACTTCACTCGGGGCCCGGGATAAATTAAGATACATGGTTTGGGACATATAATTGTAGGTAACCATGTACCTAAATGACTACTCATGGCTATACATGACTACACATGGGACTGGGCTACATTAAGGTACTTGGTTTTGGATACATTTAAGCCCAGCTTCAAAGATGTCTCCGGAAATAAGTAGGTGCAGAGTTTGGACTTCCTTTAGGTTTCTGGCTACAAAGAGTTACGTGGCTCGGGCTGCAATGAGGCCCTCCTTTATATAGGTATAGTGCTACATTTAAGTAGATGGTTTAAACTACACAATGACCTGGGCTACATTTAGGAACAAGTTTAGACTACACATTGGCCTGGGCTAGATTTAGGAAACAAGTTTAGACTACACATTGGCTGCTACTGGCTTAGTAAATTTTAATTTAGAAAAAAGTTTAGACTACACATTGGCCTCGGCTACATTTAGGAACAAGTTTAGCCTACTATTATGAGCCCGGGCTCCGTGCAGGTACATTATTTGAGCTATATTTAGGCCTAGCTTCATTTGGGTCTCAGGAGATACTTGGGTACAGGGTTTGGACCTTATTCAGGTCTCCGGCTACATTGAGTTACATGGCTGGGGCTTTATTAGGCCTGGCATCATTGGGTATAATGCTACATTGGTACAGGATTGGGACTACATTTGGGCCCGGGTTACATTTAGGTACAGGATTTGGACTACATAGGCCAGGGTGCATTTAGAAGCATTGACGGGGCTACATTTGACTCGGCCTACATTGACGCGCTAAACAGTTCGTCCGACTGCACACTTCACATTAATCAAACACAAACAATGAATAATCTTGTGCAGGGTATACATCCATTTTAATTTGATGATTCTGCAACACGTTTCAAACACGATTTACTCCAAGACGGACTTATCGATCACTGCGAAGGCTCTGACTGACAATGACTAATACTTGTTGTGATTGATTGTCTACTATATGCATTAAACAGAAAAAAATCAATATCCCAAGTACAATATTATACTTTCCTTTGGTTCAGCTTCTATATAAAATATGACTTGGTATGAAATTGCAAGTTTAAACTTGCTTTTCTAAAGAACACACAACAAAAACAACAACACTAAAACAAAAAATGTTAGTCGATATTTCTTTCCGTCTCGAGAAAACGGGGAAACGCGAACGCATAGTGGTTGGTGAACTACATTTTAATCTTCGGGGGTACCATATTATTCCCATCGAGTTGAGATAGTTCTAGGAATGCATTTGGCCAACGAACAATTGTACTGATCAAACAAGGATTTCTGATACTTTAGTAAATTCACATCAGGTAAAACATTGTACACAGCAATCATGAAGTTCTCACACAAAAAAGCACGGGGATTTACAAAAGCATTATTTAAGTTCTAAAGGTGAACAAAGAGAGAAAAACTAAATTCTTAAGAAAATTAATTAGTTTTCGAATAAATATTTAGATCATTAAACATGACATGGTTCAGAATTCGGCAAGGAAACTTCTCAATAATTTTCATCCGAAATTCGAAATTGGTTTTGGCCAAAAAAACAAACAGTTCAGGATGTTATTGGGGATTCTTACCAGTTTTATGTTGTCATTTCTCGTAAAATATGAAAATGTGTCTAATACATCCACAAATATGCAATTTTGTTTCCGTTGCAAGCTCAAGTATTTACTCATTTCCACTAAATCATGCCCATTATGCACTCCTCCATAGAAAGTATTGGATACCCGACCTACATATTGGTCGCACCTTAATCCCGCGTTTTAACTCATCCACGGATTTCCTCTTTTGGCCAAATTTGTGCAGCTCAAAATTGCAAACAAGATCCTCTGCCCGTAACGACGATTTGAACATGGGAAACCCTGGATCGATAATGAATGCCCCGGGAGGCTATACAATGTCCATACACGGCATCAACCATATACAGCAACAGCGAGGCCAAGGTTTTCTACAATGACTACAAACTGACATCATCAACTCATCTTTGTTTCCCTCGACCGAAAGCCATCGTGATTGCTGAACTGCCTCGAAAAAAAACGGCAACGTTTTGTTAATTGCCTTGGAATTGTTGGAATGCATAATACAGAAGCTGCAAATCGCATAATGAAAAAAAGGGGCTACAACTTTGTTGATAAAGCAATGATAATAAAACAAAAACAATAACCAGATAAAAGAAACAACAAATAATTTCAAGAAGCTTTATACAACTTTAGTTATGTGGAAGCCTCGGCCTTTCGAGCTAGTTGTTAAGTTAAGTGAGCTTATTTCTGTCAAAAAAATATATAATACAATAATTGTAAAAGCGCTTTGAAATGCCCCCCCCCAAAAAAAAACAAAAAAAAAAAAAAAAAAACATCAACAACAATGAAAAAAATGTAATATAACTAATAATATCGGCTCGTATATAGCGCAGTTGCAGAGAGTGATCATTGCGCTTCGATTATTATTACCTCTGGTCACTGAGCCATTTTTCTTTCATTCCTTTTTATACAAACTCAACTCCCTGGGTGTGGGGAGTGTACAGCCTGATGTAGCGCACCCAGCTAAATCAATCACAAGAACCGTCTCTGCCTCAACACGTACCCATTTACCCCTGGGTGATGAGAAGCAACTGTAGTTAAGTGTCTTGCTCAAGGACACAAAGTGTCATGACCGGGATTCGAACTGTCACCCTAAAATAGCTAAGCACCGGAACTTGAGTCCGATGCTCTGAGCCGCTCGGCAACGACGCGCGAATGTACTGCAACCCACGACTGTTCTCCAACCCCGCATTTTTTTTTGGCTGTGCAGCATATAGGTCACTTCATAGGAACAGCGCCGAAAGTTTGGAATGTCTAATTGTTACAAAGACTACTTTAAACATATGGGGATGACAATTTTTCAGAACGCCACTTGTAAGGGGCAAGCTTTTGCACAGCAAAGTTCCAGATCGGTAGAACCCGATACCGCAAAGCACTACACACTCGATGAAATTGTGTATCGGCGTCGCCATGTCTCATTAACCCCAAATCTTGCCCATTGCTTCATAGCAATACCTTTTCAATTAAAACAAACCGAGTAGACCTAAACTCCATTTTTCCTACAAAAGCAGTTTGCTTGTAATATTCTAGGTGAACCTACTTTTTACGTACAAATATAGTATCATTAGGATATACTGTTAACCAATGCACACGTAGTACCATGCAAATAATTGCAAAAATTGAGTATTTCTCTCGAGAAGTGGGTTCAACTACCTTACATCAATTTGACAATCTAGAGTAACAAGTAGTCTGCCACTCACAGCTCGCCTCATTAAAAAACACTTACTAAGAAACACCTGCCAGTTACAGATGCAATTACCGCAGCACACGTGGAGCTCGACTACTTCAAAAAACAGGCCACGTGCTCACCGTCGGTATTTGAAACAACTACACAAAATGGCGGTTTGAAGGAGGCGAACTCATTCAAGGTGAGAACGCGATCCTCGGTGCTCGGGGTTTCTGAATCTCACGATAGCTGGTCGAGACGGTTCACGAATTCCGGTCGCGATTATGTACACATAGCACAAGTGTGCGGAACCAATGAGGAAATTCAATAAAGCCTGACAGCTCTCGGTGTGCGCGTGTAGACAGGCCAGGCGTCAACCTGCGCTTACACATTATGGAAACCAGCCCCTATTATTACGATGGTATCGTTAGGCGGAGGAGCGCATGCACTTTGCCTCGTTTTAAAGACATTTAAATATAGGGTTACATACCTTTTTGTCTGGATTTACGGATCATTGTGTTAGCGGTTGCAATTCCCGCATCTCGTATTACGCCGGGAAGGGTTCCGGGCTATTATCTTTCCCTACCCCCCCCCCCCCGCGCCGGCTGATGTAACTTTGACACCCTCAAACATACTTTGGGAATCGCCGCAGACAAGATGAACTCTTTTGTTGTGAGGAAAGAGAACACGACCGTTCGTTAAATATCGGGCCGGATGTTGACTTGATTTTAAAGAGATTCACCGCTTCGAACGTTCTCGGAATCGTTAATGCTTTTTGAGTGTCATTTTACCAATTGCGAGGCCTTTAGAAGCTAAACCCCCTTTTTTCTATACCCGAGTGAAAAAGAAAAATGTGTGATTGCTAACTTGTAACAGAAACCGGTGTCAACACATCGGGAAGGTGAAGGTGATTGCACGTTGTGGGCTCTCACACGCTAATAACTGCAGGGGTCGATTTCACAAAACTCTTCCTAACTTAGGACTAGTCCTAGACAATGCTAAGAGATAGGACTAGTCCTAAGTACTGGTCCTAACTTACGACTAGTCCTATCTCTTAGCATTGCCTAGGACTAGTCCTAAGTTAGGAAGAGTTTTGTGAAATCGACCCCAGGGTCAGAATTGACCCCGATTCTTGGTCCGGGGGGGGGGCTGACGCATTTCTGGATCAGGCTGACCCGGAAGCTGGTTAACCCATGCAATGTTTAAGGAGCATTACATAATTGGTCAGAAAAACAAACTTGTAAATATACTTTTTGATCACAGATTTACATACAACTTACACGGTCTAATGATGATGATAGTAGAAAACATCACTCGAAATGTTTCTGTCTGAAATGCCATATTCGATGAGAAATGAATAAACCAATTTTCCGATTGGAGTTTATCGCTCAGTGAGCGTTTTATTCATTGTTGAACCAATTATGATTTCATGCAAATGTGTAATCGGTTTTTCACTAATTTCTCGTGACCCAGATGACCGATCGATCTCAAACTTCTACAGGTTTGTCAGTTTATGTATGTGGTGGATTACATAAAGTGCTTACACTGCCAGCAACTGTTTTGTTAGCAAAAACCAATTCTGTAATGTTCCTTTAACCTCGGATTCTACGTCAGTTTGACAAATTCCGGTGCCATTTTGACACACATTCCGGATCACACTGACCCATTTCTGAACCGGCAGTTTTGAAAGTGCACGGAATTCAAATGAAATATTCCATCAAGAAGTTCCGTGTAAAAATGTCAATTATCTTTAACATGCACCTCCTCTTGCGCACAAAACTGAGCCACTCTAAACTTGGACAATTTCCCACATTAATGATGTTTTCGGAATTGTCCATAATTGTTAGCACGCTCTGGCGTCACGTCCTCTCTTTTTTCGGGGTTTCGTTTCTCCATCTATCTTGGTAAACCGATTCGGCTGACAATATAATTAATTTGGAAGGAAGTGGGTGCTCGGTGCACCGTACTTTGGCGGACAGTCTAATGGCGGGGAACAAATACATCGCGTCGCTGTTGCAGCTGTCATGGATGCCCTCAAGTAAAGAGGGAATAATAATATATAACAACGAAAAAAAAGCCAGCAGAACGTTTGACAGACTTCATTATTAGGCAAAGAGGCAAACACATTTCACAGTTCGGGACGTGTGTGTGCTGCCCCGTGAGCAATATGTAACATTGTACACCAACGAGGGAAATGTAGTGTAATGAACAGTGGGGGTGGGGGGGGGGGGTTGGTGGTGACTGTCACATACAGTGCATCGTCATCAACCTCCACCGGGTCAAGTGCACAATTTAAACATTAAACCAGTCTCGTTTTCAGTTTAGTTCTTCGCGCGTTAAGTACAGTCAGTACAGTCTTCAGACTATTTGAAGAAGGGGCGTGTGACAACTTATACGACTTTTAACTTACCGACATTAAAAAAATATATATACTTTTTTCTCTCTTCACTTTTTGGTATTCATTGAATATGTTTAAAAAGTAGGGTCGCTGGTAATTACTCCGAAACAAATGACCATGAAAACTGACTTGGTTAGAAGCACTGCAGCTGATTTGAGAAAGGAGTCCCTTCGAGGTAATATGGTTTGGGAAATGTTCACTTCAAAACATTTGAATCTGAGAAACGATTCATGCAGGAAACGTTTCTCAGATTTCTTAGGGTTGACTGAATTTGCCATATTTTTGTTTTCTCCCTTTTTTCCCTTCTGTCTCAACAAGCAGACATCGTATTCAGCTAAAACACCCAGGGGACTTTATTGTATTTTTGATTGAGTATTTGACCTTTAAGTCGGCATTACGCTGACAACCACCAATCTATGACCCTTCTTTAAAGAGTGTACGAAAGCAGACGCACTTCGCTGTTTCGGCATCTATTATTTTTGTTTGTGGCAAAGCAAGGCGATTCTGTTTTAACTTCGTAGTTCGTATAAAAGCTCATCTAGAAGACTGGCCAACGGTGACACAAATTCCACACACAGTACGCAACACTAAAGTTGCTCTTTTTTGCAAGGCGGTGAAAATAGCTACATTGTGTTCGACTCTTCCATTTAAACCACAAAATATCTTTTTTTTTTGCACTTCACTTCACCAAAATGTACTGTCACCGAAGCATTGATTTCCCAGCGGGTGATACACATTGTTCTGTGTCTTTGAGTGATGGTTAAGTAAAAGCGACAGAACCACACGGTTTCGACGTGCTATCACTTTGCAGAAGAAAAACAAAAAAAACCCGAAATGTGTTTACGGGCTGAAATTCATTAGCAGCAGACGGGTCATTCCTCACGGCGGACCAACAACACAAGATGTTGTACAGATTGAGTTTGATATTTTTTTTCTTCTCAAAATTACCTAAATTGAAATCGGAAGAATTGAAATGCCTTTTCCCAGATTGGTTTATGCTTATATAAAAAAACTATAAAAAAAAACGAAACAAAACGAAACAAAAAACAACGTACACATTCACGTGAAACCGAAAGAGTAAGCGCATGCTATTCATTATTATCAAGCATGGTTTATGTATTAACAGACACTCCGAACAAAAATAAAAAAATTAATGAATGACTGAAACAAGCCTATCAATGTATAATCTTCCACATTTTATATTCTCACGTATTGCTGGAAAAGTAATCCAAAACAGATGGCATATGGTTTGGAAATGATTTATACGCAAGAGACCGTGCAAATAACACATTTCAGGCTTGATGACTACAGCGAGATTACGAAACAAAACAAAACAAAACAAGATAATAGTATATATTCAGTTTGCGGTAACACCATGTGTAAAAAATATCTGCTTTGCTGTGTAGATTTGTTCTTTAGAGAACTTGTCTTGCTATTTATTCTACTACCGCGGAGTAGGTTTATTCGGAATTCGGGAGACTTCTCAGTTCTGAAAAGAACTGTCCTGCTTATTAACTACTACCTGGGCGGGAGGTAGGAAATCGGCCTGGACTACTACTTTAGCTTTGTGGATCGGGGGGACCTCTCGTAATTAACTGCACTGCCGCGGAGTGAGTTCTTTTGGTCTTTTCTAAAGAACAAATCTACACAGCAAGTAGATATTTTTTACACATGGTGTTACCGCAAACCGAATATATACTGATACCTCACCATGCAATGCCTCAAAACCCATAAAACAAGATAATGTAAATCAGTACCAGTCGTCCGGAGGATCGCAGTCAAAATAATCCTAATAAAAAAACTTACATGGGGAGAGTTTATTCACTCGAAATTCGCTAAGTTGTAGTGACTGTTCTTTCCCTAAATAGTAGCGATTTTATGTTTTCTTTAATCAACAAATTGAATATGGTTAACAATTAAATGGATACATATTTTGTTGTTTTACACATTTGGACACAAGACTGTTACCATGCAACCCTATCTGCGTACGGTACCCATCTTTATCCAATTCCCTTTCGAACCATTAGCGCTGAAACGTTGCAGGGCGTTGCACTTTGGAGAAAACGGTGAACACAAATTAAAATGTGCCACGAGTCAGTGTTACCAGCGATCACTTAGGTTTTTTTTTCCTCTTATGTATAGCGTCGATGAACGATACATCAATGAAGGCTACTGGAAATGAATCCCAAGTTACTTATTGCAGGGTGTATTTCGTTAATGTGCCGAGTGTTTTTTTTTTTTTTTTTTTTGTAGTGAACTTCGGTCGGGATGTGGTAGATGAATCAGATGTCGTGTGAGGAATTACGATGGATTCGAGACATTGACGGTTGTGCCATGAGTTCCGGTGATTGTTCATCTTGCCTGAACGAAACGGCTCTTCGAAATGTCACCTTTGGATACCGGATGCCTCTGCACGTTATAATCATTATCGAAATTAGATTATTTCTGAGACTGAAAGCAATTGTGCGAATAACTAAGCACCCTCACAACTGTCGGTGCACGCCATTATCAGAAACACAAGGTACAAAACCCATAACTGACTTTATAATGAATGTGCTGAGACACCAATGGAGACATGTTGCTTCTCTCATTCAAGACTATCATACGGGCCATTCAAATATTACCTATAATGATATGCAACAGGGAGCAAGTTTGCACAAGGACCATATTGGTTAAAGGAACATTACAGAATTGGTTTTTGCTACCAAACAGTTGCTGGCAGTGTAGGCAATTTATGTAATCCACCATATACATAAACTGACAAACCTGTAGAAGTTTGAGATCGATCGGCCATCTGGGTCACGAGAAAATAGTGAAAAACCGATTACACATTTGCATGAAATCCTACAGATTCAACAAATGAATAAAACGCTCACTGAGCGATAAACTCCAATCGGAAAAATGGTTTATTCATTTCTCATCAAATATGGCATTTCAGACAGAATATTTCAAGGGATGTTTTCTACTATCGTCATCATTAGACCGTGTAAGTTTTATGTAAATCTGTGATCAAAAGTATATTTTACAATTACCAATTCTGTAATGTTCCTTTAACAAGAGGTTGGTTTATAGTGACGTACGTTGGGCATGCGCACTGAAGTTGAAGTGCGAACGACATGAAACAATGCCGGAAAAAATGCACGTTATAATTATTATTATATTTTATATGAATATATATATAAAACAGCTATTGATAATCAGCGATGCGACCATGCCCGGTAGGCAAAGAGTCTACTTTTGCATTCCAATCATCGTCAACTAGACAGAGTTCAGACCAACTTATTCGAACCATGGTCAATGAAACTTATTGCGCAAACTTGGCCAGGGGGGCACATACAATAGGAACGATTATTCCCGCGGTCAACAGTGCGGTACGTGGAGCAATGGTGTAGCAACGGAACATCGAGCGCCTACATTGTGAGGACATGTCCATTAATTATCAAGCTATATAGTCTAATCATCATAAATAAATAAAATGAATAAGGGGAGACCTTAATTCTCCAACCTCCGGTAATCCATAAGGTCCCGCAGGGAACCGCCGGATTTCCACACTTGGGTTTAGAAGAATAGACTTGGCCCTCTTCGTTAAAAAATAGATGCGCAAGAGGTCATTGTTTTATTTTGTTATTTATGTTTTTATTTATTATGCTGTCAATGCAAAACATCCGATTGCCAATTGTCCTGAGAGTGCCAACAACTTTTAGTCTTTTATCTTTGCCCATGGAGACAGGTCACCGTATCACTTTAATTCGCCCAACCTCTTCAACCCCTTCCACTCGGAGACAAGAGTCATGTGTTCTTCCATGGCGCACTTCAAACCATACGTAAGACCCTCGTTAAACAAAATGATCCTTGCGAAAGTGGTCTGCTTGGTGCTGTCCTCCGAAATGCAATCTTGTATACGTATCCATTGCATTCATTATTCGTGAGACATACATGTACATGTTCCCTGAGTACTGCTTGGAGTGAGTTTTGTAAAGGGGGAGAGTCGGGGATAACAAGAAATGTGTGCCTCGCACTCGTGTTGCAGACTTAAAGCGAGGTACCAGCGAGAACCACTTAATGTACTGGGGGTGAAACATTACCGAGCAGGATCGATGGACAGACAGCCCTGTGGTTATAACACCTCAAACAAAAGGGCGTGTGAAGCAAATGGGTTGACAGTTCCACGTGCAATAACCCCGGAGTGGCTGACCACTGAGTGGCTAAATGACGCATTTATAGAATACATGTCGTGCACAATTTGTGATATTCCCCTATTACTAACTGTTATACCAGTTGACTTCGGCAGTAGCACGTGTGTGTTTCAGCGAGAGGGGAATTTGTGAGTCAAACTTACACATAGGCATCGTGTTAAAGGACGATCTCTACTTTAAAATTATATTATTGACAACGAAAGTCAATAACGATAATAGTGGCTTCTTACATAGCGCTCATATCCGTCACTCAGTGACGCTCAAGGCGCTTCAACAGTCACTATTTTCCTGCAAGGTATATATGTGGAGGTAATTTTTGAAGTTTGAGACCTATTCCTTTACATAGCACAATGTAATGGTTTACAAGGTGCTGTGGCGCAATGTCGTAGTGGTACCACACTAGCCCTTCTCGAACAATGATATCAAACTATATTTGTACCGTGTTCTTCAGCAGTTGATAGCTGTTGCCGAGAGACTGCTTTTTACTGGAAGATATATTAGTATTCAGTTTCCGAGCTGTACAGACTATGCAAATCTAGCCCTCAAACGGTATATACAACACATTAAAGTACGGCTTTAACACTCACAAACTCATAACAAACACCTGCAATCCAGCACCTGCTATTGTCCCTGATTTGATTGTAAAAACACGCTAACAAAGCAGGTTCCTGAAAATTTGAATACCCCAAAAACTTGTACAGTCTATTGCTGGCAAAGAAATACTATTTTAAGAGGGGGGGGATTTCAGAAGTATAATGAACACAACACGTATCTACCGAAGCTGAAGTATTAATTTTAACAAATATATTTTGTAAAAATATTGAAACTGTTGAACTTATTTTTAATATTTAATTACACGTCCTACTTGAAGATTTTTTGTTTTCATTGTTGCATTGTTTCTACTGAAAGCTTTAGTCAAGAATGGAGTTCACAAGATGCAGCATGCCGCAAACTTTACGGGGACAAAAAGAAACGCAGTAAACAAGACAGACCTCTGAGGAGAAAACCACTGCGTTGCGATACAATCATTTCTTTTGGGAAGATGCGATAGATAGTTGCCAAGCAGGATGACGGTGAGGAACCCACAAGCCGGCAAACGCGGCTGTGGGGAGGGGATTAAGTTGATGATTTGTTTTTTTAGAGATACATTCTTTGCATCTCTGCAATACAGATGGGAGCGAAACATGTCTGGGATATCCCATTCATAATGATGATCAAACCGAGGCTACGAATTAAATGCGTCTGGTACCCATTTTGTGTATTGAGAATCGACGGTTGCGATTAATAACATGTATACAGGGAACACGATATGAGTAGCCGAAGATCAATGCGTATGATCGGCGCGCAAAGGTTTCTGAGTCCAAGCAACAACGGCAACGATCATGGCGCGCTGATTTTGAACCAATGCGGCACACACATATAACACATGGCACAGTTACATGTAAACTACAGCATGGCGTCCATCTTGGCAGCTTGATTTCAGATTAAACTGTACTCTGTTTCCCAAGATGCATTGCGGTATATATATTTTTTTAAGATGGCGCTTTTGCTTACAAAATATGGGCTGTTGCAGCAGTGGAGTATTGTACAGGTTCAACAACACATCATTAAAGGACAGTTTCAACCTCAGCCTCGTTGGCATGAACACATTTCGCATTTCAAAGTTGATTTGTGGCCTCAGTTTCGAAAGGTTAATACAGGGACCATGTCCTGAGGGGGTGCATACGGCCTACTTTTCATGGTTGACTGGCGAATGCATAGCCAGTATTGATATATTATGCATAGCTGAACACAGCCACCGATTCATCTTGCCAATTTCAAAATCAAGGAGCCTGCTATATTGCATCATTTAGCTGTTTGAAAATGGAACACTTTTTGAAGGTACGGGTCCATACAATCGAATGAAATATTATTTCAGTTTACCAATTGACAGAACGAACGTCTAAACAATAGTTAAAATTTGGACGTAGGGTTCTGTTTTATCGTTAGTAACTTTTCTCAATGGTATTTTTTTCTGTCATCAATAAATACACAAATAAAAAAACTAAAACAATATAAACACATTCTAACTTTTCCCCATACGAAGACCCCTTATTAAAACGAAACATTTCAACAATAATATTTATGTTCCTTTCGAACTTTACATACACCAATCGTAAACTTTTCTGGACGCTAGGGGCAGCAGACTAACCGGGTGTACATTGTTCCTCCAAAATGTGCGTACGCTCAGAACTACGGCCCTTTTCGAATCCACGGCTTCGGCTCCGGATTGGGCTTCAGGCCCAGTTTTCTTGTCTGAAACCCTGACTGCAAAGCATGCGTACGTTAACCATGGACATGTACACCGTAAATAGGCTGCCACCTCGAGTTCCAAATTCGCTCATTGAGAATTGTTGCAAGGGACTTCAATTTCAGCGGCGAGTTGTTAATCAGCTGACAGAACCTAGTGTTCGTTTGAGACTTTCAAGCAAAAATCGTAGTTTTTTTGTGGCAGTAACACGTCCATGAGTTGGTCACCGTGAGATACCCTCTTGAAAGTGGCAAGGGAGGGGCGGTGACCGTGTATAATTGACAGTTCAATGCACCGTTATTCCACTACTGTAAGCGATATATGATCGTTAACCTTTGCCGTTTAAAGAAAAAAAAATTAAGAAGACAAAAAAGGAAAAAAAAAAAAAAAAACGAAAGAAAAAGAGAGACAAGAGAGTTTCGTAACGTGTCGCTTGACGAGAACGGATGTAGCAGTCAAAATAACGAATGGATTTTTTTCCCCTTCTTTTTCAAGAAACACTTGAAGTTCTTCAATGGCGTGTGGGTTGTTTGAGCAACAACGTTGAAAACAGATCCGCTACGTCGAGGGTCCGCCGGGTCAGATCGTGCCCATCGTATGGCGTGACGGGCCCGCTTTGCCGCGGTCAAATTTTGAAGTCTAGCCTGGTTCGTGCTGATAAGGTGAACGATCGGTTGAGTTTTTTTCTCGTATTTTAGATGGCGACTCCGGTTTCTTTGGCTTTTAGAGTTGACATAATCGGGACAGCCAATAATGTAATGGAGATAAGAAGGGAAGAACGAGGTAAAAGATAGAGAGAGAGAGGGAGAGAGAGGATACAGAGAAAGTTGCAGGCAGGCAGACAGACAGATAGAACCGGTGGAGAAATCGGACACAGAGTGAAAAATTTGTCTTAGCTGAATTTAGCATATTTTGGGAAAATGTTGTATGACAGGTTTTTGGGGGCTCAACAAAGGCACGTGGAGAGATTCAACGTTTTAACAGCATAGGACAATCACATCGGGAAACAGTACCACTTTGTCCCGATCTAGACCTAAATAATAAGGTTTTTGTGTGTCATTACAGGCTGTGGAGACAAAGTATTCATAAACTATTGGGCGTTATCAAAGGAATGGCAAGACAATTTTCTAACATGATTACCTGTAACATAATACCAATTGCCTTTATCTTGACGCGGCTATGTAGATTTTTCATCGACTGTATTGTACCCAAATCAAAGCTTGATTGAGAAGGTGTGTGGCTTAAACAAATATAAGTAAAAAACTCGACAGTATCTGTGTTATTGGTAGTACGGTTCGACCACTAGCCAGCATTTCACTGCAACCTCAATGCACCTTTACTTGAAATGAAAACTGTGTAGGCTAATCGACACCGATGGGTCTGACGAGTATAGAATGCCTTATTTGCAATTTAAAATTTGAAGTTTGAAATTCCATAGTTTTCAGTTCCTTATGAAAATGTATCCGTGGCGCTTTTTTGATGCATTCCGAATCGCACTGGGCCAAACTGCTGCCGTCAATTGAATTATGTATGAAAAAAAGCATGTAATCGACAAACGGATGTCCGGAGAAAAGAAAGAAATAACAAGAATAAGGGGGATAAAAACGTTAAAAAAAAGACTGTCAGTAAAAAATTTCAAGGTGGAGAGTAAAGTATTTCACTCACAGCGGAAACCTTGTCGACCTCAAGGCCTATGGCCAGCCACTGGGGCCTTAGAGCCGGTGATTTAATAGCAAGGGGAACCCAACAGCGACGTATACCTTACATGGCAGACAACATCTTACCGTAGTTTTTCCCCCCAAAAGACCACCGTCAGCTTCAGTTAGGAATCAACAAAAAAGGACGATCTTGCAAGTAAGAGTAGCACTCCGTTACCATGGTAATCGATGTGTTCCGAGCTGTTGCGATCCGGGACTCTGGAACCCCGCGGGCAATGATCGCGTGAAGTTCAGATGGCGTAAATCGAGATACTACCCGCTGTGCCCATTTTCTTTTTCATAAAAATAACATCAAAAAAGAAGAAGAAAAGAAGAAGAAGAAATCAAACAAATAAACAACAACAGCAACAAAACAACAACAACAACAACAACAACACGTAGTGACTTTCTGCAATATCAGTTAATTTGGAAAAAAAAGAGAGTAAAGTTACAATAAAATCAAATGAGCATCTGAAAACGCTCCACATTTTTTCTTGGAAAAAAGGCAATCTTATTATATTAAAAATTGTCATGGCAGAAACGTTTTAACTTGTTAGTTAAGGGAAAACGGTCAAGTTGTAAATACTCATAGTTTAGTTTCAAAGAAGGCAATCAACGTAATAGGCAGTAACAGTCAACACACGATGACACTAAAGCGTTGTTAGGGGGAAAATATCGCAAACTTGTTTAAATGGAATTTAAATAACATTTACGTTAAAGGAACATAACAGAATTGGTTTTTGCTAACAAAACAGTTGCTGGCAGTGTACGCACTTTATGTAATCCACCATATACATAAACTGACAAACCTGTAGACGTTTGAGATCGATCGGCAACTGGTCACGAGAAAATAGTGAAAAACCGATTACACATTTGCATGACATCATATATTCAAAAAATGAATAAAACGCTCACTGAGCAATAAACTCCAATCGGAAAATTAGTTTATTCATTTCCCATCAAATATGGCATTTCAGACAGAAATATTTCAAGGGATGTTTTTCCACTGTCATCATCATTAGACTGTGTAAGTTTTATGTAAATCTGTGATCAAAAAGTACATTTTATAAGTTTTTTTCTACCATTTCTGTATTGTTCCTTTAACTTCATCTGGTGACATTAAAGGTACACGTTGCCTTGGATCGGCCGAGTTGGTCTTAAAAAGCGTTTGTAACCGTTTGTTGTAAAATGCATATGGTTAGAAAGATGTTTTAAAAGTAGAATACAATGATCCATACAGATATGCCTCGAAATTACGTGGTTTTCCTTGAACTTTGCGAACTAACACGATCGGCCATTTTGTGGAGTCAAACATTTGACTCCACCAAATGGTCGACTGTGTTAGTTCACGATGTAAACGGAAACCACGCAATTTCGAGGCATATTTGTTTGGATCATTGTATTCTACTTTTAAAACATCTTTCTAACCATATGCATTTTATAACAAACGGTTACAAACGCTTTTTATAGACCAACTCGGCCGATTCAAGGCAACGTGTACCTTTAAATGATTGGGATTAACTGTACGTTAAAACAATATTTTCCCCAAAGTCAGTTAACTGTTAAATAACAAGTTAAAGCATACCAGAATGATATTTGAGCTACATTTACATTATCACCACAGGTACATGTATCGAAAAAAAAACCACACCAAAACATACATACAACAAACAAAGAAGAAAAGGAAAACCCCAAAATAAATGCAAAAACATATGAGAACCTAATTACATTGCAAACTTATGGAAGAAGTACTGCGTAATAAAATCAACATGAACTTAAGCAAAGCTTATTTACACATGTATTTTATTGATTTTTTTATACGTTCCTTCATAATCAATACAATGCTGCTTCAACAATGACATCCTTGATATCTTTTTGTTCCTGCAATTGCATATGAAATCGATTCATAAAGATAACAGGTACATGCAATTATGTAAAATGTTAAAAACATAAAAGGTTCCCGAACATGTAGTGTTTGTCAGGCGACAAACACTTAAGCTCTAGTTATTATTATTATTATTTTGCCAAACGACCGGGTACCACACGGCCTCTAAGATTTTGTAGGGATGGTGCACCCATTTGTAACACTTAGTGGAAAGCAGCCTTCTTTTCCAACAGGATTACAACCGACATGCCAGAAAATCACCCGTGCGTCAGCGACGGCCTTGCGTATAGAATTGATCAAAATGTAAAGCAGACACATCGATATTTGACGTGCAGTAGGAATGGCTTTGACATTTTCTGCATGGATAAAAAATGAACACTGTCTAAAAAACAAAAAAAAAAACAAAAAAAAAACATGCAACAGCTAGTATTTGCAGCGAGTGTCAAAGGCCATCCGAGATAATGAACTTTGCAGAGAGGGAAAGGTTAAACACCTGGTGTTTACTTTCTTCTTTTTACGTCTTCTCCCGGGGACTTGAAAATGTCCGAGACCGTCTTCTCAAAGCCCAGAGGTTCTATTTTAGCGACAGGGTGCTTCATACCGAGTCCAGTCTACCGGGCATTGTTGCCTTTGAGCCAGGTGTCTCCACCGTCTTGGGTTTCATTGTGGAGATGCACTTTCGTACCGTGGGAATATATCACCGAATGTGTAACATATTAAAAATCTTCATCCGATCGCCACCTTAAACCATATTTTCAACGTATGTCAAACGATTGGTTGTTATAGAACACACACACAAAAAAGGAGCAATATATTCGAAAGGTGATCCGCTACAAAATTTAGCAGTAAATCTATCCACACTTCCGCCCCAATAATAATAATAACACATCGATGGGTTGTTTGATCCTGAACGGGTAAATCCTTCCGCAAGTTCGCTGCTTGATTTCTAGCGGACGTCGATGATTGTTTTTTTTTTTGTAGGCCGAGCAATGTGAGCCAAAACGGCTCGCATCAATACGGCGAGGGACGACCGACGACTACAATATTCTGGCAAATTCCAAAGCCCGCAGGAGAACACAAATACTGTTTAGGGTCTCGAACCTACACCTTTGTCCCTATTTCCCATGATAACACCACGAACCACGTTTTGACATTTTCAAGTAATTCTGTTGGCAATAATGTCAAATCGGTTAGGCCAATGCTCTGGCGTACAGCGATAGTTATACGTTGAACCAAAGACCTCCGATACGTAGAACAAAATAACCAACCTCACAGAACAAAGCACTCTTGTATGATTACATGTTTACATACATCTTCAGGCTCATAGACGCCAGTCGCTGTCTGATATGATAAACTCCCCAAAACCCCCTACTTAAAAAAAATACAAAAAACACAAAACAAACAAACGTGGGCTTCAAAATAGGATGACTGCGCCTATGCGGCAATGAGTGATAACATCAGTTTCAACTATCCAACCAACTGTAATTGTATTTACAGCAAGCCTTTTAAAAATAGTGTCTTTTAACCTGATTTTGTGGTGGCACCTGCGGTGTTGCGGACCTCCAAGCGTGACGGGCCTTCCGCGGAGTTACCCGCCAATATCAACGAGAGAACCCGGTCCTTCCTGACCGTACGGGCAAAGTGATTTTAGCACTTCCCAATGTGGAGAAAATCAGTCTGCCAAAATATTATTCAACGTGATACAGGGCATTATACGACCCTGGGAATTCTCTATTGTGTGGCACGGATTTGCTTGGACTCGATATCATCTTTCTGACGTTTATGATGCGCAGTAATTGAATCTGGGGAACCGCCTATTGCAGCAACATGATATGCATGTACGTGGTTTAGTTTCGTTTTTCTTCTGTTTCTCTCTTTTTTTTATCCTATAAGGAATACAGCGTGAGTAAACCTTAACTTAGGCCCGCTAAGAAGCGTAGTAGTTACTTAATCTTTCTTGTAAGCCTTGAGGTGCATGTGCCAATGTCCTGTTTTTTAATGTACATTTCTTGATCAAATATGTTTATTTGCTTAATGCTCTTTCATAAGTTTCTATATTTTTTTGTAGTGTCATTATAATGTTGTACCTTAATGTAATGAGACAACATGCAATTGTTGGTCTCGTTGCCTTTAAGCTGTTTAATCGTAACTGTTCAATTTTTAAAGGTTGGGTCATAGATTGTTTTTTGGACAACGTAATGCTGTTTTATGGCAAAATTATAAAGACAGATTCAATAAAGTCACATGTGAAGTTTCAGCAGAATACGGTGTCTACTTGTTGAGAAGAAAAAAAAATGACGGTATTTTCACAAGAACGTCGAATCAATCCACGTTGAGGTGACAAGTGGTACAAACCATATATCTGGCCGCAGTATTCGCAAACGGACACCAACCCTCAGAAAACTGGGAAACGATTCATGCATGAATCGTTTCTCAAATTCACATGTTTATGGGTGAATATTTTTCCCAAACCATACTACTTCGAAGGGAATTCTTTCTCAAAAAGGTTTATATATCAACAGCTGCGGTGCTTCTCACCAAGTAAGTTGTTATTGTTAATCAATTTTTGAGTATTTTACCAGTCTATTACCCTTCCTTTAAGGTACAACTTCAGATGCTTTTCCCCCAAACAAATTAATTTTTCCCTGAACAATATTACTTTACAATATCTTAAGACGATTGGGAGGGTCCCTCTGTAAGAGAAGACGGCCAGCATTTTCACATACTCCAAAACAGCAGACGACCAATTCGACGACCAATTACATCCACAAACTGCTGCAGCTGATGTAAGCTTCAAGAGTTAACCTGCATATGGGTTATGCAAATAGCTCTTTGAGTCTATCTTATAGAAACAGTCAGTAATTTTCAAGGAGGATACCGTGCATAATTCATAACAACAAAAAAAACACACGCACTTGGTACTTAAGCCCCCCCCCCCCACACACACACACAGAGGGCGGCTTCTTTAGCACTTGGCCCCGCTACCCCATTTCCCCAGCTACACCACTGGATACATTTGGATACATTGACCCATTTGGTTTGACACATTGACCTACTTTCGTAAGATCGGACCTGTCAATATCTGAAATATCGAGCTCAACCTGAATCGGTGTGAAACAAGAGATGGGTATAATAATTATTACGAGGAACGTATCTTCACTCTAAAACACAAACACACAAGTTTCTACGACGCCAGTCCGTGTCTCAACACTGTTCCAATGTTCTGTTTCCCATGGCAACGAATACAAACAAACCAGAGATTTAATGAAGTATCACTACAACCCAGTCCCATTGATCCGGACCCGAGACGCCGTGTAAATCCGACAGACCCATCGATAAGCCCAGAGACTTAGCCGGTATGTTTAAGCCAATTAGAGGATATTTAGCGCGAGGAAAATTGTCAAAATAGAACTGTAGCAGCTAATAAGACTGGCGATCCCTCTCGAGAGCCAATAAAGGATACACGTTGGCCGACAGATAAAGCTCGGGAAGGTTGTTAAACCCATTTGCATTCAGCGAGATTTGCAAATCACTCGGGAAACAAGTCAAGCTTCCATGGCTCGATATTAAATTAGTGCAGCGCTTAGAGCCGATGTTGAATCTCTTTAATTCGGTCGTGTGTTGGGCAGAGTGGCGTAACCAAACATTTTCATTTTGGGGAAGGCAAGCGGGGGCCATGACATAATTTGGGATGGAGTATTTAATGTATCGAACCATTCATTTGTGAAATCATTGATCTCAAGGGGGAGGGGGTTCTGAATGGGTGGGGAGGGGGTGCTGAATGGGTGGGGAGGGGGTGCTGAAGGTGGGAGGGTGCTGAATGGGTGGGAGGGGGTGCTGAATGGGTGGGGAGGGGTGCTGAATGGGTGGGGAGGGGGTGCTGAATGGGTGGGGAGGGGGTGCTGAATGGGTGGGGAGGGGGTGCTGAATGGGTGGGAGGGTGCTGAATGGGTGGGAGGGGTGCTGAATGGGTGGGGAGGGGTGCTGAATGGTGGGGAGGGGGTTCTGAATGGGTGGGGAGGGGGTGCTGAATGGGTGGGAGGGGGATTAACCGCCCCGCCCCCTTCTGGTTATGCCACTGGTTGGGTAGGCCAATGTACTTAAAGGTGAATTCTCTTGCAAGCAGCAAGTCAACCCCCGTCAAATGACTTCCGATAATCTACATCACTCTGGAACAATGCCAGCTTCCCTGATTTAATTACATTGGTTAATTTATTCCAAACACCCATACAGCACAATGATCGCACAAAACAGGATGACTAGGACACGAGAAGAAGCTATCAGTTTCAGACGTGGAAGAGAAAACCCTGAAGAGGGAAAACACACGCAATCACGTAGGGACTGGAGACCCGACCCACGGGCACGGCTCCGGTCTGATATGGGATTCGAACCGGGGTCCACAGAGGTGAAGGGGAAGGGGGAACCATCGAACAAGCATACTCCCTGTGTTGTGATACACTGGTGCTGGTGATTCTAACCGACATTGTGACAACATAAATATTCAGCTATATACATGTACTTTCAAATTCCTGCATATCAGGACCGTGATCAGATAGATAAGCACACAGTTTTTGTTTACATGTAAACACTAAACGCAGCAGAAGAACACAAGATCGACGACAACAATAACAATAACAACAACAACAACACCCCCTCACTGGTTCGATGTCTGTAGCAAATTGTAAGGTCGGTGCATAGTAGCCCGAACATCTGACGTCACACCTCGAGGCTCGTGTTTTTTACGCCAGAGACCGGCTTTGAGCGTTTGGAGGAATCCTGACAAACGCACCTTTGACCTCGCATCCATTGCGGTCTTGCAGAAAGGGGGACCAGTTGAACAGGGGACCAGTAGCAGTGACCATCTCTTTGACTAATAGTAATAGACCGGTGCCTGTCCTTATCCGTGCGGATGAGGACGGCGTACCAGTCTAGGTGCATAGAAACGTCTTCGCGCACATCATGCTGTGGTAAGATAAACAACCTAGAGGGCGTTCCCAGGGCCGGCAGATCCTGTGTAAATAACAACGCCGCTTGTCGATGTCATTCATTCTGAATGAAATAACTGCCGTTTGTTTTACAGCTGTATCTATTAATGTCAATACAATTTCCAAGAGAGCCAGCGTCACCCCGTGGTCTTATAACCCGATGCCAAAAACAAGAAGATTTCACATTAAACATGCAGCTATAGTTGTTTGTGAACTTTGCAAACTTCTAAAACGTCTGACACTATGCGTGAGTTCTGTTTCGTCAGAATAATTTAACAGAAACTGCAGAGTAACTTGTTATAAGAACCGCTGATTTTAATCATCTTAAATGGTTCAGAAGAAACTACTTTTTTGTTTCAATCTAAAGAGCGTTTTAAAAGTGTATTCAATTCACACTCTGCGAACTCGATAAGTATCTGAATCTGAATCATAATTTTAGTCGGCAAAGCTTCCTTAGTCTTGTTTGCACGTCCATAATAGGGTCATAAGATTTGTCCTAAAATAATGCAGAGTGCGATAGTAGTGGGTTGCCATCATCAATGATGCTTGGTGGGATGAGGTTGCTCCAATGTTTGATTGTTCCTTGGAATGAAACCTTTTTTAGAAGATTCCAGTTGTAACAGTTTATGTCGCACTTCGATAATTATATTGATAAATCCGATCGCTTGCCTTTGAATTTCATTCAAGTGACGGATGTCACATTTGAGATGGGGATCCCATGGGTAAGATTAACGTTTTGTAGGCAGTTTCTTTGATAGCTTCACAGCAGTTCCATATTATGGTTGTGTCCGTGGACCCACTGGACTCAGCAAGCGGGAAGCGGGGGAGGGGGAGGTAGGGGGAGGGGGAGGTAGGGGAAGGGGGAGGTAGGGGGAGGGGGAGGTAGGGGGAGGGGAGGTAGAGGGAGGGGGTGGGGGGCTGGTCGGGGTAAACGCACCATCATTCCATTAATGGACTAGAAGTGTATGGTTGAAGCATCATCTCTCCAACACACGATATCCACGCGTGCTCGCTCCGTCGATATATATGAACCTAAACCGCCTTTTAAAAGTCCCCCAGGCACAACCAGACACCCCCTCCGTCCCCGATGAAACTTTGTGAAAACAAGTAGTAACCTAAATGTTCCCATCGACTTGGAAAGAAGATATGCAGGTGTTGGAAGGGATCGGGTTGATACGGATGAGAGATAGAATCTGTGGTAATGAATAATCAATGACAAACACTTTCCCCCACCTCTCTTTGTTTCCCGAATGAGTTTGACCAAACAAGACAGTAGTGACATTTGATGTAGCATTCCGGGTCCTATGGGGGCGGGGTTTAATCCTCCAGCGAAAGGTCCTGTTTGGTTGCAACGCCCATGTGGTACGTTGACAGTTGACGTATCGATGTTGTACACAAAGGATGCTGGCGGAGTTTTGTCTACCCCCCCCCCCCTCTCGAAGCTACAGAATCACTAGCCCATGTTTGATTGACACCCCCTCTATAGGACGCGTGGCACGGTCCAGCTTTATAGGATATCATGGCTAATGAGCTGACCAACCTACTCACGATGTGGTTAAGACAACAGCAATAGTTGACAGCGCGGTAGGGTTTTGTAAAAACCAAACAGTATGGGATACACGAGAGGCACTTAAAAGCAGTGAAAGCTTTTGGTAGTACCCAAGAAATACATTACCATAAAAACTCACTTCGTGAGGAGCACCACAGAGCTGCTGATAGTGTAAAACATTGTGAGAAAACGACTCCCTCTGAAGAAGCGTAGATTTTGAGAAAGAGGTAATTTCTCAATAAAATATTTGAATCTGAAAAAATACTTAAGTTTCAGGAATCGGAAAGCACACAATTATTCTATGCAACAAGGGTTGTTTGTTATTTCATTATTTCCTTGCAACTTTGATGACCAATTGAGCCCAAATTTGAACAGGTCTGTTATTATATGCACATGTTGGCATACACCAAGTGAGGATACTAGTCTTTGACCATTACAAAAAGTGTATCCTGCCTTTAACGAAGGCAGATGGGACAGCAATTTCGAGGCTGAACGGTTAGCTGGGTATAAAATTAACCCACTTGACACTAATGGTAATTATTAAAACAAATTGTTAGTATAAAAACTTACTTGGTAACGAGCAATGGAGAGCTGTTGATAGTATTAAACATTGTGACAAACGGCTCCCTCTGAAGTAACGTAGTTTTTGAGAAAGAAGTAATTTCTCAGTAAAATATTTGAATTGATTTTGAGACCTCACGCGTGAGGTCTCGAAATCGAAATCAAGCATCTCAAAGCACACAACTTCGTGTGACAACATGGACAAGGGTGTTTTTTCTTCCATTATTATCTCGCAACTTCGACGACCAATTGAGTTCAAATTTTCACAGGTTTATTATTTTGTGCATATGTTGAGATACACCAAGTGAGAAGACTGGCCTTTGACAATTACCAAAGGTGTCCAGTGTCTTTAACGCTGATGTTAACAGGTTTAAAGGGGTAGTTTTTGATGATGGCCGTCACCGTGTTTTGAACACAAAAAAAGTATTGCTGAAACATGTGTTTCGTAGTATTTGGACAGAAATGTGTTTCACGGTCAGTGAGTCTATGCTGTAATTCACATCGTGGACGCCATTAAACACAATATGCCCAGGACAGATGGCCGCCACGGCTATTAGGAAGCCACTCGTATACAGTTGCACATCACTGGAAACCAGATATACACGTATAGACTGACAGGGTCGCCTCCTATCGACCGTCCAGAGAGAGAACAAAATTTGGTTTCCGATCTGTCAAATGCTACGGTTCATTTGAATATTAATAGTTCAATTGACCCTGCTTCGATTTTGCAATAAAAGTACCCGATCCTATGACCGGATCGGTGTCTCATATTGCAAGAAGAAGAAGAAGAGGAAGAAAAATAGGCAGTGAAACAGAGAGAGATAGAGAGAGAATAAAATACTTTTCGTCAGAGCGTGTCTTTCCGTTGGAACAGACTGTACAAATCTTGTACGAATTCGAGCATCCGGGACCAGACTATAGTGCGTTTTACGTGTGCGCGATTGTGTTTCTGCAATTACTTTAGTTTAACGTATAGCTTATTGCTTTAAAGGTTATAACAAACTGTTGGGAAAGTAAAGTTTTGCCACAAAATATATGAATGTAAACTACATTTAACAAATCAACCTCGAAAACTCGAGAATAAGACTTGAACTTTGTTTCCGGTTCAAGCACTTATTAAAATGATTGTTCAACTGACGTTCATGTTGTCATTAAACCTGTGTAATGGTAGGCCTCGAACAGAACTCGGGCGTAATTGGCAAATGGGGTTTCAACCTAAATAAGCATCCTCGTCCCACGATTTGTATTTTGTCTTTAACAAATTGTTTTTATTATGTAAATTGAGAAAGTATTTTGTGAAAAAAAAAAAAAAAAAAAAAAAAAAAACACAATTAATTCAATTTTCAACACTTTTGAATACATTGCATTTAACAAGAAGATTTGATTTCTTGTAAAAAAATATAGTGTGCACATTCGTGATAATCGCAAAGCCGAGGACCTCAGTCATGCCATCGTGCTGTCGCTTACGGCGGCATCGACCTTTCACAGTCTCTTGGTTTGGGGAACCAGAAGTACTTTTTCGTTCAAGTGTGCCTGACAGGTGGCAATGATCGTACAGCGTGTTCAGCTCGAAAGTCTTAGTTCTACATGCAAAATGGTTGTAAGACAACATTGAAATCAAGAGCCAAACAAGAATCGTTGTCGAGAGTGTCCCTTGTCAAAATGAAGCCGGGAAGCAATGACGGTTGGGGTTACAGACAACATTACACCATAATAATAATAATAATGTTGTATTATTATTAGTGCACTATACAGGACAAGCCTGTTCGAGGGTGCGTTCTTTTCAAATATTCACCAAAAAAAATAAGAAGATAAGAAAACAAATACACAAGAAGATGTACAACAACTAAAAACAAGAATTATACAAAAGTAAAGCGTTTAAAAGATATTGTAACCAGAGACAGGCTCGACTGTTTGAGTTATGTGATGGCTATACAGTAACGAGTGTCATTTATCATTTGGAATTAACAACAAATACGATGAAGAGACACGCTAGATTAGGTGTTCATCATCTACCGGAAGAATTGTGAATAATGACGTGTGAATTTTCACACGTGTCTCGTCAATTTCAAGCTCATGTCCGTGAGCCGTTAGTCTCAATCAGGTAACAACAAAGTAACAGTAATCGTTATTTATTTATTTATTCGTGCTATGAATATAAAATGCTACGATATGCACTCTTTTTTTTTCGGTTCAATCTTCTTTTGGGATGTTCTGTAAAAAAAAAAATACACTATTTTGGTTACAATAGTATTTTAAACACCACAAAATAATGAATATTAACTATTTCTTTATTTTACAACATACCGTTTCTGATGTATTCCAGCTGCTGTATTTTCGAGGCAAAATGTATTTTATTGGCTGACTTTGTAAATTTGGGGGTACTGATTTCAAAACAATTAGGTACAACCTTTTTTCAATGGCGTCTTCAGCAGAAGACCAGTGACCATATTCTATTTTATTTTGTCCTATATTTCTAACTGCAAAAAAAAAATAATGGTTGACCCACATTTGAAAAAAAAAAAAAAAAAAAAAAACAGCAGTCAGATAATAGGATTTCCTTCTGCACGAGTTTCTCTCCACATCATCTTTAATGAAATTTGCTATGGCGGTGAACCAATGACAATTTTAAGTGCAGAAACGTCTTTGTTAAGTTGATTTCCGAGCCGGGGAAAATCAAGCTCCTTCTACTTATTAACCCATTCGATACCAAGTTATGCATTCCTTTACCCAAAGCCGCAACGGACAGCGCGAGAAATGCTTCTTAATTGTTGATTAGACATCCTGGTCTACGTGGTATTTCAAACGCTTTTCCACATGTGCATGGCTGATTTCTACTTATGCGCAGTGTTTTCATACGGGGTCCTTGAAATGCCATCCAACCTATCACATGATAAAGCTATCTTATAGAGGGAAAAATACATATTGTCATTAAAATAATGTACACGTTGGAAATCCGAAACCCTGATGAAAAACACGTCGTCAGTTTCCTTTGTGTTGTACTTCTTTGCAACTGATATTGTAAGTTTTTTTCTGCTCGGACATAATTTTCCTGTCCATTCCTGTGACGAAGCAATAAGTTTCCGTTTGCATCCATTCCATCAGTTACAGTTGATTTCTTTTGAATCCAGAGTACTTTTTTGTCCACAATTAAAACAAGAAAAACAAAGAGAGAGAAAAAAAGCTTCTATATAATACGCACAAATTACAGGTAAGTCTCAGAGCGATTTAGGAAAGTCAAGAGAGAGACACAGCTATTTCCCCTTTCGTCCTTTATTACTCCTTTCCTATCCAATTGTAAGATATAGATTTGTTTTGCTTAGAACAAACTAAACACCCTAAGCTCGATTGAATGGTCATGGTCTAAAGGTTCCACTTTAAACTATAGGAAATTAGGTCCATCGATTAACTTCATGTCTCTGATCAAAGTGTATTGATCCACCGTTCTCAACATTTTAAACAAATACGCCAATACAGTACTCTTGTCTCACTCCGGTAATTGCGCACCACAAAGTACAACCACTTTAAATAGCTGTGTGCAAAGCGATCGATATTCACAATAAACGCCTCGAACAAACACACACCAACGGCCCCCCTGCTTTGGGAACTCGTATGACCTGCCTTTTCCAATTTAAAAAAGAGAGTAAGAAGGTGCATTTTATAGATTGTCCAGCACCTGGGAACAACCCTCTCGATTAGGATGATTAAATAGCGAACTAGGTGACATATCGACCCCGAATAGTGTATCTATATAGAAGCTAATCTTCAGCTACAGAAAAGGCCGATGTCCGGTTACAATAGGGCCAATTGCTCAATAATTGCTAGATGCACTCTACAGCTCAAAGCGAAAACTCGAAATCATTTCACTTGTGCTTCTTCCTCCTGTACTATTGTCTTTGTGTTATTTTTTCTTCTTCTTATATTATAGAACGATTGCACATGACGTCATTGACCACCATCTTTTTATGAAAAGCAATGGAAACGTGCACGCGCTGCGCACAACTCTCATCCAATGATGGCCTTTCACGTGGGCACGTGGGCAACGATGGCGGCCAATGCAAGGGTCTGTTGTCTTATTGTTATTTTTAACAAACAATCTTTTACCAATTTCTTGTCCTCTTGTTGTATAATAATGTAAAACAAGATCTTGAATGGGGAGTTCTGCAAGGGTCTTGTAATTTTTTTATGAATTGTGGTATTTCCTAGCTTTTTACCAACGTATTTGTGGTATTATTGTGATTTTCCTGTTTTTTTTTTTAGCTTTTGTTATCATTGTCCTTTGTTGTTGTTTATTTAATTAGTTCACGGCTGCTATGCGCTTGTGTGCGTTGCATGGAATGGGCGCAATACAAATCAATAAATTATTTTTTTCGGCTTATTATTATTCAAGTTAAACCTTTCACAAAAGTTAAACGATTCGTTTGAAAATTAACAGCGGAAGTGTGATAAATAATAACACAAAGAAGACTACTGGGAATTCACCGGGACGATTAATTCCTTTTTGCAGGGTGCTCTCCTCTGCCGTGAATTTTGTATAATTATTCCAACCTCAACTACCGGAATTGCATTTGTGGAGGAAAGGAAAGGCATAGTTATCATGTCTGACAGTACAGTCACCATGCTTGCAGGAGCAAGCGCTCGATACAAAAAAAGAACGTAAATCATGCGCGTGAACAAAACTGACATTTTACGAGAAAAAAGCCTCGGACATAATAATGTTATTCAACCAAGAAGGAATATTGGTCTCGAAGGATGTTCAGGGTCGAGGTTACATAAAAGAAAAACTTTCGAAACCCGACTTGACTTTACGAAGTTCTAATTCCGGATAAATGTATTCACAATTATGAATTTGCAGAGAGGCATTTGTACACGGCTATCGTATAAATTTAATCTTGCAGATGCACAAAAATGCACAACTTTTATACGGACGTAAACTGCCACGAGCACCACAAAATGACCCCCCCCCCTCCAAGCGCCCCCTGTTGACTGTAGGCTCATTTTGGGAGAGTGCGTTTACGAGCCACTAGTGGAAGTGCTACTGGCTTTACCCTGTATCATGGGCAGCTAAAAAAAAAAAATTGCGCGACGCTGTCCATTCGCGCAGCAATAAACAAACATGCGTAGGCCAACGGAACCGAGGCCTTTATTGAATTGTCACTAGGCCTACTCAATTGAAATTCAAAAACGCCGACAGCGTTTCTATTTTGATGGTGTTTATTTTCAAAAAAATAAATATTATTGCCAAGGCCGCCGGAAAAAGCTAACTCCATCACGGCCTGATTTTCGAGAAGACCACGCTCTATTACTCATCGAGCAAGCGATCGCATCCAGGCACCCTGGCGAATGGCGATGCACATATGATTTCGTCATGGTTTAATCAAATCAAAGAGCCATATCTAATAACATCTTACAATATAGCGTCGGTGTTTCTGAACACAGAGTTTATAACGGAATTACGCCATTAAAATGAATGCTGTAATAAGGTGAAACTACGCAGACTAATTGATTTAGGGCTGACATAATTACTACCTTGGGTTATACAAATTTACAATCAAAACTAAAATTCATACAACAATGGTCCATTAAAAAACATAACTTCATACAACAATGGTTCATTAAAAAACATAACTTCATACAACGGTGGTCCATTCTTCAGACAGAATTGTGAAGACATAATTCTAAATTTTACCCTTCCTCCACAACAAAGGCGCAACCTTCATTTAAAAAGGATAGATGGATTGGAGATTGCCATGACCCTAAAATAAGCAAATGTGGGGTGGCGTTGAGCGCTGTTGTCGTTGGTTTCAAGGATGAGGTCAACATAGGTAGTTGTCAGACACCAGTATCGTCAACTTAAAAACACCAAAACCTGTGAAGTTTAAACTAGTGACGGAGAAAACGGGGGCACCCTTTTCACAGTTTTCAAACATTTTGTCTTTGGACTCGCAGGACCAAAATGAAATGTTTTTATTCGTTTCTCAGAAGCCGTATAGCCTTATGGGCAAAACTAATTTTAGGGGAAGGTTTCCCCCATATGGCAATCTTGTTGTAAGTTATGTGTAAATCTGTGAAAGTTATGCTCAATCTTACTGATGTTGTGCGCACACTTTAAATCGCTTGATGCCTGTTATTCAAGTAAACAAAGTAGTATTGAACAAATGCACATGTAGCCTGAAAATCAAAACCAAAGGATCAACACTCAACACTCCTGCATCATATTCATAGCCTTAAAGGCCCTGTGCACTATTGGTAAGATCGAAAAACACAATGTTCACAGATTCACACATAAGTTCCATGATTTAAAGTAAGTAATTGTAGAAAGGGTTCCTTAAAATATTTCTGCCTAAAATGCTATCGTTTCTGAGAAACGAGTAAAACAATAGTAATTATCGCGCGCGATAATTTGAAAAAACAGAAAACACATAAGGTCTCTTTTCACTATTTTCTCGTGACCTCGATGACCAATTGAGCTCAAACTTTTACAGGTTTGTTTGTTCATGCATATGTTGAATCACACAAAATGTGGACACTGATTTTGAGCCGTTACCAAAAGTGTACAATACCTTTAACATACGGATAATCAATCATATTGTATAAAAAGAGGGAAAAAACCCTAAACAAACAAACCTAATGTGATGGTATTGATTGGTGCTTCTGCCAAAAAGATATCAAGAGTGCCTTCTCAATTGCCCTACAACATCACAGTGAAATGGAAAACAAAACACACGGCCAGACAAAGACCAGCAAAGGTGTTCATGGAAAGCTACGTGATTCGATACGCAAATCATTTCAAGAACTGTACCCAGTATCATCATCTATCGGGACCACCCCCAAGCATAAACAAAGAATACACAAACAAATCAATTAAACTAACGCATCTCGATAAATGCAATTATTGACAAAAATATAAACAAAATAAATAAATAAACAAATGAAAACAAAACAAAAACAAAACCCATTAACAAAAAAACGAGAAAACAGTATTAGCTGTTGCATGCTGCTTTCCAACCAAATGGACCTCGGGTATATAAATTCCAAACAAAATAGTATGTGGCCTGCGTTTCTACTCTAGCAAAGTCAGAGGCTAAAACGATGATAGCCTTCGAGAAAGACTCTGCTAGGGTCAAAATGTCAGGCAACTAACTGTTTTTTGCATAAAAATCAAACAAACAAACAAAAAACTAAAAAACCGAAAGCTGGTGAGAGTATTTCCTGAAGCAGACACAATTTGATTACGCGTGGAATATACCACAAGTGTTAATTCATTCAACTAGCGATGCATTCCCAATCGCGAGCCTTCGTCTTTATAAACACATTTCGCCGATTGATCTCACGCAAATTGTGCAGCAAAAAAAATTGTGGACTATTAGTAATTCACTTAACGCATCTCTCTGGCGCCGACGTCAAAATCTTCCCCGAGTTCTGCCCGTTGTTTTGACGAGTGATAAGTCAATATATAACATGCGTCTGAATTGCAAAATAACAAGGATGATCCATTGTATGCGTGTTGCAATTGCTGTTGCACTTGCAGAATCATGCACATAGGAAAAAACCCCGCAACGAACTGAATTGTATCGATAATTCCCATCGAAATCAATACCAATCATTGTGAGCGAAACATGGCAATCAAGGAAAATGTCTAGCTCGAAGGAACACGTCCAAAATGACACGCTATCATCGTTGGAGGCCCTACTATATTGCAAAAAAAAAATAAAAAATGCAGAACCCCAAAGTCAAACTTGTGAAAAACGACCAACAACTTATACCGATGGGACTTTTGCGTGAGCACGAAAACGCTTTGAAAATAACAGTCAATCAATAAAAAGAGGTAAAGTTGAGACCCCCCCCCCCGCCCCCTCCGCATGTTAATGTGACAAGTTATTGGGTTACACCTAAAAGAATTATGCATTGTTGGCAAGTACATGTAGTTCAATCTCTGATTCACGAGGACTCGTCCGCCCCGAACCCAGGAGCTGTGGAGATACGGGTTAAACCCCGAAGTGCAAATTAAATCTCGCCATTTCGTGAAAATAAAATAAATGACGCCAACCCCAATTTAGTAAACGGGAATGCAAGGAGGCGTCCACCAATTAGATTACGAGCCGCATGTACAACTGCCACAGGACCGATCCCACAGTTGTAATGAAATATTTGGACGGTGGGTTACAGATAACATGACGGCACGCACGAAATCAATTGTACGAAGTCAAACCCTTGGCCGGGTCGCGATGTGTATTGTACACACACATTTTCATCATTTTCATCCGTACTCCTTTTCATGTAAAACAACATGCATTTCAGTCGTACCGATCCACGGAAGAACCACTGCTGCAACGATAAAGCGCAGATGAACAGTGCCGAAACTAGCCTACAAATTTGAGGGGTAATGGGGATGCTCAACTTCTCTTCTAAGGGGGGCACTTCTGGCCGATTATAACTGTAGTTTCCATTCTTAATATGCCGTTTACTATTTTTATATACAAGATAATCTGACGTGGGTGTAAAAACAAATACACTGTCTGCGTGTAAAATGTAAAAAAAAAAAAAAAAACACATTGGACTATTTTAAATCCTAATCAAGCTTATGAAGTGTAAAATTGCTCTGGTAAATCTTAATCTAAAAAGTTCAGATTTCAATCGGGGGAGGGGCATCAATTGGGTAGGAGCCCCCCCCTACCCCCCCCCCCCCAAGTTAAGCCACTGCAATGAACAGATCGGGGTCAAACATTTAGATACAAAATAACAGCAATGAGGATACAATGCTACATTTATCTTTCTTTCAGTTGGAAACAAACTTAATGTCTTTCCGTTGTTTTACAGCTCATTTATAAAAAAATTAAAAAAAAGACGGCCAAGGTAAATTCAACACATGTCTGATTCGGACACCCCGGCCCACAACCAGATTCAAGTAAATCACTCTGTGTCAAGCTATACCGCAACGTTCCTATTACGCATTCCAAAACAACCAGACGACAGTTATGTAACAAGCTTTTGGACAAATATGTTTAACAATTATATATCTAGGAATATACGACTTGATCAATAAATGGATTTGAAAGAACCATGAAATACATTGACACTGTTGAAGAGGCACTCCATGCACGCCATGTGCGCGTATTATGCGGTAGCACGGGTGGTAGTGCTTTGTATGTTTTATTTACATATGATTTATTTAATTCAAATATGTTACCTGTTTACAACTCAAATAGTCCTGTGCATTTTTATGGCAACGAGCATACCAAGTTGCTTGGTCATAAATATACGAGTTACACACAAACACATGTTGCGAGAAAAACAAAATCAGTTTACAGCCCTTTTTTCTAATAACACAACACGAATCGCGCGATGTCAACTTTATATAAACATGTATTAAAGTGTTCATATGTTGTGTTCAAGGAAGCTTTGGGTAATTTGTGCCTGCGGGGAGGCCAGGCAGTGTGGATCGTTTGTGACATCATGAGTCAGATCGTCTCTTCTATAGGTTACGTTCTTTGCATTAATAGCAAATCCGAAATTCTCACTCAGAATAAGAATCCTGGTTCCAAACCAGCTCATTTACTTAACACAGATGTCCCGGTCCTCTAGGCGAGCATTGTACAGTATAAATATTAAAAGTCAACGAGCCGTCAACACATTATTTTGAAGGCTTGGTCATTACCATAGAGCAAGGGTCGTACTATAGCCGAAGGTACCCCAATAAACAGGATATTGATTGACAATAGCCCCAAAATGTGGAGCAAAATAAAACTGAGAATTCACGAGCATCTGAACGGCAACGTAGTACCTGCATTACATAACTTGGCCACTTAATGATACCTCATCGACATGATCTGAACGGCACACCCGGACAAAGTATTGAGGCTCCCTCTAAGAGCGATACATCAACCCTAAAAACTTACCATTGTTAGGTATTCCTGGATTAACCCCAAGGTGCGCTGATACTCGATCCGTAAAGTTAATCCTACAGGTAACTGCCCACTTCAATACACTGTATACTTGTGTGCGAGGGTAGTAAAAAATCCAACACCCCTAGCGATTCACTCAGTCTCAAGGTACGGTGGTGACATCTCGCAAATAGGCAGAAGTGAGAGCCAACGCCTTAAACCATGTGACGACTAGACAAAAAAAAAGGCGCATTCGGTAACTATGTTTGCTAGGAAATTGAAGCAAAATCCGCGAGCCTCTCAACCTTGCCAAGTTTTAGCGGCCCTGTACTCGGTGCAAAGCAGCCCAGCATGCGCCACTCACGGCTATAGACTGACTTGTGGATGGGCCAGCCGGCCAGATATCGAGATATCGCACGAACGGCGTTTCATCCTGTAGCCCGGGACTGCCGGGGTAGACTCCCATTGGCTGTCACCTCACAACGCGTGCCATAAAGGCCCCACCTCAGGAGGCGTTTTAATAGATTAGTATTGATTTTGTTCTTGTGCCCTGACAAGGTGATTCGGTTTGTACGACGATGGTGGGGTACAGACTACACAGGACCCGTCCATCTATGTGTGTAGAGGAAAGGAAAGTGGGGGGGGGGGGGGGGTGGTTGTAAGCCTCGTTGGCCTGGTTGCTGTGAACGCCTTCGTGTTTGCTTTGAGTCCCAAAGGGGGAACAGTTCTTAACATTTGCACACGTGATGGTTTGAAAGCTTCAAGTGAAATAAAGATGTACGTCTGAAGGAGAAACGGGTGTTGTACATCGACGGTGATTAGTATGTATTACCAATATTCAAGTGTTAGGGGAAAGCTCATTACCAATAGAGAACAGAGACCGCCGATCTTTTGTTAAATATTGGCAAAATAATAACGCAACTTATTATTTTACAAAAAAACCACATTTACCGATCGGCAATCTTTGCGTTCACCCAAAACGGCTTTAAAGAGAGGCCCCAAAGTTCAATAAAGTGATCAAAATACATTTCAAACAGATAGAAAGGTTGGGGGAGGGGGCACAATACAAGTCTCTAACCTCAGGCTAAAACCTTGTGCAATGTTTTATGTAGTGCAGTTTTTGCAGTTTCTATAGTGCAATTTTGGTCACAATCCAAAACCCTCAAGGACGTCGCATTAAAAAAAAAAAAAACAGTCTAGACATTTTGTGTCCATATATTTTTAAGATAATTTCTGAATTGTGTTGAAATTCAATCCAAACGGCATTGATATTAAACCCTTTGAGTGACACACAACCAATTCCTCCGAGGATTGTGCGGACCCACTTGTTTTTTGATGTCCAATGTCGTCACGTTTCAAATCTCGCTCTGGAAGGGTATCCGGCTATCAAATACAATTGCAGTCTGGATATTTTTTGTACACTGCAGATAACTTTCAGATCATTTCTTAATTTTGGATGGTATTTAATCCGAACGGCATTGATATTAACTTGTTGACTGACACACACAAAATTCATCTTTGGAATGTACGGATCCACCTTTTTTTTTTATGTCCGATGACGTTATGTTTCAAATTTCGCCCTGGAAGGGTTTACGGCTATCAAAGACAATGGCATTTCACACCATTTTAACGTGAGGTTAGAGACTTGTTATTCTCCTCACTTTCACGAGGACTCCATTTTTTAAAATTTTGTATGAGTGGATAAGTGAATTTTACCTTTGAACCTTTGAACTGTTAAAGAATTTCATAAAACGGCCACAGCAAAAATAAAAGTAGTTTTTTCCGTTAACCCATCAATTAACGACCCAGGTTTCGACTTTGTTTTATTTCTAAAAACAATAACTGACCGATTTATATAATTATTTGTCTGTATACTAAAACAATAAAATAAAAAAAAGACTTGACCGCGCCTTGCAAGTAATAAAATATATCTATACATGTGGTTTATTAAATTATAAATTTTAAATATCAATGAGAGATTGCGATTTTATCTCTAGTGAGTTGCAAACTAACTGTGGTTTGGGAAAGGGAACAGCGCGGCAGAAGCTGACTGCTACGGTCTGCTCGTGCAGACTGTAATAATAACATGCAACCTTATGGGGCAAAAATATTATTCTAAGACTATGCGCAGGAATAAAAAAGGGCGAGCCGCGACGTTTATAGAACATTAAACAGCAATTTAATTCATAAAGGAATACGATTATGTCGTGCTTTAGCGACGGTATCCACTGAGGTGTTCATGGCGCTTGTTCAAACAATCCTCACAGATTGGCTCCCATTGGTGCACAACGTGAAAATACAATCAACAGCAGATTGAAACCGTGCATCCAAAGACTTTGACAGTTATTAGCTTAAAGACCATGCAGTGAGGGCCGCTGTCAGCAGGCGCTGACATTATTTTAATATGTCCATTGTCTTACCCACAACGTACACACTGGTAAGCTTATGCCATGACATCCTAAGCCGGACCATGCCACACGCCCTAGAGGGGTGTCCATCAACAGGGATCGGTAGTTTGGTTGTAGGGTGGGGGGGGGGGGCAGGGCAAAACCCGCCAGCATCCTTTGCGTCCGAAAACGGTGTGTCAAGTGTCAATGGTAGATGAAACCAATGCAACTTGATTAATTAATTAAGCCCAACGATAAATGAGCTTTAATTCACCCAGGCATAACCTGAACATAAAAAACAACACACTTAGATAAAACAAATATTTAAAAAAAGGCAAAAGAAAGCCTCTTAACCTATGGAAAAAAAAAAAAACTTGCCAGCGTGTGCTGACAGCGAGCCACATGGGCGATGCAACCAAACAGGTCCCTTTGCTGCGGGGTCTTAAAGGAAATTGTATCTACGTGGTTGTCACTCAAAATTGATTATGTCTTTCTTGAGCCTTTTGCACCATACAACGTTCAAAATCGTACGTCACAATTAAACGATAAAGTGACATCTTTCAAATCATCGGTCCCAACAAGAATAACATGAAGACGAGCAAAGGCTTGCTAATCGAAACGTCGAGCGTCATACTATATCTTAAGAAAAAAAACCTCGGTAGTTCTTCTCAGAAAATATATGTTTAATTAAACACGTGGTTGTAACCCTTGGACCTATCCAGTTCTTACTTCATAGACCATGCAAAGCCTACAATCTTTATATGTGTTTGTTTATGTCGAAAGAAAATTAAGCACTCTTTAAAAAACTGCCGGGTCGGACTTGGTTTCTGGGTCCCGAGGGTCCAAACCCATTTGTGGGTCAGGCTGACGCGGAAACTCTTCGCCAGTTTGACATGGTTTGGGGTCACTTTGACGTGGTTTGGGGGGGGGTCACTTTGACATGGTTTGGGGTCACTTTGTCATGGTTTGGGGTCACTTTGACATGGTTTGGGGTCACCTTGACACAGATCCCGGGTTATAGGCATACTGACACAGAAATGGATTAGGTCACCCTTGCCTCAGAACCCCACAAGAGGCGGGGCGATCGGGGAGGAAGCAGTACAAGCCGGGGACGGGGTAGAACAAGCGGGGGGGGGGGGTCATCAAGAGGGACTGGAGGCGAGCGGGGTTGGGGATTGAAGATGTAGGCGTCTCAATCCCAGACTCAGACTTACAAAACTAGTTTACGACGCCGCATTGTTAACCATAACACCAAGCCCACGTGCGTGCAAAAAAAAAAGGAGTAAGTTCCCGAACTTGTTACATTGTGAAACTGTTATTGTTAACCCAGCAGACCGCATAGAGTCACTGTGAAACTAAACATTGTAAAACATGTAAAAAAAAAAAACAATACCAAATGCGAACACTTCCCCTCCCGGTCAACTTAACACTACTTACACATGAGTCCATGTCAGTGGACTGGAATTAGATTTCTCGAATTAAGGCACACCGGTCAAATTTAAACCGACTCGAAAATAAAGCCACAAGTGAACCGTTTTGTACCATACGGTGGGATGGTGGGGTGGGGGGAGTGGTAGTTAACACCATGTTGCTGTAAGTTTCCACACCCCTGAGATGTACAATGAAACGCGTCAGTTAAACAAAAATGTTCATGTCGCACAGCAGGCTGCAGGAACGGGGCGGGAAACTGTTAATGGAAAGTGTCAATTCGGTTAAGGGGAGGATAGTCCAGGAAGACAAAGGGAATAATAAGGCAAGAGAGAGAGAGAGAGAGAGAGAGAGAGAGAGAGAGAGAGAGAGGAGAGAGAGAGAGAGAGAGGAGAGAGAGAGAGAGAGAGAGAGAGAGAGAGAGAGAGAGAGAGAGAGAGAGAGAGAGAGAGAGAGAGAGAGAGAGAGAGAGAGAGAGGAGAGAGAGAGAGAGAGAGGAGAGAGAGAGAGAGAGAGAGGAGGAGAGAGAGAGAGAGAGAGGAGAGGGAGAAGAGAGAGAGAGAGAGAGAGAGAGAAACAAACACATTATACAAAAACAAGGATATCAATGTTCTTAAATGCCTCGATCTAGCTAGTAGGACATGCGCGCTTTATACGAATCAAGGATTATAATATCACCGGCTCAGTGCATAAGGTCCTTAATTGCAATTTTAAATCCGTTCTATAAGGATCAAATTTAAAGGGCGTTAAAGAAATAAATGCATTTGTAACAACCATATCAAAATCCACAAATAATTGTTTTCCTGTATAAAATGAGTGTTTTTTTTTTTTTTTTTTGGAGACCACTCTTGATAATGTATTTCCATCTCTACTTGACAGTTTCCATGTGCCACACTCTAAAAAAATCCCTATGTCAGAATTGACCCGGATCAGGATCCGATTGGGCCTGACCCAATTATGGGTCAGGCTGACCCGGAAACTTAGTTTGAGAAAAATATGAAACTAAGCTCGGATTTGACTCATTTCTGGGTCATTTTGACACAGATTCTGGGTCACACTGACCTTGAAATTGACCTTTGACCCGGAACTGGTTCAATTCCAACCCGTGTGTTTTTAGATTGTATGCATATATAGTTGTCGACTGTCATTAAAGTGAAACTGGTATGGTAGGTACATGCACTCGATTATGGATACAGATATTAAAATGAGAAACTCGATAGATAGCCTGATCTGCCCGAAGATGCTAAATTAATTCCATGATAAAAACACGGCTCCTCCCATACTACGCCTGCAGTATTGAATATAAACAACCAAAGCAATATAACTCAAGAATCGGCCGTCTCCTTTGCCGGGTCTCAAACTTGTGCCTTTTAAAGATGTCCGCATTTCGCCCGTGCTTATAGAGCATACTGGCATGGGGGTTGTTTCCCAGGGTTGGGAAGGGAGAAAGAGGAAAGGGAAAAAGGGGAGGGGAGGGAAAGGGGAGGGGAGGGGGAGGGGAGGGGGAAGGGTGAGGGTTGAGGGGAGTATACCCCAACCCGGAGTACATATGTATAATAATAAACCCCTATATTGATGACGTCACGGTTTATTTACTGCACATACTGTAACTGGGTAATGCATTTCCGACAGTGATGCAGGGACGCAGTAGTTTCTCATTCTTCTGCAAAGCGGTAAAAAAAAAACTGTTAACGTCATCAGCACTAAAGGTCTATCCAAATTGAAGACATTCTTGGGGAAAAAAAGCCGGTGTGAACAAAATGATGACGACAAAAACAAAATGTATGATATCTAAATGTAAACGCCACTGTGCCAATCCAAAGTAACAAGTGTTCCCTTTTTGGATGAACGCGCATACCTTTAAGTTAGACCTATGCCTTGTAGCTTTTACTCGGTTCTCTAGCCTCTTTCGCCTCGGGGATATTGCAGCCAGATTCGTCTACCGTGATAATTGATACAGTGCATTTTCACGCCGAGCTCGCTTTTTTCCCGCTAACAACCTCGAATGCAATGTTTCGCCATATTGCTTTATCGCTGGGGGAGGATTGGGAAACAGAACCTGGCTGGGAAAACTGGGAATCGCGCCGCACAGTGATGGGGCCCGAATACGAATTGCATGAAGGGAGTATAACTAGATTGTTAATGCTCGCGAGAGCAGGGGGACTTGTTTCCTTCGACAGTCACTGTATGGGTACATCAAGTCCAACTTATCACGTGGTACTCGGATTAATGGGACTCTCTAGTCCAGTCTCGAGCTTCTTGTTTACGTTTCTTTGAGTAGTCTGAGTGATCGCTATTCAAGTTACACATCATGCATTATCTCTACGTATTCAAAGAAGAACTCATTCTACTTAAAGGGGATGTTAAACTAGCGGTTGAATAGACCCTTCCCTTGTAACATGTACATTTAACATCGCGCGTGTGCACTCTCTCTACTTGGTGGCAAAATGTGTGAACTTCGCGCCTTTTTTTGTATGGGACTCATCGTGGTGTGACGCACACGCGTTTGTGCGTCTGTCTTGTGCACAACTAGACTGGTCCGCTGTCCTTATCCGCAAGGATAAGGACATGCACCGGTCTTTTAAGCAAAGAGATGGTCACAGCTAGACTGGCCCCCTGTCCGACTGGTCCCCTATCCGCAAGACCCGCAATGGGATGCGAGGTCAAAGGTGCGTTTGTCAGGATTCCTCCAAACACTCGAAGCCGGTCTCTGGCGTAAAACACGAGCCTCGAAGTGATGGTGTTCGGGCTCATTGATCTCCAGTATAATGTAGATCAATGTTCGGGCTAGTGCATGCTAGCAAGCGTGTACGCGCCTGGCACATATAATTCATTGACCTCAGTGAGGGCGATGTTTTTGCTTGTGACATCATATACATGACGTCTACTAATCATTGTTAATTTTACTCTGTACATGTACACACGATACGAGACTGGAGGGGCAAATGTTTGTAACGTCACTCTTCTTATACACTGCACTATCGTGATCGTACCAATATTTCACTGCATTATGGGTTTCCGTTCGGTATACACCACTAGGCCTAAAGCCGTCTGTATCTGTTTATAATAATAAGTACACACAATATCAAAGCCTGTCTCTCTATTACAGTTTTGATGATTGATAACTATGCCACTCACGGTACTAGTCATTGCCTGTACTTCGTACAGCTCTTCCGCAACCCCATTCATCTGAACAAGTCGTTCCTCAAAACAAAACCTTACATATCAACATTGAGTACAACGTGCAGTTGAAGTCATTCCACAGTATTCGCATTGCAGCGAACATGCACTACACTAAATTACAGACAGTTGTTGTTCTGCAACACGATTTACGGAGTTTAGGTTGAAGGAAACTAACAAAACCGACAAAATGCAGCTGCAGACGTGGTATCCGCGCGATAAGTTGACCCCTTTCCTTACCACCATAGGCGACTTTAGTCGACTGCACTAATATACCCCACTCTTCCTTACCGTTGGCGACTTTGAGTCGACCAAGCTTACAGCAAAAAAAAAAAAGCTTTCCAGCCCGAGCACGAAGGCATTTTGTAATAAAGCTGCAGTTGTGTGCATGTTCACCCGCCGATACCCAAGCTTGCTGTCATTGGGAAGAGAAAAGTGGGGTCTCCACAATAATGGTAAAATAAAATCAAAACGCTACTTTTCAATCTCTTCAAGTTTTTTTTTTTTTTTTTTTTTTTTGCGATAACAGTGGTGGCAACACATTTGAAACGTTAAAACCTGTATATTGCACCACTCCCTTTTTCCAGTAACACCATACTGCATGGTAACACGACGTCCACAGTTATGCCCCCCATACACACCCAGATAATTAGTCTGAATTCCGCTTGGGCGGGTTGTGGCAGTGATACACAATAATTCGATTTCCACTCGAACCGTTCGAGTCAGTTTTCTCCGTATATACATCTTCCAGCAGACCCTCGTATAAATTGTCTGCGGCTATTCCGCACATCAAGCTCACTGCCGCGTCTTGATTTTGGTAATTCCAGCCCACGGTAGCGTGTTGTTTCGACCAGCGTGGCCGTGCCCGGTCCATTAATCCAGCGGATTGATATGCAGGCAGGACGGCGAGGAGGGATAACCCAAGCGCGCCCAAATCCCGATTTATTTATAATTCACGCATCGACACCTTCACTGCGTAACATCATCGGCACATTATTACACGCATAACTTTTTTATTTTATTTTTAAATTTTTTTTTGGCCGGGATATTTTGAGATAAAAGAGGCGAGGAATGCAACCCTTACACTGTCAATCTTGAAAGGTAAAAACATATACAGTTCCTTATCAACAGTCTGCGAAACTCTCAACCGGATAACAAAAAAAAAAAATACAAAATCGCGTGCACATTTCGATCGAGTTTGTTTCAACATCGCCGCATGAGTTTGGCGCCACTTTCCGAGGACTGTTTTCTACAGTCGCCCAGCTTACCTTTGTATTCCACACACACAGGGCTAAGGGAAGTTGGGAATTTGATTGGAATCGTATGCAGTGTTGTTATTCCCTCACGGCCGAGCTGGGACTGAATATCGAGCAGAACGTACGTTAACTGAATCTCACGATCGACGTCACGAGCAAAGAGTCAATCTGGAAGCGGTGAACCACATAAGGGGCATTATGGACCCATGACGAACTAAATCCGAGACCAATGCACCTCCCCAAAAATAGCAAAGACTATCAAAAACTGAAAATGCCACAAAAGGGCAAAAGCACGCAGCTAGCCTGAATAGTGCCAAATCCACGGTGCGAATTAACAGGGGGAAAAAAAGTGATTCCAACGCGTAGCTCGTGTTAAGTTGTGCATCAGCACGACCTGACTGTGATAGACGTCAAGGATGCTGGCACTTCGAAGCAGTCTAAATCAAATGAGAGCATCTCTCCCCATCACGTTAACCTTTTAATGTTGGTTGAGTATTGCTAGATCAAAGCGAAGTTAAAAAGGTTAGCATGTGCACACCGTGTTAACATGGAGAGGTTCAATGTATCGCCCGTTAATACCAAACCTTCAAAAGGATACGGGACACAATAGTACAGGGATGGGGGGGGGCATTTTATAGGTCACGGATTGGGTATGGGTGTAGTAATAATCAAGCAATCTAGTTTGTCAATGCATGGCTGTGAACGCCAATACATCGCTGCCGAGTGCTTCCGTTCGCGAACATTTCAAACAGTTCCATACAAATAAAAACAAACTGTTGGTGGTGTTTACAGATGGCTTTACCTCGGAGCCATAATTCGGTAATTGCCAAAGATATTGCATAGGAAAGAGCACTGCGATCAATAGAGTAAACAATAAAATGAATATAATCATCATAAAGCCCGGCTCATACTTCCTGCGAATGCGAAAGCTCAACTCTTGCGAATTATTCGCAGCGAAAGCAGAGTTGTGACGTCAAGGTTCGCTTCGCAATTCGCATTCGCATGAAGTATGAACCGGGCTTAACTAACGGTTAAGGTTATTCATTGATTTTTGTTTTTCCTTTTTGTCTTCTTCTCCAAGTTCTTAGACTGGAGCAGGCTAGTGAGTAGAACCACAACAATAATAATTTGCCAGACTTTAATCTGCCAAGTAAGGTGGGTGACAGTGCCCCGGCCTCGGTTGACATACAGTTAATAACACCTAATGGACCCACAGTTTCGGCATAATATCAACTATTTTTCTAACCTCGATTAAAAACAGCGTATAAACAAAAAAATGCATCAAGACTTAGAGCGCCGACAGGCACCGGGGCCCGTAGGCCGTATCAACGTGTATTAATTTTATTATTCAATACACGCAGATTCCCGAAGTGAGGCCCGGCGAGACGATCGCTGGCTAGGTCCCGTATCCGTCGGTGAGGCGAAACCGGACAACTGACGGAATTAACGGCGTACCACTTTAGGCGTCGGTCGTTGTGTTTGAGTCAGGTGGGGGAGCAGTGTGAAAGAAGAAGAAGAAGAAAAAGCAGTCAATTGCAGAAGTATAGCGTAGGTGGGGATTAGCATGGGGCTGATGTTGGAGAAAGTGGCGGATTAAAAATGCTTTTTGCTGCAGTCTGTTGTAATCCTGACCTCCGCTTATCGTATAGCTCATAGCCTCAGCGGCAACAGTGTTTTTTGATTTAAAGGCAGGATATACTTGTCAAAGACCAGTATCCTCGCTTGGTGTATCCCAACATATGCATGCATACACTAACAAACCTGCACATTTTTTGGACTGGACTGTTCAACGAAGTTGAACAAAAAATCAAAACAATAATGAAGAAAGAAAGAAAACACAATTGTTGCATAGAATTGTGTGCATTCAGAATGCCTGAGAAAGGCTTCATGCCTGAAGGTTTTCTCATATTCAAATATTTTACTGAGAAATTACCTCTTTCTCCAAAAACTTCATTACTTCAGAACGGGTAGTTTCTCACAAAGTTTTATACTTCCAGCAGTTCTCATGTGCTCCTTACCAAGTCAATCGTTATGGGAATACAATTATTGAGTTATTAACAAAAGTATCCACTGCCTTCAAACTATAGCGAGCACATTGTAATGAGTTATGCCCGAAAGTAAAGTTAGAAGAAAAAACTGCTATCAATTGGAAAGTTTCTTTTATAATATACAGCCATACGATAATTAATATGCGAATAATTTAACTTTAATAATTAAACCATTGGAATATGAAACCGTTTCAAAGGCACCTCTTTAGAATTCGTCAGAGACCAATTCGAAAACATTGTGGGCTACATTCTGTGCATGCTCAATACATTTCTATTCTACCCGTTTGGAACAATTTCGGGTTGGTCGCAAATTAAGCGTCTCACACACAACATAACTGATGTCTGGGCCTATAGATAATATTTATGCGTATCCACCTGTTTCTACGGGTTCGGTAACCAGTAATCACCTCGATCCAAAAATAAAGGGCCCAGGGGTCGATTTCACAAAACTCTTCCTAAATTAGGACTGGTCCTCTAGAGCAATAGCTAATTAGAAGATTAGGACTAGTCCTAATTAGCATTGCCTAGGACTAGTCCTATTCTTTAGCATTGCCTAGGACTAGTCCTAAGTTAGGAAGAGTTTTGTGAAACCGCCATCAGGACTCTTGTTCTAGTCGAAGGGGGCAATACGGTTGTCACCCTTGACAAATCGCAGCCGCCCCGCCAGCCACCATTTAAACACGTCACTAGCAAACACATTCAATGAATCTTCGGCAAGTGATGGAACACACCACCTACGCCTAAGCTTCCCCCGGATGAATATTTCAATCACCTGAACATTTAATAAATCTTGGGCGTCCAGTTTAAATAAAACACCGTACTGAGACCCGAGCAACCAAAAAAAAAAAAAGGAAAAGAAAAAGGGAATTCAAAAAGGCCGACATGTTTTGACCTTGAGGGTATGTTTACAACAGCTTCGCCGACGTGCCTAAATCGTTTCACTTAAAGCTTTGTAAAACCAAAGAGACTGATGAGTCCTGGCTGTACACTTGTTACGGCATCCAAGATTGCGCTGTCGGCGTGCGCCCTAATATGTGTTATTACAAGAAAACTGCTCGCTTCGTTTTATCTTCTTTGTTTTGTTTTTTTACATCCGCTCGTCACAACCGACGTCACATAACACATTAAGATACACAACTTCGGATTTCCCAGACACCATTTTAATCAAGGGGAATGGGTGTTTATTTGTTGCTAAGCTAAGGCCATTATTATAACAACACAAACCCCTACTCAATATCAGGACGCGTGTGTTGAGTGCAATTCGTTGTAAATCTCACTGAAGGGAGAGATGCTTTCAGTACGACTGAAAATTAAGAGTTCGTCTTTTAGGGGGTGAAAAGTGTCTGATTTACAAGCTTTATCGGATCCAGCGAACGTAAATTACAGGGAAGCGATACATATTGGAAGTGTCCCCAAGCCGTTTATTACTCCATGTTTCCCCCCATGTACTCCTCATGGGGTAATTATTGGCTTCTATACAACTGTACAGATGCGATTGAAGACTTTATGGAGTGTTCAAGCACAGCTCGGTTTCCTCCCTGATTAAGCGTCCCGACAAAAAAAAAAAGCCAAATACACCATGTGTTGTCTTCTCACAATGATTATTTACTACCTTGACCTACTTTGACGTTAATGAAAAAGAAGAATCCCTCATCGGTGGTTCCAAACCTCCATGAATGAATGCATATAAGTACACTCTTCATGTTTGTATGATCTACAAACTCGAACGTTTCATCAACTTAAACAAGTCGCAGGAGTTGGATATTTGGGGGGGGGGGAATTTAACATTATTCATTGCATTATCTAAAGGTGTTTACCCATCACACTATGACTTAAGAGATTTGCAAGTCAAATTCTCACCCTTGACCCCTCTTGCGATGTGCGCATGAGAGCCTTTAAATTTTACGCAGCACGACACTGTCACAAAGTTAAATCGGTTTAAAGGTGAGGAATGGTTGACAAGAATCGTATTTAAATATTAAAACCTTGCCCGTTTCCTTTTTTAACCGTCGCCAGGGGAATTGATCACAGTTTTGTTGTTGTCAGAACTTTGAAGGTAAACCAATTGTACTCAAAACCGATTGCCACATTGCGTGAAACAAACGAGTGAAAGGTAAAAAACTATAAGCAACGAATTTGTGAGGAATTAACACTGAAAGTCCTTTCTTGTACTAAGACAAGATCTGTCAGTGTTATAATGGAAGCTCGTCATTAAACAACATGATATAAAGACAAGATGACACTCGATGCGTCGTTTTCATGTGAATCGAAGGTGGGCGAGTTCCTGACATTTCGACCAAGAGAGCACTGGTTGAAACGTCGGGAACTACAGTCTTAGTTTCTGAAGATCAACATATAAACACTGGTCGAAACGTCGGAATATAGTTTTAGTTCTGAAGATCAACATATAGAACACTGGTCGAACGTCGGGAACTACAGTCTTAGTTTCTGAAGATCAACATATAGAACACTGGTCGAAACGTCGGAACTACAGTCTTAGTTTCTGAAGATCACATATAGAACACTGGTCGAAACGTCGGGAACTACGTCTATTTCTGAGATAAACATATAGAACACTGGTCGAAACGTCGGGAACTACAGTCTTAGTTTCTGAAGATCAACATATAGAACACTGGTCGAAACGTCGGGAACTCGCCCGCCCTACGATTCACATGAAAACGACACATCGATATTGCACATTTCTGCCGGGTTTCTTGTGCACAGGGAACCTGGCAGAAATCTGTCATTAACAAGTATGGACACCATTGGTCCTTCCTGTCTCCGGTCGGTTATAGTCAAACCACATAAGGCTGCACCGAAATCGAATTAGGACATATACATGGTGCTTATCAAGAAGTTGCTTCACTGTTAATCAACGATACCGTTTGTAACACTAACACAGCCCCCTCTTCACCCTAATCAAATTGTCCACTCTCAGTGAGCGGATTCCGTATCTTTTTAATTGAGAAGCAATTGTATTGGTGGCCGAGAAAAGTCACTGAGTTTTCACTAATTCAGCAGGTGCGCCGCGCCATTATAGATTGCGAGTCTTCGTCTAGATTGGACTATTTGATAAGAGCAACGCTCAGCGAGCCCGCGCCCTAACAAGTTATTACAATCGTTGGAAAGTCGACATGAGCGACCCGTACGGGAATAATAATAATAAACCTTAATCACACAGCCCCTAAATCAGACCTCCGGACACTGCAACATTGCATTTATATTGAAAAGATGTTGCTGCTCCCGTAATTGCAAAAGTAATACACTTCACACGTCACCCGAAGGAATGTACTCCACTGGACAATCTTTCCATGTGATGGCAAAATGTGAAGTCCTCCAACAACTTATCGTATACTTATTTACTTTCGCTTGCGAGACAATTATTTTATATTAAGGACATCATCGTCTAAACTACACATGATTGACGCAACCGATATACTGGTAGAAACTAACTAAACATTCTTCTTCCACTCGCAATTCACAAAGTATTGCAGAGAAGGGTTGCACAGGCAAGGTTGTGATAAGCAAAGACTTGCGCCAGCTTGCCTCTGATTTAGACTGAACATACGTATGGCGAACCAGAATACAAACACGGAATCTACTGAAAGGACAGATGCGACAAGATGCGGCAAAAAGGACAGGTGCGGCAAAATGAATTGTAGGCCAAGGTGTAGGGCAAACAAACAAACAATTTAATTTCTGGACGAATGCCGCGGGTTCGGAAAAAAAAGAAGAAAAAAAAACTGCTGAGAAAAGATGATATGAACTAAAATGGATCACGACGGGAAACTATTTTCACTTAGAAATTGGGAAGATGTCGTGAGATTGTAACCCTCAAGCGAGTGAACTTGTGAGTGCAATGTGCCGTCGGTACGTTGTCAGCACATGCTGACAAGCTTATTCCATTAGAAAAGAGGCTTCGTTTTGAATTTGTTCAACACACTTATTTCTTTCTCAAACTACCTACATAGGGCCCTTTTCGAAACCACGGCTTCGGCTCCGGATTGGGCTTCAGGCCCAGTTTTCTTGTCTGAAACCCTGACCGCAAAGCATGCGTAAGTTAAAATAATTGAGGGAGCCTAGCTAGCCTCAGCCGATTTTGGAGCCGAAGCCGTGAATTCGAAAAAAGGCCATAGAGCCTTCCAATTGAGGACATTTTACTAAGTGACGATCGCCGTGTCAAAACTAGTTTTACAACAGGAGGCATTTGGTTGGAAGGCTACGCAAACTAGACTGATGTTTATGAAACAAAAAGTGGGCTGAGTGACAGTGTTTACACACCCGACTGTGAGGTGTCACTGCTCACCTTCAGAATGAAAAATGAACGACTCGAACAATAATGCTTCGAATGTGACCGATGTTACGAGGGGTAATAAATATTGTTTTTTTATGTCAACGTGGGTCAAGCCTCTCACCTCGTTGCTATATTCGTTGGCTCCTCCCTGACTGATTATTCCTTTGATGGTCAGGATTATGACGAATTCATAAACTTGCTTCCAGGCGATTGTTGAAACTTAATCAGAACAGAGTCCCCCCGGGGGGCAGACGACACATGCACCCGATCCCATACCCCCCATGGTACATCATCCCCGAAGTTATCACACACTGCCCCCGTTGATGTTCCGAGATAATAATACAACCGGGTTCTGAACACCTTGGCGGTACGCAGCTCGCAGGGAGCTCACGGCAAAAGAAAGATTACCAATCACGGACCGCGTCTTTATGAGATTCGTATCATAACCCATCAATATATATATATATATTCTTGCTCAAGTAAAAGGGAGATGTAATATTGCTTATTGGTATATCTATGCTACGGAAGCCCATCGGTGCTGTTGGGTAGATTATTTCTTGAACTCCCCTGTATTCAAATAGACAAACAAATATATATAGATAGATATATATAGCTCGACACCAGTGGGCTTCCCTATAGTGCAACTATCATAATTTCGCAGTGTCTTGTCATATTAATCCAATTCATTGGTAGTGTAAAACACCCAAAAAACCAACACACATTATCTGAATGATGGTCGCGTTAGAATTAAAACTAATTCAATTACTTGATACCCAAGGAACATGTTTAACTACACACATAATCACAAAAATGGTTATTATAGACTGGCACATTAAAAGGGCTCCATTGTCCAACTTCAGTTTTGTGAGCCACTCATTTCCCACATAGATATTAGAGTCCTTACAAAAACAAGGACAAGTTACAGGTCTCTAACAGCACACTAAAACGGGGTAAAATGCCGCAAGGTCTGTTACCCATTCCAGTGCAATTTTGGTCACAATCCAAAAACTTTCGATGACGTCACATTTCAACGTATGGTCTGTTCAATTATTTTGCGCAGATAAATTGTAGTTCATTACTGAATTTGTTTGATATCTAATCAAAACGGCATTGCATTTGACATTTGGACTGGCGAAAAAAGAAAGAAAGTGTTTTGGTAACCGAGGTTTTTTGATAAGAGACCACTGCTGACCGAAAGGTGACCACCAAACCAACAACAATCCAAAATCTTAACTCGAGCCAATGAATTGGCCGCAATCGGCTTAATAATGCAGGAGAAGTTAAAATCAGCATGTTGTATAAACAGTCATGAAAAGACAATTGCTGACCACTACATAGCCATTGGCAACAGTTTACGAATTGGTATCATTAAATAGATAGACAACGTTTAAAATGTAAAATACCGACAGTTTTTGATAGAGACCACTGCTGACCAATAGGTGACCACCGGCCAAAATATGTGTACACCCCAAATGTAGCTTAATGCATCGAAGCATTGTGTCAATTTAGGCAGCAAACCTGCTTTACAAAAATGTGGGCAATGAAGCATTGCAAATATTCATTATTTGACCAATACCAACCACAAGATGAATATTGTTCAGGGCAGGCTGGTGTCAAAGTTTAAATAGCAGTTCGTTTAAAGTCGGCCAAATTGTTCAATCGAGTGACAGAAGAAAACTGAAAAATATAGCAAGACAAAGAAGGGAAAAACAACAACAATTGCAACTGCAGCTTTGGCAGTCAGGTTGGCGTGGTGGTATCTTGACTTGCCTTCCAGCTCTGGGGACCCCAGTTCAAATCACACCGGGGAACTACGTGGATTGTTTTTTTGTTCAGTCCTTGCCTGATTGCGTGGGTTTTCCCTGGAATAATTGTTTCTCTGGGGTTTTTCCCTCCCACACATAAAACTGAAACTTCCTTCATTGTCTCCTCTCCACGGGGTTCTTGGCTATGAGTTTGCTTTCTGGCTTCACAACCAGAATCAACAAATGAAATTCTAGCATTACATTACATGATAATTTAAATCACATGGCCGTACATTTAAAAATGTCATAGGCCACGGGGTTTCCTCTATGAATTGAATTAGTAAAAGCCACGCCCACTACATTATGCTGATATCTTAACTCATAAACATATTATTTTCTGAACGCACTGTGGTGTTCACCTCGCTGTTGTTATTATAATTACTAATAGCACTATTGATTTATTGTATTAGTTTTTTATTTGATGGCGCATCATTTAGGGTGTTAAAGCAATGTAGGTCACAGATTGATTTTTGTCAACGTATAGACTATAGTGCAGACCTAAAGGCCAGATTGTCATTAAAGACACACAGTATGTCACCTATTGAGAGATCAGCAAAAGACTTCAAAATCGTCAACATTTAGCCAGGTGACGTGGGTACCAACCATGATGTTACCAACCAGATCGGTAATGCCACAACAATCACAAAATGGACACAACCAGGATCTCGAATTTCCCAAAACTCGCCTAGTGGTGAGTTTTGGAGATTCAAATTTGACATACTATTTTTCTGATTTCTAATCAACGGGAGCATTTCAGACTAAATAATTTCGCAGGATGCTTAACCCATTGCCATTAAAAAAAATAAAATAAAATAAAATGCTTCCGGAAAAAAAAAAAAACGATTTTGTTTTCTTTCTAAGTCAGGGTCAATACAAAGTATTACCCTACCTTTAGGGCATGTAGGTCAAAATGTTATATTTGTTTATAGGGTTCGTTGAAATTTTATGTCCAGTTTACATTCTTTGTTATTTTATGCTGAGATTAAATTGTACTTATTAAAGAAAAATAATGAAGAAGAAGACGAAGAAAAAGAAGAAGATAAAAAGGAGACGAGGACGAAGAAGAAGAAACGGAGAGAGAAAAAAAAAAACCTCGGCATGAAGACGTTTTCCTGTAAGAGTGTACCCGGTCTAAAGTTTCATAAGCCTCTAAGCGGACAGTACCTCGGGTCAGATTATCAATTTCACAACGGTGCTTTTTTTGTAAGATCAGATCAAGACGCTTCCTAAGGTACCTTGGTTGTGTTGTGATCAGAATGAGAAGTGACAACCGCGCAGCGAACAGTTCTGATGTGAACATGCGCCACCCAACACCTCAATATGTTTGTAAGATGCGGTTCAGTTTGGCGCAAGAGCAATAAACTGAAGCACGCATGCAGCACCAGACACCGGCTATTTGTATGAACTACGGTCTGAAGATGGCAATGGCGTCTGACCGAAACGTCGATGTGTTTACACCGCACGTGTGTTTCAACAGCCTTTATATCTAATAATGCAAGCTGGATGGCCCATAAGGTACAGTGCAAGAAACACTAACAAAACAGATCTCACAAAACAAAACAAAACCAAAAGTTGAAGAGCATCTGTGGCTTAGACCATCAACTGTCTAAACATTGTGTACACAGTGCCCGACACACACAATGTCATTTGCATTGATCTCCTCAGTCTTACATCAGGCAAGGCAACGTGCTACATGTTGATTATTCCGTTGCTGCTATTTTGTCCCACTCCGGGGTCGACCCTTAATGAAATGACTTGATGTGCCTCCAGGGATATATCTCATTCATTAAGAGCCCATGCAGGGATGTCAGTCCGTACACCTCCATATGCTCACAGCAAAATAAGAGTGGAGTTTTAAACCGTTACTAGTTAGAACCTACTACGTATAGTGATGACATAAGACGATGTAACTCGTCTTGTGAAAAAAAAAAAAAAAAAAAGAACAACAAAAATAAAAATGCCAGCCATCGATTCGATGCATTGCAGTCTAGATGGTTGCGGGTGGAGGGGGGGGGGGGGACACAAACCCCAAGTCACCCGTGACGGGGGTGGAACTTAGTACCATCCGCATTCTAAACCATTATTAACCAATGTCGAAGCCTATGTCTTTCTTGCAAGCAGACTTGAAAACGGCACAGTTCAGTTTTTGCACAACAAAAGAAGAAGAAGACATTCTACAAACACTGCTCCCAGTCATGCAGGATGTATTCAACGCACACATTGTGATGGGAGTTGGAACCACGTCCGCACTGTCTTGCATTATAAATTATAACCAACCAACGTGGCACCCAGACGTCTGGAATTTTTTACGAATCTGCGTGATTTGATTATTCCATCTGGGTATAAATCGGCACCCAAGCAAACACGCAAACACATCTGGTGGGGGTCGAACCCCAGACCGCCCGCGTTCAAAACCACTAGACCATAAGCTTGCCTAATAAACCTTTGGTGCGCAATATGTGGCATGGTGTACCCCCTCCTATTGTGTGTTCATTGTGTTCTGGTATCTCAGGAACAAGGTTTTAGACAGGATTTGGTAAAAGGGTGTCAACATTTGCTCGAAAAAAAAAAAAAAAAGGGTGTCCAAATTGTTCACTTACAATACATTTTTACGTGTCCAAAAGACCCACAGACACCCCTCTGGCTAACGATATGCTCAGGAATTCTTCAGTAGATGTGGGGGGGGGGGGTACACACACTTTTGTACACCAGAAAATTAATGTGTTAAAGTATCGGAACATTAATTGGGGGAACACCTCCTGCCACATATCGGTCAGGGTACACTATTATTGTTCATTTAGGATAACAGAACATGGACATGACAGTTATTTGTCTCACATTTATACATTTGAAACACATTTCAAGCAGAACTAGAAATGCTAGAATGGTTTGTTGGTTTAAAACAATAGCTTCAACTAAACGGATCGGAGTGTTTTGAGAAACCGAGGACGAATTTGATTTATTTTCTAAAACCATTGTTTTGAGAAAGATCACTGTACACTGGATTTACCATTTACTTTTGTTTTGTTTTGTTTATATTCTTCTTATTTGCTGGTGTATTGACATAATTTGTAAATGCTTGTAATTATTTGTTTATTTATATATTTTCATGTTTTTAATTTCATTTCCAGTACCCCCTTGTTCCCCTTTTATTACGAGTCTTTGTTTCTGTTCTTTTCAACGCTTCGTTGATGTAATTCCGTAAAACAAGGCATTGCCGAGGCCTTTCACATGCAGCGTTTTTTTATCCGGCGATCGCACGTTGTTCCGGCTGAACTACCTTCCGTGTATATTATGAACCCACAGGCAGACGATTTCCAACATCCTAACAACTGAAATGTCAACCGCTAAGCATTTTTCCCAAATCAGAAAAGAACGACGAAGCATTGGGTCGACCGCTCCCTCCACCCCCCCCCCCCCCGTCACGAACAAAAGAGGCAGAGCGAGATAACAGAAGCCAGTAATGGCCCATGAAAATTTTCCCTCGAACAATTGCCGGGCGGTATGTTTCAATCCACACATAGTGATGCAGTGGTCGTACCACTTGGCGAAATCACGGCAACAGCTAGCTATACGATTAATATCTTTACATCGGTTAATATGCCATTCATGCGGATACAAGTATACAAGGCGGTCGGGAGCTTCTGAAAAGCATAACAAACAATCGGACACGCAGGGACAAGATAACGGCTATATACTAGACACCATATGGGAATATTTCAACTTACCGGGGGAGATGTCCGTGACTTCGTCATCGTCGCTCGTTGTCCGATGGCCTGATGGAGGGTGTAAAGAAGAAAAGAAAAAATGTCCGAGTTATCCGCTGATGATACTGAAAAGGGTCATCAACTGCGAAACATGTGAGAGCAAATGTTGCTCGTAAGAATGTCCGTCACCAGCCCGCGACTATAGGGTTTAGCTGTTACACAGTGGGCACCGTGGAGTTTGATCATGGATGACCACTGTCTGGTCAAATCCCGGGCTAACCAATGTCCACCTTCTTAGTCCAGCTCAAAACAAGGGTCAATATTTGAACTTTGGATTTGCGGTGGTAGCATAGGGCACCAGCCACAACTGGGGGGTAAGGTCATCAATGTTCACGCGTAGCTTGACTGACAGTGATACCCTTTCAGAATCTCACCACCAACTGAAGCTCAGCATTATAACGTCCAAACTGCACATTCCTACACAACTGCGCAAGGTGTGCGCAGTGGTTTATCTAATCACAGCCTGCGCGAGAACGCCACCACCACCTGGTCGAGTTAGCTCTCAGGCAACACATTTTTTTTTCTCTCTTCTTCTTCAGAACCAACCGACAGCCGTTACCGCATCTCTGATTAACTCAGGATCGATCAACATGCACATTTACTCTCTCTGTTTTCCAACGAGAAAAGAGCAGATCGTTACAATGCCCGGACAGCACACAGGTTACGGGATGTTGCAGTCAAGGGGGGGGGGTGTACACGTGACGCGCTGTTAGGTATCACATTGATTCTGGATCTTCAACACGACAGGTACAGCCCTTAAACAATAAAAGTGGAATGCTATACATGCATGCGACGGCCACGGGCACAGTGACATTGATTAGTCATGCCTCGCTTCACCGCTATGCAAATTCATACTTGGGCTGATTCAACTGAAAACAGAAAAGAAGAAAAAAAAACCTTGGCACGTATCTAACTGAACCCTTTTCTTTGATTCAAATTACCGTGTTAATCTCCTACACTTTGGTGAGCAAATATTGGTTCTATTGACATTAACCGTAATTACCTGTCATTTTAGACGCGCACAAAGGTGACACATTCACGGGTGACACAAGGCACGCCTTGAACTAGTCTCTTGATTCGCGTAAATTGTAAAGGTCTAGCTTAGGCCGTCGATGCAGTTCCAGTCGAAACCAATGACACATGACTTATCCAAAGTAGAAAAAGGCGCCAAACCATATTAACCGTAAACTAAAATGCAATAAATATAGGCACTACATTATATTACATTTCAAACTACGCAATCGTCTATTGATCTTCCCCCCTCCCCCCCCCCAATTGTACGTAAAACACACAAACCAAGTGACAATTAAAATACACCACGTTGCGATCAGACGCATTAATTCGTCTCAGTGACAACTGTACCTGAATTAATTAAACGAGTGGGTGCGAATGGTTAAGTATCACTGCAACAATGAATACGTCTTGCGAGTCCTTTATTGAATTGCTAAATACAAGTGTGCCGTGATTAACAGTCATATATTCATCTACTTAGTTATCCATGCGTATCGGGTCTGGGGGAAAATCCTTATACGTTATTCGTGATGTGGAGTCTCTGTTGAAGTAGGACCAATGTAAAGGAAACGCTGCAGCGCAGAAAGACGGTTATAATGGACACACATTCTATATTGAGACGCGCTCACACATTAAAAGCAATGGCACAATCTATAACTCCCTTAAATCTGGCTGCGACAGTGTCTGTAGTTACACACTCAGCTTTTAATAATATATTTAAATTTGAGCTGCGGGAATAAATTTCCTTCGCGGAGACAGAGGGACCACACGCCACAGATGTAGCTTGCGAGTTAAAGGGAAAAATACGATCGAATCTATTGTTTAGAAGTGTTTCAGGGTATATATTTTGATTTAACATTTAAATTAACATAACAATGAACGGGGTACCTTCACACATTCCTTGTGCTTGTCGTTGTCTATCGTGGATAAGTAAAGTTTTGTTTTGCTTTACCTTTCACACCGATGTGTGTGAATCACTGTAGGTCCCTACTCGCTACTTGCACGGATCCGCCATGTGCGTGTAGAGCCTCGATCCCATGCTTCATTTGTATTGTATGTATGTATCTGTTGGATGAAAGTGTCATTACCTTATACCGTGACCATACAATAGTTACATAATGCTTCTAATCACTGCATCCTGTCCCCAATTCGAGGCTCTACACACACATGGCTGATCGTGCAAAGGGCAATCTCCGTACTTTCCCGAGTGCTGTGAACACAAAACTCAAGAAGCATATTAATCTGGCATCCGGACTAGAAAAAGTAGTGTTTTTACACACTCATTGATGTATGGATAAAACCAAATTATATCTCTATCCAGTTGGATGAGACGGTTTTGAAGACAAGAAGCATTTCTGTTAACCAAGTCGAATATAGTTATGTTAAACAGCAAGATCCGCAGCCCCCCCCCCCCCAAAAAAAAAAAAAAAAAGTCTCAAATATCGATCAGAGCAAGGGTGAAATATATTGTTTTATGTGTTTATATTTTATTTATGTTGCGTCGAAGCCAAATACAGACAGCTTCATTTATTCAAGATACTCATCAAACGAAAACAGCGAAGGACAATGTACAAAAAACAGATGCTACAGTAATGAAGTACATGCAATTACAATGAACTTCAAGTTCTTGGAATGCTACGGTCGACAAAACAACTCTATATTTCATGTTGTAAACACACCAAAAGCAAGCTCACTATGTTGCAAGTAATTTATGTGAAACCGTTTTTGAACAGATACGGTTTAAAACATACCTTTTTTCATCCTAAACAAATACCAAACCCTAAGAAAGGGTTCGTAATAATGTATAGTTTGCATTACACACAGAAAAGCGAAAATACCTTGGTCAAAGGGGCGATTTCGATGAAGTTGGGCAAACAACAATGTCTCCGGTTTCACAGATTGTGTGCTCATCGCCTAGACTCGAGTCGGTGTGTTTACTCTTACTTTTTTTTATTTGCAGTGGAACTGTTTACTCTTCAGATTTAACTGTAGATGCAGCGATATGGGTTGAGCAGGCAAAAACATTAATGTTTTGCAATATTGCTTTATTTATGTTACATTTTTTTTTTTAAATCTCTGATCTTTGAGTGTTTTATCAACATGGACAATACTTAATTACAATTTGGAAGGGACATGTCAGTAACACTGTATTTTGATTATTTACTTTATGTGCATACAAACAAAGTTTTGAAGAAATCTATTTGTCTTAAGTACTTATTATGCTTATTGAAACAAAACAAATAGTATTGATATTTCTGTGTGACTTTTTGTTTGATTACTATTATTTAAGAAGGTATTGTGGAACTTCTCCCCCTTTTTTGTCGTGTTTGGTATTCTGTTTTGTCTTTGTTCAACTTGGTCCCAACAGAGGAACTAGTAACAAGAACAACTTTACAACAGCAGGACCCCCATCAACCCAATCCGTACAAGGTTTAGTGTTAAAGTGTTACATACAAAGTGGGGACCGGTAGGACAAAAAGAGGTCCACATAATGTAGGGGCATGAACACTATGTGGACTTACACACTCCACACGTGAAATTAACAATGTTAAAACAAAAATACAGACCAAAGGAATGTTCTCAGAGTGAGTGCAGCAGAGCGGTATGTGTGTGTCTGGGTGTGTTGTGTTGCGGGGGAGGGGAGGGGGGGGGGGGGAGGGGGCAGTTTGACTGTTACTTTCAAGCTTTCAACTACAACAGGCACATGGCAAACAATACCCATGGAAGTTCAATGGTCATTAACGTTGGGTGAATGTTGTTGTTTTGTTTTTTTTCCTCCATGAAGGCCGTCGCGAGGGGAAACCAAAAACCAAGTGTGACTTTAGCCCAGAAATTGTTTGAGCTTTGTACCAGGAACCATGCACAATGCCATCAATCATCCTCGAGGTGACACTTCATTGTGTGTAACCTTTTCTTCAAATCGGCTGGAACAATCAGGGGGAGCCCACGTGTAACGCTAAACATGAACATGAATTATAATATATCTACCAATAAATGCGTGTCAGATAAGGGGCAAGGTATAACGCACAACACGAACATCACACCACAGGGTGCATTATAAACAGGAACATCACACCACAGGGTGCATTATAAACAGAAATCCGCACATCCCCACATAACTACTGTGATCCCGTGCAGAATCAAATGCTCCAATTCCATCCGTGCAGAGATAATTCAACGTAATCATTACATTCCGGTAATGGGGAGGACATGGTGAGGAATGTTACAAACTGGGCAAACTAATGATGCAGAACCTTCAAGAAATGACACCCCGTAATATCAAAATACGAAGGACACAATGTATCTGTCAAAATGGCAGGCAAATCAACGAGCAATCAAAAACACCCCTCGAAATATGCTTTCCTCAATTATCTCCTTGTTTTCCCCCGAGAGGAACGAGCTGACTTGGAGTGGTATACGAATTGTGCGAGATTGCAGAAGTTGTCATGTTGTTGCGTGGGTATAGATGTAGCGGGTATACACATTAACTTGAACCGATCCACTTTAGCATCCCTACTTTGCGCGGCGACTCAAAACTTCGTCTGGTCTCCACATCGATCACAGTGTGGACGAGTCAAACAGACTTAGTCATGATTGGATAACCTTCAGAGCTCAACATTAACCCACCCGTATGGCAGAACACCCCCCCCCCCTCCCAACAGAAAACATAAATCAATAATAATAAAAATATTATATAAAAACGAAAAATAACTAACTAAATACCTAGGAAATAAATAAATAATAATAATAATAATAATAATGCACAAAAAAAGGAATACACAAACTAAATAACAAATAATTAAATTAATAAATGAACTAAAAAAATAATAATAAAAACGATGATAATACAAAAATAATAAATAAAAAAGGACATCTGTCAATAAAACATAATAATGGTTCACATAACGGGAAAAGAGCAATGAGCTAAATAAATCATTCTTCAACTTTCCACTAGTTATACTTAAACAAACAAAAAAACTTAAACAAAACTAGGTTACATTTCGTGAGACCCACAAGCAGTTTTGAAATACACTTTTCCGTACACAATAAGGTGAACTACACCTATCAATCTTTGCACGAGCACAGACCTTTACCCCATTCGGCAAAGGTGAACAATGTTGAAATCAGAATAACCCCCAAAGTATTTCACGTGTAGTTACTTTATCCACAGTTAAAGGCCCTGTACACTATTGGTAAGATCGAAAAACACAATGTTCACAGATTCACACATAACTTACACGATTTAAAGTAAGTAATGGTAGAAAGGGTTCCTTAAAGTATTTCTGCCTAAAATGCTATCGTTTCTGAGAAACGAGTAAAACAATAGTACTTATCGCGCGCGATAGTTTGAAGAAAAAAAAACAACAGAAAACACATAATATCTCTTTTCACTATTTTCTTGTGACCTCGCTGACCAATTGAGCCCAAACTTTCACAGGTTTGTTTGTTCATGCATATGTTTAATCACACAAAATGTGGACACTGATTTTGAGCTGTGACCAAAAGTGTATAATACCTTTAAATACACTGGACACCTTTGGTAATTGCCAAATACCAGTCTTCTCACTTGGTGTATCTCAACATTATGCACAAAGTAACAAACCTGTGAAAATTTGAACTCAATTGGTGGACGAAGTTGCGAGATAATAGTGGAAGAAAAAACACCCTTGTCACACGAAATTGTGTGCTTTCAGACGCTTGATTTCGAGACCTCACGCGTGAGGTCTCAAAATCAATTCAAATATTTTACTGAGAAATTACTTCTTTCTCAAAAACTACGTTACTTCAGAGGGAGCCATTTTTCACAATGTTTTATACTATCGACAGCTCTCCATTGCTCGTTACCAAGTAAGTTGTTATGCTAACAATTATTTTGAGTAATTGCCAATAGTGTCCAATGCCTTTAACTGCTCATACGCATTGTTAGCTTCAACTTACGTGGGCAATACTGAAACGTATTATACTTTAAAAACAAACATAATAAATAAATACAATACAAAACAGGAGGGGGGAACCTATCTGTTATGCTGCAACAAAAGAAGGGTGGACATCAAAATATCTTAAACATTATTCACTTTAGGTATGATAAGCATTGCTGTATCCGTTTCGGATCGATCAGTTCGGGCACTCGCTGCTCGACAGAGTGCAAAATCTTTTACTTCTTCTTCTTCTTCTTGTTTGTTGCAAGATACAAACTTGCGTTGTGATAAGTGCAAGCTTGGTTGAGAGCATTTTTGCTCGGGGAGAAATGCCCTGCAACTCCTCTTTGTCATACTTTTTTTTTGTCCGGAAGGTTTCATTCAAACAACCGGAAACAGGTGAATTTCCACGGTTATTGATTTACTTCTTTGGCTCTTGAACAGCGAGCGCCATCGTCAAGTTGGTTTAGGTGCAAATGAGGTGGCGATCCTGTGGTTGGGGGGTTACATTTGATGAAACATGGCCACACGGACTATATACCTCTGCGAGTGAAGACGGAGCAGGTAACGAGTGAGTGTGGTGCACTTCACGTAATGCAAAAACTGTGTTAAATTTAGAAATATCCGCAGGCCATGATGGAAAGTGGGTACTCCCATTAGTCCCCGAGATCGACTGGGGCATAAGTGTAAAAAAAAAAAAAAAAAAAAAAAAAGGCTTAAAATGATGCAGAGTGAATGTCGAGATGGAGCCACTTGCATCAGAAAGGTGGATCAAGCCTCTCTGAAGTGTGTGAATTCACGTGCGTTCACACTGTACACTCGACAGGTAAATTAATGAGTTAGAGTATCAATGCATCACCCTATTATACAGGGTCTCTGGGGGTGATATCGATAGACGATAGCTATTTCAAGAGGTGTGAACGCATTCCTGTCTGTACTCCTATTAGGGTTAATCGCAGTCTCCAGCTGGTATCGCGATGCTCTCCCTTCTGATTCGATTCATTATACCACAAGACCAACACACCTAGATGGGTGGCGATTTTTTTTAAATTCCGTTCAATCAAACCTGTTTTCGTCTGTAAGTGGCGCGCGACACCCCCACCCCACCCCCACCTTTCCCCCGTGTACACTTTTTTTCAACCATCGATCTGGTCTGTAAAAGACAACCCGATCGTTCACTTTGCTTAAAGTGGTAAGGTTGACAAGAAAGTATGTTCACAGATTTACACATAACTCACATGCTACAAAGACGGTCGTGGTGGAAACTATAAGTATAGGCCCTACATATACATATAAAATAAAACATGTTTCTTTGAAATGCTATTGTATTTTAATTTATTTCATAAAAAATTAGTTCAACAATTAGTTTTTATGTTTTGAGCTCACGAGTCCAAAACTTGATGTTTGAAAGCAGTGAAGACAAAGCACCCCCTTTCACTATTTCCACGTGACTTCTATGACCGATTGAGCTAAAACTTTAACAAAACTATATAACAGGATTGGTATTTCATTTATATATTGGGTTATACAAAGTGCGGATTCTGGTCTTTGGCAAAAAAAAAAAATACTAAATGTCGTCCGCGTGCTTTAAAGGAACATTACAGAATTGGTAAGAAAAAAACTAGTAAAGTATACTTTTTGATCACAGATATACATAAAACCTACACGGTCTAATGATGATGATAGTAGAAAACATCCCTTGAAATATTTCTGTCTGAAATGCCATATTTGATGAGAAATGAGTAAACTAATTTTCCGATTGGAGTTTATCGCTCAGTGAGCGTTTGTTGAATCTGTATGATTTCATGCAAATGTGTAGTCGGTTTTTCACCATTTTCTCGTGACCCAGATGGCCGATCGATCTCAAACTTCTACAGGTGTGTCAGTTTATGTATATGGTGGATTACATAAAGTGCTTACACTGCCAGCAACTGTTTTGTTAGCAAAAAACCCAATTATGTTATGTTCCTTTAAGTACATTGTTAATTCTCAGCGAGGATATGTTAAAAATAACTGCTGACTGGTACTTGGTCACTTGGGGCGATAGCATACTTGAGTTCAATGGCGCGTTGTGCACACGGCATGCATAAACGTGAGTCTCTCTGCCTGTAACATACCAATCGTTAATTAGTTATTAGCTTCTCTGAGAGGTATCGATTCCCTACCTTTACTTATTTATGTGATTGTTTGTTTATTCATTTGTTCATTTGCTGATAAATAAACAAGCTTTACATGATGTATTTAAAGGGGCTGTATACGTTTGGTAATTGGAGCCTATACTGTTTATGTTAATCATATATCAATGTCTCCATAATCCCTGCCCACCCCTGCTCTTTCTGAATGCTTCTTGCTTTTCTCTCTCCATTCATGTATTCATGTATTTCCACTTGACTGCTCTAGTTACCCTTGTTTGCATGTATGCGTGTTGTCTTGTCATTTAGCCTTCGAGAAAGACTCTGCTAGGGTCGAAACGTCGGGCCACTAACTAATTTTGTGCATTTATACTACAGGTCCTTTTGGTTGGTAAGCAGTTTGCAACAGCTAATTTTATTTTCTCATGAATGTAGGTATATACAACAAAACTAACCTGTGTAAATTTCACTTCAAAAGGTGGAATAAATAACGGTCTGGTTCATTTTCAATGCAATGGATACTAGCATTCATTACTGTTGTTGGGTAAAGGGAACATGACCAATATGTTGTCAGCGTACACAGGTCTATGGTACGTCAGGTACAGGTGATGGGGACTGTGCATTTGCTGATACAAACATGGAATTTAGCACACTGCCAGAGTATGTCATTAGAAATATATTTTGCTACAGAGTCATTGCATATTTTGCCAACTGAAAAAAAAAAAAAAAACTATAGGTACAATAAGCAACAAGCAATGTCAGCCATTTTTTAACAATTGTTAAAATTGCTCAGGGAATGTTATTCTGCCTACATTTTTTTTTCAAAGGACGCAGCTGTGATGGCCCTGTGGCCAAATTTCTTCATCGTGGCTGACTGTGATCATACTCCATGCTTTATTCATCAAAGGCACAGTTCCCCCACAATTGTTTCCCAATCTGCCCCAATCACGAAGCACTGTAATTAGAATCGTAACGAATGAGAGCCATCTTGAAACAACAAAAAAAGCCACCATGATCAACAATTTTGTCAAAACAAGACATTTCAATTCGATATCCAGGCCTGCTACATCTTTATCCCGTCATCGAATTCTTTAAACTCTTTACCCGGTTCACGCAACAGTCGTGGATTCGGTCGAAACTTCATTCGCGATGACAACAACATGTATCCCCTTTCTGTTTTTATTGGCGAATCACAAGCCGATCACAACGTGAAGTTTTGTTGTGCTTTACAATGTAAAGGGCCTTAAGCGCAATATCTCACCACCTGAACTGTATTTCCACAATATTAATCGCAATATTGCCCGCCGGAATGCAGAGGGGTTCCTTCGATTCATTACCGGTGTATCCATCATCGGACTCCAATGAATCCTTGCTAGGTTTAGCTCCACTCTGTCTGGTTTGTATTTTTTTGAGGGAGTGAACTAACTCCAGCAGAGGAAGGAGAGTGGACTTAACATGTACGGGGCTCCCGGTTGTCTGTGTGCAAAGGCGACGTCGGATGATACAGGGGGGTCTTACGACAAAAAAATGGTCGTGACGCTTACCCACGTTCATCCACCCCGCGCACAGTCTCTGGTTAAAGGTATTGTACACTTCTGGCAACAGTTCAAAATCAGTGTCCACATTTTGTGTGATTCAATATATGCATGAACAAAAAAACCTGTGAAAGTTCGAGCTCAATTGGTCAAACAATAACAGCACCATACATCCAATATTCCACAGTTGTAATAGTCCATGGTGTATACTGCCGTTATAAAATATATTCAATTAGTAATTAAATAAGGAATGAATTTGTTTATTTATAAAAAAAAAAAAAAAAAAAAAAAAAAAAAAAAAAAAAAAAAAAAAAAAAAAAAAAAAAAAAAAAAAAAAACTCAGTATTTCTGTACATATTCATTTTTAATAATGTTTTTGTTTTGTTTGTATATTTTAATGTTATCATTTTTTCTTATGTATTTAATCTAATTTTGTTTGTTTTCGTATTTACTTATTTTTTTCTTAATAACAACAAAAATAAACAAACGAAATGAATCATTATAATTGTCGCGTCGTTTGAAAAAAAAAAGTATACAGTGTCCAAACTTGATATTGCTGTCAATGACTTTGTTCTTGTTATGCTTAATTAGTAATCATACGTTGATTGAAATCAAAACCCATCCTCATCTCGACCCACTTATCTCACTCTCTCCTCCCCCCATCATTAGTTTATAACTCAATCAAGCACTTGTCCGCACACGACCCCTTATACGACACCGGAAACTTTGAAGTGGGTGAACTCACATCGCGGACACTTCTCTCCCTCCCCCTTCTCTTTTTCGCTTCCTTTATTTCTCTCTCTCTCTCTTTTTTCCTCCCTTCCTCACACACAGCCAAATACACAAGGTCCAGCCTCCTCGTCTTCTCTTACTGAAATTGCCCGGAGGACACAAAATGGTCTCCCCATTCCAATCCTGCCGGACCCCGTGCATCTTCGATTCACCGGGAAACATCCGATAACCACTTTAATGAATGTGGATGGACGAAATCTGCACGGCGGAACCTCTTCAGTTGTCCGCGGTCGCTCGGCTTAAGACTCCCGGAGAGGACATAATTACGGGTGCATTGGCAAGCACACGCATGGAACACCTACATTTGTGCAGATAAATCAGACTCCTACATACGAGAGCTATTGCTTTTTTTTTTTTTTTTTTGAGGCACTGCAAACTGCTCATGATAACAGGTGATATGTTTTTATTAAATTTGAAGGTAACCGAAGGTTTAAATCCAACACTGCCTCGGCCAGCATATAGTTGTTCGAAACCTGTACGGGATTCATCTCAATCTAGTCCATCCGTTAATGGTGAATTACAAATAAAACTGTATTAAATTAAACTCTGCTAAGATGTTTTGAATCAATCTCTTTAAGATTTACTGAGGGAGTTTTTCACTTAAGTGGAAAACTGTAGACGTTGCTAGGGTGACCAGATTTAGCAGTCTACAACTGCAGTCGATGGACGAGAGATAGAGTGATTAAAGGGTTGAGGGGGGGGGGGGGGCTGCGCTCTTACACTAAAGTCTTCACGCCAGTAGCTCCGTGTGTTATTTCTCGTATCGGTTCCTCCTGTTGTTAAAGTCGTAAAGACAGCTGTACACAAGTCAACCTGACCACAATTTTATATCGTTACTTTACAGTGCTGCATTAACCACAATCTCAGTGCATTTAAAGGCATATTACATAATTGGTTTTTGCTAACAAAACAGTTGCTGGCAGTGTAAGCACTTTATGTAATCCACTATTATACATAAAATGACAAACCTGTAGAAGTTTGAGATCGATCGGCCATCTGGGTCACGACAAAATGGTGAAAAACCGATTACACATTTGCATGAAATCATATAGATTCAACAAATGAATAAAACGCTCACTGAGCGATAAACTCCAATCGGAAAATTAGTTTATTCATTTCTCATCTAATATGGCATTTCAGACAGAAATATTTCAAGGGATGTTTTCTACTATCATCGTCATTAGACTGTGTAAGTTTTATGCAAATCTGTGATCAAAAAGTATATTTTACAAGTTTTTTTCTTACCATTTCTGTAATGTTCCTTTAATGGTGTACCTCATAAAAACATAAGTCAATATGGCTTTTGTTGTTGTTGATGTAAATTTTGATTATTATTTTTTTTTTCGTTTACATCAATTATTATTTCCAAGTAAAGCAGTAACTCAATAAAACAACCAAAACACAGGTTTCTGTGTATATAATAAGGGAAATGAAAGATAAACCCGGGTCAAATTTCATGAAGCTAGCCTGACCAGTAAGCCGAGTGTGCAAGTGTGTTTATACCCAGTGGTCTCCAGTGGTATCTCAATCGTCTAACCATCGGACAAGTGAGCCTGCCTTTTCCCTGTGCCGTACCGTACGGTGAGGTTATGAAATCGAGACTTTCCTCAGGGATATATACCGCGTAGGCAGGTAGAATATACGCTTACATGTTGTGTGAGCATGGTGACATTTTAGCCAAAGCCCTTAAGTAAGGGAGTAACCTCGGAATTACACAAATCCCGGAAGGTCCCACTAGTTACTGGCTCCCAAGTAAGCCAACAAGTTTGATTGGCAAGGGGGATGGGGTGTAAAAAAAAAACAAAACAAAACAAAACAGAGCACAGGCCGTCAGTGAAACATCTGAAAGCCTGCTACAAAGAATGCATGGCTCTACAGTATCGCGGGGTTAGATCTGGGTACGTCTCTATGCCTGTACAATTTTTGTGCACGAGGCATACCGGTGAACATTTTTTTCATCTGCTCATCCCCCCCCCCAAAAAAAAAAAAAAAAAAATAAAATAAAAATAAAACAAAAACAAACAAACAAACAAACAACAACAAACAAACATCCACAACAAACAAAACAAACAAACAAACAAACAAACAAACAAACCCAACAAAAACAAAACAAAAAACGAAACAACAACATCAACAACAATACTGCACAACTTTGGAACCTGATCTCTTTCTTAAGCATGTGGAATAACCCAGTCTATGACATCAAGGACTTTACGTCCCCAGGGCATTGCACTTCGGAGAAAACAGTGAAATACATAACACGTGCCATGACTTGGTGTTACACCGGCCCTCACTTAAGCCCTCACAGCCGATTCCGGTTGTTACAACCAACATTAAGAACAGACATCGTCAGCTCTATATATACAAAACAAAAGACGAACAAAAACTTCTTATAGATTGCTGAGATCTGCTTGCATGTAAATTGTCTCCAGGGACACGGCCTTAGCATTAAAATCATTGCTCTTGGCTGCACAACAAGTGTCACGGTATCGACAAAGTACACGTGCTGAGCAGATATCATACCCGAGCGAACAACGGAGGTCTTCTTTCACGCTCAGCTGCCTCCCAGTAGGTTGACTTCTGAAAAAGTCTCGCACGTGGTTTCACTGGGGAGGCCACCCTCAGTTTACAGTTTAAAAACACAGCCTGCGTCCGTCTGTCTTCGGTCCAAGTTCACGAATCGTCCCTGATACGAAAACCACGGCCTCAACTCAACTCCTCTCCAATCATCTAATTCGATCCTTGCTCTTTCATGGGAAAAATCCATCTCAGGAAATTGAATCTTGCGATGAAATGCGTAATCGTGCCTTTTCTTGCCCCCGTAAGTATTCCGTTCGCCTGCGTCGCCAGCTTGCCCGCCCGTAAAAATTCAATTTAAGACCCGCTGAGGGTACCGTCAAAGGAGGGGGGAGGGCAGGGGTTTGTCGAGCAGGAATCGACATCGAAGAAAGAAAGGACAAGTGTTCAATGAACTCTATGTTTAGGGCACACGGGGACATTCATTGGAGGTTGATCCGATGTTTCGTTCCAGATCTGGTGCATAAGTGCTTTAGATCTAGGGCGGCAGAGTGTGGGAGTTGAACATGATGGGACGGATATATATGTGTCTTCCTCCAACAATGTCCAAAGTCGCTTTCCTTTTGTTTTTCAAATCTGTCAATCTGCAATCTTGCATCTGTACGTCTGCTGGTTCCAGTGAAGGGAAGTCCTCGAAATCTATCCTGAAGATTATTTATGTCCTGCTCAGGTTTTTTTTAATTCACCGAGACAAGGCTTCTTCGGAATATGGCTTATACTGCTACGGTACTACTCAGTCACCCGAAGCTGTATATAGCTTGGCGACGAGTGGGAGGTCATGCAAAACTTCAGCCACGCCCACTTCACACGAACTGGCCACAGCGAGCATCAAAATAAATTGCCCTGTAGGAAATCGTCATAGACAAGATTTACGCGATAAATCAAGAAAACCGGAGACCTGTTACTGACAGGATCAGAATTGTAAACATTCACAATATTATTTACATAAAGTCAATTACTGTCGAAGAGTTATTGTGTTTGAGCGAAGTAAACACGGCAATTAAGCTTCATGTACATTTACCACTTGAAAACTTGCAATTCCTGGACAAACGTAGGCACTTGAGACCAGAGATTGTATGTCAGTAAATACACCCAAAATATAACAAGACACTGCCCATGCACTGACAAAAGAAAGATGTTCATTTTGATTGAAGAGCGTTCAAATTTAACCGATTTGGGGCCGAGTTGCAGAACTAAGTTTCCAATCGCTTTGCATGAACGTTAATAATGTCAGCAGTCTACCGGTCAGAGGTCAGCAAAGGATATAGTTACAAATAAATGAGTAATACTAATAATAAATAAATATATGTATAAAATAAAAGAACACAAAAATACGATAAAAATAACATCATACTAATAATAAGTTCTTACACAGCGCATATCTGCTAGTAGATCAAGGCATCTTACACCATTACTATTCCTTTACATCGGGCATTCTCTTAGACCATTCCTCTAACTTTCTCAACTCCTTCAAATTGGCGCTTAAGGGGTTAGCCAACACAATACTGTATCAGCCCTCTGAGGTTCCCATCGATACACCTGGGATAGGAGAAGCATTTATAGTTAAGTGCCACACTCAAGGGCACAAGTGCCACGACGGGAGTCGAACCCGCACTCCGATGATTCAACCATTAGAACTTGGTCCGATGCAGTGGACCGCTCGGCCACGACACAGCACAATAACAAGTTTTTACACTCGTCAGATCGACATCAACATTATGTTTTTCAATTCATAAACGAGACACCAAAAGTCAGAGGTCGAGAAGGTTGATACACTATATCGAATGCACACCGAACACACACACACAAAAAAAACAGGTGGGTTTACAAAACATATATCAGCATATGCGCTACCCGATTTCATGAATACATTTTGCTGTTCCCTTAATTTTCGTTAACTTGTTGGAGCAACGATGTCACAACTTTCTAGAAACCAAACTCAACTGTGCATTAATTGACGCCGTTAAATAAGTCCAAACTGGACAACGCTTTTCCCAAAGTATCATACCGACATTAAAACCCCAAAACGGGGCACGTTGTCAGCACATACTGACATGATTTAATATGTCATTGTCTTAACCACAACGTACCCACAGGTCAGCTCATTATGACATACGATCAAAAGCTGGATCATGCCGCACGTCCTAGAGGGTTGTCAATTAACATGGGACGACAGTAGTTTTAGGTAGAAAGGGCAGGACAAAAAAACTCTGGTAGAATCTTTTGTGTACAAAATTGGTCTGTCAATTGTCAGTCAATTTTAATGGATGATGAACCGAAAAATATAAATTAACTAGCTAAGCAAACAAATAAGCTTAAAATTGATCAGGCAATACCTCGACATGTTAACAGTACAGTTATATCAAGACATGATTGAAAACGTGCAAAACAGACAATTTTAACCGTCGGAAAAAACTTGTCAGCTTGTGTGCTGACAACGGACCGCAGTTTACGTTTGTCCCAAACAGGCGCTTCGTTTTTGAGGGTTTTAACATGCAAACTAGCTGAACCTCTACTGGCAGACGCCCATTCAAGGGAGGGCTTCCCGGTGACGTCACGAATCAATTGATCATGAAGAGGGGTGGACGTCTTCAAGTTGTACAGTGTAGTGGAGCTTTGCCCGTCCGAAGTGTACTGTGGTCCCATCGTGTTGATTCAAGCGCTTCTGCCTAAAGACACAGTGGTGTGGGTTACAGTCGATTCGATATTTACCGATAGTCGTGTAAGCGCGCTGAGTAATTGTACACTGGTTGCTCTTCCGTACGAACGGCTAGTACACCCACCGATTGCGAAGCTTTACTGGGATCGATACGTCATCGATCCCGCACGTGTTGCTTACTATTTTGTTTTTTATGAAGGCGGGTAACTACACGGAAGGGCGTAACATACTGCTCTAAGACTGCGGGATATCGTAGATGGATGCACGCGCATTAGACGCCGTAAGACTGTCACGGCAAAATGGACGGTACTGATGTTTCCTCGGTCATTTTCGAAAAAAATAAGCGTCCGATTTAAGCGCCTAGTTGAGCTCCTTTTCTCGCGAAACCAAAACTTCCGCAAAAGGGTCATTCAATGTCAATGAATCTGCAATCAGTTTGGTTTTCGTCGTGCGATTAAAAACGATAGACGTTCAGTTGAACATATCACTTGAACAACATTCAGCGTTGTAAAATCCCTCCTTGCATCCAGCTAAATGGATGCTGATTTCGCATGCTAAAAGAAACACCTTGTAAGTTTAACCATAGAGGAAGGAAACCAAAACTGAATGCAACGCCACAAAGTGACGTTGAATGGCGGTTCGAACACACAAACTCTCGAGTATGGGGTGTACGCCCACCTCACCCAAAAGCCACGCACCACAAGAAAATGGTTCTGCTTAAAAATGTCCCACATGTACTCTTTGAGAACAAGGACAACCAGACTTAGGAGTCATCTCCTTCGAGTCATCTGGATTACTCTGTATGCCTAGCCAAACAGGATGAAGGAAAGACAAAACAGTGCAGACGTGTCCTGGGCTACATCGGCGTCGGTTTTGATCAAATCTCGCGAGATTAGGTTGGGTATAAAAATTATAAAAAACTTGAATTGAATGTGCTCAAACATACAACACGTGCACCAGTCGTGCAATATTTGCAGACCTGTGGAGTGAAAACATCGTAGTTGTCCCGTTTAGCAATTATTATAGCCTGAAGGGATTACGGGCAGATCTGAGAGTTACTTCTCTGAGAAAGGTGCACCCAGTGAAATAATAGAGAAAATACAGTACAACGGTCTCATGAATATTTTGTAGACCCTCAACAAATATTCTGAGAGCCAAATAAAAGGAGTACAGTGTAAAAAAAAAAAAAAAAAATTAAAAAAAAAAATAAAAAATGGGCACATTATTGACCTGGGGTTTTTGACTTCAAACTTGCAGTATTACGGATGATCTAGGCCCTAAATAAAATGGTCCTATTTGGCTAGAGGTGTATGGCCATTCCTGCCCCCATTCCCACCCCCAAGATTGATGCTCGGACGTTTGGAAATTGGCACAAGTGAAGGGATGTTTTTATCTGAAGGAATAATAAGGTTAGGAGTCCATGAATAATTTCCTCTGTTCTGTAAAACACGCATGCGAAACTTTTGAGGGTTTTCATTTTATTTTTTTGAAAATTTCCGAATGTTTAGCATTTTGCACTGTATGCTATGGGAGTTTATTTAGCGGAGTGCATCATAGAGGGGTGGGGGTGGGGATTTTTTACGTGGTAAGACATCTGAAGCTATATACGGCTCTTAGAGCAGGGCTGGGCTCACTGGCGTGTACTGCACAGTCTTGATTATATGCTCTTGCTGCTGTAATCTGAGCCAATCTATGGGCTTTGCACTCCAGGGAAGTATAAGCGATTTGAAAGGTCATGGGAGAGGGTTTCATATTTTTTCCTCGAAGCAAGATGCAGAGAAAGGGCTCCAGAGAATGTGTTGCTTTACGGATAAAGGGTGCATTACACACCATTACACACATACACACTGTTTGTGAATCCCGTAAATCGAGGACTTGTCTTTGTTCTTCCCTTGTTTGGACTTGGTTAAAACACCCATATCCCTTTTTTGTAAAAGTCCTCGATTTCAACGGGTAGACACGCTAAAACACACACATGTTAGTGAATTCCGTAAACCGAGGACTTCTCTTTGTTCTCACAAGTGTTTGGACATATCGTTTTTAGCGATGTCCTCGTCGGTTTTGTACACGGAAGCGAAGCGAGGACGTTCTCGCTCTGTCCAAACACCCGGATCCATTTCGTTAAAGTCCTCGGTTTCAACGGGTAGACACGCTCACACCACACACACACACGAGTAGGTGGAGATACAAACACACAAACAGCAACATCAACAATGAAGGCATCAACAAAAAAGGAACCACGATTCTAAATCCCAGACAGAATATTTGTCGTAGCGTCTGTTGTTTGGGAGTTATGCTGATTAAAATGAATATTGACCATTACTAAAAGTCCTTTCTACAAAGAAAGAAGCGAGCAATTACAATATGGATCGATGGCGACGGGTTTTTGGTATAGGAACTTGTGTTGTGTTAATATAGGTTTGTATGTATTCGAACAGGGTATAGCCTGCTCACGAAACTGCTTTTACCGAAGGGTTTTCCATAAGTTTGGTATTGTGCTGTACATGCCAATGAGACGGATTCGAGAGAAGTCTGTGGTTCTGGGATGAATTCAAGTATGTCTTTGTTTCGGAGTTTAAAGTTTGGAACTAGCCTTCCATCTTGGGCCACCGCTAAAATGTATTTCCTTTATTTAGTGTATCGGGTAAAAACAAAACACAAAGCAAACTGAGTGGGTAAATTGTAAACAATTCGGGGTTGAATGAGGAAAACATTGAGAAGAGCAGGATGTAAACCAGCGACCTCTGGATCAACGTGCTGGCGCTCTACCAACTGAGCTATCACGGCGGCCTACTTTATGCTGTCAATATGTGTGTTTAATAGTCACTTATCCGACAGCCTTGTTGCCAAACATAACAATAACCACCTTAAGAAATCTCACCTCGAATAGAGGTGGCATCTAAACGTATCAAACTAGTGGACTGTGAAATCTAACGACACCCATGGTACCGAACACCCGTCCATTTGATGAGAGGTTTCGAGTCAACTTCGGTCATCCGAAAACCTGTCTCTTCGGCCGTGAAGCCGTCCAATATAGACAGTGTGCAAAGGTGTAACGACTGTTTAAAAAAAAAACCAGCAAGCATGACTGCGTAAAAAAAAAAGGAAAGTAAACAGGAGCACTGACTTTAGAATCACTGCAAACCAGAAACGTTCCATCACAGCCGACTGGTCGCCTATTAACTCGAACCATCATCACTGCACAGAGAGGTCGTGTTCATCTCCTGTTCTTTTCTACACCAGTGAGCTTAATCGGAAACACGCTTTCGAATCGGTTTCATTTAATTGATATACAAACACTCAGAACGACTGCATATACTGCTGATTTGAATACGGATCTAACCAATCCAATCTACATACATTACTTTTGGGAAAGGGATCTTCCAAATGTCACTCTGTATTGAACTTGTTCTTGAGGTGATGGACGTGGTATAGCTGATCATCACAAGATTCAGTCCGAAGATTCATTAGTTCTGGATAGTGAAATCATAATTTTTATTTCAAATAATGTATTATTTGTACTCGAAGAGCACACTTTAACCTACACATTTATAGCTCCCCGAAAGCCTGCGTGGGCGCTCCTCAGGCCAGCGCACAGCATTCGACACAACTCGCCTCCTCAAGGTTCCGTCAAACTCTGTCAAGCTGCCCAGGTATGCAATCGTCAAGTCGTATACCTGTTTGTCATGTCGCTCCCCAAACCTGGAATGCACACACTATCTGCACCAGAGAATCTGACTCTTAATGCAAATTCGAGAAGTGTATCAACAAATTATTTTGTACCCTATTTAATGCGCGGCGTTCTTGGTGCAGTGTTGTGCATAAGTTTATCTATTCTAGACAGTTTATGAGTCACTGGCTAATAATACAAGGTGCAACCGAAGATGCAGAAGACACTTTTTTTTTTATTCAGAGCAGCGTCAACCTTTCAAAAGGCCAGGGGCCTCCAGGGACGATTTAAACGATTGGACTGGATATCAGTCCAAAAAAAACAAAAAACAACAGCGAGACGAACAAATTTACACTTGACGTTTGACATCAAAGCTGAGCCGTTTTAGTGCAACAAACCCCCCAAAACCAAAAACAGCGTACATTGTTATTACCACTGTACACAAGCGTTACACCATGTTGACAGTAGATTCAAAGTCAGCTCAGTGGCATTTGCCTCCTTTTAAAAGTCAGGAAGTTTTGGGCGAGTCGTAATGTATAAATGTCGCTAAGGGTGATGGGATAAAGTGTAAACTTGATGTGTTTATGTTGTTAGCTGTTAACCACAATTAACACATGTGAGAAGGGTGTTGGGGAGCTACGTGTTTGGGTTGACTGGCTGGGAGGATTGGGTTGACTAGCTGGAGGATTGGGTTGATGGCCGAACTCACCTACTCAACAGCAATGCAAATGTCTAGGGTAGAATTGAAGATAATTATACAGTTTAATCTAATTGATGAAACAAATCACATAATAGGGCGGGTTCGATGCAGTTTATGATGTACAATAATGCAAAGACTATACACACCCACACCCACCCACAGGGCAAAGATATGTCAAAGAGTCCCTTGGGTATTATTACGGCACCTGCAGCATAAATATCCATGGGGGATATTATTAGTAGTCCCATTTGACCCGGTGATTTGGCATGAATAAACAATGGGAATAACTGCATCATGGTTCTAAATAATTCCCGTCAAGCTCGCCCATCGTTATGTTCTACATACTTCATGGCTGCATCACACACGCCTTGTCTTCTTTAACCATCTTTGCTGTACAGCTTTACCATGCATGTTTAATATTTTATTGGAAGCTTAAAGGATAGCGGTGATAACAGCCAGATTCTGTCACAGTGGGTTAAACGCAGGCTGCATGCCTTAAAAGAGACGGTGGCCCCGAGGGGACATCGCAAATCGCAATTATGTGCGCAGACGTATACAATGTCGTGAAATTAATTGCATGTGCGCAGACGTATACGCAATGTCGTGAAAAAATGTTCGCAAAAATTTACGTGCGCTTACGTATGCGAATATTATTTGCGACGTCGGAATATTTATTGCGTACTTTGTCGCATACTTTTGATCTGGTGAGTTTTTTTTTTTTTTGCGTCCAGTTGAGATTAGCGGCCGTCATCATATCAGTTGTCATTGTTGTGAGGAAACATGGCGGTGTGGTCATCTGAGTTGCGATACTAGTCTTGAAAATACAGGCCCTTTTCGAATTCACGGCTTCGGCTCCAAAATCGGCTCAGGCTAGCTGGGCTCCCTCAATTATTTTAACTTACGCATGCTCCGCGGTCAGGGTTTCAGACAAGAAAACTGGGCCTGAAGCCCAATCCAGAGCCGAAGCCGTGTATTCGAAAAGGGCCATACTAAACTTATGCTTACATGGGGCCTGACTACTTTCCTGCTACAATGCCACGTTTACTCTCTGGGTCACTAACATTGTCAGCGACAAAGCAAATTGACGATATTGCACCTTTTGTTTTTTTTAATATACCAGTGTGCACATTTTTCGCAAATAAGTTCACGATATCTCATAGTGACGTCTGCGCAAAATGTTGGCGAATAATTTCACGACATCGCATACTTCTGTGCACATATTTGCGATTAAACTCACGACATCGCATACGTCTGCGCAAATGTTTGCGATTAATTGTCACGACATCACATACGTCTGCGCACATATTTGCGATTAATTTTCACGACATCGCAAACGTCTGCGCACATATTTGCGATTAATTGTCACGACATCGCAAACTTTCTGCGCACAAATTTGTGATTAATTTTCGAGACATTGCATACGTCTGCGCACATATTTGCGATTAATTTTGGAGACATTGCATACTTCTGCGCACATAATTCCGATACGCAATGATGTCCCTTCAGGGCCACCATACGTAAACACAACAATCTTTCATAATGTTTCATCAACTTTCACAATCTCTCTCTGTCTCTCTCTTTATTCTCATCATCAAACCAACACCATTTAAACTGACACCATGAGCAGCTATGTCATGAATACTTTACATCAGACAGAACGACTTTATTCCACCTGCACCGTCAATAATTCCGGAAAGGTGATATCATTTCGCCAAAACGTCCGATAGCGGCATTTTTGCTGCACCTTAATGTTAGCTAAAGGCTCCCCCCAACATACAGGGTCTGCGCTAAATTGTGAATTGGGTGTATAACGTTAAGGTTGGGGGCTACAGTGAAGTCTCGAGCCAAGGTCCCGGGCTACATTCAAGTGCCGCAAAGGCACTCAGTTAACTCCTACAGGGGAGGCAGCGCTCTGCAAAGGTCAACACAACTGTAATAATCGCAACAAAAATTACAAATATGTAAATCTATAAAGTTTAAACATTATAGGCCTACATTATATAACAAGTAAATATGTTAAATCTGTGGGCTCTTATCTAAACGAATCATACCTGTGCTAATCCATCGGAGAAAATATGCCATCTGTTCGCGTTAAAGTAGCAATATAGAAAACAAAAACAAAATTACTATTGCTTGTTTCGACTGCACATGCACACAAATCGAAATAACGAAGTTTATAACGCACAAGAAACCTCGGTAAAGCAAGCACAGGTGCCGTTTTTGTCTACGTAGTCACTTTAAAACCGCGACCCCCCTCATTTGATGACAATGTCTAACGGTGATGGCATTTATTACAAATTCTGGATGAGAATAAATTTACGTCTCTCTAAAATCAATATTCCTCTGACAAATCAGCATTGTCCCGATAAAGCGGTTACTACTCGGGCATTATGAAGAAGGTTTACTTAGGAAACACTGTATCTATACGTGTGGCATGGGCTTATCGATACGTAGCCTGGTTTGACAAGGTCGAGGATTTATACTAGTGTGCGTGGATTAACATCAGACCTTGATTTTGATGCGAGCTGCGGTAGCGAAGCCAACAAACAAAAAAGCACACACATTTTGTAGGGAAAAACAACAAGATTTTAACTTGTCTCGTAAAAAAAAAAAGAAGGGGAGAAAAGGAATACAACATCCAAGTTCTTGCCTTGGATTTCCCCTCTTGTGACTAAAACCCTCAAACGAGGCATGCTTTTAAACATTTCTATAGTCTTTATAACCACATCTTACACACTGGTCAGCCCATGATATGCCATAAGATTCCAAGCTGGACCATGCCGCACGTCCCGAAGGGGTGTCAATCAACGTGATGGGACAAAGGTTTGGTTAGAAAGGGCAGGACAAAACTCTGCCAGCATCATCTGTGTACAACATCGGTGTGTAAATTGTCAATGGTTAGACGAACCAAATTATCAACATAAACAAGGTAAGCAAACACATCGGCTGAAATATACCCAGACAATACATGTACATGTAATCAAGACACGTAGATAAAGAAATCGTTGAAAAACAATGCAAAAAAACACAAACAAAACCAAACCTTTTAACCAAAGGAATGATCTCGGAGGCATGTGCTGACAACGTACCGCAGTCACGTGTGTCCCCAATCAGGTGCAGCGTTTGAGGGATTTAAAGGAATAACCGAACGCTAGGGACTTCAAATCGAGTTCCAAATCCAGCGAGTGGTGTCTCGTTTGCCATTACAGCTACACAAGTATACGATTGTAACTACACAGAAGACAACAAATATATCTTACTATACGCAATTACGTGTACAATTATAATTGCACATTTACGTTTAATTCTAGGTGCACATTATAAGTATATTTATTTATATTTACGTTTTATGTGTTACTACATATTTACGTATATATAATTACATATAACGTAAAACTATAATTGCACATTTACGTATAATTATAATCACACGCTATGCTGGTATAATTATAATTACAAAATTACGTTTGTAATGACAAATATGTTTTTAATGTAATTTCAGTACAATTATTATCGCACAAAACTGTAATTACACATTTATTTTCTTGCACAATTATGTATAGTTCTAAATGTACAAATGTAACAACACATTCATGTGTAATTCCAGTTACACAGTTAAATGTCTCATTCTACTTACACATTTTTGTACAATTAAAGTCACACAAAGCTCAATAAATAAAATCATAATTAAAAACCATTCTAAATAATGTATGTTATTAAATGTACCATTAAAGCGTCGATGTCGAGCAATTCTGTACAGTTTACGGTCACAATTTTAAACATGAACGCACCGAACAACGCGAGTCAACCGTATACAGTTCACTCCAGTAACAGGTGTTTGTTTGTTTGTTTGTTTGTTTGTTATGTTTGGGCGTTTGCTTGTTTGTTGTTTTGTTAGTGTGTAGGGTGTTTGTTTGTCTGTTTTTTGTGTTTTGTTTTTTTTATAATTTTTTTAAGCACATGTTTATATCGAATAACGTTTGTGTTGTGCCGATTTTGAACAAGCACAAGATATAGGTTAATCACACTGAAGTTACCGGCAACTCCGTAACAGTGCAAGCGGCGCATTAAAACAAACCCTACCAACGTTATGGGGTCCATTCACCGAGTGCAGTTTCAGTAATAGTAAAATGATAGACAGCCAAATTGAAGCAGCCAATGGTACGTGTCTAATAGCCTCACGGATACAAGTAATAATACTGTCAACATTTATCACACAACCATGAAATCATGGGTTTTATATCATTATGCAGGTATTAGTCAATGGCGTTGCATGTGATTGCTATCTGCACATCACGCTGTGCTTGTTTCTCACCACCCGATAATGTGTCCTGTGGCGAGAGATTGGATATATCGATTGGCCAGCCTTTCCAAACAGTCACTTTATGTCCACGCCAGTGTGTAAGACAAACACACTGGGCCATTGAAGTTTGTCTGTCCCAGAGATGAAAATGACCCTTAAAAGTCAAGCAGTCCAACGGGATTTGTTTTTTCTTCATCTTAACAAATCCAAATGAACTCGGAACAGTGTTATTTATTCCCGATCTGGCTATGCATCAATCGTAATAATCATCTCTAGTTAAAGGAACATTACAGAATTGGTTTGTGCTAACAAAACAGTTGCTGGCAGTGTAAGCACTTTATGTAATCCACCATAATACATAAACTGACAAACCTGTAGAAGTTTGAGATCGATCGGCCATCTGGGTCACGAGAAAATAGTGAAAAACACGAATAGTCAACAAACGAATAAAACGCTCACTGAGCTAAAACTCCAATCGGAAAATTAGTCTATCCATTTCTCATCAAATATGGCAATTCAGACAGAAATATTTAAAGGGACGTTTTCTACTATCATCATCATTAGACCGTGTGAGTTTTATATACATCTGTGATCAAAAGTTTATTTTACAAGTTTTTTTCTTACCAATTCTGTAATGTCCCTTTAAAAGAACACCGTCTATCCTTTTTGACAAATGTTGACATAACTCAATTTCATTTTATTATTATTATTATTTTTTGGGGGAGCGGACAAATTAGTCTTGAGCAAACAATCACCACAGTGAATCAATCTATACTACACTAATTGTGGTGGTGTTAATTACAAACGTAGTACATAATTAGTAACTATTAAAAGGGTGACACACAACGTTCACACAACTATCAGTACTCTTGCGAAATATCTCCGTAGAAAACAAAACCAAACAAAACAACAGGGAGTGGGAAAATATTGATAGCAATTGCAACAGCCCCCTTTAACCGCTGCTTAATTCGATTGCCGAATTGGAAATAAGCCGGATATGGACATGCATTGACAAGACATAACTCCCCCCCCCCCCACTAAAAACGCGAGCGCCAAGATTGATAAACTATACACAAGTAAACATAAAATAAATAAAATAACAATAAATGAACAACCAAAACAAATTTAGGCTAATATTTTGAGGAAACGAAGTAATATATTATTTCGATGGAAAACATGTTTCGAGGGAACGAAATAATATGTCAATGATATATTTTCTTCGTTCCCTCGAAATACTATTTCGTTTCGTAATAATATTTTGCTTCCTCGGAATAATATTTCGAAGGAACGAAATACCGTTTCTAGTTCGGCGAAACTAACTTTACCGATCCGTATTTGTTCTGTTGTTGTTGCTGTTGTTGTTTTGTTTTCCATGTGAATGAAATAAGATATCATTTCGAGGGAACGAAATGATATTTTGAGGGAACGAAACAAAAATAAAAAATAATAATTGTCCCTCCGTAGTCAGTCAACATAGCCAGAAAGATCCACCTGTTCACAGACTCCACCTGAATCGCAACAAATACTTATGTAAGAATCGCTCCATCCAAGTAGCACTGGCCTTTATACGGTAACGCCTTCGGCTCTTCCGTATAGCACTTTGCCCGGCTTTATTTTATAAAGGACACCAAAATCTCCTCTTTAAACGCTTCACGGATGTCTAGTCCACCCGGAGCTTGAAATACGATTAAAGGGGAATTATCATAATACAAAATATTACCCACTGGTCCTTGCCATGAAGTAATAAATCAATTTACATAAAAAAGAAGAGATGGAAACGGTGTAACGGTATACGATACCAAGATCGTCACTTGTTGTAGAAGCTTTATGTAAGATGTTTATTAGTATTGGTATTTTGGTTGTTATTCTTCTACCCCCCCCCAACTCCGCCCCTCTTCCCACACTCTCCGCGATTTGCTGAGGGAATTGAAGGCATAGTCCTTGACTTCGTGCGCTAGAAGAAAAAAAATACAAACACCTCTGCCTCGTTGTCTCCGAGGTCGACAGTGCAGAAGACGGGTCACCCCCACTGATTAAAAAAGAAAGAAAATACAGACTCGACTGGGAACCATAGACGTGACATATTGGAACCTTTTGGTCATATCTGATTAAAACGGCGTCATGACGACAGGGAGCCGTGAAGTCTTCACGTCTTCACGTAAGTCACCAGTAGAAATAAAATTGTCTTGCAATAATTATCATTTGAGTAGAGCGCAGGAACATAATATAACACAGCTTATTATTCCCTAAAATAATAATTGTTTGTGACTGATTTCCATACCATCATTACATCACCAACTCCATATTTGTCGTTTACCATACAAACACAATTATAGCTTTGATTAAAAATTACCGGTATACACATCTGGGAACCGACTCTCTCAAAAAAACAACAACAGTACTTATGTAATTGTTCAGAACCGGTTTGGACATTAACGCTGCCCGGCCAACAATTTTTGATTACTGTGTCCGACTTATCCTGTCCGATAAACAGTTATGTTCGACACCCATAGTGTCGACGAAACCCTTACAGGCTGGAAGCAAAACATGGCTTGCCAGACATGGAGACTTGACAGAGAGGAAACAAACAGTTAAAGGAACATTACAAAAAAAAATTTTTTTGCTTGCAGTGTAGGCACTTTATGTAATCCACCATATACATAAACTGACAAACCTGTAGAAGTTTGAGATCGATCGGCCATCTAGGTCACGAGAAAATAGTGAAAAACCGATTACACATTTGAATGAAAACATTAAGATTCAACAAATGAATAAAACGCTCACTGAGCGATAAACTCCAATCGGAAAATTAGTTTATTCATTTCTCATCAAATATGGCATTTCAGACAGAAATATTTCAAGTGATGTTTTCTACTATCATCATCATTAGGCCGTGTAAGTTTTATGTAAATCTGTGACCAAAAAGTATATTTTACAATTTTGTTTTCTTACCAATTCTGTAATGTTCCTTTAAGTGAGCTTTGCAAAGATACCATCTGCACAAACTCTCTTTACGAGCTGTGGTGGTTCTGAGAAGAACCGTTGATTTTACAACCCGACGTTTCGTACAGTATGCTCTGATCGTCTTCAGGAGGAAGAAGAGCATACTGATCGGAACGTCGAGATGTCAAACCACCGGTTCTTTTTTTATAACCATCACAACTCATATAAATATAGCTTGTGTACATGGTGTCTTTGCAAACCTCACTTGTTTAAATTCCCCCGTGACAAGTTTCAAATCACACTAAAAAATATAAAACAAATACAAATAAATCATGAGGCAATTGCCATAGGCCTGCCTAACGCCGTTGGAAATATCGTGGAAAAAAAGCCTCCAGTAGTATCCAAATGCCTTGTGAATCTGTTTACGTTTACGTATCATCGGGTTTAATGAATTGGAAGTATTGTCTACAACTGTCAACAAATATTAGACATCGCTGTCGATAAAACATGGTTTAACGGACAGACGTATAGGGCTGTTCATAAAGCTCTGCAATGACACAATTAAAGGTAAAGGAATAGATTGGTAAATACTGGGGGTAAAAAAAAACCAGGAAAACAAATCCCATTGTGAGCAGTACTGCAGCTGTTGATAGTATAACTTTTTGGAGATATGGGTTCTCTTCGAAGTACTATGATTTGGAAAAAAAATGTTCAACCCAAAACATTTGAATTTGAGAAACGAGTCAATACATGCGTGAATCGTTTCTCAGATTACTAAAGGGATAGTGCCCGTTTGCGGATGCTGCGGCCAGAGATGCAGTACCCGCTGTCACTCGATAAACGTAGATTGGATTCAACGATTCAAAACCATGTAAGTTTGCTGCTGTTTTCTCAGCAAGTAGACACTGCATTCAGCTGAAACTTTAACACGTACATTTCGTTGTTTCTCTATCTTTCTAAAATAATCACGACTATAAATCAGCATTGCGTTGACAAAAAAAAACAATCTCTGATTCTACTTTTAAGTACGTCCAGAAGACTCCGACTCGTTTTTCCCCGTGTACGTAAATGTTTTCGTTCATCTACGGACACCGTGTGTCATCACCGCGTGCTCACTGATTGCGCGGGGTTAAATTTCAAACTAAAGGACGTTAGAAGTACAGTAAACAGTGGCGGCGTACAGAAGGTTTGATCTTAATTGGTTACAAATCATGTAAGTCTGACTGGAAGTGATAGCCAAGCAGCCCAAGCGACTTGTCGCAGACCATCAATGTTTCAGCGTTGAGACCCATTTTTAAGAGAGTTCACGCAACTGCAATCGCTTCGCCTTTTTTTCTCAATTTGCAATCAAGTGCATTATAGTTCGCGCCATCGTGCACATTCATAATTGCCGTGCAAAACGAAAACACAACCGCAGAAAATTGCGGCTCGACCGGCGAGAACGTATAAACCCCGCGTTGTTGACATTAAAACTGCAATTCGTATTCGTAAAGGTTGCCGTGTACGGCAAATGGCAACGTTGCCTGAATGATGTAAGTGAGGGTTTTACAAACCTCAAGTAAACACAAACAAAAAACAAACAAACAAACCACACAACAAACAAACAAACAACAAACAAACAAACAACAAACAAACAAACAAACAAACAAACAAACAAACAAACAAACAACAAACAAATCAAACAACAACAAACAACAAACAAACAAACAAACAACAAACAAACAAACAAAAACAACAAACAAACAAACAAAAACAAACAAACAAACAACAAACAAACAACAAACAAACACACAAACAAACAAACAACAACAAACAAACAAACAACAAACAAACAAACAAACAAACAAACCACACAACAGTCCACAACAAACAAACAAACAAACAAACAAACAAACAAACAGACAGACAAACAAACAAAACCGTTTCAATCTGGAATCTAGCAAGCAAGGGGATGTCTACAACGAGACCTTTAGCTTGTCACTGAAGTTAAGAGTAATTAGTTTTTTTGTTTCATTAAATCTATAATATGGGGGGTTGAACAAAGAAGCACTGACCAGAGCGGGACTTGAACCTGCAACCTCCGGACCAACGTGCCGGCCCTCTAAATGTTGGCTGTCTCCCTATTTTGTCAGCATCTTTGTTTGGCGATCCCTCCGCTACCATTTCCCAGGTTGTATCGTAAACTTGGGTGTGATCCCTGGCTATACGGCAGTTGTATGTTGAATGGCTTCTGACTGGCCCAAAATAGGGAGACTGCCAACATGGGGCTAGATAGCTCAGAGCGCCGGTAGGTTGGTCCGGAGGTCACGAGTTCAAGTCCCGCTCAGGTCAGTTTGTCTGTTTGTTCAACCCCAACAATTGTCTAATTCGTACCGAGTCAGTTTCCGTTCTGGTTAATTACTTGATAAATCTCTAACTATACGTGTCGAGACAAATCATCTCGTTATCGAAACATTAAGTGTTATGACATTTCTGAAGCTTCGTATAAATGAATCATATCTCTTCCTAAGGCACAGTCTGAATAATGCGTACGAGGAGGAATGATAATCGAAAATCATCTCTTGCTACATTTAAAAAACGTCTGGGTGCTGGATGTGTCCAACACGTCGTTAAAGCAGAATAAATGAATACATAATCAAATCAAATCGAGGCAGTTAAATGTTCCTCTGGGGAACTTCACAAGTTTTAAAGTGACATCGCAACATGAGTGAATACAAGTAACAACTGCCCCAATACAGCCTTCTTTCTTTCATAGCCCATTCACTCCACTGCAGGAGGAAAGTCCTTCACCAATTCTCTATTTCCCTCTATCCTGAGCTGTCTAATTCCAAGCAATGCCCCCTATATATATATATATATATATATATATATATATATATATATATATATATATATATATATATATATATACCTAGTTCATCTCTCTGTTTTGTCTCCCTCGTTTTCTTGTTCGGTTTCTTGGAGTCCAGTTGGTCGTTTTGCATGCCCACCTGTTGGCATACCTCCTTGCTAGGTGACCTGCCCATCTCCACTTCTTCAATTTAATGGTCTTAATAATTAACTAATGACCATAAACAGCAACAACAACAGCAACATCAACAGCAACAGTAACAGCAACATCATTCAACAGCAACACCAACAACATCAACAAACAACGACACAACAACAACAACAACAACAACAACAACAATAAAAACAACAACAACAACTGCTATACAGTTTTGACCCTTCGAGAGCAAGAAGCGTGTTATTTCGAAGGATGTCTGAGCGTTTCCAACTCCAGCCCCCGAAATGTACTTTCTTTACTGGCAAAAACCCGCCCACGTTTCTATTTCAATGGAGTGGTATTACAGTTTTGGTTTAATGTTAGAGGTTGGGGGAAAACCAGAAAAAGAACGAACCTAAAAACCAAACTCTTGGCCAGCCTTTAGTACTGCCTCGATGAATAAAAGTGTAATGCATATCTGACTAGAAACACTGATCAAGTTCCTTCCGCAAGATATTCATCCAAAGCTAATTCAGATCTCGTCTCCATTTATTGTTAGTTTCAAATTAAAGGACGGGTCGAAGTAGAAGAAGAAGAAGAAGAAGAAAGAAGAAGAAGAAGAAGACGAAGAAGAAGAAGAAAGAAAACAAAATAATAAAAAATAAAAGGGGAAGAAAAAATACGAGGAAATTAAAACGACAAGGAGAAGTGCACCATCCTTCAGCCTGAGCATGCCAGAGCAAGGAAACGAGATTGAAATATCGGGCCGGCGGGGCCGATAACCTTTTCCCATCCTATCAAAGACTGTACTTGGAGTAGGTTTTTAATGAGAAACCTGAGATTAAAAAATCCATGATCTGTGAAACTCGCTTCATTAAATCCAACGTTAACATTACATTCGTGCGTTGATAACTTTATGAATATGATTACGAATGATATTACTATTTAAAATTGTACTTTATTCATTTTCATATGTTTCCACCCAGAAAAAACATCACAGGTTTATCATTAGGCCATTGTGGCTCACGCAATGGCATACAATTCGTATTTAAAAAAAAAAAAAGTCAATAAACCACACAAAGTTTAAGCAAACTTTGAGCGTCATCTGGATTCAAGTAACAATGCAATTGCTAATGGGCAAAAAACCATGCAGTACCCGTAGCAAACAACAACAAGAACAGTATACGTATAACTATATATTGAAACATCAAAACTATTACAGAATGTGAAATATATATATATATACATACATATATTTAAAGGAACATTACAGAATTGGTAAGAACAAAAATTGTAAAATATACTTTTTGATCACAGATTTACATAAAACTTACACGGTCTAATGATGAGGAGAGTAGAAAACATCTCTTGAAATATTTCTGTCTGAAATGCCATATTTGATGAGAAATGAATAAAGTATTTTCCGATTGGAGTTTATCGCTCAGTGAGCATTTTATTCATTTGTTGAATCTATATGATTTCATGCAAATATGAATCTGTTTTTCACTATTTTCTCGCGACTCAGATGGCCGATCGATCTCAAACTTCCACAGGTTTGTCAGTTTATGTATATGGTGGATTACATAAAGTGCCCACACTGCCAGCAACTGTTTTGTTAGCAAAAAAACAATTCTGTAATGTCCCTTTAAAAAAAATTCCTCTTGTTTCAATCTTCCGAATCAACCAGTATCTATTTTTCCCCGCATTCTTTTTTTTTTTTAAATAAAATCAAAATTTAATTTGGTCGGCGATTTTGTTCTCGAAATTTCACAGAAAGAAATTGAAAATAATATTTAAGCGGGGATGGGGTTCATTTATTGACTTTGACAGCAATTCGGACGAAAATGTTTATCTGGCGATCGGAAATTAAATTGTCTCATTTTGTTTAATCCTGTACTCAAATGTAATAATTTATAAAATTTCGAACACAACCGCGCGACATACATCATGATTCAGTGAAGTTGTTTTGAACACCATTATCATCAAACCACTGGTTACCGATAACAAACTACGCACAAGACATGAAGACATTTGATAAATGGTTTTAATTAAGACGTGGATGAAGCTGGTGTAGACCTATTATAACTTAATTATGATGGCTTGATAACAACATAGGTGTCTAGCCTATACGTTCCTTCAGTAGAGGGAGTGAAGCGAAAATAATAATTTCGATTGTTTAGCGTACACCAAAAGTAAGTGATTAACTTCGTTAGTATCGACCACAACAAGGGTTGACGGGTATCAGAAAACGCAGGCACGTGACCCGAGACTCGATATAGTTCGTCACTTGTTCCACCCCCCCCCCTCCCTGGGATTACTCCATAAGATCCCACCTCCTGACAAAGATTGAATCTCAATTGGCAATGTGTCATCGTGTGAAGAAGAAAACACATTAAAAATAAATAAAAATAAAAAAATCAAATCAAAAATTAGAAATAAACAAACGAGTTTTGTATCAATCAACCAACTTTTGGAGACACCACATTCGAACGGAGTTATTTTGAAGCCTACACACATCTAGTTCGTACAGAAGCAGGTCAAACAGCGACCAAACACTAATCCATAGTTTAAGACCACTCTAGCCGTAATAAAAACTTCCGCCCTAACACCGCGGACAGAACACTTTATATCGCGATCGGAGCACAATGATACAATAACCCATACATCTTTCAGCTATCAAGGGGATCGGATTTCCTACAGCACGATATCCGATAAACTCCACAAAGCGATTGAAAAGTATCGAGTATCACAATTTACATCATGTTACCCGATCACAGAGAGTGGCGCACACGTCGGGCAGGATAATGGTACTCGCTGAGGAACCCTGGTACTTCAAGAGGATACTCGGGTACCCTACGCTGGACATGATGACGTCATTAGGCCTGTCTTAAAACAGTAGGTCATACTAGGTCACAACGTGTGTTTACTTTTTTTTGCGTATAGCAGAACACTGGTTAAGCACTATAGTATCTGCCTAAAGCAGCTCTACCAAATTGGGCCCATAATAAAACGTTCGTTTGTCTGTTCCCTTCTGCGTATCGGTCGATGTTTTTATGGGTCCTATTAAATAGTCTTCTTGAACTTGCTCGATTACATCACCAATAGGTCCTTCAATAGGTTTTGAACACAACACAGACGTCAAACTTAACAATATTTATCATTTTCCTAACAGATTTGGCCCACATGAAACGTCGGTTGGTCCAGTTCTTTGATGGGCTTTTGAAACATTGATACACGCTGAAGACAAGATCAGTTCTGTCAAAATAAAATACTGTAAAATGCTTTTTCCTCTTATTTTTGTTGGTTTGTTTGTTTGTTAAATCTGTTGTTGCTTATTTTATTTATTTATTTTCATGTTTATTTATAACTAGTATTATTATTATTCTGTTTTTTATGTTTTTATTTATTATCATTATTTTATTTCTTTCTTTCTTTATTTATTATGTTATTATTGTTATTATTATCAATATTTTTTTCTTTGGGTGGGATGGGGTGTGTGGGTTTGTTTTTTGGCGTATTATTGTATTTCAGTGTACAACGTTTTCTACAGAGCGTAAGTTGGCTTCTATATTTCACGGTAGCATACTTGAGACCGATACATCGACACTTGATAGGGCCTTACCGGTAGTTTGGGCAGCACTCAATGGCTAAAAAATATATGTGTATTCTCATCAGACTATCTCACTATAATAATGAGTTACTATGTGACATGAAGGAACATGAACAATCGAAAATGTCCGCATACATACTATGTGATGATGTCCAGAAATAGCGTACACGATTCGGATACAGTTACACAGGTTTCCACGAATGTGCCCAGATTTTGCACATTGATCGTGTAATAGTGTCAACACAAGTCGTGACGTCACATATGGCGTGTCGTGGCCGAGCGGATAAGAGTACCGACTCAAGCTCTGGTGTTTCTGTTCAGCAGAGTGTGGGTTCGAGTCCCGGTAGTGACACTTGTATGGTTGAGCAAGACACTTAATCATTATTGCTGCGTGCTTCGGATTGGACGTAAAGCCGTGTGTTGTGTAATGCACGTAAACGAACCCAGTGCACTTATCGAAAAGAGAAGGGGTTCGCCCCGGTGTTCCTGGTTGATTGGCAGCATATTGCACCACAGCACCTTGTAAACCATTACATGTGCCATGTAAAGGAATAGGTCTAATAATTCAAAAACGTAGCTCCACAATACCTTGCAGGAACAATACTGAATGTTGAAGCGCCTTGAGCGTCACCGAGTGACGGATATAAGATGTCATTATTATTATTACATATGCGTTGATCACTGCAATGGGGTCCCTTCAGGGCCACCATAAGTTTGACGGAAACAAGAGATGAGGCGTTTTTTTTTTGCCCGAATCGAGTAAATGCAAATACTGTGGAAACGCGTACTTTCGTCATCCTTTGGGGAAAAAAATGCTGGTGTTTAAAAAAAAAATCACAGGTAAGCTCCTCAAAAAAACATAACTGTGAGGACAGAGCGTAGGAATCAGACAAAGTGTTGTGTACTGCGTATGCAAACATTGACCCGGATCCAGGTCCTGTGTGCCTGACTATTTTTTTATTTATTTTTTTTTTTTATTTTATTTTATTTATTTATTTATTTATTTATTTATTTATTTATTTTTTATTTTTTTTTTTATTATTTTTTTTTTTTTTTATTTTTTTTTTATTTTTTTTTTATTATTATTTTTTTTTTTTTTTTTGGGGGGGTCAGTATGACCCGGAATATGTGTCAAAATAATCCAGTAATTGATAAAAATGATAAACAATCCGAGTACAAATAAATAAATATAAATGCAATCACTTTACGGGTCAGCCTGACAAAGCCCCTGGGACTTGATGTCCGAATGAATTTCGAGACTGGAGCCTTGCACGTGGATTGTGTTTTCAGTCCCTGCCTTCTGGCGTGGGTGTTCCCCCCATTCGGAGTCTTCCTCCCACATCTAAAACTGAACAGCTCTCGTTTACTATTCATTCTGTTATTGGCGCTAATTAATTGTGCTCTCGGATGGCAATGCATAAATATATTACACAGGGGAAAAAAAGCGAAAGTTGAATTGGCCTACAGGCCTATTCACAGCATGTCGGTTCTGTGTTTTGTGTGTGAAATTGTTTTTGGTTTTGTGAAATTGTTTTTGTTTTTTTGTTTTTATCGAATGCGTTTCTTCCTTGACTTGATAACAAAGTGACAACCTTTCGATCATTTGGTAATATCCGTTTGCAATTTCTATTAGTTAAAACATGCGGTATACTAAACGTTAACTGAGGTTAATCAAAATGAATGTCAGATCTCTCCACCCTGCATCCGTTGTTTAATTCGTTTAAATGCTTAGAAGCATCTTTAAAATTTGCTCATTGTTTTTAAAGGTTTTTGTTTTTGGGGTCCCTCTAAACCATAAAAAAAACAAGAATGTGGTTTTAAATTCGAATGTACAGAGCATAATGCTAAGACTACCGGTAGCTGTTTCAACAAGTTCTATTATTTTTAAAATACGGTAATTAGTTTAAGACCCCGCATCGCCTCCACTGAATCCACCACGGAAAATGTTGAAGGTTATAGTTCATCTCGAGCCAATTACTGTCGAAGATTCTAAGCACCGAGACACAATTCCCCAAATAAAATAGTGAAGTTTCGAGGAAATTAAAGTTGCAAATAAACAACTGCGCTCTTAGTATCCACTTTTTTTCATTATTGACCCAGCGTATGGCAAGTGCACTGCAAATTAAGTGCAGTCGGTTATTAAAGGTCCTGTACACTATTGGTAAGATCGAAAAACACAAATGTTCACAGATTCACACATAACTTACATGATTTAAAGTAAGTAATGGTAGAAAGGGTTCCTGAAAATATTTCTGCCTAAAATGCTATCGTTTCTGAGAAACGAGTAAAACAATAGAAATTATCGCGCGCGATAACTTGAAAAAAAAAATATAAAAAAAACATAAGATCTCTTTTCACTATTTTCTCGTGACCTCGATGACCTATTGAGCTCAAACTTTCACGGGTTTGTTTGTTCATGCATATGTTTAATCACACAAAATGTTACACTGATTTTGAGCTGTTACCAAAAGCGTACAATACCTTTAACTGGCCAGGAGATTTTCTGATCAAGTTCAATCTTCACAAAAAACGGTGATTACTTCCACAATGAAAGCACGGCATGACACTCAGACAAAACTCCCGGTCATAAATCGACCAGGTTCCGGTTCCCAGAATCTATTCCAACCTGACCAGAAATTGATCAAACTTGATGCGGAACTCAAAACCAAAGGGCCATTGTTTGACCAGTTGGTAGGTCAGCCTGACCACAAATGGGTCAGGCCCCCTCGGACCCGGAATCCGGGTCAATTCTAACCCGGGGGTATTAATTATTGTACTAAAAAATAATAACGAAAATGGTTCAAATCCCGCTCTAGTCAATTTTTCTTTGTTCAACCCCATACTATTTGAAATTGACCCAGTCAATTTCCTTGTGGTTCATTACTTGACATTTAAATTAAAAAAGTCGCATCCCCTCAAGGTGATCCGTGGCTGCTGCTTCCCAGGTTGTATCGTAATCTTGGTGTGATTGGGTGTGATCCCTGGCTACACGGCAGTTAACGGTTGTATGGCTTCTGACTGGCACCCGACAAAGATATTGACAAAATAGGGAGACCGCCAACATAGGGCTAGATAGCTCAGTTGGTAGAGCGCCGTACGTTAATCCGGAGGTCGTTGATTCAAATCCGCTCTAGTCATTTTTTCTTTGTTCAACCCCATACTATAAAATAATAATAACAACTGACACAGATATAATAATAAAAAAAAATAAAAATATAAAAAAATGCGTTTATCTGTAAGAAAAAAAATATATATATTTTATATATATTTTACATATATATTGTATACTTGATACCATTGACACAAATCCTGGAATTGTTTGAGTACTCGACAACGTAAATTATTGATGAAACTTTCACAGAGCTTGTCGCATTATTACAAGCTACAGTTGATTGGGAATGATATGTCACACCCTTTATAAGCTTTATGCTTCAAAGGCAGGGTGTACTTTTGGTAATTACTCCTCTAGTTAATCACCATACAAAAAAACTTATACTTGGTAATGAACGCTGGAGAGCTGTTGCTATTATAAAACTTTGATAGAAACGACCTCCTTTGAAGTAGTGCAGTTTTAGAGAAAGATGAAAAATGTTCACCCAGCAATTTGAATCTGACAAAGGCTTCAGGCATGAAGCTTTTCTCTTGCGTTTGAAAGCACACATTTCTATGCAAAACGGGTGTGTTTTCTTCCATTATTTTCTTGCAACTTCGATGACCAATAATGAGCACAACTTTTCACAGGTGTAGGCTATGCATATTTTGGGATACACCAAATAGGAATACCGATCTTTGGCAATTACCAAACGTATACCCATGCCATGCCTTTAATGTGTTTTGGGCCTTTGTACCTCTCTTTCCGCGTTAGCATTACCTGTGTAAAAATGCGTGTATCGACAACAACATCACTAAGCTTCGCTCCTCCCGGCAGAATATCGTATTTTCTTTCTCACATCCACCCTTTAAAGGCTTTATGTGCTGGTGCCTCACATAGATAAAAAATTGAGACCTGGGGAAAGGGACAGTTTGAAAAATGCCGATTCGAAACATAGGAGGAGAAAAACGCCTGGATTAGAAGAACTTGCCAGGTGATTACAGGCAGTGACAAATGGAATGTAGACGACTAAATATGACATATCGCATGCTCGAAGTGCATGGCCCCCCTTCTAAATATTACATGGCCGTCTATACATTTGTACATTATATATCTACAAATGTTAACCGGGAGGCATTTTGGAAATGCATTACTCCGTTTTACTTTGCTCTGCACCGAGACTTAATTGGTTCTGACTTGAACCTTTTGAACTGATCAAAAACGAAAGGTTTCCAAACTGATGTTGACAACGGACGGATGTCCACGGTGCAAGGTATCTGGTGTGACCGCTCACGGGCAATGGTCTTTTTGACCGGGCCGTGAAGGCGCTGCTACTGCACAGCAGCGGCTGTTGTTATTGTTGTTTATAGTGTGCTCATGTTGCTGTTGATGTTACTGCTGCAGCTGTGGAGGCTCAATCAAAAAAATATCCACAAACGTATTACGAAACAATGAGCCGACGAAACAATTACTGTCATGCCAGGATGGTTTGTCATGCCCGTGTGTTTATTCTGGGTGCGCATGCCTACTGGCTGAAGATCTGACATACATTAACCTAAATCCCTCGTTTCACTGGTTGAAAAAAGCGTCTTAAAACAAAAACATGGTCAAGGCAATGATCCAATTTCCGTAAATGCGATGACAAAAACATAATAACAACAACTTATTATCATCGTTACAACAGGTCCCATCAAGGATATTGTTCTTGTTCGAAATGAAGAGAAAAAAACGTCTGATTAGAACATGACTAATTGTAAAACACAAACAGTTTCATTTAAACTGCGGATTCTCGTGTTTCGGTTATTTAAAATAAATTAAAGCTTGATGTTATCATTACAGTCCACAAATTTATACCAAAAACAGTTTTTAAAGCAACACAGTTTTCGCTAACAATTACATCCCCAACAATGTCAAACCACAGAGCAAGGTCGTTGCTCTATATGCCGCATGCTCTAGATGTTACAAATAAATCTTAATTTGCACGGCTAACAATTTAAATATGAATGAAATTGAGTTGTAAACATTATAATACACATTTTCACTGCTTTTGCTGTGGTTACTAGACCACAGAAAACTTTTCACAAGAAGACGATTAATAATGAGGATCAAAGGATAACGCCAATATCCCCTCCTGTTCTTAAGCTGGGTATGAGGAACATGGGATAACAAAATCTACCCCCTGCTCTTTTGGGGTTTGGTTCAATGAACAAGATTGTTAAAAAGTATACCTCTCACGTAAGCTATAGTTAAAAGCATTCGATCACACTTTTGTCTTCTTCAGCTATCCGATTTTGAAGCATGCGAAGCCATTAAACAATGTGCATATTACGATCTTCGATATAAGATGCAATAAAGTTTTGGAGTAAAAGAGTTTAGGCCAGTAAAATGCGTCAAATTGTTTGCTAAAAAATGGGCACAAACTAAAATATGACAGCTAAACACATTATTTAGAAATGTATTGATTGTTTCGAGTTTTTTTCTTGCAGCAATATTATTGTATGCAGAAAAACAGCATGAGCTTTAAACTTTGAAAACAAGTTTTAGAATATCCTTGGGGTTTTAAAACAACAAGTGAAAATGAAAAACAAAAATGGTTTAACAAAACGTTCACACTAGCCTCATCATAGGTTTAATATACTTTGATAATGGATATCGTGTTATATTCTTTAAGATAGCTATTTCTGATATGCGGTTTTGGTTTTGTATAAGTTTGTTTTGGTAAAATATTTATTTCCTGTTTATTATCAGTAGTCTTTTTTTCCCCTCAATGAAACCCACTTCAAATAAACTTTGTTCTCAGAAAAGAAAAGAAAGAAAAAAATAATTTGAAAGCTCCGGCACTCATCTTATAATTATGTTGTTATTATTATAAATATTATTTTATAACTATTATATTTATGCTATTTTGTATTTCTTTTTCTCTCTCACTCGGTGTCTCACTCTACCTTTTCCTGCACTGTAATTTGCCCAAACACCTTGTTTACTTTTCTTCCGCAAAGGCATTTTCTAAAAAAATGTCCTTTACCCGTTAGTTGTACCTGGAAATCGCTTTGTCGAATTCAATTTCTGGTTTGGCCGAACCGATTTCCCCAAAGATTATGGAAACGCTGTCGAGAATGCTTTTCTACACTGCCGACTGACACGTTCAAATATTCATCAAGTTATCTTTGGCCTAAAGTACCATTTCAGCAACGGTTTGGAGGAATTTAGTGAAAATTGGAAAACACTTCAAGCTGGATGAAGACTTTTCGTCTCATTTCCCCGGGGCCCCCGTGTGCAGTGATACATCTTATACTGGATGTGTTATGTGCTGCTCGTCGTACAGAAACGCCGTGTCCATGCATTATGCAAGCTAACTCTAACATGGCGCTCGGACTTACTCACGTTAGTCAATCTATACCCCCTTCGGCAAAATCGGGCAGTAATGGCCGGTGACAATAGTGCGGCCGGGAAGTATCATATTGTTCATTTTTAGTTTGACATGGAAGGGATCACTGTCCGGTGGGGGATCACGGTTTTTTTTTTGAGTCAGTCAGAAGATGAAACTCTTTCCCTGGAGAGCTGAGTAGCTGCGAGCGGTCTCAATTTCGAGACAATGGTAAGACAGAAAAGGCACTGTAGAGGGCGCTGTGTTGTATGGATCGATCAATTAAATCGTTGAGTATGAAAACGGATTGGTATCTCACTGTACGTGTATACTTTTCTTTCTTTTGGAAACTTTCAGATAAGTTGCCGATTATACGAAAGTTTACGTAATTGCGTGAGTGCAAGTGGGCAAGTTCACTTGTGCAGCACTGTGTGAGTATTGTGCACAACTTACCCATTGTTATATGCATGAACATTATATCAGATTATATCAGGTGATAATGTAGTAAGTCGTTACGGAATGCCAGGGGCTTTCTGTATCGTCCAGTGTAATTATCCCCATTCCCTAGGCATACCGTGATACCTATGAAATAGGACTGGAAGACCCATTTGCAGTCAGAATCCCGGGGTCTTTTACACAATGGAGCAATATGGACCCAAACAAAATTGTCCTTTGTTCACCTTGGACTCTGCAGAGGAAATCTTCGGAAAAAGGGAACGATAGAACAACAAAAGCAGGACCCCACAAAACCCCCGATCCGTAAGATTGTGTGCCTGAGTGGAGTTGCGTAAAGTTCCGTAAAATCGCCGGCCGGACTGAGGGTGGGGGGGGGGCGGAGTCTGACTGCAAATGGGTGTTCCAGTCCTATTTTGCAGGTTCATCTACGGGCTGGCTTATGGGAATAGGGGATAATTACACTGGACGATACAGTAAAGCCCCCTTGGGATTCCGTTAACGACTTACTACATTATCACCCGATATAATCTACGATAGGTCGCACATGTCCTTCGGTGAGGTGAGGAATTTTAAAATTTAAAGAAGAGTGATTACAGATGCATCTTAAGTGGCTCGTAATCTCCGCACAGTGCAGTGGGTTTTTTGCTGATGAGATAGCAACCTTTACAGGTAGGGACGCCAATATCCGGTTTGTAACTGGGGCGTGCTGATGTGCCCGAATGTCGACGGTTGACGGGACTGGTTAAATTTTTTTGCCATCAAAAAAAAATAAAAAATTATCACGTTCAAAACACCCTTATGTAAGTACCTGTATTGCGGACTAAAAACCATTGAAGTGCTGTCAACGTGCCTATCTGTAAAATGAAGTATAATGGTGGAGTTTGATGCTTTTGACACATGTATAATGATCAGTAGACCAAACAGAAGTGGCTATCTCCTTGTCTGGTTCCCATGTTCTTCCAAAGTGGATGCTGACGCTTCTACACACACACACCCTAAAAACTCAGAACTGACCCGGATTTCCGGTCCTGTGTGGCCAGATCCATTTCTGGGTCAGTAGTTTTTAGTTAGTGCTGCGCATATTTTGTAGGCCCTCCTTGTTCATTTCATAGGCCATCGTTTTGCCTTTCGTTATTTTATAGTTTTTTTAATCAACAGGCATTATATTCGCAACACTTTAGATATCCGGCGGTTTTATTCATGGGATCGTTCAAAGCTTGACAAAATTGCCAGACTATCGAGAACCAATTAATTCCTGTTAAAATGTTACAGGATCCGAGCAATGCACTTATTCGGCGGAGCACACGCGCATGAGGTTGGGGTGGGGGGTTATTAAAATTGTAGGAATGCGTTACAGTCGGATCTATCACGGCGAGGCTGGGCAGACGGGTGGAACAACTATATATCAAAGGCTTAATTAAGCTGTTTAATTAAGTAAATTTGTTTTAAGTTTGGTTCATTTACCATTCACAATTGACAGCAATTGACAGACCGACTTCTGTGCACAAAAGACGGTGACAGAGTTTGGTCCTGCCCTTTCTAACCAAACCACTGTCCCGTGGTGTTTGACATCCCTTCTGTGGCGTATGGCATGGTCAAAGCTTATGATCTTATGGCATAAATATGAGCTGACCAGTGTGTACGATGTGGTTATAACAATGAGAATATAAAAATAATGTCTGCATGTGCCGACAACGTTCCTCGTTTGAGCATGGAGGTAGGAACATGGTTTGAGGGTGTTATTAGTCCTTATTATTCCTCTTCTTTAACTGAGTTTTGTTCTATCCCTGCATTTATTATAGTGTTGTCTTATCACTATAGCATTTCCCTTCTCCCAGATGTTTGAAATAACTCATTTTTAAACATTTAATATTTAACACTATTCCTTACAACTTAGCAATCAAAATATTAAGAGCTATGTCTTTAGGTTCCAACTATATTCAGTAGCCCATGTGCATGTCCCAAATGCGCATGATCGACGCGCTATAAGGATTCTGGGTGAAATTCGAGCTCAACTGATTTCGAAGCAGTGTGGTACACAGCTATTGACCTTTCTATTGTTGACAAACAAACTGCGCTGTTTGACATGGACAGCCGAATGGTAAGCAAAAATTCAATCGTGTTAAAAAGATGTGGTGTTCAAATTTTCAGTTTCTGTAAACTTAACAAAACATATATAAAATAACAAATAAAAACAAATACATCACGTGATTGGTTGCTCTATTTCCAATCAATTCAACACATTTGTTTAATGTTTGTGTGACAGCGTTACAAACTGCGGCTATATGATTTTGCTTTGCATTTACGGCTTCCCACAGTTTTCCAACCTTGGTAGGCTAAAAAACGGGCTGTGACGTTGCAATAGAAAAGTCTATATAAAACCTGGCATAGTTTAACATGTAAACTACAGCACGGGGTCATGTTTACAGCTTGATTTATGTTTTAACTGCACACGGTTTCCAAGGAAACATTGCGGTACAACTTTAAAATGGCGCTCGTGCAAATTCTTTTCTGCAGGGGCTGGAACTGAGAAAGACGTTTTGTGTGCCTATTACCACGTGACGATAGAGACAACGCATTGTCCTTTTGTCTGCAGAAACATTAATATAACAAACGAATGAGTTCTCAAGGTCGGTCGTGTGTAATGATATAATGAAATAAGAGGTAGCACAAACTCCACCTCTGCAAATAGAAACAAGTTGCAGCGACGGCTGAGTGTTCTGCATGAGATGCACTACACTAAATAGTGAGACATTTATTTTGTGCGACAAGCCAAATTAATAATACGCAAGCCCACAATTTGTTTTTCTGTCAATCAAATGCATGAAGGTCATACGGCTTTTAGAGATTGTTGAAATGTACCCTGGGGTTCGTTGACTATGAGATTGAGGTATTGCACAGTCTTAGCCCTAGGGAAATATGCATGTTTTGCTAACAAGCGTAGGGCCCCTTTTCCAAGATGGAGTATGGCCAGTTTTACTCGTTCAGGGATGTTTTCGTTATGAATGGACAAAGTTCAAACTTTCAGCCCACAACAAATGAAAAGACGAAAGAAGAAGAAAGGTTTATGTGGTTATCACCGTGATGTGACATAGAGGCTGAGATTCTTTGGAGTATTCTTGAGTTTTAAGCATTAAAGGAACATTACAGAATTGTTAAGAAAAAAACTTGTAAAATATACTTTTTTTTATCACAAATTTACATAAAACTTACACGGTCTAATGATGATGATAGTAGAAATCATCTCTTGAAATATTTGTTGTCTGAAATGCCATATTTGATGAAAAATGAATAAACTAATTTCCCGATTGGAGTTTCTCGCTCAGTGAGCGTTTTGTTCATTTGTTGAATCTATATGATTTCGTGCAAAATGTGTAATCGTTTTTTTCACTATTTTATCGTGACCCAGATGGCCGATCGATCTCAAACTTCAACAGGTTTGTCAGTTTATGTATATGGTGGATTACATAAAGTGTTTACACTGCCAGCAACTGTTTTGTTAGCAAAAAACAACTCTGTAATGTTCCTTTAAGCATTGGTTGATATGTGGAATGTCATTAATTTGGTTCGATGTAGGCCTACACACACGGTTCCGTGTGAGGGACATGTAAAGCGCCACCAATAGTTTGAGCCAAGCCTCACAGAGGACGTTGAAAAGTGGGCAGAAAGGTCGCCAGGTATAGCCCGATCATACACCATTTATCGAACGATTTTATTCGACGACGGAACAAGGATATAATCTGATCACCGATTCGGACAGTGTATAGGTCCTAATTTAATAGCAATCAATACCATCGTGGAAAACATTCCCGATAAAAGTAGTCCATACACACCAGCACACATCGTTCATTTAAGGGGACCTAAAGCTATAATGTCCACAATGTTCAGGAGGGAGATAAAAACCATGTAATAATCTAGTACAAAAGTATAGATACATGTATTACTTCATCACATATTCCTTATCTGAATTACTACGCTTCATATGGTGTCATTGTTGGTAGAAGGGAGATCGAAAGAATCATGGTTATTGGACACATTACTGTAGTGAAGCATGTTCTTTGTAAACGTGTCGTGAAATAATGTACCCTTCACGAAACCAATCATGCGCTTGCTCCTTCGAGCGTTTACAATAATAAGTCTCGACTCACACCTTACGTCACCGTATTTATCCTAATCACGTACAGGACGCTATAATTGGATGATATACCGATGCATAAAAGCAACAAAAACGAAGGATAGACGCTGCAAATAATTCATCGTGTCGGCAATTAACGTTGCTCCCACCACCACCCACCGAAGCATTAGATTAAAATCGTTCTGTTCGACAAAATCGCCATTTTGGACAAACAGCGTATAATACGATGCAGCGCCGACTCTATAGGAAACAATTTTAGGGGGTGGGGGGGGGGGAGACATACAGGAAGGTAAACCCCCTTTTTCGGGGGGAGAGGCACACACACTTTTGCCAATTAAAGTTCTAGTTAGTGTTTCTCTTTATACGCAAGCCCCTTTCAGCGCTCTCGTTATGCCATTACAACTTTGGTTTTCTTTGTTTGTTGTTGATGGTCTGACGTGACTGTACAAACAAATTAATTGTATGTGTGTAAAGAAAACGTCAATTTTGTTGGGTATAATATTTTAACACATAATACTCCTTTTCCAACAAAATCATGCAGAAATATGTATTAATAGATCCAGTCATAATGATATCCTCTCCAGCCATGGAGGGGAAGGCCGCCTATACCAACAGTGCATATCATTATGAAACTGAAACATTCAGCAGTATCTGCACAACGATATTTTATTATTTTATTTTATTTTAAGATCTTGGTTCAGGATACACATATGAAAAGGCCTGTATTACATTATGGTCCTGTGTCTTCAAAAAAAGAGAAAAGTGAAAAACATGACTTTAAAACAATTATGGAATGTTCCATGTACTACAATAGCATTAAATATTATGCAGTCTTTAGATTAAACCCGATAAACTATACGCATCCCAATTACATTAAATTTACAGGCATGACCGGCTCGTGGCCGAGGGCTCCTATAATTCCCTTTGACACTGCCTCGAGAGGCTTCAAACACTGCAGCACGAACAGGGCTGGCGCTCCATTAGAAAGTGGGTCAAGGCAAAACAAGAATTTTAATGTGTATGTGTCGTTTCGGTTCCGTTTGGCATTACGAGATGGGACTCGGTTTGCGGGAAATGTCACGACGGAGAGCATTTTAGAAATGTGAAGGCTCATATTATAGAGCTTTGAAATTACTTAACCCTCCTACTGTCAGTGACTCTTGGCAACATTTTCCAGTGAGTTGACCAACCATTTGAAACCGTTTTGACTGCCAAGGCTGTGTACTGTGGCACAACTGTGCACAGAACTAACTGTGTACTGTGTACATGCACTCCCTCATGGTATCATATTTCAGGCTGGCATAGTTTATCTATCATTCAAAACCACTTGAATGGTATTGAATGGTCAGACAGCAAGAGGGTTAATGTATTAACCGAATAGTCAGGGAGCGTGAGGAACTATAGCTCCTATGGATTTGAATGATTTTAAGATTTTTTTTTTTAATATCACTGTTCACAATTTCACAGCTGGCAGACCAAATGACTATGCGATGCCTGACTATCTCCGAATTGTATGTTTTCCCCCCTAAAAAATTACATATCTGTCATATTATAAACAAAATATAACGTACTGTCCCCCGTAACTTTTTTTACACAGTTGTTGAACAAAACAAAAACACGTCGCATACATTGACCCCATAGCTTATTTATTTATTTATTTATTTATTATTATTATTATTATTACTATTTTTTTTTTTTGGGGGGGGGGGTTATATATGACAGGCCTACCTTTGAGCAAAAAAAGAATAATAACGTAAGGGTTGCAAATACATCGCAGACTTGATTCGAACCTGTGTCCTGAGGATTACATAATGGTAGGTCACAACACATCTCACGATATTATTGTTAGTATTATTAATGTCATCAAACTCGATCAGCAGATTTACAAAACTTAATGTGCTTTCTTTCACTGGAAGAATCAAGTAATCGGAAGCCATTCTTGTTTTCAAATCTAGCCTATCAACCTGTCTATTCTTGGTAAAACAAACGGCAGAATAGACGGCAACTGTTAGCAACACATTCAATTGTGTTAACAGAATGCCGTGAAATTCAACACAAAATTGTTTCGAATTTTTACGTATTATTGTCACAAACTGTGGCTAACTGTTTTTGTTCTGCGTTTATGGCTTCCCATACTTGTCCTACTTTGGTTGGCAAAAACTCGGCCTGTGACGGTTGCAATATAATATACAGATATACCAACAAAAAGACACGGCTGTATAATTATGCCAAACCTGTTCTCACAGTGGTGTACGAATCTGGGAGGCCTGTTTAAAACACGTCACTAAAGGTTCGTTTAACTGTTAAGTGCAATCCACAAGTCGTGCCGGTGGTTTTAATGTGGCACAATTTGCCTGTCCAATTGAGAACCGCAAATTCCTTAACTCAATCCAAATCGGAACTTCTTCAAACACTTAGTCAGTAATAAACCCGTCACAACCATAGCGCATCCATTTAGCTCATTCAATTTAAACCTAATAATGCTCATGTACGGAGTTAACAAACTTGATTGCCATATAATTCGGAGGCGAGTGTGAACTTCCGATAGTTTCCCCTGCAGAAATGTGTGTGTATTTTTTTTTTTTTTTCGTTTGGTTTGCTTGCATTCCATAATCAGCAAACAGTGAAACTGCTGTTAGCTTATAAATGCATAGAAAAAAAACGTTCTTGTTTGTTTTCGCTTCCGTGGTTAAAGTCATATAAAAGAATTACATGTTCACGTAGACTAAAATCATATTTTAGTCTACTAATACACATATTATGCGTGTTAGGTGTACACTCCTTAGCATTGCGTTTGGGGCCTATGCGGGCTGTGTTATTATCTAAAGGGATTGGACAATTTTAAAGGAGCATTAAGGAATTGGTTTTTTGCTAACAAAACAGTTGCTGGCAGTGTAAGCACTTTATGTAATCCACCATATACATAAACTGACAAACCTGTAGAAGTTTGAGATCGATCGGCCATCTGGGTCACGAGAAAATAGGAAAAACCGATTACACATTTGCATGAAATATAGATTCAACAAATGAATAAAACGCCCACTGAGCGATAAACTCAAACCGGAAAATTAGTTTATTCATTTCTCATCAAATAATATGGCATTTCAGACAGAAATTTTCACGGGATGTTTTCTACTATCATCATCATTAGACCGTGTAAGTTTTATGTAAATCTGTGATCAAAAAGTATATTTTACAAGTTCTTTTCTTACCAATCCTGTACTTCCCTTTAAGGAAATGTCAAGCTTGCAGATTAGCAGCTTATTCCCAGGTCAGAATTGATCTGGATTCAAGCTCCCAAGGGAGCCTGGCTCATTTCTGGGTCAGCCCGGGGAACTGGTTAAAAAAAAAAAAATAAAAAAAAAAAAAAAAATCTTAGCTCGGGTTCTACATCAGTTGGACCCCCCTTCTGGGTTATTGTCACACACAGACTGGGTCACACCGACAGTAAATTGGCCAAGCCCTCTGGGATCCAAAACCGGGTCAAGACTAACCAGGGAGTTTTTGGGAGCGCATGACGCGCCTGAACACGGATTAGATTATACATGAGCCTCAATACAGACATGTAGTAAGCCGTATGCAGGGGCCCGATAATGGACATACCATGTGCACTGAAAGTGGAATAAGTAAATAGGCATCTCTATCATAGGAACGTCATTAAATGCAGATTGAGCAAGGTTTTACTTAATAATAGTGACTTCCACAATGGTTTATAAGCTAACCCTGGATCAAGCCAATACGGAAGAGTGCCCAAAAGTGTGACTGGCTGTCTCGTCTTTTGCTAACAGATAAATTTGCAAATCAAATGCTACAGCTGGCAAGCTGTCTTGACGCGCAACTTCATTCGAGGAAATCCTTTGGGAGATAAAAAAATCATCTGCTTGGAGGAGCAATTCTTCCAGAAGAAAGAGCTGTTTGCAGTCGCCATCTTATTGTCACGGAAAGGGTTTGGGTTTATTTCATGAAGGGGAAGCGCGCTCAAATCAATTTAATCGAGCTACATGGACATTTTTCGAATATCGGGCGAAAACACTGAGCTGCCACCACCACTAAAAAAGAAAAGCAGCGTGTTTGATAACTTGATCGTTTCTACCATTCAGCATGTTTAGAAAGGACAGCACGGACCGTTGATTGTCTCAGACTGTGGTTGGGTACACTTTTGTTAATCTTGGCCAAACTTGATAAGGGCCATTCCCCTCTTTGTTTTTGAGAGAGATTGTATGTGCAAACAGACTTTCTTTGTTTGATGTTCAACATTACTTTGTACTTGTTTGTTAATTTTGTGTTATGGGGTGTTTGTTGTTTGTTTGTTTTGTTTGTTTGTTGTTTGCCCGTGTGCTTGTTTGCTGTTGTTTTGTTTTTGATTGAAAGGCAGAATAAATAAGAAGAAGAATAAAAATGGCAATGCATCTGGCAATATTACATGGAAGTGTTCCACGGATCACTGGGTATTGGGGGGGGGGTATAATGAGTTATGAAAACTAAAGGATTGAACCCCTAAAATTATGACAACTATAAAACATCTTTAAAAACGTATTGACTTAAAGGCACTAGACACTATCGGTAATTACTCAAAATAATTGTTAGCATAAAAACTTACTTGGTAACGAGCAATGGAGAGCTGTTGATAGTTAAAACATTGTGAGAAACGCTCCCTCTGAAGTAACGTAGTTTTTGAGAAAGAAGTAATTTCTCAGTAAAATATTTGAATTGATTTCGAGACCTCACGCGTGAGGTCTCGAATTCAAGCAATCAAGCATCTGAAATCACACAACTTCGTGTGACAAGGTTGTTTTTCTTTCTTCCATTATTATCTCGCAACTTCGACGACTAATTGAGTTCAAATTTTCACAGGTTTGTTATTTTGTGCATATGTTAGATACACCAAGTGAGAAGACTGGACTTTGACAATTACCCAAGGTGTCCAGTGTCTTTAAAACTAACTATTTCACAAACTAATTAACTAACTAACTAACTAATTAACTATCTAACTAAATTCACTTATATGACTTACTAATTAAGTAAATAAATAAATAAATACTTAACTAACTAAAACTATTACAAAACAACTGAGGATGAGTATTGCCAGAGGGCTTGCGCCCTAACATGCAAGTAATTTGCAATTTATGAATTGTTATATTAACACCGAAGGCGAAGCTGTTTTGGGCTACGTAATCTACATAAAAATCATGCTGTTATCCGTCATCGATTTATGTCACACGAGGGCGCACTTGATATCAACCAGCCAGCGCTATGTGTTTGAAGAGGGTTGCCACAGGGACGGCCCAGTTTTCTTTGGTCATGAGGAATTCCATTTTGTTCCCTCGAATTAACAATGATTTCGTTAAGTCAAAAAAACAAACATTTCGAGGCAACACATAATAGTTCTGCCAGGGAAAGACAAAACGCACTCTAAGCAGTCCTGTGACTTATACGCAAGGTGATGTAATAATGATTCAAAACAACACCAGACAAGTCTAGATTTTGTTTTCTCAGACACCCAGATCGGGGTTCATCAAAGACAGGCGCGGTTCTACGGGGGGGGGGGGGGGGCTAGGGGGGGGGGTAGGGGGGGGGCTAAAGCCCCCCCCCCCCATTTTTGTCTAGCCCCCCCAAAAAAGTGCAAGGGAAAAAAGGAAGAAGATACAAGCTGGAAAATACTGGATCTTTATTAAAAAATAAAAATGAATAGATTTGCACGGTCTTTTCACATACTATAAGTCTTGGCCCAGACTACATGACTTGTACGGTTAAATGTTTCATGTGGGATCGGGACAAGCGCGGTGCTTAGAATTTGCGGTTTTCGCCGGCGCGCGCTTCCGCCTTGTTTTGTTTTGTATTACATGAACATAAAAACCAATCTCAGTTTGGAAATGACGATGCGGTGATAAAACACAAGTGGCTCAACATATTATCACCGGAACAATGTTATTTTTAGTAAGTTCGAACCTCTTTCCTCCCCTCCCTTCCTAAAAGCTTCCTTTTTTCTATTAGAGTATAAGGAGGCTTGAAAACATGTCTGTTTTAAACATCGCCTTTTGACTTTCCAAAAACAGAGACCTTTGTCTCCCACTTAAACAACAAACAGTCATAGGATGGTTGATTACGAGACCACACCAGAGCCATGTTACATTAGTTTTAACAACGTTTCTCTGTCTATTTATCTCTCGATGGCTACCTCTGGAGATAATAGTTTCCATTTTTCCGCACTCCAATTAACACATCACTAATTCGCTGCAACTGGTTAGGCCAAGTAACAAAAGTAACACGTTTCTCGTCCCCGCACGCCTCCTTTTTGGCTTCCGCCTCTTTGCTTTTCTTTTCTTGTTTACTATTTTATAACAAAAAAGGGGAAACGGGGGGGGGGGGGAGAAAAAAAAGGAAAATTCGAAAAAAACGAAGTTCCTTGGTTTATTTTTGACTAAGAATTTGTCTATACTTTTTTCACCTTAAGTATTCTTAACTTAACATCGCATGCGAAGAGTATTTGAGTATGAGCCACAGATCGCTGCATGAGCCCGGCGTCGACTCTTCTACCTCAATTGTGATGTTCGCGATATAAATAATATTGAACACATGTACATTTCACTGTTTTTGAATGTTGAAACTTGCTTAGAAAGTGGACTAAAAATACAAATCATTTGTTTTGTCATACATTGCATCAGTATACTCAAATAGAAACAAATGTGAATAAATATACCTTGGCCAGCCATATTTAGCATGGCGGCCATCTTGGATAAAATATATAAAAAATTGGAAAATAGTAAATAGTAACGCCCTGCCTCCTCCTCTTTTTGAAAAAGTCCAGACGAGAAACATGTTACTTGGTTTACCTGGCCTTATACGGTCTCCTCTCTCCCGTTTTTTATAAAGAACTATACTTGACGCCTCAAATGTTTTTTAAAGCTTGCCTTTCAATACATGATTCTCACTCGTCACGGAGAGAATCTTCATAACTGACAAATTTGTATGCTTTTTGAACATTTTGAGTGCTATTTTGTTCTTTGCTTGTCCATTAATAAAACCTCTCTATTATATGATTCTTATATCGAATACCATCAAAATATGTTTTGTGGCCACATGATCTCATCCTGACTTGATTGCACACGGCTACATATTATGATTTCACTCTTCCCTCTGTAAACATCCCATAATATTCTCAATCAAATTCGTTATACCACTGCAAGCTTTTGTTCTGTCTACCGTTTTGGAGTCAAAATAATTTGCACGCAACTGCATCATGTGTTGTATGATTATTCTATCTTTCTACTTATTATGCGACAAATACATGAAAAATGCGCTGTTTATATGTTCCTTTTCGACTCCCAAAAAGAAATAGCAGTAGCGAAAGTTAGAGGGTGACGTCACGTGCAAAAGGTCTGGCCCCCTAAAATTGTGGCTCTAGAACCGCGCCTGATTATAGGGTGTGTGAAACTATAGACGTTCACAGATTTGCACATCACTTTCATGGTATAAAGATGGTCATGGTGGAAAACTTCCCTTGAAACAGTTTTGCTTTAAATGCTATAGTTTTTCACTATTTCCTCATGATGACTCAGAGAACTGATTGAGATTAACATTTCATAGAATTGTTATTTTGTGTATAATGTTGGGTCACATAAAGTGCGGATATTAGTCTTTAAAAAAATGATCAATGTTGTACATGTGCTCAAACTGTTAATCCAAACGAGAAAAACATAAAAAACAATTATGAAGCGTGCCAAAAGTTAGATATTAAGTGCTGGAGCAGAATCTTAAAGAAGCATTACATAATTGGTAAGGAAACAATTTGTAAACTACACTTTTTGATCACATGTTTACATAAAACTTACACAGTCTAATGATGATGATAGTAGAAAACATCCCTTGAAATATTTCTGTCTGAAATGCCATATTTGATGAGGAATGAATCAAACTAATTTTCGATTGGAGTTTATCGACCAGTGAGCGTTTTAATCATGCATTGTATAACACATGTAAATGTGTAATCGGTTTTTCACTATTTTCTCGTGACCCAGATGGCCGATCGATCTCAAACTTCTACGGGTGTGTCAGTTTATGTAAAGGATGGATTACATAAAGTGCTTACACTGCCAGCAACTGTTTTGTTTGCAAAAACCAATGCTGTAATGTTCCTTTAAACTGTTAATCCAAACGAGAAAAAAACATAAAAACACTTCTGAAGCATCCCCAAAAGTTAGATATTAAGTGCTGGAGCAGAATCTTAATGGTTGGGGAGTGGTACACACTAACGGGTGGTATACAATGTATACCCAGTATTGAGTACTGCTCCAAGGATACTAACAATAATGGTGACTAAACCCCATCAAAACATTCTTTGTAAGGACCGACGATGTATTGTATAGGTTTCTCTCAGTCAGGGATTATTTCAGACACTTTATTTTCTCCATTTATACCAGGGCTCGATTTCACCAAGGACTAAGATTTATCTTTAAAGGCAAAGTATACCTTTGGTTTTGGGGGACCGTTTGATTGTTTTAATCCTATATAAATGTATATATATATAAAATTTGTAGGGTAGATGGCCTTAGCTTTCGATCCAAACCGGACCTTCGTCAGAGGCAAAAACAAGCACAAACGAAAAACATATCCATTTATAGCAAAAAAGAGAGGCAAAGAACAATGGGATGGTATCCAGAAAAAGGAGGGAAAATTATAGCCAATCAAAGTTATTAGTTTACAAACAATGGGGCGGTCAAGAACCAATCAGAGTTATGTGGTGGGGACAAAAGGATAGTCAGTGAAAGGGAGGATTACTGGACCAGGCGGGAGACATGAAAGGACAGGATTAAGGGGCACGAGGCATCGGGTATGATGCAATTAACAATAGGGAACAAGACCAAAGTATATACAACAATGTGAAAGGGAGGTAATTATAGAACAACAAGTTTGTGGAGAGAAGGGGTTGTTAGGAAAAGAACAGGTCGATCTCCAAGAAACTTGTCGAGATAAAAGAACGGTAACAGTTGGCCAGTGGAGAAAATATGATTTTTAAAACAACTTAAGAATGGAAAACAAATCAATCATTGAAAGAACAGGTTATTACCAGTAATTGTATTTATATTACATAAAATAAATAAGTAAGCAGTAAATGAAGTGGGAATTTATTTGACACCGGTGTTGATGTTAAGTCCAAAGGGTTGGACTGTCTTAAGTTGGTGAATCCAATGCGATTCTCTGAGTTTGCGGTGTGTGTCATCACCATTGCAAACCTCAATCAAATGTATATATATATATATATATATACAATCAAACTAACCTGTGAAAATTGCGCAGTATAAGAGCCGTTATTCTTAGCCAGAATCATGGCCACAGTGGAGAGAGAAGTGCGCTTTACGCACTAGCCACCTATGCCACCATAACGCATTGAACTTTCACGATACCAAAAGTACATCTATAAATGCAACTTAGTGAAACTGAAACGAATGGATTATTGAAAATCAACATAGATACAAAGCTGTTATAATTTAATACATCCATTATATTTATGTTTGTGTTTTCTTAACTGAACGGAAGCGTTTCAGCAAGAGACTTTGGGCGATCGTATATAAATTAAGGGAAGTGCTGGATACTTTTGGTAGTTACTTAAGAATCCTGAGAGCTGCTGACGGTATCAAACATCGTGAGAAATGACAAACATCGTTAAACCAATGACAGGAAACCAGTCACAAAAAATGGAAAGTATGACACGGTAGTTTGGCTGGTAACCCACCAAGAACGTCGATTCCATCCACGTTTAGCTTAATGACAGCGGGTACCAACCGCACGTCTGACTGCAGCATGCACAGACCGACACCAGGGAAATTTGCATCTTCAAAAGTCACCTCAAGGCAATCTTTGGAGACTCAAATGTATATTATAGACCACATAATTTCGCGGGATGCTTACTGCCGTTTAAACAAGTAGCCCTTTGGACGAAAATTACAAACAAATTTTCCACTGTCATTCCCAAAGTATAACCCTACCTCCAAGTCCAAGCAGCTGTGCTTTTAGTAGTATATACGGCAATCGAAATAAGCTAAGGCAAGCTACTGGCTATTCAGATGCTCCTATACATTGACTAGAACTGTGTTTCAGACCGATCCATATTTATCTTGTATAAAATGAGCCCAGCTTCATAAGACTGTGCTTATAGACAGGTAATTGTTTACGAAAATTAAAACTCAGTTGGTTGTCTTTATATATGATTATGAGCAATTGCATTTTACTCTTTGTTGGGAACTCCTATAATGAAATGGGTTGTTGCATAATGACAAAGTGTGAATTACATTCCAGTTACGATTAACGCAGTGTGCTTCCTTTATTCGGTTTAAATCACAAGAACCCAAACAGTGCGTCCTTGCACATAACCGATTGTACGAAGAGGCTACAAACGAGAAGCTTTACCAGCCAGTCTGCGGCAATTTTATGACGGCCCACTCCATACAATATCGTCTTTCCACATCACCTTGGTTGGAAGGTTGTGTTTTGTGAGAAGGCGTTATCACTGTCCTTTGCTCTAAACTTTCGACTGATCCTGATTTGTTTGCTGTTTTTAACCGGACTTTGAACGATCACATTGTATGTAAATAGAAAGCAGACACCTAACATCCTACTAGCGTATATGGGTTTTGAGGCATTGCATGGTGAGGTATCAGTATATATTCGGTTTACACACCCACAAAGACAAGTATGACTCTAGCAGTCAAGCGGGAGTTTACCGGATTCCTTGCTCTTGTGGTAAAGTGTATATTGGCGAGACGGGTAGAAACCTAAACACAAGGCTGAAAGAACACAAAGCCCATGGCCGCAGAGGAGAATATGACAAATCTGCCATTGTCAAACATTCTGCTGATCTAGACCATAGATTGGGATCAAGCTCAAATCATAGCTCCTGAGAGACATTGGTACACACGTCGCATCAGGGAAGCTATTGAAATACACAAGCACAATACAGTGCATCAAGATATCGGCTACTTCATCAGCAATATTTGGCACACAATCCTACCACCCTACTCTACTGGTATCCCTCAGTCTACTGACACGCCCCACTACACAGGGCACTCACACGCAATGGGCAACCCACACAATAACTCTGAGCCCTCCAATCACAGTTCTCTTTTCAGAAGAACCAATCAGAGCAAACACAGGCAAAGAAGCCCTCACCTTGGAGTGGCCCTCACCTTGGAGTGGCCGTCCACTATTCTACCCTGGGAAATAACTCACGGTCTCATGACCTAGATTTGTCACAGATGACGTGGTTACCTTGCTCTATGGTTAGAGCCAGCGAAACTCCCTTTAACACAAACGCAATCCGCTCATCATGCGATGTGAAACGAGTGATTTAGCGGTTTAGCGGAAAAGTACTCATCACCTCCAGGTCCAGCTCACTTCACTCCAAGAGGTATAGGCTGACCCAAACGTTAACAATGCCGTCGATTCAAAACTACAAATACAGTCAGACTGGTCTCGGACATTCTTGGCGGCCCACAACTCATTCTTGATTCAAGCATTACTGCCGATCACGGTAATTACAGACAGAAAGAAAAACATAATCGTTCATTCAAAAAGCTTTAAGGGCGAAATGAATAATACATGGTTTAAACCATATTGCTTTCCAGTGAGTTATGCTCCGTATAATATCCGAGCTTGAGAGATCAGACCCACTTTAGAACTCATTTATTGTTAATCTAATCCCAAAAAGGGCATTTTGAAACTCATATTTACTGCGTTTTATCATAGAGAAAGGACCCTTTTTTCTATGGTTTGATATACCCTTCATTGTAGGGCTAGTTTAGAAGTGTGGCCTATGTGGCAAGACAGAGACACTGCAGAATATCCTTAGAAATTGTCCCGTATATACTCTACCAAGGTCGCTATACGTGGCTGCACAATAACGTAATCCGTCTACTTAACCGTGCTCTACAGGTGACCAACGAATATACATGGAAAATATATCAGTGTGATCTCAGTAAATGGTGCTACAAAAAAATGCCGGAACCACCAATCCACCTGACATTCTTGCCAACCAACAGAAATCAGACTTGGAACAAACTAATATCATACAAAAAATGCGTTACAATCATCGAATTTACTAACTTGGAACAAAACAAAACAGAATACCCATACAATGAAGCAAATGACATACACTGATGTGGTCACTGGTCTTGAAGATCAACGTTTTGTCGGTCGTCTGTTTTGCAACGAGGCAGGCAGTAGAGGTCTTCTCACTCAAGCAAAGAACCAAAAAAAAAAACGGTGCTTTGAGGGACTTTCAAAACCGTTTCATAAATATTTGACAATTATTCAGAGAGAAAACAATACTGTGGATAATTGGTAATGGTATAAACTTTACAACTAGTGAGCTTCAGATCTCAAGATAAGCATTTTTGTTTTACTCTAATTGACCATCAATCCAACGTTGCCCTTTATGAAACCCGAAGTGTCCAACTTGCACTGCGGGTCATTGAACTGAAGTTTACACATTCTGGAGTCAGTTTTGTGAAGGTTGTCGGAGCACGCTGCTGTTGGTTTCAGTTACGCTTCCGAAGTGTTGCTATTTAATCTGTGTTTGGCTACAACCGGGAAAGAATAACAACGCGGGAAAGGGCTGTTGCTGCTTTTCAATAACCTCTATTTAAACTTGCTAGGTAAAATATTGATTCTGGGAAACTTATGTGAGGCCTCCCCCCAAGTCAACCCGGCAGCCGGTAACACAATCAATAGTATATCAAAATAAATGTCCAGAGTTTGAAAAAAAAATATAAGTAACAGTTTTCTTCCCATTCCATACAAAAAGAAATATGTAGCCTATGGGACCAACATCACAATTTACGAAGTACACGTTATGACAATCAAATAAAATACAGCCAATTAAACTTGTTTTTTCTTTGAAGGGGAAACATAAACTTTGATCTTTGAGTGCGGAACCACCCAGACCATGAACAATATAATCCAGGAGTGCAAAAAATCTTCGGACCGCAAACGGTGCTGCTGGCCTGCAACCCCTTGATGACGAAACTATTAAACTACTGACTCTCCTTGGACCTGCCAGTCTAGATAATTACAAACGGTGACCACACGAACGAAGTGATCTTTGATTTGTAGCTTGTTTGTTTTCTTGTTAGGGAAGCCTTGGGGCCTGAGCGCAGTGCACGGTGGTATATACCCTTCAGCAAAGGCCATCATGTCAGAACACACAAGTTAAAAGTGTCGCACAATTTACTGATTCTGTTTATTCGTGCCCTCTTTCCCATTCTCCTTATAACACAGATGTAGTATTATTATTATCATTATATATCTATATGTTTTCGTTATGCAAGTTCGTCCCATACAAGGCTAAACGCCGCTCTTGTGTTATAAACACAATAATATTTGTGATTACAATACGTTTAAACACAAGAAATGTTCGTTATATTCACTGCAGACCTTTTTATTTCGCACGAAATTGAAAGCTCACCGAAACGGTCGTTCCATTTCGCTTTATAAGTAAGTAAAGCAATGTTACTTCTCTTTCGCGACACGCGATGAAAAAAAAAAGAAAAACAAAAGATATCCGTTTGACTTTACCAATCCACTCGAACATCATTCAAAATTTGCAGCAACTCTTCGCAGAAGTCTATAAATAACTGTTTTTGTTTCTATGTGTTAAATTGAATGTCAATTTCGCAGGGCTAAAATGAACGCCTTATAAATTTTCATTGGACCTGCCAGTCCAGACAAATTATATAAATTTGTACGTTTCAAGGTAAAATTGACTGACCGTGTAAATTGCAAAGGCAACATTACTTTATTACGAATATGAAAGTGAAATGTGCTGCTTTTTGGGCCAAATATGACAGGCTTATGGAATGTTCCCGATACTAGCGTTTGAGCATACCAATGTTAAAGGAACATTACAGAATTGGTAAGAAAAAAACTTGTAAAATATATATTTTTGATCACAGATTTACATAAAACTTACACGGTCTAATGATGATGATAGTAGAAAACATCCCTTGAAATATTTCTGACTGAAATGCCATACTTGATGAGAAATGAATAAACTAATTTTCCGATTGGAGTTTATCGCTCAGTGAGCGTTTTATTCATTTGTTGAATCTATATGTTTTCATGCAAATGTGTAATCGGTTTTTCACTATTTTCTCGTGACCCAGACGGCCGATCGATCTCAAACTTCTACAGGTTTGTCAGTTTATGTATATGGTGGATTACATAAAGTGCTTACAGTGCCAGCAACTGTTTTGTCAGCCAAAACCAATTCTGTAATGTTCCTTTAAAGGTATTGTACACTTTTGGTAACAGCTCAAAATCAGTGTCCACATTTTGGGTGATTAAACATATGCATGAACAAACAAACCTTTGAAAGTTTGAGCTCAATTGGTCATCGAGGTCACGAGAAAATAGTGAAAAGAGATCTTATGTGTTTTCTGTTTTTTCAAATTATCGCGCGCGATAATTACTATTGTTTTACTCGTTTCTCAGAAACGATAGCATTTTAGGCAGAAATATTTTAAGGAACCCTTTCTACCATTACTTACTTTAAATCATGTAAGTTATGTGTGAATCTGTGAACATTGTGTTTTTCGATCTTACCAATAGTGTACATGGCCTTTAAACATGAACAATATTTCAACTAATACAGGTCAAGCCCCTAAGTGGCCTGGCTCCGGGTCATCCAACCTGTGAGTTTGAGAACCGAAGGCCACGCCCATCCCAAAATATCCCCAACTATATTTCTATCGAGGACTCCCAAAGGCTCGCAACACATAAGAGATTCAATTACATATTACTGCAAACTACTCTGCCCTTCAAATAAAATTTGATCTGATCTTAGTACAAGGCCGGCCTTCACATTTAGACAATGAATTATAATGCATTTATTTTTAACCTATGATAAAGGACGGTCGGCATATTTTGTGATCATTAATTGTATTGGACCAAGTACATGGCATGCCAGAGCGGTTTCTAATGTCCCTAGGTTTGTATTGGGTTTGTATGTTCAAGAATCCATGAGCTTGACTATTCTTTGAGGTAACAATAACTATAGTAAAACTAACGCTGACTACTTATAAACAATGCAGTAGTTCTCGACTATAATATAGAATGCATAGTATAAAGTTATACATCTTTTTTTCCTGGTGTCGGTCTGTAAATGCTGCAGCCAGAGATGCGGTTGGTACTCGCTGTTAAAGCAACCCTAGTTAATCAATTTACACGAATCATTAACTAACATGGTTAACATTGCATTCAGTTGATGACGAGCACAACATAAAATCAAACATTATATCCTTCATTGTTAATAACTTCGCAATTGTTTTCCTAATTTGTTTTCTCTCAGTTTTTACAACCTATTAAGAAAAAAAGGGGGGGGTAACCATTAAAAAACATGTAGAACCATAACAGCTGGATTGTAATTGTTTATTGTGTGAAAGAAACCGGATAAATCCTACTAAAAACAAAATGTCAGAACCAAGATGAGCAATTTTGTTTTGAATGGTCCCAGTTAGAATTTTTTTAAAGATGACACGTGTCACTAGGAAAAGCAGATTGATTCCATTCCAGGAACTAGAGGAAATCTGCACAATACGAATCACCAATGCTGGCAGGAAAATGTTGGTACATCACACAGCATATCAATTACAACTTGATAACAGAAAAGATATAGGGTCCGGCTATAACTCCATACCAGCATTATGAAATTGGCCAGTTGTTGATAACCACAATGGTGACAGTGCTACTCCAACGAATAAAACAAATACAAAGTCTAGTAATTACGCTAATCTTATGTTAATCAGGTTGTCTGTTCCCTATGGTAGTTTTTAAAGGGGATACTGTTGTCACGATCAAAGCAGAGCCGTGGCTGAACATGTAATTACGAACTCTCGCTCAGTTACTGTACGCACACGCCCTCCCTCCGTATTGTTTCTGGAGGGAGCGCGAACGTGCAGTAGCTGGGTTTGAGTAGAACGATGGCATGTGCAGCAACAGGTCTCGTCTCGATTATGAAGACAGTGCCCCTTTAAAATCATCACACGCGGCACCTAATGGGACAGACGTCACTCCGTTATACGTCGCCAGCACATGCCTCCAAGGGCGAGCTTTTTCCTTCGGTTAAAAGGGTTTGTTTTGCATTTTTTGGGGATGATTTCTTTATCTAATGTTTGAAATGTCCCTGTATTGCCTGGGTAAAATTCAGCCGGTTTGTTTGCTTAATTAATTATCTTTGTATAATTTGATCCATTTGACAATTGACAGACAATTGACAGACCCATTTTGTACACAACTACTGATTGACATCCCCTCTATAGGACGTGCGGCATGGTCCAGTTTACGATCTTATGAGCCGACCAGTGTGTGTGATGTGGTTAAGACAATGGAAATAATAACATAGGGAAACATGTGCTGACAGCGTGACTCGTTTTGATGGTTTTAAAGGGACATCGAGAAGAAGAAAAGAGAAACTCATAACAATGACTTAAATATCTCATATTTATGACTTATAGTATCCAAGTCATAACTTATCAATACTTACTTAACCCACATAATTCACTCTCTCGTATTGATTATGACAATCTTTTTTAGTGCTATTTCGTATGAATTGGACATAGTTTAAAGGAACATTACAGAATTGGTAAGAAAAAAACTTGCAGAATATACTTTTTGATCACAGATTTACATAAAACTTACACGGTCTAATGATGATGATAGTAGAAAACATCCCTTGAAATTATTATTTCTGTCTGAAATGCCATAATTTAATGAGAAATGAATAAACTAATTTTCCGATTGGAGTTTATCGCTCAGTGAGCGTTTTATTCATTTGTTGAATCTATATGATTTCATGCAAATGTGTAATCGGTTTTTCACTATTTTCTCGTGACCCAGACGGCCGATCGATCTCAAACTTCTACAGGTTTGTCAGTTTACGTATATGGTGGATTACATAAAGTGCTTACACTGCCAGCAACTGTTTTGTTAGCAAAAACCAATTATGCAGCTCGTTCGGTATGTTCCACACCCTGGAGAGAACATCACCCCCATCACCCAGGGAACTTAATTGGCTACCGATTGGAGAACGACTTCAGTTCAAACTTTCTCTTTTACGTTTACAAATCCTTGAACGAACAAACATGACTCCTATCACGTCCATCCAAATCACTGTCATTATTACACTCCTCCGCGTTTTCTTCGGTCCACACTTGACATCACTCACTTGAGTGTTCCATAAACCAACGTTTGACCTAGCTGACTATTACTTTGCATTCCAGCCTTGTTTTGGATACTTTGAACCGAGTGTTGGAAATGACTCTTACTGAAATAAGATTCGATACCTCGAATGAATAGCATTATCTTGTTTGAAACCTTTCAGGAGAGCATTTTATTCCAGTAATATTTAGCACACCTTTTTTAGAAGACACAAAAATGACAGCTTTGTATTGAATGTAACTGGATGTATACCCAAGCTTCAAAGACTTCAAAAATTAACCAGGATTCCAGGTCCAAGGGGCTCTGACCATTTCAAAATTACCCGGAAATTGGTCAGACTGACCCAGAATCTGTGTTAAAATCACAATTTAAACCGCTGTCCGGGTGATGATGATGATGTCGTATGCTATGCTGATCTCGTTCCGTAGTCCGTCAGCCAGTTTCTAGCTGGGTCCTCAGCCAGGTGAAGGGTCAGGGGTTAGGCTCACCCATAAATGCACGGGTCAGTCCCCATTTGGGACCCGGAATCTGGGTCAATTCTTACCTGGGAGTTTTTAAGAGTACAGACAAGTCGCCTCTTATTATGCGTGGATTATGGTAGACTACAATTTGTATGTGACATTATGAAATAATATCTTATAAACCATCGTCTCGTTATAAGCCGTGGAACTGACATGATGAATTTCACGCAGTCTCTTCAGCTGGTGTGTTATCATTGTTCACTAGGTGTGAAAGTGTGTATTTACACGCAGACATTAGCTCATCAATAAAACATGAATTGCCAGCATGAGTTTGGGACTATTAAGGTTGTTATTTTAGACATGTCAAGTTTAAAGAGGCACGATGCCCTTGGATTTGACGCTTTTGGGGCTGTAAGAAAGCGTTTATGAAATCAATATGGGTTGAAAGATATTATAAAAGAACTAAATAATGATTAACATAAGTATCCCTTGAAAATGTTTTTTTTTTTTTTTTTTTTTTTTCTGTAACTTCACAATAGAACACGGTCCTTTTCTTTGTAGAATCCAAATTTTGGACTCCACGAAATAGCGGACCGTATGTTCCGCTTGTTGTTTTCCAGAGGAAAACGTATGTGTTGTTTTATCACTACTCTCTAAAAACAACACACTGTGGGTGTTTTAGCGCATGAAGGACTCTTTTTTAAAAGCATAAGGAATAACTTAAAACGGCAACAGTTGTGACGAGTCTAAGAAATTGTGCGCTTTAAATAGTGACAGGTCTGAAATTATCATGTTGTGATTCGTATTTGAGTTTGTACTTTTAGTTTTTAAACATTTTTTCACTGTAATTTCGTGCACTTTGCCCTTCCTACTTACAGTATCAGCACAACACCGCTTTGATCTTATATGGACACCTTCGGTAAACAAATACATCTGTTGCTGTTTCCATTAATAGCTATATGTTTTTATTGTTTTGTCATTGTTGCTGTTGATAGTGTATTTGCAATTGCCGGCTTATCTTTAATTTATATCCTTACTAATTAATTAATTATACATTCACATTAGTCCAGCTACAAGCACAATAATTTGGCACTTTCGTGCACGCTATAGTAAAGCTTAAAACTGGGAACACACGTTCGATGTCCAAAAACATGGAACACGATAATAGTAGGCCTACCTTTTCCGGAACGGCCTGTAGTGCCCTGGCGGCCATTTTGAAAAATAGACTTCGTTTCGCATTATAATGTGGGAAGTAAGATGTCTGCATTCTACATTCTGACGTTTGTGAGTCTGCAGTAAGAGCTCGAAAGCACCGTCAGAAGTATCAAACCAAACTTGTAGGTCTCCCTATCCTCAAAACGGGAGCCATTTGTTTACAATTGTGTACTACTACTTTTATTTTTAACTTTACGTTTTATGTTTTTTATCTGGTATTTATTTTTATGGATTTTTGAATTCATTGTTTTCTTCATATTTCAACATAACATTTGTTTGCCACATCTTTACCCTAGTTATGTGAATATGTTGTGGTTTGCCATTCATCTCATCCCGACTACAGTTGGTCTGAAACGTGTTCTATATTTCCTAATTTCTCAACACCCATTATAGTTTCTCAAACACCATATAGACTAGCCGTCAGTCTCTCCTTTATTCTTCAGAGATCGCCACGTATAATAATAGTGAACGCGATTATGCGGAGCGCACCACCGGGAACAACAAACCACACAGGAATAGAATGTGTTAAGTCTATGGCCGCCGAAAAAGAAACAAATGTTATTTGAAAACCGTATTGTCAAAAATCGTACAAATAAACATTAACTCGTAAAAAGCGTAAAAATGTTGGAAAATCGTATAAAAGTACGCCACAATGACGTCTGCATATTACAGTGAGTATGGCTAGATAAGTTGGAGGCACTATTTGGGGGTTTAACCCAGGTAGCCTGCTCTATACCCCCCCCCCCCCCCACACACACACACACACACACGTGTGTAAACACCTGCAATCGGGGACCTCCTTATTGTCCCTCTTTTGTTTGTACTCTAACTTTTTGGCAACAGCTCTCATTGGTTTTGTACACGTTTTCCAACTGGGGACCTTTCCCCAAACGGAAACCCTATTGTCTTCTTTTGTTATAGGTCCCCGGTTTGAATGTGTATACCTACCCCCACACATACACACCCTACTCCATCCCCAGGCTAACCACCTTTTCCCGCATCCTTTAAAACAGATGACATATTAATTGGAAACGATTTGTTGGTGATTTTGTGGTATAACACAAAATCTCATAGGCCTACCGTTTTACCGGCAGCTTACATTATTGTCCAGACTGTCTGGCTCCGACTTGATACCGAACCGTTCAGCTTGACTGAGCAAAACTATGTCACCTCATTTTAATATGACCCGTAGCTGTACTTTATCCAGCAAACAACAAGCATTTCATCAGCTCACGTGCACAGTAATTGCCTCGGATAATGTCCAGGGTAATAATTGGTATAATATTCGTAGTCTTAATGACTGTGCACCCATCGATAGAACAAAACATTACTAGTGATATAATGACTTTAATGCAACGTGGTGTACACTGTACACTTTTTAGAAGGGTAGTACCACGTCCAGTGACGAGGGACGTCATAGCACTATAGGTTGTTGGAAATTAGAAGGTACCAATAATGACGTAGCTCCATAGAGCAAGTCCTTGCTCTATGCTCTATGGTGTTAATCCATTGGGAATTACCATCAAATTAATTAATTTAATTAACAACTACCAAGTCAGTTTCCATAGTAAGGAATAAGTGGTTTGTTACTTTATATTAGAAATTGTTATTCTTAGGCCGTGTATTAAAAATAAGGGGTCGATCGCAACATTAATAATTTTACCTGATCAGTGGTATTCTTCTTGTAACTTTGGTTTAAAAAAGAAGAGGGATAACTATACGGTTTACATTATCATCATAATTATGTGAACATTGTGATTGTTTGCATTGTGCCAGCAGTACAATCAGTCCCATCATGATTGTATCAAGTGCGTCCTGAACAAGAAATAAGCTCGATCAGCCCCAACTTCGTCCACAGGGTGTGTCGAGCAGTACCAGGTTGACCGCTTTCTCACCCTGGTAGTGGCTCATTTGCATATCCCAAAAAATTGGGATACGTATGCAAATTAGAATTGTCTGGCTGCTTTTCGAAATTCACATATTCGCCATGGTGTCGTGGTCCGGTACCAGATTTAATAGACTGTTTGTACATTGGTTGCCGGCCGGCTGTTTTGACAAAGGTTAACATTTGGTTTTGTCCATCCAGGGTCCAAGTAAGGAGTTTCCCTCCCAGGGTTTACTATTGTAAACATGGTTGGAAGTAAAGTAAACCATGGGGACGAGGTTGCATCAGCCCATCCCAGTGATCTGGGATGAGACCGGTGGGTTCGAGCGAACATGATTCATGTAACTGTTGAGTACGAGTACAGACATAACTCCATTACAGACATACGGCCAGGTAAATCCGGATGAAAGTTACGTACAAAATAATGCTGGTACATGATTTTGTTTTTATAATATTTGGTATCATAGCCATGTATTATTTCAGCATCAGCATAAGGAGAAGGTTCGTCGTAAAAAATGCATATCGTCTTATCTTTGCCAAAATGAACTAAAAGGTAATAAAAGCGCACTCAGTTGTCATAATACAAAACAAGTATACGCTAACACAAACACCACAAACAAAAGTGTCAAATCATTATTGGATGTCTGTAATTTCTCAACAGGATAGTATACCATTGGTAGTTACTCAAAATATGTATGACCATAAGAACTTTACTTGGTAGGAAGCACTGCAGCTATTTAAAAATGTAGCACATTTTGAGAAACGATTCTCTTCTAACGGGAATGTGGTTCAGAGAAAGAGAGATTCAACAATAATTTCAATCTGCGAAACGTTTTATGCGTGAACCGTTTCTCAAATTGTGTTTTCCAAATACGGATTATTCTTTTTTGCGTGTATTAAAAATAGGGGTCGATCGCAACAATAATAATTTTACCTGATCAGTGGTCTTCTTCTTGTAACTTTGGTTTAAAAAGAAGAGGGATAACTATACGGTTTTTACATTATCATCAATGTGTACATGTGTGATTGTTCCCATTGTGCCAGCAGTACAACCAGTCCCATCATAATGATTATATCAAGTACGTCCTGAACAAGAAATAAGCTCATCAGCCCCGACCTCGTCCACAGGGTGTGCCGAGCAGTACCAGGTTGACCGCTTTCTCACCCTGGTAGTGGCTCATTTGCATATCCAAAAAATTTGGGATATGTATGCAAATTAGAATTGTCTGGCTGCTTTTCGAAATTCACATATTCGCCATGGTCTCGTGGTCCGGTACCAGATTTAATAGCCTGTTTGTACATTGGTTGCCGGCCGGCTGTTTTGACAAAGGTTAACATTTGGTTTTGTCCATCCAGGGTCCAAGTAAGGAGTTTCCCTCCCAGGGTTTACTATTGTAAACATGGTTGGAAGTAAAGTAAACCATGGGGACGAGGTTGCATCAGCCCATCCCAGTGATCTGGGATGAGACCGGTGGGTTCGAGCGAACATGATTCATGTAACTGTTGAGTACGAGTACAGACATAACTCCATTACAGACATACGGCCAGGTAAATCCGGATGAAAGTTACGTACAAAATAATGCTGGTACATTGATTTTGTTTTTATAATATTTGGTATCATAGCCATGTATTATTTCAGCATCAGCATAAGGAGAAGGTTCGTCGTAAAAAATGCATATCGTCTTATCTTTGCCAAAATGAACTAAAAGGTAATAAAAGCGCACTCAGTTGTCATAATACAAAACAAGTATACGCTAACACAAACACCACAAACAAAAGTGTCAAATCATTATTGGATGTCTGTAATTTCTCAACAGGAGAGTATACCATTGGTAGTTACTCAAAATATGTATGACCATAAGAACTTTACTTGGTAGGAAGCACTGCAGCTATTAAAAGTGTAGCACATTTTGAGAAACGATTCTCTTCTAACGGGAATGTGGTTCAGAGAAAGAGAGATTCAACAATAATTTCAATCTGCGAAACGTTTTATGCGTGAACCGTTTCTCAGATTGTGTTTTCCAAATACGGATTATTCTTTTTTTGCGTGTATTAAAAATAGGGGTCGATCGCAACAATAATAATTTTACCTGATCAGTGGTCTTCTTCTTGTAACTTTGGTTTAAAAAGAAGAGGGATAACTATACGGTTTTTACATTATCATCAATGTGTACATGTGTGATTGTTCCCATTGTGCCAGCAGTACAACAGTCCCATCATAATGATTGTATCAAGTACGTCCTGAACAAGAAATAGGCTCGATCAGCCCCAACCTCGTCCACAGGGTGTGTCGAGCAGTACCAGGTTGACCGCTTTCTCACCCTGGTAGTGGCTCATTTGCATAAACGCTCCAGATTTTCGGCGATATCTCCAAAACTTTACCAACTTTTGAGTTAAATTTTCACAGGTTAGATTATTGTTAATATCTACATTTATGTAGGATTTATACAATCAAACGGTACCAAAAACAAGAGAAGAAAAAAGAAAGAAAAAGAAGGTAAACTCTGCCTTTACCTAACCCGACCCCCCCCAGCATTCAGCAACTATTATTAATTTGTCACTGGCAATACCACGCGTTGTCTTTACGATTGTAATACATAGTCCCTACACCATGTTCCAACAAATACCAGTCATTAAATCCGTCTCGTGAACAGCGCAATTAAAATGTAATCTATGTCTAGTAATAACGTTACAGTTAAATAAACAATCAACATATGTTTTTTTATGAGCTATTGTGTGTGTCTTCTTCGAATGCTTTTTATGGTGATATTTCTTTATAAACAAATTGTTTTAGTTTTGTTCCATGTCGATGAAAACAAAAGTCATAAAACAATTATACATAAAGCAAAGCACACCTGCGTGGACACTACTTTCTCCGTCACCTCCCCTGAATCAAGCTGATTATTGGCGGTACCAAATAAAATTGGGGGAAAAAAACAGAAAACAACACCCATCATTTTGAGCTACATTTATATTGCTGTGTAGTGACCCTGTGGCTTTACCATCAAACAGAGCCCCCCCCCCAAAAAAAAAAAAAACGTTTAATTGGATCCCGGTTTGGGTTGACACGACTTAACACACTAAATAGATTATGATTGTATACTGCCACAATTTTACGATAACGAGGTGTTTTATCATTATTGTTGTTAGTTTTATTTCCTCATAAAACCACGTTTTTTTTTCTTGAACCATATAGGAACTCATTTGAACACTATGTTGAGTCATGGTTGAGTTAACATAGCAAGAATCTGTCATTTTGGAAGTATTAACAATAAGTGACTGGTGACTGGTAAAACACAGTTTAGCTCTAACAACATGCAACAATACCGTATGAGGGAAGCTTATCACTTTTATTCACACCACACACACACACACACATAACAAAAACACCTGCACACTCACCTGCATTGCAATGGTGCCGTTATGCAATGTTTCTTTACAAAGTCGAAGCCAGTGCGTGGGCCACGAAAACCAACTCCGACAGATGGTAAATCCCTCTATGGCGTCCACCGGATAAATGAAGCGAAATGTCCCACCAGTTTACCGGACGAGTTCACGGTCCCACTGCAGTTGACCCACGTGTAGTCTTGGAGTAGCGGTTACAGAATACTTGATGTAAGAAATTGGCTCTACGTGTAGCTTGTTGTACAGGACAGTCAACGATTAAAACAGGCAGCTCCTCTGAACCATCCACACTCACCAGTGTCATGCACAAACGTTCATGTACTCACATTTTTAGCACAATATTTATCTACTGCACATGTTGGGGGATTCCTACCCAGCACTTGTTACCCAAGGTCGACTTGGGAATGTCTGCAGACGTCCAGTGTCAATTAAAGTGGCGGTAGTTCGTCCAACGTCCAGTAGTGGTAGTCCGTCCACCGCCCTGGGAATTGTTTGTCCTTCCCACAAGTAATCGTATTGTGACTCCAGGTCACGGTCTTGTACTGTTTGTTGAAGCTGGGTTCCAACGTCACGTGATTTTGAAAGGGAGCCCTTCAAGGACATCTAGATTGATACATTATTGTTTGTATTATATGCATTTCCCTCACATATATGACATTGTCGTCGATAAGACAGATGTTCCGTATCGCGTACACCACATAAAACAATCACCTGTGTATAATCCGCAAGCTGTACAGGACCGAAAGCGCCCTCTGTTGGGTTAACTCACGGAAAATGGACATGGTCAGACCTTCGCTCGTCCCCAGCGCCTTGCCTTAAAACCAAGGGCGCTGGGATGGGCAAACGTATCGTTAACGTTAATGCTCAGTACCATGCTCAGTCCCATCATGCATCACACTCACACTGCAACATAGAGTTATAATTATATAACTCTATGCACTGCAAGCACTGCACGCATGACGTACTTCCTGAACAAGAATCTGTGCAAGCTGATTTGCCCATCCCAGCGGTCCTGGATAGGCCGCTGGGGCCGAGCGAAGGTCAGACCTTTGAAAACCCAATGTCAGTATTTGTTCGTTTTGTCTTAACACCCTAGATCTCCTTTACAACGAATGTAAACGCTAAATATTTGAACACGACTCAAGACATATTTAAAACATATTGGTCTCATGAAACCAAATCATTGCTGAAAGCAAACTTTCTTGTTATTTTTTAACTTTAAGCAGGTTATTCCATAGTTTTATTTCCATTTGAATTGTTTAAACTATGCTCATCCAAATTGCAAACACACCTGAAAACATTCATGAAGGAGTAAACTGGCCATACTCCATCTCAACAAAATAACGAGATTTTTTTTAGGCTCGAGTGCATAATTGTACCCCGAATGTTTCTTGCAGAACAGAGCCTAACAAACCACACTGGATAAATATTTGGAAACTGTTCAACATTCCTCAAAAGCCACGACCTTCAAAAACAACAACTCTGACGACACAAACTTGACGAGAATAGTGAGAGTTGGAGGGTGTTCACATGTTGGTTCGACAGTTGAATAAGTGTTTGGTAAAAACATAAAAATAAACCAAACAAAAAATATTAATAATACAAAAATAAATAAATAGATAAACAAATAAACATATTTTTGTCATTCCCCCAACCAATGGTACTATACGCATGGAAACCGTTCACTGAGCAAATCAGCAGTCCCAGTGCGGTAGGACACTGTGTAAACGGATTATCCTTAAACTGTCATCCCCAGTGACGCATAATCCCCCAATCAGATTGGGATTTATCCACGGGTCTATAATTCAGCCCCCATTAAGGGGACTAGACTACCCCTTTAAAGCATCAAGGGATTGGTTCTTTGAATTCAACATGTAACATTAAAGCCACATTCAATGTTAACCATTCATTGAATTGGATTTACAAAGAGTTAATGACTGTAATTGTTCTAAAGGAAAGGATATTGGTATTGTGTTTTGGGCATTTAAAAAAAAAAAAATTCCAATCCACATTGTGTTCATATATATTTTTGTATAACTGTACGGTTTCATGACTACCTGTAGTTTGGTATGTTAAAGGTAGAGTCATAATTGGTAAACACTAACAAATTAATAACAAATACTGACATTAGCAACTTTTCATGGCGTGATGCACTGCAGCTGTTGATAATATTAACTTGTTCGAGAAAGGATCTCCTTCAAAGAAATAATGTTTTGAACACATTTTCAGACACAACATTTGAACCTGAGAATGAATCGGTTCTCAGATTTGTGAGAGTTGGTGTCCCTTCGCGATTGGTACCCGCTAGCCCCTTGCTTAAACGTGGATGGGTTCGACGTTCTTGTGAAAGTGCAGTCAGTGACAAATTGTTGCTATTTTCTCATCAAGAAGACACTGTATTCCGCTGAAACGCGTTCACATGTGTTTTTTTCTCGTATCTTTCTATATTTGGCCTATAGACAATCATTTACGTTGACACTAACAGTCTATTACCCAACCTTCAAGTCCAGACCAGTTTGTGGACACAGATTTCATCAGTCGAGTGCCGTCGATTGTGCTCGGTTCAAAAATAGACGACGGCTCAATCCTAGCTCTGAGAAACGCAAAAACATGTTTGGACAGTGCTATTAATAAAAACAGTAATTATAATGTGCATGTAGCTATTTCAATCGTAGGTTATAAAAAAAGCTTTGGAATTAAATGCTACCGACCATGTTTCGAACGAGCCAAAAGTCTGTCCCTGCAATAGGCTTTTTGGTTTGCTGCCAAATCAGTAATTAGGTCAGTTGCTTCAGCTATTTTGAGTTGCAATAGTCGTATGATTAACATCTGGTATTATCGTTGTCAATGTTACATGGTTTAAAATAAATGAACACCAAGGAAAAAAAAAAAAAATAGAAAGTACATTCTGGGGTTCGTGTATGCAAAACTAAACTCAGTTTTGCAACGTCAAATTGTGAGTTTTCCGCAAAATACCGCTACATGGTAATTTCCTTCCTTTTTTCTCTTTGTTTTTAAACATGGTATATCTTCGGTTTGGCAGTTGATGTGGAGAGGCATCATACTCGTATGTTATCGCTTTCCGTTTGTTCTGCATATTATATTTATGGTGTGGACGTTTGCAAAGTTTCATGACACTTTTTCTAGAGTTGTATGTTTACCCCTGGGGGCAGCCATCCTTAAGCCTATGGGTATAGGTATAGTTAATGCCGTTCTCACTTCTGGCGCACCCATAAAATTGTCTTTACAGGTTGGGTATTTGAACGGTTCTGCCTTCGTTGGAGTTGCGTATCGATTGAGCTTGGAATGTCACAAGGAACTCCACGCTGAACCGGGAAGTTTAGGCGTCGGAATGCCGATGACACATTTTACCATTAATACGTCGCGAGCGGGCGCTACACTGATAATGTGGACATTCACATTGCTATTAGAGGACAACCGTCACCTGCCCAGTGAGTTTTTGCCCACTTTGGTATAAAAAAGTACGGGCGGCCTTTATTGCAAAATCACCCTTACTACCCCCTTCCCCAACTCCCAATCAGGTTCCACAATAATTTTGATTAGTAATATTGGAGCACTAGATCGCGAAGTTCTGAACGCCAGCTTGTGTACGGTAAACAGCCAATGGATTTGAAGGAAATTGAAGCAGACATGAAAGCTCGAAATGTTGATAACTTCAGCATACTCAACTTAAAGTTAACTTTATTAATATAATTCTGAAACAAGAGAGAAAACAATCGAAAAGTTCAGACTGTTAACAGTAGCCTACATCTTGTAAAACGTGCAATTTCCTTGTTCCGTTTGATCCAAATAGTATTCACATCACATCACAAACCGTTGACGAGTTTTATACAAAAAATGTGTTATCAATGACGATAATCATAACGGACGTGTTTAATAATAATGTAAAAACACTACGGTCAATAAGCCATTTTGAGATATGGTGGACGCAATACTATGACACTTTTAGGTTTGGGTTAATTTGTCTGTATACACCCAAACCAAACAGTGCACTCCTATAGTGTCCACCATACCTCAAAAAGGCTAATGAAGCATAACCCCACAATTATCAGGATAACAACGTGAACCTCGGTGCAAATGGCAAACTCTATTAAGGTGGCGTCAGGTAAGGTGCCTGCAACAATTGATCGCCACAATTCGGCTTTACAACTTGGGTCAACATTTTCTTAATATTCCACAGGCCCGTGAAAATTTTTCATATCTGGGTTAACAATTAAGTGTAAGTATTGAACCATTATCAACTCTGCCATTTTGGAAGACAATGCCCCCCCCCGTGTGTTATACAGTGTAGTGCGCATTTAAGGCAACTCAGCGTTTATTGTTACACTTCAATCAATAATCAAAAGATATGACGCCTATTTGGCGGGCTGTGCTATCTCAACACGTTTAAGTATTGCATTTGCTGACCTTGCAATTACGCGTAAAATAGTCAGTGGTGTTTTTGGTGACAATACAATTAATAGTAAAAGTTAATTGATAGTTTGCAGTTCTCCATGATTGAGTCGTTGCTTGTTTCCCCCACCTTCTCACTAACCCATGAAATTCAATGACAAAACTGGAATGAAAACACGGTTAGAACGACAAACATGTATAATATAATAATGTTAGAGTAAGTTCATAATAATTATGTAATGTGTATGGTTTTGTTTGTACTGGGACAATAGTTATACATGATTTGTACACAATACCGTTTTGATTTTAGGCCTTAGGATATTAGTCACCGAGTCGGCTATTAAGAGTGTCGACTCAAAGTTTTGTTGGTCCTGTCGACAGTTTGGGTCAGAGATAAATAGATTAGTAGCATGTTTTTTGTCGATCTCCACTTGGAACAAGACACGTAACCTTATCACAGGAATAGGCACTAACTCGATTATATAATAATACTCTTACTTTGTACATTTACTATGTACAATAGACTACGATGAATACGAAAACATTAATAATGTTCGACAAAAGAAAAAATATAATATGAATGCATGCCACCTATTATCAAAATGTTAATTCCTGTGGTATGAAGACCACCACTTTCTTATCAGCATTTTGGCCCATGTGGTTAAAGGAAAATCAGCTTAGTCACCTTTACAATGCTTTTTTTAAAGACAACTTTAGATCGTGCTTAAAGACACTGGAAACCTTTGGTAATATTGTCAAAGACCAGTCTTCTCACTTGGTGTATCTCAACATATGCACAAAATAACACACCTGTGAAAATTTGAACTCAATTGGTCCGGCGAAGTTGCGAGATAATAATGGAAGAAAAAAACACCCTTGTCACACAAAGTTGTGTGCTTTCAGATGCTTGATTTCGGTTTCGAGACCTCACGCGTGAGGTCACGAAATCAATTCAAATATTTTACTGAGAAATACTTCTTTCTCAAAAACTACATTACTTCAGAGTGGGCCGTTTCTCACAATGTTTTATAACTATCAACAGCTCTCCGTTGCTCGTTACCAAGTAAGTTTTTATACTAACAATTATTTTGAGTAATTACCAATAGTGTCCAGTGCCTTCAAAGCACATGTACAACACTGGTAATTTCAAAGACTAGAATCCGCACTTTATGTGACCCAACATATACATGAAATAACAAACCTGTGAATTGGTCTTCGGAGTCATGAAAAAACAGTGAAAAACCTCATTAATGTTTTCGCTGTTTTCAAACATCAGGGTTTGGACACGCGCGATAAAGACTAATTATTTTATCCGTTTCCTAAAAACTATAGCTCTTTAAGCAAAACTATTTCAAGGGAAGTTTTCCACCGTGACCATCTTTATACCATGTAAGTTATGTGCAAATCTGTGAACAATTGTATAACTGCAATCTTACCAATGTTGTACACACCCTTTAATGAACCAAAAGAAAATAATATTAACTTTGCTTGAGCTCGAACCCTTGACGCTTGGAGACCAACAGAAAATATTTATTTTAGAAAGTCACATTGGAAACAAGGCTCATGATAAAACATGTGATATTGGTTAGCGATGATATCCTGATCATATAATATAATATACCGACATAATACTGATGATGGCTAGTATGCCATCCTTTTTGAATATCCATAAATTGGAATGGTTCAGAAAAAAATTAAAATAAAATTGCAAAAACTTGGGATTAGCAGCCATTTTCGGTCAAAAACCCAACAACAAAAGTCAAACGAAAAACAAAAACGCATTTGCGCACACAAGGTGCCAGACTAGACTGCCTTTTGGGGTGTGCTACATACATTCCGTGCTGGTAGGCAGGACGGCCAAATGTTATCAAAACAATCAATCGTGTTGACAAAATGTCATGACCAAATTCAACGTTTATGCAAAAATTCAAATTAAAAAGAATGCATCCCGTGTACGGTTGCTTTGTTTCCAACAAATTCAACAGTTATTGTTTTTATATTTGCGTAACATTGTTACAATTTGTGGCTGTCTGTTTTTGCTCTGCATTTATGGCTTTCCGTAGTTTTCCAACCTTGGCTGGCAACATTTCAGGCTGTGACGTTGCAATGGAAAGGGTGTATGTTTTGATCGAATATGAAGTCAGCAACCAACGTGACCAACATACACTTGTCCCTTTATGTTGCAATACAACTCCCCAAACAAACGGCCATGAAACGCAGCTTGGTGAGAGCGCCCTCTATTAAAATTGCTGACAGTTGGTGGGTTTATACACTTTTCATCGCCTCATTTGCCGTATTTGCACACGTATTCTATTCCAAAAAGTTCCTTTAACGAAGTTGTGTTTATTTTGGTAAAAGAAAGGCTAATAATAATAGCGAGCTGAGTGGATTTGTCCGTGCTGTGCGACCTGCAAACCGTCGTCAATTTGCCACGTTTCAAGAACTATCGGTTAGTATCTAGAAAGTCCGTTTTGAGAGCGACACGGGCGATCGTGGTGCCCGTCTCAGTAGTCAGAAGATTGACACAAGACTATCCATCTATGTCTACGATGTGGCTACAAGTTGCGGTGCGGTGGTCAACATATTGAGAATTACACATTAATCACATGAACGTCGTTCAAACCTACCCATAAGATTCCAGTCTGCAAACGACAACTTCTGGAGCTTCCAATGTTTTATTTTTAAGTGTTTGAGTGGAGCAGAAACTGGCTGCGTCGATTGAAAAAATATCATACTCTTAAAATTATATTCTGACGGACATGCTTCGCACAACGACAATCAAGAGACGGACAGATTGTTCCCATTACCAATTCTACGGTAGACATGCTTTTAGAACCGCCATTGTCATTACGCACAGTGTACGTGCACAGTGTACTGAGGTTAGTGCACTAGCCTCAGTTGCAGAACCAACTCGGTTTCTCAGAAACACATCCTTGTCGAACGTGGAAATTGTATAACAACACAAGAAGTAATAATTTTGCTCTCATTTTCAGGTGCAATTCACTTTAACCGAACGCTGGTGGCGGTCGACATGGTAACACATATGGGCACCATTCAAACGCACAACAACCTGACAATGTCATTTTGCATTGTTTAAGTTCACCTCGTAGATGTACTTCAGCTACGATTCCTTGGACCACGACTAACAACAAGTTCCACTCATGGAGCATGATTATTTCAGAGTGTACACCAACGAATCTGAGGAATAACTTTTCCAATGGAATGCTCCCGATATCCTAGTCGACAAGTTTTACACGAACTTGAGTGGTGCTTAATTTAAAGCACCTATTTACAGAAGCTTTCGGGGGTGTTCACAAAGGCATATCGTATAGTGTGATCTACTCCCCGTGGGTGCTGTTCTTTTTATATAGATCCTTGTATGTACTTTTGTGAATATGCTACATCGAGAGTCTGTCAAACCGGGGTGCCCTCCGGAGCTTTCGGAAATGCTATTGTCCCGTTTGGTTTTGTGGACCGGCCTTTCTTACGAATACACGGAATCAAGGGACTCCTCTGGGGGTCCTGCTTCCCGATACCCCCCGCTTCCAGGGAGTCGTCTCCTTCGACGACGTGACCCCGCCCAATCGGTTCTTCCAGCCTCCTTGTAGGAGAGCGGGCAAGACCCTCATTGTTTTTACCGGTGTCGCTGCAGCACGCGGGTCTCTTGTGGTTCTCGTGGACCGGATCCTCGGCGAAAGTTACCCTGGTTCGTCCGTTAAAGGGCGACGTTTTAGGCCTGGCAAGGCCCGGGGACAGGCTGTTATTGTTGTTATGATTCCCATTCAGGTGGCCATTGTTGTCGACGGTCCTGTACGAGAAATCCTGATCCTTTTCGGGTGCAATTGGGGATTCTTTGCGAGTCCCTTGCTGATGAACGAGCTCCTCGCTCGTTGGCTGATCGGGGGAGCTGTTTGGCGACTGTGCCCCACACGCGTTAACCGCCAGCAGTGGCAACTCGTTGCAGTCGGTGTCCGTCGATCCGTTTGTCCCATTGCACGACGCGTCGGCGTCCCGCTCCTCCAAAATCACCTGTTGCATGTCTCCACTGTCGGCGCCGTTGGCCGACCCCAACGACGAGTACAGCGTCTGCGGCGACGCGTGCGTCTCCAAGACCGGCGTGAGGGGCTGCATCTCGTCCAGGCGAATGAAGGGCGGTACCTTCGATCCGTTCGAGAAGACATCCGGCGAGCGGGGATCTGCGGGGAGTTTGAAGGCCGACACGTTGGTTTCGTCGTCGGCCATCGACCCACAGTTGACGCTCCGACGTCCCACGAAAATGTTCCCGATGCTGTTGCGCGGATTGGATCCCCGCCGGGAAACGATCCGCGTCGGTAGCGTGTTCTCTTCCCGCCATCGCCGTATTTTCCTTTTGATCACATTCTGTACCTTTAGAAAAACAGAGGGAGTGCAATTCATTAATAGTGTACAGATAAACGATGACACCGAGTTCAGTTGGATTGTGCATCGAAAATGAATTCAAATCACCACGTGGTCTAAAGAGATGGTAGGACACCAAGTAGGGGTGTATGAACATTTCAGGCGTGCCGTGGCCGTGGCCGTGGCCGAGGCCGAGCGGTCTCATTCACCGGACCCAATCTTTGGTGTTGTAAGCAGCAGAGTGTGTGTTCAAATCCCGGTCAACACACCTGTGCCCTTGAGCAAGGCACTTAACCAGAATTGCTTGTAAAAAGTTGGGAAGGTAGTGCATTCTGCTTTACCAGCCACGCTCTTCACTAGTGGATGATACCCATACCAACTTCCTTACGGACTGTGTGAAAGGGATACCCCTGTTCCAGCCCCAGAGTTAGGTGGCAACATGCTCCTGGTGACAGTTGATTTGGGTCGACAGTTAAAATAATACTAAGTTCTGCCAACAAATTACATTGGTGTTATTTGATCACCCTAAGATGTTGTGACTCTCTCTTTGGTATAATATATGTATATATGTGACAACACCCACGCTGTCAATTATAACACCCCAGTTTTTCCGTGTGGTGCAGAACTTCTGATGCTCCGTACCCAAGAAATATTATTACTGTTAAAACTTACTTCTTGATTCAGGAATACGTATATAATAGCCACAAAGAAGCCTTGCAGAGAGCTGAGTAGTGTGTTCAGGTACTGGTACACGTAGAATGACGGTGGCCGCTGAGGTACCTGTACATTGATTGGTCCCAGGAGGAAAAGGAGATAGGTCACCCCCAGAAGAGGCAAGAGAAATAAGGTGCCCTTCACTCCTTTCCTGTAAACAGAAAAAATGGTAGATGTGGTAATAGGCCATATGCGTGTCCCAATGCGCATGATCAGCGCGCAAAGGATTCTGGATGCAATCCAAATTGTTCTTCCAATCCATGTAGTTACAAACAGAAGCTGCAACTTAAGTTTGTTTCTTTTTATATCTAAACCATGATTATAGAACACGGTGTTTGCTTGCGCATCCTATTAAGAGAGCCCTGGTAAACACTAAAGTCATGGCACATTGTATTGTTTTCACTGTTTTCTCCAAAGTGCAATGCCCTGGGGGAGCCAAAATCTTGTTGTCTAGACAGGCCCATACCACTTATCTAAGAGAGGGATCAGTTCCCTGAGTTGTGTATGTTTTTGTGTGCGCGTTTTTTGTTGTTTTTTCTTGAGGGACTAATACATTTGTTCACTCATATACTTCGTGCACACAATGTTGCAGACACAGTCCTACCTAGATCTAACCCTCTGATAAAGTGTAGCCATTTGATCTTTGTCGCAGGCTTTCAGAAGTCTTGCTGACAGCCAATGCTAAATTTTGATGTTTCCAACACCCCCCCCCCCCCGGTCAAATAAAAGTTGCTGGCCTTCTAGGGACCAGTATATAGTGAACCTTCCAGTATTTCTGTAATTCCTGGGGTAACTCCATCACTTAAAGACAATGGACACCTTTGGTAATTGTCAAAGACCAGTCTTCTCACTTGGTGTATCTCAATACATGCACAAAATAACAAACCTGTGAAAATTTGAGCTCAATTGGTCGTCGAAGTTGCAAGATAATAATGAAAACAAAAACACCCTTGTCACACGAAGTTGTGTGCTTTCAGATGCTTGATTTCGAGACCTCACGCGTGAGGTCACAAAATCAATTCAAATATTTTACTGAGAAATTACTTCTTTCTCAAAAACTACGTTACTTCAGAGGAAGCCGTTTCTCACAATGTTTTTATACTATCAACAGCTCTCCATTGCTCGGTACCAAGTGAGTTTATATGCTAACAATTATTTTTGAGTAATTACCAATAGTGTCCAGTGCCTTTAAGGGTTCTAAACATTGCATGCATAAATGCAAGTGCAGTTCTGACCAAGGACGATTCATGTAAGTCAAAATGTATGACATTACGTCACCTACCTGTACTGCTGCGTTTTTAGCGAATGCAAGGCTCGTAGCTTAGTGAATAAAATACACATGACGATTCATGTAAGTCAAAATGTATGGAATTACGTCACCTACCTGGCTGTACTGCTGCGTTTCTAGCGAATGCGAGGCTCGTAGCTTGTGAATAAAATACACATGGCGATTCATGTAAGTCAAAATGTATGGAATTACGTCACCTACCTGTACTGCTGCGTTTCTAGCGAATGCGAGGCTCGTAGCTTGGTGAATAAAATACACATGATGTGGACTAAGAAGTAGAGGTTGACTAAGATCACGCAGATTATCGGGGCAACTATTAGGTAGACGTCATTTGCGTCGTCAACCCAACAACTGCATGGACAAGAAAAAAAACTCAACAATAAATAAATGTGTTACTCTACACTCTTGGGACCCGTGGCTCGTTTCCGCGGTCATGTTTTTTTTTTTTTTTTTTTCGGGGGGGGGGGGGATTATGTCAACGCAACGATTATTTCAAAATAATTATGTTTTAACAGACAACATAAAATTAAAACCTTCCACAGATGAGGTTATTTTAAAGGGGGTTTGTTTCTGTATACGAGGGACTTCGTTTTTGTTATCATTTACACCAAGAACGGACAACTTGTGAGCAAAATCATGTTTTTGTTAAGTGTTCAGATTTTTTTTTTCTCAGATAAACACTTGTCGTCAAGGTCTCTTTTTTCATGAAGTTTCAAAGCTTGAAGAGTTTTACTTTTTTTTATTACGATGACTGTAAAACTTTGCACTAAACCGACACAAATGTTCATTTACCATTGCAATGCACGGCGTGCACCAAGCTCAATGTTCAAAGGAAGGAGACACAGAGACAGTCACGAACTGACACGAACCTTGTTTTTCACGCGCGCGCGTGCGGACATCCGTTTTTTACGTGACAAACGGAAATTATCTGTTTTGCTTTTATTTCGGTTTCACGACCTCACACGAACATTTCACACTTGATTGCTTATTAATTTAGGACGTATAACGTAAGACACAGCATTTCTATCAAGGTCACAGGCATCGAGTGTCCTCTAGAAGACAATGTTAAGTCTTGTTGAAAACACGCCGAAATGTTAAAGGGATAGTGCTGTTTTAAAAAGCGTTCAGCTCTGACGCCGTTTTCTTCGAATGTAGTTTTTTTCCTGGTATGACTGGACGGTGTGTGTCAGTTTGTGGCGTCGGTACGTGCCAAATTTTAGAGTGTCTTTAAAAAAAAATGGTGCAATGCCATTCTTATGTTCATTTCAACGTACCAATGTCTTCATGTCTACAGGTCACAATGATAGCCACTTTTGCAACCAACAGACCAAAAACACATTTTCCTTAACTACTCGCTCATTTTTTTTATTTTTTTTTATTTTTTTTATTTATTTTTTTAAATTTATACATTCATTTTTTTAAATTTTTTTTTTTTTTTTTTTTTTTTTTGGGGGGGGGGAACAAAAACAGGTGAAACCTTTAAGTTCTACCTTCAGACAGGCCCCGACCGACATGGCCTATGACCCTTTAGCAGTGAGACACACGGACTCCGAATCCCCAGTTTAAAAAAACCACTTTCTATAATTATAGGGTAGTGTACACACAATGTTGTAGTTTTGCAATTAAAAACATAATCATTCACCAAAAAATGAAAATTAAACTAATTGTATTTTTATTTTGCTTATGCCAAACTATATCTACGACGCTGGAAAGGTTATATGTTTGGAAAAAAAGTATGTTATCAACAATGTAAAGGAGTTATACACGTTTTCGCAGCGTGCAGCAGATGCTGTACCCTATTAGGGCGTCCGAAGACTTAACGATAAATGGCACCGCAGGGTTAAGGATCCCTTTGTTCCATAACTAGGAAGATATCATAACAGCAGGTGGTATCTGGTTATTGTTCATGTTCATGGATATATTGCAAATTAAAATTACACAAACCGATGAAATGAGCACGGACATTAACCCAAAACCCCCCTGCTTAATTATACTTACGCTACTGAATTGAGTAGTTTCATTATTATAAATGCGACGACAAACGGCAAAGGACCACCTGTTGGTTACATCAAAAACAAAACAGAAGATGTTAATTAAAACAGCCTAATACGTTATATCAAATGTTATGTTGTTTTTTATTTTTTTTTTTTTATATTTTTTGTTAAAGCTGACGGTGCAGGCATAGTTTCATCTTGAGCTCAACCACGGCGGCAATATTTTGGGTAATTCGGCCCCAAGTTAACACTCAGCGAGCCTAAGGCACATTATCTCGTTCAATGACAAAAAGCTTTGCGATCGGCCCGGATTGGATTCGAACCCACTTTCTGCGGGTAAACTGAACTATTTGGAGCATTGATTCTGAACAAGGGGCGGAGTGAAGAGTCCGACGAGATGCTGATAGTCTGCGGGTATGCAACCCTCCCCCACCCCCCGTGAGGTGCATGACCCGTGCAATCTCACTCACCCTCAGCATCGTGGTCTGTTTAATCTAATTCCCAATAAAGTATCTCCGAGCAGAATGCACCTCTATTTCATAATTTTGATCTAGAGGTGCCATCGGCATTCTAATTATAACAAACTGTGATGATTTAAGGGAAATAACGTCTGGAATTTATAAATGGCCTAATTTCCACCCCGAAACAGTCACTGCGCATGTTCAGTGCCGGCTGGCACAATAAACACTGATTTCTGTAATGGGTTGAATGCACAAAAAAAGACAAGGAGAAGGGGGAGGGGGGTGGGTGCACGAGCATGCAGAGAAGGCGATTTTGTTCACACTCTTAAAAATGCACACATCACCGAAGGGCCAGGTAACAGCAATTCGTGATTGATCGCGCAAATTGAGTTAACCTTTACGGGTGCATTTTAACAGGTAATTGAATTAAATTGGAGCCCAGTGGTTGGTTTTTGTTCAGTATTATTGAATCAGAGAGCACATTATTTAACACTGGGCTGAAAAGGGGGGGGGGGGGGCTCCTCAAACTTAGGTGGAGAACTCAAAGTTAAGATGAAATAGCGTCATCACCCATGGTTGTAATGTTGACACGGATAATAGTCGAAACCTGAAACATCGAGCCAGACTGTGAGCTTCATACGCAAACACAGCAAACTTTTTCTAAAAAGGAAATGCAAAATTGGTAGCACCCAATTTACTTTACCCGTAGCAAACAATGCACTATATCTATAGCAACGACAGCGTCTTGGTACCTAGAAACCTATAGACAGCATCGGGGTGTTTTGAAACAAATATTGACTGATTTTATTATATGAATAAAACAAGGACTCCGTTGTTGTTCCCGGACCATTTCCCCTCCTAGATCCTCGGCTTCGCCTTGGGAAAATGGAATGCGGCGGGGATCAACTTCGGGAGTCGCAGTTCTAACCCTCAAACTCGAAACCGTCAATATTTGTATATACTTTTCGCTGATGACGTTGGTGATCATCGCTTGTCAGACCATTAAACTGACGCCGAGTGCAGAGTGCAGTGCAAAAACACGCGTTTCTTATCGGTTGACTCTGCGTGTGCATCACAGCGATCAACCAATGGGGACGTTTACAAACGGATTAGTTTGAACCGCTCTGCGAGAGTCTGCATAATAAACCGATGCACAACTTCCATAAAATGCATTCTCCAAGGCTCCCTATTTGTTCATTTGAAATACACTCATTTAATGACGTCACTCACCCCAGCCAAAGAGGCAATAAATCCAGAACCGATTTTTACGCACGGTCAATGCTCGGACAACAAGCGTGTACAGATAGACGCCCTCTACGAACATCCAGAAAAAGTTCGTCATCATGAAGTACATCATCATAGTGAAAGAAAGCCTGCACAGCCACTGCAAGAAAAAGAACCGCTAAACTTAAGATGCCATAACTTTAAATAATAGCGGAATCGAAGTTCAAAATAGCAACAGGTAGCTTATGTTGTATACATGCATTTGGCAAACGTTATTAACATGTGCGTCATTATGACATCCATAACCACTGCAAAAACATGAAAATACGACAGACATCTAAAGGAACATTTGAAAGTGAACGAGATAAGCATTTTTAAATGGTCAGGTGGTGATTTAGTTATACGTCACGAATTCATTTCTGCAGTGTCTTGAGTAGATTATCATCAATACATATCAATAGCTCCATTAACTTGTTGAATTTTGTACTTCTTGTTTGTTTGTACGTGCGAAGGTCGCTCGAATCTCTAGAGACGTTGGAAAGTTATCGAAAAAAGAAGAAGAAGAAGAAACAAAAAAGAGAGCTTACGCGCGAGAAGAACGAGGTCGGTACTATCGTCAGTACACTTAAAGGTTTGTTTTTAATAGAATGATTGGAAACGATTGGAAACTGTTGTTGTATGTTCTTCCGTATGCGGTATTTCAGCTTGGTTTTGGCTTTTCCGTTGAAGATAAAACAATACAGAAATCCAACAACTGTCTTGATGAGTTAAACTATTGCAAGTGCATGTGTATCGTTTTTTTTTTTAATACAATTCAAGGAAGAAGAAAAAAAAAACACTTGACATTTCCAAAAAGGAATAATTCTCACTTGGCGACCACGAAAAGTATCCCAGTGTAGCGTATAATTTTGTTTAGAGAAATGATAGTGCACTGCCCATTTCTCCGATTGATCATCACAACCCCAATTAGACCATTGATCACGGCAGAAACGAAGCTAATTCAAGAAAAAAGAACTACATGGCAAATACGGTGGCCGAATCTCCCGATAGAGTGCATCGGCAGAGGGTGGATCGATCCGGACGCAGAGCTACCTCATTTAAGTTTATGTGCACTTTTTTTAGTACGTGCCGACTGCTGGGGCGGGGAGTAAACCTTGTTTCTTTTTTGTTTTTTGCGAATTCAAAACCCACGAGGAGACGATAAACAGCTGGAATTTAATGTAGGCTCGTGCAACTTCAGTTAGCATTAGTAATGAACCGTTTGCAAGTGCAGCATCTGTGGAAACATTTCGCTGTACCTGCCGAAAAATGGGGGGAAATGGGAATATGTATATGTTTGCTGTTTTAAACTCTTGTACTTGTATATTTTTGTTTAATTCGTATTCATGTTTTCTTCTTCTTTCTCTATTGCAAGTTGTCTTTTGAAGCGTCATCAATGTTCTAGGGCAAGTTCATGATTAAATGTGCTCATCTCTACCCATTCTACCTCAATGTTATTAGGATTACCGAAGAGGGGCTATTTGGAACGACAACGACAACGACAACGACAGCAACAACAACAGCAGCAACAACACGCGAGATGTACTTCAGTGACCGGCAACAATTTGCAATTTCGTGCGCTGCTTTTGTTCTATACTACTCCAAACGATGGGACGCACTGGCTTGGAAAATTCACCGGAATCTTTCATTAAAAACCTTGTGGCTGAATTCATTGCGAGCCATTGCACAGGAAGCTTTTTTTTTCAGAACAAGGGATTTTGGACCAACGGTAATAATGCCAACTGATAGTATATGAGTTGGTTTTATTTGCAGAATCGCGCGTTCTTTTGATGACCTGTGGTGGATATTATATTTACAGGCAGTGGATACTTGTGATAATTACACAAAGAATACATTATCATCACAAATTACTTGGTAAGGAGCACATGGGAGCTGCTGATAGTATAACCCAGTGTTAGAAACGACTCCCTCTGAAGTATCGTAGTTTATGAGAAAGGGGTATTTGTGTGAAAGACTTCAGGCATGCAGCCTTTCTCAGGCATTTGAAAGCACACAATTTTATGCAACAAGGGTTTTTTTCTCTCTTTCATTATTTTCTTGCAACTTCGATGACCAATTGAGCCCAACTTCTCTCAGGTTTGTTATTTTGTTAACTGTTTCGGTTGGCTTTGCCATTGTTTTTTTTCACTGGGCAATGACCGAAACAGTTATTGGTTACGGCCGCGAAAACGCACCCCAAGCGAAGAGGAGTATTTGACAATTATTACCAAAAGTATATATCCCTGCCTCAAAGGAACATTACAGAATTGGTAAATGTAAAATATACTTTTGATCACAGATTTACATAAAAATTATAATAATAATAATAAAAGAAAATTGAGTTATGTCAACATTTGTCAAAAAGGATAGACGGTGTTCTTTTAAAGGGACATTACAGAATTGGTAAGAAAAAAACTTGTAAAATATACTTTTTGATAACAGATGTATATAAAACTTACACGGTCTAATGATGATGATAGTAGAAAACATCCCTTGAAATATTTCTGTCTGAAATGCCATAGTTGATGAGAAATGAACAAACTAATTTTCCGATTGGAGTTTATCGCTCAGTGAACGTTTTATTCATGTGTTGAATCTATATGATTTCATGCAAATGTGTAATCGGTTTTTCACTATTTTCTCGTGACCCAGATGGCCGATCGATCTCAAACTTCTACAGGTTTGTCAGTTTATGTATATGGTGGATTACATAAAGTGCTTACACTGCCAGCAAATGTTTTGTTAGCAAAAACCAATTCTGTAATGTTCCTTTCGGGCTTTCACAAGTTGTAGCGTTGACTAATACCCAATAAATTTAGAAAAAAACGAGCACGATGAATGAGGATTTAGGTTCCATTGCAGATAGATGTGTATCATACTACTTCGTTGGTTTATGACAACATTAATCAATTCCATTCTGTGAACATTTCAATCACTTTGGATGGTCTCGTTTTGATATTAAAAAACACTTCGAAAAACGGAAAATGTTTAGGGTCACATATTTGTTGTTGGCAACGTAATGTTGATTTATATGCAAAATTGTTAGAGGAAGATCAAACAACTGTCACACGTAAACGTGTTTCCGAGAAAAAAACGAAAAAAAAAAAAACTGTTATTATATTTTCACAAAAAAAACGAATTCATCCACATTTACCCCGAGGTGACAGCTGGTACCAACCGCATCTCATGGCCGCAGCATTCGCGAACTGACACCAATCCCCGGGAATCTGAGAAACGATTCATGCATGAATCGTCTTCTCACATTCAATTGTTTGTTGGGTTAAACAATTTATCCAAACCCTATTACTTTGAATGGAATCATTTCTTTAAATTGTGTATACTATGCGCAGTTGCAGTGCTCTTCACCAAGTAAGTTGTTTAGGTCATTAATTTTCGGAGTATTTACCGATGTACAACCCTTCCTTTAAAGACACTGGACACCTTTGGTAATTGTCAAAGACCGGTCTTCTCACTTGGTGTATCTCAACATATGCACAACATAACAAACCTGTGAAAATTTGAACTCAATTGGTCGTCGAAGTTGCGAGATAATAATGGAAGAAAAAACACCCTTGTCACACGAAGTTGTGTGCTTTCAGATGCTTGATTTCGAAACCTCACGCATGAGGTCTCAAAATCAATTCAAATAATTACTTCTTTCTCAAAAACTACGTTACTTCAGAGGGAGCCGTTTCTCACAATATTTGATACTATCAACAGCTCTCCATTGCTCGTTACCAAGTAAGTTTTTATGCTAACAATTATTTTAAGTAATTACCAATAGTGTCCAGTGCCTTTAAAAAACGGTTGCAGCAATTTAAATAAGCAGCTGCAACTTATAGGACTTTCAAGACGCATCCTCAATTTTTAAAGTATTTTTCTTGGACGGATTTTTATGGATGCGAATCTTTTATTAAGTAAACTGTTAGACTGTCGGATAAAATATACACAAATCTTGTATTGGAATAGCCGCATAATCCTAACGAATGACGCACTTGGAATGATTTAGCATGTAAAGAGCGTGCTGTACATTTTCAAATTCATCAGGTTTGTTTTGTTTCGTTTCTGTCTCTGGCCATGCGTATTATGATCAAAATGAGTTATCTATTACATTACGAACGTATTTGACTGATGTTTAAATTGCGCACTTAATCCGCAACAAGCTTCTTGAATAATGCGCAGATTAGAAAGAAAGACAGATTAAAGCTCGCATTATCGCTGACGTACAGCTTAACGTATTTTGGATTGGATCCGTACGAAACTGCTACGAAACGTTGATGCGTTTAACATCGATTGGTTGTCGTTTTGGCAACGGCTAGGGACACATTTTTACGGATAAACTAAACGACCTCTCGCTCCCGAAAAACAAGAGAATTTACCGCAGAAGAATCGGCGTCCTGATTTATTTTTCTTTACACAACAAAACAGGGGTTCCCTTTGCGTGTTTGTTTGTTTGTTTGTTTGTTTGATACTGTAGTTGTTGTTGCTGTTTGTTTGTTCGTTTTAGGGGTGTTTGTTTGTTTGTTGAGGGTATATGTATATTTCTGGGGGTGTTTTTGTTTGTATATTAATGTGTTTGTTTGTTATTGTTGTTGTTGTTGTTGTTGTTGTTGTTGTTGTTGTTGTTGTTGTTGTTGTTGTTGTTGTTGTTGTTGTTGTTGTTTTGTGTTTTTTGTGGGTTTTTTTTGGGGGGGGGCGAGAGTGCTTTGAGTAACATTACTTACATGAAACCCGGGTTTCTCTGAGAATGTGTTCGTCGCTGCCGTTGTAGTGAAGAAGCAAATGTACAGCAATATAAAAGAGCTCACGAGATTCCAATGAATGTAATTACGAACGCATCTCAGGGACCTGACAACAAGGGAGGGAAGAAAGAACCAATAGGACACGAATTACTTATGGACATTATGCATATGACGTCATACGAGTAGGGCGCCCTCGCCTAGAGCGTTTGCATTGTTTTCGTCATCAGTTCACGTCTAAGATGGCGGCTGGATGACGACAATGCATACGTTCTATATCTAAAAAAACAAAAACAAACACGTTCACAACAATTATGTATTAGAAAACTCCTTATGTCGGTTAACAAAACTGCTTGAAGCAAGCCTAACGTCTTCTATAAGAAACGTCTTAAAAGGTTGGTTGAAACATAACTTTAAAAAAACGTAATTGGATATTTTGTTTATGAGAGCAGCAAATTCATTTTGTTTTTTCTATGTATTCATCTTCTCTTTCAAGAAACAAACTTCACAACCAGTTAAAAAGTCATTAGTACGTTAGAGTAAAAAGGACGAAAAACTATTTGTTTTTTGTCACGGATTTTGTGCTCGGTTATATCGGGCTTCTTTTTATTGCAGCAATCGAATTAATAAACCGTATTTCTTTGACAGTATAAATTGGCAGAGATCATTTTTATCAGAGGTAACATCATCGTGCACTTCTACAATCAGTGAGATTTCATGTTGGAACAATTTGTTTTTAAAGGTAATAATGTAGACTTTTGGGATGCTGGGTGTATTAAACCCTGCGTGCGCACTAACACTGTTGGTGGGCAAAACAGAGGGAACACCGCGCCTTTTTGTATGGGGCTGATGATGGCGTGACGCATATGCGTTTGTGAGTGTGCATAGTAAACAACTCTTTGGCATTTACCCACCAGTGTTGTACGCATGTGTGAACGTAATTAGCATAATCCATGGGAGGGGCTAAATTATGAGCTTGCTTACACCCGAAGACATTGGATTAACCTTGTCTACTGCCACCCAGCATTCCCCCAAAGTCTCCCATGTCCCACGTCATTAATTCTAGTCAACGCCCACAAGCTGGATACACCCGTAGGACATCACTTCAATACTAATCACCCTATGTATCACATGCTTTTACAAGGTATTGAGGCACCACATAGACTGTTCGTCTGAGCATAGAGTAGGGAGCAACTGTGGATAAAGACGCCTCCAGACCATTCAACCCCATGGTCTGAACATCCAAGAGGGGAAATGACTAACTACTTGTTGTCTCTGCCTTCTCCATTTTCCCCGCAGATGTCTCTCTTCGTAGTCTGCCTCATTCAACAACTAATAGCTTCTCCCCCATCTTCGACATCTTGAGTTTGTCTTTTGTGTTTCCAAACTTATTGTGGTCAAACCCTGCCCTTCTCTCTACCCCTTCCGTTCGTCATCCTCTTCATTGTTCATCCCTTGCTGTTTCTATGTGCTTTCTGTAACCCCCCTCTCTCTCTATCTTTCTCTCTCACTCTCTTTCCACTTGACTGCTTCTGTTAAACCAGTATATCTGTTTATGCGTGTTAGGTTGACATTTGACCTTCGAGAAAGACCATGCTAGGGTCGAAACTTCAGACTATTAACTATTTACTCATTTACTTTTACATTTGATCCATTATTCATTTTGGTTGGTAGGCAGTTTCAACACCTAATTCAAATTGTCCATTAACTTTAGTAACATGATATTGTTGGAAGAGCTAATGCATTTCGTTAATTATATATTATTTTAACACAAAAGTTCTCGAAACGTTAATTATAGTGTCAAACTACATAGACAAATTTCACTGTAAAACGTGATTATGATTTCTTGTTCACGCTTTATACCAATTACTCGTATTCAAACCACACACCCATCAGCCCCGTTTGATTTTTCCATAAACCGTCACAACGACAGAGGCGCGTAAATCTTCCATTTGCTCACCTGAAGAACAAGAAGATGCAGAAAGCTCCAAGGAGGGCGGTCATAGAAAGACTGTATCCAATGTAAACCATGATTTTCAGTACAGCGTCGTGTCCAGTCATCTCCTAATACAATGATTACAAATTTAGATAAATATAATTAAAAGAAGAAGAAGAAGAACAAAACAACAACAACAACAACAACATCAGGAGTTATACATTATTTCGCCAGCTCAGGATTTTAAGGTCCTTAGTGCAGTTTGTATGGATTTAATCAAAATTGTTTTTGCATATTTTGGAGCTCCTGGTAAATGGAGTTTATCGATCAAGAGTGATCTCCAAAAATTAGTTTGGCAAAAAGAAACATTCAGTTTCTAATAATAAAAAATAAAACAAAACACTTGTGGATTCGGATTGGACAAACCTATTTTTCACCTAACGACCTGTTGATCAATACGGGTTTGAAATTGCAATTAACGACCTCATAGCACCGAGCCGAAGATTTGATGGTTTACATGCTTTACAACCCAATCACAGACAGGGGTCACATGAACAGAAATAAGAAAGAAAACAGGAGTTACGTACATTATAATGAAAACAAAACAGGCTATACAGGAGGTGGGCTTGACTCACTGCCCGAAGAACAGGGCCCAATTTCATAGAGCTGCTAAGCACAACAATTTGCTTAGCATGAAATGTCTTCAAATTGATCAAAACAGGATTACCAGCCACATTTCCACGTGATTTTCAGGATAAGCAAACAACAGCTGAATACCAGTAACAAGCAATATGCAACACATGGACATTTGTTTTTATCAAGGAAGAAATTTCATGCTAAGCAAATTGTTGTGCATAGCAGCTCTATGAAATTGGGCCCAGATAACAAGACTAATGGAGGACAGGGAAAAGACTACCGAGGACAGGGTAAAGAAGAAGAGGCAGACAGAGAAGAAGAGCCATACATAGAAGAAGATGGAGGGATGACATTAGATTATAATGCATGAACAGTATGGACAAGAACATAAATGAATAGCGATGATTAGCATTTGTATGGTGCAGGCTGCCTCCTGCACTGTATGAAAACAGCCTACAAATTCAAATTCATGGGATGTAGCTTTTGCGACGACATCATGTAGATGCCCTCTAAATTGCGTGTGTGTGGTTTGGAGAAGCAGCGCATGTTTACTCGATGTTTCGGCCCCGAACTGATTTATTTATTTATTTATGTATTGCAACATCTTTTATACAGGATAAAACGATCAGCAGAAGCTGTTTTAAATCAAAGTCTTGTAGGAATACAAAACAACAGACTGAAAAAAGGCAACAGACAACAGAACAAAGAAATAAAAACATAAAACAGGACAACTACTTAACAGTTTCTCATTAGGCATTTAAAATTGTCAACGGAGGGGAAAGTTTTGATAGAAGAATGAATATTGTTCCAAACTTTAGAGGTATTGTCCCTTTGAATAACAATTTTCCGATTGGAGTTTATCGCTCAGTGAGCGTTTTATTCATTTGTTGAATCTATATATGATTTCATGCCAATGTGTAATCGGTTTCTCACTATTTTCTCGTGACCCAGTTGGCCGATCGATCTCAAACTTCTACAGGTTTGTCAGTTTATGTATATGGTGGTTACATAAAGTGCTTACACTGCCAGCAACTGTTTTGTTAGCAAAAACCAATTCTGTAATGTTCCTTTAAACCAATCTGGACACTTTATAAAAAAGGACAATGATCAATATAGTTAAATACCGGGAGATTGCGCGGTGAACACAGGGAGTAGTTGGATTTGTTCCCGTTGGCCCATGTACCGTCCAGGTTGCAGTATCTCGTCACGTTGTCTGTAAACAAAAACAGATAAGAGCAAAACACACATTCAGAAAACTTTAAGCGTCAGCGGATGAGAAACTGGAGGAGGGGTGGGATAAAATGAAGCTGCGTATTAATTGTCATCTAAAGTGCTTTACCGAAAGAGGGCTAACAATCGCAAACAAATAAAAGCTTTTCAGACGTGTATCGTCAATTTATGAAGACGGTTTGCCGTTCCATCTGAAGGGCGTAATAATTCATAACGCGTAGATGAGAATTCGACTGTTTTGAAGGAAATCGATTTATTTATATATATATATATATTCTTTTGGATTTTTTTTTTACGACGAAGGGTAAACAGCGATGGATGATGAGGGGCGATAATGGGGACTCTGACGGCACCAGTTTCTCCCATTGGCGCCTTTGACTATACGGGATTATCAAATAAAATTGAGATAACGACACGTCGATGGCTTGTTAAGTGCTGCGGTGACGTGCTCAGCTCGATTGCCAAAAGGGTAGTCCATGTGAAAACAAGTGCGCGCGCGAGAGAGGGGGGGGGGGCGGTGGTTAGCCACGCTGAGAACTGCCCTCACAGTGCACAAAGTCATCATCAGCGCCATACGTTTGTGCACGGATTCTTTAAGCAAACACGGGGGAAATCTTTGACTTATTCAAGCTTGATGCATTGCTCAGACCCCAGTGTGATTAAAAAATAACAAACGTGTTGGAAGTTCTGAGCTGCGATTTCTTTTAAGCACACGGAGAAGCAAACTTTGTTTAAAGTGCAGTTACCCACTCTTCAGTGATAAGCCACACTCCGAAGAAAGCTGTTCGGCCCATCCTGAACTTGTGCTTGCATCGTATGCAAAAAACAGAGTATGCACCTACAATTAATTCGCGCCCTAAATGTACACAATGCGATACATTATGTACCCCACCATGACAGAACCGACAAGGCAAACCCATCCTCCTATAAACGAAGGGTTTTACATCATAAATTACACAACACGAGCGACCTACGGTTTTACGTTTATTGTGGTTTGATGGGCGTCCAAATTCGTTAAGCGTCTCGTTAAATACGTTGTGCGGAACGCTCGGTATTACAAAACCCCGCGATTAGACAAACTGGGAATTCTGAGCTAGTGTCCGTGCGTAATTCAAGTATACCCAAGCGTGGTTCTTGTTTACTGCATTTAAAACGTGGGAAATCGTCACCGGTCTTGCCTTTACGGAAAGTGGTGATCTTACGGGTAGAACGGAACTCTTTGCGTATCAGTGCTGCATCATCGAATTGCACACTGCGGGGTAATGGCGCAATTATCTCCGTGTGCCCCCCCCCCCCTTATCAAACAGACGGTCATTGCTCCAAATGTCAGGGAAACACCGTGTTTGTAACACGAGAGAATGGTGTAGAGTTTCGAGCTGGCGACCCGTACCCGAATAAAAAAATATAAAAAAACTAACCGAATAGTGGTGTTTCACGGTAAATCACTGCACACTTTTTTTTTCTTTTTCTTTTCAAGGGAGTTTTGGAGACGAAGTTGAAGCAAGATTTCTTACAACGATTGGAAATCGACTTTTCCCCTCTTCAGGTACACCGTACACAGTTCGGAACTTAACACTTTAAAAGCCTGACCTTTCCACGACCTTAATCTCATTCTGCTTCTGTGGCATTTCGTACAATGCGGTAAAGAGTAGAGAGACAACAAAAAAAACTAAAATAAATTGGAATCACCTCGTTACGCTCAACTAGAACTCTAGCGTAAACATGTCACTTCCTTCAAAACTACAGCTCCATCACCTGTCCTGCATTTCAATGTCAAATTGATTTCTCAAGTCCATACATCATAGAATCATTTCCCTTCCCCCTTTCTGTTTTCTATGTTATTGTTTTAGCCTAATTGTATTTTGTTTTCTCTCAATCCTTGATTTACAATGGATCGCCGTAAAAAAAAATAATAATAATAAGATCGGTTTGCTTTCACAACGGCTGGACAGGTCTTTTTAAGACACCTGTAAATTACTGCCCTGTCAAAATGATGGCTATTTTTTTCTCTCCCACACAAAGCGTATTCGAAACTGAGATAGCATGTTCGACAGCAGACATGCCAAATCAAATTATCACTCATTTCTGACATTGTCAACTTATTTGCAGGGTAACCCGTGGGACTTGAGCGTGGAGAAACGCTCAAACCAATTCGTAGAATGACAGTCTTAAAACAAGGCAACTCAACCGAAAGATGGAGAATTAAAAAACCTCCTCCGCAAGCAGGGCACCATGTGGAGGTTTGTTTTTAACCAGTGTCAACACAATGTAATGTGGATGACGCTTTGGCCTGGCCAGAATTGAAACGACCGTGTCCTTATTCTTTAACTCCGTTGTCCCTGAATGGATCTCTCTATAGCTCTCGAAGATCTACCCACCAACGCTTGTCGCGCCTGCCGTGTTCACCGATACACGTACACAGGCACAGCATAAATTACACGCACTTTCATAACCCAAATAAAACATGTATTAAATTCGTCAACGACATTCAACACCTTGTGTTGTGGACTGTTTCCTGGAGTCGTTCGCCAGCAACGGCCTGAGGTTTTTTTTTTGTTGATCATGTCCCCCGAGCGTGGGCACGGGCTGAAACTCAGCAGGAGAACTCAATCAAATTCAAGGCCACGGCGAGAGCAAAATAGGTCTTCTTTATGACTTACCGCGAATAGGGGCCTACCTGACGTTTTACATGATTGTCTTTTAATGAGGCTCAAAGCCGGCAACCGAAATGGCACGGATTCGCGTGCAACCTTGACTAATTCACGTCAATGCACATCACGGAGTTGACTGAATAACAATGTATTGAGCACGCGTGCCGTTGTCTCTGAATCTGAAACATCTTCGGGATTTATATTTCCGTTTCATGGACCTCGTCACTTTTTCTTTCTTCAGATAAATGGGTCACACACTTGTACAAAAAAAAATATGTCACGGTCAAATAACTTGCATTTCAAAATCAAGACTTATCTGGTGACTCTTATTAATCCAACACAGCTTTGAAGTTTTGGCCGCCTGGCCGAACAGACTAGCACACCAATTTTGGTCAGAATGTGGCGTTGAATCCTGCCCTGGCCCTGCGGTAATGCTTGTATCAACCGTAATTGCTTCTCTTCATCCAGGTAGTGTGGTCCAGTGGTAGTTGAGATTAGGCATTATGTTAGATAACCCAGTGCGCCCTCATGGTTAGCCTCAGGCTGTGCACTCGATCGCAAGAGACTTTTGAGAGCGCTGAGGCAAGGTACGAGTATGCCGCGTGGCGAAGGATAAGAATTCTGTATATTTTTGGGCGGGACAGAATAACATTGTACTTCATGGATATGGTTATCATCGGCAGTTACTGAAACCAGCAGCGTGCGGGGGGAAATAGTAAGAGAGGCACAATGGAGTGAGCTCTCTTCTAGGGGGATCTTCAGGCAAACCAAATCTATTAAAAGTTACTTAAAGGCAGAATGTAGGCCTATACTTTTGTATGGTAATTACTCTACATTAGTTAATAACGACCCTACAAACTTTACTTGGTAAAGATCAAATTGCTTAATCACTTTCCGGGTCAGCCTGACCCAGAATTGGTCAGCCTAACCCAGAATTGGTCTGGCCAATATAAGACACGGAATCTGGGTCAATTCTGACCCGGGAGTGTTCCGAATGTTAGTCGAAATTCGGCAAACCACATATTATCCGCTTTAAGAGAAGACAAAAACAAAAAGCTGTCTTTAAAGAACAAAACAGAAAATACGGTGACCGTGAAGTGACATTGTAATTTGCTTTAATATTATGAGTTTGATGTTATAAGAATGTGCAATACCTGATGTATCGTAGGAGACACCGTTGAGTTCAGCCGGGCAGGGTCGGCTATTCAAGCCAATTGGGCTAGGCGGCCAGCACATGATTGTATCAAAGTAGCTATCACAATACACAGCTGTGGATATTAACAAAACAATTAATTCAGTACATCTGGCATATTCTGTTCGGTCTGTTACAAAGCAATAGTAAAGGCAATGCTCTAAAACCAACATACATTCTAGTATATTGTTAGGTGGGCGGGGGGGGGGGTGTCGGATAGGGCGGAAAAAATCTTGGGGGGTGGGGGCAAACATCTTAATTTTATCATCTGAAGGCATTTTGGTTTCAAAGAGTTAGAAGGTTTTAAATAAAACAATTAAAAGGGCTGTGTCGTCATGATTACAGCCTGCTTATGGCTGGGCGTGGAAACATGAAATCTCAACAATTACTACATGCGCGCGCAATGATCTTCACATTACAAGATGATATGCATACACGTGCGTGTGCAATAACTGGGTGAGAGTTCAGATTTCGACGTCTGGCCACAGACTCCCTGTGATCAAAACGACACGGCCACTTTAAAGGTATTGTACACTTTTGGTAACAGCTCAAAATCAGTGTCCACATTGTGTGTGATTAAACATATGCATGAACAAACAAACCTGTGAAAGTTGGAGCTCAATTGGTCATCGAGGTCACGAGAAAATAGTGAAAAAAGATCTTATGTGATAATTACTATTGTTTTACTCGTTTCTCAGAAACGATAGCATTTTAGGCAAACATATTTTAAGGAACCCTTTCTACCATTACTTACTTTAAATAATGTAAGTTATGTGTGAATCTGTGAACATTGTGTTTTTCGATCTTACCAATAGTGTACAGGGCCTTTAAAGTGTGTTAAACGTTTTCAGCTTTATTCTGGCGCAAAGACCTATTGTGGATGTAATGCGTGTACCATTTGAAAGAAGAAGAAGAAGAAGAAAAAGAAACTAGTCCATTACTGTAAAACCATTTGACAATCACCCATAACGCTCCAGATTCTCCGTTCAGCAACACTTATGGTGGTTAATTTCTAGGTCAGCCCTTATTTTAGTTTAGTTTATGGAGTGTGCAAACGTTCATACTCTATACGGTCATTATTGTGCTACTGGGTCAAATCGACTTTTGCCGCCATCTAAGTGCCAGATAAAATAGTTTAATGTTTAGGGGAAGGGGTGGAAGCAAGAGTTTGGGGTGGGAGAGGGGCGCTTCCCTGATTTAAAAAGCAACACCAATTTTCTTTGGAAGGGTTGTGGCCGAGCATCTCGTTAAAAACGTTAGGCGTTATCTAGGATTGAATCTCAACTCGGCCGAGGAGGATGTTTGTGTCATGAAGCAATTTAACTTATGCTCGTGAAATCCTCCAGCATTATCTAAACACACAGTCTTTCCAACCATGCAACCAACCATGTCTGTCTCTCTCTCTTTCTTTTTTTCCCCAGGTTGGTAAAAATCGATTGAGAGGATGGTATAGATTTCGTATAACGCTTTATTTTTCGAGGCGAAGTGCTTCTCTTGTAAATCCACACACACTAAAAGCCAAATGTAACGCGTGAGAGGAACGTGTAATGAAGCGAGCCCGTATATTATATGATTAGGCCCCGGGAGAAGATGCTCTGATAATGTTGCTATAGAAAATATATTTTTGCATATATTTTGATAATGACAATCTCGACCTCCCTAAGGCAAACGAGTCTTTGTCAGAAAATAGTACGGTATATTTGTATTTCTTGTGCCTGTGTCTGCATAGACTATTGGATTGGTATGTATCGACTTTTCATGTGGGGTTAAACTGGCTCATCGTTAAACTTCAATAGAAAGAATGAAAACCTCTTCCAACTATAGAAAGTATGCAATTCCATTACATCGCAGTGACGGGTTGTGCCGTCGCGTCGTGTCCTGCCGTCGCGTTGTGTCCTACCGTCGCGTTGACTTAAACCGCGTTGCCGTGTCGCGTAGACGCGTTGTCGTGTCGTGTCCTGCGGTCGCATGATTTTGTACTGCTGGTATAAAGCCGTCGCATTGTCGTGACGTTCCATCCTATTGTCGAATTGTCAAAAATGCACCCGTTGATCGCAGAAACGGCCAAGACCAACAATCAACAGTGCGACAATGCGACGACACGACGAGACACTGCGACGGCATGCCGCGACTAAGCGACGACACAGTACAAAACACTGCGACGGCACGACGTGACAATGTGACGCCTCGACACGACTATAGGCAACTGGTTTGGGTGCAAAGAGCTAAGGATCCAACAACGAATGCCTTGCATGCGAGGTATCGCAGTAATGCGAGTCCATTATAAAGCAGTCCGATGTTGTAGGACCAGGGTTCGATTTCACAAAACTCTTCCTAACTTAGGACTAGTCCTAGGCAATGCTAAGAGATAGTCCTAAGTACTGGTCCTAACTTAGGACTAGTCCTATCTCTTAGCATTGCCTAGGACTAGTCCTAAGTTAGGAAGAGTTTTGTGAAATCGACCCCAGAGCTCATAGACTCGAACTTCAATCCGACTAAAGTCACGGTGTTGGTGATTCTAACACGACTCAAGTAACATCGGCAAAGGACTCGAACTCAGAATCGCCTAATCACGACTCGGATTCGAGACTTATGTCTCGTTAGTTGCGAGTCAGTTAACCTCAACTTTATTTATGATAGAATTATCAAGAAAAAAAACACAATGTTTTATTCTATTTGCACTACGTGAACAAGAGGCGCAGATTTAATCATTCGCGTTTCTGGCGTGCTCGCAGCTGGACGTGAACTGGTTCGTCTCCGGTTGAAAGCTCGGAAACACACAGAGGCTTGATTGAGTACATTATTCTGAAGGGATCTTGGGTGAAGTATAGTAAAGTATTAAGGGTATAAGCCCGAAGAGGTATGAACATGGTTTCATTCGCCCAGGTATTTCCGCAATATTACAGTTGGTTCGCTCGCATAGGCGAGGGGTAAAGTGTTAACAAGGAGAAGGGCCTTTGGGGCCGCTTCGGTAATGTGTCTAGTGTTCGCTTTATATAGCGAAGCGATGAGAGGAAAATAATAAAGCATATACTGCAGCAACAGCTCAAAAACTTCCGGACAGCACATACTAAAACATGGGACATTTTGATATTGTCTATTCTACAATCTAAACTGGTTAGTAATCGGAACCATTCAATCGTAAATGTTTTTCGCTTTCATTATTTGTGCCACGATTTAAACAAGTGTAAAGCGACTCAGGCAACCATGTGAACTGTACAATTCTGGCTTTTGGATAAGTCCAGCTTTACATCTCGGCTTTTGAAACTGTTGAATCGCTGTAACAAGATGTTGTATTCTATCATCGATTACAATTTAAGTTTATTTTTTTTTATGAACGCTTTGATAATAGTTACTCTAGTCTGTTTAAAAAAAAACGAAGCCATTGACCTTCGTTAAAGACTTGACGCTCAAATAAGCCAATTTACTACAAGCTGCTTGTTTGAATTATTAAAGCTTTAAAGAGGGGCTCCAAGGTCAAAATTCAGTTTTGCGATCCACTCATTTTCCAAAGAGCCATTAGGAAAATTGGGGGATCTTTAACCTCAGGTGAAAACGGTGTAAACGCGATACCCTTCATTTTAAATTCTTATCGACACTACAAAAACGTTCGATGAGGTAACATTTCAAATATATTGGTGTGTTTGTTTACGTAACGATAAGTTGTTGTTTCTTCACTGATTTTCGATGACATTCAATCAATACAGCATTGAATGTGACGCTTTGACTGACACACACATTCCCCATTGGAATGTACAGACCCGTTTTGTTGTTTATGTCCAATGAAGTCAGGTTTTTTTTTTAATTTCGCTCTGAAAGAGCATGAAATAAAATCACACTTTTACATCATTTTAACGTGACGTTAGAGACTTGATTTACCTCAAGTTCACGAGTTCTCTATCTATTGGAAAACGAGCGCATCACAAAACTGAATTCGACCTTTGAACCTCTCTTTTGATAAGGCGGTGGATTGATTCCTTGGAAAACTTCAAACTACGGGGAGAATGTGAACATTACTAATACACCAGTTCCCTTCACCTGGTTCTGATTTTGTGCATTGCGATTTCGACAATAGTACTTTGGTTTTGGGACCATCCTATAAAAGAGAAACGAATCGAGGTTTTGTTCACTTTTTACTCACCACTGGCCGGTGAACAGTAATCCACAAGAAAGTCGGCGACCGATTTCCTCAGCTCGCAGGTTTCCAGTTCCTCTAAATCCGTCTTCTTGTGGTACGCCATATAATCCTGATTGAACTGCTGTTGAAGACCGTCAATGATGGAGGAGTTGCAGTACTGCTGGGGTTCGGCCGGCAGGGCCGGGGACGCCGAAGCGTTGGTACGGGCGAAGAATGTGTACGACATATTGGTATCTGCAGTTGAGGCTATCGGTGGCGAGTCAGTCGTATTAGTGGGGATCGCAGTGGTTGTGTTGTTGGCCTGACCGTAAGTGCACGAGAAACTTGCCAACAGCAAAATCAGTACCTATACACATCGGAAAAGCAAACAATAATATCGACGTGTGAGTGTTATATGTCTTTATAATCGTAAATCGTATACACTTAACTGGACGTCACTAAAGATTAACACAAGTAGGTTATTCGCAAACCTTCCAACAAATTTGTTTTTCTGCAAAACAAACCGGGAAGAAGCTCAAAAAGCCCGGAATATTTTACCCCGGACGGACTTGATTGTGAAATTGCCAGCGACAAGCACGATTCGTTTAGCGGATGCTCAACATGTAGGAGAGATTGACTTTGAGCGCGAGCCGTTTGTCATTCCCCCACTCCAAGAGTATCGTTGGCCAATCAAGTCTTGCGTTGATCACCGTCGAGTCATGAGCGTGTAGTGACGAACAAAATTAAAATGCTACACAAACAAAAAAGGCTCGCGTGTCAGTTGTGAAGGTGCATCATCTCCGAAAAGGCAGTCACTAAACTTTCCTAACACGGGCGATTCTATGGTGGCCCCGAGGGGACATCGCATAGCGCAAATAGTTTGCGCATACGTGTCTGCGATGTCTGAAATTATGTGTGACTATGTGCGTATAATAGACGAACGCAGACAGACCTATTAGCTATGGCGTGTATTTGATTGTATACTTTGTCGGTGACCTGGGAAGTACGCGGCGCTGACGCAGGAAAGTAGTCAGGCCCCTGTATTAAGCATGACGATACTACATGTATATATGTACACAGTGACTTGGCACCAGGCTAAGTATTGCCATTCAGAAGACTATACCCCACCCTCGCTCTTGCCTCACATCATTGATTCTCCAAATCATTATAAATTGTTTCAAGGGTATGCGACCAAAATATGCTTAAAACATTTACGACATTGCTTAATATTCGCAGATATTCGAGTAAATTTTTTTTAGTAACAAATAAATACAATTTAAAAATCACAACATCGTATACGTACGCGCACATCATCGGATATAGTTTCAAGACATCGCATACTTATGCGCACGCGTTTGCGATATGCGGTGTCCCTTCCGGGCCACCGTACGACTCATTCTCGGTCCGCTATCTCTCCATCAGGGTTACTCAAGTCCACCGTGTGCCGCAGCAGGTGGACTACTGCTCTGTTGGTTTCCTACGCGCGCTGTGGCCGGAGGCCATTTGCCGGCCCACTGTGCGATGGAAAAGACGCTAGTTGACGGAGCGGAGGAAAATGCGAAATCTAAAATATTTGCTCCGGATTGATGGTAAGCTGATATTAAAAAGTAAAAAAAAAAAAAAAAAAAAAAAAAGTAAACTAACCACCACTCCTCATAATTGAAAGCAAAACGTAAAAGAACAGTACAGATATGTTGTATTGCTATTACTAATAATTATAAAGATGGATTTGTTTAGATGAACATGTTTTTAAACAACCTCCATTTTCAATAAATACATGAACATACTTTCTTTATAATTCTGTATGATTCCACGGTTTACCATGTTCTCAGTCACTGGGTGCATGAAGACTTAAGAGGGCCGTTGTCAGCACATGCTGCCATACAGTTGTTGTTGTTGTTGTTGTTGTTGTTATTGTTGTTTTTTATTTACATTTGTCTTAACCACCCCATTCTTAGTTAGCTCATATGCCATGATGTCCTAAGCTGCACCATGCCACAAGTCCAGTGGGGGGGGGGGTGCAAATCAACGGCTCAGTGATTTGGTTAAAAGGGGACAAAACTCTGCCAGCATCTTTTGTGTACAAAATCAGTATGTCGATTGTCAATGGTAGATGAAACCAATCTATACAGATTCATAAAACAAGCAGAGAAATAGGCTCAATTTAAGCCAGGCAATACCTGGTCATGTAAACAATTCACACAATGTTGACAAATGCAAAACAAAATCTCTGGACCTTTGACAAAAACTTGTCAGCGAGTGCAGAGCTGACAACGCAACACAGGGGCGTTGCAACCAAACAGGTCCCTCGCTGGAGGGTTCGAAAAAATGTTTAAAAAAATATTTAGTGATTGCATTTCTATTGATAAAGTTATGCCTTATACGAAGTGGACTTGAAAAAGTGCGGTGTAATCGCAGCATATACAATTAGTTCTGCAGCATTTAGTTTTCTGGTCTACTTAGGATGATTGCGGTGCCCTTCGGCAGTTCTCTTGAGGAATATTGATGGTATCACCATTATCACTTATCCTCATTATTCAGTCCCCCCCCCCCAAGAAAAAAATGGCCTGTATTGAATAAACTATACACACAAATGCCTTATTCCAAAGAACTGTTACGTCTACAGTAGACAGCAAAGGTGACTGATGAAGTCTGCGGGCAAAAATAATGTGCACAAGTGAGTTTGTTTGTTTGTTTTATCCTACGGGTAGTGGCACTAAACCCTTTACTTGGCTGCAGTCGCGTGGGCATGATAAGGTTTCACATTAAGTGACTCTGTTTTCTTGTTCTTTCTTTCTTTTTTTGTCTTTCTTTCCTTTATTTTAAAGCTTTCGTGTACACCCTCCAAGTTATCCATGATTGCGGTTTTAATTAGCTTTGCTGTTCCACCTAATTTGAATGTTTATTACAAGTTTGGTGTACTGTTGTGAATTGATTTCGAGGCTATGCAATGTATTACTTTGTAAAGCAATACTTTAAAGCAAGAAAAATAAATTAAAAACAAATAGTGATTGGCCTCACGTTGCGACCATAGCAGAGTCCTTACCTATGTTGAGCCTTCGCAAAAGACTCTGTTGAAGTCGACACGTCAGGCCACTTATTATTCTTTGCATTTAAACCCAAGGTCCTTTTGGTTGGTAAGCATTTTGCAACAGCTAAATATGCTTTCTCTGTAATACAGCCCCCCACGCCCTTTCATTTTAGCATTCACGGATAGGAAACGCTTTTCAATGGAATTGATTACAAAAGATTAAACTAGATTTTAATTAAACTTAAATAGAGATTTCATCAAAGTCAATATAAAACAGCTTCTATAAACATGCCAAGAAACATTGTAGTTTACAATAAAGGAACATTAAAGATTTGGTAAGAAAAAAAACTTGTGAAATATACTTTTTGATCACAGATTTACATAAAAATTACACGGTCTAATGATGATGATAGTAGAAAACATCACTTGAAATATTTCTGTCTGAAATGCCATATTTGATGAGAAATTAATAAACTAAATTTTCCGATTGGAGTTTAACGCTCAGTGAGCGTTTTATTCATTTGTTGAATCTATATGATTTCATGCAAATGTGTAATCGGTTTTTCACTATTTTCTCGTGACCCAGATGGCCGATCAATCTCAAACTTCTACAGGTTTGTATATGGTGGATGACATAAAGTGCTTCACTGCCAGCAACTGTTTTGTTAGCCAAAAAATAATTCTGTAATGTTCCTTTAAACGCAACCACAAAAGTTAATAATAAAACTAATAATAAATCTTCAACTGAAAAATTACTTCGAGACTTCTTCAAGCTATCCTAGTCATATATACGGTTTGGATCGAAAGCTAAGGCCATCTACCCTACACATTTTATTGTATATATATATATATATATATATATATATATTTCTAGAGAAAATGAGACAAATCAATTTCCATCATATTGAACGCCACCATGTTTGGAAAAGAAGGAACTTCAAAAAACACCGTATGGAAAATCGATAAAACTCACAGTGCGATTGTGACAAAATTCCTATTAAAGACACACACGGTGATGATCAATCCAACCGCAGAGGGCACCGCTATCTAATAGAATAAACACACGTATGTGTATATAGCTCGAACACCAAATATTTCAGTCAACGCAGAACAAACATCCCACGAAGAAAAAAAAAATCAAAACATCTAATAAAATCACATACGCAGAAATGCAATTAAAGAAGAAAAAAATATCGTAGCTTTGACTGAAGTTGTAGACTCGGCTGTCAACGCTAAGTCAGCCTCCCGAGACACCCGATAATGGGTTCGATGTTCTATCTAAGTGACAAAGCTCTTGATTTGTTAAAATTTTGATTTAGTATAATAAAGTTACGGCAATTTTTTCTGTGTGTGAAAGATTTTACTAAGAACAAGAAGATTAAGTACTTAATTCCAAAAGAGCTCAGATACAATAATAACTTTGACTGAAGTTGTAGACTCGGCTGTCAACGTTCAGTCAGCCTCCTGAGACACCTAGTGATGGGTTCGATGTTCTTTCTAAGTGACAAAGCTATTGATTTGTTTTAATTGTTCTTATTAAGTATAGAAATTTACAGCTATTTTTTTTGTGTGTGAAAGAGTTTGCTAAGAACAAGAAGAAAAAAAAGAAAAAAAGAATTATCATCATCTCCTTCCAAATTACTCAAACCGCGAAGACATCACGTGCCAGCAATTTTCCCGAACGAATATAGAACCGTTTTCATTGATCTCATACAAGTATACTTCATAGAGAAATTCCAACAATTAAACCGCAATTAATTTTGGAGGCGCTCCTTCAACATCTTCTGGTTTGAAAATTTAAGGTACAAAACTGGTCAGAGGTTTAATTTGAGGTGCAATTCGGAACGTTGGACGAGGTAGCGTTTTCGAGGGGCGTGTCGTCACGATCAAGCTGATCATGGATTGAGGAACTCTCACACAGTTACTGCGCGCGCTCCCACAGGTCGACGATACGGAGGTATAAGGGGTGCGCGTGCAGTGTAGCTGGTTGAGAATCATTGACAGGATAGGACACGTTGCGCCGCCGTGCGTCAACGCGTGCTTTCTTTCGAGAGGTTTCGAAAATTCAAACGCGAGTCTTCAGACCGTGTATGCCACGTAAACAAAATAATGATGGTGTTAGAGCAAATATTTTCATAAGATTTTACTTATTTCTTCTCCGTATTTTGAAAGAAAATGTGATTTTTTTTTTATAAAGCGTCAGATGAAGCACTTGTGGAGTGTCGTACAGCTATAGATTGTCGAAACTCAAGACGCACAGATGTTACGGAAAGTGGGATTTCCTTCCACCAAGTATGTGTTTTAGTCTGTAGTGATGATGTGAACAATGCAATGCTTTGACGATGTTTAATAATAGTCGTTTGTTTTCTCGTCAGCTCTGTTTGATCACTGCAAGACCCTTATCACATATCGGTATCTTCATTGGAATAGATTCCTCTGTAGGTATGTATTTTATCCAGAAAACAACAACAACAACACAACGACAGCGATGACGACGACAAAAACAACAACAACAACACAATGCGTCTCAAACAACAACAACAACAACAACAACAACACTACAACGAAGACGTTGCAGCAGCATCAGCAGCAACAGCAACAGCAAGAATAACAACAACAACAGTTTAACAAACAGCAGGGAAAACGTAATCTTCACTTTTAAAGGCAGTCTTGTTTAATTCAAATTCCACGCTGATCGGGCAGCGTTTTAGATTTGCCCATGGAAATAAGGGAAAGGAGCTATAGAGTTAGGTCAGGCGGGGCGCAATTTTTCCGTACCACACTAGAGCCAATGCATACACGCATAAGGTATGGGCGCTTTCCCGGATCCCTTCACTGTTGACCCCCTTCTCAAGTGTGGTACGAAAGAAAAAATTGCAGTCGGGCTGCTTTAATTACTGATACGGGAGTATTCAAGAATATATTAGAATTAAATGTAACGGCTATCAGCTGATCCAAAGCTAGGCAATCTTGATGAACTTCAAAGGAATTGTCCATACCGAAAGGTCACATTCAACTATGGATATTTACCGCTGCTCTCTCGGGGATAACCTGTTTGCTTTAAGAAAAACCGAAGATTGCTCAGAATTCGTGACAGTCATAAAAAAAAAAAAAAGACAACTATTTTCCAGGGAGCACTCGATTCATGCGAAGTCGTCGGCTACGACATTTTCCTTGAATAAATAGTCCCACCACTTTGGGCGATTTGGCTTTACGTTTCTTGCATAAAAAAAAACTGCGAAATTATTGATGGGCATGATAGATCATTGTACACTTTCACTTCATAAGTTTCGAGGTTTTATGTAAGGAAATACATGAATATTAATAATACTATCAATAGCAATTGACTTCTCCTAAAAATAGTTCCTTTACATTTCATGTCTATCGGAAAGAACGATTTGAATAATATGAAAGAAAAGGTCGTCTTTGGTGACTCTCGAAAAAATAATAAAAGTTTTAACCTGAAGCTCACCGAAGAGAAGACACTTGTTGATTTTTCAGAGAAATCGGTGTATACGAAAGAGGGCGGGACAGGATGGGGGAGGGGGGGGGGCTGACATTTCAAATTGACCTCACATGACCGATATCTCAAAAGGCATGTCCATAAGGTTGTCTTGAGTGCCTCGATCCATGGTTGCCGCGAGCCAATTTACAATCTGACTTAACTAATTAAACTAAACTAATTAATTAAACTAATTAATTTAAGAAAGAAAAAGACGAAAAAAAAGAAAAGAAAAGAAGGAACACAAATATACGTTATTATTCCACATGTTTCATATCAAAGTATTACCGACACAACCTGTTAGTAAACGCATCTAATGCTTTTGTTTGTATGACCGGAGGCTGCAGTCGCATTGTACTTCGAATGATAAAGTTAACGACTACTTTTTGCATTTCGGGTAACTCGGCGCGTTTGCATGAAGTTAGACTTTATACGGTGTAATGGCACAAACTTAACAGTTTCAAGTCCTTGGGCAAACTGTGGTCATTTGTTATAAATATTGAGAATATGTGAAATTGACACTACTATAGCAGAGGGGATTTGGGCTAATTTAAACAATATTGTTTCAATTACTTTTTGGACGAGGAAAGAATGAAGACATCAGCGACATTTTGGAAACTCGCAGTGACAACACTTGGTATGTGTCGGCCTGGGGAGTAGCTCGTCCTGAAATCCAGGCTATGTCTCTGTTACAAAGTTGGCGCTATACATTAAGGAGCAACGTTTGGGCTAGGCCTACATTTGGGCCCGGGCTACATTTAGGCCCGTGCTTCATCAAGGCCCGGGCTACTTTTTAGATACACAGTCGAGGCTACATAGGTGGCAATACATTTGACGTCACCGACCAACAACAATGCTCATTGCGTTTAGAATTGACCGATATTTAATTTTCAAAAACTATCTTCCATCAATTTCGAATCATTAAAATGTTATGATTATGGTTCCATTAAATGACATCTTCATTGTTTCCTTTTTCATTGTCCCCTTCCAAATATGGAAGATGGCTGGTTTTCCATCAAACATTTCGGTCGCATTATAACTTTAGCTGATCTCGGAACTTCTTTAATTTGCAATCGTTGCCATTGTCATCGACACAAGTCCAATAGATACAACGTGTCGATGATACTGATTAGAAAGTGGATGCTGCCTGTACCTTGTTGTATGAGCAATGCGACCCGAAAGCAAACATAAAGGCCAGTAGAGTGGATGATTCTGGAAGCTGTGGAGATATTGCTTTTTGGTCATGGCGAGGTTCTTTATTTGCGCAAGCGATTCAAAAGCAAACAGTGGGCCGATCGAGTGCTATTCTACGTGGCGGGCGGGATAGTCGGTGGCACCACGAGTAGATGATAGATTTTCAGTCCTGCGTGGTTGCAAGAGCAAACGGCAGCTAGAACCATCACATAAATTTACGAGTAGAGGGATTTGAGGGTGGGTTCTTGTTTGCCTGTGAGCACAGCGAAGCTCTTTCCAATTAGGTTGGTGATAGTTTCCAATACAACTATAGTCGTCAGTATGTACCGTGTAACTTAGGTGCAAAACAACACAACATGTAATATTTTGTTTCACATTCTGATGTCATGACACTGCACCATGCTAAAGTATTAAGCATTTTGTATGTATGTTTTCCATATACAGTCTACATCTTCTGGGCATGCATTAATATAAAGGCAATTTAACCCTCGTTTACAAAAAAAGAGTGTACACTCCAGAGCATTTGCTGGCAGGCAAAATACTACACTGGTCATTTGGGAAAGTTTAGATTTTGTGTCAAAACCTCCACACAAATTCAAGAGTTAAAAAGATAAAAGCAGAACATGTTTGGAGATTTGCCCTCTTTCTTCGTATCAAAAGTTGATAAACATCAGACTACGTAATCTCTGAGTTCTTCCATTGACCTGTGTACAAATCGCACCAGCAATCGCACCAGCAGGAAGTCAATGATCTCTAACATGTGATGTCACATGTCATGTAAGCCGAGATTTAAACTTGTGTATAGCGCATAATCAAACCAAAAGACATGCAAAATGAACGACAACTTTAACCAAAAAAGAACATTGTTTTATATTGTAAATCGGTGTATTGTTTAGTACATTAATTAAATTAATTTGGTTAATCAATTAATTAAATTATATAAAAATATAACTAAATGAGAGACACTTATTATTTTGATTACTTTTTTTGAGGGTATATTTCTTTGTCTCCGAGGGTAGTGAGCATGTGTAGTTATTCCATTCAGAGACGTGCGGAATACAAAGTGACAGAGTATAACAGTGAAATCAGATGGATAAGTTGAATATCCGCTCAGCCAATAGGTAAATCACGTTTGATTGCATCGACACATTCCTTTCTGATACGAGCACTTATGACCGTAGTTTACGGTGGCCCCAATTTCTGTGTTTAAGTCAGGATATTGAGTGACTCGCCATTCACAGGAACTGAATGCGGTTTGCACGTTACTTGTCGGGCAATGTATCGTACTTCTTAACGTGGTGAGAGAGAACAGGAGCGAGCCAGCGAGTCAAGCAATGTAGCGCTGAAGTATCCGCTGGTGGTTCGGGTTGCTGTTAATTTGCATAGTGTTTCCTTGAATTGCAGTCGAGTGCCTACTCTTCCTCTTACGGCGACGCTACATCTAGAATGTTCCCCTCGCCCGGTATACGCACTGGGCAATTTGTTGGGGGGGGGGGTGGTATCTACGTAAGAACATGATCTCGTCCTCAGGTGTGATCAACGTTAACAACAAAAACCAGACGAGGGCATGGAGACTTCGTGGACGACAGGTAACCATACATTGCAAAGTCGGTTATTCGAGTGGTTCCCCGAAGGCACGGTTGGGGTTCACCTGGCCTTGATCAATACGTCACGGGGGCCAGTCTATATTCATTCACGCCAAATCGTATTATGAGCGGAACACACGCTGTGCAATGTTACTCATGGGAACATTTTAGTTCAAGATTGACCAAGTTGTTTAAGGAAACGGCCAAGTGCTAATACTATACGTATGCAAATAAGCATGTCAATAAAAATGTAGGTGGACCGGTAATGAAAACGAGGACACACAAAGCGTCCAGAGCAATTACTGCCGTTAATTTAAGCCACTAATCGTCCGTATGCCGTCAATAATGCGTGACTATACACGGACGGCTAAATGCATGCCCTTGACTGTGCGGGAGGTTTAAATTCATTTCCACGCCGAGAGTGGTTTTATTGATAGAATGAGCAACACTTGACCATGGCACTCGCTGGAAAGAGGGTGTATAACCTCGCTAATTCCGTGGTACTCAAAGGGCAACTTTCCTTAAAATATCTCATCCAAAGCAACACCCTGCTTTCGCAAAAAAAAAAAAAAAAAAAAAAAAAACACGTTAAGGTTGTTTTTTCGTTGAAAATTGCCGATACCAGAACATCCGGTTTAAAGTGCTTGCACGGTAAACAAAGTAGTGCATGACTATAGACAAACTTTGACTTGAAATCTTGAACTTTATTCAATGTAAGAACGAACTTCCACAGAAAATGTTCGAGAACTTTGGCTTTAACTGGATCCTAGGTTCGATATAATTTACTCTATCTTTTAGTGAATGTTCCTTGTTTTTGCAAGATGGAGAAGATATCTGAAGAAGGCACATTTTTTTTTTTTATGTTTCTACTTATTATCATGTTTTTATTTTCATTTTGCGGTCTGCGTCGACTGTCACAATAAGTTTTATCTTATTTTGAAATAGTATTATTATTATTATTATTTTCGGAGAGAGCATGCGACGCCGATGTCATCTTGAGTTTCGCGGCTAGAGGCAACACTAAGCGGGACAGACCCTTTGACGTGACCGAGTTTTTTGTGGGTCGCATCCCCTGCATCAACACGGTTTCCCCCCAGTCAAGGATACCGGTGTTTACTCACCATTAGCCCCGGCGCGACTCGCTGCAACTCAAGGAGAATGACAAACACGCTGCTCATATCTAAGGGCAGGATTAAATGTTTGACGTTTTCCTTAGTTCCAGTCAGTCTGCTCAACTAAATGGATCGACGACAAAATATATTCTGTATGTTTCATTGTGTTTATTATTTTTTTTTTTTTACTTTATTAAGATTTGTTTCAAAACTTTTGTTAGGCCTCTTATGATTATAATTATGTATTTATTTTGTATATATATATATATACTTTTTTCCGTCACCAAATATTTTAATTCGAACCAATAGCTGGATGGTAGTCAGTTTTTGGTTTATTACACGTTAAATTAGCACTAACTAAAATTCATGTGAAAATATGAATACTTTTTGGGTTGAAGAAAGAAAGATTGACTGGAGCGGGATTTGAATCAACGACCTTCGGATTAACAAGCCGGTGCTCTACACCCACAAGCTATCTGGCCCTATGTTGGCAGTCTCCCCATTTTTGTAATATCTTTAATCGAAAATGTTGATAAAACCAATTCAAACTAAATTAAATTTACACTGTTTGTTGACAATTCGTGTTAGAACAAAGTATAATATACAAACAAACTGACACATGTATTTCTGTGTGGACGATAAAAACCATTGTTTTGTAGAGAGAAGTTCCTATTTACTAGCCACATTTTGATTATTGCGAATACTTGAAGGACACACTTTGAACACTACGCGTAAAGTCTTATCCCGAGGCGCACATTGCATCAAAGTTAATGAGTTTTGAATCTCTCCTGAGGTATGTCTCTCTCAAAAGAAAAACCCGTACAAAAGGACGCAATACGATTCTCTTCTCAACAAGGAACGTCTTGTGTTGGAGTCTATTTTATTGCATCAACTGAAGCTGCCGAAATGGATATGTTCGTAGAGTGCCCCGCTACTCGGAAGAGTACAGATAAATTAAATGAAGTCGGACTTGTACAAGAGGAGGCCATTTCCTCGATCTCTAATTCATAGCAATCCTTATCAATGCGCTTGAACAGGCCCCGCATTGAGAGAACTGAGTCAGTCTTCTTAGTGCTTTCTTAAAGTCACATCGTCGCCATTTCAGTGAGAGACTGAACGGCTGTTAAATGTAATTGTGAAAATGGAAACTCGAACAACTTCCTTTGAGCTTTACCACGCGTGTTTGATAGTGACGGAAAATTTTTGTTTTCTAATTATTGTTTTGTATTGGAGTACACGTCGCCTTGGATTGGGCGATTTGGGGCTATGAAAAGCGTTCGTAAGCGCACCTTATAAAACCAATATGGTTGGAAAGTGGTTTTAAAAGTAGAATCTAATGATCCACACAAATGCGCCTCAAAATTATGTGGTTTTCGCAAAATTATGTGGTTTTCGTTTTACTTTGTGAACTAACACAGTCTGCCATTTTGTAGAACCAAATTGTTGACTTGTATTTTCCCCTCCTACAATACATTCACTATGAGCCAACTTGAAAACAGTCACGTGGGCTTGGCGATAATTAAACTGGGTTGACATCCTGTAATACCTAATGTCACTTAGATGTAGACGTTACTTAACACATCTACCTCCCCTACACCATTTAAGTAGTCTTTTTTATGGGATTGACTTTTGAGTCTATAATGTATTGTATATTTTACTTATACGGTCGTCATGCCATTTAGATTTTACCTAGGTATGGTTACTGGCGTCTGCCTCTGGAAAGGTCAATCTAATCGCCGATACAAGCAGGGTTACGCTCACCAGTATGTATAAATCAAGCAATTATTAGTTCTGTTGGCGAGGCAGTTTGTGCACTTCTTATAGTGTGTGTGTGTCCTTCAATTTGTGTCCTATCGGGTGTTATGTGCTTTTAGATCGACGTATATAAAGTCTGTAGTATAGTTCTATCGATTCGTATTACTACCATGGCCCAAGAAAAAAAAATCAACAACAACAAAAACAACAACAAAAACAAACCCAGTAGTTAAAAAGATACATTATCGATACATCACACTGGCAACAAACGCTGCAGTAAAGTATGATTATTTACTGAACACTTAACACCATGGTCCATTGAAGTATAGTTCCCTAAGAACAACCAGTGTGTCGTCAGTTCATTGCTTGTAAGGTCCTTACATGCAAGTTCATCGTACATGTAATAACCAACGGAGCCCAAGGCGACCACTTAAATGTACCCCGAAACTGCTGTAGTCCGGGCCATAACTTAGCCTGCAGCCGTGTACATCATAAAGTAACCCGGGCCTAAAGTGCAATCCAAACGACGTCCCTATATATTTAACCTCGAATTTATTGTACAGGGAATTGAGCTACATTTCTTTTCTTTTCGGGAACATTCAGGTATAGGCCTACGTGAATGTAGGATATATCGTGACCGTTTTAACAAAGTGACGATCTGTTACGTACAAACTAACACAATTTAGCAAACACATAAGTAATCAATAGTCCGGTTCTGTCTAATACATTACAATATGCTTTTTGAATCATTGCTGTTGATTAACAGTTCCAGCAAAGACCGAGACCTAAACGTAATTGTTTCAAAATTAAAGCATATAATCATGTACGGCGGATCATTACATTCGCAGCTTTGTGTTTTCATGAAGTGACGAGTCCGGCACAATACCTTATTCTGCACCCGAAGGTGACAAACGTTAGATATGCGCCGGTAGAGTGCCAACTTGGTATGATTTCCGGTTTTCACCAAGTGACTGATCCTTTGACGTTAATGGTGTGTGTTTTTGAGAAAGTTTTACAACTCAAACAACCATTGCAATTATTATTCTAAGCTAGGCTTAAAGCTGCAAGATCCCTGTTTGTAAAAGAAGCATGCTCGCTCTGTACTATATTAGTGTCTCAAAACAAACATAAATCCAAAAGGCACGTGATTCACATCTTGGAGATTGTTTGAAGAGCGGGAGATAAGTTAGAAGGAAAACACACAATCGTTTATCTATCTCTAATACCACTTGGCACTACGTTAGAAATAACAGAACCAAATCCCACTCTGCTAGACCAAAGTCTGCGCTTTAGGAAGGTCATCGGAATAACTTTTTTGCACTTTCCCCATGTACTTCTCTATACGCCATCCGCCCTGCGAAAGCCCCACTCTATAGTAGGTACGTAAAACAAAAAACAAAAAACTTTCCTCCCGTTAACTACGATCTGTCCAAGTTGTTTTAACAGTTGAAGCCCTGACACAGGCAACTCCCATGGTAGCACTTTGCAAATGGAACTTGCATCAAAATCCGTCATCCTGGTTTAGCGGAATGACACTGACACCACATTCAAGTTGTCTGGCACTCGTCGTTTTAACCCAATTCCTCATCAAACTGGACACGTTTGATGTTACCTTAAAATATTTTCCTGGCTAAATGGCACAATGGATTTTCGAACGGAAGCGTCCGTCTATAGTCGGCAGGCAAAATAAGCGGTTGATTGGAAACCCATGTTGACACTTTGGGATGCATGCTATTCTTGGACTAACAAATGAATCACTTCAGTGTCGCTGTGGGCTCCGTGTCCATGTATTTTTTTTTTTTAGTGGGAACCCTTGGATGGTACTCAGGGCTTGGGTTAAGGTACCTGGGGTTTGGGTGTCATTTTGGGGACGATGGATTGAATATTTGGGTTATTTGTGTCCAAATAGGGTACAATGGTTTAGCCATCCACGAAAGCTTACAACCCCGGAACACACACACGGACCCATGCACGAAACTTACAACCCAGGAACCCACACTGAACCATCCAGGAAAGTTTACAACCCAGAAACACACACACGGAACATGCACAAAGCTTACAACTGAAAGGAACAGACACGCGGAACCATCCAAGGAAGCTTACAACCCGAGAACAGACACACGGAACCATCCAATGAAGCTTACAACCCAGAAACAGACACACGGAACCATCCAAGAAAGCCTACAATCCAGGAAGAGACACACGGAACCACCAAAAAAGCCTACAATCCACTAACAGACTCTAAGCAAGTTGACTATAGAATCATAACTGATGTACAGTGAATCCTAATTCAAATGTCCTTACTGTAGCTACGCCTAGAAACCGTTCTCTGGATTTCCTCTGCCACTGGGTAATATTGCATTGCCTGGAAATATTCCACAATCAAATCAAAGCTTTGAATCTACTGCATTTACATTTTACATCACAGTTATGAAATATTCCAAAGCACGTAATGTGTGCAAACAGATGTCAAAGCTGCCTGATCGAGGTGACTATACACGTGGAATGTTTTGCCCGATGATTTTAAAACGTACTACATGGAATGTAAATATTAAAACACCAGAAAAACGACTAAAATTTTTCTTATAAAAGTACGTGACCGAGCATGCTATAACGTTCTTGCTCACGTAATTGCATTTTTTTCCGTGGGAGGGCCTTATAACGTCTAAGGCACTGTATTAAAGGCTTTTGTATAAATATAATGTAGAGATTTGGTTCGAATCCTGTTTTAACCTGCGGCAAAATGTGTCTTTCAAAAACCCTTTTACATTAGTGTCATATCTTCAATGCATTCTGACTTGCTTTCACAATTTCCCCCTATATGCGAGGGTGTGGTTAGGTGCCCGAAGGTAGTGCATTCTGCTCTACCAGCCAGGCTCCTACTGAATGATACCCGTGCCTATACATCATCGCGGACTGTGAAGGGGGTATTAACCCTGTTGCAATCCCAGGAGTAGGTGACAACGTGCCCCTGGTGGCAATGTGCCCCTGGTGACAGTTGATTTGGGTCTACAGCCCAAATCAGTAAAGTGTATCCCTCAATTTGAAGTGGCCGTCCAGCCTTGTGAGTTAGGCAATATATATATTTTTTATTTTTTTTAAGACCAACAGTTACTATGGAAGGCATAATGTTAATGGGTTTACTTGATTCATTCTAGGTTCATAGCGAAGACATTGTTTATACAAAGCCTCACTTTTTATAATGCATCTTTGGTTTCAACATTACCGTTATGAAGTGATACTGTCATATAAACACATTAAAACAACTCTAATGCTATAAATACAAATCAAAGCACTAGTTTGGTATCGTAAGAGGCATCCTCGCACTATCTTACGATGACCAGTGAAGTATCGTATATTATTCAGTAATGTCAACAACAAAAAACAGTAATTTCTTAATCGCTTCACACAAGATGTAATAAATAAAACATAAGAAATCGTCACGTCTGTGCAGAAACGTGGTATCTCGATTTTTTTGGCAGTAACGTCGTATCTTGCGTGGAAATGCCCTGTGCAAAAACGTGTTATCTCATCGCATACTTGTTTGTATGTACATGTACATCCACGCGACGTTTTGTAAAATCTCAACCTCGCGCGTAGCGTAAGTGCTATTTGAGGAGGGTGACGAATGAAGGCAAAGTATACCTTTAGTTTATGGAACCGTCCGATTGTTTTAATTTTATGTAGATGTAGATATACACAATAAAACCAACCTGTCCAAAATTTCATTTCAAAAGGTGGTGAAAAAAGCAGTTGATGTCCACGCAGGAAACATATTCCGTAATTATTGGAACATATAATCTGAGAAACGGTTGATACATGAAACGCTTCTCAGATGGACTTCTTTGTTCTTTCTTTTCTTTTTTTCTTGTCCGCAACTATGACATAATCCCAAAGGTATACGACAAAATAGTCTATAGAATTCACGACGTTGCAAGTGTATTTGCGAACAAAATGCACGCCATTGCATACGTATATGCACGTAATTATCCGCAACAAACTTCACGACACAAAGCATACGACTATGTGCACTAATTGTACGACTTTTTTGTGTGTGCGATGTTCCTTCAGGGCCACCGTACAAATACGCTCGCAGAGGAAATACCATCATTAATGTCACACGTTATATATTTATAGCCCCCTTGTGTTACAACCGACAAATACATGACCGTGGAGACGTGGCAAGAGATTGCCGATTCCCATAATGCGTCACCACCAAGTTAAGCGTAAAGCTGTAATGCACTTATAAAGCCTATGCATTAGTTATTATAGATGACCGAGCGGTTAAGCGTTAACAGGACTCAAGCTCTTTACGTTCTGGTCGGCAGAGTCTTGGTTCTAGCCCCAAACTTGACACATGTGTCCTTAAAGGAACATTACAGAATTGGTTTTTTGCTAACAAAACAGTTGCTGGCAGTGTAAGCACTTTATGTAATCCACCATATACATAAACTGACAAACCTGTCGAAGTTTGAGATCGATCGGCCATCTGGGTCACGAGAAAACAGTGAAAAACTGATCACACATTTGCATGAAATCATATAGATTCAACAAATGAATAAAACGCCCACTGAGCGATAAACTCCAATCGGAATATTAGTTTATTCATATCTCATCAAATATGGAATTTCAGAGAGAATATTTCAAGGGATGTTTTCTACTATCATCATCATTAGACCGTGTAAGTTTTATGTAAATCTGTGATCAAAAAGTGTATTTTACAAGTTTTTTTCTTACCAATTCTGTAATGTTCCTTTAAGCAAGACACTTCACGGCTATTAATTCGTCCTTCGGATCGAGCCTGAAAGTCCTAGGTCCCCTTGTGTTGTGTACTGCACGTCAAGAAACTCAATAAACCCTTTTTGTAAATTGAGAGGGGTGTACCCCCAGCGTTTCTTGCAAAGTATAGTAGCAATGTGCGCCACACCTCGCCTCGTTTCTCTTTCAAGCTCTTATTTTATTATACCTTCGTCCACAATCATTCTTAACAATCCCCATCACAAAATGTGATAATTCGGCGCCAGGAGAGCAATTTATGACAGACATGACGCATAAAAAATGACACTTCATTGTGGTTAATACTATTATCAATATTAATATTGATATTATAGATTTACCACTTTTCAATGAAGGACGTTAATAGCACTAAGCCTGTATAAGTGCCTATCCTGAAAAGAAACCTGCGCATCCAAATCGCAAAAAAGCATTCAAAAAAGAAAAGAAAAAATACGTTTAATGAATTGAACCTCGTCCTTCTTGGTGCAAATTTATGAGGCAATATTCTGGGGAGGTATTGCATAAAGTGCTGCTTCGGTTCCGTACACTGTGGACGGAATATAAAATACGTATTAAACTCGCCAGCCGATTCCAACGGAATCCTAACAGAAGCGGGCTGGTCAATCTGGGTGCGTGCGTAAAAATTCATGGAAACAATTTGTTGGCTCGTTTTTTTTATTGAGACATAAACTGCGCCACATAGATCTGGTTATTCGAGTTACTTTATTTGTTCGTTCATTTTTTTTAGAAGTTTGGTTATTACATGTTTTTTTTGTTCAACCTACGGGCACAATATTGTTTTATTGATGTCATATATTTGTCATTGTATTTCCTCCGATCTAATAAAATAGTTATCGTTAAATTTATCGTTCGTTGTTGGATGCACAATTCTTGTTGGTTAGGCCTATGGCACCACTATAATGTAATATGTGCGAATAGAGCGTGCAAGTCTCGCGCCTATTCTGAACATTATGACTCGTTAAAGTGCGCGAGTTTGTTCCCTCCACACGTTAAAGCACCGTGCGTGGGACCAAAGTTGTCACATTGGTCCTAAACATGTTCGAATACGCGCGAGATTTGCATGGTCTATTGATATCGTGTAACTTTTAAATAGCTTGAAGTAAAGGAAATACGAACGATGTTTATTATTTATTATTATTTGTTTTTTTTTATAACACACCTAGACCCACCACCTTACGCGTGACGTCTGAACAGTTTATCTTTAAAACCCTAAAGCGAGGAAACTTTGTTTGGTGCAACCGTCTGCACATTGTCAGCACATGCTGACAAGCTTTCACCATAGGAAAAAAGGGTTTATTTTTATCATTTTATTTTTCCCATGTGTGTTGTTCACAAGTACAGGTGTTGCCTGTGCTAGTTTCAGCTTAATTTGTTTGCTAAATTAAATAAGTTTCTCCCTGCCACCCCCCCCCCCACCCAATTCACTGATGCCTGTTCATTGGCACCCTTTAGGATATGTGGCATGGTGCAGCTTAGGTTATCATGGCATACTTATAATCTGACTAGTGTGTACTAGTATTATGGTTAAAATATTGTAAATAATAACACTAATAATTAAGTCAGCACCTGCTGACATAATAAACACCCACACACCCACATTTATACATGTATATATTTATCAACCCTCTGTATACGTTTAGCTCGGTTGAAGAACCCCCGAAGGCAGCCCTTAGCGGTTAGATTACACAACTCGTGTTCGTAGACATGTACTCAGTCCTTTTTATGTTGTTTGTCTTCTATATCGTAATACATGTACTCATCTACCCTGCGTGGCAATACCACGCTGCCTGGTGCAAATTTCTTATGGAGAGTATACTTTGCCAGTCTCTTACACTTCGCCATACTCAGAGGCTCTTGATTTTTCTTACCTGGGTATCGGCATGTACCCTCGCATAGTCGTCTTGTGGATACCAGAATTGTGTTTAAGCTAATTGTTGTCATTACTGTTTCCAAAGCGGCCTCGTGAAAAGAAAAAAAACCTCCCATTATGTCATCATTTTACCACTTTTGGCACAATGCCAACCTAATTAGCATAATGTCACAAGAGCTAAAGTAACCATGGATATTGATGTTATCATATCGGTATGGCAACCTATACTTCGTCCTTCAAGTCGAGGTTCACAGGTACTGCAATTTGAATTTGCAACAAAAGAGGAAGGCCTATAGCTATACCTCAAATAAAAGTTTACCAGACTATTATTATTTGTTTTACATGAACAATAATAGCTTCTCAGTGTATTTTATAAACACGACAGTTATCGCACAAAAGAGTTATATAACTTGTTTCACAATCAGTAAAAGGTTAACTTGTTCAATATTATGAAAATCAGGGCAGTATGTGCACGTTTTCATGTCTGAGCCCTTTTTCTCAATGTTTTTAAAATTGTATATATGTATATATATATATACATAATTGAAAAGTTATTACTTGAAAAAAATTCCTTGGGTTTTCCTAATCACGTGATTATATATCGCTAAACTTGCTGTCTTTATTTCATTATTGTGTTACTCATTGTAATTACTATTATATAAAGCAATATTTTTGTGGACTTTTTTTATAAAAAATGTAGATTGTGATGTATTATTGTTGCTGTTTTTGTTGTTGAGTAATTAAAGCTGTAAAGATTCAACACAAGATATACAAAAAGACAGGTCAGGTATATGCACTGTAAAACAATTGGGGTGTTAACATTAACACCATGGGTGTTGTCACATTATAAACAAAAACAAAGATTCAAAGTTTACACCATAAGGTGTTAAAATAACACTAAACTCTACCAACACAGTCACATTGGTTTTATTTTGACACCCTATGATGTTAATTTTAATTTATTATTTTTATTTTTATTTTTTTTTATTTTTTTTTATTTTTTTTTTTAGTTACAACACCCGCGGTGTCAATTTCAACACCCCGGTTGTTGCACTGATGCGGACTAACTAACAAGCTGACTCGATTACTTTTTTAAACCATGAAAAAGTCACTGCTAATCAGCTGGACACTTCTTCTTTGAAATCATGACGAAGGCCCCGGCGGTGTCTACGAGTCTCAAAGTGGGTGGGCTGGGGCTATCAAAGCAGGCTGTGCAAGCACCACCAGACTGCACCTGCCTCGATTTCCTAGTAGATTGTATACCCGACATCGTTTTGGGTAAGAACGCAGTATTGTGGAGAAAGAAGGCAGACTTTGCAGAACCTTTTGACCAGATAGGCTGAAGGTCCTCTACGATGCTGTTGTTGTTGTTGTCGTTGTTGTTGTTTGTGTTTGTTTTGTTGTTGTTTGTTTGTTTTCTTTGTTATTGTTTGGGGGGGGTTCATTGTAACTATATCATTTGAAATTATTTGGGTCATACAGCGAAATATGGATCTTCATCAGTTAACTTCGATGACCGCTGTAATGAAACGACACTTTGCTCGATTATGCACTCACATATCTGGGTTAGGAGTTGTTCAGGAAAACTTTGAAATCAGTTGCTAATGCTGGAGTGAAACCACTGGATATGAACCACTCTGTCGGCTAGGAAATCGATACAAATAAATCCATGTCGATACAAACGGAATGAAGAATTTACAGTTTAAATGAGAATGGTACACCCATGTACAGCAACTCAACTAACACCTGGTCTACGGATTATGATTTTTGTTTTAAATATATCATGTCATGTTGTGGCGTCCATTTTCTTTAAGTACACATTTTCCAAAGTAAAACATATAGGTCAGGCGTTCGCGGCAGTGCACAATGTTTTTTTTTTTTTTTTTTTTTTTCCATTGCAGATTTTCAAGCCCAACCCCCTTATGAAAGTACAAGCGGTATCAATTAAAAACACCGACAACACATAATCACATCCATGTCTTAATAGGACCATGGAAAATCAAGACAAAACAAAACATGAAGTAACACGCCCAAATGGTTATTAACTTGTGCCTTCGGCATTTTGGCACAGAAGCATACACCGTCTAATTGTCTTCTGGCCGTCGTCGTAAAGTGCAGGAAAGTACATACCATTCAGCAGGTGTTTGCTGATTGTTCATGCACATGTATAGACCCAACACGTTTGATCGAAACGGGTTTTGGTTTTCTGCGTACAAATTAGTGAAAAGCAAATTGTGTACGTCGAGGTTAAATAACAAATAACTATATCCAAGAAGACATATCTTCGTAAGATTTCAAATAGTATCGAAATCTTAACGCTTTATATTTGTACATTAATAAAGAGCACTACTTCACTCAATAAAGACATCCCGTTTATTATACGGACCAAGTTGATGGATAATAATATTTAACATATGCAATCTCAGCCCTCAACGAAATCAAGCATCCATACACTCAGGCTTAGAGTGTTCGCAGAAGAGCGCTGCTTTTGACGCAAAACCAAACACGATTTGGTTTACGTAGCACGATTCCAATTTGTCGTTGTTAATGCGTTTGATCAGCGTGCTGGAAAACGGAGACTAGCGTCCATTTGAGATTATTGCAAGAGAGTGACCCACCGAGACGAAGAAGACGTAGGGGGCGTGGTTTCGTTTATTGCTACCGGGCGGTCAATCTCAGGAACGGGGACCCCCCCCCCCCAACCCTGGCTCCTCAGAGGCGTTTCCACAAAATCGATTTTATTTTTTCCCCGACTTATAATGGGGCCGTCGGCTCTTAGCCGCGGCTCGACTAGGTTCTGCCGTCGTCAGACTACACACGGGAGTGAAGTATGTTTGCGAAACTTTTTTTTCTAAACACTTTTTTTTTCTTTTCCTCTGTTTAGGATGTCCAACACAATTCCTAGACCGTGGCACGAATCCCGCTTGGTTTTATCCGTAAATCTTGTGCGAAGTCTTGCGTGTTATGTGTGCGCAAAAAAAGGTGTTTGCAAAAGAGACGGTTGTTATTTATCAACTACCCACGTCCTATTATCAAAGGTATCTAACTGTGGCCAGGTCCCCGGCATGACATGTTTCCATGTTTTGAGTATAAACACCCTGCAACATCTTCAACCGAATTCCCACGTTAGGTTGACCTACATTTTTTGCCTATTCGATAATACATTCGTGAAGCGGAAAGTTTATGGCGGTACCTCGAAACACGAAACGATACATTTTTTTTGGAGGGGGGGCGGGCGGGTGGAGAAACAATCGCATGCATTTTTTGTGTTTTTAATCAATTGTCTTTAAAGGTATTGTACACTTTTGGTAACAGCTCAAAATCAGTGTCCACATTTTGTGTGATTAAACATATGCATGAACAAACAAACTTGTGAAAGTTGGAGCTCAATTGGTCATCGAGGTCACGAGAAAATAGTGAAAAGAGATCTTATGTGTTTTCTGGGTTTTTTTTCAAATTATCGCGCGCGATAATTTACTATTGTTTTATTCGTTTCTCAGAAACGATAGCATTTTAGGCAGAAATATTTTAAGAAACCCTTTCTACCATTACTTACTTTAAATCATGTAAGTTATGTGTGAATCTGTGAACATTGTGATTTCGATCTTACCAATAGTGTACAGGGCCTTTAAATAAATTCCTGTATTTAGAACTAAAGGTAGTGTCATAGATTGGTGGATACTCCAATAATTAGTGACCACAAACAGCTTACTTGGTGAGAAGCACCGCATCTGTTGATACTATTAACTATTTTGTGTAAAAGATTCCTTTCGAATTAGGCCCAAATACGGTTTGGATAATTTTTCACCCAAAGATATTTTAATCTGAAAAACGATTCATGCATAATTAATAGTTTCACAGATTTCTAAGAGTTGGTGTCCATTCGCAAATGACGGGGCCAAAGATGCGGTTGGTACCCGCTGTCGCCCTTGCTAAACTTGGATGGATTCGACGTTCTTGTAAAAAAAATACCAGGGCAGTTTGTTTCTAATTTCTCAGCAAGTAGACACTGTATATTCAGCTGAAACTTTTACATGTGACTTTCATTGTATCTGTCGGTATAAAATGTGCGTATAAATCAGCAACACGTTGACAAAAAAAGAAACTATATGACCCTACCTCTCATTCACAAAGAAGAAAAAATATCGACATAATGATTAGCTTTATATCCTGAAATTTCACTGATTAGCTCATCCCATCGCCAGAGAAGTAAGTCCATCTGAAATACTTTGAAAGTCGAGAAAAACCCATTTTGACCGCAACCGAAATAAAAACGTAAACAAACGTGCTGAACCGCAGACAAATCATGATTCTTTCACTAAAACTTCCGAAGACATTGTCACAGATTGGTATATAGTGATCACTACGGGGTGGTTTATTAGTATAGCCACTTTTTCATTTGTAAATATCTCAACCGCTTAAACCTCTGGGGCATCTATGTGGACACGCCTCCACACGAAAACATGCATATTCATGATTGTTTAATCGTACACATAGTCCATTGCGCCTCCAGCTATAACGGCCTTCGTTGCCATTGGTTGAACAACATAGGTTTGGACTGGGACCGGGAAATCTGCACACCTTTTTTTGTGTGTTTCACACGGGAAGATTTGCTACGCGCTAACACCACATGCACGGAGCTTGCGCCTTTGCTGATGCGCTGGGTGTCATGGGACAAAATGACTGTAGTGTGACCACAATCAGGTACCTCCGCCCTTTGATTTACTCTGCCCTTGGTCTATCAGATATGATGAACGAAATGGGAACATGACTGGGGGGCTAATTTCCCTAACAACATCTGGGGATGCTCTTTATACTATGCCATAGTGTACAAATTAATAACGTTGATGCCCACAGGGTTTCAATTTGTATCTATTTTAAGGATGTTCTACTGTCGTATAACACAGTACCCTATTCCTCTCCTATATCAATTGCTAGTTCTACGGTAACGCGAGCGTGACGGGAAAATAGCTGACAACAGCATCACAGTATAAAGGGCAATAGTGTTGACTAATTGTTAACGTTGGAATGTATAAACTAATAGGCGTCTCTTACACTCTGAAAACTCCCGGGTTAGCACTGACCTGGATCCAGGTCCCTTGGGCTTGACCCATTTCTGGGTCAGTATGACCCGAAATCTGTTTCATTATGATACTGAAAATGGGTCAAATTGACGCAGTATACGGGTCAGAAATCCAAATTTTTGACTAGTTTTCGGGTCAGCCTAAAACCGGAATCATGTAAGATACAATGAGACCCGGAATCCGGATCAATTCTGACACTTTAGGTTTTACGAGTGCAACATAACCATTGTACCATTTCTAGTCCTACGGTTCCGGGAGAACTTAAATCCTGCTATTGCTGAGAGATCCCTCGTACGATGTGTTGATACATAGTTCGTAATTTGGTGTTCTAGTATCAGCTGAACACATCATGCTCATTCAGATTTTTTCTGTTCTACCCTAGATCAACCATTGGCTTGTAATGTGATCTTAATCTATCTGGTAATGTTTTTGTTTTTTCGTTTTTTTGTTTTTTTTTGCTTCTCCTCTTTCTGGTTATTCGACCATGATTAATATGCACAGAAGTACGAGAAAGTCTATGAATACAAATGACATTCGTTCCATTATTAAAGCACTGTAGAGAAGTTTGATCTTTACCAGATAATGCAAAAAGGTAAAATATTCAAGTTTTCAAGCTGTACCATGAAGTAAAAAGTGCAACAAGCAAACGGAGAGATGATTCGTTTCATATACAGTAATTACATGTGATGATACTATACACTGATCAAAGGACATGCATAATAATGACTCTGAAAAACTGCACGAGTTCAATGAGATTCTATTACTGATAACCGATAGTCAAACCAACGTGAAAAGACGCTCGAGCCCAACCGACTGCTCAATCGAGACGGAGATTGTTTAATTCGATTCGTCGTGTGATTGTCTTACAATTCATGGAATTACAAACATTCCATTGACTGGAAGGGGAGGTTTTCCTTAATACATTGCAAGCCCCGAGGCAACTTTCTATCGACAGATGCGGCATTCGATTGTGGCTGCGGCTTGTATCCGGGCCAGTGACGCATCTTGCAAGATAACCTCAATTATTTGCACGATGAGGACTTGATCAAACCTCCTCCTCCAAAGCATGTCCAGGTAACATTAGTTATAGTTTAACATTAGTTATAGTTTTATTTTGTTTGCTTATTTACTGTTTTCAATCTTAAGTCCTTTCAGTATGTTTGTTAGATTTCTATAGAAGTTCTTCAAACATAATTGTAGGCCTATTCATTTATTTAGTGTATGCACTTATTTATTTAGTTATTTTAATCTGTATAAAGGGTCACCTATACAATAGAGCTGTTCGTTTCGGGGCACTCTTATATCAAGAACGAGAAAAAGAACCGAAACAAGAACAAGAACCGAAACAAGACATGAACAAAGGCAAGATGAACAAGAAGAACAAGACGAAGATTTTCATTCTTATAGAGACTTTCGGTCTTAGATTTAAGCCCAAGAACTAATTTGTTTTGTCATGACATAACGACTATATCCAATTGTAGAACCGCACGTAAAACATCACTACATGAACCTTTTTTTTTATGAATTGCCATTGTGATCTTTGTATCACTATTCCTAGAACACGTGTCATGCATTGTTTCTCACAATTGAGATTACATCCACACACTACTTTTACGGAGTGTCCGTTTCGACCGAATACATTAAAGGTACACGTTGCCTACGGTTTGGGCGTTTTGGGGGCTACAAAAAAATGTTTGTTATAAATGAATATGGTCGGAAATATGTTTTAAAAGTACAACATAACGATCCACACAGATACACCTTGAAATTGTGCGGGTTTCCTTTTACTTCGACGACTAACACGGTCCGCCATTCTGTAGAACCACACCTTTGACTCCACAGAATGGAGCACTTTTTCAGGTAACGAAGTAAAAGGAAAACCACACAATTTCGAGGGATTGTGTGAATCATTGCATTCTACTTTTAAAACATCTCTCCATCCATATTCATTTCATATAGCAAACGCTTTTAAAGACAAAAGCAGCGCCAAATCCGAGTGCAACGTGTCCCTTTAAAACATATTTCCAACCACACTCGTTTCATACCAACCGATTGTAAAAGCCCAAACGCGCCCAATCCGAAGGCAACGTGTCACTTGAAACGAAAGAGAAACACGGCATGGCTCAAACATGAACAATAACCTTTTATGGCTGAAATTAGAATTGAACTTTCGGAGGACACAGCGTCCATTGGATGCAAATATTTCTGCACGTAGCACAGAACTCCAAGGTCACCCCTTTTACAATTATTACACACAAAGAAAAGTTATATACCCCCTTTGTCACAAGAGTGATGTTGCTTCACAAAAAACGTGTCTTGTGCGAAGCTGTCCGTGAAAATATGATTACTTTTTTTATAATTGGTCGAATCTAGAAGCATTGAGGCAGCATTGACAGTAAATTACATTGATTCCCTGTAATGACAGCCTTGCCCGTCTAAACAAACACTCCGAGTTTCAGCTCCGAAAACATAATGTCCACAAAACCTCAAACCAGGTTATCTTCATCTGACAAAGGTATGTATGCAGCTAGCTGCTACAAACCTTCGGAATACCCTTCATTGTGATTTCTGTCCTGTCATCCATCTTGCTCAATTCGAAACATTGCTCAAAATCGGTTCCCAATTTAAGGCAATTCGTACATGACTATAATTATCATAACGTGCTTATGTTAATCAACGGCACTTGAATGTTTTTGAACTTCTCTATTCCTGATAACAAACAAACAAACAAAGGGGAAAACAAAGAACAAGTAAAGTGTGGGAAAGATGTTACTCATACATCGCAACACCGTGTCAACATGAACCAAATAATCAGGTATGGTGAACAATCAAGTTGCCATGGTACATCGTTATGGCAACGCTATTTCGCTTAAATAGGGGGAAAATCGAGCAGAAGACGAACAAGAGAGAAAGGGGGAAAAATAACGAGGTAGGGTTAACAAACTTTTCCCAACAACGAACATACAAAACGACCAAACTTGTTCTTTGACGAATTACGCTTACAAATAATATCAGTAATTACAGTTTCACAAACAGAACCACCTTAACACTGTAACAACTCTGGTGTTCAATGTATTCTCTTGGTATCTATCATGTGACAACACCTACACGGTGTTGAATTCGCAAACGATGGGGGTAATTTACACTGTGCCAGTGTTGTCACATAGCTACCAAGAGCATTTAACACCAAAGTTGTTGCTGTGTACTTTATCCAAACCACACAGTATTATTTTATTTAAAAAAATGGTCCTCAAAAGTTGAAATGAGTGATTGCGCATGTCTGATTTCACCCTAATAACTGAACGGAGTGCACTCTGTCCAAGCAGGATTTGGACCTATTAATAGATCGTTGGTGTATATGAACGCGTAAGGGGTATATTGTTCCATTGTGTGATCATGAATCGAACTTCGGGTTCACTCCTATAATATGAGCATGGAAGTATGCTTCAACAATACCTGGGTAAATGTTTTCAATACCAATCCGTCAATAAACACACAACTTGCCGTCAAAAAATACCCGCGAAAGAAGCAGTGCGCTTTGGTGAACTCAGCGGGCAAAGAAACGCCTTTAAAGAAAAGCGCCCAGAGCCTTTAAACACTTAATTAAACGTGAAATGGGTTACTTTTGGAATATCTTTTGTTAAACCGATCCAATATAAACCACGCAGCGTCCGGGCAGCCGTGACCTAAGCCAAAGAGCACTGCAATTGGTTTGTACAGAGTTTTAGAGCTTTCCGGTATCGATTGTATTGTTCATTATGTTTATATTCCAGCAAACACACCGTTCAGAAGCATATTTCATTGATTTGTCATTGTTTGTTTTGGGGTATTGTTCATCTTCTTCCCCGTGATCTGAAATTTATTAGTTTATATTTAATGTATTTATACATTATAGAATTATTTATTTTATTATTTGTTTTCTTTAAATTTGTTAATCCATGAACACTGACCAGTACAGACCAAGAGTATTGCTATGCACCATGTACCCCCCCCCCTCTCCCGGGAGTGTGTGTGCTAATGATTACCACTGCAAGCCCCAACTTCCGTCATTCTCTATTTGGCTACAATGCGCACGAGCACAGCGTCTTTGATAAAAATTTTGCCTGCTATGCATTTGTTTATTTGAATTTTGTTTACGTTTTCAAACGTAAACAAAATAATAACATTAGCGTTTGTGAACAATAAAACTTGCCTTCACTTTGATAGAACACAAGAGAGAGAACAGTATGGATTCAAATCAGATTCATGTTTACAAACAATAATTGTGCCTGCCAAAAATACGTTTCGTTGACTTTATGGCGTTTTAAGGGGGGGGGTGGGGAATTGCAAACTAAAAAACTGGCCTTTCCTTTACAATTACTGTATAAGGTTTGGCGTTGCTTATCATGACACACCCACTATTAGTTACAACGCTAGAAAAAAACGGTAAATACTCATTACTTTTGTTAATTCACAAACTCAAGAAATGACGAACAGTTATCCCTCTACAGTCTGAAACGCATCCAATCCTGAAGGCATGTCGCTATACCCGCTCGTATACACACACAAAAAGCGCACTACACACAAAGGAAATAGCAATTGATAGACTGGGTAATCCAGGCGGACGTCTGAGCATGTTCTTGTCTGTTGAAGGGGCCGCCCTTCCACGTTCAAGGAGCAACATAAACGCAAATGTCACAGCGGTGCCCGAGGGCAGCCTTTCTCTTCCACTTCAACATTGTTTAAAAAAAAACGAATGAACACATTGTGACAATTCATTTCCTTAAACCAATGGTTTTGTAAGTCTTAATTCGGTTGGCGAAAAAAAAAAAAAAAACGCGATAACAGTACTTAAATTTTTAGTGTATATGATGTCGGCCCGTTGACGAGTTTCGTGCCTGTTCGTATGTCGTGGTAATTGTTAAAATGTCGAGATTTGATTGAGCCCATAAATAAGTTTGAGCTGTATAGCAGTTGACGTCGGAAGAAGATAATAATTCAACTGTAACCTTCTGGAATATTGGACAGTTGAAACAGAATGTCAATCAATCCCAAACACAGAGTTAAATCAAAGCTTCGTCTGATATATCATGCTTTAATTACATAAGCATTTCACTTGGTTTACGCACGAACTGATTCTGCGAGCGAGGCATCGTAAATGCCCAGGGATTGTGGTTTGGAGTGAACGTGGAGCGATATTATTTTACATTATTATAGTCTATGTGTTATCTGGCCTCCATGTATCAATAGAAATGATTAATGAAGATGGGTTTCAGCGCCTTGTGGCAAGTAAGCTCAGTCAAGGTAACCTCACGTTGGTAACCTCACAACTATTCATAATGAACAGACAATAATGAAACAAGACAGCTAATTCAAAATTCCAACTTCGCCACATTATAGAGGTTGTATGAACTGACATAATAGGTGGGAACAAATCTTGTTATCAGGAAAATAATCTTCGTTCGAACCAAACGAATCGTTGTTCGAACGAAAATAGTCTTCGTGTGAAACGAAAATAATCTTCGAACGAAGATTACTATCTTTTTTTCGAACGAAAACATCTTTGTTCGAACGAAAATTAGCTTCGTTCGAAACTATTAACAAACCCGCAGCGCGCACACGTGTCTGCATAATAAATAGCCGCATACGCTACTGTTGACTACGCTGCAAGCACGCCCACAGTCAATGTCCAACTTTGTTGGATACAATCTCACCGGTACGCTTTGGGTCTGGAGATGTGACTGCTCGTGTGCCTCCACGTCGTCAACGATAAGCCATGTTTAAGTATGGTGGACACATCGCTATAGGGCAGTATTTGGTGTGGGTAAGTTTGTCTGTCTACACCCAAACCAAACAGTGCACTCCCATAGTGTCCACCATTTCTCAAAACGGCTAATGGCGTTTGTGTCTCCCGAAGCACACGTGTGCGGACGAAAACAAAATATTCGTTCGAACGAACACAGCAACCTCGTTCGAACGAAGATTGTTTCTTGTTCGAACGAAGATGCGTTTTCCAATTCATTTTTTCAACTCTTGGGATAACTGATCCGTGAACGATGTGCCCAACGGTGACAGAATTCAAGAATAATTAGCCAGGAAACAAAGTCGCTTTGTATTAATCAGATGAATCTGAAGAGCGTAGGATTTAATTTCCCGTGTTCATTTCAAGGAGAGAGCTCACTGTTGGGACGTCGATATTTAGGAACAACTAGACATTGAGCTCAATGTGTTTACAATACAATCAGTTACAAAAAAGAAAAGAAAACAAATTGTGTTCTATGTCAATGTACAAAGACCAAAGAACAGGCATTTTAGAACGGGTTTATTAAATGATCACTTCACGAAGAAGACAAATAGCATAGAACGGGTAAGCCTTTTTTAAGTACCTTCCCTCGAAGAAGACATCAATTAGAACGACTGTATGAATGTATCAATTCACAGAGTAGACATAATACACACTATGGGGAGTGACAACCTAAGGGAACGATATTGTTTGGGGTGCGCGCAACAACAGGTGCGCGAGCTTGTTAGGTGTGCGGCTTTTCTTGTGGGCAGGGTGACCGTAATGTACAACACACAACATAACTATTGGGGGTGTTCTTGGAGAAGGGTGTAAATAAAAAGTGAACTTGTTTGCCCAGTTGTTTCACTTCCACCAAAACAGGGCCAGCGACAATAAATCAAAACAATCACATGGTAAACAATAAGTTTTTAAAAAAGCACGAACAAAAAGGACACAGATGGTTAAGTTTACAAATACCCCATGAACTTACGCCAGGAATTCTCAATTCCATAATTAGCACAATGTATCGTATGTCTGTAGCCTATATTCTGCACATATGGTACAATTATTATAGTGTCAGAGTGATTTGGGGATCGGGCAACATTCACAAATAATCCGGTTAACATTTTGAGCATTAATGTTCAATGAGTCGTATAGACTTACAGCCGCGATGGCGGGTATAAAACACTCACCGTCCATTTCGTCAACATCATGGACCCGAGAACTCCGAGCTTAGCGTTCCTCCGAGAAATAAACACACATGTCACTCCACAGGTTTATCCACGGCTAGAAACCAGACAGGACGTATCGGAACGAACTCACTTTGGGACACTTTATTTGTTTTTTTACATGGTCCACGGAATAAGTACAGCAATGGCGCCCAGAACACACACCGCTAACTCACATCGCCTTTCGCACTTTGTTCTCAACTCCCCATACACACGGTGAGGTCACCGTACCATTGGCAATCACCGAAGCGTATGCCCAACGTCAAAAATAGATTTTTATAACCAACGGCTCAACAGTTTGGGGTTCACAGCTTGTCAGATCTGTCTATAACTGTACAAGCGGAACGTGGTCCAAATAGTTTTTCAACAATTGTTGCTACCCACTCACTGCGGGGAGAATGGGTTATTTTGGGCCCTGAACAATCTTTTCATCGCAAAGTGAATGAGGTAAAAGGCTAGTAGTAACGATGTTTTAAAGTGTCACATTGGCAGCTGCGTGGTGCAAATCGTTTGTTCCCCTTTTGCCTTTCTCCTTACATTTGTTTTCTTCTTAATTAATTGCATTTTACCTTTACAGTGTTTTACTCAGTTGATTTCATGTTTGTAATTGTAATTATTTACATTATGTCAAAGGGGAAGGCTGGGGGACGCATTCTGCTACACAATGGTCTCTTAAATTTTTTACAAAACTCGGCAAGTTATCTCGATATCATAAGTGGCATGCCATTCCAATAGCATCAAACCGATCGCTTCGATTGGTCATGCAGACGTTCCCGCAAATAAACTACAATGAACTCCGTCTGATGGAGGGGGGGAAACATGTTTTAACTTGATATGTTGCAAATTATACTTGATTAAGTACGTTTCTCATATTTCACTCGATACGCATTTCATTCCTTCATATATAAATGTGGATGCCGATGGGCTAGGACGAAACGCACAAGAAACGCGTGCTGAGCTTCGAAACTCTCGGGTGAATATCTGTCGTGAAATACTTCGTTGATTTACTTTTTTATTCATCATCGGGAGTGGTGGTTCGATAGCTGTTTCCAAGTTATACTTTGAGTCTCTAATAATGAGTGTCAACATTTGCTGCGATTCAACTCACAACATTTCAGTGCGTTTTAATAATTGAAATTATAAGGGTAGGGTGCGTGGTTGCGTGTGGTGTCGTTCCTATTTGTTTCCCCTGCTTTTGACATGTAACTACCAATTAATTGTGTTAAAATAAAGTGACACGTTGCCTTGGATTGGGCGACTTGGGTTACAGGTTTTTTTATGAATAATGGGTAAGGTTGGAAATATTTTGTAAAGGTAGAATATAATAATCCACATAAACAAACTTCGAAATATTTAGCAGTTTTTCTTTTGCTTCGTGAAATAACAAGGGTCGCCATTTTGTGAAGTCAAAAATTTGTTTCAACAAAATGGCGGCATAGTCATGTGGATCATCATTCTAGTTTTTAAACGACTTTCAAACCATATTTATTTATTTCCGTAGCCCAAATCTGACATATTAACCGAGTTTTCAAAAAGTGAAATGAAAAGTAAAATAAAAAATAGCATTAAAAAAATAATAAGTAAAACTAACAGCCTCTTAAATTAGTTAAAAAAAAAAAAAAAAATGGTGCAACTATCATTCGCACTCTGTAATTTTCAAAAACTGTTGACAATAAATTTTACCAGTCAATTGCATTAACTTGGTCTTCGTTGTTGACTAACTACAAACAGTTTGACATCATAGCTGAACTCAGACACCATATGTTTCAATGTATGCAACAATCAGAGTAGAGAATGATTATAATGTACTATTCCCCGCCCCTCAAATTTACCCAGGTACTCTCTTCGCCGAAATAGACCCGGATGCTTAGGTACGCCGAACGGCCTATAGAAAATGTTTTTCAAAAGAACATTGAATGCGCAATGTTCAGGTATGGTGGACGCATTACTAGGGAATCATGTGGTTTTGGAAGCTTTGTCTGTATGCACCCAAACCAAACAGTGCACTCTTATAGTTTCTAGCATACCCCTACAGGGCTAATGGGATTAAGGTATTCGTATGTCGACCCCCCCCCCCCCACACCTCCCCCTCCCCCTCCCCCTGTTGAACAGCAAGTGAATGCGCACACAGTGATACGTTGCACATTTTTCTCAACAGATCACCGAACTATTAAGTTCATGTGTTACAAGTAGACCGAGGACGATTCGTTCATTGTTTGGTCTTTGAAACCGTTACACAGATGTCATAATAGAGGACCTTTGGTACCCGGTAAATCTGTGCAGTGGTATTTTAGGAGTTGGATATTGACCTCTCTCGGGAAATAAATAACGTCTGTTATCGTGTTCGTGTTTGAATGGGGTCATTTCAACAACCCCCTGGTTAATTGGTTGCGTGAACTTGTCAGAATAAATGCACCCCGTTCATTCAAACACCAACTCCTGATCTTTCACAGTAAATATGGAATGCTTCGCACACCCCCCGTTGACTCCTGCCGAATATAGTGATATAATTTGTTTATTATTATTATTTTTTTTACATTTCTCCTTTCAGCAGATAGAAAAATCTGAAAAGAATGGTAGGCTTTTATCAATATGATTTTTTTAATGCACTAATTTATTATTTAGATTTGTTTGACACACCCCGAAAAAACTGATGTCCTATGTGGGTATATATCGAATTCTGTATACCGCACTTGACCACTCCCCTTCCCTCCCTGTGTTTCTGCTGAAGGTAGATCTACCACTCCGAAGACATGTTTTGGTTGCTCCGTTGTATACATACTATATGTTTATTTTTAATCAATCTTTATTTGGCTCTGAAGATGAATAGTGTTGTTTTCTTAAGAATACTGTTAGAGCGTCTCTATTCCCGACCGCCAAATCTGAGAACTATAACTCACTGCATCTCGCTGACAAAGCAAAATTCCTCTCCGTTATTGTATTCACAAATACAAAATATAAAACTTATGTTTAACCTCTATCAACTCACTCCCCTCCCCTCTCATTTTTCCCCAAAACATCGACTGTGACCTTTTGATAATTTGATTTTCACATTTACAAAAAAGTACAAGTTAACCGGCGAAACGTATCACAAACAAAAGAAGATGTACAAATTAAAAAGAAATACATATCGATTGCAACCATAATGTTTGCGAACTCATTCAATAAGCACTGGATTTTCATCCAAAGTGGAAGCCATTTTATAAATGATAACTTCTCACTGCACATAAAATTAGCTAACTTGGTCGATTATAATGAAATAAGTATGATACAAAAACATTCGTAACTTAGTTTAAGATGGTTGCCAGTAACGAAATGGCTACGTCATCTGAAAGTAGTTCGGCTCTGATGAGTGCACGGGGGTTCAACAACCCGACGTTTCGATTAATGTGTTTGGCCGTCTTCAAGTTTCCGGTTATTTCTATAGATTCACCGAAAGGAATTTTGTATCGGCACTGAATGCAAACATTTATGTTATGTAGAAAACTGCCACTAACTGGAAACAATTATACTAAAGGATGGGTACACACGGAACACGGATTAAGACAAAGAGCTATGAAAATGAGGGGGAAAATAAGATCAAAGACATCAGGGGAATTATAAAGGAAATGAAATAAATGGAGATGAGCAGGCAATTTATCAAGAAGACATGACATCTGTCGGACCAAGAGACTTACCAAATGGCAACCTGGAAATGGAAAGAAGAAGAAGAAGATGAAGAAGAAGAGGAAGACAGAAGAGAAGATGGAGAGACGAAATCCAAACACACACAAACACGGCAACTTGGGCTAGAACAGCAAGAACGAGAAAGGAATGGAAATTGCACACGGTGGGCTTCAACCAACAATGGACGAACACAGCCCGATGATGATGACACGCGATTTGCTATCAAAATAAAATTTCAATACAAATTCCACTCTGCATTGTTAGTTCGTATCGATAGAAACCATTCCGATAGATGACATGCATTTGAGAACATTGAGATCTGGGAAAAACGATGAGAACATTTTTAATAATTCGATATAGATTTGAAACATAAGGTCTGTTCCATTAGTGGGTCAGACGGGGAAACATTTGGGGAATTGTGCATTGTGATGATACTAATACCATGGTGAATTTTGCACACAGTTCACGCCGGTAGACATATGTCACTGAGAAAGATAATTGGCTAGATTTGTCATTTGAAACATGTATAGTTAGAACAACAATGGCTGACACATCTGTCATTCTCCCTGCATTTCATCTTCAAGTTGTTTTTGTTTTCAAAGGATAAGTCTGCGAATGTCCCACAGCCAAATTTACGTCGCCTGACATACTCTGACTGTGTGCCATATTCCATCAAAATGTACAGTCCCATCACCTAGCTGTCAAGACTATAACAATGTGTTACGCATCATTTATGACGAACGTGGACGTATTTCTGTTCGTCGAGATTTGTTGGCATAACAGTGTTTCATGAATTACCCAACGGGGGGGGGGGGTAGGGGAGGCTGAACAGTGGTTAAAGGAACATTACAGAATTGGTTTTGCTAACAAAACAGTTGCTGGCAGTGTCAGCACTTTATGTAATCCACCATATACATAAACTGACAAACCTGTAGAAGTTTGAGATCGATCGGCCATCTTGGTCACGAGAAAATAGTGAAAAACCGATCACACATTTTGCATGTAATCATATAGATTCAACAAATGAATAAAACGCTCACTGAGCGATAAATTCCATGCGGAAAATCAGTTTATTCATTTCTCATCAAATATGTCATTTCAGACAGAAATATTCCAAGGGATGTTTTCTACTATCATCATCATTAGACCGTGTAAGTTTTATGTAGATCTGTGATCAAAAAGTATATTTTACGAGTTTTTTTCTGACCAATTCTGTAATGTTCCTTTAACTGGGCCAAATCATATGGAAGGTTTCCAATTAAATGTCACTCGGTGAAATCAATATTTAAATGTATGCTTTAATCCGCACAATGCTCTCAACTCTGGTTGTTTTAAATTATTTTCTGTTGATGTTCTTTTTGGCTTCGAACAAGTTTTCGAAGCCTTAATATTCAATTTCGAAAGCCTTGCTTTGTTTCCATCCCCCCAACATATGTAACGATAATAAATGTATTTCATACGCGCAACTTTGGTCAGGGTGGAAAAAAACTTCCCTTAAAATATATTTGCTTGACTTGCCATAGTTTTGGAGAAATTAGTGAAACAATTGGTTTTGATCTCGCGAGAGTGCAAACTAATATTATAAGTTTGGTTAAACTTGTATTGTTGTATTTATACTATTTCGAGGTGGTGTGTGAGTTTTTTATTTAGTCGTTTTTTCTTCTTCTTTCTTTCCTCTCTCTTAACTCGGCTGACCAATAGAGCTTGAACTTTGCCAGGTGTATGGAATGTCATGTGTATGTATATGCTATTGGTGATTACTTCATATCATACAAAGTGATACTATGTCAACAAAATAAAAAATACACACTAAGCAATAGTTGTATTTCCGTAGAGGATACTTAGGGTGTAAACTTTAACCGCAGTTATTTGACACCTAAGCTGCAAAGCAAATCACCGTTAAAGGAAAGGTTGTATTTTGTTAATAATCCTGGAGTAAAAAAAAAAAAAGTGCACTTTCTATCCGAAAGCCTCCTTGTTAAAAAGATAGTAATCATCCTGCGAAATCATTTCGCCTGAAATGTCACCGTTGATTAGAATCAATAGTAGTGATGATGGCGAGAATGTTGAATCTGCGAAACTCACGTAAAGGCGAGTTTAGGAGATTCAAAAAGTCCGTGGTGTCCGTTTGTGAATGCTGTGGCCAGAGATTTGGTTGGTACCCGCTGTTCTCTTACTAAACGAGGATGGAATGGACATTATTTATGATGTTTTTGTTTGGCCTTCCGTTTTCTCAACAAGTAGACACTGTCTTCAGCTGAAACTTTCACGTGTGTCTTTTTTTTTTTATCTCTCTTGGTAATTTTGCCTTCGAATCAGCATTACGTTGACCAATTCCAATATATTAAAAATCAGCAATACGTTGACAAAAACCAATATATGACCTGACCTTGAAACTAACAGGAATGTACTGTTACTCTTTGAGAAATGTTTACGTTGGACCATCTGCCATAAGTTGCGACTTTAATATCCCCAGACCACCAATAATAAAGGAGTGGGTTTCACGCGTGCAATGCGACCACGCAACCAGATTAACGGACTACTTGGCAGAAATCGCTCGTGTAAGAGGAAAAGGTAATAATCCGCCGCACGCCAGTATTGCCTGCCCCCGTGTTCTGTCCCCGAACGGAATGTCTCTACTGCTCCAGTGACTATATAGGCTGCCACGGCGACTTGTCACCCACCCATAACCAATATCTCCCCCGAGGTTGCATTCCGTTTTACTGTTTCAGACCGAGGGGAAAATGCGGTTTTTTTGTTTTTCTTTTTTTTTTTTTTTTATCCCACTGACGTATAACCAGGTTGAAGAGGCGCGGGTGTTGCTTCCTTCGGTAGGCAGCATACTGTCAATATTAGGGCGAAACTTCCATTATTAATCAAACACAGAGTAAGAGTACCTGTTCCTAATGAGAAATGTAGCTATCGACTCATCAACGTTGAAGTCTCCGGTGGGGGGTTGATGGTGCTTTTTAATGAGGTTTCCCTCACGCAATCTCGACACCGCACGCGTTATTGTATCATGCACGTCTCGAGATAGTGTGTGTGTAAATTCGGTTCGCAATTAGAGTACGTGATGGACAGGGTAAAGACAACTTCATTGAAGATGAGTGTTTGTGTAATAGAGTGAAGGGGGGTGGGGGTCAGAGTTGATAACTTTGTTGTTTTTCTCCGTTTGTTTACCTGTTCTTTCCCAATTCTTTTTAAGCATTGACTTCCCGCAAAAAAGTAGTCCTGATCAAACCTAACGAATCAAATAATGTTAAGGAAGATTCAGATTCGGGCTTGGCGGTATTTTGCCCGGCCTTTCTGGGCCCAATTTCATAGAGCTGCTAAGCACAAAAATTTGCTTAGCATGAAATTTCTTTCTTGATAAAAACAGGGTTACCAACCAAATTCCCATGTGTTGCATATTGCTTGTTACTGGTATTCAGCTGTTGTTTGCTTATCCTGAAAATCACGTGGAAATTTGGTTGGTAATCCTGTTTTTTATCAATGAAGAAATTTCATGCTAAGCAAATTGTTGTGCTTAGCAGCTCTATGAATTTGGGCCCAGTTCTGTGGACCCCGGTTCGAATCCGCTCACAGACTGGAGCCTGACATGTGACTTGGGTTACCCCTGTCTTCCAGGTAACTCAGTTTATCCTTTTGACAGTTTAACTCACATATCTAAAACTTTGAAATTTCTCCATCTAGGCCTACTACCATGTATATAAACCTCTTTGGCTTCCAGTCTTAATCATTCTGATGATCCAGAAAACCTTAAAAAATACATCCACCGATATAGTTACATGTATAATTGAGTTCCTGGTATAAAGTTTTACCATGTATGTGTTATTGTTTTAACGTATACTTAAAAAGGAATAACAAAAGAAGAAAGAAGAAGAAGAAGTAACTAACGAAAGAGTGATGTTTTAATCCTTTTAATAATATTTTGCACTGTGGCAAACCCCATAGACAATGCATTTTCTTAGGGCCAGGAACACATAAACAATCAACGATTCTTCGTTTCACCCCAAACAGTGCATTTGCGATATTCAGTTGTTGGTGAGGATAATTGAAATTTTGAAGTTATAACGATTTATTGTTTTAATAAGTCAATGCGAATTTGAGTCGGCACAATATACAGATCGGACTCGTATCTAGTATCAGCAAGCCTAATTTACAAGCACTCCATTTTGTTTTGTTATACGTAAACAAATTATGTAAATGTACGACAACGGTCAAGCTGCGGCATTCCCTTATGCAAAACAATTTCGTTAAATAAAACAGCATGGTCATGGAAAGTGTGGTGTTTATCAATAAGTGAATGCGAAATTGAGCTGGACAAATAAGTTTGGTGATTCTGTCACCATATCCTTTTGGTAATTAAAACAAAACGTTGGTGGAAAAAGTTGTTGTTGTTAACTAATTAACAGCTCGCTGTGTACTGTAATAGCCTTCAATCTGACCATGCTGGAAGAGTTTGACTTTAATGGTAATCGTTACTACGGCAGACTTTTATATATACCAAAACAAAATTCGTACAGTTCCAGGAGCAATGGGGAAACAAATGTGCATCGCACTCAAAGAATACGGCAACTTAAGGTAAATGACAGTCAAAAAAACACAGCTGCGATGCTACTCGAATATTAGGCGAACATGGAAGGTCACCTTTTAATCGACCAAAGACTATGATGAAGGTATAACTCCATCCAAACTCGACCTCTGCTTCTGAGACGGAATGCTGTCATCGATGAGCAAGCTTGACATTCTTGGATTAACCACTGTTAATCGGTCAAAACAGTTTTCAACCATTTTTATAAAAGAAAAAAAAACTGGACAGAAACTCGGGGCACTGAGGAAGGTTGCTGACATACTGGATGCTGAGGGCAGTGTTCCTGCATACAAATCACTGACTAGTCTTCGACGTAATGGAGTATGCTTCTCTGGGCTGGCTGAATGATTCACCAACAAAACTTCAGCCCATACATCTTGACAACACCCAGAAGAAGGCGCCCAAAGTCAATTGGAGTTGATGAAGCTAATCACTCTTATACAACTCGAGATCGCTCGTCTGCTTTCACAGACGACGTGTTATCCGCAGCCTCAGCTCTGTATTAAAATGCATACCAGCCACACTGCGCAGCAGAGTTACCAGCCACACTGCGCAGCAGAAACCCAAGCCACACTGCGCAGCAGAGTTATCAGCCTTGCTTAATTCCCACCATAAGGCGCCGTGCAATCCTGCAACAGCGAATCCTTGCCAGACGATTCCTAGCTGCAAGAACTTGCTGCTTGGACAGAAAAGGTTCATTCACACCGCCATTCCCGCAGTGAACAGTTTCCCAGTCTCTGCTGTTGGCAACATTTGACTGAGGAAGGGGATTCACTCCATCAAAATGCCTTCTTACACATAACTCGGTGTCCCTTGGACTCCATTAAATCGTTGTTTTCCTTTATACTACTCTGTAGCAACTCGGAGTTGCAGTGAACCATTTGATTAGCCCACTGCATTACAGCTCTTCGGTTAAGAGCCTTCAGCACGACTCTATCTTTCATTCTGTTCATTGACCTCGTTGATGTATTCACAAGCTCGTTATGTATAGTATAAAAACAAAGCATGGCGAAAAGGAGAGTGCCAAGAAGACTGATGGAGTGTCAACCAAATACAAGGACAAGGGCAAGGTGTGGACGAAGAAGAAGAAGAAGATCACGAGGTGCCGTTAAATGATATTGGGGAACAACAAACTCGGTACCAAAATATATAGAGATGAATAACAACACATCCTAAACTAGACAAACACCAACCTAAAATGATGGTTGCGTCGACCACGACCATTCTGTTTATAATAAACAAAATGGACAACAATATTGAACAATGAAACGGTTATAACAACTCTGAAAATGTGATTAATCGTTGTACAAATCGTATAATTCATTCACTCACACCGATTTTTTTTTTTTTTTTTTTTGCAGAACCCCATCTTAGCGGTATCCTTATTCCCACCAATATTCAAATTAATTTGTTATTGAATGACGACTATTCATTAAGACAAAAAATGTTTTTAAAAAAAATAATAAATAACAAAATGATAATAACAATTGGCTGTTATGATCAACCTCATTCCCAGGTACGAATAAATCAATCCCACGACCAGATAAACCCCCGGAGACGATGTTAACGGACGCTCCGCTGAACTATCAGCGCAGTCATAATGACATGATATCTCACACGTTAGCAGTGTACCGATGGTTTTGATGATTAGTTTCACAGTAGTTTTTTTTTTTATCAAGTGTTTATTAAAATGCAATTGCAGTCCGTCCAATTTTATTGTTTTATTCATGTGTTCATTCATTTTTTTTTTTTTTTTTTTACCGCTGTCTTTGATAAGAGGAACAACGTTAAATCTTCGGTGGCAAACATCTGGATAACGCGGGAAAAAAAAACAGACACAAAAAAAAAAACAATTTATTGGTTTCCAAATGTTCGCAACGGAACACACCGTAAAAACTTGCCGTAACAAATTCAGCCTTTCACTGAAAACAATGTATAGCTCAAATTTAAACGTTGACCTCATACATGACGTCAGGAATATTACTGAACCCAAAAACCTTTACAAATAAATGTCCCTCCTTTCCCCTGTGCATGGCGCTTTACTTGATTCATAAGTAATTAAGAGTGACGTTTTTATCAATCTCGAAGCTCGTAAATTTGTAATTCATCATCACTTACCTCACCCACCTACAGACAAATCTCCAATAATATTTATAGTGAGCGTCGCTTTTTTTCTTTGTTTTACATAAGCCACATGACCAATTTCGTTTTATTTTAGATCCACATAATTTATGACCTGCATAACCTCCTCAATGTGATGAAAACAGCTTCAGCTTATAGATTCAGGAAACCGTGTAGCGGTCTAGGTAGAAAACTATACATCATCGGTCTTAAAGGAACATTACAGAATTTTTTTTTTTTTTTGGCTAACAAAACATTTGCTGGCAGTGTAAGCACTTTATGTAATCCACCATATACATAAACTGACAAACCTGTAGAAGTTTGAGATCGATCGGCCATCTGGGTCACGAGAAAATAGTGAAAAACCGATCACACATTTGCATGAAATCATATAGATTTAACAAGTGAATAAAACGCTCATGAGCGATAAACTCCAATCGGAAAATTAGTTTATTCATTTCTCCTCAAATATGGCATTTCAGACAGAAATATTTCAAGGGATGTTTTCTATTATCATCATCATTAGACCGTGTAAGTTTTATGTAAATATGTGATCAAAAAGTATATTTTACAAGTTTTTCCTTACCAATTCTGTAATGTTCCTTTAAGAAGTAATTATGTTAAAGGAATGTGGGACACCGTCTAGTTTTCCCATTATCACAACGTAAAACCAACCTTCTGAAACGGTTGTTTTCTGTTTTTAGCCGATACTTTCACAGGTGACCTTTACTGTATCTTACTTGATAATCTTGTTGTTAAAACTTACAGTGACTTAAAGAAGGACATGAACGGTGTATTCCAAGCAACACGAATCATTTAGCCTTCTTAACAATGTATGCACGAACCATTTTTAGCAAAATGACAAATTAATATTGGAAGTTTGAAATGATAAACAATTCGACAATATAGAAACGACTCTTACGTGACGAATATCCGCGGTTTTTCAAAGAAGTTTCAGCAAATTGTTGTCTTTTTAAAAACATGTCTGAAATTTTGAAACTTTGTGTAAGTGAAACTAAGGTCTTTATTACACTCCAGCAAACATGAATTTAAACATGCAGCGTATTTTATTACCTCGTTCATGTCCATCTTTAAGAACAAAATAAAAATCAATCTATGTTAAAAAAATAACACTGAAAAAAAAGAGAGCTTTCCCTTTCAAATGTGTCTTACGTCCGGTACTTCGACATTTTATTATTTACGAACGCTAGGTGTGTGTACTGTTCCATTCAACACCGTTATACAAACATATTCCAGAAACTCTGTCGCCCCTATCAACATGTTTACGACGCACCTATTGGATGCTCTTGTCTGAAGGGATATCACAGTTTACCAGGTATCAGTTGGTTGATGTCGGCTTTTATTTATTCGTACAGGGCCCGTAAACATCCTCGCGATTACGATTGTGTAAACTGAGAGGGGAAAATAATTTGTTTTTTGCACACAAAAAAGGGAGATTGACGCGAAATACACTTTCTGGACTGTGCTCACTTGAAATTGTCCTTTTTTTATTCCTTTGACTCGTTTTTTCGTGTTTGCTCTAGATGCTAATTTCGGTAAATCAGTTACTATTAATTGGACTGATTCGATGACGGGCGATTTTTCAATACCCACAATTGTCGTTAGTTTGGTTGCAGCATTGATTATGACAATATTCAATTAACTTTTAAACTAATTAGTAGTTCACTGTTGCTCTTCACGTCGTTCAACTTAATGATCTTTAAATGGTTAATAATAATATATTAGTTAAAGGAACATACACATTTGCATGAAATCATATAGATTCAACAAATGAATAAAACGCTCACTGAGCGATAAACTCCAATCGGGAAATTAGTTTATTCATTTCTCATCAAATATGGCATTTCAGACAGAATTATTTCAAGGGATGTTTTCTACCATCACCGTCATTAGACCGTGTAAGTTTTATGCAAATCTGTGATAAAAAAGTTTATTTTACAAGTTTTTTCCTTACCAATTATGTAATGTTCCTTTAATATACTGAATGACGTTCTGTAAAATAACGTATGACACGTGACCAATTTACGTAGCTGGACCACCAGTGGGTGTGAACCCACTATACACAGATGACCGATTTACGGGTTGGACAAACAAAAATGAAGAACTTTAACTTTAGTTTTAAAAATGCCTTGTCGTCGGACGATGAGTTGGACGGTATCGGTTTGTCAGACATACTTTGTGTTTGTTGGACAGCATAACATCACATATGTGTTCGGCATAGTAGGCTGACTCCTAATCGGTTGTATGACACAATGCTTCACGCTCTGATATATGTTATTCTGACTAGACAATTAATCATGTCCATTACACTGGAGGCATTTGGAAGAATGATTGCTATTCCCCAATGAGCCATATCGTCAACGTTTTCACAGAGACATTTTAACCCCTGCAGCATAACGTTCGGAGACAACCGCTTTTGAAGTTGAACTATTTTTTGAAATGAGTGTTTCGGGAACTGTTTGCCAATTAAACTTTTGCCATTTTACCGAGCATGAAAGTGGAGATCTTAAATCATGCAAAAACTGTGCGAATGGGGTCCATGTGCAGTGCGTCGTGTACAAAACCAACGCATTTAATGAAATTGGCTGTTTCGTGAAAACTCAACTTTATCTAGGTCATACAATACTTTGTCTCTTCGTGAAAACTCAAAACGCAGAGTACAATTTGCTGGGCGCCGTGCCAGCGCTATGTACTTCACTGTAAACGAAAAATGGCAAATTTTAAATTGCCTCTCCGTGAAAATTCACAAGGCTGAGTACTCGTTTTCGGCACCATTCCAACACGTTTTACTTCAGTAAAACAAGAAAACATGGCAAATAGAAAAATGGGCTGTTCGTGAAAACCCAAAACTGTATCTGATGATATTTTCCTCGTGCTAATTAGTATAATTACGTGACTATATATAACGTTTGATGACATGAAACTTGGGGACAATTTTAATGTCAATGATAACATCCAAAATGTGTAAAAAAAAACTTTAAAAAAACACCGATTTGCCAAAATGTAACATTTTAAACTTGGCTGTACGAAATCGTTGACGACACGTGCAATCCGTGTACATTCTTCGCGTGTGACTATAATACTAGCTCTTTTATGAATTACTCCTGTGCTTCTAACGCGCAGGGACTGGCAAAATTGATACACGGTACCTCAATGCTTTGTAAGATATCAATGGATTGGGTTACGTTCTATACAGCAATTATTGAGCATCGGTTGTACAGCGGGAAAAGAGGTTCAAATACTCAACTCATTTTGCCTGGGTACAGTCCAAAGTTCTAGTTTACTTGTTTTTCTTCCATTTGTGTTCTTCTTCTTCTTCTCCTACTATATGACTATTTGTTTTCTTAAACTATAATTGTTTATGTATAATTTGAATCATTTAGTCAATGTTATTAGTAGTATACCTTGTAACATTGACTCGATTTCTTCAGGATTGCACACACTGTACTAAATTGAACAAACTATCCGTTCACATAAATTCCCATTCGTATTCATTAGTCAGCGAGATCTACAGGGAAGACAAATGCAGCGTAAAACAAGTGTCTGTGTCGACCGGTATATATACGAACTAAGAGTTTGTTGCTGAATTGGAGCTCGATGGCCACACAATCACGAGGGGTTATCAATAATAGATCACTAAAGCTTGTCAAAAAATCCCTCCGAAACAATACAGGTCGGTTTGCGCGGAGCCACTGCAGACGAATAAAACAGTTGGGCGATCGTATAATACATCGGTTTTTATATACACAACTTCTTGCATAATTCCCGAGATGAAATTGAAGTTCTTCGTTATAAATTTTTATTGGACAGCTTGCTTGTATATGGGACCGGTAAGGCGTTGAAATAGGGGCCCTCGATCCAGTCACGTTCCGGGGGGCTGCCACGGAACGTGACGATCTCTGCCATGGCAAGGGGGTGGTTCTGGAGAGGGGGCGGTGCGGTAGGGGGGAAGCATGGCTACGCCACTTCAGATGTAATTAACCAGGACCCTGGACCTGACATGAGGTTCGTAACGAGAATTAACAACGTGGGACTTGTCCATGATCCTACCTGTCCTCACCCCTTTATGAGTTCCGACAACATCGGTAAACTAAACCCGCATGCGATGCAAGAGATTGTCCAGTTGAAAAAAAAAGTCCCCCCTGGTTGGAAATGTGAACTGCCCTCAGAGCACCATAATTAGCTGTAGCCGGCCACTCAGAAAGATATTACACATAACTTGTGGGTCTGTCTGTGTGGTTTGACCGCATCAAATAATATGCGGTCTACAATTCTACCGCACCATAATTATGTCCATTTACGAATAAAACATCTCACTTCCCATAAACGTGAGGTCAGACAACCCCCCCCCCCCCCGCCTCGGAAGATAATGGACCACAGCATGGCAAGGGCAATGAATATAAATCATCTTGACTACACCATTATCGTAAATGAACGGTTATTATCATTATTATTATTCTTATTATATATTTGTCATTTTATTAACGTTTTTATTTGCTATTTACATAACTAATGTATTGGTTGGTTAAAATATTCATACAATTGAAACCAAACGATTTCCTTGGATATGTTTGTCTGAAGGTTATTTTTAACAAATTTAAACAATGTGTCATTATGTTAAATAACGGTCAACTGTGGAGAAGTAAAATTAATAATAAATAAATAAATAAATAAATACAACCATAAATGCTCTTTTTCGTTTACTTTCATAACCCTTTAACACTTCGGTAGAACAAAACAGTATAAGTATTAAACAACAGTGAAAATTGCAAATAACATTATTTAATTAAATAAATTAAACATTAACAAAAAGCACATGCGAGACTGTTTAAAAATCTCCACAAGATCAGTGAAATTTGTTAAATTGAAGCAATATCCCATCTTTCAGTTATTTTTCTTTCGTATTGATTCTTTGTTGTTTGTTTAATTATTTATCTTACTATTATCATTTTATCTTTAGAGTAGATCAACGCCGATTGATCTGTAGACTGCCTGTATATTGGATCATTGGAATTAAGAAGAAAATAAATAGAAGAATGAGAAGGGGTATGGTGTTTAAAGGCCCTGTACACTATTGGTAAGATCGAAAAACACAATGTTCACAGATTCACATATAACTTACATGATTTAAAGTAAGTAATGGTAGAAAGTGTTCCTTAAAATATTTCTGCCTAAAATGCTATCGTTTCTGAGAAACGAGTACAACAATAGTAATTATCGCGCGCGATAATTTGAAAAAACAGAAAACACATAAGATCTCTTTTCACTATTTTCTCGTGACCTCGATGACCAATTGAGCTCAAACTTTCACAGGTTTGTTTGTTCATGCATATGTTGAATCACACAAAATGTGGACACTGATTTTGAGCTGTTACCAAAAGTGTACAATACCTTTAAGTCATTCCGTGTGATTTGATTTGAGATATTGTAACTCTTTACCGCATGACTGCTAACGAGTTGAGAAATAACCATCAACCATTATTGACATACTTGGATAGGGAGTACTCAACGCTTTGCGTAAATGCAACCCGTAATAATGTCGTCACATCAACAGTTGACAAACACTACAGTCAAGAACCAGTTTTACAAAGCTAATCGCGACGCCGTGGAACTGTATTACAGCTCATTATTCAAACAGCGCAAATAATATGAATATACCTTTTAACAAAAAAACCTGACAGCTCTCGATAGCCCTTAGCCACCTGTTGCCACGGCAACTTATCCCTTGAGTGACATCAGTCATGAATTTTGATTGGTTCCAGCAAACAAACATCGAATAGTGTTATTGTTATTTCAAAATGAAGCGTGAATAACTTCGGGTTGCTTATTTAAGACCTTGGCCAATCCTGCTGAAAGGTTATTATGTGCATTTATCCCACTATAAAGAATCGGCCGGAGTGGTAGAATTTGCAACCGATCATTTCTGTTCTTTTTCACATTTTGTTTCCCCCCCCCCCAAGATAAGCCGAATGGGATTTCCCCCAGTCACACTAAAACAAGAAGTATGAATAAATTGTAAACCTTCTTTTAGACTTGCCAGTTGCTCTCTCAGTCCTTCTATCGTCTACCTTAGTATACGCGTCAACAAACCCCCACTTCATCCGAGTTCGTCAAATTCCGTACCTGTTCGGAGCTAAAATTATTTGGCTCGCGCCCCTCCCCCCCCGTACCATATACAACGCCCCTTTGGCATCTACGCTTGTGGTACATATGATTAAAATTACTCATTTAAAAAATAAGGCAGAAGAAGAAGGAAATTTGTATACAAAAATTAGGTACACTTTAATTTCTGTAATATTTTGCCGAAATTGATTTGTTTAGCATTGTTTTTCCCCCTTTAACACATGATGTTGTATTTTCTATGTTTGTTATTTCGTTTACAAAAAAGGACGGATTAAGCATATAACTACAAGTACACAATACACATTTCTACAATGGATCTTTTTGACGGTAAGTTTGACCTCTAAATCACGTGATATGAAATCCGAGTCACAGCAGCGGAGTCACGTCGGCTACCCGATGATATGGTTAGTCCCGCCTGTCAATCAAGAGACGCAGAGGGCCGCCAAGACAGGACACAAACAAAAAGAGAAAAAATCATCTACCTTGTAAAGTACACTCGAGGAACGCACTGCGATTTGAGAAAGCAATAAAGTCACGAAGTGGCACTCTTGCCCCTTAAGCTCGGCTCGCAGGTCATGCCGGGACGGTCATCGGTTACCAAGGGGGGGGGGGGTGGTCATAAAGTCATTTTCCCGGCAACTCATCAAATGCCTCCCTCGGGGAAAAAATACTGCTTTCATGCTAATTTCGTTGCACTTTTTTGACTTGTTCAATATTTAACGACTTTGTTGCCTTGTTAGATTATATCATGTTTTTAATTGTCTGGACTTTTACCATTTTAATTTGTATACTCGTTAAAAATAATCGGCGAGGATATATCGTTGCAATAATACTATGTATAAGTAGGGACAAAATGGTTTTTAGCACGCAACATAAAGTTGATTGGGAAAAGTACAAAACAGAATGGCCGTTTCGTCTTTGGCAAAGCATTAGTAGACAATGAACATTCGGTTCCATCCGCCAGCTCGGCCTCAACAGCGACTTTTAACATTCACTGCACGGACAAATGAAAGGTGATGATGCTCCCTGGAAAGTAAATTGACTTGTGTTGTCGAGACCATTACATGGCGTCACAAATGACATTAGTGAGCATAGTTGGTAATTCGGTGAAAAATAAAAATCTATTAGTAGAAAAACAGATAATATAGAGATACGAATACAAAAATAAATATCAACGACATTTTATAAAAAATATCGCTGCAAGTATATTATGAAAAGAATGCTGGGATGTATTATATTTCAATGCAAATTCGGTTTCAACAGGCTTCCGAAACCGCTTCAGTATTAACAAATCGATTGAACCTTCGATTTAACACTGCATCCCCAAATAATCATTCACCACGAAGCAATATATAACATAAAATAGTTATGCATTTTCCACTGCACACACAAACAGTAACTGTACTATGCACTCGAAGATGATATCAACGGAATGGAAGGTAATGTCCGCTCAGTTTTCGGTGTCAATTTTTAATTTAAAAAGGATTTATCACAACTAAAAGATGTCCGACTCTTACGTGTGCATCTCCCCATGAATTATTGATGGATTTCTTCTGAGAAGTCTTGAGACGGCGTAATACATCATTGCAAGGCTTCTTCAATGTCGATCCCCTACCTGCATTATTGAGATACAGACCTGAGGCTTTGACCGCATTAAATACGCTGGATTACTCGATCGTTCCACCTGTATCGTGCAAATTCAAATACCATGTGACACACTTTAAAGGGAATATCGCTCCCTATGTACTTGAGAAAAGACAATGTTTGTTTTTGTTTTGTTTTTTTTTCAAGGAGACGCAAGAGTTCGAATGTACACGTTTTCTACGCACTGTATCCTTCACATAACTGAAGTTACAATGTAGACATTTAAATTTGTATTGTTATAATTATGCTGTTGTTTCAATTCAATTTATAGGAAACGTACGCGTCTATTGCTTATGTATACAATGCGTTAATATTTTACTTTACACTCTAAAAACTTCACGGTCACTTGACCCGGGATTCTGGGTCATGTGAGGCCTGACCCTTTCATGGGTCAGTTTGACCCGGAATCTGTGCCAAAATGATCCAGAAAAGGGTCAAACCCACACAGCATCTGGGCCCAATTTCATAGAGCCGCTAAGCACAAAAATTTGCTTAGCATGAAATTTCTCCCTTGATAAAAACAGGGTTACCAACCAAATTTCCATGTGTTGCATATTGCTTGTTACTGGTATTCAGCTGTTGTTTGCTTATCCTGAAAATCACGTGGAAATTTGGTTGGTAATCCTGTTTTTATCAATGAAGAAATTTCATGCTAAGAAAATGTTTGTGCTTAGCAGCTCTATGAAATTGGACCCAGAGTTAAAATCCCATTATGTGACCAGTTTCCGGGTTAGTTTGACTCAGAAATGGGTCGAGTCCCCTGTGACCCGGAATCCGGGTCAGTTTCTGACCCAGGAAGTTTTTTAGAGAGTAGCTCTTCATAACGAAAGCATTTCCCTCTCGAACCTCTTTACTGGAGGAAAGCAAACACCTAGAGAGGTCTAACACTGAAGTAGTAGATCTCGAAACGCACGGTTTGTACAACAATCTATAGTAAGTGCAGCGCTTTTGTTAAAAAAAAATTAGGTTATAGATGAAATTCGGAGCGCAACCATTACACATTTTTGTTTTTTACAAACAACCAATTGGCAAGCTGTGATTCAACATTGTTATCGATATTGTTAATACTCGTAACTTACAATCTCGTATTAGTATTTAAGATGTGGCTACGAGATTAGATGAGAGAGATACGAATGTAATCCCCCACCCCACCCAAAGTGACCAATAAAACGATTTGCAGCAAGGATGAACGATAATATTCGACTTCGAATACGAGTCACTGCAAAAAAATAATAATAATAATAAAAATAACGTGGTATATTCTGGAATTACTTCAGGTAGTCAATAAATGTACTGATAAGATTTGTATGTGTAATTTTATTCATGGCTATTGATATTATTTGTTTAAGTCAAAGATGGTAGCACGTGATTGCAATATTTTCCCTCGACTTTCGAATACACGGCTTAAATTGCACAAAACATACATGAACACGACATACGCATTTACAGGGCTTATTGGGATCGTACTATTGCAACAACCACGGAGTTTTAAGTCCTAATTGAGGTCAACGTGTACATACCTGCCGCAAGTTTGGAAAATATAACACTCTTAAACAATTCATGACTGTGAACGCAGCAATATGTTCGCTCCCAAACAAAACTACCTTTAAGCATCGTGCCTGAGTATATCGTGAGTAAAATATTGGCATGACGTTCAAATACGCTTCATTAGTTGTGAAATTGTCCGTAGGGAAGGATCAACTTAAAACTCAGTATCTCCATCAAATCAAAATGTGGGCCTGTGAGGGGTATTTTATTTTCATATACTAGCAGTTTGATAGTTTTATTTTTTTTTCATTTTTCATTGGATAGCAAAGTAGAGTCCGAAAGCTAGGATCATGATTTTAAGTCGAACTAATCAT